>OV815972.1:15057500-17949092 GCA_929112965.1 Mythimna albipuncta | reverse complement strand
CCGCTCTTGGGCGGAGCGGGAGATAGTGTCAGACTCTTACTGACTAAAAAACCCATCCCGTTCCTTCAAGCCTTCATACCGGGGGCTCGAGCGCCCTTTCGGATAACCCTGGCCCCAGTAGGCTTCGACCCGGCTGGGCCCCTGCTGTTGCTGACAACTCCTTGAGGCGCGCGGGAACAGCGCGCGCCGTCGACGACTTGGGCTTGGTCCGGACTGTTACCGGACGGCCGGACAGACATGAGTTAATGGTCAAGCGTTGTCATTGTTCAGGCAAGTTCAGGGGCAATACTCGTAATCTTACATAGGTCTTGATAACCAGTCGCCTTAGCATAGCATAGCGTAGTCGGCTTTTTAATGTTCCCGCTGCTGGGACTCGGGCCTGCTCTCTAAGAGAAGGAATGGGCCGTAATCCACCACGCGGGTCCAGTGCGGGTTGGTGGACCACTCGCCTTAAAGCTCCTATAACCTTATCCTTTGGGTTCCATATGTAACAATAGTTTCCCACTAACAGCAACTTGTCTTACACTTGCATCCACTTGACTGCACTTGCTTAACGCTTTAAAATATAATTATCGCGGGATAATTATCGCTTGGTTCTGCGCTACATAAAAAGTGTCTTAAGGTTCTCTGCGAGTAGACCTCAGCTCCTTGAGCGCCTTAAGATTCATAATTCAAAATAAAATCACGTTTTTACCTCAGAAGGAAAAAATTGAACCCTTATAAGATCATTTTGTTGTCCGTCCATCTGTCTGTCAGTCCGTCTGTCAAGACCCTTTATCTCAAGAACGCAAAGAGGTGTAAAGTTGAAATTAAAACCTTATACTCATGTCTGCGGTTTTTTCAAGCTGTGAAAAAATCAAACTTCTAAGTTAACGAATAAAAAAGATACGGCCGTTTATGTCGCAAAAATAAGTATATTTTGGTACTCTCAAAGATCGAAATTCATAGGGTACTTTCCGTTGACACAGAATCCTGAAATTTGGCACAAAGCAATATCTTATAGCACAGGTATAGGAATAAATCTGAAAACAGTAAATTTGTTGCTACCTGCGTGTCAAAAAAAAAAAAAAAATAAAATTCGGTAAAATCTTCGAGACTCTATTCGAGAATTGTAGTTTGCACGGAACCCTCAGTGCGCGAGTCCGACTCGCACTTGCCCAGTTTTTTCATAGCTTGTATATTGTCTTTTAATTCCTATGTAGGCGCATGGATGCTGGTGATATGATTGACGATGGAGCACGCTTCATCATCATTATCATCATTTCAGCCGAAAGACGTCAATGTTGGACATAGGCCTCCCCTAAGCGTCGCCACAGCGACCGCTCCTGTGCGTCTCGCATCCATCGGAGCCCTGCGACCTCACCAGGTCGTCAGTCCACCTTTTGAGAGGGCTTCCAACGCCGTGTCTTACGGTACGTGGTTGCCATTCCAGAACCTTTCATTCCCATCGACCATCTGTATTGCGTGCAATGTGCCCTGCCCATTGCCATTTAAGTTTGGCGATTCTTCCAGCTATTTCGGTCACCTTGGATTTGTTGCGAACACACACGTTTGCCTGGAAGTAACCTTCACTTGACTAAAAGACTACCAGGCCTAGTTTGGAGCTATCAGAAAATATAGATTCCAGCAGGAAATTGCACTTTTTAGCACAATATAATAGAGTAATAATAATAATAAAAATAGCTCCTCGATACGGCTCGCATTGTGAGGAAGTTCCTGTCTCTGGAGCCCTAACCACCGGTAGCTTGGACCCTGCTCATCATGCCGACATCGGTGGACTACTGTTTTAATATTTTTAAATGTTTTTTTTTTTGTATATTTGTTATAAAAAATATTTAAAAATATCAAAAATATGTATTATAAGAAAAATAAAGGAGATAATAATAATATTCCACAACTGTCACACAACGCCGTCTAGTCCCAAGCTAAGCAGAGATTGCGTTATGGATACTAGATAACTGATAAACATACTTATATACTTTTTAAATACTTACATATATTATAGATAAATTACACCCAGACACAGAACAAATGATCATGCTCATCACATAAACATTTGTCCAGGGTGGGAATCGAACCCACGACTTTCAGCATAGCAGTCAGGGCCACTAACCACTAGACCAACAGGCCAGTCATGTCAGAATTTATTCCCAAAACGTTTAGTGAGTTTGGATAAAGTATATTTTAAAATATTGCTTAACTAAATGACTGTACATATACAGCCGACAACGTAAACAAATTTGAAATTAATCCTGTATTATGTAAAGCTGAGTTGTTTAACTGTGATTAGACTTACAAACTGAAATTCAGGAAGTTTCTCTTAGGTAAAGTAACTTTTTGTTTGTCAAAGACAAGATTAAACAAGGCTTGATTCGTAAAATGTACGAGCGGAGCCGAGAAGGTACAGACAGCTGCATCAATTGGGTGCCCCTCTTACATTAAAATATAAAGGTATATTAACAGCGTCATCAACATCAACTTATATAATAATATATTCTAGTGATAGACAAGCACGTTTATGGAAAATATTTGTCAAAATACTGAAAATTTTAGACAAAAGTTCGCTGTAGCGCTACATTGTCATTATGTCGTCAGAACTATTTAAGTAACTTCTCTAACTTTTTTCGTAACGAAAATGCCTTATTGACACTCAATATTTTAATCATTCTGACATTTTTATTCTGATTTTGACATTTAAATATTATTGATGGATATCGTAATCTTAGTATAAGTAATATCTGACATTTTATAGTGACCATATCATTAATACAAATCTTATATGTTAAAAAAAATAGACTAACTTGGCAATCGTATGAAAACAAAATGTATTTCACGAGTAATACGTATAATAATTATATAAATTAGTTTGCTTAGTAGTAAAGTTTTTTGAATTTGAATTTAGATTGCCAAGTTTAAGCTTTTAGTTGAGTTGTGTATAAACACAACGAAGTTAAAGGGAGCTGAAAATAGCCTGAACTGTTTTGAGTAAAGGATAGCACGGCCGTGTCGCTTTTTGCGCGCCTTGGCGGGGGCACGTTAGTGCCCCCAATTTCCTTCAAAAATTAAAAATACTAATATTTGGAAAAATACTAGACCTAATACGATACTGTAGTTTCTTTACTTTATAATTTAAATGCTACCTTACAGAGCCGCTGTTTATACCGTAGCAAATTCTACATGTAGCAGTTCTTGTGAATGTACTCAAAGCACCAGAGACAAAGGTATCTTTATTTTATGCGCTGTCGAATATCGTAATATTCTCTAGAGAGTCTACCGCTTCACTCAGGCATGATTCCCAGGATTCTTCGAATGCTCGGAATTCAACAGTACCTAAGCACTTGATGGATTCAAATCTGCGTTAGCACTAAAGAAATGCCACTTTCTTGAGCTCTCGATAAAAATCTCAAAATCACTATACATTATAAATAAATAAATAAATAAATAAAATAATCTTTAATTCGGATTAGTGACATCCATATGGGTTAGTAAACAATTGAAGAGAAAACTTATAATAATAATAATAATAATTAGCGATTAGCGCGCCGTGCAATGATAATCGATATCACCATCCCGCATGACGAGAATCTCGTGAAAGCTGAGAAAGAGAAACAAATGAAATATCTCGACTTAGCACGCGAGGTTGTCGACATGTGGAATGTGGACTCGGCTATCATTGTGCCGATTGTCGTAACTGCCAATGGTCTTATTGCCAAAAGCTTCGACGACCATCTGTCGAAGCTGTCGTTGCGCGGTTGGATCAAGGGCCAGATACAGAAGGCAGTACTCCTCGATACGGCTCGCATTGTGAGGAAGTTCCTGTCTCTGGAGCCCTAACCACCGGTAGCTTGGACCCTGCTCCTGACATCGGTGGACTACTGTTTTTATATTTTTAAATGTTTTTTTTTTTAATATATATTTGTTATAAAAAATATTTAAAAATATCAAAATATGTACTTTAAGAAAAATAAAGGAAATAATAATAATAATGGATACTAATGAACGCAGGGAAGTATGGAAGGGCAAGGAGCTTCACGGGCGCTTTTACCGGGCCTTACATGGGCCCGATGTAGATCTTTTAGCGTCCGTCTCCTGGCTACGCTTTGGTAATCTCTTTGGAGAAACCGAAGGTTTTGTCTTTGCAATTATGGACGAAGTTATGATGACGAACAACTACCGGAAATATATTGTGAAGGACGGTACGGTTGACATCTGTCGGGCATGCCACCGGCCTGGGGAATCAATCCGACACATTATTTCTGGGTGTTCTCATTTAGCTAACGGAGACTATTTGCACAGACATAACCTTGTAGCCAGGATAATCCATCAGCAACTTGCTCTTAAATACAATCTTGTTGAATCAGAAGTACCGTACTATAGGTATGTGCCCGACCCAGTTCTCGAGAATGGCAGCGTCACATTGTATTGGGACCGATCTATCATCACTGACAGGACTATTGTTGCCAATAAGCCTGATATAGTGGTGATAGATCGACTAGAGCGTCGCACAATGATTGTTGATATAGCGGTCCCTCATGACGAGAACCTCGTGAAAGCTGAGAAAGATAAACAAACTAAATATCTTGACTTGGCTCGCGAGGTTGTCGACATGTGGGAAGTGGATAGAGCAATCATTGTGCCGATAGTCGTGACGGCCAATGGCTTAATAGCCAAGAGCTTCGATCAACATCTGCGGAGGCTCTCGTTAGGCAGTTGGATCAAGGGCTTGATCCAGAAGGCAGTACTCCTTGACACAGCGCGTATTGTCCGGAGGTTCCTCTCTCAGGAGCCCTGACCACCGGTAGCTTGGACCCTGTTCCCGATGCCGGTGGGCTAATATTTTTTGTATTTTTAAATGTTTTTTTTTTAATATCCGTTTTATAAGAAATATTTAAAAATATAATTAATATGTAATAAAATATAAATAAATGAAATAATAATAATAATATTTTTATTTCAGACTTAAAAATCCATAAAGTGTTAGTAACATAAAAAATAATAAAATCTTATTGCCTAGTGTTAGTAAAAATTAATCTTTGCTTAAACTTATAAATTATTGGAGAGGTGAAGCTCTCAGCTATGGTTTTCAGGATGCTGTTTTGACTGTCCCTCACTCTCCTCAGCAGCGACGCTGTTTTTTTGCGTATAATCGCATAGAACCCGTCGGTACGGGCTTGCGCAAACATTCCCGACGCGCTACAGTGACGAGGCAGTCTCAGCAACATCCTGAAAGCATTATTGTATTGGACACGCAGGACATCCAACGATCTCTTAGTATAATCAACCCATAGACTGCCCGTGTACAGACTTTGGCAATAAGCCTTGAAGAGTGTTATTTTTACTTCGTCTGTACACCGCGCAAATCTACGGGCCAACATGTTACTCCGGACCGCTAGGGCCCTGCGCTCCCTCTCAATGTCTACATCATCTCTGAGATCAACGGCAAGAAAATGCCCTAGATATTTAAAAGTTGACACCCTATTAATAGATGACCCGTTCAAAAATAGCTCAGGTCCTTCCCTACGGCGTTTGCCGCTGACCTCAAAGACCATGTATTCACATTTTTTGACATTGTACCTTAATCCATGTGCGGCAGCGTAGGCCTCGCACGTTTTGAGCAGTTCTCCGATTGCTCCCGCCGACGGACCCAGCAGAACCATGTCATCTGCATAGTTGATGTTGTTTATTCTAACCCCATCAACACTGCATCCGACACGCATGCTGCTAAGTGCGACTAGCAGGTCGTCGACGTAGAGGTTGAAGAGCCTGGGAGACGTCAGACCACCCTGTCTCACCCCGCACTCCAACCTATACGGCTCAGAGACTGTATCATCCCACTTCACATGATTGACTTGGTTGCCGTACCAGTACTGGAATAGCCCACATATTTCCGCGGGTATACCCCTGTCTTCCATCTTTCTCCATAACACATCGTACGAGACAAGGTCGAACGCCTTGGAGAGATCAAGGAAACAGGCGTACACCGGCGTACCACGATCTTTATAGTATTGAACGGTGTGCTTGAGGCTCAAAATAGCACTTTCAGTAGACAGTCCGGGACGAAACCCGAACTGTGTATCATGAAGATGTATATATTTACTTAAGCAAGAATCAAGCACACCATCCAACACCTTTGCCATTACAGTCGCAAGCGAAATGGGACGATAATTACCCTTGTCCGCGATGTCACCTGTCCTATTCTTCACAATGGGAACCACGACGGTTTTCATCAGATTAGCCGGTAGGTACGCGTGACTAATGCACATTGTGAAAAACAAAGACAGGACTCGCGGCAGATGGACACCTGCATGCCTGAGGTGCTCAATGCTGAGCCCATCATGTCCTGGAGACCTACCTCGCTTCATGTTGTTAATGATAGCACATATTTGCTTGGCTGAGAAACGTATCAGAGGATTCACGCCAGGACGAATGGGCGCACCATCATTCACCGAGGAACAGGGGCCGAGTGGGGATTGAACTTGGAAATGATATTTGAAGGCGTTCGCAATTTCCTTCTTATCACTTACCCCCTCCACACTCGCAGAAAGGCCAGGCTTCGCATCCAAACTTCCAGTGGACTTCCAAAATTTACTGAAATTGTTACTAGCTCGTTGTTCTGCTAACCTATCCATAACAATTTGTTCAGCGTTATTCTGACAAAACTTCAACCGACTTTTAAAAACTTTTCGCTTTTCATGCATTTCATCGTAAACCGGGCCCGATGAGGGACGATGGTTCAACACCCAGGTCTGAAAGCTACACCTGGCCTCGCGGTGAGCGTCTCTCACATACTCGTTCCACCCACACACTCGCTTACCTCGCCTCGGTCCCCCTACAGATGTCCCTCTAGATTGCCTATGTTAGTAACCTATGTTAGTAACCTTAATGATTTATTATTTTAAAACAAGGTGGTTGTTCCTAAAGCAACGGTGAACAACATCACCTAACAAAGGATAATCGTATCTATCCGCTATGGTCTTCAGGATGGAGTTGGAGCTAGCCCGCACTCTGTAGAGCAGAGAGGCTGATTTCTGCCTAACGATGGCGTGGAAGTATATGCCTACAATAATTGAGGAGTTCCTTAAATTTTGCATGATGGGATTAACCTATCATGAGAAGTAGATATTATCTAATGAAAATTAGACGGATAATATCGATCTAATTTTGAAGTGTATATATTTTAAATAATATTAAAAAAAAAATGTGTCGTTCAGATATGGTGGAGGACAAAAATATTCTCTTTTTATGAAGTCGGTATTTGAGTCGGCGTTCGATCAGCAACAGCATTCTTCTGGAGATTATTGCTAGCAAAACTGAAAGCTACCTGATCGGGAACCTGCATGCAGAGCATGTACTTTTATCCAAAATTGTAGGTGCCAGTTAGTATCGACGTCTGCTAGGGCTGTGGATTGTTTAAAGGTTAACACCTATACGTTGTTAAAACTTCTACGGTCCGGACTAAGCGTTTCGCCTCAACGTTTATACCGCGTACGTGAAAGGACTGGAACAATTTTCCTACTGCGGTCTTCCCGTCCGATTCAAGAGTGAATAGGCTCATAAACTAGTGTGCCTCACCATCAACCATCTATGATTGCATCACTGCTTACCATCAGGTGGGAACGTAGTCAAGCACTAGTTCATAGTAATTAAAAAAAAGAGGTAACGTAACCCTAGCAATAAAGGGCAACTGAAGAGACACTGGGTTTAAGTCTGTAAAAGTTTGACACTCTGTCAAAAGTCTCTCTTTCAAAGTGTGGATCACTTGATGATTTTACATAAGAAAAGTGTCTGTACCTACTTTTAATATTAAATTGTTACAGTTTATGATCCGTATTTTTTTAATGTCAATCAATTCGAGTCAATTATACTAACATTGAGCAATGGTGACCGAGTGGTAATGGCCCCGACTTACGAGCTTGTAGGTCGCGGGTTCAAACCCAGCCCGGCGCATTACTTTGTGTAATTTATTTCATCATCACTGCTCTCAAATGGTACAAGAAAACATCGTGAGGAAACCGGCATAGCCTAGAACCAAAAAATTAATCGAAGACATGTGACATTTACCAACCGATTACGGCCCATTCCCTCTCCTAGAGAAAGGAGGCTTGAGTCCCAGCAGTGGAAAAAATGCTATTATATTATTTATTTTGTATACTCGTCGCCACATTTTGTATTTGTCGCAACCGCAAGGCGAAAAAGATTTTCTAAACGGTACTTACCGAAAATAAATGCGTCAGTGCCTCTTAAACCGATTTTTTTCTTTAGATCTGGTTTAGCGATATTTTAGGGATCAAGTATGTACTTGTACTTGAAAGTTATTAGGTATTTGTTGAATGAAGATTTTCAAGTATTCGTAAGCACTTCTTCAAACAGATTACAAGTTGATATTGGATCGAAGATAGTCCTGATAAACTGGGGTTCTTAAATTGAGAAGCCGGGTCTAAATCGGATCTAGTGATTTGTGAAGTTTTGTAACTAGGCAAGTACCTATTTTAAGTTTGATACACTTTTTTTATGGTGACCAATGCTCTTGGGCGGAGCGGGAGATAGTGTCAGACTCTTACTGACTAAAAGAACCACCCCGTTCCTTCAAGCCTTCATACCGGGGCTCGAGCTCTCTTTCGGAAAACCCTGGCTCCAGTAGGCTTCGACCCCGCTGGGGCCCTGCTGTTGATGACGATTCCTTGAGGCGCGCGGGAACAGTACGCGCCGTCGACGACAGCGAGCTATCCATTGTTAACTGTCCGCAAGCCGGCACCTACGGTGGCCGGAAATCGGGATCAGAATCCCGGCAGCGGCGGCGAGGACGTCGTGGTCTGATGCGTCCGGCCTCCTCCTTTGCAAGCATTACTGTTTCGCAGAAGTCGGCGACCGCCTGCCACTCCTCCTCGCTCCAGACCATGGCCTCAACCAAGGCCCGGCGCGAGAGTTCTCCGCCGCCGATTGCCCCCACGAAGGCACGGCGATGCTCGGGCGACACTCGGGCGTCACTTCCGCACAAATCCGGTGCAAGAACCTCAAAAACGAACCATGTCCGGTGAGGACCTGCGTCATACGGAAGGTAAGGACGCCGTGAGATATTTCCAGCCACGCTTCAAAGAGGGGACTTACCGCCATGATTGTGGCGTGCCCAAAGTTCGATACACTTGAAAGATGATACAAGACTGTCGTTATTATTCTTGTTAGTTTTTCTAAAAACATTGTCTTCGAAGTCCACGAAGTCACTGTCAAAATGCCATAGAAGGCGGCAGATAATCATGGAATAAAGTACATTGAACTTTTCCTAATATCTCTGCGTAGGTACCCGAAAATTAAACAATGAATTGCTTTTCATTACTAGATCATTTATAGAGCTTCAAGTGAGCTATTTCTGTTTTTGAATCTCTAGTTAAGTATTAAATTGTCACAGTTTATCAACCGTATTTTTGTATGGCAACAATTTGCGTGAATGCGATCGATGCGAGAGGCACACGACCGTTCATTGTGGTGACAATTAGAAGGGGGGGGGGGGGAGCTATGTCCAACATTGGACTTTTTTTAGCTGAAATGATGATGACACTTAAAGATAGGAAAGGGAGTTACCACCATATACTTATCATAAAATAGCAGAATACGAGTTGCTGAAATCGTTTGATAAAATTGTGGAAGATTGTTTGAGAAGTAGGAAGGGTGTTAGTGTTTGAAAGATATTTGTTCCACTGCGTGACGGTAAGTGTCCCCGCACATGAGCTACAAGCAAAGCTAGAAGTGGCCACAAAAAAGCTAGAAGCGGCCACAAAAACAAACTAGAAGCGGCCACAAAAAAGCTGAAGCGCGCGTCAGCTTGTGGCTGGAGAGCTGGAAGCCACTTCTAGCTTTTTTTTGTGGCGGCACCGCCGCACGCAGACCACAAAGAAAGGCCGCCACAAACAAAAGCTAGAAACGGCTTTTTTGTTGCCCGTGAGTTTGTCATGCATTTGTGTTATTGACAGTTTGTTTTGGAATTGAAATAAAATGATTTTGTTTTGAAATTGTATGTTCCTTTAAAAATAGTCCTAAAATTAGGAAATACAATGCAAAAGTATAATATAGTAATTTTTACTCACTAGTTCTAGTAGTAGTATCTTCTATTAAGATATCTTCTATCTTAATAGAAGATATTTTTTTTGTATGTGTTTTAAGAAATATTGAAAAAAAAAATGAGGAGATAATAATATAACAATTCAATATGAAAAATGAGATACATCTAAACACGGATTCTACATCTGCAGCAGTAAACTAACTCAAGGCCGTGTTTTGATTCTCGACAATTCTTTGAGTTTTAATAGCTGCATCGTTACAAGTTTGTTAGTATAAAAGCGTTTTTTTAAGAAAAACACACAACAAAAGAAAATAAACGGGAGCATGATATTGTTAGCAAAATGAAAATACCGTGTTTTTCCTGAATAGAGAAATTGTTTTTCATAAAGTTCTCGACAGACAAAACATAGATGTGTACCAACATAAAACTTTATCAGCTTAATAACAAAACACAACATTTTTGTTACAAAGTCTAATATGATCTTATTGTCGTAATAAAGGGTCTAACAAACTTAAGGGAACTCGCTATCAGAAATGTACTACGTAGTTAAGTGGTGCGTGAGGAAAAAATATATTAAGGCCCCAGCGCCCAAGACGCAGTGCCATAAAATAGTGATTTTCTAAAGCCTAAACCTCGGTAATGGTTTGGTTAATAGATTTGAAAAAAAAATATGTTCATTATAGATTCATGTAGGTAAGTACAATATCATACATTTATGATTTTTTCGTGCGATTAATACTTTTATAACAAAAAAAAAAATAACAACATGATATTTTATCGCTTGTTTTTTCTACTCCTTTCAAACGATCTTTAGAAATATGTTTACACAAAAAAATCCTGGGTAGGTTTTCTTCATATTGTATATAGCAAAATAAAAGTAAATCAATCAATATTTCGCAAAGAAAATGGATTTAAAGGTCAACGGGGCTCTATCCGGAGGCTGGCCGGAATTACTCGTAAATGTACATATACTCGTACTGCGGGCTAGGCGGCAGCACGAGTTTGTGTGCATTTAACTCCGACTAGATGTTCAAGGGTCTATACGTCTTAAGAAGAGTTCTACCCTACCAGCTATCGTCAACTTGAGCATTGTTTAAAAGCTTGCTAGTTCATCTAATGCAATCTAACGCAATATTTTAGCTTCACTTTTCTAGGACTAACCGACATTAGACTATTCAAAAGTGCCTGCAAATGATCTATTTGAAATAAATTATTTTGATTTTGAATGTTTGATAAATAGGCAACGCGAAAAAAAAACCTGCTGCGGTCTTCCCGCTCGATTATAATTTAGGTGCCTTCAAAGCTAGAGTGAATAGAGGTCGGGGTCGTCGGGGTTACACCTAAAAGCTCTGTTGATATTCAGTAATACCATCATTCATTCAAATATTTCACAAACCTTGTTCCAGGAAATGAGAGGCTTTTTAAACATTTTAAATGGTTTGGAAAAAAGGTTAAAAAAAGAAAAAAAATTAATTGTTAAAATGTTGTTACTTTATGTATGTGTAATTTGTTGTGATTAAATATTAAGATTCTGAAGGTTTGTGCAATATTTCGAGAAAGAAAAGACAAGAAAAGAAAAAGTAAGTGGAAAATGTAGGACGGGGATACGGGCAAGGAATACTGACCACGTAGTCGAAAAAAATGCCATAGAACCTCCTCCTTTTTGAAGTCGGTTAAACCCTCGCGTGTGGAGGGGGGGTATTTATCATCATCATCATCAGCCTTTTTAATGTTCCCACTGATGGGACTCAGGCCTCCTCTCTAGGAGAGGGAATGGACCGTAATCCACCACGCGGGCCCAGTGCGGGTTGATGAATGTCACGTCTTCGAATTTTTGGTTCTAGGACATGCCGGTTTCTCCTCACGATGTTCACCTTCACCGTTTTGAGAGCAGTGGTGATGAAATAAATTATACAAAGTAATGCGCCTGGCATGGGGGAGTATTATTATTACGTAATTGTGCGTTATTTACATACAGCACAAAAAAAAAATCTTTTAAATTTTTGTCGGAAAATCAATGATATAGAAAACAAAATTTTCGGCCAAAAAAATTTCGTGCAAACTTCTGTACAAAGCGACAATGAAGCGTTTTTCAAGGGCATTCAAGTTATACAGACGTATGTAGGTACAATCGGCGCTCGAGGGTAAATAGTATTTGCTACGCATCCTCACGTCACTTACCCACAAACTGTTTAACAGTTTAGCTAAGCAATTTTTTACACAGCTAAGGTGAAAACAAACACATAACTTCACAGAGCCACAACACATCCCCTAATCGACTAACGACCTCGGAAACCGCCGCCATTTTTATACTGTGTCAACAAAACATGAATTCGCTCACTCGATGTAATGGGATACTGATAATAGCTATAAAAAGAAAAATATCTGAGATATCGGATTCCCTTTAACCGAATGTGAAATGCTATAAAAACATTCGTCAGTAAAAATAATGTACGATCATTAAAATGGTTTTTATTTTATTGATGTTTTCTTGCCACGAAACGGTTGTTTTTTCACTTAGAAGTAAGTTTGTTTATTTATTTATTCAATTATACACACACAAACACTTAAAAATGAAATGGACCAATACAGATAAAAAATTACAAAGGTACTGCTTATCTATACATCTATACATATAAATAAAATTGGAGTGTCTGTTTGCAATATTGAAATAACTGCTTTTTACTACATGCATATGAATATAAATATACGGTACATACACCAAAATAAGATTTTTTACAATTTTCGTCCGTCTGAAATGGCTGGACCGATTTTGACGGGACTTTTTTTGGCAGGTAGCTGATGTAATAAAGAGTAACATAGGCTAATTTTAGTATAGAAAAATAAAAAAAAAAACAAAATCCTGTAGTCCACGCGAGCGAAGTCGCGGGCACCGCTAGTTTCAAATGAAATTTCTTCCAGCAGACCTGTGACAGGAGAGTTGGCAGAGTCGTCAAGACAAAAAATAGGGTATGGCCGTGTGTTGTACATGTTTGTAAAGGGACGTACTTATTTATTATGTAATAATATAATAATAATAATAATATTCCACAACTATTACACAACGCCGTCTAGTCTCAAGCTAAGCAGAGCTTGTGTTATGAGTACTAGACAACTGATAGACTTATTTATATATTTCTAAATACATACATATTATAGATAAATTACACCCAGACATAGTACAAATGATCATGCTCATCACACAAACATTTTTCCTGGGTGGGAATCGAACCCACGACCTCCGGCATAGCAGTCAGGGCTACTAACCACTAGACCAACAGGCCAGTCAAGTATATTATACAACCTTATTTTTAGTTTATGCGAAACCTGATGAAAATAGTTTGTTAAGAATTAGTAACTGAATGGGATTCCAATAGTATTTACATGATGTTATATATTTTCCCAAAAATATTTAAAAAGGTCACAAGTTGGACACCACCGACACTAAGTACAACACAGGTCACGGCAAGTTGTAGCGGGCATTAAGTGCCAGCATACAGCTGGGTGCAAGTGCAAAACAACCCTTCAGTCGCCGGGATGGCCCGGTAACCATGTATTTTTGTTGACATAACAAGCTTATAACTTTGTAATTTTTCATGATACAGTTTTGAAATGTACATAGATTCTGTACATAAAAATACTAGACACTTGTATCGGGTTTCACATATAGGTACTAATGTTGTATACGAAACCACCGAAAGAGTTTCCTGCGTAGCACACAGGCCTTTTTCGACCCGACACCTGAAGAAAGAATAAAGCTTTGAAAAAAGCATCACCTGCCACCATCCGTCTTCTTGGAACCCCAAGAACATCGCCCTGGGCGCGATTAGCAATGGCCTATGTGGAAAGCACTAAAACGTTTAAACATTCAGATAGACCGCTGCAAAAATAACTTGGCAAAATAGGGTTTTATAGACCCGTCGGATACTCAATGTAAGTGCGGTGCTCCTGTTCAAAACATGAGACTCACGTTAGGCACTTTGGAGGATTTAAATAAGTTCCACCGATGCTACTATTAATGAATTAAATGTTTTGATTCCCATAGAAGCCCACAAGACTGTGTATCTGTAATTCTGTATATCCAAAATATCTGGAAAAATATACGTAACTAACTTTTGCGCACGGCTTCGCCCGCGTACATAAAATATAGCCAACGTCACTCAGGAATGAAGCAACTTTCTATCAGTGAAAAGATTTTAGTAATCAGAGCAACACTTTCAGAGACTACCTCCTACAAACAAAAACCACTTTACCTCTTTATTATGTTAGTGTAGATAATAATATCATACCTAATCATGTAAGAGCGATTGTATGAAAATATACCTCGACTTTTTAATTTTTTTTTAATTGATATAAACTAGTGCTTGACTGCGATCCCACCTGATGGTAACCAGTGATGCAATCTCTGAAGGTGAGGCGCCCTAGTTTATTAAGAGCCTATTCACTCTAGCCTTGAAGACACTCAAATTATAATCGGTCGGGAAGACCGCAGCAGGCAAACTGTTCCAGTCCTTCGACGTACGCAGTATAAATGACGAGGCGAAACGTTCATAATAAAAATACATGAATATTGATGCTAATTGAATTATGCATAAAGCTAACAGATCTTGGGTCCTGTTTATTTAAACAGGAACTAATTCAATTACAAGTTTGACTAAGATTGGCAATGAACGGATAGCTAAGTGACGTCATTCAACAACAGGGGTAGCATGGACTCCCAACGATGCGGACCAATTATGATCAAATGACGGTATCTGTTGAAGGGTTCCGTAATTCCGTTCTACAATATTAAAGCTAGAACTACACTGCGAACACGTGTGCCACACACACCGATCTAGGCGCGTCAGTCTCCATACATTTTATATGGAAACTAGACTTGTAGAGCTACACTTGATCCACGCCGCGCGACGTCGTTCTACGTAGAAATCGGGCGTGTTACACGTGGGCGTCGTGCGTCGCCGTCGGTCTAATGAAGCTTCATATTAAGCAAAAAACGGCAAAAAAATCACATTTGTTGTATGGGAGCCCCCTTAAATATTTATTTTATTCTATTTGTAGTATTTGTTGTTATAGCGGCAACAAAAGTATCAGTGAAAATTTCTACTGACCAGCTATCACGGTTAATGAGATACAGCCTGGTGACAGACAGACGGACAGTGAAGCCTTAGCAATAGAGTCCCGTTTTTACCCTTTGAGAACACTAAAAAGCTAATGATGCTTGTTTTATTAAAATGGTTTTTAAGAGGGATGCTCAAAGGTAAACCGTGACGAAAAAGCAAAAAACATTTACTAAAAATGTGTATTTCGCGGTTTATCCTGGCGCTTTCACCTTAATAATATTAATATAAAGATTATAAATCTTTAATGTGAATTTGAGAACACTGTAGCACAAAATAGATAGATACAGAAGTCAATCTACATACAAAGCGTGATCGAGCAACGCACACATAGACACCGCCCACGGACACGATATCTCGGAGCGCCTCGGCCCGCTCGTGGAACAGTTCCGGATCAAACACTCATTAGTGTGCGTCCACTGCGTATAAAAAGTGAAGTACATACATGAGATTGTCTTCTGTACCTATCTATTTTGTGACTAGACTCCATGAATTCTTAGATTACTTTTAATACAACTCACTTTTTTATTATGATTATTTTTACTGTACTTATGGGTATAATATTGACTGGTCTACACAGTTATTACATAATATCCATGTTATATGGAAATATTGTAACATCAACCACTTTTTTTAAAAGAGTAATCTTGGAGTTTCTTGCGTGTTCTTCTCCATAGGAAACGACAAATTTGGAACCGTGCATTAGCTTCTGACCACCCATCTCGTCATCTCTTATCATCAGGTAAGATATTGGTAAAAGCCTTATTGATAATAGTAAAAAAGTAACATTTAGGGTGAGTTGCACCATTTAACTATAACGATAACCAAACCATAACAAACCGTGAAACGGCCGCCTATTGGTCAATTCGACGATCTGACAACTATTAACGGCTTTGTTATCGTTATAGTTAAATGGTGCAACTCACCCTTATGCAACTAAAAAGACAATATTCCATCACCAAAAAGGTCATCAGTATGAATCTCGAAGGTCTACCGAAGAGTAAACCAAACTGACCTTATCCGTATAATTCCATTTCAGTTGAACAATTCGGACATCAAAATCTTTTGGTCCTAAGTGCCACGGAACCTGCAAACACTAGATATCTTTTCAATAAAAAGTTAAGCCGAGGATTTTGGCAAAGACATATAGACCCAAACCGAGTTCGAGTGAGAACTGCTTTCATGTGAAACGATAAGACCCAAAAACATTTACAGCGATCATTGGATTTGTGAAGGACCAATAGCTAGAAAAAATTATATTGTCGTTCGTGAAATGTGGGTATATGGAAGCAAAGGATTGCAGGAACAAATTGTCTCGCATTTACATAATACGAGAAGCAGTTCTGAATTTGCAAAGATTCAGGAGGCAATTAGGTTCGAATCAGAAATTAAGATATCTACAGGAGAACCAAGGTTGCCGATATAGTGTTCTTTTAATGTTTTACTGTTTTCTCTTTTTTTGTTATGTTTTTAAATAGTGTAATTGGTTTCGGCCGTTCTATTTGAATTAAATAAATAAATAGCACGAAAAATCGCCATACTTAAGTGGCAATGGGCAGGGCACATTGCTCGTAGAACAGATGGCCGTTGGGGTCGAAAAGTTCTGGAGTGGCGAATGCGTATTGGAAGACGCAGTTTTGGAAGGCCTCCTACAAGGCGGATCGATTGTGGCGACACTTGGGGGAGGCCTATGTCCAATAGTGGACGCCTATTGGCTGAAATGATGATTAGATTAGTGATTCTCGACCCGAATCAATAATACAAAGTCTTTTTTTATGATAAATGATATTTATTTTGCAAATAGGTATAGAAAACACTTTTATATGTCAAATTTTTTTTTTTCGTCAGTTTAAGGTGGGGTAAGGTCCCCGGGTTTTAAGGTGGGAAATCATCCAATGACTTTTCTTGCTCTAGGGCGCAGTGGGAGGGTTTGTTAGACTTTGTACTAACTCCTTCCTTCTTTGTCTTCGTTACAAGGCCCTTGGTTTCCTTTTCGCTGCCGCCGATTGCCCCCACGAGGACACGGCGGTGCTCCACCCAAGTGGGGCATACTTCTACCCTATCTTCCACCGCGTTTTCGGATAGTAACAACAAATGGGTACTACTGTAAATTAAATTCTTATTTACTGAAATCGATAAAAGCGTTTCGTAAAGTAAGTGGGCGGATCCTCGTACAGGTTGTCGCACTCAAGCACACAGCCATGACGCGCGATAAATTGCAACGAATGCTTCTGTTTTTTTTTTTAGGAAACTACTTAATAAAACTGTTTTATTGCATACAAAATGTAAAAAAGCAAACTACTTAAAATGACAAGTATTTTACATTTTGTATATATTAAGATTATTTACAAGATCAAAAAAAAAATCTCCTAAATGTTTATGCAGTTTCAAAACTGCACCTTATATAAAACTGAATTTCAGCGGTGGCTTCTCTCGAAGAGAACATACCTTTGGAATAAAAACTATTCTTTATGCTATTCAAATTCTATCCTTATACCAAATTTCTTCTGAATCCGTTCTGCGGTTTGAGCGTGACAAACATACTTACATAGTTTCGCCTTTTATAATATCAGGGAAATACACACGAGCAACTTTGCCAGCAACTTTTTTTTTGGTCTTTGTCACATTTTTATGCAAACCAGTAACTCACAATTAACATACGAAATCCATACTAATCTATACTTTTATACTAATATTATATAGAGGCAAAGTTGTTTTTTTTTCTGTTGTTTGTTTTATAGAAAGCTGCTTTATTTCTAAGTGACTTAGGCTATATTTTATGTATGCGGGCGAAGAAGCGGGCAAAAGGCTCTCTTTGGGAACTTATAAATTGCCCAGCAACTTTTTCTGTCTTTATCATTTTTTATGCAAACCTGTAAATCACACTTAAAATACGTAATAACTTATTGTGACTTAAATAAACTAGGTATTTTACATAACAAATACTTCAATGTTTTTTTTTCTCCACTAGGTATTTGGATAATTTGAATGTTAAATATTGCCTTACAAAAAACATAGTGTTATAGCTTCTAACGCATGTGATATAAGTTTATCTTTAGTACAGGCACATAACATGGCATCTTCGCAATTATTCTTAAGATATCGTGTATTTTACCGAGTTTCTGAATAAATATAATTTAAGAATTATATATTTTTTATTTATATCATATTCTTGTATTCCTCTTTTTATAATTTATCTCGCTGACATTTTGATATAATTTTTAATTTAATTTATTTTAATTTATTCCAATGAAGTTTCTGAATATTTTTGTTTTAACTATTTTATTGTAGGTATAAGTGCTGGACACGCCTGTCTGTAAGTGACAAATTCACTATAATATTCATTCTTAATTTGCAAAGGTTCTTTTATATGTAGGTAATGTTAATCAGTGAATGACGCGTTGGTGTGTCAATTTTAAAATACATAAATAAATATTTTACTGTGAGAGCGGAGACAAAAGTTGCTCGTTTGCACTGTGTTTACATCTAATTATGTATCTTAACTGTGATTAGTTTTAGTTATTCTTATAAATTTTACATAAATGATGTAAGAAGCAATAACGCAATTCAATCAATTCTCCTACTTATCAATCACATTTTTTTCATAAAACCAATCAATTCTTTTTATGTTAAAACAAAAGAAAACCAACCATCAACTTATTATTTAGTTAAAAAAGTTTTCGTGAGTTTCGGTGACTTTAGTCCGTGACATTTGATGAACTTCTCTCTAGGAAATCAATTAAAATAACAGGGATGGAAAGGAGTTGCCTTGCCTTACTAAGTTTTAACTAGTTATGTGAACTTTGAGCACGTGTCACTTGTAAGTTGAAGGTTTACACCACACGTGCTCGGCATTCATATCATATTATTGAAACAATGTTGAGTGATTGATTTTACATATTCCTTTATAGGGGTATTATGATTAGACACACGCTTAAATAAGAAAAGCTGTGGAGCCAAGCGGCTCTATGGATTCGTCTGTGGAGCCGCTTTTATGGCTGAAATGTTAGAATTGGCTTTATTGTTTATCAGTGGGCGTTTTGTTTCGTTTTCAAAGGAAAGTCGTCTACATGAAAATTATGAACACAGAAAATCGAGATAAAAGTTAAGTTAAGAGGAACATAGAACTTCCTCATTGTTTGAAGTCGGTTAAACGGCTCATTGTAATCAAGGCCATGGTGTAACCCTTTATCAAATTTAACCAATAACCGTTTAAAGTGTAAAGTTACATAAAACAACTTCATAGAATAGTGATGTTAACGGAAGTAGTTTTACGGAACCGAAATTAGAGGCAGAAGCGGAGTCAGAAGCATCAAATGAACGCTATATTATTCACAAAATTCTATATCATTCTATATCTTCTTTGTTTATTCTTTTTTGATAGACTATTACTATATAACATCCGTAAATATGTTCGTGACATTACAGCAGGCCCTAACAGAATATCAGCGCTGCGTTATTCTTCGTTTTATATAACGTAGCCTATACTACCACGATAGGTTAAGGCACTATAAGATGGTTAGCTTAAAAGAAAGGCGGATCCATTCTGACTTACTTATACTACAAAAAATTATAAATGGTTCCATTGATGCGGAGTTGATTAATTATTTTAACTTTAGGGCTAGCCAACGCAGCAAGCGACATCATCATATTTTTCATTTGCCTACATCCACTTTAAACATCACTTCTAATAGTCCTCTTACACGTATGGCAAGGCTTTATAATGAAAGGTCCAACTTTTTGGATTACCCTATCGATGTCTTCTCGATGAGTTTTGCTTCATACAGACGCCACCTGTATAAACAGTGTGAATAGTGTATGTTTCTTATATTTTTGGTGTGTATTGTCTTTGTAGTGATCTGGATCTAGTTGTACTGGACACACTATTTGTTATTCTTTGTCTCTAATTTCTCATTTTTCAATGTCATGCATACCTGTTATTTGCGTGGTTACTGAAATGTCATTTTTTAGATGTAAGTTTTATTTGTACTGTAAGTGATTGTGCTGTTGGTATGCTTATCCAAACTTTCCAAACTAATATTATAAATGCGAAAGTAACTCTGTCTGTCTGTCTATCTGTCTTTACTTCACGCCTAAACTACTGAACCGATTTGTGTGAAATTTGGTACAGACATAGTTTGGAACTTGAGAAAGGACATAGGATAGTTTTTATTGCAAAAAAATAAAATAAAATAAAAAATAAAATTTATTCCGGACATACAGCGCCATCTATTGGTCAAGAGTCGGCATCAATTCAGTACTGAAATTTCCGGAAGTCACTATTCCACGCGAACGAAGTCGCGGGCAAAAGCTAGTTACTAATAAATAAATAAATAAATACTGAGTTAGGTGCCTTTTTGGCCTCGCACTGATTATATCTTTTTTTTTCTTTTCTTTGTGTATTTTTAGTTTATAAGATTGTGTGAGGTACGAATAAACATTTTTTCTTTCTTCTTTCTTTCTCTTTCATAGGTATTTATTTGTTCCGTGCTGCAATCGGACCCGCTTCAATCGCTCTATCACAGCGCCAACCGCGATTCCTTTGTCCTTTTCCTATAAAAAGCCGCCCAGTAAGTCCGGATGAGTCGAATTGCTTTCCAATTTTAAATCGCCATAGCAACAAAGCCTCAACCAATAGTTTGAAACAATTATTTGACATACATGAACGATTAGCCGTAGCCTTATTGTCGATCATAAAAGTTTTTTAGTGTGGGTATTGAAGGAGTTATTGATCCCAACATAGGTGATATAAACGAACTTTTACAATATACTATTATACATACTTTTGTAATAAAACAGCTCAGTATAATAAGATATTTATTTTTGAGCAGCGGTGGCCGGGTGGTAACAGCCCCGACTTACGGGTTGTAAGCCGCGCAGCCAAGCGCATTACTTTTTTAATTTATTTCATCACTACTGCTTTCAAAACGGCGAAGGAAAACATCGCCCTCAAAACGGTGATAGAAAACATGATGAGGAAACCGACATGTCCTAGAACCAAAAAATTCGAAGATATGTGACATTCACCAACCCGCACTGGGCCCGCGTGGTATGTTACGGCAATTCGAGGAAATAGGCCTCTCTAGGAGAGGTCCTAGTGAGGAGGCCCGAGTTCCAACAGTGGGAACATTAAAAGGCTGATTATGCGATTATGCTTAAACCAATTACCCTTGAATTGTCTGTCATTCAAATGATGCTAATTGTACATAAAGCATAGATCTCATAGAGAACAATGTGCTAGAATCTCTTGAGACACTTTTTTCAATCATGTGATTATTGCATCTTTCTTGTCGCTACAATATTGTAAGAGAGAAATAGTGCGTCCGACCTCCACGGTGGCCAATTGAGAAAGTTGTCATGTACCATTACGCTGCATCGACAGCTTTACTACAGACAGGTAATCAGAAAGACCGACCGACAGCGGTCGGCGATAGGCGGCCGGCGGGCGCGGCGGCGCGGCAGTGCGGTGTGGCGGACATTCGAATACAAACATATACAAAATATATATTTTAACAATTGTGCTTTTTATTATTTTTATTAAATTTGACATTAATGTTTAAAAATATTTTTATTTTACAGTTTGAAATGTTTTTTATGGTTCTTTCTTCAAAAGATCATCTCAGATTTGACCATTACATATTTACTGCAAGGACCTTAAAAGAGACTTTGACCCCTGAGTTTGTTTCGGTGTTTCTTTTCAGGGTAGTCAGCCAGGAAACACCGGCCTCATCTAGGCTAAACTGACGAAAAAAAAATGGCGTTTAAAAGTGTTTTTTTAAACCTATTTGCAAAATAAATATCATTTCTCATATGTTATCTTAATTTATTTTTATTATAATTAAATAATCTTAGTTACAAAAAACAGAGTAAATAATTTGATTACGTATCAAAACTTGACACTTTTGACTAACTTTCACAACACAATAAACGAAACTGAATTGCTGTGGCTATAATATCGGAATTCGGCGAATATTCTCGTTTCCGCGACAAATGTGGCCGAATAGCTCGTCAAATCATTAAGTATTCAGGTGAACACAAATTCATAGAAATGCGATTGACTCTTAATTAAGACACAGAAAGGATAAAAGAGGGTAGAATGGCCTTGTGGGAGGGGCATGCGTGCCACAAAATATGATCATGCTCATAATTAATACAACCAATAGCGAACTTGCGATCTAAGTGCGCGTGATGTGCTAGTTGCGTAATGCGCTTTCGTATTATGTAGTTTATTGCCTGTAGTGGAGTTAAAAGGTGTGAGACAAGCAGAGACACTCGTTATAGTTCAAATCGGAAAGTATTTCCTTTCTAAACTCTTTCATCTTTTCTATGGTAGACAACAACACTGACTGGCCTGTTGGTCTAGTGGTTAGTGACCCTGACTACTGTGCCGGAGTTTGTGGGTTCGATTCCCACCCAGTACAAATATTTATGTGATGAGCATAATCATTTGTTCTGTGTCTGGGTGTAATTAATCTATAATATATATGTATTTAGAAATATATAAGTATGTTTATCAGTTGTCTAATACCCATAACACAAGCTCTGCTTAGCTTGGGTAGCTCTTTGGGTACCGAGGCCAGGATTAGTTTCGTAAGACAACTTGAGCTCCGGTATGAAGGCTTGAATGAACGGGGTGGGTTTTTAATCACTAAGAGTCTGACACTATCTCCCGCTCCGCCCAAGAGCGGGGGATGTCATTGATGATTTTTCCACCAAAAAAGAACTACTGGTTACTACTACTAGTTACGCTACTGGTTGAGATGAGTCAATTCCCATTAATTCATTAATCCCCAAACGAACGCCATTCGCCCTCTCATTATCATCCTATTTTGTCTCTAATTACGTTATAAGTACCGAAAAATATTGGCAAGGAAATCTATTAATACTTTGCCCATCTCGAGAATGAGCACAGAACTTCTAGCACAGCAGTAAAACTGGGGACATAAGAAACATTTAACTAAAATCATATTTCTATCCAAGCTTCACTTTATAGATTAGATTTTGTTCTGAAGATTTTATATAAGTACTTTAGCAGTTTTTTATCAGGTTCACTCTATATTTTTATTATAGTAATTCTAAAAGAAATTGTTTGAGTGTTTTCTTAAGTTTTTTCTTACTACTGTCTAATAGATTTTGCGAGTATAAACGTAATGTTAGAGAGCACTTCTTTCTTATTATTATTATACCTACGAGTATGCATATAAATTTTATGTTAGAGGCAACGTTAATACGGCAACGGCAATATATATGTAGGTATATATTGTATTAAATAATATAAATTTAATGTATATCTATTTTAGTTATATATATACATTTACACCCTTATTTTTCTTAATAATCCATTTTTTGTTGTTTTTTTTTTGTGCACCTGCCATGTTTTTCTCTTCACCACCCTAGGTTGACTGGTAGAGAATGCCTAAGGCATTAAGTCCGCCTTTGTACCTGTGCGTTGCATAAAGTTCTAATTAATAAATAAATAAACGTTAAAGTGCCAAATGTTCCAGTTTGATGTTTGAGTTCGCTAACACGAACATAGCGAACACAAACATCGAGGACGAGGACACGGTGGTGATTTGCCCAGGCGGGGCATACCACTGTCGTAAGCTCCACTGTCCTCCGGGTTGTGCAATGGTGACACCCGGACGTTTCCGGTGCAGAAACCTTCCGAACTTACCATGTACGGTGAGGACTTGCGTCATGGGTAAGGTAAAGATGACGTGTTGTTTTTTCAGACATTCCTCAAAGAGGGGACTTACCGCCATAATAAACTTACCTATGTAAATAGTTCGATTCCCAAATAGTCTCAACTCGAAAGGTAATTTATAATATTAATATTTTGTGGTATAACAACTTTACAGTATCAGACTTTTTTCTTTAAGACCTTGCTTATTGTTAAATTTTAGGATTCTGTTTTAACCAGAAGTCTTGTATCCTTTTTTAAATTTCCTTTTGAATGCCAAAATATGCGCCTGAAAGGATAACATATACGACCTCCTTTTTGAATTGCATTGATTTGGAAGTTTGATTTTTTCACTGCTCCAAGGGGAAACCATGTATTTGAAGCTAATTTCAGCTTTTCAAACATTTTTGAGAGAAAGGGTCTTAACAGACGGAGATACAAATAACAAGGTGATCCTATAATAAGGGTTTCGTATTTTTCCGACTGATGTAAGGAACACTGAAAATGAGTTAACTACCCAATTACAGCCACGTGTCGGCCTTCAGGGCCAATGAACCCTTGCCAAGGTCGGTCCGTGAAAGGGTGACAATCCATTTGTGTATAAACAAATGAATTCTAGGTTTTGTTGGCTATTGTGAACTTTCGCTTGAATATAAAAGGCAAATTCCTGACTCACTTTCTGACTCATAAATGTCCTGCCCAAACTCTTGGACCTAGTTGATGACCCTTTCGGTTCAGGCACAGTCACTGCAACTTGTATTGTATGTCTGTACTCTTTTTTTATTATTATTTTATATTGTTGTATATTGTGTTGCTTGCGCCGAATAAATGCTATTCTATTCTATTCTATAGAAGTCTGAAATTTTGCATGACAACCAATTTTTGTAAGACAATTAAATCTTGACATGAAGTATCAGTTAATCAGTTACTGGGTTGTTGATGTGGGTGCACAAATGGATAGAAGCTACACGTTAATAAAAAAAATATTCAGTCGCATGAATCACTTCTCATCAAGTGTAGAAATAGCCATCCCTACACTTGATGTCGTACTTGAAGCAACGGTCCGTCTATTGCTAGAGCGAATTCGGTCCGTCACACAAATTCGAGCTTGTGTTAAGGCGTACATTCCCTTAAACATCCGGCCGGAGTTAAATGCACACATACTCGTACTGCCGCCTGCGCCCGCATAGAGCCTCGCTGACCTATGGAACCATTTTCTTTGCGAATTATTGTTTGATTTACATTATGCTGACTAACCAGCAATTTTTTGTGTAAGCATATTGCTATAGATGAAAGCCGTTTGAAAAGAGTGGGGAAATACAGTGAAAAAAAAAATCATGTTGTATTTTTATTTTTTACCTATACACTAAAAATCACATAGAGCAGCTTTCCAGTGCAAACATTTTAGGATCGGCCCAGTACTTCCGGAGATTACTTCCTACAAACAAAAAACAAACATTACCTCTTTATAATATTAGTGTAGATGATGGGACGGCTCAGGAACTAGGACCTTAACACTATTAGCTTACCGAATAACTGACTCAGTGCAGACAATCTACCCAGGTTTGTTATCTCTGCAATCCCGGGAGACTTTACCCGCCCGTACTGTTTTAGGTACATATATTATGTTGTGTTCAGAACATGTATATTTGTTTTCTTAGGTTAGTCCCAAGATATGTCGTTACTCACGGTTTCCTGGTTTCTCCTGAATGTGGAACATTCAGTATATTTGTTTTAGTTTCATTGGACTGTTATAACATAATAACATCCCTATTAATTTTTACATGGAAGTATACCACTTTAAATTGGTCATTTAAATACGTTATTATGCCTTAACAATAATTTTACAAACTACACTGTTTTTTTTGAAGTGAAAACTTCTTTAGCGGCGTTGAGCACTTTTTCTGTAATGGGTATAAAATCTTAAACTCGCGTCAGGACACGTGACCTGATCGAAAAAGCGTAAGACGGATGGAGAGTAGACAGCTATCCCCTCTCTACGGCGCGGCGAAAATGTATGCCTGGGCCTACTGTAATTTTTAATGTAATATAAATTGTCATGTTTGTGTACGATAGCGCAATAAATGAATATTGTATTCTACCACATAAATGATAGTACTTTTATACTGATAAAGCAATTGGTGCAAAATTATTCCCTAACCATTCCAAAATATCAAACATGCTCAACGTTAATAATCAAGTTTTCACTTCTGCCGGCACTCCCGGAGTGCAACCCGTCTTTTTTTGTTTTTAAGTGGTAATCTCTGAAAATACTGGTTTGATTGCTAATTTTTTTCACTGATAGAAAACTGTTTTATTACTGAGTGACTTAGGCTATATTTAATGAACGCGGGCGAAGCTGCGGGTAAAAAGCTTGTTAGTAATATAGTGCGGTAGGTATAGCACACTCATGCTATAAATACCTCAATGGAATTGTATAGGTATTCAGTCCTATTATATTTTCGTTACGACCGATATATGTAACTTTGGGAGATATAGCAGTTTTTCTATATGGCCCGATATTTTTGCCTACTGAATTCGAAAGATACGTGGAACAACCAAGCGACCTAAAAAAAATATAACTACTTGAAAGTTATTATTAGATTCCTCGGGAATTAATAATTAAAATAACACAAACATATGGGTCTCCGAGTTTAAGTAGAGTGTAGGCCCATAGGGAAACTGTGTGGTGTGACGAGAATGGATAAAGTGAGAAATGAGTATATTAGTGAAGTTTGAAAGTGGCGCCAGTGACTGAAAGGTGGAAAGGAAATCGTTTGTCTTGGTATGGTCATGTAAAGAGGAGAGATGAAAAGCATGTTGCTAAAAGAGTTATGAATTTACATGTGGATGGATGGAGAGGGAGAGGGATTCTAAAAAAAAGATGGATAGATTGTGTGAGAAGGGATATGAAAGAAAACGGAGTTAGTGATAGCGTGACGAGTGACTGGACAGAATGGAAGATAAAAACGTGTTGCGCCGACCCCAAATAAAATGGGACAAGGGCAGGAAGAAGAAGAAGGCCCACAAGGACACTATGGAGCAAGGAATTCATGTTTCTTTTTTTATAATTTATATTGTCTTTTTTCCAAAAAATGTGCCAATTTTATTACAGTATAGGGTTGACCTTGATCATAGTAATCACAAAGCTCTGAGAAGCATGGCCTAATTCTCCACAAGTAAATGTTGAGACACTTTGTTATGTTTCGGTCTTTTAGTTGTGTTTCACACACGATTTTGTATAACTAAGTATTATTTAACTAAATTTCGAGAAAACAGACAAAATAAACCTTGACTTTTCGAGACAAAAACAATTCAGAATCCTTTTTCTGCACAAACAACGATAAATAATAATATACAAATAAATAACGAGGAACAATTTCAAATACATTATTAGAGCAAAAAAAAGGAACACTTCATAAATACACAGAACGAACAAAAAAGAAACATTTTCCCTGAAAAAGGCCAAAGAGTTGTCAGATACAGAGAAACGTCATGTCCATGTTACATATGCCAGTGACGGGTTTCGCAAAATCTAAATAAGTGATTCACGCAGCGGTATACAATACAAATAAAATTATGAATAGCAAAAGAACATGAAGAACTAGCTTTTGCCTCGCGGCTTTGCTCCTGTAACTTTTACTTTAAGCCAGAGGAACTGTTAACTTCATATGGAACAGCTATCTACGGAACTAAGAGACTTTTTAAGGGGCCGGCGACGGATGAATTTCCATACAAACGTAATACCACGCTCATTTCAGGCCTGTTGGTCTAGTGGTTAGTGACCCTGACTGCTATGCCGGAGGTCGTGGGTTCGATTCCCACAGGACAAATGTTTGTGTGATGAGCACGATCATTTGTTCTTTGTCTGGGTGTAATTATTTATAATATGTATGTATTTAGAAATATATAAGTATGTTTATCAGTTGTCTAGTACCCATAACACAAGCTCTGCTTAGCTTGGGTCTAGACGGCGCTGTGTGATACTTGTGAAATATTAGGGAGAGGGCGCTGCAGTAATTTGCAGTTGGAGAATATTTCCAACATATTATGATGATATTCGGTTATAGACAATATTTATCTAGGTTCCTACGTCGAGAATATTTGAAATATTGTTATTTTAAATACAGGAAAAGCCTAATGCATGCCATTAGGCTTTTCCTGTATTTAAAATAACAATATTTCAAATATTCTCGACGTAGGAACCTAGATAAATATTGTCTATAACCGAATGTCATCATAATATGTTGGAAATATGCTCCAACTGTAAATGCCCGCCGGCCCCTTAACAGAACGCCATATATGTTAAGGTAGAACTAAACTGCGCACACGTGGGCTACACACGCCGATCTGGGAGCGTCGGTCTCCATACATTTTATATGGAAAATAGACTGTTAGAGCTACACTAGATCCACGCCACGCGACGTCGTTCTACGTACAAATCAGGCGTCTTACACGTGTGCGTCGGTGTAATGTAGTTCTAGCTTAAACATACTACTTTCTCAATAAACAGCGGCTACGGATACTCCTTTTTGCTTTACCGAGACCGGGAGAAGTTATTTGATAATATACTTCTTGTCTTTTTATCTTTATAATTGTGATTGCGTACATTAATAATTTCCTAAAATACCTAATAATATCAATAATAATTTGTAAATTATTTACAAAACAATAATATATTATCTATATATATAAAAGAAAGTCGTGTTAGTTACACCACTTATAACTCAAGAACGGCCGAACCGATTTGGCTGAAAATTGGTGGGGAGGTAGCTAAGAACCAGGAGAAGGACATAGGATACTTTTTTTTTTAGTGTAGAGTAGTGTAGAGTAGGGTAGGGTAGAGTAGGGTAGAGTAGGGTAGAGTAGGGTAGAGTAGAGTAGAGTAGAGTAGGGTAGGGTAGAGTAGGGTAGAGTAGGGTAGAGTAGGGTAGAGTAGGATAGAGTAGGGTAGAGTAGAGTAGAGTAGGGTAGGGTAGAGTAGGGTAGAGTAGGGTAGGGTAGGGTAGAGTAGGGTAGAGTAGGGTAGAGTAGGGTAGAGTAGGATAGAGTAGGGTAGAGTAGAGTAGAGTAGGGTAGGGTAGAGTAGGGTAGAGTAGGGTAGAGTAGGGTAGGGTAGAGTAGGGTAGAGTAGGGTAGAGTAGGGTAGAGTAGGGTAGAGTAGGGTAGAGTAGGGTAGAGTAGGATAGAGTAGGGTAGAGTAGAGTAGAGTAGGGTAGGGTAGAGTAGGGTAGAGTAGGGTAGGGTAGAGTAGGGTATAGTAGGGTAGAGTAGGGTATAGTAGGCTAAAGTAGGGAAGAGCGGGAGCGAAGCCGCGGGCAAAAGCTAGTAATTTTATAAATTATGTTTATAAGTTTATTATAATTATATCAAATTATAATTTCTCAACCAGACAAAAAAAATACTTTATCGGATAAAGGAAACATTAACGGTTTTTTAATTATGCTAAATCATTTTGATGTAACAGGCAGGACCTATTTATTTCATTCTATAAATGGTAAGTGCAAAACAATGAAACTTGTCAAGACTATTACAGAAGCAAAATTAATGTACTACCAAATGAAGGTTAAAAATAAAATAAAAATTCACTCCACGAGTTGCGTGCGTAGGAACAAACCTTGCAAGTATTTTGAATTAGTATGATTGATAGTGTTCATTGAATATATTAAAAAAAAAACTTCGGTTAACGCAGGCCATTAAAAAAAAATAATATAATGTGCATGTTCAGTTTTGAACTCTTGGGCCGTGGAGTCCGAATCTTCACTACACACTACAAACTAAACATTAATATAAGACAAACTATTCATAAATATAAGACAATCATTCAGAATAACTTAATTATAAACACAAAGATTAATAATAAAAACAAAGTTTAATAGTTATTTGTTATACAAGAGTGCAAAGTTGCTTTTTAACCGCGTGCTCAATATTGATGACCGAGCAAGTGAAGGATTCTAAAATTGAGGTGAAAAATCTACACAATCGAAATGACTAAATGCAAAAAAAGTACACCAAGGAGGTTTTGAGTCCGAGTTTTTAACAAATTTGAAAAAAAGTAGTATGACAAATTTGGTACCATGGAGGTAGAAATAAATACGTTTAATGATGTTTTGTATTTATAAACATAGTGCACGCGATGTTCTAAATTCAATTTACTTTATCTCTGTAAAGGATAAAAACGACTTTTGCTCTCAGATATCGAAAAGCGAAAATTCTCTTTCCGAGATGGGTTGATGAAAAGATATTTTCACAAAAAATGTAGGCAAGTTAGTTTAACCTCTCGTGTGCCGTAATTAGAGTCACAATTAAAAAGCCATTGTGTCTCGCGTGGATCCACGTTTAGACACACAACGGGTTAATATGGGATTGGCATTTTTTAAACGTGGTTTGGTAGTCTTGAACTGATTCGTCCTCTCCCCTTGTACTAGTATAGAACTGTATCTCGACAGTATAGTCTTCTTCAACCTTGTAACAACAGATTCCACAAGGTTTTAATTACAAGTCACATATAAGTAATAAATCATAACACTGTTATATCAAATAAGCTACGTGATTGAATTTGTCTGTGTTGTTTTGTGTTTGGGTATGAGTATTTATGTATTATGTATTTCTATAGGTATGCTGTTAAGTGTGATTTAATATTTATGTGTCATGTTTACGATTTTGTAGATTAAAAAAAAAATTTTTGTCAGCATTGTTGTGGTGTAGTCTAGTTTTTTTTTTTAAATATTTCTCCAAAGTTTATTTAAATGTTTAGCTATCAAGATTGAAGAATCTAGATTTAATTTTAGATTTTTACATATTGTGTTGTAAAGGCTAGGACCAAAATAATTAAGGAATTTGTGTGTAAAAGTAGTATACAAGGTGCAAGGGAAAGGTCTCTGCAAATTTTAAGGGTTTGCTCAGTAGACGATACCGAAGGTTTTTTTCAAGAAACGAAACAAAAGTCAGCCTCCTTATACAAAATATAAAAAAAAAATCTTGTGGAAAGTTGTTCAGTTTCGTATACTGAGCAAACTCTTAAAGTTTGCGTAGACCTGTCCCTTGCACCCTATGTGTAAAGAGATGGTGGTGGTGGGCTTGCGGACAGTGAGCAATGAGTAGCTCCATGTCCGGCCGTCCGTTAACTGTCCTGACCAAGCCCGGCGCGCACTGTTCCCGCGCGCCTCAAGGAGTTGTCAGCAACAGCAGGGACCCAGCCGGGTCGAAGCCTGCTAGGGCCAGGGTTATCCGAAAGGGAGCTCGAGCCCCGGTATAAAGGCTAGAAGGAACAGGGTGGATCTTTTAGTCAGTAAAAGTCTAACACTATCTCCCGCTCCGCCCAAGAGCGGGGGTTGTCATTGGATGATTTTTTGAAAGATGGTGTTGGTGGATACACCCACGAGTCGCGCGTCAAGCCCCGTTTATTTAATATCTTCGTAAATATATTCAAAGACGTGTATCAAAACACTTGAAAATTTATAACTGTAGCACTCGACTCGTTAGCAGCCTCTCTTATGGCTCGGGCGAATTCCACTTTGGCCGCAATGATAAACTTTCGACACTTGTATCAATATACTGTAGAAGCACTTTGCTTGTTCATTTATGAAAGAGCATTTTGTGGCGTACTAATAGCTATGAAACAACAATTAGACTTAATGGATCCCCACACATGGACGCCAAAATTGCAATCAGCGGGTTTGTCGACTATGAAATTCATTACTACCCCAACGGCAACAAATGTGGCCTGCCTAAAAGTGAACGATCACAGAAAACTCCATTCCATTTGGAGCTCACGAGAAGTCCCAACGCAGTGAAAACAGCCATTCACTGCTATATAAAAATGGAACTTGGTCGTCCTTTTCCTTTTCCACATCAAGTCTTTCCAACTTACCAAGTAATTGTTTTTTTTTTTATGATGATATAAACCAGTGCTTGACTGCGATCCTATCCGATGGTAAGCAGTGATGCAATCGTTGATGGTAAGGCGCACCAGTTTATTAAGATCATATTCACTCTAACCTTGAAAACACCTAAATTATAATTGGACGGGAAGACCGCATCAGACAAATTGTTTCAGTCCTTCGAAGTACGCGGTATTAACGACCGACGAAGCAAAACGCTTAGTCTTAACTGTAAATTAGTTATCTTTTTTCGACGGCGAACAGTACTATGTGGCTTTCTCGATTTTTTCTGTATTCATGCTAACCTACTACTTAATAATAAGTAATAATAGAGCCTGCTGCGGTCTTCCCGTCCGATTATAATTTGGGTGTCTTCAAGGCTAGAGTGAATAGGCTCTCTTTTTTTTAATTTGTTATTTATTGTTTCTTTTTTTGTGTTTTAGATTTTCTGGAATATGGTAAGGACCTAATATTTCTGGAGATAATGTTAAAGCAGTTCTGGCATATTTTTTTACTAAGTGAATTGAAATAGTAAGCGAGATAATTTTGTGAAATATATACTTAGAATATACCTACATAGCTGACCCAACGGACGTCGTACCACCCCGAACATTCGATAAATGTAGTATATCTTTCGATATAGTCAGCCGATTGTGATGAAACAAAGCCTAAGTAATAGATCAAATTACACACAATTTTAATATATAAAAATTATCTACATTGATTTCGTACATTTTACGTGATGCGTGCACAACAAAAAATTTCTATTGATTTATTATGTGTATAGATTAAGTTTGTTTACAAGTTGCCACTGAATTTACTACTCGTTAAAACAGTTCAAATAAAACGTAAACAGTTATATCACTATCAACACTAGGTCATCTTAGTAGAACAAAATTAATGGTAATTACGATCAGTTTCATTCAGCACGTGAAAAAAATCGATTCTGAAATGACATACTTTTAAACACGTGAGCGTTCACTGCTCTTTTGTATTGGTAGTGTTTTGGAACGTGTATTTTGAATTTAGAACAACTGTTTTATTTATTAAACTATAAATGGGCTATGAGATTAGACACTCTTTTAGAATTTTAAAAGAGTATCTAATCATGTCATATATCATATTCATATATTATCTATAAATATATATATTTTTTTTTACCTCTGAATTTTTTTACAGATTACAAATTAAACTAGATATAGAAAGGCTACTGAAAAACGAATAAAAAAGAAGTATGGAAAATAAGTAATAATATTTAAAAGTAATAATATTTCCCTCCCCTAGAGAGGAGGCCTAAGTCCCAGCAGTGGGAATATTAAAAAGGCTGTTGGTGATGATGATGATGGAAAATGAGGCGTTGCATTAACTTCCACGATATTGTTACAGAGACTAAACATTGAGATGTTTTCTTTTACTTACAGAGACTCGAGACTCGAGAAACGGAAAATTCTCAGTATTAAAATGAAATAACACAAAATAAAATCGACCTTAACTTGAGTTTATTTTTTCAGGAATCACATTAAAGGGAATTCATTACATATTTCTTAGAAGTAACTTTAGCAAAAAAAATGGTTATGAGAGATCTAAAAGTTTTATTGATAGTTTTATCTAATAAGAGGCAAATAAAAACATTTCTTTTGAAGAATTTGCGGTTTTTTTACGTGTTTGTGAATAGTTAGAACTCAAATAATGTATTAAAAGGTTGAGGAAAACTAATTTAGGTTTCTCAAAAGGCTCTTAAGGTAGTTTAATATTTTATATTTATTGTGTCAACATTGTATTATTAATTTTATAAAGTCTTCGGTTTGAAATATTGTTTTATGATGAATACATTTTTTATTTTTATTACAGCTAATTATGTTTTTGGGTACAATACTGACTAGTTTACATTAACCTCACATACCATATTGTAAAATTTAAATATTTAAAAAACGTAGTTATAGAATATTATTATTATATAATCATTTTTTAAGGCATTACTAGAAAGCTACCATTTGGAACGTTTTAACCATTCAATCGTGATAATGACAGACACAATTGAAAGACAATAGGTGCGCGAACGCCGGCGTTCGCTTGGGGTTTAATGAATTAATTCATTAAACCCCAAGCGAACGCCGGCGTTCGCGCACCTATTGTCTTTCAATTGTGTCTGTAATTATCACGATCGAATGGTTAAAAGAGCCTATATAAAAAAAAATTTGAACAGGGTGTCCTAAAAATGTTTTCCTTCAATTCAGATATGGTTGATAAATAAGTGATGTTTTTATCCTCTAAGGTTATATGAAGAATGTGTACAATATCTCTTCAGATAATCTCAGAGGAAAAAAACCCGGAAGTGTGAGGTCTGACCTCTGTGACGGGATGAAGAAAATTCCTACCCAACTTCTGAGACGCGTTTTTATGAATCTTAGAGATCGCTTTGAAGAAAGTCAGAACCACGAAGGACGACATTTGACTAATGTTATTTTTAAAACATACATTTTCCGACGTCTCCAGTTTTTATTTTTTAATTTGACGCGTATACATAATGTATAGTTATAATATATTATTTTTTTATGCGTCTAATAAAATGAGTTTTTTCCGAGACATCCAATCCAAACATATACTATACCTAATAAGCAATATTTCACATGGTACAAATTATTTCCTACTTCAGGTCCCTGACATGAAATTTTTAAGCTTTACCGTTCACGTACAAAGTTTTTCCGATTAACTGAAAATCCCGTTACAAAACGGAAAAGTCTTACATCTAAAGAAATAACTTCTAAAACTTACCTAAAGCATTATAATCCACTTTAAACCAGAACAAACACTTCAAAACAAACGTTCCGAAACAAAATCTAAGTTGAGAAAATATTTCGAGAACCAAAGTACGATTTGTTAGCACTAGGCACGCGGGACGTCCGTCAGTGTCGACGCGCAACGCGAAACTGGTCCCGAAGGGTTGCGAATCCTGTTATATACCTACCACTGAAATACTGTGTTGCAACCACCTGTAGGAAAAAGCGGGAAAAAAGGGTTCTAAAACTTTTCTACGGCTTCAACACTGGCTGTTTGTAAAGTCCTTTGCTTAAAAAAAGAGGGAGTTCTTTTTTCAAAACATACGGTTTAGGAACGTGATCCAAAAAGTTTTAATGGAATTTATTTGATTTCAGGGCCCCTTAAAACGTGTTGAGGGTTGTAATATAAAAACAAAGAAGTTATACACGAATGTACTTAATCAAATGTATGTACTTCCTTTAAACTTTTTATTGTTATTTACTTACGAATGTAACCTGGGGCCTAAGTCTGCAAATTTTTATAAATTCGTTATTCCAACACAATGGGATCTGTCATTTTGCTAAAAGTTCCTAATCTGCTAATTCATAATGATCGATCATTGATCGGTCAATGGTCTCGTAATAGAGTTGCCGTAAAAGGACAATATCTAGCTTATTAAAAGCAATGACTGCACAATGACGTTCTAATGGTAGGGCACTGATCAAAGGAACTGTCATTTTTTTTGCAGATTACTGCATACGTAACACATTTATTTGTAAATATGTACGAGATTACCATTCCATCCCACTTCTTTCAAAGGAGTGTCAGTGGTTGATCATTGTAAAGTCATAATGACGCCATTATATTAGTATATTACCAAAGTTGATCAAAATCAACAATTATGAAATCAATGATAGACCATTCTGACACTATTGTAATAACAGATTTGGGGCCCAGTACTTAAAGTTGCCATTCGTTAGATGTGTGGATAGAACTTGCACATGTATGGCAATTGACCTTAGCATGGTATTCTTTGACCTCGAAAAGGCGTAAGACTGGGTGCCATATAAGTTTTTCTGATTGGCCTGGTGTACCTGGAAAGTATGTGTAGTTGATTTGAGCTATGTATAGCCGGTGCAGTTCTCATCCAGGGTGAAAATTAATTTAGTTCTTAAAATAATTTTGTTAGTTTGCACTATGTTATACAATATACCACAGTGTCTCAAGTATCCAGTGCGTGTTGTCAATGGTAACATATGGCTCTGAAACTATGGTCGCTTACAAAGGGCTTCACCAGAAGGCTTAAAGTTACCCAAAGAGCAATGGAAACGATACCCGATGACCTGATGAAGGTTGCGGGAAACCGATGGATGCGAGACGGACAGGAACGTTCGTTGTGGCGACGCTTGGGGGAGGCCTATGCCCAACAGTGGACATATATCGGCTATAATGATGATGATGATGAATGGAAAGGGCTATGTTTGGAGTTTTCTTGCGTGATTACATCAGAAATGAAGATATTCGCAGTGGAATCAAGGTTAACGACTTAGCAAAAAAATCGTCTAATTTAATTGGCTGTGGACAGGGTATATTGCTCGCAGAACTGATGGTCAACGAGGGCAAAAGTTCTGGAGTGCGCCCAGTGGCAATACATAATAAAAACAATAAAAAAAAATACAACAAGCTCGTTTGTGAAATGGAACGTATGAAAGTGTGCTCACACGCTACTAAATCACGCGACGGCTTTTGATAAGGTTTTTACTATAAAAAGAACGGTAAACGAAAAAAAAAATGTGTCCACAACATGTTAGAATAATACCTATACACTGCAATTAGAAAATTAATATACAATTGGTCACTACTGCACTAGTGCGATGGCACTGGTTTATATCGATTAATAAAAAACTATTTACAAAAAAAAACCGACTTCACTAAAAAAATACACTAAAACGATCAAAATAACTTTAATTTCGGAAGTCGGTGTTTCTCGCTATTGTTTGTTTCATATATAACACCGACTTCCGAAATTAAAGTTATTTTGATCGTTTTAGTGTATTTTTTTATGAGCTGCGTGCAGTCTGGCTGAAAAGGCTAGATATGTAGATATCTCGTTAGATTTTCTCTACTGTAGACGTATTAACTCATAATTTTTTTATAATACATGAAGTTAAAACTTTTTAAATTAATAGTGAAACTTAAAGAGCTTATCTTCTTTATTAAACTTTTAGCAACCCCACATTTTATTTCTGTTATAGCATAATCACCCTTTTATTGTTCCCACTGCTGGGACTCAGGCCTCTTCTCTAGAACTGGAAATGGGCTGTACTCCACCACATGGGCTCAGTGCGGGTTGGTGAAATGAAATGAAATGACTTTTATTTATTTGCTAGAATATAGGTAATTTTTGGTTCTAGGACATGCCGGTTTCCTCAAGATGTTTTCCTTGATCGTATTGAAAGCCGTGGTGATGAAATAAATTACACAATGGCTAGGTTTAAACCCACGACTTACAACTCGTAAGTCGGGGCCATTAGCACTCGGCCACCACTGCTCAATCTCAATTATATTCTAAACGAATTAAATCATAATTAATTCTTAATACACGAAGACACGCTGTTACCTAATAAAAAACATCCTTTTGATACTTAAAGCACAGTCTTACCTACCAACCTATGTACCTACCCGGTCCCTTTTTTATCACAAATAAGTACTTGTGGCAACAAAATTCAAAGCCATTGTATACTTTGTTAAAGCTTCATAAAACACGTCTTAAACTTCAAAGGAAAAGTCTAAACATAGACAAATCTGCAAACAGCTCTCGTGATATCAATTTGGGTAATACTGAAGTATAATTTATTTTATTTTCGAGAAATTTGTATTTATATAATTGTTGTATGTAGATTTCATGATATAATATAAATTTACATAAGTCCAGTTCAGAGGTTCCCAAACTTTTCTGTATCGTAGACCGATTATAAGTTTTCTGGGTTTTTGTAGACCCACTTTTTTGATGTGATGTCATAAAATAACTCCTCTTACTCTGGGTGGGGCGAAATAAAGTCAGACTTTTTGAACATGAATAAATATAATCAAATAATTAATGGAAATCCTAAATTAAAATTGCTACATACTTGTATGAGATTGTTGAGCTTGCTTGTCTTAGCTAATCTCCATTTGGATAACCAAATGGAGATTAGCTAAGACAAGCAAGTCATTCTTAATAAACAGCATACGTTTTTGTAACAAGTTGCCAAAGGCGGTAACCGAACTTAGAAAGAGAAAATTCAAAACTCATATTAAGCGTGTCCTAACCAAAAAAACATATTATAAGGTTAAAGACACGCTTGTTTGGCAATGACTACCTCTGCACATGTGGCCCCCTGGTAACTCATCAATATTGTGTCTGTTAACTGCTCCACCACCGTTTTAATAAATAAATATTTTATTGATGATTGTAATTATTTATATTTTTCTTGCTTTTTTTTATATAGAGCCTCTTTTTTGTTTTGTAATGTGAATGTGAGAACACTGTATACCCCACGAACTCTCAGATTACTTCTTTTTTTTCTATTATGATTGGTTTATTTTTTGTGTGTTTTTTTTGTGCAGTCTACACTGTTCTTACATAATATCAATAAATATTGTAACATGAACTACTTTTTCTAAAAAGAGTAACCATGGAGTTTCTTGCTAGTTCTTCTCCATAGGAAACGAACAATTTGGAGCCGTGCTTCTGACGTTTTATAATGTACCCATGTAGGCCTATATATATTGACTTTTTGACTTTCACTTTATCGTGGACCCCTATTTACATCCTACAAACCTCAAATTCTTTTTCCATTCACAAAAAATGGACATCCTATACCAAAGGCGATAATTTACCACGTAGTCATCGACCCATGGTGATCGCTAGGTATAGATCAGTTTGGGCACCATTGGCCTAAGATAAAATTAGGCTTGAACTAACGTAGATAAGTTATTTTATTTCTTCACCAGTAGGCAAGAATTGCTGGCAAGTCAATTAGCAAGATCCTAGGACCTTACTATGACGTTTTAAAATATCAAGGCAAGAAAGAAGGATGAAATTATATACTCTATAGCTTTAAAATCCTTTAACAATTCAGTTTAAGCGTTAAGAGCTAGTGGTAGGTCCTCAGATCGTATTATTGTAAAGTGATTGCGGGTATTGGTATTATAAAGAAACACTTTTTCTTGGAAACATTATATTACGGAGATACTTTTCCATTTTTACAAAGTTTTTTTTTGTTAACTGTAACAACAATAAATAATGTTCTCTTCATAATTTTATAAACCTCTTATGTTAAGTACTTTTAGATGCTGAATATTTTGTATGGTTACTGAAGTTGCCTAATAGGAACTTATATTTTTATTGCCATTGCACGAAAATGTTTTTCAATACACTCACTCGAAAACCCGCTCTTATCCCGACGCTTTTAGGCACGTAATAGACTGTTTTCCGCTCTAGTACAAAAAAGTGCGCGTGCTCGTCACAATTTTATTCCATTTATCAGGCTGGATGAGTTCAACCCCTACGAGACGCCGGTCAACCCCCGTTTATTCATTTCTTTGTAAGTGTATTGAAAAAAGTCGTTTGATACAAGGGCAAATTTTTCACTGCAGTCCTCGGCTCCATAACACTGTCACCTGCGGCTCGTGTGAATTCCGCTTCGGTCGCAAAATTAAAAAAATTCAAAATTCATTTATTGGTGTGATTTTTGGTACATTTTTACATGAGATCTTAATAATAAATAAATTAGTTCCTCAAAAATCTACCTCAAAGGTGTACACACTATCTCATAATTTAGTCATTAATGTAAAATAAGACTAACCAACATATTAAATTAAAATTAACGATTATAACAAAAAAAAGATAATATAAGTCAGTGAATAGAAATTAGGATAATAATGCAATGTAAAAATTAAGTAAATATGAAGGTCAAATAACTTACTATAGGTAATGAAAATAATAATACAATGTCAAAATTAAATTAAATATCACACGTTTACAATGCAATGATAAAATTTCTGCACTTGTATCGAAATGTACTATTTTTGGCCACGGGTTGATTTACGAAAGGGAACTCCGGGGTCATGGAATGCAAGGCAAAGAAAGTGCAAGGTAAAAGTAAAAGTCCAACCACCCTCCCACTCCTCCCTAGCACGGGAGAAGTCATAAACAATAACGTCAATAACTGTTAAAAAAGTTTTTTTTTTTCGTATATTTTTTTCTCTATAAATATTAATTAAGACGACTCAATTGCTCAAAAAAAGTTAACAAACTTTTTTTTTATTTTTTGATGGAGTCATATAGAAGTAAAAAAAAAAATTGGTTACCCAATTTTAAAATTAAAATGAAATTGGGAAGTTTACTACAAGAATAAATAATATATGAGGGCTGTCCCCTCGAATTGTATGATTGTCGATAAGAAAGAAGAAAGTCCTACCTATATTTTAGCAACATCGGTAGCATTCACTACGGCCGGCCAATAAAGGCACACCGGAGATGAGAAACAGGATTTTTTCTGGGATAGTATGTGGAGTTTAATATTCCATCAATCACTGGTATTCATCATCACAACGTGCAGTACTGGATATAGATCTCCTCAAGTGTCACCTTAACGACAGGTTCTGTGTTTGCATCTATCGGATTCCCGAAGGTCTCACCAGGTAATCGGTTGACTTTGTGGAAGGCTTTCCAACGCTGCGTCTTCCAGTATGTGTTTGCTACTCCAGAATCTTTCGCCCTCATCGACTAGGATAGGGAGACTGGTATTGGGACAACAAATTGTTGATAGGTTCCTTCCATGAGTATCTTTGCAAGGTTCTGCAATTTTAGGTCACATTGCTAGAAAAGACAGTTTCAACCTTATTATGCTTGTTGTGACCGGCATATGTTCCTTGATTGCACGGGTGTCACTGAAATACACACAAGAACCATAGGATCCCCGAACTCCCTGAAAAACCTGAAAGCCTTATCTGTTTTTGGAGAGAGATGGGCTGGTTGGAATAAACCCACCTAAGGTTATGGCCACCAGGACACAGAATGGTCCGCATAGGACTAAGTGCGGAAGCCATACTCAGACATAAGACAAGGCCACGTGGGCTCAATACGTTGTTCCGACCAGATCCGCACCACTCCTTACTCTACGATATACAATGCCCTTCACACCGCCAGCATGAAACAGATGGAGGAATATCATTTAAGGTAAAGTGACCCTCAGCATTGAGGAATACGGCGCAAGGAGGAGGGGATAAAGTATCTAAAGGCTCATAATCTGTAAGATGGCCTCATACCAAAATCAAATCAAATCAAAATCAAAAACGTTTAATTTCAAATAGACTAATTACAGGCACTTTTGAATTGTAAAAATGTCGGTCAGTCAAAAATAAAAAATTGCACGTTCCAAAGCGTAGATTTCTATGGAGAAGAACGTATAAGAAACTCCATGGACTCTCTTTTTAATCATATCATGAGTTACATAAACCTTGGTTACATATTTCTTTTTGCTTCTACGAGTAATATGTGAGCACCATGTAGAGCATGATATACCCTTCCAAAGGTCCGTACTGGGATAATGAATTGTCGATTGGTACCTTCCACGAAGTATCTAAGGACCTCTTCAAGATAACCTCTCGTACGTCTTCCAAAACTCCAGGTATTTAAAGTTCTGAGATATAGGTATAAGAGATATTATTGGGGATTTTCGAAATAAACCACAAATTGTTTCTCTGAAAACAAAGATTTGTTTTATTTAACACGCTTTTACAGTAAAACAATTATCGTTTAACTAAAATTACACTTTTATCTTACCTGAAAACAAAGAAACGACATTTAAAGTTCACTAATATCGCCTCCTCAATTATATCCCTTTATTTATCTCTCTACAAGTTTTTATAACAATAAAATGCACAAAATAATCTAAACATCATCTGCCATTGAATCATACAATTCGTATTCACAACTTAAAAATTAAATTAATGAAATGTTATTTCCAAGGAGGTCATTTCATTACATAGGTATAAAATTTTGGAAGTCGGTGTGTCTATAATAGTTTTCTCTCTTCGTTTTTTAACAACGACTTCCGAAATTAGTAAAAGTTATTTTGTACTTTTCAGTGTTATTTTTTAACATTGAAGTCTTATATTTTTTTTTTTTTGTAAAAAGTTCTTTATTTTACACGTTATAGTTATGGTACTACCACTAAAAAGTACCCCTCAAACAAACTTAAATACCTTATAGGCAGAGCGCATCTCATAACGATTATTGTAATCCTAAAACGGTTAGATTACAAAAATTTACCTCCTGGCTTCATCATCAGATCAGTTCGATACATCTCCTCCCCGTTTTCTTTCAGTTAGTCATCGACTACTCGTACTTGTATTTATTTACAAAGCTTTGTTTACAAAGTTTTGTTTGCAAAGCAATTTTACTTGTAACGACAGTTCTGTTGTGATCCTATGAGGAGTTCTGTTCCATATCTTTGAATTTCATGATCAGGTCATAACAATATTTCTATGAGACCAACTTGTATAACCTTTCCATCAAAAAAATATTTTTCAAAATCGGTCCACGATTGACCGAGATATCGGTGAACATATATAAAAAAATAAATAAAAAATACATAGAACGTCCTCCTTTTCTAAGTCGTTTCAAAATAACAGTTTTAATAGCAAAGTAGCTAATACATAATACTTGCTAATTACGCAATATATTACGTGCCTAAGGGCTCAAACAGTTTTACTTTATCATATTTTATTTTAAACAATATTATGAGAGTATATAACGCCTAAACAAACATCTTAGCTAACTTTTATTACTTGTTGCTAATAAACAAAAATGTAATATAACGAAGATTTAAAAACACGGGAAGGAAAACAATTTTTAAAAATTAAGTTGTTTTTTTTTTGCAAATATTAGCTCAATTACATTGTAATTTGAGCAGTTCTTAATAAAACAAAAAAAATTACAGGCCCAGGCTCTACTCGATCGATTAGGCTGTTTATTTTGGCATTCGTAATGGTCAAGTTCACATTTGCCGCCTTTTTTTTACGGTGGGAAAAATCATCCAATGACAACCCCCGCTCTTGGGCGAAACAGGAGATAGTGTCAGACTCTTACTGATTAAACGACCCACCCCGTTCCTTCTAGCCTTCATACCGGGGCTCGAGCGCCCTTTCAGATAACCCTGGCCCCAGTAGGCTTCGACCCGGCTGGGCCCCTACTGTTGCTGACAACTAAAATAAAATAAAATATTAAGACCTACATAATTACATTTGAATAAATACACTTGCTCAGAAAGTGACTCTTATTACACTGCACTTAGGTACATAATGACCCTTGTTACCAAACTGTGACATTTTGATTACCATTACGCACTAATGCTATAATGTAGTTAAAACCTTACTGTTCAACCTCTCCCCCGCCACAATTTTAATACATTATCGTATCAGGGTGGGCGCAGGTCGCCCCCACGAGTCGCCGGTCAACCCCCGTTTATTCATTTCAGTGAGTGTGAGAAATATATGAGAACAGATTTTTACCGCCACAAAAGTTTACTAGTTTTATAGTTATTTTCTTCAAAAATGTATAGAAAAACATCGTATGTTACACGTGAGTAATTAATGATTACCGTTCTCGGCTCTCTTAAGACCCTTGCCAGGATTTGGGTCTAAATACCGCCTCGTCGGTAATCACTAACATTATACACTTATATCTTATTGTACTATTACAACATTATAGTTTCAGTACGAGTATATGCAAAACCCAAAACACGTGACCAGTATTTGTACATATGTAAAGAACTTATTTGGGTACAAAATTTCATAACTGTTTCATGAAAAATCACCAAATTAAAAGCTTGTTATGTTACCTGGTTGTCCGCACAAATACATGGACACCGGGCCATCCAGGCGACTGAGGAGTCTTTTTGTACCCAGCTGTGCGCTGGCATCTAATGCTTGTTTTGACCGTCTGTGACGTGTGTTGTACATAGTGTCGGTGGTGTCCCACTTGTGAACTTTTTTAAATGTTTCTGGGAAAAAATGTTAAAGTTAAAGTTACTGATTCTGAACAAACTATATTCAAGTTTCGCATTACTAAAAATAATGTTCCACTTATGCATATTTTTTTATAAGGACTGTGACTTTGTTATTTTTTGCATTCAACAGTAGGTACCTACATAATAATAATAATATTCCACAACTATCACACAACGCCGTCTAGTCTCAAGCTAAGCAGAGCTTGTGTTATGGGTACTAGACAACTGATAAAATTAATTATATATTTCTAAATACATACATATTATAGATAAATTACACCCAGACACAGAACAAATGATCACGCTCATCACATAAACATTTGTTTAGGGTGGGAATCGAACCCACGACCTGCGGCATAGCAGTCAGAGCCACTAACCACTAGACCAACAGGCCAGTCAACATCGATCGTTTAACCGCCATTTTCGTCAACACAAGTCATTTATTTATGCTAACCGACACCGGCGTGGAAGAGATTTTTAACGCCATATTTTAGTTTGGTTTTAGTTAGTTGTAACTAATTTAGGGTTTTCAATACTTAAATAAATTTCATTTAAATACTCTTGATATTTCCGAAACAATTAACAATTTCATAGAGAAAATCTGTGAAAAAAATGAATCAGTGCGAAGCCAGAGCGATTCGCTAGTGATGAATAAAAAGATTTTTTCGTTGACTATCGTTGAACACTACGAAAAGAAGAATCAAAGGGTTGAAGATAGATATTCACACCGTAACACGCCGACAATAATGGCGCCAAAAAATCTACCGATAGTTGTTTTTGCACTCGCAAATGCTATTCAAATTCTTTTACGATCGAAATCGTGGCGTACTATCATTTTACGATCGATATTTTTTCAACAAACATCTAGCAAACAAATCCATTTGCTTTTATTTCCATTCAAAAGATCGTTGAAATTGAACTAGAACGCAGTTCTGAGGACCTACCACGGACTTTTATTAGCGATTTATTTGATGCCCTGACCACAACCAGACCCGCCATTCTGACTCTTACCAAAGCAATGCAATTTTATGCAATTGGGGCATGGTAAAGCTCCTGAGGTATTACCTGGTATTACCATGACGTATTAAAATGTCAGGCTTCTCGCACAACTGACATTACACCTACCAGGTACACCCGCCATTCTGACTTTTACATTGCTTTGCTAAAAGCTCGTGGTTGGGACTCAGTTCAGTATGAATGCCATGAGATAAAACGATAATGACGTCATTTCTATCTTTGTTTGAAATGGTTAAAATAAGAAAGATCATTTACATTCCACGTTTGAAAAAATTGTTTCTTCTGCCAGTAGTCAAGTCCAAAGAATATGTAGGCACAATCGCAGAAATGCATATTTGGTCCAACACACATCTAGTGCCTCTGGATTCCAAGCTCGGTTTACGGCTCGGTTACTTTAAGCCTTCTATTGGGGCCCATAGTGAACGACCATGATTCAGAGCCATATAATATGTCATCACTGGTAACACGCGCTGGTCATGGTTGCACATTAGAAAATCAAAACTTTCTCGAGCAAATTTCAAAAGAACAACAAACGAAATAACAAAATTTAAATGACCAAAAGTTTTATTTAGAAAAAAATTGGAATCCCAATGTATGTGACATCAAATGAACGACTGATCAAAAGTTGCTAGATGTAATTTTAAAATAACAAATCATAACTAATCAAATTACATAATCACAAATGACGACTGAATAAATAGGTACGTATCAAAATCCCGAATTTTAAAATACCGACGGACGAAACACCGAAAATTGAAACACCGAATGGTCGTTTGACCAAAAGTTTAAAATTCCGAAAGTTCTTTTGACCGAAAGTTTAAAATCCCGAAATTTAAAATCCCGACATTCAAAATCCCGACTCGTCCGTGTCGGGGTGCCCTAAGGTCCCGATGGGAAGTAGCACTCGCCTGCCGCTGCCATGGGACCGCTCGCTACGCTCGCTCGGCTCGCGCGTGTTTGGTCTCTCGTAAAAATGTGATTGTATTTTGATAGCACTTTGAACTGGGTAAAATAGGTTAGGTTAGAATTGTGACAGAACGCGCGTGACCCGAGCGAGCGAAGCGAGCGGTGCCGCGGTAGTAGCCGGCGAACGCTACGTCCAAGTTGTTTCGTCCATTCGAGATTTTTACCTTTTTCAGTTAATCCATTTGATATTTAATAATTTATTCAGTAATCCATTTTGACCTTTGAACGATTTGGTCAATAGTGTAATAAATAATTTAAACATTGATATTCCAGACTTTGGTCAGCTGAACTTTTGATCAAATGACCATCGTTATTTTAAACTTTGTTGATTTGTAAGTTGTTCTTTTGTTTGCTCAGTAAAGTTTTGATTTTCTAATATGCAACCCTGGTCATAGACTTTGGTCTTAAAACATTGGTATATTTTTGTGTTACAATAAAGACTTCTGAAGTTGCTGACCTCCACTGTAAAAGTTTTTTTTTTTTTACGAAGGTAAGATACTGTAACAATATATTAGGAAAGGAAAAATCCCCTTCTGCAAAAAACGATATTCTTTACGATAATCTTCCTTAGAAGGCTCAATAATACTGATTAAACAAACAAAAAAATAACGTTTTGTAATCAACATCAACAAACTTTCAAACGTAAATAAAGAAATTATCACTATTTTCAATTCCTCACGTAACATACCTACCTCAATTCAGGTAAAACCTGTTAGTGGTGGAGGCTCGACATAATTAAATCAACCATTGAATCCCTGAATAACTTCCTCCCGGAAAATAATTTTGCCGAGAAGTGTACTTTATCTGGGCCGAGAACTCGGGATAGGCATACAATTTGCCGTCTAACACAAAATAGGTACAAAGATGCGTGACAAAGCTGCGAAAATGTATATTTATTTATTGCATTCATGACGTTTTAAAAGGTCTTTTCATATAATATAAGTTTCTTATTATGCTGTTCTGGTGCTACCGTCATGGCTGCGGAAAACCTTAAACGGCAAAAATATAATAAACCTCTTCGGCAGTTATATTTTTGAGCTGTTTCGGGTTGAAAATCTTGGGTCATGGGGTCCAAGTGCTCGTACGGTTTTTAAAGTATTATCCAAACGCTTTGCGTGATCCAAAGGCTGGCTCTTACTTCGGTCAGAGATTAATCATTGCCATACAACGCGGCAATGCCGCCAGCCTTTTGGGCACACTTCCAGTCGACAACGATGCGGAGGAGTTTTATAACGCCATATCTTAGTTAGTTGTTATTGCCTTTAGTGTATAATATAGTTCTATATCAGTTAAGTGTTTTTATTTTTCTTGTTTTAGTACTTGATAACAAATAAAGAGCACATATATGTATCATACTCTTGATCATACCGATTGAGTGGTGGGCCAGTAAAACACAAAGTTTGTGCCCTGAAATCAGACGACGGGGTCGCGGCAGACCAAGAAGGAGATGGCGGGTCGACTTAGATTTCTTCCTTAGGAATTCGCAAGAAGTAGCTCAGAGCCGGGAGCAATGAATGGAGGGAAGCCTTTGCCTAGCTGTGGGACTGTACAAGCTAGATATGTTACGGCTAATAGCGGAAGTGCAGCACCACCTAGTTTTAGCCGGCTAGGTACAGCCGGCCACTTGCGGTTAAACTTAGATGTATCCTACTTATCGTGGAAATCGAAGTCCAGCAACGTAAAAATTCACATCACGACAACGCAACGTGCCACGTGGCACAGCACGTCGTCGTGACGTAAAATCTCACGTTGCACTTCTGCAACTTTTACACTGTATAAGTTTCTTCTATAATTTTATTATTATTATTATATCTAGCCCGTATTGTCCCACTGCTGGGCAAAGGCCTCCCTCCACTCCTTCCAATGTTCCCGGTTTTGAGCTACCTCTTTCCAATTCCCAAGGAAGACATCCAAGTCGTCCCGCCATCTCCTTCTTGGTCTGCCGCGGCCCCGTCGTGCAATTTCAGGGCACCAATTTTGTGTTTTACTGGCCCACCGCTCTTCTATAAGCGTCTTCATAATATTAGCAAGGAGAACACATCTAGTGCGTCGCAATTAACTGCTGTAATGCCACAAATACGCCGCCGGCGTCTTCAATACGACGTCGTTCAACGTGGCACGTTGCGTAGTTGTGACGTGGATTTTTACGTTGATAGACGTCGATTTCCACGTCGCGAAACTGTGACTTTAACACCTACGTCACGCTATTGTGCCGTGGCACGTTACTCCGACGTAACGTGTAGGTGCGTTTGAGACCTATCGCCTTACCTGACACATCTCTGAGAAAAAAATAATTTGATTTCTCATAGACGAATGAAATTCTCGGTGACGTATTGTTTAACATTCGTTAGAGAGCTTAATTTCAGGATGCAGGTAATGCGTGGGGTTGATGTTATATGACGTTTAAAGACTCGTGTGCGTTTGAAGTTTATTCTGTAAAATTAGACAAAGCAACATTTTGTAAAATCCGTAATTTTATTAGAAAACTATTTTATTTAGCATCTATGAAGTCTGAAATTAGTTTAAAAAATACATATTTTATTCTCTGCTGTAATTATTTGAAAATCTTAATTGCGGTAGACACCTAACATACTTTCATGTTAATAAGAATAACCCAATGCTACAAGCTTTTAAGTTGTAGGTACTAAAGCTTAAAATAAAAATGACTGCTAGTTAGGTAGTCAGGCCGCGTTTTAGACGCGAAAACTTGTTTGGCCACTTGCTAGCTGAGTGCAGTGTGTTTTTATTTATTTTGCTCAGTGTGTAGCGCATGCATTTCAAATTTTTTTTTTTTAATGTCCCGAAAGATACATTTTCGTTAAAAAAATACAGCTTATAAATATTTGAATTATTTATTAAGTGAGTTCAACATAAATAATAAAAATATTACAACCTCATTTTTAGGGTTCCGTAGCCAAATGGCAAAAAACGGAACCCTTATAGATTCGTCATGTCTGTCTGTCTGTCTGTCTGTCGGTCTGTCTGTCTGTCTGTCTGTCTGTCGGTCTGTCTGTCTGTCTGTCTGTCTGTCTGTCTGTCTGTCTGTCTGTCTGTCTGTCCGTCCGTATGTCACAGCCACTTTTTTCCGAAACTATAAAAGCTATACTGTTGAAACTTTGTAAGTAGAGGTATTCTGTGAACCGCATTAAGATTTTCACACAAAAATAGAAAAAAAGCAATAAATTTTGGGGGTCCCCATACATAGAACTGAAACTCAAAAATTTTTTTTTCATCAAACCCATGCGTGTGGGGTATCTATGGATAGGTCTTCAAAAATGATACTGAGGTTTCTAATATCATTTTTTTCTAAACTGAATAGTTTGCGCGAGAGACACTTCCAAAGTGGTAAAATGTGTGTCCCCCCCCTCTAACTTCCAAGATAAGAGAATGATAAAACTAAAAAAAATATATGATGTACATTACTATAAAAACTACCAACGAAAATTGGTTTGAACGAAATCCAGTAAGTAGTTTTTTTTTAAGGCGTCATAAACTGAAAAAAATCACTATTATTAAAACATCGATCAAAGTTACAACACATTACAAGAACTTTTATATTATGCTACTGCTGCTATGGAACCCTTCATGGGCGAGTCCGACTCGCACTTGGCCGGTTTTTAGTTTTTAGTGTCTGTGAAAATTTCAAGTATCTAGCCGTCACGACCAGATGGCAGACAGAAAGGCGGATAGTGGACTCTTGAGTAATGGGTCCCACTTTTATCCTTTGGGTACGAAACTCTAAAGAAAAAGATCTCTATTCAGCCCCCCTAGCCAAGTTACAAACGCTTCGCTTGCGCCGAACGCTTCGAGTTGGACGAGCCGCCAATTCTTTTGTTTTGACCACGTGGCGTTGAGACGACGTCATTCCCGTACATTTGAAGCTTGCTGCAACTTGGCTGGGGGTACAGTTCCGATTCCATTCTCAAATCTAATTTTATATCTGCTACCTACCTCAGAACTTGACCATTTCTAAACTGTTTTGGAAAAATATTTTCATTGATTTGAAAGGATTTAAGAGGCTCTTTTTCCACTCGACTATTGTCAACATCGAGCATGGTTTAAAAGCTTGTTGCTTCATCTAACGCAATCCAACGCGATGTTTGACGAAGACAAAACTCGATTAGCATCCGGTAATTCTGCGATGTACTCGAATATTTCACAACACTGGTTCCACGAAATACGTTTCTTTTTTTTAAATCCTTAAAAGTTTTTGAAAAAAAAAAATGGTTCAGAATTTTGATTAAATTTGCGAGGCTTCTATTATTATAATATTTATTATATTTTATTGACTTTTTTTTTAATTTTAGAGTAAATTATAAAGTGTCAAAGTTCATGCAAAATGCAGATTTTTAGAGGTCTTTACTGGATTAGTTTTACAGAAATTTATAAATTGACTTCAACAGAAGCTCAGATAATATCCACAAGATACTATGTTTTCAAAACATCTAATCAAATGTATAACAAAGTCATAATCGCGTAAAAGTGGTAAAACCGTATGAAAACATTGAAAATGGTTGGTCTATGTTTTCAAAATTCAGTTCTGATGTTGGCATTCATAAGGAATTAAGGTAACTCCTCAAACATCATAGGCACAAATCAAGTATTTGCTTTTGGTGAAGAAAGTATTATTTGGTGAATATGGAACTAATGAAAAAACTATAGACGGCCAACGGAACTACTCAATCACAGTGTAGGTGGTCTACATTTAAGATTGTTAAGTGACTATGAAGAAGCAAATCTACACCAATATAATAAAGAGGTAAAATTTGATTTTTTGTATGTAGGAGGTAATCTCTGTTTTTCACCGACAGAAGGCTGCTTTAAACCTGAGTGGCCTAGGCTATATTTTAAGTTCGCGGACGAAGTTCAGGTAAAAGCTAGTATTTAATTAATGAATGGTTCTAATGAATTTGGCACCATTGAATTGATCTGATGATGGAGCTGGAAGGTAGGCAGCGGAGTTTCGTAATAAAACAATGTATCCCAGCTGTGTTTGGACTTGTAAGAATAGTCATGAGAAGCACTCCAGCTATACTACTAGTAAGGCTAGTAGTAATAGCACTAGTGCAAATAAGTTCGAGAGCTCACCCTGCCACAATTTATTGTATTTATCGTATCTGGCTGGTACCTGTATTAAAAAGTACTATTTATTTTGTATATAAACAACACATTGCCGCAGAAAAGGTTTATCCCGAGAGATATCAACAGTCAAAAGTACTAGGGCTTCATATTTCCCAGGAGATAAAAACAATGTATTACGGAAGGTGTGAAACGCGAAGTCATTATTGAACCATGGCTCAATGGTTTCCATGAAATCCGAAATATGTGTTTCTAATGTTAACAATAGAGGTGCCTTGTTACTTTATGATTTCAATTCTTATGAAAAAAGGTCAGGTTTTCCCTTTGAAGGATATTTTTTATTTTATTTATTTAACTATTTATGTACACACATATAGAAATATGTGTGTACAAATATTTTGCCGTAATGAGTACCTACGTTTTCGTAACAATCCGAACAATAAACATCAAATAACTTCCACCGCTCCGGATGATGTGAGAGAGAGTGTGAGAGAGTGAGAGGGAGTGAGAGAGTGAGAGGAAGTGAGATAGAGTGAGAGGGAGTGAGAGGGAGCGAGAGGGGGTGAGAGGGAGTGAGAGGGAGTGAGATGGGTTCAAATGAAGAGAGAGAAAGGGATGAGGGCAGAGGACAGATCCATCTGCCCTCAAGGCCAATATGTAGACCAGAACCTCTACCAAGAGTTTAAAGCAATAGTATTTGTCGATACTCGATACCGACGACGTAAATATTTTTTAAGGCAAATTTTACAGCACCTCTAGCGGTCACTTACGGAACCAAAATTTGCTATACAAAATATTTACGTAGTCGGTATCGAGTATCGACAAATACTATTGCTTTAAACTCATGGTAGAGGTACAGGAACGTTTTCCAAGACATGTACACATTTATTAAAAAATGTTGATTATTCCAACCGCAGTAGATTTTATTTCATTAATATTCCGTATATTCATTAATATTTAGATGTAAATTATATTTCTAACTATTTCAGTAGAAAATAAAAATAAATATTTATTATTATTAATTTGTTGTGTGCAGGGCTCCATTCTTCCACTCTTCTCTGTCCTTAATAGCTACTTCTAACTCTTCAAGCCACGCCATCTCCTTCTGGGCCTACTCTGTCGCCGGCTTCTACTATTCGGGATCCAGTTAGTGGTTTCCTTCGCCCAATTTCGTTGCGAAATGCGGCAGATGTGGCCTGCCCTGTTCCAATTTAGTTTGGTAGCTGATTTTTCTTTTGGAGCGTAGTATACTGTTCTTTAAGTGGTCTGTTCTTTTGTCCTCGAGAATATGTCTATTGCTCGCTGGCAAACCCCGAGTACGGACTTGTGACATTTCGTTAATGACCACGTTTTGTGAGCTGTGTGAGGGTGGGACATGTCAATGAGTTTCCTTTTAGGATAAAGCGAGCAACTTAGACGTAGCATTCGCCGGCCACTGCTGCGGCACCATTTGCTTCGCTCACTCGGCTCACGCGTGGTTGGTCACATTTCTAACCTAACCTAACCTATTTCACCCAGTTCAAGGGCAAGTGCGACTAGATAATTAGACAATGGTGAAAACATTTGTTAACGTTACGTTATCTATTTAGTAGTTTGTTATCTAAAACCTCAATTTTGTTTCTAGTCGCTCACTCATTATTTTAGTTACTCACTTACTAATTTAATCGTTCAATTAGGATTTCAGTAGCCCATTTTTAGTAAGCTCGTTCTAAATTTTATTCTTATTCAATATTTGTCGTTAGTTTAGTTAATGTGTCGCTTACTTAAATTCATACCGCTCACCTTATTAAAATAGTATCTCTGCATCAGTCGCTAAGTTTTTTTTAGTCACTCGTTTTATAATTCCCCTTTAAAAACTAAAAATAATTGTTTACACTACGAAAGATGAATAATTTATTTAACAAACAGAATTCAATTTAATTTTTAGAAGCACTCGGATTTTACAACAAGCTTTGTGCAGTTTACAGCAAAGGAATTAATTAAAATAAAACAAAATTATACGACCAAAATGAATTCAAAGTAATGCAGCTGCAAGAGTTTGAAAAAATAAAGGGGTGACCAGATGGCTGTAAAGCAATGACCATGTAGTCAGCAGTTGTAAACTATGACATTTAATGCCCTTAGTTGGGAGGCACGTTTTCCCAGCCACCGAACGTGTTGGCTTACATCCATCCATCCAACACAAAACAAACATATATCTATATTTGGTTTGTGTTGAACACACCAAACAACTTGGTTTATAACCAAGGTCACCTTGGTTGGAACGCTAGTTTGTAACCGTCTGGTCAACCCTTTAGTGTAAAAAATATGCTACAAAGAACATTCTTTGAAATTCAGTAATTAAGTATTCTACTCGTATGTGAACAAAATAAAAATAGTGAAACGTGTTTTGTCTAAATAGGACTGCATCTCTCATTCTTTTTTCAAAATAAAATTATTTAAATGCACACGCAATATGAATGCAGTAAGCATCAGTGTTTTCCTTTTAATTTTGAATTTGATTTATAAGTGGTTTTAAATATCGTGCGATTTTGATCACGCATGCGGGATTGCCCCGCACGCGTAACCCCCGCAAATGTCCATTTCATATAAGTATTAAACACTTTATGAAATTCGCACGCGGGACGATTTCATATAAGTATTAAACACTTATATGAAATCGTCCCGCGTGCGAATTAGACTCGTTACAATAAATTTTATTATAATGAGTCAAATTCGCACGCGGGACGCTTTTTTTGCATTTTAAAATTTCTGTGATAAAATCCGCATGATTAAAAAACACCCTCAGTAATTTTTATTTAGTATGTTTATCTGCTCCACAAAGCAAAGACCTCTTCTTTTAATACTGCTTATTTTTCTTTCGTCAAACAAAATAGTGTCTAACAGTTATTAGGAAATTAGCGGCTGCTTGTGACTAGCCCGGACTTAAGCAGCAACAATGGGTTTGTCTCATCAACTAGCTATTTACCAAATTATTATTTTTGTGAAAACTTTCCCAGTTTACTTACTAAAAATTATCAAGGACTTAGTCAACCAGAATTACAGAAGAACTAGCTTCTAGTTGCATTTTCCATATCGGCAAACTCTGTGGAGAAGAACGAGCAAAGTGTCTTGTTCATTCTTCTCCATTGAGATTATGAAAATAGATGATTATTTTTATTATAAAATAATTCTTAAGTTCACCACCGTTCATGTTGAGATGATTAAATATGCGAGATTGATTACGATTCAGCGGCCCTGCCTCCAGCTCTTAACACATTCCATTTTACGACTTAAGCTGAACTGTCAAAGAAATGGAGCTATGTAGGGTGTAAAGCTCCATCCCCCTTCTCACTTGCAGGACTGGCATTTTATTAGGTCACAATAATAATAATTTTATATTTTTAAATGTTTTTTTCTTTTATATATGATTCTGTTAAAAAAATAGTAATATTATACGAGTAAGAAATAAATAAAGAGAAAATAATAATAATAAAATGCTTTATTTGTATTTTAGACCATTTTTACAATTATTATATAGTTTGTTGGCAGACGTAACTCCCATGTTATTAAATTATTTATGAATATTGCAAACATTGTCATTACACACAAATATCATATTCAATTTAGTTTAGTGGTATGGCCCTTACTCAAAACCAAACATCAAAAAGAGAGAAACCAAATGTCTGATCTACAAATACTTACTCTTTGAGAAAGCTGAATAGTTTTCAATTAAAAAGGACTGTCGTCTGCAGATACGCAATATCGGAAGCGATAATCTAAAACAATAAATTGACGGCTTCCCGATATCTTTTAAAGACGGTTGTAAATAATTTAGAACTGATCGTTTATGGTTTTTGATACAGAAGACAATCACTGTTTTCATTATAGTGCGGTTATAATAAAATGTAATGCTTTCGAAGTATTAGGCTGAATTTAGCTCAATTTTACAATTGCCGTCACGGATCTTGAGCGCTGGCTTCAAGTTGCGCAGAAGTCAAATATTCGGTTTCTTTAGTGGTGCGAAGTGAGACGCGGGGGCAGGGAGTGTCAGTGATTGGCTCGCCACGCCATCGCTCCATAGACGTCACTCCTGATTCGTTTCCTGCGTTTGCCGTTTCGGCAATTGTACTGAAATCGTGCCTGTTTCACGTCATCTCACCGCTCAGTCAGGTGGTTGGAACAAAGAAATTGGAAGCGTGGCTAACTGGAGGCGTCCGATGCAAGAGAATTGAAACGAAAGGGTTGTAACTTGGCTGGGGGGGGGGGGGGGCTGCACTGTAAACTCATATTTTTAAATAAAGAAATAAAATAAAACAATAAAAAAAAAACAAACCCAAACCAATTAATAATTGATACTGTTTTGTTAACCTAGTGGTCACAAAACGACTTTTGAGCGTTGGCTACTGAACTTGATTTCCCTGAGGAAGCTGTGTAGGTTTCATGGTTTTCATTACAAAATTCTTGCAATAAGTTTAATTTCAGCGGTATCAACTACATATACCAAGTGTCTAGGAATCAAGTTTTTTTTTTTTATAATTAATCATTTCACATTCCGCATATCCGCAAGAGAACCAAGGTCGCCGACATAGCTAGAAGAATCACCAAACTTAAGTGGTGATTTGCTTGTAGAATGGTCGATGGGACTGAAAGGTTCTAGAGTGGCGACCACGCACCGGTAAACGCAGCGCAGGAAGACCTTCCACAAGATGAACCGATGACCTGGTAAGAGTCGCGGGAATGTGGTGGATGCGAGACGTAGAGGATTGGTCGTTGTGGCGACGCTTGGGTGAGGATTATGTCCAACAATGGACGTCTTTCAGCTGAAATGATAATGGTGATTAATACAAATACTTCTTTCATATCGATTTGACTCAGTTCGACCAATATGTAACCGTTTCGATAGCTTTGTCATCGGCCTCATTTAAGTCGTGGAAGATGAAGAGCAGGAAACCAAGTGACGCGTATTTTGTGAAGGGTCCTCACACTGGTACTGTGTTTGCGATGAGTCGAAGATACCCCATCAAGCCAGATTGCATCTGCAGCTGTCAACTTGAGCCCGCAATCGTTTCAAAGGTTTCCAGAATGGCCACTGCAGTTCGTGTCCAGGTGGCAAAAGTTTAGAAGACTCCAATATTTGTTCTTGCTAAACTCCACCGTAACAAGTCGCGGCATGGCATGCAAAGTTCTGGCGGAATCTCAAGGCAAAATTGCGACAGCGACTGTCACAACACAACCCAGTGCTTGGCACGCCATAATCCTGGTGGAAAGTCTCCTCTTTGAGAAGTGGATCGAGTGACATTACAGTGTTCCTATCCCTTGTCAATTTACAAATCGTTATTAACAACTTCTACCCTCTTACCAAACAAAAGATTGCGCCGGACCTTGGTACAAGCCGTGGTCCGCAGCGAGGAGGAGTGGCAGGCGGAAGCGTCTTTCTGTGAAGCAGTGGCTGAGTCAATGGCCCTCAAGCCCCGGCCGGCCAGCCAGCCGGGTTTCGATTCCGTCTTCCGGGCCCTAGAACAATGGCAAAGAAGGAACAGGAGCGCGTTTTTAGTCAGTAAAAGTCTGAAACTATCTCCCGCTCCGCTCAAATACGGGGTTTACGTGAAAAAAATATTAATGGTGGAATTGCAGTTTTTCTTTTTACGCAAGTTCGATTTTAGTCCTACAGCAAAAATTGATCCATTTTCTTCAAATACTCTGTTTCAGTTACACTCTCTATGTATCCTTACCTGCAGAAGGTAAAGCCAGAAACTTAGTTTAATAACAAGAAGTGCTTAAGTACAATGACTTTGACGTTGCGTGTTCTGATTCGATAAAACAATTAAATTTAATAAGCCTTCTCTTTGTAGGCCTCTGGGGTATTATATTTACCTACATTACTTACAAGTTTACTTAGAAATCAATTTTAGATTGAAGTAGCATGCATGTCATGTTTAGTATGTTATATGAGGAAATGCCATATATTTAAATGGCGTATCGTATGTTTTGTTTTTTTAGTGGTATTTCAAATGTCTTATGCCTGTTTGTCAATCAGGCCTGATTGGCTGAAGTGGATCAAATGAAAATTGACACACAAGAAAAATAGGTTCGTTGTCACTAGCCCCTTTATCAGTGATTGTTTCTTAAATCACTAGTTCCATTTTAAAATAATCTGGAAATAATAGAACTAATGTTGAATGTTGATAGTACTAGATCTATTTTATTATGACCATGTGATTGAGCGTTGAGATGACATCATATATATAATGTATGGGCATTTGAAGTTTTCTGCTTTTTTTTGTGGTGGGATAAATCATTCAATGACAACCCCCGCTCTTGGGCGGAGCGGGAGATCGTGTCAGACTCTTACTGACTAAAAGAACCACCCCGTTCCTTCTAGCCTACATACCGGGGCTCGAGCTGTCTTTCGAAACTGACCCTGGCCCCAGTAGGCTGGTGGGTGATGGGTCCCTGCTGTTGCTGACAACTCCTTGATTACGCGCGGAAACAGTGCGCGCCGTCGACGACTTGGGCTTGGTCCGCAGCAGTTACCGGACGGTTGGACAGCGAGTTACCCATTGCTCACTGGCCGCAAGCCCGCGCCTACGGTGTCCGGAAATCGGGATCAGAATCTCGGCGGCGGCGGCGGCGAAATTTTCTGCTAGCGTTGACGATTGTAAATTAACTGTGTTGATTATCAACTTGGCTAAACGTTTTGGTGTTTCGAATAGATGCTGTTACAAATAAAAATGTGGATTAATGGATTGAGCGAAAAGTGTTATGAAAGAAATAGAATTTAGTGATAGCTAGATGGTTGATAGAACAGAATGGAACTAAAAGTCATGATGCTCCAACCTTAAGAAACATGGGAGAAAGGCGAGAACACATGGAGAATGTTTTCCCTTGAACGACATAGTTCATAAACTAGAAATAAATTCTAATTTAAGTAAATATAAACCTTCGTTTACTCACTGTCTTAGATAAGAGCACTCAAAAAATTTATTATTTATCTTAGTTGTGTGTGTTGACTCATTAAAATTTATGGTTGGCAAAATTGTGAAATATGTTTTAAGACACCTTTATAGTCTTCATCTTCAACAGCCTTTTGAGTTTGTACGATTATAATTATATTCATCTCTTAGAGGTATATGGAATAGAGTGTAAAGTCCCACAGTACATACTTCCATAGAAACGGGACCAGACTGAGGTTTTGTATGATCTGAGCAACTGTCCCATAGATGATTTCGAACTATTGTATATGTTCAAATCGCTCTAATTGCCGATGCTGCATCTCGTATTTTTAGGATTTTGTACCTAAAGAGTAAAACGGGATCCTATTACAAAGTCTTCGTTAACCATCCGTCTGTCTGTCACCAGGCTGTATCTCATGAACTGTAGCTAGATAGTTAAAATTTTTACGGACGAGGTTGCCACTATAACAACAATATTAAGAAAAAAAATATTTAAATGGGGTTCCCTAAACAGCAAACGTATTTTTTTTTTGCCGTTTTTTGCAACGCACGATACGGAATCTTTTGTGCGCGAGTCCAACTCGCACTTGCCAATTTTTTGTAGTTCTATATGGCACCATAGATGTCACTACAGTCTCTTTATGTTTTACTCTAGTATTGCACAGTAAGTTAAATGATTTAAGTTGTCCTGTGTCTGCTTTGTTATTTACATTACGAGCTCATTTCAACTGTATTCAGTTAGAAACAGAGCTTTCTAGTTTGCAGTTGGCCATTGTAAAGGTGCACTTTCATTCACTCTATAGTTTTTGTTTGACTTTTTTAAACATTCTTGCTTTAGTAGGTACTAGAGATGAGATGATATTATGTGTAGAATGCGTACTAAGTTTTAGACGTACGCGTTCACCGAAATACTTATTCCAAAAACTAGGTCCACGAGTGTTTAGTAGTCACGAGTTTTTGACGTTTCTTAATCTAGCGAGTCTTCGTACGTACAGTAGGCATAACGGATCTTGAGCGCTCGGCGTCAGAGTGGGGATCGCTTTGCGTATTCCATACATTGGCGAGCCAATCGTCGGCGTTGTTAGATACATTCAACAACGCAGGGAACGAATGAGGAGTGACGTCTATGACGCGAGAAATTCACTGACTTTCCCCGCCCCCACGTCTCACTTCGCTCCACTAAAGAGGCCGAATATTTAACTTCAGGGAGCAGCAACCCTGTTCCTGCACCCACGCCACCTCACTTCCAGTGTGGCCAAACAATCAGTGTGTCTCACAAGCGTGCATTCGGAATCAGTTATTGCAGTAAAGTTTTGTCGCAACAAGCGCTATTCCATTTGTCGAGCTCACGCAGTACCTTCTTCAAGATCAGTCTTAGGTCAGGAATAGGTAGGATCAGGTATACCTTTGATGACTTACCGTTAAGATCAGCCATATAGGAAATATATACCTATATATAGTGGAGATTTTCGTGTACTCTCTTCAGTGTGTCAATACTAAACTCAGCTTGTACAGAATAAACAATATCTTTAACAAAACCCTTATTTGTTCGCTCCTTTCATTGGGTAACCAAACTATTTGCTGAGCATTTCTCCGCAAAATATAGACATTAATGAAAACTTGGTTCAAATGTTGACAGTAATTTCATGGAAGATTGAAAATTTTAATATTCAGGAACTGGTTAAGTGATTAAAATTTCACGCTAGCTTTAATTTAATTAATTGCTATCATTTTCATTTAAAGATACAACATAATTATAACTGATTTATTTATGTACCGAAACACAAAACCATTTACTCAGTAGAATACTTCCTTTGAAAGCCTAAAAGCGCTAATTCTATCAAAGGGATACCATTTATGACATTATATTCAGTCGCGAAACCTGAATATCGATGGGCCCAACGAATAACTGTTCCTGCAAACGGGCCAAAAAAAAAAACGCCGCTTTAAGCTTCTTTTTGTGGCTCGTGTGCAGCGGTGCCGCCACAAAAAAAAAAACGCTTGAAACGGCTTCAAGCTTTTCCGGACACAAGAGGTATCGCGCTTCAGCTGTTTTTTGTGGCCGCTTCTATCTAGCGTTTTTTTGTGGCGGCGTTTTTTTGAGGCCCGTGTGCGGGGACAGTAAAGGCCCATAATTATGCAAATTGAAAACTTATCTAATTGAGGCTCTCAAAGTTTCAATTTAATATATTTTTTACGAGCATATAAAAATATATGAATTGAAACTTTGAAAGACAAGAAAATGTTACAAACTTGTAAAAAATAAATCGAATTGAAACATTGAGAGTCTCTATTGAAAATTGGTCAATGGACACATTGGCCCATAGACATATATATAGATACCAAACCAATCGATATAGTTTGTTCAGAATAAGTAACTTTATGGATTTTACACCATGTTATATTATTTCCCAAAAATATTTAAAAAGGTTACAAATTGGACACCACCAGCTCTAAGTACAACACAAGTCACGGCAGATAATAGCAGGCATTAGGCATCAAACATCTGGGTGCAAGTGAAAAACCCCCCATTTACCTGGATGGCTCGGTGGCTATGTATTTTTGCTGACATATCAAGCGTATAACTTTCATGATTTTTCATGATACAGGTATATATAACACATAGATTCTTCACATAAAAATATTAGAAACGTGTTTCGGTTTTCTCATGTACTAAAACTAATTTTGTATATTATACTAGCTTTTGTCCGCTTGGCTTAGCTCCCGCTCTTCCCTACTCCACTCTACTATACCCTACTCTACCCTACTCTACCTTACTCTACCCTACTCTACCCTACTCTACCCTACTCTACCCTACTCTACCCTACTCTACCCTACTCTACCCTACTCTACCCTACTCTACCCTACTCTACCCTACTCTACCCTACTCTACCCTACTCTACCCTACTCTACCCTACTCTACCCTACTCTACCCTACTTTACCCTACTCTACCTTACTCTACCCTACTCTACCCTACTCTTCCCTACTCTACCCTACTCTACCCTACTCTACCCGACTCTACCCTACTCTACCCTACTCTACCATACTCTACCCTACCCTATCCTACTCTACTCTACACTACTCTACCCTACTATATGCCCTACTCTACCCTACCAAACATCACATAAACCATCTACTAAATAGTATGAACAAAGCCTAAACATTTGTTTTGGATAGGTCAGCCTATTCTTGAGTTATAAAATTACAACGAAACGTGGCATTAATATTTATATATATAGATTAATAGAACGTTGGTGGCCCAGTGGTAATTGAACAACTCGTAAAGCCTCGACAAACTCACGAGTTGTAGGTCGCAGTTTATGATCTAAACTGTTCTGTTAAAGGGAAAAAAGAGTTAAAGAGGATTTATAGCTGCATCCCTCTTTCTCGCTCGTACGGCTTACATTCTTACATGTCATGATAAGTCCCCAATGTGCTAAGGAACTAACTGCACCGACATTGATCATCATCATCATCATATCAGCCGAAAGACGTCCATTGTTGGACAAAGGCTTCTCCCAAGCGTCGCTACAACGACCGGCCCTGTGCGTCACGCATCCATCGGATTCTCTCGACCCTGACTAGATCATCGGTCCACCTTGTTAGAGGCCTTCAACGCTGCGTCTTCCGGTACGTGGTCATTACTCCAGAACCTTTCGTCCCCATCGACCGCATACCTACATTGATCACTAGTAAGGTATTTATTGATGTTGCAACAATTAGGTTGAACTTTCCAATTAGCCTGAATTCACAAAAATTCTTTAAATAACATGTATTAACTACATTCCTTTGAAAAGCTACAAAAGCTAAATACGAAATCACTAACTACTGACGCAACATTCCCCTTTCTAGTTCTAATTGGATTATTCTGGCTTACACCGGTTTTTACTGGATTTTTTACATTTTTAAATCCTACGCTTCGTTGACGAACGTTTCAGAGCTAAAAGGCCAATAAATCTGGATTAAAGTGGATTTCAGAGATAAGTCAATTTGTGTAGCTTAAAAATTCGGAAAATTGATAAGCTTCTAACTATTTTTTTGGACGATGTTCGAACGTGGATTGCATAACATTGATGAAAGGTCATTTTACTATTTTTAACGAAGTAACTTTTTCACTTTGTTATTTTCGGCTTAGCTTAACTTTTTGGTGTACAATAGAGTTTATTATATTCTATTCTATTATATTTTTACGTAATTTCCAAACATAACCTGGCACTATGATGGGGAATTGTAGATCCTCCTGATACCCAGTGCGAGTGCGGTGCTCCTGACCAGACGATGGCACACTTATTAGAGTGCCCAAAATGTCCCAATATCTGTACTTTGGGGAACCTAAAAATGCTACTGACCTATCGATTTGGACAGGCCTGTTGGTCTAGTAGTAAGTGACCCTGACTGCTTTGCCGGAGGTCGTGGGTTCGATTCCCACCCAGGACAAATGTTTGTGTGATGAGCATAATCATTTGTTCTGTGTCTGGGTGTAATTTATCTATAACATGTATGTATTTAGAAATATATAAGTATGTTTATCAGTTGTCGAGTACCTATAACACAAGCTCTGCTTAGCTTGGGACTAGAAGGCGTTATGTGTGATAGTTGTGGAATATTATGTGGAATATTATCGATTCGAGAAGAAGAAGAAGGCTTAGGTAGAATTTGTAACTACCTAAAAAACCTAAAAAAATGCAGTGCTAATCTTCTTGTCTGTGGCGTGGACCCGCTCCGGCTCCCTATAAAAATGTCCGTCTGTTGGAGGACCACTGTGGTCCCCTAAGTCTAACGTCATTACGTCAAAATTTAAGAGAGAGGTCCTCCCACAGACATAGGTACATTGGTCAACCGGACCCGGAGCAGGTACATAGATAGAACAGTTCAATTGTCCTACAGCGATTTGGGAACACATTTATTGTGAGTACAGCCACGGAGTGGAATTCCCTGCCGGAGAGTTTCCTGATAGCTACAACTTAGGAGTCTTTAAGGCAAGAATGAATAGGTTACTTCTAGGCAAGCGTGCTCCATCGTCGACCACATCATCGCTTACCATCAGGTGAGATGGAGGTCAAACGCGAGCCTATCAAAAAAAGTAATACTTGAATAACCTTTCCTTCTTCAGCTCCCGGAAAGAGCGATATTGACAGACTTTTACTGACTGAAACCCTGCCTACGTCCTTTAGTTGCCATTTGCGTTCTGAGAGATGATTCCCCTTTCAGAAATGCTCCGTGGGCATCGGCCCTGCTATTTTCAGCCTCTACGGTTTTTTCCAACAACTCCTTTAAGCGCCCTGGGAACAATATGCGCCGTCGACGATTCCAGCTCGGTCCTCACCGGACGACTAGACGGCGAACTTACCATTGGTCGTCGTACAATTGCCGGCACGTATCTTGAGTGTTGGCTTCAAGTTGCGCAGAATTCAAATATTCGGTCTCTTTAGTGGTGCGAAGTGAGACGCGGGGGCGGGGAGTGTCAGTGATTGACTTGCCGTGCTATCGCGTCATAGACGTCACTCACGTTCCGTTCCCTGTTCTTGCTGCATATATCTAACAACAACGACGATTGGCTCGCCAATGTATGGAATGCGCAAAGCGATCCCCACTCTGACGCCGAGCGCTCAAGATCCGTGACGGTAATTGTACATAAGCCTACGGTGGTCGGGTGGATGGTCGGTACAGACTCCCGACGCCCGGGGTCACCTGTTGCATCAGCTGGGGCGTGAGAATGACCATTGCCTTACAGCTGCGGCCGTTTGTACGCAGGCGAAACCGCGGGCAAAAGCTAGTTTGAAGTAAAGTTTTTGATTTTTGATCCTTCTAATAGGCTAGTTGCCGTAAAAAATTTAATTATTCCGTCTTTTAGATTATTCGAAAATAAGGGACACGTGTCGTTGTGGCGACGCTTGGGGGAGGCCTATGTCCAAAAGTGGACGTCTTTCGGCTGATATGATGATGATGAAGGGACACGTATTTTTTTATTTGTAAATTAAAGTTACTTTTAAAGTCACGCCGTGCTGCATTTTTTCGCACGGGGTTACGTCACACGTAATTTTAATGGGCTATATCTTTGTTATTTTTTGTTTAATCGAAAAAAGAAAAATAGGTGTCAAATATTTGTAACTATGGACTAAATAAAATGTAATTATTTTGACCCTGGAACTACCCTATTGTCTTGAAATATGTGCTTTAATTTCGACCGCCAATTCTAAGAAAACAAAGGATTATTTCCTAATTTTACATTTATGTGGGCTGTCCGACATTGAAAGTTAATTATTTCCAGAATGCCGTAACAAGATGCTTGTAGTGACTAATTAATGTAATTAGTGGTAGGTTTCATGGCTTTAAAATGAAAAATTTTAAAGCCAATTTTCCTGTCTATGAAAATTCGAAGGCATTGTTGTATGTCGCTTGTTTTTTTTTTATTATTTAAAATATTATAAACGCCTCTAGCAATTTTTTTTTATTGAGTTTAGGAGCAGTAGTGGCCGAGTGGTAATGGCTCCAACTTACGAGTTGTAGGTCGCGAGTTCGAACCCAGGCGCATTACTTTTTGTAATTTGTTTCATCAGAGTAGTGGTTACTCTCAAAACGGTGAAGGAAAACATCGTGAGGAAACCGGCATGTCCTAGAACCAAAAATTTTAAGACGTGACATTCACCAACTTGCACTGGGCCCGCGTGGTCTAGATCCTCTCTAGGAGAACGTGTAGGGTTGAGTCCCAACAGTGGGAACATTAAAAAGGCTGATGATGATGATGATGATAAGATTAGAATATATATGAAAACGGCTGGAAAACGATACTTACATTTATCTTTTTCAAATCTTTTCTATAATATTAAATTGGTTATTGTAATAAGTAAAAAAGACATGTGGCACTCGGGGACTGCCGCGGTGAAGCTATTGCATAGCATTTTTATCAACTTATGCAATTATAATTATTTATTTATTTAATGTATGCAGTATTTTTTAAGCTATTGTATAGCTTCTATCGCGGGCCTTGAGCGTGGAGACCGAATCCAGAAATTCTGTAACGAAAATAACCTAACACCCCCCACTCATTTGTTTTTTGAGCGTGGTGACCGATAAGAAAACAAATCTTAAATAATCAATCTTTCGCATGATAGTAGAAGCAAACATTTTATATATCCTACTGGAAGTTCAAGGAATGTATGCTCCTGTGACAGTAACCACAGAACACAGGAATCATCATTCTTCTGTTATGTACTTTTTTAAACCTGCTTAACAAAACTTAAAAGAATGCATAAATCCTCTTTAAATTAAAATGCAATATGGTCTGTGGTCCGAACGTCAACGTCGTCATGACATTGCATTTGACAATCACGACAAAGTAATTTACAAAAACTCTTTTTACTAGAAATTCTAGTTTTTTTTTTTATAATACGCATCTTCCATTTACAATCATAAATAATGGATAATGAAATTAACTTTAATATTTATAATAATTCTATGGCAATTTTGAATAACCTGCCCGAAGTGGATTCGTTTTTTGGAACGTTGGATTTAAAAACTGGTTCTATGATAATCTCTGCTTTATGCGTGGTAGGTTAATGTTTTATATGGTTTCTTGTTCTAAGTTACGTCTAAGATAGCTGGGCTGACTACCTCAAGAGCATAAATGGAACCCGTTGTCGTACAGGCGAGGCTTGACTGACTCGCGCATGGCTGTATGACAGTTTATGCTATCCTACGATTTTCTGGTCCACTTTTTCTTGGTTCTTCAAGCATAGATGCACCTTCAGGCATCAGTCTTAAAGTTGACAATTAGCAAAAAGCGTGTAGACCAGTTTTTCAGTCAGTTACGAATTGATCTAGGACCTTGTCTTCCACGCTCAGCTAGCCTGCAAAAATGACACTCATGATAGTCAGCTACGCAGCTCAGCATATCTCAAGTGGAACTGTAGCCAGTATGCTCGTAGAACTTGACAGCCAATAGGACATATTAAAGGCTTTGATTTAAGTGGATTATATGGTTACAAGTCATTTACGGTGGAGACGTGCCACGCTTGGACGGAGCACCACCGTGTCCTCGTATCGGCGGCAATGACCTCTCTCATCGGGCTCTGGTATAAGCCAGGGTCCGGAGCGAGAAGGAACGGCCTTCCTCGTGCTCCAACCGATTCCAACTCCAACTACCAGCTCCGCTGCAGCGTAGGCGTGGGTTTGCGGACGGTGAGCAATGGGTAACCGCCGTCCGGCCGTTCGGTAACCGTACTTTCCAAATGTGAGACGTCGACGGCGCGTAGTGTTCCACGTACACCTTAAGAAGATGTAAGCTCAGCAGGGTCAAAGCCTACTGGGACCATAGGTCCGTTCCTGAAAGGAAAACCTGGGGTTCTGGAACGCTAGGGACAGAAGGAACATAAGAGTGGGTTTATAAGTCTGATACACCCTCCCGCTGCGTTCTATAGTAGAAGAAATCGTTGGATAATTTTCCACTTAAAAAAAGCTAATATGTCTTTTACGATCGCTTTGTTGGTTTCAGCTCCACCCTACATTATACGGTTGCACGTTCTTCATGCCCATGAGTTATCTTCTCCTAACGATCTGGTTTCTGCTGGCGTTGTTCTTCACAACTAGCGTCCTTTTATTTTACGGACTTACCAATGTATGTAGCAAAATGTAACAAAAATAAATACTTGTTATAAAGGACAGTCAAACAAAGTATTTGGTATACAAGCAATTGATTTGCAATAAATCCGGGGTCTTAAAACGCAAGGCCAAGAAGAAACTTAGGAGTGGGTTTTAGCCTGACACGCATTCCCGTTTCGCACTAGAGCGGGAAAAGAAATTGAATGATTTCCCACCAAAAAAGTAAAAAAAAACTATATATATATTGAATTGAATGGGAAAAATAGAAATTGAATTTAGTAATTTTTTTATTTCTGAACGAATATAAAAATAAACCAATAATAATAATAATAATAATTCTTTATTGACATAATTTACAATTTGTATTATAGGATTCCCTAACGCCTGCGCTAGTAGAACTGTGTTGCAGGTGTTAGTGTCTTCCCTACAATAAAGTGACATTAATTTTACGTCAAACAGAGCGTGTTAGTTAATTGAAAAAGAATGGTTCAGTACATTTCTTATTTAGTTACTTTTGCCTGCGAATTCACCCGCGTACAAAAAAATTACCTTATAAAATATTACCTATTTCACTCAGGAGTGAAGCAGCTTTCTATCGATGAATAAATTTTAGCAATCGGACAAGTAATTTCAGAAATTACCTCCTGCAAACAAAAAAAACTCAAAAGTATACTCTCTAATATTAGTGTAGATCTACTCTGAACAATGTAGGAAACCGCTTTTTATGATTTCAAAGATATCCTGTATTGAAAGTCGTTCATAACCCTAAGCATACTTTTATAGAACGATTAGTAGCAGTATGCATACCAAATAACTTGTTGACTGTACATGACAAAATTTCTTCTTTATGGTTCTTATTTCAAAAAACCGTCTCAGACAAATCAGCATGTTTTTTTGTGATTTTTGACTATTATATATATTTACTGTATGGACTTTGACCACTGAGTTTGTTTCGTTGTTTCTTCTCAGGGTAGTCAGGAAACACCAGCATCGTCTAGTTTAAACTGACGAAATAAAAATGACGTGTAAAAGTGTTTTTTAAAACCTGTTTGCAAAATAATATCATTTATTATTATTTATTATCACTTGTATCTAAGTTTTGATTTACTCTCCAGAACGATATTCTACTCATCAGCACATGGATCTGGTACACGCTGATATTCGTAGCGACCATGTTTTTGTTGATGTTTCTACTGGGTCTGTTTTTCATCTCAAAGCAAGAGAAGTTCAAGGCTTTCATCGTCTTTTTAGGAATACTTTGGTATATGTGTAAGTTTACTTTTTATTATTATTATTGATAGGCTCCTGTTTGACCACCATCTCACCTGATGGTAAGCGATGATGGGGTGGACGTTGGAGCACGCTTGCCTATAAGTAACCTAATCACTATTGAATTACAGACCCCTAAGTTGTAGCTATCAGCAAAAACACAGACTCGGGCAGGAAATTCCCCTCCTTGGCTGCATGTATAATAAATGTTTTCCCAAAACGCTTTGTCCGTATGCGTGAGATGTCTATCAAATACCGGTGGCGCAACGCCGTACTTCTAGTGGTCCGATGATGGAACGGATTCGGCGAAATTAGATTTTACAATTCCAGTGCACACTCCCCCAAGTGTAAACGATTGAAAACCGACAGACTAGCAACTTCCGGGTCGAAGCCTACTGGGGCCAGGGTTATCCGAAAGGGCGCTTGAGTCCCGGTATGAACGCTAGAAGGAACGGGGTGGGGTTTTTTTAGTCAGAAAGAGTCTGACACTATCGCCCGCTCCGCCCAATTGCGGGGGATGTCGATGCATGATTTTTTCCCACCATAAAAAAAGACTAGCAACTTAGTGATGATGCCCAAGGCTTTGAAGCTTCGACTTCGCCAAGTGCATCATTGCCGATGATTCTCTTAGCTCGCCTCTCACAGTACTCTACGCACGATCGAACACGCGCTTTATAAAGATTACGCAGATGCTCCCGCGTGAAGTACAGTCTCACCTTTGCTAAGATCCCCAATTTTTTGGCAGCCAGTTGAGCCTTTACCAACATGTATGAGCCGAAATTAAGAGTAGACGACAACGTTACCGCAAGAAGCTCAAGGTGGTCGGTTATCGGCATGGTCTCACCTTGGAAAGATGGCAAGATGGAGGCATGGATGGAAAGATGGAGCCGGATGGAATTTACTTCATTTAGCGGAAAAAAAAAACGCCTGGGTTTTACTTACATTGACATCCTAGTCCATAATGCAATGTACCGAGAAGTGTTCGTGGCAGCAACTGTCATTTTAGATTTAACTCTTTGAATGCCGTAATTAGAGACACAACAGAAAGACAATTGCTTATGTCGAACTGTGTAACATAAGACATTCAAAAGGTTAATGCGAATGTGAAGCATTACAGCGCGAATGAAACAAAAAATTGATAATATATTGCGGTGGCCTACGTGAACAACACGTGTGGGTGCGAAGCGAGGCGGACGCGATCAGTTAGTTTGATATTTTTGCGCGAACTTGCGGTGCAGTGTGTGTCTTGTAATAAATGTTGGCTGAAGTGGCAACTTCACGCGCAAGTAAAAGAAAGCCGCTGCGTTGCGTAGAATTCGCGTGAATTCCCACGTAGAACGTCACGTTTTAGTGCATGTTTAGACAATGCCGATTCTACCGAACCGAATTAATAATACCAGTGGGGCCCTGTACAATAAAAAAGAGGCTCCTTTTTACCCGGCAGCAGCAAACTCGTCAAGAGACATTATTATTTTTAACAAAATAACTAGCACCAAAAACAGGCCAATTTGAAAGCCTCTCATTGTTAAAAAATTGAGTTTGTGGTCAACAACTTATGATTTTATATTTTTGTAAGTTGGTGTTCCTTAAACCTGGGGACCCTTAGCATTAACATGTCTTATTCGGCGGTAACTACGCCCTTATTGTGTAATCATGAACATTGACGGCCAAAAGGACATATTAAAGACTTTGATTCAAGTGGATATGGCTCAGAATATTTTAAGTTATCTTCGGCGGAGGTGTGCTCTGCTTGAGCGGAGCACCACCGTGTTTCCTTAGTGGCAAACAGCGACAATGACCTCTCGCATCAGGCCCTGGGCCGGAGCGAAAAGGAATGGCAGGTGGTCTCCTCCTTCTGCAAAACAGTAATGCCAGCAAAGGAGGCGGCCGCATGCGTGAGGGAAGAAGGGTTTCCTGACGCCCAAGCCGATCCCGACCCCAATTTCTAGCAACCATAGGCGCCGGTTTGCACCCGTCCGGTATCGACGGTGTAAAGTGTTCCACGTGTGCCTCAAGGGGATGTCAGCAAATCAGGGGACCTAGCAGGATCGAAGTCTACTGGGTACGGCCCCAGTAGGCTTCCTGCTAGGTATTGTGAAAGAGAACTCCGGGGACCTGGAACGAAGGGAAAGAAGGACCATAAGAGTGGGTTTTATTCAGTAAAAGTCTGATATCTCTCTCACTCTGCCTTAGACCGTGAAGTCATTGAATTATTTTCTAACAATTTTTTTGAACGCTATCCCTAATTAACACAAATACAGTACTTGGAAACCAGATCAAAAGTCAAAGTGTAATGTTTTTAATGATATTTTTCAGTAACAATCTACTTCATATTGGTGGTGAACAGTCATCGCAGGGTACTCTTTGATGCAGACTTAATATCCAAAACTGGATTATCGGACTCTATACCAGACCTACCAGATGATCCGTCACCAGATAATCCGTCACTAGATAATCCGTCACCAGATAATCCGTCACCAGATATTCCAAAGATAGATCCAGATCTTCCTGAAGGTTTTATAGACGGATCACAACCAGAAAATGAAAAAAATACAGTCAAGGATCGGATGAAAGCGCTTCGAAAGGCCAGTGAAATAAATAACCGCCGACCATAGCTTTTCTAACACGATTCTTTTTTATTTACTTTATGATACCGGCTCCACAGGATGACCAAGTCACAATGAGCCAAGTTTCGTTCCATCCAACGGCGGAAAATGAGCCAGCCGACGGAGAGGACCTATCTGAGTTTGACTGTTCAGCCATGGCCACGAGAGTTCAAAATAATAAGGGCGTTACTCAAAAAAGGAATGATGAATAAAAAGGATTCTGTTAAGATCTATTTGATTGAAATCAAGAATATTTTTATGAGCCACAAGTAAACTTTTTGAAAAGCCCGATCTCACGCATATCGCTCTTCAAACTTGTAAAATTATTTATATACTTTGAAACTTACGTAATAATTTGTCCAAGTACACGTGTATAGTTATTGGCACGAACATTGAGCGCTGGCTTCAAGTTGCGCAGAAGTCAAATTTGGTCTCTTTAATGGTGCGACGTGAGACGCGGGGGCTGAGAATGTCAGTGATTGACTCGCCGCGCCAACGTGTCATAGACGTCACTCGTGATTTGTTCCCTGCGCCTGCTGCATGTATCTAACAACGACGATGATTGGCTCACCAATGTATGGAATGCTCAAAGCGATCCCCACTCTGACGCCGAGCGCTCAATATTCGTGCCGATAACTTTATCTTTACGTCTTTATTGTATTATTAATTAATTGTGCCCATCGTAAAGTGTGTATTGCGATATAAATTAAATAAACATGTAAGTTTATCAGAATTTTTATTTACAAATATATTTACCACTTTAAAAAGCATGCGTAAAACTATATGGTAACATTCTCCATTCAAAAAAAATCTAGACATTTAAACAAATCTTTTTTACTGTCCGGTCAAGCGATTTTGATTTTTATTGCCATGGCAACATGATAAATGGGGGTTGCTTTAAATAGTTGGTATTATAATCACTCTTTAGGATTCCGTAGCCAAATGGCAAGAAACGGAACCCTTATGGATTTTTTCCGAAACTATAAGAGCTATACTGTTGAAACATGGTAAGTAGATGTATTCTGTTAACCGCATTAAGATTTTCACACAAAAATAGAAAAAAAAAAACAATAATTTTTTGGGGTTCCGCATACATAGAACTGAAACTCAAATATTATTTTTTCATAAAAACCAACCAAACGAAAAGTAGTTTTTTTTAATACGTCATAAATTAAAAAAAAAATTTGCTATTATTAAAACATCGATTAAAGTTACAAAGATCTACAAGAATTTTTAAATTATGTTACTTACGCTACGGAACCCTTCATGGGCGTGTCCGACTCGTACTTGGCAGCTTTTTTGCTTTTAATGCCATACTTATACCTACGGAATAGAAGCCAAAATTGATGGACAGACAGTAAAAAAGGTGTGTTTCAATGTCTAATTTCAATGTGAATAGAGTATAGTAAGAACGTCGGTAGGGAGAAGATAGCAGACAAGACAGATCGCGCATTTTTATGCTTTGCAATGGGCTCGGTCAGCAATCTTCGGGAGCGGTCGGTAATCTTCGGAAGCAGTCGTGTACCAAAGACAACCAGGCGAAAACACGCTTTAAAGTTTAAAGCGGCGCGTTGGTAATTTATTAGTACGTGTTATAGCCACTTTTATGTTCTGCCACTTTTAGTTATTAAATGTGGCTTTATTTAAAGATTTATATTAGTCGCTTAATGAGTTCTTACAGTAAGCCGACGATTTATTACTTTAGATACCTAACAAAAAAATCTTAGTTCGGGCGCAACTAAAATTAACAAAAAAGATCCCAAAATTGTAATTTTTAGTAACTTTATTTCATGTTGTTGGGTTTTGTTCGATAGGAGTTTCTGATGTTTTTCGAATCTCCAGCCAGTATCCGAAGCCAACTAATATACAGTAGAAGAATATAACTGAAACAATGAATGAAATACTATTATTATTTATAGTCTGTCTAAAAAGTCAAACGACTTGGGAATTTTGTATAAAATTTAATCATTTAAAAAATACTAATATTCGATACTTTTTATAAGGTTCTTCTACTAGTAAACAATGATCAAGATCTCTTAATCAACCTTGATTATTGAACCAGTGTTGACTAGCGATGGGCGAACTAGTTGAATCAACGAACTAGTTGAATCAACGTTGATGTCTCTTCAACGGAATTAACGTTGACCGTGTACAAATCAACTCGTTGAATTCGTCAACGAGTTACGAGACAACAACGTTTGTGAATTCAACTCGTTTCATCGTTTGACGAATTCAACGAGTTGATTTGTACACGGTCAAAGTTTTGTTATTTTCAACGTACGTAAATTGTATTTCTTTAGGGACAGTTATTCTTCACGCTCGTTTACAAGTGTATAACCGTTTTACCGGTCACACTACACAACCGGAAACACTCGTAAACTTTCATCTTTATAATAATACCGTGATCAACTATCCACCTAAACTGCATCAAATTGTTCGTAAATTAACATTACAACAGCATACGTTAATAAAAGCGTTTAGGCGTTTATCGTTCATGCAAGTTGACGTTCGTAACACGTTAACTCGTTGACGAAATTAACTAGTTGATTAGTTCTTAACTAGTTGAGCAACTAGTTGACAAACGCAATTCAACGTTAACGTTTCGTTGACGGAAAAACCTTCAACGACCCATCGCTATTGTTGACTACATGAGATTTCATTTAACTCTAATAATTACACAAGTCGGTTGACTTTTTACACAGACTCTACTAAAACACGCGGCTTTGCAACTTGAGCCGACGTGCAGCGAGTGTCCACCCTTACGTTGTTAAAACCTCTACGGTCTGGACTAAGGGTAAGTTGCACCATTTAACTATAACGATAATAAAGCCGTTAACAGTTGACAAATCATCGAATTGACCAACGGGCGGCAGTTTCACGGCTGGTTATGGTTTGATTTTCGTTATAGTTAAATGGTTACTCACCCTAACCGTTTCGCCTAGCCGTTTATTCCACGTAGTATATCCAAGAATTAATAATAATATTCCACAACTATCACAACGCCGTCTAGTCCCAAGCTAAGCAGAGCGTGTGTTATGGGTACTAGACAACTGATAAACATACTTATATATTTCTAAATACATACATATTATAGATAAATTACACCCAGACACAGAACAAATGATTATGCTCATCACACAAACATTTATCCTGGGTGGGAATCGAACCCACGACCTCCTGCATAGCAGACAGGGTCACTAACCACTAGACCAACAGGCCTGTCAATTGAAACAATTTGCCTGCTGAGGTCTTCCCATCCGATTATAAAGTGTCTTGGAGTGAATAGGCTCTTAATAAACTAGTGTAATTCACCATCAACGATTACCTGACTGCTTCCCATCAGGTAGAATTGCAGTCAGTCAAACACTGGTTTATTTAATTTATATTGATCAATTAATCTCTCTATCCTTTTCAGCGCGTCATAAAATGTTGATGCAATCATATTTTTTGTAAAAAAAACCAAGGCTGAGTTGCACGTGGAGGATATTTCCTGTGTCCCGGGAAGATTTTGCTCTTGTCATTTCGTCTTATGCGAATGGCCGTCTTCATGCCACCTCCCCATAATATAATATGGTGCAATAATCTGTACCTCAGAGGTAAACAACAGTATGTGCCAAAAAGTAAATTTTACAGGAGAAGCAAAAACGCGCGGATAACTTTGAATGTATTTTTGACATAATTGCTTCAAAGATATTGAAAAAAACTCAATTGTATTTTTTATAATTATTAGATGGAATTAATAAGTATTACACATAATAACAACATTAAGTGCGCGTAAAGCTGAAGTGTAAACAATCTTATCATCATTTTAAGTCCTATACCCGAAATGTTTTTCTCATATACGATTGGATATTAGTTCGTATGTAGAACTAGTTGTAACGATTTTAACAATGCAAAAAAATATATTTAAAAAAAAATGGAGTTACTATTGTTTACCTCTGAGGTACAGTTTATGGTTGTTGTATCTACCATCGATACAAAAAATAAACATGTTTTCTTTCTTCTTTTCTTCTTCACCATCTCTTTTACCATTCTTCTACATTTGACCATACCCTACTTTTTAGAGGTAAACAAATATTGGACCCATATAATATATAACACAATACATGTTATATAGGGTGACTGGTAATAAGTGTACGATACTTAAACACGTGATTGTGCTCATGATAACCCACAACTTTTACATTAGGCAAACATAAATGTACTGAACAGCTTTTTTCGCGATTCCAGGTTTGTTCCCATAGTAAAAGTTATTGGTTATTATGAGCCAGTCACCCTTATAATAAGTTACCACATGACTTATAAGAAGTAGATACTAACTACTAACTAACGAACTAGTGCGCCTCACCAGCAAAGATTGCATTCCATCAGGTAGGATCGCAGTCAAGCACTAGTTTATCCAATTTAAAAAAAAATGACAAACAATTTGATAAAGAATATGTATATTTAAACAAACAAAGCCTTCCGTCCCAATCTCAGAACCGCAGAGATCTTTGTATATTCTCTCCAGATGGCACAACCGTTGTCAGAGCTAATAATATTTCCTAATATTTCTATCCTGAAGTAAATATACTATTGTACCTTTCATAATATTCAGTAGAGCGAGAATAGGCGCACTGGTGTGCGACTACCTTTTTAGTCCTTTACGTAAATGGTACCGTAATCTTGTTATTTGGACGGCATTATTGTCCACATTGTTGTTTGCCAACATAGCACGAAGAATTGCCAAACTTAGGAGGAGATGGGCGGGGCACATTGCTCACAGAACAGATGGCTGTTGGGGCTGAAAGGTTCTGGAGCGACGGCCATGTATCGGAAGACGCAGCGATGGAAAGCCTGATATGAGGCAGACCGATGACCTGGTGAAGGTAACGGGAAACCGATGGATGCAAAACGCAAAGGATCGTTCATTGTGGCGACACTTGGGGGAAGCCTATGTCTAACAGTGGACGTATATCGGCTGAAATGATGATGATGATGATGATTGGTCTTATGGGTGCAAGCACGACTGTCGAGCGCGAAGTCCTAGGTTTAATTCTCACGTCGCGCAAAAAGTGCTGTTTGGTCCAAGCAAGCGAACACCTGCTAAAGTAGCATGTTTCTACAATCGTATTTTAACATCAGTACGATACGGGACACTAAACGTGCATTCCTTTTTTTAACACGCATATTAGCTTAACCTGTATGTTTGTAACCAACGCCTTTGAGCTTGATTTTGACCAACTTTGGGCGATCAGACTTTCTTCAAACTTTGCACACCCATCAAAGACATGACAATACAATAATCCGTTTTTTTTTTAGTGAAAAATAAAAATATAGTTTAAAAAAAACACGCTTTCATAGCATATCAAACTAAAAATTGTAAAATAATTTTCAATATAGGTAGATGATATGGTATACAATGATATGAATATTTTTCTTACATTATTATTATTTTCTACCTATATTGAAAATTATTAACCTAACATTTCAACGAAACATTTCAAGAACTTTTAATAAACTATCTTTTTTCATGCTTTTATTTCAACTACAACCTCGCACCCCGCAGAAGTGCTAATGGGTTATTGATAAGTAATAATAATAATATTTTTCATCGCGACGGCAATAACACAATAATATAGAATAAAATAAAACCCAATTAAATCCGAAAAAACTGTTGCAATTCTAATTCGCGCGTTTTGTAAACGCGCTACAACATCACTACTAACGCGAGTTAGTCGCATTTGCAACGCGTTACAGAAGCGATACCAACGCGCTACAATATAGCAACTGTAGCGATACAAACGCGCGACCATAACGGGCATCGATCGATATGTGGATAAATGGAGAACATCGTCGAGTACGTGCGCCAAAAGTTGAATACACTGAGGGTGCAGTTGCTGTCCGGCCGTCCGGTAACTGTCCGGACCAATCCCAAGTCGTCGACAGCGCGCGTTGTTCCCGCGCGCCTCAAGGAGTTGTCAGCAACAGCAGGGGCCCAGCCGGGTCGACGCCTACTGGGGCCAGGGTAATCCGAAAGAGCGCTCGAGCCCCGGTATGAAGGCTTGAAGGAACGGGATGTGTTTTTTAGTCAGTAAGAGTCTGACACTATCTCCCGCTCCACCCAAGAGTGGGGGTTGTCATAAGATGATTTTCCCATCGAAAAAAAAGGGTGCAGTTGCTGGAGTCGCACCGGAATGTCAATTTTTAGGTATTTGTGGTGGTAGAATCAAACTGTTTTCTGCACCTTGCTATGGAAGAAGACTTTTGGCCACAGGGCGTGGTGTTCCGTCGCTTCCGCGGACAAATACCGCAGGACAGCACAAAGACAGAATAGTGAGAAGTGAAGTGTTACTAACATAGTTTTAAATCATGATTAGTAACAAAATGATTTAATATTAGTAGGTAATCATGTATGTTAGTCTATAAGGTATTTATGATATGGGTACATGGTGCCTAAAATAAATTGATTATTATTATAACGGACGGCATCAGGGACAAAACAGAAGACTTAGAAATTCTACATACAAAAACTTCATTTTTGTAACTGAATCGCGTTTGCATAGCGACAGAAGCGCGAAAGTATCGCGTTTGCACCGTTTATAAAAACGGGCCTACAGAAATGGTTTTAATTATTAAAATGGCGTTGACTTCCGAAACATTCAAGTCACACTGTGCCTTAAACGTCTGCCTGCATTTTCCTCAACACTGATTAACCTCAGCTTAACAAATTGCCATTAAAAGCTTTGCGCTGTTTAGTCATTTGCGAAAACAACTTAATGCGGACTCGTTTGCATATTAATCTCGTTAGTAGCTATAGTAAGGCGTGTGTTTTCTCAATGTACTGATTGTGCATAGTGTTAATTTAATTTTTAGTAATTTTAGTTATGTTTTCGGCTTAAATACTTGTTATAGAGTCTGTCTAAAAAATCAAACGACTCGGGTAATATTAAAGTAAAATGAAATCTGCTGTAATCAACACTGGTTCAATAAATTAAGGTCGACTAGGAGATTTTGATCATTGTTTATTATTAGAAGAACCTTATAAAAAGTATCAAATATAAGTGTATTTTAAATTATATAAAATTCCCAAGTCGTCTGACTTTTTAGACAGACTATGCTTTTGACAGAAAGCTGAGTTTAAATTTACAACATTTAATTTTTAACAATCAAAAATATAGGAAAAGTATTACCAACTCAGTCGTTAGCAAAATTTAGTTCACTTATGATGGATTTTGACTATTCGAAAATGCAGTTTATTTTACAGTGTGTTGATCTACCATGCCATAATCATCCTTTTCAATGTTCCTACTGCTGGGACTCAGGCCTCCTCTCTGAGCTAGGAGGAGAGGTAATGGAGTGTAATCCACCACGCGGGCCCAGTGCGGGTTGGTGAATGTCACATGTCTTTGAATCTTTCTTTCATCTCACGATGTTTTCCTTCACCGTTTTGAGAGCAGTAGTGATAGAATAAATATACACAAAGTAATGCGCCTGGCTGGGTTTGAACTCGCGACCGACTCGTAAATCAAAGCCGTTACCACTAGGTGGCCGTCATTGCTCTTGATCTAGTATGCTGGTTTAAATAACGTTTAAAAAAAGCGAGTGAAAGTTTTAATGTGTAATGTAGACATTGGCCCGGAATTCGTGTCGACTTCGCGGCCCCGTAACAGTGATTTTATTTTTATAAAAATAAAAACAGTAATTATTTAAGATTTTTGTTTTTGCCAGCTCCTTTTGAAAAACATGCTTTATTATTTTTTGTAACTTTCAAATATTTACGTTTGAAATCGTAAGTTATGGTCAGAATGGTGATTTTTTACAATCGAGCCAACTTATTTATGTCTATGTTTTGATTTTTAGTAAACGGCTTTGTAATATATTATAGTTAGCCCATATTGTCCCACTGCTGGGCAAAGGCCTCCCTCCGCTCCTTCTAACGATCACGGTTCTTCACTTTCTCGTTCCAATTCTTATGGAAGCTTTGGTCAATTATAATAAAATATATTTTTAAAGTGTTCTCTTTTATATTTGTGGATTTCGAGAGGTTCAAAAAAGTTCAAAATTAGTAAAACCTGGCCTTAATTTTAATATTTATACGTTTCTAATGAGTGATTTGTTACGTCGTGTTAATATTGTACGATCTTTACTACGAGTCTATAATATCAAGTGAAGAATATTTTCTTGTATTTGAATGAACTACTTGATAAAACAAATATTTACAGGTAAGACTCGAGTGGTTTCCGCATCTGCTCGATATTGCAGACATTTCACGCTGAGATTTACTGGTAAGTGCTCTTAAAGATGCGCATTTGATTTGCGTGTTCAAATCACATTTTCAAAAGGCGTGCAGGGAATTTGTTTGTGTAGAGAAAATATTGGATAGAGATCATTTTATAGCAAGGACAGTTTAACGTGATAGTAAGGGTCAACTCACACCAAAAGAGCGTAGAAGCGCAGCGAAGCGGATCGCAGTTTCAGTGTCATATGAGTTTTAATTTTATTTTCATTCCTATAATACTTATTATCGCATGAGAAACTCGAACGAGTCGCGCGGATGCCCGCGGCGCCGCGGGAATTCCAGCGAATTCTATGAACGGTAAACGGGTCGCTGCCCTTCGCCGCTCTTTCGGTGTGAGTTGACCCTAAGAATGTTGGAATCATTGTTGAATTATTAGTTTTGGTTGAATTGATAGATACAGCGTTGTACAGTTTTCTTCATTGCGGTGTTAGGCGGTTAGACTGCCACGCACCACGCAGCGTAGCGCGTAAAAACGCAACTACGCGCGTACTTGTGGGAGTGCAGATCTGCATCATTGGTGGGTTTTTTACGCACTCGCGCGCGTAGGTGCGTTTTGTAAATTCACGCAGGCACACACTCATTTCATACAAAATGACGCACGATACTACGAGACTCAGTGTGCCATACCTTGCGTGTCGCCCCATACCCACGCGCTTGTAGTTGCGTGATCTGCATGAACGCGCGTGGATGCATTTTAGGTGTGTTGGACTATGCGTGTTTTCTATACAAACGGAGATACTTGCAAGCAACGTTAAGACTCGCATTCACGCACTACGCTGCGGGGTGTATGGCAGTGTTATAACCGCCTTAAGATTTTTCGGCAACACTATGTATAACCCTTAGGTACCTGTGAAAATATACAGTTAGAACAGGGTTACAATCTTTTATTTCTTGTGGGGCTTCCTGCTTCCATTTGAAGCCCCGTGCGGGCCCTGGCTAGTCATCAGCAGGTTCAGGAACTTGTTCAACATGAGTTTATCGTATATTATATGTCAGTGTGATGATCTCACTTTGATTTAACACATGTTTTTTCTTTTCAAAATTTTACATCAGGCCGTAACTTTTTTGTTATGAATATAATTATCAGCATTGTATTTTCATGAAAATACGAAGACGACAGGCATTAAGTTCACCTATGTGCTGTGTTTCTTATTAGTGTATAAAGTTCTAATAAATAAATAAATCTACTATAGTAGTCTGTATGTCACAGGCTTCCCTAAACACAAGCCATTCATATCGATTCCCGACGACTCTCACCCGGCTGTTGTCTACAATAAACATCAAACTATTAAAAAAAAACTACTTACTAGATCTCGTTCAAACCAATTTTCGTTGGTAGTTTACATGGAAATGTACATGATAATATATATTTTTAGTTTTATCATTCTCTTATTTTAGAAGTTACAGGGGGGGGGGGCACATTTTATCACTTTGGAAGCGTCTCTCGCATAAAGTATTCAATTTAGAAAAAAAATGATTTTAGAAAGCTCAATATCATTTTTTAAGACCTAACCATAGATACCCCACACGTGTGGGTTAGATGAAAAAAAAAATTTTGAGTTTCAGTTCTAAGTATGGGGACCCCCAAAATTTATTGCTTTTTTTTCTATTTTTGTGTAAAAATCTTAAAGCGGTGCACAGAATACATCTACTTACTAAGTTTCAATAGTTATAGCTCTTACAGTTTCGGAAAAAAGTGGCTGTGACATACGGACGGACAGACAGACATGACGAATCTATAAGGGTTCCTTTTTTTGCCATTTGGCTACGGAACCCTAAAAACAAACAAAGTACTATTAAAAACTTACTGAAAGCAACTACAGCGCAGCCGAGTGCCACAATCCAGCCAAGACCTGGGTGCGTGACGTACATGCCTATCAGTACGCACATTAGGGCGAAAGACTGAGCCCACCACATGGCCGTAATCACCACCCAACTTAACACCACTGAGGACTTTTCCTGAAAAGAGAAAAGTATTTCAAGGATTTTTTTTCAGGTGGGTCATCCAAATGACATCCCCGGCCCTTGGGCGGACCGGGATATAATGTCAGACTCTTACTGACTAAAAAACTCACCCCGTTCCTTCTTGCCTTTTATACCAAGACCGTGTTGAAATAATATCAAAATAAATATACTGTATTATCTGTGGTTACAAGTATGTACCAGACCTTAAGCAAAAAAGAAAAATATATTGTGTCTTTGAACTGCAACTCTGCGTTTTATTAGACCTAGTCTCCCTTTCGGAAACTGTCCTTTAATAGGCTTCGACCCAGCTAAGCCTCTACGGTTGCTGACAACTCCTAGAGACACGCGGGAGCAGTGCGCGCCGTCGAAGACAAGTATTTCTAATGTGGGGACGAAAGGTTCTGAAGTGGCGACCACGTACCGGAAGACGCTGCGTTAGAAGGCCTTTCCAAGGTGGAACGATGACCTGGTGAGGGTCGCAGGAATTCTATGTATGCGAGATGCACAGGACCAGTCATTGCGACGACGCTTGTGGGAAAGAAATGATGACATTGCATACACCGCTAAATTTTGATCGTTTTAATCCCGTGGAGGGTCGATCCGGTACATGAAACACTATCGATTTGTAAAGATAAAATTAAAAAATAAAGTACCTTTTTTTCAAAACTCGTATTAATTTACGCATGTACGAAATTAATTTCTTTGAGAAAACGTCAGCTGAGCGAGTCCAATAACCTGAAGGTAATTTGTATGCAACGCCAACTACTAATGACCTGTTGGTAGTAGTCGGCGTTGTTAAACAAAAACTTGAAAAAATTTAAAATTTCTTTTAGTATTATTGAAGATAGGTATAAAAACTTCTTTTATATATACTCTTCATTTTAGTAAATGTACCATTGTTCACATTATCGACTCAAATCGTCGAACACCCTCATTTTACAACTTTTAAAACATAATGTTTCTGATTTTGCTCCGTAATTGAATCAAATCTTTCTTTATTTGGAATTTGACTAACTTTGTTGGTTTCTTGATTATTTAACTTAATTTATAGCGTTTTACTTCATGTAAAAATGGATACAAGTCCAACTGAGCCCGCTCAAGTAAAGTCAGAGCGTCGCGGCTAGAAGTCTTTATTTAAATCGATCTGCAGTAAGACGAGTGCGCCAAAGGTTTGTTGAAGACCGGAAGTTTCATTATACGATCGGGTTCAGGAAAAAATCGGGTCATATCAGACTGCGACAACCGATTTTTGGTATCAATGTCTTTGCGTAATCGACATCTAGTTCAGGTGCAACAAAAACTTGTATGGGTCCGTATAGTCTCAATAAGTGAGTGGATTGTACGACGAAGACTTGCAGAAAGGAGATTACATCCAGACAAGCCTGCCAATGATCCGAAATTATCTCGTGTGAATCGCTAAACATGGATTAAAATTTGATAGTAATAAAAAAGCTATGAATTTTAAAACAAATGTAATGAAGCTTTCCTTCTTTATCTATAAATTGATGTCAAAAACTTCATCTAATTAATTTTAGTTTTTCCTCTAAGTATCGTGTTTTAAACCAAAACGTTAGGTGTGGGCTGATTTTTTTGCACGCAGGTGTTTATAGCTCCGAGATCAAGAGAGAAAGATATCTGCTACAACACCATCCAACCCAAACCGTTAACAATTCCTTGGATAGACAATTATGCTCTCAGTAGAAAAGACATTGTTACTGCCATGAGGCTTCGATCTGGTTACATTCTATCGAGGAAGTTTACATTCCTCATGGATATCACAACTTCAACTAATTGTGTAAAATGCGGAATAATCGAGAACGTATAACATTTTCTGGTGGAGTGTGAGCGAGGCGAATCCCTCAGGAGAATTATGTGTAGCACTTTAAATTTGTTAGAAATCGCTATTTGCAACAGCATCTTAACTAAGCCTACGTCAGACGAGGCAAGAGTTCCATACAAAATTTATTATAATCATTTAAATTAAATCAAAATACAAAATTTATAGCCAAATTTTGTATTTTGATTTAATGAATGATGAAGCAATATAGTCAACATTGTAACAAAACTCCCTAATAAAGATTTAAAAAAATATGACATTGTATAGTATGGATCTAAAAACTTACATATTTAACCCCCCAAATGAACCACATATTAACAAATATCATGGAGATGCAGTAGATCATAGTGTTGATGCTGAATCTGTAGGCATTATGCATGACCAGCTTTGTACAGTCCATGCAATTTTTGTAATACAGGACCTCGATGGCAAGGGTTATCACGCAGATTATGCTGATTATCTGGAAGTTGAAACAAAGTTTTTCTTTAAAGTTTTGTCTAACGTCAACATTTATTTATGTAGTGTATTAATTTGAGTATATATTGTATAGTTGTATATATTTATTCTATGGTTTATTAATATATCTATTCTATGGTCTATTAGTATATAAATTCTTGTTTTTGCCTTTTTCTCACTCTTTTATTGCACCTACCACTACTTTTTCTCCGCATCACCCAAAGGTTGACTGGAAGAGAATGCCTAAGGCATTAAGTCCGCCTCTGTACCCATGTGCATAAAGTGTTAAATAAATAAATAAAAAGGCCTCTACCAAGTGTCACCACAATGCCTGCAGTCATTCTGGTTACACTTGGGTTCTGAGCGTCTCGCATCCATCGGAATCTCACGACCGTTATCGATGACCCAGGTCGTCGGTTAACCTTGTCAGAGGCCTTCTATCGCTGCGTCTTCCGATAAGTTGTCGCCACTCTAGAACCTTTATTTATTTATTATATACAACTAATAGATAGGAGGGGCTTATCTTACTTTTCGACCCCATCGACCGTCTGTTCTGCCAGCAGAGCAAGGTAACCTGCCGACTGCCACTTCAATTTCGCAGTTCTTCGGGATATGTCCGTAAACTTAGATCACGCAGGAAAACTCCGAGCCAAGTGATTGTCCTTAGTTTACTACTGATCATAGGCCTCTCCAGTCGCAGTCTAATTCATATTGATCCTCGACAACTGTCATTCAGCTGCTACCGGTCATCCGATGAAGACCGGTGTTCAAACTCTTCTACCCTGAGAACGTCCCATCTAACGTTTGTTGACTTGTGGTTTCCATAAATAGTCACGTCTATTTAATGACCTATGCCAACAAGTTCTTTGTTTTTCTGTTGGATCATGTAGTAATGGATTAGATTCCTTAGTGAAACTTACATAAATGCAGCGGTGTTATGCCATTGCAGTCAGGGATAATTTCATAGTTTGAGTAATTATCTGTCATTAATTCTGTTACACCTACAGCACCTACTTTTGACAACTACTTGTTAAAAAAGGAATATATAAAACAGATTTTTCATAAAATCATCATAATCAAAAGTTAAGCGACTTCTTCTGGCCAAATGCTGGGTATAATGGTCGTTATTCATTAATTATAGCTGTTGGTTCTCATAATAATATATAAACAAATATAATATAAGCATCAAATCACAGCATTTTCTAACTAATACCGAGAAGAATAAAGGTGAGGAAGAAGTACTTTGAGATACACTGCTAAAAAAACTATAGTATTTAGCAGTGTGCTACATACCAATATAAAAATACCGACGGAAATAGCACCCTTCTGCAAAGAAAATCGGCCCAAGAACGTTCTAGGCGCTAACTTGTTGACCCACATACTTTTAAAATCAAAATTTTTCCAATATTTTGTACTAAACTCAAAATAAATATATTTTAGCTTAGCCATCCTGATTAAACGTCATAGTACCTTTTTGTGAAATATGTATTGATAAATGATAAATGATATTTATTTTGTAAGTAGCTTTATAATACATTTTTACACGTCAATTTTTTTTTCGTCAGTTTATGCTAGATGAGGCCGGTATTTCCTATCTGACTACCCTGAGAAGAAACACCGAAACAAACTCAGGGGGTTAGGGGTTTTATTGCAAGAGTTAACCACTTGTTTATTTAATTTAAATCTTGCGACTAACTTTTATATCATATAACCTGAGAAATACTAGCAACATTGAACTAAGAAAACACAGAACAAAAGTTTGACAGAAACTTTATGTTTGAAGGTGCACAACTCTTTAACGACCTGTCTAGAGATAGGTCTTATTATAGATTGCAAGTTGTTTGGTTTTAAGAATATATGCTAAAAATATACGTTTTGGATAACGATTAATTTAAGAAATCCATCTGACACAAAATAACAAGATTGTGATAATAATATAAGCTAATTTTGACTAATTAGCGACAAATACTAGAAAAAAACAGATCTTCGATGCCCTATGTTGGCAAGCCGAGGAAACTTTCACTAGATTGGCTACTTATAAACCCTTATAACTCTCCCTTATATACTGACCACGGGTTTTTAAGGTTGGCAATGCGAGCGGAGCGGCAATCTTCGGAAGCAGTCGTATACAAAACCAGGCAAAACCCGACTTTGACTTCGACTTTTTTTCTAAGAAAAATGGGTTTACAACATAGCGTTCTGATTCCTATTTATTAAACCCAGCATAGCCTCATTAACAAGTGATTTAAAAAAAATCTTGTGACTTTTCCGTAGATTTAATTATTTATTTTATATTATTTAATCTCTATTTCGTGTTGTGCGAATCCTAAATCAGAAGTAAAACAAAACGTAATCTATGCAAATTAAATCTTAAATATAAAAAATATTTTATCGATCCTGATTATTATACCTACAAAAAATATTATATTTAATTGTTATTTAATAACGAGTAAAATCTCTTGTTAATAATACAACATATTTTCAAATGAACTTGTATTTAGATAATCTTTTCAAAAAACATAAGAAAATTTGTACTTTGCGGGCTACCTTTGAGCCGACCCTTAAAAAAAAAATCACTCCCGCGGGATTCACGGGATTGTTTACATCAATCCCGCAGGCTTACAGGTTCGCGATTTTGCTGCGGGTTTGAATTCTGTGATGTTTTTCGAATCTCCAGCCAGTACCCGTAGCCAACTAATATACAGTAGAAGAATATCACTGAAACAACGAATAAAATAATATAATTACAAGCACATGACTTTGCTACTTAAACTATTTGCCTAGCCTTTTTCCAACTAAATTAGGTGCAATGATTCTCAAACTCTTGATATTTCATAAGTTATAATTACAAATCGATTGCTTATAGTAATTAACTCGTAACTGCGAAATACTAAAATTTTCTGGAGGCTCAAATAACCAAATCAGAACTTTATCATCTAACTAGCTGACCCGGTGAACTTCGTACCGCCTAAGAGTCAATGAATTTACTATAAATTTCAATATAGTCAACCGATTGCGATGTAACAAAGCCTAAGTAATATAATTATCATGTTATACAAAAACCACAAACTCAAACACAAATTAGTCCAGTCAATAATAATCCGAATCGCAATTAACACAAGAGTTCCGTGAAACTATCGCTTAGGTCGTTAGATAAAATCACTTCACACTATTAGGTAGTTTGCTCTAGATCGCAGTCGAAATCACAACTGACTCACTTCCGGTCCGGGGCTCGTATTTATATGCGGAGCGAAGAAAATTCTAGATACCAACGTCTCAAGATCGATCCAGAACAATAGGGTCGCGTCGCGGGGCCATAAATCATTTTTATTGCATAATGTATCAAAAGTCACTTTCACGCAAATCTTGACTCTATTGTTAATAGCGAAGAGTACCATTTCCCTTATTTACCTACACCTACCTACTATTATTATTTGAATAATAATAGTGGTATGTACCCGTGAAGGATATTTCGAGATTTTGCTAGGTATCTCCATTCTAGATCTTTCGAACAGCAATGCGTTTTAGTAATTGGGTGCTACTCATTATTTTCTCGAAGATATGGCGTGTTCAAGTTTAATGGCGTAACAATATTTATTAGGCGTTAAGATCACCTACGTGCAGTGTTTGTTTCTTATTAGTGTATAAAGTTTTAATAAAATAAATAAGCCTACTATAGTAGTTAGTCTGTATGACATAGGCCTCCCTAAACACACATCATTTATCTCGATTCTCGACAACTCTAACCCGACTGCTTCCAAACAAGAAACAAATATCAAACTATTAACAAAACAAACAAAGTACTAATAACAAACTTACTGAAAGCAATTATAGCGCAGGCGAGGCCCACAATCCAACCAAGACTGGAGTCCGTGATATACAACCCCATTAATATGCACACTAGTACAAAAGACTGAGCCCACCACATGGACGTAATCACCACCCAACTTAACACCACTGAAGACTTTTCCTGAAAAGAAATAAATATTTCAAGGTTCAACGTTTAGACCGGAGGCTTACAGTATGCTTATAGTATGGAAAAAAATGAAAATAAAAGGAGGTTGGAAGTCGGTCTACTATGATTTCGCGAAGACCTCAAAGCTAGACTACCAGCTATAATTTACCATAGCCTACTGGGGCCAGGGTTATCCGAAAGGGCGCTCGAGCCCCGGTATGAAGGCTAGAAGGAACGGGGTGGGTCTTTTAGTCAGTAAGAGTCTGACACTATCTCCCGCTCCGCCCAAGGGCGGGGGATGTCAATGCATGATTTTTCCCACCATAAAAAAAAGCTATAATTTACCATATCGTTAATGGTGTTCTGACATGTCCGCTCTGTGCTCGGAGTTTTTCGCCCAAAGTTGGATAATGGATATGCAAGTCACATGAGGCCACATAACAAACAGCACAGCAGCAGAGCTATTCTCTAACAAAACAACCTTGAGCGTAGCGTTGGCCGCAGCGACGAAATTCAAATAGGTACATTGGATTTGTGTGTGATTTAAATGTACATATTTGAATTTTGTTGTTGTGGAAAGCGCTGCCCTCAAGGCTGTTTGGTTTTTTAGAGAATATCACTGCTGAACTCACAACCACTATAAGGAGCCAAGAAATGCGGTCGCTGTGGCCAAAATCGGCTAAATGGCATCATCATAGTATGGACACAAAAAAGATAGATACAGGAGTCAATCTCATACCTACGCTAGCCGATCGCACTAGGGTCGCAGTGCGATAAGGCGATTGATCCGAGATATCGTGTCCGTGAGCGGTGTCTATGTGTGCGTTGCTCGAGCGCGCTTTGTATGTAGATTGTCTTACGTACCTATTTATTTTTTAGTATGGATCTACAAAACTTACATATTTAACCCCCCAAATAAACCACACATTAACGAATATCATGCACATGCAGTAGATAATAGCGTTGATGCTGAAACTGTAGACATTGTGCATGACCAGGCCAGTGCAGTCCTTACATTGTTTGTAGAACACAATCTCGATGGCGAGGCTTAGCACGCAGATTATGCTGATTATCTGAAAGTTGAAATAGTCCATCATGAAAACTTTTCGTAATGCAGTGGCGTTATTTTCTAATAAGTCATAAGACTAATTGACATAGAACAACTGCTTCTGGGACGTCTGGGGGAGGCCTATGTCCAACAGTGGACGTGTATCAGCTGAAATGGTTTTTAATAAATGATGATGATGAACTGCTTCTGACTACTGCTGGAATATATGAAATGGTTTTTAATAAAATATCATAATCAAAAATTGAGTGAGTTCTTTTGGCCGAGCTCTGGGTCCAAGTATCAAAACACAGCATTTTCTACTCTCTTTAAGTTCGTACCGAGAAGAATGAAGATAAGGCTGAAGTAGTTTTTGAAATATACTGCAAAGGAAACTTAATAGTATTTACTAAGTATTGAGCTACATACTAATATAAAAATGCCGACGAAAAGTGCACCTTGCTGCAAAGAAAATCGGCCTAAGAACTTTTTAGGAGCTAACTTGGTGAACCACATAATTTTAGAATTAATATTTTTTGTCAATGTTTTGAAGTAAACTCAAAAAAAATGTCTACAAGCTTAGCCGTCCTGATTGGAACGTCATGGTAACATTTATTGAAATGTGTATTGCAAGAGTTGTTATTTACACAGATAAATCTTGCTATCTATAATCTTGCTTAGTTTTTATATTTTACTAACTGACTCAGCGAACTTCGTACCGCGTCAGTCAATGAATATTGTGTTAAACTAAACTGTCATAAGATAACACTTTCCACTGGTGTTACTTCCTCTTTGCGTCGTATTCCTCAATGCTGAGGGTCGTGACCCCCCTGTTTCATCACTCTAACCCTTATGATATTCCTCCATCTGTTCCTGTCTCTGGCGGTGTGATCGGGCATTGAACATCGTGGAGTCAAGGGCGGTGCGGATCTGGTCGGACCAACGTATTGGGCTGCGCCCGCGAGGCCTTATCCCATCCACTTTAGCGGTCACAATTAGCCTTTCGAGGTGGCTACCGTCTTTCCTTATTGTTTATTTGGTTGACAGAAGTATTGCAGACTTTACTTTTACTGGTGTTACTAGAACTAGCATAATTCATTTTAAAATCACATTTTAACTAAAGGTGACGTATTCGATTTTTGTTTTGTGTGTTTTTCCATATTTTCTCACCATTTATACCTACCCTGGACTATCAAAAGTATTTCTAGTTCAAAATAAGCCAAATTCTTTTTAGATAGATAAATTAAAATTATAATGACGTTATACCTACGTTAAATCGATGTTGGAATTAGAATAATATCACACTGCTACCTATGCATTATCATCTAAAAACATGCTTACAAAATTTCAGCTCAATCGATTAAAGATAATCTGCTTTAATTGTAAGATTCATACAGACATACATTGCAAGTTAAAAATAAAAAAAACGCTAGCCGAGTACGGATAGCAGCAACAGAAGATGCTATGTGCATAGGAGTAGCAGGGTCATCCCCAACCACCGTTGCGGGAAATGTGTAGCTTGCCGTGTGGCTGTCTGGTTAAAACCGAGTCAAAGTTTTCGACGACGCATAATATTTCATGCGCGCCTTTATACAGCAAACTGTAGGAAAGGAAACCTTGGTCCTAGAAAGCAAAGGGCACAAGTGGGGTTAATTAAAGATTGACACGCTTTACCGCTCCACTCTAGAGCGAGATAAGTCTTTTTTTTCCACACTATCTCACAACGCCGTCTAGTCCCAAGCTAAGCAGAGCTTGTGTTATAGGTACTAGACAACTGATAAACATACTTATATATTTCTAAACACATACATTTATAGATAAATTACACCCAGACTCAGAACAAATGATCGTGCTCATAACACAAACATTTGTCCCTGGTGGGAATCGAACCCACGACCTCCAGCATAGCAGTCATGGTCACTAACCACTAGACCAACAGGCCTGTCGATCTGCCTGTCTGTCATTGGATGATTACTCAGTTCAAAAAAACCTAGTAATTCTTCAATATTATCATTTTTTATGACTTATAAAATTTCAAATTATAAGCATGACTCTTAAACAAAACTTTCTGCAATTTTCGTACCTACATCAAAAATTTTCTACCGAGCCCGAAAGCAGGAGAATCAAAACTTTTCTAGTTATGTGCGGAAATATAATGTTGAAGCTAATATTCTCATTTCAAAGCATTCGGAATACAAAATAAGAAGTAACTCACTTATACTGAAAGTAATATCGTCGGGTGTCAATTTCTCTTCCTTGTAACATTCTCAAGGCAATTCTCGGTAGCCAGCCTCCGTAAGGGTCGCGACACATCTGCGATCGGTTGTATACGCTCGCAGTGTTATTTGGATATTATCAAGGACTTAGAAGGTAAACATCGTGAGGAAAGTGGCATGTCTTAGAACCAAAAATTCGAATGTCACATCTCCCAAACCCGCACTGGGCCTGCGTGGTGGATTACGGCCCATTCCCTTTCTTAGAGAGGAGGCCTGAGTCCCAACAGTGGGAAAATTATAAAGCAGACTATGCTTTGCTAGGCTTAGAAGAAGGAAAATTCAACTGGTAATCAACTTTTGGTCGCTTAACGCGCTTAAAAAACATTGCAAACCGAACGTTCGGCGCCCTACGTTTCGCAAATGTGTCGCGACCCTTAAATTTAATAGAAAAATTCTCATAAAACGCGCGATGATAATAGACAAACATTAGTCAATAACTTTTTTAATTATTTCTTTTTGGTTTTTGAGGAAGCATAATATAATTTCGGTTGGTAATTATGAAGATACATTTGAAAAGACTTTTCATTCGATTTCATTCTTTTAATAGAAAGAACACACTATGAGATGTTCTTTAATTTTCGCGCCTTAAAATGAACAAGAAAAACAATAGAATAGGCTACAAAAAGTGATAAAACTTTTTGATTTTAGTATTATTATTGTATTGTTATTAGTTTGCACTAGGTATTTAAGTATTGTTTTGTAATTAAATTGTTGTTTGTGTTTCTTGTTCTTTATAGTTTTGGTCTACACTATCGTATTGGATTTTTGTATTGGCGGCTGTCTGTGTCTATAACACAATTAAAAAAAAATACTTCAAGATAGATAGATAGATAGATAGATTTATTCTTTATTGTACACCAAAATAAAAATTAGATGAGAAACTTAAAATTTATAGGGTGTCACAAAGGGCGGTCTTATCGCTAAAAGCCTCACAAGCTTCAAGCCTCTTAATAAATGCATCAAAGCTTACCATCAGAAGGGATCGCAGTCAAGCACTAGTTTAAATCATTAAAAAAGGTACATTTTCTATATCCAATTATGACTAAGTAAAAAACACATAAAAAAAAATATGTTTTTCTCTTCTTCTCTTTCTTTCTTCACTCTTGACAGAGTGGTCGTGGTCATGTCTCGGTCGAGTCCGCACCACCACCTCTCTCACGATACGACGCCATGCAGCTTTGTATTTGGCGGCTTGGGAGCCTTCATTTTCGTTGCAGGGTATCACAGTTTTGATGATTTATTCCGTTCTAATACCAAAAACTAATACCATTTGTATTTATTTAAAATCATATTTATTTTCCATTCCGATCGAATACCATTAATTTGGCTTGTTATAATTAGCTCAGTCAAACCTAATCAAAGTAAATTTTAAATATGAGTCTAAACAAATACCAGTGGTATTAGATGTTGGTATTAAAATGGAATAAATCAGTTTTGATGAGGTCCGTCTGCCGTGTTGGAGAGCGTCCACGATATCTTTTGCCTTCGACTTTCCCTTGCACCATCAAACGTTCCATTGAGCCCTCGTTACGGGTGATATGCCCGAAGAACTTGAGTTTTTCTCTATTACTTTTGAAATCAGACTGAAATCTATAATCATTCTAAGCATTCAAGAAACCACAGACTTATATTGGGAAGAAACGAATACCTAAAAATAGCTCCATTCATTCCAAGTCCTCAGCAGGAAAACTTAACATTTCATTAAAATAGTCTCGAATAACACCGTGGAGGGTCTTCAGAATAAAGTGACAATCGTTTCCTAAGGGTTCTAACAAAGAAGTGACAATGTACACAATATTGTGGAGCGCTGTTGTCATAGAATTCGTTATCCCGACGACCTTTTGCGAAGTATGTCAAAATAGGAGGTTCTTGCTGTTATTTCTGTTTTTGTATCAAAGTCAGCGTTCTTTTTTATTTCATTTTATTTTCAGTTTACAACTGTCGTTACTGAATAACCTAAGGCTGTTATCTCACCAATTGATTGACCCAGTGGTTAATAGACCAGTGTCTATAATTTTTAAAACCAAAAAAACGAATAGTAGGATGAAACCTATCACAAAAGGAGGAGAATATTATAAAAATGAAAGGAAAAATAATTTACGGGCGATCTGAGGTCGGGAAGGGGGTGGGGGTGACTTTTTAAGGGGAAAAAACGGTTTTTCTCGATTTCCGGCAAAACTAAAAGTCCTATGGAAAAAAGTCAAATGGCAAAGTTGTAGGTAATAAAAAGATCTAAAACTTTTGTGTTAACACTTTTTTCACATAACCTCAAAATTCATGTGAAAAATTCAAAAAACCATGTTTTTGGTTTTTTATTTTTATCTCTTTCAAAAAACAATATTTTATCACGAAATTTGGTGAAAACTTACCTTTTTATGTCCCAAATACGCTGTAATTTATTCGATTAGAAATATTTATTTTTTCACCTTATTTTGAATAAATATCGAGAAATCACCCTAATTTTCAATCTAAAAGTCACCCGTCAAAATATCTTTTTTTTTTCAAAAAGTTTATATGGTGTCTGTTCGTTGAAATCTCTACTTTCCGATGGTGAAAAAAAATATAAATGTTACCATAGTAAATCTTCTCAGCAAATGCAAAAAATCGAAAAAAACTCGAATTCGAAATTTTTTTTCAATTATTATATTCAATGTAGAGCTATTTATTAAAATTTACACTTTAATTACTCGACAAACGTAAAATTACATGTTAAATAGATAACAAAAAAAAAATGCTAATCAAAATTTAGTACTATAATTAACAAACAAATAAGTTGATAAAATTAATACTTAATAAGACGTCTACAATATTTGGAGAAACGAGTCGAATCTTCTTTAAGTTTTATGCGTAGATGCCTATTTATAACTATTTTTAGATAACTTATATTTATCTGAGTGACCTACGAAAAATTTTAGCCCATCAAAAGGTATTTCATAGAGGAGTGGGGAAGGGGCTAGGCGGGTCCGGGTCTTACTACATACATACCTAATATTTCGTAGCAGCTGTAACAACCGTTAGCCTAGCCAGTATTCGAAATACAGTATAGTATACAACATCGTTTATAAAAATACACGTGCACGTTGAGTTTCTTGAAGATAATTATGACAAGTTTACAAAAAAACTAAGAAGATTAAAAAAATAATAATCTCCTTTATTTTGCACAAACAAACTTAGTAAACTTGTCACAATTATCTTCAAGAAACTCAACGTGCACGTGTATTTTTTTAAACGATGTTGTATACTATACTGTATTTCGAATACTGGCTAGGCTAACGGTTGTTACAGCTGCTACGAAATATTAGGTATGTATGTAGTAAGACCCGGACCCGCCTAGCCCCTTCCCCACTCCTCTATGAAATACCTTTTGATGGGCTAAAATTTTTCGTAGGTCACTCAGATAAATATAAGTTATCTAAAAATAGTTATAAATAGGCATCTACGCATAAAACTTAAAGAAGATTCGACTCGTTTCTCCAAATATTGTAGACGTCTTATTAAGTATTAATTTTATCAACTTATTTGTTTGTTAATTATAGTACTAAATTTTGATTTGCATTTTTTTTTGTTATCTATGTAACATGTAATTTTACGTTTTTCGAGTAATTAAAGTGTAAATTTTAATAAATAGCTCTACATTGAATATAATAATTGAAAAATAATTTCGAATTCGAGTTTTTTTCGATTTTTTGCATTTGCTGAGAAGATTTACTATGGTAACATATATATTTTTTTTCACCATCGGAAAGTAGAGATTTCAACGAACAGACACCATATAAACTTTTTGAAAAAAAAAGATATTTTGACGGGTGACTTTTCGATTGAAAATTAGGGTGATTTCTCGATATTTATTCAAAATAAGGTGAAAAAATAAATATTTCTAATCAAATAAATTACAGCGTATTTGGGACATAAAAAGGTAAGTTTTCACCAAATTTCGTGATAAAATATTGTTTTTTGAAAGAGATAAAAATAAAAAACCAAAAACATGGTTTTTTGAATTTTTCACATAAATTTTGAGGTTATGTGAAAAAAGTGTTAATACAAAAGTTTTAGATCTTTTTATTACCTACAACTTTGCCATTTGACTTTTTTCCATAGGACTTTTAGTTTTGCCGGAAATCGAGAAAAACCGTTTTTTCCCCTTAAAAGGTCACCCCCACCCCCTTCCCGACCTCAGATCGCCCGTAAATTATTTTTCCTTTAATTTTTATAATATTCTCCTCCTTTTGTGATGGGTTTCATCCTACTATTATTATTTTTCACTTTTTATTATTTTTGAAGGCATCTACTCTGGTCTATAAGGTATATACCCGCCTCTCTTGCATGAGGTAGCGGGTACGAAACCGTGTAAATACTTATTCCTCGTGAAAACTATGTGTAACTGGGTTCGCGAAAGATTTTTTTTTTATTTCCTTATCTAATAAGGTTTTTTTTTTTATGTTGGGAAAAAATCATGCATTGACATCCCCCGGTCTTGGGCGGAGCGGGAGATAGTGTCAGACTCTTACTGACTAAAAGACCCACCCCGTTCCTTCTAGCCTTCATACCGGAGCTCGAGCGCCCTTTCGGATAACCCTGGCCCCAGTAGGCTTCGACCCGGCTGGGTCCCTGCTGTAGCTATCTAATAAGATGATGTTACTCATATGAGGATAATTAATTATCATCTTCACTCTTTTGGAAGCATGTTTTTGTGACAGATCGTTCTTTCATACATGACTATTTAAGTAAGTCTGTTGGTCTGTTGTATTTACCATTTCTTTTCAGATTTGTGTGCATAATAGTAATAGTAACTTATTTATTGACATGAATTTCTTACATAAATAAAATTTCCTGTTTTCTGAGTTAGTCAGATATAAGAGCCAGTGCATTCCTCATATTGTTAATACCATTTTGAATACTTAAGTACAACAGAAAAAAGTAATTTAACAAAAATTTAAACATAAATCATTTTGATATTACAATATCAAATGTCAAAATCATTATATTAAAAGCAAAATCAAAGTTAAACGTATCAATCAAAATTACAATTAAAAAATAAAATTAATCTCTAATAATAAAATTATAATGCAATAAAAATAAATATAAAATTAAATTGAATTAGAATATAATAAACATAAATAATGTTTGTAATGTATCCATGTGTGTGATTGAGCATAATAATATTTTGTTCTACCCAACAATCTTAAATTAATTTCTAGTGATCACGATTGTGAGTCAAGATTTTTTTTAACCACGCAAGCTCAGCTTACAGTATTAAACAAATAAATATATAATAATAAATAAAATAATATTTTTAAACTACTAACTAGTAGAAATATTTAAAAATATGATCAATATGTATATTATAATAAATGAATGGAATAATAAATTAATAATATTTATTCAGAGTAGAGTATGGAAGACGCAAGCACGAACCTTTAATCAATTGAGTTTATTAGTAAGAGAATCTGAAATGATGTGCCTTCTAGCGTCCTTGCCTGTCAAAGATGTACCGGAACTCCAACCTTTTGTTCACTCATAGTATTACATAGTTACCAGCACTGGCCTTCTTTTCCAACATTCGTGCTAGTTGATTGACGGCTGAGTAAAATTATTAATGACTTCCAGGCATAACTTTGTTGATCTACTTCTGACATTGTTACGGGAAAATTACAGTATAATTCTTTTAGTATTACGAGTATGTACTAGTTAGTTCCGCTCTCACAGAGGTGTAGAATACATTATATACTAAGTTAGGCGTCAAATAAACGTAGAAAAATGGTCATTTACCCTCCTAAAAGTGACATTCTTAATTTCAAAAACGAAATTAAAGACATATAGCTGTCTTGCATCGAAATCTATCGTGATCCTTTACCGTTTCTGAAAAACAGTTCATTAATGGTTTTTCGGGTACCTTCGATATATTGGAGATATTAGGAAAAGGTCAATGTACTTTATTTTAAGTTTGTCTGTATAACGGACCCAATAAACATCGTACCGCCTAACAGTCAAAGAATATTTTTAACTTATAGTATATCTTTCGATATAGTCAACCGATTGCAATGAAGCAAAGCCTAAATAATATATCAAGTTACACACAATTTTAATGTATAAAAACATTTGACAAAAAAAAAAATACAACCGACTTCAATGTAAAAAAAAAACACTGTAAAGTACAAAATAACTTTAATTTCGGAAGTCGGTGTTAAATAACGAAGAGACAAAACTATTAGGTATAGAAACACCGACATCCGAAATTAAAAGGTTTTGTAAAAAAAATATATTTTACACATTTTAGTTATGGCACTATCACTAAAAAGTACCTCTAAGCCAAATTTAAATGCCAGAGAGAATCTCATAACGATTCTAATAATCCCAAACACGGTTAGATTGCATTAATTTACCTTCTGGCTTTATCATCAGAATCAGAACTGTCCGATGCATACCCTCCCCTTTTTTTCCTTTAGCCACTCATCGACGAATATCCATTATCTTGCTACTCTCAGAAACAAGCACATTTTTAATCGGAAGGTAACAGGAACAACTTTTAATACATATTACAGAATTTTCTTTCAATAACAAAACTAATATTTTGGATACCTTTACCTCCTGTACAGTAGAATGATTCAAAGAAGTTTCACAAATTAATTTCTTTTGAAATTCAGGTCTTTCATTTTCGGACTAGGCTATAATGCTCTTTTTGACTTCTGGCAGACCACCTTCTGGACGCCTTCCTCGCTTAAATCCAACCTGCACCAATTAATGCAGACGGGTCAGCGGAATTACAAACTTTTACAGTGAGAACTGTGAATGCCTCCCGAGTGATTCCAAGAACATGGTCCGCACTGTGATCTCATGCATAGCTAGGCTGGAGAGACTTTACAGTTTCATTCAAGGTCAGTCACTTGAAACGTCTTAGGCACATCCTAAGACGTTTTAAATGACAAACTTCACCGGTTGTCATCGCCGATCACATTTACGAGTATACGGCGGTGTTCTACTTCTACCCAAATGAGACAGACTTTCACCGTATGCTCCACCGTGTTTTCCGGGCAATCTGTTAATGGTGACACCCATGCATTTCTTCCGTTTGAATACAAAACAGGTACCTCTTGAACTGGCCATATTCGGCGAGGATTTTGATCTGCGTCATTCAGAAAGTGACGCAGCAGCACCGCTTTAACCACTCCTCAAAGAAGAAACTTACCGCCACGATTGTAACGTGCCCAGCGCTGGGTTGCGATAGCCGCGGTCTCTATTCCTGCCATATAATCCCACCAAAACTCGTCATGCCGGGAATTGTCATCTGGCGTTACACCACCGTGCGTAAGTCATGCGTGCGTGTATTACTAATAACTCCAAATCCTACAGTGACAGACCAGCAAGGAAGCTCGCTGCTTTGAGGGAGACCGTGCACTTATTCCACACCTACCGGGTGGCAATGAACTACTGGGATACGTTCACCTTGCGGACCAGTCGCTTCCTAAGCAACCGCCCCTACACCCGTTGCCCAACTCGCTCCAGTCTGGAAGCCAGACGTCCGAAATGCTCCTCAAAGTTCCACCGGCTGTCGAGAACGAGTCTAATGTAATTTTTCGTCAAAACGACGCCAATGTAATGTCCTCCTACCGTTATTTGGTAACCCGGTAGTGGCGCCCTCTAAAGGCCAGGAAAACTGATGGCCCCGGACTTGCGCCGCGCTACCTCGAGCGGAAGATAGTGTTGGACTCTTACTGACTAAAAAACCCACCCCGTTCCTTCTTGCCTTTCATACAGGGCCCAGCCTCCCTTTTGGAAACAGAACCTTGGCCCCAGTAGGCTTAGACCATGCTGGGCCCCTATGATTGCTGACAACTCCTTGAGGCGCACGGGTACAGTGCGCGCCGTCGACGATTTGGGCTCGGTCCGGACTGTTACCGGACGGTTGGCATGCAAGCTACGCTATCGCAACCCTTGGCGTGACATTTTAGCCTTGGGAGTAAGCCTTCTAACATTTCGGTATTGTGACGCTAATGGCTATAAGTAGGAGTGGTTTTTATGTTTGTTTTGAAACTGTGCCTTGCGAAGTGTGAAAGAAAAATCTTATCTTAACCCTGCCTTATCTTAATTTTCCCCCAGTCTCTCAGAAACTGTGAAAAGGAATTTTGAATTTTTAAACTCTAACTACAAAACGTACAGCTTACGTTTTCATAAACGTACTTAATCGATATCGATAAATGTCGAAAAATAAGTAGATACGCTTGTGATAAAAGTGTGTGAAATAGGGATCAATTAGTTCAACCAGGTTTCAGACTGGCTAAAGTGGCCTCTTCTTTCATGGGGTACTGTATGAAATGTTATAATAAAATACCTCCCCAAATATTAAAACTCAATGAAACGAAATTTACATCTTGTATTAAACGCACACTATGCAGGCAAGCATATTATAAGTTGGAGGATTATATTCAAGATAAAAATGCTTGGCTCAATGCTGGTCCAGCTCCACTACCACTAGGGCGTACTAATTAGTTGATTAGTTGGAAACTAATATTATTATTTTTTAATTTGAAAGACACAATTGCATTGTATAATGTAAAAGCACTTTTTCCAAGTTTGTGAATGTGAAGCACCATGGAGCATTTTTATTAGGTTACAACTTTTTTTTTTTTATATGTTATTGGGTCGTTCAGTTCCCTTCAAAATGGTTGAGCTGAGTGGGGCTGATGCACGCGTCATGCTCGTGAACGGGTGCCGTCAGATGGGACTGGTCATCTCTTAGCTGCCAGTAGCTTAATTCAGTTTCTATTTTTTAATTATTTTACATTTTTATTTCATTATTGACATTGTGCTCACATGATAGAAGCAACAAGTAATATGTAACCAAGCATTATATGTAACACATAATATGATTTAAAAGAGTGTCCATGGAGTTTCTTGCACGTTCTTCTCCATAGAGACCTACTCTTTGGAACGTGCAATTTAGCTTCACTTTTCTTGGACTGACCGACATTTGACTATTCAAAAGTGCCTGTAAATGGTCTATTTGAAATAAATGCTTTGATTTGATTTGATTTGATTTTGATTATAACGTATACTTTATCGATGTTGTAGTTCTAACTTCATAACGATGGTGTGGTAAATGGGACGAAAAATAAATTGTGCATGAAAGACGCCCCAATGGTGTGGTCTAATGGGGTCATCTACACTATTATAATAAAGAGGTAAAGTTTTTTTTTGTTTTTATGTTTGTAGTAGGTAATCTCTGGAAGTACTGGCCCGATTGCTGAATTTTTTTCACAGATAGAAAGCTGCTTTATTCCTGAGTGGAATAGGCTATAGGTATTTTATGTACGCGGGCGAAGTTGTGGGCAAAAGCTAGTAGACAATATACGATTAATAAGACTAATATCGTAGTCTGAATGTTGAAAATTAAACAACTTCAGGGTCTTTCTACAAAACAAACCCCTAACATGTTGTAAGTAAAAACAACGTCTAAAATATGCATACCTCATTAAGTTTGTTTGCTTAACAGCATATAATGTTTCTTACCATTTAATGTTGTTCCGTGGTTGCCTACGGTCGGTTGTTTTAGTATATTTATTCGAACTCTTATTAAAATTTGAAATGTTCTGTTCATTACGGGTTTCTACTGATGTTTATAATTAAATTATAACTTGCTTTTCCTGGTATCACAGTAATATTAGAAAGGTGACTGTTTATGAGTGTGTGTATGTTTGTTACTTCCTCACGCTTTACTTAAGAGGGCCAACTCGAGGTATATTTTCTTACAACCGCTCTTACGTGTGTGTGTGTGTGTTGACACATATTTCTCCAGATTTTTTGGATATACAGATATCTTGTGGATATTATCTAGGCTTCAAAGAAAATCAAAATATAAATTTGTGTGAAACCAATCCAGTAAAGACCTCTGAAAATCTGCTATTTTACATAAACATTAGCCCTATCATGTACTCATATTATTTTATCTATACATACTTATGGATAAATAAAATTGGAGTGTCTGTATGTAATATTGAAATAAAAAAGAAAGAAAGTATAAAGAAAGAAAGTATTTATTTTGGCGCAAAAAAAAAACATTGTAGACAACAAAAACTTAAGACAAACACCAAACAAAAAATAAATAAATAAAAAGTAACATTGTGTGTCATACGTTTGCGCCAAAAAAGGTCCAGTTCAGCGAAATGCCAGACTACTACGGGTAGTTGTCTGACGCTGCTTTTCAACTGAACTTTATTTGGAGTTAACGGATAAAAGAAATTTACAATAAGTGTCAACACTACATAAAAAAAAAAAAAACTAAACATAATAGAAACCGGTTTGAAACGATTTAGCCTCAGTCAACACAATGCCATCACTACGCGCAGTGCAGTGACGCATAAGTCCACTTTGCTATAAATAACTATTTTTTACTACATGCATACGAATGTATATACGGTACATACACCAAAATAACATTTTTTTAAATTATTGTCTGTCTGTCTGTTTGTCCGGGCTAATCTCTGAAATGGCTGGACCGATTTTGACGGGACTTTTTTGGCAGGTAGCTGATGTAATAAGGAGTAACATAGGCTTTTTTATACTTTTATTTTATTCGAAAAAAAAAAATTCAAAATTCTGTAGTCCACGGGAACGAAGTCGCAGGCACAGCTAGTTAAAAATATAAAAGTACATCCATAGAGAAGCCTTGCACATTTAATCGCAATTCTAAATAACGATAATATTTTTCAAAAACTTTAAAGAGTTTAAAAAAAAAACACGTATGTCCTGGAACACGTTTTGTGAAATATTCAAGTCAATCATGGAATTATCGAATGCTAACAGAGTTTTCAGGCGTTATCTCTCTTTTGTCGCGTTGCGTCTTTGTCAAACATAGCGTTGGGTTGCATTAGATAAAGCAACAACCTTTTAAACCACGCTCGATGTTGACGATAGGCGAGTCGAAAAGCGGTCTCTTAAGTCAAATTGTAGATAAAATAAACAACGTGATAACGAAAATAAGTCAGAGCGGGAGATAGTGTCAGACTCTTACTGACTAAAAGACCCACCCCGTTCCTTCTAGCCTTCATACCGGGGCTCGAGCGCCCTTTCGGATATATTTTTTATCCTGAGAATATGTTCCCTTGGGACAATTTTATACTTACACACGGGCGAAGACACTGGCAGCAGTTAGTTTATTCCTGATTATCAATTTCGATTATTAATAATATTATAAATTTAAATTTGTTACTGGTAAAAAATTTGCATTGGTTGGTAAGCAATATTATATTATTTCAATTTCAGATAAATATTTCGCAAATGAACGTGCCTAGCCAGTTTCCAGTTGACTGTCGGTAGAGTCTGACTACCTCAAGCCTGACATGATAAACCGTGGCAAATACAAAAATTCTTTACTAATACTGACTATAAGAAATAGAAAAATATTATCCGTAGTCAAAAAAAAATCTAACTGTACGACTAATGGTTAAAAATCTTTTTAATTTTTTTTTCAGCATATATTTTAACCTGAACTAAAGTTATCAATAGACTATTATATTGTTCATGTACAAATCGTTTTCTTATATCGCTCTGATTCAACCTGAGCGATTATACTAACCTAACCTATGTTCTAGTCTCCTGTGGTAACTATAAGTACAACAAGATAGCCTGATAATAAAATAATGACGTCCTTTGACATGAGGAACGTGACAGTCATTGTGTCATCTGTAAACAATTGTGAAACCCTGAATGAACACCTTAAATCCATCGACTCGTATGATCCGGTGTGGCGGCAAACTGTCACTGGCTGCACGATTTTGGGGCTGCTAAAGGATATATATAAATTCAAGTAAGTGGCTATAAAATAGAGAATAGAATTACGAGAAACGTTGACATCCGCAGAAGGTTTGAAGGCCCATTTCTGCTCGCAAAGCAGAGGCTTGTGATTCAGCAGTAGAAAAGTTATAAGTGGATTAGGTATGCTAAAGATTCCCATCACAAATTGTAAATAAACCCAAAATATTAAAAATCGTTCTCCGTCGCGCGTTTTGTTATTTTACAATTATGCCTGAAGAGAATTTCTTGAAGAGAATTTTCTGCACTGTATTTTTTCTGTGACATTTGAACATGCTTAGATTGTTTTTATTAATTTCATGCTGATTGTTTTTTTTTATGTAAGGAGATAGTATTCTTTTTTAAATAACAAACTCTTTTTAACCCCTCATACCCCAGGAGCATTCGCGCGTCATTTCGCGCCATTCGGTTGAACACAATAGGCGGCCGTTTCACGGTTGGTTATGGTTTGGTTATCGTTGTAATTAAATGGTGCAACTAAGCCTTAGATTATTAAAAGTCCGCGTAGATTATCAAAATTTTGAGCTTTTTATTTATTGGTTATGTATCTAAGAATGTAAATAAGAAATTCTTCATAGTCTGTAAATTTCGAAAATAAGCAGCCAACACAACAAAATATTTTTTTTCCCGTATTTATACCTATTTAAATGCTTGGGGTCCTGCGACTCAACTGATGGTGATTAATGATGCAATTAGAGATGTGCCGTTGTCGGCAATATTTTCCGAAGTCGGAATATTGCTGGCAATCTTGCCTCAAATATTCATACTCCGGGCAATATTGTCATCAATATTTCCACTTCACGGCAATATTGCTTGCAACGGCATATCTCTAGATGCAATCGTTGATAGTGAAATGCAATGGTTTATTAAGGGTGAGTTGCACCATTTAACTATAACGATAACCAAACCATAACCAGCCGTGAAACGGCCGCCTACTGGTGAATTCAACGATTTGACAACTGTTAACGGCTTTGTTATCGTTATAGTTAAATGGTGCAACTCACCCTTAGTCTATTTACTCTAGCCTTGAGGAAGACTGATAGGTATATGAAAATAATCAAGGTTTTATAACTTTTATTATATTTACAGTATATCTTACGTAAAAGACAATCCACCAAAACATGTGACTATGGTTGGACAGCCTATCAATGTGACCAGTGATGATCGTGCTGAAGTGTTTTCAAGATCTATGAGCTTGACAACTGATCTATTGGACCATGTTTATCCTATTTTTGCTATTCATACTTGGAGGTCTGTATCACATTTATTGGATATTATTAGTATTAACAGTTGGACTCATAATATCATTTTAATTTCACCCCACATTATTAAATATTATTATTATTAATACTCCTGTACATTAGGTGCATTCACAATTATGTATGCTCATCATAATCATTTCAGCCAAAAACCGTCTACTGAGACGTTCGACCGGTCCTGTGCGTCTCGCATCCATCAGATACTCGTGATCCTCACCAAGTCATCGTTCCACCTTGTAGGAGGCCTTCCAAAATTTCTGTCCGTCCAGGCCGCGGCTGCCACTATAGAAATTTTCGTACACAAAATCCATATTTTCTGAGTTAGGTGCCTTTTTGGCCTCGCACTGATTATATCTTTCTTTTTTCTTTTCATTGTGTATTTTTAGTTTAAATGATTGTGTGAGGCACGAGTAAACGTTTTTCTTTCTTTTTCTTTTCTTTTCTTTGACCTGCCTCTCTACCACTCCACATGTTTACTCAAATTTTTTTAGTAACATTCATTTCATCCCTTCTCTTCACATGACCATATCAAGAAAAATGATTCTCTTTCAACTTTTCAGTTACTGATGCTACTTTCAAACTTCCTCTAATAGTCTTATTTTTCACTTTATCCATTCTCGTCACACCACCATCACCCGTAAGTGTACGAGATACATAAAATAAAAAATTCCGTTCAATAATGTAAAATGTCTCGACAAGCTTCTTAACTGTTTCTTTATGATCATCTTCTTTTTCAGATTTGGCTTCCTTTTTAACCGTATCCGCAATGAGATTTTTACCACATTCTACAGCAAACCCTTCTCCCGGCCAGCCTGGAATTGTCTTTACGCCATGGCTTTCCTTATCAGCTTTATTTTCTACTTCCTCAAAAGGTGGGAGTTCAGTGTGCTAGGTGGTTGGCCGGCTAGCTACGCTTATGAATCTCTTATGGTCATCGGTGGTTATTGTCAGCATAGTAAGTATTTTTAAAGAACTAGTGTATTTTATTACTAGCTAATAATGAAAGTTTAGAAGGAAAAGACGTCTGGAAATGAATATCCTGTCGTTCAACTAAACCCTTAAAATATCAATTCAAAATAAATAACATGAGCAAATAATCTAATTGAGTGTACTGAGTCCAAAAAAGGTTCGCTCCCTAAAAGCTTCGGCAGCCATTTATTTAAATCGTCTCGGAATACGAATTCGATTTTAGAGATTCTCATTTAGTAGCTTTGTGGCGTTTGTTTGGTGTTAAGGCTCATTCTGTGAAATCCTGAAACACTGACACAAATTAATTGTGATTTTTTATACCTACATTCGTATAAAAAAAAATTAAATTGTTTAAATTTTTTAATGTATAATACATGATTTTTTTTTCTATCTTCCTAGTTTATGAATAAACATAAAAAAATAGAATATTAACTGTAAAAACAATTTCAAAATTCATAGAATAGCAAACGAGATGTAACAATTATAATAAAAAAAAATTTTTCTCTCTCGCCAAGTTGCTGAATTAAAAAATAAATAAATAAATACTATAGTATATCCGATGGATGTCAAAGTTTGTATCAGAATTCTCTTTCTTATTAGCAACCCTATATACATTAGCATAAGCCTAGAGACGTAACGTCAGTACTAAATACCTAATATTCAAGCTTGCGTTGTAACTGTCATAGCCAAAATTATAATCACCACGCAGTCTCAATTTCAACGAATATTAATGTCAATTTATTACGGGGATACTTGGGTGGTTTATAAGTAATTTGTATGGGATGTAATCTCCAGGAGTCTCTGGTGCTCTATGCAACCGGCAAATAGAAGTACAGGTCTAAATGGATTAACAAATACAGTATTATTGTGCGGTTCTGTATATATTATTTGTAAATAAAATTCATTTATAAAACTCAGCTTGAATGGAGTTATCAATAAAAAGTCTTAGTTGTACTGACAGTTTACTTCACCTCTATTTACCAGACTGACAGTTGTCGATCGTTGTGACCTAATTCTGAAGTAGATTACTCAGTTTAGTAATCTTTTTCTTCATCTACTCCATACAAAACTTTTTTCTCTGTTCCATAGTACCACCGACCCAAAGCTGCAATCTCGATGGATTGCTTACTTCATTACTCAGCTTGAATGGAGTTATTAATAAAAAGTCTTAGGTGTAATGACAGTTTACTTCACCTTCATTTACCAGACTGACAGTTGTCGATCGTTGTGACCTAATTCTGAAGTAGATTACTCAGTTTCGTAATCTTTTTCTTCATCTACTCCACACGATACTTTTTTCTCTGTTCCTCAGTACCACCAATAGATCCAAAGCTGCAATTTCAATGGATTACTTACTTTATTACTCAGCTTGAATGGAGTTATCAACAAAAAGTCCTAGGTGTAATGACAGTTTACTTCACCTCCATTTACTAGACTAACAGTTGTCGATCCTTGTGACCTAATTCTGAAGTAGATTACTCAGTTTAGTAATCTTTATTTTTCTTCATCTACTCCACACAATACTTTTTTCTCTGTTCCTTAGTACCACCAATAGATCCAAAGCTGCAGTCTCGAAGGATTGCTTACTTCATTTTCTTCGTGTTTGCCTACATAGTGTACACCTTCTATACTTCGAACCTGCTCTCCAACCTGGTGAATGACAAGGACGATGATATAGACTTGGATACCCTGGCTGAAAGTGACTATGAATTTGTCATTGTTGACTATATGAAATTGGCTATTGTTGAACGAGTAAGTATTTACTTATTGTTTATTTTAATGTGATCAAATCACTGTTTTCACAGAAGCATAAAAAAACAGTTGTTCTATTATTTTTTGGGCCAGTTGTTGTCAATTAAAATATACCTACAAATTTTAATTTCACAGGATGCATGTACCACCAAATACATATTGCTGTACAATTTATTGAGAGCAGTGGTGGCCGAGTGCTAATGGCTCCGACTTACGAGTTGTTGGTCGCGGATTCAAACCCTACCAGGCGCATTACTTTGTGTAATTTATTTTATTACCACTGCTCTCAAAACGGTGAAGGAAAACATTTACCTTATCTATTTTGAGCCACGGTGGAGCTCGAGAGATCATTAATGCATGCCGTATATTGGATTTTAGATTTTTAATAAGGTTTGAAATCCATATAGACAGGCCTGTTGCTCTAGTCATCTAGTGGTTAGTTGCCCTGACTGCTATGCCGGAGGTCGTGGGTTCGATTCCCACCCAGGACAAATGTTTGTGTGATGAGCACGATCATTTGTTCTGTGTCTGAGTGTAATTTATCTATAATATGTTGTATTTAGAAATATATAAGTATGTTGTTGTACTCATAACACGAGCTCTGCTTACCATGAGACTAGATGGCGTTGTGTGATAGTTGTGGAATATTATTATATTTTCGATTTAAAAATATTCTTTTCTTTTTTGTTTGAGTGGAACCAAATCGGAGCGCAGGCGTCAGAACACTCGCAAACTACACCACATTCCGGTTCAAGAGCTAACTATGTTAGTTGTTCTTTAATATTTTTTAAATAATATATGATAAATTGTATTCTGGGTATTCTAATAGTGTATTTTTAACAGTTCCAAATCTACAATCGCGACTTCAGTATAGTGTTGGGAAAACTGTTGAGGTTAAAGTCTGTGACTGTCAAAGACGGAGTGGATGCAGTGAAGATGGGTCAAGTCGCTCTTCTATCTGATTATACCACCATTTATCCATATATTCGAAAAAGTAAGTTCAAAATAGACACCAAAATATTACTTGCAAAACTACCAAATATAAATTAATCGACACTGCAAAAACGCTCACTTTTAGCATTCGACAATGATGACATCTGTAAGTTGGTCTCAATTCACCTGGCTTCAAATATCAAGAAATACTTCTTTACTAAGAAGAATTTCAAATATAAGGAACAATTTAAAATTGGGTATGTATCTTACATAAATTAATATATCTCTGTACTAGTATGAGTATTTGGTTGCCAGTAGTATTTTACTTGAAAAATTAATTTATTTTTAATGATTAATTTATTTTTAGTTACTTACCAATATTTCCTTAGAACGGGTTACTTTGAACTCAATATTGCACACCGTTTGTGGCGCATTGTGTCAACTACGGTATAACTGACATCCTAACTAATATTATAAATGTTAAAGTGTGAATGTTTGGATGTTTGTTACTTAATCACGCAAAATCGGCTGAGCGGATTTGGATGAAATTTGGCATGCATATAGCCTTTGACTTGAAAAAGGATATACGCTACCTTTTATCCCGATACCTTAAGTATTCTGAAGTCCTCGCAGACGAAGTCGCGGGTAGAAGCTAGTACCAAATAAATACTAGTTTTCTTAGATGTTGTACCAAACTAGTTACACATACCTATTGTGATATTACAAAAAATACAAAGAACCTAACAACCAAGTAGTTATGAGAAGGCAATAACGTAGGTTGCCTTTAATTTAAAGTTTTTTTGCCTCCAAGTCAATTTGAAGATATCACAGTTCCAAAAAAACTATTTTAGAATTAGGCTGATTGGCTGATTCCCAGTTTTATTTAAAAGCCTCATATTTGTACTACATTTTTTTAGAGTTTCTTTATTCTTACAGAATGTTACGCATCAAAGAATCAGGGATACTACATCGGATAGTATCAACAGAATTCGAAGAACCGAAATGCACGAAATCTCATCTTATACAAATACGTATGTCGCATATTTCGATACCTGTCGCTATTCTCGTATGTACTTACGTAGTATCTTTGTTGATACTTGTCGCCGAAAGGATTTACTTCAAGAGGAATGTAGTGTGGCCTTACGTGAATTAAGGAGGATTTACCTTATTTCCTTGTTACCAAGGACGTATGCTTTGTATCACTTATGGAAAATAAATATAAATGTTTTTTTAGGGTTCCATAGCCAAATGGCAAAAAACGGTACCCTTATAGATTCGTCATGTCTGTCTGTCCGTCCATCCATATGTCACAGCCACTTTTTTCCGAAACTATAAGAGCTATACTGTTGACATTTGTAAGTAGATGTATTCTGTGAACCGCATTTAGATTTTCATACAAAAACAGAAAAAAAGCAATAAATTTTGGGGGTACTTAGAACTGAAACTCAACTTTTATATTATGTTACTTGCTGCTACGGAACCCTTCATGGGCGAGTCCGACTCGCACTTGGCCGGTTTTTTGGGAAGCACGGATGTGAACATTTCGATTTTGCACGATATTTTTTAAATTGATTCGAATATACTTTGGGTACTTATAGCATAGTAGCATAATAAGCCTTTGAATGTTCCCACTGCGGGAACCCAGGCCTCCTCTTTAGGAGATGGATTGCACCATAATCCACCACGTGGGCTCAGGGTTTGTTCTTCGTTCGGCCCACTGAGTTTTGTCCCACATAAAAAATTCCTGGTTTGTCCCAAACTACATGCTTCTTTCGTCCCAAAATCTTATTTTAATTATTTTGTTCTTGATTCGTCCCATTTAATATTCCTTGTTCGGCCCATATTTTTTTGTATAGGCCATTTTTACATTTTTGTACACTCAGCTACAAAAACATATTACTATTTTGTGAGTACAAACTATATACTAGCTTCTGCCGGCGACTTCGCCCGTATGATAATAGAAAACATTTGCCTTTGTCACTTTATTAATGAGGTAGGATTCTTCTGGTGAAATTATTATTAAACTAAGTCTTGCAGTTTTTTATTTTATTTTATTCAATACACAAAACATAAATCTTTCCTCTTTATAATATTTGTATAGAAGTAAAGACTTAATAACAGTAAACTGTTCAAAACAATCGCTCCTCTCTGCTTTCTCCTTGAGAGAAAATTTACACGCATTGTTTTGTCAAGAGCTGACGTCACTGGAATCTGTTTAGAAGAGTAGGTAAAAAAGTAATGTTTTTATAATACGTCCTTTATCGGTTTGCTTGTATTGATTAGTTTTGGCCAATAGTATTATATTCCGTAATCAGTAAAATACTCATGTTGCTAAAAATACTCTCACTTAATTCTTGGTCGGTGAATTTTGGAGTAACTAATATTATTCTCTAGTCTCTAGTCTTAAATAATATTTATTATAGATCTGACTATTGTGTATGTTTTGTAATGATAAGATGGTTATTATTATTCCATTTCTGCATTTTTCATTACGATATTTGATAGTAAAGATGATTTATAGATAATTGTAAGAAATTGTTTTATTATAATACTTAGCCAACTTTAATTATAGTAAAGCTAATAAATAATAATAAAAACTCTAAACTAATGAAAACTAACCAAAAACAAACTAAAATATGATGAATAACAAATATTAGTTAATTTTAAGTACGCTCTTGTCATCGTCAGTGTTCCAGCCGTATTGGAAACTCTGGCACGCGACTATGGCAAAAGACCGGCCGGCATTTTACAGCACGTTATTTGTGTCGATACTCTTGCGCCATCCAATCTTCCTAACTCGTCATGTTGTGCTGGTGCTGCCGCTGCGTCTCCGGAGAAGCTCAAGCAGCGGAAATATAATAACCTTGTTGGAAATTATATTTTCGAATTGCTTGGGGTTGATTCTCCCGGATCATAGGGTGTACTCACAAGTTGTAGTATAAAGATTTGTCAAAACACTTCGCGTGACCCAAAAGCTGGCTTTTACATCGGAAAGAGGATAAGTATTACCATACAGCATGGCAATGCCGCCACTCTTTTGGGCACATTATCGACAGCCACGTAGAATAGATTTTTTCTCGCCATATTTTAGTTTAATTTTAGTAGTAATTAGTTATTATTATTTTATTTTACTGTATTAGTTAGTTAAGTATTTTTTAAATATGTGATTAATTAGCAAATAAAAAATATTCTTACGTTTGAATAGAGAGAAGTTTTTGTTTTTTGTTATTAGAAGTTTGTAGAGTCCGTCTAATGAAAGCGTGACCAGAGAAAAGGAGGTTATAACCAAAAATTTTGAATGTGGTATTATTGAAATAGTAGGAGAAAAAAGTTTTGATACCAGAGTATTTTTTGTATTTATGACAATTGTATAATAGTTAATCCTAGGCAAAAACATGTGAGTAGACTTAATTATTTGGTGGATGATAGTAACTAACATTTTGTGAACACACAAAATGTTAGTTATTATCTCGAATTATTTTATTTTATGTGATCTCTCAAATGTCGCTATATGGCGTGGCTGGAAAGACCTCACAGCGTCCTTACCTTCCGCATGACGCAGGTCCTCACCGGACATGGTTCGTTCGGGACGTTCCTCCACCGGATTCATGTGGAAGTGACGCCCGGGTGTCGCCACTGTACGGAATACCCGAAGGACACGGTGGAGCACACAGTCAAGGTGTGCTCTGCTTTGGCAGATCATCGCTGTGCCCTCGTGGGGGCGATCGGCGGCGGAGACCTCTCGCTCCGAGCATTGGTTGAGGCCATGGTCCGGAGCGAGGAGGAGTGGTAGGCGGTCGCCGACTTGTGTTGTGTTGACTAATGCTCGCAGAGGAGGCCGAACGCATCAGGCAACGGCGTTATCGCCGCCGCCGCCGGTGCCGGGATACTGATCCCGATTTCCTTCCACCTTAGGCACGGGCTTGCGGATAGTGAGCAATGGGTAGCTCACTGTCCGGCCGTCCGGTAACTGTCCGGACCAAGCCCAAGTCGTCAACGGTGCGCACTGTTCCCGCACGCCTCAAGGAGTTGTCAGCAACAGCAAGGGCCCAGCCAGGTGGAAGCCTACTGGGGCCAGGGTTATCCGAAAGGGCGCTCGAGCCCCGGTATGAAGGCTTGAAGGAACGGGATAGGTTTTTTAGTCAGTAAGAGTTTGACACACTATCTCCCGCTCCGCCCAAGAGCGGGGGTTGTCATAAGATGATATTTTAAATCGAAAAAAAAATGTCACTACATAATATTCAAATAATATTCTTTATTTACCATTTGGCCTTCTAGCAAGAATACCAAGTGCACAACACCGCGATAGTCAAATAAAATGGTCAACATGATTTCAACTTCATCACGTCTCGACAACACTAATAATGTGTTTCAAGGTTGTTGGGTTGGAATCGATTCATTTCAGCAATGCAAAATTCAGATCTTTTGGGATTACTCAAGTGGGAACATGTTTTATACTCCAATGATTGTTTCAAATGATACGGATCGACTCGTGAGACACCAAAAAGATCAACAGCTCTCAAACTTGAACTAGGATTTCAGTCACTATTTCCTTCACTTTTGCAATTTTAACTTCAGTTGAAGATTTCAGACAAAGTGAGGCAAATCTTTCATTACATCTCAAATGCTTTTGAACGCATTCTACCACTCACTAGCATGTGTTTTTGATTAAGTCGATTCACCAAAAGCCTTCTTTGTTTGATGTATTATGAAATTCGCAATATGTCAGATTATCTAAAAATATAAGAAAAAAAAATTATCATTATATCCTAAATATAACTATCTCATAATATTAGTCGACAAGGATCAAGATTATAACGTCATACTAACTTAAAATTCTGAAATCGTATGTAAACATTGTTGGTTTTCATTGAAAACACCTTCTTTCTCTTCTTGTTTTTGTTTGAACTTTTTAACCATAGTGGGTAGCAGTTTTTGCACGTTACTGTTTATTGTTTTTCCCATAATTAAGCAATTATTCTTGAAAAATAAATATTTGTTTTCAAAACTGACAATTGCGACCATAGACTTTGACGCGATTTTTTTCGGCAAAACAATGTTGCCAATTTAATTTAAAAAAAAAACTCCAGGTTACGCTTTCAGTAGACGCACTCTATATATTTTTTTTTAATATTATTAAAAAAATTCAAATAAGCACTTTCATTATTTTCGTTGACTGTACTTTTAAAGTACTTGTAACTTGGGACGAAACAGAACTTCAATAGTGATGTGGGACGAACAAATAATTTTTTGGAATGTGGGACAAAACTTCGGGACGAACGAAGAACAAACCGGGCTCAGTGCGTATCAGTGTATGTCACATGTCTTCTCGAATTTATTTGATAGGACTTGCCAGTTTCCTCACGATGTTTTCCTTCACCGTTTTGAGCTGTGGTGATGAAACAAATTACACAAAATAATGCGCCTGAACTTGAACCCACGACCTACAATTTATAAGTCGGAGCCGTTACTACTGGGCCACCACTACTCTGGGTACTTAAAAAGCACATTATTCTAAATAACGTCAATCAAATTATGATATAAGCTTTAGTGATTTATTCAATCTATGTTATTTTTAGAATACTGGTCTGTGTTATTTTTGATTGTATAAAACTTTGTTAATTGGAAGGTCTTTTAACCAATAGTTAGGAAGGTGTTAGACATTATGATGTTGCCGTTTTATACCTAAAAAAAACTAAGTTGTTATAACTCGGAATAAACTAAACTAAACCAACTTTTTGTTTGCGCATTTTATACCTTTTTTTTTAAATTTATTTATTACTTTAGTTAAGCATGCTTAGGCAATCAATATCAATAATGTTATTTCTGAGTTTCATTAGTGATAATCCGTGTTGCGATACTTTGTCACACTAAGTGCGTGTACTACTGCCTAATCACAAAAAAAAAGTCGCCTGTATCCTGCGGCGTGGCACCGAACTAAACCCTTTGAAGTTTTCGTTTCGAGTGCAAGCAAAAATGAACTTAGCGGTGGTCAGGGAGAAGCATTTTGGATGGTACATGAGCCTGTACCCAGTATTTCAGGTGTACGCAAAAGATATTTAAATTAGGATCTCTCTCTTACTGTATCTTTTTACTCATACAGTTTTTAAGGTGTTTGATTACTAACATAACAAGGACTACGGTTTGAATAAAGTATTTTTATTTATTTATTGCAGCCTAAAGTGTACAGTCTTATAGGTAAAAACCTGATACAATGTGTGGTATAGAAATGTACAGAAAGATTCCTGTAGGAGTTCCTTATGCTTGCTTCTGAAATTTTAATTTAGTGGTTTCAATACAATAATTTCAATTTAAATAAAATTCAGAAAAGTTTTTCGTGTCTTGAAGATTTTATATCTTAAGAGGTAGTTTGTTTTTTGTTTGTTTGTAGAAGGTAATCTCTGAAAGTACTGGTCCGATTGCAAAATTTTTTTCACCGATAGAAAGCTGCTTTATTTCCGAGTGACATAGGCTATATTTTATGTACGCAAGCGAAGCCACAGGCAAAAGCTTATCAGTAAATAAATAAATTTTGTTCAAATCAGATGTGACCCAAGGGCTGGCTTCTATCTCGGTCAGAGAATAAGCATTGTCTTACAACGTGGCAATGCCGCCAACCTTTTGGGCACACTTCCAGTCGACAGCGATGCGGAGGAGTTTTATGACGTCATATTTAAGTTTATTTTATAGTTTAATTATTGTTAACTAATTTAAGCATTTTTCGAATAATAAAATCAGATTCAGGAATATTAATTTACATCCTACCTACTCCTTATAATATTATATCTAGTTGCTAGAAAAAGCAAACTTGCTGAAAGCATCTTAGTAACTCCCACAGCCTGAATTGTTTTTATCGCAATTTTTCCGAAGCACTTTAATACACCGTAACTGATAAAAAAATAACTTAGAAAGCTCATCACGTATTCAGGTTCCTTAGTATTATTATTTTCAAGAATAACTAACTGTTTACTTTCAAGTAAATAATTAAATCCGATGGAGATAAAGAAGATTTAAACTTAAGTGGCAGTGGGCAGGACACATTGCTCGCAGAACAGATAGTAGATGGGGGCAAAAGGTTCAGTAGCCCTAGCCAAGTTACGACCTCTAATCTCTTTCTACAGTCGTTAACGCCTCCTATTTGTTTATTCTGACCACGTGACATAACGTTGAGATGACAATATTCCTATACATTTTGAGTTTTGTACAATTGCCGTCACGTATCTTGAGTGCTGGCTTCAAGTTGCGCAGAAGTCATATATTCGGTCTCTTTAGTGGTGCGAAGTGAGACGCGGGGGCGGGGAGTGTTAGTGATTGGCTCGCCGCGCCATCGCGTCATAGACGTCACTCCTGATTCGTTCCCTGTGTTGCTGTTTCTAACAACGAAGACGATTGGCTCGCCAATATATGGAATGCGCAAAGCGATGCCCACTCTGACCCCAAGCGCTCAAGATACGTTGTGGCAACTGTACCACCGTTTAGTCACAAAATAGATAAGTACAGAAGTCAATCTACATACAAAGTGCGCTCGAGCAACGCACACCTAGACACCTCTCACGGACACGATATCTCGGAGCGCCTCAGCCCGCTCGTCGAACAGTTCCGGCTCAAACGCTCATTAGTGTGCGTTTACCGAGCGTAGGTATAAAAGGTGAAGTACACACATGAGATTATCTTCTGTACCTATCTATTTTGTGGTTTAGTCTAGAAACTGAGATCACAGGCCTTGTAATATGTCGGAGAAGTCAATAGTACGGAAAGCTTGAGAACGAATGAACGAGCAAAGTGACAAATGACACATGTCATTTTGACAGAATCCGGTCTGACGTTTGCACGAACCGAGCAGATAAAGGTGCCGACCACAGAGGCCCGGCTCACTTCTCTGTCGGCAGCCGTGCAACGTGCAATATCTACTCACGTGCAACGTCTAGTCACGTGCAACGTCTAAGTCTTGGGGACTGTCTGACGGCTCGTTATGTGAAGAGAAAATCTAAAGCTTGCATCATAATAAATCTGTTGTATGATCTGGAATAGTCTGTTTATTGCTCGATACCAAGCCATCGCCCACAAAACAGACTCTTTGGAAAGAGCTTCAATGATAATCGGCATCCTCTGCCGAGATATAGGTATATTTTTTTTTTTCAACTTGTCATGTAAATGAGTTTCTTGAAGTTTGATTGTGCTTCAGTTTAAGCATAGTAATCATCTTACTTTGTTTCCACTGCTGACGACGGATCTGGCCTTTTATGAATAGGGGTAGGTCAACCCACGTGGACATAACTTATGCCTTGACTACACAGTTAAAAGTGATACACAATGTACAAAGTCTAGAATCCTCGATGTCCCTTACAGACGCCCTGAAAAACCTGTATACCTTTATAATTAACAAATTATTTATATACCCTTAATTTTTTATTGTTTTAATCCCGTGGAGAGTCGATCCGGTACATGAAACACTATCGATTTGTAAAGATTAAATAAAAAATAAAGTACCTTTTTTTCAAAACTCGTTTTAATTTACGCATGTACGAAATTAATTTATTTAAGAATACGTCAGCTGAGCGAGTCCAATGACCTGTAGGTAGTAGTCGGCGTCGCGTACAAATTACCTACAGGTCATTGGACTCTCAGCTTTAAGTACTTTATTTTTTTATTTTATCTTTACAAATCGATAGTGTTTCATGTACCGGATCGACTCTCCACGGGATTAAAACGATAAAAATTTAGCGGTGTACCTATGTTTATTCAAACTTCACGCAAGATAAAGGTATTAAGATAAACTAGAATAGAATAAACTTTAATCTACACCAAAACAGTAATAATTACCCAAGTCGTTTAACTTTTTAGAAAGAAAGAAAAAAAGTAAAACATTTTATTTGCCCGAATAGGCGCAGACAGACTAATTCTGTAGTATTTTTTTTTTTTGAGGTGAGCATATTGAGTGATTTATTATAATTAATTTACACAGCTTAACCTTTCAATTGTGATAATTACAGACACAATTGAAAGACAATAGGTGCGCGAACGCCGGCGTTCGCTTGGGGTTTTAATGAATTAAATTTTAAAAAACTTAGACTAAAAAGAAAAGTAGTTTTATATTTTATTACTTCTCTATCAAGTTTTAAAACCGACAAAACCTATTAAAACATTTCGATTTTTATAGAGACTAATTGAGAGTACAAAAGTTTGAAAAACACTTGTACTCTATTCCCGTTAAGAAGAGTAAAGAAAATTTTTTTATTGTCTGTTCAACCGATTTTAACTTCCATTTCGAAGACATAAGGATGGCATTTAAAGCAAAAAAGCGGTCACAATACGAACTATTTAATGCAGCCGCCATTTTTCATGCCACAAACGTAACAAAAGTCAAAATCGGTTGAACCAACAGTAATAAAAGGTTTCATCTAATGTTATTTTGAACAAAGCAGTCAAATCGAAGAGAAAATTTGATGGCACGTTCACGATATTGATCAAACGAACTTAATGAAACGCTTGTAAGAAAACTATTTTAGGAGCTCTTTAGACTTCATCGAAACACTTCTTTAGTTTATCTTCTATTAAGAGGAGAGAGTAATTGTTATAAAATGACATAAACTAAAAGCGATAGGACTTTTCGTTTCATGTTGTTTGTTTTATCTACAATTTGACTGCTTTTTCATTCGCCTATCGTAAACATCGACCATGGTTTAAAAGCTTCTAACGCAATCCAACGTAATGTTTGACGAAAATGCAACGCGAAAAAAGAGTGATAATACCTGAAAATTCTGTTGGCATTCTGTAATTCCGTGATTTACTCGAATATTTTACAAAACTTGTTCCAGGAAATACGTGTTTTTTTTAAACACTTAAAAGTTTTAGAAAAACATTATCATTATTTAGAATCTTGATAAAATTTGCTAGGCTTGTATAGTTGTACTTCTTTGACTTTTTTAATTTTTGAATGCATTAGGAAGTGTCAAAGTTCATGCAAAATAACAGATTTTGAGAGGTTTTAACTGGATTAGTTTTACACAAATTTATTCATTGATTTTCAAAGAAGCCTAGATAATATCCACAAGATACTTTGTTTTCAAAATATTTGATGAAAATGTGTAATAACATCATAATCGCATAAAAACGGTTGTTTGAAAAACAGTGAAAATGTATGTCGAGATGATGCATCTCACCCTTAAGGCGTATAGTTCCTTGAACCATCTCGCCGAAATTATGTGAACGCAACTCTCGCACTCGCCTAGGCGGCAGTACGCAAATCTGTGCATTTATTTGCGGCCAGCAGTGCCCGGAAAGCGCTTTAAACCCATTTTCTCTGCGAGATATTGATTGATTTACATATGCAATGTTCACTTTGAAGCATATTTAACCACCAATTTTATGTGTAAAAATGTTTTTAAAGGTCCAAGCCGTTCCGAAGGAGTAGGGAAAAGTTGCGAAATTGCTAAATATTTTTTTTTTGACAAAAGTATTAATTGCACGAAAAAACCAAATGTTGATATTATTGTTCATGAATCTATAATAAACATATATTTTTTTCAAACCAATTGACCTAGCCGTTACGGAGGAGTAGGCCTCAGAAAATCACTATTTTATGGCACTTTTCGAGCGCTTGGCCCTTAAGTAGTTTAAAACAAATAACATTTATACAAATAGGTAAAAAAATTCTAAAATTACTAAATATAAGATTAATAAAAACGTAATATTAACCTTACGTTTTTTTCTTAAAAGGCCTTCTCATAAATACATATAAAGACACTTTTAAATTTATTTTATAAACTTTACGATTATATATCATCTCAATACTAAAAAATAAATTCCAGGATAAATCCACTATTTAGCTGTCAGTACGGCAGGATTGTTCGGAACAGTTGCCGTGACCCTGGTATGCAAAAGACATCTAAAGGAATACAGGTGGGATTTAGTCAAAAGTATGACACATACACTTTTTTTTTCGATGTGAAAAATCATCCGTTGACAACCCCGCTCTTGGGCGGAGCGGGAGATAGTGTCAGACTCTTACTGACTAAAAAACCCATCCCGTTCCTTCAAGCTTACCGGGGCTCGAGCGCCCTTTCGGATAACCCTGGCCTTCGACCCGGCTGGGCCCCTACTTTTGCTGACAACTCCTTGAGGCGCGCGGGAACAGCGCGTGCCGTCGACGCCTTGGGCTTGGTCCGGACACTTACCGGACGGCCGGACAGCGAGCTACCCATTGCTCACTGTCCGCAAGCCCGCGCCTACGGATATCGGGATCGGAATCCCGGCTGCGGCGAAAGCGCCGTTGCCTGATGCAGTCGGCCTCCTCCTTAGTGAGCATTACTGCTTCGCAGAAGTCGGCGACCGCCTGCCGCTTCTCCTCGCTCCAGACCTTGGCCTCAACCAAGGCCCGGCGCGAGAGGTCTCCGCCGCTTATCACCCCTCCGAGGGCACGGCTATGCTCCACCCAAGCAGGGTACACCGCGACTGTGTGTTCCACCGTGTCCTCCGGGCGTTCCGCACAGTGGCGACACCCGGGCGTCAATTCCGCTTTAATTCGGAACAGGAACCTCCCGATCTTGCCATTTCCGGTGAGGCCCTGTGTCATGCGGAAGGTAAGGATGCCGTGAGGTCTTTCCAGCCACGCCTCAAATAGGGGACTTATATATAGGGAGTAATTGTGGCGTGCCCAATGACACCTCCACTCACTTCACCCACAGCGGGAGGTGCCTTTGGACACTCAGCAATAGAAGATTTCTATCTATGAAATAACTTTTGTAATCGTACTAGTACTTCCAGGCATGTGGTGTAAAATATGGTCTGCACAGAGACGCTACACAAACACTGTAGATAAGAACCATCCGAGAACACCACTTGTGGAGATTATTTTGCTGTTGCTCAGCAGTCATGCTGAGTCTGTTTTTTAGGTTGGCCATGGCTATGTTTGACCTCTGCCCTGTTTACATAAGCAATGTAAGCATCTGATGCCAGCGATAGCAAACGGCATTGCCATATATGGTCGAGTACTGAGTTGGACAAAGTATTTAAATAAGATTTTTTTGCCATAGACAGTCTTAATAGAATAGGAAGTACTTCTAATGATTAATCTCTAATTAACAAAAACTCGATTTTACCTTCATAAAGGCGATGCATCAGTATCCTCCACGTGTGACCATCAACATAGTCGTCCTCAACGCAGTCCAGCCTTTTAGTTAAAACAACAATATAGAAAGTAGCCACAGTTAACCAAAACATAAAAAATAAATAAACGGTTTTTAAACATCAACCCCTTTTCCTTGTTTCACTCACAATACTGGATGATTGAAAAGTTTAATTAGTTGATTTTTCTACACAATTAGTTAACAATGAGAAGGAAAAATCCTCAAACATTTCAGCAGCATTTCACATCGAACTTCAAAAACTACAGGAAAACTTTTAATGGTTTCCTTTTGTTGCCAATCAAGGGTTTTTGGACTCATTGTTAAAAAAAAAAAAAATACTGGGTAAGTGCGTGTCGAACTCGCGTATGGTTCCGTGAAAACTTACCTATAAAATGGTTCAATTGCCGAATGAAGTCTCAAAGATTTTTCGAATCGAATTTTTGTGACGTAATAACAAATGTACTGTTTACAGATTTATTTCTAGACCTGTGCTTTAAGAATCTGGGTCAACGAGAAGAACTTTGTGAATTTTGATTCCTTTGAGAGTGTCGAAATGTATGTTTTAGCCGTATGTTTTTTTTTAATTTGTTACTTTAGAAGTTTAATTATTTCACAGCTTCAAGGGACCGCAGACCTGAGCAATATAATAATAGTTTTTAATTTCAACTGGATAACTTTACGTGTTTCTGAGATAAAGGGTCACAACAAAGTGATCCTATAAGGGTTCCGTTTTTTTCCTTTTGAGGTACGGAACTCTAAAAAAAAATCTGAGAAACGCGTGAATTGGGGGCTAATTGTTTGAAAGCTTCCCACGTGAGTATTATACGCAACGTTTATTTCAATTGTCACGTGGTCATTAATTTAACTCACATTGTTGAAGCGCGTGACTGGCTAGGGACCCCATCTGTTTGTATTTAGGGCCCCTTTCTGTATTTTAATTTGCTTATGTTAGAACTTTGTGAAGCACTTGAAAGTTTTGTAATGAAAGAAAAAAAGAAAACGGCTTTTGTTTAATTGAAACAGAAAATTTACAATTAATTTACAATTGTCGCAGCATTTTGTTGGTAAAGGGTTACCGTGGGTTATGTTATATAAAACTAATAACAATAGAGCTGTAAAAGTCTGTCTAATAAGTCAACCGACTTGGGAATTTTGTATGATATTTAATCATTTAAAAAATACTTACATTCGGTACTTTTTATAAGGTTCTTCTGTTAGTAAACAATGATTTCTATCTCTTAATCAACCTTGATTATTAAACCCGTGTTGACTACATCAGATTTCATTAAATCCTTATAATCACCCAAGTCTTTTTACTTATTAGACAGACTACAGATTGCCAAATATTGGTCAGAAAAAGTATTATTTAAGAGCATCGAGAGAACCTAATAAGTACTTTGTTTGATAAGTACTTATTAGGTTCTCCTTCTTTTAAACTTACAAAAAGTAGGTATATATATTGTCTACGTTATTTTTTTATTTCCCTCATACTTTGACTGGCCTGTTGGTCTAGTGGTTAGTGACCCTGACTGCTATGCCGGAGGTCGTGAGTTCGATTCCCACCCAGGACAAATGTTTGTGTGATGAGCATAATCATTTGTTCTGTGTCTGGGTGTAATATCTTTATATATATAATTCTTCTGTGAGTGTGTATGTCACTGAACTTCTCTCAAACGACTGGACCGATTTTGATGAAATTTTTTGTGTGTGTTCAAGGGGATCTGGGAATGGTTTAGATTCACAATTTTGTCCGCTGGACAATGTTTTTTTAATTAATTTTTAATTTATTAGTAGTTGTTGATTTTGGAATGTTTTACATTGGATCCGACAGACGGCGCTACCATCGCAGTGTCAAATTTTAAATAATATTCGAATTTTAATTTTAGTCTGTCCCGACAGTTAGCGCTGCGATCAAATTAAAAAAAAGTTTCTATTTATATAAAAGAAAGTCGTGTTAGTTACACTATTTATAACTCAAGAACGGCTGAACCGATTTGGTTGAAAATTGGTAAGGAGGTAGCTAAGAACCAGGAGAAGGACATAGGATATCCCGATTTTTTTTTTAACTTAGAGTAGGGTAGAGTAGGGTATGGTAGGGTAGGGTAGAGTAGGGTAGAGTAGGGTAGAGTAGGGTAGAGTAGGGTAGAGTAGGGTAGAATAGGGTAGAGTAGGGTAGAGTAGGGTAGAGTAGGGTAGAGTAGGTAGAGTTGACAGCTTAGATAAAAGGTAACTATTAGGCGGTACGAAGTTTGCCGGGTCAGCTAGTATCTATATATGTATGTATTTAAAATTATATTAGTATGTTTATCATTTGTCTAGTAACCATAACACAACGCTCTGCTTTGCTTGGGACTAGACGGCGTTGTGTGGTAGTTGTGGAATATTATTATTATCTCCTTTATTTTTCATTTGAACATATTATTTTACATTTTTAAACATTTCTTAAAAAAATAATTAAAAAAAAAAAAACATTTAAAAATATAAAAAATAGTTGTCCGCCGGTGTCGGGAGCAGGGTCCAAGCTACCGGTGGTTAGGGCTCTAGAGACAGGAACCTCCTCACAATACGAGCCGTATCGAGGAGTACTGCCTTCTGTATCAGGCCCTTGATCCATCCGCGCAACGTCAGCTTCGACAGATGGTCGTCGAAGCTTTTGGCTATAAGGCCATTGACGCTCACGACAATCGGCACAATGACAGCCGAGTCCACATTCCACAAGTCGACAACCTCGTGTGCTAAGTCGAGATATTTCATTTTTTTCTCTTTCTCAGCTTTCACGAGATTCTCGTCATGTGGGATGGTGACATCGACTAACATTGCGCGGCGCGCTAATCGGTCTATCACTACTATATCCGGCTTATTGGCTATAATAGTCCGATCAGTAATGATAGACCGATCCCAGTACAACGTGACATGGTCATTTTCGAGAACTGGGTCGGGCACATACCTGTAATACGGTACCTCTGATTCCATAAGTTTGTATTTCAAAGCAAGTTGCTGGTGAATAATCCTGGCCACTTGGTTGTGTCTGTGCAAGTACTCGCCGTTAGCTAGACGAGAACAACCAGAGATAATATGTCTAATGGACTCTCCAGGTCGATGGCATGCCCGACACACGTCCACCGTCCCATCCTTCATTATATATCTCCGGTAGTTATTCGTCAAGATGACTTCGTCCATAATTGCACAGACAAAACCTTCAGTTTCCCCAAAGAGGTTGCTGAAACGTAGCCAGGCGACGGACGCTCCAAAATCTACATCAGGCTCATGAAGAGCCCGATAAAAGCGCCCGTGTAGCTCCTTGTTTTTCCATACTTCCCTACGGTTATCAGTTGTAAGTACCACAGGTTTGCGCCAGTTCTCTTTAGCCATGGACAACGGGGTGAGTCCTTTGTCCACTGCGACCACATCTCGGTGCATACCCACATCGGTTTTTTGAAAGTATTCTCTGAGGCTGCACACCTCGCGGTTGTGTAGGGTCTTCGCGTTTAGAAAACCTCGACCTCCACACTTCCGCGGGATGTACAGTCTCATAACCGACGATCGTGGGTGATGCATCCGATTTACGGTCAGCAGTGAACGGACCCGCCTATCCAGAGCGTCTAGCTCGGTCTGAGTCCATTTGAGTATGCCGAAAGAGTACATTAAGACCGGCATGACCCAACCGTTGAAGGCGCGCACCTTATTACCACCTGATAGAAGGCTGTTTAATACCTTCTTCAGGCGGCCAAAGAAGCGCTCCTTCAACGATTGCTTCATGTCAGTAACGTTAATGCCCAACGCTTCCGACATACCCAAATACTTGTAGGTTTCGGTCGAGGAGAGTGATCTAAGGTGTATGGAATCCGAGAGTTGAATCCTCTCAGATTCCATAATCTCCCCTCGCTTTACATGCATGACTGCACATTTATCCACACCAAATTCCATCCTGATGGCACTACTGAAAGTTTCCGTTACCTTCAGTAGTTCCATCAGTTGCAACTTGTTGGGGGCAATGAGTTTCAGATCATCCATGTAAAGAAGGTGAGATAGAACCTGACCTCCTCTTCTTAACCGATAGCCTAAGCCTGAATCCTCCAGCAATGTGCTTAGAGGATTCAGGGCTAAACAGAACCAAAGTGGACTCAGACTGTCGCCCTGGAATATTCCCCGTTTAATCCATATAGGCTCATCGTCCCCCCGGATCGATCGACACCCTGGATAGCGAAGGACTGTGTTCCATTCCCCCATACATGACTCAAGGAAGGTGCGTAGAGTTGCATCTATTTTATACAACTCCAACACCCTCATGAGCCATGAGCCATTATTATTATTATTATTACTTTCGGGAAATTTTCAGCCACAATTTAGGCGTATTATCCACGGACGCATAGTTTCATAGACGTGTAGGTACGCGTATCAATGATTAACAATAGAAGATTTTAATTATACTAAATGACGGAAATCAGTATTATTTAGAGGTTGAGCTGTGTAGGGCTGATGAACGGGTGCCGTCAGTTGAGACTGCTAGTGGCTTAATTAAATTTCTGTTTTTTAATTATTATTATTTATCCACATTGTGCTCACATAACAAAAGCGACAACAAGAAATATGTGACCGTGATTTCTGTAACTCATGATTTAAAAGAATGTTCATGGAGTTTCTTGCACGTTCTTCCCCATAAGATCTACACTTTGGAACGTGTAATTTAGCTTCACTTTTTTTTTACTGACCGACATTTTGATAATTCAAAAGTGCCTGTAATTTTATTGGTCTGGTTAAAAGAAAAATTACTGATTTCTGAATAAAAAGTTTTTTTTTGTTATAAAAATTTATTTCATTGTAACTCTCACCCACTACCTGCGGAACCCATACCGAATGGCGCAGACTTTTTAGTACTGAGAAAGTAGAGTCCAGGGTTGTTACTGTCACATGGAAACCCCATGTAGGATATCTCGTTCTTGGAACAGAGGCCTTCGCCGAACATCGTCCAGTTTTTACATCTTCGGGCTGAAATCAAATTGTTTATTGATTTAAAAATTTAACAACCTTGCATGACTGTAACAACAACTTTTGTTCTATGACTTTTTACAAAACATAATTCATTTATGGGCCTCATCAGAAGGCTTAAAGTCACCCAAAGAGCGATGGAAAGGGCTATGCTCGGGGTTTCCTTGCGTGGTCGAATAAAAAATGAAGATATCCGCAGAAAAACTAAGGTTGCCGACATAGCACAAATAATTGCCAAACTTAAGTGGCAATGGGCAGGGCACATTGCTCGCAGAACAGATGGCCGTTGGGGACGAAAGGTTTTGGAGTGGCGATCGCGTACCGGAAGACGCAGTGTTGGAAGGCCTCCTACAAGTTGGACCAATGACCTGGTGAAGGTGGCGGGAAACCGATGGATGCGGGACGCACAGGAACGTTCGATGTGGCGACGCTTGGGGGAGGCCTATGTCAAACAGTGGACGTGTATCGGCTGAAATGATGATGATGAATTCATTTACCAAAAACTGACTTAAGATTTCGTTGTTCTATCTAACACATTTCAACTCTTTACTTTGCTATACCTACCTACGTCTGTATGTGATGACGCAAGCGCATCAAGAACCCCACCGCCCGCTCCTCTCCGCTATTTTACTATTGCTTGCTTCGCATAAACTTCGTAATATTTAGAACGTTCAATTTAAATATGTTTATTTTTTTATGAAAATCGGATGATCTAAAATATGATAAGCTTTTTCAAAGTCATAGAAGAAAAGTTGTTGTTAACGATGTTAGTAACAATAGTGCTGAGAGGTTGTTAGTGTTGGAAGTGACGCCCGGGGGTCACCACTGTACGGAACGCGCGGAGGACACGGTGGAGCACACAATCGCCGTGTGCCCTGCTTGGGCGGAGCATCGCCGTGCCCTCGTGGGGGTGATCGGTGGCGGCTCTCGCACCGGGCCTTGGTCGAGGCCATGGTCCGGAGCGAGGAGGAGTGGCAGGCGGTCGCCGAATTCTGCGAGGCAGTAGTGCTCGCTAAGGAGGAGGCCGACGACATCAGGCAACGGCGCTCTCGCCGCCGCCGGGATTCTGATTCCGATTTCCAGCCACCATAGGCGCGGGCTTGCGGATAGTGAGCAATGGGTAGCTTGCTGTCCGACCGTCCGTTAACTGTCCGGACCAAGCCCAAGTCGTCGACGGCGCGCGCTGTTCTTGCGTGCCTCAAAGAGTTGTCAGCAACAGCAGGGGCCCAGCCGGGTCGAAGCCTACTGGGGCCAGGGTTATCCGAAAGGGCGCTCGAGCCCCGTTATGAAGGCTTGAAGGAACGGGATGGGTTTTTTAGTCAGTAAGAGTCTGACACTATCTCCCGCTCCTTCCGGGCGTTGTCATAGGATGATTTTTCCCATCGAAAAAAAAAAACCGGCCAAGAGCGTGTCGGGCCAAGCTCAGTGTAGGGTTCCGTAGTTTCCCGTCCGTCACAGTAAGTGTACCCACTTATGAGTTTATAAAAATGCTTACATATACGATTATACTACAAACTTAGTCCAGAAATTATTTTGTAGAATCTTTTTGTCTTCTTTGTACAAAAACTGTTCTTTCCATCAAGTTCAAAATGATTTTCCTAGAAAGTCCTTATAAAGTTCTACTTTTCAGATTTCTTTCATATTTTCTAAACTTATGGTTCAAAAGTTAGAGGGGGGGACACAATGTGTCCCCCCCTCTCATTGTTTTCTACTTTTGGAGCGATTATTTCCGAAATTATTGACATTATCAAAAAATGTTTTAAGTAAACCCCTATTCATTTTTAAATACCTATCCAACAATATATCATACGTTAGGGTTGAAATTAAAAAAAAATCACTTCCCACTTTACATATGGGGGGGGGGGTTCCCTAATAAAACATTTTTTTCCAATTTTTATTTAATCACTTTGTCGGCGTGATTTATATACATATTGGTACCAAATTTCAGCTTTCTAGTGCTAACGGATCACAGAGATTAAGCGAGGACGGACAGACGGACAGACAGACGGACAGACAGACATGGAAAAACTATAAGGGTTCCTAGTTGACTATGGAACCCTAAAAAGAGGTTGTTAGTGTTTTACAAATAACCCTGTAGATTATAATAATTGTTTATCACTTGAAACGTTTCGTTCTACTTTGTTAGGGTTCCTTTACCAAAGAGTAAAATGGGACTCTATTACTAAGACTATTAGTTCTATCTGTGTGTCTATCTCATGAATCAAGATAGCTAAACAGTCAAAATTTACACAGATGACGTCAGTTTCTCCGTTTATTATACAAAAGTATGGAATAGCCATTTACCTGGAAAATGTTTTGGCGATGAAACAGACTCAGCAAAGTACTCCCAAGCTCTGCTGTGGTCGCAGACAGAAATGTAACAACCTGATTGTGAACTACCTCCATTGGGATAAAAATCTTTGTGACCTGGAATACATAAAATATAGTGGTAACTGGATGATTATAAAGAAAAAAAAATAGATAAATATCTTAACATAGAGTACTGTAAGCAATTCGGGAATTCATTCGAAATTAGTTCACAACACTTGCACATAATCACGCTCAGGTCACGGGTTCAAACCCATTACTTTACGGGCGCATTACTTTGTGTGACTTATTTCATTACCACTGCTTTAAAAATGGTGACGGAAAACATCGTGAGGAAACCGGCATGTCCTAAACCCAAAAATTTGAAGAAATGTGACATCCACAAACCTAGAGAGGAGGCCTGAGTCCTAGCAGTCGAAATATTAAAAGACTGATTATGATATGTATTATGCTAGTTGCACACGAATTGGTTTTAATTGCTATGCATAAGAAAAACTGTGAAGGAGAGCGAACGAACGAGAAGAACGCACATCCTCACGTCTAAACTACCGCCCCAGGCATTGAGAGTTGGCCACCATAGGCGCGGGCCTGCGGACAGTGAGCAATGGGTAGCTCACTGTCCGGCCGTCCGGTAACTGTCCGGATCAAGCCCAAGTCATCGACAGCGCGCGCTGTTCCCGCGCGCCTCAAGGAGTTGTCAGCAACAGCAGGGACCCAGCCGGGTCGAAGCCTAATGGGGCCAGGGTTATCCGGAAGGGCGCTCGAGCCCCGGTATGAAGGCTTGAAGGAACGGGATGGTTTTTTTAGTCAGTAAGAGTCTGACACTATCTCCGGCTCCGCCCAAGATCGGGGGTTATCATTGAGTTTTCCTATCGAAAAAAAGGCATTGAGAGTTGCATAGCGATTTAGACAAAGAGAGAGGTGTAGACACAGGTCTATGAATGACAAGCAAAGAATGGCCACCAGTCGATGGCGCGTATTGCTTCGTGTACAAATTGATGGATTCTAGCTGCGAAATCATTTTAAATAGTGACTATGGCCCTAGAACGTAAAGAACAACTAAAAGGCACAGGTGGGTTTAAGTTATTCTCACACATACCCTCTTTCAGGCCTAGAACGGGAGGAGAAATTGTTTGATTTTCCACCTCAAAAAAAACTATGATTAATGCAGGACCAGGTATTATAAATGAACCAGCAGTATGTTTACAATCAATAAGAACAAGCTCTATTTGACACAAAATAAATAAAGTTTCGTTAATTCCAGTTGTTTCCATTCGCAGATACTTTCAAACCATTGTCACTATGTACCATGAACAAGCAGCCTTTGTTGACGAAGGTATTAACGAGCGCAGACCATTGTTCTAAAGAAGTATTAGAGTTGTTTACTGATGTCTTGAATACCTACGCACTTACAATAGTCCTCCACTTTCCATCAGAGGCTACTTCTTTGATTGCAAAAGGTTTATGAAAGGCGTTATTACTAACCAACTTCGAAGAAAGGAGGAGGTTCTTAATTCGATAGAAGACCGCTTTATTATTTATTTATTTTTGAAACAGATTTCAGTTTCAACAGTACATATATTTTATTGTATTTTTTTTTTACGTTATTTATGTTGTTGTACACTGACATTATATACCACCAGTGTTTAATTAGTCCAAGGGGAGAGGGCCCTGTCTATACCCGTTAGTGATCATATTCCTGTAGTTAAAAGTAAAAAATACGAAATCTCAAAATAGTCCACCAAAAATGTATCATTATTGGTAAATTCATAACGAATCAAACTCCATTACAATTGCTACTAGAAAATACTACGCGCATTGTTTTCCATTATTTTTTATTCATAATCAATAGCCTGTTCAATAATTCCATAAATTGAGTAACATTTTGGGATATAAACAAACTCTAATAACTTTGCTGTTTGTGAATATTATTCATTGAGACTTAAATAATAACGAGACCTTTTCTAATAAGCTGTTTAAGTACCTATTTGTACTAATTAAAAATTGGTGGTGTATATTGAGGTGTCTATATAATAATTAGTATATAATAATAATAATTTGTTTATGTTTTTATTTAGAAGTAGGTATAATTTTTTTGTGAAAACTACTTTTATACTATAATACAAGGTGTAAGGGACGGGTCTACCTTTTATAGCAGAACTTTTTACGTCATAATATTGTTTTGCATAACAACGGATAGCATAAACTTCATTTCGCAGAAAATCATTTCGCATACACTCAGTTGTCATACATTCAAAACTCATAATTTTGTTAGTCAGAATCATCTTTAGGCATAATGTTTATATCCATAGGTAATAATTAAAAAGCAGAACCATCATATCGCAGAAAATTCACAGTCAGAATCGTCTTTTGGCATACATTTTATATCGATAGTCATTAAAAAGCAGAACTGATTTTTTTCGCCACACACATACAACAAGAATACACCATGATATTACTACTAATATCAAAACGCTAACCTAAATGCTAATTACAAAAATATTGTCGGCTTGGATGCATGTAGCATGCAAACAGGCATACAACATACAAGCAGGCATGCAACATGCAGCATGCATGCAGCATGCGTGTAGCATGCAAGCAGGCATGCAACATGCAGCATGCATGCAGCATGCAAGCAGGCATGCAACATGCAGCATGCAAGCAGGCATGCAACATGCAGCAGGCATGCAGCATGCAAGCAGGCATGCAACATGCAGCAGGCATGCAGCATGCAAGCAGGCATGCAACATGCAGCAAGCATTGTTTCTGTCACGGCTCCGGCGCTGCGGGGTTTGGGCGGCGCCACGCGAGCTTATCGTCACAGATGGTTTTAACGCTCACCACCGCAGCTTCGGCTTGCTGCCCCAGCCTCAGCCGCGGTGGCAGGCCTTCAAACCACCTGCTCCTCAGCTCGCGGGCCGCCCTACCCCTCCGCGCCTACGCGGGTTTAAATTACACTCTAGGGGTAGGGCAGACAAGACTGCGTAAAGTCGGTTTCGCAGCGATTCGTTTCTGTCACAAAATTTTGCAGCACAACGTATTGACTTTTTATGACACAAATTTAATTTAATATTGAAAATGCTACCAATACATGCTATATTTAGAACATTCTATGTCACTTTTGCAGACCATTCGATTTTAAATACATTGCACGTAGGTTATCTAACCATTCGACAGCATAAATTTACTTTATTTAAATTATCAGTTTTATTCCATATATATAAGTTTTTGATGTTTTGAACACTAATTTTTACAAGAAGATACATCTATTTTAATTTTTGATGTTCAAATATGCACCCATACCAAACAATCGTATCTCTAAATAAATTTTATGCTAAACAAAATTATGCATAATATTAATTATGGCAAAGGTAATTATGCGAAACAAAATTCTGCCAAGATAAAAGTATGCCATTGTAAATTCGGACACGTAAATATTCTGCCAAACAAAAGTTATGCTAAATAATTTTTATGCCTTAAAAATATTCGATTAAATAAGATTATGCCATGTGAGTTATGCCAAATAAAAATCGGAGTATCAAGATTCTGCCAAATAGAAGGAACCCGTAAGGGACAGCCCTCCACAAACATTAAGCTTGCTCAGTGGACGAAATTGAACAACCTTCCACATTTTTTTTTGAAAAGTAATTTTACAAAGGCGAAATTTGGTGTGTGTGTTTGCGTGCGTGTATTTTTGCAATTTCTCCACATTAAAACTATTGCACGGACTAAGAGGAAGACATATAATATGCTACTTTTTTCTACTAACACCCGAGCATAACCGCCAGTAGAAGCCAGTTAATTATATATTTTATATTTATACGTAATTGCCATAAACTTCATAACAATTTTTCCTTCTCCCCTGCAAAGCAATGAAATTGTAGTAGTTATGATTTTTAGAATTGAGCGGATTGGTATCAAGACAGTTTTCATTTCATCCTCGTATTTTACAACCAGTTTACCGTACTGGCATTTGCAAATACAACAAACAGCAAAATTTGTCACATTGCAAAATATTTTCCATTTTATTTATTTCAATGATTCTTGATGTGTATAAGTAGTTTGCCGAGCAGTGTCAAAAATCAGGTGTTCAGTATATTTTTGTTTGCATAACTAGACATAATACTAACTAAATGAATAATTTTGTTGCAATTTTTTGTGTGGTTTGTTTTTGTTTTTTTGACAATCAAAATCAATACATACTTAATACCAAAGGCACTCATTGTCTGTTAAATTATGGTAAACCTTTGAAAGCGTTTAGAGCTAAAGTCATATTTATTGCAACTCAGTGTACCTATATAGCAAAGGCTCCAAAAAACATATTACTGGAAAAACTTATGATAAAAAACAAAATATTGAAAAACATATTTTACCTACTGGTTCTTTAAGACCCAAAAAGCCTTCATTGGTATGTATGACATCAACAAATTCCGCATCAGTCTTGTCAAGTCTTCCATCGTTGCTGATATTGCTGAAGCAGGGACCAGCTGGGTCCAAAGCAGTTATGCGGCCAATGAGCTTGCCAGTCAATTCACGGAACTTTTTTCCTGCTACTCCTGCAATATGGGCTCCAAGGCTGTGTCCTATGATGTAAATAGTAGATGGATCCTGGCCACCTAGTAAAATTTAAAATGTATTATTATCTATAATTTCAACAGCACCTACTGAAACTAAATACAAAGTTAAAACACCAGGTGCTTTGATTATTGTAATAAATAATAATTTAGCTTCTAGTTAATCTATTATAACCACATTGATGGGATATAAAACAGATTCAGATTGAATGTATAAATAAATTATTGCATTTTATTTTGCATTCTCCCTGAAACGGTTACTGAAACGCTAGGAGGAAAGTTCATGTGAAGGAATAAGAAAAAGTCATGTAGATAGTTTTGAGTATAAACAATGTCAAAATCCCATCAATGTGGTTATAATAAATTAACTAGAAGCTAAATTATTATTTATTACAATAATCAAAGCACCTCGTGTTTGAATCTTGAATTTAGTTTTAGTAGGTGCTGTTGAAATTATGCGTTATGATGACTATACTGACCGTTTACAACATCAGCCAAAAATCTTCCGAGCACCTCTCCCATGAACCTCACGTTGGTTGAGGAACTAAAATACTCCAAATTGATTATCTTCCTCCCGTCCAAGGCAAATACCTTCAAATCAGGCTTCTTCAGAAGCTCAGAAGCTATGGTGTTGACCATCATGCCTTCCGAGCTTTCAGTGAAACCATGGATTAGTATTATTATAGTTTGTGCTCGTGCCATCAATCGTTTAATCCTCTTCGTTACAGTCAAATTGTATTTGACATTTCCGTTGTTGGTAATCAGATCTATGTCCAATATTTCTTGAAAGTTGGTTTTGTTCTTTTCTTGCATTTGCTCGTATGTTAATCCAAAGATGCTTTTAAAAGCCTCACCTGAAATGTTTAGTGACGATGTCATTAACTAAATATCATCATAATGACTAACAATTTTATGCACAGTTATCAGATATTATATTGTGTACAAAATTTGTGTAATCTTGTAAATAATTGAGAAATGAATCCATAAGTTCGTTATATCTAATCAACTAGTAATAGCAATTCATTTCAGTTTTTTTAATGGCATTCTACCTAATATTTTTTAATCCGTTAGGCTAATTTTGATATACTTGTGAGTTAAGTATATTGTTCAATCTGTTGTGGATCCTTCCTTGTAGTTAGCATTTATGTGTTCAATTTAGGCTAGGATTAAGTCTTCTTTTTTAAGTTTCGTTACAACTAACTCAAATTAAATTTTGCCTGATTAGTATTTAGCAACTCGTTCAGCATTTTTGAAAAATAGTTTTATCATGGGACTTGACTTAAATCATGGAAAGTGCAGATGTTAGAGCAGGACAATTAATAAAAGAAAATGAGATAGATATGTAGGTATGTCTTGTGAAGTAAACGCAAAAATAGTACAGCTTTGTATTAACTTATTAATATTAATGTACTAAATCTAGCTGGTTACTTGTTTTGGATTGATAATGTAATACCTGTACACTTACATCGATTAGATCCAGCGGCAACCACAGGGTGTATCATGGTATCATAAATCGCGCTCATTGAAAACTTGGCTGGATCGGTATGAGGTATACTTGCAGCATACAATCCCACAAGGAATAAATACTTAAAGATAGATATCAATTTGAAGTGTTGAGCTGAAACTATTACAGTTATATCAGCAATGAAATATAGTGTAACTTCTTGCCTCATTGTCTTGGCACTTTTAAAGATTGAATAATTTATCATTCGGTATACACTCGAGGAAAAAGTACAACTCTCTAGCACTTCGCGCCAAAGGTAATGCGAAGTGTTGGAATAAAAATATCAAAGCTTCTAGGAAAAGTGTCATACTATCATTGAAAACATTTTACGAGAAAGGAATTGACCTCGTGACATGTAACAGAACAAATAACTGTCTGATATCGAAATATTTGGACTTTAACAATCATATCATCAGACATATATATATCAGAGTCATATTTGGATTTTTTATCAGTCAGCATCAAAATATAGAATTGAAAACTATTTAACTTTTCAAGCTCCTTCATGACACATATTATATCTACTGGACTTTTAAGATCATCAGAGAATTTAAGTTTTTAGATGGCCTCGCCAATTCTACCAAATTGTACGCCAAATTGTTTACAGTCTAGGCTGTACTATCGTTGAATGCATAATTTCTGTTGCCAGTTCGACAAGTTTAATTACTAACAACTTTCATTTTCTATTCTAGTAATTCTAATAATTATCTCTACTCAATTTTTTTTTTCACTTCCGCTTTTTTGTCATATCTACTTATTTAAGTATATTACAAAACTTGTTACGATTATTTATATAATTTTATATCAATTGTTGTTTATTTATGTATATTACTTATATTTATTAGCTGTATTCACCCCCTTTTTTGATACTTGCACTTCATCCAAAGGTAATCTGAACATCGTTGTCGACGATAAGACTGCTATTGTATCTACATATTTAAGTTTGTGTAAAAAGTTGTTTTACTTTTTTGGTATACAATTATATTTTATTCTATTATATTCGTACTCACAACTAATCATCTCACAGTCACAGGTGGTCGACTATTATAAAAAAATATATATTATGGTCACGTAAGTAGGTACTATTATGTTGTGTACCGATGTAAATGTTAACCACAAACTGTGTGGAATCAGGTAAATACTATACAGTCTGGCCAACTTACTCGGATGATGATGAATTACTTTTAATGAAACCAAACTTATTTTTTATAACCTGTTATTTTTCTTTACTTATATAAGTCTCTACCTATGAAATTACCGTTTATCTAGAAATAAATGAACGCACTCGTTTTTTTGTAGTTTTTTATTATTAATCAAAATAATTTGCCAACGTACAGGTAGTTTATTGAAAAAGCTTTTTTTGAAAAAGTTTGTTGGACTCCCGGTAACAAAATATTCAAAGGCATTTTGAACTGCCTCTTAGTTATTACATTTTTCCCCGCCAAGAAGTTATCCAAATTCTGGAAAGTTTGTAGGGGCAAGGTCTGGTGAGTACGGTGGATGACGGAGAACTTCCAACCCCTGCTCTTGTAGCTTGGAGACCGTCTGCTGTGCAGTATGAGGTCGCGCGTTGTCATACAGGATCAGCGGAGCCGAACGATTGACCAAAGCTGATTAGAGATGTGCGAAATTCTCCATTATTATATCCATGATGACGAAAAATGTACAAAGGTGATGAAAAAAGAACCATTAAACAAATGACTAGTTTTCGAAAAAGAATTCCGTATTTTAATAATAATAATAATTTGAACTTAGAATTCATAGCAAAACAAGAAGAAAATGTTCAGCCTACACACTAATATTATAAAGAGGTAAAGTTTATTTATTTTTTTGTTTGTTTTTCTGATCCGATTGCTAAAATTTTTGCACCGACAAAAAACTGCTTTAGTCTTGAGTGACATTGGCTATATATTATTATACACGATTAAAACCGCAAGCATTAGTGTTGTTGAAACCTCTACGGTCCGAACTAAGAGTTTCGCCTCGTCGTTTATACCGCGTACGTCGAAAGACTGGAACAGTTTGCCTGCTGCGGTCTTCCCGTCCGATTATAATTTGGGTGTCTTCAAGGCTAGAGTGAATAGGCTCTTAATAAACTAGTGCGCCTCACCATCAAAGATTGCATCGCTACTTACCATCAGGTGGCATTGCAGTCAAGCACTAGTTTATCTAAATTAAAAAAAGTAAAAGTAAAAGCTAATATTAAATATTCTCCAAAGTGCTTAAGGCCAAACACTCTGCAGTTGTACCTGACTACGACGATCGGATGCTTATCTAGGCTGTAACGCTGTGTTTTGTTCCGCTACCCAGTGATCGTATCTCATTATTGTTACGAAATGTTTCCCGAACATGCATATAAACAGTATATTTTGAAACATATGGGTGAAGTTTGTCATAGCAGCTAAAGCGACATTGGAAACGCTCGCTCAAATAATCAATTTCATAGCACCCTTATGTTTCGAACAAATATTGGTACTCGCCATAAGTATGCGTGATATAGGTAAAATGTGGATGATACTAGTCACTGAAATAGACATGAACAGCTTGGAAACTTATCCACAAAAGAAAAACTATTCAGAAATCAGAAATCAGAAACGTTTATTTCAAATTGACCAGTTACAGGCACTTTTGAATTGTCAAAAATGTCAGTCAGTCAAACAAGTGAAGCTAAATTGCACGTTCCAAAGAGTAGGTCTCTATGGAGAAGAACGTGCATGAAACTCCATGGACACTCTTTTAAATCGTATTGAGTTACATGAATCTTCGTTACATATTTCTTTTTTGCTTTTATTATGTGAACACAATGAAGATAAGTAATAAAAATTAAATAACAATAAAAATAGAAATTGAATTAGTCACTATTACTATTTATGGGAGCTCCACCTAAAAAAAAAATATTTTATTTGTTGTTGTTGCGGAAAAGGATTTCAACTGTCTAGCTATCACGGATCAATGAAATACAGCCTGTGACAGATAGACAGCAAAATCTTAGCAATAGAGTTTTTTTTGGATACGCAACCCAAAAAAAAGCCGATTTGATTACATTATCGACCCATTAACATCGTAAATCGTCAGCTGTTGTAGATTGTATCCTTCTTTGATGAGTGATGAGTAACTTAAAGGATTTGAAGATCTTTCAAGCTTATAGGCGTGGTAAAATGTTTGCTTTACTTAATCCAGGAAAATGCTTGGAAGATTTTAAGAGTGTCAGACCTACGTTCTTCTTATTGAAGGGTCCCTGTATAAAAACCGTCTATTCTCGAAACTACTAAATTTTTCCTGTCCGCTATTTCTTTATTTTAAGTTTGAACGCAGAAAAATATAATAATAATAATCATCCCGCATGACGAGAATCTCGTGAAAGCTGAGAAAGAAAAACAAATAAAATATCTTGACTTAGCACACGAGGTTGTCGACATGTGGAATGTGGACTCGGCTGTCATTGTGCCGATTGTTGTGACCGCTAATGGCCTTATAGCCAAAAGCTTCGACGACCATCTGTCGAAGCTATCGTTGCACGGGTGGATCAAGGGCCTGATACAGAAGGCAGTACTCCTCGATACGGCTCGCATTGTGAGGAGGTTCCTGTCTCTGCAGCCCTAACCACCGGTAGCTTGGACCCTGCTCCCGACACTGGTGGATAACTATATTTTTATATTTTTAAATGTTTTTTTTTTCTTTTGTATAATTTCGTTAAAAAATATTTAAAAATGTAATTTTAAATGTAAAAAAATTGAATATATAATTACAGGTGACACTTAAATTTAGAGTACAATTGGTGAGGTACAAAATACATGATCAATGACCCTTGTGCTAGGTAAACCCGTGTTACAGGGGTCATCCATCCGTCCATTGTGTAATAATAAGACTATAAAATAATATATTGTTCTTTTTGTTTTGACACAATTCATCAAAAGCGTTATCTATCCGATCAAATGTCTCATGTGTTGTGGGCTTGCGGACGGCGAGCAATAGATAGCTCGCAGTCCGACCGTCCGGTAACTGTCCAGTCCAAGCCCAAGTTGTCGACGGCGCACACTGTTCCCGTACGCCTCAAGGAGTTGTCAGCAACAGCAGGGACCCAGCCGGGTCGAAGCCTACTGGGGCCAGGGTTAGCTCCGAAAGGTAGCTCAGCCCCCGGTACGAAAATATAATATAATATAATATGATATAATATAATGTTAATAAATTAGTATATAAAAAAATAATAATTCCAAAATAATTTAATGTAAATACGTAATAATTTTGAGATAATATAATGATTATATAATACGTGTAGGTACACAAACACTACATAAATACAAACACATTATACATATATACAACACACAATGGCATGAGGGAAATTTAATAATGAAAGAAATTTGTTTATAATTCATATCTATAATTTTATATCATAAAAATAAAAAATAAAAATGCATACACTCATTAAATAAAAACATACAAACAATTTCATAATTATGATAACGAATTGATCATTTGAAAACTTTGCTTATACTATGTGAGTTTACGTTACTACATTCAAAGTGAAAATCAAGTACCTCAAGATTCAAATGTTTTATACAATGACCCACAGTTTTACAAATGTTTTTATACAATGACCCACAGTTTTACAAGCATAAGTCAAGTGCATTTGTATTGTATAATGTTATTTTTGTCTAATTCAGGCTGTGTGTGTAACTAAAGTAGTGTACTGCGAGCGAGGAATACTGTCCCACCGTAATACAGTTCAAACTAGTACGGGGGTCAGGGTGAATCGGTTTCGCAACAACCAAAGCTTTAAATCGTAAGCAACCGATTTTTATTTAAGGTATATGTATTTTAAGAAATAAGTAAGCAATAGTTATGTAAACATGAATATGGTTGTTGTTAATTTGTGGAAATAAATTGAATTGAATTGAATTGAAAAAAAAAAAAAAAAAAGGAAACGAAGGAACTGGAGTTTGTGAAGGAAGTGGGTTTTTAGTCAGAAAAAGTCTGACACTATGTCCCGCTCGACCCAAGAGCAGGGGATGTCATTAGATGATTTTCTGACTGAAAAAAAAAACGTGTTGTATTCGTGAATCTTTCAAAAGCCTTTATCATCATCATCATGGAGTCATGAAGTCAGCCGAAAGACGTCCACCTTTGGACAAAGGAACATTACCCAAGTGTCCCCGCAATGACCGGGTTTGTCCATCTCACATCCATCGGATTCATATGTAATCATCGATCTATCATGTATGGTATAAAAGGCTGTGATGTATTCTGTACTGTGTGGTACAATGTATAGATCTGTGTGGTCAACTATTCTGCTGTACTGTGTGATACAATATATAAATCTGTGTGGTCAACTATTCTGCTGTACCTACTGTGCGGTACAATGTGTAGCTCTGTGTGATCAACTATTCGGCTGTACTGTGTGAGACAATATATAGATCTGTGTGATCAACTTTTCTGCTGTACTTTGTGGTACAATGTGCAGATCTGTGTGATCAACTATTCTGCTGTACCTACTGTGTGATACAATATATAGATCTGTGTGATCAACTATTCTGCTGTACTGTGTGATACAATATATAAATCTGTGTGGTCAACTATTCTGCTGTACCTACTGTGCGGTACAATGTGTAGCTCTGTGTGATCAACTATTCGGCTGTACTGTGTGAGACAATATATAGATCTGTGTGATCAACTTTTCTGCTGTACTTTGTGGTACAATGTGCAGATCTGTGTGATCAACTATTCTGCTGTACCTACTGTGTGATACAATATATAGATCTGTGTGATCAACTATTCTGCTGTACTGTGTGATACAATATATAGATCTGTGTAATCAACTTTTCTGCTGTACTGTGTGATACAATGTATAGCTCTGTGTGATAAAAGTCAAATTTATTTTTACAATGCGAACTCAGAAAGGACGAACACACAACTCCCGCTCAACGGATGGGAACCCACATGTACTTGAGCGGACTTTTAGCGGTAGCCTAGGTACTGGCAATGCGGTGTAGTTTCATCAGGAAGCTAATAAAGCTATTTGGAGTTGTGGCAAACAGGCTGTTTGGAAGTCTAAAAGCCAAACCAACTGAATTGCTCTGTTTGTTAATTTCATATAGTGAAATTCAAAACTTCTGTCCACGGTTTTGCCTCTGTGATAAACCGTGTTGCATTTTGCTAATGTGGGTGGCATTTTGAGAAAAGTCATTTTGCTAGTGTGGCGGCATATTGCGAAATGTCATTTTGCGAATGTGGCATTGTGCGCCTGATCCCCTTTATTTCAAGGAACCATACTATTGAGATTAATTGAACTTATGTCCTAATCTAGGTTTTATTTTATCTGTGAACCAAGTGTAGAAATTGATGATAATGAAAAATGGTATGAGCATATTGTGTATTCAAAGGAGATCGCATGAAAAATGTACCTTGTTAGCTGGCAGGTTGTAGTGTAAATTTTGAGGAGAATTTGAATTTCATAGGAAAAACATTAAATTGTTTAGGTGAATTAAAACCTTTAGATAGATTCGGGGACAAAATGTACCGCAATATGTCACGTAACGCTGTCAAATTTTTCAACAAAATGTCTCACGTCACATAAATGCATTGTAAAATGTTGGGGGGCAAATTACGAAACACTGGGCAACGTTGCAACTAGGGATTGCAAATATTCGAAGTTTAGATTTTCGAGTATTTGAATAGCTCTGAAAAAATGTTCGCATATTATTCGAATATTCGAAAATCAAAACTTCGAATACTTGCAATCCCTAGTTGCAACGTCACGTAGATTGGGTGCTGCGTGTCATTTGTGGGACATTTTGTCCCTAGTGTATCTGATGCCTACTAGACCATGAAACAGGAGTGCCCAAAATATAAAGTACTAGGTTTTCTAAGCGGCCTTGCCCGCTTGAAAATAGAAAGTATATAAATCTCCTTGATCACACGCGCTTATCTCTACAACTGGGTTACATCACTGTCTCGGCCGAGCAACATTTTATTGTCTTGCCTTTTTACTCAGTACGTGTGATCAAGGGGCATAAGCGATAACGGAGTACTCTACTAGTGAAAGGTTTTTGCAAATCGGTCCAGTATTTCTAGGGTTTATAAATATTTTCTAAATTGAAAAAAGGTTGCTGTCGTTTTATTTAAAACACACTTGATCACTGAATCCTACACCTCAAAACTCATCAGTGGGATTGCAGTCAAGCACTGGTTTTTATCATATAAAAAAAAACAAGGTCATACTATGATCGTCTCCTTGAATTTTTTTCAGAGCTGCAGTATTTTTCGCTGTCAAATAAAAATATCGGGTAAAAGTAAAATCCACAACATTGATATCAAAAGAATTTAATTCAGTAATCCACTTCAATACCAGCAGAACTCATACCAAAAGGTGCACGGTTTTTAGTGTTAAGGAAGTAGAGTCCAGGATTGTTGGTGTCAGATTCAAAACCCATGTAGGATATGTCGTTCTCTGAGCAGATACCATTGCTAAACATCGGCCAACCATCACATTTACGAGCTGCAATTTAAAAAACAGTGTTGTAAGTGTTTTCCATTATTACCATCATTTCAGCCGAAAGACATCTACTTTTACATATAGGCCTCCCCTAAGCATCATCATATAGTCAGTCCTGTGGGTCTCGCATCCATCGGGGCATCGCATCCATCCTGGTGAGGGTCGTTATCACGACCCTCACCAGGTTATCTGTCCACCATGTGGGAGGTCTTCCAATGCTGCGTTTTTAGATACGCTGTCACCACTCCAGAACCTTTATAAATTGTCACTATATGGGGACTTAAATACTATAAAAACTATTCCAGTAGTCCATGCAACCGTCAAAATATTAAGTCGTTGGGATTGAAAACGTGGCTGGGTAGAGTGGCAGGTAATTAATATTTCTTCGACTATTTTCAGTGGCAAAGTCATCTTTATTATCTCTAGTGTATCTAAAGTCTCAGTACACATTAATTTGATACGATGTTTGGCTGTAAAATCAGATTACTAGTACAAAAAAAAATTGCGATAGTTATGTCGTCTGTGAAAGTTTTAATGTGAAAACGAACCACGTTGTACAGATAAAATTTATAAAAAAAAATATTCGACTATAGATCCGTATGCCACTGTTTGACATATACCTGGTGTTGCTAGTCATGATAGGGTCTTTCAAATACTCATCCTAAAATGAACTTTTCATTTACAAACCTGGAAAATTTGTTGGCGATGAGATAGACTCAGCAAAAAATAAAGCAGCCCGACAGTGGTCGCAAATGTCAACCGAGCAACCTGGTTGCGAACTACCTCCGTTAGGATAAAAATCTTTGTGACCTGAGAAACAAAATTTGAAGCAATTATAAATATGTTACTACATAAATTCAATTTGAATCACTTGGAATATAAATACAGCAGTTACTTGAATCATGGCAGCAGAAACAGAACAAAAACGAACCAAACAGTTTCAAACAACAATATCTATATATTAAAGCGTAATAAGAAACTGTAGACATTATTATGGCATATAGATACCACAATAATGCCTATCACAAAATATTACAAAATATTAACAACCAGAGAAAGGACCTCTGGTAGAAACTTAAGAACTATTTTAAATCCCTATTCAGGAGATCTGTAATCAACACCAATAATACTTCACATATACATATACACGTCAGCTTGCTCAAAGAACATAGTGACATTGGTTTGAAAGTATCTATAAATTGTATAATCAACAATACTTAATTTATTTTGTGTTATTGAAAGCACTATACTTCTTCATTTTCCAGTACACGGAGTACTAATAGTTTTTATTATTAACATTAATACTAAACTTTGTTAGATGATCAATCATTTCAAATATCTACTGTTCAAGACTTCTAAATTATAACAAGAAATATCAATAAGACCACTATTTATTTATCTTTAAATCAGGCAGACTATCCATAAAATTGTTAGTATTACTAAACCTACGTTTGTATAATCTATGCTATTTTAGTATATTTTAGTATGATCCCAACTATGAAGCGAAAAAAAAAATTAAGATATTATAATTAAAAAAAAAAATGTGTCATTTACCCATTGGCTCTTTAAGACCATAAGCGCCTTGATCGGTATGTATAATGTCAACGTACATCGCATCGGTCGCGTCAAGTCTCTCATCGGTGCTGACATTGCTGAAGCAAGGACCAGCTGGATCCAAACCAGTGATGCGACCAATAAGCTTGCCAGTCAGCTCATAGAATTTCTTTCCCACTGCTCCCGCAACGTGGCATCCCAAGCTGTGTCCTGCGATGTGGAACATGGATGGGTCTTGGCCACCTGGATTAATTCGACATGATAAACAAAACTCAAATTCAAAATTAATTATTTGCAAATACTCAACACTCAATTCTTTATTACATTCCACAATATAGACTAAGATGGTAAATATGTCAAAAGAAACCAAATCAAATATTATCATAAATGGATGTTGTTCTGATAAATGTGCGCTTAATGTAAAATGATGAATTGCACTCACTCTCAACAACATCTGCCAACAAACTTCCGAGCAGCTCTCCCATGATCCTCGCGTTAGTTGAGGAACTATAATACTCCAAATCGATGATCTTCCTCCCATCAAGAGCAAACACTTTATAATTTGGTTTCTTCAGGAGCGCTGAAGTAACGGCTTTGGCCAATGTGCCTTCGGAATTGTCAGTAAAGCCATGAATATAAATAAATACAGCTGGTGCATCAATCATCTCCTGTTTAATCTTCGTTGCTGTCAAACTGAACTTCTCATTCCCGTTTATGGTTATTACATCTATTTCTAGTCGATCTTGAACGTCATTCTTATTCTTCTCTTCCATTTGCTCGTACGATACTCCTAAGGCGCTTTTAAAAGATGCGCCTGAAAAAAAATGAGCAATCTGTAAACAAGTGGTCTGACTTACAGAAACAGGCAACAAAATATGCCTACCATATTAGGTTTCTCCCCCACCCTAAGGTTGATAGGTGGAAAATGCCTAAGGCGTTATGTCCACCTTTGTAAAATGATTATTACTAGTGCATAAAGTTTTCATAAATAAATAAATAAAATATTATAGTTAAAACTGTTAGATCAAATTAAATTGGTTATTTGATTGCTTTTCTGCTCGCCTATCGTAAACATCGAGCATGATTTTAAATTTTGTTGCTTCATCTAACGCAATCCAACGTGACGTTAGACGAAAAGGCAACGCGAACGTGAAAAAAGAATGATAATACTTGAATACTCTGTTGGCATTCAGTAATTCCGTGATTTACTCGGAAATTTTACAAAACTTGTTCCTTGTTGTTTGGAAATATGTGTTTTTTTTAACCCTTAAAAGGTTTTGAAAAACATTGTCATTATTTAGAATCTTGATAAAATTTGCTGGGCTTGTATGTTGTACTTTTTTGACTTTTTTCATTTTTGAGTAAATTATGAAGTGTCAAATTTCATGCAAAATAGCAGGTTTTCAGAGGTCTTAACTGGATTAGTTTTACACAAATTTATAAATTGATTTTCATAGAAGCCTACATAATATCCAGAAGATACTGTGTTTCCAAAATATCTAATGAAAAATGTGTAATGACGTCATAATCGCGTAAGAGCGGTTGTATGAAAACAGTGAAAATATATGTCGAGATGGATCCCCTTATTAGTACTTTACCAATATTAGGCGTTATAATAGGTACTAGTAGTACATACTAACATACATACTACTAGTAATACATCCCAATAGTAATTTTCTATTCTATGCCATTCGCTTACCTCATAATGGTTATCAAAATCAACATTCGACTTTCACCGATAATAATAATTTTTGTAAGATGGCTTCTTGTTTTTAACAAAGCACTAATAAAAATATTTGGTATTATTGTATCAAACTTTATAATCATAACTGAGCAACTTTCGATCTTGAGGGAATAAGCCAATATTTACTTCTACAATTCACTTTCACCTAGATTTTCATGTTATGATCGTAGTTTCAAATACGATCAACGAAGTATTTGGGGATTAAAGAAGAACATTAATTACTTTTTCCTCGTATTAGGTCGAACTCATCTAGAATCGAATTCAACTTTGGTGGATACGGCAAAAACTTTCTATGAATGTCTCGTGTAACGTTACGAAATACCTAGAAATCACAAAAAATATTCGATAGTTTATTCTCTTCTAAATTAAATAGACTTATATTATGTGTGTATGCTAGCGGCTTTGCTCAAGTAACAAAAAGTCCCATTATGGCATATTCCCGGGGTAAAAGTATTAGAGTTTTTTTTAAGGTAGGAAATAATTTAATGTCTTCGCGTGTCTGACTTTAACTGACCAAAACTACACCTGTGACCTTCAGTTGCCCTTTGTGCTCTAAGACTACGGGTTTTAGAAAATAAGCATCGGCATCTGGCTAGGCCCTGGTCTGCTGACACTTCTTTAAGAAGTGCGTGGAACACTAAACGCTGTCAATGACTTAGTTTGGTCCGTTCGTCCGCAAGTCCGCGTCTTTTGCGGCTGGTAGTCAGGGTTCGCCTGCCATTCTTCCTCGCTCCGAACCATGGCCTGAACCAGGGCCCCACACGAGAGGTCCACAAAAACACTGCGGCGACCCGTCCAAGAGGGGCACACCTTCACCATATTATGCTCCACTGTGTCTTCCGGGCGATTCACATAAGTAAGTCAATATTCTTTTTAAATAATGAGATCAATAAAATTATCGTACCCTTATTGCAAAACTAACTAAATGCACCAACATTTTTGTATTATTATATTATTAATATCTATAATATTCGATCAAAAAAATCTATTAAATTTACTTTTTGCAGAAACTATGATTGTATATAAGTGTCGCAGTTAATAATCGGTTTTATTTGTAGACTCGTCTTGGTGAGACGAATCGATAGCTTTATTTAAATTAATTTCGGACAAATATTGCAGATAGTTGTTTTTTGCAAAAATGGTACGTTATAATGTATACTTACATTGACTAAATGTAGCGGCAACCATTGGATGCATCATGGAATCATAAAGTTCGTCCATTGAGTACTTGGACGGATTGGTCTGAGGTATACTTGAAGCATCCACACACCATCCCGCAAGAAATAGATGCTTTAAAATATACATCGATTTGAGGTGGCGCGCTGAAACTATAAAACTGCTATCACACGAATATAATAAAGATGAAAGTTTGAGAGTGTGTCATATTTGTTATTGTTTCATGTTCGAACGACGAAATGATATCTTGTTACATGGATAGGTCATGTCCTGGAATATCGGCAATTTGTCCCATTGGGATATATTTCTTTCTTTTCATCGGTGAAGCCGCTGGCAGCTGCTAGTCAGAAATAAAAGGCAACTCTGCATCTTGCTGCTCTTGTCCCTTGTTACCTGGAGTTGACGCAACACGTTTTCTTTTTCCATTTTGTCGATATTCCTTTTACAATCATTCCCGTTTTTTTTAAAGATAATAAAAATAAACCAAAATCCGTTTCATATTGATCACTTGTGTGAGTGACATTTCGGAAGAATATTTACAAATCGATATTCTACTTCAATTCCTTAGATTTTGAAGTGATAATCACAATTGTATTACTGATAGAATCTTATTTTTTGATACTTTTCATTTGGTACCAATAAAAAAAAATATAGAGAATCAAAACTCACAAAAAAAGTTTAAAATTTCATACTCACAACTAGTCATCTTATAGTCAAAAATGGTAGACAGTAAAACAAAAATACTGTTGTCACGTAAATACTGATATGAATGACAACACCAAACTGTGTGATCGAGTAACTTTTATAGAAATGATATATTGTTTATAGGCGTAATCCTAACTACTGTTATAATAGCGAAAGTAGGTTTGTACGTCTAAGCCACTGAACTGATCTCAATATGAAATTTTGCACAAACGTTATCAGGGGTATCTACACAAAAACTGCTGCTGCGGCTGAAGGAATGTTCGAAAGAGTTAGGTACCTACCGTGGCCAGGAACACAAAGAGACCACTGAAGGAACACAGGTAGCTTTTAATCATTAAAAGTCTGACACGCTTAATCTACCAATAGTAGGATTTTTTTTTTATGGTGGGAAAAATCATCCAATGACAACCTTTGCTCTTGGGCGGAGCGGGAGATAGTGTCAGACTCTTACTGACTAAAAGCCCACCCCGTTTCTTCTAGCCTTCATACCGATGCTCGAGTTCCCTTTCGGATAACCCTGGCCCCAGTAGGCTTCGACCCGGCTGGGCCCCTGCTGTTGCTGACAACTACTTGAGGCGCGCGGGAACAGTGCGCGCCGTCGACGACTTGGGACCAATAGTAGGATGAGATTCTTGAGGCTACATCAAAAGACACAAATACGTTTCATCCAGAAAGAAGTATTGTTCTCGAAGGAAAGAATAATAGAGCTTTAGATGGTCATAATTACCTTAAGACGTTAAATGGCACTACGTGTCTTTCGAATGAAAATATACGCGAGCAAAGCAGTGGGTCTAATGCTAGTAAAATTATAAATGTGTTCTAGGAGGACTATGGTTTTAAACATTGATAGTATCAAGTAATTGTAATGTAAGTCAGGTTATTTATGTGTGCAAGATAAATTATAATTTAATTTAATAATATTACATTAAAAATTGTAACCCTTCATTCACTATGATGTTTTAAATGCTGCTTTATAGTAGAGGTATGGGTTGGTCTTGATGGTCACATAGTAAAAGTTGTTTATAATCTATAGGTACTCAAACCCCAAGCGAACACCAGCGTTTGCGCGTAGTATTGAGCGTTTAATAGGGTATTTATCCAAGTTCTAAATAAGAAGTTCTTTTAAGAGTAGGTAGTCGGCCTACTGGGGCCAGGGTTATCCGAAAGGGCGCTCGAGCCCCAGTATGAAGGCTAGAAGGAACGGGGTTGGTCATTTAGTCAGTAACAGTCTGACACTATCTCCCGCTCCGCCCAAGAGCGGGGGATGTCATTGGATTATTTTTTCCTACCATAAAAAAGTAGTCTGTAAAAATCGAAAAAAAGGAAAGCCTTACAAGGATGTGTTGAAACCAAATATCGAAGACCAACCTATACCAAGCATGCGTGGTGCATAACAACCTTGAATACAACGTTCTCGCAGAGATGAGATATTATTTATCTATCTATGTTCTATTATGTATTTGGAGGTATGCGGAACAGAGAGTAAAGTCCCACATGCTTCCATTGAAAAGGGAGGATCCTCCGACCAGACAGGTGTTATGGTCTGGTGGGCGACTGCCCGATAGATGATTTCGGGCTGTCGTATATGTTCAAATCGCGCGGAGAACTGTGATTGCGCGATGCAGGATTTCGTACTTTCTTCGTAGTTCTTATGTGGCGCCATAGATGTCGCTACATGTATACCTAACTAATATAAAAGGAGACACTGACTTACTAACATAACAACGCACAGCTAAAACTACTAAAAGCGTGAAATTTTATGGCGTAGGTGATCATTAAGCGAGGCTTTTCCAACATTCATCTGCTAAGGGATGAAACGGTGGTCCAAAGTTTGCATGGAGAAACCTACCACGCCTGCGAAGCTGCTGGTAGAAGCTAGTTTTTTATCAACATCATCATTTCATCCGAAATACGTTCACTGTTGGGCATAGGCCTACCCCAAGCGACTCGCATCCTTCGGTTTCCACGACCCTCACTAGCCCCCTTAGACAAGTTATGACCGTTTCGTTGCAATTCTCTCTTCTACGCCTCGAGTTGGCCACTCCTCCGACTCCATTGTTCTGAACGCTTGACTGAGCGTTGAGATGTCAGAACAAAGGAATTGGAGGCGTGGCCAACTCAAAGCGTTCGACGCCAGAGATTCGAAACAAAATGTTCGAAGCTTGGCTAGGCCTGCCCGTCATCAAGAAATTAGTCTCTACTAATATTTTTAGAGTAAAAATGTGTATTTTAGATTTGTGATAATTAATAAACTCAATAACTCTAGACTACCGGTAAAATGCTACTTTATTACTTAGTGACACAGGCTATAATTATATTTTTAATATTCCCACATACAAAGTCTCTGTCTTTTATTATGGCACTACTACCATCAACTTCCCATCAGCAAGGCATTGAGCCCGTTGCCAACAGATCCTATAATAATAATAAAAGTATGAGGTATCTGGATATTACCTCATACTTTTTTGCGAAGTTGCGGTGTAAACATCTTGATTATTAAAATATTCTTCCAGGTCGACAGTGGTGACCTCTTGCGCCGAGCCCTGGTAATGGTCATGATCCAGAGCGAAGTTAAATGGGCGGTGGTCGCCACCTTCTATACAGCAGTAATGCTAGCGAAGGAGACAGCCGCACGCGTCCGTGTGTAGTCTGGGGTAGGCACCGAAAGAAGTGGATGAAGAGTAATGGGTTGCTTACCGTCCGGCCAACCGGCCAGAACAAGCCCGAGTCAGCGACGGCGCTTAGTGTTCCACGCCCGCCTCAAAGAAATGTCATCGAAGTCATAAGGCTGAAGTCTACTGGGGCCATGGGTCGACTTTTGAAAGAGTTACTTGTGGTTCTGAAACAGAAAGATAACTGAAGGAATATATATGTGATTTTAGTCAGTTAAAGTCTAACACGGCCCTCCCACTTCGTCCTATAGCGAGACATGTCACATGATGAAGGTGGAAAACCATAAAAAAGGTGACCAAGTCCTTATACTCCGAGGTTGCACTTCGACTCGACGATCAGATGATTATCAGGACTGATAAACTGTGTTTTGTTCCGCTATTTAGTGATTGTATCTCAATATTGTAACGAAACGGTTCAGAAGCATGCATATTAAAGTAACTTGCGTGTTGAATGTTTACATGGACTTTCATGGAATTTTCTTTTATGACGTTGGGGACATTTTTTTGCTGAAGTCTTTAAATGAGAGAAAGAGAGAGATGAGAGAGAAGCCATTAAAGATATAGAACCATAGGATAATGGATCTGCATCTTCTGTATAAAGGGTGATTTGCACTGGCAACCTCTCAGCACTATGTTACAAACCCCAAGCGAACGCCGGCGTTCGCGCGTCATTTAGTTGAACACTAATATTATTAAAAGTCCACGTAGATTATTAAAATTTTGAGGGTTTATTTATTGTTTATGTATCTAAGAATGTAAATAAGAAATTCTTCATAAAGTAGTCTGTAAATTTAGAAAATAAGCAACCTTTTCGATTTATCCGTAATAAACCTATTTAAATGCCTCAGAGGGGACTCAGAGGTTAAAAACATCATAACCACTATACTAATTTTAAGAATGCGTATTTTTCTCTTCGATATCTTAGAGCAAAAGCTGTTTTTAATTTCTTGAGAGATAAAGTAAATTGAAATTAAAACATCGTGTGCACTAAGTTCATGAATTCAAAACATCATATGAACTTATTTACTTCTACCTCCATGATACCAAAGTTGGTCATACAATTTTTTTTTTAATTTGTTAAAATCTCAGACTCAGGACCTTCTTGGTGTAGTTTTTTGCATTTAATAATTTCCTCGCTGAGGTAGGATAAAATTACGTGTTGCACTCGACTGCAAAGATTTTTCACCTCGTGCTCTTTTGATTATCTCCCTAACGCTCAGGGTTCTAATTTTAGCACGCGGTTAAAAAGCTACTTTGCACTCTTGTATAACAAATAACTAATACATAGCTGTATAAAATGCTTAGAGTAGGAAAATCACATCATAATACCCTATAATATGTAATTACGCAACATGGCTTTACGGCGATGTGATTATGGTAATGTCCTTATCAAACTGGCAGACAGTTAATGAAGAACGATGTCTTGGTGTAATTATTGCGTCATTGCAGCATTCTGTTATTTTTGCTTGTTCATTGGGATCTCTTTATTTTCATTAGTACACATTTATTGACTTGCACTAACAAGCTTGTGGTTTTTTTTTTTTTATTACAGATATGGTCACACTTGACACTGGTTGTTTGGAGGGATGAAGCGCATATTACTAAGAGAGTTCTGAGTATACATGTAGATGGATGGAGAGGGAGAGGAAGGCCGAAAAAAAGATGGATGGATTGTGTGAAAAGTGATATGAAAGAAAAGGGAATTAGTGATAGTTTGACGGGTGACAGGACAGAATGGAAGAAGAAAACGTATTGCGCCGACCCCAAGTAATATGGAATAAGGGCAGGAAGAAGAAGAAGGTCAGACTTGACCACTATCTCACCTGATAATAAGTGATGATGTGATCGACAGTGGAGTAACCTATTTAACCTTGATTTAAAGAACCCTAAGCTATCAGAAATCACAGATTTTGCCAGGTAATAATTCCACACCTTAGCTGTACGCACAATAAAATGTGATGTATTCTCAAAACGTTTTGTGCCCCACTCTCCCACTCTTATAGTGGGATGTCCACCATGTTCTGGTGGCGCAACGCCGTACCTCTATTGGTCCATTCCAAAATATACTCCTCGAAATGTATACGATAGAAAACCGAGACGCTAGCAACTCAGCGTCGATGCTCAAGACTTTCATGGCACAAAGAATTGCCAAACTTAAGTGGCAATGGGCAGGGCACATTGCTCGCAGAACAGATGGCCGTTGGGGCCGAAAGGTTTTGGAGTGGCGACCGCGTACCAAAAGACGCAGCGTTGGAAAGCCTCCTACAAGGTGGACCGATGACCTGGTGAAGGTAGCAGGAAACCGATGGATGCACAGGAACGTTCGATGTGGCGACGCTTGGGGGAGGCCTACGTCCAACAGTGGACGTGTATCGGCTGAAATAATGATGATGATGATGAAGTGCATCATTGCTGATGATCTTTTTGGCCCACCTCTTGATCGATTCTTGTACATCAAGTTACTATTTGGCAGACCCAACCCAAAGATGAGAGCAGTACTCCATACACAATCGAACTTGCACTTGGTAAAGGTTCAGGATATTTAATCAGTATTGAGCTAGAAGTTTGCAGTATTTTAAATACCTACCTAAAATGAAAACAGTCTAAAAGATTTGTGACCCTTCTTTTGACAGTTTGGTAATAAATGCCTTACCTTATTGTTATAGCAACTGTACACAGAAGTAAATAAACATATGTATTTCAGTACTAAACTTGTCGAAACTGTGAAACCCCACCTTGTTATCATGTTACGAATTTTGTTTCTAGAGGCCTATTTAGTTATTGCAATTTCTAACGTTAAGATGTTCACATAAATGTAACTTGAAAAACAGCTCTGGTGAGAAACAAACCGATATAAACATAATATAGCAAACACGTCCTTAGGTGAAAACACTAGAGTATTCATAACAGGCGCCTTAGAGATTGAAGGAAAACATCGTGAGGAAACCGGCAAGTCCTAGAATCAAAAATTCGAAGACGTGTGACATTCACCAACCCGCACTGGGCCCGCGCGGTGGATTACGGCCCATTCCCTCTCCTAGAGTCGAGGCCTGAGTCCCAACTGTAGGAACATTATAAGGCCATCACAACATACATCACAAAGAAAAAAGGAATCCTTCTATAATCACTTTGTTTTTTGTTTGCCTGTCAAGACCATTTTTCTCTGGAAAGTAATTACATCAAATACCAGCAAACTGGTGGAGCTGTAAAACGAACTTTTGAATCAATGCAATCAAAAGATAGCCATTTATACCGCATATTTTGACTTTCACAAACAACAAAAAATCCAAAAACCATAACAATTTTGCAACAATAAAAATAAAATCAACTTCGAACGTTTGTAATTGTAGAATTGAACGTGATGTACAAGTAGATATATCAATTAGAAGAAAATATTTTAAACACTATAATGCACTTTTTTAAGTCATTCAACCCTCACCTAACGTAAATCAGGACCTAATGAAGTATGGGCGTACTCTAGGGAATAATGTGATTTGAATTTGGAAAACCTTTTGAAAAAAATAAATGAAAATGTACGTGCATCACAATCATTTTAATTCATTTCATAAACGAACTTATTCAAAAATCGAACTGGCCATTAATAAAAAAAAAGAATAAAATGTGGTTACTGTAGTCTATGTAAAAAAAAATGATGAGCATTTATATAAAATTAAAACTGAAGTTCAACTTATTGATGAATTTTGTTTGTTTCATATTTTAAAAACATGCCAAGTTATAATTGCAAATATTTATATTACTTTAAATATAATTTTTACACCACCTGCTCGATAATGTCGTTTTATACGTCATACAAACCTCACTTTAAAGCAAGTCATTCTATCCCTAGGGAGATAATGCAGTATGGTCGATCCCAAGGGAATAATGAGATTTGAATTTGGAATATTAAAAATCGTCAACATTGTGAATTAAAATGTAGGCGCATCGAACAAGTTGACTTGAAATTAAAACCAAAGAGTATGTAATCACTATGATCCAAACTGGCCACTAACAAAAAAAAAAAGGAAATAGAATAAAACGTGCGTACTGCGCGGAGCGTTATAGAAAATTGAAACTATAGTATCTTGGAGTAGTGAATTTTGTTTGTTTGATGAACTCGTATATTAAAGTCTGTCTAATAAGTCAACCGACTTGGGAATTTTGTATAATATTTAATAATTTAAAAAATACTTATAATCGATACTTTTCATAAGATTCTTCTGTTAGTAAACAATGATCTCTATCTCTTAATTAACCTTGATTATTGAACCCGTGTTGACTACATCAGATTTAATTTAATTCTGATAATTAGCCAAGTCGTTTAACTTATTAGACAGACTCTAATACTTATATTTCTCTAATATATGATTTGGCCGACCAACTTGTCTTTTAATTATCTCACAGATAGTATAAAAAGTAGAGTATGCATCACGGGGATAAAGCTGTCTTTGTCTTGGGCGGCTTGAATTCCTCACTTCACTCAGGTTTCTTTATTAACTCCCTCGCTATGCTCGGGAGTTAATTTTAAATATCCCTCACTATCGTTCGGGATTAATATCAGCAACCTTCGTTTCGTTCGGAATTCAACATGCCGCCCGCGACTTAAAGACACTACTTTATCCCCTAGTCACATAAACTACTATTATTTCAATATTATAATATTGTCTTTTTTTATCTCACAGAAGGTGTAAAAAGTAGAGTAACATGGCGATAAAGCTGTCTTTTATCTCGGGTGGCTAGAATTCGTCACTTCACTCAGGTTTCTATATTAACTGTCTCGCAGTGCTTGGGAGTTAATTATATAATTCCCTCACTGTGTTCGGGACTACTATTTAGTAACCTTCGTTGCATTTGGTATTTAACATACGGCTTGAAAACTTAAGATTATAGAAGTTGCCAGATTACCGTGGAATAAAGTACATTGACCCTTTCTCGAGATACCCGAAAAACAAACAATGAACTGCTTTTCATTACTAGATCATGTAAAGGATCACGATACATGTCGATTCAAGACAGCTTTATGTCTTTATTTCCGTTTTTGAAATTTGAAATGTTTACAAATGTAGGAACCGGGTCATTGACCGTTATTCCACGGTCATCTGGCGCCTACTTTATTAAATAAGTTTTGTCTCGGTTTTTTCATGCTTTTCGGGACTTATAACTGCGGACTCATAGTCTGTGCTTGGATAGACGCGCACTTGGCCGGTTTTGATGTTAAAAGCAGTTATTTTGTAAGACCTTCACATTTGAGATGCAGATACGTCAATGGGTGCTACGTCAGAAGTCCTACACGGTAGGTCTATCTGATTAATTCCCAATGACGTAAATTGTTATGAAAAGGCCATTTGTTATTTTTTGCGACGGATGTGCATGACATGAAAATTGTAGACCTTTGGCCCTACACAATATGATCTGTCAAGCATATATTATATATAGCATATATTATATATGTTTAAATACATATTATAAATTATGATTATTTAACGGTGTTTTGTAAGTATAATAAGTAAATAGTATGTAGTAAGTATTCGTCACTATAAAATTGGTTAATAAATTAAACTATTATTCGCCTGATGATTTTGGCCACCTTTTTTGCTGTCATTGCTGCTTCGCAGAAAAAGGTAACCGCCTCCCATTCCTTCTTACTCCGTATCATGGTATGAATCAGGACCGGAAACAAGTGGTCCCCGCTATCTTTGGCCTTAACAAAGACACAGTGGTGGGGTGCTCCGCCCAAGCAGGACAGACCTTCACCGTATGCCCCACCGTTTTCATTACGGAACCCTATCTATTCATGGCTAAACATGCTTTCGGCCAGTTTTTTATCGAATAATGGTCAGACATAGTCTTGATATGTAATTCAAAAATTTTTTGGAATCATGCCCAAGTAAAACCTTAAAATAAATTTATTTTAAGGAGATATAGGTACTTTGTAATCAAATAAACACATACCTTTTAACTTGTAAACCTGTTATTATTTATCTTTCAGTCGAGCTCGCAACAAATTACTTTTAATGTTTAATCAATTAAAAAAAAAAGACAAACGGAGCTACCAAAAAAAAATAGGTTAATCAAGTTATCTATTACTATAGATTGCTTTTGCATTTAGAACCTTATTGAATTTAATTAAGGATTCAATTGCTCGGCACGTTAGGCAAGCAAAAAAGTTAGTTTTTACAGTTAATTAGGAAAAATAGACTTCAGCTAGTTTTTCTAAGCCAATAAGCGCATGATATGCGACGTTGTAAATTTTACGTCAACAGCACGCTATAAAACTTTTTGCCAAGCGCGCGACGTTGCCGCTTTGTTGAGACGCGTACAGATACCGGCGCGGATCTTGAGCTTATCATCCTTAATTATTATTATTATCCTTATAGGTATAAAACTTGTTGCCAAGCGCGAGACGTTGCCGCTTTGTTGAGACGCGTACAGACACCGGCACGGATCTTGAGCGTATTATACTATCCTTAATCCCGTCCTTCTTATACATATTTACCCGTCAGAAAGAAAGTGTAATCTGTCATTAGCCTCGAGGGCAAGAATAGTTTTTTTTTATAATTTTACTAAGTACTTTAAAACCAAATCCCGGGACTCGGGGAATATCCATATTATTCTAACCTATGGCAAGTCCATAAAACAGCCCTGCCTATTCCGATATATGGTTATTATACAACATTAATTATAGTATATGCGAAACTCGAAACACGTGTCTAATATTTTAATGTAAAGAATCTATGTACAAAATTTCATAGCTGTATCATGAAAAATCACAAAGTATAAGCTTGTTAAGTTACCTGGTTGTCCGCATCAGTACTTGGTTACCAGGCCATCCGGGCCAATGAGGGGTGCACACAGTCGCAGTGTGCCCTGCTTGGGCGGAGCATCACCGTGCCCTCGTGGGGGTGAACGGCGGCGGAGACCTCTCGCGCCGGGCCTTGGTTGAGGCCATGGTCCGGAACGAAGAGGAGTGGCAGGCGGTCGCCGACTTCTGCGAAGCAGTATTGCTCGCTAAGGAGGAGGCCGACCGCATCAGGCAACGGCGCTCTTGCCGCCGCCGGGATTCCGATCCCGATTTCCAGTCACCGTAGGCGCGGGCTTGCGGACAGTGAGCCATGGGTAGCTCGCTGTCCGGCCGTCCGGTAACGGTCCGGACCAAGCTCAAGTCGTCGACGGCGCGCGCTATTCTCGCGCACCTCAAGGAGTTGTCAGCACCAGCCGGGTCGAAGCCTACTGGGGCCAGGTTTATCCGAAAGGGCGCTCGAGCCCCGTATGAAGGCTTGAAGGAACGGTATGGGTTTTTTAGTCAGTAAGAGTCTGACACTATCTCCCGCTCCACCCAAGAGCGAGGGTTGTCATAGGATGATTTTTCCCATCGAAAAAAAAAGGCCAATGAGAGGTGGTTTTGTTTTATTAAATAAGTTTTGTTGTTACAATATTATGTACTAGTTTATTATTGTTTAAGATTATTTTATGTTATTTTTTTCTACGGGCCTACGATGCCTGAAAATAAAATGGTTATTATTATTATTATTTATTTTTATTATTTTGCACCTGCACCCAGTTGTGCGCTGCCGCCTAATACCCGCTTTTACCTGTCGTGACCTGTGTTGAACATAGTATCGGCGGTGTTCAACTTATGACCTTTTTTAAATATTTTAGTGAAAAAATATAACATGGAGTATATATTTTTGGAATAGATTCAGTTACTGATTCTGAACAAACTATATTCAGATTTCACATAAATTAAAAATTATGTTGTTTATATTTTTTTATGAAAAGTTTTTTTTGTTCATATTCTCGTCGCATTCAGTAGGTACACGTGGAAACATAAATAATTAGTATTACTTTTACGTTTATCTCTTCATGCACTTCAAAAAATTACTTCTTCTTCTTCTTTGCCTCTTCCTATGTTAGGTGGGGTCGGCTCTCCTTATCCTTCTGCGCCAGGACAATCTGTCCTGGGTTGTCGGATCAGGCAATTGGGACTTCCTAACTAGTTTGGTGATACTAGTCCACCAGGTCAAGGGTGGCCATCCTCTTCCTTTCTTGCCTTCTGGTATTGCCATTGCTTTCAAGACCACATGCTCGCTGTCTCTTCGCATGACGTGGCCGTACCATCGTAGGCGTGTTTTGATGAGCTTTTCTTGGACTGGAGTGACTTTGAAGCTACCTCGGAAGCACTTCAAAAAAATTTATTTATACACCTACAACAAAATAAATAAACAGAAATGTTACAGTTCCATACACAAGGAACCCTTACTGAATTCGTTGGTGGCAATGAACTTTTTATATTTTAAATATGCAAATTTATTTTCACGGCTCGATATTCGTTTTTATTTTTGCCTACTATCATTGCCGTTTAATTGTCGTGTTCAAGCTACCTTAGTATTAACAAAAGAACCGCATATTCGTGAGCAACTAAGGTAAGTACATAGATACTTTCTTTTTCAGTCAAATCATTTTTGTATTCATGAATTTAAATTCAACATACTTTTTTCAAACCAAAATTATTTTTGGGAGATAATCTCATGGATTAGCATTGCATAGCATAGTCAGCCTTTTAATGTTCCCACAGCTGGGACTCAGACCTCCTCTCTTGGGGAGGGAATGGGCCGTAATCCGCCACGCGGGCCCAGTGTGGGTTTCACCTTAAAAAGACAGACGATTACTTCGGACTCCTCTTTTTAATAGATAAATCTTTATGGAGATTCTTCAAGAACAGAGTGTTATGTTAGTCTTCTAGTCTAAAATGGCATTCTTACCGCAACTGCAAAGGCAACGTGAGTTTCTCTCACATTGCTCTGCACCCTCGATATAATCCATAATCATCATCAGTATTATTGGAAGCCTTCTTCCATCCATTAGCATAATCAGCCTTTTTAATGTTCCCACTGCTGGGACTCAGGCCTCCTCTCTAGGAGAAGGAATGGACCGTAATCAGTACGAGTTGGTGAATGTCACATGTCTTTGAAGTTTTGGAACACGCTGGTTTCCTCACGATGTTATTCTTCCCCGTTTTGAGAGCAATTTAATTATTTATTACTTTATTGCACACCTTAGCTCATTAAAGGACAAACTTTTACAAAAAGAATAAGTGTACAATAGGCGGTCTTATTCCACAGGTTAAGCAATGGTTATGAAATGAATTACACATAGTAATGGGCCTGAATTTTCTTGACCCCGGCCCCGAGATCTACAACTCATAAGGCAGGGCAGTTACCACTCGGCTACCACTGTTCACCATCATTTCTTTTCGTTTTGTTGTTGTCAATACACAATTGCACCTAGTTATTTAATAACGATATGGGCCTTTATTGTAACTAGGCCACAGATTTGTGAAGCTACTTTTTGGCTTACGACTACTAAGTTTGTCAGTAACAGAATATAATGTGTTCTTCGCTTTTCGTCCAGTTTCAAACCCAGGAAATGGATTATTATGACACCTTTCGACCGTTGTCATTTTATTCTGTAAAAGGTGTTGAATATCATACCTAACAATTTTAGAGGTTCCAAATTGAGAGTGAGTCTACATATCTGACTTTTTATTTTTTTAATGTAGGTAATGGTAAATTAATGTTCATAAAAGACACCACCCAAAAAATTATGGCGATGTAGAAAAATATTGTACCTAATAAAAGTTGACAGCACAATGTACTCGTATATCTACATATGTGAAAATAATGATGATGCCAAAGGTAGGTCTGTAAATTTTAACTGATCAAGATACACGAAATCTTCCTCTCAACCTCGGAATTTTAGTTAAATGAGATAATCTTAGCTGTTGAAAAATATTATTACAATTGAATAAACACGTAAACCGCTGAAATAATATTTACGAACAATCCGGCGCGGTTCAAAACCTGGCCCATTAAAAGTAAATCTGTAAGTTCCACTAATCAAAACAATGTTTTAATTTAAATGAGTCAGTCAATGTATACGCAGCTGAAAATTATTTTCAAACATTTCAATGCCATTATTTGACCTTGCTAGTAAATTAGATCTAAATTATTATTATCGACAATTTAAATCATAATGTAAATATTTTTTGGTTATTAGGTGCGTCAATGAGAAATGGCAAAAATAAAATTCTGTATCAACGGAAAACTGTATGAAGGTAAGCAGAACATTTATCTATAAAATATGCAAAATCTTTGGATAGACTGAATATGTAATAATGTACGACTTAGAATTGAAAGAGAAAACGTGTTGTATCGACCTTATGTAATATGGAATAACGGTAGAAGAAGATGAAACAGAGATTAATTCTTCTCAAGCAACAGACCAGGGTCCTAAGTCTGCTATTTTTATAAATTCGTCATTCCAACACGATTCCATTGACATTTTGCAAAAAAATTGTAATCTGGTAATTCATAATGATTGATCATTAATCGGTCAATGGTCTTGTAATATAATCGTGGTAGAATGACAATATCGAGCGTATTAAAGGCACTAATTGTGCAATGACGTCGTAATGGTAGGTCACTGATCAAAGGAGCTGTCAAATTTTTTGTAGATTAGCACTAACGTCAGATATTCATTTGTCATTATGTACGAGAATACCATATTTATTTCAATGGAGTGTCAGTAGTTGGCCATCGGAAAGTCATAATGACGCCATTATATTAGTAGACTACCAAAACTTGTCAAAATCAACAATTATGATATCAATGATAGAACATTCTGATACTATTGTAATAGCAAACTTGAGGCCCAGAACAGTCAATGAACGTTACTTTCCAGTGGCCTGCAAATTTGGTCCGGATGTATCTCTGAACGAGTACATCCGAACGGTAGCAGAACTGCGTGGTACAAAGGTAATGTGTAATGAAGGCGGATGTGGCTCCTGCATCGTCGCCGTACGCGCGGCATTCCCTCCTGACAATGTATTCAAGACCTTCGCTGTGAATTCTGTAAGTAAGCCCAATATAGATTTATAATTATAAGCAAACTGTTTTGTGCAACCTTATTGCTGTATTTGAACTTGATATTACAAGTACCATTATTATCCTTGATCTCTAGATAAATCATAATTCTATCACAGATAATAACTCAAACTGGCCAAAATGGCACGTAGTCAATCCTGTCACTTTAACTATTTAGCAATCATTGCTGCTGATAAAATGTCACTTTATCAAAAACCACTAATTAAAACGTTCGAAATTCGAATCCGAGAAATATCTGTCAGTTCGAAGTTATTATATGTGTATGATATGTTTAGTTTGCATGTACTCGTAATTCAGGATTCAAATCTAAGATTTCCTTTAACCTCGATTCAATCAGTGTTTAAATAGCAACTCAAAAGGGCTATCGTCCAAGAATTTCCAGTCTTTGACGGAACCCATAAAAGGCTGGTAATTTCTGTAGTAATTACGCGCAATAAAGTGGTTAGCACTGCGATTACTAGTAACGACGTTACTGTACTATGATCAAGGCAATTAGCAACCAGATGTAGATTTTCCTAAGATTTTGCATAACCTGTTCAGAATAATAACTATTCTTGTTACGAAAATTAACCATTCTCGAATGGATTTATATTCCTTGTATGTAAATACGCTTAGAATATAACGATAGACTTTGATGTGTTTTAGAAACGTCCAAAGAGAACAACAGTGAAGACTGACAAATTTTTCTTATAGCTCATATGTCACAACCAAAAGTGGTATTATATTCACAATAACATTGTCCTATAATTTTATTCCTTTTAAGTGTCTAGTGTCAGTACTATCCTGTCATGGTTGGGAGGTGACCACGGTTGAAGGAATCGGAAATAGAATCAAAGGGTACCATGACATACAGACTAGACTTGCTAAATTTAATGGAACCCAGTGTGGATACTGTACTCCTGGATGGGTCATGAATATGTATAGGTAAGACCTTAAAAAAAAAAATATAATAAATAATTACTAAAAATTAAGTGCATTAATAATAGAAATAATAAATGAAACCGAAATTCTAAATTTGTTTAGTTTGTATGAAGCTAAAAGTGGTAACTTAACATCAGAAGAAATCGAAAATTCTTTTGCTGGTAATATGTGCAGATGCACCGGCTATAGACCCATAGCTGATGCTTTCAAAAGTTTTGCTAAAGATGCGGATCAAAAACTATTAGACAAACTATGTGATCTAGAAGATCTAGATATTGTGAAACCTTGTGGACTAGAATGCGCCCAAAATTGTTCTCACAGAGATAAGTGTTTTGAAAATAATGTTACCAAAAACCATGCTACAGAAAAATACGATGAAAATAATTTGGATGAAGATGACCATGGTTTCATTCACATACATGAGAATGAAATAATGATGATGGTAAACGCTCAAAATCACCAATGGTACAGAGCTTATAATTTAACAGATGTTTTCAAAGCTATGAGTCTTGGAGACTATAAACTTATTGCTGGGAATACTGGTCAAGGTAACTCAAACTCCATACTAGTTGTTAAAGGCAGTAGTTATACTTAAATCAACTGTTTGCAAAAGCCTGTTTTCTCTTTGTAGGCGTATACCCCGGGTCGGACTATCCTACAAACGTGATAGATATATTCAACGTAGCTGAAATAAAAGATTACACAATTGATGTTAATCTTATACTTGGCGCTGGCATGACATTGTCTGACATGATGGAACTTATCCTAAAACTTTCAGCAGCGAAAGAAGAGTTTACGTATTTGAAACAATTTTATGAGCATATGGATCTAGTGGCACATATTCCAGTAAAAAATGTAAGAGATTGTAAATATTTTGTAAAAAGTCATAGAACAAAAGTTGTTTATGATATTAGTAATATAGTCCTGAGAGGTTGCCAGTGTTTTACAAATAACCCTATATACCTAAATAACCCTATAACGAATGAAACCAATGAAGTCTGTCTGTCTACATACTTCTGTATGATTATAGGAATATATTACGCCTTCTTTTTGATATCGCGTAACTCAAGGGTATTTTATGAGATCATGTAAAGTATAATAACTATGAATTTTTAGTTCTGTTTTTATTTTTGTTTTTACAGTAGAAATTTAATCAATTGTAATCATAGCGTTGTCTTGGTTGAACTTAATTGCCACTAGACTCTCGATGTGTGTCTTTTCATTGATAAATAAATACAAGTAAAACAATTTTATTCAAACTTTATGCTTAAAACTAAGAAAGTACGATGTTTTCATATTCACAGACAAATAGTTGAGAATTGATTTGTGTATGAAAAAATAAAAAACCAGTTGATTCTTCGATATAGAATAATTTATTTCTTATTCTATGTTAGTACTTAATTATAAATCGCAACCAAGTACGAGGCACACAAGTGACCTTACAAGCGGGCTGTCTTGTCTTATTGTATAGAATATTGTTCTGGCTACCACGGAGTCTGTTTAGCGGCGAGACCGCTTTTTTCGAATCACAGTATTAAAACTCTCAGCACGAGACTCAACGAACATTGTTGATGCGCTACAGAACCCAGGCAGGTGAAACAACGCCTTATATGCATTGCTGTACTGGATCTGCAGAACATTAGAAGACTTTTGGGTGTAAATAAAGCAAAGACCTCCAGAGTATAGTGACGCAATATGCTTTAAAATGCTTCACCTTGCCTACGGTTGTACATCGAGAGAACCGATATGACCTCATAAATACCCTAGAAATATACATCAAAGGAAACACTTTATATGTTTTTTAGGGTTCCGTAGTCAACTAGGAACCCTTATAGTTTCGCCATGTCTGTCTGTCCGTCTGTCTGTCTGTCTGTCTGTCCGTCCTCGCTTAATCTCTGTGACCGTTAGCACTAGAAAGCTGAAATTTGGTACCAATATGTATATCAATCACGCCAACAAAGTGGTAAAATAAAAATTGGAAAAAAATGTTTTATTAGGGTAGCCCCCCTATATGTAAAGTGGGAAGTGATTTTTTTTTTTATTTCAACCCTAATGTGTATATCGATATATCGTTGGATAGGTATTTAAAAATGAATAGGGGTTTACTAAAATCATTTTTTGATAATGTCAATAATTTCGGAAATAGTCGCTCCAAAAGTAAAAAACAATGCGTCCCCCCCCCCCCTCTAACTTTTGAACCATAAGTTTAGAAAATATGAAAAAATCTGAAAAGTAGAACTTTATAAGGACTTTCTAGGAAAATTATTTTGAACTTGATGGAAAGAACAGTTTTTGTACAAAAAGACAAAAAGGTTCTACAAAATAATTTCTGGACTAAGTTTGTTGTATAGTCGTATAGGCAAGCATTTTTTTAAACTCATAAGTGGGTACACTTATTGTGACGGATGGAAAACTACGGAACCCTACACTGAGCGTGGCCCGACACGCTCTTGGCCGGTTTTTTACAAATTCAAATGGACTGTATTTGATATGCTTGGTCCTAATATTAAATTTAATATTATTGCTGGAATTTCTTAGATTGGAACTATTGGCGGCAATCTGTTTTTGAAATATTCTCACAACGAATTCCAGTCAGATGTCTTTATACTTTTTGAAACTGTTGGAGCAATAGTAACTATAGGTAAGAAAATATAATTGTGTTGATCTTTATATCTTCATCTTAATTAAAATGATTACTTTATGTATCTGCAACCTGTAAGTATTAAAAAAATTAAAAAATATATACTTAAATATATATAATTTCATAAAATTAAAAAAAAAACAAATGTTGAAAAATAAAACGATAGTGACGATATTAGATAAACAATGACGACAAAATACTTTTTTTAATAATTTTCAGCTCAAGACGTAAATAGGATAGTAAAGTTAAAATTGCCAGAGTTTCTCAAAACGAATATGTGTGGCAAAATTATTAAAAACATTATGCTACCACCCTTATCAAAGAACACTTTCGTTAAAACTTTTAAGGTATGCTTAGACTTACATTCATAATTTTATTAATGAACACTACAATCGCGCTCAATGCAACTTAGTGTCTTCTTTAATTTACAAAATTTTGAAATAAACTTTTTTAAATGTTATTTATACACAAAACAAGTGTTCATTTATTTTTTAGATTATGCAACGAGCACAAAATGCACACGCAGTGGTCAATGCCGGATTTTTATTTGAATTTAAACCAAATTCAAGTTTACTAGCACGATCTTCGATAGTTTACGGAGGCATTTCACCAACATTCATACATGCATCGAGAACTGAAAGAGTTTTAGTAGGAAAAGATCCATATATAGATGAAACTCTACAGATAGCTTTAAAATCTCTATGTGAAGAAATAAATCCTGTGGAATTACCACCCGAGCCATCAGCAGCCTACAGAAAGATGTTGGCAGTGACTTTATATTATAAGGTATTAATTTGAAAAGCTAAAGCTAGCATTACATATACATACCTATTCTGATTCCTTTGTCAATTTTTCATGTTAATTTAATTTTGTATTGATGAAATTATAAATATATTTATTTTCAGGCAATTCTTAGCCTTTGTCCAATCAATAGAATGAATCCGTCGTTCAAATCAGGAGGAGAAGCTATGAAACGCCAGACATCTAAAGGCATGCAATCTTTTGAAACTGACAAAAGTGTTTGGCCAATAAACCAGCCTATACCAAAGGTGGAGGCACTGGCACAATGCAGTGGTGAGGCTACATTTGCAAATGATATGCCAGTGCAAGGAAATGAAGTTTTTGCCGCACATGTTACTGCTGATGTGGTTCCAGGCAGCGTGATTCATGATTTTGACACCACTGAAGCATTTGTTAGTAGTTTAAGTATTTTACTTTAGATTTTTTATCTTGCAATTTTTACTATTCTTTCTACGTTTGTCTTTCAATTTATCTCCTAACTACTTCTAAAATGTGCAAAAGATTATTAAGTGGCTTCCACTTTTGAGTATAAAAAGAACGATAAACGATGAAAGTATGTGTGTATAAACCGCGCAAAGTGGGTTGTTGGTTCATTTTAGATTAACCCATTTTGAACATCATATGTTTTCAGAAACTACCAGGTGTCATTGCCTTCTACACGGCTAAAGATATTCCAGGAGAAAATTCGTTCACCCCTAAAAACTATTATGGCTTACAAGAAAATGAAGAATTATTATGCGATAAACATGTCAAGTTTTACGGGCAACCAGCAGCAATTATAGTGGCTGACAGAGAAAAAACAGCGAATAAAGCAGCTCGGCTAGTCAAAGTACGATATAGTTCAATAAGCAAAAATAGACCCTTGTTAACAATAGACCAAGTTTTAAAATCTCCAGAAAGGAATAAAAGAGTGAGAATGGACAAAACATTAGAACCGACTGACGTCGGGTACGATGTTAAAACTGTTATTAATGGAGAAATTCGAATAGGTGAACAGTACCACTACCATATGGAACCTCAAACTTGTGTCTCGAGGCCCACTGAAGATGGAATGGAAGTATTCTCATCTACACAATGGCTTGACGTTACCAATGTTGCTATTGCACGTGTTCTGAAAGTTTCTGTTAACAGGTAATATTAGAAGATTTTACAGTACTTAAAACAACTCGTATTTGATTTTTAAGAAAATTAATCTAATCTCGTGCTTGATGGATATGCTTAATATATGTTGAAGTAATTCGACCAAATTAGCTTTTAGGGTCAACTACTTCCACTTTATTTTTATTTATTTCAAATAATATAATGTACTTGCTGCCTTTCCATAATTATTATCTTTGATTTTAGTATAAACATAGTCGTACGTCGTCTCGGAGGCGCCTTCGGTGCTAAACTCACACGCTGTTCTCAAGTTGCTTGCTCTGCAGCACTCGTCACTCATCTTTTGAACAGAACCTGCAGAATGATTATGCCCCTGCCGATAAATATGCAGGCAATGGGCAGACGCCCTCCTGCTATGTGCAACTTTGAAGTAAAATAATTTAAATTTATTAAAACCGAAAGAACGTTTGATGAACATCAATCGTATAGGATGTGATAGTAAAACTATTAACAAATATGTATTAATGCAGATCGGTGTAGATGGAAAAGGAGAAATTCAGTACCTAAGGAACACCTTCTACCAAAATGGAGGCTTTTCTTACAACGAGACGTATATACCATTAACAATCGCATTTTTTCCCAACTGCTATGACTCCAAGCGATGGTACATTTCTGGTAATAGTGTGTTGACGGACATAGCTAGTACTACTTTTTTTAGAGCGCCAGGTAAGAAACATACTTATTTTAGACACATAAGCTTATGACTTAGGCTTTATCAAGATTTATTATTCAACCATAAAAAATATACATTATGTTATCATCATTTGATAAAACACACAGTGAATTAAAAATCATACTACACATCGCTTTTTTGACATCTCTACGTCTTTCTATCGCTTTTCACACACAAACGTTTTTGACGAAAAAAAAAATCTGAATAATAATCCCTGAAGCTAAATATTTAATAGGTTTTTTTATAAACCAAAAGCTATTATGTTAACCTATAGAAATAGTACAACAAAAATAAAACTAAACACCACAGGTCTTTCAGGAAAAAAAATTAATTCAAACAAGACTATTCGTTATTCTAAGAAATCTAATGTTGGCAGCCAATTGAAGGAAAAGAGATTGAAAAGAGATTTGTCACAAATTGTGACAAATCTACGTTTTTTCTATAACATTTTCTTTTTCATCCTTCAGCCCCTGAACTCAAACGACCACTAAAGAATTTGATTAATAATACAAGTCATTATGTTAGACTAAACATGAAAATGTCAAAGATTAAAGTTATAACATGTCAAAAATATAAAAACCTCTAAAAGCATAATAGTAGACTAGAAGATAATACATGTCATGGAATATTTATATTTGCTCCAAGTAATCTTTTTCTAGGAGACGCAAGACAAAGTAAACTTAAGACGAAAATTTTTGAAGAAATAAACTTTTGTCACCTAAACGCAAGCAATATTCTTGATCTACGGTGTACAGTACAAGAGTTCTGACTCAAAATCTTTTAATGAACAATAACGGTCAGTAACATATTTAATTTAATTTACAGGGTCAACTGAAGCCATTGCCATGATCGAATATATGATGGAAAAAATAGCGTTCAGTTTAAAACTAGATCCCATAGAAGTGAGACTTCTTAATATGGCAAAAGAAAATAATCCAATCCCAGAAATGATGAACCAATTGAAAAAAGACTCCGATTTCGATGACAGAGTATTACAAATTACAGAATTTAATAACAACAATCGATGGAGAAAACGTGCTATAAAATTAACACCTTTAAATTTTTTTATAAACTATGGTGGGTATTTTGGTTCCCTAGTGTCAATTTACCATGAGGATGGATCAGTGACGGTAACTCATGGAGGAGTTGAGATGGGACAAGGTATTAATACAAAAACTGTTCAAGTTTGTGCGTATGTACTCGGCATACCATTAAAAAAAGTCAGCGTCAAACCAAGTACCAGTTTTTCTGCACCAAATTCTTATTTTACCGGTGCAAGCTATGGTAGTGACGCTGTTGTATTCGCTACTAAGAAAGCCTGTGAAATTATTAACGAAAGGCTTCAACCTATTAAAGATACGATGAATAACCCTTCGTGGGAAGATCTGATAGCTAAAGCTTATAGAGACAATGTAAATCTCCAAGTTTCATATGTATTTGACCCTAACGATGTTAAAAATTATCATCTATATGCTGTTAGTTTAATAGAAGTAGAAGTGGATATACTGACTGGTAACCATGATGTCAAGAGAGTTGATGTATTACAAGATACTGGAAGGAGTTTGAGTCCTGAAATAGATATAGGTCAGGTTGGTACAAAATATATGTATGTAGCAATAAAAGTAATCACCATTACCACTTCATAATGGTCAAGCAACATCTGCTTTTCAGATAGAAGGTGCTCTTATTATGGGTCTAGGATACTGGACTACAGAGAAAACAGTGTATGAGAGTTCCACTGGAAAGCTGCTCACTAACAGAACGTGGAACTACAAGATCCCAGGAATCAAAGACATTCCAGCTGACATGAGGATTCACTTTCGTCGAAATGCTAAGAATGAGTTTGGTGTCCTTCAGTCTAAAGGTAACATTTTTTCTTATTATTTATAGGTTTGCGTTTGACCACCATTTCACCTGATGGTAAGCGATGATGTGGTCGACGATAGGGCACGCTTGGGTGTTCCCAAAACGCTTTGTGCGTATGGGTGGGATGTCTACCATGTACCGGTGGCGCAACGCTGTACGTCGTGTGGTCCGATGATGAAACGGACTTGGCGGAATTAGATTGTGCAATTCTAGTGCACACTCCCCGAAATGTAAAAGATAGAAAACCGGCAGACTAGCTACTCGGCGGCGATGCTCAAGGCTTTGGAGCTTCGACTCTACAAGTGCATCACTACCTCTATTCTCTTGACTCGCCTCTCAATCGACTCCAGCGCATCAAGCTCGTATTTGGCAGATCTATCCCAAAAATGAGAACACTACTCCATACACGACCGAACTTGGGCTTGATAAAGATTGAGCAGCTGTTCCGGCGTGAAGTACCGTCTAACCTTTGCTAAGATCCCCAATTTTTGGCAGCCAGTTGAGCCTTTGCCTCGATGTATTTACTTTATCCAGATTATGTTAAAGATAAACTATCTCCTTTGGGTACTTCCTATTGTAAATAGCCATAATAATATCTTGTAACATTAAATAGTAGACAAAGAAAGAAAGAAAGAAAACTATTTTATTTGGCATACACACTCGTAGATACACACAATGTAGTAACAACATGTAGATACCAAGAAATTCTTATAATTAAAAAAAAAAGACAGCTAGCAATGTGTGTCTAAGGGCGGCGCCAAATAGGCCCAGTTCAGCAATAATGCCAGACAACTACATGGTAGTTGCCTGACGCTGGTTTTCAACTGAACCTTATTTCGAGTGTACGGTTGAAATTGGTAATTGGTTTGGTTGGTTGGTTGGTTGGTATTGGTTGGTGGGTTTGGTTGGTATGTATGTTGAAAAAGTGAACAGTTTGTTTGTTTTGTATATTTTTAAGTACTATAAAAAATGTCGACGTCGTGTCGTGCATTTAACACAATGGTTTTCAGTATAATCCGCAAGAGCCAAAATATGTCTGTGAATTATTTAACAATCTTTCATCCTTTTTTAGCAGTTAAAGTTAAAAAAAAGTTATTGGGCGTTTTTAATAAGTACATAAGGCCCGCCATGGGCCTGCAGCGCTCTGTCAAGCTTTCTGATAACAACCCAGTTCGAGTTGACGATGAACTGTGTTCCACGTTTTCGTCACGAGGAGAGTCATTATCCCCTCGAGCGCCAGGGGTTCATTGACCCGGAAAATTGCACTGTTTACGTAAATCACCAAAAATTTTTTTTTTCTTTGGATTTTTCTAGGAAAAACAAATATTATATTAGATATACAAGAATATGTATCTATGGAGACCTAAATAACTTTCGCGCAAACTTGGGGAAAACACGAAAATTAAGCATTTTTCAAGGACATTCAAGTTGTACAAACGTATGTACAATCGGCGCAACACTTCTTACAGTTTTCAAAATTTCTAACAGTACAATAATTTTTCAAAAAAAGTAATGAAGAATCTAAATAGATGTGCCAACCGTTTCACTGTGAGATATTTGCAAACCCCTCCTTAATTTGCCTACTAGGGCCAAGGTTATCCGAAAGGGAAGCTCGAACCCGGTACGAAAGGCAAGAAGGAACTGGGTGGGTTTCTTTAGTCAGTAAGAGTCTGACACTATGTCCCGCTCCGCTTAAGGGCGAGGGATGTCAATTAGATGATTTTTAGCCACCTATTCATATCTCTCAAAAATTACTAAATCGTCATTTTGAATTCTTACATTTTGTCCACAGCAACCGGTGAGCCGTCTGTTTGTCTAGCCATAGCATTTCTCCACGCAGCTCGGGAAGCAGTTCGTTCCGCTCGCCTGGATGCCGGTTATGACGATGTGTGGGTTGATATAGGTACGCGTAATGAATGGTATATTTTTTTTAATGATGATGACTCATAGAAAAGAAGTAGGATGGCATATTTATTGGCCTCAAATAAACAACAAAAATATTGATATGCATATTTGAGCCTGTACTTTATTGTCATCTTTCTCATCATGCTCAATTTCTCGCCCTTATTCCGTGTTGCTTGGGGTCAATGCTTTACGTTTTCTTATTCCATTCTGTCCTGTCAACCGTCTAGTTATCGCTTACGCCTTAGGTGTAAGGTCAAATTATTCAATGGAAACTTCTAATTTAGCAAAAAAACATTCATTCGATTTATTTTAATTTGTATTTTTTGGAATTAATTCAGCAGTTACTACTCCTTGAGTAATTAAAACTACTAAAAACCATCTAAGATATGGCTTTAAAAAACTCTTTCGCATTGCTGTCGACTGGTTATGTGCCCAAAAAACTAGTAATAAACTTCAAAAATTTTAGCCACTTTTTTTATTATTGTTAACCACTGTTTATTAGTATACAGTGAGACAGTGAGAGATAAAATGTCATCTAAGAGATGATAATCAATTTGTGCCATAAGTTTTGGCACCTTTATAAGTTTTCTTTATATTTTTTTTTTTGTTGTGCTTTTGGTTGATTGGCTTACACTGTCCTCTTGATACCCATTAGAAAATCGGTCCACAATTGACCGAGATATCGGTGAACATACATCATCATCATCTTCCTGCCATAGTTCCGTTTTATTTGGGGTCGGCGCAACACGTGAACATACATAAAAAAGAAAAAAAAACATACATTCAGCCGAACATAGAACCTCCTCCTTTTCGAAGTCGGTTAATAAAAAATATATTAATTTTGGTTTCAATACGTTGACACATTTTTAGTTTTTTTTTTAAAAACTTGATTAATTTATTACGTAATTTTTTTAATTAAAAAAATATAAAATTATTAAATTATTTACATCTTGTATATATTGAAATTTAGTTTATGAAAATTACCAAAGGAAAATGTATGACAAATAATTTCTTAAATAGAGATTTTTCTCAATTTCTCAAGATTTTCGTGTTTTTTTTTTTTCAAGAAACCTTATGGTGCTAGAATAGGTAATCCTTGACTAACCAGCGATAATATAAACAGATTAACTTAATATTTTTCAGAAATACCCTGCACGGTGGAAAATATCTTCATGGCAGTTGGACACAAGCTGGAACATTTTAAGTTGAAATAAAAACAATTATCACGAATTTCGAACAAATGGCGAGTGTATTTTATAGGATCTAATGTAACAAAACTAATGATAAAGAAAATAAAATATGTATACAATATATACATAGAAAGAATATAAAAGTTAAGTTAAGTTTTTTTTTTTTTGGTTAGCTTCGTAAAATGATAATGCTTCAGAAATAGTGACAGTAGTTTGGAAGGCTAAAAATACTGCTAAACCATTTTTTAAGTTGACAAAATCATCAAATAAATCTTACTCTAGGTGGAAGGAGAGGGAGTTTTAAATTATACAGTACAATATATTTTATTTTTAGTAATTGGATTTAATATGTAATTTATTTTAAGGAAACATAAATATTTTGTGAATTTTGAACTAACATATAAATAAGTGTTACTAACATACAATGTGGACCAAAAGTTGTCATCTATACATATAATAAAATCGTAGGAAAGTCAAAACTGTACATTGAATATTTTTTTAAAAGAATACTTGGGGCGTGATCTACAATCGATACCGAAGCCAAAAATATAGTTTTTAGAATTTTTGTCTGTTTGTCTGTTTGTCTGTATGTATGTCCGGGATAAACTCAAAAAGTACTGCATGGATTTACTTCAAATTTTGCATGAATATTACTAAGAGGTCGGGTCAACATATAGGCTACATATTATCACGCTATCACCTACGGGGGAGGAGCTGTGAATCTTTATTTTTCTTACGCATTCTGTGACAGCGTGTGATATAAGGACGCAAATTTAAATGTTGTTTTTGAGTAAGTCATGCTATTATCTAGCTTTACACTATAAAAACTACGCCATTAAAGTAACTTAGGCAGAGAAACATATTTTAATGAATGTTAGTAGTATAAACACAATTTTAAAGCAGCGCCATCTATGAGATTTCATCAAAATCAAATCAAGTTATATGTTAACAGTTTTTGGAAATTAATCATTTAAATTTGATCATGTTGGCGAGGTTAGTAGTTAGTTATTCTTAAAATTCATAGATGGTAATGTGCATTTTCTTCATATTATAGTTCGTTTTGACAAATTCAAGTTCCAAAATCTTGAGCAGAGTTGAGGAAGACAATTTAAAAAAAATGCGGTGTTAGGTATTACATGGTGGCATTTCTCAGACTCTGTGAAGTCGACCAGTTTGCGAAATCCCTTACGTATGACACGTACGACAAGCAAAGGGGTGTATTCAACCGACATCGACGAGGAGGTGCTGTGAAAGGTTTTCCGGGAATTTTCAAGGACACCGCATTCGGTAGGGTTTATACCGTGCACCCGAATAGTGGCGAATGCTATTTTCTGCGGTTGTTACATCACACTGTCCCAGGCCCAACGTCTTTCGCCTTTCTGAGGACATTTGATGGCGTGGAGTATCCCACTTACTGCGCAGCCTTTTGCCTAATTGGGATGACACCCTCGCGGAGGCAAGCGTCAGTGACAGTCCCAGCCACATGCAGCCTTTTTTGGAGTCGCGAACCCGGTAGCTTTGTGGGAGAAGTATTGAAATCATCTGTCTGAAGATTTTCTACGAACTTTGAGGCGTGCTACTTGAGACGAAGTCGAAGTAACTGATGAACGCGTGCTGACCACATGTCTCAGTTCACTTCAAGATGTGATCATTTCTATCGGCGGCAATCCACTGATCGAATATGGGTTACCAGCTCTCCAATCATCACCACATCAAGACCGTGGAAATCGGGAGTATAACGCTACAAATTACGATCCGGGCGAAATAACCACCATACGAAACTACCATGTCGCTTTGTTCTCTTGAGAGCAAAACCAAACTTATGACACCGTCCTTGAAAGCGTTGGGCAAAACCAGGGTAAAATGTTTTTCTTGGATGCTCCTGGTGGAACAGGAAAAACATTTGTTACCACTGGCATACTTGCAGAGGTCAGGAGCCAAGGCAAAATTGCTATTGCTGTAGCGTCGTCGGGAATCGCTGCCACACTGCTTCCGGAAGGCAAGATAGCACATGCTATGTTAAAAATTCCCATCGATTTAGAGAGCGCCAAAACGCCTGTTTGTGGTGTGTCACGTAACAGCGATAAGGGACACGTGCTCAAGGATTGCTCTCTGATGATGAGTGTACGATGGCCAATAGGAAGGCAGTTGAGGTCGTGGACAGAACCCTGCAGGACATCTGCAGGAACTAACATTTGATGGATGGTGTCACAGTTCTATTCAGTGGCGATTTCCGGCAAACACTTCCCGAGGTGACGCGGGGATCGAGGGCTGACGAGGTGTATGCTTCGTCGAAACGATCTTCGTTGTGGTCACGAGTTCGTACACTGCGCTTGACCATTAATATGAGAGCTCGGCTCGGCGGCAATGCACGTGCTCAAGAATTCTCCGATGTCCTTCTAAGTCTTGGTGAAGGCACTCTACCAGATGAGAGAGATGGACAGGTGGTGCTTCCAGAGTCTCTCGGTAGAGTGGTATTCAGCTTAAAAAAACTCATTCACTTTGTGTACGGGGACATCAGTCGTATACCGCACCAGCAGAATTCTTGGGTGTATGAGCGGGCCATTTTGACGCCCAAAAATGATCAGGCTGCGGCAATTAACGAATGCATTCTCTCGGAAATTGAGAAGAATGAAGTGGTCTACACCTCGATAAACACTGTTGTCGAGCAAGATGATGCCACACGTTATTCCACCAAGCTGAAAGTCGGTGTCCCGATTATGCTTCGAAGTTGTGACGGGACCCGCCTTAAAGTCATCTCGCTCCACACTGACACACCATTGAGATGGAAATTCTTACGGGTTTTGGCGTCAGCGAGGCAGTATTTTTACCACGCATTCCCCTCATACCCCATAACTTCCCGTTCCAGTTCAAGCGCATACAGTTCCCCGTGTGTGTTTGCTTCGCGATGACCATCAATAAGTCGCAGGGGCAGACACTGAGGGCAGCGGGTGTCGACCTCAGGACGAGTTGCTTCTCACACGGGCAACTGTACGTCGCTTGCTCCTGCGTCACCAGTACTGAGTCTCTTTACATTTTGGCTCCCGGCAGTATAAGTACTAACGTAGTTTATAGGGAAGTCTTGTAAGGTATGATACCTTTATACGTATTTTTACTCTTTTGTGTCCTGGAATGTATTCCTGCATTATTTTCTCTATTTCCTTCAGTCACATCTTATGACTGAACTCAGCAGGATTCCCATATAACTCTCTTCACTAGCTTCGTTTGCGAAAAAAACTTATAATGCTATTTTAAAAGTTGTTTATTTATAATGCTATAGCGACACTGGCACCTTAGGTATTTTTAGTGCTGTAGAGGCTTCACGCAGACGACGTCGCGGGCAGCAGCTAGTATAAAAATAAAATTAATAAAAATACAATTCCTCCTTTCTCTGTTGTATAATATAACCAATAGGAACATAAGTGGTACGTAAGTTATATTAAAATGTTCCCCGAGGCAACTATATTCTGGTTGTCTGAGTGTGCTAAGCCATTGATACACTTACTTACATCTACAATTCTTTTTTTTTTTTTCGATTTGTCTCTTTAGTCCGACCAATAGTCACTTAGACAGCTCTGTGTCTGCCCGCCTCGTTCGATGACATTTGGATGATTTTTACCCACAAAAAAGGTGATATGTCACAAAAACACGTGGAAAAAAATTTAGACCTTAATATAACCTCGTGGCTACTGTAGCCGGCAGGGTAGATGGCCTACTGAATATTTAGTTTGTTCTATGGATCTTTAATCTGAAAATAAAAATATTATTATTAAGATGTCGGGTGCAAAATGTTACACGATTTTTTTACATCTGCTTCGTCAGATCAACGAAGGTTCGTAATCTAGGGTTAATTCGTATATGTAAATAAATATTATTGTCCCTGAGGAAAAAAAAAATTATTAATATACATATTTTATATCGAGAAACGTAAAATGATTGAAGAACCCTGTCATTTATACTTCTGCTGCTGTTGCCATATGTAAATCTAATAGAACAGAAAAAAAAAATTCGAGACAGTTACAGCACAAAGAAAAAGAGTTTTGGGAACACATTGTGCATACAGTTAAGGAGTGGAATTCCCTACCGGAGTCTATGCTTCATGATAGCTGCAACCTGGGGTTCAAGAGTGAGTAAGTTACATTTAGACAAGCGTGCTCCATCGTCGACCACATCGTTTGTCGCTATTTGTCGGATGTGATAGTGGTCAAGCGCGAAACAACAGCAAAAAAAAGAGAAAAAGAGCACAGAATTGCCAAGCGAGTAATTAAAAGTAGTTTTTTAAGTAGGTCGCAGGTTATTTCAATAGTTACTTTAGCCGGCAGCTACGCGACGTGACCTTACCTTTAATTACTTTAATAACATACCTGTAGAGCCATCGCAATAAGTACCTGAGACTGATTCTACATGCTCATGCGCAGAAAAAACTGTGATTATGTCATCACAGACCAAAGAATCGCCACACTAGCTACAACTAGAGTACTGCGTATGGTTTGTAGAATATGACATTGGCTCCCTGCAAAGGGCGACTGAAGAAACAATGTGCGTTTTACCAAGTCGTGTTCTTTCAGTTGCGTGTTACATTCCAAGGCCACAATAACTCTTTTGAAAAATCTGGCAGGCCTTCGCAAAGTAAATAAATACAAGATTGGAAATTGATGGCCCGTTGCTATTTTAGCAACGAACGCTTCGATTTGTATAATATATGAGTTCGATCTTCAAAGCCTTGAGCACAGGCGTACGACGAGTATCCACCCATACGTTGTTGAAATCTCTACGGTCCGAACTAAGCGATTTGCCTTATCCCTGCGGTCTTCGTGTCCGATTATAATTTGAGTGTCTTCAAGGCGAAAGCGAATAGGTTCATAAACTAGTGCTCCACACCATCAGAGATTGCATCATTGCTTACTATCAGACTATCAGGTGGGATTGCAGTCAAGCACTAGATTATATTAATAAAAAAAAATATGTAAAATTTGATACTGTGTGATACATTTGATCTGTCTAGAAAGTTTTACGAATCCGTTTCTATCGTCTGTGTGCTCTACGCGTCATCACCGCAATACAATTACACCTTATTAGTACACAAGAGACCACAATTCTATATTGTGAAGTAATTTGCCTCTTAATGTGATTTTAATGAGCACCCATACAATTTCTTGCAAAAGGTTTGTACTTCCGGACATAATTTTATGATAAATCTACAAAATACATATACATTGTTGTCGTTGTATTATATTTTTTGAAATATTTGGAGCGTGTTGTCACCAAATAGCATGATATTTTATTCTAATGCAAACAGTCGGCCTCACATCTATGTTAACATTCTGTCCCTTAATTGATTGTACTTAATACGGCGTTTCAGTAGAATGCCAGCTGATCAAATAAGTGTGTTAAAAAAAGTAGTATACTATAGCAATACCCCATTGTACTTATAGATTTAAGTTTCTAGATTTTTTTATTATTTTGGTGTACAATAAAGTTTATTATATTTTATTCTATAAGTCGCTTAATAAAGGTTATTCCGTTCTACAGGGTAGCATTCTGAGTCCAATATTGTTTATGCTACAAATAATTTCTTTATTTAAATTACTTGCGAAAATGGGGTTGAGATAATAGTGTAATCATTTAAAGTTACATATTTTAAGTCATAAATTAATGACAAACTAATTTAAAAACCTTCTCGATCTCACGGCCACAAGGGCTACGATTTTTTTTTGGGTTAAAAGACTGAATCTGTTTGTTGGATTATGTTTCTCAATGAAATAATTTTCATCAAGAAGTACTTACTAAGATTACTAAATTTACTAATTACTATAAACGCATCATAAGAAAAACTAAAATCTTGAAAACTTTTCATAAATCGAGACACAAATCATAATGGAAGTAATAAAATATCAATTTTAAAAGCGATTACTACTCTTACCTATAACAAATGTATAGAATCTATCTGTTAAAGTGTGGAGACGTGATGACCTGAAATACAGCCCTCTGAAGCTTAGCTTAGGCGCCGAGTGTCTCACAATAAACCTAGAATAAAACATAAATTATATATAATCAAAAAAAAAATAGAGACAAATAATCAAAAAACCCTTTTTTATAACATTATGATCATGACCTTCTTCGCACATAAGTACAAAATCATCATTTGTATTTCTAAAAAAACTGGTAACTACTACAATTACACCATGTTTTGCCATCATTAACGTTATCTACATTAACGTGAATAATAAAATTTAATAAACATCTCTCATAGTGTTACAGTTTCAAGGTATAATAGCTGATGGATTTGGCAATCATATTGTTTACCTTTGCAGTATGCACAGTTTTTTCCCAACATGTGGGGTTGGTTTTCAGTCAGTCTTAGCAGGTGAATCTCAATACCAGTATTTCACTTGGAGCGACTGCATATCTGACCTTGGCAACCCAGTATAACACGTTAAGGCAAAACTGGAGTCAATATTCCTGGCTTCTGATTTTCCGTGACTTCTATCATAAGTTTACATACTACAACGAACCAATGATTTAACGTGTTTTCTAAAGTACAGAGGAATTTCTGACATTATGATATTGACCCATCGACAGACCAAACTGTTAATATTATCGAAGCTTTTAAATTGCGATCCATCCTTAATTAATACGCGCCTGAGACGGCCGCTCGTTCTACAATGCAGCGTTTGTTTATCAAAGGATGCAGCATTAAACATAGTAGAAATTCATTCTATCATTTTGAACGCTGTGACCTTGGCTACGAATTTTCTATTCGTTTGTTCTGACCACGTGAATTAACGTTGAGATGATGTCATTCTAGCGTTAACGATTGCAGATTATCAACTTGGCTAGAGGTTCTTGACTGCGATCCCACCTGACGGTAAGTAGTGATGTAATAATTTATGGTAAAGCGCACTAGTTTATCAAGAGCCTATCATCACTCTATCTGTATTTACTCCTCATCACCTTCCTTAATTGCACAGTATACCTTCATACTTTTCGTTGCTGATTCGTCCAAGCACATATAGCTTAACTGATTTATTCATCAAACCGTTAATGTTTTGATGCATGATAGTTGCATGAGGTGTCATTTACGAAATAAATTCTTGATTCGTTTGGTTTACAGTATTTATGTTACCTACTTATTTCATAGGACACGGGGTTGTCATTTCGTGTATTGCAAGCCTTATAGTACTTTCTATTTATACTCTAATATCCTTGATAGTTGTATACATGCCTTAGTTATTGATAGCACCTGTTGTCTTTCTTCATGGATTGAAATATCGAGATACAGAAGGTTGTTAATTGATTCTCCCGTTATACATATTCACTTAACTTTTGCGCTTAAACGTAGGGGCGCATAAAATAACATTAGTGTGTTGCGTTTTTATAATGTTTCTGTTATATCTTAATAGTATCAGGTTGATTGAGTCATTTGTTGTGGTGAAGTCCGCCTCGTCGATTATAACTGTACAGAAATCTTTCTTTGTAAAGTTTAAACTAGCAGCTAAAACTCAATTCAAACATTGCCTTGGATCTATCTCTGGGCTCGTTTTGAATCGAATATTTAAAGCCAATTTCTTTAATTCTTTATTGTACACCATGATAAATAACAAATATGTGGGTATCATAGTTTATGTACAAAGGCGAGTTTAACTCAATGTTGAGTTTTCTTTCAGCAAACCTTACATTTCATAATAAATCAGTTGCGTGATCTGGAACAGTTTGATTACCCACAAAATCGAAACGATCGGCATCTTAGCCTTTCAATCGTGATAATGACAGACACAATTTAAAGACAATAGGTGCGCGAACGTCGGCGTTCGCTTGGGGTTTAATGAATTAAATTGATATATTTAAAGTAAGCCAGGCATATATGTCCCGATCGGTGACAAGCCCCACTTGCAAAAAAGACACACATTTAAAATTTAGTGCTTATTCGAGTCGATCTGGTTGAAAGTTTAAATATAACGTCTTATTATGTTTATTGATATTTTATTACGCCATTCATAAAACAATTTTTTTTATGATTTAAATGGTTCATTTGTAACAGTTTATACTGCATTTTCCCATAAATATTACAATCGCGGACATTATAATATGATACATGAGATGTTGGTTGATATATGCGTGAAGATATGAAGTTAAAATTTAGTGTCAGATACTACTGCAAATGCTAATCTTAGCAGTAGTGAAAAAATAAAATTTCTAAGTCAATGCAATCTAAAGATAAGGCTTTTTATGCTCCGTTTATACGCATATTTTGACACTCTCTAGGAAATCAGAACCTGTAAGATACTTCCCTTTTACATAGAATCCGGATATTATGCATGAAGTAAGGTCTCATAGGACAAGTATGGGAAAAAGTCTACAAACTTTTATGTATTTACGCCTCATAATACCTATTTGTGGAAAAATCTTCGAGTGTGGTTTCGGGAATTGAACTTAATATTTATAGTAAGTATGTATAGGTAAGTTTGTATGATGCCCTTAGTGCGCGCGTCCGACTCGCTCATGCTCGGTTTTTTTTTAAATAATTAAGTATCATCGAATGGAGGGAAGACTGGATAGCGATACTAAAGAAGATATCTCTTGTTCTTCTTATTTTTAAGTGTTAGTGAGCTATGTGTGGGCCTTACTGAAGCTTAGCAACAAGAGTTATGTCCAAGTACACTGTACTATCTTTAGGACTCAAATCTTCGTCGGGCCTTAGTACAGGCCATGGTCCGAGGCGGAGGAATGCCAGGCGGTCGCCTCCTTCTGCGAAGCAGAAATGCTGGCTAAGGAAACGGCTGCGCGCGCGTGGGAACGGCCCTTAAGTTCCAGTTGCCGGGATCCCGATCTCAATTTCCAGCAATTTTAGGCGCAGGCCTGCGATTGGCGAGCACTGGGTACCACGTCGTCCGGTTGTCCGATGACAGCGCGTAGTGTTCCACGCGTGCCTCAAGGAGGTGTCGGCAAACCGTAGGCGGCCAGCTAATAGGGTCAAAGCCTACTAGAGCCATGTTAAGGGGATGCATCTCGACATACATTTTCACACAACCACTCTTACGCGATTATGACGTTATCACACGTTTTTCATTAGATATCTTGAAAACACAGTATCTTGTGGATATTATCTAGACTTCTATGGAAATCAATTTATAAATTTGTATAAAACTAATCCTGTTAAGGCTTCTGAAAATCTGTTATTTTGCATGAACTCTGACACTTCATAATTTACTACTCAAAAATGAAAAAGTCAAAAATGTACAACTATACAAGCCTAGCAAATTTTATCACGTTTTTAAATAATGATAATGTATTTCAAAAACTTCAAACGGTTTAAAAAAAAACACGTATTTCCTGGAACAACTTTTATAAAACATTCGAGTAAATCACGGAATTACCGAATGCTAACAGAGTTTTCAGGCGTTATCTCTCTTTTTTAGCGTTGCCTTTTCGTCAAACGTTAAATAAAGTAGCAAGCTTTTAAACCATGCTCGATGTTGACGATAGGCGAGTGGAAAAGCCGCCTCTTAAGTGACAATAAACCCGGGGCCCTGGAAAGCAAAGCAAAGAAAGAACAAACGAATGAGTTTCAGTCAAAAAATTCTGACACACTCTCACGCTCCGCCCAAGGGCGGAAGATTTCATTAGATGATCTCCCACCTAAAAAAAGGACTCAATACTTTACCTCTTATTGGCACACTAGTTTCCAATTGCCTAACATAATAATAATATTCCACAACTATCACACAACGCCGTCTAGTCCCAAGCTAAGCAGAGCTTGTGTTATGGGTACTAGACAACTGATAAACATACTTACATATTTCTAAATACATACATATTATAGATAAATTACACCCAGACACAGAACAAATGATTGTGCTCATCACACAAACATTTGTCCTGGGTGGGAATCGAACCCACGACCTCCGGCATAGCAGTCAGGGTCACTAACCACTAGACCAACAGGCCAGTCAAAACATGAGGCAACGTAAACTTTAGTTGGTTTTACTTATATAAAACTAGCTTTTGCCCGCGCGGCTTCGCACCCGCTCTTCCCTGCTCCACCCTACTATACCGTACTCTACCCCACTCTACACTACTCTACCCTACTCTACACTACTCTACCCTACTCTACACTACTCTACCCTACTCTACCCTGCTCTACCCTGCTCTACCCTGCTCTACCCTACCAAACTTCATATATACCATCTACTAAATAGTCCGAACAAAGCCTAAACATTTGGTTTGGATAGGTGAGCCCGTTCTTGAGTTATAAAATTACAACGAAAAGTGGCAATGATTTTTTTATAATAGATATAGATGTGTAATATATTGCTATGTGAGCGATATCTGTTGAGTATTATGGTGGCAGCCTGTTGTCAGTACAATATCATAGGCTTCGGAATATTAACGTGTTATAGGATCGTTGTGTCATACGCATATCGCAGGTTGTAATAGAAACAGTTATTATTTTTTTAATATTTGTTGGCTCCATTAATAAAATGGAATAAGATAGAATTGTATTTAAATAGATCTTCAACTTTGCATGTGAGTTATTCTATTTTTTTATTAACTAATAGAACGTATATTTTTTTAAGTAACTGATTATCCTATTACTAAATACGATTTATATTTTTTGGGTATCGTCTCTAATACAAGGTGTCTTATTACTTTAGGCTTAAATATTATAATAGTGAAGCGACTTTAGGGTTAAAAATATTTTGACACTTTTTTTTTTAAATTGATTTAGCTTTTCTACCTAATAGCAGCAGTTTTAAATATTTTTTCTAACAAATAGAAATTATTTCACACCAATAGCTGCATTTTGATGTTACAACCTTGAAATAAGTTTACGTACAATTATAAGATGTATCATTCGATTTTTCCTTATTACTTGATTCCGACAAAGCTATGGAAGTTGCGCTAAGAAAAGCCGCGGTTATTGTTATATTCAGGGTGGATTTTTTAAATAGGGCTATAAGGTCTTGCACTTTTATTTTTATAGTCACAAGAATATTATAATTAGATTGCCTTATTTTTTTTAGTAATTGCTAACAGCAATTGCTAACAGTAATTGCTAATTATAATATAAATAAAATAAATAAACAATTACAATTGGTGGCCTTATTGCGTTTTAAAATTTCTAACAGGCTATCTGGAATGGACAGATTACCTCTATACGAAATATTTCTAGCTGCATAACATATCTTGTAAATGTACTTACTACTAAGACATTGGGAAAAGAAGAGCTGTGATTTTAGCTGATTAATTTTGAGGTTTCCGTCTATTCAACTTAGAACAAACAACAACTAACAATAACAACAACAACAAGAACTTTTTTCTATGGTTTCTACAGTTTTTCTAGTGCTTGGAGAACTTAAGTTAGGTCAAAAGATATTTCACTAGCTTCTGCCAGTGACGACGCTCGCGTGTTTGATTTCTCCCACGGATATCGATGGTTTCTCCATACAAACTTAGGAACCCCGTTTTACCCCTACCTGTCAAATTTTAAGTTTGGACACGTTATAATTTCTAAGATTTTTTATTTATTTATTTATTTTGTGATTAATCATTGAGTGGTATTTCGCTTTTATATAATAGATGTACCTTAATGAAAACTCGTATTGGCTGCGAAATAATTTTTATGTGGAACACCTTATAGGCTAGTTGCCGTAAAAAAATAAAATAGTCCGTCTTTTAGGTTATTCAAAAATAAAGGACACGTATTTTTTATCCGTAAATTAATCCAAAACTGACAAAAATATAGCCCATTAAAGTTACGTGGAACGTCAGGCCGTGCATTTTTTCGCACACGGTGACGTCACACGTAACTTCAATGGGCTATATCTTTGTTACTTTTTTTTTAATCGAAAAAAGAAAACGTGTCCAATATTTATTTTTTATAATCTAAAATATGGACTAAATAAAACGTAATTATTTTGACCCTGGAAAATATCCCATTGTTTTTTGGGCTTATTGTAATCTGTGAATGCAATTAGCAGTAAAGTAAAATTTCTTCGAAAAATCTCCCCTGTCTAAAAAATCGGACTGTTATCTAACGGCCTATGCCACTTTAGGGAATTTGCGTTACGCCTTTTAACGGTTTTGCGCGAGTAAGACGGTTTTACCATGAGGAAAGTCATTTGAGACAAGTTCAATTTTTAACAGGGTTTTTCAAAAGGGTTCCGTAACCAAAGGGTAAAAATGGGACCCTATTACTAAGATGTATCTCAAGAACCCCGATAGCTAGACAGTTAAAATTTTCACATATTATGTATTTCTGTTACCACTATAACAACAAATACTAAAAACAAAATAAAATAAATATTTAAGGGGGGCTCCCACACAACAAACGCGATTTTTGCCGTTTTTCTCTACGCTCGTTACGGAACTCTGCGTGAGCGAGTCCGCCTCGCACTCGCCCAATTTTTACTTTCAATATTTGAGCATAAATAAATTAGGAAATTACAGAAAACTGTGACTGTTATTAACCTTTAAGCGTTTGACTGTTTATTACTAAGGCAGAACAACTTCAGTCGGGTCAGCTAGTATAACATATTATTTTATGTAAATGTTGATCAATTATGACGCGCGACACCGGGTCACAAGACACAAGGCTTGACGGTCGACACCAACCACCGAGCCTTGGTAAGCACCAAGATGACGGGTCTGGACTCTGCGGTCAGAGGGTGAAGCCCTGACACCACCTGCCACACCCCATAACGGGGATGTAACGAAAGCCACGTTTGTCGTTTGTAGTATTGGACGACAGTGTATGTAAATCCCAATTACAGGCATCACAGTTAGTGTGGGCAATGCTTTGCAATTCACCTGCTGTGGTCTTCCCGTCCGATTATAATTTAGCAGTCTTCAAGACTAGAGTGAATAGGCTTTTAATAAACTAGTGCGCACGACCATCACCATGAACGATTGCATCACTGCTTACCATCTGGTGGGATTGCAGTCAAGCTAGATATTTTATATAATAAAAAAAAATTACAATTTTAAATTTTTAGGTGCAGTTCCAATATTAAAAAAATGACTTCAATAAAATTCAAGATCAACGATAAAGAATATGAAGGTAAGAAAAACGCTATCATTTTAAATACATATTTTCTATTCCTTATAGCTTGATAAGCCGATAGGAATGGCCTGCAATCACCGAAGAAAGATGTATGAGGAAAAAGGAGAGGGAGGCATTCGCCCAGCAGTGGGATATATTTATACATAATCAGCCATTTTAATGTTCCCACGGCTGGGACTCAGGCCTTCTCTCTAGGAGAGAGAATGGGCCGTAATCTACCACACGAGCCCAGTGTGGGTTGGCAAATATCGCATGTCGGTTTCCTCACGACGTTTTACTATTCACTGTTTTAAGAGCAGTGGTGATGAAACAAATTACAAAAAGTTATACGCCTTGCTGGGTTTGAACCCACGATCTAGAAACTCGTAAGTCGGAGCCGTCAGCCGCCGTTACCAGTCAGCCACCACTACTGAAGCAGTAGGATATAATAGCCTAACTACCATTACTAACATTGTAACATGTCAATTATAAAATGCCTTGCCCACACAAGTACTTACAAAACTGTTCGCAAAACTGGAAAAACTGGCTAGCTGGTTGTACTAGCTGAGTTGGTCAACAAATATAACGTAACTGGAAAAGCGAGCTACGCTCAAAGTTCCTTTTAAGGATTACGAGATTGACCAGGAAAGAACCGGAATTACAAATGAAGCTTGCCGGGTTAACAAGCTGAAGAGGCGGTGGGCCGATTATGTTTGTCGAGAACCCATAGTCCTACAACCCTAGTATCAGCCAGCGTAGCTTGGAACACTAGCCAAGAGGGTAACGACAGACTAGACGAGTTAGGAAGGAGCTTAGCAAAAACGAATGTCCAAACAAAGTACTCATCAGACGATAGACGGCTACTGTAGGACATAGGTCTCCTCCAAGCGTCGCCACAATGAACGGGACTGTACGTCTCGCATCCACCGGATTCCCGAAACCTTTACCAGGTCATCTGTCTAGCTTGTAGGAGGCAATCGAACGCTGCGTCTTCCGGTACGTGATCGCCACTCTAAAACCTTTCGGCCCCAAAAGCCATTTACTCTGCGAGCAATGTGCCCTGCCCTTTGTCACTTGGGTTTGGCGATTCTTCGTGCTATGTAGACAACCTTGGTTCTCTTGTGGATATCTTCATTTCTGATTCGATCACGAAGGAAACACCGAGCATAGCCCTTTTCAAACAAAGGACTATGATAGGTTAATTGCCCCTAATATTTCATATTTTTCAATACGTCAAGATTTTTCTAAGCTAATCAGATTTTGCAAATAATTCTAGTGAACGGCAATTACGGTCCGGATGTATCTCTTAATGAGTTCATCCGCACGGTGGCGGAGCTTCGCGGGACAAAGGCGATGTGCCATGAGGGTGGATGTGGTGCCTGCATCGTCGCCGTACGCGCAGCCTTCCCGCCTACCAATGAAGTGAAGACCTTTGCTGTTAACTCTGTAAGTACCTAAACAATCATTTTTTGTGTGTTTGAGGTAGTTCAATGTTCAATAGTTTCTCCTGACCTTGTCTTCTAGTTTACTCTTGAGGAAGGGGGAGTGTACAATAGTTTCTCCTAGCCTCGTCGAATATCTTTGCCACGGCACTATTCTAGCAGTTACCACTGTTGTATTGGCGTTCATAGTCGAAGATCACCAGTTTGGAGGTATGCGGAACAGAGAGTAAAGTTCCACATATCTCTGTTGAAAATAGAAGATCCTACGGCCAGATGAGTAGTATGTCTGGTGGGCAACTGCCAACAGATAAATTATTTTCGGACTTTTCTATATTTTCAAATCGCGCGAAGAACTTTAATTGCGCGATGCAGAATTACTCGTAGTTCTTATGTGACGCCATAAATGTCACTACAAAATAAGCTAATATTTTGCTTAAACTGCGAGGTTTGAGTTCAATATCATTTTGCTAACTATGAAAGACTTGAATATCTTCTGCTACCTTTTTTTCATCATCATCATTTCAGTCGAAAGACGTCCACTATGGGACATGGGTCAATAGGATTTTTTTTTCAACCAACATTAAATATTTTCTCACGCCCGGGATGGAACTAGAGACATTGTTAAACCATTTAAAAAATCAACGTGGGTTTCTTCAATTACATTTTTTGGAATAGTTTAGAAGAAAACCATACGATTGTAAATTCTAAAAGTTTAAATGGGGATTGAACAAATCAACACATTCTTCATAAAAAACTCGCCATTTACCCTCTGGATTTGCGTGGTAGCTACGAAGGAAGCAAAAAACATATATTTATTTTTTAAATACACACACACTATTCTTACAAGTTGAATCTAATACAATAACCACCATTGTATTAGATTCAACTTGTAAAGATAACCAAACACACAAAATATAAAATCAGACTTAATACAGTAATAGTAACTAATATTTAAGTATAACTAACAAATAAAACTATTAAATATAAATTCACTCTCATGGCTCGAAAATAGATCAGTCCGTTCATGCACTTTGTTTAGTACACATACATATAAATTCAGTTGTCTTCGATAAACAAAGTTATATGATAGGGCGACTGGTAATTAGTGTACGATACTTAAACACGTGATTGTGCTCATGATAACCAACAACTTTTATTATGGGAACAAAACTGAAATCGTGAAAAAAAATCAGCTGTTCAGTATATTTATGGTTGCCTAATGTACTGAACAGCTGATATTTTTTCCGCGATTTTGGCTTTGCTCCCATATTAAAAATTGTTTGTTATCATAAGCACAATCACGTGTTTAAGTATCGTACACTAATTGCCAGTCACCCTAAATAAGCGACAAAGATGACCCGGATTCCGTGAGACCACTTTGAGAGAGCCACTATTTCCCAGGGGTCAATAAATAATTACCCTTAATGGACCAACCGAACACAGGGAAAAAACATATATTGATCAGTGTGTGCACAAGCTTAGACATAGACAAGACAAATAGTATCTCGGACAGAGAGGAGGGATCTTCAAGGTAACGTTATTAACATTTTGCAACAATTTATCAAATAGTTTTTTATTCTATAGACCTTTAGAAGATATAAATAGGTGCGAAACAAAAAGTTCTAAAAACGTGCTGAAATTAGTTGTTAATAATTCATTTGTCAAGGTCAATTTTGTGTAGGTACGCCATAACCACGGCGATAAGTCCCCTCTTTAAGGACTGGCACCACAATATAATCACTTTCCACCTGATGCTGGTCCTCAGCTGAAACGTTTTAAAATAAGTACTCAATAACTAGGTACATGAGCACTCATAAGACGTCAGAAGCTAGTGCACAGTTCCAATTGGTCATTTCCTATGGAGAAGAACTGTCAAGAAACTCCCTGCTTACTCCATGGTTTAATCAAGAACAGAAGTGCATTTTTATCAGCCTCCTTGCTGGCCTATCACCATGGGATATGGAGGCCACAGTCCTTGCACGCATGCACGATTTGCGAGTGGAGATGCAACGCCGGGGCAAAACTTCGCTACCGTGCCAAGTCGTGGCATGACGGACCAAATTCCGGCAGGATCTGATGGTGGAATAGCGACAGCGACTGTCGCAACCCAGTATTCGGCACGCCATAATTAGAGCGTTAAGTGTTCTCTTTGAGGAGTGGTGTCTTTACCTTCAGTATGACGCAGGTCCTCACCAGACATGGGTTATTTAGTTCGGGAGGTTCCTGCACTGAATTAGTATAGTTGGCCAAATTTTTTTTCAGCACTCCTTTAAAATAAAATTTGCTCTTGTAATCGCTACATTTGATTTTTTACGAGCTCAAGTCAAGGTTCTACGAGTATCTAATACAACCTTTGATCCTTCGACATTGATACTAGTGCATAAAAACCAAAAGTTTTTACTTCCTCAAAATGTTTTGCATTTTTTACGATAGATGGATTATTATTATAAGGCTTAAGTACTTTGAACGTAAGAAACTACGATTATTCCTCATAAGATAAGAACACACATGAGGTAATTGGTACACCATTATATCATAATGATGATGATGAAGCAAAGATAACAGATGGTTTCTTTTGTTTTATCCTAATTAACTGATTTACTTTGCAATCAATTCGTCTTTGACTAAGCGTTTTGTCTGGTCGTTTATACCGCTTACATTGATGGACTGGAGCAATTTGTCTGCTACGGCCTGCCCTCCTGATTATAATTTGTGTCTTCAAGGCTAGAGTGAATAGGCTCCTAATAAACTAGTGCGCTTCATCATCAACTATTGCATTACTGCTTACCTTCAGGTGGGATCGCAGTCATCAAGCATATTGTGCCTACACTAAACAAAAAACCGGCCAAGTGCGAGTCGGACTCGCCCATGAAGGGTTCCGCAGCAGCAAATAACATAACATAAAAGTTCTTGTTATGTGTTGTAACTTTGATCGATATTTTAATAATAGTGTATTTTTTTCGATTTATGACGCATTTAAAAAAAACTACTTACTAGATTTCGTTCAAACCAATTTTCGTTGGTAGTTTTTATAGTAACGTACATCATATATTTTTTTTAGTTTTATCATTCTCTTATTTTAGAAGTTAGAGGGGGGGGGGGGCACAAATTTTACCACTTTGGAAGTGTCTCTCGCGCAAACTATTCAGTTTAGAAAAAAATGATATTAGAAACCTCAGTATCATTTTTGAAGACCTATCAATAGATACCCCACACGCATGGGTTTGACGAAAAAAAAATTTTTGAGTTTCAGTTCTAAGTATGGGGACCCCCAAAAAATATTGCTTTATTTCTATTTTTGTGTAAAAATCTTAATGCGGTTCACAGAATACATCTACTTACAAAGTTTCAACTGTATAGGTCTTACAGTTTCCGAAAAAAGTGGCTGTGACATACGGACGGACGGACAGACAGACAGACAGACAGACAGACAGACATGACGAATCTATAAGGGTTCCGTTTTTTGCCATTTGGCTACGGAACCCTAAAAAGGCGTAGGTTCTTGTAGGAGAGAAACCTTCTCATAATACGAGACGTGACCAGGACTGTACCGCTTTCTGAATCAAGCCCTTAAGCCAGACGCCTAACCAGGGCCTTCTGAAGTGTTGCTCGAAGTTTGTACCCATTAAGCCTATAGCTGACACGACTATTGGTGCAATGATCACCCAATCCAAATCCCACGTATCGACGACCTCGCGAGCCAAGTCAATATCAAGTATATTGACTTGGCTCGCGAGGTTTTTTTTTTTTTCTCGCCTTTCACGTGGGTTTCGTCGTGTGGGATGATATGTCTATTTTTCTTCTTCTTCTTCTTTTCGTATTGATAGACGTGAACAATTTTTTTGACCAGTATTTGGCAAGCTTTACAGGTCTGTTATTTGCCTTGTATAAATCCTGAAAAGTGCTGGAGGATGTGCAGCATAGCAGGTGACGCATGCCCTGTGCAATGACTCCATGCTGCCACTGTGTTAGTGATGGCTCGAGAAATACCCTATTAGCCAGATTGCTTTTGAACGGCCAACCAGAGTCGGCAGTTGGTCAAGAGCTGGTTGTAGTCTCTGAGTATTTTGTATGAATTCTGCCCGAGTCTATGTCGATTTCGCGGCCCCGTAACAGTGGTTTTATTTTTGTAAAAAAACAACAATAACTTTAAAAAAACCGGCTGTACATATTTTTTTTTTTTTCAAATATTTCCGCGACGTAATCTCGTTTTCTATTTCGATTCGCGATCTTTTTTATCAAGCCAACTAACTATATCACGTTTTAATTTTTGCGCAGCTGTTGGTCATATTATAGTCAATTTTAATAAAACAATTTTTCATGGTGTTCTCTTTTATATTTGTGGATTTTTAAAAGTGTGGAGGTTTAAAAAAGTTAAAAACGAGAAGAACGTGGTCTTAGAAATTTTCAGATTGACCACTGCAGTTCGCGATAAATGTCTGTTAAGAGTATTATTATGACACGCTTTTGCTGGTGTGTGGTACAGAGGTTGCTTCAGATACCGTCACTTCGAGACACAATAGTAAGAAAAGGACGACGGCGTGCGCATGGCGTTTAATGAATTAAAGGCTTCAGTTAAAACTCTTGAGTTTAAGGAGTTTTGAAAAAGACTAAGTACGTTTAACTGTGAACCTTTATAATACGCATTTATTTTTAAAGATTTTTTTTTTTTACGCTTCTTTGAAATACTTAATGACAGACATCTGACATGGGATGGACGCAAAAGGTCGGCGGCGGCGTGTTTATTATTTTTTTATAACAGCCTTGATGTAAAAAGTACCTAATGTTTTTATTGCAGATTTCTTATTGAAGACACTTACTAAACGCCTACGTGGTCTTATGGTACGTAGAAGTATTAAGATAAAAAAAGACGTGTGGCACTCGGGGACTGTCGCGGTAAAGCTATTGCATAGCATTTTTATCAACTTATGAAATTATAATTATTTATTTATTTTATTTATTCAGTATTTTTTTCCTTTGTTTTTTTTTCTTTGATATTTATTGAATTTACACTTTCACACATTGAATCACCACGCTCAAAAACAAATGAGTGGGAGGGGGTGTTAGGTTATTTTCATTACGGAAATTCTGGATTCGGTCTCCACGCTCAAGGCCCGCGATAGAAGCTATGCAATAACTTAAAAAAATGGTTGGTTTTCTATCGTCTAAATTTCGGGGAGTGTGTTGAGTGTGTGTGTTTCACAACATAATTCCGCCAAGTCCGTTCCATCATCGGACCACACGACTACAGCGTTGCACCACCTGTACATGATAGACATTCCACCCATACGCACAAAGCAAAATTGTGCGAATACAAATCATTTTGGGAACACATTTATTGTTCGTAAAGCCAAGGAGTGGAATTCCTAGCAAGTACCCAGCCGGGTCGAAGCCTACTGGGGCCAGGGTTATCCGAAAGGGCGCTCGAGCCCCGGTATGAAGGCTAGAAGGAACGGGGTGGGTCTTTTAGTCAGTAAGGGACTGACACTATCTCCCGCTCCGCCCAAGAGCGGGGGATGTTATTGGATGATTTTTTCAAATTATTTTTTTTTCTTTTATTTTTCAGTGTCTTGTATCCGCATTATCCTGTCATGGTTGGGAGGTGACTACAGTTGAAGGTATTGGGAACAGAATCAAAGGCTACCATGATATACAGACTAGACTTGCCAAGTTCAATGGCACCCAGTGTGGGTACTGTACTCCTGGATGGATTATGAATATGTACAGGTAAGTTAATATCATCATCATCATCATATCAGCCGAAAGACGTCCACTGTTGGACATAGGCCTCCCCTTAAGCGTCGCCACAACGACCGGTCCTGTGCATCACGCATCCATCGGATTCCCGCGACCCTGACCAAGTCATATGTCCACCTTGTTGGAGGCCGTCCAACGCTGCGTCTTCCGTTGGTCGACCCTATCCAAAACCTTTCGTCCCCATCGACCATCTGTTCTGTGTGCAATGTGCCCTGCCCATTGCCACTTAAGTTAATATCAACAAGCTCAAACTTCAAACCAGAATAGTTTATATCTTGATAATTCAAGCAAATATTGTTATAATATATTAATATTCATTGATTTCCGATCAATATGAAACTATGGATAAACTTGTTTGATACAACATTAGTTTAAGTATATGCAAAACCCGAAACACACTATGTACAAAATTTCATAACTGTGAATAATCACTAAGTTAAAGCTTGTTATGTTAGCAAAAATCATCGAGCCTTCCAGGCGACTGAGGCGTTGTTTTGCACTTACGCCCAATGGTTTGCTGGCGCCCAATACCCGCTATGGCCTGCCGTGATCTGTGTTGTAATAAGTGTCGGTGGTGTCCAACTTGTGACCTTTTAAACATTTTTTTAGGTTTCGCATAAGCTAAAAAGAAAGTTGTTTAATAATAATATTAAAAGAATAACATGCATGAATAATAATATATATTGAACACTCAAGGGACTTTGTGTCATAAAGTCCCATTTATTATAAACACGAGTTGATGACACAAATCATTTGGCTTTCTGAGTAAAACTTCAAGTGTTCGTCTTACAAATTTTCGACTTATTTTTTTTAAACACTCCTTGGATAACAATGCAATATCGAATTACAAACGATATTGTAAAACCTACGTCATTTTAAATATATTTTTTGCTTACTAATTCCTACAAAAAAAAAAAATATATATATATTTGCGAAGCCGCGAATACTAATCTCAATTTGATGTTTGAATCTGTAGATATCTTTTTAGGACTTAAAAAACCTTTACGAAAATTATATACTGCCTACTGTTACAGTTCTTTCGTAGTAAAGTTTGATAAGTTAGTTCATATTGTAGTAATAATCTGAGCTGTTCAGTAGACTGTTGGCGAAGGTTGCCTCTATGTGTGTTAGGTTAGGTTAAAGTATTCATATGAGTATTCTTTGGGCAAAGTTGAAAAACCATTTAGTACTTGTTTATCACCAAGTTTACAGTAAACATTGTTACTGACACTTGGCCGTCAACACTGGTCAGTTGTTGCTAGAATCTGTCTTACAAGTTTTAATCGAACCTATTTATATGATTTTTATTTCAGTTTATATGAATCAAAAAACAAAAACCTAACTTCAGTGGAAGTTGAGAACTCTTTTGCTGGTAACATGTGTAGGTGTACTGGATACAGACCCATTGCTGATGCTTTCAAAACCTTTGCTAAAGACGCTGATCAAGCACTTTTGGATAAACTATGTGACCTTGAAGACTTGGACTTTATAAGTCCCTGTGCACTTAAATGTACCAAAAAATGTTCTCACAAAGACAAATGTTCTAAAGGAGGTCTAAAAACTAATGATGAAATCGGAACTGATGAAAAAGAATTTGAATTTATTCATAAACCTGATGACAAATTGATGGTAGTAGATGCCGGAAAACATAAATGGTTCAAAGCTTACAACTTAAGTGACGTTTTCAAAACTATGAGTATTGGAGATTATAAGCTGATTGCTGGAAACACTGGTCAAGGTAACGAATAATTGATTACAGTAAAAAAAAAATACAAGGTTATATACTGGTTTTTTGTAAGAGGTCACTTTTTTGTAACCTATTTAGTATGGTTTATTGGTTTTAAGATGTCTTATGTAACCGGTAGTAACTTGCATGTACTTAGTAATATTTACCTGACATACTTACAAAATCACAGTGACTTGCAAACAAAAATCCATCAAAAGATAATTTATTTGTTTTTTTTTTTTTATTTTAAATACATTTTTTACACGACAATTACCTGTACCTAAACCAAATTGATTGATATTAAAACTAATGTCAGAAAAAGGAACCCTGTGGGACATGGAAATGGTGTCAATCACACAGTTTACTATGTCTGTCGAGTAGTCGAGGCCTACCTGTCGGACAGGTATATTGTCTACCCCGGTCACCAGGGAGACTGGAAACGTCGGGAGATATCGTGCGGTGTTCCGCAGGGGTCGGTATTAGGGCCACCCTTGTGGAACATTGGTTACGATTACGTGCTGCGGGGCGACCTCCCTGACGGGGTCAGCGTGGTCTGCTACGCAGACGACACGCTGGTTCTAGCGCAGGGAGAGTCATACCGGGCGGCGGTCGCTTTAGCGACACGCGGGGTTGCGATAGTCGTTGGTAGGATCCAGGAGTTGGGACTCGAGGTGGCGCTTCACAAATCCGAGGCCATGTGTTTCCACGGTCGCCGATCTCGGAACGCGCCGCCAATGAGTTCCCAACTCACGGTAAGAGGAGTTCACATCGGTGTCGGGTCGACGATGAAGTACCTGGGACTCGTCCTCGACAGCCGGTGGAATTTCGTGGAGCATTTCCGATGTCTGGCTCCCAAACTCAACCGGACTGGGGCTGCGCTCAAGCGGCTCCTGCCCAACCTTGGGGGTCCAGACGCCTCCTGCCGGAGGCTCTACGCGGGGATCCTTCGGTCCATGGCCCTCTACGGGGCGCCGGTGTGGGCGCCGTCGCTGAAAAAGCAACCGGCGGCCATACTGAACGCCTGCCAGAGGGTCATGGCAATTCGGATGGTGCGGGGATACCGCACGATTTCCATGAAGCGGCGAGCCTCCTGGCTTGCCTACCACCGTGGGATCTGGAGGCAACAGTCCTTGCACACATGCACGACATGCGCGTGCAGGAGATGCAACGCCGGGGTGAAAGTCCTCTGCCGCGACAGGTCGCGGCATGGCGGACAGAGCTCCGGCGGGATCTCATGGTGGAATGCGTTAGCGACTATCGCAACCCCGTCATGGGCACGCCACAATTATGGCGATAAGTCCCCTCTTTGAGGCGTGGCCTGAAAGACCTCACGGCGTCCTTACCTTCCGCATGACACAGGTCCTCACCGGAAATGGCAAGTTCGGGAGGTTCCTGTTCCGAATTAAAGCGGAAGTGACGCCCGGGTGTCGCCACTGTGCGGAACGCCCGGAGGACACGGTGGAGCACACAATCGCGGTGTGCCCTGCTTGGGCGGAGCATTGCCGTGCCCTCGTGGGGGTGATCGGCGGCGGAGACCTCTCGCGCCGGGCCCTGGTCGAGGCCATGGTCCGGAGCGAGGAGGAGTGGCAGGCGGTCGCCGACTTCTGCGAAGCAGTAATGCTCGCTAAGGAGGAGGCTGACCGCATCAGACAACGGCGTTCTCGCCGCCGCCGCCGGGATTCCGATCCCGATTTCCAGCCACCGTAGGCGCGGGCTTGCGGACAGTGAGCATTGGGTAGCTCGCTGTCCGGCCGTCCGGTAACCGTCCGGACCAAGCCCAAGTCGTCGACGGCGCGCGCTGTTCCCGCGCGCCTCAAGGAGTTGTCAGCAACAGCAGGGGCCCAGCCGGGTCGAAGCCTACTGGGGCCAGGGTTATCCGAAAGGGCGCTCGAGCCCCGGTACGAAAGCTAGAAGGAACGGGATGGGTTTTTTAGTCAGTAAGAGTCTGACACTATCTCCCGCTCCGCCCAAGAGCGGGGGTTGTCATAAGATGATTTTTCCCATCGAAAAAAAAAAAAACAGTTTACTATGTAACCTAGCCATACACCAGTTGCGATATTTTTATTTAACCAGTATTACCAAATAAATTCCCATAAAAATATTAGATATATGGGTATAGAAATTTTATGTGATAAATTAAAATAAAATAACTTTCATTTATAAAATACTTAATATTTAAATTTTGTCACACTATATAACCTGTGCTGGTAAATAATATAATTATTTAACTAAAATCCGAAACGGGATTCTGTGTTGAGAAAAAATACTTCAAATTTACTGAAATTAACGCAGTGTTATGGTCTTTGAGCTATTTCAAACATTTTAGCTTAATTACTAAAAAATGAATATCAAACAACGGCAAAATGGATTTGGCCACCATAAAATATTTATGAAAAAGAATCAACGAAATTGTACACTGGACCCTACCCTCTATTGTCATCTCTCTCTATTGATCAATGGTTTCATCATCATCATCATATCAGCCGAAAGACGTCCATTGTTGGACATAGGCCTCCCCCAAGCGTCGCCACAACGACCGGTCAATGGTTTGCTGGAAGAAAACTCAACTTTGAGTTAAGCTCGCCTATGTACATTAACTTCCACTTATTTTTTTGTTGTTATAGTGTACAATAAAGAATAAAGAAACGAATGTTGAAATTTTGATGAAAATTTTGCAGGAGTATACCACGTCACAGAGTACCCAAACATCATAATAGACATATTTAACGTAGCTGAACTGAAGGGGTACACGATTGATGTGAATCTAATACTAGGCGCTGGCATGCCATTATCAGAGATGATGGATCTTTTCCTTAAATTAGCAGCTGAGAAAGAAGAATTTTCGTACTTGAAACAATTTTACGATCACATGGATCTAGTGGCACATATCCCTGTCAGAAACGTGGGTATAATCGTACATTATCCTTTCACAAAATTTTGCTAACGCCTGTAACACTTTAAAATGTTTATGTTGCAGATCGGCACAATAGGCGGCAATCTGTGTTTAAAACATGTTAATAATGACTTCCAATCAGATGTGTTCTTACTTTTTGAAACTGTTGGAGCAATGATAACAATTGGTATGAAAAACTTTGACTATGTTTATCTTTAAGTTATTTTTCATCTAACTTTAACCTTTTTTTGGAAGTCGGTTAAAAATAGTTGCTATGTTGATCCATTTGCTTACTGCACAGTTAAAACAAAATTTACACTGCACTCTAACCCTTATAATTATGTTGTCTTATAAATTATTACAGCTGAAAGCGCTAACAAGGAAGTTAAGATGACAATGACAGAGTTCCTTAAAATACCAATGCAAGGCAAAGTAATTAAAAACATATTGCTGCCACCGCTTTCGCACTGCTGTGCGGTAAAAACTTATAAGGTATTTGATTAATTGACTCATTGGAGAAAGTTGATTATTTCACTAATTAATAATAATATTTTATAACTTTAACATACAGGTTGAATCAATTTTTAAATAAATATGACCGTACCTTTCCATTACACTCTGTTTGAATTATATACTTTAAGTAACAGAATTTATGTCATATGATAAAAATATTTTTGATACATCTCATTTTTTTTATAATTTTCAGATTATGCCTCGATCCCAAAACGCTCACGCAGTTGTTAATGCGGGATTCTTATTTAGATTTAAAAAAGATTCAAATATAATAGAAAAAGCTTCAATCGTCTACGGAAGTATTTCAGCAACATTTGTACACGCAGCAAAAACTGAAGAAGTTTTAGTAGGGAAAGATCTTTATACTGACGAAACTTTACAATTGGCATTAAAATCATTGGAAGATGAAATAAAACCTGAAGAAGCACCACCTGAACCTTCAGCAGCTTATAGAAAGATGTTAGCTTTGTCTTTGTATTATAAGGTAGGTATGAAAACTGTATAACAAAAAAAAAAATTGACCCAGAACCGTCGAGCATTACGAGACCACTTAATTGACATCACGTTTATATGTCCATTTTATAAGCAATATAAAAGACATCGATTAAAGTAAGAAGTATTTTTAAACAATATTGTACATTTGTAGGCAATTATCAGCTTATGTCCAAGTGACAAAATAAATCCGTTGTACAAATCAGGAGGCGAAGCTATAAAACGACATAAATCTAAAGGAATGCAATCCTTTGAAACTGATAAGAGCATATGGCCATTAAACCAACCTATACCAAAAATAGAAGCACTAGTGCAGTGTAGTGGTGAAGCTACCTTTGCAAATGACCTGCCAGGGCAAGCCGGTGAAGTGTTTGCTGCTTTCGTTACTGCTGATGTAGTTCCTGGCAGCATTATTGAAGATTTTGACACCACTGAAGCGTTTGTGAGTATAAATATCATTGCTTTATATACATAGTTTGCATAGAAACCTTAATTGAGCAGTTTGAGATAAACACATAATTTTGATCATCACAATTTATTTCAGAAACTACCCGGAATAGTTGCCTTCTACACAGCAAAAGATATCCCAGGAGATAATATTTCCACCCCTTCTAATATACCATTTATGACTGACCCAGAAGAAATACTATGTTCCAAAGAAGTCAAATTTTATGGACAGCCAGCAGCTATAATAGTAGCAGATAGAGAGAAAACAGCAAACAATGCAGCACGGCTTGTAAAGATACACTACTCTTCTATAAGCAAGAACAAACCTATGACAAACATTGACCAGGTACTAAAATCTCCAGAAAAGGATAAAAGAGTGAGAGCAGATCAAGCAGTAGAAGCGACCGATGTTGGTAATGATGTAAAAACTGTTATTAATGGTGAATTGGAACTGGAAGAACAGTATCATTATTATATGGAACCCCAAACCTGTGTGGCTAGGCCTACTGAAGACGGAATAGAAGTGATCTCGTCTACTCAGTGGCTTGATCTAGTCAACGTAGCTATAGCACAGTCATTGAAAGTCCCTGTGAACAGGTATATGCCAATTTACCAAGAAATTATTGAGGAGATTATGGATCTTATTAATACGTTTAGATTAACAATACATTTTGACTTTAAATTATTCATAAACTAAGACAACTTTTCACATTATTTTAGCGTTAACGTGATCGTTCGACGAGTAGGAGGCGCCTACGGTGGTAAAATTACTCGTGCTACTCAAATTGCATGCGCTGCAGCACTGGTCACCCATCTTTCGAACAAAACCTGCAGAATGATATTGCCTTTGCAGATAAATATGAAGTCCATTGGCAAACGAACTCCTACTAAGTGCAATTTTGAGGTAAAATTTTTAAGCTCACAACAATATTTTTTTATCGTTCTACATTGTTCTCATATCAAATCCGAGTGCCGAGTGGTCTAGTGGTTAGTGACCCTAACTGCTATACCGGAGGTCGTGGGTTCGATTCCCACCCAGGACAAATGTTTGTGAGATGAGCTTGATCATTTGTTCTGTGTCTGGGTGTAATTTATCTATACATGTATGGATTTAGAAATATATAAGTATGTTTATCTGTTGTCTAGTACTTATAACACTAGCTCTGCTTAGCTTGGGGCTAGACGGTGTTGTGTGATAATTGTGGAATATTATTATTATAATTATCGAGGGGTTTTCCTGCAGTCAAACGACTAATTTGATCGGAGTGGAGGATTTTCTCTTTAAAGATTTAGAATAAAACTTAGTTCAAGGATTCATATTATATTGCAAAATGCAAATATTTTGTCCCTTTTATAAATCTGTGACGTAGAAAACTAATGTTTTTGCTGTTTATTGGTAACATTTGAAAACCCTGTAAATACAATTATTATTTTTAACTTTTATTTACTCTTTGTGCTTCCAGCTTGGCGTTAACAGTGAAGGTGAAATCCAGTACCTGAAGAATACATTCTACCAAGATGGTGGTTGTAATTACAACGAGGTCTTCACAGCTCTTACCACCACGCATTTCCACAACTGTTATAATCACAAAAGATGGTCTATCACCCCTTACAGTGTCTTGACTGACAAAGCTCCTAACACTTCGTGTAGAGCACCATGTAAGTAAAGTATGTCGGGTATTTGTTTTATAAAACTTTGCCGTAAACGTTTACATTTACGGTAAACTTATAGACAAAAAGCTGTTGACATGATAACTGAAGGAACTCGAGTGGGTTTTAGTCGGTAAAAGTCTGCCACTCACTCTTGCTCCACTCAGAGCGGGAGAAAATTAAGCTTTTTAATGATTGGAACCTAGTTTAGAGGATTTAGATGAAAGGACCAAAGTGCAGTTTTAAATCTGTACAAAGTTTCAGGAAGTAGTTTTAAAACTCGAAAGTAATCATGTATAAAATACGATACTTGGTCAATCAATAATGCTGTAGTCGTACAATACATAGCGTATTTTACGATTTGTCTAGTTATAATCTGATACAGATGTTTTTTTTTTTTAATATCTACGTATTTAAAAAAAAACCTACTCATATTATTGTTGATCGAATCGAGCATCACTAAAATAATTGCCTCTTAAATTATTCTAAACTGCATTTTAGTATTATTTAATTTGTACCCGTGCAAAACCAAGATGGGAAGCCGAATTTGAAGAAGGTTGCTTCTTCAAATTGGACAAAGAAATTTATACTAGTTAGCAACCATAATTCAGTTAAATTTCTGCTATCGACTCCGCCCACGTGAAAGCCGAAAATTATCGAAAGAGTATATTCTCGGAAAATAAGAATATTCTTTGTCCCGTATTAGGACATGGTCTACCGTACACGTACATAAAAAGTTTCACCTTTATAATATTTTTGATTATACAATTTATTTTTTTAATAAAGGTTCAGCTGAAGGTGTCGCTATGATAGAATACATGATGGAGCGGATAGCTTTCAGTTTGAAACTAGATCCTATTGAAGTGAGGCTTCTTAACATGCCAACAGAAAACAATCCAATACCAGAGTTAATAAACCAATTAAAAATAGACGCAAACTACGATGACAGAAAGAAACAAGTCGAAGAATTTAATAAAAATAATCGTTGGAGGAAACGTGCCATTAAATTGATACCTTTGACTGTCGATATATTTTATGCAGGGAACTTTAATGCTATCGTATCGATTTATCATGCTGATGGGTCAGTTGTGGTTACCCATGGAGGAATAGAGATGGGACAAGGTATAAATACTAAAGCAGCTCAAGTTTGTGCGTATATACTCAGTATACCATTGGAAAAGATTAGTGTTAAACCTAGCACAAGTTTTACTTCTCCCAATGCGATTGTGACAGGAGGAAGTATAGGAAGTGAATGTGTTGTGTATGCTGCTAAAAAAGCTTGTGAAACACTAAACGATAGACTTAAACCTATTAGAGAAAAAATGGGCACACCTACTTGGGAAGAACTGATCGCTGCGGCTTATGGTAGTGGTATAGACCTTCAAGCTTCTTACATGTTCAACATAAATGATGGGAAGCCCTATGATATATATGCCGTTGGAATATTGGAATTAGAAGTTGATATATTGACGGGAAATCATGATATTATAAGGGTTGATATTTTGGAAGATACTGGAAGGAGTTTAAGTCCAGAAATTGATGTGGCTCAAGTAAGTTTAATAATTATGTTAACCAAATAGTAAATACGTATCCTGTTAAATCAGCTTCTGACTAAGCCAAATTGAAGACGATATAACACCAAAAAGTAACACAACTGATACATAAACTTAAATACGACATACGACACGACGACATGACACGACACGATATATTTATTTTATCACACTTTCTTTTGAAGTTAACACGTAATATTTTTTATTTTATTCACTTTACAGATTGAAGGTGCCTTCATAATGGGTCTTGGATACTGGACAGCAGAAAAAATAGCTTACGACGGTGACACTGGAAAGTTGCTCACAGACAGAACCTGGACGTACAAGATCCCTGGAATCAAAGACATTCCATCAGATATGAGCATATATTTCCGTCGTAATGGCAAGAATGAACTTGGTGTGCTGAATTCTAAAGGTAATTGATTTTAGAGGAGTTTTAAATGCGCATAGGGAGCCAGCGGCTTCGCACGCTTCAATTCTGGTTATTGCGGATGTGAATTCGAAGTCAGAGATGAATAAAAAACCTATATCCATCCTGAAAGTTCAAGCTTCCTCCAAACCAAATTTAATCAAAATCGGTTCAGGAGTTAATCCGTGAAAGCTTAACAAACTGACAGAGTTATTTTTTACATTTATAGTATGGGTATTCATTTGGATTGATTGTGGTGCAATTAGGTTTCCTATCAATATATCGTATAAAAGACGTGACCCACTAATTTTGAAAGGAAAAGTCAAAACGAACAGCATTATTTTACGCCATCATAGGAACGGAGGAAACCAAACCCAGCTCACAAGGCACAACTAGTGAATTATAAAAACCTTATAAGGGTTTAATAATATTGTGGTATTTCGTAATATTGAGGACAATAACCATTGTTGTTATAATTGTATCATAGACGATACAATGTGAATAGAGTTAACGAATGTAATAAGAGAGGCTGATATCGTTAGACCACTATTCATGTTAAAACAAAACAATATTACGCAAGCGTAAGAAACCTTATTGTCTTGTTCTAAATACTCGTAATAGGAGGAGGAAATTATGAAATCTTATTTTGATATCACCCACACAAAAGCCCGATCTTGTTGTCCGGTTAATTACGTATCAGTTATTTTTACAACATTAGGTTGTTCATTAGTGTTGTATAGTATTTTTATGCAAAAGAATTTATGTTTAAAATCTTATAATTGTATCATGAATCTGTTTGTCCGCAAAAATACATGGTCACCGAGCCGTTCGGGCGACTGAGGGTTTTTTTTTCTATGGGAAAAATCATCCAATGACAACCCCCGCTCTTCGGTGGAGCGGGAGATGGTGTCAGACTCTTACTGACTAAAAAACCCATCCCGTTCCTTCGGTATGAAGTACCGGGGCTCGAGCGCCCTTTCAGATAACCCTGGCCCCAGTAGGCTTCGACCCGGTTGGGCCCCTGCTGTTGCTGACAACTCCTTGAGGCGCGCAGGAACAGTGCTCGCCGTCGACGACTTGGGCTTGGTCCGGACACTTACCGGACGGCCGGACAGCGAGCTACCCATTGCTCACCGTCCGCAAGCCCGCGCCTACGGTGGCTGGAAATCGGGATCGGAAACCCGGCGAGAAAATGGCGAGAGCGCCGTTGCCTGATGCGGCCGGCCTCCTCCTTAGCGAGCATTACTGCTTCGTAAAAGTCGGCGACCGCCTGCCACTCCTCCTCGCTCCGGACCATGGCCTCAACCAAGGCCCGGCGCGAGAGGTCTTCGCCGCCGATCACCCCCACGAGGGCACGGCGATGCTCTGTCCAAGCAGAGCACACCTCGACTGTGTGCTCCACCATGTCCTCCGGGCGTTCCGCATAGTTTCGATACCCGGGCGTCACTTCTGCTTTAATTCGGAACAGGAACCTCCCGAACTTGCCATTTCCGGTGAGGACCGGTGTCATGCAAGGTAAGGACGCCGTGAGGTCTTTCCAGCCACACCTCAAAGAGGGGACTTATCTGGGAGGGGACTGAGGAGTAGTTTTGCTTCCGTACCCAGCTGTGTGCCGACGCCTAACGCTCGCTACGACCTGCTGTGACCTGTGCATTTGTACTTAGTGTCGGTGGTGTCCAACTTGTGACCTTTTTTAAATATTTTTGGGAAAAAATATAACACGGTGTAAAAAATATCGTAATCGATTCAGTTACGAATTCTGAACAAATTCAGATTTCGCATATAGGTACTAAAAATAATGTTATACTACTTTGTAATACAAACAATATAATTAATATTCTAGATATAATTAATATCGCTATTAGGAAATTTAGAAACAAAACTACGTCAATTTTACATTACAATATCCACTAGTAATCAATTCGTGAATAATCAAAACTGTCACTGGACTTCACTCCAAGGAATTCCACCAAAAGCTCCAATTAATTTATTATTTCGTTTGTCCACAGCAACTGGTGAGCCGTCTTTCTGCCTAGCCACAGTGTTCCTCCATGCGGTTCACGCAGCTGTTCACTCTGCCCGCATGGATGCTGGCTACGAAGATGTGTGGTTTGATATAGGTATGAAATCACTTGAGTATTTTAGTTAGGAAAGAACTGGAAGTTGGGGATAGATTTTTGTTTAAAAGTAACTCTCTCCTCTTAGTCGTACACTCTTGACAGAGTGGTCGTAGTCATGTCTCGGTCAAGTCCGCACCACCGCCTGTCTCGCGATACGACGCCATGCAGCTCTGTGTTTGGCGGCTTGGGAGCCTTCATTTACGCTGTAGTGTGTCGCGGTTTTGATGAGGTCCGTCCATCGTGTTGGAGAGCGTCCACGAGATCTTTTGCCTTCGACTTTCCCTTGCACCACCAAACGTTCCATCGAGTTCTCATTTCGGGTGATATGCCCAAAGAACTTGAGGATTCGTATTTACACAGTCAACTTTAACCTCTCTGTTTAAAGTAACTACTTGTGTGTTTATATTATTGTGATGATTGTGATAAAATCACATCACACTAATAATAATAAAAGCGAAAGTCTATGAGTGAATGTGTGTGTATTTTTTTAACGTCTTTACGCTCAAACGGCTGAGTAGATTTCGATGAAACTTTGTTTTTAGATTTAGACTTTTTATCCCAGGAATATGTTCCTTTGGAAAAAAATTAACTGTCACGTGGGTGAAGCAACTGGCAGCAGCTAGTTGTGGTCTAAATTCAAGATTCAGACTTTAACCAATTCAGATGCATTTTTTTATGGTGCCCGTCATAAATATAGATTTTCAAGAAAAAACATGAATTGAACAATGTTTTTCTTGTGAAATCTGTAATTACTATAGTTTAAGAGAAGCGAGGGAACTATAAAAAATATGATATAATTTTAAATCTGACCTTTTTTTCGGTGGGAAAATTATCTAATGACATCCCCCGCTCTTGAGCGGGGCGGGAGATAGTGTCAGACTTTTACTGACTAAAAACCCACTCCTGTTCCTTCGTTGCCTTTCATACCGGGGCTGAATTTTCGGAGCTAACCCTGGCCCCAGTAGGCTTCGACCCGGCTGGGTCCTTGCTGTTGCTGACAGCTCCTTGAGACGCGCGCACTGTTGCGCGCCGGCGCGACTTGGGCTCGATCCGGACAGTTACCGGACGGTCGGACAGCAAGCTACCCATTGCTCGCCGTCTGCAAGCCCGCGCCTACGCTGGCTGGAAATCGGGGTCGGGATCCCGGCGGCGGCTGGGGCGCTGTGAGCGCCGCCGTTGCCTGATGCGGTGGGCCTCTTCCTTTGCTAGCATTATTTCAGATGCATTATTTTAAGGTACAGGTCTGTACCAAAAAAGGTCTGGATATATATCTCAAATAGGTATATTTTTTTCCGGTCCTTATATAATAAAATTAAATCGTCCACCGTGTCTGCCCGCAGGTATCGGTACCCATATCAGAAACATATTTTTCCCTGTCCTTATATTATAAAATTAAATCGTCCACCGTATCTGTCCGTCTCTCTGTTCGCGACAAACTCAAAATCTGCTATTACGAGTTTTCATGAATAGACAGAGTTTTTTCAGTAAGAAGATTTAATAATATAATATAATATATATAATACACGCATAAGACAGGAGATAAAAAACCGGCCAAGAGCGTGTCGAGCCACGCTCAGTGTAGGGTTCCGTAGTTTCCCGTCCGTCACAATAAGTCACAAGAAACTATAAGGGTTCCTAGTTGACTACGGAACCCTAAAAACCGAAAACATTGAAAAATTGCGCCTTGCAAATCTGGGCAGATCATTAGATCTATACTTACATTATAAAGAGGTAAAGTTTTTTTTTGTTTGTAGGATAATCTCTGAAACTGCTGGTCCTATTGCGATAATTTTTTCACCAATAGAAAGCTGCTTTATTCCTGAGTGAAATAGGCTATATTTTATGTATGCGAGCGAAGCCGCAAAAGCTAGTTTATAATAAAACAATGGTCGTTTTTGTTCAACCTTTAAAAAACAGTAGTCACGATTAACACATTACATGAAAAATTAATTCATTTACGTATAGATACTGTTGAAATAGCCTACAGGTACAAACTAATAAAATAGATAGACCTTAATATTAAGTACCTGATAACAACCTAAATAAACAATAACAAAGGATATAACATAGGTTTCGAAAATTAAATTTATTCTATTTCTGTTATTTTAGGATCTTGGTTAGAAAAAAACTATCTAAGAATAACGAAGAAAAAAGAATTATTTTAAACATAGTTTCAGAAACAAATGATATCTCTCTTGAATATGTTTTTTTTTTTCATTTTTTATTTAATTCGGAAATTAAATAGAAACCTAGATAATATTCACAAAATACCTGTACGTGTTTCCAAAATATCTGGAGATAGATGTGTAATCAGAAATCAGAAACGTTTATTTCAAATTGACCAATAACAGGCACTTCTGAATAGTCAGTGTCAGTCAGTCAAAAAATAAATTGAAGCTATATTGCATGTCTGTTCTCCCTACTGACGTCCTAATCCATAAGAGCGATTGTAGGGAAATGTATCTCGAGCAGACCAGTGATGACATGACCGATGAACCTTGAGCTCAGCTCCATCTAGCGAGAACTTGGTCACACCACTTTCACCTAAACTTATTTCACTTTACATTTCAAATTGATTTCTGTTTGTTTCAGGAATTCCTTGCACAGTGGAAAATATCTTCATGGCTGTTGGACACAAGTTGGAAAATTTCAAATTAAAGTAAAAAAACTGTTTAAGTTAAGTTTAAGTTCATGTTATATTTTATTGATTTTATATAATTATATGTAGGTACAACTGGTGTTATAAGTAAATTGTTTCATGTTTAATCCCAGTCCCAATCCCAGTCATAGACAGGATCTCTCTGTCTCAAGTGAGGAAACCTGTGTTTAACGGACTTCAAAAACGAGGAGGTTCTATGTTTTTTTTTTATAATGGATCGGCTCGCGTTTGACCTCAATCTCACCTGATGGTAAGCGATGATGTGGCCGACGATGGAACACGCTTGCCTAGAAGCAATCTATTCGCTTTTTATGTATGTTCACCGATATCTCGGTCACTTGTGGACCAATTATGAATTATTTTTTTTTCGATTGATAGGTTATGCTTCCAAATTGGTCGCATAGAAATATTGTTATGATCTGATCATGAACTTCAAAGATATGGAACAGAACTCCTCATAGGATGACAGCAGAACTGTCGTAACAAGAAAAATTGCTTTGGAACGTGCAATTTAGCTTCACTTTTCTTGGACTGATCGACATTTGACTATTCAAAAGTGCCTGTAAATGGTCTATTTGAAATAAATGCTTTGATTTGATTTGTTGATTTGTTTATACGTGTAGTCGATGACTGACTGAAAGAAAAAGGGTAGGGGATTTATCGAACTGATCATCAACAGAAGGTAAATTAATTTTATCTAACTGTGTTTAGGATTATTAGAATCGTTATGAGATGAATGAGAAAAGTTTGGCTAGGGGTAATTTTACTGTTAGACGCGTCCGGCGCGCCGACACGGCCTACGCAGCGCAAACCTGCGATGGTCACTCTAGGACGTGGTCTCCAACACAAACTGCAGTCAGTTTCTCGCATTCTTCTTGAAGAGGTTGATGATGTCTTATACAAATGTTATTAAAACAGAAGAGAAGAAAAAGGCGTCACGAGAATTTCATAAAGAGAGAGGTTGTTTTAATACGTTGATTAAAAAAAATTTACTAACGATGTTAAGTTTAATTTAACTGATTCAATTATTAATTCGTGTTGCTCCTTTGTAAACACCATCTTCGTTGACAAAAACGCGGCGTCCGTGACGCCAGAATGCTCCGAAATGACTGCGTAGGCGGCGTACGACCTATGACCGTCTGACGTGTGAGAAAGACCACTATAGTGCATTTCCATAGTAAGCATTCGTACGTCACCGCGTCGCCTACAGCGTCGCGCCGGACGCAACCTAGGTACCGCGTTTGTTGCAGACCGCGGCCTCACACATCGCCATCTAGTGCCTAACTTAGCAGAGCTTGTGCTATAAGTACTAAACAGCCGATAAATATATTTATATGTTTCTAAATCCATACATTGTTATAGATACATTACACCAAGACACAGAACAAAATGATCGTGTTCATCACAAAAACATTTGTCCTGGGTGGAAATCGAACCCATGACCTCCGGCAAAGCAGTCAGGGCCGCTGACCACTAAACCAACAGGCCTGTCAATCAGTAACGTGCCCTACATTAAGAATTCCTCCTGTATCGTGGGTGCGCTCACAAACATGCAAACTCACATCTATCTGTAGGCTACACAAATATTTGGTCCGTACTGGTAATGAACCCGTGACCCGCAGCGCAGCAGCCAATTGCTCAACCACTACACCAACTGTTCCGTCAAGAATATTTTGACCCTGGTAACAATTTATCCTGATTACTTTATTTAAACCTTAAATTAATATTAGCAATTCATTTACTGAACCACCTACAAATCAAATCACTAATCAATCTCATTGATTAGATTTTCACCTGATTCCGGCAAAGCCAAAGGAGGGTTATGATTGTGACAGGCTATGTAGATATGTATATTCATCTGTGCCCTCATAGCTTCTAATCTATTAAACGGAACTCGAAATATGAGGTATCGTTACAATTGTCTTAAATGTCCGCTGAACTGAAGAAGGCTAGACATAAGCTACGTGACGTGTCACGAAACTCGATATGGCGCCGTCTAGCGGACAAATAACAATTTGTTAAAAATAAAAATGGAGAGAAATACGTCGTGTTTACTATCATTTGAAAGGTTTTCACTTGTACATTTTAAGTACTGAAATAAACTAGGTAACTGTAAAACACAGAAACAAAACAAAAAGAAAAGCCTTAGTCACACGTTACAAAACTTTTTTTTTTGGTGGGAAAAAATCATGCATTGACATCCCTCGCCCTTGGGCGGAGCCGGAGATAGTGTCAGACTCTTACTGACTAAGAGACCCACCCCGATCTTTCTAGCCTTCATACCTACGCCTTTAATTTTAGTTCTGTTCTTGCTTTTACAGTTACCTTATTTGTTTTAGCGTCCTGAAAATCTTGTTTCATAGTTTTTAAGCGTCGTTTTTTTTTTTGTCATAGGCGGGTTGTAGTTTTTAACTTTTTTTAAATTAAATTATATATAGATATAAGACATATCTATCTCTTTTACTACCTACCATCCTAAAACTAAAGTGCCGTTAAGTGACATTTGGCAGGTTCCTTTTTTGATGTCTCGGTAATCAAAAAATTCTCTATCGATCTGTGTGAGCACTGAGCAGCATATTCCTACTGTGACTAGATTCCGAAATGAAAAATAAAATCACCATTATGTTCCCCTGATTTTTATTTATTTCAACGCTGCTTTTTCAGGATTCTGTACATCAAAAAGAAAAAACGGAACCCTTATAGATTCACTTTGTTATCCGTCCGCCCGTCCATCTACATGTCAAGACGATAACACGTGGAGGTATCGAGTTGAAATTAAAATTATATACTCAGGTCTGCAGACTCTTAAAGCTGTAAAAAATCAAATTTGTAAGCTGACGAGAAAAAAAGATAAGTACTTCGGTTTGTGTGGCAAAAAACGTACATTTCAACACTCTTGAGGAAATCGAAATTCATAGGGTACCTACTTCCCGTTGACCCAGAATCCTGAAATTTAGCATAAAGCAAGGTCTTATAAGACAAATATAGGAAAATTGGAAAATTGTAGTTACGTCACATTTTTTAGAGTTCCATACCTCAAAAGGAAAAAATGGAATGAAATCCTTATAGAATCACTTTGTTGACCGTCCGTCTATATGTCTGTCTGTCGGTCTGTTGGTCCTTTATTTTGACCCTTTATCTTGAGAACGCGTGGAGGTATCGAGTTGAAATTAAAACTATATACTCAAGTCTGTGCTCCCTTCAAACTGTGAAAAAATCAAACTTCCAAGTTAACGAATAAAAAAGATACGGCCGTTTATGTTGCAAAAAAAGTATATTTTGATACTCTCAAAGATCAAAATTCATGGGGTACTTCCCGTTGACCCAGAATCCTAAAATTTGGCACAAAGCAAGGTCTTGTAGCACAAGTATCGGAAAAAATCTGAAAACCGTAAATTTGTTGTTAGGTACCTACATCACAAAAAAAAAATGCAATTCGGAAAAATCTTCGAGACTCCATTCGGGAATTGTATTTTGCACGGAACCCTCAGTGCGCGAGTCCAGCTCGCACTCGCCCAATTTTTATTTTTTGTGATTCTGCTGAAACTCTATTTCGGAAATGAACTATTTACTTAGGTAAGTTTGTACGGAACCCTAAGTCGCGAGTCCGACTCACACTTTTTCTCGTAACTGCCTCAGATACATGAAGGGAGAAAATGTCCCCCAACATGACACGCAACACTCAATCTACGTGACGCTACCTGCAACGTTGCCCATGTCCCGCAACTGGCCCTCCAACAGTCTACTTTATGTTTACGTATCGCCCGGCGGCCTGGTCACGTCTTCGGTCTTAGCGGTGCGCGTCGCGGCGAGCGGGGTGGCATCGGTAAGTGGAGCGTTTTCGCTATGAGCAGCGTCTCATGGTGTGCTTCAGATATTTTCATAGTTTTAATATTATCGCTCGCCGCCCCGTACTTAGATATCGCTGCAGCGGCAAAATCGTGAACGTTCCGTTAGCGACGCGCGGCGCACCGAACGAGCCGGCATCGGTAAGTGGAGCGTTTTTGCTACGAGCAGCGTCTCATGGTGTGCTTCAAATATTTTCATAGTTTTAATACACAGTTTTAATCACAAAGCAAATGAATAGCAAATGTTATGTACGCCGTTATTGTTACATACATCAGACCTTCATGTTGAAATTTTTTCTTTTTAATGATAAATGTATTGTAATGTGGCAGTACTCAATAAATAAATAAATATTACTGCTCGCCGCCCCACACTTAGCTATCGCTCACAGCGGCAAAGTCGAACGACGTGAACGGGCCGTTAGCGGCGCGCGGCACAGCGAACGAGCCGGCATCGGTAAGTGGAGCGTTATCGCTATGAGCGGCTTCTTATGTCGTGCTTTAAACATTTTCACACTTTTGATGTTACGGCTCGTGGCCCCTCGCTTTGCTGCCACTCACAGTGGCAAAGCCATGAATGGACCGTAACGCGGGAGATGTTGTGGGACAATTTGACAGCATTGCGCGTCTTGTTGGGGAAATTTTGTCCCTCAGTGTATCTGCGACTTAATTTCTAATGTGATTTTGTCAGAAAATTGCATTATAGCTGCTTGTGGATGCTTTTTAGGTGGGAATATCATCTAAATGACATCTCCCGCCCTTGGTCGGAGCAAGAGGGCGTGTTAGACTATCACTGACTAAAAGCCCTCTCCTGTTCCTTCTTTGCAATAGTTCCAGAGCCCCAGGGGCTCTTATACCCATGGCACCAGTAGGCTTCGACCCTGCTTAACCCCTACGGTTGCTGACAATTCCATGAGGCGCACAAATGCTTGTCTCATCAATTTCATTACACCATGTCTTTTAATCATTAAAGAAAGATTCTTAGCAAATCGATCACTAACCATGAAAGCGTTATAAATGTTTACTGACTTTACTACATCAGTTATGTCTGTAGTCTGTCTATTTCAGTCATTTATTTATTTTTATTTATTTATTTACTTTAACATAACACGGCCAAAGGCCAATTATATTAGGTAAAGACATACTATATTTGAAAAATTACGAAGTAACAATACAATAATAATAATAACTACACCACAGTTATACTCTCATCTCACAGAACTCCAAACAGACAGATAAAATGTTCTTCCATTCATCTGCGAACACGTCACAATCAGGTTTGGCATCCAAGAGAGCGTTGAGCGCGGAGATTCCACGAGGGATAGGAGACTGGGCTCCCGGGCCTTGGTTGAGGCCATGGTCCGGAGCGAAGAGGAGTGGCAGGCGGTCGCCGACTTCTGCGAAGCAGTAATGCTTGCAAAGGAGGAGGCCGAACGCAACAGGCAACGGCGTTACCGCCGCCGCCGTCGCCGGGATTCTGATCCCGATTTCCGGCCAACGTAGACGCGGGCTTGCGGACATTGAGCAATGGGTAGCTCACTGTCCGGCCGTCCGGTAACTGTCCAGACCAAGCCCAAGTCGTCGACGGCGCGCACTGTTCCCGCGCGCTTCAAGGAGTTGTCAGCAACAGCCGGGTCGAAGCCTACTGGGGCCAGGGTTATCCGAAAGGGCGCTCGAGCCCCGGTATGAAGGCTAGAACGAACGGGGTGGGTCTTTTAGTCAGTAAGAGTCTGACACTATCTCCTGCTCCGCCCAAGAACGGGGGATGTCAATGCATGATTTTTTTCCACCATAAAAAAATAAAGGAGACTGGGCTCGCGGCAACGGTACGACTCCCAGAAACAGCAAACCGTCGGTGCCTCCGATTACGGCTACAGTTAATCGGAGCAAACAGCTGGCAAAGCTCGTCGTGTAGTTCAGGAGCATCTATTCCGTGAAATATTTTAGACATATTATTATTGTCATTTATTGGATATTTGCCTTTGTACGTCGGAGCACAAAATAGGTACAGAAGCCAGTCTACCTACATACAAGGCGCGCTCGAGCAACGCACACACAGACACCGCTCACGGACGTTCGATATCTCGTCTCAATTCACCTCACTGCACTGCGAGTGCTATCCATTTGAAACAGGCGTCTAAACTTTTTTGTACAATTTTTGAGCAAAAGAAAAATTTATTTTAGCTGTCCATTGGACAGTTGTTTAAATACAACATTAAATGGTGAATTATCGTTTGTTTGCCCATGGCCATTTAGGCCCATGCGCCCGAAAAGTGCCAAAAAACAGTGACTTTCTAAAGCCTACTCCTCGGTAACGGCCAGGTTAATAGGTTTGAAAAAAATATATGTTTATTATAGATTCATGAACAACATTATCAACATTTGATTTTTTCGTGCTATTAATACTTTTATCTACTCCTTCGAAACGGCTTGGATCTTTAGAAACATTTTTACACATAAAAATTGGTGGTTAAATATTCTTCAAAGTGAACATTGGCGCTATTGGCCGCAAATAAATGCACAGATTTGCGTACTGCCGCCTAGGCGGGTGCGAGAGGTGCGTCCACATAATTTTGGCCAGATGGTTCGAGTGACTTAACCATCCTTAAAAAGCCTTAAGCTAGTGCCAGTTGTTTCAGAGAGTTGGCATTTGCTTGTATTTTGATGGTTCGTTTTAATTTAACATAGAACAGAGTGCCTAGTGTGAGTTTATTTTACGTTAATTGACACGTTTGTGACGTTCGGCGCACCGATTGGCCCGCTCCTAGCTCTTAAGGGCCAAGCGCCCGAAAAGTGCCGTAAAACTGATTTTCTGAGGCCTACTCCTCCGTAACGGTTAAATCAATTGGTTTGAAAAAAATATATGTTTATTATAGATTCATGAACAATAATATCAACATTTGATTTTTTCGTGCAATTAATACTTTTGTCAAAAAAAAAATATTTAGCAATTTCGCAACTTTTCGCAACTTTCCCTACTCCTTCGAAACGGCTTGGACCTTTAGAAACATTTTTACACATAAAAATTGGTGGTTAAATATTCTTCAAAGTGAACATTACATATTTAAATCAATCAATATCTCGCAGAGAAAATGGATTTAAAGCGCTCTCCGGGCGCTGCTGGCTGCAAATAAATGCACAGATTTGCTTACTGCCGCCTAGGCGAGTGCGAGAGTTGCGTTCACATAATTTCGGTCAGATGGTTCAAGGGACTATACGCCTTAACCAATCAGAGAGCCAAACGCGGCAAACGTTTCGATTGTGTTAACGTAAAAACAACTCGCACTCAGCGCACAGTTTGGTAGTTACAGTTGCCGTCACGAATCTTGAGCGGTTGCTCAGAAGTCAAATATTCGGTCTCTTTAGTGTTGCGAAGTGAGACGCGGGGGCGGGGAGTGTCAGTGATTGGCTCGCCGCGCCATCACGTCAAGGACGTCACTCCTAATTCGTTCCCTGCGTTGCTGCATGTATCTAACAACGAAGACGATTGGCTCGCCAATGTATGGAATGTGCAAAGCAATCCCCACTCTGACGCCGAGCGCTCAAAATCCGCGATGGCAACTGTAGCTAGGTAAGCGCCCGTCGGAAAACAGTTACCGTACCGACGCGCCGCGCCTCCGCTCTTCACCCAGACACGCGCATCTTGCGACAGGACGGCAACCTTAGCGCGACCGTTGAGCGTAGTTGCGTAGGTATGAAAAGTAAAGTACTATACATGAGATTGGATTCTGGACCTATCTATTTTGTGATCGGAGCGAGTATAAGTTATATAAATGGAATAAGGGACGGCCCTCCACAAACTTTAAGGGCTTGCTCAGTAGACGAAACTGAACAACCCACTAAAAATTGTTTTCAGTAAACGAAAAAAAAATTCACCCTCTCCATACAAACTGTCCAGTCAAGTTAATGGTTTTGTCTGATGTGGCGGATTTTTTTTTCGGTTCCTGAAATCAAAATTTATGGTACTTAAGTTGTTCAGTTTCGTCTACTGAGCAAGCCCTTCAATTTTGTGGAGGGCTTTTTCTTACACCTTATATACAATAAATCACTAATATTGACCAAATTTCTAAACCTATTAGTAGTTTGCTTAATGTTTTGTTAGTATTTCCTTGTTGGTGAGCATACCAGATTGTTTACTTAGGTCCATCAGAATTTATTGATATTGAACCATAAATAATAGTTTCATCACTGGTATGTAGATTCGATCCTCATCGTTGCATAACTGTTACTTTAATTCATTTAACCCCAAGCGAACGCGTTCGCGCATCTATTGTGTCTGTAATTTCCACGATTGAAAGGTTAAAACATATGTTGTACCAAAATAAATTATGGTTCATAGAAACTCAATCAGTATAAACCAGTTTATTTTGGTAATATTTAAACTACTATAAAGGTTTGTTTAAACTGTCGAGAAGCTGAGTAGAGTTGAGAGGAGTGGACCGTGAATAGGCCAATCACAGTGCTCAAACCCTCTACTCTATATTGACTTCAAGTTCAAGTCAGCACTCAAGATCCATGCCGGTATCTGCAGCTAGTAATAGTGATGTACTTTTAGTGGGTAGGTAGGTACTACTACTACATTTCGACCGTCAAGCTATTTTCTCCAAAACACCACGTCATGTATGTCTTGGTTGACTAGTAGAGAATGCCTAAGACATTAAGTCTATTTTAGTATCTTTGTGTTGCATGAAGTTTTAATAAATAAATAAATGTCACAAATTCGCAAGACATCTGTCTAGTTATCGATCGAAGCTTTTAAAACTACTCAAACAAAATTCAGAAATAGAACGAACTTCTGAAAGACACATTACATTGCCATTATCCTATGAAACGAATTCGATCTCTAAGCGAGAAAAATATAGAAAGTTTTCGCCTCCCGTGCAACCAAAAATATCTTGGAGGGACAGACAAGGTCACTGAATGTCGCGGCTTTGCGAGTTTGGACCTGTATACGTAATACAGTAATATCAGTACAAATCATTGAGACATTGAAAACTGGCTTTTATAAGACTCGAGACGATACCGATACGATCTAGTCATATCGGCTTTCAATGTCCTGTATTTAAAACTATACTATCATGGCTGCTGCGTAAGCGTCGATCGCCTCGAGTCGTCCACGCTTCCAATTCCTTTGTCCTGACCACGTGACTGAGCGTTGAGATGACGTCAGAACGAAGAAATTGGAGGCGTAGTCGACTCGCGGCGATCGATGAAGTAGAATCGAAATGAAACGATCGTAACTTGGCTTAGCCTGCAGGGCTAAATATATTGTATGTAACCATTATAATTTTCACACTAGAGAGACAGCTGCACGGTGTTGCTGTTTTCTAAAAATTTTTTTATTATGTTTCTATGTACTTGTTTCCTCATTGTGTTTGTTTTTCTACTAAATAAACATGTGTTTATTCTCACCCACTATTATCATGAACAGTGAAAAAGATTACAAACCACGAATGCTAAGTGGACGAGAGTTCCACAACCTTACTGCATGAATAGAGAAAAAGTGAGAGTAGTAGCCGGACTTAGATATTAGAATCGAGTAGGTAATATAAATTAGAGAGTGGTAGCCGAGTAGTAATTAACGGCCCCGGTCGAGGGTTCAAACCCAGCTAGGTGCATTACTAGTAATTTATTTTATCAGCACTGCTCTAAAAACGGTGCAGGAAATCTTCGTGGGCAAACCGGCATGTCCTAGAACCAAATATTCAAAGACATGTAATATTCACCAACCCACACTGGGCCCGCGTGGCGGATTACGGCAAACTCCCTTTCCTAGAGAGGGGGGCTGAATCCCAATAACGGGAATATTAAAAGGGGATTAAATATAATGACCACCATAAAACACTTTGGTACCCTTAGTTCTTTTGTCAAAAATATATTACTTGACACCAGAAAAATGAAATCCTAAAGTTACAATATTATTTCAGTTACGACTGTACTTTAAATTGTATTGGAACACCAAATGTAGTATATGATAACCAAATCTTAGCGAGCAAATTAATGCGCTCTTTTTAGCCCCGTAGAGCAGGATGATACTTTGTCTAATCAATAATCATTAATCTATCTTAGTGAAATTTTAGGGCACCCCGGGTCGGATAGATTTAGGTTAGAAGAAGGTGGCGGGGTCGTAGTGAGCGAGCGAAGCAAGCGAACACAGACCCCGTCACCTTCTTCGAGGTTATTTTTTTTTAAACCACCCTGAAGTAGCAGGTAATTAACCTAACCTCAAAATTTTAACTACTGATATCTCAGTAACCATGGGGTTCTGCCGATGCTTTATTTGGATTCATTTTGCTTAAATAGGATAGCGAGATGTTAAAACTTTGGTTATAATTTTACATTATAATGTAGGTTTAATTTTGGGGATCATTTACTATTTTTGTCTTTTATATGTTACTATATCTGGTGGTAAGTTAAACATAAGCCTATTAAAAGGCTGCTATGCATCATGCTATGCATTATATCATACATTAAGCTATACTAATATATTGGATACGTTATTGTAACGATGTATCGTCATGTATTAAAGTATTTTTTTTTCTTAAACACTACATAAGCAGACCTATCGCCTACGATTACATTATCATGTTATTATTGAGAATATGAGTGTGTGGCAGAGACAGCCCAGAATAGTTCTTAGTAATGCCTCTTTTTATCAGACTAGTAAATTGGGTGCGTTGGTGTGTTAACAGTTCATTATTAGGGTTCCGTACTTAAGTTGGTAAAAACGGAACCCGAATAGGATCAGTTTGTTGTTCCTTTTTTTCAGGAACGCGTAGAAGTATGAAACTGTAATTAATTTAAATACTCAGTTCTGCTATCCTAAACTGCAGTGAAAAAAAAAACTTAGATGTATTTGTTTTTTTTGTTGGTTTTATAGTGCTTGATTTTAATTTTGTGTACCTATGGGCAATATCTGAAATAAATAAATTAATAATAATTTAGGTACGTTTTTATAATACTTATTACTACCGCAGCTAATGACTGCTATTGATGTAGAATTTATGCCAAAATACGACTCTGACGGAATTTTCTGCGATATGATGGGTTCTGTTTTTTAATTATTATGGATTGGTTTATACCTAAAAATGATTGTCTAGCAAAATAATGAGTTTTGAATGTATGACAAATGAGTGTATGTGAAATGATTTTCTGCGAAATGAAGTTTATGCTATCCGCAGTTTTGCAAAAGAAGTTCTGTCATAAAATATAGACACCATATTTTGACACTCCGATGAGTCCGACTCGCACTTGCCCAGTTACATTCATGAAACATCCAGTCATCAAAAACTAGGCAAGTGCCACAACATTTAAATCTTCTTTTGTTTCTACAATTGATTGACCTCACACATTATCACAGTAATATTAAATTAAAAAGGCGAAAAATAGTAAAGTTATAGGAGATCGAAAATAGGCTGAACTGTTTCGAGAAAAAGATGTTACAGCCGTGTCACTTTTTTGCTCGCCTTGGTGGGGCACTGCCGTGCCGCCAAATACATGTAGGTATAAGTGTGTATGTTTATTACTTCTTTGCACTCAAACGATTAATTTTTTTTTTGGATATATGTATGTCCTGGAATAGGACATACCCATACGTGTAAACCAAAAGTAAAATACTGTCTATCCCAGCTGGAAGTGCCCTTGGAATAATTTTCCACTTTCACGCAGGCAAAGCAGTGGCTTTGCCTAAAACTAACTAAACTAGCTTCTACTAGTGAGTAGAAGCTAGTTTTCTTATAAACCTTGCAAAACTAAGTACCTACAGATCAGCATTAAAATAATCTTGTCAGGATAAAATCTCGAATGGCGCTCAAATATTTTCCTTACTTTTTTTGTAATCTTTGTTAACATTTTAAGAAGATTCAGTTCCGTCATAAATATAGATTTTTCAAGAAAAAACATGAATTGAACAATGTTTTTCTTGTGAAATCTGTAATTACTTTAGTTTAAGAGAAGCGAGGGAACTATAAAAATATGATAAAATTTTAAATCTGACCTTTTTTTCGGTGGGAAAATTATCTAATGACATCCCCCGCTCTTGAGCGGGGCGGGAGATAGTGTCAGACTTTTACTGACTAAAAACCCACTCCTCTTCCTTCGTTGCCTTTCATACCGGGGCTGACTTTTCGGAGCTAACCCTGGCCCCAGTAGGCTTCGACCAAGCTGGGCCCCTGTTGTTGCTGACAACTCCTTGAGGCGCGCGGGAACAGTGCGTGCCGTCGACGACTTGGGCTCGGTCTGGACAGTTACCGGACGATCGGGCAGCGAGCTACCCATTGCTCGCCATCCGCAAGCCCGCGCCTACGGCGGCCAGAAACCGGGATCGGAATCCCGGCGGTGGCTGGGGCGCTGTGAACGCCGTTTCCTGATACGGTCGGCCTCCTCCTTTGCTGGATCTGACATTGCAACTTAAATTTATTAGGATAAATGGGTTTTTAAAATTTGATTTGGTCTTGAAATATCATTAGAATTCAAAAGCTCTAGGCATTTATTTACGGTCCAAAGTTTTTCGCACTGGCAACGAAACCTAGAATCCTAGCCCAATACTATTTACGTTTATTTACTTTAAACTGTCTCGACGTTATCTACATAAAATTCGACCTTCGATGTCTATGTATAAAATACTTAGTTATTTATTATTTACGTTTCATTGAAATCGAAAGAGACTTTTCAATGACACAAATCGCAATAAAAAAAAATAAAATTGTTGAAGCTGACGGCCATCGGTACACCTGTAAGCTCTCACGTCTAAAAATAAGGCTTTATGCATTATAGTACTGTTTTACGCAACACGCTCGACAGAAAGAATAAATATCGGTTATTTTTCCTGCAAATCGAAGATGAAGCCGTTAACTCAGGCTTACGGCTTCGGCAGACGGCCGAACAATGAGCTAACTATTGCTTGTCATCTGCAAGCTCACCTGTCGTCGGCCAGGACCGCCCTGCGACTTCTTACGCCCAACTTGTCTCCTGCGGCTGCAGCTAGGATGTTAGGATGTCTGCTCCTTCTCAGTTGCGGCCATCTCCTCCGCTCACATTACTGTTACTTGGATAGAGGCAACCGCGTCCCAGTCCCCCTGGTCCCAGATCATGGCTTGAACCAGGGCTGGGTCCGAGAAATCGCCGCCACCGATCGTCTCCACAAAAACCATTCGGTACTTCACCCAAGCGGGGCAAACTTCCGCCGTATACTCCACCGTGTCTTACGAGCGACCCGCATAATGATGACACCCGGGTGTTTGTACCGCTCAATTCAGAAACAGGAACCTCCTGAACTGACCACTGTCCGGTGGGGACCTGTGTCAGACAGAAGGCAATGTCGCCGTGGTACCTCTGTGACCACTCCTCAAAGATGTGTCAAGATTGGCTTTTCAATATTTGTAATAGGGGCTTTCGTATGATGCATATTCTATCTATTATGTTTATTTTAAACCCAACCATTTTTTTTGTGATAAGTAACTATAAAAAATTATTTACCTACCGGACTGACGACAAAAGTTATGTTATTGAAATCAGTATTAGTGAATTAAATGACTAATTACTTGAAGTAAGACTGAGTAGTAGAAGGAATATTTTTCTTTTTTTAAAATTGATTTTTAGAGATGGTAATTATGGAATGGTAAATTTTTAATTGACAAGTATTACAAAAGTACAAAAAAAATGGTCATAATGGACGCTTGTCAATTATGAGAACTACCATTTTTTTTGCTATTTCATGCGATATATTACATGGTACAAATTTTCACGGTGCTCACTGAAACATGTTATCATTCCGGCTAAATTAATAGTTTAGCCATAAGTCATGCAGGAAACGCTAATGAAATTCAGAAACATTGACCTTTTTTTTTTGGCCTTTTTAACGTGGGAAATTATCACATGACTCCTCCCACACCGGATGAAGCGAGAAGGAGTGTCAGATTTATTGCTGAAGTGTATTCCCACTTAAAAAGGTCCCCAGGTTGAAGTGGGTTCCCACTTTTGTTCCTTCAGTCACCCTTTGCAGTCCAGAGCTATAGTAACCCTATTGAACGATTTCGCAGCCCCGACAATCATTGACCTGTGTTGATATACTCGTATTATAAAAAAAATTGAATAAGGGGGCTATTCTAAGTCCACGTTATGTTTACATAAAACTTTACATTTTACAGTGGGATTACATCTAAGATAATTACTACTTTACTCATAAAATAGTAGTTGGTAAGTAAGTTAGTATGCAAAGAGTGAAATGAATCCTTTTTGGTTTTAATTATGGAAAGGACTTACCGATTGATTGCGTCTTTTTTCGCTTAAATAAACTGTTTTTCTTTCTATTACTAAAATAGTTTAGCAGAACTCCGTATTGATTTCAATAAATGTGAAAATTAATTAATTTACATAATGACACATTTTATAAAAAAGTCTGAAAGAGATTAAAAAGATCATCGCCCAAGTCTGCCAAAAAAAGATAAGGCAGTGTGATTCGCAATGCGAAAATGAGTCGATTTTTAATCTTAAGTGAACAGAGCTCATTTATACAGTTAAGAAAAGAGTAGGATCTAATATACTGCCTTGTGGTACTCCAAAATCAAACAGTAGGTCATTACTATGTGTTCTCTAACGTTTACTGATTATGTTCTGTTATTTAAATAATATGAGAGTAATAACAATGGAATAACTCAAAAACCTAATGTTCAAGCTTTTGCACAAGATGAGGAACGTAGACAATGTCAAAGACTTTTGCTAGGTTAAGAAATATAGCCACGCGAAAACTTTAAAAATATATTAGGTAGGAAAGATAAATTCTTTCTTACCTAATATATTTTTAAAGTTTTCAATATCAAATGCTTCATGACTACAGTTGGGTGGTTGGCTTTAAATCCTTATTGCGTATCAGAAAACAAATAGTATTTTTCTGAATATTTTATTAGCCGACGCTGTTAATATTTAGGGAGTATACTGTGGCAACATGGTAGCGTCCTGTAGCCCGATTCTCGTAATCAAAACCGTAACGGTATCGTAGTAATGTAGTCGTTTAGACCATTACCGTATTCCAATCCATCAATTGAGTTTGAACGACACAGATTTTAAAATCGTTCGGTCGAAAAGTAGATTTAAAAAAAAAAGAGATCTGTATTTCATTATCCTAGTAGAATACTTATTAATGTAACTTGAAATAAGTCGTTGATAGATCGTTTAGTTTCGAGCCAGTTGAGTTGTCGTTATAAGCAATCCCGATTAAGGAACACGCGAATACCGATTTTGGATAGGACTTCGATCGAACGACTATAAAACTTCAGCGATATTTGGCTTGTTTGATTTAACGTAATCAGACTACTTCAATGCCGTCCACTAAATCGCGCTGAGTTAGTGGGCGTACGGCTGTGACACGTTCGAGCAGTAACGGCCCGCGGTCAAATAAAAATTTAGATAATAAGCGAATTTGTCACGACTATTCTCTGTGCTAAAGCTGTTTTCCTTAACAATAAACTTTTATCGTAATAAGTGAGTTTTAATTCACCCCCGACCGACGCTATAAGTGGCGCCTACCTATGATTTGCATTTTGACATCGTGATTTAAAAAATTTGTCACCGAGAATTAGAAAAATGCTAATATATCAAAAATAATGATGATGATGTCAGTAAAAAACTATTTTTACTATATTTACAATCATTATATTCTCTTTAGACAAAAATATGACACAGGAAACAATAAATGCAAATAGACATTTTTTTATAGAAGAATAAATGAAAAAAATATTTATGCAAAATTGAAGAACATAAACAAAAGAATGGCATTATTTTTTTAGAATTTTATTATGCCCTTTTATTTTCAAAGAGAGCGCCTTAAATAATAAATATGTCTCAGATAATGCTATTAGAAACACTTTCAGCCTATAGTTACTGACTTTATCCCTAGGCTTATGTTTATGGTTTTTCTTTTTATTGCAAGGTATCCAAACCTTGCAATTAGAAAAACCCTAAAAATCCCTCACATTGGCAACAGGAGATCAGGTGTTATAGAAAGGATACAAAAACTAGCACTGATCTGATCCTAAACATCGGAGCAGTCGCTTTTTAATACCTTGAATATGGAGCGAGGAGGAGTGCCAGGCGGTCGCCTCCTTTTGCGAAGCAATAATGCTAGCAAAGGAGGAGGCCGAACGAATCTGGCAACGGCACTCACACTCCAGCCGCCGCCGAGATTCCGATCCCGATTTCCGGCCACCGTAGGTGCGGGCTTGCGGATGGCGAACAATGGGTAGCTCGCAGTCCGACCATCCGGTAACCGTCCGGATCGAGCCCAAGTTGTCGACGGCGCGCACTGTTCACGCCCGTCTCAAGGAGTTGACAGCAACCGTAAAAGCCCAGCTGGGTCGAAGCCTACTGGGTCTGTCTTCGTAAGGGAGGCTCGGCCCCGGTATGAAAGGCAAGAAACAATTGGGTGGGTTCTTTAGTCAGTAAGAGTCTGTCACTATCTCCCGCTCCGCCCAAAGGCGAGGGATGTCATTTGGATGATTTTGATTCACCAAAAGAAAAGGCATCACAGATGAGTTTTCCAGATACAGAAATTAAAATTTCATGGTGTCTGACATACCAAAAACATCCATGAAACGAGGTAATTTTAATAATGAAGTGAAATTATCATTATTAGTTTCACAAAATTTATAATTAACGATTTGAAACATTGCTGTTTTGAAAAAGATTTTCGAACAATATAAAAAAAAATCGCACGGCTTTGGATATGTGATCAATAGCATCAACATATTGAGACCCCTTGACCTCGTGGGGACCACGGTAAGCTATTGGTCCTCGTCATTATTAGTAGATTTTTAGGGCCAAGTTTCCAAGTCCGTGATGACAGTCGTTACTGATTTGAAAACATGGCCCAGTCTTGCCAAGGGGTCCTGTGCTACCGATTTTAAAACCCTGTAACGGTCAAGGATCAAGACAATCACTCAGCTGGTTAAGGTTTGACTGAAAATTGACCCCAATAGAATTGAGGAAAGTCTGGGCAGATTGATTTATTTATTTATTTTATAATTTATTTACCTACATACAAAAATACAAAAGGAAATAACATATTATAAAACTGTGTAAAAATGTACAGCTTATTTCACAAAGTTTCTTCCAGCAGACCTGCGATAGGAAAAATTAGATGAGATGTAGACAGTATTGTGCAGAAATAAGTAAAAAAGAGTTAGTTAAATCTTAAATTAAACCAATAAATACTTATATAACTATATATCTATATTTTATACTAAAAATAAAAAATAATTACATTATATATTTATATATACACAAATATGATAATCCCACAAGATAGGAAAGATACGTTTTTAGGTTATAATAATATAGATACTAACTTATAAATACGATCATTTCAATTATAATTTTCCAACAAAGTAATTGAAGCCTACCAAAACAAGCCGTAATATAATTTTATAATCAATAGGCGAACAATTTAATTATGGCCTGCTACTAATTACGAAATTGATGTTAGTAGCGTTATTACAAACTACTTTGGTTACAAGTAATTATTTAAATTTTTGTTCTATAAACTATCTTAGTTTTGAGCTTCTATTATTATTAGGCTGTGTAAATGACGATGTATAATAATATCGACGGTTGAAAGGCAAAATGATCTAAGCGACATTGAGTAAACTTTACAAAAGAGTGACTTAAAGTTAAAAATTTGAGTTCACTTTTGTAAAGTTTACTCAATGTTGCTTATATCATTTTGTCTTTCAACCGTCGATATTATTATTATACATGTAAATGATTACTTTTTTTTTTGCAGTATTCTAGTTCGCATCTCTCACGAAAGTCGTCTTTTTGACAATGAGAGTGATAAAACTGAGGATCTAAACAAATTAACATTCCTTCAGTGAAAACAATTGCCATAAATCGTCAATTGAAAGCAAACGACAAACGAGAATTATCAGTTTCGGTAGCGATATGCAGCCTGATTAATCGCAAACATTTTAGACTTTTAATAAAATACGAGTATCATTCACAGGGTTATTCATAATTAGTAATTAAAGTACAGTAACTAGTAATTAGTAATATACACCGTTAATTTTGATATTTTTAATCCCGTGGAGGGTCGATCCGGTACATGAAACACTATCGATTTGTAAAGTTAAAATTAAAAAATAAAGATCCTTTTTTAAACTCTTATTAATTTACGCATGTACGAAATTAATTTGTTTAAGAAAACGTCAGCTGAGCGAGTTCAATGACCTGTAGGTAATTAGTACGCAACGCCGACTACTACATACAGGTCATCGAACTCGGAAACTTTTCAGACCACCTGTGTATATTTTAAAGAAAATGACGTGACAGGTTTCTGTCAATTTTTAATATGTACAGTGTTAAAAACTGTGCGTTCAACACACTTTCAGTACCACTTTTTTTAGTTGGGAAATCATCATATTACTTTTATCTTCCAGGAGCAAACCTTTGGCCCCAGTAGGCTTCGACCCTGCTGGTCCTGGAACACTATGCGCCGCCGATGATTTGGGCTTAGTTAGGACGGTTATCGTACGGTAAACCTTGATAGTTTTTCTAAGTCCGTTTTAGATTTTTTTTTAATTAGTTTATTAGGTAGTTTATTAAAATCTTTCGACTCCTTAGAAGATTCAATAATACCCTGGAAATAAAATAATAAATTACAAGAGTGAAGTCACGGGTACTCTAAGTCCAAAATCTTACATGACAATCATCACTCAACAATAACGACATACGCACCAACCATTATAAAAATTACAGTGGACACAACAAACAATTCTTTTTATTATACACTAAGGCTGTTCAAGTAAATTCAAAGCAAACTGTTCATTAGGCCACAGGTTACCAATTGTATCATTATTTCCGCTAGCAACATTAATTTTAACAATAAGTTGGCCATATTTTGCCAGTATTATTGGAGATGATTAAGAGGTTAGTACTCCAAACGGCGGAGTCACGAATTGGTTTGGTGATAAACGTGAAGCGGACATGGGTAAAATTGTGTTCAAAATTAATGGAAAACAATATGAAGGTAGGCAAAAGCTTTTATTAGTTTCATAAGCTATAGACGAAATTGATAATTTTCTAATATCGTTTTTTAAAGATTCTGCATTATTCCAATTTCGTATATCTTTAATATCGGTCCTCCTACACTTTTCCAACTCTGTTAGGTCGTCTTCCGGTCTAGGCAGCTGAGTTCCAATATTTTACATGAAGCGACTATTTGTCTGATCTGTACGTGCCTTAGCAAGACCGGTGTAATTCTTTTTTTGCTTCTGTCTGTCCGTGACCCTGTACGACCGTTATTACTGTCAAAGATCTTCAAATTAATCTGAATGAGGTCTTCAGTCTAGACCAACAGCTTAACTAGCTTTCGTATATCCTTCATCCTAAACCCTTCTACCTTTCTGTATATTTGTCGTGTTGTTGTAGATTTCCTGTAACATTTTTTTTACCAATATCCTTTATTTAGAAATGTAACTTTAGTAAAAGCTCTATAAGATAGCAACCTTGGCAAAACGAAGTTTTCTTTTAAATCATCTGAAAAAGCAAGGCTAGTAATAAAATATTTTTTTAGCGAACGGCAAATTCGGTCCAGATGTATCTCTGAACGAGTACATCCGAACGGTAGCGGAGCTGCGTGGCACAAAGGCGATGTGCCATGAGGGCGGATGCGGTGCCTGCATCGTCGCCGTACGCGCTGCTTTACCACCTACCAATGAAGTCAAGCTTTTTTCGGTTAATTCTGTAAGCTACCTAATTTTTTTTAATATTAGTCTGAATACTTTTGTTCGAGTTTAGTGTGCATTAACACTCCCCACTTAAATATTAATGTCCAATTAGAATTTAATACAAGTCTAATCAATAAATGCATACATAGCCTGTAATCTTCATAAACCTCCTTTGGCTTTGCTGTAGTCGGGTAAAAAAAGATTTTCTCTTTTATTATCTTTTTTAAAACTTGATGCCTTTTTTTTCTATATTTACTAGAGTTTCATTTTTATAACTATTGTCTTTAGTAGACGATCTTATTTCAAAACGTACAACACATTTTGAAATCATTTCGTCTTCTACGCGGTCGCATGCCAACATAAAAAAACTAATCAATAAGTTTCCAAGTTCCTTATCAATAACAGACATCTTTCAGTGCCTAGTATCAGTTCTATCCTGCCATGGCTGGGAAGTGACGACAGTTGAAGGCATCGGAAACAAGATGACCAGTTATCATGACATACAGAGCAGGCTGGCAAAGTTCAATGGGACGCAGTGTGGATACTGCACTCCTGGCTGGGTCATGAATATGTATAGGTAAGAACCCTCTTGAAACACACCACTTAAATGGCATTTCACTTTTCTTTTAGTTTTACTCTTAGTCATCATACTAATATTATAAAGGCCAAAATTTGTATGAATGTATGTTTGTTATCCCTTTGCGCTTAAACAAATTACGATCACATTGGGCACACGAGTAGGAAGATGATGATGATGATGGGCACACTAGTAGATCAGGACTAAGAATAATAATTTAATTTTTTAACCTAGATGTATTTATTACTTAGTATAAAACAAGGGTTCAGAAGCCGCTCTCAGAAGCTAGTTTTATGTAACTCTTAGTTGGAACTGAAACGTCTCGTTGAATTTGCAGTTTCCGCTCTTAGGATGTCTCTTAATATTGACCTACAGGATTACGGTATTATTAATTTATTTGATACTTTTAGGGTAATGTATTATTTGCTTATATTTAATTGTCGTTGTAGGTATAACTTGTCTTGTGAATTAGAAAATTTTTGTATGCGATGTGGTTTTCATTAGATTATCCGATCATATTGATATATTATTTTTCAATTTTGAAAGAATTTTGCAAGTGACAAAACATGACATAGAAAAAATTATCTTCAAAATCTAACTAAAATAAAGTTGATATATTATTGAATTATAATTATTGAACTATACATATCAAATTATGCGTTTCCTTTATTTTAACAGCCTATACGAAACAAAAAAGAAAAATCTAACAATGAGACAAGTAGAAAATTCCTTTGCAAGCAACATTTGTAGATGTACTGGATACAGACCCATTGCAGACGCATTCAAAACATTTGCCAACAATGCTGACGAAGATCTTATGAACAAGCTTATAGACTTAGAGGAATTAGCTAACGTTCAATGTTGTCGTCAGAAATGTACTAAAAGTTGTATCCATAAAAATAAAAATAGCGATCGTGAAGTTACAAATGACATTAGTGGCAAAGCTTATGAAGCAAAAACAGATGAAGATTGGTGTGTCATTGAAAAGAGTAGTAATAAAATGATCGTAGTGGATTGTGGTATAACTAAATGGTTTAAAACCTATTCATTAGATGACGTTTTCAAAGTCATAGGCAGATATAGTTATTATAAACTGATTGCTGGGAATACAGGACAAGGTATTTTTAATTTTATTAAAAGTTATTATTGATTGGAGATTTTGGTTTAACTTTCATATTTTTCTTTTAGGAGTTTACCACGTTACTGATTATCCTCCCACGTTGATAGATATATTTAATGTTGTGGAACTTAAAGGTCATACAATAGATGTAAATCTGATCATTGGAGCGGGAATGCCACTTTCTGAAATGATGGATGTGTTTCTTGAAATATCACAAACTAATGAAGATTTTTGTTACTTAAAAGTGTTTTATGATCATATGGATCTGGTTGCTCATATCCCTGTTCGTAATGTGAGTAAAAATAAAGGTTGGACCTGATATTATTTTTTTTCTTAAATATTCAGTTCAAAACCTCAGTTTTGTTTCAGATTGGCACTATTGGTGGTAATTTGTATTTAAAATACCTCAACAATGCATTTCAATCAGATTTATTTCTGCTTTTTGAAACTGTAGGAGCTATGATAACAATTGGTAAGCAAATTATTTTTGGTAGCTGATTCAAAAAAAAAAGTTGTTATGATTTCAAGAAACATTTAATTTTCAGCCGAAGGGGTTGGCGCGATGAAAGTGGTGTCTTTAATAGATTTCTTGAAAACAGACATGAAAAGAAAACTAATTGTCAACGTAATGTTACCACCCCTTTCCTCTAATAGTAAACTTAAAACGTACAAGGTAAAAAATATACCTTTCAATATTTTCAGAATAGAAATATTCAAAGTTACTAATATACGACATAATCTATTTTAGATAATGCCTAGATCACAAAACGCTCACGCTGTAGTTAACGCTGGATTTTTATTCAAATTCAAGAACAATTCAAAATTGTTAGAAGGAGCTACAATAGTATACGGAAGTATATCTGCAAAATTTGTTCACGCTGCAAAAACAGAAGCAATTTTAGTTGGGAAAGACCCTTTTACCAACGAAACTCTGCAACTAGCTCTAAAATCCTTGAGTAATGAAATTTTGCCAGAAGAAGCACCACCTGAACCATCAGCTAATTTTAGGAAAATGTTGGCAATTTCTTTATATTACAAGGTAAGTATACTTAGAATGAATAAATTAGTTTATAATCAGTGTGCTGTGATAGTTTGATTTTATGTGGTCACTAGATTACATAAGCCGTATTGTAATAAATCTCGCAAGATAATAAACTCTCAATTTGTTATGAAAAGTTCAAATTAAATAGTATATAAATCTATAATCCAGATTCGTGTATTAAAAATAAAGGGTTCATATTTTTACGCGATTAAGTACGATAAACCATTTTTACAATAATTTGTTTTTCCCTACTTATGTTTTCTTCATAAATCATTTTATTTACAGGCAATTCTTAACCTGTGTCCAGATGATAGAATAGATCCAAAACTAAAATCAGGAGGAGATGCCATAAAAAGGCACATATCCCATGGAACTCAAGTTTATGATACAGACAAAAGTGTATGGCCTTTGAATCAGCCTGTACCAAAGTTGGAAGGGTTAGTGCAATGTAGTGGTGAGGCTGTATTTGCTAATGATCTACCAAAGCAACCCAATGAAGTGTATGCAGCGTTTGTCACTGCTGATGCGAGACCGGGGAGTATTATTAGTGATTTTGATACTACTGAGGCATTTGTAAGCATTGATTTTAATTTCTTTCTTTAACTAACAGATATGTTCATCAAAATAGATATATTTTTAATTGAAGTAAATAAGTTTGCCGTATTCAAACTTACAAGCAAAATTACATTTTATTTTAGAAACTGCCAGGTGTCATAGCATTCTACACAGCTAAAGATATACCTGGACTTAATTCATTCACAGCAACGAGTTGTACTCTCATAAGTGTAAACGAAGAAATTCTCTGCTCAAGTCAAATAAAATTTTATGGTGATCCAGTAGGAATTATAGTTGCTGACAGAGAAAAGACCGCTAACAAAGCTGCAAAACTCGTAAAAATAAAATATAAATCAACTAGCAACAACAAACCTTTAATTACCATTGATGACGTTTTGAAATCACCTGAAAAAGACAAAAGGGTTACTATGGACAGAACTGTTAACCCAAAAGATATTGGTAATGATGTGAAACATGTTATCAAAGGCGAATACAAATTGGAATCTCAATTCCATTTTTATATGGAGCCACAGACTTGCATTGTTCGTCCAACTGAAGACGGATTAGAGGTCATAGCTGCGACACAGTGGATTGATTTGACCAATGTTGCTATTGCTCAATGTTTAAATAAGCCCACAAACAGGTGTGTATTTAAACTATTTGAAAAATACTGTTTCACAAATTAAGCTTTTTAAGAACGTTTAAAAATCCAAGATCCATAATGTTGTATATCGATAGCTTAAAGTGATATGCAATTTTAGGTAATTTTATTTTATTATATTTCTGAAAAGAGAAGCTCGTAACACACAATCTTGTATCACGCAAAATTTTGATTCAATACTTGTAGCGCCATCTACGATGTTGCGAGCATATCTTGGTCGGGTCAGTTTTAATCACCTTGCGACGGCGTGGCAAAACAAGCAGAAAAAATTAAAACCAAGAGAGACAAGCGGTTGAAATAGACCAATAGTTTTAAATACTTGAATAAAACACACAGAAATACATAAAAATTACATGATATTAAGGGTGTAATTTGGTTTCTTGTACCTCCTGAAAAGTTACGTATTTCTCATTTACGAGGTATTCACTCTAAGCCATCACTCTAAGCAGATATGTATATTATGTATAAAGATCTATCAAAACATCTAGTTGACACTTCGCGTGATCCAAGGGCAGGCTTTTACTTTGGACAGAGGATAAGCATTGCTATACAGCGTGGCAATATGGAAGACAGCAATATAGAAGAGTTGTAATTGGCGTAGGCTTTTTTATATACTGTAATTATAGATATACAAGTATTTTAAATGTAAATGATTCATTTTTAATGAATAAATGTTAGAAATATATAAATCTGTTGGTACCTTGCTTTCAGCATTCAAGTTATCGTAAGAAGATTGGGTGGTAGCTACGGAGGTAAAATAACACGATCAAGTCAAATTGCTTGCGCTGCAGCCTTGGTAACTTATCACCTGGGGAAAACTTGCAGATTCATCTTACCTTTAGAATTAAATATGAGCATTGTGGGTAAACGAATATCCACTACTTCAAACTTTGAGGTAAGTAGTACATATAACCTTTTACGGAATTACTTAGTTCCAGGATTTTATATCCTTTTACAAGCAGGTAAAAGGCTAGCTGTTTAATGATTAAAGTTAAGACCCTAATTTAGTGCTTCTTATGCCTGTTTTCACCTACTATCTAAATCTTCACCTTATCAAAATGCACTTAGCTTAAGTTAAGTAGTCTTTGAATACTGCCCTTACATAATTGAAATCTCACCAAGCTTAGATACACTTTACTAGGATGTAAAATAATTGTGTTTTAAAGTTTATTTAAACTATATTTTTGTCAGGACTTTTTTCGACATTGTGTTTACCTAATATTATACGGCGTTTAATGAACTGTATGTATACTGATTTTTTTTAAATTATTTATGCAAAAAGATTTTAAATAAAAATATGTAAAATTTAAAATATTTATTTATGGGTTAAAATCGACAAGATTATAAATAAAACATATATTGGAAAAAAGTATATACAGTGTTTAAAATCACGTAAGTAATAGGTACCTACTAAATTATTGCATAATTATGTCATCAATTTGTTAATTAAAAAAAAAACCTGTTGTTACGACCTTACCACAATATTTTTTTTTAATTTAGACAATTAGACTTGTACTACTTGTACATCTTAATTTACTTCAGTGAAACCAAAAAAAGGTTCAGTGCTTTAATTTTGTTTAAAGATAGTAATTTATTATATCTCTAGAAAATACCGAGACTTCCTTAAAAATACCACAGTATTTAAGTTCGTACATTATAAGAGAATCGCTTTAATGAGGGTCTAAAATAAATATATCCAACGATACGTACGAAGCGTAATTTTCCTTTATTACAATAAATGGTGAGTAATTTCTAGAATCCCCTTCGGTTATTTTAACCCAGTCTTATTTACTCATTTGAATACACGTTTGTATTTTGCTCATGGCAAAAAAAAATAACAACCACACGGGTTGATCTTCAAGGTTAAGTAGTGCTAAGTCCAGTCTGTGGATGGATAACCATTTTTATACACTGTGATTCCTCCGTGCCTCTGAAAGCATTATATTAAGTCGCTGTCTCTGGCTGTTATTTGTAGACCTTTGGCAGTCTTCACAGAGAGTAAGACCCGTCCTGCATCCGGTAAGACTGTAAGCCTTTGCCAACATTTTAGGGAAAAGGTTAAGCAAAATTGAAAACGCGTTTAAATTTATTGAATTAACTTGTTTCAATCAGGTTGGAGTTAACGAAGAAGGAAAAATCCAATACCTGAAGAACGTATTCTACCAGGACAACGGATGTTCACCCAACGAGACTATAAGCCCGATCACTGTGAATCATTTCTTCAACTGCTATGACCCTCAACGGTGGTATGTTGAAGCTAACAGCGTGGCTACGGATACACCATCCAATACTTGGTGCAGAGCACCCTGTGAGTATTCAAATTATAAATTACTAGCTTTTACCCGCAGCTTCGCCCGCATACATAAAATATATCTTATGTCACTCAGGAATAAAGCAGCTTTCTCTATGTGAATTTTTGTATATTTTTTTTTTGCAATTGTTAATTTCCAGAGATTACCTCCTACAAACCTCTTTATTATATATAGATTGACATTAGTATTTCCGTTTCAAACTAAAATTGGACAATGATGATTTACACATTAGACTTGGTAGTACTCATACTCGTATTATTGACACTGTACAATTCATACATATTAGACGGAAATACATTACCAAATGAGCATTATTGTATTATGACAATAAACTAGTAGTTAACTAACATAAAATATGCAGGTGATACATACCAAGATTTTCGAAATCATTTTATTATTTAGACTTGAAAGGAATTAATAGAAAGCTCAAAATCATTCTAAATAGAATAGGCTAGTTGCCGTAAAAAAATGTAATTAGTCCGTCTTTTTCAAAAATAATGGACAAGTATTTTTTATTTCTAAATTAAACCAAAAATTACAAAGAGTCAAGTTACGTGTAACGTCACGTCGTGCTACATTTTTTCGCACCGGGTGACGTCACACGTAACTTTAATGGGCTATATCTTTGTTATTCTTTGTTTAATCGAAAAGAGAAAAAATACGTGTCCAATATATTATTATAATCTAAAATACGGACTAAAAAAAATTAATCATTTTGACACTGGAAACTACCCTATTGTAAAAAATATTTGAATGAAAAATTATAGAAACAAAAGTTACTTTACTATTTAGGTGTCAAAATTATTGTTTACTGTACGTAAAATAATACAGAGCTATTACATTTTCAGCTTCAACTGAAGGCTTAGCAATGATTGAAAACATCATGGAAAGAATTGCTCACATTACAGGAAAAGATCCGTTACAAGTTAAATTATTAAACATGACGACAGAAGACAATCCTATACCAGACCTTATAGACCATCTTAAAAAAGATGCAAACTTCGATGAAAGACTCGAAGAAGTAAAACAGTTCAATAATAACAATCGGTGGAGAAAACGAGCATTGAAACTTATACCAATGACTTATGACTTATTTTACATTGGGCCGTACAATTCACTAATATCTATTTACCATGCGGATGGGTCAGTAGTGATCACTCATGGGGGAATTGAAATGGGTCAAGGCATCAACACTAAAGTTGCTCAAGTCTGTGCATACGCGTTTGGGATACCTTTGGAGAAGATTAGCGTTAAGCCTAGTTCTAGCTTTACATCTCCAAATTCTATGGCTACAGGAGCCAGTATTGGCAGTGAATGCGTGTCATTTGCTACTATGAAAGCTTGTGAGATAATTTTAGAAAGATTAGCTCCTGTCAGAGAATCGATGGGTAAACTTTCATGGGAGGATCTCGTTCAAAAGGCTTACGAAATTGGGGTTGATTTACAAGCCTCTTACATGTATTCAAGCACCAGCGGTGTGAAACCTTATGACATTTATGGAGTTTGTGCTCTAGAAGTTGAAGTAGATATTTTGTCAGGAAATCACGATGTAAGAAGAGTAGATTTGCTGGAGGACACTGGAAGAAGTTTGAGTCCAGTAATAGATGTTGGCCAGGTAAAAAGACACAAAACTATAGATACTTTATTATAAGTAATTCTTATTGATTTTGCAGGCGACTTCGTCCGCGTACATAAAATATAGCCTATGTCACTCAAGAATAACACAGCTTTCTAACAGTGAAAAAAATTTAGCAATCGGACCAGTACTTCCAGAGATTACCTCCTACAAAAAAAAAAAAACATAAATACAAAAAGAAACAACTTTACCTCTTTATTATATTAATGTAGAAGTGTAGATAATGTAGCACCTTGAAATTTTTTAGATCGAAGGAGCTTTCGTCATGGGTCTTGGTTACTGGACGTCAGAAAAAATAGTTTATGACCCTGACAGTGGTAAGATGCTCACTGACCGTACATGGACTTACAAACCTCCAGGAATCAAAGACATACCTGCTGATTTTAGAGTTTATTTCCGAAGAAACTCAAAGAACCCATACGGTGTGCTACAGTCTAAAGGTATTATAACTTTTGATGAGGCTGTCTGACTATAAAATATTGGAATTATTGGGAAGATTTCTATAAAATATGTTGTTTTTAGCCACCGGTGAACCAGCTTTATGCCTTGCTTCAGTTTTAACCCATGCTTTAAGGGAAGCAATTAGAGCTGCTCGTTTGGAAGCTGGTTATGAAGATCAGTGGTTTGATATACGTACGTATTTATCATTACTTACGTTTTTTTTTTGTTCTGCCGTTTTCTTACTATGTGGACAGCCGTTTAGTTTAGTACCGTTTCGAGTTTCTTTGCGTGATCAAATCAGAAATGAGGATATCAGTAGAAGAACCAAGGTTGTCGACATAGAACGAAGAATCGCCAAACTTAAGTGGCAATGGGCAGGGCACATTGCTCGCAGAACAGATGGCTGTTGGGGCCGAAAGGTTCTAGAATGGTGACCACGTACCGGAAGACGTAGCGTTGGAAAACCTCCTACAAGGTGGACCGATAACCTGGTAAGGGTTGCGGAAATCCGATGGATGCGAGTCGGACAGGACCGGTCATGGTGGCGACACTTGGGGGAGGCCTATGTCCAACAGTGGACGTCTTTCGGCTGAAATGATGATGATGATGATGACGTAATGCTGAATATAGAGAACTATTTAACTTATCTTTATTTATTTTACTTATCTTTGAACACAGACGTCGTCATCATCATCACCCATGTTTGCAAATAAATTATTATTATTCCCTTTATTCTTATTATTATAATTAAAAAAAGACCTCAAAATCTTCTTAATATCTAGTATGATATTCGTTTAATACATGTTATGTTTCATAATAACATTTTCCTTTCAGCAAATCCCCACACATTGGAAAATATCTTCATGGCTGTGGATCATAAATTGGAACATTTCATCCTAAAATGATAATAAGGGTTTAGTGAGCACATCCTTATTCAATACCAACACCGTTTCCATAGAAAGCAATTCTTAAATAAATATCATTTTGTTAACTGTGTGTAAAATTAAAGTATCTGGGAATCAAAAAGATGCTGAGAATTTTGAATATTTGTTTAAGTACGGTTGAGGGTGAATTAGTATTATAGGTATGCTATTTTTTAGTCGTTTAATATTTAATTTTGACACGTGTTTTATGCTTCAAATAAACAATAGTGAATCATGTGTGAAGGGTACAGGAAGGGTCGTAACGTCAGAAATAAAAGGTAGGAAGAAACAAATAGACTCCGAGTACCTCATATAAAGGGTAAAAGCAAGTAGCATTTAAACTTATGTTTATAAACAGCTAATTTTTTTTATTGTAGGTACACGTATAATAGGCTAGTGGCCGTAAAAAATGTAATTAGTCCGTCTTTTAGATTATTCAAAAATAAGGGATACGTATTTTTTTATTTGTAAATTAAACCATAAATGACAAAGATATAGCCCATTAAAGTTACGTGTAACGTCACGCAGTCGCCGTGCTGCATTTTTTCGCACGGGGTGACGTCACACGTAACTTTAATGGGCTATATTTTTGTTATTTTTTATTTAATCGAAAAAAGAAAAAATACGTTTCCAATATTTTTTTATAATCTAAAATACGGAATAAATAAAATGTAATTATTTTGACCCTGGACACTACCCTATTGTCATAAAAGTTGTATAACAGATCCCATGACCCACGAGCAATAGGGAATATATTATACGGGTGAGAAATATATTATTTTATTTAACCAGTTTATACAAAACCAATTAATAACTTTGAAAACAATATCAAAATCAGTAGAAATACAAACGAGATATAACAATATATTAAAAACAAATATTTCTGTCTCACTCGCCAGAACACCTTTTTTATAGCAACCGTACTGGCGTAATGTAATTTGACGTCAAATTCCATGTCGGACTTTTCTTACTTATCAGCAGCTTTGAAGCTTTATAACTTAAAAATGATTTCATTTAGCAAATAGAAAAAAATCGTGCATAATATTTACCTCAAGACTGGCATACTGGTCTGGTGATAGTCAATATCGACACAGCTCCCAAAGAAGAAACAATAAAAAGGAGTGTCCATGTCCGCATCAAGTACATGTTTATTCTGTATGTATGTTATTGTATAGTATAGAGGAAAGATTTTTTTAAAGTAAATTTAACTAACGAATACTCTATATATATTTATCTCTATTATATTAATTTTGATTAAGATGAAGGGATTATCTTTTATTCACTTATTTGATTATAAACACATTAACTTACAATTAGTACTATTTTATTGATAATAAAATGGTTATCATACTAAATTACCTCGTATTTTTTATTGCGATTGACAGCCTTACCTTCTTATACCTTATCCTTATCCAGTTTAGTCCTACTCTTTGGTGGTTTTGATTCCGGGTGTTAGCTCACCTAGACGACAAAATTAAATGGACACAACACTTGCAACCACATAGGTGGCAGTCCGCCTATCTGTGCATTTAATTGCGGCCAGCTGCGCCCGGATAGAGCCCACTGACCTTTAAATCCAAAATTTAAGAACTCGGAAATGAGCAAAATTTAAGAACTGGAATCTGATTAAACTTTTTTCGTTCACAGTTCGTATATAAATTAAAATTTAAAATTTTCTTGTTTTGGTCACCTTATTAATTCTTCGGTTTGACAGTATGACGTGACGTCACAACATGGCAATCGATCCTATTCTTATTTGGAACGCATTGTACATACAAAATTCAAATGAACTAAAACAATCAATTTTTAAGGTCTTTTTATATAACATGGGTAGAATGCCAGCAGGACGAAAACATACATCTATAAATTGAGAGAAAAGGATAGGTAGCTTCATTTTATGAATGCGGTAGCTGTCACCTGCAGCATCCAATAGCAATTGTAGTGTAAATGGATCTGATACTGAATCTCAATCATTTATATCTGCAAGTGCCTCCGACTCTATTAAGGCTTATATTCCTTTAAATATCTAGCAGAAATTAAATGAACACAACACTTCCAACCGCCTAGGCGGCCATCCGCGTATCTATGCATTTAAATGCGGCCAGCTGCGCCCGGGTAGACCCCGCTGACCTTTAAATCCATTTTCTTTGCGAAATATTGATTGATTTGCAAATGCTATGTTAACTTTGAAGCTTACTTAACCAGCAATTTTTATGTGTTAAAATGTTTCTAATGTTTACGATAAATTAAACAAAGGAATTTTTAGAAATATGGTTTTATGGACTTTTTAACAGTTTAACAATTTTAGTTTTTTTATAGCAGAAGGAACAATGATACAATGGCTGGCTTCGCGCGAATGAATGTACAATATTTTGATTGAATGAACGATCTGTTGGAATTGAGCGAATGTGTCGTAGACATCCTCGGGGGCCTTGAAAGCTATTGAATGAAGCTTTCAGGATCATTGGTCGATGTAGTGATTTGTTGAAGGTAGCAGACACAATCTGTTTATGGCTCTCCTTACGATGCCTTGTGAAGTAGATACGTCGGCAACTCGAGGTACGCCGTCAGTGCCGGGAAATAGCTTCGAGACTCTTCCAAGGCGCCAGCACAATGGAGGAGCCCTATCATCCTTGATTAGGACTAGATCGTCTATTTTCAACTCTCGGCACCGCACCTTCCACTTCGTGCGCTGCTGAAGCTCCGTGACGTATTCTGTTGACCACCGCTTCCAAAAATGTTGTCGAGCTTGCTCCAATCGCTGAAAACGATCAAGACGGTTCGTGCTATAGTCCAGCAGGTAAGGCGATGGTAAAGACGTCAGCGGCCTACCAATTATAAAGTGGCCCGGGGTGAGTGGAGATAGGTCTTGTGGGGAAGGACTTAATGGACATAAAGGTCGGCTATTAAGTATTGCCTCGATCTGAGCAAACAACGAACTCAGCTCCTCGAACGTCAAGTGAATATTTTTAAGTACTCTGTATAGGTGGAACTTCGTAGACTTGACCCCGGCTTCCCATAGACCACCAAAGTGAGGAGCGTATGCTGGTGAGAAGCGGAATTCAATGCCTTCACGAGATGCAGAGTCAACAAGAGAGTCACTATTGGACTTAAGAAACGTATTTATTTCCTTGGCTGCTGCAACAAAATTTCTACCATTGTCACAGTAGATGACCTTTGGTTTACCCCTACGAGCTATAAACCTTTTTAGTGTCAGTAAAAATGCATCCATTGTCAAGTCACTAACTAACTCTAAATGGACGCATTTGTACCGAAAGCAAACGAAAATACACAGGTAACTTTTAGTAATTTTACAACCTCGTCCCTTACGGTCCGTAATAAGGAATGGGCCCGCAAAGTCGGTACCTATCGTGGAAAAAGGAAAATCAATCTCGACCCGATCTGCAGGTAAGTTTCCCATAATATTGTCCATGGTACGAGCATTGAAACGGCGACAGGTTACGCACTCGCGCGCTACACGTCTAGCCAGAGTCCTGCCTCCTACAGGCCAATAGCGTTCCCTTATAGATGCCAGGAGATGCTGAGGACCGGCGTGCAACAAGCGACAGTGCTCTTGTTTGAATATGAGCTTTGTTAAGTAGTGACTGGAATGCAACAAAATAGGATGCCGTTTGTCAAACTGATAACAGGATGATTCGATGCGCCCTCCGACTCTTAGAATTCCATTTTCATCTAAAAATGGATTAAGAGAGGAGAGCGAGGCTTTAGAATTTAAAGATTTACCTTTTTGTAGTTGTCCTATTTCTATAGGAAAGGAATCTTTTTGGGCTAACTTTATAGAGAGATTGTGAGCGTTTTCTAACTCAGAAACTTGAAGTGGACCTTGTAATCTGTCCGATTTTTGGCGTAGTTTACAATTATTGACGAACCTTAAAATTCTGGCTAGAACCCGAGTAAGAGTACTTAAATTAGAATATTTAGCTAAAACTACAGACAAATCTGGCATGGAAAGTGGCTCCTCCCCCCCCAAAGTATGGTGGGTTTTAAGCTCTGGCAGTTCTATGGCGTCCGCAGTATAGGCGGGCCAGGAATCTTCGGATTCTAAAAGAAATGATGGACCGTTCCACCATATAGTGAGATCTTCCTGGTCTGGATCGACGCCACGCGAAACTAAATCGGCCGGATTGATAGAAGTAGGAACATAACGCCAGTCTGTGGAATTTGTTAGCTCATTTATAGCGGCTACTCTGTGGGCAACAAATGTTTTAGTCTTATTAGAGTTGAGCCAACCTAATACAACTTTTGAGTCCGTCCAGTACACTTGACGTTCAATAGGGCAACGTAATGCGGCTAAAACAGTAGCAGTTAGTTGGGCTCCTAATAGGGCGGCACAGAGTTCGAGCCGTGGTATCGTCGTGGGTTTAATAGGTGCAACCCGTGATTTTGCACAGACCAGGCTAACTTGTATGGTGCCGCTAGTGGAAATAGACCTCAAATATATACAGCTACCGTAGGCACGTTGCGACGCGTCACAAAAACAATGTATTTGTACTGAAGAAGCATTATCAATTAAAACGCATCTAGGAATCCTCAAAGAAGATAAACATGAAGATTTAGTAGCAAACTTTAACCATGAGGATCTTATTTCGGGCGGAACAGGTTCATCCCAATCTATTTTGTGACTCCATAATTCTTGTAGTATTATTTTAGGTTTGATTGTGAAAATAGACGGAAGACCAAGAGGATCAAATATTTTAAATGTTGAGGAAAGTATTGTCCTCTTCGTGACATTTTCAGAAGCCGAAATATCATGCTGAAAGTGAAGTTCATCCGATGATGGCGTCCAACCTACACCTAGCGTACAAGTAGCATTACTAATCATGAGATTACCACTTTCCAGGTCAACGGAGTCTGCGAGTAACTCAGGTAAGTTTGAACGGTATTTACGCAGATGGAAACATCCCTTTGCTAATTCGGAAGAGACTGAAAGACGGATGTGACGCAACTCCTCTACAGTGCTAGCACCGGTAAGTAGATCATCACAATATAGATCATTTTGAATTATGATTTTGATCTTCTCATCTGAACACTCTTCGCCTATCTGCCAGAGAGAACGAGTGGTAAGAAAAGAAGCACTAGCGAACCCGTAAGTAACCGTATTTAAACGAAGCGTCCTTAAAGGTTTATCCTCACTATCACGCCACAGTATCAGTTGCAGATTACGATCGGATTCTTTGAGCAGCACTGAGCGAAACATTTTCTCTATGTCTCCTGTCACAACATACTTATGCTGTCTGAAACGAACTAATATATTAAACAAAGGTTCTTGCACTACTGGTCCCACCATTTGTAAGTTGTTTACAGAAACACCAGAAGACGTGCGAGCTGAGGCGTCAAAAACAACGCGTAACTTAGTCGACTCGCTTTGTTCCCGTATCACTGGGTGATGGGGCAAGAAATAAGCATTTAACGGCCTAGACTCCGGAGATTCAGATAGGTGACCTAATGCTTCGTATTCGTTTATGAATTGACAGTATTGTTGTTTTAGTTCTGGTTGTTTTCGGAAACGAGCCTCTAAATTAAAGAACCGCCTTTTAGCTAAATTATAGGAATTGCCTAAACAATCTATGCTATCACGAAGTGGCAACCCTACACAGAATTGACCATTACTAGTGCGAGTAGTGTTGGCGAGATAATGTTGCTCACACAATTTTTCTTCACTACTCGGGGGCCTTTTCTGAGGAAAGTTCTCAAGTTCCCAAAATTTAGATAACTCATCATGAATATTACTAGAACTGTCATCATTTGAGACAAAATTGCACATGACTGAGTTAATTTGGTTTTCGTTAGAACAAGGGAGTGAACCCGTAACGAGCCATCCGAATTTTGACGCCTGAAGCTTAGGATAACCGTTTCCTAACGAATGCTGCTGGGCACTAATAATATCCCAAAATAAGTCCGCTCCGATCAAAATATTGATTGGTGATGGTTCATTTAAAGTGGGATCAGCTAATTGAAAACCTTGAATATTTAACCTGTTTAAATCAAAATATGATTTAGGTAAGTTGCCGGTAATTTGCGGCAATACTAAACATGAAACCGTCACGTTGAAGGAACTTGTTTCAGAATGAATGCGTAGAATACAGCGTTCTGTGTTAATATTTAATTTTGCGTTACCAATGCCTACTATGGTAGTGTCTGACGGCTGAGGAATCAGGTTTAGATGGTGCTTTACGGCCTGTGTGATAATTGTCGACTGACTCCCGCTGTCGAGCAAAGCTCGCACTATCATAGTTTCGTTGGTGGCTGGGTTGGTAACCTTTACTCGAGCAGTACACAAAAGTACTTCAGAAGAGCATGTTGAGGACATACTCGTAGTAATGGAATTAACTGAATTGGAGTTTTGGATTTCTTCTGATTTATGAAGAATAGAATTATGCCGCAATTTGCAATGACGACATGTAGCTGAAAGACGACAACGTTTAGCTATGTGACCAGATCTCAGACAATTTTCACATAATTTGTTGGAAGAAACGAAGGCTAACCTATCCTCTAATGAGCTCGATTTAAAGGAGGGACACTCATATAAGCGGTGACTATTCTTGCAAAATAAACATTCTGGTATTTTAGAGGTAGAAGTGTTGCCATCGTTAGGTATAGCCACTAAAGACTTGGAACTATTATGTTTGTTTGGATTATTAGATGTCTGTTTTGGTTTATTGTCTTGATGGTCATGTTTATGGCGATAAACGGTCTCTAATACATCAGCACGACTTTTAAGAAATCTGAAAAAATCATTAAGTGAAGGTATGTCACTCAAACAATTAACATGTTCCTCCCACTTAAAATATGTACTAGAATTTAATTTCCCTGCAATGAAATATATAATCAAAACATCCCATTTGTCCGTAGGAAGCCCTAATGAATTAAGTGCGCGTAAGTTTTTAGTTACGTGATCAATAATATATCTCAATGATTTGTCATTTTCTTGAACGGAATTAATGTTGAACAAAGATTTAAGGTGATTATTTATCAATTGACGCTTATTATCGTAACGCTCACATAAAAGCTTCCATGCTTCAGAATAATTTCCCTGAGAAACTTCCAAATTTGCGATAACCCGAGCTGCTTCTCCTTCAAGATACGATTGTAAATAATGATATTTGTGAATACTTTCGATTTTATTGTTATTATGAACCAGTGAAAGAAACGTTTCTTTAAATTCGAGCCACTTGAAATACGTACCATCGAAATTTGGAATTTTAATCACTGGTAATTTAAATCCTAACGCATTACAACTGTGATCGTTATGGTGACACGTTGCCATGGAAGAATTATTTTGAGATTTATTTTCATCATTTTGGAGGCTTGAATGTTTTTTAATTAAACTTTGAATTAGGGCAATACAATGGTAAAAATCGTTTTCAATTAAATCTCTAGTAACTAGTTCGCTACTTTGATTGTCCGCGTTGTGAATTTCTATTAAGTTCTGCACCTCATCGAAATCAATGAATAGCGCCTCAATTTTGGATAGCTTCAATGCGAGTTTATTTATTTCTAGATCTGAAATAGATTCTGATGATGCTAAGCTATCGAGACTTAATTTAAATTTCGTTACGCGTCCTCTGATAGAACCGCGTTTACTTATTAGTTCCTTTAACTTTAAAGGTTCAGTCATTTTTATAAACTCGCAATGAGCTAACACAACAGAAGTCAATCAATAGATAACAAATATGTATATATATAGCATACGATACGCTCCTCGCTTTGTTGATCAGCTGATGTCCTGGGCCGCGCGTAGACTGCATGCACGCGAGCTATGCAGGTGGGGGCGCCGTCAGTCAGGTAAAAGCGATGCGCAAGCGATGCCGTGTCACCAGTCACAACGCACGATCCTAGAATAAATCAAATCTGTACGTCTTAGTAAACTGATAACAATAACTAATTACTCGTATGATGAAACGATTACGGTTTGTAAATTACAGTTAAACTCGGGATATTTACTATGTAAGTTATATAAAGGTAGAAATGAGTGATAAATAGGATATAGAATCGATAATAGTGGAATGAATTTATAAAGTCGCTAGGTTTGAGTAACAGTAAAAGAATTATTAATTTGTAAGTTAGCAGTTAACTGTGCTTCAATTTAAGATGGCGGGCGGTAAGTTTATGTGTAGGTGAAATTAAATGGACTAATTTGTAATTTACCTCTCCCGTTCAGCCCTGTTTCGAGCGTAATATTATCAAATATTATGGTGAGGTACGATAGACACAAATAGATAGCTAGAAATTTCACTTGACTTCGAGAAACTAAACCCGCTAAATGCACAGATTAAGGAATAACTAAATGGGTATGTTAGTAAGATGGAACGAGCTCACTTTAAATAGGCAGGCAGCTTTTCCCAGCAGTATTTGTAGGCAGCAGCACGCGATAGGTAGGTTGTGATTCCTGTGACTCGTTCTTAGGGTGGACCTTGCTCGATCGGAGTTCTGTAGTCCCAGCAAAGTTCCCAGAATGGCTTGGCGAAGGCAAGGTAGCTCGACCCAGGTAAAAGTAGGATGCTAGTCCACAGGCACGGCGATCTAGGTTTCTCAACACAGCCTTCCGTTGGTGCTGGTCGATTTCGTCCGGCGTCGATGATGTCCTTCAAGTGCCCTTGACGCGGGAACAATCTGAGTAACTATTTAGCTTTGATCCGACGATTGCAGGTCCTGTCACGGTCGCCAATTTTGTTTACGATAAATTAAACAAAGGAATTTTTAGAAATATGGTTTTATGGACTTTTTAACAGTTTAACAATTTTAGTTTTTTTATAGCAGAAGGAACAATGATACAATGGCTGGCTTCGCGCGAATGAATGTACAATATTTTGATTGAATGAACGATCTGTTGGAATTGAGCGAATGTGTCGTAGACACTAAAGATCCAAGACTTTTCAAAGGAGTAGGGAAAAGTTGTGAAATTGCTAAATATTTTTTAGACAAAAGTATTATTCGCACGAAAAAAACCAATAGTTGATAATGTTGTTAATGAATCTATAATAAAAATATAGTTTTTTCAAACCTGGCCGTTACCGAGGAGTAGGCTTCAGAAAGTCACTGGTTCTTGGGCCTTAATAGTGATGACAGCAAACGGTTTCTAACAAGCTCGCCGGCCGCAAATTCTAGATATTTTTAAAATTGATTTGAGCCCCAAAAAATGCTCAGTGGGATGCTTTTGACCCGCGGGCTCACATTCTTGACATGATTGCTGTAGAATATGTAGGTATAAAAATAAAAAAAAGGTTCACAAAAATACAGACATTATAAAACTATTTGTAAACTGAGAATACTAAAATATTCAAAGAAAGTTTTCACCCTTTACTTTGAAAGAAAGACAAAATGAACGGTGTACTGTGTAATTTGCCGACTAAAGAGTATTTAGTGGTCGAGGGGCCGTATGATGACATGTTATTAGAGTTTGGCCTCTATTCTTTTGTTTTACCACCTTGTGAGGGAAAACAAAGAAGTTTATTTATATTCTAAGGAACAAAAAATATACTGAGCCCGCCATAATTTCGGACTGAGATTTTCAATATTAGACTGGAAATGGGCCTCAAAATTAAACTTATTCCATTTAAACGTAAAAAGGACAATCCAAAAAAAGTTTAATTTTATAACTCCAAAATTAATATGCTGCCCACACAAATAAAGCTTCAAAATAAATAGAAATAATTTTAAATTTTGAATTAATTTTAATTAATTTAATTTTTGAATAAATGTTTTTCTATAAATAAATTACACCGTCCATGAAAAAAAATATCTCTATCAACAGGAACGCGTAATCTTATCCAAATAAATAAAAATGAATGGTTAAATGTGTTGTTAAGCAAAAAACTCGAGATGACTCGACCATATTTTGTAACCTTTTTTTAACCACCTACTTGCACTCTCGCATTTATTCCGACAGGGGGTGCTATTCTCTAAGAAAGCGCAGCGCTGGCACAGCGACGAGTCGTCAGCGCAGTACATTGAATTAACAACCCAATGCCCCTTTACATTGGATTGTTAATTCAATGTATTGCGCTCACGACTCGTCGCTGTGCCAGCGCTGCGCTTTCTTAGAGAATAGCACCCAGGGTCGCACATCTACGACCAAATACTTTTTTTTTTTTTTTGACCAAATACTCCATTTCGTCAGCTCTTCTGTCACCTATCCGGATTGAAGAGCGAAACAAGTTACAGTACCCAGTCGCAAACACACGACTCTGGCCATTAGGACACTAAATATTCGCAAGAGCAATCAGACGCAAGCGGTTACAGGGTTAAAGTCTCAGGAGGATTCTTTTCATTGGAAAAAATTCATGAAAACCGTAAAGAAATACATTTTTCTTTTTATTGCATTCAGACTACTCCTAACTGTCAATATTAGGGTCAATAACAAAACGCTTTTGACAGAACTATGTCTGTCAAGTCAGCTAGTTGTAATATAAAACGATGACGACGTAACATTCCACGTCATGTCTTTTTAGATACGCCCACGAATAGGAAAAAATGAAGCCAATACGAATGGGTTATAAAATATGGACAGCAGTAAGTGGAAACGGGTGTATTAATCAGCAATACTTCAAAGAAAAGAAATCACAGCCTTCCACGTTTTAGATTGAGAGGTTGCCATTGGTCGTTAACAATGACAGAATAATTCCATACCTCGCCACTTACTTTTTTTCCAATAAAATAGGGGTTCCGTTGATGCGATTTTTAAATAAATATAAGCTAGATATAGATTGATATCTAAGATATCTGAAGGTCAATTTTGAACTTTAAAATCTTTCAAACATAACTCGAAATATAATTTCACTGACTATCAGACGACCTGAGTACCTCCTCTTTTTTTGAAAGTCTGTTATTTAGATATTTTTTGTCGTAATGTGTGTGATTCTGATCGAATAAGGCTAAATTACTCCATTGATATAGACTAATGTTCTAAAAGAATTAACAGTTCTTTTACCAGCACTTCCACATTAAATCGCATTACAAAATTTCTCAAACAAAAATATACGGCAAAATCGAAAATCAAAAATCCTATATTTTTTTATTAAAAATTCCGCCAAAGAAATGGGTGACAGATAGACTACATAGTTGGTGCATAAAATTAAAAGATAATTAAGAAAACTAGGGTGCAAAAGTAATAAAAAATTATCAGTAATAAATAGTAATACAAAAGAAAGTCAAGACAATACAACCACTTCAGAACCACCCCTTAACCGTGACGCGTGCCGCATGTCCCACAGTTTGGATAGGTCGTTGTTAGTACACCTTCACAGCAAACTGGACGTCAGCCAAACATTTTAGGTATTAACAAAACTTGAATACGAAAAAATAATTAATACTTATAAAGAATTTTATAAGAAATTCAAATAAGTCACCAGTAGTTAAGAGGTGATCAGTCTCAACTGACGGCGCACGTTCACAAACATAGCGTATATTAATATCAGCACCACTCACTCAATATGGCTCCAAAGACAGGAACCTCCTCATTGTGCGAGCCATATCTCCTCCTGTATCAGACCCTTGATCCATCCGCCAATCGACAGCTTAGACAGATGATCGTCGAGGTTTTTGGCTCTATGGCTGTTTTTATCCTCAAGGCCTTTAATTTTTTTTGTCATTAAATACAACAGCCAAGCGACGTTACGTTAGCAACGTTATTTGGTTTAAACTATCTAAAAAATATAATGTACATACCATGAACATTATTATTTCAATATATTTTTTGCATGAAATAGTTAACTATTTGGTGTAGGAAATACCGCTTAAAAGACCTTAGCTAAAAGTATTAAAGAAGAAAGAAAGAAAAAATTTCTTGCCCACAACTACTTACGACTATTTTAGTACATTGAGTCGTAATGTATATCAACCTAAATTTAGGTTTGGCCGTACGAGTTTAATGTTTTGTAGAGAACTTCTTCTTCTTATCGTATCGATGGCAAAACTAGTTAAATTCCTTGCCTGGCCTAGAATTCGGCCACGGCAATGCCGTCCACTGATGCTGTCATTAGGTTCCTACGTGAGCAAGCAACAGGGCACGTGACGCGGGACGGAAGGTAGGACATGGTCTGCAGAGAGACGCCGCACAAACACTGAAGATCGGAACCATCCGAGAACCCCCACCTGTGGAGATTGTCTTTGCTGCGCCCAACCTGGGTGCGGAGGCTGTTTAGAGTTTTCCAGATTGGCCATGGCAACTCGTGTCCAGGAGAGAGGCTCTCCGACGGCTCGATAAAGAACTGAATGATCTAACACACGTGTCATCATTCGCGAGATTTGTATGAGCCTAACAAAAGGGCTCTGTATGAAATGTTAATTATATATATAGTTACCTTAAAGGAAATGAAGTATAAACTGAAATATAAAATGTGTACTTATTGCACGTGCCACGGGTTATACAAACTGGAAAGCTCGAATTCACAAACCAGCAATATATTGTGTTACCTCTCACCAATTATAATATCTTTCTGTATTAATTAGTTTCGATTAGGAAACTATATACAGTTACTTATAGCGTCTATTATGATCATTAATTACTCGGCTTATGCAATGATGGGATTATCATCCCTTTAAAACATTGACTGGAATCTCTGAATCAAATGAACGTATGTGCTATTCACCCGCTAAGTCCTTATAATGAGATTTACGTAGGTAGTATCTTTAAGCGTATGAGGTATAAATCTAACGCAGATTCACAGTTTGTACTTTTGTTCTTGTTTACTTTGTGTTTGCGTTGAATTCGAAGACATGTGACATTCACCAACCCGCACTGGGCCCGCGTGGTGGATTACGGCCTATTCCCTCTCCTAGAGAGGACGCCTGAGTCCCAGCAGTGGAAACATTAAAAAGGCTGATGATGATGATGACTTTGTGTTTATAACCGTTGTACTGTTTCTGTACCGAAGAAAAGTATTTCTGTTCTATTCTATTTTATTTTATGCAACTGCTATGTTGTTTTCTAGCATTATGCTAAACTGAATTTATTTGGCGCAGCCGTGGGATACACCATGATTTTTTTTTCAACTTTCTACATACTTGTTTCTTAATTGTGTTTACCAGTATGCTAAATAAACGTATCATCTTAATTTATTTTCTTAGTAGTCTGATTTATTTATGTTGGGTGTTTTGATGTAATTTTGTGACTAACATTATAATGTTTATACTCTCCCATGGTTTTGGCGCTGATAGTCGAAATACAGGTTCTGCCTAGTTCGACTACAGATGACTACACCACATATATTGATCTAAATTGGCCTGTTAAAATATTTTGTAACTTGTGTCTAAGTTTCTCTATATAAACATTATTATTATATTATTATTACATGCATTTATCTTTATACATATTAATTATATTTTTAAATATTTCTTATAAAAGGATATTAAAAAAATAATAATTAAAATACAAAAATAGTAGCCCACCGGCATCGGGAACAGGGTCCAAGCTACCAGTGGTCAGGGCTCCTGAGAGAGAGGAATAAATATTATTATTATTATTATTGTAAGTTTGTTTATTGTTACTACAACACTATACAAGTCTCATTGTTACTTTCAATAAAAAGTACTAATATTATTAATACTTTGAACTTCATTAGAAAAATCGGAATCACACGCCATTAAAAGAAAGTTCACCTAAAGACAGTATGTCGTTCGCGTGTACTTCGGACCGCCCATTGATTAAAACCAGTGCACTATCGCAAGTCGCTTTCCGACCTTCTTGACACACGGACATCGGCACGTACGTACTTATACTTTATTTAATATACTTAATATACTTTTTAAGAAAACTTCCCTAAAAATTTATCTTCCTTTTATGAGAATGGGTGTTTGCCCTAACCTTTTTTTTTATCCCGGATGGACCCACTTTCGACCTCGAGTTTCTTTTGTATTTTCAACGTCTGAAATCATCACTGTCTTCCTGACCTGATCCAATATTATTTGGGGTCAAAACAACACGTTTTCACAATCTTTTCGTTTTCAACGTTTGCAATGTAGGATTAAAAAAGTGTCGGAATTTGAGAATTATAAAAAATAAAATTTAAGATCTATTTGAATAAATTTGTTTAAAAAATATATTTAAAAAATAGTGGATGAAACAGAAACAAAAAAACATACATAGCCTGTCAAAATCAAAACCCTCCTTTGACTTTGCCGTAGTCGGGTAATAATCTAGGATTACGTAAAAATACAAGAACAATGCCATTATTATCCAACGGCTAAACTTGGCGTTTAATCATAAGTAAATTATCCATAGCAAAATCGAGCATTGGTGGAGTCTCGGCTTTGAAAATACCGCGTAATTTGGTACTGGTGTAGATGAAAGCTGCAGTGGGTGAAGCTTTTCGTCAATAGCGAATTCTTGCTTCACTTGAATCGTGAAAAATTTAATGGATTTGTGTGAATCTATATCATGGTTAATAGTTAAACCAGAAGGGATCATGTTAAAGGATGCAATATAACCCATATCACGGCTGCTTTTAAAACAATTTGAATTAGCTGTGACTGGTTTATAGAAACAAGTATAATACGTAAAAACTCCGTCGGCAAAATAATTAAGACGTATGAGTAATGAGGCAGATGATTAAAACTTTTTTTAAACTTTCATAGCAACTTGATTTAAATTGATATTGATTTGTTAGGAAATGTACCATGGACATAGTGTAATTATAATCTTTCCAACCGAATTCCAATTGCGGTTGCTAATCTCAACAGAGATTAGCCATTTACACAGGTGATATTATAGTGCGCAAACATAGGTGTACTCTTTGTACTTTTAGTCTCAATACTCAATACTTTATTGCATTCCATATGTACATATATAGATGGTATAAAAATATAGTTAAGATCAATATGGACCCTGTCGGGCACAGCAAAGCTAGTAGAGTAAGATCCCAGGACCGCCAGACATTACGTAATTTCTGACGAACGAAATTCTCATTCCGATAGTGCAGCAATCCGGCACCACCAAAGAATGACCAGGTGGGAAGGATACAATGTACAGATAACTTCAAACATTGTAGGTATCCATGGTATAATAATACTGGCTACAATGAGCAACAAAAAACATTTGACCTCCTTCTAAAAATCAAAATTCTACTCCAACCTTACTCAAAGTATGTCATGTTTTATAATAGTCTCTTTATGGAGCATATAAATTATAAGGGCAGTTACAATATTGTTCTACAAATCTGACTTGACAGAGAGGTCCCGTGGGTCACATTGCGGACGATTTTTGCGTACGTGGAATATTTCCCAACTATATCGGAAATGGAGTCAAATGAATAATGACATCGGTTGAGAAAGTTTTCCTAACTGTATTATTATCAAGTTCGGGAATATTTCCAGTAGCAATATCCCTGGGAAATATCAGGTTACTATTTTTTTTTTTTTTTAATTCAGATAAACTAGTGCTTGACTGCGATCCCACCTGATGGCAAGTAGCGATGCAACCTTTGATGTTGAGGCGCACTAGTTTATTAAGAGCCTAAGAAATCGGCTTTAAAAAAAATTACAACAGTTATATGGCAAAAAGTCATGTTGCCTGTATCGATGAATGATTTTCATGAAATACTAGGATGTCGACAGTTACAAATAAAAATCAAAAGACTATACCATACCATACTACTACGACTATACCATATGGGAGAGTATGCATTTTACAAAATTTTGCTGTTTACGATAAAACCAGAATGGCTACAAATAGTTGGATCCTAAAAGTTTTGAATACTGGAGTAATTGTCTCTATTGATGGTCTTCATAAGATTTTAAATTATCATAATGAATATTTATTAAGTCTATATTCAATCTATATTCATCATAATGGTTCAGAAGGCTGCCCAGCTTAAGTTGGACTGGGCTGGATATGTCTACCGCATACCGGTCGAGCGGTAGGCCAGTAAAACGCAAAATTGGTGAACTAAAATCGCACGACGGGGTCGCAGCAGATCAAGAAAGAGATAGCAGAAAGACTTGGATGTCTTCCTTCGGAATTGGAAAGAAGTGGTTCAAAACCGGGATCATTGAAAGGAGTGGAGAGAGGCCTTTGCCCAGTGGGACAGTATGGGCTGGATATAATAATAAATTAATTTGAAACAATAGATTCCTTATAAATCTTGATACTAACACTAAAAGCGCCATATGAAAATCTCCCTCCAACAGACGTGCATTACACCGTAAATCAATTTCCTCTAACAATCTTCAATCAATGGCATAGTAATTTTCACATCAAGAATTCTCATCGTCAATGTCATAAGCTTGAAGTAAGCATACTCAAGGAAAGTGCATGTGAACGAGCACACGTTTCATATACGCTGATTGGATTCCCACACAAAAAAAAAATATTATAAGCTATCAGCAACTGCTTGATTGATTGATACCATTACTTAATGGGCAGTTCTAAGGAGTGGTTAATTGAATGATTGTTGGTCAAGGACAGGAAAAGGTTAAGTGTTCTAATACACATCATCATTTTTAGCTTATGTAAAACCTGAATGTAGCTTGATCAGAATCAGTAATTAATCGTTTCCGATAATTTTTTCTATATGTTTTCCAAAAAATATTTAATAAGGGTCACAAGTTGGACACCACCGACGCTAAGTACTACACAGGTTGCGGCAGGTCTTTACAGGCAATAGGTTCCAGCGTAAAACTGGTTGCGGGAGCAAATTAACCTCTCAGTCACCTGAATGGCCCGGTCTTTTTACAAGCTTTTATTTAGTTTCACCTGTCCCGATGTTTGTCTGTCAACAAATCTTGCAAATTAATTTGACCCACTTCCCGGTTACCGATTGGGCTGAAATTTTGCACGCATGTGTAAATCAGATGACAATGCAAAATCATTATGACGTGGAGCTGATCTGATGATGCAACTGGAAGACTTAATGTGTTTACTTACAACTTAAAGCAACAAAATATATACTACTTTTTACCACACTATAATAAATTCTGTGAATTGTTTGAGTAAATAACAGAATTTCCGAATGCCAACAAAGTTTTCAGGCGTATCGCTCTTTTTTCGTGTTGCATCTTCAAACACTGATGAAACCCTATTAAACCATGCTCACATTGACGATATACAAGTGTAGGGAAAATCTCACCGGACCCCCTCATAAGATCTCACGGTGAGATTTAACAGAATGACAAAGTATACAAGATTCTTGCACAAAGGTAATTCAGTACCAAATCGTTTTTCAAAAATATCTGACGACGACACGGAAACGTCATCACTCACAACAGAATGACAACCTCTCTTAGTTACAAAAAAGTTTTGTGAAGAGCATCGTCCTTCATTCTTGAGTGAATGTCTCTTAAGCCGAGTACAGATTAGTGATTACTGTAACGTAACATGCAGTGTAACACGCAATGAAAATATTTGCCATCCACACAGTTGCAATGTATCATGCAATGTAACAGAATTCCCATAAAGTGGATGCCTCGCGCGCGCGAACCATGCACACTACGCGAGCGAACAGAACATTAAATTTCATCTATGTGAGTAGGTAGGTACAATTAAAGACACTTCCGCCTGACCACCGCTTAGTTCATTTTTGGTTGCACTTGAATCGAAATTTTCAAAGGATTTGGTTGACACAGGACAAAATAATCGAATTGGTACATGCTTGCATGTTACGTTAAAGCCGTCTGTCTTTACAAACATGGTCATATCTAGCTCGGACACTACAAGAATGTTGCAGAAATACTACTATTTATAACTCCATCTGCCTTTCTAAAGAATCTTTAATTATAGAAGCGACCAGTCATGGAAGAAAACACAGTCACTTCATAACCTTCCATACCCTCTATTCAGATTATACATCCATCAACGTCGGCTCGAAAATGTTCACTTCAGCAAATAAGGCTGTCATGTACACTGTCCCCTGTGGGATGCCATTATTTTGAATTCACTCTTTCAACTGAAATATTTTTATATTTTTGCATGCTCGCCAAATTATTTGAGAGTAAATATTTTTAGTACTACAGGGCATAGACCTCATGATAAAGAAAACGTAAATTTTAAAAGATTTTAATAATAAATTAAAAAATTTAATTAAACTGATAAAATTATGTACTCGTTACAAAAACATCTTAGAGCTTCCTTTGAAAGTCATCTAGGGAATCTACAAAAGAATGCCTAGCGCTATTGCTTAGAATATTTATGAGTCTTTTGAACTGACAGATAATTCTCAAAAGACACCTAGTCACTTGAGTATAATGAGAAAAAAAAGAGAAGGTAAAACAAACACTGTATTTACGGCAGTAGTTATAGTTATTTATGATATTATATAGATGGTATTTATGGTTATAGATATATACATTTATATTGTATAATATTAATTATAGTTATGTACCTGGAGATGGGGGGCCATTTGCTTGGTGCGGAATTTTGAGCGACGGGGGGTTGTATGTGTGTTGAAAGGTTGGGAGAACCCTGATTTTTTATGCGTTTATAACGTCTTTGCTTGGATATCGCTTCGGGCTGATGGCCTCTCTGCCTTGAAATTCTGACAGGATTTATTGTAATTGCTAAAGTGCTCTGGCGTGACGCCACATGCACATGGAGTTGCCCAGCAGCTAACAATGTACAACTATCAAACAAGAGCACGGACGTCATGTCTGTGGTTTAAATGTAAGGCAGGAGTGTGGTTTAAGTCAGTAGGACTCTGACAATGCCCAGACTGGCTCGTTTGTGAGGCAGCCTGGCCGTCCATGAGGATTTCCCACTCCTGCCGAAAAAAAAAATGCCTTAAGCTAATCTAATGACTGCCCATCGGAGATCCTCTCGCCTGGACATGAGTTAAAAGTTTAGCTATTACTAACTGATTTAATAACAGCCGACGGGTTTGCCGTGGCTTAACACTAAGTCAGGTAAGAGATTTGAAAAAAAAACATTTTCGCCATAGACACGCTAAGATAAAGAATGAATAACATTGAAGGGATCAGCGCATAACATAAGTCAGGAATTACTGTTATACTGATCTACCAATTCAGTACATATTTAAGTGGGTAGTTTATTATTATTATCTCTTTATTTACTTTCATACCTATGTATAAATTGTATACAATAGGTGGTCCTATCGCAAATGACAATTTCTTACAGACAACCTTTGGATGGACTAAGCGAAAGGAAAAGATGTTTCCTTTTCTGTAAATAGCTTTCTTTGTACACAAAGCTGCACCGATATTAACTTTGATTTTTTTCGGATATATATATGTATAATTAATTTGGCATGCCTTTTTTGACAATTCAACCGTTGATGAGGTGGTGTCTTTCAGTCATTCAATAGTTTCTTTTTTTTCAGAAAAGTGTGCATCTAACATGCAGCTGCCTAAAGAGCTAAAGTATTCTGCAATCGCAGGCGGAGTGGCGGTGTTCGGGCTCATCTTTGGATGGGTCCTGTTTCCTGTCATACTCAAGAGTCAGCTTAAGAAGGTAATAGCATAGCATAGCATAGTCGGCCTTATAATGATCCCACTGCTGAGACTCAAGCCTCCTCTCAAGGAGAGGGAATGGGCCGTAATCAACTATGTGGGCCCAGTGGTTGGTGGATGTCACCACCAACCCGCACTGCCAGGCGTATACGCGTCTTCGAAGCTACGCGTCCATGGACAATAGGTCTTAAAGTAGACATCTGTCCATAACTCTACGCAAAATACAAGCGTGATAGTAAGTGTAACTTACACTTACTATCACGCTAAGAGATAGAAGTCTTAATGATTATTGTGGACTTTACCGCTTAGAGAAAGTAATCTTCATCATACTTAAAAATCATTGTTTAGGTTTATTCGAGCACAGGTCCGATCGTGTGTGGAGTACTGCAGCCACATATGGGCTGGTGCTGCAAAGTGCCACCTGGCAGCTTTGGACTCGGTGGAAAGGAGTGCGAAGAGGCTGATTGGTGATCCAAATTTGTTTAAGTCCAATCTTCAAAGCCTTGAGCACAGGCGTAGGGTAGCTAGCCTTTCGGTGTTTTACAGATTGCATTTTGGAGAGTGTGCGCAGGAATTGCATGACTTGATTCCGCCATCTCATTTATACCGCTTACTTCGAAGGGCTGGAACAGTCTGCCTGCTGCGATCTTCCCGTCCGATTATAATTTGGGTGTCTTCAAGGCTAGAGTGAATAGGCTCTTAATAAACTAGTGCGCCTCACCATCAACGATTGCATCACTGCTTACTATAAGGCGGGATCGCAGTCAAGTACTAGTTTATAACAGATAAAAAAAAAATCGAATAAGTTTTCACTGTAATAAAAATACAAGTCAAAAGAACTGTATCGTAGTTATACAGGGTACCTAGTAAACGTGGTTAGGATAAAACAATATGTACAAAGAAAGACCGTAAGCTTCTAAGACTCGACCTCAATCGAGTATCGTACTGGTCCGTCTTACCGTGACATGATAATGAACCGTTCCTTCATTAGGAGTAAAAATATATGCCAATCTAAGACGCTTAAATCAAACTACGAGTATTTTATTCACCCAGGTATTTTTTTCGAACAATGCTCAGAAAGTGGAGCAAATCATAGCTTTATACCGATTGTAATTAAAAGAATTTCAATTAAAATGTTTATTATTTGAATTAACTCTTTGAATGTCGTAATTAGAAACACAATAGAAAGACAATTACCTTATGTCGGACAGTGTAACTTAAGACATTCGAAAGGTTAATAGTTATACTACATTAGATGACTTAAAAGCAAGTATTGAAAGCAAAGAGACCAGAACATAAACCATTTTTTACACCACCTGCTCGATAATGTCGTTCTATACGTCATACAAACCTCACTTAAAGCAAGTCATTCTATCCGAGAGATAATGCAGTATGGCCGATCCCTACGGGAATAATCAAATTTGAATTTTGAACATCAAAAATCGTCAACATTGTGAATTAAAATGTACGAGCATCGAATAAGTTGACTCGAAATTCAAACTTGCCACAAACAAAAAAAAAAGAAAATAGAATAAAACGTTCTTACTGACAGGAGCGTTATAGAAAATTTAAACTATAGAATCTTGGAGTAGCGAATTTTGTTTATTTGATGAACTTGTAAATATATAATACTTATATTTGTCTATATGATCTAGTCGACCAAATTGTTTTTTAATAATCGAACAAATAGTGTAAAAAGTAGAGTATGCAACGCGAGGATAAAGCTGTTTTTGTCTTGGGCGGCTTGAAATACTTACTTCACTCGCAATGCTCGGGAGTTAATTTTATAAATCCCTCACTGTCGTTCGGGATTAAAATCGGCAGTCTTCGTTTCGTTCGGAATTCAACATGCCGCCCGCGACTTAAAGACATGCCCTAGTCACATAAACTACTATTATAGTTGCGTTTACTTCTAATGAAATATTTTAATTTAAAGAATTAGTTAATAAGTAACATGTCACAATATCAATTTCAATACACAATGCGAGAGAAAAAGAAAGATGGTGATATACACTCTATGCACTACTATTTTTTTATTAGTACAAATACTTTAGGAGCTTATTAAAAAAACCGGGCCTTGGTCGAGGCCATGGTCCGGAGCGTGGAGGAGTGGCAGGCGGTCGCCGACTTCTGCGAAGCAGTAATGCTCGCTAAGGAGGAGGCCGACCGCATCAGGCAACGGCGCTCTCGCCGCCGCCGGGATTCCGATCCCGATTTCCAGCCACCGTAGGCGCGGGCTTGCGGACAGTGAGCAATGGGTAGCTCGCTGTCCGGCCGTCCGGTAACTGTCCGGACCAAGCCCAAGTCGTCGAAAGCGCGCGCTGTTCCCGCGCACCTCAAGGAGTTGTCAGCAACAGCAGGGGCCCAGCCGGGTCGAAGCCTACTGGGGCCAGGGTTATCCGAAAGGGCGCTCGAGCCCCGGTATGAAGGCTTGAAGGAATGGGATGGGTTTTATAGTCAGTAAGAATCTGACACTATCTCCCGCTCCGCCCAAGAGCGGAGGTTGTCATATGAAGATTTTTCCCATCGAAAAAAAAAGCTTATTAGAAAAGGTCTCGTTATTGCTTATGTAAATAGTAAGTAAAAGTTAATAGAATTTGTTTATATCCCAAAATGTCACTAAATTTATGAATATTGTATAAAATGTTAGTGATTATGAATGAAAAACAATGCAAAAACACTGCGCGTAGTATTTTCTAGTAGCAATTGTTATATTGATTTAAGAGTTATGAATTTAAGAGTTATGACAATTTTTTGTGGATCATTTTGGAATTTAATTTTTTTTTTACTTCCGACTTCACAAATATAGTTATAGATAGTAATGAGTACGGATAGAGCCCTATTTTTTTAGACCCATTAAAAAATAGGGGTGTATAATAGTTCCATCCCTTTAACAGTTCAGTTTAGGTCATAAAATAGATCGCTTTAAGAGCTCGTGATAGGGCTTCGGAAGTCGAGTACGGATCAAGGTCAACCATATTGTAAGGGCCTTTTTTATTACTTAATGTATCTTATCTGTCAACGAGCCGGATCGCTTCTCTTGTCCGGGAGTTCAGTAAAGGCTTTAATTTGATCAGAATTCGAAGAATACGCAATAAATCTGACGGGTTAAGGACAGAGAATAACACTTTTTATTTTCTTTGTTTTTGTTTTTACCTACCGATCCTTAGATATTAACGGCCGAGTTAACATTAGAATCAATCTGAGTCTGCTATTACAATAGTGTCAGAATAGTCTATCATTGATTTCATAATTGTTGATTTTGACAAGTTTTAGTAATCTATTAATATAATGGCGTCATTATGACTTTCCAATGGTCAACCACTGAACCTCCATTGAAAGAAATGACATAGAATGGTAATGTTGTACAAAATGATAAATGAATGTCTGACGTATACGGTAGTCTGCTAAAAATTTGACAGTTCCTTTGATCAGTGTCCTACCTACTAACCTAACCTAACCTACCGTCATTGTGTAGTCAGTGCTTTTAATAAGCTCGTTATTGTCATTTTACTACAGTTCTAATAAAAGACCATTGACTGATCAATGATCGATCATTATGAATTAGCAGATTACGGACTTTTAGCAAAATGACAATGGGATCGTGTTGGAATGACGAATTTATAAAAATAGCAGACTTAGGCCCCTGTATCAATGTTTAAGTATTATATTTGTAAGTTGTGGTTTTCTTTTTCATTGTTCATTTTTAACCTTTCAGATACCGTCAATTTGAGACACAATAGTAACACAATTGATACGCAAACGCCAGCGTTCACTTGTTGTTCCTTTCAATCGTGGAAATTACAGACACAATAGAAAGACAATAGGTGCGCGAACGCCGGCGTTCGCTTGGGGTTTCATAAATTAATGAATAAATTGAGAAACTACTTACTAACTGCGTTTTCCGGTGCGCGATAGCCACCCTACAACCATTCGTCCCTATCGACCATCCGTTCTAGAAGTAATGTGCCCTGCACACTGCCACTTTAATAAAGATTGACATGGAACCGTTGGGGCCCAAGTTTACCATCAATTCGGAAAGAAGAAGATTATAAAAAAGAAGGCAGAAGAAAACCACTAAATACTCTTTTTCTCGCAGGAAATGGCGCTATCAAAGAAGACGGACGTCCGTAAGATGTGGGAAACGATTCCCTTTGCCCTGGAGTTCAAGGTGTATCTGTTCAACTACACCAATGCCGAGGAAGTGCAGAAGGGTGCCAAGCCCATCCTCAAGGAAATTGGACCTTACCACTTTGAGTAAGTAGTCTCTGTTTGTGTTATGTTATTCATCATCATCATCATCATCATTGCAACATCTACGTTGTTGTATGTTGGACATAGGCCTACCCCGAGTGTCGCCATTACAACCAATTCTATACGTCTCCAATCCATCGGATTCCCGCACATTAGGTAATTGGTCAAAATTATGTGGACGCGCCTCTCGCACCCGCCTAGGCGGCAGTACACAAATCTGTGCATTTATTTGCGGCCAGCAGCGCCCGGAAAGCGCGCGGCTGACCTTGAAATCCATTTTCTTTGCGAAATATTGATTGATTTACATATGCAACGTTCACTTTGAAGAATATTTAACCACCAATTTTTATGTGTTAAAATGTTTCTAAAGATCCAAGCCGTTTCGAAGGAGTAGGGAAAAGATGCGGAAAGTTGCGAAATTGCCAAATATTTTTTTTAGACAAAAGTATTAACAGCACGGAAAAATCAAATGTTGATAATATTGTTCATGAATCTATATTAAACATATATTTTTTTCAAACCTATTAAACTGGCCGTTACCAGTGACTTTCTGAAGCCTACCTTCAGAAAGTCACTGTTTTATGGCACTTTTCGGGCGCTTGGGCCTTAACTTACCGGAGGTACGTCGCGCCGTGTTACCTTATTATTAGCCACAAGCCTGAGAGTCGGTTCCGGTTTCAGACCGTTTCGGCTAAAAAATCAGTTTCAGTTTCAGTATAAAATCTACTAAACTACCACCCAAAAACTCTGCATTAATGAATTATCGGATATCTTTGGTCTGGCTTCAATTTAATTTGTAGCTCGTTGGTCACCATTTTGTCACCCGCCATCCATTAAACGAATTCGCCAGCCAGTGCGGCATGATTGCGTATTGTGTGTATTAACAATTTTTGTTGGTTTTATAGTAGTATATATATGTATATTTTATTCCAAAATTGATTACGGAATTTTGTCATTTGGTAAATAAAAAGCCTGTACAGTCTACATATCTACACTGATATAATAAAGAGATATTTTGCTTTTTTTTCTATAAAGGGTGACTGGTAATTAGTGTACAATATCAGCTGTTCAGTACATTAGGCAAACATAAATGTAATGAACAGCTGATTTTTTTTTCGCCATTTCAGGTTTGTTCACATAGTAAAAGTTGTTGGTTATCATGAGCACAATCATGTGTTTAAGTACACTAATTGCTAGTCACCTAATATGTTTTTTTGTTTGTGGGAGGTAATCTCTGAAAGTACTGGTCCGATTGCTAAATTTTTTTCACCGACAGAAAGCTGCTTTATTCCTGAGTCACATAGGCTATATCTTATATACGCGGGCGAAGCCACGGGCATAAGCTAGTATTTCCATAAATTAAATGACATTTTGGGATAAACAAACGATAATAACCTTGCTGTTTATGAATATTATTTTTTAAACTTAAATAATAAGACATTTTCATATAAACCCATACAGTAGTTGTACTAATTATTAATTCATTTAAATCTTGCTGTGTGTATTAGTGTGGAAAATTCTTATAAAAACGTCTTAAACTCTAGTCATCACACCATTTATCTCATCAATCGCAAAAAAAAATAAACTGCGTCCTTTGCTTCTTCTCTTGCGTTCATTTCTTCTGTTTTATCCTGTCACCCATCTTTTTATCATAACTTCATTTTCTTTCATATCACTCTTCACACAATTATCCATTTTTTCTTTGGCCTCCCTCTCCCTCTTCATCCATCCACATTCATACTCATAATTCTTTCAGTAACATGCGTTTCATTCCTCTTCTTTATATGACCATACCAAGATCAACGATTCTCCTTCAACTTTTCAGTCACTGGTGCCATTTTCAAACTTCCTCTAATATACTCATTTCTCACTTTATCTTTTCTCGTCACACCACATATACACTGTTGGAGCTTGGCTTCGAGTCATCAAACGCCTGTTCTTTTTTACTGAGCAGATCAACGCGATGTCCTATAACGTTAATTAGTTGTATGTTCAATTAACGTGTACGTCATCGCACTCCATCTTATACAATCATTCTGAATAATACACTTGACTAGCGAGCAGCAATTTTGAGTTTCCTTGAAGAATCCCTAAGGCGCGGGCCAGACAGAAAAGACGTAAGACGCAGACGGGACGAGAGTCGAGAGTCTATATAATTTAAAAAGTCGCGTCCGCGTCTCGTCTCCGCCCCGTCCGCGACGCGTCCTAGTCTTACGTCTCTTCTATGTAGCCCGCGCCTAAAATTCCCCTACATACACATAAAAACAAACCATCACAAAATAAAGTAATAATGGTATAATCCACAATGCACAAGGCATAACGTTTAACACATAATCAGAAACGTTTACGCAAATTATCACATTACAGCAAGGTCTGTAATTCAAAGTAAATACTTACAATTAAATGATTGTCTATAAAGGAAGCTCACCATACAATGATATAGTATTTCATTGACATGACAAAGACAATTGTAGGCTTGTTAATGATACCATTATGAAAAACGACAGTACCTCTGTAAGTGGTTGTTATATCCACGCTACATGGTCTGATGTTCTTACAACATTATTTTTAGTCTGTGCAAAACCTGAATATTCCAATCATTTTTACATCGTTATATGTTTTCCAAAAAATATTTAATAAAGGTCACAAATTGGACACCACCTTTTTTTTTATGGTGGGAAAAATCATGCATTGACATCCCCCGCCCTTGGGCGGAGCGGGAGATAGTGTCAGACTCTTACTGACTAAAAGACCCACCCCGTTCCTTCTAGCCTTCATACCGGGGCTCGAGCGCCCTTTCGGATAACCCTGGCCCCAGTAGGCTTCGACCCGGCTGGGTCCCTGCTGTTGCTGACAACTCCTTGAGGCGCGCGGGAACAGTGCGCGCCGTCGACGACTTGGGCTTGGTCCGGACAGTTACCGGACGGCCGGACAGCGAGCTACCCATTGCTCACTGTCCGCAAGCCCGCGCCTACGGTGGCCGGAAATCGGGATCAGAATCCAGGCGGCGGCGGCGGCGGCGATAACGCCGTTGCCTGATGCGTTCGGCCTCCTCCTTTGCGAGCATTACTGCTTCGCAGAAGTCGGCGACCGCCTGCCACTCCTCCTCGCTCCGGACCATGGCCTCAACCAAGGCCCGGAGCGAGAGGTCTACGCCGCCGATCTCCCCCATGAGGGCACGGCGATGCTCCGCCCAAGCAGGGCACACCTCGACTGTGTGCTCAACCGTGTCCTCCGGGCATTCCGCACAGTGACGACACCCGGGCGTCACTTCCGCACGAATCCGGTGCAGGAAACTCCCGAACGAACCATGTCCGGTGAGGACCTGCGTCATGCGGAAGGTAAGGACGCCGTGAGGTCTTTCCAGCCACGCCTCAAAGAGGGGACTTACCGCCATGATTGTGGCGTGCCCAGCACCGGGTTGCGATAGTCGTTGACGCCATTTCACCATGAGATCCCGCCGAAGCTCTGTCCGCCATGCCGTGACCTGTCGCGGCAGCGGACTTTCACCCCGGCATTGCATCTCCACGCGCATATCGTGCATGTGTGCAAGGACTGTTGCCTCCAGATCCCACGGTGGTAGGCCAGCCAGAAGGCTGGCCGCTTCGCGGGAGACCGTGCAGTATCCCCGCACCATTCTTATTGCCATGACCCTCTGGCAGGCGTTCAGCATGGACGCCGGTTGCTTTTTCAGCGACGGCGCCCACACCGGCGCCCCGTAGAGGGCCATGGACCGAACGATCCCCGCGTAGAGCCTCCGGCAAATTGGACACCACCTGCACCGACACTAAGTAAAACACAGGTTACGGCAGGCCACAGCGGACATTAGGCGCCAGTGCACTGCTAAAAGTGGGAGTAAAACAATCCCTCAGTCACCCGGATGGTGACCATGCAGGTCATAGTGAGAAGCTAGGTGCAAGTGCAAAACAACTCAGTAGCCTGCATGGCCCGGTGACTATGTATTTTTGCTGACATAACAAGCGTATAACTTTGTGAGTTTTCATGATACAGTTATGAAATTTTGTACATAGATTTTGTACATAAAAATATTAGACACGTGTTTCAGGGTTTTGCATAATATTTTGTTGCTCTTGTATAGCTATACCAACTTCTGCCAACGGCTTTGCCCGCGTTCGAAAGTATTTCCGCATACAAACTTTGGACCCCAGTTTCATCCCTTTAGTGATGAATTATGGAAAATCCGTTCTTAGTGCTCACCTACGTCATAAAAGGAAACCTTGTGCAAAATTTCACGCTCTCAGTCGCACAAAATAGATAGGTACAGAAGACAATCTAATGTATGTACTTCACTTTTTATACTTACGCTCGATGGACGCACACTAATGAGCGTTTGAGCCGGAACTGTTCGACGAGCAGGCCGAGACGCTCCGAGATATTGTGTCCGTGGGCGGTGTCTATGTGTGCGTTGCTCGAGCGTGCTTTGTATGTAGATTACCCGTACAAAGCGCGCTTTGTTGCGTTAATTTTGTGGCAGTAGTTTCGGATGAGTCTCAGATGTCTAGAGATAGAAAGAAAAGGGAGTTAGTGATAGTGTGACAGGTGACAGGACAGAATAGAAGGGAAAAAACGTGTTGTGCTGCCCCCAAGTAATATGGGATAAGAGGAGGAAGAAGAAGAATAGCTTATTTAGTCAGTTGTTCTCAAATCAACATAAAAATATTTTGTTTGGTTTTATCAATAGAGTAGGTACATAATCTGCCGAAATGGGCTCCATATACCATCCTTGGCTGACTGGTAGAGAGTACCTAAGGCATTAAGACCGCCTGTGTACCTTTGTGTTGCATGAAGTTTTAATAAATAAATAAAAGGTGTTTCGCTTATATACATATATATATATATATTATTAGATTAAGTAGAAGTAGAAGCTCCAACCAACGTATCGGAATGACTAATTCCAAGTCAGCTGCTAATACGCAATTCACGGTGCTATGATTCCCATGGCTATCTAGAAAAAAATACAGTTCTTGCCAACTTAGTCACCTTGAAATGTGAAGGTAATAATTTTCAGTGTTTTCCAACACCGTGTCATTATTGGCAAATCATAAGGTACGAGGTGGCAATTTTGTTTTGTATTGTGAATATATTTTTATGGCGATCGATACAGGCATGTGTGCAAAAGAGAATATGAAACTGTACCAATGTTATAATGAATGTGAAAAACTTTTTCCAAACACAAAACATAATAAGAATCAAAAATTAAAGTACCTTTTTTTCAAAACTCGTATTAATACGCACTTACGAAAGTAATTTCTTTAAGAAAACGTCAGCTGAGCGGGTACGAGTTTTGAATAAAAGTGCTTTATTTTTTAATTTTATCTTTACAAATCGATAGTGTTTCATGTACCGGATCGACCCTCCACGGGATTAAAACGATTCAAATTTAACGGTGTAAATGGTTAGCAATTTTTATTTACATACATTACATAAGAACTTGTTATTTTTTTTTTATTATTGGTCCTTCGATGCGTTTTGGCGCTAGGTATAAGCAATAATGTGTTAGTAGTTATTGTTTCTGACAGCAATTCATTTTATCTTGCTGAGTTTATAATATTTTTTATAAAATTGTAGTATTGAAATTGGCCCTATGATACGCTTTTTTTCTCAGCCACAGGCCTTTGAATACAATTTTAATTACATTCTTTTTGTCTTTTTTACTAAATAAACATTATAAATCTAAGTTACTTTTTCTCAGTGAATGGAAAGAAAAGGTGGAAATTGAAGACCATGAAGAAGATGACACGATCACTTACAAGAAACGGGACACATTTTACTTCAATCCCGAAATGTCTGCACCTGGGCTGACAGGAGAAGAGGTCGTAGTCATACCACATATTTTTATGCTGGTAAGACTGATAACATTTTTTTTAAATGAGCTTTATTGAGCTCAGTTTATACGGATCGACAACGTACATAAATTTTATAGGAAACAAAAAGAAACTGGATAATGGAGGTAATGACTAAGCTGTCATCAGTCATATTTTATATCAATACCTACAAGAACGACATTAAAATTAAACAAAATTAACATTATACAATTTTCTACCTACCTAATTTGTTACCGACATAGCTCAAAGAATCGCCAAACTTAAAGCTTCGTAGTCCCTTGAACCATCTGGCCTAAATTATGTGGACGCACCTGTCGCACCCGCCTAGGCGGCTGTACGCAAATCTGTGCATTTATTTGCGGCCAACAGCGCCCGGAAAGCGCGCGGCTGACCTTTAAATCCTTTTCTTTGCGAAATATTGATTGATTTACATATGCAATGTTCACTTTGAAGAATATTTAACCACCCATTTTTATGTGTAAAAATGTTTCTAAAGATCCAAGCCGTTTCGAAGGAGTAGGTAAAAGTTGTTAAATATTTTTTTTAGACCAAAGTATTTATAGCACGAAAAAATCAAATGTTGATAATGTTGTTCATGAATCATATATTTTTTTCAAACCTATTAACCAGGCCGTTACCAAGGAGTAGGCTTCAGGAAGTCACTGTTTTATGGCACTTTCCGGGCGCTTGGGCCTTAAGTAGCAGTGGGCAGAGTACATTGCTCGTAGAACGGATGGTTGATGGGGCCGAAAGGTTCTGGAGTGACGACCACGCACCAGAAGACGCAGAGCTGTAATGGCTCCCACAAGGTGGACCGATGACCTAGTGAAAGTCGCGATAGTACCTACACTTGAGGGAGGCCTATGTCTAACAGTGGACATCCTTTGACTGAAATGATGATGATAAGAAAAAAAGAAAGAAAAATAATTTATTTGGTACAGCACAAGGCCGAAACACAATAATAAACAAAAACACGTATCAAAAGTAAAAGATTCAAAAAAGCAATAAAATAAAATAAAAAATACAGTTGTTGTGTGCCTCATGGCTGCACCAAAATAGGTCCAGTTCAGCATGAATGCCAGACTAGTATGACAATGATGACAATTTTCTAATTAACTTCATTTTTTTCCAGGGCATGGCTTTGACAGTAAATCGGGACAAACCAGCAATGTTGAATATGGTGGGGAAAGCCATGAACGGGATTTTCGACAACCCCCCAGACATTTTCATGAGGGTCAAAGCCTTAGACATCTTGTTCCGAGGCATCATCATCAACTGTGCGAGGACTGAGTTCGCTCCAAAGGCCACTTGTACTGCTCTGAAGAAGGAAGGTGTCAGTGGACTGATTTTGGAACCTAATAATCAGTTTCGGTTCTCCATTTTTGGGACGGTGAATATTTTGCTACCTTATCTTACAAGTATTTATTACCTGTTTAAATATTTTAGACAATTTAGACGTCTTACAATACAAAACTTTGTATAAGTTCTTATTTACTAAGGATGGTCGTACCTGGCGGCAGTTCAAACTGCGACACGAAGAGTTGCGTCACTAGTTAAGAGGATCCAGCAGTTAGGACTCGAGGTGGCTCTGCACAAGTCCGAGGTCATATATGTATATGTATGGCCCTCGGAACGTATGCTATATAATTTAGAACGTATAGTTGTATACTTAAGTGGTCACAAAGGTAAAACACGATTTGCGACTTTGTTTTATACTTTACCTAATCATAATTTAAATTCTATACTTCATAGCGAAACAACACGATAGATAAACATATTATAACAGTAAAGCGAGGCATTCAGAACGTCATGGATGTCGGCCAAGTTGTGGCAGTGGATGGTAAAACGGAGCAGACGATATGGAAGGGCGCCTGCAATGAGTACCAGGGAACAGACGGAACCGTGTTCCCGCCCTTCTTGAAGGAGACTGATCGAATCGAATCTTTCTCTACTGATTTATGCAGGTCAGTTCGTTAAAAAAATAATTCTTTGTAGCAACTAATCAATGAATTTATTTGATAGATAAATGCAAGCAAGAAAAAATTTAACAGAATAATATAAATAAAAAATGCAATAAGGCGTACTTTGAAATCATATTTTTTTTATTGTGTGTTGGCTACTGCTAATTAGTCTGTAGTAGTATTATATAAAACATAACGAACACGCCTACTCTAAAAAAATAGTTCCAACGCCTACTCTAAAAATAATAGCATGCTGCTACTAAGTACTTTAGTATGCATTTTTTGTTTAATTACATCTCAAAACTGAAAAAATATATCATTATATTATGTATTATTTTGAAATAAACTCAAATCTCACAAAATAAACTCGAGTTTTAATTAAATGTTACAGAAGTTTACAATTTTTATTAATTTAAAGTTATTTCAATTTTAAATTCCTTGTATTGTTTTCATTTTAATGAATATCAATAAGATAAAAAATAAATTGAAGTTAATCATCATTTCTATGGCCACATTTTAAATTTAATGAAATTTTTAATGGAAATATAAATAGATAGAGAGTTTGTCCTCAATATCTAAAAAACGACATATTTACATTTTCGGTAAAGGAAATAAATTTCTCTACCTTTGGTCCTTTTCTACGCCCATTTAAATAAATGGTCTTATCTGGTCCTTCGGGGCGATTATCCTAGCTTAGCGAACACGGTTCTTTTTGCAACGGAACATTCGGTAATTCTCTCATTTACTTATCTTAAGCATTAAATACCTTAAGCTAATCAGTACTGTGAATAAGATTAATGAAAATCTGGGATGATTTATAATACCCTTAAAATTTTTGATATGTTTAGAATGTAAACTATGTATTTAAAAGTTAAATGCTCAATTTGAAAAATTCCCCTTAAACCTTCAGAGTTGGTAAATGTAAGAAAGAGTAACATTTCAGCAGGCCTAGCCCAGTTACGACCGTTTCTCTTTCGTAGATCGCCTCGAGTCGTCCAAGTCTCTGATTCCTTTGTTCTGACCACGTGGCTGAGCGTTGAGATAACGTCAGAACAAAGGAATCGAAGATGTGGCCTACTCGAGAGGTCGACGAAAGGTAATTGAAACGAAACGGTTGTAACTTAGCTAAGGGGCAGTCCACAAAGAGAATGTATTATTTTCAAAATCCCCAGGTCTTTCAAACCATGGTATCAAAAGAAGACGTCCTACAGGGGCATCAAGACCAACCGCTACGTAGCCAACATCGGGAACTTCGCTGAAGACCCTGAACTCCAGTGCTTTTGTGCTGAGCCTGACAAATGCCCTCCTAAAGGTCTTATGGATCTGGCTCCTTGTATGAAGGCTCCTATGTACGCCTCCTTGCCTCATTTCTTGGACAGCGATCCTGCGTTGCTGAATAATGTAAAAGGACTGAATCCAGATGTCAATCAACATGGGATCGAGATTGATTTTGAACCAGTTAGTGCTTTATTTCATAATTTCTGAATATGTATTTTAGTTTTGGGCGTTTCGTTGGAAAAATCATGAATGGATATATCATGAATAGATTTATCTCCAATCTTTTCTGGACTTTGTCTAAATCTTTTCTGGATTATGATACTATGGATAAATACTAATAAATGATTAAGATACTTACAAAATCACACGCAAATACTCAAGTAATTACTGAATTCTGTGTCATATTTGACCATTTTGTAACATTTTCCAATAAAAAAAAAAACAGAATTTTCAAACTCCAAAGATATTTTTACTCGCCAATTCCTAAGAGTGGTTTTTATAGTATATATTTATTAATTTCGCAGCTATATCGGTGCTCCTAATTGACAGCTTCATTAATGAATATATTTAGAGTAATTAGTCTATTTAGAAACACGCCCACGTAGATAATAAACCTATAATTATACAAGGTGACTGTTAATTAGTGTACGATACTTAAACACGTGATTGTGCTCATGATAACCAATAACTTTTAATATGGGAAAAAAAAATCAGCTGTTCAGTACATTTATGTTTGCCTAATGTACTGAACAGCTGATATTTTTTTCGCGATTTCGGCTTTGCTCCCATAATAAAAATTGTTTGTTATCATGAGCACAATCACATGTTTAAGTATCGTACACTAATTACCAGTCACCCTATATACAGTAATAAAATTATACGTGGCACCTTTGCTCATTACTTCGAAGAATACCTATACCTGTAATGTAAAATAATATTAGTAAATAAAATCTATAATGTTGTAGTCATGTAGCATGAATTTTATAAGTGTTATGGACACAACAGTGCTTAATTCAAAATTGTTTCAGATAAGTGGGACCCCTATGGTGGCTAAACAAAGGATTCAATTTAATCTGCAACTGCTAAAAACTGACAAAATAGACCTGTTTAAGGATCTATCCGGAGAAATTGTACCTCTCTTCTGGATTGAAGAGGTAAATAATATGGAATATGCTTGTTATCACATTGTTAACAAGTTTACTGTAACTTCTTCTTCTGAGTCGGTACACTCTTGCCAGAGTGATCGTGGTCATCGCTGTGAATCACAATGAGTTCATTCATCGCAAACTGCAGATTTCCGGGTACATTCATAAACTGCTTACTGCAACAAATTACTACAAATTAAACTACTACGGCATTCACGACCACGTGAAATAACCAATACTTGCGTAGGTTTATTAGAATCTAAATCTTTAGTTAAAATCGTAGATTTTCTATTATCGAGCAGGTAAACGATATTAAACTAGTCAATATCATGATCAATATCTTTAACCTAATAAACGAAAGGTTAGTTTCAAACTTCTGAAAGGTCCCTGTTCTAATCTTAATCTGCCAAATTATTTCAAACTTTTATATTTCCGTTGCATCCATATGTATACTCTACTCATATAAATCCTACCTGTTCAAGCATTTTAAAAATTGTAATACTATCAATCCCAGAGAGCAGTGGTGGCCGTGGGGTACCCCCCGACTTACTACTTGTAGATCGCAGGTTTAAACCCAGCCAGGCGCATTACTTTGTTTAATTTATTTCATCACTACTGCTGTCAAAACGTTGAAGGAAAACATCGTGAGGAAACTGGTATGTCCTAGAACCAAAAATTCGAAGACATGTGACATCCATCAACCGCACTGGGCCCGCGTGGTGGATTAAGGCCCATTCCCTCTCCTAGAGAGGAGGCCTGGGTCCCAGCAGTAGGAATATTAAAAGGCCGACTATGCTATGCTATCAATGCCAAGTTTCAAAATTCTGAAAAATACCAGTTCTAACCTTTTATCAAATTATTTCAAAAGTTCATATTTTTGTTGCATCCGTACGTATACTCACATATTATATAAGTTCAAGCATTTTAAATATTTTTAGAATACTAATGGCAATGTTTGGCGTCCCTTAGGGTCTGGCTCTGAACAAGACGTTTGTGAACATGCTTAAACATCAGCTGTTCATACCTAAACGTGTGGTGGGCGTGCTTCGCTGGTGGATGGTCTCATTTGGCAGCCTTGGGGCTGTCATAGGCATTGTGTACCATTTCAGAGGTAAGTATCTTCTATTGTCTTTTGCTTTATTTCATTTTCACGTACACAATTTAATGAAGTTTCTAGTTTTATTAGTATCTTATAAACTTTAGAGAATATAAATTTCACTCCAATCACTATTGGATCATAATATCGTCTGCTAAGTTTTATATGAATGAAAAGCAAAATTATTCAATTTGAATTATTTACCTTCAAAATTCAAAAAAGCAGTCCTCTATTTACGATAAATTTAAGTTTGCCTAAATTGAAGAAATTATCTAGGATAGATTTCTCTGACTGAAATAAATTTGATTTGTATCTAAGAGTCTTTAAATATATCTTGGAAACTTAAAATTTGACAAGCACCTAAAGAAGTCAATTTCTTATACCACATAAAACCTTATTCTGTATCAGATCACATAATGCGTCTTGCAGTTTCTGGAGACACGAAAGTATCGAAGGTGACACCTGAAGATGGGCCAGAACAGAAGGATATCAGCGTTATTGGAGCACAGGCGCAAGAGCCTGCCAAAATTAACATATAATCCACCTTTGGACGACTCCTGAGTTTAGCGATGGCATGGAGTCGTCGGTACGGGATGGGGCAGAGGCAAATATGGAATCAGACCTTTAGGTATCTTGTTAGACAAAGAAGGGCTTAATTATTTTATTATTTGTGGCTAATGTTGTATTTATTCAAATGTATTATAGTAGGAACTGAATTAGAATCGCTAAGTTTATTATCCTAATTGTATTAGGTTGATATAATTATTCTAGCTATTGCACTTTTTGGTACATTTTTGTTCAATTTTTCTAGTCATTTAGGTTATCAATTTGTAATAATTGTATTTATTATTATTCGTTTTGTATTTTATCAACTCCTAACTTTATACACTTGCTTTACTTTGTACTTACTTGTAGACTTTTAGATAGAGTATAGAAAAATTGATTAGAATAGATAAAAATTTGGAAATAAAGATTTCACGATGTCGTATTTTAATTTATAGCTAATGTAGTAATAAATATTATTAATTACAAATCAATCATAATTTTCTTTTTTGTAATAAAATTGTGAAAAAAAAAACGCCAAGTTGATAACTAACATATCCCATCATCTTGAATATTTATTTGTTTAAACTTCATGTGTAGTAATAATACATATGCGGGCCTAATGCAACAAGACTTTTTCTACCAGCTAACCTTTGGGTTAAAAAAGACAACACAGTGTTAGATGTAAAAAAAATACACGCTTAATATTATTAAGATAAAAAAACAAGATGTTAACAATTAAACATTATTTATTTTAAATTAAAATAAATCATAAGTTACACCGATGAGCAAATAGTTATACTTAATTAATTTACACGAAATAAAATATTAAAAACTTACTCTATATTCATATTTACAATAATAATTCTCGAAAAGGCTTAACAAACTAATGGTAACTTTGATTGGTAACTTCAGAACAGAAAAATACTTCTGAAAATCAAAAGCAATAATAGTCTAACTATGGTTTGAACGGAACCCATATTTACACATAAGAAAAGCAAAATATCGCTAAACGAACGTTTTAAATTTTAATAAATCTGGGCAGGTATATATTAATATAATTATACATTTGCTATGACTGAATCTGTAACTGATATTATTTTAATTTTAAGCTGAGAAATCATAATGTTTCACAATCGAAATACATTTATTGCCTTCATACGTTCTACTTTTACATAATTATTTTAATCTTTGTTTTTCCATCCAAAAAGCTCTGATTGGGAACCAAGACTAACTTTAATATCACTGGTATATTTACATTATAATATAAAACAATGTGAGAAAAACTCATATTTATTTATCCTTCACATAAATCACAAAAAAAAAACTCTTAAATCATTTCAAAGTTGGTCAAACCCATTCTTATAAAAAAATCTCAATCTTTTTTCCTGTTTTCTTTCCTCGTTCAGTTCAAAAAAGACACCCTATCAAAATAATTACATTTATTGCTAAATCACAATTTCTTTTTCGCTACCGTTGCTTGTCTTAGTAGCTTCGACGTCGTCAATACACCATTTGATTTTCCCAAGAGCTTGTGCATTTGCTTCTTCTGTACATAATTTATTAACCTATTGAAACCTACCCTTAACGCGTATGATACAAGTGCATACAGGATTACCATTACTGAAATTATTAAGAAGAAAACATCTAGAGAATAGTATTGGATGAAAGACATATCTTTAGCTGGAGACTGCAAATGGTAAGCACCCTTATGCCTAATTACATATTCAGTCCAATAAATTGCTCTTTCTAATGGAGTTTCTTTTTGATCTCTTAGTAGAATTTGTCTTTTCTTAACCTCTATTTTGTATCTGGGTTCTGTGATTACTTCTAAAATGGCTTTGTATAATTTTTCGGGTGTGAGGTATTGCAGATCGAGTTTCTTGGCATAGCCATCAACTTCGGCTTTGGCAGCGTTGGCATCGTGATCACAGAAGATGGGGATGGTGACGATGGGAACTCCGTGGTACACTGTTTCGAACATACTGAGGAGACCACCGTGTGTGACGAAAGCTTTGATTTTGGGATGGCCTGTAAAGAAAGAAAGATAAATAAATGTACAAAAATACATCACGATCCTACCAAACAAAAAATTATAATAGTGTTTACCCTAATAAAATAATTTCCTACAAACTTAAATGAAATTATACCTCTGTGAGACAAAATTTGAGAAAGTAATCAGTAAGATTACTTAAAGCGTCAAATTAATACCTTTATTCTCGAAAATATAGCTAACGTAATTACAAGTCAAGAACCTCTTTTAAAGAAGCCTAGCGTTGTTAGGAGCATAGTAACTATCTTGGAAGTATTCTGAAATTGCGTATTAGCTATGCACAAACGGTAAACTCTGAGAAAGCATTAGCAAAGTTCGGTTTGTTTTTACTCGAATTTCCGTTCGGTACGTGACCAAACTGAATTTGAGGACATCTGGACTGTAGCTGGTAAAGTTTTAGCAGGTCTGTTATTGAATTTATGATATAATTATATTCTTCCTTCTCTGTCTATCTTTACCTCACAATAGTACATCCTAACTCTTACGGTGGGTGCATTTATAAATTTGTAGACTCACATAAACAAGACATCCAGACCCGAAATAACTATTTGTACCCACGAACCCACGATACGCGATGCAGCAGAAAATCGTTTAGTGCTGCCATGCCGTTATATTATGTACTGATCACCTCGTATCATCATCATTGTTTCAGCCTTAATCCAATTTATTTTACGGCTGTCACACAAGACGGAATTTCGGTCTATTCTTCCCTATTAGACGTTACTGTGATAGTAAGAATGTGTGTAAGATAGATTTTACACGAAAAAAACTAAGAATTTAAGCCGTGACTGTAATTTAGTTGTGGTTCCGTTTTTAGTTAAAGAGCAGTAATTTTGTTTTGATAAGTTTTCATTGACTTCAGTAATTGAAAGCACTAATGTGGATTGGATAACGATCAAACTTATTTCAACATTTTTTTTATTTTTTTTTTATTAACCTTTCGAATGTCTTAAGTTACACTGTCCGACATAAGGTAATTGTTCTTCTATTGTGTCTCTAATTACGACATTCAAAGAGTTAAGGAACTACGATCCCCGAACTCAAGAAATTCGATCAATCCCGTTTTTATCTCAAAGTTTTATTGTGAATTGTGATTGTGTGAGTAGAGATTTGGTACACTTTGTAACGCCAGATTCTGAATAAAATGGTAATTGTCTTAAAGTTTTATACTATTCATTTTTTTATCCTGTATGTAGGAAACAGCGTTTAAAGGATTTCAATATTAGCTGTGTTTATATTAGTTTATATACTCTGGAAAGTGCGTGTCAGTAATTTGGATCCTTCTTTTTCAATGGATGTTTGCTGAATTTTACACCGTATTCTACACACCTCTAATAACTAGGTTAAATAATTTATATTCCGTTCTGGGGCATCATTTATTATTTTTTATCATCACCATGGATCCAAATCGAATGATCCTTGAACCATCAGAAAACCTGGTTTCTTTTCATTTTTCGCGCATTTAAAGCTCAATTCTAACAACCATAGGTAAATTCGAATTTAATAATTTAACAATTTATACTTAATCACAGTACTCTCAAGTACACTACTGGAATAAGTGCATTCAACCTAATGTCTAGACTTACGCACAAAAGGGCAATTATACCTGTCATGTCTCGAACTTTCACTCTGTGAATTTGGTGGTTGGTTTTGCACCAAAAATTATATTTGCAAATTTAACTTTCGAATTACAGAGCCACTTAATTTTCTCCTTTTAACTAACGCTTTACAGTAATAAAACGTGATTGGAACATAAAAGTTTCATAAAGAAAGGTATTTTCAAACTGCAGCAATATTTCAATTTTCTGTAATTTTAATAATATTTTACTTAATCTGAAGGTAGTCGTGACTTGAATAAACTTGTATCTTTCACTCCCAACCTTCTAATATAATCAACTTATTATACACCATTAGTTTTTAGTTTATGCGAAACTTGAATATATTTGATTTAGAATTAGTAACTGAATGGATTCCAATAATTTTTACACCATGTTATTTTTTTTTCCAAAAATATTTAACCTCTAGAGCCCCAGCGGCACAAAAACGTGCCAGTAAACAATTATTACCGTTGAGCCCCGCTGGCACAAATTTGTGCCACCAAACCCGCCGATTTAAAACTGTATTTGTGGTAAAGATAAGTCTTAAAATCGTTTCTGAACGTATGTTCTCGACGGCAGATAATATTTTACTGATTATTTATATTGGTTGACGTAAATAATGGCGGTCCTTGAGAGGTTAAGAAGGCCACAAGTTGGACACCACCGACACTAAGTCACACAGGTCACTGCACGTCATAGCGGCGTCAGCAAACAACTGGGTGCAAGTGCAAAACAATCCAACAGTCGCGTGGATGGCCCGGTGACTATGTATTTTTGCTGACAAAACAAGCTTATAACTTTGTGATTTTTCATGATAAAGTTATGAAATTTTGTACATAGATTCTTTACTTATAAATATTAGACACGTGTTTCGGTTTTGCATATACTAAAATTAACGTTATATAAAATAATTCCAAAAATTTTGGTTTTCTCTTTGCTACAACGTGTTCAGCACCTAAACAAAGAAACTTTATCCAATTCAACTTACCAAGCAAATCCTGCTGAGGCAGCCACTTGTATAGCCTTATATTTGAAGGTATATCAGTCATGTTCTGCTCCGCATCCTGCTTCCACAGCACCCTCTGTGGCAGTCTTCCCAGGGCTTCCACCAGAAGGCGATGTGCTGAGAGAGGCATCTTCGTTGTCCTGACTGAAGATCCCATGGACACGTACACGAAGCCTGTATCACCAGCTCCGGATATCCATTCTTCGATTTCCTGAGGGAATTAAATGAGTCGCTAAAGTGAGGACCGAAACATGGGGATCGGTAATTCAGACGAAAGACGTGCACTGCTGGACATGGCCTCTGCAAAGGGTCGCCTCCACAGATTTCAGAAAAGTTGCCACAACAAACGAGCCTCTGCATCTCGCATCCATCGGATGGGTTTCGTTATACGCCCAAATATTACGTTTGGTAAACCAAAATAACAACATAAATCTATTAGCCGCAATAAGTCCGATTGAATAAACTAAATAGATATTCAGTACTTTAACATCAACGGAATAAATGTTCTGGTATGATATTTGGATCTTTAAATTAACTATGTTCAGGTTTTACAAATTATTTTAATACATATGTACCTTAAAAATTTAAAAACTAAATATACTATTTATAGTAAAACCTAACTATGTACATAAATATAATACAAAATGAGAAAGTACGCTCAGGCGTCAAAGTACTCCTCCACATCGCTGTCATACGGAAATGTGACCAGAAGACTGGCAGCATTGCCACGTTGAATGGCAATGCTAATTCTTTGGGCGAAGAACTAGCCAGCCCTCTGGTCAAGTGTCGATCAGTCGGCGTGAAATTTCCTTGAAAAGGAGACGCGCACTTAGACCCCCTGAACCAAGTGTTTCGACCCCATTTTATTTGGATTAAAAATATTTACATTATTATTTTGATAGCTGGTACTAAAATCATCTTTGTATATTTAGTACCTTCAAAGATACGATATACTTTTCATCGAAATCCATGTATATCTTAATTTCAAAGTATCAGATGCTTTACTAACTCCGAAGAAATACAAACTCTTGGGCAACACTGACAGGACTTCGGAACCCAAAGTGTTACGGACAGAAACACACAAAAACTTTTAAGATACTTTGAGCAAAAGAATAAAGTGTACTAGATCTCACGGATGGACCTACATCAAAGAATTGTATCCTCTAAAGGCTTGGGAGCTCTATATTTAACTTCAGAAAGTAAGTAAATAAAAAAGACATTGAGAACCAGTTGTAAATACAACTTTATTTTAAAAACATAGTTTATTTGAATAAAGTTTATTCAGAATCAGTATTTCCAATATATTTAACACGATGATCTATTTTTTCCCAAAAACATTGTTAGGTCACTAGTTGGACACCACCGACACTAAGTACAACACAGGTCACGGTAGGTCATAGCGGGAATTAGGTGCCAGCGTACAGCTGGATGGGAGAGCAAAACAACCCCTCTGTCGCGCGAATGGCTCGGTGACCATGTATTTGTGCATACAACCAGATAACATAACAAGCTTATAAGTTTGTGATTTTTTATGATACAGTTATAAAATTTTGTACATAGATTCTTTACATCAAAATACTAAACACGTGTTTCGAGTTTCGTTTATACTTAATCTAATATTGTATAAAGTAGTGTAGCAAGTGTTTAGGTATTTAGATACAGCACAATAAATAGTTCAGAAAATACAACAACTGTCCACTTTGTAGGGACTAGAAAAACCTACATCTGTAATCAGCGGCTCAGAGTGCCTATTGTGAGTTTATTTTACGTTAACGCAATCGACACAGTTGTGACGTCCGGCGCTCCCATTGGCCCGCTTCAAGCTCTTTACCAATCAGAGAGCTAAACGTGGCAAACGTTTCGATTGCGTTTACGTAAAAACAACTCGCACTCAGCGCACATAAGTCTAAGCGCTCTCGGAAATCAAAATTGCGAATGGCATTCAAAGTATGTACTAGTTCTAATTGAGTTCTAAACCAAGCCCTAGGTACGGGTTCACATCCGTCTTCAGTTTGTCTTAGGAATCTAGAATGTAATTAATGTTGGGAATACTTAATGTCAAAGTTAGATAGCGCTTCCCACACATTTAGGTGTGAATGCTAAGCTAGACTAGAGCGTGCAATACCGGTTTCCCGATTTTCATTTTTACCGGTAAACAGCCCATTTTCGCGATTATTAAATTACCGGTAAAAATAATATGTAACCGGTAATTTACCGGTTTTTATATTTTTCTGACAAAATATGGCAACATTGTTCATTCAACATCAAATCTTCCATCATATGTAATGGTTGACACTTGACAGTAGGTTTGACGTAAGCGTTTACGATTACGATGTACCGTTTAAATTTTAATCATTAGTTCAAATTAGGGCATGCAATACCGGTTTCCCGGTTTACATTTTTACCGGTAACCCCCCATTTTCGCGATTATTAAATTACCGCGAATATTATTTTTATAATTTGTGTTCCTATGCTCATTTTAAGCAATAATATAAACATGTATACCACCATATACCTTGTTTACTTATTTATTTTTTGCTTTAAGACTACCCAATATGTTATATATCACATTAAAAATACAAAAATTACCGTTTTTACTGGTTTACCGGTAAAAATATTTCTATTACCGGTAAATTTGTTTTACGGTAATTACATGCCCTAAGCTAGATGAGTTTGCTTATGCATGATGTGCGCGTGGAGATGCAACGCCGGGGTGAAAGTCCGCTGCCGCGACAGGTCACGGCATGGCGGACAGAGCTCCGGCGGGAATTCATGGTGAAATGGCGTCAGCGACTGTCGCAACCCAGTGCTGGGCACGCCACAATTATGGCGGTAAGTCTTTGAGGCGTGGCTGGAAAGACCTCATGGCGTCCTTACCTTCCGCATGACGCAGGTCCTCACCGGACATGGCACGTTCGGAAGGTACCTGTTCCGGATTCGAGCGGAAGAAACGCCCGGGTGTCGCCACTGTGAGGAACGCCCGGAGGACACGGTGGAGCACACAGTCGAGGTGTGCCCTGCTTGAGCGGAGCATCGTCGTGCCCTCGTGGGGTCGATCAGTGGCGGAGTCCTCTCGCGCCGGGCCTTTGTTGAAGCCATGGTCCGGAGCGAGAGGACTCCGACGACCGTATCATGCAACAGCGTTCTCGCCGCCGTCGGATTCTGATTCCGATTTCCGGCCACCGTAAGCGCGGGTTTGACAGTGAGCAATGGGTAGCCCGCTGTCCGGCCGTCCGGTAACTGTCCGGACCAAGCCCAAGTTGTCGACGGTGCGCACTGTTCCCGCCCGCCTCAAGGAGTTGTCAGCAACAGCAGGGACCCAGCCGGGTCGAAGCCTACGGGGGCCAGGATTAGTTTCGAAAGACAGCTCGAGCTCGCTCTAAGTTGTGAAATGGAGCGTATTACCAATCCAATAACTTTCCATTAACTAAGTCAAGTTTGGGTTTTGGTGTCTCCTACCTACGTACTTCCAGATTAGAACATTCCTAGACGTAAACGTACTCGTATAGTAATATTCGTAGAACAGTTAGGACTATTTATTTAATGCATGCTACGTAACATATCAAAACTCATTATCAGTCAGTCAGTTATGAGTCTGAGGTTCAACGCGACAATACACCTAATGAGACAACAACGACCTAACGACAACGACAAGTGATATATTATCTGTCTATTAGAGTTTGGTTTCCTCAATTAATCTATTGTGGACCATTGTACATGATCAAGTAATATTAAGAAAATTTTAGTAACAATCAGAATAACTTACCGGATCCAATATCTTTGACTCTTTACAATGGATGCAGGCCACTTCAGCAACGTTTGGCAGGTAAGGTCTTGGATAAGACACTGAATAGTGTCCATTTTGAAGTATGAAGCTCACATTCTTTGCCATATCATACACATGAGGCATCTGCTGGCCAAAGTTTCTTCGTAAAACGCCTTGGAGTATCTGCATACTAAAGGCGTGGAATGGGAGGATTGTGACATGGAAGGCTGCATTTAGGGCTCTGTTGATGATTCCCATGTTATCAGTGAAGCCTTTACCGAAGAACGGAGTGACGGAGTAAGGAGCAGGGCTGCCGGAGTTACTCAAAGGCATTGTGTAGAAACCCACTGTGTTGATGTACATGAAAGGCACTTTGAGTTTGTAGACGACTCCTAAAGCACACTCGGGGTAGGTACCGTCCAAGATGACGAGATCGAAAGTCCTTCCTGATCGGAGGAAGGACCTCGTCTCAGGATCGCTGAGGAAAGCATCACAGGCCTGGAACAAAGAAAGAGTAGTGGTTAATAAATAACAGAAATCAAAAAGGTAATATGTACAGTAAAAGATTTCATACTGGGTGGATTCCAATAGTTTTTACACCATGTTATATTTTATCCCAAAAATATTTTAAAAGGTCACAAGTTGGACACCACCGACACCAAGTACAACATAGGTCACGGCAGGCTATCGGGTATTAGGCGCCATCAAACAGCTGGGTGAAAGTGCAAAGCAACCCCTCAGCCGCCTGGATGGCTCGGTGACCATATAACCTTATACTTTAGATTAGCTTAGACTTAAGATTTTACATGATACAGTTATGAAATATTGTAGATTATTAACATAAAAATACTAGACACGTGTTTCGGATTTCGCATATATTAAAACTAGCATATACCTAATATAACAAAGATTTTTTTTGTTAATTTTGTAATTAAAGCCTATTATGGTAAAAATCATGCTGAATGATTGATTAGGATCCGGCCTAATAAAACCTTATAACACGTTTCATATTCGAAGTTCCTTTTTGTGGGTATATCCATAATTGGATTTCGAAGATTGCTTGCAAAATGCCTTAATATTAATGATTATGAAAATAAATAATATTTTAGTTTTAGTATTAATATTTAGAAAGACTTTTTCAAACCCATCATCACCGTTTATTGTTTCGATGATATTATATTCGCAATAACAAAATTATTTTCTTACCAATGTACATAAATTAAATAGATACATTTAGCAGACATAAAATTAAATTTGGTTAACGACTAAATCGTTTTAAACGCTTCAGAGGAAACCAAAATAAAATGAACAAAACGATAATTGTTATTGGCCAAAAGATTTCCCTAACTGTAACTTCTATTTGGTCAATTTGCTGCCGTAATTATTATGGCATTTCAGTAATTTCGTTTCCGCTTTCGATCTACATATCTGCCTAATGTTTTACGGCTCATTAACAGGAAATTAGAGATTATTTCAAACCTTCATTAGCATTTTATACTGGTGACCCTTAGCGACCCGCCCGAGTTCGCACGGGAGTTACAAATCTTTGAATTGTCGGCTTTTCTGTACTATATTATGCATATATTCAATCTATCTCACGAATAACTCTATCAATTGATGAAAACTGCATGAAAATACATTCGGTAGTTAATACTTTTATGGCTAGTCTAGCAGACAAAATGATTAACGCGATAGAGGACTTTGTGTTTTTTTTTATATAATTATAATTTGTAAGGAAAGATATAGATATGTAAAAAAATATTGATATATGCAAAAATGAACTCCTAAATATAATTCTGTCTACAGCTGATATATTATAATATTAAATTATTTTATAGAGTTAATATACCTAATAAATTGAACCATTTCTAAGAATGTAAATTAAATTAATTAATTTAAATTTTTACTTGTAGTGCGTTTGTTAAGGTATAGTTTTGTTCGTTTATATTATAAAAATAAACACTAAGGGAAATAGAAAGACAGCCCAAACACGGGTAAGTTTTATAATCTACTGGGCTTATAACTCACTGAAATGCTGTTTGATGTATGGAAAATGATAAAAACCATTGGACTTGATTTTGATGTACTTGGTTAATGTCATGGCCCCTAAACATGTTATGTTTAGGGGCCACGACATGTTTAAAGTGTCAGGTGTGCAAGCGAGACAGAGGGTTGAATCTACATACTATAGATAGCTTCATCCCTTAAACAGTTCAGTTTAGGTCTTAAATGGATCGCGTTATGAGATTGTGGTAGAGGCAGCAGCAGCTAGTTGTAGCTATACTTCTAAAGATTGAGTATTAATTACACACATTTTTTCCTCTTTATGTTGTTAAAGGTCACAGTAATAGTATATGTGTGTTTATTATGGTGCGTCTATACTGAACTAACTTTATACATGTTATAGACATAATAAAATTTGGTCTGAACAATATGTTGCTGTGGCTACAGAAGTCTACGTAGATTTCTTTAGGTAAAAAAACCGAGCAACGGAGCTGTACAAGTGTTTAAACGACATGCAATTTTAGTTACAGCAACATATTGCTCAGACCAAATTTTACTATGTCGATACATTATTATCTAACTTCTTCACACTCAAACGGTTGAATGAATTATAGATGAAATTTGGCAAAAGTATCGGTAGGATATTTCTTGCAATAGAACTTATGATTCTTTTTATCTCGGGAGCACGTTTCCTTGGCATATATTTTTACGTTCACGCAGCCATAGATAAAAATCTTTTTAATTATGTGGCCAATCTACCTTATCAAAGCTACAGACAACATCGACATATTTATTTTATATACAAAAGCATGATTCGTCAACAAATAACCGGTTTCATGTCACTAAATGGGGGAATTCTTCAATGCCAACGTTATCGTGTTCCAGTTTCATCGCACGTTTAGGAGTTACCTTGTGGCTCGATAGATGGCGTTGTGCCTTGAGACGCCGTTTCTGAATCGCGCTATGGTTTCGTTACATCTGAGCAATAAGGGTCGTCGGAAATTTTGATCGAGTGGGGAGTAAAAGGACTAGGATCTATGCTTTTATGATCAGTCTTTTTTCTCTCTGTGTAAATACTGAATCAAAGATATGCAACCGCGCATCTGTCTCATGTCTGGGTCACTTTGACCTTGAATTGATTTAGAGTAGTTGCTATTTGCATGGAGTTGCTAAAGACAACGAAACTATCTTCTCTTATCTTTTGTTTTATTGTTATGCCGTATAATCGAGTGTATCATATTTGATAGCCGATGTTTTACCCGGTTTACTCCTAAAAAGATAGTTATATTTGTCAAGTGCATATAGGTAGGAATAAAATCAGATGCAAGTTATGCCTATTTTTTCAGCACGCCCGTTATTCAGAACGGCTTGATGGATTTCGACAAATGAGGTATCACTAGATTTGTCTTGACATTCTAATTTACATAAGCTGTAGGCATGAATTTTGAAAAAGTAAAATAACAAGTCGGGCGCCATTAACACCAACTAAATGGCACCCGCCATTTTATTTTTCATTTCTTTATTGTTATTCTATCAAAATAACGGACTCAATAAGACGATTCTAAAAGATATTAAGAGTAGAGTCTTTAAGAAACACCTCTTACAGTTTTCAATTTCTAAAAATACTGACTGCAAAAATCGTCTTGGAAACTGAATCGACTAGATTTTTTTTTTCACGTAATTATGCATAGAGTTTTTTTTTTTTTGTGTAATTCAGTGCGGTGTATTTTTGGAAACTTTAAAAACTGTTAGTGCCTTTTATAACTCTCCTCTTAAATAGGTATTAAAAACTAAATGTAATCACTTTTCAAGCACTCCGGTCAGTTGGTGACTTCAAATCTTAGAATGAATTTATAACCGTTTTAATTTAGTGAACTAATATATTAATAGGAACGTGTGGTTTTGTTAATGTTTGTTTTTATTACTAGCTGCTGCTCGCTTTTGACCACTCTCATTAAACAAACAATAAATGATAATAAAGAACAGCTTCTTAGTCATTAACATTTAGTGTATGCAAGTATTTTCATAATTTGATTTGTTTGATCTATTATGGCAATGCACGGGAAGAGAGGAAACTTTGGTAGAGATTTTCACCCAGATGCCTGTTTGTTCGCTAACTTCTCCTAATCCACCCAAACGATTTTGATTAGGGTTTTGCTAATAGATAGAAATTTTTTAATTAAGTATAACATGCATCCATGCAAATCTGGGACAGGTCACTAGTAAAATAAAACAAAAAAAAAAGACGTGTGGCAGTCGGGGACTGCCGCGGCAAAGCTATTGCATAGCATTTTTATCAACTTATGCAATTATAAATATTTATTTATTATATTTATGCAGTATTTTTTTTCCTTTGTTTTTTTTTTCTTTGATATTATTTGAAGTTACACTTTCACACATTAAATTGAATTTTGATTAATTGTTCACTCATTTGTTTTCTTATCGGTCACCACGCTCAAAAAACAAATGAGTGCGGGTGTTAGGTTATTTTCGTTACGGAATTTCTGGATTCGGTCTCCGCGCTCAAGGCCCGCGATAGAAGCTATGCAATAGCTTAAAAAAAAATTTGGGACCCCTCGCGCGACGAGGTTTATTATTATTAACTCATCGAATGCCGTAATTAGAGACAATTGCTTATGTCGAACTGTGTAACTTAAGACATTCAAAAGGCTAAGTAATTGCACGTTTTTTAGTAAAATCACAAAAAAAATAATAGAAAAAAACACAGGAACAACGAAAATATAGAGACCAATATTCCAAATAATTTTCATAAAAAAACACACGGGGTATCCAATACGACAATTAAGTGTTTTTCAAGGTCAAGGCTTGAAGGAACGGGATGGGTTTTTTAGTCAGTAAGAGTCTGATACTATCTCCCGCTCCGCCCAAGAGCAGGGGTTGTCATAAGATGATTTTTCCCATCGAAAAAAAAAGGTCATTCAAGTTGCACAACCGTATGTACAATCGACACCTGAGGGAATTAATTAGGATAAAGGATTGGCCAGACCTTAGGCCAGCTACTTAGCTAAGGACAGAAAAGAATAAAAGAAGAGCGAAAGGGAGGAAGGAGCGAAGGGAAACAACAAACTCATAATAATAATAATTTCAGTCATTAGACAATATTTATACCTCATATCCATATCGAAGTATATCCTTGACTGGCATCTGATCCTCGCCTCTCATCCTGGCACCCACCAGATCGAAGGACATGTAGTTCCTGACATAGGTGACCAAACCCTCAGGAGCAATCTCCTCCAGGCCGCTGATGTGGAAGTCAGCAGGGAACGCACTTATGAAGGTGATGTTGTGACCTCTGGAAATAAAAAAGCCAAGAGTGAATAGGTTACTTACTAGGCAAGCTTGATGCATCGTCGACCAAATCTTCGCTTACATCAGGTGAGATGGTGGTCAAACGCGAGCCCATTAATAATTAAAAATAGTAATAATTAAAGCTTAGGTAGGTACAATGGAATGTAAACTTAGTAGTATTTGGATTTAGCGTAAAGGAGACCATCATGGGTAACCATCAATTTAATCCAAGGATCATCCACTTTTTTTTTACAATCGGTCGTGTTTTTTTTTTAAGGTGACGTTTTCTAGTTGTGTAGGCAAAAAGTTAATCACATTAACAAAATAAAGAGTTCATCATGATAATTATGATTAACGATTATATTAATTATAATCGTTAATCATAATTAATCGTAATCTAATCTAATCTAAAATTAATTTAAGTAATCGTAATCGATGTTTTTTGTGATTATGATTATTAATCGTAATCATTAAACGTGAATCACGACTTAAAATTATTTTGTTGTTGTTTCAATAAATTAAAAAAGAGTATCATATTTTTATTGGAATGTTAATACGAGTTAATTATATTTCATGATAACTGTTTTTCAGCACCTTGGAAAAAACTTGGTTCGGAAGAATTGAAACAATGAATTATATGTATACGATTCATTTAACCGCGATTAAAATTAATCGAATCAAAATAAATCAAATTAAGTAATGAATTCTTGTAGCATGTTTTTTCGTCTTCTTTCTTTTTTTTTGTGATTTACCAACTTTGACAATTCAAAAGAAACAAAACTTGCCAAAACTGACCTCCTAATAAGTCCTCTGGCCAGTTCCCAGAAAGGCATCTTATGTGACTTGGTGCCGCCCATGGTGATCATCAGGATATCGCTGCCACACACCGATGCCGCCAGGAGTATCGGCAGGCAGAGAAACGGCCATCGCGACCTGTGCTGAGGACAAGAGAAAGAAGTTCAGATAAATACTATGTAGTCTTGATCTAAGTGTGTTTTTTTTTACCAAAACCTGCTAGAACTACAGTAAACCAACGCCCACGTGGGTCACGCCTCATTCGTACATAGAACACTGAACAACATCGCGTGGCGTGGATCTAATGTAGCTCTACAAGTCTAGTTTCCATATAAAATGTATGGAGACCGACGCGCCCAGATGTATGCCCTGGTGTGTGCCCGGCATGTATGGCACACGTGTGTGCAGTGTAGTTCTACTTTAAAAGTAGTTTTGTTGCAAATTTTTTTATCAGCCATGGCTACGAGATTGTTCAAAACAGTCTCCGCGGCCCTGGAATACTAAGGGACAGTGAAAGAACACGGGTAAGTTTTAATCAGTAAAATTTGCTTATCATTCTCATTCTCAACCTATTGGACGAGGACAAATCAGACTTTTACTGACAAACACCCTCCTGTGAACTTCAAATGCTATTTTTTTTATGGGCTCGCGTTTGGCTACCTTCTCACTTGATGATAAACAATAATGTCGACGCCGACGATGGGGCACACTTACGTAGAAGTAACCTATTCACTCTTGACCTAAAGACCCCTAAATTGTAGCTATCAGGAAACAGACGCCTTAACTGTACTGTACGCACAATAAACGTTCAATGCAATGCATTTGCATTTCAGGACCTCGGTAACTCTTTCAAGCAATCTCGCAGGGCTTAATATGCCTGTCATTGTCACCACCACGCATTCCTTAATACCCGGAACATAACAATAATAGTGCCAACTGCAGAAATAGTTACACATAAGTTTAAATTAATTTTGTTCCATCAAGTGTAAACTTTCAAGGTTGAGATTTCGAGTTGATTTTGTGTTTGCATTTTCACTTTAAGGTCACCCCTCACCGGGAGTATTCGCGTGTAATGTAACTTTACAGATTTGAGCATTACATCAGTGAAGGAGGAGATCCGAGCATTATAATGCGCACCTTGTAATGATACAATGTAAACCAATATCTTGATACAACTTGTAACATACATATGGGTCGGTTAATTCTTTTAAAAATATCAATAGTAATATCGTGAAAATGACCACTGCGTCCGACATTATGGAATCAACTAAAAGTAAAAGCTCGAAGTCGAATCTATAATATTACATTACACGCGAATGCTCATCAGTCAGGGAGGTAGTATTGTAATGTAATGCTCAAAGTCGAGTCTATAATGTTACATTACACGCGAATGCTCGTCAGTCAGGGAGGTAGTATTGTAACGTAATGCTCAAAGTCTAGTCTATAATGTTACATTACACGCGAATGCTCGTCAGTCAGGGAGGTAGTATTGTAATGTAATGCTCAAAGTTGAATCTATAATGTTATCTTACAAATGAATGCTCCCGGTGAATGAGCACCTTTAGTGTTATTTGGCTCACACGTGCCAGATTTGTTAGCTTCATTAATTAAGCATAATCGACGATTATTGGTAAGTTTGATTAACATAGTTTCAGGCTAACTAGTATAATGTAATATAAATATAGTCTAAGAATAACTTCAAATAGAGTTAGTAGACCAGGGGGTCTTACCACGACGTGGTAAAATATCAGGCAAAGAAGCGAGAAAGAGGGATACAGCTATACACCCCTATTTTTTAATTAGAAAAAAAATGACCCTCTATCTGTACCTATTACTGGTCATATTTGTTTAGTCAGAAGTAAAAAAACACGAGAACCCCAAAATTATCCACGATAATTTGTCATAATTGGTAAATTCATAATTTAATCAATCATTTATAACAATTGCTACCAGAAAATACTACACGCAGTGTTGTTCCATTGTTTTTCATTTCTAATCAATAGCCTTAAATTAAGTGACAATATTTCCATGAATTCTCTAATAACTTTGCAGTCTATAAATATAATAGCTTTTGCCCGCGGTTTCGCCCGCATACATAAAAGACCTTCCCTCTTTCTCCCCCTTTTCTCACATTTTTTTTATCAAAAAATTAGCCTATGTCCGTCTCCAGGGTCCCAACTATCTCTCATCAAAATCGGTTATGCCATTTAGTTGTGAAGACGTAACAAACAAACAAACAAACAAACTCACTTTCGCTTATAAAATATTAGTAAGGATTATTATTTTTTTAGACCTTACTTAAATAATAACGAGACCTTCTATAATAAGCATTTTAAGTATTTGTACTAATTAGAAATTATTTCTTCTATGGCATTATCACTTTAACAGTTCAGTTTAGATCGTAATATGGATCGCGTTTAGAGCTCATAGTATGGCATAAAGAGTAATTCCTATGAATCAAACGAAACTTCAGCCTTCTCGGAGTTTTATCGATCTTTCTAACAATAAGAATGGATAGTTGCCTTCTTAGAATTCTAGTGTATGAATCGTAACCTTTGTCTATTTTCATACACATGACTGCACGCAATCGATAACTAATTCGTTCTAGATAGGGTGTTTTAATATCGTGCAGTTTTGATCACGCGTGCGGGATTACCCCGGGGTGAGCTGTACAGGTAAATCGGAGCGTGTATTTTGAACACCTGTACCCCTAGCCAAGTTGCAATCTGCAATCTGTTAACGCTTGTAGAAAGCTTCAAATGTACGGGAATGAAGTCGTCTTAACGCTCAGTCAGAACAAAAGAATTGGTGGCAAGGTCAACTCGAAGCGTTCGACGCAAGCGAAACGGTTGTAACTTGGCTAGGGGGGCTGTGCAGGTTTTCATACAAGTTCACCTGACAGGTATAACTGCAGGCAAACCTGTCAACTATAACCATATTCCACGCTTAACGTGTATGGCTACCGTTATGCGTGGAATAAGCACGAAGGACGCGTTTTAAGCTATCGCATAGCTTCTATCGCGGGCCTTGAGCGTGGAGACCGAATCTAAAAATTCCGTAACGAAAATAACCTAACACCCCCCACTCATTTGTTTTCTTATCGGTCACCATGTTCAAAAAGTGTAACTTCAATTAATGTCAAAGAAAAATTCTGCATAAATAAAATTAATAAATAATTATAATTGCATAAGTTGATAACAAATGCTATGCAATAGCTTTACCGCGGCAGTCCCCGAGTGCCACACGTCTTTTTTTTGCATTTTTTCACCCTAGCTGCTGCCATCAGCTTTAGCCGCGTCAAATTAGAAAATTATGCCAAAGAAACATACTCATCATCATCATTTTAGCCAAAATACGTCCACTGTTGAATGACATCTTCTCCCGCACTTGGGCGGAGCGGGACTTTTACTAACTAAAAACCCACTCATGTACCTCTACCATGAGCTTAAAGCAATAGTATTTGTCGATACTCGATACCGACTACGTAAATATTTAGTATGGTAAATTTTGGTTCCGTAAGTGTCCGCTAGAGGCGCTGTAAAATTTGTCGGTAGCGAGTATCGACAAATACTATAGCTTTAAACTCATGGTAGAGGTACTGTTCCTTCTTTGCCTTCATTTCAGGGCCCCGAGTTTCTCTTTCGCACTACATTCATATGTAGTGCGAAAGAGAAACTCGGGGCCCAGCAGGGCCGAAGCCTACTGGGGTCATCCCCAGTAGGCTTCGGCCCTGCTGGGCCCCTATGGTATGCTGACATTTCCTTGAGGTGGGCATGGAACAATACGCGCCGTCGACGACTTGGGCTCGGTCCGGTCGGTTACCCGACGAATCCCATTGGATACATTCCCATTGGTTTTTATTTCGTCTTGAATTGGCTGTTCGGTAAGCTCACGTACCAATCCTTCGTTAACTACGTACCCTGCCTGAGGTGCTAATTTCGATCCGCGACTGTGCTTGCGAAAACTAACACTACAACACTTTTTTTTAACCGACTTCGAAAAGGAGAAGGTTCTATGTTCAGCTGAATGTATGTTTTTTTTTAATGTATGTTCACCGCGCGTCTCAAGGAGTTGTCAGCAACAGTAGGGAGCCAGCCAGGTCGAAGCCTACTGGGGCGCTCGAGCCCCGGTATGAAGGCTTGAAGGAACGGGATGCATTTTTTAGTCAGTAAGAGTCTGACACTATCTCCCGCTCCGCCCAAGAGCGGGGGTTGTCATAGGATGATTTTACCCATAGAAAAAAAAAAGTGTTTTAACATTGAAGTCGGATGAATTTTTTTTTTTGAAAAAAGTGTTTTATTCTCTTTTCAATTTAATCGATTTTCTGGTGGCCATTACCATATTTTTTAAGGGCTATATCTTCCCTTGTTTGATGCTGATCAAATGTCAAACTGCAGGTTAAATATTATTAATAACTTGCTAATAATACTTAAGATGAAAATGTTAGAAAATAACTACATATCTGACTTGTTAGGTAAAGTACTAAACACCAATAATTAATTAATTGTGTTAGTGGTCCTAACAATTATTTTCCCACGGCATTATCATACGCAAAAATACCTATGCACACGTTAGCCCTAATACACAAGTACCTACGTAAACCTACCGGAAACATCATCACTACATCATCGTTAGACTGGCCTGTTGGTCTAGTGGTTAGTGACCCTGACTGCTATGTCAGAGGTCGTGGGTTCGATTCCCACTCAGGACAAATGTTTGTGTGATGAGCATAATCATTTGTTCTGTGCCTGGGTGTAATTTATCTATAATATGTACGTATTTAGAAATATATAAGTATGTTTATCAGTTGTCTAGTACCCATAACACAAGCTCGGCTTAGCTTGGGACTAGACGGCGTTTGTGTGATAGTTGTGCAATATTATTATATTATATTATATTTCAGCCGATACACGTTCCCCAAGCGTCGCCACATCGGACGTTCCTGTGCGTCCCGGAAACATACAATAAAATAAATATAATTCGTTTGTAGAATTTCTCGCTTTTCTTAGCAGAGAGCAGTGGTGGCCGAGTGGGAAAGGCCCCGACTTAGTTGTAGGTCGCAGGTTCAAACCAGGCGCATTACTTTGTGTGATTTATTTCATCACCACTGCTCTCAAAGCGGTGAAGGAAAACATCGTGAGGAAACCGGCATGTCTTAGGACCAAAAAATCGATGACATGTGACATCCACCAACCCGCACTGGGCCCGCGTGGTGGATTACGGCCTATTCCCTTTCCTAGAGAGGAGGTTTGAGTCCCAACAGTGGAAACATTGAGCATTGGAAACATTATAAGGCCAACTACGTTAGGGGGAGGCCTATGTCCAACAGTGGGCGTCTTTCGGCTGATATAATGATAATGATGTTGGTGTTATGCTTAGCAGAAATATTACGGAGGTTCAGTATCGATTCAGAAAACTCGGAACTTCTGATTAATTTTATTCGGAACTTACAGTACAATTCACGAATGATGGCGGGCGTGAAGTTAGCCTTTGCGAACTTTCGCGCATACCACACTCTTCTCGCACACGTACGTCGCCATTTGATTCCTAAAACACGTTACTGCGCAGTCTTCTGCGCAAACTTCACGGCCGCCACATCATTCGTGAATTGTACTATATATCGGATACAAGCAAGTTTATACTTGTTACACGGAAACTTTCCTTCTGTTCATTATTCTTTTACTCGTTGTTTTGTTTTGTATTTGGAATGTTGTGAATTCGCTCTTCATTTTTTTTTTTGTTGCTACTAACTTTTTGATTGTAGATTTAGTTAAGGTAAGGAAGGTGGAGGTGTTTCATTTAAAACTTATAAAAAGAAAGAAGTGTTAAATGAAACACTTGGTTGTGTTTCATTTAACACTTCTATCTCTTTATCCGCCACCTATTTTGGTTCCAATTCCGATAAACCCAAATTCAAAAATCTAGTTCCGAAATCGGTTCCGATATATTTATTTATCGTTTATATCAGGCAATATTAAATGAAACTGTTATAACATAATAAACAAATTAAATATATAAGATTATACAAATGATTGAAAAACTAATATAATTATTAATAAATGATTGAAAAATGGTTATAATTATTTGATAAATTATTGAATTATATTATTATATAAATTATTACCACTTCCGTTATTTACATCCCTAGTACTCAGTAAGGAAGTACCTACGCACGATGTCTTAGCAAAACAATATGCAATAAATACGAGAATTTAGTATCAATTACTATAACAACAATAAATATGACCTGGTGACACTACTTACGAAACTTGAGGACAAAACAAACCCACACAAGAATGCTCAACTCATTTAATGGCGTAATCAGAAATGCATGAGCGTTGAGCGTAAAATCTGGAAGAGGCGTTGCATAAAACGGACCTCGTTTGACACAGAAATGCGCGTGCGCTTATACATGTGAACACGTGGTATTAAACTTTGGTATAGCATAGTATAGTTGGCCTTATAATGTTCCCACTGTTGGGACTCAGGCCTTCTGTCTTGGAGCCGTAATCCATCATGCGGGCCCAGTTCCTGTTGGTGGATGTCACATGTCTTCGAATTTATAGTTCTAGGACATGCTGGTTTCTTCGCGATGTTTTCCTTCACCGTTTTGAGAGCAGTGGTGATGAAATCAATTATACAAAGTAATGCGCCTGGCTGGGTTTGAAACCGCGACCGACAACTTATAAGTCCGGGCCGTTACCACTCGGCCACCGCTACTCACTAAACTTTTGTACTTGTTTTTATTTAATTGATAATAATAAGCTTTATTTTCAAGATCCAAATATGCAATCCAAGACTCCTACTTTGCATATCTGAATGACGGACTATGTACCACCATCCAGTGAAAAACTATTGAGCCATCCACCCTGCCGGCTACAGTAGCCACGAGGCTGTTGGGGCTGCCGCGTAATCAATGCATCGATGATGCGATTCGCAGTCGCATTAGCGAGTCGAAACCCAGAACACGCGAGTCCGCGAACATCCCCGATGCGCTACAGAAACGCGGCAACCCCAGCATTACTTGGATCGCGTTATTATACTGGACTTGAATTGTATGAGCCCTGTGTATAACTGACCCACAGAGCGTACACGTACAGCGGCTGGCAAATACGAGTAATTCATTTGGCCATATAAATTTAACAATTCCCAATGACTCTTGAGAATATGGAAGATCGTTCCCAAGCAATAAGAGTTGAACGAATCGTTCTTCAAAGTTGAGCATTGTTTGGTCGGTTACTCCGAAGATGGATGACCATCCATAACTAAGTAGATTTCTCCTTGTCTGCATAGTACATGCGTGCATAGTCAGCGGCCAAAACCTTGAGGCGGACACCAACCTCTGACCCCGCCGGTGACGCTCCGTGAGGCGGGAGTCACAGGGCGATTCCTAGTTACCGTGGGTGCGGGTGCGTTCTGTTCCACGCAAGGCTCAAGCGGTCAGTTAGCAGCCTAGAGTTGCGGATTATTCGAAAAGTAACCGTGGCTTTTATAAAAGCAACTGAAAGAACAGTCTGAGTTTTTAGCCAGTAAAAGTTTGACAGCCCCTTGCTCCACCCAGAACGATAAAAAATAGAATTCTCCGTGCCTCAGAAAAGACGTTCTGCTGTCGGTCTCAGTTGCGGATAATCAGAAGTTAAAGATTCTCACGCCAGTTTTGCCAAAGGGTATTGTGTTACCCAAATATTTAGTTGAAGTTGGGATTCAACTGCATCTGGTTAAACTGGAAACCGATTTCAAACATTGTTGGGTAACGTTAAGGCCTCGCACACAGTGACTTTTTGTAGCGATGCAGTAGCGCGTTCGCATCGATACAGTCGCGATGCTGCTGTAGCGCGTTAGTAGTGCGTTGGCATCTATTCTATAGCGCTGGCAAATGCGACGTTAGTAGCTATGCTGTCGTGCGCTTACGAAACGCGTGACAGCATCACTGCAAAAAATAGCCGTGGGCGACGGGCCTAAAGCAAATCGATTACTCTAAGCATCGGTAACGCTTTCGTTATGTGAAGTGCACACATTTCTTTGCTCTTTTATCAAATCAACGTAAGGCATGTCAATCTCGCACACCCACAATAGTGATTATAATGTCATTCCAAGGCACATTAACCGTGAGAGAATTCACATCAAAAACCCATTCAAAAGTTGTTAAAATTGAAGCAGTTAAGTCTCATACTTGCTCACAAATTATCGTGATGTGTGCTGGTGAAAGTAGACGACTCGGATTAACTTAACATGTAAGGAGATCAGATGTTTTGGTATTTATTAGCCTTGAACTATTCGCTAAATATAAAAATAAAAAACATTTAATTCAGGCAACCAATAACAGTAACCGCAAAACATAACACACACATAACTCTAAGTATAAGTCAAAGTCAAAAACTTTTTACAAAAAAAAATACAACCGACTTTAAAAAACACCGAAAAGTAACTTTAATTTCGGAAGTCGGTGTTAAATAACGAAGAGACAAAACTATTTTAGAAACACCGACTTCCGAAATTAAAGTTATTTTGTAATTTTCAGTGTTTTTTTAACATTGAAATCGGTTGTATTTTTTTTGTAATAAGTTTTTTTTACACTTTTTAGTTATGGTACCACCACTAAAAAGTACCTCCCAGCCAAACTTAAATACCCTATAGCCAGAGAGCATCTCACAACGATTCTAATAATCCCAAACACGGTTAGATTACATTAATTTATCTGGCTTCGTCATCAGATCAGTCCGATACATCCCCCTTTTCCTCCAGCCAGTCATCGACTACACGTATAAACAAAACAATTTTACTTGTTACGACAGTTCTGCTGTGATCCTATGAGGAGTTCTGTGCCATCTGACCGATTGTGAGATGAGCCCCAGTACTTTTGGCTGTGTGTTGACACACCCAAAACTACTGGAACTCGGAGCATGAAATTTTGTACAAAGTTTCCTTTTATGACGTAGACGAGCACTTAGAGAGGATTTTCTAAAATTCGTCTCCTAAGGAGTTGAAACGGGGTCCAAAGTTTTTATGAAGAACCCTAATCTCGTGTGAGCAAAGCCCTTGGCAGAAGCTAATGATAAAATAAATGATACTATACGACATAACCAGCAACATGTCTACTACAGCAATGTCCGATATAAGGGGTAAACTCCGAAGTATTGGCGCAGTGATTGAGCGATTGGCTAAGCTTTTCTTTGCTTGCCCTCTAGGAACTAGTGATGTAACGAAAGTACTTAACCACTTTTGACATAACTATGTCAAAACCGAATTCGGAACCAAAATTTCCAAAGGTTTGTCGGAATCGAAGGTGAAAGCAAAAATGTCAAACGTAACACTATTAAAATTAATTAAAAATCGGTCAAGTATGACTGTATAACGCAAACACAACTTGCTATAGGTATCAAAACCACAAGTGAAAAATGAGTAATCGACACACCAGCGCGATAAAAGTATAAAACTAATTTGTGCCTCCGATATAAGTTACGATTAAAATTTATCGCAGGTGAAAAATTAATCGGAAGTTCCGAAACGAAATTAGAATCAAACCTCTATAACACCTCTAATAGAGACCTAAGCAGACTCATTAACGTTGCCCATTATATTCTTATCTAATTAATCCATTAGTATTAATCCAGGCCAAGCATAAACACCTTTATCTCCGTCCACGCAACCCGGTCAAAACAAACCATACCATACGTTACGCAACACAAGGTTGATATTAGAAAGTAGGTAGAGTTCGTGTGTACACTTCCTTAGTTGACATAACATTTGCCAAGTGGCAAGACCACACAGCTATGTGGAGGCACGTATTACCTATATCAAGTGGTCCTATAAACAAGCTGGTAATATCATGGGGCTTACTACTAAAATGTATGTTAACTGGACATACACGATACATACACTAACTACTGGCAGCAGATGAAAGTCTGCGTGATAGTAGACTTGTCATCTTGAGGTATATATCTCTAATAGCCTGTGACCTATTCTCAGATCTACCGATCTCAATCTATAAAAAAATTATATCATAAGTTTTAAACTCGTACTCCACCTATTCTTTAGAATCAATCGCTCTATAACGAACAAGGAAGAGTCTCTGATTTTTAATGACTAAACCCACCTGAGCTCCTTCAATTTTAATGACCCCATTTAACCAATAACAGACACAATACAAAGACAATGAGAGATCGATCGTTCGTTTGGGGTTTAATGAATTAAGGACTAAGATAATTATTTCGAATCACTCACAACCCTGATACAAACGCAGACTCTAGATTGTTAAAGCTTATAGTCCCTTGAACCATCTGGCCAAAATTATGTGGACGCACCTCTCGCACCGCCTAGGCGGCAGTACGCAAATCTGTGCATTTATTTGCAGCCAACAGCGCCCGGAAAGCGCGCGGCTGACCTTTAAATCCAATTTCTTTGCGAAATATTAATTGATTTACATATGCAATGTTCACTTTGAAGAATATTTAACCAACAATTTTTATGTGTAAAAATGTTTCTAAAGATCCAAGCCGTTTCGAAGGAGTAGGGAAAAGCTGCAGAATTGCTAAATATTTTTTTTAGACAAAAGTAACGTAGAACGAAAACATCAAATGTTGATAATGTTGTTCATGAATCTATAATTTTTTTCAAACCTATTAACCTGGCCGTTACCGCGGAGTAGGCTTCAGAAAGTCACTGTTTTATGGCACTTTTCGGGCGCTTGACCCTTAATGAAAAGGCCATATACTGAGATAGATGGCAAGCGGAATCTGTCAAAGAAAAAGTTCACGTAATTAAATAAATATAATAAACCAGTCACCCAGTTTTCTTAAAAACATTTATTTCAGTATGACTTTGTTTATTATATTATAAAAAGCTTTCTCTTTAATAAACTATTATAAATTCAACTGGAACCTCATAACTTTACATTTCATTGCAAAACGAAGTAACTTCGGAAGTTACTTCTCAGTTTGGTACGTTATAAGAATAATTAACGAACTTCTCGCGCCTTTGATGCTAGTAGTTTCGTTGGCTTCTTCAAAAATATTAATATATTATATATAGGTATATCCCACAACTATCACACAATGCCGTCTTGTCCCAAGCTAAGCAGAGCTTGGTTTATGGGTACTAGACATCTGATAAACATACTTATATATTTCTAAATACATACATATTATAGATAAATTACACCCAGACACACGTGTTGGTGTGAGAGAGAAGCGACGGCCATCGGATTTACATGGAGTGAGGTGAAGCATAAAGCACAAGACCGATCGCGATGAGTGACCACTGTCGACGCACTCTACCCCAGCTAGGGTACATAGAATCTTAAGTCAAGACAGCTGGGCAAAGGCCTCCCCCTTCTCCTTTCAAAGCTTTCTGTCCAGGACAATCTCTGACCAAGTTCGACCCTCAAAGATGTCCATAACAAACAGTTACATAAGCCTTTTTATAATCACTCAATCACATTAAGGGCTTTCGTTACAAAACATTTGGATAACCACAAAAATGGCGTAATATAAAAGTAACTATGTCTGTATGTAAACTATTGGCACATCATTTACATATAAGCGACCACACCTTCCATCGACAATATTTATTAAACAATTATTGTTAAAGTCAGTGAACTTTGAATATGATACGCTAGCTAATTTTATAGCAAGTAGTGGGCTTATTTGCAAACTCGTCTTGGTTTGGATAGGTTAATTGTAAACAGTAACATTACATTCTACTATATGTGTGAGGTACGAATAAAAGTTTTTTCTTTCTGTCTTTTACTGGGTGATGGTGAATTCAAACCATTCAAGTAGTCGTAGGAAGTAGTAGCGTTTACCTACCTACCTACCTACCTTGTCTACTGTAGAGTTTTTGTTTGGGTGGGTTTTCTAACCACTGTCTACGTATGTTTAATAAATTATTGGACATTATATTTACGAGATAAAATGAAAAAAGATGTTTATTTTGCAAATAGGTTTTTAAAAAACACTTTTACATGTCAATTTTTTCGTCAATTTCGTCAAACTATATGAAGCCAGAAAACTATATCATATTAGAAATGGGCTTATGACTCGACGATTATATAGGGTTATTTGTAAAACACTGGCAACCTCTCAGGACTATGTTACTGGCGGAGCATCGCCATGCCCTTGTGGGGGCTCTCGCGCCAACCAAGGCCTGGTTGAGGCCATGGTCCGGAGCGAGGACTGGCAGGCGGTCGCCGACTTTTGCGAAGCAGTAATGCTCGCAAATGCCGACCGCATCAGGCAACGGCGCGGCGGTGTTCTCGCCGCCGCCGCCGGGATTCTGATCCCGATTTCCGGCCACCGTAAGACAGTAAGCAATGGGTAGCTCGCTCTCAGGCCGTCCGGTAACTGTCCGGACCAAGCCCAAGCCGTCGACGGCGCGCACTGTTCCCGCGCACCTCAAGGAGTTGCCAGCAACAGGAGGGACCCAGCCGGGTCGAAGCCTACTGGGGCCAGGGTTATCCGAAAAGGAACGCGAGAGAACTCGAACCCCGGTATGAAGGGTAGAAGGCACAGGGTGGATCGTTTAATCAGTAAGAGTCTGACACTATCTCCCGCTCCGCCCAAGAGCGGGCGTTGTCATTAAATGTTTTTTTCCACCATAAAAAAAAGCTTGTTTGTTGAAATTTTTAAAAGGTTGATATTAGTTTGAGTCTCTAAAGAGGTAAATACATACTTATCGACTCTTACTGAATAAAAACACACACAGTTACATCCAAAGTAAGCTGACAAGTGCCATATGGTTTCTAAGTCAGGGGCAACACGTTATCTACTCTCGCAGTTATTTGAAATGCTATGTTTTCTGATCCTAATTGGATCTACTTTATTTAAATTTTATGTTCAATAATTTATACAACATTATTTTTAGTTTATGCGAAACCTGAATATAGTTTCAGAATCAGTAACTGAATGGATTCCAATAGATTTTACACCATGTTATATTTTTCCCAAAAATATTTAAAAACGTCTTAAGTTGGACACCAACAACTTTAAGTACAACACAGATCACGGCATGTCATAGCGAGCATTATACGTCAACAAACAGCTGGGTGCAAGTGCAAAACTACCTCTCAGTCGCCTGGATGGCCCGGTGACTATGCATTTTTGCTGAAATAACAAGCTTATAATTTTGTGATTTTTTCATGATACAGTTATGAAATTTTGTACATAACTAGATTCTTTACCTAAAAATACTAAACCTTTCAATCGTGGAACTTACAGACACAATAGAAAGACAATAGGTGCGCGAACGCCGGCGTTCGCTTGGGGTTTAATGAATTTAACCTTTCAATCGTGGAACTTACAGACACAATAGAAAAACAATAGGTGCGCGAACGCCGGCGTTCGCTTGGGGTTTAATGAATAAAAAATCTTATTCAAATATAACGAGCACGTAATTTTGCTTATTTATCAATGGTTCACCTCTGTACACAACAAATAGGGCATAAAAGATCGCATTGCTCATTCAATTTTTCAAAATTTTCCACGACATCTAAAATGTATTAGGAAGTATTACGAATTCCTTTCTCAAACAATGCCTTATGGTGGTCTTCCATACAAGCACTAACGATCTCCCACACCGTTAAGGTGCCGCATGCGACTTATTGTGATGCTAATCAGTTTGTTTACAAACATGTGTGTAGGTAACTAATAAAGGGAACACGGAGTAGAGAATAAACGGAGTGTCTACGTGGGATGCTTCTAACAATCCTACACTACATGAAAACGTTAGTCTATTATTCGTCGTGTTTTTTCAAACTGACATTCCGAGCTATAACTTTACTGTTTGTCATTTTACGTTGAGGTTATTATATTGTAGTAAAAACATCGATTTTTTCAAGAATTAAAACAACTTTATTTTGAATTGAAACAATCTGTAGTCAACCAAAAATAACAACAAATTTTAAATAAATTATTCGCAATACAATTCCACCTACTTGCTCTTCCTCGTTCTCGTAGCTCTACTTGCTACCTTTCATTGAATTAAGACATTCCGCAGTTTTATTCATAAGTATTCACCTCTAATTCAACAATCGATCATTACTCTTGTCGCTTATACACACAATTTAGATGCGACTGCATTATTATGTTTTAAACATGCCCAAGAACGAGTTCGCGCCGAAATCTAACGCATTCTTATTGCCAATTATTAGACTGCTAAAATGATAGAAAAAGAAGCAAACAGTTATATTGATAAAACACAGAGACTGTTGCCAAAAATGACGTAGATTCGCCAGTTAGTTTAAACCACTATGGTAAGCTCAAAGCGTCATTTATTGGTCACGTTTTTGTCACCGGTCACGTGGCGTGATAGTCTTCATGTTCGCACTGTTTGCCCGCACGTCATCACTCCGTATATTTATTCTTCTGTGTTCAATATTTGACCCGTACTTTTGATGAGCTATTTGTATGATCAATTTGACTAATGCTTGGATTTGTCGGCGACTTATTTAGATAGCTGAATTTAAATTGAGTGTGACTTAATTGCACAGCAGTAGATGGTGCTTAATTAATTGAAAATGTCTTGGACAAAAAATGTATAAATTTTTTTTAGGTATTGCTTTGAAAATGCTATTTATATCGTACTAGCATTTGCCCGAAGCTTCGTCCCCGTACATTAAATATTGCTTATGTCACTCAGGATTATAGCAGCTTTCTATCGGTAGTAGATACTGTCAGAGATAACCTCCCACAAAAACGAAAAAAACAAACTTTACCTCTTTATATTATTAGTAGTGTAGATTATTTGGCTGGCATAATATATGACTTTACCGACCTAGAGCAATGCTGGTAGAAGTCACTTATATTCATAAGATTGGTTCTTGGACATTCACGACTTAAATGTATTTATCCCAGTCACAGCAATATAAGAAAACATGATATCTGTGGTCCTAGTAGTGGCAGTAGCGTAGTTAGCCGTGGGCGAAGTGGGCAAGTAATGGCTCTTTAAGAACGAGGGTTTTTTTATAATTGGTAGGCTCACGTTTGACCACTATTTCAACTGATGGTAAGCGACGATGAACACTGGTTTGCGACAGTCGCAGTCACGTTTTCGAATTTATGAAAAAAAAGGCTTCGCTGATGTGCATTGACCCATGTCTAAATTAGTCCACGCTACGCCTCTGAGTAGTGGGAACATCAAACGTTTATTATGTAAAGCTTACCCTTAAATTTTTCGTTAAATTTTGTTATATGTTTCACAAAATTTAACATAAGGCCAAACTTTTGTGTGAATTACAAGAACACCATCGGTAGGATATACTTTATTTTGCAATAACCGCAGTTAAGGGAGATAGGTTAAATTGATCCAAACCGATCACTTCGCCATAAAACGAAGGAGTCGCATCTTTCAATAACTTTTAATGCTTTTCTCATAAAAGGGTTGATGTTTATATTTTATTCTCTATTCAATTGATTGATACCTTATTCATATATTTCAATATCTATCAATAAACCTTATTTACCTTCCTTAAATTGAATGTTATAATACTTAAATACGAAAGTAACACATTGACCTTTTCATTCAGATTGGCCAATTGGTCTAGTAGTCAGTCAGGGTCACTCCCTAACTGCTATGCCGGTCAGTTCATCGGCAATGATGCACTTGTAGAGTCGAAGCTCCAAAGCTTTGGGCATCCCCGCCAAGTTCAAGAAATAATCTTGTAGAACTTGATTATGATTATGTATATTAATTTAATGAGAATAATGTATAGCGTTATTTGACATTATTCTCATTAAAGTTGTCAACCTCATTAATGTTTGCATGCCTAATATAAATTAGTAGATTGTACAAGCCTCACTCAATTATGGTCATATCTTATTACCTACAATCTATGCAAATAAATATTTACTTTACTTGAAAAACAAATTCTGTTTTTTTGTCTCACGCGGAATTAAATTCTGAAATGTCTCTGTTTTATCAGACAGACACATAAATAGGCTGTAGAAAAATACAATTTATTTTTATGCGAAACAAACTCAAATCCCCGTGGAGCTCTACGTGGTTAACTCGCATTTTACAACCTTTACCTTTTGATTGCTTGTTACCAACAGTTGTATTCTTGTTTTTTTAGTATTCATCTTAGCTGGTACTCGAAGTTAAACCTATAAAGTCGTAGGCGTGTCAAAAAAGTGACTCGTTTTTACAATTGTATTTTGACTTATAGTCTGTCTAAAAACGACTCTCAAACGACTTGAGTAATTAGGCTAGAGTGAATAGGCTCTTAATAAACTAGTGCACCTCACTATCAATTGCATCACTGCTTACCATCAGGCGGGATCGCAGTCAAGTACTAGTTTATAACAGATAAAAAAAAATTGTTAGGGCCAAATGAAATCTGATATAGTCAACACTGGTTCAATTGTCGAGGTTGATTAAGAGATCTTGATCATTGTTTGCTAATAGAAGAACCTTATAAAAAGTATCGAATCTGAGATTTTTTTTTTTTAATATTGTACAAAATTCCCAAGTCGTTTGACTTTTTAAACAGACTATACCTAGCGGCTTGTCCGGTGTAGTGTGTATACTACTACTAAAATTGCTAAAATAACTACTACTACACCGGACCCATAATTATTATTACTTGTTTCTTTCAGTTTCGTTCCAACTTACATTCTAGGGTTTTTCTCAAATGTCAAAACGTAACTTATCTTTTAACGAGTTTAACAACATAATAATTATGTCATTCGTTCCTAGAACTTTCTAGCGATTTCGCGGATACAAATGAAATGTATTTCTGGTATGATATTTATTTTATTTGGTGGATATTTATGAAAAGTGTCTCAATTCACTCTTCACGGGATAATAAAACACTAAAGAAACACGATAAAAATCCATTTAATTTTTAGCGCTTTTGGCGATATTTCTTCGAGTGAAGTTGTTCAGTAGTCATTTTTATTATTCACAAATTGGTTCTTAGTTGATATTGTAATGTAAAATTGGTGTAGTTTTGTTTTACAAGTGTCTACAAAATATGTGGAATCATTAAAACAGTCGCAATCTCAGTAAAATTGAGATGATAATTTTATTGTAGTATTGAATATCTCAACAAAGCTTGCCAAGAAGGCTGACTCAAAATATCATTATTTCAGCTGAAAGACTTCCACGTTGGACGTTGGCCTCCCCCATTGGGGGAGGACTCGATACATAATACTGCCAAATATTGCAAAAACTTAATTTTGTTACTTAATAAACTAATAAATTCATTTTATTAGTTCATAAAGTAACATTTTTTTTTACTTTAACCGACTCTTTATTACCTAAGAAGATAGCTTAGGTAATAATGAGTCGGTTTCAATTATATAGTTTTATATATGTGTCTCTTACACAGTAAAAAAAACCTATTTAGAGCGTGTTTTGTTGATTTGTGTTTCAAATAATCTGTGTTTATAAAAAGTACCCAACAACAATAATTATATAGCACTCAAAAATTAAATTTCCATTCTTACGCTACAGTAATTAAACACAAGCATAACGTCCGCATTCCAAATATTACACTTGCGTTACATTCAAATCTTAAAAATAGACTGTTAATGTAAACCAGTATCACTTTTGTGAACTTACATATGCCTTATTTTTACGTTGTATTGAATACATGCACCAGTTTCCGAAGGCCGAGTGAACGCAATATATGTCGCGCACTAGGGGTTCCGTACCGTGTCTGTAGAAAAAAAGGCAAAAAAAAAACATGTTTGGTGTACGAGAACCCATATAAATATTTTTCAATAAACTTACTCGAAAACCCGCTCTTATCCCACTGCTTTTAGGCACGCAATTGACTGTTTTCCGCACTAGTGCAGAAAAGTACGCGTGCTCTCCCGTGACCAGTTTATTACAATTCTCGTATCAGGTGAGTTGCCGGTCAAACCACGTTTACCTATTCATTTTTTCGTAAACGTATTGAAAAAAGTCGTTTTTTTTTTGATACACTTGCGTGCAAAGTCGCCGTAGCCCTCGGCTCCATTATACAATCGCTTACGGCTCGTGCGGATGCCACCTCGGTTGCAATGACAAACTTTCTGCACTAGTATCAAAATGTTTCATTTTATTTTGAGTACTTGGTGTTATAACGGCAACAATCACCTGTAAAAATGTCAACTGTCTAGCTATCACGATTTATGAGATACAGTACGGCCTGGTCCCGTTTTTGCATTTTGAGCACGGAACCCTAAAAAATACGTACTTATCAAGGACATTGGGTAACTGGTTGCATAAAATTGTGTTATTGGGTTTTTATATAAAATTTTAATTGCGATGTAAATGAGATCAAGATAAGAAGATGACGAAAATGACGAGAGGATGACTTGAAATCGAGATATTGTTTGGGATAACAGTATCTCAATTATGGTTATGATTATGGCCGATTTTATCTTTGAGGTTGGAAGTCTTTGAAATACTTGTCCCACTCTAGGGTGGAGTGAGAGAGCTTGTCAGACGATTACTGACTAAAACCACACCTGTGAAGTCCGTTGCCCTTTGTGTTCTAAGACCACAGGTCTCCTTTTTAGAAATTCCCCTTGGCCTTAACAAGCATCGGCCCTGCCCTACGATTATGCTAACATCTAAATCAAAGGACGGCATTGACCTGGCCGAATACTGGGCCAGGTAAGAAAATTAATTAGTTTTGCCATCGACACGCTAAGAAGAAGAAAGGACAATTGAAGATCACACGGGAGTATTTTAGTCAGTAGAAGTCTGACACTCGTCGCTCCATCCAGAATGGGAGAAGTTACTTGCTGACATCCCACCTAATCACATGACTTGACATCTGTCCAGATGGCAGAAGTGATGAAGCACATATTTATGGAAATCATTTTCTTCATCTTCCTGTATGGTGCAGAAACCTGGACTCTTAAAAAAGCTGACCGTTACTATATTGGGGGAAAATGCTTGGGATCCGCTGGACAGAGCATCGGACCAACGACTCCACAATTAGCCGAATATAATTCACCCATGAGACTCCCCATCATATGCTAAAGAAGAATCTTTGATTTCTTTGGCGAAAAAAAGAAGTGCTTCTAACAGGAAATATAGTTGGAAAAAAACCCAGGGGTAGGAATCCGATACGCTGGTCAGACCAAATCTATGTTACACTGGAGACCACAGGTTGCGACGCTATTACTGATTTTTTTATCTGATATAAACTAGTTCTTCACTGCGATCCCACCTGATGGTAAACATTAATGCAATCGTTGATGGTGAGGCGCACTAGTTTATTAAGAGCTTATTCACTCTAGCCTTGAGGACACCCATATTATAATCGGACGGGAAGACCGCAGCAGGCAAATATATATATACTTTTTTTTATTGATATAAACTAGTGCTTGACTGCGATCCCACCTGATGGTATGTAGCGATGCAATCTTTGATGGTGAAGCGCACTAGTTTATAGCTTATTGTTTAGAGCTTATTCACTCTAGCCTTGAGGACACCCATATTATAATCAGACGGGAAGACCGCAGAAGGCAAATATTTTTTCAGTCCTTCGATGTACGCGCAACATGGCGAAATATCAGCATTGGGAATAAACGACGCAAGGAGGGAGGATATATGGAAACTCGAGAAGAAACGAAGATGCAGTATAACGATAGCGGTAATACTATTTTTACTATTTTCACGTGACTACGTGACTTGCTTCGCCTGAAAAGTATCTTGTTGAATATATGGGAACATTTACCAGCAGTTTCAAAACAGCTAAGACACAAACAGCTTGCAGATTTCGTAAAATGATAGTCCGTACGTGATATGCCTTTTCGATGCATAGTAAGCGATGCTACATGAAATATGTATGTTGCATAAGGCAAAATAACAATCATATTTTTACCTATATCACAAATATATTCTTAATCTATACTATCCTAACATATCTAACATATTGTTACGCCACTAAACGTGAACGCGCCATATCTCCGAGAAAATAACGAGTGGCACGTAACAATTAAAACGCATTGCTGTTCGAAAGGTCTAGAGTAGTTGTGCTTAGACAGACTTGGAAAAATCTCGAAACATCCACAACATACCTACAAGTAGTAGTAGGCATATATCTAACCGATAAGGGAAATTGTACTCTCCGACGTTAATAATAGAGTCGAAATTCGCATGAACGTGACTCTTATTATTACGAGAAATAAAAATGATTTATGACTTCGAGAAGCGAGTCAATTGTTCTGGAATTCTGGATAGATCCGGGGACGTCGGTATCTAGAATTTTCTTGGCTCCGCATATAAATACGGGCCCCCGGCCGGAAGCGAGTCAGTTGTGATTTCGACTGCGATCAAGAGCGAACTACCCTAGTACTCGAAGTGATTTTTATAAACGACTAAAGCGATAGTGTAACGGTACTCTAGTGTTAATTGCGATTCGGATTATTGTTGACTGGACTAATTTGTTATTGTTTGTGGTAAATAAAGTTCTCTCGTCAGTAAAATCGGCATTTGATTACCCACGTACGTAACAATATTACAAAACAAATACGCCAGAGCGTCTGTCTATCTATATCATCCTTTCAGCCGAAATACGGCCACTGGTAAATTGGACATAGGCCTCCCCCAAGTGTCGTCATACGACCGGTCCTATGCGTCTCGCGTCCATCGATAACCGTGACACTCACCAGGTCATCGGGCTGCCTTGTGAGACGCCTTCTAACGCTGCGTCTTCCGGTATGTGGTTCCTCCAGAATCTTTCGTCCCCATCGACCATCTGTTCTGTGAGCAATGTGCTGTCTGTCTGTATGAACGCAATAAAGTTGGTGAAAAAGTCATGAATATCGGTTTAGTGGTGTTTTACCACTAAACCGATATTCATGACTTTTTCACCAACAGAAATAGTGATTCATGAGTAAGGTTTAAGTGTACTAAACATGCATATTGGTGTTGGTGAAGGTTGCTAGTTAACGGCTTAGAAATTTTTAGATACAAATATTACAAAGCTTGAAAAAAAAAATTACATTTTACTGTTGCATATCCAATCTATCGAGAAAAGCTATACACATAACACCACGCTATGACCAACAGGGGCGGTGCTGTAACCAAAGACACCGTAAAGGACAGCTAGAAAAAAAGAACAGCAATTCATCGTCAACTTTCTGCCCTTGTCCCATTTTACTTGAGGTCATGAACAGCAATGATTAACGGAAATATTTTAACTGCACTAACACGTACTGAGCACTTGACTATCTCGTTAGCCAGGGCACATGAATTCTTAAAAGTCATTAACGTCAACCGCTGAACTTAAACCTCCTAAGAGAGCACTAAAAACGAACGTCGTAAGACTACCTTGATGCAGTAGTTAGATAAAGTGTTGGCAATACAGAATATATATTACACTAGCTTCTGACAGCGATTTCAATGAAATTTTCGAAGAGCAATTATTCTACTATACAAGTATTCAGAGGGTTTGAAAGCCGATGAGAAGAGCGAAGGTAGAGGTCTACTTCTTTTCCATAGAAGAAGCCGACCAAAAACTTAAGCGGATACCTAATTTTAGAAAAAAAAATCCAGCCTTGGGTAATTTAAAAACGAGAGGATGTGGTATTTAATACTGTCATAGCACTGTAGATAACATAATCATGGCGGTAAGTCCCCAATTTGAGGATTGTCTGGAAAGACGTCACGGTATCCTCACCTTCTGCATGATGCAAGTTCTCACCGAACATGGTCAGGTCGGGAAGTTCCTGCAGCGGATTCGTGCGGAAGTAACGCCCGGATGCCACCACTGTGTGGACCGCCCTGACGATACAGTGGAGCACAAGGTAGAGGTGTGCCCTGCGGAGGCAGAGCACCACCGCGCCGCTTTCTCGTGGGTAAAATCGGCAGCAATGATCTCTCAAATAGGGCCACCATCGGGATCATTTTCAGGAGGCAACTTAGGCCTTATTTTTTTTTATTATAGATAGGCTCGCGTTTGACCTCTATCTCGTCTGATGGTAAGCAATGATGTGGCCGACGATGGCACACGCCTGCCTAGATGCAATCTATTCACTCTTGACTTAAAGACCCGTAAGTTATAGCTATCAGGGAACACAGATTCCAGTAGAGAATTTCACTCCTTAGCCTTATAATATAAGCGTGATTCTATCAATTTCACCAAAATAACGTGCCCAACCAGCACAAAACCAGAGATGTTACGGAGGTTTGATTCCGATTCCATGTTCAATTGACTCCAGTGGAAACGCCGCAACAAGGCGACGTCTGCACCGCGTTGTAGCAGCGTTCAATTGACTTTTATGGAACGTTTATGGAATGCCTACGCTGGACAAAGGCTAGTTTGAAGGCGCTCCTTTCCGAGTCTGCTCCCGTTTCCGACTTTTTTCGATTCCGATTACGATATAACCAATTCCAAAAGATTAGATACACTAAAAAATTGTATCTCTATACTAGTATTTCAACCTTATTTCACTTCTTCAACCCAGTCACTGACTTACGCGACATACTTTAGCAAAATCTTTTCTCATTTTTTGGGTACAAACTATTCGTAACGATTGTCAAAGATCCACAAATTGCTACCTGGATCAACACCTAAACTGTTTTAAAAGCTGGAAAATCAAAACTTCAAGTAAACCAAGCTTCTACGATAAAACATAACAGTGAGGCAACTAACATCCACTACAATAAAACACATGTAACTCGAAACGATGTCATCTCTGTCGGTCATCATACAACAAAGTAGGACAACAACATTTCACCGATTCGGTAATTTGGCACTGTTACGAGTAAAATTATAATAATAATCCACAACTATCACACAACGCCGTCTAGTCTCAAGCTAAGTAGAGCTTGTGTTATGAGTACTAGACAACTGATAAACATACTTATATATTTCTAAATACATACATAGATATTATAGATAAATTAAACCCAGACACAGAACAAATGATCGCAGTCATCACACAAACATTTGTCGTGGGTGGAAATCGAACCCATGACCTCAGGCATAGCAGTCAAGGCCACTATCCATAAAAAAAAAACAAATTAGTTCTACCAAATCGATTGACTTTGATCGAAAGGTCCAGGATTAAAGGGCATGCCATAGTGGCGTCCCTTGGAGATGACAACTTTGTATTGATCTTCAAACGGAGTTGATACTTTTAACTAGGTGCGGACGCCGAGCAATGGGTAGCTTGCTATCCGACCGTCCAGTAACTGTCTGGACCAAGTCCAGTTCGTTGACGGCGCGCACTGTTCCCGCGCGCCTAAAGGAGTTGTCAGCAACAACAGGGGCCCAGTTGGGTCGAAGCCTACTGGAGCCACTGAGCCAGGGTCTAATTCCGAAAGGAAGGCTCGGCTCCAGTATGAAAGGCAAGAAGGAACAGGGCGGGTTTTTTAGTCAGTAAGAGTCTGACACTATCTCCCGCTCCGCCCAAGGACGGGAGATATCATCTGGACGATTTTTACCCACCGAAAAAAAAAACAGTGAGGCTACTAACACCCAGCATTATAAAACATAATTATGTAAGTTGAAACGACGCCATCTTTGTCGGTCATCATATAACAAAGTAGGACAACAACATTTTACCGATTCGGTAATTTGGGACTGTTACAAGAATAATGCAAATTGATTGACTTTGATTTTCGATCAAAGTCAAGGAATGAAGGGCGTGCCATAGTGGCGATCCTTGGAGATGACAACTTCGTATTGATCGTCAAACGGAGTTGATACTTATAACTAGGTGCGGACGCCGAGCAATGGGTAGCTTGCTATCCGACCGTCCGGAAACTGTCTGGACCGAGCACAGGTCGTCGACGGCGCGCATTGTTCCCGCGCGCCTCAAGGAGTTGTCAGCAACAACAGGGGCCCATCTGGGTCAAAGCCTACTGGGGCCAGGGTCTAGTTCCGAAAGGCTCAGCCCCAGTATGAAAGGCAAGAAGGAATGAGGTAGGTTTTTTTAGCCATATTTATTACTATAAAAATTAAATTACTTTTAAATAATTTTGGATTCCTTGAGTCCTTCACTGCAGCTTCCGTAATCACCTTGTATTTGTTTTTCTAGGCCTACCCGGTATCCAAACAAATCTAGGCGATCAAGTTGTACCAGCAGCTTGCTCAGTGTTTCCTACATTTATTGATTGGATAACAAACCGGTCTCCTAGACTATCTTCCTCTACAACTATGTTGTTATTACGTGAGCGCTCTCTTGGACTACTTTAGTGGTTACGTTGATATTTTTTATTATTGTTTGTGTTATTAAAATGTTACGGTATTTCCTTAGTGGCGTTTGTTTACCGTTAGATTGCAATGTATCGCACCTCTCTACTGGTAACATCTGACCTTGTGTAGAAACATTTGTGTTAAAAATAATAATAATTTGATGGTTTTATTTAGTACTAGCTTTTGCCCGTGGCTTCGCCCACATACATAAAATATAGCCTATGTCACTCAGAAATAAAGCAGCTTTCTATCAGTGAAAAATTTTAGCAATCGGACCAGTACTTTCAGAGATTACTTCCTACAAACAAAAAAAAACAAAAAAACAAACTTTACCTCCTTATCGGCGCGACCAGTGGCGCCACCATGGTTTCCCGGTGAAATATAGCCATAACCTACCAAACGAGACACCATACAGACAACAGAGTCACCACACGTCCGAGCTGGTCGCGCCACCAAAATGGTTGCGCAACCAAACGGCCACCAGGTAACTCTCTATAGAGCTGTAAACAATTAGTTGGTAGCGGCGACTGGTCGCGCCGCCGTGGTGTCTCGGCGAAATTTAGCTCTTAAGTGTAGATTTACAACATAGATAACTAAGAGCAAAAGATAAATAAAAATCAGTGAAACCATTACTTTCCCTGAAAATGATAAGATTAAATAAACTCACAAAATGGGAGACCCATCCATTATGAATGACCGATGACAAAAGAGAGAAAGATAAAGTATGAAGTATAAAAGTACGAGAGGAATAATTACAAGAGAAAGGCTATCTCAATCTCAATATAGTCTCCAATGGCGTTGGAGGTAACTAGAATTAAAAAAAAAATAACTACAATATAATAGCAACTCAACATTATTAAAACAACTAACTATACTATACATACCCTTAAAACAGATATTCCTAACTAAAATATGTGTCTGAAAATTTCCTTCGAACCGCTATCAACTAAAAGTGTTCCCAAAAGATTGCCTCGATTGACTCGTATGAAAATATTTTATGAAGAAACTAACCTGCGGTTCTGCTCCAATGGCCCAGATCGCTCGTAAGTTCGTAACGATTATTTTATATTGGGATAAAACCTTTGAAACAACGATAGTACCTGTAACTTTCTATCGCTAAAATTTCAGTGACTTGAACAATATTTTTAAAATTTCCTTTGACAAATATGTAAATATAATCAAACAATTGTATGAGTTCTCTTCTCTTTCTAACATAAGAATTACAATATTGTTCACTCTAAGTTTCACTTAGATATTTTCTGGATACCCTTTTAACCTTTACTTGCATAAGAGTATCATATGCTGATTATAATATCCGTATAGGTACCTACAGAGGTGCAAGAATACTAGTTACCTAACCATTATCCAATCATACGAGTTTATCCGTAACCTATTCATCAGACGTACAGACTATTCATCACTTGGCAATTCTGGTGATCCCGGTTGCAAACTGTAGAAATAGTCCGCTATAGATATCATTATCATCATCATCATATCAGCCGAAAGACGTCCTCTGTAGGATATATACCCTACAGATATGACTATATCTATTCAAATCAAAAGCATTTATTTAAAAATAAACCATTTACAGGCACTTTTGAACAGTCAAATGTCGGTCAGTACAAAAAGAATAAGTAAATCTCTGTGGCGAAGAACGTGCAAGAAACTGATCAGTATAATCCTATTAACGGGCCTAGCAAGGTGAATAATTTCGCGAAATATGAATTGTCAAAGCTTATTAGTTATGGAGAGATACAGTAAAAAGAAACATATTTCATAAAGGTTAAAGTACTTCCAAAAGTCATAAGAGGACTTATCCTGTCCAACATAAATAAAAAAGTTCTTATAAGTGTTTTAACAGCGACTTACCGTAGCTACACAGAAATATTAAAATCTTTGACAATTTCGACTTTTTTCTACTATAAAAATGGAAGTATAATGCACCTAAACTGTTCTCATGAATCAATCTGTCTATTAGTGACAATCGCATGAAAATCCGTTTACTAGTGTTTGATCACGAACAGACAGACAGACAAAGTGAGAAATTTTGATTTTTAAATTGTTAGGATTTGACTTGTTATGAAGACGACGATGGAAAGATGCGTAGACTGCTTGAACGATAATATAGTAGCTTGATACAGAAGTATAGAAGAAAACATAACATGTATTGACAGAAGAACATCAGATAAATTAAGATTAATTTTGATCATAATTATTATATTATTATTTTATCTAGCCCATACTGTCCCTCTGCTGGGCAAAGGCTTCCCTTCACTTCTTCCAGCTTGATAATAATGCCCAACTTAAATAGGATTGACCCATAAAATATGTCTGCCGCATCTCTAACAATCTGTGGGCCCATGAAACAAAGAATTGGTGCCTAGTCATAGCGACACGGTGCCGCGGCAGACGCGTTCCTTAAGAATTGGAAAGAGAAAGCGAGGAATCATAATCGTTCAGAATATTGAAGGGAGGTATTTGCCCAGCAGTGAGACAATATGATCAATAATAATGAATTAAGATAAATGTTAGTCTTAAAATAATTTTTAATAACTCAGCACCGCAAGGCACTCGCTGATAAAAGCAATGTAAACTTGTCAAGAAATTCCACGCCGAACAAAAACACATAACAATTTATTTTTATATACACAAGGGCCTTAATTGTTTCTGTGAGGTCGCAGCAATTCAAGAGAAACGGGTTGACCGGGCGGTAACTGGCATATTTATGGTTTAATTAATAGGAAGTGCTAAATACTTTCCGAAAGTGAATTTAATATCGAAGTTCATGACCAACGGAACTGTTACGTTAACTTTTTGTCTCAATTTTGCATTTTTGTTATTTTATTCATACTTAACATACATAATCAGCCTTTTTAATATTCCTGCTGGAACTCAGGCTTCCTCTCTAGGACAGGGAATAGGCCGTAATCCACCATGCATTCGGGTTGGCGAATATCACCAGTCTTCGAATTTTTGGTTCTAGGGTTTTTTCCTTCACCATTTTGAAGAAGTAGTGATGAAAATATATTACACAAAATAATGAGCCTGGCTGGGTTTGAACGCGCGGCCTACAAGTTGTAAGTCGGGGCCATTACCACTCGCCACAACTATATCAATTTTATTCATTGCCTATATGTATTCATATATAGCATTTACATTTTGGACAGTGTTTTACGGCAGTAAAACAATTATATAAACCAATTATATAAAGAAAATTCAGTTGTATGTGCAAAAGCACATACAACTGAATTTTCATAGAAATATAAGTAAACTCAGGCATCACCCGTTTTTCCGTAATGTTCACTTCGAACCATACTCAAGAGGCGAAACACGATTAGGAAAATTATAAATTTTCACATATTAAGTTTCGAAGCAATACTTAAAAAATAGTTGATCATAAATTGTCGATATCATTGATTATTGTTCAACCGTACAAGTTACTGGATTCTAGTTAGGTCGAAACAACGAAAAAACAAACAATTTCTCACTGTCTCGAAACATTATGAAACGTAAAATATGATTGTGATTGCACACAAAATAGAATTCACGATTCGATGTGAAATAATAGCTTATTACAACCATTTCTATCATTTGCTATTTCGTTATTTTCCATTTGCACGAAATAAATTAACTTTTGAAAGGTACCTATACAAGAAACTAAGCATCATATTGAAATTCCATAAGGATAAGAAGACGGAAAACCACTAACTGATAAAATTTTAACTTAAAATGGTAATGTTATTAAAGATGCTTACCTACTACAAGCAAAGCTATTGGTCGTCATCGGAATGGTGAGAAGATAGAATTAACAAACAAACATATAAGGATAATAAAAGGCAAGAATACTTTATTCAAGGAAGACCTAATAGAAATAAAGAATAATGCTAAACAGATGTCAAAAGCTGGTAAGGTTATCATTGATGAGCAATTAACTCTACTAAGGTTATATATGTCACCGCAGCGCATAATTGCAAACACCTTAACAATATAATAATTCGTACGAGAGTGCAGAAAACTGTCGATTCTTCTCGAATCGATGGTTTTCTTTTCTCACCAAGTATATCGTCATAGCAGGTTGCCACGTTTATTAGCGGCGTCAATGGTGTTTTTAGATTCTCTAAAGTGTAGGGACACTTTAGTCACTCTAAGAAGTGGGCTATGGGCGATGGTAAAGCCAAACTGTCAATATTATAAATACAAGTGTCCGATGACTTAATAAGAGCAAATGTTTTAATTAACTTCACTATTACCAAATTTATGGCTTGTTTGCTTCATCCATCGGACACATTGCTCTAGTCAAAACAGTTACAACAGAACCGTCATTAAACACACAATTAGACTACATCAATGTATTTTGATCTGGTCGTGTAATAGGGCAGGCAAACGAAATCATTGAGCAATGTTCAATTAATGTTGTATTGGCGAAATCTATCGAGATACCGATGTCTGATGTAATAACACGTGAGACCCTTGCCTATGTTGCAAAAATTTCAAGACAGGTTCTTAAAGTCGGAGCTGATATTACTAGTATAGAAAAAAAGAAATATTAATATACAAAAGGAAATAACAAAAACACGTAACGCTTCCTCTGAAAAATAGAGAATGTATAAAATGAAAAATAATACCATTCAAGAAGTAATAACCGTACAAAGAAATGTATAAAATAAACCAAATAAAAAAGTAAAGATAAAATGTTTATTGAAGAAATATAATTAAAAAAATAGTAGTAATGTATATTGACAAAATATAGATGTTTTCAACTAAAAAATGATAAACAAATACCCACTTGTTACATGAAATGCAACTCTTTAATTACAGAAAAAATTAAATAAGTATATTTAATAGCTGTTATTATTACATTAAGATGTTTATTTTAGGACAATTATTAAACAAGTTAAATTACAAAATACAACTAAATTGATTAAAATTACAATATACACTAAAGGCCTAGCTAAATATGACATCATAAAACATATTACAAAAGAACATTGATCCTGATCAACACAATAAAGGCTAAAACCTGTACGTGCAAACGTTCAAGTCAGTTATTAAAGAACTGTCGCAATTTCAAGAGTAGCAATTTGGTACTGCAAAACAAATTACTACGACAAGATAGAAGCTATAAAATTCTATGAACAAAGTTTCGTAACGAGTCTTTTAGATGCCGGTGCATGTACAAGTGACTTTTTGCATATTTAAATTAATTTGATGATTGCTAAAGCTACTTTAATTTTATAATTATTTAAATTTATAATTCTCGTTTTTGTGTTTAATGATTTTATAAATTTATCTTCATTTATATTAATACTTATCATTGACTGGTAGAGCATATATATATAAATCAATGTTTCATCTTGTGTTCTTTGAGTTCAAAAACTTTATGCAGAATTCAGAGAATCTATGCGGAGAAAATTATTTTTTTAAATTGATCGAAAGAATTAATTGTTATTCTTTCCCTCGACATTTGCAGAGTTATATCAACAGCTCTGTATGTTCTTAAAAAAGTTATGAAATACCTATGTAAAATTACTAGGAATGACTTCTCGTCAAAACGAGACTCAAATAGGAAAAGTATGACTGAATAAAGAAACGTATTTGACTCGTATTTCTTTTGAAACTTTATCTTCAATAATATTCATTCTTTGTTGAAAACACAACCATCTTTCTTTCTATATTATATTTGCAATCCAAATATTACAATAACAGCCTAGACCTTCATTATCATCACCGTACAAGACCATCATCTCATCACGCGATAGGTCAATGCCCGGGAGTAGGAAGTTATGTAGGAATGAATTATCATGTTTATATAATTTCAGACCGTCTATGTCTGAGTATGGTTTCCGCACTTAGTCCTATGTGGACCATTGTACGTGGCCATTGCGGCCATAACCTTAGGTGGGCTTATCCAACCAGCCCTCCTCTCTCCAAAAACAGATTAGGCCTCTCAGGTTTTTCAGTGCATCAAAAAGGGAGTTCGGAGATCCTAAGTGTGCATATTCAGTGACACCTGTGCAGTCTAGGACCACATACGCAATTGTCTCCTCTCCAAGCATGCTCTGCACAGGGGACTGTCTGTGATACCTTTATTTTGGAAATGCTTATTCAGTGTGCAGTGTCCAGTGATGGACTGTGTGAATGGAGTTTAATAAGAAACTCAATATTGCGCACCAAAACTAAAATCACAAATGTTGTCACGAAAAACTGCTATTCTTAAGTGCCTCTGCCGCATGTCAGATTAGCTGTGGGCTAAAAAAGCTACTTATTGTGTCCTAATAAACGCAAGGCAACATTGCTACAGATCAAGACAAAGGTAGAGTGAGTGAAATGCATCATTTCCCGATGGGACTGACCCACAATGGCAAAAGTCAGACGTATGCGGAAAAGGATTGGATTAGTCTTCGCCCAGCAGTGGGCTAGTTAGATTAGAGATAGACATAATAGGCTAGTTAGATAAGAGATTAAATTAGATCGTGAGTGGGCTGTTAAGTTTCCGCAATTATTTTTATTTGGCCATATTAGTCAACTAGGTTTTGCCCGCAGCTTCGCCCGCCTACACATGCGCACATGCTAGCTTTTGCGCGCCACTTCACTCAGGAATAAGGCAGCTTTCTATCGATTAACCAATTTTCGCAATTGGGACAGTACTTTCAGAGATTACTTCCTACAAACATAAAAGCAAAAAATAAACATTACCTCTTTATTATAACTAATATAATAAAGAGGTAAAGTTGTTTAAGTAGTATAGTGTGCAGATGTAGATAACATCATGATCATTTCAGCCGAAAGACGTCCACTGTTGTCCTCCCCCAAGTGTCGCCACAATGAACATGTAGATAACAAAGCATGAAATATTTTCAAAGAAATCGGAATTTATTTTTATCGTGGTGGTAAATTGCTGATGAATTACGTAGTGGGGTGAAACACAAGGTGATATAATATGCTTTTAGAGAAAGAGAAAAAAAATGTTATTGATAAAAAATAAATTAATGTAAGAAGTAAATAACGAAAAGTAGGTGGAATTCCGAGTGGCAGTTCTAATAGTGTTATTATTGCGTGTGTTACGTAACTCAACAGTCGGTTAGTAGGAACACTTACACGCGTGGCGTGCGCACACGCTGTTTACTTTTCTTTTTCCTATTCGGCTTTGGAACAATTATGTTATATATTATTATGTTATGTATTATTATGCACTTAAAAGATTCAAGGTATTTTATTTCACATTGGCCGACATGCACACTTGAACGCCAAGTGCACGGTTCCCATCAGTGATTTTCTGTGGAGAAGAACCGGGTAAAAACTTAATGGTTACTCTTTTAAAAAAAAATAATGTTGCATTTTGTTCTTAAATAAATTACTTATGTCAATGAAGACCAGTCAAAATACTTCTAATTTTTATTTTGATATCCACGTGTATTTTTCACGGACATCGATAAATATAAACGGTGGCTGCTCGGCGACGCATGAGGGTTGCTTAACGACCAGCCCGATACGATACATATATAATGGCAGGGGCTTACGGACGCACGTTTCCGCACTAGTGCGGAAAACAGTAAATCGCGTGCCCAAAAGTGGTAAGGATATGAGCAGGATTTTGAGTAAGTGTATTAAAAAATAAAACCAAAATATTACTAACCCTGAAAACTACAAAGAGAAATAGTTGTACCTCGAAAAATACAATCGACATACCTGTACCTACATATAAACAGTGATAGTTTTTTCTCATTCAGGTCATTGCCTAAACTAATTACTGGTTGCAAAAATTAATACAATTTTGTTAAGATTTTAAGTAATTAACCTAAAATTCTCGGTGACGAAAAAAAAGTTTCTAGTGAAAAGAAATCGGTAGATATTGCGTCAAATAATACTGTTTTGTTTGTACCTAAACATAATATAATACAATAAAGTTGTGTTACCTGTAACACAACTTATAAAAAATGATAAAAAAAAACAAAAAGATAAAAAAAAAAAATATCTTACGATTTTGTCTATCAAATCTTTCTTAGAATACGCTATAAGTTTATAACTTCCAACACATAATTTATTCAATGCAATCTCCAAATTAATATAACCGTCATGTCAATACCGTAATAGGTAAAAAACTCAAAATACAAATTGTCTAAGTGGTCAACAAAGAAAAAATTAAGAGAAAGCTTTCCAAAAACTTTTTAGAATGTGTTTCGCAAATGCCCTTTTTAGTCAAAATTGTAGGCATTAGCATAGATCTCTCTTTTTTAGGGTTCCGTACCCAAAGGGTAAAACGGAACCCTGTTACTAAGACTCCGCTGTCCGTCCGTCTGTCACCAGGCTATATCTCATAAACCGTGATAGACAGTTGAAATTTTCACAGATGATGTATTTCTGTTACCGCTATAACAATAAATACTAAAATCAAAATAAAATAAATATTTAAGGAGGGCCCTCATACAACAAACGTGATTTTTTTGCCGTTTTTTTGCTACGTACGGTATGGAACACTTTGAGCGCGAGTTCAACTCGCACTTGGCCGGTTTTTATATATATTTGAATTAACTTCTTTTTTTATGGTGGGAAAATATCATCCAATGACAACCCCCGCTCTTGGGTGGAGCGGGAGATAGTGTCAGACTCTTACTGACTAAAAGACCCACCCCGTTCCTTCTAGCCTACATACCGGGGCTCGAGCTCCCTTTCGGATAACCCTGGCCCCAGTAGGCTTCGACCCGGTTGGATCCCTGCTGTTGCTGACAACTCCTTGAGCCGCGCGAAAACAGTGCGCGCCGTCGACGACTTGAGATATATATTTAAATTAACTTCTGCCAGCTCAACTAGCTTCGACCGTGTGAAAATAGGCTTCTCTATACAAACGTTGGACCCCCGTTTCACTCCTTTGATGTGTGAATTTTTGGAAAATCCTTTTTTTAATTCTCGCCAAGTCACAAAAGGAAACATTGATCAAAATTTCACGCTCCTAGTCTCAGTAGTTTCGTTTGTTTGTTGATATGTCAGTCAGTCAGTCAGTTTCTTCCTCTATATAGATAAGATAAATATACAACATCCTTCTACATAATTTTTATTTATTTGTGTTATTGAAACTTTATAGAAAGGCTATATCTATTAATACATAATTTATTATTAACTGCCTAGTTCCTACTTAAGTTATGGGCCGTTTATAATAACAATCAATGGGCTTTAATAAGCATAGTGATAGTCACATGCTGTCATACTATTGAGCGTATTAGCAGAACAGATGGTCGATGGGGCGACAACGTGTCGGAAGACGTAGCGTTGGAAGGCCTTCCACAAGGTGGACTGTTGACTCAGTGAGGGTCGCGGGAATCCGATGGATGTTATGGTGACACTTGGTGAACGCCTATGTCCAACAAAGGACATCTGTCGGCTACTCTATTCTACTCTATTCTACTCTATTCTACTCTATTCTACTCTATTCTACTCTATTCTACTCTATTCTACTCTATTCTACTCTATTCTACTCTATTCTACTCTATTCTACTCTATTCTACTCTATTCTACTCTATTCTACTCTATTCTACTCTATTCTACTCTATTCTACTCTATTCTACTCTATTCTACTCTATTCTACTCTATTCTACTCTATTCTACTCTATTCTACTCTATTCTACTCTGTTCTACTCTATTCTACTCTACTCACTCTATTCTATTCTAAAGTTTTCGGATATTGGAACAGGCCACCAGCTAAGCTACGCATCGCAAGGTCGCTAAACTAGTCGATGTAGGCCGTTCTTGCGGTTACGTACAATCATTAGTTACAGTGCGCTGCGTGGTAATTCATACACTCGTTGGTCTTCTTTTTTATTCTGGCATTTCCGACTTACCAAGTTAGGCTTATAGAAGCAATCGACGAAAAAATTTACTAATGCTTTTGTTACACTAACACTTAATAAAGACAGAGAAAAAAAATTAACAGCAATAGGCTTCTTTTCTTCTTTTGGTGGATAAAAATCATCTAAATGACGTCATTTGGATGAATTTTGGAGCGGGAGATAGAATCAGACTCAAGTGGTTTTATTCAGTAAAAGTCTGTCAAGCCGTCGCCAATCTCTGAAAGTACTGGTCTGATCGCAAAAATTTGTTCACTGATAGAAAGCTGCTTTAAGGTACACTGCTCACACGTGTGCCACACACGATCAGGCTACAAGTGTGCGTCGGCCTAATGTAGTTTTAACTTTAGTCTTGAGTAACATAAGTCATATTTTATGTAAGCGGGCAAAATCGTAGGCAAAAGCTAGTCAAAAATATAATGAGATCCCAAACCGTCAGTGCTATTCGAAACTGTTAGTAAATTCCTAACAAATGAGCACAAAAAGGCTCAAATTAACCTTTCAAGAATATTGTTAAGGTCTTATTACTAAGAGGGGACAGTCTTTTTGTATTGCAAAATATGAACAGGATTTTGTGAGTTTAGGTAGAGTAGAATTTCTCGCTCCTTACAGAAACCACTTGTGAATGAGGCTGTACTGGGTCTAATAAATAGGTAATCAGAACGGCGCGTTATCTAAACCCTTATTACTTAGAAAAAAAAAACAATCTCTGTCGAAGTGGTGGCTCTGTGGTAATGGCTCCGCCTTACGATTTGTAGGTCGCGGGTTTAAACCCTGCCAGGCGCATTACTTTGTCTAATTTATTTCATCACCACTGCTCTCAAAACGGTGAAGGAAAACAACGTGAGGAAACCGGCATGTCCTAGAACCAAAACTTCGAATACATGTGACATTCACCAACCCGCACTGGGCTCGCGTGGCGGATTACGGTCCATTCCCTCTCTTAAAGTGGAGACCTGAGTCCCAACAGTGGGAACATTAAATAGGCTGATGATGATGAAACGTGCGGGATGACGGGATCCCGCATGCCAGCGTTTCTGATCCCGCAAAAAAGGTGGGGAATTGGATTCCTTATTAATGACTGTCAAAGATGTAAAAATAACTTCCGGGATCAAAGGCTTAGCATGCTCTCCGAGGCGTAGAGGAAGCTTGGTATGCAATGGACGGTCACCCATCCAGCGATCAGCCCAGGCAAGCGCGGCTTAACCACGTAATTCGGCGCGTGTGACTGGCATTAAGGTAGAACTACATTGCGCTCACGTGGGCCATGTAACTACCCCGACGCGAGCGCGTCGATCTGCATATATTTTATATGGCAACCATACTTGCAGAGCTACATTAGATCCACGCCACGCACGCGCCACTACGTACAAATCAGGCGTGGTCCCCGAGCAATGGGTAGCTCACTGTCCGGCCGTCCGGTAACTGTCCGGACCAAGCCCAAGTCGTCGACGGCGCGCACTGTTCCCGCGCGCCTCAAGGAGTTGTCAGCAACAGCAGGGACCCAGCCGGGTCGAGCCTACTGTAGCCAGGGTTATCCGAAAGGGCGCTCGAGCCCCGGTATGAAGGCTTGAAGGAACGGGGTGGGTCTTTTAGTCTGTAAGAGTCTGACACTATCTCCCGCTCCGCCCAAGAGCGGGGGATGTCAATGCATGATTTTTTCTTACCATAAAAAAGAAAAAAAAAGGCGTGGTCCCCATTTGCGTCGGTCTAGTAGTTCTCACTTTATATAGTCACGAGTTCCATATCAAGTAATGAATGAATTATGTAAAAGCAAAAAATACATTCTCTATGCTTTTAGTGACGTGAGTTGATTCGTCATGTTGACACGATTTGTGTCTACAATTCCAGTAGCCGCGTGTTATAACTACTCGTAATTTTGGCAAAACAAGAATGACATAATTTTATACATCGTTAACACCTCTACGGTCCGGATTAAGCGTTTCGCCTCGTTTATACCGCGGACAACGAAAGATTGGAACAATTTGCCTACAGCGATCTTCCTGTCCAATTAAAATTTCATCATCATCATCATTTCAACCGAAAGATGTCCACTGTTTGAAATAGGCCTCCCCCAAGTGTCGCCATATCGACCGATCCTGTGCGTCTCACATCCATCGGATGCCCGTGACCCTCGCCAGGTCATCAGTCCACCTTGTGGGAGACCTTACAACACTGCGTCTTCCAGTACGTGGTCGCCACTCCAAAACCTTTCGTCCCTATCGACCATCTGTTCTGCGAGCAATGTGCCCTGCCACTGCCACTTAAGTTTGGCGAATTATAATTTAGGTGTCTTTAAGGCTAGAGTGAATAGGCTCTTAATAAACTAGTGCGATTCACCATCAACGATTGCATCACTGCTTACCATCAGGTGGGATCGCAGTCAAGCACTAGTTTATATCATTAATTAAAATAATAATATATATATATCTTTATATATATAATTCTTCTGTGAGTTTGTATGTCACTGAACTTCTCTCAAACGACTGGACCGATTTTGATGAAATTTTTTGTGTGTACACGGGGATCTGGGAATGGTTTAGATTCACAATTTGGTAGGGTAGAGTAGGGTAGGGTAGAGTAGGGTAGGGTAGAGTAGGTTAGGATATAGTAGGGTATGGTAGAGTAGGGTAGGGTAGAGTAGGGTAGAGTAGGGTAGAGTAGGGTAGAGTAGGGTAGAGTAGGGTAGAGTAGGGTAGAGTAGGGTAGGGTAGAGTAGGGTAGAGTAGGGTAGAGTAGGGTAGGATAGAGTAGGGTAGAGTAGGGTAGAGTAGGTAGAGTTGACAGCTTAGATAAAAGGTAACTATTAGGCGGTACGAAGTTTGCCGGGTCAGCTAGTCATTAAATAAAAAACTTAAAGTCATACATCACACTCTTACCGTGCGTCAGTTTTGTAAGAGGAAAGATAACACCTAACGATAATATTTCAACATACTTTTTTGGGTTAGTTATGTACTAAAATTCAATGAAGTTGTTTTTTTTTCTATTGTGTGCTTTAAGCAAGCTTTTAAGTATATTGCAATGGACTGTGAAATATTATTGAAATAGTATTTGTCCAGGCAATTCGGTCTTTGACCTTTACTAAAGGTTAACCCCTCGAGCAGTGGTGGCCGAGTGGTAACGACCCCGACTTCCGAGTTTGTAGGTTGCGGGTCCAAACCCAGCCAGATGCATTACTTTGTGTAATTTATTTCACCACCCCTGCTCTCGAAACGGTGAAGGAAAACATCGCCAGGAAGCCGGCATGTCTTAGAACCATTAAATTCGAAGGCATGTGACATCACCAACCCGAGAGGAGGCCTGAGTCCCAACAGTGGGAATATTATAGGTAAGCCGACTATGCTAAAACCTCAAGCGCCTGACATATTCTGTTCATTCAAGTTAAATGACCTTGAAAAACACTTAATTTTCGTTTTATACACACGTTTGTACGAAATTTATTTGACCGAGAATTTTGGTTTCTATATTTATGTTTTTCTTAGAAAAATCCAAAAGTTTTTATTTTTTTTTATATTTTTGGTGATTTAAGTAAAAACGGCAATTTTTCAGGTCATTAACCCCCTGGTGCTCGAGGGGTGGACATGGAAGCACAGAGTCTCCTAACACAGGCACTCTTCCTTCTTTGCCCTCTCCTGTTCCCATCGTTTGGGGTCGGGTCTCCTCACTAATGAGCGCCAGGATATTCTATCCTAGGTAGGTAGGTAGGCTTTGGCAAATGGGCTAACTTCATGTCTTTCTCAGTTCTAGACCACCACTTCAGTGGTGAGCGACCTCTTATTTATTGTTTTATTTATTATCGATAAGCTCGCGTTTGACCACCATCTCACCTGATGGTAAGCGATGATGTGGTCGACGATGGAGGGCGCTTGCCTAGAAGTAACCTATTCACTCTTGACTTAAAAACCTCTAAGTTGTAGCTACCAGGAAACACAGACTCCGGCAGGGAATTCCACTCCTTGGCTGTGACTCTGCTTTTCTTTTTTGTTCTGGCAGGTTTGGTGCAATTTTTACGGCTAATACAAGCACTATTTTACTTAAAAGAAGGCTCCAAATACTTGTGAATATGATTATGTTAAATGTGACTAATTTGTATGTACGCTGTCATTGGGCTATTATCCTTGAGCTGTGAGATTATTTAAACACTGGTTGGTTTAAGTCAGTAAAATTCTCTCAGACACACCCTCTCGCTCCACCCAGAGTAGAAGGAGTTATTTGAATCCCACCTCTAAAAATCAGCTTGTAATGTGGGCAGTGTCTGTTTTTTAAAATGTCAAATTATTTAAGCCAAATGGCAATAACATTAAAAGGCTGATTATACTTATGGGCCAACACTGGCACCCCGGCTGTCTATGAATTTGCGGATCAAAAGACTTCTGCTTACGTCATGTTACGTAACATTTTTATGTTTAGGGTTCCGTACCCAAAGAATAAAATGGATCCTAACTACCTACTCTACTTGAACTCCAATGTCCCTTTATCTGTCGCCAGGCTCTCATGAACCGTGATAGCTAGACAGTTGAAATTTTCACAGATTATATTTTTTTTTTTTTAATATATATAGGTACGGTACATTTTAATTTATTTGTTTAAACACAGAAAGAACATGAAAAATAAAAATACTTAACTAATTAAAACTATATATATACACAATAACTCTTACCTTCAGGTAAGTTAAAGAAATATGGCGTCAAAAAATTCCTCCGCATCGCTGTCGACTGGAAGTGTGCCCAAAAGACTGGCGGCATTGTTGTATGGCAATGCTTAATCTCTGACCGAGGTAAAAGCCAGCCCTTGGTTCACGCGCGAAGTGTCAACAAGGCGTTGACAAACTTCCGTCGTTTTTTTTTTTAAATTGATATCAACTAGTGTTTGACTGCCATCAATGATGATAAGCAGTGACACAATCGTTGTTTGTTTTGTCGCTTTAACAGACTAAAAACAGAATAAAACAAATATTTAAGTTAGGCTTCCATACAACAAACCTGTAGTTTTTTATCATTTTTGGCTCCGTACCATTAATACTACATATACAATTTAGTCTATCTGTTGTATAAATAATGGTACGGAACCCTTCATGAGTCCGACTCGCACTTGGCCAGTTTTTTCCAGTAACGAAGATCAAAATAATAGTACGTTACGGCTACATTTTGATTTATTACAAGACATTTTTAAATGTATCAACTTTCTTCTGTTTATTCGTAAGTAGGCAAAAGAAACTGAGTTCGCTGATAGTATTTTGACACGCAAAATGCTCGGAGATTTTGGATGATAGTCGTAGAAAGCTGATGGTACAACTTTTACTCTTGAGCCTAGACCGTGATAGTTTTAGAAATGGGGTAAGTAGGTATGTTTATCTAATTCATTATATTCATAATAGGTAAGTAGTATAAAAGCTAAATGAATTTAAAACAAAAAAAAAACTGTATAGTGCAGGACCGATTCGATTTTAACGGGTTCCAAATAATTTATAATTAAATTATGTACAAATAAGGAACTATTTTCAGTATCTTTAATAAAAATTTTCATCTACTTTCTTAAATAAAATATTAAAAAAACTTTGGAAAAATACATTTAACACCTTTGAAATATACTTATCCTTTCACTTGATTGATATGTCACACGGCACAATTTAAAATACATTTTTTTACGTTTACAAGTTTGAACCCCATATGTATTCCAAGTACATATGATTCGATATTTACGTTACACGTCCATATTTGGGCTACAAATATTCATGTGCTTTTTTTTTTTTTTTTCGATGGGAAAAATCATCTTATGACAACCCCCGCTCTTGGGCGGAGCGGGAGATAGTGTCAGACTCTTACTGACTAAAAAACCCATCCCGTTCCTTCTAGCCTTCGTACCGGGGCTCGAGCGCCCTTTCGGATAACCCTGGCCCCAGTAGGCTTCGACCCGGCTTGGCCCCTACTGTTGCTGACAACTCCTTGAGGCGCGCGGGAACAGCGCGCGCCGTCGACGACTTGGGCTTGGTCCGGACGGTTACCGGACGGCCGGACAGCGAGCTACCCAATGCTCACTGTCCGCAAGCCCGCGCCTACGGAATATTCATGTGCTCAGTCGGTCCAATAGGTTCGGTTCATTAATTATGACAGACAGACTGACAAATACGGGAGAGATATAAACTAGTGCTTGACTGCGATGGTAGGCACCTCCCACTCGATGGTAAGCAGTGATGCAATCGTTGACGGTGAAGCGCACTTGTTTATTAAGATCCTATTTATTGAAGACACATAAATTATAAGTATCTAATTAATTTAATTTAAAGGATGTGCCCTCATTGTCCGCAGAGCAGGTGGCTGTTGGGGCCGAAAGGTTCTGGAGTACTTAGCAGCCGCGTACCGGAAGACGCAGCATCGAAAGGCCTCCTAGAAGGTGGACCGATGACTTGGTAAAGGTTACGGGAATCCGATGGATGCGAGACGCACAGGACCGTTCATTGTGGCGACACTTGGGGACGCTTATGTCCAACAGTAGATGCTTTTCGGTTGAAATAATGATGATGATGATGAATAAATTCGAAAAAAGAATATTAACTTTACACTTCTTTTTGTATTGTTACTGAAGTGGGTATTTTTATTCTCTGAAATTGGAAGCATATTTACTGCAGCAATTATATTGTAAAGTGAACCCGAACGAAGGAGATTTTCATTTTATTATAATTGGTACTATCGGTTGACATTTTAATTAGCCATGTTTTTGTTTTTTTTTATATAATTTATTAGGCTTGCATGAAATGAAATGCTGAAGTTTTAAATGACTTACATGTCATTTAAAACTTGCTACGAAATACCTTGAAAAAAAAATTGAAATATGTTGAATTTAAAATACTGACAGATCTATTAAATTAAGAGTAACTAGAAACATTAAATAACATCTCCCGATCTAGATCGAGCGAACGAGAGTGTCATACATTTATTAACTTAAACCCACTCATGTTCTATTCACTGATTGTCAGAAGCTAAGGGGGTAACCTTCTCGATATAGAAAATAAAAATAATAATAACTAAATAATTAGAAATAGGTACTATTGTTTTATTTGTTCTCATCTTTTTTTTTCCTGTCACTTTTACACACAGTGTCTACTTCTCTTTTTTTCGCAATTCTCCTTTCGCGGGTATGCTGAAGAGATTTCTGTTGTAATAAGCATCAACTATGTACCCATTTTTTCTGTTTCCGTCTTCTTTTCTTTTATTATATAAGTGTGTAAATACATGATTGTTAAATAAATAAACTGAATTACAGAATGTGCCGAGCGTAGGTACCTAGCGCCTACGCTCAGCACATTCTGTACTTTTACTTTGTTATATTTTGTACTAGCACTTTGCTCGCGACTACGTCCGCGCACATCGTCGTTTTAAGAGTTTGGCCCTACGATTTCTTTGTCATTGCAAAGCAAACATTCAAAGGAAATTGTAGTCTTTTGAATTCGAAAGGAAGATCGTTCGGGATTGATGGAATACGCGGTATGAACTCGGTTTTTCCTTGAGCAGACCCGGTTAAAAAAACTACTTCAAGAATATTGTGGTGCAACTGTGCAATGCTTTTACTTGCATCCTGTATTTTGTACTTGTAACCGTTGTGTTGTAACAAAAAATAATAGAAGAAATAAACTTTTATTTGGGACAGACCCGAATAAAAGTTTATTTCTTCTAATATTTTTTAATTAATTGTCCTTTGCGTCCCAGAGCCTTGGTGATTTTTTTGAACTATTCCGTAGTACCAATAAAAAAAAATGAAATATGGATCTACTTTTTGACACAGAAAAAGGACAGCAAAACTAATAAAGACAAGCCTTTGCAATCTTTCTTCTCACCAAGTCTCTAAGAACTTAGGTAAGTTCTTTAATTCCATCTTTACCTATCTAGAAGTTGAATGTATGCCAGCTTTAAACTTTTGTAATTAAACTCTAAGCCGTGAAAAGTGCAGTTTGAATTTCTTTAGTTTTGCACTCTAACCTAATGGCATTGTTTTCCGAGTTGTATGTTGCGAATTCAAACTTCAAATCCAGACGCGCTTTACTTCGTGTAATTTATTTCATTACCACTACTCTTAAAACGGTGAAGAAAAACATTGAAGAAAACAAAGAAAAAAAAAGATAGATCAAAGATATATCTGATATCCACCAACCTGATCTGGGTCCGCGTGGTGAATACAGCACATTCCCTCTCCTACAAAGAAGGCCTGAGTCCCAGAAGTGAAAACATTATAAAGTTGATTAATTCATTAAAGCCCCAAGCGAACGCGTTCGCTCCCCAAGCGAACGCGTTCGCTCCCTCATTGTCTTTTTATTGTGTCTTTAATTACAGTATTCGAAAGGTAAGAATTATATGCTAAGTATCCTGCACTTTGTAGGTTTATGTTCTAAGATTCCAAAAAAGCAAGGGCAATCTTTTTATTTTTTGCTACAAAAATGAAACTAAGTTCGAATTAAGGGGTGACAAAATCTGTGGTAAACTAATAACTACTAAGCATAAGATATTATCCAAACAGTACAATTTTTCTGAAATCGAAAAATGACTCTTAAAACCCCAGACATTAGGGGATATAATGTCCCCCACGTGACATGCAACGCTCAATCGACGATACAACGTTGCTCAGAGTCCCGCAACTTGCTCCTCAATATTTTAAAAGGCATTCACGTCAAGCGGAACATGTTGTTCGACAATTTGATAGCGTTGCGTGTCATGTTGGAGGACTTTCTGTCCTCTAGACTCCAGTGTAGATAATATTAGCTAGATGATTTGGACGAAATTTCCTTTGAGGCATTTATTAAAAATAATTTAATTTGATTGGTTCGCATTCGCTCTTCTTCTTCTTCCTGCCCTTCGCGGTTCCTGGTTCGTATTCGCTCAATTAAGCATAAAAGAAAATTTGTTTTTTATTCTATTTACAAATAAATATTCAAAAATTTAATTCTAAAAGTGAAAACAGAATCAAGGAAGAAAATAAACTATTATACAAATACGGTGATGTAAGAACCGTTTTCTATCGCGGCCATACTGGCGTAAAGGACATTAAGTTCATGTCGAACGAACTTCTCTTTAAACTTTAAAACTTTATATTACGGATTTGTCAGTGATGATTTTTGTTTTATCTTTTCATAGTAGGTAGTATACCAGAAATAGTAACAATTTATAAAGTGGATCAATGACCTGGTGAAGGTCGCCCGATGGAAATGATGATGATGATGATTAATTATTTTATTTTACAAATAAAAAAATTACGAGCATGTACCTTAAATTTTAAGCCATACACGCTATGGTATAGATATACAAGGTGTAAGGGACAGCCTTCCACAAACTTTAAGGGCTTGCTCAGTAGACGAAACTGAACAACATTCCACAATTTTTTTTTTCAGGAAACGAAAAAAAAATTCGGCTTCTCCATACAAACTGTCCAATCAAGTTTATAATTTTGTATGATGAGGCAGATTTTTTTTTTTCGTTTTCTGCAATGTTGTTCAGTATCGTCTACTAAGCAAGCCCTTAAAGTTTGTGGAGGGCTCTCCCTTACACCTTGTATAGGTATACCTGTACAGTTATACCTGCCAGGTATTGTGTGGAAACCTGCACAGTTTTGTAACATATGCGCTCCAGTTTACCTGTAAAACTCAGCTGTACCAGCAAACCTGTCAGGTATATCGTTATTCCTATAAGTTTATTGTTATTCAGATAGGGATATAGACGTAATAAATGTCTTTTTAGTTAGTAAGTAATCTATTTAATATTTAGCTCATATTTTGCTGATGCTATGGATCTTTGGTTTGAAAATAAAGTTTATTAAACCAAAATCTCCTCATAATATGTCAATTATAATCTCTAAATGGGCTGTCAACGCATTTATCTGATTACTGTTCGCATTGCAATAAAAACTTGTACCTCTCTGATGAACAAGTCATTGTATTCGTCTAGAGCAGCGATTGAACCGGTCCTTACTAGAATATTGGCATCGACTCTTTACATAACATAGCCTGTGTCTAATTTCTCAGCTCGAAAGTGTTGCCGCTCAGGGGAACTTAAGGCCGTGACATGACCAGGGCCCCAAGTCTGCTATTACAATAGTTCATTGATTTCATAATTGTTGATTTTGGCAAATTTTGGTAATCTACTAATAAAATAGCGTCATTATGACTTTCCGATGGTCAACCACTGACATTCCATTGAAAGAAATGGCATAGAATGGTAATCTCGTACATATTGAGTAATATTGACAAATTAATATCCGACTTATGCGGTAATCTGCAAAAATTTTGACAGTTCCTTTGATCAGTGACCTACCATTACGACGTCATTTCGCAGTTAGTGCTTTTAATATGCTCGGTATTGTAATTCTACCACAATTATATTACAAGACCATTGACCGATCAACGATCGATCATTAAGAATTAGCAAAATAGAAACTTTTAGCAAAATGACAATGGGATCGTGTTGGAATGACGATTTTATAAAAATAGCAGACTTGGGCCCCTGTCTTATAGTCCCTTAAACATCTGGCCGGAACTAAATGGACACATCGATGTAAATGTACTACGCGCTAGATTAGGCGTGCCGAACACTCACTTTAGTCGACTCAAGTGTAATGTCGTACACCTCGAACATTACACTGTGTTGAACGAAACGCATAAGTGCTACGAAATTCATGGCGCTTAAATGTTGTTCATGAATCTATAATAAGCATATATTTTTTTCAGACCTATTACCCCGGCCGGTACTGAGGAGTAAGCTTCAGGAAGTCACTGTTTTATGGCACTGCTTGGGCGCTTGACCTTAAGCCAGATCACTGTCAGACAGCATTGAAAAGAAAGAGATGCTCGATGACGTAATGCTTGCAATTTATTACTTAAAACTATCTTCTGCCTGTGGCTTGGCTCGCGTGAATGTAAGTTTCTCCATAAAAACTTTTAAACTCCCGTTTCATCCCCTTAAAGGGTGAATTTCAGAAAATCCTCTCTTATTGCTCGCCTACATAATAAAAGGAAACCTTGAGCATTTCACGCTCACGCAGTATTGCCTTGATCACACATACCGAGTAAACGGGCGAGACAGTACTCTCGGCCGAGTACCTACTCGGTATTACATCACTGTCTCAGCTGAGCAACATTTTACTGTCTCGCCCTTTTACTCGGTACGTGTGATCAAGGCATAAGAGAGGGAATGGGCCGTATAGTTATCGGCACGGATCTTAAGCGCTCGGCTTCAGAGTGGAGATCGCTTTGCGCATTCCATACATTGGCGAGCCAATCGTCGTCGTTGTACAAATCAAAACATATTTTCGACTATGCATTTATATGTCAGCCAGCTTGTTGCTCCTTTAATATTAAACTCAAAAATGACTAAAGTTATTGAAAATCTAAAGCAAGCATGTTTTGCATTAAAATTTGATTCATAATTTATTATCAATGTTACCGATGGATATTGGCAGTGCCTACTACGGCAAAAAGTTTAAAAGATCATAATTAGAGATAACTTCGAGATTTTTAAAACGTTTTTCATAAAAACGAGGTTCTTTAGAAACATAAGATTAACTTAGATAGGTATTTTTCTATACTTAGGTATTTTTCTGCAGTTTCTTAATACTAGAATTTGACTAAATTAATTTAGTCTAATTAGGGTGCTGCGTTGCGTTTGTTTCTTTTGTATAATTAATTATCTAAATTATAATTTTCAGAGGCTTTCCAAAGTAACTTCTTCTTATCGATTGAATGACAAATATAAAAATTATAACATTATAAATATAATAATAAAAAAATTAATCCAATACTTTGTTTTTTATATACGGGATAAACTTTGATTTATGTTAAGGGAAAAAAAAATACAGAAACTTACAAAATGTTTCGATGACCCAAGTTTAAATTATGTTTATTAAATAATGTACGAAAGCGTATCTACTGCATGAGGCCGAAGTTTCTAGACTACTCATGGATTAGTTATAAATTAGGGTTGATTGATTTATAAGAACGAATCAGGACGTTATCGTAATTAGTGATTATGTAAACAACACTAAATCACATAAACTTTGACCGAAGACCGAAGTGATACCAACTAAAATTGCTTGAACCTCAATAAATCATCATGCATACACACACACACTAATACCAATATAATATAATATAAGTTTATGATTCTGTGTGTATGTGTGTATGTTTGTTACTTATTCACGCTCAAACAGCTAAACGGATTTCGATGAAACTTAGTACACGGGTAGACCATAATCTGGAATAGCTTATAGGATATCTTTTTATACCGAGAGTATGTTCCCTTGGAATAATTTTCTACTCGGAATTAAGCGGTAACAAAGCGCGGGGCGGCAAGCGGCCGTCCCACGCTTTGTTACCGCTTACAGGTCGTGTACGGGCCGTTAGAGCTACGGGAAGTTTTCTGAAATGGAAACCCGTGGTCCTGCACCGCAAAGGGAGAACTCAAGGAAGGTGGGTTTGTGGTTTTAGTCAGTAAAAGTCTGACATGCCCTCTCGCTCCAACCAGAATCGGAGAAGTTATTTGACGGATTAGCAAACAAAAAAATATTAACTATAAAGCTTCTACTGAACCAAAGCTTAAAATAAGCCCAGGGACAAATTGTATGCTTATTCCTACAAAGTCCTTTATTCATATGACATTAATTAACGTATCCTATGTTCATTTGATGGATGACGGTTTTTGGGTATATTGGGAAAGATAAACCTTTTCATATATTGAGGATCGTCATAATCTTCGTACAGTTAGCATAAAAAAAGAAAATAGAATATATTTTTATTATTTTACTGGACCTGATCCTTCAAAGGTGAAAAGATTTTAAGATGTCCAAATAATAATTTGCTATTCCTTGAAAATTGTGTAATGGGCCTCTGCGAAGTGGCCTTAGTTGGAGCCAACTCACTGAGGCCCGTTTGGAAGGCATATAAGGATATGCCTTTCAAGGAACCCAGGGTCTTGAGATAATGATGATTTGCAGTTATATGCATGTGTATATAGGCATAATAAGCTTAATGATGGTCCCACTAAATTTATTTTTTTATATTGCTGAGAACCTCATTATTTTTCTTTTGATTTTGTTATTTTTTAATTTTTATTTTAAGTTCTTCAATAGGCATTAGTTAATTTTTTGTTTCTTGTCTTATGCGAGTCTGAAATAAATGTTAAATGCGTTCTTTCACTGCTGAGCCTCCTCTTTTTAATCCACCACAGCCCGTGTACAAGTTGGCTTGGTTGTATACAAAAAAAAAATATCCATTCAAAAGTCGACGGCGTGCACTGTTCCCACGGGCCTCAAGGAGTTGTCAGCAACAGCAGGGGCCCAGTCCGGTAGAAGCCTATTGGGGCCAGGGTTATCCGAAAAGGAAGATCGGCCCCGGTACGAAAGGTAAGAAGGACCGGAGTGGGTTTTTTAGTCAGTAAAAGTCCGACACTATCTCCCGCTCCGCCCAAGGGTGGGGGATGTCATTTGGATGATTTTTACCCATTCAAAAGTTACTTAACATTAAATTAGGTCTTTGCAGACTTTAAAATCTAGAAAAATTTAAGCCTTTCTCTAAGTTACGCTATGCTACACAAACATAGCACAACTAATGCTAACTTCCCACTGCTATATAAATAGCATGACTCTTCAAAGTCTAGATTCTAATTTAGTAAAATAGAAAGTACTAATAATAGCGTTCCTGGTCTTGTCTTATGTTAAATTGTGGGTAATTACTGCAATTTAATTGGTTCCTTGCCATGCCGAGTTAAAATTAACAATTACTTTCTATTGTCGATGATAGGGTAGCGAAATGGAGCGGGAATGTACGAAAGAATGAAGAGCTTTGTGCGTACATGACTAAGGAGTAGAATCCCCTGACGGAGTCTGAGTTTTCTGATAGCTACAACATAAAGAAAGAAAGAAAGAAAAGTATTTATTTTGGCGCAAAAAAAATTGTAGACATCAAAAATTTAAGACAAAAACAAAACAAAAGTAACATTGTTTGTCACACGTTTGCGCCAAAAAAGGTCCAGTTCAGCGAAATGCCAGACTACTACGAGGTAGTTGTCTGGATACATAAGGATCTTCCAAGTCAAAAGAGTTTTTTTTTTTAATTCAAGGTCCTAGGCAAGTGAACTCCATCGTCGACTTCTTTATCGCTTTCCACAAGAGGAGATAGCGGTCAAACGTGAGCCTATCAACAATAAAAAAAAGAGATACCGTGACCGAACGCAAACGGAAACTGACTGAACATGTATGTGAGTTTTAATCAGTAAGTTTGACACTCCCTCTCACTCCACCCAGACCGAGACGAGTTATTTGACCAACAAAAAAAAAATTGAAGAAAACATTTTAAATCAAAACCACCTCGAAAAAAGGTTACCTCAAGTTCAGTTGAAAACAAGCTTCTGGCATTAGTGGTTTGGCATTTGTGCTGAACTGAACTGGACCTTTATTTTTTTGCTTTTTTAGTGTTTGCGTGCATTATGTTATGCCAAATAAATACTTTTCGTTCTTTACTTCTTTCTTTATTTTTATCTTTCCTTTTTCTTTTTTATTTGGTATGAAAATAGGACCCTAGGTTTTCTATCAAAATCAACCTTCGTAACTGAATAAAATTTTATTACAGCAATTCGGTGGCTTCCTTTAAAACAGCGCCATCATACTGCCACCAGGAAGCAGTTCTATGGTTGTAACCACGGGTAGCCTCCAGTGAAAGTATTTAATTACCTACAGCTGATTTATGAGACGTGTCACTTAGCCTATGGTTATGGAGACTGCCCTTTTTTCCGGTTGGAAATTATCATATGACTCCTCCTGCTCTGTGTGGAGAGGGAGAGAGAGAGAGAAAGAAAAAGAGTATCAGAACTTTACTGACTAAAACCCCTTGTTCCTTCAGATGTCTTTTGCCTTCCAGGGTCGAGGTAACTCTATCAAACAATTTGGCTACCTTGGCAAAAGGGGATTACTTGAGATCATGAAAGTGAAGATCAAAGTCAAAACGGTCTTTATTATAATATACATACGTACATAAAAAACTTAAATACTAAATAAACTATTTATACTAAAACCTAACTATGTACATGAATATAATACAAAATGACAAAGTACGCTCAGGCGTCAAAGTACTCCTCCACATCGCTGTCATCCGGAAATGTGCCCAGAAGACTGGCAGCATTGCCACGTTGAATGGCAATGCTAATTCTTTGGGCGAAGAACGAGCCAGCCCTCTGGTCACGTGAAGTGTCGATCAGTCGGCGTGAAATTTCCTTGAAAAGGAGACGCGCACTCGGACCCCACGAACCAAGTGTTTCGACCCCAAACGGCTCAAAACTGTAATTACCAATAAGGTTACAGTATTTGCGCCGTTTAAGGGTCTCAGCAGCAGCAGCACAAAGTTAATTAGGTATTTGCCTATGATTACTTTTGTACAATATTTTATACTAAACAGCGTTTAAAAGATTTCTTTTACTCAAAATAGCATATTTTTTTTAAATAAATGAAGCTGTAATTTGAATTCCAAACATTGGTTTGAGAAAGAGTGGAAGCGTGGAATACCTCGCTATCTCTTTTGAGCACAAGTAACCAAATGGTGGTGACGTCACATTTCAGTATGTACATAATAAACTACTCACCATCAACGATTGCATCACTGCTTACCATCAGATGAGATCGCAGTCAAGTACTAGTTAATATCAGATGAAAAAAAAACATTCTTATACTGTTATATTTTGACAGTTTCCCTCGCCAATAGATTTGAAAGGTTTCTAATTGCAAAACTTGATTAATATTGAACCAATTTCAAAATTTCTTTATTTTTACGATTTTAAGGGTACTCATTTGATAGAAACAATTTAAAAAAAATTGAATTAAATATCCAATTGATAATGTTAGGAAAAGAAAAGAGACAGGTATAGGTTTATCAACTTCTAATTTAAGGGTCAATTAGGACCGGTACTGCGAATTCAATATAATACGATTTTAAGGATTTGTAATTAATTTTAGTATTTTATTGCTCTATTAAGGCGTCTTATTATATAGCTGGAACCTTTCCTGATATTTAAGCTTATTAGTTTAAATTGGCCATTTAGAGGATCCAGCAAAATTATTAGGAATTACTTTTAAATGTCAAGGTTCACTTAAAACACAAAACAAATAAATAGGTTAGAATAGCCTTGTGGCTGGGGTTGGCGTGCCACAAAGTAGGGCAATGCTCATAGTTTAACTACCAATAGCAAACTTGCGATCTAAGTGTGCGTGGTCTGTTAGTTGCGTAATTTAATACGCGTTCGTATTAGTTTATTGCCTGTAGTGGAGTTAAAGGGTGTGAGACAAGCGGCGACACTCGTTGTAGTACAAATCGGAAAGTATTTCTTTTCCAACCTCTGTCATCTATTCTGTGGCTCGTTGTGTGTCTAAACGTGGATCCACGCGAGACACAATGGCCTTTTAATTGTGTCTCTAATTACGACACTCGAGAGGTTAAAATCTATCAATTAACAATGAAATTCTATTTACAATATTTTATCTTTTTTTTTCTGGACACAATAATAATCTTCGGTCCATAAAATAATCGGGTCGTTGGGCTCTTTTTGGACCGGAACCGCGGTCCCTACTTCCACTTATAAATAAAAAAAACATTTTTTTTTAGTAGTATCTATTGAGACCACAAATAAAATAAGCACACTTTTTGGCAACTGTTCTTTAATGCTTTATTCCATATGGTTGCCAAATACTACTCAATTTTTTTTTATCTATTTTAATAGGTGGAAGTTGGGACCGTTTCCTGGTCCAAATGGCCCCACGGTCCAAATAATCGTCTGCCTCGATGTTCCTCACACCTTTCTGAGTTTATCCAGTCCTCTTTTTGTTCAGACAATCGCACATTTAAACCTTCGTCGACAGAGTCCATTATAGGTAGGTACTACTGCACACATGGGTTAAAAAAGCGCCAGCGTTTGTGGCTGCGGCATGTGACCCTTGTGCGGCCACACTAAAAAGTTTTAAATGTGCCAATTCGGATACTGTGTTCGAAATAGTCCGAATCAGTCAGCCGAAAAATTGATCACACTTTCAATTGCAGTACTATCCAATCACATTCGCAGTATGCATTTAAACAAGCAAAGATGTACATGCTTATAGTGGTAAGGTACATCGTTACACTGAATGCCAAAAATACTCCCAACTTCGTCGCAATTTCATATCTGAGTCACCATCGCTATCGCGCCAAAACCACGGAGTGTCACGTACTCAGTCCATAGTAAGCCGAAGACATCGACCGTGACCGAGACGAACAGTGAGAGTAAAAAAATATATGAGCCAGTGTACGCGAAACACTTTCGCCACCTTCCCACACCTCAACCCAATCCAAACGTTACAACACTATAATTAAAGATTAAAATCCCTTGGCCTCAAAACTTACGGATATCCTATAACGTTTTACCTAAATTATACCTTAAATATAGTAATGTTAGATACATTTTTGTGGAACAGGATGTCCGTATTGTATAACCGATCCAGTTGTCTGATCTTAACGATATTAAAAATTATGTTTATGCTCAAGTTATATCACGCGATGTTCGCAATGGTCATCGATCCGGGTTATCGGTCGATTTCTTTATTATAACTTAATTTGTCGATTTGTTTTGGTAATCCAATGTTTATGCATTTTGAAAAATACATGGGCATTTTTAATTTACATATCGCACAAATTAAAAAGACTCATAACTAAAAAAGTGGTATTTGAAAATTGAACCTTATTTTTGTAACATGTGTTTTCTGGTTCAAATAACCTCCTTTTGTGTTTAAGTCTCTTTGTGAATAAGCTTATGAGCGGAATTTCCTGCCGGAATCTGTGTTTCCTGATAGCTACAACTTAGAGGTCTTTAACCTCTCAGGCCCCAGAAAATATGGCGTACACCTCGATACTAGCTAACTTAAACCTTATTTTTACTTAAAAAGGTTTAGTTAGGTGGTACGAGGTGTACCGTTTTCGGTACACTGTGGCCCGAGAGATTACGTAAAGAGTGAGATTAGGTTACTTCTAGGCAAGCGTGCTCTATCGTCGACCACATCATCGCTTACCATCAGGTGAGATGGTCGTCTAACGCCTGTCTAAACTATTTTTTTACCGATAGAAAGCTGCTTTATTCCTGAGTGACATGGGCTATATTTTATTTACGCGGGCGAAGCCGCTGTCAAAAGCTAGCCAATAATAAAAAAGCATAGGTACAATTGCCGTAACGGATCCTGAGCGCTGGCTTCAAGTTGCGCAGAAGTCAAATATTCGGTCTCTTTAGTGGTGCGAAGTGAGACGCTGGGGCAGGGAGTGTCAGTGATTGGCTCGCCGCGCCTTCGCGTCATAGACAGCACACCTGATTCGTTCCCTGCTTTGCTGCATGTATCTAACCACGAAGACGATTGGCTCGCCAATGTGTGGAATGCGCAAAGCGATCCCCACTCTGATGCCGAGCGCTCAAGATCCTTTTCGGCAATTGTACGATATTTAGGCAGTCTACTTTTATAGGAGCCGCAGATTTTGCTATCAATTTTAGCGCGCAATAAATTATAAAACCTCAAGCTTTTTTTCATTTCGCAAGCGAATTAACATTCCTACAACTGTTTATAAGAGAAAATGCCAACATAACCATTTCTTTAATAACTGTACCACCATAAGAGATAAGAATTCGCAACCAATTTGATCGTTAACTTTATGGACTGAGATCGACGTGCGATTAAAACGCACTCATAGAAAAACATTAAAATATTTTTTATTGACACCACTTGCTTATAAAATAGGTATCACTGCACTTAAATAAAATTGTAAACTTAAATTAGATATTATTATAGTCAAGTCGAATAAACGTAGTTTTCATTTGTATGTCATAAAAAAGAGATTAAATCAAAACAGCGGAAGATAGACTGGCCTGTTGGTCTAGTGGTTAGTGACCCTGACTGCTATGCCGGAGGTCGTGGGCTCGATTCCCACCCAGGACAAATGTTTGTGTGATTGAGCACGATCGTTTATTCTGTATTTGGGTGTAATTTATCTATAATATGTGTGTATTTATATATATATAAGTATGTTTATCAGTTGTCTAGTACTCATAACACAAGCTCTGCTTAGCTTGGGACTAGACGGCGTGTGATAGTTGTGGAATATTATTATTATAGGTGACTCGCCTCTAGCGCGTGGACCGCTGAAATCAAGCCCCGTGGCTTAATTTCTGTCAGTCACATAAACGAGTTATGCATTTTTTTTCTGTTTTTAAATGGTCGTGCTTGTAGTTGTGTACAGAGTCCAGCACCCCTAGCCAAGTTGATAATCTGCAATCGTTAACGCTAGTCGAAAAGTAATCAAATGTATGGGAATGACATCGTCTCGAACTCTCGACGTTAGTTCACGTGGTCGGAACAAACGAATAGAAAATTCGTAGCAAATTTCACATCGTTCAAAATGATAGAATGAATTTCTACAACGTTTAACGCTACATCCTTTGATAAACAAACGCTACATTGAAGAACGAGCGGCCGACTCAGGCGCATCAACATGGCTACCCACTTATCGTTTTCTATAATTGCTGACACCGAAGCGTTACCGATTAGAGAACGGAATTCGACACGATACGGTTGTAACTTGGCTAGGGGGGCAGGTTTTCTGATTACAATATTAGTGAGTAACGTATCTTTACTTATATTATACTGGCTTTTTCCCTCGACTTCGCCCGCGTACATACAATAATAATGTAGCCTATGTCACTCAGGTATTCAGCTTTCTATCGGTGATAATATTTTAGCAATCGGCCCAGTACTTCCAGAGATTACCTCCAAACGATTACTCCTTACAAACAAAAAATCATAAAAACAAAAAAACAAACTTTATCTCTTTATTATATTAGTGTAGATCAATGGTAACGACCTCAGCAATAAGTCAAGCTAACAATTGACCTATCTTTATTTCGCCATGGTTTATATGATGTTCTTTTAAATAGTTCTGGCGAGACCAGCTCAATGGATGTAAAAAAAACAATGTACCTAAACAGCACTAATAATGGAAAGCAGCCGAATCTAAGAGGCTATTAGTGATTTTTATTTAAAAAAATTGTTGTAAAAAAATCATCAACTGACTTCTCTCACTCTGTGGTGTAGAGAGAGAGCGTGTCAGACTTTAACTGACTAAAAACCTACATGTGCTCCTTTACTTGCTTTTTGCGGTCTATGGCTACGGTAAGTCTTTCAAACGAAACATACGTACGGTTGCCATCACGGATCTTGAGCGCTCGGCGTCAGAGTGGGGATCGCTTTAAGTATTCCATACATTGGCTCGCCAATCGTCTTCGTTGTTAGATACATGCAACAACGCGGGGAACGAATTAGGAGTGACGTCTATAACGCGATGGCACGGCGAGTCAATCACTGACACTCCCCGCCCCCGCTTCTTACTTCGCTCCACTAAAGAGACCTAATATTTGACTTCTGCGCAACCGCTCAAGATCTGGGGCCGTATTATGACCTCTTAAAACCATCATGTTTTCGGTGTGAAAAAGAGACGGAGCTATACAGGACGAATAGCACTATCCTTTTCTCACACAGAAAACATGATGGTTTTAAGATGTCATAATACGACGTCAGGCAACTGTAGATATATCTTTGCCTTTATTAATAAAATCCGTACTAGAATATCGTAAATACCTAAATAGCTAATTCTGTCTGTCTGCCTGTCCTTCTATCAGTTACTAATTCTAGCCGAAACGAATAGATCAACCATATTAGTTTATATATAAATAGATTGACCTTTGATAGACCTTTTAAAAGAACATAGAATACCTTTTATTTCCAGACTACATTTACTTCGGGATAATTTCTGATAATTATTAACACGTACGAAAGACGTACCTACGAAAAAAACAAAAACTCATGCCATAAATAAACTTAGATCAAAATTGTTAAGTTTAATAATATAATCAGGCTTCAACGTCCCCACTACTGGGATTCAGGCCTCCTCTCTAATGCCTTTATCACACATACCGAGTAAACGGGCGAGACAGTACTCTCGACCGAGTACTCGGTACGTGTAAACACAGCGCCGAGTGCTCGGCCTACCATTTATCTCTACAACTCGCTTACATCACTGTCTCGGCCGAGCAACATTTTACTGTCCCGCCCTTTTACTCGGTACGTGTGATCAAGGCATAAGAGAGGGAATGGGCCGTATAGTTATCGGCGCGGATCTTGAGCGCTCGGCGTCAGAGTGGGGATCGCTTTGCGTATTCCATACATTGGCGAGCCAATCGTCGTCGTTGTTAGATACATGCAGCAAACGCAGGGAACGAATCACAAGTAACGTCTATGACACGATGGCGTGGCGAGCCAATCACTGACATTCCCCGTCCCCGCGTCTCACGTCGCACCACTAAAGAGACCAAATATTTGACTTCTGCGCAACTTGAAGCCAGCGCTCAAGATCCGTGCCGATAACTAGAACCCACAACACGGGCCGGAGCGGGTTGGTAGGTAAAATTGTTATTCAAGACACCATTTTACCTAATTTATTATGAATTCTAAATTACTTTTACTAATTTAATTCTAAATTACATCATTAAGTAGATACATTATTTTTCTGCTTTTATAATTATATATGTATATATATAACTATTATATATTGTTTGTACTATATGTAATTTATTAGTTTTTGTATTGTATGTATATAAATAAGTAGTTCGCCAAGAACTACCTGCGTATCTTTTCCTCCTTCTCAGTCAAATCCATCCAAAGGTTTTTGTAAAAATCGTATTTAGCGATAAGACCGCACATTGTGACATCCTATTAATTTTGCATTCATAATAAAACTTTTATTTCTGGTGTACAATAAAGAATATATCTATTGTTTAATTTTATCGCTTATAATTAATTAAGTATTTATTTTTAGTAGAATCTGTACACACTATTATCAATTAATTAATTATCTACGCTTTTAAACAACTTAATAACTATAATTACAGTAAATTAAAAAATACATAAATAATAAAACCTAATCGCTTATTAAGTGAAAAATGTGTTCAGAATAAGTTGTTACGTCTTCAGAAATTCTAAATAAAACAGGAAAAATAAAGACTAAGTCAATTAACCTGTCAATCGTGATAATGACAGACACAATTGAAAGACAATAGGTGCGCGAACGCCGGCGTTCGCTTGGGGTTTAATGAATTAAGTGTTATAAAATTCTTCAACTATAATATAATAATAATTCTTCAATACTAAAAATACTCAAATGTCTCGCTGTTGGTGGCACGTGTTATTGGGTCGTTCAGTTCCCTTCAAAATGGTTGAGCTGAGTGGAGCTGATGCACGCGTCATGCTCGTGAACGGGTGCCGTCAGATGGGACTGGTCATCTCTTAGCTGCCAGTAGCTTAATTCAGTTTCTATTTTTTTAAATTATTTTACATTTTTATTTCATTATCGACATTGTGCTCACATGATAGAAGCAACAAGTAATATGTAACCAAGCGTTATATGTAACACATAATATGATTTAAAAGAGTGTCCATGGAGTTTCTTGCACGTTCTTCTCCATAGAGACCTACTCTTTGGAACGTGCAATTTAGCTTCACTTTTCTTGGACTGACCGACATTTGACTATTCAAAAGTGCCTGTAAATGGTCTATTTGAAATAAATGCTTTGATTGATTGATTGATTGACTAAATAAATAATTAACTTCAATTAAATATAATATTATCTTTTAATTTCTAAGCAAGTTACAATGACCGCAACCTTCTCCTAAAACTTTTGCCGGATAACTTGGAAGCTGTTAAGTTTTTACGCCTATAGGTATAAAGTCTCTGAAATTAATTAAAATTGTCATCAAGTGGCGAAACCGGGCGAAACTAAACTCATCTAGTAAAATAACTGATTTATGTTTAGTTCTAAGATTAAGTGTTTTCAAGGAAAGTAAAATTAATAACTTTCATACAAACTTAATACTTATTTTAACTTATTTAAAAGAGTGTCCATGGAGTTTCTTGCACGTTCTTCTCCATAGAGATCTACGCTTTGGAACGTGCAATTGAGCTTCACTTTTGTGACTGACCCACATTTTTACAATTCAAAAATTTTATTTAGTCCGTATTTTAAATAAAAAAAAAAATATTGGACCCGTATTTTTACTTTTTTCAATTAAACAAAAAATAACAAAGTTATAGCCCATTAAAGTTACGTGTGACGTCACCCCGTGCGAAAAAATGTATCACGGTGTGATGTCACACGTAACTTTAATGGGCTATATCTTTGTCATTTTTGGTTTAATTTACAAATAAAAAAAATACGTGTTCCTTATTTTTGAATACTCTAAAAGACGGACTAATTACATTTTTTACGGCAACTAGCCTATTGGTCTACTTGTAATAAACGTTTCTGATTTCTGATATGTGACACTCGCCAATACGCATTATGCCCGCGTGGTGGATTACGGCCCGTTAGGAGACCTGAGTCCCAGCTGTGGGAACATTAGACGGCTGATTATACTACGATATACCCCTAATCCTTATTTGGTATTCAACTTTTATACTTCAGTCCCAATGATTTAGGGTTATGTCTCTTCTACCAGGATTCGAATGATAAAAAATAGTTGCTTTCCAGGGTAGTACGACTTAGACTTACTTAAATTTCAGAAGTTTATTGCAGATGCCAGGAATTATAATAACAAATACAATTTGACTGACCTGAAAAAGGTATCTGGTACAACACCATCCAACCCGAACCACTAACAATTCCTTGGATAGACAATTATGCTCTCAACAGAAAAGACATTGTTACTGCCATGAGGCTTCGATCTGGTCACATTCCATCGAGGAAGTTTACGTTCCTCATGGGTATCACAGATTCACCTAATTGTGTAAAATGCGGAATAATTGAGGACGTACAACATATTCTGGTGGAGTGTGAGCGGGGCGAACGCCTCAGGAGAAATATGTTCAGCACTTTAAATTTGTTAGATATCGGTATTTGTAACAACATTTTAGCTAAACCTACGTCAGACGAGGCAAGAGTTTTATACAACATTTATCACAATCATATAAAATAAATCAAAACACAAAATTTGGCTATGATGAAAAAAAAAAAAAAATTTGACTGACCTGTTGGTCTAGTTGTCAGTGGCCCTGACTGCTATGCTAGAGGTCGTGGGTTCGATTTCCACCCAGGACAAATGTGTATGATGAGCACGATCATTTGTTCTGTGTCTGGGTGTAATTTATCTATAATATGTATGTATTTAGAAATATATAAATATGTTTATCAGTTATCTAGTACTCATAACCCAAGCTCTGCTTAGTTTAGGACTAGATGGCGTTGTGTGAAATTTGGAAAAAAAATCAAATCTCTCAGTTTGTTTAACCTTTTTGAATGGCTATTTTATGAAAAAGTTATCAATAGGGTGATTATTTTAATTCTGTAAAGCCATATTTGTTACGGTCGCAAATCTAATAAAAGAAACTACGGCAAATCAAAATCTGAATTGAATGTAAGTAATTCGCTTACCCATGTAATTTAGAAATCTCTAGACGTAACCTAAATTGTGAAATCAATGCAAAATCACAATACTTTCATAACAGTGTTTACCAAACGCCTACGAGGAAAATTTATTTTTGGTTTCAAAAGTTCACGACTCGCAAAAGATCTATATAACAGGCCTATAATCTAGCGCCTAAGCGTTTAGCAACTTAAAATAAATGTTTAACTTACACGAGTTTTGTTTTAACTAGGGTTTATGAACATAAATATCGTAGCGAACTTACAGACGCGCGGCATGAACTTGAGTGTTATCTAATTTATGTAAATATTTATATACCTATTTTCTGAGATGGTAACAGTTGTTGAGTAATAAGGAGTCCAAATAAATGACGCAACTGTAACTAGTAGATAGAGATTCGAAATAGGCAAAAATATATTGTTAAACAGGGTGCCTTTCTGGGACCAGGGTCTAGTTCCCTCCCAAATAGCCTCGGCCCCAGTATGAATTCAAGAAGGAACGTGGTGTGTTTTTTAATCAGTAACAGTCTGACACTATCTCCAGCTCCGCCTAAGAACTCCCCGAAAAAAAAAAAAACAGAAAACCAAAATAAAGAAAAAATACAGGGTTCCTTTTAGGGTTAAAAGTAAACCAGAGATTCTTTGAAAACCAAAAGAATGTCTCATTCATGCCTAGCTTTTTCTTCACAATTTGTTACACGTATATGGTTTCTATTCAGGACGCCAACTACGGATATATACGTAGGACATCATTCTATACGATTCGACCCAGATTTCGGAGCGGGAAGTACCAATTATGCTGAATTTACGTAGTTATACGTACACGTATTTATCCGTATACTTACACTCAGTGTTTTTTTTTTCGTTGATGCCTGATAAGGGTATAACCTTAAATACACAAATATATGGTGGCAACTGACTTTAGTTGTATAGCCAACTTCGGCATATTGAATGCCGAAGTTGGCTATAGGACTAAAGTTAAGGGTTAAAGAATTACCAGTTGGGAGTCGCAGGGCGATGCCTAGCCACCGTAGGCACGAGTTTATGGACAGCGTGCAATGTGTAGCACGTGAGGACTAAGGCCAGGTTAATAGTTATAAATAATTTTTAATATGGAACTAATTCTTAAATAATCGGAAATTAATCAGATAATACCTGGATATTTTGTCAATAATATATATATACCTATGAGTACATAATTATTTGTAAATACCGATGACTAATTGTTTTTTTTTTTTTTTGTAAAACAGTTTGTAAACAACTAGATGTATGAACAGCCAGACACAAAAAAGAAATGTGTATTGCTTGTCCCATGATAACTAACACGGCTTTTTAAGGTACACCATTGTGTGCTATTTAAACCAGGGGGCTAAAGACCGAAGCCTGAACAGTGTTAACCACCAATCCATACGCAGTAACTACCTTTTGTATGCAAATAAAAATAATTAGTTTGAAATCACTTTGTCATCGTTGTTGCTTTAATTCCTTTTAATCGATGACTAATCGAACGCATAAACAACATAATGGCTTTTAATCACTGAAGGAATTTGGTAAAGGTGTACAGTGGTGGCATAATTATATAGAGTTCAAACAGTTGACGACGCGTCCGCGGCAGTGATTAATGCTCAATGGCGGCCGTCAATATTCCAACAAATGAAGATCAGTGGCAGCTGTCGTGTGTGTTAAGGCCTATATTTCCTTGAATTATCTGGCCAAAATTATGTGGATGCACCTCTTGCACCTGCCTAGGCGGCAGTACGCAAATCTGTGCATTTATTTGCGGCCAACAGCGCCCGGAAAGCGCGCGGCTGACCTTTAAATCCATTTTCACTTTGAAGAATATTTAACCACCAATTTTTATGTGTAAAAATGTTTCTAAAGATCCAAGCTGTTTCGAAGGAGTAGGAAAAAGTTGCGAAAAGTTGCAAAATTGCCAAATATTTTTTTTAGACAAAAGCAATAATAGCACGAAAAAATACAAATGTTGATAATGTTGTTTATGAATCTATAATAAATTTTTTTTTTTTCAAACCTATTAACCTGGCCGTTACCGAGGAGTAGGCTCCAAAAAGTCACTGTTTTATGGCACTTTTCGGGCGCTTGGGCCTTAAGTGTCACTATAGGTCGACACCTTTACCGTAGGGAACATGCCGCATGTGTGTATGAGCTCTTAAGAGATGACAAGCAACTCGAGTCTTTGCTTTTGTAGGGGCCTCACGCAACAACTCGATTGTTTTGATTCACATACTTTGCAAAAATGACAACTGCCTCAAAAGATCTGCCACCTAGGGCCTAGATACGATTAAGGTCGCCGTTTAAGGCACATCACATCATCATTTCAGCCGATAGACGTCCACTGTTGGACATAGGCCTCCCCCAAGTGTCGCCACAATGCACGATCCTGTGCGTCTCGCATCCATCGGATTCCAGCAACCTTCACCAGGTCATCGGTCCATCTGGTAGGAGGCCTTCCGACGTTTAAGGTGTACGTTTTACAATCACATTTTACAACCTACATTGTAGCTAAAGAACGATAACATGTTTATTTAGCACACAGATACATAGTAGAAATTCAAATTTAAAACGTTTGCAATCATACATACAAACATTGTGTACTTCACGACTGCGCCAAATAGATTTTAGTTCACCAAAATGTCAAAATGCTGGTTTTCCATATTGATCCTTATGAGTGATCTCAAGTTAAGTGTGCAGATGCAAATCAGCTTTATTTGGCGTGAGGCTACTACTGAGTTTAGACCATCGGTTTTGCCGGTGTGATTGTAGAATATTATCCTAAGGGAACATATCATCATCATCATCACCAGCCTTTGTAATGTTCCCACTGTTGGGACTCAAGCCTCCTCTCTAGGAGAGGGAATGGGCTGTAATCCACCACGCGGGCCCAGTACGTGTTGGTAGGGAACATACTTGTGGGATGATTCAGATTTTTGCAACGATCTTCATTTCCGCAATCTTTTTTCAGGTTTTAAACGCGGAAATATCCGGTTTGCTTGAGCCATCTAAGATTTATAACAGGATAATCTAATTAAAAATCATTTGCAATCAGAAACAGCACCTTAATTTTATCCTTATGTCTTCCTCGCCATCGATCGTTATTACTCCTAAATGAAGAACTCTTAACTACCCATTGTGGTCTTGATAAATAATAGAATAATGAGCCATTTTGACAATATATGGCTTTACGACAAGGAAGCGTTGCTGATGTTGTTCTACGAATGTTTTAAAAGAGTTAAGGTCAATGTTGTGTGGGGACGACTAAAGTTTTGTGTGAGACGGTTTTGAAGAAAGTAATCTTCATCAAACCGAGGCCTTTTTGGTATTTTCAAAAGTCTCGTGAACTTTTGCGCGAGAGGCTAGGGAGTGTGCGATTTTTACTTCACTGCAACCACCCCGGTGATCACTATGGAACGTTTCGTGACCTCTTAAAATGACTTAAGGTAGCCATATACGCAAAGGTTTGACGAGTTTGCCTGTACAGTTATACCTGTCAGGTAAACCGGAGCGAGTATGTAGCATAACTGTGCAGATTTCCACACAACCTTACCTAAAAGGTATAACTATGCAGGCAAACCTATCAGGTATACCCTAGCGTGTAAGCTACCTTAAGAAAACTACCTGGGAACCCTTCTGTACAACCCCTGTTTGGACACATCCCTGGGGAGACTGTAAAGAGGTTTTTTTCCGAGCCTCAATCAGTCAGGATGTAGTGGAGCAGCCGCCTACGCACATAAAATAACACGCACAGCAACGGCCGTGTACCAAAATCTTGTCTACGAGTTCTTAATTGTAGGGTCTACCGAGTATCCGGTATCTACCGAGTTACAAAAATAGATCTAACAATTAGGTAGATTTATTTTTGTAACTCAGTAGAAACAGTCGGCTTCTAACGTAGGAGTTATGACTTAGGACACCTAGGTAAGCCTAGGCGTATTCGCCTACTGACCAAGTAATTACTTGTAAAGGGAGATACTGCTTTGCTTCCACATTAAATACGATACCTAACTAACAATCAAACAAATCGTTTCGTTTAGATGCCCACCTAAGTAACGCAGGAATAATTGCTTGTTATTAGTTCAATTTCCGTAGCCAAGCACGCGATATGAACGTAATTATTTTATTAAATTACGTCTACTACTCTCAAATTATACGCATCGTTGTTTTAAAATATTTTACAAGACTTACATTTATATAACACAGAATTCTTTATAGTGTTTACATCGATAAGCCAAATAATTTACCTACATATGTAAGGATGTTACGAAACCAATCGATCGGTGCCATCGATCGATAACTGAGTTAATCGGTCGACGTCGATCGACACCTAAAGCTAACATTTTAACTTCGATCAGTATCGTTGGTCATTGCTAACATTTTGAAATTCTCGATCAACAAACAGTTTCTTTTAAACTTAAAATCGCGTTCATTTGTTTCTGGCTGAAGAATCTTTTTTTTTTTTTCCAATTTTATGGCATGGCCTTTTGGCCTTTGTGCCATTTCTTCATTTTTATAATTTCCATCATATCCTGATAACTCTTCACTCGTGTAAATTTTCTTTATATTTTTCCGATGGTATTTTTAATATAATTATATAACGGCAAAAAGCAGTCTTTATTTTGTAGCAAATCGATAAGGCGGCGGGATTCAATATTTGTTGACATTTCTTCAGATATGTCAAAAAGTTCACTCGCAAGTATGAGACGTTGGAAGTTATATTCTTCACAACTGAATATAATATGCTCTGCTGTTCCTGGGAACTTTCTACAAGCTGTGCATGTTGCATCTTCAATTATGTTGAGTCTGTTCAAATGAGCGGGTGCGGTGTTATGCCCAAATCGGAGTCTATTTATTGTTGTAATGAAGTCTCTGCTAGCAGTCTTCAACTTGTAATACCAGGGTTTTCTGGGTAAGTCCATTTGTATGCTGCCATACCATTTGCCTTTCTGTTCTTGATCTTTTTTCCAAAATCTTCTCCAAACTTCATCTATTTCCATATTAATGTCAGTATAACAATCAGTAAAAGGAGTCCTAACAACAGCACTTACATCTATTGAATTAGTTCCATTATATGCAGCTTTATCAGCAATTTCATTTCCACTTATACCTCTATGTGAAGGAATCCACATGAAAAAAACTCCTTTTCCTTTAGAGCTAAGATTATTTAAAATAATTTTAATTTTAAAAAGCAAATAATTTGATTTAAAGTTAATGTTTAAACCTTTTAAACTCTTTATTAAACTTAGAGAATCGGTAAGGATTAAAAAGTGTGTACATTTGTCCACAGAATCAATGTGCTTAAGTGCTTCTAAAACTGCATATGCCTCGGCAGTAAATATACTGCAACTATTATCTAAAACAAAACTTTGTACATATTTAATTTGGGGGTCATAAACAGCACTACGAACATGAGACTCTCCTTTACTCCCATCAGTATAAATTTTATAATATTCCTTATTGTGATCTATGAAATTACCTAGATCTTGATTGGTGGCTGAAGAATCTTTTTAAAGTAGTGATTCCATTTTATTTTTGCACAAGCTGGCTACCGAAGTGCGCATGAATAAATATTATTTATATTCTAATGCCCAGACTTAATAAGGTTATTATAATTAGGTATTTGAATTTATTATGTAAACTGAGAGTCACCACTTTTTATAATTCATTCATAATTTTACTTCGTAATTAACTTTCAAACTGTCCCACTTTATAGAAGTTGCAAAATAATCGTATCAAAGTATAACTTCTTATAACTGTGTTAATGTTAACTTTAAACATGAACAAAGCTTTTAAGACCTTAAGTCGATTATTATACCTACTGCAAATTATTTTGTTACAACTTTGCTATTGAATTTATTACGACAATCAAAGACAAACACATCGATAAACCGCGGGAAAATCCGCCATCTTTATTTGCGTACAATCACCTAGCAAAGGCGCGAACTTATGCAGCCTATATCGAACGATTTAGAAAAAAAAAATACAACTCACCATTTTCGCAGTCGATCTTCACACACAAAATAATATTAACACTTATCACATAAAACTCACTAAATCCACAGTCATTCACTTTAATTCACAGCACTGTCTGAATCGAAAACACCGCGTTAGCTACCACTTCCTCGGCTTTGACACCTGGAAAAAAAGAATATAATAGTGAGCTAGTGAAAGTGAGTGCCTGATTCTGATGGTTTTTGCTTCGCTCTGTGATAGTCTCGATACCAACCGATAGTTTTGGTGGGTTATTGGTAAATGATTAAGGTGACGGTCCATTGAGCGCCATTATGTAAATGTTTTGCAACCGTGGTTCAGATTGTGGTTGGCAATGAGGTTTCCCAGTCTCGGTTTATGAAAGTAAAAACAAACAACAAATGATATTTTTTTTTTTTTTTTGTTTTTATTAAAATATAATGTTAAACGGTTGTTTTATGCCTCGTTTGGTTTTACTGCGTAAATGTATGTAATCATGATTTTTTCGCGCGTTATCTGAATCTTAATGAATTAGAAACTAATAGCCGATTTGTTAACGCTTCCGTGCTATTGACAAAAAAGAAACATTGTTTATTTTTGACTTACATAAGAATCTCAACTTAAGTTTCGATATCTTTTAAGTTACTTTTCGAACGACAACTTTTCGGGACCGTTCCGACTAGTACACCTCCTACTGCTGTCCAGTTCAATGGCGACTAAGCCTCAGCTCTAGTAGCCAACCCCACCATACTTGAGGAAAAGGCAAAGCTCTTCAGATGGCTCACTAATAAAGTATGGTGAGTATGGGCACTACGTATCATCGGTACCGGCTATTGTTATATTTGCACATGGAGAATCCATCAAAAGTAATGGGATCGATTAATAATGTTGATTAAGTATTAACTTTGCATGGTTTATCCATTCAATCAAAGACAACAGGATGAGTGAATTTTAAATATAGACACGTGGAATTAATAAGGTCTAGTCAGAGATTTTTAAAAAAACGGCGAAGAAAATGTTTTGAAATATTTAGAAAACTAACCTAGAAATAAAAATTCGAAGATAATTGACATTTACCAACCTGCACTGGGCCCACGTTGTGGATAATAGCCCACTCCCTTTTTTAAATAGGAGGCCTCTGAGTCCCAGCATTGGGAACATTAAAAGGTTGAATAACTATGCTTATTGGTGTACTTAACGTCTTTTTGTTTAAATAATTAATTGCGATAAGGCCACCCATTGTACGTGTTTTAGATATAAGTTTTTCTTTGTTATGTTTTGTATGTACAATAAAGTATATAATAAATAAATAAATATAATTTAAATTATTTATTAGTAAAATCTATTTTGTATAAATGCAAAAAGTACATGCATTATAATCGTAGAATTGCGTGAAAGCATGAAACGGGTATTAAGCCTTATTAATTTATTTTGGACGTCTCTTGACTGTAAAAAAAAACGAACAATGCACTAACTTTCAGTTTCAGCATACCTAGTCAGAAAGTAGCGTCTTAGTTTTTGACTATTTTGTGAACATTCCTTTCAGCCAAGATTCGCACTAACTCGGACCATTTTTAAGTCGAATAAAAAACTGCAGATTTTTTTTTTAATTTATGTAGGTATAGTTGTCACAAAATAAAAGGTCCGTTTGGACATTTGTATTTTTTTTTCTTGTCCGGTGTAGTGCAGCTACTACAAAAATAGCTACTACAAACCAGACAGAATGCCGAAGAAAAGATGGGTGAATTGTTTGGGCAGCGGAGACCTCTCGCGCCGGGCCTTGGTTGAGGCCATGGTCCGGAGCGAGGAGGAGTGGCAGGCGGTCGCCGACTTCTGCGAAGCAGTAATGCTCGCTAAGGAGGAGGCCGACCGCATCAGGCAACGGTGCTCTCGCCGCCGCCGGAATTCCGATCCCGATTTCCAGCCACCGTAGGCGCGGGCTTGCCGACAGTGAGCAATGGGTTGCTCGCTGTCCGGCCGTCCGGTAACTGTCCGGACCAAGCCCAAGTCGTCGACGGTGCACGCTGTTCCCGCGCGCCTCAAGGAGTTGTCAGCAACAGCACGGGCCCAACCGGGTCGAAGCCTACAGGGACCAGGGTAATCCGAAAGGGCGCTCGAGCCCTGGTATGAAGGCTTGAAGGAACGGGATGGGTTTTTTAGTCAGTAAGAGTCTGACACTATCTCCCGATCCGCCCAAGAGCGGGAGTTGTCATTGGATGATATTTCCCATCGAAAAAAAAGGAGTGATATGAAAGAAAAGGGAGTTAGTGGTAATTTGACGGGTGACAGGACAGAATCGAAGAAAAAAACGTGTTTCGCCGACCCCAAGTGGACTACACCGGACCCCTAATTATTATTTTAATTTTTCTTTCAGTTACGTTCCAAGTTACATACTAGGGTATTTCTCAAATAATATCAAAACGAACTTTTTATTTTTTAACGAGTTTATTAAACGTAGTGCCTAGAATGAGAATCAGCAATAAGTATTAGGCTTACAGACGTTTTTAAATTTTTTTTTCGACCAAAAATATTTTCGAGTAGCCATAAATAAAATTTCGCAGCTCTTTTCAAGCGGCCCTTCAAGTAATGAGGCGACGTGAACGACCCTAGGATAGTTTCCCTCATAACTTTAGCAAGAAAGATTTCGACAAACTGTGCCCCTTTTAGAAAACTTCCCAAAGTTAAGGATAAAACATTATTACAGTTTCGCAAGTATATTTTATTACTTTAAAAAGTTTTGATGTCAAACTGCGTCATCCTTGTTGGTTTGCGTAATGTCTTTACTTTTATGCTGTCATTTTTATTTGTTACGGACATATTTTTTAAGGAGCCATTTTATTTGTTCTAAATTTGAATCAGGTGACATTTTTGTGTCTATGTGTTTTTTTTTTTTAATTTTATAGTCGACAGCCTCGCGTTTGACCTCTTTATCACTTGATGGTAAGCGATGATGTGGTCGACAATGGAATACGCTTGCCTAGAAGTACCCTATTCATTCTTGAGACTCCTTTGGTAGGAAATCATTCAATGACATTTCCAGCTCTTGGGCGGAACGAGTGTCAGAATTCTACTGACTAAAACCCACTCCTAGTTCCTTCAGTACCTTTTCTTCCAGGGCCAGGTTTTCCTTTTTAGAAGCGAACCCATGGCCCCAGTAGGCTTCGACCCTGCTGGGTCTTTACGGTTTGCTGACATCTCTATGAGGCGCGCGTGGAACACTACGACGACTCGGCCTTGGCCCGGCGAAAGCTCGCGCTTACGGTGATGGGAAATTGGGATCGGGATCCCGGCGGCTAGAAAATGAGGATAAAGACCGTAGCCTCGCGCGTGCGGAAAGACTCCTTTATTGTAGCTATTGTATTTTTATAATTAAAAAAACGTTCGCAATTCAAGTCACCCTTTTAGCAGAAGTGGTTTTGAAAGATTGAGACAGATATAAAAGTGCGAACGCTCCCTGAAAATAGGAGAGTTGCCCTTCAAATTACTAAGAATTAATTATGTAGTAAGAGTAAATTGTAATATTTAACACGTGTAGGTAAATGCCGTGCTTTCATTGTTTAACTAGATAATTTTAGAGTAATTTTAGTAATTTCAGGCTTGTTAGTTTAGGTTGCCTACACAACGATTTATCTATTTAGAACGTGTTATTAATTTACGTATTATTACGTGTTATAAATTAGAATATTTAAGCCATACCGGGTTAAATATTCTTGACGGAAAATTAATCCACTTAGCCTTTTAACAGTAGTGTTGCAGTCTGCTTCTAGTTTGTTTTTTTATTAATTATTGGTAGGCTTGCGTTTGACCACCATCTCACCTGATAGCAAGCGATGGTGTGGCCGACGATAGAGCACGCCTGCCTAGAAGTAACCCATTCACTCTCATCAGGAAACACAGACCCCTGCAGGGAATTCCACTCCTTAGTTGACCCTGATGCAGCTGGATATCAGTATTTTACATTACCGACTATACATATCTGATTGCCTCAACCCAGGACTAATTGATTAGTTAACCAGTTAATAAAAACACGATACCTTTTGGCAAGACTGGTGTCACAATTCCTGGCTTCTTTTGATCTATAACTTCAGCCGGCCATCCGGTAACTGTCCGGACCAAGTCAAAGTCGTCGACGTATAATATCATCCTATGACAACCCCCGCTCTTGGGTTGAGCGGGATATAGTGTCAGACTCTTACTGACTAAAAAACCCACCCCGTTCCTTCAAGGCTTCATACTGGGGCTCGAGTTCCCTTTCGGATAATCTTGGCCCCAGTAAGCGACCCGGCTGGGCCCCTGCTGTTGCTGACAACAACTAGAGGCGCGCGGGAATAGTGCGCGCCGTCGACGACTTGGTCTTGGTCCGGACAGTTACCGGACGGTCGGACAGCGAGCTACCCATTGCTCACTGTCCGTAAGCCCTCCCGCGACCCTCACCAGGTCATCGGTTCACCTTGTGAAAGGCATTCCAATGCTGCGTCTGCCGGTAACCTTTCGGCCCCATCAACCATCTGTTCTGCAATATGTCTACTGCCACTTAAGTTTGATGATTCTATGAGCTATGATTCCTGATGCGATCACGCTGATTCACATCACAAGATCGATTGAATGACCTGTTGGTTTAGTAGTTAGTGGCCGTAACTGCTATACCGCAGGTTGTGGGTTCGATTCCCACCCAAGATAAATGTTTATGTAATCAGAACGATAAATTGTTCTATACCCATAGCACAACCTCTGGTTTTTTTTTTACCGGTGGGAAAATCCCCGCTCTTGGGCGGAGTGAGAGACAGTGTCAGACTTTTACTGACTAAAAACCCACTCCTGTTCCTTCGTTGCCTTTCATACCGGAGCTGAGCTATCTTTCGTAACTAACCCTCTCCCCAGTAGGCTTCGACCCGGCTGGGCCCTGCTGTTGCTGACAGCTCCTTGAGGCGTGTGGGAACAGTGCGCGCCGTCGACGACTCGGGCTCGGTCCGGACAGTTACCGGACGGTTGGACAGCGAGCTACCCATTGCTCGACGTCCGCAAACCCGCGGCACAACCTCTGATTATGTTTGGACTAGATGGCGTTGTGTAAAAGTTGTGGAATGTTATTATTATTGATCCGTAGATCTGTCATTACTTATAGCTACAACCTTCTCCATCTTCCTCCTCCTTGAAAATTCTTGGCGTACTTAACTCTTACCATTGCCATCTCCACATAAATAAGGAAAGGGCTGTTGATAGGCACTTCATTTGCCATTGAAGGTTATATTTCCTGACATCTTTATTGATATAATTATAATTACTTACTTACATTATGTTAAACACTTCCTTACGGAAGATAGGAAGGCTGTATCGTAAAGTGTGCTTTTTCAGCCTTTCGAATACCTTAATTAGATAAACAAAAGAAAGACAATGAGTGAGTGAACGCCAGCGTTCACTTGGAGTATAATGAATAAGAAATAATGAATAGGCTGCCCACCCTCGTCAGACTTTTTGTAGGACAGAAAATCGGGCCGATTTTATATATTTGTAACATTGTTCTGTATTTCTGACCAACTTTTTGTAGGACGTGTGCGTTGCACTATTGCTAAAATTCTAAATCATTTATTTCAAATAGACTATTTGCAGGCACTTTTGAATAGTCAAATGTCGGTCAGTCCAAGAAAACTGAAGCTAAATTGCGCGTTCCAAAGAGTGTGTTGCTATCAGCGTGTTCTATTTTTCTCCTACAAAAAATCGGTCACCGATTATCTGACGTGGGCGAGCAGTCTTAAGATGCGAAATCATCAAATGTCTTCTTACGCTCTTGGGCGTAAGCGATTTTAAAACTACACCTATGTTCCTTTAGTTGCTCTTTGCGTCCTAGGAATAGAATAGAAAGAATATAATAAAAATACTTTTATTCGGGACAGACACAGCACAACACGGGTAGGTAACTAGTTCTTGGGACCACGGGTAACCTTTATAGAAGTCGACCCTTTGGTCCTAATAGGCTTAGGCCCTGCTGGGTTACTACAGTTTTGCTGACATGTCTTAAGCCGTGTACAGACATCGCGAGGCGTGCGTTGCAAATGGTCGACTCGCATGCCTCAACCTGAGGCATACGACGGTATATTTATGCATGTGTCCCTAACGACACATGCTCAAGCTGAGCACTCAAACCACCACGTACAGTGTTCGTCCGTAGAAAACGCAAACAACACTTGTCAGTCCACACGGAGCGCACGGCTCGTACTGAGGCGGCGTTCGCAACGATCCTATGACGCAAATGCTCACTGTGAGCACACTCGTCCACACAGCCCGAGGCATGCGAGACAAACCATTTGCGACGCACGCCTCGCAATGTCTGCACGCAGCTTTAGATATAACCCTACTAGAACATACTTTCAAAGTCAAAGAATTTTTTTATTGACTTTCGATTCGATGAGGATCACAATATCAATTTTAGAAATCGTAGGCGCGCCTAAACTTTTAAATTACACAAAAAACCATTAGGTCACGTTGCGTAGTAAAAACAAGTTTTCAAAAATTTCAAACTTATATACAAAAACTGCATAATATGATGCGTAAAAATTTGCATTAAATACTTACGGACGAATTTCTCTAGGAGAACTTTATAATAACACTAGTTGGTACCCGTGACTTTGAACACGACAGACACGTAAACATCACAATGACATTTGATGAAAATTTTATGAACCCTATTTTTTTTTCTAGAACAAAACTTTTCTTAGTTTCTCCTTATGAGTTATTTACCAGTGAAAATCCCGTCAAAATCGGCCTAGCCGTTTTAGAGATAAGCCGGAACTGACAATCAGACAGACGAAAGAAAGATTTAAGTTCGTTTTTTCTCATAGTTATCGAATATTTTTTCATAATTATGTAGATTAGATATTAAGTAAAACAATGTTATTTTGATATTACCAACAGACTTTAATTTTATTTATGTATACGTATTAAGAGTACTGTTAAGGAACTTGTATGGCCACTACCTCTGTTCGACGACGTAATCCTAAAACTGGTTTCCAATAAACATAGGCAGTCTATTGTTCTGTTCGTTTACTTAGGTTCCTATTACCACAAAATAGATAGGTACAGAAGTCAATCTACATACAAAGCGCGCTCGAGCAACGCACACATAGACACCGCTCACGGACAGGATAACTCGGCTCAATCGCCCGGTCACGCTCATACAGTTCGGACCAACACGCTGACGTGTGTGCGATCGCTTAGCGAAGGTATAAAAAGTGAAGTACATATATGAGATGGACTTCTGTACCTATCTATTTTGTGCTATTACTACGTAACAGGACCTACTCAATTACGAAATTAAAGTTTTATGTAACTTAAATTATAAAATTGAGCTTTGAAATTGCATTGCGATTATAAAATTAAACTTTTGGCCACCAGAGGCATTACCATGACGTGTTAAGGCCCAAACGCTCGAGCAGTGCCATAAAACAGTGACTTTCTGAAGCCTTATACTCCTCGGTAACGGGCAATAAACATTTTTTTTTCAAACCTATTGTCCTAGCTGTTACCAAGGAATAGACTTTCTGCAGCCTATTCCTAAACTACTATTTTATAGCACTGCTCCGAAGTAAGGCCTTAACGAGGCAATGATCCTAAAGGTAGAACTACACACCGCACACGTGTGCCACACACGTCGATCTGGGTGCGACGGTATCCATACATTTCTTCAGGAAACTAGACTTGAAGAGCTACACTAGATACACGCCACACGAAACTACGCGACAACGTTCTACGTACAAATCACGCGTGGTTAACCTGTGCACCGGTTTAATGTAGTTCTAACTTTAGTGTTAAGTGAAGAATAAACCACATACAACAATCTTTAAAAACCTACGACTCCTCTAGAATAGTCTATGGTAGAAAATTTATTAAATCTTATGAAATATCAAAACACATAGCTAAGTAAGAAAACATCAACAATTTGCGAATAAACATCCGGATAATTAAATTTATAAAACAGTCAATTATCCTGTGTTATTCCATCCTGTCCGAGAGAAGAAATTAAGTCATGAATTAATTAACTGTCATGAGATGTATAAAAAGAGGCGAGGCCTTGTATTACAACGACGAGTTCGTATTCTTAATTAATTACTTTTTAAAGTATTTCATTTCGATCGGTACTGTGTGGCTTTAAGTGTTCAAAGCGACTCGAATTAGAGCCACAGATTACTGAATAGTTACTACGATGGTGGAAAGACAATAAACATGAAACTAAAAGATTTATCTCTAGGTCTAAAAAAGGAAAAATTGAATAATAATAATAATAATAATATTCCACAACTATCACACAACGCCGTCTAGTCCCAAGCTAAGCAGAGCTTGTGTTATGGGTACTGATTGACATGTCAACGCATAGCCGAAACTACAGGGCCTAGAAGCGTGAAATTTTTCCCAAGGTTTTTTTAGGGTTCCGTAGCCAAATGGCAAAAAACGGAACCCTTATAGATACGTCATGTCTGTCTGTCTGTCTGTCCGTCCATATGTTACAGCCACTTTTTTCCGAAACTATAAGAGCTATACTGTTGAAACTTAGTAAGTAGATGTATTCTGTGAACCGCTTTAAGATTTTCACACAAAAATATAAAAAGAGCAATAAATTTTGGGGGTCCCCATACTTAGAACTGAAACTCAAAACTCTTTTTTTCATCAAACCCATACGTTTTGGGTATCATAGTTTACGCGAGAGACACTTCCAAAGTAGTAAAATGTGTCCCCCCCCCCTGTAACTTCTAAAATGAGAGAATGATAAAACTAAAAAAAATATATGATGTACATTACCATGTAAACTACCAACGAAAATTGGTTTGAACGAGATCTAGTAAGTAGTTTTTTTAATACGTCATAAATCTAAAAAAAAATACACTATTATTAAAACATCGATCAAAGTTACAACGAACTACAAGAACTTTTATATTATGTTACTAGCTGCTACGGAACCCTCCATCGGCGAGTCCGACTCGCACTTGGCCGGTTTGCGTCGGAATTGCATAACCTAATTCCGCCTAGCCCGTTCCATCATCGGACTATCAGACGTACAGCTATGCGCCACCGGTATATGGTCGATATCCCACCTACACGCACAAAACGTTTTGGGAACACATTCATTGTGCGTGCAGCTAGGGAGTGGAATTCCTTGCCAGAGTCTGTGTTTCCTGATAGCTACAACCCGGGAATCTTTAAGTCGAAAGTGAATAGGTTTCTTTTAGGTAAGTGCGTTCCATCGTCAACCGCATCGTCGCTTTTCATCAGGTGGGATAGCGGTCAAGCAAGCAAAAAAACCTTTCAGTTATTGGCGCCACTTTCAAACTTTCTCTAATATACTCAGAGCACTAAGAGACGATTTTCCAAAACCCATCCCCTGAGGAGAAGAAAAAGCAAAGTTTGTATGGATAAATTTCTTCTTACGCAGGTGAAGCCGCTGACAGAAGCTAGCTTTAAAAAAGATCAGTTACAATCACTTTTGAATTGCGAAAAATCGGTCAATCAGAAAAGTGAAGCTAATTCCACATTTCAAAGCGTAGACCTCTAAGTAGAAGAACGTGTAAGAAACTCCATGGACACTTTTAAAAAATATTCTGCGTTACAAAATCATGGTTACATATTTTTTGTCGTTTCTTTTATGTGAGAATAAAGTAAATAAAATAATGATAAAAGTAATCCAAAAGTAGAAATTAAAATAAGCCACGAAAAGACCAGTCTCACCTGTTGGCGCCCGTTCACAAACATGACGCTTATCATTATTTAATATGCACCTAAAATCTAACACCTAACTTATATTTTTTAAAGCTAAAAAAATATCTTCATCCACTCTGCAGGGTGGAGCGAGGAAAATCAGACTTTTACAGATTAAAGTCCACCTGTGTCCTTCAGTTGCCTTTTGCGTTCTAAAGCCACGCTCGCTCTTTCATACGTTCCCGCAAAGACATTGCTCATGGTTGACGATGTTTATTTCGTAAATTGGTTAAAGATAATATTTGTAATCTTATTTGATTTAAAAAATTTAATTAGATGATAGATCGGGAGACTGAAATTATTTAATAATCTCCCAACTCAAAAAAAAAAAAATTCTATATTTCATACAAGATTAAAATTTAAATCGTATTCTCAATCAAGGTACCTTGTCCCCAATTATTTAATGCTACTTTTTTGGCTGCCGACTGCACAAGTAGCTTGCCTTAATCGAACGTTTTAATCCAGCAAAATATATGATTCGTTCCTTGACCGTTTTTAAAAACATTACCTTGATAAATTAAATGCCTATAATGTAGGTAAAATATCCTACGGTAGGAAATTATTGATAACTAGCTGTCCGCCTGCGACTTCGTCCGCGTGTACTATGGTTATCGCACTCTAAACGTGTTTTCCCGTAGGAATGAGAGGTTTTTCCGGGATAAAAAGTAGTTTATCTTTTGATGAATATTTGTTTATATCAATGATATAAAAAAATATTCATCCGTACGATCCATGGCAGGTCACTACTAGTCACTAGTATCTATTTATATCATCATTTTCATCATCATTTAAGCCGATACACGTCCACTGTTGGACATAGGCCTCCCCCAAGCGTCGCCACATCGACCTACCCAACTGGACTGTCTGTCCGAGGTAGGTGTAATCATCCACAACTTCGAGTGTAGAGTCTCTGACCTTGATAGGAGTGGGCGCTACATGGTTGTTAATCATGATTTTGGTTTTATCCTTGTTCATTTTAAGACCCACTTTTAGAGAAGCTCTACTGAGGTCATTGAGCATTGTGGTGAGCTCTATCTAAATACAATCTTTATTTCACAATATTGTGTACTGTAGAGTTTAGTCCTCTCAGGATAGGAAATGGGCCGGACCGTAACCAAACACGCCAGCGCGGTGCGGGCGCGGCTTGGTAGATATCACATGTCTTCGAATTTTTAAGCTATTGCATAGCTTCTATCGCGGGCCTTGAGCGTGGAGACCGAATCCAGAAATTCCGTAACGAAAATAACCTAACACCCCCCACTCATTTGTTTTTTAAGCGTGGTGATGGTAACCGATAAGAAAACAAATGAGTGAACAATCAATCAAAATTCAATTCAATGTGTGAAAGTGTAACTTCAATTAATATCAAAGAAAAAAAAAGCAAAGGAAATAAAATACTGCATAAATAAAACAAATAATTATAATTGCATAAGTTGATAAAAATGCTATGCAATAGCTTTACCGCGGCAGTCCCCGAGTGCCACACGTCTTTTTTATTGTAGGACATGCTAGTTTACTCACTATGTTTTCCTTCACTGGTTTGAAAGCAGTGGTAATAAAATAAATTACACAAAGTAACTCGCCTGGCTGTGTCTGAACCCGCGACCTACAACTCGTAAATTGGAGCTATTACCACTTGGACACCACTGCTTGTCGATATACGGTACCGACTCAAGAGTCAAGAGTGAATAGGTTAATTCTAGGCAAGCGTGCGCTATCATCGCCCACATCATCACTTACCATCAGGTGAGATAGTGGTCAAACACAAGCCTATCTACACTTCTACACTATATTTAAAGATATATTATAACATAATATATAATATAATCTACATCTACAGTAATATAATAAAGAGGTGCTATTTTTTTTTTGCCTGTAATCTTTGGAAGTATTGGTCCGATTGCAAAAAAAATTTGCACCGATAGAAAGCCGCTTTATTTCTGAGTGACCTAGGCTATATTTTATGTACGCGGGCGAAGTCACGGGCAAAAGCTAGTTAATAATAAAAAAAAAATAAACAAAATGAAGATCAACGCTGCGCAAAAGATTCCAAATTGTAAGTAAAATCTTGCAATGTCAACACTACTTCAAATCTTCAAGCAGCAACGTTCAACACAAATAAAAACCTTTACATAACTATGACTTAACTATGAGTTAACACGTCGGTTAACTAAAAACCTTGACACCTGGCTGACCGGGTATGCTAACCGCTCAACGAATGTAAAGTTATTAAACAAACATACTTTCTTACTTCAGATTGTATTTACTTTGCTCTGTGAACACATACTGGTTTTTGGCAGCGATAATAAAAAATAGTAGTGGAAAACGTCTTCATCATTTCAGCCGCTAGACATCCACTGTTGGACATAGGCCTCCCCCAAGTGTCGCCGCAATGCACGATCCCGTGCGTCTCGCTTCCATTGGATTCCCGCAACCTTCACCAGGTCATCGGTCCACCTTGGAGGCCTTCCAACGCTGCGTCTTAATTTTCGTAGTGGAAATATGAGCATGAAATACTTCCTAAGTAAACTCTACCGAAATGATTTGAGAATCTGTAGTATTTTTCTTTATCGTTGTTAGGTTCGAATCGCCAAACTTAAGTGGGATTGGGCAGGGCCATGCAGAACGGATGGTCGATGGGGACGAAAGGTTCTGGAGTGGCGACCACGTACCGGAAGATGCAGCGTTGGCAGGCCTCCAACAAGGTGGACCAATGACCTGGTCAGAGTCGCGGGAATCCGATGAATGCGTGACGCACAGGACCGGTTGTTGTGGCGACGCTTGGGGGAGACGTAGATATGTCCAACAGTGGACGTCTTTCGGCTGATATGATGATGATGACGCTAAGTTTGCTTTTGAGCACTAACTCAGTTGATGATAAGCGATGATATAGTCGTGATAAGGCACGCTAGCTTAGATATAACCTATCCACTGGTGACTTAAAGACCCCTAGATTGTACTCGTAGCTATCAAGGAACACAGAGTCCGGCAGAGAATTACACTTCTTAGCTGTACTCACAATGTGAAATTCCCTTCGAGCGTCTGTGCTTCCTGATAGCTACGACCACAGGGTCTTTAAGTCAAGAGTGAACAGGTTACTTCTAGGCAAGCGTGCTCCATCGTCGACAACATTGTTCTTACCATCAGGCCTAGGCCTCCCGCGCGCCTCAAGGAGGTGTCAGCAATAGCAAGGGCCCAGCCGGGTCGAAGCCTACTGGGGCCAGGGTTATCCGAAAGGGTGCTCGAGCCCCGGTATGAAGGCTAGAAGGAACGGGATGGGTTTTTTAGTCAGTAAGAGTCTGACACTATCTCCCGCTCCGCCCAAGAGCGGGGGTTGTCATAAGATGATTTTTCCCATCGAAAAAAAAAAGGCCTACCTACCAATAATAATGTGAAACCGATTCACTGGGTGGGAGGTGACACCCACTCAGGTACAATGATGCAATTGTTTGTCACAGTAGACAAAGTAGTCGCATAAATCCGGTATTGTGCTAAGTCCGGCCATAACTAATCCATTACATCCACCGTTTAACTATTTCCCTAAACTTGTCAGCTAAAAATCACTTGATCTTTGCAAAATCACGTACTTGCGTGGGTAGTTGGTATAAATTTATCGTAAGTGCCTTTATTATTTAGAAGATAAGGGGGCTATGCATCACCCATAGTGTAGGGGATGTAGTCACTGCGACCTAAAAGATCTATTGTGACTCGCCACCTTGTTAGAGTAACTCTTTTAGCCCGGAGGCTTCCAAGAAATTTAGAATACTCCTAGCTTTTAGAGTTTTAATCTCCTCCGGGCGAATAATGTGGCGGCCCAGATGGACACTGCGTTTGTGGATAAGGGGCCTGCATTCACACAAAAGGTGTTTAGGCGTCTCCCTCTCCTGATTGCAGTACCGGCAAACATCAGTGTCACTCAGTTTCATGTGAAATTGGTGCCTGATTAGTTTGCAGTGGCCGGGCTATCGCGTAAGTGCCTTATTTGAATTCAATTTTATACGAATCAAGATATATTCTGTGTTATGAATAGTAAAAGAATTTCGTGTGCCACAGGCACAATTTGAAATATATTTTTGGCATAATCAGTAACTTCCCACTATTGATATTTTATTAGATCTGGTTGTGGTCGGGTCAGGAACTGTGATTTCCAGCCCGGCCACAATCGTACTCTTATTACTCAAAAAGTACAAGGCACAAATTCCTGGGATAAGTGGCACAATAAACCACAATTAAAATAACCATTTTGTGCCATGGTAAATTTTTCGTTTCCTGTCATGGTCGGGTCAGGAATCACAACACTCTTAAAAAAATTACACATAAATTGAATTTAACTCAAAACTAAAAATATACTAAACAGAGTGTACAGCACACTATACATAAACATAATAGGTATATAGATACAATAAATAAATACTTATATACACACATATTTATAGGTCATGTTGACAGGAAATGTTCCTGAATATTTCTCCTGAAAACTTCCAACGAAGGGTTAACCCTCAATGTATGCGGAAGAGAAATCCAGAGGCGCACAGCGCGAACGGTAAAAGATTATGTGAATTTTGTTCTGAGGGTACATCTACACTTAGAAGAAAAAAACGTGTTACGTTGACCAAAAGTAATATGGGATAAGGGCAGGAAGAAGAAGAATAAAGATACCTTAACATTACCTCTATATAAAAACCACTACAGAAACAAAACGTTCAATATCACTACATGCAAATTCATTAGAAAAATTCAATTTCTTTTGAATTACAAGCTAAAACACACCCGAGGGCTTTCATTTATGTCCAATACGACACAATGCTCTCATTCAATTTTATATTGAAACATATATTTGGCTCGCTAAACTTTATAGGTTGATGTTGTATGAGAGGATAGTTTATTCTAGTTAATATAGTACCCAATATGCACTACAAGTTACAACCCAACTTGCAAAATATGTCGTATAAAAGTCAGTAGCATGTTTCTATTTCAGCTTTTGGTGGAGTAAATTGTCGAGGAAATGATTTGTGAACATTCTTTACTAGACATGTTATAGACCTAAAAAGCTGTGAATGCTAAAAGCCCTAAAAAACTACTTTTATATATTATTTTTTTCACAACTACACACAACGCCGTCTAGTCCCAAGCTAAGCAGAGCTTGTGTTATAGGTACACCGCAGACTACCCCCTTATTTACTTATTCCATCCCAAGGTTGTCTGGAAGCCATCGCTTTCAACGATAAAACCGCAGCTGTGCACATAGGTTTAAGTTTCTGTGAAATTGTTACTATTTTGGTGTACAATAAAGTTTATTCTATTCTATTCTATTCTAGACAGCTGATAAACATACTTATATATTTCTAAATACTAAAATAAATAAATACTACTATTATAAATACTAATATTATAGATAAATTACACCCAGACACAGAATAAGATCGTGCTCATCACACAAACATTTGTCCTGGGTGGGAATCGAACCCACGACCTCCGGCATAGCAGTCAGGGTCACTAACCACTAGACCAACAGACCAGTCAAATATGGCTTTTTGAAAACAGGAACTTTTATACGAGTGTTTTTCGATCTATAGTCGTAAAAGTAACTGCTTATACGATCTTTTTGCTAGTTGGGAAGCCGTTATTCGGCAGACCAAGCTCAAACAAATAATATCGATCTTCACGCTTGTTCGATACTTGTCAACTTTCATTTGTCATTTGTCTAAACAAATCTTTGAAAAAGACAAACAATACAAACACCAAACGCCTATCAAACGTGAGGTAAACTATACATTACTGACGGGTCCAATAACTCTCTTGAGTCACTCCCATGAGACGTCCGAAGGTGCGACGCGAAATTGATGTTCATCCCTAGATACCTTCATGAAATTGTAATAGAACCTTGTTCAGGCTTTCGATATAGGATTCATCGCTTTTGTAAATTCATGGGTAGGTATTGAAGACATAGGTACTATTACCTAGGATAGTCTGTTGTTGATAGGTGAAATTGATAAAACCAAGTCAGCTAAGGATTGGAATTCCCTGCCGGAGTCTGTGTTTCTTAATCTACAACCTAGGGGTCTTTAAGTCAAGAGTGAATAGGTTACTTTTAAGTTTTAGGCAAACGTGCTCCATCGCTGGCCACAACATCACTTACCATCAGGTGAGGTAGTGATCAAACGAGCCTATCAGTAATAAAAAATAAAAAACTTTTAACAACACCTACAGAGTCTAATGACACACTCAAGAGAAAGAAGTAAAGTTTATTTTATTGTTTGTAGGAGGTAATCTCTGAAAGTACTGGCCCGATTGATACAATTTTCTCACCGATAGAAAGCTACTTGATTCCTGAGTTGTATAGACTTATTTTTAGGGTCCGTAGTCAACTAGGAACCCTTATAGTTTCGCCATGTCTGTCTGTCCGTCTGTCTGTCCGTCCTCGCTTAATCTCTGTGACCGTTAGCACTAGAAAGCTGAAATTTGGTACCAATATGTATATCAATCACGCCAACAAAGTGGTAAAATAAAAATTGGAAAAAAAAAAATATCAGGTTAGCCCCCCTATATGTAAAGTGGGAAGTGATTTTTTTTTAATTTCAACCCTAACGTGTGATATATCGTTGGATAGGTATTTAAAAATGAATAGGGGTTTACCAAAATCATTTTTTGATAATGTCAATAATTTCGGAAATAGTCGCTCCAAAAAAAAAAACAATGCGTCCCCCCCCCTCTAACTTTTGAACCATAAGTTTAAAAAATATGATTAAAATCTGAAAAGTAGAACTTTATAAGGACTTTCTAGGAAAATTATTTTGAACTTGATGGAAAGAACAGTTTTTGTACAAAAAGACAAAAAGGTTCTACAAAATAATTTCTGGACTAACTTTGTTGTATAGTCGTATAGGCAAGCATTTTTTTAAACTCATAAGTGGGTACACTTATTGTGATGGATGGAAAACTACGGAACCCTACACTGAGCGTGGCCCGACACGCTCTTGGCCGGTTTTTTTTATATTTGATATTCTACAACTAGTAGTTAATGTTTTTGGAAAACCAGACGTATATTTGCTAACAAATTAACCTCTGGTTTTCATGATGATGAATAGTGATATGACGTCATCGCTGCAGCAACCAGAATCGAGTAATTAAACTTGAAAAGGTTGAGGGACTTTTGACAGTTGTGAGTCGTGAACTACTTAAAACATTACGCCAAAAGATTATATCAACAGTGCATAATTTATTATTGTTTCATATTTCGCAGATATACGTAATTACCGGCTACGGGTCAGTATGTCGCAATGAGTGGCAAGCGTATATAAAGAAAACGGAGTGCCCAGTCTGAGTTATTGACACGTTTATGACGTTTGGGCGCTCCGATTGGCCCGCTCCGAGCTCTTAACAAATCAGAGTGTCAAACGCGGTAACGTTTCGATAGCATCAACGTAATAATAATACGCACTTAGCACACTGACAAACATAAGACAACACTGCACTATTTCCACAGCATTTCTGCCTAATTAACTTTTTTTTTACTTTTTTCTTTTTTTATTTCTTTTTTTTTGTAGGGTTCGGCTTCAAATCGAACCGCAACTGATAATCAGAATTTTGCATGAAGTGACTGAATTTCTGACCTCCACAAACCAGTAATTAAGAGCCGGTTGTACTCACTGAGTATTTAGTATGATATTCGCCTGGGTCTATGTCGATGTCGCGGCCCCGTAACAGCGGTTTAATTTTTATATAAAAAAAAAACAAATTCAAGATTTTTGTTTATGCGAAGCCCTTTTAATTCATTAAACCCCAAGCGAACGCCGGCGTTCGCGCACCTATTGTCTTTCAATTGTGTCTGTCATTATCACAATTGAAAGGTTAAAAAACAAACTTTCGTAGACATACACGTTTGAAATCGTAAGTTGGGTCAAATTCGCAATTTTTTTTTATCAAGCCTACTAATTTGTATCATGTTTTGATTTTTGCTCGGCGGATCGTCATACAGTCAATTAAAAAAAAATTCGTGTTGTGCTCTTTTATATTTGTACTTTTCCAGAGGTTTAAAAAAGTTCAAAATCTGTAGAACCCGGCCTTAACTAACATAATAGGTACCTCATGAGACTGAGACAGATGTCATTTATCCTGGCTATTGACTATCCATAACGACTGTCAAACATCTAGAAATGTCAGCCGAATCTCGATATTACAAGGAAATTGTGGACTCGATATCCTTAAACCCTTTAAACTTATATTCTTATATCACAAGACTTATTATAAAGTAAATGGCCGAATATGGCTTTACAATTTAAAGTTCACAGAGCAGACGTGATAGGGCGCGACTTGATAAGGTCACGGCATATGAATTCTTAATGCTATACTTACTTATTTTTTAAAAGGTGGTTGGTGTTCTCATTGTTAAATATGTATAGCAGGTTATACAATAATCCTCCTCTCCTTCTTCGTAATAGAAAGTTCATCTCTAGGCGTACTGGTTATCAATGTGCTCGTTTTTAACCGACTTCGAAAAGGAGGAGGTTCCATGTTCGGCTGAATGTATGTTTTTTTTTTTATGTATGGTCACCGATATCTCGGTCAATTGTGGACTGATTTTGAAAATTCTTTCTTTGCTTGAACGGTTATGCTTCCAAGTTGGTCCCATAGAAATATTGTTATGATCTAATTATGAACTTCGAAGATGTGGAACAGAACTCTTCATAGAATCATAGCAGAACTGTGGTTACAAGTAAAGTTGCTTTGTTTATACGTGTAGTCGATGACTGTCAGAAAAGGGGGGGGGGAGGTATCGAACTGATCTGATGATGAAGTCAGAAGGAAACAAAAATTAATGTAATCTATCCGTGTTTGGGATTATTAGAATCGTTATGACATGCTTAAGCTTATCTGAGGGGTACTTTTTAGTGGTGTTACCATAATATTTTTTTTTTTTTTGTAAAATGTTTTTATTTACCAAACAATCGATCAGTACAAAAATGTGTGTCGTATTTTGCACACTTAGTCGCAATTTTGTCTGTATATTTTTTTACTTCTTCACACTGGAAAGATTGAACAAGTTTTAATAAAAATTGGTACATGGATAGATCATCTCCTAGAATAGCACTATATTTTAATCTAAATAAAAAAGACAGTGTGTTTTAATTTTTCATCAATGCATGATTTTTAAGTTTGTAAAAAAAGACAGACGGACTATGTTTTATAATATGTAGGCAGCGGCGGATTAGCCATATAAGAAGAGTAGCAATTGCTGCAGGCCCCGTCTATGCCCCGGGTGTTCGCGGATCGTGCACTTGAACGCAAAACAAAATCTAGTCAAACTATATTAATATATCGAAATCTGAAAACGGTTGCATAGTCATAGCCAAGACGGCCTTATAATGGTCCCACTGTGGGGACTCAGGCCTTTTCTCTAGGAGAAGTAATGGGCTGGCCGTAATCCACCACGTAGCCCTAGTGCGGGTTGTTGAATGTCACATGTCTTCGAATTTTTGGTTCTAGAACATGTCGATTTCCTCACGATGTTTTCTTCACCGTTTTGAGAGCAGTGGTGACACGACCTACAACTCGTGAGTCGGGGCCGTTACCACTCAGCCACCTCTGCTCAAAAAACAGCTGATAATTATTTAATTGAATATGATAGTCAATCTCTTGGATTTCCCTCATTACCGTACTTTCCATGTAGGTACAAGTTAAGTTTAACCAATCTTAAAATCCACGGGGTTATGGTAATTGAACGGAAATTAGAGGTAAAGTGCTTAGTTTTTATAACATGTGTGTAATATGTGTTTTGGTGCATGTTTTTTGTTGTAGCCAATAAATGCTTTATCTATTTATCTATCTATCTATATATCTAAGTATTTAATAGGTTTACACAGGGGCCTCTTGGTCGTATTTGCTATAGGCCCCGCTCTGGCTTAATCCGCCACTGTATGTAGGTACGAGTATTATAAGTAATGATATGTCAAGAACCTCGTGTTCCAGGTAAAGATTATAATACTCTGATGGTATTAGCCATAAATAACACAAATATTTCAATAAACCTTCAATTTATTATTCTTGTATCTAGAGCTCGCCAATTTTCATCAAATTATGTTATTAGAACGAGGCAGTTTGCACACTTTGCTGGCAAGATTAATAATAATATTATACAACAAATATTAAGTAGACGTAAGCTTATTGGCTTTGTATAATATTGACATAATAATTATAAGCCGAAAGAAAGAAGACGGCCAGTAGTGAATCCAACACAAATTGGCCAAAAGGCCCATTTTCGATTAAGTTTTCTTGACTTGTTAACACACTGGGTTTTTCTATTAGAAATTCCTTCTTAGCATCTGGCTAATTAGGAATTTCTTCTGGCTAGCCACCGTGGCTGAAATTTCTTATTAGCATCTGGCTAATTAGGAATTTCTTCTGGCTGGCCACCGTGGCTGAAATTCCTTATTAGCATCTGGCTAATTAGGAATTTCTTCTGGCTGGCCACCGTGGCTGAAATTTCTTATTAGCATCTGGCTAATAAGGAATTTCTTCTGGCTGGTTACCGTGGCTGAAATTTCTTATTAGCATCTGGCTATTAAGGAATTTCTTCTGGCTGGCCACCGTGGCTGAAATTTCTTATTAGCATCTGGCTAATAAGGAATTTCTTCTGGCAGGCCACCGTGGCTGAAATTCAGTGCTAGAACTACATTAGAGCGACACTCACACGTAACACGCCTGATTTATACGTAAAACGACGTCGTGTGGCGTGTATCAAGCAGTGATGTAACGAATATTCGCACTCGCATTCGCGAAGGCAATTCGCATTTTTTGACATTCGCATTCGAATTCACATGAAACTGCAAATATTCTGAACTGTTCGCGAATGCGAATATTCGTTACATCACTAGTATCAAGTATAGTTTTACAAGTCTAGTTGTCATATAAAATGTATGAAGACCGACGCGCCCAGATCGGAGTGTATGGCCCACTTGTGCGCAGTAGAATTCTACCTTTATTGTTACTTATTATTACAATTTCTACTACTAAGCCTTAATATCCAGACTTCTCCAAACCTGCTACCTTAGTTTTAAGCTCCTGAATTGACTACTTACGGGTCATTTAAAACTTATTTCAGGTCTAGACAGGAAATTGTTTTTCGGCAAGTTGATCTTCTTTATCTCTTACATTGTGATCATAGACAGAAATCGTTAAAATATTGACATTGCCAGTTTTTATCAAGATTTTTTAGGAGTACCAAATTCTCATTAGAGCCACGTACAAAAATGTTGCAAGGTCATTTTGAGGACAATATGGAATGGAAATAGATACCACTCCTACTATGTACATAGGCCTATTTATAGACAATAATGCAAATATTTAAAATTTAAATTTATGAGATGCCGCCACTGTGTATTTTCTTTTAATTAAAAAAGTTGTGTCACAATTCGGGTGTCAATAAAGGAAAGGATTTATTTACACTAACAATTTACATTTAAAAAATACTTAACTAACTATAATTACAGAAATTTAAAAAAAATTAAAAATAAAAGACCCCTAGGCGAATTATAACTATAATCAAACTAAAATATGGCATCAAAAACTCTTCCACATCGCTGTCGGCTGTTGATGTGCCTAAAAGACTGGCGGCATTGCCACGCTGTATGGCAATGCGTATCCTCTATTCAAGGTAAAAGCTAGCCCTTGGATCACGCGAAGTGTCAATTACGTGTCGATAGATATTTATACAACTAATATAATAAAATATTTAGGTATGTGAAATATATGAGAATAAAGTAATATTTTATCTACTCATACAATTTTCACCAAGAGAGAGCCGCAGTGTTTAAAAAATATACGGCAAAGATTTTCTGTAAAAAAAAAAAGTAGTCGACAAATTAAAAAGAAACCAATCGGGTGCAAGGAGGTTGCCATAACAGGCTTTGATTTGCTTAATCCAAAGTTTACTGATAAAATCCGTCACGTCCAGTTCTGGGAATATTGCTGTTTAAATAACCGGTATTGACATATCAGATATGTATTTCTTTAGAAAGAAAAAGGCGTCCTCGGGTATTCTAGGATATACGTTTGCAATCAAAGGATGTTGATACATTTATTTCAGTCTATCTGTCCCATTAGGAAAAGGGTATCTCTTTCTTTCTTCGAAATATCTTGATTTTCCGCCACTGTAGACAAATCCTGCCTATAGGTGGTCACCTCATCTCATTATGGTTCATCTTTGGTGAACCAAAGCAAATAGCCGTGATTACACCATCACGTAAGTAAGTAAATTAATTTTTATAATTTCAATTTTCATAGCCCATATAATATACGGTCTTCTTTTACTTCCTTTCTTGTATTTGGGAATCACATGAAACTAGATAAATTATGACTACCAATAGGTAAATCATTACTAATATTATAAAAGCGAAAGAGAGTTTGGTTGTTTATTTGTTTGTTACGTCTTCACGCCTAAATGGCAAAACCGATTTTGATGAATTTTAGGACAGAAATAGTTGGGATCCTGAAGACGACGGACATAGGCTAATTTTTTTATAACAAAAGTGAGAAAAAGGGGAGAAAGAGGGAAGGTCTTTTATGTACGCGGGCGAAGCCGCGGGCAAAAGCGCTAAATAAATTAAGACTACATAATTTGATTCACCATTTGTTCTTTCGAATCTCGTAATTAGAGACACAATACAAAGACAATGAGAGAGCGAACGTCGGCATTCGTTTAGGGTTTAATGAATTAAATAGTACCTACACATAAACCAAATGTTCTTTTACTATTCTAGTCTCTTGAGTGACAATCAGACAACAAAGTGGTCCAAAAAAGATACTATTTTCATTTTAACGTACGGAACCCTAATCATGTATAAATCGGTGACTCTTGTGTGTCGAGCAATTCAGTAGGCTATTAAAATGATGGGATGATGAATGTACCGGACACCCTGCTTGTGTATTTAAATCTTGAAATGTGCGTGGGCTTTAGTTTTCGCTGTTGAAGTCTAAATTGGAATGTATAGATGGTTCACTTGATGTTAAGCATTTTCCTAATGATCCTTAATTTGCGTCCAAAATGCTAGATGGTTGAATAATAAATAAGTGGTACCAATTGGTTTATATTACGGAACACGCAAACCAAAAGATTGACCAGTGAAAAATGCTGACCAGTGTAATTTACTACTGCAGTTGATAAACCATTTGAAAAAGCGTCTCCGCTGAAAACGTTTCGCTGACTTTTCTTTTCGGAATATCTTTGAAAGAATTCTAAAGAGCAATCCAGCAATACATACCTTGGTAAAAGCTTTACGTAACTTGAATATAGCAAGGTTGCATTTGTTATAAATCCCACTCTGCTGCCATGTGACGCAGCGATTTAATCTACATCTACATTAATATAATAAAGAGGTAAAGTTCGTTTTTTTGTTTTTTTTTTTTGTTTGTAGGAGGACCAATCTTTATCAAGCCCAAGTTCGATCGTGTATGGAGTACTGTTCTCATTTTTGGGATGGATCTGCCAAAGCCTTGAGCATCGCCGCCGAGTTGCTAGTTTGTCGGTTTTTCGTTTACATTTCTGGGAGTGTGCACTGGAATTGCACATTTGTATGGGTGGGATGTCTACCATGCACCGGTGCATGGTAGACATCCCACCCATACGCACGAAACGTTTTGCGAACACATTTATTGTGCGTACAGCCAAGGAGTGGAATTCCCTGCCGGAATCTGTGATAGCTACAACTTAGGAGTCTTTAAGTCGAGAAGGAATAGGTTTCTTCTAGGCAAGCGTGCTTCATCGTCGACCACATCATCGCTTACCATCAGGTGAGAAGGTGGTCAAACGCGAGCCAATCATTAATAAAAAAAATCTCTCTGGAAGTACTGGTCATCATCATCATCATCATCATCAGCCTTTTTAATGTTCCCAATGTTGGGACTCAGGCCTCCTCTCTAGGAGTGGGATTGGGCCGTAATCCACCACGCGGGCCCAGTGCGGGTTGGTGGATGTAACATGTCATTTTTTGGTTTTTGGATATGCCGGTTTTCTCACGATGTTTTCCTTCACCATTATGAGAGCAGTGGTGATGAAATAAATTATACCAAGTAATACGACTGGCTGGGTTTGAACCTGCAACCTTCAACTCTAATTTGTTTCACCATGTTCAAATAGGTCCACATTAACCAAATTTTGCTCTTATTTTGATGCTGACCTGTGTAATTTACATTAACCAAATTTTGCTCCTATTTTGATGCTGACCAGTGTAATTTACACTAACCATAATTCGCTCTTATTTTGATACTGACCAGTGTAATTTACAGTAACCAAATTTTACTCTTATTTCGATGCTGACACTTGTAATTTACACTAACCATATTTTGTTCTTATTTTGATGCTGACAAGTGTAATATACTAATGCAGTCGATAAGCCATTTAAAAAAACGTCTCCACTGAAAGCATTTCGCTGAATTTTCTTTTCGGAATATCTTTGAATTCCAAAGAGTAATCCAGCAATACATACCTTGGTAAAAGCCTAACGTAGCTTGGAAATGGCAAGGTTGCACTTGTTACCAATCCCACTCTGCTGCCATGTGACGCAGCGATTTTAAGTCTACACTAATATAATAAAGAGATAAAGTTTGTTTTTCTGAACTGTTTTTAGGGTTCCGTAGCCAAATGGCAAAAAACGGAACCCTTATAGATTCGTCATGTCTGTCTGTCTGTCTGTCTGTCTGTCTGTCTGTCTGTCTGTCTGTCTGTCTGTCTGTCTGTCTGTCTGTCTGTCTGTCTGTCTGTCCGTCCGTATGTCACAGCCATTTTTTTCCGAAACTATAAGAGCTATACTGTTGAAACTTTGTAAGTAGATGTATTCTGTGAACCGCATTAAGATTTTCACACAAAAATAGAAAAAAAGCAATAAATTTTGGGGGTCCCCATACATAGAACTGAAACTCAAAAATTTTTTTTTCATCAAACCCATGCGTGTGGGGTATCTATGGATAGGTCTTCAAAAATGATACTGAGGTTTCTAATATCATTTTTTTCTAAACTGAATAGTTTGCGCGAGAGACACTTCCAAAGTGGTAAAATGTGTGTCCCCCCCCTCTAACTTCTAAGATAAGAGAATGATAAAACTAAAAAAAATATATGATGTACATTACTATAAAAACTACCAACGAAAATTGGTTTGAACGAAATCTAGTAAGTAGTTTTTTTTTAATGCGTCATAAATCGAAAAAAATACACTATTATTAAAACATCGATCAAAGTTACAACACATTACAAGAACTTTTATATTATGTTACTTGCTGCTACGGAACCCTTCATGGGCGAGTCCGACTCGCACTTGGCCGGTTTTTTTGTTTGTAGGAGGTAATCTCCGGAAGCAAGTACTGGTCTGATTACTCAAATTTTTTCACCGATAAGCTATGTTTTATTTATATTATGCGGGTGAAGCTGCGGCCAAAAGCTAGTCTTACTATAAATTCAATTTCGACCGCCGCTACTAGGTAGAAGGAAGAGAAATATCAAGCATTGTAAATCGCCGACAAATATTTCCTTATTGAGGAAAACAGCTGATGCAGACTGGATCGAAACGCGGACCGAACGGAAATAATGCAAAGATATTACCGGCACTTTAATATTGGAACGTTTAAACAGTGTTGCCAGCTTTTGATTTGAATGTAACGCAGAAAATGGTAGAAAAGATGTACCGAGTGTTCGCGTAAATTGCTTGGATATGAAGAATACTAGTAGACCTTTTCCCAGTTTTGAAATAAACTGGCCAAATATATCGACGGCAACGTGCCAATAACTCCTAGGTGTCGAAGTAAAAATGTCCTATCCCAAAAGGTAATACCATAAATTGACACGGTTAGAAGGTTCTTTTCTTTACTGATGAAATAGTTAAAAAAAAAACTTCCAACCTTGACCGTGCTTGACTGCGATCCCACCTGATCCCATGTGTTTCCACAATTTTATTTAATGCCGAAGTTACAACTAAAACATGCTGAAACACCCATTTTAATTATAAAAGCTAAAACGTTATAATCTCGAAAAAGTACACTTAGAAGGTGTCACTTCACTGTCGATATATCAGAACTTAAAGCAAAATAAACAAGAACCATCACAGTCACACAAACATTTACATATCTGTAGTTTGTTCAGAATCAGAAACTAAATGGATTCCCCACCATGTTATATTTTTTCCCACAAATATTGAATAGGACTTAAATTGGGTACCACCAACACTATAAAGTACAACACAGGTCACGGCAGATCATAACGGGCATTAGGAGCCAGCAAACAGCTGGACGCAAATGCAAAACCACCCCTCATTCGCCTGGATGGCCCGGTGAATATGGTTTTTTGCTAACAACAAGCTTATGACTTTGTGATTTTTCATGATACAGCTATGACATTTTGTACATAGATTATTTACATAAAAATACTAGTCACGTGTTTCGGGTTTTGCATAGGTAGGTATACTAAAACTAATGTTGTATCTAAACCGCTTTCCATGAGATACATTGGTAAATTCATTTGGTACGAAACTACGATCCTAATGAACTTAGTTACAAAAAGCTACGTAGAAATACAATTACCGTCACGGATCTTGAGCGATGACTTCAAATTGCGCAAAAGTCAAATATTCGATCTCTTTAGTGGTAGGTACAAAGTGAGACGCGGTGGCGGGAAGTGTCAGTGATTGGCTCGCCGCGCCATCGTGTCATATACGTCACTCCTGATTCGTTCCCTTCGTTCCTGCATGGATCTAACAACGAAGTCGATTGGCTCGCTAATGTATGGAATGCGCAAAGCGATCCCCACTCTGACGCCGATCGCTCAAGATCCGTTTCGGCAATTGTAGCTGGCAACCCAGATTTTTTAATCTAGTACCTGTAATATTTGAAGCAGAAACCAGAGCACTACAAAATCCACGACTATTGCTTTCTTGTAAAATATTTCAATTCGACTTATCTCAAAGATTTATAGTTTGGACTATGTGAATACCTATTGGATCTTTGATTCTTGTCTGTAAGGATTTATGCCTTTGGGATTGAACTGGAATTTTCAAATTAGACTATCATTGTAGTCTTATCTAGCAATTTATCTTTCTGTTAAATATTATTATCACAACAATTTTGTTCAGTACTTAAAATCTTTCTCAGCAAGTCATCGTTTAAAAAAAATCTACACTAATATTATAAAAAGGTAAAGTTTTTTTTTGTAGGAGATCTCTGAAAGTCCTAATCCGATTGCTAAATTTTTTTCACTAGTAGATAGCTGGTTTATTCCTGAGTTACCTAAGCTATATTTTATGTGGACGGGCAAAACTGCAGACAAAAGGTAGTCTACTACGAGTATCTTACCAACAGGAGCAAATAAAGATATACATGTTTACTGTTTGAGTCGCCTGACTGCTTACAGAGTTCATTTAGAGCTAGTTCTTTTTTTTTAATTTTATATCCTTTTCTATCTTCTCTAATTTATTGTCTTTTAACAGCCAGCTATTTTGTATAATATTTTGTGGAGTAACGTAGTTAGTTCATAAGTTACTACTATTGACTAAGTACCAATATTATTGTATTGTATACAGTTTGTTTAAACTGATATTATGAAGAGGAAAAGTTTGTTTTTTGTTTTTATGTTATTTTTATTTTATATTTTTAAGCTATTGCATAGCTTCTATCGCGGGCCTTGAGCGTGGAGACCGAATCCAGAAATTCCGTAACGAAAATAACCTAACACCCCCCACTCATTTGTTTTCTTATCGGTCACTACGCTCAAAAAGTGTAACTTCAATTAATATCAAAGAAAAAAAAAACAAAGGAAAAAAAACTGCATAAATAAAATAAATAAATAATTATAATTGCATAACTTGATAAAAATTGCTATGCAATAGCTTTACCGCGGCAGTTCCCGAGTGCCACACGAGTGTCTTTTTTTTGGTCTGGTCCATTTGCTAAAATTTTTTCACCGGTTTAATATCGGTGAATCGACTGCATTGTTTCTGAGTGACCTAGGCTATATTTTATGTACGCGGATGAAGCCGCAGGCAAAAGCTAGTGTAAAATAAAATTATAAATGGCGTTTTGTTGTCCTAGGTCATCTAAGCATTGTCAAACTTTTCTTGCATTTAGATATAAGAAGATATTTCTCACTGCGTCAATGATGGGTTAAAATACACGGAGACAATACGTTTTAACGCAGTTCCCTTTGTTCTTTGTTTTTCTTAGTTTATGACTATACTACCTGCTGTCAGCGGCTTCGCCCGCGTGAATGTAGAAAATTGTATCCAGCCTCACTATAAAAAATAATTACTTGATTGGACAGTTAGCCGATTTTTTTTTCGTTTCGATTGTCATACTTTTGCTGACTAAAACCCACCTGTGTTCCTTCAATTGTTCTTTGCATTCCAGGGCTACGGTAACCTTGGCAGGAATTCAAAACACCTTGGACAATCGTCTACGCTTACAATAAGTAATATTCTCTAGGGCCAAAAACGTTAGAATGCCATTTAACATATTGTAATGTTATTGCAGTATTTGGCAGGTAATGTCTCGTCAGCCTTCTCGGCAAGCTTTGCTGATGTAACCATACACTAAAGGTAGGTAGCACTACACAGCTCACCTCCAGGCGTTCCAGAAACAAAGGGTCTTGACAAACAGACGAACAGACATCAAAGTGATCCTATCCCTAGAAGGGTTTTTTTTTCGGTGGGCAAAAAACATCCAAATGACATCCCCCGCCCTTGGGTGGAGCGGTAAATAGTGTCAGACTTTTACTTACTAAAAAACCCACCCCGTTCCTTCGTTGCCTTTCATACTAAGGCCGAGCCTTCCTTTCAGAAGCAGTCCCTTGACCTCTTACGATCCTATAAGGGTTCCGTTTTTGCCTTTTGAGGTACGGAACCCTAAAAAAAGCCTTAAAAAACTTAATCGCTTAGGGTGAGTTACGCCATTTAACTATAACGATAACAAAGCCGTTAACAGTTGTCAAATCATCAAATTGACCAATAGACGGCCGTTTCATGGCTGGTTATGGTTTAGTTATCGTTATAGTTAAAGGGTACAACTCACCCTTAGTTGTTTCCATAACTTCTGTTAGTTAGTAAGTTTTGTTGCTAGTCTCATAAATCAGTGTTAAAGTTATCATCTCAATCAAGACGTGAACCAAGCAAAGGGCACGAGACAGACCGTTTCACCACTTTCAAATCATAGTTCCTGATAATAATTTGCAACTGACAGACAAAATGTTATTTTAATACAGGATACGATTACCTTTCTGTCTGATAAGCTCAGATTAAGTTATCAGAACCTTATCAGTGAACGGTGAAACGGGTTTTAGAAGACAAGCGTCGCGGAGTCAGGATACCGTCCTAATAACATTATTATATGATTAGTTATTTACTATTGCGGACTGAATAGTCTAGAGATCAACTTTGGCAACTGGTTAAAACCTATCTAGGTACCTAATGCGTGTTAGGCTATGGTCTAAGAACGCAAAGGGCAACTGAAGAATGTACGTGTGATTTTAATCATTCAAAAGTCTGACACGCCTTCTCGCTGCACCCAAAGCGGAAGAAGTATTTGAATGATTTCCCACCTTAAAAAATAGTCTTCGCACATAATAGTTTAGTAATAATAATAGTAAAGTAAACTAAAATTAAATAAATAAAAGAAATATTAAATAAAAAATAAAGATATACTTATATAATGTGATCCTCGACAAATATTCACACACTACACAAATCTAGTTGTTGTAAAGCCTCGGAAAGCATGTTAGTAAATTCATTGGTTTTGCACCTTTTTTTTATGGTGGGAAAAATCATCCAATGATAATCCCCGCTCTTGGGGAGCGGGAGATAGTGTCAGACTCTTACTGACTAAAAGACCCATCCCGTTCCTTCTAGCCTGAAGGCCTGAAGGCTCGAGCCCCGGTATGAATACCGGTGCTCGAGTTCCCTTTCGGATAACCCTGGCCCCAGTAGGCTTCGACCCGGCTGGGTCCCTGCTGTTGCTGACAACTCCTTGAGGCGCGCGGGAACAGTGCGCGCCGTCGACGACTTGGGCTTGGTCCGGACAGTTACCGTACGACCGGACAGCGAGCTACCCATTGCTCACTGTCCGCAAGCACGCGCCTACGGTGGGCGGAATTGGTTTTGCACCTGATCTCTCCCCGGTCATGACGGCTTGTTGTCCTATCGCACTTTAATAAAAAAAGAACAGAGAGTGTACCTGTATTCGCGAATGAGTAAAATATGATGAAAAACTTGAGCCTTTCAGAGAATATTGGATTTTTAACTAGAATAACTGAAAATCTATAGGTGTAGTGCACAAAGACTTAACTGAATATAAAATAAGTAACAATAAAAGAAATAATACCAGAAACAGAAAAACATACGAATTCTTACGTTTACATTGTAAATGACGTCGAAGACAACGCACATGATGACAAACAACCATATATGAACAAGATAATATTTTGACAAAGTAAAAATTCTTAGAACCATATTTTACGAGTATGGACTGCTTTTTATGAAGTGCTAGTAACAAATATTGTAACAAAAGATTTATGATCAAAAGTTCATCAACTTCATGCTGTACTTGACCATTTCAAAGTCTTCAAAACAATGGCTTTAACTTTGAAGATTAGGTCATAAATCCTCACGTTGGCAGTGTTAGTACGACCATTACTAAAATTGTATTATTAAGCTATTGCATAGCTTCTATCGCGGGCCTTGAGCGTGGAGACCGAATCCAGAAATTCCGTAACGAAAATAACCTAACACCACGCTCAAAAAACAAATGAGTGGAGGACTCATTTGTTTTTTGAGCGTGGTGACCGATAAGAAAACAAATGAGTGAACAATCAATCAAAATTCAATCCAATGTGTGAAAGTGTAACTTCAATTAATATCAAAGAAAAAAAAACAAAGGAAAAAAATGATATGTAATAGCTTTACCGCGGCAGTCCCCGAGTGCCACACGTCTTTTTTTTTGTTTTACTACCAGTCTTCAATGTAGTCGATATATTTGATTTTCTTGACTAACATAATTTTGTGATCACAGCTAGTGTGGTTTTGTGGCTCTAACTTAGCAATCATGCAAGCCTATAAAACATGAAGTCTAAAAACCAGTCTGTAAATGAACCCGTCGCACTTGAACAGTCTGAGATTATAACAGCTTGCTGATAGGCTGATTCTTCTTTTTAATCTGACCCCAATATGGTTATCATCATCTGTGTCTGTGTTTCCTGATAGCTACAGCAAGTCAAAAGTGAATTGGTTACTTCTAGGCAAGCGTGCTCCATGATCTGCCACATCATCACTTACCATCAGGTGAGATAGTGGTCAAACGCGAGCCTATCAATAATAAAAAAAAACCTGCCTTTGTCCTGTGTTATTTAGGGTCAGCGCAATACGTTTTCTTCTTCCATTCTGTTCTGTTATGCTATGACAAACCCCCTTATTCCTCACATAATCCAAACATCTTCTCTTTGAACTCCCTCTACCTTTCCATCCATCCACATGTGTAACTCATAATATTTTGTCTCTTCGACTATTTTTTTTTCTCTATATCTTTTATGTTTATTGTTCGATTTTTGTAGATTTACTGTCCCGCACACGGACCTCAAAAAAAACGCTAGAAGCGGCCGCAAAAAACGGCTGAAGCGCGCGACACCTCTTGCTCCCTTCAGGTGAAGCTTGAAGCCGCATCAAGCGTCTTTTTTTGTGGCGGCACCACCGCATTGATACGAGCTACAAAAAGGGCCGCCTCAAAATGAAGCTTGAAGCGGCGTTTTTTTGAAGCCCGTGTGTGGGGACAGTTAGTCTATTTATTTATTTATTTATTAGAACTTTATGCAACGCACAGGTAAAAAGGCGGACTTAATGCCTTAGGCATTCTCTACCAGTCAACCTAGGGTGGTGAAGAGAAAAACATGGCAGGTGCACAAAAAAAAAACAACAAAAAATGGATTAGGTATTAAGAAAAATAAGGGTGCAAATGTATATACATATATAACTAAAATAGAAATACATATATATTTATTATAATATACACCTACATATATATTTATATAAAGTAGCAGGGGGGGTCTATATGTTAGTTTTAGATATGGGTGCTCTTTAACAATACCAAAACATTTTATATATAAAATACAGTTAGTAAAGGGGAAATAGATAAACCTGACTCACGTCATCTTCTTCATCATTCTACACATTTAATTGACATATTCCTCCAAACAAATTGGTAAAAGCCTTCCGATACATTCGAAAGGTTTTTACCAATTTGTCTCTCATTATTTCAGATGGATCGCCTTCGAAAAATTTATTAAATTTGCATACCAGACAGCTAAGTATCTCAAGGTTAAAGGGCCTCGGGTAATCGTTAAAAATGTCAAAGGATAGTAACCAAATATTCACGAATAAAAGCGCTTTCAAGAAAACAGAAATAATTCTAGCTTTTTTAGAAAAAACTATTCGATTTTAGGCAGCCAATTTAAAAACCATCTATAAAAGGATCGTACTTTCCGTTTGCTTGCTTTAATTTAAATGTCTTATTGGTCTGTACTCTGTTCAAAATTACATTAGAAATTTATAAATACTTTTTTTACACCACCTGCTCGATAATGTCGTTTTACACGTCATACAAACCTCACTTAAAGCAAGTCATTATATACCTAGGGAGATAATGCAGTATGGCCGATCCCTAGGGAATAATGAGATTTGAATTTGGAGCATCTAGAATCGTCAACATTGTGAATTAAAATGTAGGCGCATCGAATAAGTTGACTCGAAATTCAAAACAAAGAGTATGTAATCACTATGATTCAAAATGGCCACTAACAAAAAAAGAAAATAGAATATAACCTGACGACATGGGAGCATTATAGAAAATTGAAAACATAGAATCTTGGAGTAGTGAATTTTGTTTGTTTGATGAACTTATAAATATAATACTTATATTTCTCTAATATATGATTTGGTCTACCAAATTGTCTTTTAATTATCTCACAGATTGTGTAAAAAGTAGAGTATGCAACACGGGGATAAAGCTGTCTTTGTCTTGGGCGGTTTAAATTCCTCACTTCACTCAGGTTTCTTTATTAACTCCCTCGCAATGCTCGGGAGTTAATTTTATAAATCCCTCACTATCGTTCGGGATTAAAATCAGCAACCTTCGTTTCGTTCGGAATTCAACATGCCGCCCGCGACTTAAAGACACTGCTTTATCCCCTAGTCACATAATAATTTTACTTTTATTACTGTACGTTCAACCGATTTTGACTTTTATTACGTTCGTAGCGTGACAAATGGCGGTTGCAGTAAATAGTTGGTATTGTAACAACTTTTTTGCCCTTAATGACATCCTTATGCCTACGAAATAGATTTTAAAATCGGTTGAACAGACAGTAAAAAAGATTTCTTTAAATTTCTTATTGCGAACAGGGTACCTGTAAATGCTATGGTAGCTTAGAATCCAAGGAAGATGTTCTAACAGGGACATCGTATGAAGTGATGAAGTTTTTTTTATACGATATAAACTAGTACTTGACTGCGATCCCATCTGATGGTAAGCAGTGATACAATCGTTGATGGTGAAACGCACTAGTTTATTAAGAGCCTATTCACTCTAGCCTTAAGGATACCTATGTTATAATGGGATGGGAAGACCGCTGCAGGCAAATTGTAGGAATCCTTCAATGTACACAGTATAAATGACGCTATTTCGGCAAAACTTTATAGTTATTTTAATTTGAATCTACGAAACATGTCTGTAGTCACGAAAGCGAATGGTGTTTGATAGATAAAGGGTCTTAGCGGTATACCTATTCTATTATTATTGTGTTCTAGTCCGCTTACAACGGACAGAAATGCATTCCTAACGCGCTACGGCCCGGTTGAGCTTGAGCACAATCTAATCGGACTGCATAATCGAATGCCACCATGACTGGCACCGTATGTCTTGGATTAAAATTATATAATGGTTCGGAAGTTTATGGACCGCTTCTCAAACACAACGTGTGTTTGAAACTGGCAACGCAAAAGGGAATGTAAGTTTATTATTCAACTGAATTGCTTATTGTCATCATCTTTCTGCATTAATCCAATTTTATTTGGAGTCGGTGCAAACCGTTTTTTTATTCCATTTCCAGTCACGCTATCACCGATTGACTATTCTTCTAGATCACTTTTTACACAATCCGTCCTTTTTTATACTCTCCCCCTTCCTCTTCATCCCTTTACATGTAAACACATTACTCTTAGTAACATGCTTTTCATCCTTCCTGTTCACATGACTATACCAAGACAAACAATTTGGAACCTTTAACCTCGACTTTTCAGTCACTTTTAAACTTCCTCCAATGTACGAGTACTCAATTTCTTGTACTAATAATAACTTATTAATGGCTACTATTTGAATTTAATCTATCATGAATTAAATCATGCTCAGGAAGTCAGACTAATATAAGAAAAGATGCTAGATCCTAGTTACGAGTGTCTTAAATAAACGACTATTATCATCATTAATAAGATTAGTACCTATATATATTGATATTATATCCACATATGTACGTAAAAAACTTAAGTATTAATATTAATTATACAAGATTTAACTGTCCTCTATTGTGATCTATTAATTTCAGATAATTTAAATATCACTGTTAAGTATTTAGCTCTCATAAGCGGATACACACTTTCAAGTTTCAAGAACATGTACCCAATTATGTTAGTCTTTATTTAATTTCAGTAGCAAACACTACGAGATCATTATGAAATAATTGCTAAATTCGCGTGTGCGCATGCAAGTAACTGTATATCACTGAATAAAGATCTAAGTATGAACAAATGTGTGTAAATTATGTAACTGTCGGTGGAGTAATGAAAATGTGTAAACAAATGGACTCACTAGGGTTGCCTCCCATATTATATTTTAGTAATAATGTACACCTCTACACCAATACTATAAAGTGGTAAAGTTTTGTTTGTAGGAGGTAATCTCTAGAAGTACTGGTCTGATTGCGATAATTTTTTCACCGTTAGAAAGCTGCTTTATTCCTGAGTGACATAAACTATATTTTATATATGCAGGCGAAGCCGGCAAAAGCCAGCAATAAATAAAGTTTATTTGGAACAACATAAGTTGTTGAAAACGAAAATAGCGACAAAAGTAAAATACTGTAGCGCAGTTATTAACGCCCAATTTAAAACAAATACACTCAGACATTATTCTAGATTATCGTAAAATAAGTGAAAATATAAAATAAGTAAGACAATGTTACAGATATAATTAGTCAATTGAACTTTAGGCAAATAATATAGATCGTAATATTTACTAGGATTCCATACAAGAGCAAAATACGTTAGTAAATCGTAGTTTAGGGGAGTACAAAAATGTTTGAGTTCACCAATATCTATAATACGAGTCTAAGACAAAATTGTTTAGGAATTTGATTCATATTACTTTTGTATATTTTTCATCTTTATTTTTTTCATCTTTATCTTTATTACTTTTGTTTATTTTTCATCTTTGACGCTTAAAGAATACGCCAGCAAAATTTTAAACAATATTCTGTAGAGCGATCTCTAGCATCATACACTCGTATCTCATAATTCTCAAAGTTTTCTACACGAGTTCACAATTTTATTTCTATTTCTGTGAGAAAGTTACAAAAATGGAACCGCTATTAGGCTAGAATTTCAAGCTTGCTCCGCTTATTTTAGTCCGACTTTGACGATAATTGGTTAATCTTTTTTTTTCTTAAAATTAATAACAAAAATAATTATGTATTATTTGCAATGATTTGTAAAAAAACACTATATTTCTTCCATGAAAAAGTGGCAACCCTAGTTCCCAGGTACTGAGATTTGTGCAAGTTGTTACATTATATATATTTTTTTAATTCTCTTGCTTGGTGAGTACCGGCCCACTCTGTCTCCTGAAGAAAAGGCTCTAGTCTCAACGGTGAAGCTAGAACAACATTAGACCGCACACGTGGACCAGACCTGATTTGTAAGTAGCACGACGTCGCGCGGCGTGGATCTAGTGTAGCTCTACAAATCTAGTTTCCGTATAAAATGTTTGGAGACCGACGCGCACAAACCGGCGTGTGTGACACACGTGTGCACAGTGTAGTTCTACCTTGAGAACATTATAAGACTGATTTTGCTATCTCATGTATGTTAGGTACTTGTCATGTTTTTTTATACTATAGATATTATAAATGTAGCTGGAAGTGGAGTATATTTCGGAAAGGAGTCTTTAGATATGGAGAAATTTACAGTGGACCAATAAAACATTGTCATTTTCGAAATAAAAAAAGAAGTACCTATCTATACTATTTTACTATGGGTTTCCCTGCGGCTTAACCCACGTATTATATGTATAACGCGTATTATGTGTTCGTATAACCTAGGTATAGCCAGCTTCCAAAAATGGGCTTTGCAACACTAAAAGAATTTAACAAGTCAACAAACAAACAAAGTATTTAACTCATTAATTATTAGTACAGATAGATCCTGATCTATCTTTTAATCTATCTAGTAAATACACGGCTTAGCTCCTGAGCCTGAGATTCTTTTGTAAATAAATCACAACGACCTGGGAGGAATGTCTAGGTATTTTTATCCGACTTCAAAAAAAGGAGAAGGTTCTCAATTCGTTGTACAATTGTACTTTTATTATTTTTCTTACCTTAGAATTCCGTTGTTTAAGGATCGATTTGCATTTTTTTTTCTACTTTTAATAAGATATGCTTTCAGATTGTCCAGTCCCCAAATTAAAGTTTTGCAGTTATTTTCTGAGGCTTCGTGTTTTGAATATCGTTTTTATATTTGGTTTAAACGACATTATATAAAAATTAAAGATTCAAACACATAAATCTTTTAGGAAATAATAGTTCATCTGACAAACGAACAGAATGCACAACTAATAATTAATTAAAACATAATTAACTAATTGGAGTTAAGAAATTATCCTTCTGATGAACGGATACAATTGAAAGTAACATTATAAATAAATTATTTAGCAAGATAATGTTACTTACCAAGTAACATTTCGAATGAATTATTTGGCAAGAAATTTCCTAACCAAATCCAAGGTTAGAACTAGCTCAGATTTACCTAGGTCTTAACTCTTTACCTTAAAATTTAAACTTTCGCTTTATTTAATTGACAAAACGGAACAAATCTATAAGCGGGTTATATTACGACAACTGTGTCTCGTGGAAGTGACCTTAGCTTTATAATTGGGATAAAATATTTTGTCTTTTTTTTTTTACTTGCCATAACTGTCCCACTGCTGAGCAAAAGCCTCCCCTGAGACATTCTTTTATTATTGAGTAAAATATTTAAATTGATAATTTAATTTCCGTTTTTTTTTTACTGTATTTTTAATTTGTTAGGTAGGGGAACGCCCGCAACAACCAAAAAACCACTAAAGATTAATTTAAAATATTTTTAAGTAAAAAAAACACAAAAACTTACCTGTCAAAAAAAACAGAAACAATAAATCCAAAAACAAAAAAAAAGTTCCGACGTAAACAAATTCTTACGAACTTCAAAAATTATCGATAACTATCCGATGCGCGTGCGTCGAACGCGCTTTACCACAACTAACAGTGCCCTACCACGGCATTCGTGAAACACAGGGTTGCCCCTACTACGGGTAAGTACTACAATCGCTGTGCGTGTATGTTGGATACTATAATATGATAGAGTTATTACAGCTATATGGTCAGTAGTTGAAGAAATTATGGTCTCAAGTTTATACTCAGAAATATTTTTTATAGATACAAACAGCATGGTATCTCCCCAGGCTTGGGAAAGAGGTCGGTCAGGCTGGAATTGGACGGAGGAAAGTCAGATGTTAAAGCTTATAGTCTCTTGAACATCATCATCATCATCATTTCAGCCGATATACGTCCACCGCAGGACATAGGTCTCCCCCAAGTGTCACCACAATGAACGATCCTGTGCGTCTTGCATCCATCGGTTTCCTACAACCTTCACCAGGTCATCGGTCCACCCGGTAGGAGGCCTACCAACGCAAGTCCCTAGAACATCTGGCCGAAATTAAACAGGCACAACACTCGTACCCGCCTAGGCGGCAGTGCGAGTATCTGAGCATTTAATTGCAGCCATCTGCGCCCGTATAGAGCCCCGCTTAAATCCATTTTCTTCGCGAAATATTGGTCTATATATAAGTATACTATGTGCATTTTGAAGAATATTTAACCACCAATTTTTATATGTAATTTTTTTTTTAAACATTTAAGCCGTTTCAAAGGAATAGGGAAAAGTTGCGAAATCGCTAAATATTTTTTAAGAAAAAATATTAGTAGCCCGAAAAAATCAATAGTTGATATTATATTGTTGTTTATTAATCTATAATTATTATTTTTTTCAAACCTAATAACCTGGCCGTTACAGAGGAGTAGGCTTCAGAAAGTCATTGTTTTATGGCACTGCTCGGGCGCTTGGGCCTTAAGGTAACTGGATAGAGATCTATCTACTGTAGCGTACCTAACGCGTTGGCTCATTATGATAATGATTTACGAAATAAAGTAACAACTTGATGTTACTTTAAGTTGTCAAGTGCGTGTTATGTGCTCTGTGCCATTCACAGAACAAGATAATGATTATCAACAGCCAATCGAATCACAAATCGTGATAATCTGAAGGATGCGAGACGATTAGGATCGGACGTAGTGACGACACTTAAGGGAGGCAATGGCCGCCTTCTGGCTTAAATAATGATGATGCACTACATTACTTGAGTTTTATGGGTCGTGGGACTATTTGGACCGGGACTGCGATGTAATTAAAAAAAAAAGGCATTAACCAAAAAAAAATTATTGTCATTATGGTCACAAAATACTCCTAAAAAAAAATTATAGGTAAAAGTTGGGAACGCGCTCCCAGTTCAGAGAGCCACAACCCAGTTTCATTACACTACATTAATTGAAGACTGCGAAACTTTATGTATTTTGAGTGATGAAAACAATGCAGAAGAAAATTATAATATTTTATATGAAATTTTACATAATAAATGAAAATAATATAAATAGTACCTAGTACCTATCAGATCCAACTCCATCTTTCAGACACATTACATTAAAATCTAGGTAGATATTCAATAAATAGTACCTACCAGATCCAAGTCCACCTTTCAGACACATTACATTAAAATCTTGGTATTCTTTTCCAATTGTGCGTACGAGTACAACTAAGAAATGGATTTCCCGCCGGAGTCTGTTTCCAACTACAACCAGGGGATATTTCATTCAAGAGTGAATAGGTTAATCGTCGCTTTCCATCAGGTGAGATAGCAATCAAAAGCGAGTATATGGGTGTTTTTAATATCGTGCGGAATTCAGAAAATTTCAAAATGCAAAAAAAACGCCTCCCGCATGCTTATTCCTACATTTATTAAAACAATACAATACATATTTGCGGGGGTTACGGGTGTGGAGTAATCCCACATGCGCGATCAAAACCGCACTATATTAAAAACACCCTAACAATAATAAAACATCATGTAAAGAGAAGACCAGCAGTAGCATAGCATAAAGCTGATACTTTCAATAAAAAAATAGTATTTAGAAAGCTTGTAAACATTTAAAAAAAAACGCCGCCACAAAAAAACGCCAGAAGCGGCCAAAAAAAAAATAGAAGCGGCCGCAAAAAACAGCTGAAGCGCGCGCGACACCTTGTGTCCAGAGAAGCTTGAAACAGCTTCAAGCGTTTTTTTGTGGCGGCACCGCCGCACACGAGCCACAAAAAGGCCACCTCAAAAAGAAGCTTGAAGCGGCGTTTTTTTGTGGCCCGTGTGCAGGTACAGTAAGAGTAAAATGATTTAGGTCAGTGCACTTCCAACCTTTTTCATTAAATGTAGCAACAATTAATCATGTCTTATGTCAAAATCTCCACGGCATCTGTTATTCTTACTTAATTTGGGTAACTCGTAACGAAAGTCTGATTAAAGAATTGGCCAATTTGGCAAAATTAATTGACATTTCCAATTTAGTCTGGGCTATTTATAAATCTATACATGTAAATTAAATTGAAGTGTCAGTTTGTAATTTGTAATTGATATTACAAATTACAAACTGACACTTCTAAATGATATTTTTTTTGATAAATGGTAATGAAATACAGGGAAAACAGATTTTTTAAAATTTTTTGTATCTGTCGGTCTATCTGTTGGTCCCAGCCAATCTCCGAAATGGCTGAAACGATTTTAATCAGACTTCAACTAATAGACAACTGATGTTATAAATACAGTCTGTCAAGAAAGTCATGAAAAGAATGTTTTGGGAACTACTGTTTTTGCTAATACTGGCAACACTGAATAATTGTTAAGCTGAGTACCTGAACTGTCACGTCGTATCTGTGTGGTTGATTTTTTATAATATTTCGGTGCTATTTCGAGTTTTTTTAATCGTGTAAGCGTTAAGATACAAAAAATGAATCGAAATGTTCATAAGAGCGGTGCGAGACAAATTATATTTAAAGTTTTTCAAGGGTGTATGGCCGAAATAAAAGGTGGGAGTGCTGGGACGAACAAAGACGATGTTTATGGTCGAACAGCAAAGTTAACCGGTACGTAAATATATTCTAAAGTTTAACACACTAACGGAAATATAATGTTTTAACAATCTTCTGTTTTTAAGTACAATTTATCTATCTTTAACATTGTTTATGTCTTGCTAAGGTTATGAAATTTACCTACAATTTATTATACTACCACTTAACGGTTTTGATATTTTGGTGTTTTTTATTTAGATATGATAAATGTATTTGTATATTTAACATACTTATCTTTATTGACTTCAGGTGTTTCCGAAAGTACAGTTCGGCGCATTGTGGACTAAGGCATGAAGAATGGAGATAAATTTTCAACGCTTGGAAAACACAGGAAAGGCCGACCTACGAAACAAACTACGAGTCAGATGTTGGCCGGTTTCATTTTGAAGAAGTTGCAGGCAACATTTCTGGAGTCGAATACCTGGACTCTGATTATTTGGATTCGGATTAATAAAGATTTATTTCATAAACTTTTTATTTTTGCAATGAGCTCATACCTATCGATACTCAGCGCCATGCTGACGGCAGTGCAGAGAGGCAAAACATCGTGATTTGCACTTTGTTACACAGCTACACAGTTTACACAGCTGAAAGGACTAAAACAAGGGTTGATCAAACCAGACATTCTTATGAATATAAAACCAGATATTCAGAAGAATGTCTGTTTTGATAAACTCTTACGTGTAGGTACGTAGGATAAACATATAATTATCCTAATAAGCAAATAGAGAAGTATGGTTTCGTCGCAATGTTTATAAAACAAAATTCAGACTGGTAGAGAATGCCTAAGGCATTAACTCCGCCTTTGTACTTTTGTGTTGGATGAAGTTTTAATAAATAAATGAGAACTACTCTAACTATTATGTATCAGTTAAAATTAAACGTCACTTGAATGAAAATTAGTTCTAATAAAAATGTTGTTCGCCACTACGACAGAGTTAGTACTTTTATTTATAGGGAGCCACTACCAATGAAAGTCAAAACTCGTTTGCAAGCATGTAATAAATAGATAGACGAGTGTCAGATAGATCGGTAAAATAATGTACCTACACGGCAGTAAAGGGACCGTAAATCGGTAATTATTATTTTATAAATAAAAGTATCAATATCTTTTAGTCGAAATTTATTGGGATACCATGTTTAATGATGGTGGCGTCCTCCCTTCTTTTCATGACTTTCTTGACAGACTGTAGTAACTTGGTTATATTTTATTTTAGAAAAAAAAGTATTACGCGAAAAAAATCAAAAACCTTCTCGAAATTGTAACCAAATGGCGAACGAAGAACAGACGAAGTCACAGGACACGGCTAGTCGAAATTGTGACTTAAAAAAATATTGATAAATTCAAGAGGGACATCGAAAACGTATTCACTCAATAGCCTGAGTGATTGGGTCAGTACAGATCCCCAAAAAAGCTAAAATGTTTGCGTTCTACATAGTTTTTTGCCATGTTTTTATCTCAGTCTGACTTTTTGACAAGTGAGGTTTCTAACTGAAAATGCAACTACGATGGTCAACTAAAAAAAGGATCCTCCTCCTTGCGTCGTGTTCCTCAATGCTGAGGGTCGTGACCTCCCTGCTTCATCACTTTAGCCTTTATGATGTTCTTCCATCTGTTTCTGTCTCTGGCGGTGTGAAGGGCATTGTACATCGTAGAGTCAAGAGCGGAGCGGATCTGGTCTGATCTGGCGGAAAAAAAGGATATACACCGTTAAATTTTAATCGTAGGTAGGTATGGTACACGGGCTGATGAAAGCCACAAAGCACTAGTACCTACTTATTTAAAACTATAGCAACCAAACTGATTTTGAATCTAACCCTTAGAAACTTTGTAATCATCCTTTAGGACACTTCCTAGAATTTCTGTTTATTCCCTAGGCTTAGTGCTGACATCTCTACATATACATAAAATTGGAGTGTTTGTTTGCAATATTGAAATAACCGCTTTTTACTACATGCATATGAATATATAATATATACGGTACATACACCAAAATAACATTTTTTACAATTTTTGTTTGTCTGTTTGTTCCGGCTAATCTCTAAAATGACTAAATTTATTTTAGAAAAAATTAATTCAAAATCCACGCGAACGAAGTCTCGGGCACAGCTAGTCTATATAGGGTGTCTGGTAATTAGTGAACGATAGTTAAAAACGTGATTGTGCTCATGATAACAAACAATTTTTATTATGGGAGCAAAGCCGAAATCGCGAAAAAAATGTCAGCTGTTCAGTACAGCTGATTTTTTTTCGCGATTTCAGGTCACAGTCACCCTATATATATCAAAGGAGAAACTGGCTGCCATATCAACGCACAAATGAAGCTGCTAGAAGCAGTAACATGAACTTTTGCAAGGCTACCTTTTATGACGTAGGCAAGCACTAAGAAATAATTTTCAAAAATTCACTCCCTATGGAATTCTAGGGGCCCAGCAGGGTCGAAGCCTACTGGCTCTACCGGCTCCGTAATGAAAGGCAACGAAGGAACGGAGTAGGTTTTCTAGTCAATAAAAGTTTGATGCTATCTCCCGTTCCATCCAAGGGCGGGGGATGTCTGGCTGATATTTACCCACCGAAAAAAAAAACCCTAAGAGAATGAAACGCGAGTCTATAGTTTTTATTGAGAAACCTATGTTCTCGCGGGCGGAGCCGCTGCCAGAAGCTAGTACTAGATAATAAACAACAGTAGTACCTAGAAAATTAATTATTAATGAGTCATTTTCAGACATTGTAGTGATGCTGTGGTTTCTTAGACCTTGACAAGCCCTAAGTCTAAAATTATTAAAGATACAAATTAATTTACGACATTTTCGAGGAAAGCTGTAGGCATCTAATCATCCTTCAGTATCAAAGTGATCGAAAGAAAACTTATAGTTTTGATTTTTTGTTTAATAATCTCTGTACTTGATCTAAAAACTAACATGTAGTAAGTAGGTATTGTCAGCCATTCTCTAGGCACAAAATAGATAGTTACAAAAGTCAATCTACATACATAGCGCGCTCGAGCAACGCACACATAGACACCGCTCACGGGCACGATATCTCGGAGCGTCTCGGACTATTCGTCGAACAGTTCCGGCTGAAACGCTCATTAGTGTGCGTCCACCGAGCGTAGGTATGAAAAGTGAAGTACATACGAGTACGTATGAGATTGTCTTCTGTACCTATCTATTTTGCGCTTCAGGTTTGCCAACATAATAATATTGTAACAAAGATTCGCAATACAATACGCAAGTCTTGTGTGGGCAAATACTGTGCTAATGATGGGCTACCTCTCTAATGAGAGAAACCTAACTGCGAATATACAGAACCAGGGCTGTCTTTTGCTAATTCAGAGGGGTTTTATTGAAATTAAAAATGTAAAGGAGAATTTAGTGCATGAGAGTTTTAAACTTTTGAATACCGTACCTAATTAGAGAGAAAAATACAATAAGAGAGAGACATAATAGGAAGACAACGCTGGCGTTCGCTTGGGGTTTAACGAATAGGCAAGTTGCCGTAAAAAATGTAATTAGTCAGTCTTAGATTATTTAAAAATAAGGGACACGTATATTTTTATTTGTAAATTAAACCAAAAATGACAAAGATATAGCCCATTGAAGTTACGTGAAACGTCACGCCGTGCTACATTTTTTCGCACGGGGTGACGTCACACGTAACTTTAATGGGCTATATCTTTGTTATTTTTTGTTTCATCGAAAAAAGAAAAAATACGTGTCCAATATTTTTTTTATAATCTAAAATACGGACTAAATTTTATTTAGTCCGTATTACACACGTAATCACGACACGTTTAGTGATTACATTTTTGTAATTTTGACCCTGGTAACAGTAAGTAGGTATGTATGAAATGAAATAAGTAAATACATGAATGATGTAGAAAATTTCAGTGACATTCGAGTCAGTTCAACGCAGAATACTTACTTCAACTTGACTGCAGTTCAAATTTGTATCTTTTTTTATTACCCGACTGTAAGAAGGTCAGTTCTGCGAGCAATGTGCCCTGCCCACTGCCACATAAGTTTGGCGATCCTTCGGTCTAATGTCGACGCAACAGGTCGCGCAGCCATGGTGTCTCGGTGATATATAGTTCTTACAGTAACTCGGAATTTCGGAATTTTCTTTGCGTGAACGCGTCAGAGATGAAGATATCCGCAGGAGAACCAAGGTCGCCGACATAGCCCGAAGGATCGCCAAATATAAGTGGCAATATCCCGGAGAAATATAGCCCTATGTCTTCATAAGACGCCCATTGTAAGCGACTATGTTTCAGTGACATATATCATCAATGGCAACACGCACTGGTCATAGACTTTCGTCTCACTGTGGTACTGACTAAAAAAGAAACAATTGTTAAAACAAACCAAGAATTTCAATAAACATGGCGATGATACGTGGCGACAACTTCCTTGATTCTGACGGACATAAATAAAGAAGTCTCCACACTTCCTCCGACACTAGATCAATCAACTATCAACCTTAAGATCACGTCACTACGTCTTGTATTCATATATCACTAAACCTTCGCTTGTCATTCTATAGATTCATTCTTTTCCTTATAATAAAATCAAATTGCGCCAATTTTCCTTTTACCTGGGAAATTCTGCAATGACTTCTAGTGAAAGGGTGTGTAAGACTTTTACTGGCTAAAATCCACCTGTGTCCTTCAGTTGCCTCGTATTTTCCATGAACACGGTATCTGTTTCGAATGTTCCCCTAATTCACTTCGAAAATTGATGTTTCGATTTTCATTATAACATCGATACCTATCGATTTAAATAAAAACATTTAAAAATATAAAAAACTAGGTTTTGCCCGCAGCTTTGCCCGCGTATACTCAAGAATAAATCAGCTTTCTATAGTGAAAAATTTTTAGTAATCGGACCAATATTTCCAGAGATTACCTCCTACAAACAAGAAAAAACCAACTTTACCTCTTTATTATATTAGTGTAGATAGTTGTCCGCTGGTGTCAGGACCAGGGTCCAAGCTACCGGCGGTCAGGGCTCCAGAGAAAGGAACCTCCTGACTATACGAGCCGTGTCCAGGAGTACCGCTTTCTGAATCAAGCCCTTGATTCAGCCGCCCAACGAGAGCCTTCTAAGATGTTTGTCGAAGCTCTTGGCTTGGCTATTAAGCCATTGGCTACATTATTATTAATAATTATGGAAGGTTCACGTTTGACCACTATCTCTCCTGATGGTAAGCGATGATGCGGTCGTTGATGGAGCCTAGAAGTAACTTATTCACTCTCGACTTAAAGACCCCAGGTAGTAGGCCTATTACCTACATTTTTTCCCACAACCATAGACAGTTAAGAGGAAATGACAGACTTTTACCGACTAAAACCCTACCTATTTTCCTTCGTGGAGGCGATTGGCGGCAACGATCTCTCGCGCCGGGGCTTGGTACAAGCCATGGCCCGAAGCGGAGTGGCAGGCGGACACCTCCTTCTGCGAAGCAGTAATGCTAGCAAAGGAGGCCCTCACGCCCCAACCACCAGAATCCCGATTCCGGTTTCCAGTCACTGTAGTCGCGGGCTTACGTAAGGCAAGCAATGGGTAACGCGCCGTCCGACCGTCTGGTAACAGTCCGGATCGAGCCCAAGAAATTTCAGGAAACCGTAGAGGCTCAGCAGGGTCTAAGCCTACTGGGGCCAAGGCTTGGCTTTTGAAAGAAAACTCGGCTCTGTATGTCAAGCAACGAAAGAACAGGTGTGGTATTTTTTTTTTTCATTCAGTTGGCCTTTGAGTTCTAAGGCCCTGGTAACGCTTTTGAACAAACCCATAACTGTTCTATTACATATCTTACGATAAATTTTACATAATTTCAACTTAAATGTTTTTAACCACGTGATAAATATTTAGAGGGCTATTTAAATTATTTAATTGCTATGACTTAACTTTACCACAGACCTACATGCAATGACATACTAATTAAGATAGCAATATCAATTAAGTAAATTACATAATTTAATCACTAGTAGAGGTATATAGGTTAAACCTAGAAATTATTTTGACCTTAACTTAGATACTTGTAAAACGTTTAAATCTAAATTATCTTCTATAATCCTGTTCAAATAACTCTGTGCACACCGCTAAATTTTAATCGTTTTAATCCCGTGGAGGGTCGATCCGGTACATGAAACACTATCGATTTATAATTAGTATCTAATTAGTTTTCTTTCTTTCTTTTCGATTTATAATTAGTTTTCATTTCGACTGTAGGTAGTTTCTACGCAACGCCGACTATTAACTACAGGTAATTGAACTCGCTCAGCTGACGTTTTCTTAAAGAAATTAATTTTGTACATGCGTAAATTAATAAGTTTTGAAAAAAACGTACTTTATTTTTTAATTTTATCTTTACAAATCGATAGTGTTTCATGTACCGGATAGACCCTCAAAGGATTAAAACGATTAAAATTTAACGGTGTATATTGGCACAAGATATTGACCTGCACAGCCGCGGAAATAGATTTGACTGCATCGGTAAGAAAGCCTGCGCTTGCGCAGTTGTTAAGTTGACGGTTGCATTACTATGATTATTGCCTAATGCACACATAAGTGGAAAACTACATAGTGTAGAGTTTCTTTATGTTTTCCGCGTGGTTCGTAACATGTGGGTGGGGCAACGTGGAGTGTATGCAACTAACTAGTATATTCTATGACCATTGAGAAGCAACAGATATATTTTACTAGCCTTTTTAACGGCTCACAACCTGTGGTCCGCTAGATCCATAATGTAGTTCGCAAAAAGTTTAAAATTTTAAAGTTTCCGGCTAAAAATTACCTAACATTGATAAGAACTAATTTTGAGTTACTGCTGCTGAAGTAATGTTAAGTTTTAGTAAATTGTCTTCTGGATTTTGGGTTCCAGGCTGATAAAAACATTCCTTCTGGTTTTGAGTGCCTTTCCGTCGGCAAAAATCTCCCGTGGTCTACCCTTTGGAAGTCTCTGAAACGACTGCGAACCCAGGGGAACAGATAAGTCACGCTAATTTGATTAATCGGAGATAAAAATGTCGAGGAAACGGGTAAAGGGGTGCGCATGTAAAATTGTATTATCTACACACTATTTCACACCACATTCTCGCTCTCTCTTACCCAAAATTAGTAGTCATAGACAACATTACTATGGAAGAAGTAACGAAGTACTGGGCCAACAAAGCTTTTCTTGAGGGTAGGAACTCATCAAAATCTTGTCTTACTCTGGGCGGAACATGAGTGAGGATGAACACAAAGTGCTAAACCCAATCGTGTTCCTTTAATTGCTCTTTATCGCTGCCCGTGGGACCACAGACTACATTGAATATACTGAGACTGAGTAATAATCAAATATATTCAATGTGTTCTGTGGTTCCAGGGGTAGCAGTGGCTCTTTTGGACAATCCTTCAGCCCTGGCAGGCCTGGCGCGCCTGTTAGGGCTAAGCTACAATGTAGAAGACACGGAAGGATCTCATAGAAGAGTTAGTATTACATCATTCTGCTATCTTCTTCTGTTTCTACTAAGTATGTCAGTTGCATTCGATTCCAACAAGTCATTCACCCGTATGCAATTCATCAGTCATAGCAGAGTCATCAAGCTCTGACCGCAAGTTCACAATGATTGCATTTACGTTGGTTCAACGAATTTATGAATGAAAACATGTAAAAATCTTTAATAACGTTGTGCCTATCTGCGGTTTCTTATTGCGTTGCCTCACGCGGAGTCATGCCTGATTGATGTTCGTGAGATTTGTCACAAACATCCGATACATCCACAGAACAGATGAACAGGTTTTAATGGCTTTGTGGGCGGGGCACGCGTTCCACAAAGTAGGGAAAGAAAGAAAGAAAGAAAGAAAGAAAATTTATTTGTCAAACATGCGTTTACATAAACTGACATAACAGACATGCAAGGTGTTAAATTAATATTGTGTAATGAGCGTCCATGTTTTGCCAATAACGGCGTACAAATGTTTTAGTTATAAAAATTACATTTAATTGCATTTACATATTATAGTCATTTCAAAATTTCTAAATTCCATTACAAAATACATAAAATAAATAATTAATTGATGTCAAGATGTCAAGTATAAGTGTATTATAGTCAAAAATAAATTAAATTAAATTATGTCCAGTAAATTCATAATATTATGTAGTCAAAAATTCACATTATTAAGTTGGAATAGAAAAGTCCTTTTCATTCAAAAAATTTAAAACATTATAGTACACTTTATTAACTAAAAAACTTCTCAGTTTTTTTTTGAAAAGTGACAAGGGCAGTTCTCTCCAACTTTTAGGCCATTTATTGAATATCATAGGAGCCATACAGAAAACACTTTTGCGCATGAGGGATGTTCTCGCAGGATGAGAGCATATCTTACTGTTGTCACGCCTGTTACGTGGGACTACTTCATCTATTCGTTTAAATCGGTGTGGATTTGTTTTGACAAATACAGCTACCTCTAAAATGTATAGACATGGCAAAGTAAGTATTTTATATTTTTTAAAGTATGGCACGCAACTATCAGTAGGTTTAATTTTAAATATTGAACGAATGCATCTCTTTTGAGCCTTGAACACCGAGTCTTTATCTGTTGAGTTGCCCCAAAAAATGACACCATAGCGTAGATGGGATTCTGTTAAACCATAGTAGGCTGTAAGTAAGGCCTCCACACTTATTAAAGACGACAATGTGTGCAGGGCATAGGCAGATTTACTAATTTTCTTGCATAAGATTTCGATATGGGCTTTCCAATTCAGGGCAATGCTCATAGTTCAACTACCAATATCAATCTAGCGATCTAAGTGTGCGTGGTCCGTTAATTGCGTAACGTACGTTCATATTTGTTTATCGCATGTAGAGGAGTTAAAGGATATGAGACAAGCCGCGACACTCATTGTATGTACATAGTACAAATCGGAAGGTATTAACTTTCGAACCCCTGTCATTTTTTCTGTGATTGTATCCAGAAGCACGAGCCCAGTTGGTCTACTTACGTTAGAAAAGCTATTTCGAGAGATCACCTACGAGGTAACGGTGGTGCTCTGCCCAGGTGGTGCACACCTCTACCGTATGCTCCACCATGTCCTCCTGGCGGTCCTACAATGGTGATAATTTTATTATAGATGGTATTGACTTCAGCAGGGGTGTAGCTACCGCCATATCAGCCATAACATTGATACAGGGCCCCCGGGCTACAGGGGCCCTGATATGTGCCAAAAATCATAAAGTTTTCATTATCCACTGGCCACCTCCATCCTGATCTATCGCGACTCCGTCTCACAGTTTTGATACAGGGCCCCTTTTGAGACTAGCTATGCCCCTGGACTTCTTAAGGCCGACTCGATACATGTCATTTACAGTTAAAATCATTAGAATGTGTTGCAGCCGCATTCGAATCGAAGGAACTCAAAGTAACTCAAAAAGGTAAGTTAGATTAGGCATTATGGTTGAAAGACTATAGTTATAAAAATAAAAACCCTTTAAAAATGAAGACCACAAACCTACCAAAATCCGATCACTAGTGCGTCCAACATTACGTGTCGTAAGATGTCTCCACCGCAACGTTACGTGTTACCGGCAGGTCGCAAGTCAACCATGCAGATTGTGTAGATGTTGCCCGTACTCAGGTTACGCTGTGCAATTTCTTCTCGATTTCACCACAACTGTAGCAAACTTCAAGCTTTCCTTTTCGATTATGGTTGATTTTATATTGGTGTTGTGATGCAATATAAAATACTCATAATATACAAGTATTTACCTATTTTCAGAATCGGCTACCGAATCGATTTCAAGCCTACTGGGGCCAGGGTTATCCGAAAGGGCGCTCGAGCCCCGGTATGAAAGCTTGAAGGAACGGGATGGGTTTTTTAATCAGTAAGAGTTTGACACTATCTCCCGCTTCACCCAGAGCGGGGGATGTCATTGGATGATGAAAAAAAAAGCTATTTTCAAAATAGGTAGGTATTTTTGTTTCATAAATTGATACCAAACTAAATCTCGATGGCGATAATAGTTTATTTGGTACAAAAACAAAATATAGACAAAAAAAATGCAAAAGTTAAAACTGTGTTGCAGCTATCTACTTCTAGTGAGAATGGGAATGGTCGATGCCGATATTATTTGCCTACAAATATGATAACTAAAATACACCAAGTGTAAGTAAATTTAATAAAGAATAAACTCAGTACTTTATCTTCATTATGATTGTAACTTAGGCCTCTCGCCCACGGTAACATCTTGTAGCGATGCTGTAGCGCGTTCGCATCGATATAGTCGCAATGCTGTAGCGCGTTGTCCATTTTTCTATAGCGCTTATTAATGCGACTAAGGGTCAACTCACACCGAAAGAGCGGCGAAGGGCAGCGACCCGTTTACCGTTCATAGAATTCGCTGGAATTCCCGCGGCGCCGCGGGCATCCGCGCGACTCGTTCGAGTTTCTCATGCGATAATAAGTATTAGGTACAGCAATGAAAATAAAGTTAAAACTCATATGACACTGAAACTGCGATCCGCTTCGCTGCGATTCGACGCTCTTTTGGTGGGAGTTGACCCTAACGCGCGTCAGTAGCCGCTTACGAAACGCGCGACAGCATCGCTACAAAAAGTCGTCGTGGGCAAGGGGGCTAAATCTAACTTTTGAATTTTAGAAATATCGTTCACGTAGTCGATCCATGTTTTAAAGAAGGCAGTTGATACACAAAATAGATATGTACAGAAGACAATCTCATGTATTTACTTCACTTTTTATACCTACGCTCGGTGGACGCACACTAATGAGAGTTTGAGTCGGAACTGAAACGCGACCGAGATATCGTGTCCGTGAGCGGTCTGTGTGCGTTGCTCGAGCGCGCTTTGTTTGTAGATTGACTTCTGTACCTATCTATTTTGTGGTTGATATTTAGACTTATTAGCTTTACCCAGGCCAAAGTGGAAAATTATCCCAACCAAGGGGTTACACTCCCGGGATAAAAAGTCTTATCATAATAATAATATGTTCTATTGAACATTGTCCACTAGTACGTCAGATTTGATCCATATCCATTAATTGAACGTAAAGAAGTAATAAACGCACACACACATACAAACAAACAAGCTTTTAGTGTGACAATAAAACCACTATGTAATAAAATCGAATTCTTTTATTGACGAAAAAATTCAATAATAAGTATCTAGTACATAATGTAAACTTATTTTACTGACGAAAAAATTCAATAATGATAACATTATTTTACAAAACTTTGCTAAATAATAGCTGCTCTTTTTACAGCCTCTCTGATAGTGTATTCTATTTGAGGTAAGATTACACATTTAAACAAACCTAATACTGTTCGCTCAACCGATTTTGACTTTTATTCCGTAAGCATAAGGATGGCATTAAAAGCAAAAAAAAAATGGTTACTATACCAACTATTTTACTGCAGCCGCCATTTATCATGCCACCAACGCAATAAAGGTTAATATCGGTTGAACGGACGGGTTTGATAAAATGTCTCATTTTAACGCGAATGGAGTATAGTGAGATTTTTTTAAAGAACTCCACGAACCAGATCGTCACACGTAGACCACGTATGCCGATCTGGGCGCGTCCGACTCCATACATTTTATATGGAAACTAGACTTGTAGAGCTACACTAGATCCACGCCACACGACGTCGTTCTACTTACAAATCAGGCGTAGTCCACGTGTGGGTCGGTCTAATGTAGTTCTAACTTTAAACCTTCTCTTGTCTAGATATGTAGGTACAAACTATTGCAATACGGAAATATTGCAAAATCAATTAATTAATTAACCATGGAGTTTCTCACCAGTTCTTCTTCATAGGAAACGACCTATTGGAACCGTGCTCTAACTTCTAACGTTTTATATGTGCCCATATTATAGGCTTGTGTGAAATAAAAATAAAAATATTTTGTATTTGAATTCAAACGCCAACGATGTAGTGCGTCGATTCCTATATTATTAGCCTATTATTAAGATAACTAATTTCTATAAATCAGTACTTGAATTATGATTATCACTTAATTTTCTAATTGAGGTGTATGAAGGTGTGCATTAAGCCAGAATTACACTGCTCACATATGTGCCAAGTACGCCGATCTGGGTGCGTCAGTCTCTAGACTTGTAGAGCTACATTTTATCCGCGCCACGCGATTGTCCTACGTACAAATCTGACGTGTTAAGGTCATAGCACACTTAAACGTCTCTGCTAAAACAGCGCTCCCGCCCAGCACCGCCTTAAAAAATAGACGACTGCTCGCAGTCCACGCAACGTCACCTAGTAGACACCCAGCAGTCCACGCGGCGACAGCTAGTAGACGGCCAGCTGTCCACCCGCCGACTGCTCTCGCTTTTGTGCAGATACTGACCGAATGGGCGCGCGGACACCGCGGCGACCGCTCGTCTACAACGTGCGGCCAGCGAGGCGTCAACTACCGAGCAGTCCGACGGCGGTAAGCTCTGCTAATTTATGATGCCAATGTAAAATATATCTTAAGAGCAATATTTAAAGCCCATATTTGAATAATATTCTTTTTGCCGGATGGGAGCAGAGTCGTGTAAGTGAGCTAAGACCTTTACACGTGTGCGTCGGTCAAATGTAGTTCTAACTCTAGTAGTTTTGAGTTGAGCTACACGAATAGGTACTGACAAATGCTTGCACTGCCAGGACAGGTTCACTCAAATGAGAAGATACCAATCTACATGACTTTCAATCGTGGAAATCACAGACACAATAGAAAGACAATAGGTGCGCGAACGCCGGCGTTCGCTTGGGGTTTAAAAGACACTTCGACCCCTGAGTTTGTTTCGGTGTTTCTTCTTAGGGTACACCGGTCTCATCTAGTTTAAATTGACGAAAAAAATTACGTGTAAAAGTGTTTTTAAAAACCTATAATTTTGCAAAATAAATATAATTTTTACATTTGTTTTGCAAAAAGGAATTTTTACATTGACATTTAAAATTTACGTTCACAAACTCGCAATAAAGCTATAGGACAGGTAATCTTTTTCGAGTCAACTATCCGTAGATATTGTTAAAAATACATTTACAAGTATGATCCCCAATTAAATACCGATTAATTTTATAGACAAGTACAGATAATATTATAATGTTCCACCACCATTTTTGAGATCAATATGTTTAAAAACTTTAAATTCAAATTAAGAATTCGATATAATTAGGAAATCAACTCTGTCATATAAGGATAAAGTTCAAATTGTATTGCAACCCAGACGGTTGGAAGTCCTCCCACAAGATTGACCGATGACCTGGTTAGGGGCGCGAGAATCCGATGGATGCGAGACGCACAGGATCGGTCACTATGGCGACGCTTGGGGGAGGCCCATGTCCAACAGCGGACGTCTTTCGGCGATAAGACCTTTTTTTTAATCCTTATTAGCCTGCTATTGGTATTGATCATGCCTGATTGCAAGCAATGGATTAGTGATGTAACGAATATTCGCATTCGCGCGTATATTAGCACATTTTTACATTCACATTCGAATTCACAAGAAACATGCAAATATTTGGCAATTTTTCTTGACAAACAAAAAGGCATTTGAGTATTGATTGAACGGATATAGAATGATAATAATACAACTGAAGTGAAGAATGTTAAAATTCAACAAATATTTGCGGACAATATTCGCGAATATTATAAGCCAACATGAATATATTCGCGAATATTGTTTGCGTATATTCGTCAAAATTAAACATTCTTTACATCAGTTGTATTATCACTCTATATCCGTTCAATCAATACTTAAATACCTTTGTCAAGAAAAATTGCCAAATATTCACATGTTTCTTGTGAATTCTGCGAATATTCGCGAATGCGTATGCGAATATTCGTTACATCACTACAATGGATTAGGTTACCACAGAGCAAGCGAGTCTACGACAGAGCAAGCGAGCCTACAAGTTGATTTTTCAGTCTTACTTTGAACACCAATCACTTAACCATAACTTAAACATTAACTTAACCATTTATTTGTTACTTCTTTCCAAGGTGCAAATAGTTTGTTTTCTTATTAAATGAGTTTTATTCTATTTTCTTATCAGTACTGGCTTGTACTACTCCAGTTTGTGGAGGTACCCTTACTATGGAATCATTACTAACAGTAGCCTGAGGTTGGTCTGTACTGCTCACTTTCAACGCTTCGAGTTGTGAAGAAATGTAGTGTTCTGATATATGGGTGCGGAGTTCTGTTTTCAATCTGAAGCTTTCGCTGCACTGATTACATCTGGAAAACAAAATAGTGTTTAATTATATTTAAGATTATAGGAAAACCGTAGGAAAAATGGCTAAAGTATGCGCCACATAACAAAAAAATAACGGTCATTGCCCCCACATTTGTTAATACTATTAATTTCAAAAAAGGAAATAAAGACATAAAGCTATCACGAATCAACATGTATCGTGATCTTTTACATTTTTTAGTAATGAAAAACAGTTAGTGTTGGGATTTTATCCGATTAAATACTCAAAATGATTAAATACTCAATAAATACTCGTTTTTATTGGATAAATACTCGATTACAAACGAGTATTTATTCATTTTGAGTATTTAATCGGATAAAATCCCAACACTAAAAACAGTTAATTGTTTGTTTTTCGGGTACCTACGCAGATATTAAGAAAAGGTCAATGTACTTTATTCCACTGTTATCTAGCGCCAACTTTAGTCTTATAAAATATAGCTTAATTGCAATATTTTATTCGGAGCGACTACCCCAATCTGGCTTCTATAACAACCCAGTTACTGAAGATGGTACGCTTTGGTATGACTGATTTTTGGAATTTCGGATTTCTCACAACCCGAAACGACAGTTATCATCATCATATCAGCCGAAAGACGTCCATTGTTGGACATAGGCCTCCCCTACGCGTCGCCACATCTACCAGTCCTATGCGTCACGCATCAATCAAATTTCGGCGACCCTGACCAGATCATCGGTCCACCTTGTTGGAGGCCTCCCAACGCTGCGTCTTCCGGTGCGTGATCGCCACTCCAGAACTTTTCGTCCCCATCGACCATCTGTTCTGCGTGCAATGTGCCCTGCCCATTGTCACTGAAGTTAGGCGATTCTTCGAGCTATGTCGGAAACTTTGGAGAACCAGCGGATATCTTCATCGACAACGAGAGTCACAGTCGGACTTCATCTACAAATGACAGCCGAATCTAAAAGCTGAACGTTCTTTTCGAAGTAAGGACCCCTCCGTACAAGTTAGCTGCTGTTTTTATTCGGCCACAGGCTCTTAATTCTCATTATTTTTGTTATCGCCAAATAGTATCACTACCAGCCATTATTTGAGGCAGCCTCATCTGCTCGACCAAATCGACTCGTCAAAAAACACTTAAGGGCCAAGCGCCCGAAAAGTGCCTTATAACAGTGATTTTCTGAGGACTACTCCTCCGTAACGGCTAGGTCAATTGGTTTGAAAAAAATATATGTTTATTATAGATTCATGAACAATAATATCAACATTTGATTTTTTCGTGCAATTAATACTTTTGTCAAAAAAAAATATTTAGCAATTTCGCAACTTTTCCCTACTCCTTCGAAACGGTTTGGACCTTTAGAAACATTTTTACACATAAAAATTGGTGGTTAAATATTCTTCAAAGTGAACATTGCATATGTAAATCAATCAATATCTCACAGAGAAAATGAATTTAAAGCGCTTTCCGGGCGCTGCTGGCCGCAAATAAATGCACAGATTTGCGTACTGCCGCCTAGGCGAGTGCGAGAGTTGCGTTCACATAATTTCGGTCAGATGGTTCAAGGGACTATACGCCTTAAATACCCAGTGGGTTACCATGACATTTAAAGTAAGATTTATTTATATATTTAACTATTTATGTACACACAAAAATAACAGAAAAAGATACCACATAAGAAACATTAGTACAAAGGTACTGCTTATTTCCAAAGAATTTTCTTCCAGCAGACCTGCGAAAGGAGAAATCAAAAAGAAATGTAGACCATAGTGTGTAGGAAGCAAAAGAAGAATGTGTGAAGTCTTAATCCAAAGTATGTTTTAATTAAATATATAACTTCTACTATAAATACATATTAAATAATAAACAACATAATACATACAATATATATGTAAATAAATATCACAGTTGAGAGGAAAGATAGTGCTCTTTTACTCGATTTTTTTAAAGTGAGATTGGTTAAGATTGTTTGCCAGTGTGGGTATAGATGGCGCTAGACAACCTGTATAGCTCTCTCACCCACACTGGAATAAATAAAATAATCTTACTTTAAACGTCATGGTAACCCATCTTGTCTCAAATAAATAATCCCCCGTTCCGAGTCACGATAACATTGCTGTTAGCGCGTCAACAAATCGCTGATGGATCGCTCGGAACGGCTGTTGGCGAGCTAACATTGATTGGCCTGTTGGTCTCGTGGTTAGTGGCCGTGACTGCTATGCCGGAGGTCGTGAGTTCGATACCCTCCGGCCACCGTAGGCGCGGGCTTGCGGACAGTGAGCAATGGGCAGCTCGCTGTCCGGCCGTCCGGTGACTGTCCGGACCAAGCCCAAGTCGTCGAAGGCGCGCACTGTTCCCGCGCACCTCAAGGAGTTGTCAGCAACAGCAAGGACCCAGCCAGGTCGAAGCCTAGTGAGGCCAGGGTTATCCGAAAGGAAACTCGAGCCTCAGTACGAAGGCTAGAAGGAACGAGGTGGGTCTTTTAGTCAGTAAGAGTCTGACACTATCTCTCGCTCCGCCCAAGAGCGTGTGTTGACATTGGATGATTTTTCCCACCAAAAAAAACAGGACAAATGTTTGTGTGGTATTTGAAAGAATTCCAGGACAATCGAAATGGAGCCCAAGCGTCCAATACTTTATTGAAAAATTGTATTAAAGTTTCCAAAAGAAAAAGAAAACAAAATTACAAGTCAATTGTTAAAAGTAACGAAAGATCAGTTAATCTCCTTAATTAGTAAGTCATTTCATTGCTAAAAATATAGCAACACTTTTTCCTTAATGTTGGCAATACGGCAAAGGAACTTCAAATGTGAAACGCACTATACTTTGCGAAGCACGGAGGAAACTCGGCAAACGTAGTTTAACCTCGAAATAATGACTACTATACTTACTTATAAGGAGTATTTCCTAAATGCGCGCGCGTATGTTTCAGCAAGTCGCCGCTTTGTGTAAAGCTTCGATCACAAAGCTCGCACTTGTAGGGTCTTTCACCCGTGTGTATTCTAGTATGCCGCTTCAGGTGGTCCTTGGATGAAAACCTGCAATGCAAAAAATAAAATGATTAAAAGTATTTTTTTTTTTTAAATCAACATTTTAAAAAGCACCGTGTCTTCTCGTTATATTAGGCGCGAGCCAGACAGAAGAGACGTAACACGCAGACGGAGCACCGACATTTGTCTCTACCGCGTCCTTTTCATACAAAATGTATAGAAGCGTCACGACGCGAAACATACAGAAAAGACGGGGCGCGGGCGCAGCGCTTTTACGTCTGCGCTGCGCCCTTTGTTCAAAACACACAGGAGAGACGGGGGGCGGATGTGGCGGAGACGAGGACGGGATGCGGCGGGGGCGAAGACGGGACGCGGGGTGGTATGCCAGCCGCGCCGCGCCGGGCGAACGGTCTCACTCTCTCGTCTCACCCAATCAGACTGTTGAATGCTGACTGCGCAACTACGTCGCGTCTCCGCCCCGTCTCTTCTATATAATTTAAAAAGTCACGTCCGCGTCTCGTCTCCGCCCCGTTCGCGACGCGTCCTAGTCTTACGTCTCTTCTGTGTAGCCCGCGCCTTAGTCGCCGTCTTTTAGTTATACTCTAGTTAGTCTATAGTTAGTCATGATTACAATAGATGGCACTGTAATGGAGCCTTTCCACGTGTTTCCGTAACGGCCTGGTTACGACTTCTGTCTTAACTGCGAGTGGCGCGGCGAGCGGGGCAGCATCGGTAAGCAGGCTCCGAGTGCTATGAGCGGTGTCTCGTGGCGTGCTTATTTTTTTTTTTTTTTGTGTTTCTTACTTTTGATCTTATAGCTCGCCACCCCGGGTTTATATGCCGTTCACAGCGGCAAAGTCATGAATGGGCCTTAATGGAGTGAAGCCAAGAGGACCAGTGAAAAAGAGCGAGTATTTCCATTGAAGCGGAGCGGGGCGAAGAGCTACTGGGAGGAATTGAGCTACTCTCCGCTATGTGCTTTCCACTCGTTACCCTGCACCATTCTGTATGGCTCAAGTTCGCGTTTTTAATTGTTTTATTTTTATGACTGGCCTGTTGGTCTAGTGGTTAGTGGCCCTGACTGCTATACCACAGGATGTGGGTTCGATTCCCACCCAGGACAAATGTTTGTGTGATGAGCACGATCATTAGTTCTGTGTCTAATATCTGTGTCTAATTCATCTATAATATGTATGTATTTAGAAATATATAAGTATGTTTGTCAGTTATCTAGTACCCATAACAAAAGCTCTGCTTAGCTTGGGACTAGACGTCATTGTGTGCTAGTTGTGGATTATTATTATTATTTTATTTAAAAGTCCATTCAGCTGTACTCCACCCCTCTCTGCCAAAGTAAGCCTGATTGGCCACCATGATCGAAAACATCAAAATAATGAAGATTTATTATCACTTACTTCATAAGGCAGGTCTCACACTGGAAAGGCTTGATACCCAGATGCCGTAGCTTGTGTTTCTTCAGAGAACTGCACTTGGTGAATGTTGCAGTACATTCATCGCATGCATATGATTTGATACCAGTGTGAGTTACGCCATGGGACTTTAGTTCACCTGAAATTATTGTAAGTTATAATTTAATGGAAGCTCGTTCCCACAGCGTAATATTGTTTAAAAAAAAATACAGAGGTTACATAAGATTTAATTAGCATTTAGGACTAGGAGGATATCCTCATGGAAAAATCCAAATAACCGTTATTTCAATTAGAAAAAATCAAATTGTTACTAAGAAAAAATTATGCTTCATATCAAGGTTTAGCAGAAGTATTGAGACTAAAAGTTTACTTTTGTGTCAAAATTGCATGTTAACGCAGCGAGCTTATTCCTGCAGTATTGCTTTCCTAACTCATCCTCCGCTCTTATAGACCCACCCCAGAGTTGCTTTTATAACCCATCTCACTGTATAAGTCAGCCCATCCTGCAGCATCGCTTTCAGAGTTCATTCCACAGTATTAAGTCATTCAATGATAGTGATAATGTAGCCTACTATTCCTAAAATAAGGTTTTCAAAGCTACAGTTCTTTGAAATTTTAACTTTTATGAACTTACCTTTACTTACAAACTTCGTAGGACACAAGTTACAGGCAAATAACTTCAATCCTAAATGCCGCTTTGTATGCTGGTTCAAATTCGTACTTGAATCAAACCTTTTGCCACAAGTCGGACATAAGTAAGGCTTCCCTCTCGTATGGATCTTCAAATGATTTGTTAAAGTAGATAGATGAGCAAAAGCCTTTGGACATATCGGACAGGAATGAGGTTTTATTCCATTGTGCCTATTCTCGTGTTCTGTTAACATAGCTTTTGTTGAGAATGACTTTGGACATGCGGAACATTTGAACGGGCGGTTGTTTTCGTGAGATAATTCATGTCTTTTTAAGTGAGATGTTTTTTTAAATACTTTGCTACACACTGAACATGATAAGACTCTGTCTTTTGATACATGTTTTCTTTTATGAGCAGCTAAAGAGTTTGTTGATTTGAAATTTGCTGAACAAATGTCACATTGTATTTTTTGGGCTGTGTCAGAATTAATTTCTGTAATGTAAGATTTACCTTTGGTATCCGATCTGTGTGTGAGTAAATGTTCAACGTATTTATAATTGAATAGAAAAGTTTTTGAACAGATGTTACAGATGTACTGTTTGTGTTTATGTTTCCGTTTATGACTGTTTAGTTTTGTTTGGGACTTGAACTGTTTGCTACAAATTTCACATTTTAGTTCCATATTTGGCTGCTTTGCTGACTGTTCTTCCCGATGACTTGCATCTGATATATCTGAGTACAATGTTGCTAGATTTTGGTGAATAATTTCTTCTTTGACTTCCATTTCAGAATCAAAACTATCATCTAAGCAATTGTTTTCCATTTGAAATTGATTGTATTCATCTTCAATTTTAATTTCAACAAGCATATTATTTTTTGCCACATCTTTTTTATAGTCATCATTTATTTGGGTAAGATGCTCCCTCAATTCAGTGTCAGCATTTACCGCAGCGGTCTTAAATTCGTGAAAGTTCATTAAACAACTGAAGCAGCTATGGCATATGTTTTTTGGTAATCTGTCCTCCATGTCCAGCTGAAAATACAATGAGTTATAAGAGTAAAAACATTAGATTTTTGAAGCACAATATTCATAAGTCAAGTACATAGCCTTTTACTTGGTGTAGAAAAAAAGAGAAATATCCAATATTACTCTTTTTCTTATCTTACCTGTATTGAAGTATATAACGTTATCAATTCTGCAATATTTATATCTGTTCCTTTTCGAAATATTTCATACATTTCAGTGGAAACATCTCGTAGACACGTTCGACAACACTCATCAAAGTTTTTGGAATTTACATTCATTGTCGTTGGACTGGATATACCACAATATACACAGGAGATCGAGGATAAACTTATACTTCAAGTTACAGTAGTAAGTTATACTATTTATACATAGAATAGAAATTCACATAATTCGCAAACAATAAGCTTGGCTGGCAGAGATTTGTTTGATTTCAAACTTATTTTCCCGTACGTAATGTCAAAATTGACAGTGAGTGGCAGTGAAGTGAGTTTGTCATACTATATTGAAAGTTACTCGATTCTAATGCTGTTGGATGTATAGAATTTAATTGTTTAATGTATTGGATTTTTTTATTGTGTAATAACAGTGAATGGTGCTAACCAGCTTTTACAACTGATTTGGTTTTGGTGAAATATTAAAATTGGTGTTAGAAAGTAAGTAAAGTAAAGTAAGCACTTCACAGGGATAATTTGGTCATTAAAAGTACCCAATTTAAAGCAGCTTTCTCAAAGTACGAATTTCTACTTCATCTTCAAAAAAAGATGGCTGTTTTTTTAAGCTATTGCATAGCTTCTATCGCGGGCCTTGAGCGTGGAGACCGAATCCAGAAATTCCGTAACGAAAATAACCCAACACCCCCCACTCATTTGTTATCTTATCGGTCACCACGCTCAAAAAGTGTAACTGCATTAATATCAAAGAGAAAAAAAAAACAAAGGAAAAAAAATACTACATAGACAAAATAAATAAATAATTATAATTGCATAAGTTGATAAAAAATGCTATGCAATAGCTTTACCGCGGCAGTCCCGGAGTGCCACACGTCTTTTTTTTTAATAAAAATCGTAAATAATCGTAATACCTCGATCGAAATTGTTTTAAGAATACGAGTCGATTCCCATTAATTTGAATTGTACTTGTAGCACGTCACTACTAAACCTTTCATTCACATTCAGTTGAGCTGTCACTTCATCAAGTTCAACAACTTGTGTAATCATTTAAAAATTCACGCGTGCATAATTTAAAATTAAAAACACGAAATTAATCTCGATATTACGATTGTTTTCTACTTTACCGGTAAGTTGAAAGTAATTATTTTATCTTGTGTTTTCACGGTTTGTGCGTGTCAAGTATTTAAATTAAAATGAGCTATGTAATTTAATACCTGCGCAATAATGAGCTATTTTTTTTTCAATTATAGTATTTGATTGTTTTTACCTACAACAGTAATAAATTATACCAGTCAGTGTTTTTTTTCTTATTAATAGAAAAAACCGTATTTTTTATTTTATTTTGTTTAATATATTTTTTTACGGTTTTTTATTCTCACCACATGGACACCTCTAATTTTTAAATTACTACATATTCCAGTTTTCATAGAACTGGTCTCTTAAATCAGTGCTATGGTCTATTCACTTGTTAAAAAAAGGGATAGTCTTATACTTACCTACGATCTTTCTGTTCAAAGGAAAACTGATTCACTGATAAGTGCCCAATAATTTATTTAGCATACACCCTTGAAAACTTAAACCTCAATTTGACTGCACCCAATTTACAGCCTTGAGCTGATAACATAAAGTTTATTTTTGAAGTGCAGTGACTTAACCATTGCTCTGAGTATGGTTTAAATTCAAACATGATTGAAGTGCACATGTATGCACCAACTTTTTTATTCCACAAATGCAGATCAAGGTCTGTAAGTTTAAAATATATTGATTTTACCAACCTCTTACTTAATATATCCACTATTATGTTTCTTAATGCATTTAATACTTGAATATGTTGTTTAATGCTTATTATTGTTTGATGGTAGGTACTTATCGACTTTCTTCAATAAGTAAGCATTTTCTAAATTATCCTGCCATTATGGTCCGTAGTTTCCATTTTTTTTTTATGCTAATTTTAAGTGGGTAGATAGATAATTTATAAGATAATCCAATATATAAGTGGGTCATTTAGCCAATATAAAATGATAATTTTTGAATTTTAATTGTGTCGTTGAGAGTGTTAGAAACAAAATTATGAAAAATTCTTTTTAACTAAAATATCCCAGCTTACATTCCCTTACATTAGACAGTTTCACGAACTTGACAGTTACTTACCTAATCGCAAGTAAATTAAATAGATACGTACAAGTTATTCAAAAAACCACATTACTTATATAAAAAATGATTTGGTTATGTATATTTGTTTTGGTTGCGATAGCCGCGCTTTTCAAATATTTTATTTTAATTTATATGATAGGTACTCGTATGTTTAGATTTAGGCAACATCTCCGCGGGATCGCAAGTAATTTATGTACCTATAAATTTGCAAACGCATTTTTCATACATAACAATTAATGTAATCCTAATGTGTAAACATAGACTATTCAATCACTAGTTAATGCAGTAACTGATGTAAATTTGAAAAATTTACGTCACAAAATTGGAAAAGCACTTTTTATTTCTCGACGATGTTTTTTTTTACAGGCCACTATCTATTTTAAATGACCTTGTCATGTAGGTACAATATACAATTCAGTAAAAGTAAATGTATATTATAATCATCTTTATCTGTTTATATAATAAAAGGAAAAACTGACGGACTCTTAAATTTAACTACCTAGTTAGATTTAAGAGTTAGTTTTTTTACACAAAAAGTGCGTAATTTTTTCGTGTAACTTTCAGTACAAAATCACAGAAAATGGTAATCTTGACACCTTTACTGGTTTCGTCCCCACAGGTAAACTGTCACCAAACGCACTTTGTGACCTAAAATGGTCGTAGCGACGAAGCTGCTAAAGGAAAGTTTAAAATGCTATAATTGATTACTGGCCTTGAGTGCACCGCTGTTCGTGGGTCTCGCAGACCAACGTGCGGGTGTAAGAAAGTTTATTATGTATTAAAATGCACATACATCTGTATGGTTGCACCAGACAAGACCTACCTACCTATACATGCTTTCACCATACTATACTCAAGCACCAAGCGCGTGACATTTCCTTTTCTCGTGATCTATTTTAGGCACAACGCCAGATTGTAATAATTAAAACTAACTTCTGTTCAACTCACGCAAGATTCCTCAATAAAATTAATACATTACTTTCTCATCTGTGTCAAATTGTTACTGGAATAACGTTTTTCTATTTCTGATTATCATTTAATCTTCTTCGAAACTCCTGGTAATGGTTTTTCTATCCATTTTTTGCCGAACACTGAATCATAATTCGACCAAGTCACAATGACACCATAGTTCTAAATTAATGGTGCTTAACTCCATAGCAACGGCAAAAATCCTGTCAAAGTTGATTCAAATGCCTTTAAAAGTCATAATCAACAGAAAACTTTACCGTACGCTAGCTATAAAGCTCCTTGGTCATCATAAGATCGCATCAACATGTGTCCTGGAGCTCCGAAAGCGCATTTCCTAATCTTAACCGTAGCACTTGGCTCACATGTCGAGCAGGTGCCTGCTAGGGCTGCGGAATGGTTCCAAAGAGTTACTGGGGCAATGGAACGCAAAGAGTCCTTCAGTGACTCACGTAGGTTGTAGACAGAAAAATTGCCTTGATCCACTCAAAGTGGGAGAAGTTAATTAAAGATTTCTTGGTGATTTTCGAAAGGCATCCTAGGTGAAAGAAGAAAAATTGCCTTGTCTTCAAAGTGGAAAGAGCAAAATACATATATCTACTTAAATACATGTACTCTCATACAACCCACTTTTAATATTGTATCTTTAATTGGTTATTTGTTAAATATTATGACAGATGTTTTAGTCTAACACGTGCTAACGTTGAAAGACCTTGGCACTAGCAAAAATTCTACACAAAGATACATTGTTTGGAACTAATTGTTGTACTATTAAAGAAAGTTCCAGTGCCAACGTTTACACATGTCCGCACAAAAATATATTCGTGCATTCCCATGTGTCCCCTACGCGTACGTTATTCTATTTCTGTATAACGTTCTCTTGGCACTGTCTTCTCGTCTAATAGCAGTTTTAATGGTCCCTTATCATTTTCTGAATGAAACATTCGTAAATAACGAATGTAACTGTTATTTATAATGTTTTCATTATTATGGTTTTTATTTGTAACCTTTTGAAATCATGTTATAGCTATTGTATATTGTATGCATGCTGACAAACTTCTAGCAACATCAAAATAATACCTAACTATTATATTTTAAAACAAAAACTCTTATTAGGTTTTATTTTGAAATTTATTAGTTATTAATTTGTCATCAAATTTAACAACGCCAAAACTGCAATAGTGGTCGTATTTATCTAAATCTTACTAGACTACCTTTCAGCTCAGTTGATACTACAAATGCACAATCTATCCTTCTGATGTACCTACTTTAATGTAATTAAAAAAGAATGTTCTTTTTAATTAAATTAGAAGGTTATATGGGAAAATTGCTCACATTTTATTTATAACACACTTTGCTCGCTTCACTTTCAGCGCTGCATAATCTTGAGTCCAGGCATGAAATTTTCATTAACTGAGCTGCAGCACATCACGTTTCCAATATCCTAATTACGTAACAGATATCACCAGCCGTTTATTGCCATTGAACCTAACTGATAAGCTTCATTAGAGGTCGCTGTGACCTGCATAGTGTATAGTTTCATAAAACCCCACAAATCTTTAGTTGCGTGCCGGCAGCCGGAGCGTGTGGACGTGTTTTGTTTTCGCCATCTTTGTTTATATTTGGGAGCGAGTTTTTTAAGGTAAATTAATTAAGTTTTTGTGACTTTTTTGTTAACACATCGAAAATTTTCGGATTTAAATTGAAATTTTCTAAGAAGGAAAAACCATATGTTAGCACCTACATGTTGATGACCTTCGCTTATTAGTAACGTTTATCATTCAAAGTTATCTCATACACGAGAGTCGAGACATAGTAATTGCTCTTCTAATTATATGTATCATTGTAAGGTTTCAAGTCCAAATTAAATTGGAGATGAAATTAGAAAATCTTTGAATAATCTTGCACAGAATTCAATTTTGTCTGAAGGTTTTTTGTCGCAATGACGGAGTATTATTGAATTTTTAATAGAAATACACTTTACAAGTTCAAATTCAACCTTTGATCGACACGTAATAAATGTATATTGTTGAAGTATGTATAGCTGTCAGTAAATCTAATCATGATAAAAACTGACAAAAATTGGCGCCGCAATCTAATAGAGTTTTATGTCCTATCGCAATTTATCAAAAACTTACAATTGTACCTACAATGTAGGTACATAATTCACCTATAAACATGGACATAGCCACATGGCTATAAATAATGTACCTACAAAATATATAAACAGTTTATTTCTAGATCAAATAATCAAGGGTCATCGTTGTCCCTTGGACCCTATACAACTATTTGTTTGTGCATCGTAACAATTACAAGGATTAATGTCAATATAATGAAGATTACTGTCAATTGAAGCATTTATTGCTATTTGATAATAACTGCATATCGTGTCAATACCTAGAGAGGTCAAAGTCCGAAATAACCAGTTTTAAGAGAAATTACGGTTCTAAATATATGATAAAATGAAGATTAATTTATTCGGAATAATATTAAATCTGAGATTTATGTAAATAGTATAATTGGGGTATTCCACATTGTTAACTTAGAATTTTTAGTTCGTTTTACGAATTGATTTGTATTCAATATTTATGAAAATTTTCATCGAGTAGGTGTATAAAAAAAAAAGTTCAATGTCAGTTTATTAAAACGTTCATTTTGATATCAATTTTGAATTTTAAATCTCTATATAAAAAGTTTTAAGTACAAATCAACTATTTAAAAAAAAATATGACCCAGTCATGTGACTCGTTCGTTAATCTTTATTTGCATAACCACAACAAACAGGTAAGGGGTCGATGACCGGCATTGGCACTCGAGTGTGTTGCCAAACAACTGTACGTTGCGAGCACAAGTTGTGGTTCCGAGAGTAAAGCATCAAGAGAGAGCTACTAAAAGGTGTCTTGGACGTAGTTTTCAGTTTAAAAAAGAATTCTCAAATAGCTCTAGATTTATATAACCTTGCACAAAGAATTGAATGAGGTTCTGGGCGTCTAATTATTAAAGGAAACCATTATTGTACCTATTTACGTAAACTAACACCGAGTAAAAAATAATGACAATAAATATTAAAATATTTTTCTATTTTGATGTCAGCATTGATCATTATCGCTCTTTAAGTTTTTATAATCTATGTTTCTTGTTATTTCCAATTTCAAAAATTGTAAAATAGAATTAAGTAGGTAGTTACTAGTGATGTAAGTATCATTTAGGTAGATAGATGATATATTCGTTTTTCATTCACTTATCTCCTTATGTGTTCCAAACGGAATCTCTCTTCTGCATCATATACTGATGAAATAAAAATGACGACGTATTTAATGCACTTTTTCTAAAAACTAAATTAATTCATTTGTAAAACTTGCACTTATGTTATTGACTTATTGCATGTAAATCAAGTGACAAGTGCAGACTCGTGTTGTCGTGTAAATATAACTTTAAAGAAAAATAAATAATTATGTACCTACTTCATTTTAATGAAACTGGTAAAGTTACGTCATAATTATCTATCTAATGCCGTGCTTTTAAACCTATTAGGGTCTCTAACCGTCCTTGAGTTTAGCAACTTATGTCTAGACTAGGTATTAGCCTTATTAGAGGAAAGCCATACTTACCGACTTATGATTTGTGGTAAGTAGTATCGATTGACCGAGCCTTGTGTACTCAATGGGTACACAAATCACTAAGATTTGTGTACTTTGTCTTCGGGCGTGGTTATGTCATCAAATATTTATCAATAAGTAAAATGGCGCAATAACACATTTTTTCGACGTTTATCGTGATACTAGCAACTCGCCCTGGTTCGAACACTTCGAATTTTTGACTATTCTCTACTATAATATGCGTGTATCATGAATAACTTTCTCTATTGGTGAAAACAATATTACAATTGTCCATTTAACGCGATTACACTGACAGACAGTCGCGGTGGGGACGTCGTTTTACAATATATTGGGATTTTTGTGCCCAATTGTAAGCTAAGTCATCCCACAGGTCATGTTACGCAATTGCGGCAAATAGGCAAATTTTCCCTTTACCTTTTCACCTGTTTATTCTGGGAACAGATCTAAATATACACAGTTAGGGAAAGGCGAGGCGAATTCTTTTTAGGTCATCCAATTGATTCTTCCTCAAAGAAAAAACGTGGTAAGCTTGCTCATCTACATTACTGTTTTGATATTGATCGTTAGCTGCATTGCGGCTTCATTGTGAAAAGCATTGTGCTATATATTTTTATATTTATACCACTCATAATCAATACAGCTAACCCATTCAATAAGTACCTAGGTTACTACCAACGGAATATTTCATGTGCTCGAATCGCTTATACAGCATACCTTACCTAATTAAGTAGTCACGAACGAATAACTTTAAACCTTCCTACACTTTATTGATACTAGGTGTGAATTACTGCTCCTTTTCAAATATAATTCATTTGTTTAAACAACAGTTTTTACCAGAAATAGATCTCTCTAAACAGCTCCAAGTCTGACACTTAAATAGACACAAACACTTCTAGACAAATAGATGTAGGGACTACGAAATGGCAATTAATTAAAGCAATGCAAAAGAATCCTTGTATCAATGATCGTCGATTGATTTGTGTCTCCGCTGAAACAATCAGAAGCCTGAACAATGTTGAATGGTTGAAACGTATGCTATACGTATACATGTAATATCCATACTTAGACATCAATACATTACAACTTATAAACCTGCATTATGTGGTTTCTGTATCTACATTTCAAGTGGTCACAATGGGATCTAGTAAGTAATAGATTTATCCCTTGGTGTCAAGTGTTAATTAAAAATAACAACACACACTAGGAATTACTCTCTATCATAAGGCGTATTCACAAACAAATTAACTCAAAACAGAGCTTTCCCATCCCTTCGAAAGATAAATTCAAATTATAAAACGGGTTGGGCTCGAGAATTTTCGGAGTACATCGGAGTCCACAAATAAGAACGAGTAGTCAGTATTATGAACTAGTGCTTGACTGCGATTTCATCTGCTGATGGTAAGCAGTGATGCAAATGTTGACGGCGAGGCGCAATAATTCATGAGGAGCCTATTCACTCTAGCCTTAAAGACACCTAAATTATAGTCAGATGGGAAGACTGTAGCAGGCATTCCTATAGCTTTTATCAGAAACTGAAAGTACACAAGTGGGTGTCAGTCAGTAAAAATCGGATACTCTCTCTCATTCCATGCAAAGCGGGAAGAATGAGTTGATGATTGCCCACCTCAAAAAAAGGTATCAGCAAAAATTATTTGATGCATATCTCTAGCGTGTCTGATAAAATAAATAGGATATCGCATTTATAAGTGGTACTAGCCAGCTGTACGTAGTTATGACGGCAAGCCTACCTATATAGATAATCGTCTGTAATGTCCATTTGAGATTGTCTAACAACTAGCCGTTTTGTATTTCACTGATGATTCAACGTAACATCGAGTTAGGATAATAAGGAATCTCTTTCAATCATACTGCTAGAGTATTCATCATTCATTAATTGCAGACTGTAAGTAGCATAGGTGCAGTGACCGAGAAATGTGTTGAAATCGGATTTCCTGGTAAGCATTTGATTGCTAGGAATAAGGGACATGAAGTAACAAAAATCTAGAGTAAAAGATGGAATCTAAACAATGTTAAATGTTGATAAAAACGTACCTACGATGGGGACATTCTATCCCGAACACGCATAAATTGGGATAAGGAAAAGCACCGGAGCATGATTATTTTAGAGTCGATAAGGTATTGACAAGATTTGTGAACTTGAAGCCTGCAAAGTCAAACCCTGACATAAGCTTTAAGCCAGTTTAGCTCTTCTGCCAAACTACAATATGAGATATTAAATCTCGATTTACGAGCGCCTGTCGTAAAGTGCTCTCATAGATAAATAATCTTTCGAATAATATTCAAACACATTCATAGCAGCAGACTAAGACTACTTTTTATCCACTTTTGTGTTGTTTTTGTTTTATCGGGTGTTGACCAGAAAACTAATTGGAGTCTACTACATTTTTTGCTTAATCTCTGCAAAATAAACAGCCAGACTGGATTCTCAACGAATTATCCGGTTTCTGCTATTTGGTGTTTCTTTTAAACACAGACTTGTATTTTAATGGTCTCGCTTCAAATATTCGTTGTTTTTTTCTAAGGTACCTATAAAACGTACTCAATAATGGATACAGAAAATAACTGATTATAAGTTCCAAAATGCAGAATGATTTATAAGTCAATCATTACTGATGTATGGAATAATGCTTTTCAGTACTTATGTTCCCCTAAAAAGCTTCACTTCGTCTTGAAACCTAAACTTTAAACGTCCCATAATGTTTTTTTCTTCTTCGAAGATTTTTTTCACGCAACGCAACTAAACCATCAATTTTTGTCTCGCTTGGGATTTTCAACAACTCATTAAATAATAGGTACTCAAGTAATAAATGTTACATGATTGATCCCTCAGCCATCTTTTGATAAGCCAACTACTACGTCATAAAATTATGACATAAATATCTACTGATGCTTTTACGATTAGGTCGAGTGCCCTTTCACTTTAAGTACTCATAAATCGTAAGTACAATTGACAACAGAAAGTGGTAATCTTATACGTACTTATCGAAGTTATATCAGCCTTTATCCCGCTGACTTTATAATGATATACTTAATAAAATGTCTATCAGTATATACACATGAGGGCAATAGTCCTATTGTCAGAAATGTACGTGACCGTGGTCCTAATCAAAGAATGCAATATAGCGTGTGGTACGTTAATCAAGTGATACACTTTTGGGCTAAAAGCTCAGAAATGACACTGACAGCTGTCAATTAAGTTTATTTAAAACGGACCAAAATGTTTTTGCAGAATATGTTTTACTATATCATCATATACGTTAGGTAGTTATATACTTCACGTTATGTAAGTACTTACTTAAAATAATTATTGTAAGAAAACATATTATTAAAACTTTGCCACAAAACTACGTCGTTGTTATATGTAAGTAATCCATATAGTTACTTACGGTTATAATCAAATAAGTACCTAATACGTATCTCACGTCGTTAATTTGCATAATTATGTGCAAATACAATACAAACATTAAAGAAGTCTGCTGTCTACGTAAACGTGACTCAGATACATAGCGATCATCTATTGATATGTAAATACCATCTAATAACCGTGTACACCGGCGAGTTACGGTTTACGGTTTTTGGTCAGCGCCACTCTAGTGACAGATATTAAAACAGAAATGGCGCCAAAACCTTGAAATGAAGTTCAAGAACCTTTGTGAAATTTTTATGTAGACCGTGGGAGTCGTGATACGGTTTTGCTCCAAATTACCGTTTTCTGAGATAAAATAATTAGCTGAATTAACTGCATTTCTACTTATTCTATGTTTTAGTAGAAATTCAATATTGCTTTCTAAGCCGAATTACGTTTCATAAATCCTCTTTTCTTCACTACTGTGTTGAAAAACGTCATATGATGCACGTGAATAATGGTGATTATCGTCCTCAGCTCTCGCCTCCAGCTCTGATATAAATTACGCCTAAGCGGTAATCACCAACACACACCAACTTAACACACTTGCTTGTGTCTCATAATGTGCATACTATTATCACTCTTTATTTTTGTACCTTAATAGATACTGTTCGACGTGGTCTGCGTATCCCATTGAACCAATATATTCAGCACTTGACTGAAGTAAAATAATTTTTATCATTGAAGGTTATTTTTTCTTCCGTCATTAGGCGTAAACTGCTCAATTTGCATCACGTTTAGATCATTGTATAAATTCAGTTTGCCATTTTGAACTTGAGTATAATAGTGTTGTTTTACACTATACTTGGGATAAATGCGTGCTGACAAGTCTACTTAAGAGCCGGTTGTAGTCACTGAGTATTTTGTATAAACTCCGCCCGGGTCTATTTCGATTTCGCGACAGCGGTTTTATTTTTATATGAAAATTAAAATTCAAAATAATTTATTTCAAGTAGACCATTCGCAGGCACTTTTGAATAGTCAAATGTATGTCAGTCCAAGAAAAGTGAAGCTAAATTGCTCATTCTAAAGCGTAGATCTTATGGAGAAGAACGTGCAAGAAACTCCATGGACCCTTTTTTTAAATCATATATTGTGTGTAACCACAGAAATCTTAATAATAAGGCAAGGCCTTATTATTAAGATTTCTGTGTGTTTAACATATAATGCTTGGTTACATATTTCATGTTGCTTCTATTAAATAAAAAATAAAACCGCTATAACTACTCAAAATTTTAGTTCTTGCGAGGCCATTTTTTTAAAAAAAGCTTTTATTTTATGTAACTTTCGAATGATGTAATCTCGTAAACATAGGACATACAGAATTTACTAAGTTAGGGTCTGATTCGCAATTTTTTTTTTATCGAGCCAACTAATTTATATTAATTTGATTTTTGCGCGGCGGTTAGTCGTCTATTCAATTTTAATAAAATATTTTTTCATGGTTTCTCATATTTGTGGATTTTCAGAGATTTACAAAAGTTCACAAAGAGTAGAACCTGGCTTTAAGTCATGTGGCCATGGTTGACACTCAACGGCTGGCTGTTGGTCATGGCTGTAATCAGCACGACCAATACGACCATAGTCACGGCATTATTATATTTTTCTTTTTTTCTCTGTCAGTCTTAGAACTGAAAGAAAACTTAAAAAAAAAAAATGTTTTTTGTCACACTGGTTCAGTGAGTGTAGCTTTATTTTATTGGTTTAAGAAACTACGTAGCAAACTTAAATATTAACTATAAATACTTTTATACTAAACCTAACTATGTACCTACTTATAATACAAAGACACAAAATACACTCCAGTGTCGAAGTACTTCGCTATCATCCGGAAATGTGTCCAGAAGTCTGGCAACATTGCCATGTTGAATAGCTATGCTAATTCTTTGGGCGAAAAATATATTATTTTATTTCAGCGATATAAGATTTTTTTTTAGGTATATCATACCTATTCTCTTGGTCTCATTAAAATAATGAATCACATCTGCGCGTCACGGAAATAAATATGGTCTAATATACTGCATAGCTACAAATCTCAAGGACATTCTAAAGAATACATTAAAACATCATTGTTCAGTAGTAGCATTCAGTATTTATCGGTTTAATTTAGGATTTCACTAACTCTTCTTTACTCATTTCTGCCGCTGTCTCTACATCTCTTGTAATTTTTCCTTTCGCAGGTCTGCTGGAAGAAATTTCTATTTGAAATAAGCAGTTCCTTTGTACAAAGTTTTCTAATAATGTTATCCTTCTCAGTATATTTAAATTGTAAAATAAATAAATCATGCGCCGTCGTTTACTAGACTGGACCGAGTATAGTTCCCTGCGGCATTCTCTATAGAAACATCGCATGCAGCCACCAATCATGTTCATGACTCTAGCTGCACTAGTGCATGATTAGCCTCAGTAAATACGTCACTGTATAGCGCAACTACGTCCTGCAGTCACGCTATAAGGTCGGAGATAGCAACTGCACAATCCAAGTTGCTATGTAATAGATATGGTACCGATAACCTCTATCAATCATTAACTTTTACATTTCACGCAAGATGTTAATTATAATATTTAAGCTCTTGCCTATATTTCCAAAGATCCATGTATGGAAAGATGTTGATACTGTGTTTGCATTTAAACTTTGCTGTAATTTATGCAAATCTACTTCAATTAACGCCATGGTCATACAGATATACTTAGCTAAAAAATTTTTTCAACCTCTTATCGCATTCATGTGAAATTTGATCAGTTCATGGACCTTAGCTCTACTATCTGGGTGATTGTTTATTATTCTATCGTTATTTTTTAAAATGCTATCTACATAATTAGGTATCTATCGTTATTTTTTAGTGCTGTCTACGTAACTAGGTCTCTATCGTTATTTTTTAATTACTATCTTTACATCTGCGTCAACTGATATAAAGCTTAGTAATTAGATTATGCAGATTACCTGTGTTGTTTTTACCTTAAACTTATATTTTGGGATTTTTAGTTATAGTTTCTTAAAATTTAAGAAAAATTGTGATTTAAATTTGGCTAAATCCATTTATTTAATGAAACATTTTACAAAATATTAAAATAAAATTCAATGTCTTTAACTTTAAAATTAGCATCACTAAATATTCTAAAAGGTAATCTTAGTATAGATAATAATTTGGAAAAAATATATATTCTGTTAAGTTTGAGTACAGATTGTCTTATTTCTACTAAGATCAAAAGTGGGGAAACCCTATTGACCAGTACTAGAGTACAAGATTAACTTGTTTATAATAGAATATAATAAACTTAACACAACATTATCCAAAGGTGATTTGCACATCGCAATGTCATTGAGGGCATTTCGGTCATTTGTGTCGCAAATAGTCGGAACTTGTAAGCAATAGGTTAACTTAATTATTGCAGATTTAAAGCTATCATCTCATTTGATATTTTTACAGAGAATTTATATTGAATTTATACTTCGTGTACCTAATATGTGAAGTATACCTCTACATTATGCTTGGAATTTCCGTTTGAAAAAGTATAAAAAATCTATTTTATAGTTTGACTAGCTTTTGCCCGTGGTTTCGCTCGGGTACATAAATTATAGCCGATGTCACTGAAAAAATAAAGCAGCCTTCTATCAGTGAAAAAAATTTAGCAATCGGACTAGCACTTCCAGAGATCACCTCATACAAACAAAAAAAGAAACTTTACCTCTTTATGATATTAGTGTTAGCTTAGACTAGCTTCTGCCTTTGACTTCACCCTCATGAAAGTAGGATACTCCATACTTTGGATCCCCCTTTAGAGGGGTTAATTTTAGAACATCCTCTCTTAGTGCTCACCTCCGTCGTAAAAGGCACCTTGTTCAAAATTTCATGTTCCTAGTCCCAGTAGATGACTGAAAATAAATTTGGGCTTTTGAGGAACCAAAATTTGAAACAACCAGATTTAAGATATATGAAATCAGTCACTATTATCTTGAGTTCTACTAAGCCAATAAAATGTAATAGGTATTTCTTTAATGCAACGTTCAATGATGAGAGAAGTATGAGGAGGACCATTGACCTAGTTTACTCGTTATAGGATGCCCTATTCAGGAAAAATCGATGGAGTTCTGCATACTGAACCTAAAATCTGCGTGATGCAAATACCGAGATAGATATAACTACAAGATAAGCAGATAGTGACAGATATGATACATGACGCACAATCCAGTCTAGGACAGCAAAAAGTAGAACACTCAACCATACATGTTGCAATGAATCAAATTATAAACTTCTTTAGACTGTAGAAAAGATAGAAAAAAATAATCGTTGAAGGATCAAATGAAGGCAAGTGCAAGTCGGACTTGCGTACGTGAAAATTTCAATTGCCTAACTTTTACGGTTCATGAGTTACAGATACAGCCTGCTGTTAGACAGACTAACCGACGGAAAGATTTTTTAGAATTTCTATTAGGTACCGAACCTTATAAAAAAAAATTAAGAAATGGCACAAAGGCCAAAAAGCCACGCCATAAAATTAAAAAAACAACTTAAAAAAGCAAAACTTGAACACCATTTTATATGTGACCATGAACAACGTACAACTGGTTCTACGAAACGAATATGGGTACTTTGAATATTTTTTCAAATGTTAATAGGTAGATAGTACCTAGTATAAAAATAGATATATCATTGTACACGCGTATCAGTGTAAATTTATAGCGTTTAAAGCCAATTAACTCTTGTTGAACAAGTTGACATTGCTGCTCATGTAGTACAATATTTACGGAATAACAATGATAAATAATGTGCTTATTTTGAGTTGCCTTTGCTATGCGTTGTCTCGCCTAGTTGTCTGTGAAAAGTGGACCATCTAATGTCTTATTTAAAGCACTCTCTTGTGTCACTCTATTGTGGTAATACCATCCGTGTTGTGTCATCTAAAATTTCCTAAGGAAAATACAAAAGTATTTTTTCCTACTGTTCGTCGATAGTAAAACAAAATACATGTACCTAGTTATGTATGACGTTTGAATATCATCAATTTTAGGCTGAATGGCGATGACTATGTACTCTACGTATAGTCTGTCTAAAAAGTCAACCGACTTGGGAATTTTGTATAATATTTAATTATTCAAAAAATACTTATATTCGATACTATTTATAGGGTTCTTCTATTAGTAAACACTGATCAATATTTCTTAGTCAACATTGATTATTGAACCAGCGTTGACTACATCAGATTTCATTTTACTCTAATAATTACCCAAGTCTGTTGACTTATTAGACAGACTCTACCTGGGGTGCTATTTTCTAAGAAAGCGCAGCGCTGGCACAGCTACGAGTCGTCAGCGCAGTACATTGAATTAACAACCCAATGCCCCTTTACATTGGATTGTTAATTCAATGTATTGCGCTCACGACTCGTCGCTGTGCCAGCGCTGCGCTTTCTTAGAGAATAGCACCCCTGATGTGACTTGCAATTCTAATTTATTTTTGTCTTGTTCCAGATTTGAAACCGAAACACGCCGAAGGCACGACTCGAACGAAATAAAAAAAAAATCTAGTCAAAAAAAACACATTTTTAAAAAAAAATATAAAAATGATATAATAAATAAAAACTTTTGATAAAAGTAGATTAAGATTTGTACTTATATTAATTGATTAAGTAGTACTTTTGTTTATAAGTGTAAACATGCAGATTTTGAAAGCACGTTTCGCTCTGAGAGCGACTGCTTCACAGTTCCAGGCATGGAGTTCAGCCAAAGGAAGGACGGCCTCTTCGGTGAGTTCTACTTGGTTCTACTTCATTTTGTTTTCTTATTTAAATATTTTCTAGTGGGAAATCATTAAATGAGGCTAATGTCGGTTAAATACTTCACATTTTCCATCTTAACTAATTATATATTTTAAAAACTGAATTTCGGGAAAATTTCGAGACTTAATTCCGGAACTATATAATACAAGTAGGTATGTGCCTTTAAATTTGTATGGTTTGTTTTCGATCTATTTTTCATTCGCACAGAAAAAAAAGCAAAGCAATCTCCCAGAAATTGTAATATTCTCCCCTCAGTCAGTTCCGGCTAATTAGATAAGGCTAATTAGATAATTTCATTTGCCTCTATTTTTTTACCAATAGTTCGAAATGAAATATGTAAATTAAGTAGATATGTGCCTCGCGCACGAGTCTTATCAAAATTCAAACAATGTAAATCATCACGGCAGACAATAGTAAATAATAAAAATGTAGCAACAAGACGCTTGCGCAATAAATATTTACGTAGACAGATCTACAGATAGGTATGAATTGACAAATAAGTATGAATTATTAAACTCTCATAACAACTCTATTAAGCTGCGCGTTTCACTACCGCTATGGGGCTATGGCGTCGTGCGACGGTTGGGCATATTAGAGATGTGCCGTGGCCGGCAATATTGCCGTGAAGTGGGAAAATTGGTGGCAATATTGCCCAAAATATTCCCACTTCGAGTAAAATTGCTGGCAATGGCACATCTCTAGGGCCTATGCTTAGCTGTCGTCTTTTGATTACACTGACCCACAATTTTGTATTTTTTTTGTTCTCTTTGGACTTTAGTGCTGGCATAAAAGGTGATCTAGTTATCACCTAGGTGCTGGTGCTTCATGAGCGCGCGCAAGATTTTTTTTTCTGTGACTTTAGCCTTTTTGCAACATATTTTTTTTATGAATCGCGTAAAAATTAGTTTATATGTATAGGTAATAAAAACTAAATTAATTAAACGAAATGAGTAAAGTCAGCATTATTAATAGCTTATGTTCCATTGTTGTGGCGTAAATAAACACGACGACACTGTATACAACTAAAAACGACAACATAATTAGTGGTCACAGTGGCAAATAATTTTCTTTCGTGAATCTTCTAAATACAGGAAGTGATTTCGCGCGGGCAATCACTGCAATCAAATCCTGAAACGTAGTAGAATGCATTGTCATTTTAAGTCTCAAGTTAACTTCGGCTTTACCATCTCTTAGCAACCATTCAGCCGGTCTATATGCACATTTTGTAAAAATCTCACTGTGGAAATATAGAAGAGCCAGAAGTGAACTGTCATACCTACCTGCTAAAGTTCTTTCTGTGATTTTTATACAGAATACCACTACCCATATGTCTTAGCTCACTAGCTATTACCATATCTTGCTGATTACCTTATCGGTCCACCTTAATTTTGACCTCACCAATAACTTCTAGAACCTGAAATGCTGAAAACTACCAATCCATTATTTTAATGTTTATTCCGGTATACAACTATCTAATTCAGATTATCTTTTATTCTGGGTAATATCTTGGACCTTCGTCCTGTAAGTTAGGTTGATTAGATTCCATTGTTGTTTGTGTCAATAAAGTCCACGCTTCTGTTATCTTATCGAGAAAATTACATGGCTTAACCAGTATCATATTTATCGCATTAGTAGTAAGGACGGAATTCGCACTTGCGTGTTCATTTGTTTTGGAAACAGTTAACATTTTTCAGAACAATGTGACTGTTCTCACTCGAGTACCGTCGTAATCTGTGCTGAGATTACTAATTTCGAAAATAACTGATATAATTTGTTCTCTGTTTTTATTATCCTTCTATTCTGTTTCATTTCTTCCTCTGGACTCTGTCTCTCTTTGGACTCTGTATCCCTCTATTTATGAAATTGGCATGTATAGCTTGTCTTTTTGGTATTAATTGAGTGTTTTTTTCCACTTTTAGGGTTCAGTAGTCAACTAGGAACCCTTATTTGCATCTGAGTCGGGTCAAGTAGAGTAACTTCAAAAGTACTGAGAATACAGGTGTAAGACTTTTCTGCTTTTTTCTTTTGTTCTAGCTGCAATTTTTTTTTATTTGATTTCATCGCAAGCCTTCCAATCAGTTTTAAAAATCATTAAGAAAAATATTATGAATTGGTCATGCTTCTTGCTTATAAGGGAAGTTTATATTTATCATATCAGTATATATTTTTTATGTTATCATGTTACACTTATTTTCGTAGTTAGGTGAGAAAAACTACTCTATATTTATGTTCATTTATATGTAATAATTATGTCTTCTTCTTTACATACAAAAACAATATATTTATCTTCCTAAGACTTTGTTTTGTGATGTAATGTAATTCAGGCTTAAATTACCTAATAACCATGCTTACTGATATTGTATCAACACATTCCTAAACAGATAATGATATCGAAGAAAAAAAAATCCTCCTTGTTGCGGGAGTAACAAAAGAACCTAGGTTTGTTAAAAAATGAAAGAAAAAAAGAAAAACAATTTTATTTGGCGAAAAAGGCGCAGTCTTAGAAACCTATAAATCTAGAACCCTCTATAAAGCTAGTAACCTATTAGGAAAGAAGCATGAAAGAAGTTTATATGGTCTACATAAAGAACCTGAAAGAGATGTTTAGAAGAAATATACTACTAATATATACACATTTTAGTGGGCTATAAAGGCGCTGCTCTGCACTCGGTGGAGAAAAGTAGTGTCAGACTTTTAGTGACTAAAACCTACTCAATTTCCTTCTTACATTTTGCGTACTAGGGCATACATACAACCAGTTCATTTATACTGTATCATCAATGGCATTTAGCAATGATGCACTCGTCGAGTCGAGGCTTCAAAGTCTTTAGCATCGACGCCGAGTTGCTACCCTGTCGTTTTTCTATCGGTTGCATTTCGAAGAGTGTGCGTCGGAATTGCTTAACCTTATTCCGCCTAGCCCGTTCCATCATCGGACCAGCAGGCGTACGATGTAGCGATGCGCCACCGGTACATGGTGGACATCCCACCTACACGCACAAAACGTTTTGGGAACACATTCATTGTGCGTACATCTAAGAAGTATTCCACTTCTTAGATCTGATCTGATCTCTGCCGGAGTCTGTATTTCCTGATAACTATAACCTAGGCGTCTTTAAGTCAAGAGTAAATAGATTGCTTCTAGGCAAGCATGTTCCATCGTCGGCCACATCATCGCTTACCATCAGATGAGATAGTTGTCAAACGCGAGCCTATCCATTATAAAAAAAGGAATGGAATTCCCTGCCCGAATCTGATGGCTACAACCCGGGAAGCTTTAAGTCAAGAGTGAATATGTTACTTCTAGGTAATTGCGCTCCTAGCGGTCAAGCGCGATCATATCAACAATAAAAAAAAATAGACTTTTACGCAAAATTAAAAGTATTTATTTATTTAGATCTCCAAAAAAAGACACACCGAAATAATAGGAATTACAACTACGCATGAAGTCCTTAAACGAGTACTTCTTCAGTTACAGGAGACCACAGCATGCACATATAAGGAACTAAGTAGTTGAAATATAAAAAAATGAAAATTCACAAAAAAATTCAAACAAATATGAAATAAGACATGGTACTCGTATGTGCTGATATCTTCACCATGAAACATAATTAAATAGACATCAATGTAACTTCATATCATTCAGTTTTATCTAAATTCCATCAGATTATGCCATTAAAGCATCATTATGGCGATGTAGAATGTCATCTCTTAGCTTTAATGAAAACTACGGATAGTATTTACGTTTTATTTGCGTTAGTTTGATACACCTATCTTATCAAAATAATAATATTAGATGTGCCAATCTTCCTCTGTTATTTCTTCTTTAGTGCAGTTGTCATTCATTAAACCCCAAGCGAACGCCGGCGTTCGCGCACCTATTGTCTTTCTATTGTGTCTGTAATTTCCACGATTGAAAGGTTAATAATGATTGACTGTACCGTACGCAAATGTTTCAGCATGCATTTTCATTATCTACTTCAATACGATTAGCTTAATATACCTTTTGCATACTGCTTGATCAATCATGTTTGTTTCGTAATTAATCATGCTTGCATATGTATCTTATGGTTTACTTATCGGCCAATCAACTTTAATTTGTCGCATTACTATGAAATCTCGAGGATTAAGTATCATTTTAGTAGTTTTATTTTATTAATGTTGGTATTTTTTTTACCCAATAAAGTTTATTTAACTGTAACAACATCAATCATCATCATAAGAACTTCGTAAAAATTCGCAAGTGCCTTTTCGGAAAGCTCGCGAATAAAAATGTCAAATTCTATTGACTCTTTTATGATAGCAGAGTGACATATTAACAGCATGACATATGCATCTGAAAACATATCCTAATTACAAACTAAAATGGACTTAAGTAAGCCATGTAATAAATTCTTCAGGACGTAGATTTTTCTCCTGCCAGTTACCTCTTTCGCATTTATAGGGTTGAAAATCTTTTCGGCTGCATTGTTCCACACATCATCTACCACGGCGTCGGCACGTTTCTTTAACTACTGGACTCCCACAAACCCCACCCCCCTCGCTTTCAACTGTCACACTACTATAAAAACAGTAATTATTATTACTATCGCGATTTTACCTATGAATTGTGTAAATTCTTCAATAATTAATTTCTATCGATATCGTATACCTAAGTACTTTGGTAGTTCGTAGCGGCTTCAATTTTTCTTTAATCGAATTCTCTAAATCCTCAGTATGCATAGCTGTATTGTACTTAATCATATTTTATCCTCCTGCTTCCGCGCCTAGCGATAAATCAATATGCATAGGTAGTTGTGGGTGCTATGAATGAGATGGCAGATTGTTCACTATCATGGCTTTATCATTCACTTTGTCAGCTCTTGCTATAGTTCTAATGCTTTAATTACTTTATCATCATCATCATTTTTACCAATATCGTCTACTGCTTGATATTAGGTATATTGTCTTCGTTTTCAGCAACTGTCATCAAATGCATTCTCCAACATACGATACACAACATAGATACGGGCTACTCCCTGAAGGTACTTACACACTACACGTGTCTTGCCAGGGCTACACTCTGGAGACATTATCACTACTCTACTCTACTCTCTTGCACTTTCATAATCCACCTCTCCTCTTACTTACACTTCTAATACTCAAACTCTTCACTCCTATCTTACATGTCACTCTCCTCCTTCTTACTCTCATGTAACGACTTTCTTATTCCTACATTTACTTACACCACTCTTTTATGTTTCATTGGCATTTCTTTCATTGTTTCCGTACCGTCATTCCACGGCTAGCTGCCATGACAATCACTAGCTGTTCACTATCGGTATCAACAGCAGTTAATCGTGAAGTTTATGTGTTTATTGCACTCATATCAATACACTCTTTATCAGCGGCTCTGAGGTTATGCTTACGACCACGAAATTTTACAACACACGTAAATGACAAGATTTTGTTGTATTTACATTTTGATAAGGATTTGTTTTGGGTCGATTGTGTTTATGATGCGTTGAGAAAGAAGTATGTTTTCAATGATGTAGGAGATCTCATTTTTCATGTCTTATGCAACCGATTTGTGGTAGTTACGTTGCATCAGCTGTACATTGAATTATTTTGCCTACTGAACTTCGATCTGTGTTTAATTTTTGAATGGTATTGACGTTTACTCAGCTTTTGTCAACATAATAAGTTTATTTATCGAAATTATTAATATTACCCATAATACCCATGGTAGGGACACATAGGGTAGGGATACTTGATCCTTTCTCAGTATCCTATTTCTTTCTTTTTTTGTATAAATATTTTCGTAAGCTGCATGCCAGATCTTTTTATTGTTATTTTTGTTCGGGAAATCATCAAATATCTTCTCCTGGCTGAATTGAGAGAAAGTATCAGAATTTTGCCGGCCAAAACCCTCGTGTGTTCCTTCCGTTGCCTTTTGCATTCTGGGACCGCAGTAACTCTTTCGAACAATCCAATTCAGACCAGATCTTGGCTGCCATTTCGTCTCTTAGATTCTCCAACTCCCATTAAGCACCTAGACAGTTATGTATTTCATAAACACGGCAACAAGAACAAAGGAAAACCCGGTACGGCTTACTCCAAAACATCCGTCCAACAATCTGATCAAGAAACATCTGTATATTTAGCATCAGGTTAAACAACAACGGGAGCAGTGGTGGCCGAGTGGTAACGACTTGTAAGTCGTTACGAGTTGTACTAGGTCGCGAGTTCATACCCAGCCAGGCGCATTACTTTGTGTAATTTATTTCATCACCACTGCTCTCAAAACGGTGAAGATAGGAGGCCTGAGTCCCAGCAGTGGGAACATTGAAAAGGCTGATTATACTAGACAATAACGGAAGATTAAATCACTCGGTATATGAACCAAATAGGTGGAACAAAGCTCAAAAGTAGCTTAAAACTTATTTATCGGTAGATAAACGAGGTTCTGATAGGCTACTGAATGAAAGCATTTACTACTAGCTTTTGCCCGCGGCTTTGCCCGCTTACAAAAAATAGCCTATGTCACTCAGGAATCAAGCAGATTTCTACCGGTGACAAAATTTTAGCAATCGGGCCAGTACTTCCAGAGATTACCTCCATTTTTTTTTAATAGCCATTACTGTCCCACTGCTGGGCAAAGGCCTCCCCCAAGTCCTTCCAGAAATTCTTCTCTCTCGCCGTCTCTAACCAGTTCTCGTGATACACGTCTAGATCATCTTGCCACCTCTTTCTAGGGCGACCTCGATGGCGCTTACCGTTTGCAGGAACCCACTGGGTGGCGACACTTGCCCAGCGGTCACTGCTCATGCGGCTGACGTGACCCGCCCAATCCCATTTAAGCCTGGCAGCCTTTTTGCCCACGTCTATTACGCCCGTTTTGGAGCGCAGCGTGTTATTCCGACCTCGGTCTGCTCTTTTTACACCCAAAATGCTGCGCTCCATAGCTCTTTGGCAAACCCCAAGGCGAAACTTTTGCAATTCGGTGAGTGACCAGGTCTGAGCACCGTAGGAGATTAGAATAGAATAGAATAGAATATCGTTTATTTAATAAAAGTGGCACATTTAAATAAAAATACAAAAACAATTTTAACGCATACATTGCATTTGTTGCCTGAACTAGGTTGGACCTGTATTTCAGGCTAAAAAGTACAAATAACCTCAAGTAATAAATTACTATAATAGATTACCTCCTATAAAACATAAAATAATACAAAAAAAACTTTACCTTTTTATTTTATTAGTGTAGATTGACTTCATACGGACTTGAAGTCATCGGTATCAGCTCTGTCCTCCGTGGCTTGTGTTTTTCTCCTCCGCTCATATTGGCATAATTATAGCCTTTGATAAATGAGCTATTCAACACTAAAATAATTTGTTAATTCAAACGAGTAGTTCTTGAGATTAGCGTGTTCAACTGTTCAACCAAACAAACCAACTCTTCAGCTTTATAATTTAGAAGATTAGATAAATGTCCTAAACAGAAAAGGAACTTTATATTTATGTACTTATTACTTAGTTTAAAAGACAACTCTTATCCAGCTGCGATTGAAGAGGCCTCTGTCCAGCAATAAACTGCTTTTGTATATCAATGCTTTTCGGTAACGATGATAAACGATGAGTGGCGCTCATTTTCTTCAATACTAGTAAAACTACGCTTGGTGAAGATTATCTATAAAGTTAAGGATTCTTTTCTTAGTATGTGTTTGTAGTTCTGTATACTCGTATATTTAATTTATTTGTTAGATTTTATATGATATAAAATTATATTGTCAAAATACCAAAAGCATTAAAGCCCTCTATGAGGCTGTGGTCTAAGGATGTGTCCACCTCTGGCGAATGAACCGCGCCGCTAGCGTGCTTGGCGCACCAAACAATTGCAGTTACTGCACGTAAGCAGATACAAGATAAAAATAGTGGCCTTCTCCAAAATGTTACATACCAATGTCTTCTTCTTCCAGGATGCGAAGACTGTGGAATACAAGCCAATCAGAAGTGTCCTGGTGGCCAACAGAGGAGAGATCGCGATCCGAGTGTTCCGAGCATGTACCGAGCTGGGCATCCGTTCTGTCGCCATTTACAGCGAACAGGATAAACTTCAGATGCACAGGTAAGGACCTAGACGTAGGAACAGTCGGTGCATTGCATTAATTGACCCAAACTCTTAAAATGTAGAAAAGTTTTAGAGGGGTCAGTTTAAGCTTGCCATTGACTGTATTACGTACCTACTGTAGGTACCTATCTATACCCTATTTACGTTAGGAATAGAAATAAAAAAAAAAAACCTTTTAATTATTGTCTGTTCAACCGAATGTAACTTCTACACCGTTAAATTTTGATCATTTTAATCCCGTGCGTGGAGGGTCGATCCGGTACATGAAACACTATAAAAAATAAAGTACCTTTTTTTAAACTCGTATTAATTTATGCATGTACGAAATTAATTTCTTTAAGAAAACGTCAGCTGAGCGAGTTCAATGACCTGTAGGTAATTAGTACGTAACTCCGACTACTACATATACGAGTTTAAAAAAAAAGGTACTTTATTTCTTAATTTTATCTTTACAAATCGATAATGTTTTATTTACCGGATCGACCCTCCACGGGATTAAAACTATCCAAATTTAACGAGGTATATCGTAGGCATAAGCAAAAGCAGCAAAAAAGTGGTTACAATACCAACTATTTACTGCAGCCGCCACTTGTCATGCCACCAACGTAATAAAAGTCAAAATCGGTTGAACGGACAGTAATAAAAGGTTTTCATACATTTCTAATAGTTTTTTGAACAGAGTATAGGGACTATAACTGGGTATATGGACCCGACTGGTGGAACAAAGTTAAGCTCCTCTTAGCTAATTCAAGAGCAGCTTAAAAATTATTTATCGCTTGATCAACGATGCTTTGAATAGGCTACCCAGCTCCCCTAGCCAAGTTACAACCGTATCGTGTCGAATTCCGTTCTCCAATCGGTAACGCTTCGGTGTCAGCAATTGTAGAAAACGATAAGTGGCTAGCCATGTTGACGCACCTGAGTCGGCCGCTCGTTCTACAATGTAGCGTTGGTTTATCAAAGGATGTAGCGTTAAACGTTGTAGAAATACATTCTATCATTTTGAACGATGTGAACTTGGCTACGAATTTTCTATTCGTTCGTTCCGACCACGCGACTTTACGTTGAGATGACGTCATTCCCATACGTTTCATCACTTTTCGACAGCGTTAACGATTGCAAAATAACAACTTGGCTAAGCGTGCTGGTTATTTTATACGCAGTGGCTTTTCAAGCATAATAATTTAATTATCCTGTGATATAAACGTAAACATTGACCAGTGTGTCCAGTGACTAATACAATAGACATCTACGTCGTGTCGGGGTTTTTAAACTCATAGAGTTATTAATTAATGCGAATATCCTCATAAACGATTAACTACCTACCTGTTCGCGTCGGACGGTAGTTATCGCTAGCTTCGCGGAATTTTAATGTGGCATTTTCATTGAGTAAAACGCTGTACAAAACAATTAATTACAGCTATATATATTTTTTATTCATACTTGATTTGTAACTATTTGCCAGGACGTCGTTAGATTATTTTGTGTTTGTGCTTGGCCTAGGCTTAGCAGATTTGTCCCTCTATATTTCTATCTAAAGCATGATATAGACCAGGATTTTTCAACCTTATTCATACCACGGCCCTTTTAGTATGAAGAAATATGTCGCGACCGTACCCGTTGTTTTTTTTTTTGTAACTAAGATTGAATCCAATAGATTTACTTATTTTCACAATTACGGTTCGGATAAATACATAATTAATAAAAAAAAAAATCATTTTTCTTAAAAAATCTTTATAAATTTTATTGTTTCTTTTTTACTGCTGTAGCTTTCCCAACCTTTAGCAACTCCACTATAGAAGCTTCGCGACCCCCTGGAGAGGCTTCGAGAACCACAGGTTGAAAAACCCTGAAGACTAAGCAACATAACATTTAATCTCTCGCCAATTTCGTATTATTGATTTAGCACTATGACTCTTGGTTTACAAACCGAAGTTATTTAATTAGATTAGTTAATAGTCTAGTTAATATGAAGTTAGCATGAAGTTTTAAACTGTCAGACATGCGAGTGATAAAGAGGGATGGACCCACAGAACCAGGGCCTCAAGTCTGCTATTACAATAATGTCACAAAGTTCTATCATTGATTTCCTAATATTGTTGATTTTGACAAGTTTTGGTAATCTACTAATATAATGGCATCATTATGACTTTCCAATGGTAAACCACTGACACTCCATTGAACGAAATGGCATAGAATGGTCATCTTATACACAATGATAAATGAATGTCTGAAGTATGCGGTAGTCTGCTAGAATTTTGATTCCTTTAATCAGTGTCCTACCATTAGAATGTCATTGTGCAGTCAGTGCTTTTATTCATTAACCTTTCAATCATGAGAATTACAGACACAATAGAAAGACAATTGGTGCGCGAACGCCGGCGTTCGCTTGGGGTATGAATTAAACCCCAAGCGAACGCCGGCGTTCGCGCATAAAATATTGTCTTACTATTGTGTCTCAAATTGACGGTATCTAAAAGGTTAAGCTCGATATTGTCATTTTACCACAATTCTATTACGAGACCATTGACTGCTCAATGATCGATCATTATGAATTAGCAGATTACGAAATATTAGCTAAATGACAATGGGAGCTAAACTAGATGGAGTTACGTGTAGCAAATTAAAGTTTTAATCTCAACTGTTTGTAATTTGAACATGTGCGTTCGAGATCCGATTTGAAAAATAACATAAAAATAGATTTTTAGTGTTTTTGAGGTTTCAGAGAATCACCTTTCATAAAGCTATGGTTTTCTGAGTAATTTGAAAGTTTGATTGCTTACACATGTTTTTGTACAGAGTTGTCTTTCCAGGCAATTTTCCCTTTTCTTTTAATTCTCCAAGCGAACGCCGGCGTTCGCTGTGTCATTGTCTTTCTATTGTGTCTCTAATTGACGATATTCGAAATTTTATAAAGTCTCAAATAATTAAAAAATCCTGAAACATGTGTATTTTTTTTTTGTGAATAGGTATGTATTAAACTCTAGATTGACACATACACTTCAAAACAAACTATAATTTATAGTAGGTAGGTACTTACTTACCTATTAATTGTTGGTAACCATTAGTAGGTAAGCATGGCGGGAACCATTTTCAATTTTACTTTAGATGTTACAAAACTGTAACTAATATTTCCTTTCAGACAAAAAGCCGACGAGTCATACATCGTTGGCAAAGGTCTGCCGCCCGTAGAAGCCTACCTCAGCATTCCAGAGATCATCAGGGTAGCCAAAGAAAATGACGTCGATGCCGTACATCCCGGTTATGGATTGTTGTCTGAGAGGTAAGAAGAACTAAGTACTTTTCTTTCAATAAGGTGACAGCACGGTTGACCCACGGTTGAGTCTGGGTTATTCTTCAAATATTTTCTCCCACTCTGGGCGTTGTTGGCCACTCTAAAGTTGTCATTCGGAGCTATTTATTTATCAATTTATGTACACACAATAATAAAAGAACAGAAGAAGGAAACAAGAATAGTACAAAGGTGATGCTTATTTTGACTGGCCTGTTGGTCTAGTGGTTAGTGACCCTGACTGCTATGCCGGAGGTCGTGGGTTCGATTCCCACCCAGGACAACTGTTTGTGTGATGAGCATAATCATTTGTTGTCTGTCTGGCTGTAATTTATCTATAATATATATGTATTTAGAAATATATAAGTAAGTTTATCAGTTGTCTAGTACCCATAACACAAGCTCTGCTTAGCTTGGGACTAGACGACGCTGTGTGATAGTTGTGGATTACTATATTATATTATATTTCTAAAGAAATCTCTTCCAGCATTGGGAAAGAAAAATTGAAAGAAAGAAAGAAAAACGTTTATTTTTACTTCACACATAAGTACATTTAAAATTAAAAACAGTAGAATTAGGATACAATAAAAAAACTTAACAACAGATAACGGTTTTTAAATAACTTTAAAATCTGTGTAAGGTCAAAAAGGCGCCTAACTCAGCACATGCTGTAATATTAAAAAAAATATTTTTAAATTGGAGAAAAAAGATATGTAGACACTGCTATTGCGTATAGATACTCGAAAAAATACACAATACGCATTCGTTTTAGGACTCTTATAAGAACAACTGTGCACCTAATTTTTCAACGAGATTGATAGATTGTGAGAGCAGTGGCAGCTCAGTGGTAACGGCCCCGACTTACGAGTTGTAGGTCGCGGGTTTGAACCCAGCCAGGCGCATTACTTTGTGTATTTTCACTGCTCTCAAGCCATTGAAGAAAAACATCGTGAAGGCATGTCCTAGAACTAAAAAATCGAAGACATGTGATATTCGCCAACCCGCACTGGGCCCACGTGGTGGATTACATTCCATTCCCTCTCATAAAGAGGAGGCATGAGTCCCAGCAGTGGGAACATTAAACCGGTATGACCTAGAACCAAAAATTCGAAGATATCCACCAACGCGCGGGGCGTTGGATTACTGCCCATTCCCTCTCCTAGAGAGGAGGCCTGAGTGTAGTGCTGTGGGAACATTATAAGGCCGACTATGCTACGCTATGCAATTGTTCGAAGCTCGGAACGATATTTTATTTAGATTCAAATGTTCTCGAACTTCGTTCTGCTGTTAGAGTCTACAGTCCTCATAACATAGATGTCGCAACAGGGCATCAGCATTATTATGCCCTTTTCCACTACGATGTTCCGTCACAAAATTAAACTCGTGTAGACTCATCTTGCAACTTGATCCTCAGGGAACCTCTCATGTGCCGCCACTTTTGACAATGTTCTTGGACATAAGCCTACCAAAATTGTAGAATCAGACGAAGACATTGGGTCCCGCTCGGTGGGCTCTACTCTGGAAATATAGGACTAACTGTTGTCTCCGCCATTGAGCAGAAAATAAATGTATTTTGTCATATCTGATGCATTTTTTATGGTATTATAGGGCAGACTTCGCGCAAGCCATCCTGGACGCTGGTCTGCGGTTTATCGGACCCTCCCCTTCCGTGGTGCAGCAGATGGGTGACAAGGTCGCCGCCAGGAAAGCTGCCATTGATGCCAGTGAGTTTGTGTTTAGTCATTTTCTTCCAGACGAATTATAAATGTGTAGAACTTGTGTGCCTGTGCATGCCTGATTTGTACGTAGAACGACGTCGCGTGGCGTGTGTCAAGTGTAGCTCTACAAATCTAGCTTCCATATAAAATGTATGGAGACCGCCGAGATCGGCATGTGTGGCATACGTGTGAGAAGTGAAGTTCTACCTTAACTCATTGAATGCCGTAATACACAATAGAAAGACAGTTGCTTATGTCGAACTGTGTAGCTTAAGACATTCAAAAGGTTAATTGTAAAGGCGAAAATTTGTGTGTGTATATGTTTTGACCTTGGGTGAGCGAGGACATAAGGCTTCGTTAGGATCCTTTGGTTATCAAACCCTGAAAGGAATTACCGCAGCCCTCGCAACTTTACAAACGTTTCAATGGTCTTTTCTGTGTGTTTTTGGCACATTTTTAGGTCGTACAGCCGTTCGCACAGGGTCACGAAGGACGGGATCAAGTTTTTAAATCTTTTTAGAAATAATAAATCTTTTTTTCTTTTCTCAGAGGTCCCAATCGTTCCCGGTACTGATGGTCCGATAACCACAAAGGAAGAGGCGTTGGAGTTCTGCCAACAACATGGTCTTCCAGTTATATTCAAGGTACTTCCTTCACTTGCTATTTGCGTGTCAGGACCGCAGCTAATATTTAGAACAGTTCTGTATCCTATTCCTTGTCTAAACTAGTGTACAGCCAAGGCAATGACACCCGCTAACGCAGCCCCACGTGAACAGATCTAAGCACAGTCAGGAGTCAGAAGTACAGTTGCACTATTACTAATATCTAAAACTTTGCAGTAAAAGTTCAATGGACTATAGTTTGCGCGAGAGATACTTCCAAAGTGGTGAAATGTGTCGTCGTCGTCAACAACCCTTCCCCACCCCCTCTGTAACTTCTCCTACAACAAGTTTAATTAATACTGTAAATTCTATGCTGCAAATAATAATAATAATGTTCCACAACTACCACACAACGCCGTCTAATCCCAAGCTAAGCAGAGCTTGTGTTATGGGTACTAGACAACTGATAAACATACTTATATATTTCTAAATACATACATATTATAGATAAATTACACCCAGACACAGGACAAATGATCATCCTCATCACATAAACATTTGTCCTGGGTGGGAATCGAACCCACGACCTCCGGCATAGCAGTTAGGGTCACTAACCACTAGACCAGCAGGCCAGTCATCACATCAAACAAATTAAATCAATCATGATGAACTATTGACCCTCTTCTATCAAGAAGTTTTAGAGATTTTAGCATTGGTAGACGTAACTGCACTTTGGACCTTCTGACTGTACATGAGGCTCAAGTTGAATGGTGATCCGTGATTGGCAGAGGCGCCGTAAATGTCATGTAAGCGATTAAGTGATTATTAAGTAGGTGTGTCTGTTTTGATCTGTTAATAATTACCAGATAAAATAATTAAAAGGCATATTTTTTTTGTAATCATGGTCGATAAGGATTAGTTTTTATAAGACATGTTATTTAAGTACAAAGTACGTATTTTATGTAGGTATATTTTTTGGTGGAGAAAGATTAGACTCCTCTCGCCCTGGGTAGAACGAGAGTAGGGGTAGTAGTAGAGACTTACTGACTAAAACCTGTGTTGCTTTAGTTTGGTAAATGGACGTCACCAAAATTTCAATAATTTGATCCAACCACTCACTTCACTCACACAGACTCTTCAGTCACTTTGTTTGACTACTTATTATGTTGCCATACCGATAAAGCTTGTTGTGGAATTGTGAAGTCTGTGAAAATGGTTTCCCTCGTACACAATTACACAATTTTTTTTTTAAGACGTAACTGTGTAGTTTTTTGGCAGTTCTTCTCCATAGGGAACGTCTAATTAGGAAAAAAACAGTGTACTAGCTTCTGATGTATGTAGGTCCATATAGGCCTATGTGAAATAAAATATTTTTAATCAAATTGACAAGTCATAAGTTACGACTTGTCAATTTGATTAAAAATATATATTACGACTCGTATGTAACACTTCCCTTTTTTTAAATAAATTATACCAAATTTAAATGATTTATTATTTATTTATTAAATGCACACAAAAGTACAGATACGGAATTAATACCTTAGGCATTTTCTACGAGTCAACCTGAGACACCTTAAAAAAAAAACAGAATAAATTTCTTTAAAAAATCTGATTTCAACTTATCTTTCAGGCTGCATATGGTGGAGGCGGCCGAGGCATGCGTGTAGTCAAAGAGATGAACGAAGTGGCGTCGTCGTTCGAACGAGCCTCGTCAGAAGCACTCGGAGCTTTCGGCAATGGATCCATGTTCATCGAACGGTTCATCGAGAGGCCCCGGCATATTGAAGTGCAGCTAATGGGTGAGGATGCACTAATATACATACAGCATCAGGTTTAAGTTCCTCCTTATTTTAGAGGAAGGTTTTCCATTATATTTACTTAGCTCTTCAGTACAATATAGACCAGTTTACACTGTTCTTAAATAATACCTATTAATACTGTAATATGGAAATATTGTAAGAACAATCATTTTTTTAAAAGAGTAACCATGGAGTTTCTTGCCGGTTCTTCTCCATAGGAAACGACCAATTTCGAACCGTGCACTAAGCTTCTGACGTTTTGTAAGTGCCCATGTAGGCCTATGTGAAATAAAAAACTTTTGACTTTGAAACGACTTCACTAATCTAATGTCCATCATAGGCGCGGGCTTGCGAGCTACCCATTGCTCGCCGTCCGGTAACCGCCCGGACCGAGCCCAAGTCGTCGACGACGCATATTGTTCCACACGCACCTCAAAGAGATGTTAGTAAACCTTGCTCGGTCCCTAGAAGGATCGAAGCCTACTGAGGCCAAGGGTTTGCTTCTGAAAGGAAGACTCGGCCCTGGTATGAAAGGCAACGGAGAAACAGGAGTGGGTTTTTAGTCAGTAAAATTCTCACCCACCCTCGATCTGTCCAAGAGCGGAAGATGTAATTAGATGATTTTGCTACCTAAAAAAAACCTTATCTGATGTCATTCCATCTATCCTGCAGTTTGCCTCTATTCATCTTACCTACTAAACTAAATCAAGATAAAAATGCATCTCTGACTCGATTTTTTTTAATTTACTAGGTGATAAGGCAGGCAATGTAGTCCATCTATACGAGCGTGACTGTTCCGTACAGAGAAGACATCAGAAAGTTGTGGAAATCGCACCCGCGCCTGGATTGGACCCGGAGGTAAGGAACAATACATTTTTGACAAGGAGATATAGTCGATGGTTCCCTGAGAAATGAGTTCGTTTGAGTGATACCACCGGACGTGGTATCACTCAAACGAACTCATTTCTCAACCACCGTACGTGGTATCACTTCCCCAAATAAGAATAGGACCGACTTAGCGCCATGTTGTAACGTCATAGCTCGTCGTCAAATCGAATCAGGTCAATCAAGACATAAAAATAAAAAATAAAATATTTACATCTTTTCATCACTTTATGAAGCTAGTGACGAGTAGAAGAAGGCGAATTGTTACCAAAAATGAAAATAAAGCATAAAACATTTTTTTTAAACAATTAGTTTCACGTCTTAAATAATATTAGCTAATTTAGATTAAATAATGACGTTTACTTACGAAACTATCTGATATCCGATATAAGATAATATCCATAACCGTAACCGAATCCGAAATAAAAGCTTCGGATAGTATCGGATAGGGGCGGAGCCTAACTACGACACGTTATGACAGGTTGTTTTGTTGATCGGCCGGGCAGCGGCCGACATACGCGCGCATTGTTTGTTTTTCTGTGGTTCCAAACAAAAAAAACCATTTTATTAGCTATTTATATTTTACTTCTTAAATTCCTTAAAATCTAATATCCGTAACCGAAATTATCCGAAATAATTTAATATCCGTAGCCGTAACCGTATCCGGTATAATAATCATTTCTATATCCGTATCCGAAATTTCATATCCGTAACATCCCTATCTGAAACATTCATAATTTTTACGGTATAAAGTAGGCGGCAAATAAACGTGGAATCACCCATTGACCCTCCTATTAACATTTTTTTTTTTTTTTTCAAAAACGGAATTAAAAACATTGAATCGACATCTATCGTGATCCTTTACCTTTTCTGAAAAACTATTTATTGTTGGTTTTTCGGGTACCTTCGATATATTGGAGATATTAAGGTCATCATCATCATCATCAGCCTTTTTTATATTCCCACTGCTGGGACTCAGGCCTCCTCTCTAGGAGAGGAAAAGGGCCGTAATCCACCACGCGGGCCGAGTGCGGGTTGGTGAATGTCACATATCTTCGAAGTTTTGGTTTTAGAAAAGCTGGTTTCCTCACGATGTTTTACTTCATGAGAGCAGTGGTGATGAAATAAATTACACAAAGTAATGCGCCTGGCTGGGTTTGAACCCGCGATCTAAAATTCGTAAGTCGGGGCCATTACCACTCAGCCGCCACTGCTCTCAAGGAAAAGGTCAAAGTACTTTATTTTCAGTTCATATGGCGCCATGTATAACTTTTTCTATCTTCATTATAACAACCCATATGGATTTGTTTTCAGACAAGGAAGAAGATGACGGACTGTGCCACTCACTTGGCTCGCTCCGTCGGCTACGAAAACGCGGGTACCGTGGAGTTCCTGCTCGATGACAAAGGCAACTTCTACTTCATTGAGGTCAACGCTAGGTATGTACTGTAAAATCATAGCAATAGAGTCTAATGTTGATCGCATAATTTTGAGAAGCATACCTTTAGCAAATCGAAAAAAGGATAGGCAGAGGACGAGCACTGGGTAGCTCGTTGTCTGGTCGTCTGTTAAAGACCAATCCCGGATCGTCAACGGCACGTAGTATTCCACACGCGCCTCAAAGAGATGTCAGCAAGACTGTATGGGCTATGGATCCATGGGTTTCCCTTTCAAAGTTAGAACGCAAAGGGCAAGAGTGTAACATAGGTGTGGTTTTAGTCAGTAAAAGTCTGATACGAAGAGTGGGAGAAGCCAATAGTTGGGGAACCTACAAAAAAAAACAGCATCCCATTATTAGTATTGTTATCTCAAAAAAAAATGCCCATCTTCCACAAGCCAATCCTTACCTACTGGAAAATGGAGACAGCAACTTTGTGACAGTTAAAAAAAAAAATTAAGGTTGTCATGTGGTAGATATCGCTGTCAGCGATAAGACCGCCATTGTACGGTGTAACCTACCCATAGATTTAAGTTTACGTAGAAGTTGTGTTACTTTTTGGTGTATAATAAAGTTTATTCTGGTAGAGCAATAACATGGTGAAGGTTGCGGGAGTCCGATGGAAGCGGGATGCACAGGACCGTTATGGACCGCCTATGTCCAACAGTGGTCTTCTATGGACTGAGATGATGATGAAAGTATATTCTATTTTTTAACAATTTTGTCCTCAGGTTACAAGTAGAACACACAATCACAGAAGAAGTAACTGGCATAGATTTAGTACAGTCTCAGATCAGGGTCGCAGAAGGAATGACTCTCCCTGAGATGGGACTGACGCAGGACAAGATAAATACTCAAGGGTACGCCATACAGTGCCGAGTCACTACTGAGGACCCCGCCAATAACTTCCAACCGAGCACCGGCAGGATTGAAGTCTTTAGGTAAGTTCAACTAAATAAGGTTGATTTTTCATTGACAGAAAATAATATTGAGTGAAAGGAAATTAGACCTTGTATTTTGGAAGATAAGGTTTAGGTTTGAGTGGAGGAGATAGTCTGTGGTGTTACGGTAAATTGGATTTTGTGTTTGATGGTATAAGGTTTATGTTTGAATGTAAAGAAAAAATGTTGTGCTAAGGCAAATTGAACCTTGTGTCTTAGAGAATTGAAGAGTTTAGATGAGTTCGAGTCTATTGCTAATGATAGAATATAAATTAGACAAGATCGACGCTTGCTGGCAGGATTCAGGTGAGCAGATAAGTTCAATTTTACAAAGAAAAAAGTAAATAAGGTTAATATATTAATGAATGAAAAATTATAATGTGACACAAAAATGCACTTTGTATCTTGTACAATAATGACTAGATTTGAGTGGAAGGGCAGGGAAGCACTATGGTGTCGACAATTTTAGTGTTTAACCGTTTGTGAGGTTGAAATTGTGGTAAAATTTTGAGCTTTAACACCTTCTAATAAAGTTTCTTTCTTCCTTAGGTCTGGCGAGGGTATGGGTATCCGTCTGGACTCCGCTTCCACATACGCTGGTGCTGTCATCTCTCCCTACTACGACTCTCTTCTTGTCAAGGTAAGTATTTTAAAGCCAAAAACCGAATACATCTTAATTAATTAATTTTTTTTTTTCATTTTTTTTTTATGTATAAAAATCGAATATTCTTAATTTCATGAAATTCTTGCTTGAGTTATCTCTAAGTCGTCTATGTTTCTATTTATCCAACTTCAGAACTATGAAATTGACTTAAATACCGAGTCAAAATATGTCTATCGGGTTTGTTTTACAAACAGAGTTCGTAATAGTGTGTTGTAAAAACTTTTTGAAACTAAAATAGATACCGTGTACGAAATAAAGCGATAAAACGTCGAAAAAATCGTCTAATATCAAAAAATAGTTCTAACTTTAGTAATTAAAATCATGGTTTAAAAAAAAAGATTAGCTTTTTTTGTGAGGGTGGGAAATCTCAAATAATTTTCCTGCTCTGGGTAGAGCGAGAAGGAATTTTAGACTTTTATTAACTAAAACCTTACACGGACAGCTCTTTGAGGCAAGCGTAGAACAGAACGTGTCTTCGATCCGGCATTATTTTTAATTAATAGTTAAACCTACTTACAATTACCGTCACGGATCTTGAGCGCTCGGCGTCAGAGTGGGAATCGCTTTGCGCATTCCATACATTGACGAGCCAATCGTCGTCGTTGTTAGATACATGCAGCAACGCAGGGAACGAATTAGGAGTGACGTCTATGTCGCGATGGCGCGGCGAGCCAATCACTGACACTCCCCGCCTCGCGTCTCACTTCGCATCACTAAAGAGACTGATATTTGACTTCTGCGCTACTTTCGTTGCACACACGTTTCGGCAATTGTACCGTACACTGCGTTGTGCGTTCCGATCAAGAGACCAAAATATGACACAGAAAACATCGTGTAATAAATGATTCCTATTCCAGGTTATCTCGCACGCACACGACCTTCCATCATCAGCTGCTAAGATGAGCCGCGCCCTCCGTGAGTTCCGTATCCGAGGCGTCAAGACCAACATCCCGTTCCTACTAAACGTTATAGAAAACCAGAAGTTCCTTAATGGTAAGTAATAAGGAACATTAATCTGCACTAATTTTATAAACAGGTAAAGTTTGTTTTTTTTTTTTTGTTTGTACGAGGTAATCGCTGAAAGTATCTACTGGTCCGATTTCCGAAATTATTTCATCGATAGAAAGCGGTTTGATTCCTGAATAACATGGGCTATATTTTATGTACGCGGGTGAAGCCGCGGGTAAAAGCTAGTAATTGTACTCACTGACTCACTAACGTGCACAACTCTTGGACCTAGAACGCTGTATTTTGCACAGTTTCCTTGTATGATTTATACAAAAAATAAGAGAGAATATTCTAAAATGTGGGGTACATTTTAGAATATTCTCTCTTATTTTTTGTTTAAGGGGGATGACATGGGGATCCCAAGTTTGTTTATTTTTTTAACTAGGTATAATAAACTTGTGCTTGACTGTGACCTCACCTGATAGTAAGAAGTTAAGCAGTCGTTGATGGCGATTCAAACTAGTTTATTAAGAGCCTATTCACTCTAACCCTGCATGATGAAACCTGCAGTAACGCGGGTGAAGGTGCTGGCAAAAGTTCCTGTAAAACAGAAAATATTGACAATAAAAGGGGGACAGTTAAAAAGGTGACACTTATAAAAAACATTTCGTTATGTTAAATTATTATCATCGTGAGTGTAGATTTAAGTGAACTAAATTAAACCTAAACAGTTTTCCGAATTTCTCAGTTACAGAAACAGTAAGTTTAGTAGTAGTACATTAAAAAAAAACATTCCCCCACAGGCGCCCTCGACACATACTTCATCGACGAGAACCCCCAACTCTTCATGTTCAAGACATCACAGAACAGGGCTCAGAAGCTCCTGAACTACCTCGGACAAGTCATTGTCAACGGCCCTGCAACCCCTCTGGCCACTAAAATCCCGCCAGCAGTTGTCAAACCATACATTCCAACGGTACCGCTGGGTAAGTTACCAACAAAATGTAGAGTGAAAATTAAATACAACGTGCTCCATTTTAGGTGCCCCAGATGAATCAAAGGTGAGACTAAAAAGGTGTCATAGCAATTAATGTATGTTTGATGTTCATTGGCGTAGTTGGGTGTTACATTTCTAATAAATGGGAATAGTTTTTAAATTTAAACATTTTTGTAAAAAGTCCCAAATTAAACAAAAATGCATTTTAAACCATAAATTGGAATATTAACTTGGATTTTGCATGAGCAATAAAAAAAAAAACAATAAAATTGCAATTAATTAAACTGGCGATTATTAACATCATGCAACACTAAACACGAAATTTAACGGTGTTACCCCCCATTAACAAAAAATGGGTATCAATGGAGGATGAATTTTTAAGAAGATGAAAAAATATTTAAATATTTTTTTGAACTTTTGTTTCCAGTTTTACGCAATGGGTATGGTAGGTTTCTAGTTACATTTTATAAATAAGCTATTATATAGCTATATTGCGACATTATACATTTATATGAGCAATGTATAACCTAAAGCTTTGCCTATTTATTTAGCAAAATAATTATAATTATTATATTTGGGACACTAGTCATCCCATTGGAGCACGGGCTATTAATAAGAACTTTTATTTTATGTTCTATACATTTTTATGACTAAAATTTCATGCTTCATTTATTATATTTTTAATAATAAATATTATGAATTATTTTTAATTGTCATTAATTTTTTTTTATCCTGTTTGTGAGCTCACAGGAGATTGTGCGCTGATTTAAAGTTTTGCATTACTTATAAAATAGCTTGCTTTTTTCACTTTATTATTTCGTAGCCAAAATAAAAGGTCCTTGCCTTAAGGCGTTTTTTGAAACGGTTTAGGTACTTTGAACTATGATATCTTACGTTCAATGTGAAGTTTATTTCAACTTCTAATTCCAAGTGAATCCGAAGATATCACAATTCAAAGTAACCCGTTTAAAAAAAAACAGCCTAATGAACCAACTCCTTCAGTTTTTTCATGTATCCAAATACAGAACTGTAACTTTGCCGTCCATAAACTGAAGTGCTGTTAAGTATCTGGTGTTTTTTTTTAATGCTACGGTAATCAGTGTACCACGGTATTTTTTTTAAAGAGATATCGTGGTTTTGTAACGTCTAAAAGACTGACACGACCCCTCGCTCTAAACCAGAGCCTAGAAAAAAAAAATCTTTTAAAGTAATCAGCTTAAAGTTAAGTACCTATGCTCAATACTTTTTGCATTCCTTAAGTACATAATATTGATGGTATAAAAATATAGATAAGACAAAAATGAACCCTGTCGGGCACAGCAAAGCTAAGCAGAACAGAAATGAGAAAAACAAATAAAATCACTATAATTTCCTCCTTTCCTTCCTGATGACATTTTGTTAGATAACAGCTTTTATAACTTGTATATTTTGGACGACAAAGAAGTACGGTCCTGTATATGGATATTGAAGAAATATACATGAGAGTTGTAGGCATAGGCATAATTCCTAAGGTCTGTCAACACCAAGCCTATTGCCATTTTTTATAAAAAAAAAAAAAAAAAAAAAAAACAGAAAATACACTGCTATTTTATAAGTACTACGAAACTTCTACAATAACGAAAATGTATAATTGATGTTGTATTTCTGTACTCGAATTCATAGCCATTTTTTTTTTAATTCTGCACATCACGCATTCCCGCACAGCCATTATTTCAGTTAACATGTTTTTCAGACCTATCCCCTGAGGCTATTAAAAGACAAGAACTAACAGGGGAGAATACAGGTGAGCCTACTTTATGTTCTAAATTTAAATTCGGACTAGTGATGGAAAAAAGCGGTTATTTTTATAGCTGCTACATTCAGTTATTGCGAAAAAAAAAGATAAAAATTGCCCTCTTTCAAAATAGTAGTAGTTCTTTTTTCTATCGACAATTGCTTGACCCCGTGGAAAATAATATAAATATCGTATTTACGCTTAATTTTTTAATCAGTTCTCTTTTGTTTTTGAGATCATTAGTAAAATACGTACTATTTATGATTCAATTGGACAATAGTTTTTTTTTTTGCTTGCTTAGTGGACGAAATACGCCTATATCACGCTTTTTTTGTACTAATCGATTGTCAATAGAAAAGAAGAACGTCCAATGTAAAGATTTCTTAATTGACTCAGAAAGAGTACCTACCATAGATTTTTTTTCTTATTATAGTGTTTTTTATCCGAAATAAAGCAAAATAAAAACACAAAAATAACGTAAAACGTAGTTTTTATTTTTCAACGGTTTTTTATCAAAATTTTTTGCAAGAACCTACAGCAATAATGTCCATTACTACTTCGAACCCGTTTTACAAGTTATTATTATTACGTTCAAGCTTCGCCCGATCATTTTCTTGGTTGTGGTGTTAAAGCTTTATATGTAAATACATGTTCCAGAACGGAATGTGCCCTGTGATTAATATTATAAATATTTTCTTTATTTAATTTATTTATCTTGCTTTTTTTAATTTATGATATTTTAATTTTACTTGCGATTAAAAAACTTAACTTGATATTTTATAACTGTGTCTTCGGATATGAGAATATGAAAGATAGGCGAAAAATATTTTCCCTACATTTGCATGTTTAAAAATGTAGAGTGTTGTAACATTTTCACCTCCTACGTCGGATTTATCTGACAAACGCGTATATTCTGCTAGGGTCACACATCCACGACCAAATACTCCATCTCGTCAGCTCTTCTGTCACCTATGGGGATTGAAGAGTTAAACGAGATAGATTACCCAGTCGCAAACACACGAGGCTGGTGAATAGGACGCGAAAATACTCGTCGAACAATCCGATGCAAGCGGTTAACGGGTTACCAGAATTTGACGGAGTTCACTATCATATTCCATGGCAACACTAGAGACGAAATAGAATTAAAGACCATTACAAACTCAGGGTGTCAGGGTGTTAACACAACATTGTGTGACCTATAGAAAAGCGATTAAAAAGAAAACAAAATGCTTTTAGATACATTCTCATTTAATCGACTTTTTTAGACAAAAGCAGGTCCCGTTCTTGGATAGCCCGAAGCCGAATGAAGTCCATTGATCCGGCCGTACACAAGACATATTATTAAGCTAATGTTAAGGCGGATCTAGCACAGAAGCGTGACCAAGAAAAAAATGTAGACTTCTATCACGAGACCTTACTAAACACACCTTACCAAAACCTTCCAGCCGTCCAACCACCGAAAGGTTTCAAGCAGATCCTGAATGAAGGAGGTCCCGAAGCCTTCGCCAAGGCCGTCCGTCAGAACAAGGGTCTACTCCTCATGGACACGACCTACAGGGACGCTCACCAGTCCCTCCTGGCCACTCGTGTGAGGACACATGACCTTCTGGCTGTGTCCCCGTATGTGGCCCATAACTTTAGCAACCTGTACTCGCTTGAGAACTGGGGTGGAGCTACCTTTGATGTCGCTTTGAGGTAAGTTTATATAATAATAATAAAATCTAGTTAAGTTTATATAGAACATTAATAACACCCCGTGCCTCGGAAAGCATGTATAGCCATTGAACCTGGATGTCATTCGTAGATCTTTGACTGTCGGTACAGGTAGTCAGCCACCGGAAAGTCTGACTTTCAGTCTAGCTAAGGAGTATCGTGTTGCCCAGTAACTGGGTCGCGGAGGTGTGATAGGCAGTCGTTTTATATAAAACACAGGTGTTGAATCGCATCCGGTTAGACTGGAAGCTGACCCGTAACTAGTTGAGAAAAAGGTTAAGGAACTATGAAAATATGTTATTCCAATAAACTCTTTTTGCATTGATTTAAATATGCACCTAGCTCAGTTCTAAACACGGGTAGTGTGAAGGTAAAACCCGGGACCCTGGGACGAAGGTAAAGAAGGATCAGGAGTGGGTTTTTAGACAAAGTCTCACACGCCCTCCTGCTCTGCCCAAGACATCCCCGTCGTTGCATGTTTTTCCCACCTAAAACAAAAAAGTTTAGATAGAGAAAGCGCACCGTAACAAGTTTCTCGATATAAATTGTCGAAACTGGGCCAAATGTCTTCTGTGGCAGTGTTTAAAAGAGTTACCGTGGCCCTGGTAACTATATTAAACACTGCCACAGAAGACATTTGAGAAACGCGGACGGCCAGTAAAAGTCTGACAAATGTATATGTATATTTGTATGGACAGCGTCATCAACTGTTTACCTACCCCCTTTTCTAAGGTACGTATTTTAATGTGAGATACCCATTTTAAGTAGCGGTCTGTACATCTGGTACAACCTCGTTTTAATGAAATTTTCACTTCTGTCGTGTAAACGCCATTTTTTATTTAACCGGCAGGTTCCTACACGAGTGCCCGTGGGAGCGCCTCCGCGACATGCGGCAGCTGATCCCCAACATCCCCTTCCAGATGTTGTTGCGTGGCGCCAACGCGGTTGGATACACCAACTACCCTGACAACGTCGTGTTCAAGTTCTGTGAAATGGCTGTAAGTTTATATTATTTGATTTTGCTTGGTTAGGTACAAAGAAATTGAACAAACTACTACAATTGCTATAGGATGGTGCGGGTGACAGCTGTCATATTCATACAATGTAGCTCTACCCATCCTTTTCTCTCATCTTCAAAATACATATTTTCGTCTTGGTGTCACCCCCCCCCCCCACCATCCTATAGCAATTCAACCTACCAATGCTATGAAAGAAAGGCTTTAGTATGGGCGCAAATCTTGCATTCTCAAAGGTAGAGTGATTCTAAAAATTTTTAATGATACAGAAATTAAATAGGTACATAATTAGTTAGTTTAAAAAAGAGGTTACAGAAGTATTTAATCCCCTTTCTTTTTGTTAGAAAACTTTATCAATCCTTGACTGCCACAGGTCACTAGGCCACTTGCAAAAGACTGGAAGAAGATTCCAAAAAGCGTAAAAAGATTTGCTGGAGGCTCTGTTTTCAACTTAACCCCAAAACAACACAACACTAAAATCTACTTTCAAATCCCCAGGTCAAAAACGGCATGGACGTCTTCAGAGTGTTCGATTCTCTGAACTACTTGCCCAACTTGATCCTCGGTATGGATGCCGCTGGCAAAGCTGGTGGTGTGGTCGAAGCCGCCATCTCCTACACTGGTGATGTGTCAGACCCCAACAAGAAGAAATACGACCTCAAGTATTACACGAACTTGGCTGATGAGCTGGTGAAGGCGGGTACTCATGTGCTGGCGATCAAGGATATGGCTGGTCTGTTGAAGCCTCAAGCTGCTAAGTAAGTGATTTTTGACGTACGCATTAATTTTTAAATGATTAAAATCCGTCAAGAAATGGTGGATTTTTTTAAAGTTTTCCTGAACGGCTACTTAGAAACGACGATGACGTCATCTGTCATGATCCGTCCAACGAACAACGCATACAAATCAAGTATTCCACCGACAGACGTCATCATGACGTCATCTATGTAACAGCGAGGCGCTTCATCCTCGGCCGTGTTTCTGGAACGAATTCACTACTGCTGTATCTTAGTCATTTTTGCTCTGATTTAAATAATTTTTTCGCAATATTTACCGATTTTTTGACGCTATAAGTCTGCATACTCCACAAAAATCATGACTGATCCTCATTGCGCGATACAGCGTTAGTTCTTATGTAACGCCATAGATCTCGCTACATCACTACTCTCCGGAGATCATAGATCGATGGTTCTTGACGTTTCTTGATGTGTGCCAGGCTAGTGGTAGATTGGTTTTAGTGGGTCGGAACCATTACTTCGTGGTCGGAACCGAATGCCACATAGTTCTCGGTGAGTCGGAACTGTCTGCGTTGATGCCCTAGTGAGTGGCAGTACGGTGATGTAATAAGTTCATAATGGTTACCGACCGAACCCTACGACGGAGGAAAACCAACTGTGTCCTTACAACTAATAAACATCACACGTATGATTTTGCTTTCGCAGCTAACTTTACATCGCTTCTTGCCGCTACAAATACCTTTTTAAAATTACTTCCATAGTGGGAGGCAATCCAGAAACACCAATGATAACAAAATCAGGGGATACAGACATACATTTAGTGTTGCAGCTACATACCTATCGTCTCCTTCCGAAATTTAATTACACCACTGGGTAGCTAAAGAATCAAGATTGATCATTTTCATTTGAAAATGGAAGTAAACATTAAGGTGGGTCTACGCTAGAGGAGCCGAGCACGAGCCGAGCAGAAATTCGTTTAGTGTAACCGACTCTAGAGGAGCCGAGCGCGAGCGACACTACACGAACTTGAGCTCGGCTCGCGCTCCGCTTGTGCTCGGATCCTCTAGCTTAGGGTCTTTATTTAAATTGTTAAACTGCTGTAATTTGTTAAGAGCTTTTTGCTTCATACAATGCAATTCAACGCGATGTTTGATGAAGATGCAACGCGAAAAAAACTTTGTTAGCATTCGGTAATTCCGTGATTTACTCGAATATTTCACAAAACTTGTTCCAGGAAATACGTTTTTTTTTAAACCCTTAAAGTGGACCAAATTCAAACTAGTACTGTATAAATTCTATGTCCCTATATCCATAATCTTATGGTATGGTTCATCGTTAACCAGAATAGTCGTCACCTACCCTTTCGCTTTTAGTAATAGAGATACACTTTGGCATGAACACTATAAATGCTTAATTAGGTATAAATAGTTTATTATGATTTCCCGTCGTGCAGGATGTTGATCGGCGCGATCCGCGACAAGCACCCGGACGTGCCCATCCACGTGCACACGCACGACACGTCGGGCGCCGGCGTGGCGTCCATGCTGGCGTGCGCCGAGGCGGGCGCCGACGTGGTGGACGTGGCCGTGGACTCCATGTCCGGCCTCACCAGCCAGCCCAGCATGGGCGCCCTTGTGGCCTCGCTGCAGGGAACTAAATTGGATACCAGTGAGTTTTTTTTTATACAACTTCGATTATTATCAAATGAACCATTGAAAATGACTGTTCAGGTGGAACCACAGTATCAGACCATCATCTTAATCTACCCTTTGATTGACAGCGAGTATGATTTATCAAATCCTAGGTCTTTCGAATTTCCTGTCGCAGTGTATTATAGGGTAATTTCCAGGGTCAAAATAGTTACATTTTAAATGAAATGACACGTATTTTTTCTTTTTTCAATTAAACAAAAAATAACAAGGATATAGCCAATTAGTTACGTGTGACGTCACCCCGTGCGAAAAAATGCAGCAAGGCGTGCCGTAACTTTTATGGGCTTTGTCATTTTTCGTTTCATTTACAAATAAAAAAAATACGTGTCTCTTATTTTTGAATAATCTAAAAGACGGACTCATTACATTTTTTACGGCCACTAGCCTATACACCATGTTGCAGACATCGATACAAACTTGTACCAAATTGTAAATAAAACTAGAAAAATCGCACAACTAAGCAGATAACTGAAGTGAAATGCTAGTGACTTTTAATTAAAATGTCATAAGGGTTGATGAGAATAACGATTTTAAAGACTTTAAAATAAAGAAAGTATTGTTAAAAAATGATAAAATCCACCACTGGGGAATCCAGAATCGGTCCATCCAGTCACAGTCATCAGCTATCATCGGTCATCCGTCGGGATCCATGGTACACGTTTATGCGTCGTTGTCTGACACACGGTGTAAGTAAAGGTATGACATCGTTTTCCCCCCATATAACAATGAATACATGCCCCCCACAGACATCGCCCTCCAAACCGTCTCGGAATACTCAGCGTACTGGGAGCAAGCCCGCACACTGTACGGTCCCTTCGAAGCCACCGCCACCATGAAGTCTGGCAACGCTGACGTCTACCTCAACGAGATTCCTGGTGGCCAGTACACCAACCTGCAGTTCCAGGCCTTCTCGCTTGGACTTGGCAGCCAGTTTGAAGAGGTTAAAAAGGCTTACAGGTGAGACAGGTTTTCATTGATGGAAGAAATGGTGTGATGATTTAAATGTTCAAAGGTCACTATAAATTATAAGGTATTTTACAGTAAAAAAAGAGATTATTTTTCGACTAAAGTCTTTTTTATATAGCATGGGTAGAATGACAGCAGGACAAAAATATGCATCTTTAAGATGACATAAAAGGATAGGTAGCATGTATGAATCTGACAGCTGTCACCCGCACCGTCCTATAGCAACTGTAGTGTAATGACGTCAATTTAAAATAAAAATAATAAATTGTTATCACGTTCCATGGAAAGTGTATAAGGGCCCTCTGCGACGACTGCCTCTACTTTTGCAAGTGGCTTAATGCAATGGTACCGGCTAGCATATCTGCTTATAAGTCTTGCGGCTTATAAATCTCATCATACCTATACCAGCCCATGCCTCATGGCTGATGAAACTTCTAGACAAGCTTGCTCCATCGTCGACCACATGATCGCTTGCCATCAGGTGAGATAGTGGTCAATCGCGAGCCTATCAATAATAAAAAAAGAAACCAGCAAAATCCATGTTTGGACGAGTTTTTAATCAACGGACGTTGTCATTACTGTTTTGCTTTTTCGTCTTCACTCCTTTATAACCAAAATAGAGTCACATTTTATTATTGTACCTTGTTCTGTGTTCTAAAATTTCCACAAGCAAATTTCAACTCCACCTTTTTACCATCCAGGGAAGCCAACCTCCTCCTCGGTGACATCATCAAGGTCACGCCCTCATCTAAGGTCGTGGGAGACCTGGCCCAGTTCATGGTGCAGAACAAGCTCACCGCTGACGAGATCAGAGAGAAGGCTGAGGAGTTGTCGTTCCCCAAGTCCGTTGTGGAGTATCTACAGGGAGCCATCGGTATCCCGTATGGAGGCTTCCCTGAACCACTCAGGTAAGCTTGATATAATTATTTTGGTACTATATATGTCCCTGGATAGGTAGGTACCCTTACGTGGATGAAGGAAAAAAACTGCAGTCGCGAATTTCGGCTTAGTTCAGAGTTAGGCTGCCATCCAGCCGAAAATACGTCCAAAACTTTTGGGTTATGGATTCAGATTGCTAAATTAGAGAAGGTTCATACTGCATTCTAACTAGCCAGCTTCTTCTATGTAGTTTAAATTGACGAAAAAAATGGACACTAGATGCATATCCAGTATGTGTAGTTATATATGTGTAGTATAAGTGCAGTTCAGTTTTGGTTTTTTACCCACCTACCACGTAAGCTATTACGACCACAGGCGGGAGTAAGACCCAAAATTTCAAGTCCCCCAGTTAGTGTATCCCAGTTTAATAACTATGCGTTGTCGATTGTAAACCTCGACTGATTTTTCTAGATCACAAGTGCTAAAGGACATGCCAAGGATCGCTGACAGGCCCGGCAAGGAGCTAGCACCTCTGGACTTTGACAAACTGAAGGCAGAACTCAAGGAAACGTATCCAGAGGTGAGCAATTTAAAAAGAAATAATTACTGCACTTAAAAGTACCACTACAAACTCCTTAGCAGCACGTCTGCCAAATTTTTAATAAGCTAAAGCTCCAATCTGTTAACATGGTCACCCATCCACGAACTGACCTCGGCAAGCGTTGCGTAACTTTGAAGATGACATGCTGCTGTTAATTCTTAGGGTGCTTTCAATGAGATGTCTAAAACGAACGAAGAGAATGAGAGACGTCTAAAACGTTTCACGTCAGACCGCTGCCGCACGATTACCGTGCCGCAGTCGGCCGGTTGCTGTACGTTAGCAGACCGACACCAAGAGCAAATTGAAAACGTATCTCGCTGCCGATGCAGTTTTCAACACCGAATTGAACACGTGGAGTTTTTGACGTTACCGTCCTGTTGTCGACCGTTCGCCGCACGGTTGCCGCACCTAGCGCCAGATATGAAAAATTCGATCGTCTGTAAGCAGGGCTCAATACTTTATTGCAATCCATATGTGTAAATACATGATTATGAAAATTTTCATAGATCAATATGGACCCTGTTGGGCACAGCAAAATGTAGAACAGGGGAAGAGGGCTAATTAGCAATTCGGGGTTCATAGATAATTATAGTAGATCTAATTTGCTGCATGTAGTTAGGTGTACCTATTATTATTATGTATGTACAATATTATAATGCTATATTTGTGTATAAGTATGAGTAAATTATATCAGGTATTTTATGCTTATTTTGTAAGTATGACTAACCTAACAGCAGGCCGTCAAAAAACGCATAAATTGAAAGCGCCCTTAACCAAGAGCTCTAGACAGTACGAAGATGAAAATTATTTAATCGTTCAATAACTTTCAGGTGACCGACGCAGACGTGATGTCCGCGGCCATGTACCCACAAGTAGCCAACGATTTCTTCCGCATCCGCGACAAGTATGGACCCGTAAAGCATTTGGACACCAAGACCTTCTTGACTGGACCTGTTGTAAGTATCCTAAGGAAACTATTTATTTATTTATCAAACTTACACCATCTTTACAGGGAAACGTTATAAACACATTTTTTTAAAAGAGTAACTATGGAGTTTCTTGCCGGTTTTTCTCCATAGGAAACGACCAATTTGGAACCGTGCACTAGCTTCTGACGTTTTACAAGTGCCCATGTAGGCCTATGTGAAATAATAGTAGATTATGCGACTAGTAGGGGAAAAAGCTGTGTCTTTAACTCGCGGGTGGCATTTTGAATTCCGAACGAAACGAAGGTTGCTGATTTTATAATTAACTCCCGAGCATTGCGAGGGTGTTAATAAAAAAACCTGAGTCAGGCGAGGAATTCAAGCCGCCCAAGACAAAGACAGCTTTATCCCCGTGTTGCATACTCACGTTTTATTCCATTTTCTTTTTTTTCTTGTTAGTGGCCAGTTTGAATTTCGAGTCAACTTGTTCGATGCACGTACATTTCAATTCACAATTTTGTCGATTTTTGATGTTCCAAATTCAATTCTTAATATTCCCTAGGGATCGGCAATACTGCATTATCTCTCTAGGGATAGAATGACTTGCCGGCACGAATCTTGAGCGCGCGTCGGCAGAGTGGGGATCGCTTTGCGCATTCCATACATTGGCGAGCCAATCGTCGTTGTTAGATGCATGCAGCAAGCGCAGGAACGAATCACGAGTGACGTCTATGACACAATGGCGCGGCGAGCCAATCAATGACACTCCCCGCCCCCGCGTCTCACTTCGTACCACTGAAGAGATCGAATATTTGTATTCTGCGCAACTTAAAGCCAGCGCTCAAGATCCGTGCCGGTATGTGAACACAGGTGGGTTTTAGTTAGTAAAAATCTGACACTCTTGCTCAACTCCGGCACTGGCAGAAGTAGTTTCTTTAAAGATACTCGGAAGTGTTAAGTTCCGCCAACCTCTGTTGAAAAGGAAGGTTCCTCCGAGCAGACTGCTGTTGTGTCTGGTCCAAGCAACTGCCTGATAGTGGATTTCGGACTATTGTATACTTAATAATGTTCCAATCGCGTGGAGAACTCCTAATATGATGATGATTTTGAATTTTAGTTCGTATGTGGCGTCATAGATGTCGCTAAGGAACTAATATAATTTGATGACTTACTTCCTCAAAAAAAAAAAACACCTGGCATTAAAAGTTTTCTCTTATCTCCAGGTCGGTGAAACGATAGAAGTCAAGATCGAGCGCGGAAAGACATTGGACATCAAGACAGTCGCCGTGTCCGACGAGATGACGGCGGCCGGAGAGAGGGAGGTGTTCTTCGAGCTCAACGGACAACTGCGCTCCGTGTTCATCCGAGACGAGAATGCTAGCAAGGTAACACGGCTACCGATTCCCAAGATCATTGACATAAACATAAATAATAATTATACTCTTTATTATACACCAAAAATAAAATTACTGTAGGTACTTAAAATTAATAGGGTGTAAGAATTAAAACTGAACTTAAAATAATAATAGGCGGTCTTTACATATACTGCCCAAGATTTCAAGCTTTCATTAAACAAGATATTTTGGAAGACAGAAAACAGAAACCGAAATGCCAGGGTTGTCTTGTGTATGTAAGTTTACATATTTGTGAACGCACTCACGGCACAGGAGTAAATCCTATGATAGGGCAATGGTTTAAAAAAAAAAGTAGGATCAAAGTTTATCAAACTAAAAACAAAACTACCCACAAATATGTATGAATAATCAGCCCACAGTAGAAATTATAAAATTATGGTCCGTGAAACACGTCCGTCACTTCTGATCGCTTAAACAATAGTGAACGTCGTTCACTGAACGAAACTCGTGCCCCTCCACTCTCTGCGTCATTACAGCCACCATATTTATAACCAGCTACAATGCACTACGTACCATAGCTAATCCTTTTCATAATATGAAGCACAACACTAGCACTTCACTATTATGTTTCTTTTTCATCAGGAAATGAAAATCCACCCTAAGGCAATCAAGGGAGACAAGAACCAAGTTGGAGCGCCCATGCCAGGGACAGTACTCAGTAAGTATATCGCTATAAAACAATGCCTTATGGCACGTGTAGATTAACCCGAGTGTCAAGAAAGATCCTGGTGGTTAAAGATCAAGCGCAGCGAGGGTTTTATGTGTTAACTCCCGAACAAAGCGAGGGATTTCTGAGGGGAATCCTGAGTGTAGCGAAGCTAGCCCAAGAGGAAGGCATCTTTATCCCTGGGGCTAAAAGATGTGAAAATTAGAGCTACTCTAATTTTCACATCTTTCGTGAGAAAAATAAAATTGTCAAACAGAACAGCGACTCGTACTAAGCACACGCGCCTTTTTTTAACGTACCTACCTATTTTTTTTTTTTTTATTTATGTTTGCTCGTAGAGACCAGGGGCCGTATTATGACCTCTTAAAACCATGTTTTCGGTGTGAAAAAGAGACGGAGCTATACAGGACGAATAGCACTATCCTTTTCTTGCACAGAAAACATGATGGTTTTAAGATGTCATAATACGGCCGCAGTTCGATTCAAACAAGTTCTTATTTTTGATACTCTATGTTAAAGATTTATAATACAAATTTTTATCCATAGCAATCAAGGTAAAAGAAGGAGATAAGGTAGAGAAAGGTCAACCCATCGCAGTCCTCTCCGCCATGAAAATGGAGATGATAGTCCAAGCACCCAAGGCGGGAACAATCAAAACAGTATCCATCACCAACGGACAGAAACTAGAAGGAGACGACCTAATCTGCACCATCGACGACTAAACATAAAGTCCAATTTTGAATGACAGCATTGTGATAAGACTTAATCCGGCACAAAATCATTTTTAGTAAAAAAAAGTTAAAAATGGTTTTAAATAGAAATATTTAGCATTTTAATAATTAAGTTTAAGAGTGTTTTTATATTATGAATGTTCCGTTGAATCGATTTTTAGAATTTTATTGAAAAAGACATTTTTATATTACATAGAATGATCATGAATGGGTAAACATTTTGTATAGAAATGTGATATTATCACACTATTGAATAGTGTCAATTTACAGTGACTTATAAGCATCACAGTACAAAAGTGAATGGAAATTAGTTTTTAATATAAAGTGGAAAATATCTTGGAAAATCGAATAGGTATCGTTAGGAGTGAAATGAATAAGCCATTAGTGGAACATGGAACGCGTAACCAGGGTGTAATGTTAGGCGCCCCACAGACTGAATTCAATACCCCCTAACAACTAACCCCTCGAATCACGCGTAATACCACTTAGATTCATAAGAGACAGCTCAAAATATTAAGCTGCATTTACACATTCGCGCGAGTGGCGAGGCGAACAGCGAGCACGCATGAGTAAACAGCGCGCTATCCCTCACTTTATGTACAAATGTTTTATCGAACGACGAGGTGAATGGCGAGGCGAATGGCGATCACGAATGTGTAAACGCGGCATCAGCAAACAATGCAACGTTAGCTTCATAGGTTGAAAATACCTTGTCCCTTTTTTCGTTTGGTATACGGAGATGGGTGCTTGAGGGGTTAATAAATGGAACATTAAGATAATTTAACTCTAGAAAAGCACTTATTCCATCCGCATTCTTATGGAAAACAAAGTGATTGTATTCTGTATCATTGTTTCTTACGATGATATAACAAAAAAACAAGGTTGAATCTCTGAGAGCATTTAACCTATTATTTATTTATACAATTTATCCAAATGTACAATTTTGTTACAAGAACCACAGAATTCAGTCTGTGAGGCATTAGAAGAGTATAGACAAGTCACGATACTTTTATTCCTATTGGTTGTAATCTGTGACCTCTCTGTACTTATTAAGTTATTGTTTTTATTTGATTATCGTATAACGATTCGAGTTCCGGTGCTCATTTGTTATTAATTTTGTTTAAATTCCTAACATCACTGTTTTTTATTGAATAAAATGATTTTTTTTTTAATGATATTATGTTTTTATTTATTATTATAAGGTGGAAGCCACGGGTCACGTCAGTTCTACATTGAAGTATAGGGATGTTTTTTTTTTTTAATTGATATAAACTAGTGCTTGCGTAGCGTTGGAATGCCTCCTACAAGGTGGGCCGATGACCTAAGGGTAAGGGTTGCGGAAATGCGAGACGCACAGGACTGCTCATTGTGGCGACACTTGGGGGAGGCCTATGTCCAACAGTGGACGTCTTTCGGCTGGAATGATGATGATGATGATGAGAGCTTGACTGCGATCCTATCTGATGGTAAGCAGCGATGTAATCGTTGATGGTTGAACGCACTATTTTATTAAGAGCCTGTTCACTCTAGTCTTGACAGCAGTTGACGTCAACGACATGTTCACGTAAGTCACGTATTAGAAAATGAGAAACAAGTGACGTCAACTGGTGGCGGGAATAACATGAAAATCCTCATTATTCATTAACTACTTATTCAACTTTTTAGGAATCGTACAACGAAATTATTCATCAAAAACGAAGGATAAGGAAATATCTTACATGAGAGCTAGGCCAAAAGGAACATACAACGACGCCAATAGGCATGAAAAGACGTTTCAACTGAAATAACTCCAACACGGGGGTCTGAGGTCGATGATATCTGCTAGGGCTGCGAGAATGTTCGAAAAAAACCGCAGCCCAGAAACACGGGGCACTTGAAGGAAGACGAGTAGATTTTAGTCAGTAAAAGATTGACATATGATATTCATTTCGCAAATAGGTTTTTCATCATCATTATATGGGCCGAAAGACGTCCACTGTTGGACACAGGCCTCTCCCAAGCGTCGCCACAATGACCGGTCCTGTGCGTCACGCATCCATCCGATTCCCGCGACCCTGACTAGGTCATCGGTCCACCTTGTTGGAGGCCTTCCAACGCTGCGTCTTCCGGTACGTGGTCGCCACTCCAGAACCTTTCGTCCCCATCGACGATCTGTTCTGCGTGAAATGTGCATTTCTGATGTGATCACGGTAAGCACTTTAAAGTTGTAAAAAAATAAAAACTTTTTGCGTGCCAATTGAATACTTAAATACGCAAAAAGAATACTCGCAATACACTCCATCATATTTTTTAACACGCCAAAAAATTTATGGTTTTTTTTTAAAACACTAGTTAATATTATTTTAATGTTTTTGGCGTTTCTTAAATGTCAAAACGGGCCTTTTATTTTTTAACAAGATTAAAACACTTCACGTCAATTTTTTCGTCAATATAAACTAGATAAGACCTATGTTTCTGACTACCCAGAGAAGAAACACCAAAACAAACTAACAACTATAAAGTCTATTCAGCAAATACGCAATGGTCAAATCATACGAGAACCATGCAGATTGGAGCCTGAAATGGTCTTTTGAGGAAAGAACAACATAAACCCTTCCTCTTGCTTCACCCACCCCAAAAAAACAAGTTAGGTACACTGCCAGTGTAATAGTAAATAAAACGCTAAAGTTATAATTCAAAAGTATATTTCTTATTTTCCATCCCAATCGTAACATTGATTCGTATACAACTACAAATATTTGATACAATGTTAGTGTAAATCAATGTATATGAATTGTTAAAACATTTACATACGACAAAAAAAAAACAGATTACAACTAAATAGTCTTTAAACTTCGATTAAATTACGTTTGGGGCGACCGAACCGCCATTAATATACAAACAGACCTGACTTACAGACGAAAGAACTGAGCACTATAAATATGTTTAAGTCACTTGATGATTTTCATGGCATTCAATAATAAACCTTATTTTCTGTCACTTTAAAGAGCCGGGAGGACTAAAAACACACCTGTGCCCTTCAATTGCCCTTTGCGTTCTAGGGCTACCAGTCTCTTTTTCATAAAATCTCCGTGGCCCTTATGGGCTTGGGACACCGTGTGTTTACTGGTTAAAGAACTTAAACCAAAGTTATATCTCGAGCCAACTCTACTTGAGTTTGACAGAAAGTTGCCAGCTAGTTGCTTTGTGGCAGATGTTCAGGCTAATGTCAAATTTCTCAAATTTAACTTTAGCCTGAAAGTAAAAATAAACACAAATTATTAATTTAAAAATGTCTAAGAGGTTAGGCGCCTATGCTATAACGACTAACTTGATTTTTCCTGATTCCTACACCTTCCTATCGCAGATTATATTTACAGCAAGTCTAAGTTCTTCCGTCGGTAAGTCTTAAAATATAACATTCTTATGGCATCGACACATCATATATATCTTGCGCGTTTGGCATCCGATTCTCGGTTATTTAAATTACAAACTGTGAAAATACTAAGTACATTTTTAGTGAAAAGTTAAATAAGCCTCCTTTATTGATTACTCCACTACCCTCTTTTATAAAGAAGGTTGTACGTAGGCGAAAGTTCGCGGTTTACTAATTGTCAACCTTATTACTAAGAAAATAGGGCGATAAGTGGTCTACCGAGAACTTTTGCGGTTGTACACGAGGAAGTTGTACTATCACTAATATAGGAGTCTAAACATCTACGGTGATTCGCTAAGCTTAGCCAGAAAATCTGGTCATAATACAGTATTATAAAGTAGAAATCGTATTCAACAGATATATTCATTTTTTTATTACTAATATTTGTCACAGTTCCTTTCTTTACATTTAAAGTAACTGATAAAAAAAATTGTAGACAAACAAGTTAAATTTAAAATATTTTTATCATTGTCTGCACTTATAGGCTTATACGCTTTAAGAAAATAGTGACTCATCAACTGCTAAGTAAAGGTGTATTCGTACTGGGGTAAACAAAAAAAAATGTTATTATAGCAAACTTTGTATTATTGATTTTTATTATTTTATATTTTTATTTTAATAGTCAGAATTTTCAATTTTAGATTTTATGAAAAGGTTTTTTTTAAGTGGGAAATCATCTGTCTTTTCCCGGTCTGGAACGGAGTGCGAGGGCGTGTCAGACTTTTACTGACTAAAACCCACTCCTGTTCCTTCTTTGTCTTCGTTCCTAGGACCCGGGGTAAACTTCTGCAGAACCCATGGCCCTAGTAGTCTTCGACCCTGCTGGCCCCTACGGCTTTAATAAGGTGAAGTTTTCATTTTTAAATTCATGAAAGGCTGCCTGAAGGGCTTATTCCAACTGACCAATTGGAACAGGGCTTTCTAATTAGCAATACTCTAATTGCTCAAGGGGTAAGGTTAAGCCGAGTGACAACGATAAGTCACTATTCTCTTACGCTATAGAATTTAGTTGTCTTATAAAGCAGTCACCTAATCGAATTCGGTTTAATATTTTCGAGTATATTATACAGTGTAGAAAACCGCTTATCTACTCACATTTCCCACTCAAGACCACAATATTTTTCAACGATATTTATATCTCTGAAATGTATCACAATATAATCTAGAACATCAATAACATGCTATATACAAGGTGTAAGGGACAGCCCTACACAAACTTTAAGGGCTTGCTCAGTAGACAAAACTGAACAACCTTCCACAATTTTTTTTTCTGGAAACGAAAAAAGAATTCAGCCTCACCATACAAAATGAATTTTTTTTTTCGTTTCCTGAAATAAAATTTTATGGTGGTTTGTTCAGTTTCGTCTGCTGAGCAAGCCCTTAGAGTTTGTAGAGGGCTGTCCCTTACACCATTTATACTATTATTATAAATCGGATGACCAAAAAGCGCAAAAAATTACAAAATTTAATTTCTCATACATATTAAAAGTGCGTTTCCATTGAACAAGAGGTGCAAAAAAAACTAATAGGATCGCTTGGACGTTTGTTATTTTAGAAACTAGCTTCTGCCAGCGGATTTGCCTGCGTTGAAGTAGAAAATTATCCCAAGGGAACTTACTCCTGGGTCAAAAAGTATTTTTTTTTGCTATTCCAAGACATGGTCTACCTTTGTGGTCAAATCCCTTCAGCAGTTTCAGTGTGAAGGAGTAACAATATATAAATACATCCAATATATACTCACAAACTTTCGCCTTTATAATATTAGTGTGGTTTGCGATTAAACTCTGGGATCGTGTAGTATTTACGTCTCATCGGACTGTATGAGTGACAGTGAGGGAAGAAAGATTGCACCTGTGTTTTTCCACATACTTGTGTCGATACTATCAAAATCAAATCATAAATTTCAAATAGACCATTTATTTGCAGGCACTTTTGGATAGTCAAATTTCGGTCAGTCCAAGAAAAGTGAAGCTAAATTGCACGTCTACACTAATATTATAAAGAAGTGAAGTTTGTTTTTTTTGTTTGTAAGAGATAATCTCTGAAATTACTGGATCGATAGCTAAAATTTTTCAAAGATATAAAGCTGCCTAATTCCCGAGTGGCATGGGCTAAGTATATTTTATGTACGCGGGCGAAGCCGTGGGCAAAAGCTAGTACCTACGTAATATCTTCAACGTCGAAAACAAGTCTCGGTAGGGATCACTCGCCACGTTCGAAATTCAACAAAAAAAAAACTTTAGTGTGGATTACACCATTTTTGGCCGCATCAATGGAAACACCCCTTAACGTCCTAATTATAAAATAGACTATAAATCGAAAACGCTCTAGGAATCAATTTGTACTCATAGAGCTAGCCCCGTGCCAGCGGGGGAATTTTGAAAAATAAACCGTCCATCTATACATTTAGGTTCAATTCACACTGAGACGCAACGCGATTCAAAATAAAACTTTATTTACTACATGAAAAGATACACATTTCACTGTGAGAATTCAGAATATGTTGTCCCACGCAGCACTGCGCGAGGCATCTCGATCTAATATGTATTTTTTCTTGTAGTAAATAAAGTTATACAGGATTACTTGTAAAATACTAACAACCTTACAGGACTGCATTACTAACATCATAAACAACAACTTTTGTTTTATGACTTTTTATAAAACATAATTCATTTGCCAAAAACAAACCCGATCCCCACTCCCTTCCGCTATTGTACTATCACTTGCTTCGCATGGACTTCGTAATATTTAGAAAGTTCAATTTAAATATATTTGTTTTTTTTTTTTATGACAATCGGATGAACTAAAATGTGCTAATTTTTTAAAAGCTATAGAACGTAAGTTTTTATTTATGATGTCGGTAACATAGTCCTGATAGGTTGCCGGTGTTTTACATAAGCCTGTATATTGAGTCGCTCTTCGCGTTGCGTCGCGTCTCGGTGTGAACTGATCAATATCATGTCCTTAATAAAATGACTAATTTTAGACATCTTGATACTTGAAATCCACACAATATTGTAATCTCATTACGTGTATAAGTCGGAAGACAATAAAATAAGTCATTAAATAAAGGAAATACTAGGCTTTAGTTCTTACGAAAATCTACAATGGAAAAGGGTGATTCTTTGAAACTGAGAGAATGTCTCATTCATCTGGCCTAGTTTGCGTACCTATCTATTTTGTGCCGTAAGCCACTGGGCACAAATAAGTGCCTTTGATACATTTAGCGATCGGAGAAAACTAATATGCAAATCAAAATATCTAACTGTAAAGAAAAAACTAGGCCAGCTGAATGAGACATTCTCTCGGTTTCAAAAAATCACCTAAAAGCTGATAATATTCACACAAGTATTTTAAATGTAATCGAAATCTCTTTACAAAACTTTAAACTTCAAAATTCAAATATGAATATCATCAGCACCAATAGAATACGTAATCTTAGCCTAATTGGGGCGAATCAAGCCCTATCCCAGATAATAGGCAAGAAATTATTCATTTTTGCCTCTCTTCCTAGTTAACCTCCTTAGATAATCATAGCGACATCTATTATCATACCAAAATATACAGTAACTCTTCTGAACATAAAGACTAATATCGAGTGCATAGATAACTTAGCTAATCTTTTTTTGTTAATGATTTCGGCTTGGATACTAAGTCCTTTAAGCCATGTCTTTGTATGAATAGTTAATTTTAGTAGAATATGGATGTACAAATTCTATTGTTTTTGTAGTATTTGGCAGTAAATGTATCAAGTCAGCCTTCTCGGCAAATTCCGCGCAATAAAATTCTTAGGTGCATTTTACCGAGATCGCACTGTTTCAAAGATTCCACATATTATCCAGTTGTGCAGACAAATGAGATAAAAACTACATCAATTTTTTATCACAATATCTACTAGGAATCAATTTGCGAATAATTAAAACAGAAACTGAAGTTCACTAGAAATCCTGCCCAAAAACTCTTAGGGTGAGTTGCACCATTTAACTATAACGAAGCCGTTAACAGTTGTCAAATCGTCGAATTGACCAATAGGCGACCGTTCACCGCTGGTTATGGTTTGGTTATCGTTATAGTTAAATGGTGCAACTCACCCTTAGCTAATCTTGTAGAAAATTAACCACAGATTCATAATTAAAATGGTTTGAAGTTTTAATCCAATAATGTTAACACTATTTAAGTAAATGAAGCGTTTTAACTTTGAAATGCCAGATCGGAGATTTTCATAAAAAATATTAGACACAAACATACAGTATACAGATCCTAAACTAAGATTTTAGAACTATAAGTCAGAAAAAATAATCCTAAATTATTAGAGACAGGAAATATTAAAGCCATAAAATTAAATTACAAAAGGAATGAGCAAATGAAAGATAATATGTCACAAAATAACAGCTAACAATACGAAATGGAGAAAGTAACTTCAAAGCCTTTGAAAGGAAATAAAACTTCTACTTCGGACTTGCGTAATTCGCGGCACGTGAATTTCAAGGGGCTGTCTGGTTCACGTGAGTGTTTGTGAAAGAAAGGGCGGATTGCGACAACTACCTTTTAAAAAATCATGTGCCTTTTTACTCCATTTTAGAGTTCCGTACTCAAATGATATTACTAAGAGACCGCGCAAACCACAGACTTTTAATCGGCCGATAGTTTGGTTGGTTGCTCAATCAGTATGAAGCTATATGGAAGTGCGCACACAAAACGATTCAGAATCGGCCGACAAAAAAGTTTAGATTCATATCGATTAAGCAACCAACCAAACTATCGGCCGATCGAAAGTCTGTAGTTTGCGGTGTGACTCCGACGTACGAGGTGTAGGTCGCTAGCTTAAACCTTGCCAAGCGCATTACTTTGTGTAATTTATTTCATCACCACTGCTCTCAAAACGGTGAAGGAAAACATCGTGAGGAAACCGGCATGTCCTAGAACCAAAAATTCGAAGACATGTGACATTCACCAACCCGCCCTGGGCCCGCGTGGTGGATTACGGACTATTTCCTCTCCTAGAGAGGAGACCTGAGTTCCAGCAGTGGGAACATTAAAAAGGCTGATGATAATGATGATGCTGTCAGTCTGTCTGTCACTGTCACAATTAAAATTTTTCACAGATGATGTATTTCTGTTGCTGCTATAACAACTCAATTAATAAAAACAGAATAAAATAAATATTTAAGTGGAGTTCCTTTAAAACAAACGTCTTTTTTTTGCTGTTCTTTGCTTCAGCCGGTACGGAATCCTTTGTGCACAAGGCCGACTTTTAGCCAGTTTTTCTTTTATAATCAAAAGTTTTCTGAATGAATTTTATTGTTATACAGGTGATGTATTGTTTTTGACTTGGGGTAAAATAAGGCTTCTTTGGGAGATGAAAGGATGTTGAAATCAGTTGTTCTAACTGGCCAAAGTTTTAAAAGGCTTTTGTTTATTTAGCTACATTGTTTATGTTTTTTTTTTTTTTGCGTCACAAGCCAGGCTTTTGTTTAGTTAGCTACATTGTTTAAGTTTTTTTTTGCGTCACAAGCCATATTTCACAAGACACTTTGTTTTTCTCATGGTAAAGTCTTCTATTTTACCGACAATCGATCAGTATAAAAAATGTGTGACAGAGGCGTAATGCGTCCACTCTGACACGTAAATTTGAAAAAGTTAAATACTAATAATAAATTCAATTCTTAATAATAATATTAATTTTATGATAAAAGATAACAATAATCTCAACAAATTAATAGGCATGCTATGAAATCATTTAAATTATTATTATTTTACTAATAAACTTAAGATTAAAAAAAAATAGGAACTTGAAAATTTCAAACGTAAATAAGATATTCACATTAATTTTAAATAGGTATACCAGCGATTGTCGGTAAAATTGAAGAACGTCCCAGATGCGGCAATATCGTGATCAAATAGACAAAATAATTGTAGAAATAATCAGAAAAGAAACAGACCTATATAAACAAGTTACAAAACTAAGAGAATAAAGCGTGACATAAATTCGTTGCAGTTTATATCGAGCACAGAATTGAAACATACCCTTAAAAATCAAACAAAATCTCTGTCACTATAGTATAATTCTAATTTCATAGCATTATACGTAAAATACCAATTGGCAATTACCTTTCAAATTAGATTGACATTATTTAATTTTGTTAGACAATATAATGTCAAAAAATACTCTTTCTAATAACCATAGCTAGACCGACATTATTACACGAATTGAAATAAACTTTACGTATTTTTTTTTTAAAGTGTTCTAGCCTGTTTTGGCACAGGAACACTGCATGATCAAACTCTAGCATTTAAAAATATATATACCTATGATCAATTAAGCTTAGGCACATAAAGCTCCCACTGACGGACATCTGTAAAGTTAATTTAACACGTAAGTTGCCATGTCGGACAATGGTGGCCGCCAGTAAAAGGTAGAACTACATTGGGCCCACGTGGCCCTCGTACGCCGTTTTGGGTGCGTCAGCATTTTATATGGCAACTAGACTAGTAGAGCTACATTAAACCCACGACACACGCCGCTACGTACATACAACTCAGGCATCGCCCACGTGAGCGTCGGTCTAATGTGGTTTCCGCTTTATAAACTCGGGCCACGTCGGACAATGGTGACCGACACGACGTCCCCTATTTGCACTAACGTTTGCAAGTGATTGGTTTCATGCGCATCATATGACAAAAACGGTAGGGCGTCACAAACTCGAGGGTGTTCGAGATCTGCGTAGCGCAATTGAAATATTTTTTTCGATCGGGGAATCGATTCAGGGCAAAAACCTGTTGTAAATAAGTACTTATATACTATGTATATAAGACGGTTGTTTATATTTTTTTGTCCTAAATCTACGTAATAAACAAAAAAACAGGCTTTTGGGTATTTTAAAATTTTTGTGCTTAAACATTTTGATGCATGAAAAGAGCATCTCTGAGTGGAGATAAAAATATCGTAGTGTTTCTAAACACCCGGCGCGGTCTGGATAGCTAGCACTTGGTAACTCAGTCTCGCTGACAAATGCTGTCCCCACGATGACCCGAACACAAAACCATTTCTATGAAAGGGCGACATCACAGTGTACCGTCTGTGGGAGCCTTAAATTCCCTGAAGCTACAATTCTATTATGACCGCGTAAAAGCAATTTCAACCCGCTGAAACATAGTTGATTCAATTTCAACTGCGCATAATTCCTTAAAACGGCGCGTCAACTCAATCTATCTCGCCGGGGTGCAGAAGTGATTTATCAATAGTATGTGAGAATGTATCTACCAAATCTTGTGGGGTCATGTCGCAGAGTCTTTGCGGTATGTCCTGTGTGTCCTCGAGGTCATTGATGGAGTTGACAGAGTTCGGATCGCTTAGAGACAGGCTCGTGTCTGTGTCGTCGCCATAGCAACGACGCTTGTGATCTGATGGAAAGTTGTGGTAGGAATGTTCGACGCGAATCGCTTGCATTGTGTTGCTGTAAAGAGAAAATCATGTTTCAGTATTCTTGTGTAGATGACTTCAAGTTTTTTCTGCTCTAAAATGTAGAATACTGTTTGCCTCCTTATTACATATTCTGATTTACCGGCGCTTAAGTTTATCTTATCTTTCAATGATAAAACATAACAAATGACATCAAGACTAAGAGATTTTGTAAAATTATTGTATAAGTCTTGAGTGTAACTTAAAAATATAAAAATACTATTCAAACATTCAGAAAAGTATTTTTACCTTTTATACAAACAGACGAATTATAGTCACCTGGTTTTCCGAAGAACTGGTCGCCCCATTTCCACTTGAAGTTCCAAGGAGTACAGCTTAGCTAACGACTCCAGTTTCTCTTTCTCCTCCGGATCATTGACACTCGGCAACTTCAGTTCAGTTTGGCAAGAATCCTGGAGGAACTTCGAAAGCTGTTCATTCGCAGCGCTCAGGATCAGGAAACCAGGTCTTTCATCCCTTATTCTGCGACAACCAGCTCTTATTTCCCTCACTTCTGTCACAACAGCGTTCCCCATTGAATGCTCACTATAATAATGATCGCTTTGCGGAGATTTCTCACTAAGATTCAAGTCGCTCGACGATGTTTTCTGTAGCGAAAAATTCGTGCGTGGCGTCTGGCTAAACGATTCATCCTGCTGCCCTGATTTCGCCTGAAATGCCTGAAAGGACTGAAAAAACGTCTCGTTAGCGTTTTGTCCAGACACACCAGCGTTTTTGATATCACTAAAACTGCTGAACGAGGAGTGCGGTTGGAGTATGTCCCGTGTGTCCTTTGAGATAGCCTCGTCTTCTAAATCAACTACAGTTTTCGAGTCAGACATCATTGCATCATCGTCGTTACCCGAATCGACTTTAGCTCGTTTCTTCTTAAACCTATTCTTGCAACTGGCCCATCCGCTTTTGACGAGCAATTTCTCTTTCTTCAACCTTTTTGGCGGTGGCATGTTACTGGCTGATTTAGGAGAATTGTTGTTGACCGACTTCGAAGATTTGAACGTGAGGCTTTTGTTGAAGACTTTCAGTTCTTCAATGCCTGGCCAGTCGGTGAGTTCGTCGTCTCCTTCTCTATCGCTATCATTTGTTACGACTCCATCAGAATCACTGCTACTGAGTGAGCTTGATTCGTTCCCCGCGCAATCCATCCCGCTGATAGAATCATCAAACATCAAAGGATTCCTTAGGGAAGGAGGATGAGTTTTATTCAACATCTTAAATTTTCGATGGAATTTCCCATCAAAACTGTTCTTCCCTGTGCTAGTTGTAGGATTAAAAAAAGGTGGTAAGTCCGTCGTTATCTTGTACCCCGTCAGTTTAGACAGAGTTGGGGTTCCGTTTTTAGAAGAATTCTTATATACGAAGTTGAAACTTGAGCTACCTGGTAATGAAGGAGTGTTTGTGAATGTAGTCGGTTTTGTGCCTTCTGTATTCTGAGATTTGAGTACAATTTTGCCTGGCTGAAGTACGAGGTCCTTTTTAGGGAGGTCTGTGTCGTATTTTCTTGATTTGAAGTCGGTTTTAGAGAAATATGCGGACTTGGATGAGCATCCGCCACTGAAGGACCTTTCCCTCATTTCGCAAACATCCCCTTTGTCCCGATGAGACCATTTCCTCTTGCCACAGAACGCGTTTCTGAAAAAACAGCTAACAAGCCAACACATTGAGTATTAGTGATATATTTTCGTTTGTAATAACAGTTATGATTGTAAATACGAAACAATACAAAGGCAATATCCCAAAACAGTGATGCAATGGTCACAGTCTGGAAACTAATTTGAACTCTATAGCATTTTCGATGTTGCAGGCAATTTGTATTCATAGGCAAGCGAAACCCAAAGACAAACACATTATTCACGTTTGCTAATCTTGTGATGACGTGAAAGCGATTATGGAGAGAGTGGTTATAAAACAATAATGAATTGCCTCAAGCAGTAAATTAAAATGTTTAATTCTATGCAATAAGTAATCGTCAACACCTGGAATTTTGCCTTAAAAGGAAAATGGAATAGTTCTTCTCACAATCCTTAATACGTACGGCTTTGAAAAAAGTTTAGTTTATACTTTACTAAGTAATGAATCTATAAAAGAACATTGTTTTAGTAATACATTTTCACGGAAATTATTGTATAATATAATTTGTTAGCATTTTTTAATTTACCCTATTCTTTTTCAAAGTAAGAAGGCTGTGATATGTAAATATTGCAACCAATTTTTTTATTGATAAAAAACCAGTGCTTGACTACGATGCCATCTGATGGTAAGCAGTAATGCAATCGTTGATGGTGAGGCACACTAGTTTAAAAACACTTGCCAAAGATATCAAAAATACTAGGAAGTCATTATTTTTTGACCAATTGATTTCTCTCTACAGTATTATTTAACTGGGGTTTCACACACCAATGGCAAGTAGTTACAGGACTAAGATAGGTTGTAATACCAAAAAATGGATTATATTTTAGTGGTTAAGGATAAAGAACTAACCTTTCAGGTTTTGTGAGTGTCTTGTGTTTATTGACATGTATTGCCGTGGACAACACCTGGCTCGGGAGAATTATTGTAGCAGGCAGTGTATTTGGCTGAAAGCAAGGATTTATTCAGACATTTTGACACTAAAATCACTTCATCTATTTTAAGAACACTACATTAACTGTGGAAGTTACAAAACAACCTTTTTTATATTCTATCACTTAGCCATCGTTTTGACTGAGTGGCTAAAATATTAAATCATCATAAAATATATCCTCTTTGAGGAGTGGCTGGAACGGCAACACGGCGTCCTCAGCCAGTTCCTAGGTCAGTTCGGGAAGTTCCGGCATCGGATTCAGGTAGAAGATACGCCCGTCCTTGTGGAGGCAATCGGCGGCAACGACGACCCTGCTGGGTCCCCACGGTTGCTGACGGCGGCGGCTGGGGCGGGAACGCCGTTGCCTGATGCGGTCGGCCTCCTTCTTTGCTAGCATTACTGCTTCGCATCTGCCACAAAGGCCAATAATCAAGAGTTGAAGTTACTGCTTCGCAGAAGGCGACCGCATGCCACTTCTCGCTCCGGACCGTGGCCTGTACCAAGGCCTGGCGCGAGAGATGGCTCCTGCCGGTCGCCCCCACAAGGACACGGCGATACTCTGCCTAAACGGGACAACCCTCTACCGTGTGCTTCACCGTGTCCTCCGGGCGGTCCACACAGTAGCGACACCTGGGCGTCCAGGCAATCCGGTGCAGGTGCCTCCCGAACTTACCATGTACAGTCAGAACCTGAGTCACGCAAGTTTCAGTATATGCGAAACCCGAAAGACGTGTCTAGTATTTTAGAAAAAATACATAGTCACTGGGCCATCCAGGAGGCTGAGGTGTTGTTTTGCACTTGCACCTAGATGTTTGCTGGCGTTTAATGCCTGCTATGACCTGCCGTGACCTGTGTTGTACTTAGTGTCGGTGGTATCCAACTTAGTCACTGTGGTATTTTTAAATATTTTTGGGAAAAAATATAACATGGTGTAAAAACTATTGGAATCCATTTAGTTACTGATTCTGAACAAACTAATTCAAGTTTCGCATGAACTTAACATAATGTTGTATCTTTTAGCTGAGATATAGCACCCAGAGCAATTTTCATTTCTTTCTGTCAATAAACTTCTTCTTCTTCTTCTTCCTGCCCTTATCCCATATTACTTGGGGTCGGCGCAACACGTTTTCTTCTTCCATTCTGTCCTGTCACCCGTCAAACTATCACTAATTCCCTTTTCTTTCATATCACTTTTCACACAATCCATCCATCTTTTTTTCGGCCTTCCTCTCCCTCTCCATCCATCTACATGTATACTAAGAACTCTCTTAGTTATATGCGCTTCATCCCTTCTCTTCACATGACCATACCAAGACAACCGATTACCTTTCAACTTTTTTTCTGTCAATAAACACAATGACAAAATAAAACACTGAAAATGAAAACAAATATAGAGTTGCTATGAGGAAGACTCATCACAGTTCCTCATAGCAACTGTTATATAACATAAACTGTGCAATATTTTTTATAAATTGTTAATATCAAAAAAAAATTGAGATCCAATTGAATATAATCTATATGTCACTTATGCAGAACACTTGAAATATTTGTTCTCATTCGATTTTCAACAATAATTTAATTTATCAAGTAGTTGCAGCAACAATAAAGACACTAATAAAGTGCGATGAATACGTTCTCTTCATGAATATAAGGAAAATTCTGTTTAAATTTACAAACAAAAATCCGAAACACTTACCTCAGTAGTCACACTCAAAATCTCAACAGGCGGTGACCTCTTCCCATCTGTATACTCTACGGGCATCTTCTTATACTTCCGTTTCCTCCGAGCATTAGCTGGTCTGGTCGGTGAGAAATTCTCGTTGAAGGAATCAGACTCAAAGTTTCCAATCTGACAGTAATGCCTAGATTTTAGGCTGGACTTGTGCAAGCTGAGGTGGGGATCATCGGAGTCTGATAGTGGCTGGGTGATAAGTGGGGCCTGCGGAGGACTGCTGGAGCTTCCATCCTCAACGAGACTCACTGTAACTGCAGCTGCTGGAAAGGTTATGTGGATCTCAGGACTGAATATCATTTTTATGTGTATTAAAAGGGATTACAACTAGTGTTTTTTGAATTAGATAAGATAGATAGGCACTTATACAAGGCCAACGACAGCGCTGTCCAGGTGGCTAAACATTGGTTAGACCAGATCTGAGACAGCAATCGATATAAAGCAGAACGGTATTTAAGTTTCTATTGCTTACAGGACTACTAAATATTACGACATCAATAGGTATTTCAATTTCAAAAGTTCACAGGAAATTGATTCATTATTATTAGGTAAGTGATTTGGCCCCCGTCTGTCAGCAGAACTCTGGGTATTGGAATTGACTAAATGCAATAGGTAATTTGTTTGTAGGAAGTAATCTCTGGAAAACTGCTCCGATTGCTAAAATTTTTTTCAACGATTAAAAATATCTTTATTCCTGAGTGACAGAATATATTTTAAGTATATGGACGAAGCCGAGGGCAAAAGCTAGTTATATATTATATATTTAACCTTTCAATTGTGATAATTACAGACACAATTGAAAGACAATAGGTGCGCGAACGCCGGCGTTCGCTTGGGGTTTAATGAATTAATTGCTCCATAAAAACCAATATTTGTAACCACCTCTAAGATGATCAACTCACCAAGTAGGCAGGACATCAGTATAAGATTTTGTCCGTCTAAATAAATGATTTTATTTCTTTAACCATTTTCACAAAAACAGTTGATATACTAGCATAAATCATAATATATAACAAGCTTTTGCCAGTGGCTTCACTCAGATGAAAATAGAAAATAAGTAGCCTGGTGTCACTCGGTGATAATCTAGCATTCTACGGGTGAAAGAATTTTGAAAATCAGTCCAGTCGTTCTTGAATTTACTAATTACAAACAACAATACAAAAATCCATATCTTTTCTCTTTATTTTATTAGTATAAAAGTATAAATAAAAATTTCAAAATGTGTTGCTAAGTGCAAATCTCGAGGATAGCTGAACCAATTTCGCTAATTCTTAGTTTGTTATATAAATATCTTCTACTCACAATAACAAATTGTGAGTAGAAGATATTTATGACAAAAAAAAAATGACAATTAGGGTAATGTAGGGTAGAATAGGGTAGAGTAGGGTAGAGTGCAGTATATTAGCAATAGGGTAAAATAGTTTAAGTATAGTAGGGTAGAATCGGGAAGAGTAAGGTATAGTTGGGTGGAGTAGGGTAGAGCGGGAGCGAAACCGCGGGCAAAAGCTAGTATTTGAATAAATTTCAACAATACATTAATGTTTTTTTAAAGTCAAAAAGTGTTTTATAGGGATGGTAATAGTTCGATAATATTTATTAATACATTGCAAAAGTTAGAATTGGTACAATAGCTTGGCAAGAATTCAAACGCTTAACACAATTTTAAAATTTAATAAATAATTTTTTTTTTTTTCAAAATTAATTGTTTCAGTGAAAAGTAATAGATTTTATTTTAATTATACCAAATGTCATTTAATTTAGAAAATGAGTTTCTTGTTACTGTCACCAGATAATTGCTAACACTGAGATAGTAAAATCTTGAGGGGAATTAATTCTCGACAAATTTAATAATTTACAAAAACTCAATTATCGAAAGTAACAAAAACCAGTTCACAATTTTACGTGATTTATCTTTTATTCCAATGTTTACAATAATTTTAAAGTGATATTAAAATTTACACTTTTGTCTGACGACCAATAATACTTATAATTAAGGCGCAAAGAATAGAACTGATAAAAATACCAAGTGCAAAGAATAGAAGTGATAAAAAACATCAAACAATAAACCTTGCATGAATATACAACAAGGCTTACGTAGGTTTCCGGCAGATCTTGTCCGTCGGCGGAGGCCTAGCTTCCTCCGCTCCTGTCGGCCGCAGTTGCTCTCCTCCAGAGCCAGGTTAAGGTCATGAGACAACCTCTCCATTGTCCCTAATGACCCTCAAACAAGCCCATATCGTACCATTAGAATCTAGAACATACGATGCACCGGCACACTTTGTTTACGCCACCTCGACTTTTATGACCTACTTCCCACCTGCCCTTTCACAAATTCCAAGAGTAAATGACACTATCAGCTCAAAGCAAATTATCACAATAAAAACAGAAACATTTCGCACGGGATCACAACAAAACTAAACATTTCGTAAGTCCTTCACGAATCTAACGGAATGTTTATTTTCAATATTATTATGCACGATCATCAAGATTACTATCTACAGTCAAAGATATGAAACATAGAATTTCAGTCAATTAAAATTATTAACATCCACTTTCTTTTATCGAAATTTTGCCGTGCATGATTTTGACAAAAAATAATAAATATCACATCACGACATTCGATGAATGAATGGAATTAATTACACTGACTGACCACAGATAAGCAAAAAAAATATGAACTCAACCTAATATAATTATAATACAACCCAGCCGAGCGCTGGATTTTTCATTTCTAATGCTGAGTACACACTTCCCTACTAGTAATCTACCCTAAGTTCCGAATTACGTTAAAAGCGATTTTATTACCAATCCGACCAAATTGAATAGTCACAAAATCCATGGACTGTCGAATACTATTTGTGACGTTGCGTGTTGGTCGGATTCGCGATATAATCGCTTTTGACGCAATTCGGAACGCGGTACCACTTGTTTGTCGACCCGGGATAATTTTCAACTTTCAAGTTGGTAAATCCACTGGTGCTGCCGGCGGCTTCACAGCTAGTAGATGAAAACTAGTAAAGGTGCAGATGAGGGATAATAAAAGGAAGAAGGTATCACGCATGAAATAAATTGAAATAAAATGGAAGTATGTCCAGAAGCGCGAATAAAAAGAATTCATCGAGTATAAAAAGTGCCCTGTTCACTGCGACATGACTGTCACTGGTATTGAACTCAGTATTACCACTTTGTTGAATATTATAAACTATGCTAATTGGTTCGTTCACCCCAAGTTCACCCCTCATATTCATATGAAGAGCCCCTTATCTGTTTATTGATATTATAGACAACTCGATCAATGGACTCTGCCAATAAATAGAATAATAATATGTGGTACCTATTTACATTCTATTGTGAACAAATAAATGATAAGATCAATGTAATAATAACATATTCATCAACACGCAAAAAACAACGATACGATTCTGTGGATTCATTTTCATAAACGGATTTATGCACCAGAATTATGCTTGATAACCCAACATTGTTACGTTCCAGGTACGCCTGGAACGTAAAGTTAAAAAGAAAAAAAAAACCGTTGTGCTTTGTAGAAGTTAGTTGTCAATTTTTGCGCCAATTTTATTATTATTTCTAATGGTATAATTCACTCTCACTCTCTGTTTTGCACGTGAATTTTTGTTTGAAGACATCAAATACTGATAATAATCCGAGGTAATGTATTGAAAACGAATTTATTTTTGTAATTTTTACGATTTACCGTTATTACTGACGACATTATGAACGCTATTTTCAAACATCGTTTTTACTTAAAAACTCTGGATATCCTGCAGATTTTCAAGTTTATACTGGTACCTGCTACGATGGTTTAGACAGTATAGTGATTTCAGGAGTGTAGTTATAAGATTCAGTAATTTGCAGCTAATAAATTATCGTTCCTAAACTCAAACTCAGGCCGCTCTGCTAACTGTTTATTTATTGCGTATTTATCTCAAATTGTACATAAATACTCATTTACAAACGTACTCTCGTGTCATATCGAGTTTTTATCTTAAAACTTCATATCAATCAAGTACCTATTTAAATTTGTAATTCTGACTTCATTCAAAATACTAATCAAATTAAATTAGAACTTCACCTGTTATATTTAGTAAAATTAGGTTAAAATCACAGTCTGTATAAAAAGCAGTATACTTAATTCCTAAATAAAAATTGCAAACACGTTGGCGGAGTCGCCTGCCGCTAAACAAAAATGCAACTAGGCAGGGCGTATCTGGCGTATGTTGCAATAAAATTAGGGACGAGGCAACCACTGACTAGGTCCTGGACAACATTGGTCAGAAAAGTGTCAGACCCAGAAGAAGATGATGTGATAAGCGGGATAGGATTCCAACTTTAAATGATTTGAACTCTGTCTGTCCGTTCAACCGATTTTGACTTTTATTCTGTTGGTGGTATGACAAATGGCAGCTGCAGTAAATAATTGGTATTGTAATTACTTTTTTTTTGCTTTTATTGCCATCATTGTCTATGAAATAGAACTTAAAATTGGTTGAACAGTGAAAAAAAAGTTTAGTTAAATGTCTAATCTTAAAGCAAATAGGGTATAGGTGGAGGAATGGAAAGGAGGCTTTTACCCTATAATGGGACACTTCTTCTTCCTGCCCTTGTCCCATTTTATTTGGGGTTGGCGCAACACGTTTGTTTCTTCCATTTTGTCCTGTCACTCGTCACGCTATCACTAACTCCCTTTTCTTTCATATCACTTCTCACACAATCCATCCATCTTTTCTTTGGTCTCCCTCTACCTCTCCATCCATCCACATGTAAATTCATAACTCTTTTAGCTACATGCTTTTCAGATGAAAAGCATGGTCATGTAAAGAGGAGAGATCTCCTCTTTACATGACCATACCAAGACAACAGTCTTAAAATAATATCTTTTTTTTCAAACTTTTATTTTGATGCAGGGTCTATATACACCTGTATATCTATAGGGTCTACACCTGCATCAAACAAGAATGTAACATTAATTCAGTTATTTTTTAGAATCAACGAAAAAGCTGTTTAAATTACTGAAAAGTGAATCTATGCATCAATGCAAGAAATACGTCATTATAACTGTTGTGTAGCTTATTCCACAAATATTATGCCTTTGGTGGGAACTCAAGTAAATAAAATTCAGATTTCAATCTGAGATACTGCCTTGTTCATTGAGGGTGTTGATATATATAATTTTATTTCACAAAAGCCATAGGATACAACCAGTTCCAATCCTACATGGATTATGGATGGATGGATGGAGGAGAATCAAGAGAGTTATTGTTACTTATTATTTTATTTTTTTATGGTTACTCAATAAAAAAAAATAACATTATTCAATTTAGGGCCAGTTTTTACATAGTTCTTGGTAACCAACCAGTCTACCTTAGGAAATCTCAAAATTATAATCATGCTGCATATCTTGGTTTACACTAATTTCTATATGTTGTACTTGCATAGCAGATACAGGGATAGTCATCTTTCCACAACTAACATGTTTTATGAAGTGTCTAAGAGGCCCCTCTTTGAGTTAATTATGGTTCCTTTTACCATCTTTCAAAAGTCTGTGTGGCAGTAAAATGTTCAGGATACCAGAGTATATAACTTGAATAAAAATAATCTAGAGGTCCCTACAGGAGAAGGAAAAAAAGCTTTTGAATTTGTGAACCTGATTGTAGCGCCACCTATTGGGTTTAACTGCATTTCTACTTCACATAAAATTTCATCCCAATCGGTCAAGCCTTTTAGGAGGAGTTAAGTGACAAACACACGTACAGTAGAATTATTTAGATCAAAATAATAATAATAATGCCACAAGCCACTATTCATCAATATTTCACTTCCCAGTCTCATAACTAATTCAATTACTTAATTGCTTTTATTTACATTACCTAATTGCTTTGTTTATTTGTTCATACACAAAGCTGCTTTAGAATTTGCTATTTTCCAACTTTGCTTTAGTGGACATCGAACGAGAGGACGCACGCGTGCTAGTTTACGCAGCATTTGTCCACCGTCTCTTAATATCGTACGTTTTATTTAAATATTCGCGTTCTAGCGCCAATGGAGGGCGCGGTGACACCAGATGGCGGGCGTCGTACGCGCACGGCCCTCGCCGAGATCCCGGTCCGGCTGGATCGCCTCCGTGTCACGCCGCTGCAGCCGGTCACCAACATCAGGGAGCGCTCCCCGGCTCTGCCCGCTGGGTATCTGAGTCCGGCACCATCGCCTGACGAACTGCTGATTCAGCAGAGAGGTATAGCGAATTGGCTTCTTGGTTTTTTAGGGTTTTAGGGTGCATGTTAAAAATAATGTATTATGGATTCGTGTTTTTGAAAAGAATCTTGTGGCTTAGGGCACCTTCAAATTAGCGAGACGGCTTTTTTTATCCAGAGGAATGAATAACGCGCGCTGCACCCGAGCTGCAGTCGCGCTGCACGCTACTTTGTTATGTCCATGGAATAACAAAACAGCGCGGCAACCGCGCGGCTAATTTGAAGTGTCCTTAGTAATAAGTTATTGATTTTGTCAAACAAAAACAACTAACAACATATGTGCATAATTTATTATAGAAGGTAATTCTGAAATATATTATAATAATTTCTAATAGATAATTATTATTATCGTGAATACAGACAATCAGACGCGGTTGCAGACAGTCAGACGCAGTTGTAGATTTTGTTTTATCATGTGTAAGGAAGAGTCTATCGTCCGCTGCGCTAATTTTTCTAAAAAAAAATGTTACCCATTCATCTCGGCAAACAAAAACTGTTAGGCCACGCCCCTATTCGGTTAGCAAACAGTGTTATTCTGTTAGCAAACACGAAAACACGGCGCATCGGACCCGGCTTTAGACTGTTAATACTGATCCCTGAGCTGGGTTGACTGGAATACATGCTTCAACAGAACTAAAGGATCACTGTTTACTTACTAATAATATCAGCGCTGCGTTATTTATCGTTTTAAATAACGTACAGGTCGCGGATCGCTCGGCAAAAGTGGAAGGAGTATGCGCAGTATTCAATTTTAAGGTCTATTGGCGACGTGCGGGCGGGTGTGCGCCGACGACGACACATCATTGGTAGATCCGTTGCTCTTCAATTCCCGCGTTGCGTTCACGCGTCTCATTGGATACTGTTGTACTTGGGTACTGTTGCGTACAGCTTGTGGTATCGTATTAGTAATACGTAGTGGTAAAAAATATGGTTAAAAATAAAGTTTTAAAACGGCAAGCCAGAAAAATGGTTTACGACTTGAATTGTTACGTTAAGAAAGAAACTAACAAAATTATTATTTTTTTATTTTAATTTTAATAAAAAAAAAAACAATATTTTTTCTGAATTTACCTACTTACAAGATAAATTACAAGCAAAATCTAGTGTTAGTATAAGTTATGTTACAAAGGTTCAAACATACGAAATTAAAACTAAATCCTAACATACTAAAAATTTCTGTACGCAATTGTACACATGCGCCGATTGCCCCCACTACTTTCACCGAGCGATCTTAATTTACCGCGCGACCTATATATAGCATATACTGAGTTAGGTGCCTTTTTGGCCTCGCACTGATTATAACTTTCTTTTTTCTTTTCATTGTGTTTTTTAGTCTATGTGATTGTGTGAGGCATGAAACGTTTTTTTTCTTCTTTATACTTGGAATATTGGAACCTCTTCTTCCATACTTGATAAGTTTCAAGTCACTTAAACTACTACTCCATTGATTATACAATTTTTTCAGTGCATCTTTAACACTAAAAAAAATGTATAATCAATGGTCTTAAAACACCTACTATGTAATTATAATGGTGCAACTGCACAAATATTTTTCTAATTCCAGAGAACCATTAGTGTTCATACTAACATTCCCTAATTGTTGAATAAATAGTATTACTTACATACTAGCTGACCCAACGAACTTCGTACCGCCTAACAATCAATGAATGTAGTATATATTTTTTCGATATAGTCAACCGGTTGCGAAGAAATAAAGCCTAAGTAATATATCAAATTATACACAATTTTAGTGCATAAAAGTTATCTACATAGATTTCGTACGTCTTCGTGATGTGCGCACAACTAAAAATGTTCTGCAGATATATTATATGTATAGATTATCATGACATTAACACGTGTGACCATATTGATAATTCACAAGAGAACATTTCCCTTGGTTCTACGTAATCAGAACACGACAGGAGTAACTGTTTTGGTCTACGTCGTGGTTTTCACATTCACCTTTCATTTGCAGGGCGCAAACGTCTGCCAGTGACATGGTCGCCGGACATCGAACTGAAACGCAACTCCTCATTCCATTCCACCGTACGTACACCGCCGAAAGACAACCACTTATCCCCGCTGAAACTCGGTGTAACCCTCCGTTCTACACCACGCAAGCGTCTCTTACTCGACACCGAACGCATACCACTCACTCCCGAAAAAATAGACTTTTCAGACATAAGTACTCCTCAAAAATTCAAGATCACCAGTCCCATCAAAAGCACCCCGCCAGTGAAAAGATGTAGACTGGAAAGAACTTTGAATACCGAGTTTAAAGGACCTATTGATACTGCCCTAAAGGGATTGAGCCCAACCCAGCTCATTCATATGATCAAAACCATTACATACAAACACCCTGAAATTGAGCAGGAGATCAGGAATGATATGCCTGTGCCTGACCTGTCGCCTCTTGAAGAACGTCTGAGTTATTTAAAGAGCAATATCTTCAAAAGTCTCCCAACATCTCGTCTTACTTCTAAAACTGATTCTCCAGCGTATTCAAGAGTTTCGACGCATTTGGCTGCTTTCAAAAAGTGTGTTGTTGAACAAGGGAAGGTGTTGGTTGAGTCTCAGCATTGGGAGTCAGTGATCCAGTATGTTTTTCTGGCTTGGAGCTATGTGAAAGCTACTCCTGTGTGGGACAACCAGCCACACAATGCTCATAGGAAGCAATGTTTTAAGGCTCTTACGAATTTTTTCATGACGGCGCTCAAAAAAGGTTGTATGGATAAAGAAATGCTGACTGACGTGCAAGACAAATTGCAAGGTATGGTCGCAGATAGTGAGGAAATATCATCTTGCTTGAAATTTGTCCAAGGTCAATTACAAGATTTCTTGTAATTTCTATTATTTGCGTCGTTTTTATAAGTTTGGAGTGGCGTTGTAACAGATTCTATAATTGTTAATGAATAAGACTGATAAAGCTACGTCCATATCAATAAAAACATCATTAATTGATACTATTAATAATTATTTTGATTTTCTTAATAAAAATGAATGAAAAATATGTAACTGTGTTAAATTTTCAGGTACTCTAAATTAAAATTAACACTATTTGTTATATAAAAAAAAGAAGTAGTTTAATTTCAAGTTGTGATTTTCCATATACATTAATGACTGTTTTTTTTTTGATGTGGGTAGATATAAAATATCTTTTTTCCAAAACTATTTTTAAAAACAATTATAGAATCTGCTGTATTTTAGTCGATTATTACCTCAATTTAAGATTGTAGAATCAATATTTTATGTTCTTTTCATTGTTTTATTCAATGTGTGCCTTCAAAATCGCTGTTACAAATAATTCTTAAGGATATTTTCATGAAAAAAAAAAAATGCTCAATACTTTAGACAGCATTGAAAGTGCTAAAGGTATAGGCCTCATATTGTCTAACACGACTGATTTTTGATATGGTAGTAGTACTTTGTAAAACGATTATTGGATTATGAATTTTTATTTAAGTATCTTTATTGTACTTCAGAATATACAAGACATTTAGATAATATAAAATTAAAAAATTGTATAATTTTGTACAATAATTTTCTTTGAGATACGATGGTCGTGCTAGAATAAATATTGCCTGGAAAACGCACGCTGGAGCCAATTATTATACAATCGTATTATTATCCATCGTCATGGCATTACAGTACCTACCACACGATTTTTGCAAGATAAGTGTTGAGTCATTTCACATTAAATGAAATCATGTCATTTGATTAAAAATTCAATTAATCTATTAATTGAATTAATTTTAATTATGTTATAATTAATCAATGCCTTTAATGTATTCCCAGTAAATAAAAATGTGCCTTTAATTGCATTTAAAAAATGATAGTATTTTTAATATCAAATATTTTTCTTTGTATGAAATTCTTTGTAGCTTTTAATGATTAGTTAGCATAAGTGTAATGACTTTGGTAGAGTTGAAAGGAATCAAAAATATTTTTAAGTAATATTTTAAACAAGTTTGTCTTCCATATTTTTATGGACGCTTCATTTTGATTCATTTCAACAAAGCTGTGAGAATACCAAAGTGCGATTGCTGTGTAGTTAAATGAGCATATTTTTGTAAGTTTGGATATTTCTACTTGTTGTAATATTTCGTCGTAACTGTAGTTCCGAATTAACTGGAATAATTTGGGCCTAAAACCTGCATTTATTTCGAATTAACTGGAATATATCGGGGCTAAATTTATCTGCATTTATTTTCGCCGGAATATAAATATGAACATTAAAATTACATCTGCTTAATATGTTTTAGTATAAAACTGTTTTTTGATAAGCTAGTACTAAGTACTTGACTAAATATCTATGTTTTGGGTAAACAAAAGTTTGTTGTTGTGCCTTGTTCTCGCAATTGATTGACAAAATATCACACGATATTGTTAGTTTATGTATTTTTTAAGCCTAAATAAATCACATTTTTGTAATATGTGGCTTTGTTTTTATTGAATATGGTCCTTTCGCCGTGGGCACACGAATATGACTACCTACCAGTTTTGAGAGCTTTTTGAATTATTATTTTCCATCAATATATATTGTTACGTACGTGGGTAATCAAATGCCGATTTACTGACGAGAGAACTTTATTTACCACAAACAATAACAAATTAGTCCAGTCAACAATAATCCGAATCGCAATTAACACTAGAGTACCGTTACACTATCGCTTTAGTCGTTGATAAAAATCACTTCGAGTACTAGGGTAGTTCGCTCTTGATCGCAGTCGAAATCACAACTGACTCGCTCCCGGCCGGGGGCCCGTATTTATATGCGGAGCCAAGAAAATTCTAGATACCGACGTCCCCGGATCTATCCAGAATTCCAGAACAATTGAATCGCTTCTCGAAGTCATAAATCATTTTTATTTCTCGTAACAATAAAAGTCACGTTCATGCGAATTTCGACTCTATTGTTAACGCCGGAGAGTACAAATTCCCTTACGGTTAGATGATACCTATTACTACATGTACCTTGGTAGGTAGGTACCTTGTGGATGTTTCGAGATTTTTCCAAGTCTGTCTAAGCAAAACTACTCTAGACCTTTCGAACAGCAATGCGTTTTAATTATTACGTGCCACTCGTTATTTTCTCGGAGATATGGCGTGTTTAGTGGCGTAACAATATATTTAAAAAATGGGTGTGACTGTAAACGTGGTGTGTACTGGCCCTTAGTTGTAAATTCGTAACTATTACAAAAACATCGTGCTCTTTACTATAGAAAATTCGCAGCATCAAAGTAGGTACTCTGTGTTCACAGCAGAGCGAACGAAAAGTAGGCTTGTTATTCTTAGACACATTCAAATATAATTCATAAAAAAAAAAACACATAGGCCTACATGGGCACTTTGCAACGTCAGAAGCTAGTGCACGGTTCCAAATTGGTCGTTAAAATATATTCATTTGAAAAAAGAGACCGTAAGCTGGAAGCTCTGGCTGCATTATTTTCATAATAACTCGCAATTTAAAAATGATAACTTTTGAAAACAAATATACGTTGATAAATGAGCGTGAAATAAAACTATTAGGAATGGAAGCAAGTAATGATTAAGCATACATTATGTAATTACTTAATCATCATTGTAATTCGTTTACCTACAGCGAAAATCATGTTCACCGATGAGGTATTTTGTTAACGAGCTGTTAAGCAAGTAGGTACCTACCTAAAAGTACATTTATATTACCTATGACAATAACTACTAATTCCAATCTGCATAAATATTGTTACGTACGTGGGTAATCAAATGCCGATTTACTAACAGAGAACTTTATTCACCACAAACAATAACAAAGTAGTCCAGTCAACAATAATCCGAATCGCAATTAACACTAGAGTACCGCTACACTATCGCTTAGGTCGTTAGATAAAATCACTTCACACACTTAGATAGTTCGCTCTTGATCGCAGTCGAAATCACAACTGACTCGCTTCCGGCCGGGGGCTCGTATTTATATGCGGAGCCAAGAAAATTCTAGATACCGACATCCCACGATCGATCCAGAATTCTAGAACCATTGAATCGCTTCTCGAAGTCATAAATCATTTTTATTGCTCGTGGTACTCAGAGTCACTTTCATGCGAATTTCGACTCTATTTTTAACATCTGAGAGTACCATTTTCCTTATCGGTAGATAAATACCTAACTACTAGTGGTACCTACTTTGTGGATGTTTCGAGATTTTTCTAAGCCTTGTTACGTCCAACCATTCTAGACCTTTCGAACAGCAATGCGTTTTAATTATCGTGCCACTCGTTATTTTCTTGGAGATATGGCGTAACAATATCATTTAGTTCTTAGTTACGTCTCATTGTCATTTTAAATATTGTATCTAACTATGTACCTACATAATTTGAATTTGTCCTAACATGTTCCTTTAAAAAAATTGTACCACTTTTAATTTTTAATCATAACCCGTAGTAGTAGTAGCTTTTCTGTCCTAAAAAAAGATAATGGAAGAGGTTTCGTATTTTATCTCAGATAAGCTCCTAAATATTGTTAATGGCGATCAAACGCGGGGAAATCGCTGACGTATGTAAGTTAAACTCTCATTTTTTTTTTTTTAAATTATTAATTAAACTAATTATTATTATTAAGTAAGTTAAACTTTTTTATATTTTTAATTTATATTATACTAGCTTTTGCCCGCAGCTTCGCCCGCGCTATGACACTTAGGATCAGGAATACAGCAGCTTCCTATCGGAGAAATTTTTTTAGCAATCGGAGTAGTACTTCCAGAGTTTACTTCCTACAAGCAAAAAAACAAACTACCTCTTTGTTATATTAGTGTAGAAGTGTAGATATTTTTTTTAAAATAAATATTGAATTTGCTAAATACCACTAGATAAAGCTTTTAGAAATATTATATAAAAAATAAAGTATTGTTTATGTTCTATTGTAAAAATAATCGAAATTTGAAATCAGAATGGCGCCATGACTGCATTGCGTTTTATTTTTATATCATTCTGAAACTGAAAGAAACTCAACATTTAATTATTTTATTTGTTCTGGTTGCTGGAAAAGGTAGGTTTAAAGTTTTAATTGGGTCTTAGTAGTCCTACTTTTCCATTATTTTTTAATAGCATCTACATAGGCAGTACCTACGTAGTACTTAGGTACGTAGTGGTATCTAGTACGTAGGCCTTTTTTTTTGGAGAGGCCTATGTCTTAACAGTGGACGTCTTTCGGCTGAAATGATGATGATAATGAGGCATTTATTTTTACAATGTCCTTATAAATTATTTCATGAAGTTTTCCTCTTTGTCAGGTAAAAAGAGACAGTAGGTACGTGAAAATGGAAAACTTTGTCCTTACACCGGATTCTGAGACTTCTGCCTCCACAGATCAAGAAATGAATTCTCCTGAAAATAATCCATCAAAAGTTGCGTGGTTTACCCCAAAAGCGCGCCGCACTATAGGGATGCACTTCTTAAACAGTAGGCGTATCAATTTCGATTTATCTGAAGATGAGGAGAAGGCCACAGATTGAAATGAGTGCAGAAGTTACGACCTTTTTTATGCGTGCTTGATCTGTTTTATTTTTTTAGAGCAAATACTTACCTACCTTCGTTTATTTCTAATCTTCTTACTAATAAATTAATCTAAGTAACGAGTGTGTTTAATGTTGTTCTAGGTACCTAGTTAATTTGGTTTTGTAGCTACTCGTTTTACTTTTAAGTTTTAATAATAAAAATATTGACTGATGTTATTAGACTTTGTTCTTTTATTAATTTAAATTAATTCTAATAAACTCTAAGTATCTAAATACAATTTTTTGTTTTGTTCGGTTTTACCAGTGATATTCTATTGGGTTTTACCTTACCTAACTAAATATATATTTTTAAAAGTAGGTAGGTACCTACATAACTTTTATGAATGAAAATATGGATGGATTGTGTGAGAAGCGATATGAAAGAAAAGGGAGAACGGGACAATGGGAGGAAGATGATGAGGTACATAACTTTTATCAGGCTTTCAATAGTTGAGTCATGCTGGTTTTGATATACCTACCTACTTATTCTTTCGGTATACCTACTCAAATGGACTCAAACGGAGTTGATGCTGTGGTTAGGAGGGTCAGCACAGAAGTTTGGGAGAGCAAGGAGCTTCATGGGTGCTTTTACCGGGCCTTACATGGACCCGACGTAGACCTAATAGCGTCCGTATCCTGGCTGCGCTTTGATGGTAGGTATGTGTATGTACCTGAACTATTTCTCGAGAATGGCAATATTACGTATTGACAGAGAGAACTATTGTTGTCAATAAGCTTGAAATAGTTGTTAAAGATTTAACCTCCCAAACGGCATGTCCGGTGAGGACCTGCATTAGGCGTAAATAGATATAGGTAGGTACCTACTCATTATTATAGACCCTGAAGAATTACAGTAGGACCTTAAAATTATTAGGGTGTAATATCCGGCGGTATGGTGCCTTCTTGCCGGCTAGCCATCGTTGGATTTGGAGACGTCAGTAACCTGATTCACTTAAAACCAAACAAGCCAAACATCGTTGAAGTTTTATAGTTGTTCGATCGAAGTCCTATCCAAAAGCGGTATTCACGTGTTCCTTAATCGGGATTGGATAGAATGACAACTAAACTGGCTCGAAACTAAATGATCTACCTAGGTACTTACTACTTAATTCCAGTTACATTAAGTATTCTACCAGGATAATGAAATACATTTTTTTTTAATCGACTCTTCGTCCTAACAACTTTAAAATCGGTGTCGTTCAAACTCGATTGATGGATGTGAATACGGAAATGGTCTAAACGACTAAATCGCTACGATTTCGTTACGGTTTTGATTACGTGAATTGAGCTACAATCCTTGGACACAATGACATGCATAACTTGCGCATGGAGGTACAACGTCTGGACGAGACTCCGCGTCTCCGCTGCCGTGACAAATCGCGGCATGGCAGACAGAGTTTCGGTGGGATCTCATGGCGTATAGGTATAGACATCGACTGTTGCAACCTAGTGCTGTGCAGTTGCACACCACAGTTGCAGTAGTAAGACCCCACTTTGAGGAGTGGAGTTATTATAAATATTATTATTATAACCGTTTATTCATTATTATTTACATTTAAATTATATTTTTAAATATTTTATTAGATTATAAAAAAAATATAATATTATTATACCTACATACGACGTGCCATGACTTAACAAAAAAATTAAGTCTAGGTGCATGTTTGCACAGTTTGAACTCGTATTATGTAGGTAAAATAAATGCATATATCCGAGATAATGGTGAAAGTTTGATTCAGACCAGACAGAAAAATGTACTTCGATGCAGCTCTTTCAGGTGTCGAACTGCATCGAAGCGCATTTTTATTGATTCTAAGGGCGTTATCATATTATTATTGCACAAGCGTCTTCAAAGCAGAGCGGGTGTGCAACGAACACGCCGCGCATGCACAGCGAATTTGTTGCGAACGCGCAACGAGATCCGACGATGAAGGGTGCAACTGCTTCGTGCAAAGACAACAGCAGTGTTTCCTCATCGGAATCCATTATGTTACTAGCAGTATTTGTGCTTGCTTGAAATGTTGCTTTGCCACGCGTCCACGATGTCTTCACTGTGCAGCCACGGCGTGTTCGCGACGAATTAGCCTTATCATTATCTTTCAACCCTTATCATCATCTCTTTGGCCTTCCCCTCTTCTTTTGGTCGTTCACATTCAAATTCAAAACTTTATTCACGTCACGACACCTTCCATCCTCATGGATCACCCTTTTCAAGACAATATTTCCACACAATTTTTCAGTCACTGGTTCCAATTTCAGTTTTATTTCCGACGCGCTGCATCAGGTCTGAAACGGGCCTTATTTATACGAATTCACTGTGACGAATGTATGAAATATATCTGCATAATATGAGCCATTCATAGATGATATTCAAAATAATATCAGACTCATAGTCTTATTCGTGAGTCTTTAGGGAACGCTACTGTCATGTCTAAAATTGAATTTACTGTGAATGGCAAAATATGTACAGGTAGGATCCACAGTGTTTTTACCAAATTTTTAATTCTTTTGTTTTATTGATTCTTACTGCACCTGTCTTTAATATAATATAGATGGAATGCAATAAGTGATTAGCTCTTTCCCACTGAGTTACTCTAGTATAGGCATCCTTGGCAAAATATACCACGTAGGTAGTCTATTTTTATTTTGTTTTACTATTGCAGTAGACAAGCTCGAGCCTACGTTTGACCACCATCTCATCTGCCCTTACTTAACAGTGTGCAAGTTCGTTGATAAGATACCTACACCGATGGTGTCCCTCTGCGTGGGTATCCTATTTCGGTTTGCAGGGCGTACAAAAATCTAACAAGAAGATGAGGGAGGCACGTCGCACTATGGAAAATATAGGTCATTTGCTGATTAAAAATCTATATCTCCTTTGTTTTTAAAGATAAAGATTTGAAATTTTGCAGTGACATAGTACATACTATAGGTATTTGAATAAGTATACATTTAATACGCACTAGGGTTTGCTCGCGGTTTTACTTGCGTTTTAATTTGCGACGATGTCAAAAAACCGTAAGTATGTTATTTTAAATTCACTTCAATGTGTTTTTTGTCTCTTTTTAATGGCCCAATACGAAGTAGGATATAAAAACAATAAAGTACACTTAAATAATATAACAAAAAAAAATATTTTTACTCAGATTAAATTTAGTCTAAAAAATGATTCAAACAAAATATCCTGAATTGCTTGATTCAAGTATTTTATTTGTTCACCTTTTACATGTACCTACACATCTTAAAGGTAAATAAACAAAGTTTTACACCAGAAAAATGTCAGGATCCGTGATTAGTTGAATCACTTTCAAGAGTTGCAGAGTGTCTTCGTCTAGTTCCTTGACATTCTTTTTGGATGTTTTGGGAATACTTGTAATGCATCTAAGATCCCTTGTACATATATAGTAATGTATGAAATACATCTTTATTTGCTGCCGATCTCATACATTTTCTCGTATGATGTAGTCTAAAATTTTTGTAGCCTTTATTGGGCGTCTTCTGCGCGGCTTTCGAAAGTAGCAGAGAGACGATCCTTCTGTTGTTAAAACAGGTAGAGTTACCTGTAGAAACTTCTGTGTACAGCCAACTAATATTGGCTTCAAGAAATTTACCCGTAAAATTTGTGCAACAACAACAAATAACAAAAACTGATGAAAATCACTCATTACGGCTTGTAAGTTATTTTTGAAATATGATAATTTTCAGGTAAAAATGTTGATAGGGCTGAAATATTATAATATTTTATCGTTCTAAGTTTGTAACAATCAAATAATGTCGAGAATAATTAAAAAAACCCAATATAAAAGTAATCATTATTTTGGAGAATAAAATAAAAACGTACTATAGAGATTGTGGTGTTATGTGTTCTATGGCCAACTTTTTATATCAAAATCGAATAAGGATGATGTGTATCATGTCACATTCTTTGTAACAACTAGAAGATATGCGAATCCGCAAAATATTACCACAGGAACCATATACAGTAGTCATCTATTTTGTTTTCGTGAAAATTCATATGGGATGTTTTATCACATGATGCTTCATAACACCAAAAAGCGCAAATATGCGCAAGATTTTCTTTTTGCATATGTCAGGTAGATACCTTCCGCAGGATATAAGATCAAATTTAGAACTTAGGCAAGCTTAGCTAACTACTAAAAGTCTCGTTGAATTTAAAACAATTGGTTTTTCTCTAGCATTTTACGTAAATAATTATAACAGTATGTCTATATAAAATAGTCTATATAAAATATCCTTTCTAAATATATAACACACTATATGGTTCTTATTCAACAAGTGCTCTATATTTAACTCTAAACGTACCTGATTTAAGGGTTACAATTTGTTGAATTTCCGTACTGTTAAGTTCTAATGCAATTTAATCAATGTTTTTCATATTGAATTGATAAAAAACGAATTGCATATAATACTATGGTTCTTTATGAAAAAAATAAGAACAAAAACATGTACAATTTACAACATTTCTAAAAAGTATTTATGATCAGCTCTTGTTCTACGATAATCCATAGTGCGTCGCTCGCTCACTCTGCCCCTAATCTAAAATCTTATCTGTCCGTGTCAGGGTATCATAAATTTTATTCGTCACGTGGTCCACTGTTGTGCCTGCCGAATAGCTAAAGCATGATGCAATGTTGAAGCATCGGTAGAATATCCTCCAGGCCGCTAGTTGAACAGTGCCGTTTAGTAAGTTATCAGGCTAGACCATTGACTTATATTCTGGTTAGACTGTTTACCGAATTAACCCCAATCCCGTACCCTTCGGTGTGCTGCCGTCCTCTAACTAAAAAGCAGCTAAGTGCTTTGTTTTCTAAGTAACTTAGCTGCTTTTTAGTTAGAGGACGGCAGTGTGGGCCGTGGGCACGCTCGCCGCATTCTGTACTTTTCATTTCATCTGTAGTGTACTTAGTTTGGAGGTATGCGGAACAGAGAGTAAAGTCCCACATACCTCCATTGAAAAGGGAGGATCCTCCGACCAGACGGGTGTCATGTCTGGTGGGCAGCTGCCCGATAGATGATTTCAGGCTCTCGTAAATATTCAAATCGCGCGGAGAAATTTGATTGCACAATGCAGGATTTCGTATTTTTGTAGTTCTTTTGTGGCGTCATAGATGTCGCTACACGTTTATCCGTTGTGCTATCTATCCCGAACAAAAGTTTTTCTATTCTTTTCGATTTCAACGCATAGATAAACATACCATACATTCAACACCCATCAATCGAAATACAGCCTCGTTTAATTGTTAATATCTACGTTATTCACATCACCCGATATGGGTAGGGGGTTAAATTCACAGAAAAAATTAAAGAGATTGGAAAGGAAGTACTTTCCGATTTGTACTACAACGAGCGTTGCTGCTTGTCTCACAGCTTTTAACTCCACTACTGGCAATAAACCAATACGAACGTGCATTACGTAACTAACAGACCACGAACACTTAGATCGCAAGTTTGCTATTGGTAGTTGAACCATGAGTATTTTCCTACTTTCTGGCACGCCTTCCTAGCCCACATGACTATCACCGTAGGCGCGTTGGGGATAGTATGCAATGGGTAGCTCGCTGTCCGGCCGTTCGGTAACTGTCTGGACCAAGCCCAAGTCGTCGACGGCGCGCACTGTTCCCGCGCGCCTCAAGGAGTTGTCAGCAACAGCAGGGACCCAGCTGAGTCGAAGCCTACTGGGGCCAGGGTTAGTTTCGAAAGACAGCTTGAGCCCCGGTATGAAGTCTACTCGTAGAAGGAACGGGGTGGGTCTTTTAGTCAGTAAGAGTCTGACACGATCTCCCACGGCTACGCCCAAGAGCGGGGGTTGTCATTGGATGACTTTTCCCAACATAACAAAAAAGCCCACATGGCCATTTTAACCTCTTTTATCTGTTCTGTGGTTAAATTTATGCATATCGTTCCACAGTGGACGAAAGTACTCCTCGAGAAACGACGCTGAGCGCTTCGTTATGTGCTCGCCTTGTCTGGCACCAAGTCCATGTGTCACGAGGGCGGCTGCGGCTCCTGCATCGTGATGGTGCGGGCGAGGCGGTTCCCCAGCGGCTTGGTCGAGACTTTTTCTGTTAACTCCGTAAGTGACTATTGTCAAAGGCAAATAATTTAATAAACTATAACTTAAATTAGACTATACCATTTTTGAATGTCAATATTTAGGCTTATACATATATACTAATATATAGGCTTGTATATAGGCCTTACTAGTACACAAGCGGCGGGCGCATCAGCCAGTTGCATCACCAAAAACTGTTTTCGTCTCTATAGAAGGTACTTCAGAGAATCTGCTGTCCGCTTGGTTGTACAAAACTGAATATATTGTGTCAGCAACGCGACTGGGCACCAGTGGCGATCTATTGAGTACTACAGAAAGTGTTTGCTACTCTATAATAAGAGCCTGTGAAACTTTGAAACTGAGGTTGGCTCCAATAAAAGAATCTATGCCAGGTGCTACTTGGAAAGAAATCGTCCAGAAAGCAGGCGATGACCAAGTCGAATTGACTTCTTTGTTCATGATGAAGGATACAGATGAAAATCTGAAGGGATATAGCGCCTTCGGCGTGTGCATTATTGAAACGCAACTAGATGTGACCACTGGGCTTTTCCAAATAATTCGTGCGGATATTCTGGAGGATATCGGTATTAGCGCCAACCCGAAGCTAGACGTTGGACAGGTAAATGCTCTACTATTATTTACCTTAGTATTTTGCTATAGTGATGGTTTTCAACTTAACGCAGAAGATCAGTCGTCTACGTAAGTTGAGAACCAACATCATTATATAATATGCATTTAAGTGGAAGTTGCGGAATCATTTTCTATAAGTACCAATAGCAGAATCGTCTCAAAACTTCTGTCCTTACTTTATATAAATATATATATGTAGTATATATACTATATTAAATATATATGTATGTGTATTTTAACTATATCTATACTTTTTACTCTTGTTTTAATACCAAAATTTTCTTTTTGTTTGCGTATGTAATATTGTCTCTTCACCACTCTAGGTTGACTGGTAGAGAATGAATGAAGAAAAACATTAAATAAATAAATATATAAACATTATTGTTAGGTATGCCCATTACATTTTGTAACAATATTTCTCTAAGCAACACCGAGAAAGTATGGATCCATGAAATTACATCTGCATCGCTGTAGCGTAATATAGGGTCCTGTTTATCGATTGGTTGGTGAGTTCTTCAACTGAACGGTTGATTTTCAAAAAATTACCGTCATGGTGGACGTTAGTAAAATTATCATAGTACCTAACTAGTAACATGTGGCGACGCTTGGGGGAGGCCTATGTCCAACAGTGGACGTGTATCGGCTGAAATGATGATGATCATGATGAAGTAACTAGTTCGGTTTCCAAATAACCTTTCGAATCGACTCCATTACTGCTTGCAGCATTGATGTTTCAATTAGCTAAAGGATCAATGACAAAAACTTTAATGATTTCAAGATGCAAGGTGCCTACATCATGGGTCTAGGTTATCACACATGTGAGAAGCTGATTTTTGATAAGGAGACAGGAAAACTGCTGAATAACCGATCACTGTTGTACCATATACCACTCGGTTTGGACATACCGGTCGAGTTCAACGTCAAGTTGAGGTACAACAGCAAAAATCTAAATGGAGTCCTTGGAGCGAAAGGTGAGTAGTCTGAAAAATTTTGGAACAGTAAGGTTGTAATGATTGCAAGATATAAAAAAATTTGGAAAGCAAAATAATATTTTTGTAACTTGCATGATTTTGTTTGTTATTAAATAAATATGCATCGAGTATGTCTGCTCGGTGTTTAAGCAATTTGATCGTTTAGTATAGATGTTTATGGAGATCTAATTTCACCAAAGGCATTTTTTTTGTAAATATTATTATACTCTTGTTCCATATTATGCTACTAGGGTTAACGCAAAATGTTTTTTTTTTAATTTTCACTTTACAACTAATGAGTTGACATAGACGAGAAGTATCAATAAAAACATATCGTTTCCCCGGGACTCTTTGAGGTTCATTGCTTTATCGTTCTTCTGGTGAACTCTCTAGATTGTACTGACTGAGGCTATCATATGTTGAATGATTTCCTATTGTTATCAAATTCCAGCTTGTGGAGAGATGGGTATCTGTATGTCTCACGGCGTGACGCATGCGCTGCGACAATGTATCATGGAGTCCCGCAAAGACTCGGGCTATGATCCTAATGAATGGATTAATATTCGTGAGTATTTTTCTCATTATTTAAATGCTTTTTATGCAATCCCATATTCATGTTTTGTTTTCGCAGTTAAAAAGGATTCTGTAGAACTTCTAGCCTACTTATAAACGTCCGTTCTTAAGAGTCTCAATAAAAATATAAAAAGCAGTATCAGCATCCGTTTTCTAATTGTTTTTTTATACCGTTTTAGTTAGAGTTGTCTTTACTTTTTATTTCAGCGGAGCCTTACGAAGCTGAAGTAATATTGAAGGCTTTAGATGTGAAGCCGGAAGAATTCCTTCTTTCTAAATAGTTTTGTTATCTCCATTATACTTGTATATCTTTTATTGTTGTTTCTTATGGTTAAATTATATGTGTAATGGGTGCTGTGGCTGAGGTTTAAAAAAGTCTCATCATCGCTTATCGTCAGGTGAGATGGTGGTCAAACGCGAGCCTATCAATAATAAAAAAATATAATTTGATTTGTAAAACCAAGTACAGTGGTCAGTGTAGGTAATTTGTAATATTTGATTATTTCATTAATTCCTGTTGTAAACACTTTTCATTGAAATTAACGAATTCATTAATTATAACCAATTATTGTTATACCTACATAATTATAACCAATGATTGTTTTCTTTATCGTTTACTTTTATTTTCTAGGTCCTTTATTGTTTAAATTTTCACGAGTTTGACAAAAATGTTTTCCTCCTTATAATAATTCAGCAGCATTCGGCAGTTTTCTACATTTGCCCTATCTACACTAAAAACGTTTATTTGTTTGTAGGAGGATGATAATTTCTGAAAGTACTGGTCCCATTGCTAAATTTTTATCACCGATAGAAAGGTGCTTTATTCCTGAGTGACATAGGCTATATTTTATGTGCGCGGGCAAAGCTTCGGGCAAAAGCTAGTTATTCATATTATGATGATCAATAAATCTTTTTATTTCATTCTTCCTACAATAAAATGTGTTTTTTATTGAGCTGATTCCTGTTTTGTAGATACTATTTTGAATTCATTATTAAATTTTTATTTTAGAATTATAATAACTTTGAAAGATGAAGATGTGAAGAAGAACGATGCTTAATTCCTGAGTGACATAGGCTATATTTTATATACGCGAGCGAAGCTGCGGGCAAAAGTTAGTTTAAATTAAGAAAAAGACACGTACAATACCGTTCGCATAGGAAACCTTTTATATTATCAAATTCCGCAATCTCTTTTAGGCAACCTATATAGGGTGACTGGTAATTAGTGTATGATACTTAAACTTGATTGTGCTCATGATAACCAACAACTTTTAATAAGGGAACAAACCTGAAATCGCGAAAAAAATCAGCTGTTCAGTACATTTATGGTTGGCCTAATGTACAGAACAACTGATATTTTTTTGCACACAAGTTACTTAGTCATCATTGTTATTTATTTAAGGGGCCGGCGACAGATGAATTTCCATACAAACGTAATACCACGCTCATTTGCAGTTGGAGCATATTTCCAACATATTATGATGATATTCGGTTATAGACAATATTTATCTAGGTTCCTACGTCGAGAATATTAGAAATATTATTATTTTTAATACAGAAAAAGCCAAATGGCATGTTTTGCCATTTACGCTGTAAAAAAGTACGAAATACAATTCGCTTAAACTTCTTTTTGTTTTTTTTTTTTTTAAATAAAGACGTAGGAACCTAGATAAATGTTGTCTATAATCGAATATCATCATATTATGCTGGAAATATGCTCCAACTGCAAATGAGCGTGGTATTACGTTTGTATGGAAATTCATCTGTCGCCGGCCTCTTAAGTACAGAGAAATTTATATTTACTACACCGATACGGTAGTTTACTAATGAGTTAATTAGTGTTACATTGAGTCGGTAGTTACCTAACGATGTGACAATAACTATTACAATTTAGTTCTTAATTACACCTAATTATGTTTTTTAAATTTTACCAAAACAATTAGTAATATCCTGACATGTTCCTATATAAAGGTACCCAATTTTAATTTTTGATCATAATCCTTTTGGATCTCGACAAGCGATAGTCACATTAAAGAACTTGTTTTTATCTTAAAAAAAATAACAGAAAATGGAAGAAGTTTCGTATTTTATCTCAGTTAGGCTCCTAAATGTAGCTAACGGCAATCAGACGGAGGGAAATCGCAGAGGTAAGAACTTTTTAATTTTTCTAAGTTATTTTAATATACCTATGTTATTTATATCGCTTTATATAATACTTGTTGGTACATATTATACCTATGAAATTGCCGTTATTTTTTTTGTCGTGGCAATTTCGTAAAGACCTATTAAAAAATAGGTTTCTATTGTAAAAATATTCAAAATTAGAATTCAGAATGGGTGCCATAACTGCATTGCATTTTATTTTTTATATTGCCATTCTGATTTCAAAAATTTAAACTAAACACTTACTGGTTGCTGAAGTCCTGGATATTTGCATAGTTTTTTTTATATTTTAATGTAGGCATTTATTATAATAATTTCCTAAGGATTTTTTGCAGACAGCGAATTTATAAATCAAATGGAACAAATACTCACGAATTTTTCCTCTTTTGCAGGTCACAAAGCGACACCGTACGTGAAAATGGAAAACTTTGTCCTTACACCGGATTCTGAGACTCCCGACTGCACAGATCAAGAAATGAGTTCTCCTCAAAAGAAACCTTCGAAAGCTGAGTGGGTTACTCCTAAATCTCGCCACACTATAGGGATACACATCCTAAACAGTAGGCGTATCAATTTTGATTTACCTGAAGATGAGGAGAAGGCTAAAGATGGAAATGAGTGAAGATGTTTCGATCTTTTAAGTGAGCTTTTTTTTTGGTAGGTAAAAATCATCCAAATGACAAACCCGCCCTTGGGCGGAGCGGGAGATAGTGTCAGACTGTTTCTGACTAAAAAACCCCACCCCGTTCCTTCTTGCCTTTCATACCAGGGCCGAGCTACTTTTCGGAGGCAACTCTGTCCCCAGTAAGCTTCGACCCAGCTGGGCTCCTGCTGTTGCTGATAATTCCTTGAGGCACGCGGTCGACGAGTTGGGCTCGGTCCGGACAGTTACCGGACGGTCGAATAGCGAGCTACCCATTGCTCGCCGTCCGCAAGCCTGCGACTACGGTGGCCGGAAATCGAAATCGCAATCCCGACGGCGGCTAGGGCGCTGTGAGCGCCGTTGCCAGATACGGTCGGCCTCCTCCTTTGCTAGCATTACTGCTTCGCAGAAGTCGGCGACCGCCTGCCACTCCTCTTCGCTCCGGACCATGGCCTGTACCAAGGCCCGGCGCAAGTGTGCTTGAACATTTTTGTTAAATTACCTTTTGTGGCTTGCGATTGCTTGTCCAGTTACAATTTTTAATGTTATATTATTTCTTATCTTAGTGGTTTTTATGCAAAGTAACAAAACCTTAAACACTAACATTACTGTTTGTTCTGTATTTATTTATTTATTATACTCTTAATATTATGTAATACACAGTATACACCTAGGCTGATCGCATCTATTCTATCTAAATGCCTGTAAATAATTGTTGAAGTCTTTCTGAATATTCTTTCATTAATTTATTCTAATTTTAATAAAGTTTAAGTAAATACTATTTTTATTGTTTCATTTTACCTTGCAAATATATATGTATTTATTATATACTTTATTGTAGTTACACAAAACATAACAAAGAAAAAATTATATCCAAAACACATACCTACAATGGGCGGCCTTATCGCCATATGGGCGCCTTATGGGCTTAGGTATATATACCTATTACTTTTTAAAGTAGAAGATCTTGAAAAAAAGGTTTCATTTAAATCAAATATTCACAACGTAGGTACACGCACAGGACCGGTCGTTATGGCCTATTCTTTGACTCAAAACGGGACATTGGTTTATTTCGGTCAAATAAATAGGTACCTAGTCAATGAAAAAAAAAAACACTTAAACTTCTGAATAAATAACTTATAAAAGTTATTTAATTAGAAAAAGTTAGTTGGCTTAAAAGTTACGAATCACAAAATACCTATAGGTACCCAAAATGTTTAGATATATTTATATTTATCAGAAGAATAAATTTGTTTTAATATAGCTGGAGACGATTTCAAGTAAGAATGAAACCCTTGGCATGTTTTTTTTTTATATTTACCTTAATTTATCAACATCGCCTTTAGAACTGAAATTTATAACTGGGTTTTCTCAGACGTCCATAATTTGTTCATAATAGAAAATACTTTTTCTACTGGAGCATTTGTAGCAAGTAAACATAAAATATATTCAATTACAATAGAAAAATTTTCATGCTGAAGATTGTTGGCGCGAAAGTGTTTGAATGTTTCCACCCAACGGGTTTCCATGGAAACATTTAAATTATTCAATTCCGTTGCTTTTTGCGATGTACTGTCATTAGAAATTAATGAAAATTCGTCAAAAACTTCAGGTGGTCGGCTGTCTACTATTCGAATTTTTGCGGGGTTTCTGAAAACGGGACACGGAAACACAATATTGTTCCACAGTTCATTTCGGGGACACCGGGACTCGTAATTGTAAAAAGGGTCAGTCCCGTTCAAAACGGGACATCTGGTCACGTTACCTATGTCCAACAGTGGACGTCTTTCGGCTGGAATGATGATGATGATGAGGTACGTATACCTAGTCGACAAGTTTTGAATGTCGTGTAGGTAAACATACAGTTTTGAACCGACTTAAAAAAGAGCGGGAGGCTTTCAACTTGGTAGATAAAAAAATATATATTGTGTACGTAAGCTCGTACGGGCTTGGTGTCATAGAAAATGGCTTACGGACACAGAAACGATGTTATCGTCCAATATTAATTCGCCTTCGTGAAATACAATTTTTTTATAACTACTGGCCTTAAAGATCCTTTAAAATAGGTCCTGACCATTTGAAAAGAGAATTTTACTACATATTTGAAAATAGAATTTGTCTCTCTTTTCGAGTCGTTGTACCATTTAACTATAACGATAACCAAACCATAACCAGCTATTGGTCAATTCGACGATTTGACAACTGTTAACGGCTTTGTTATGGTTATAGTTAAAAGAAGCAACTCACCCTTAAATATTTTTTTTCAGATAGACAATTACAGTTCGTTTGTTATTTTTATCTAAAACTATTGTAAACCACTGCAAAAAGAGTTCTTCTTGGGATTATTTCCAAAGAAAATCAGCTGTTTTAATTTTTTGCAAATTATTTCTTGATATGATATTTAAAAAAATGGTGTAGTTTTGGATTTCAAGTGCCTACAAAACTGATCAATATATGGAGTCATTGAAATGATCGCCAATATCTTGCTAAAGTGAAGATAAAATATATCCCTGAATGCATAGGGCTGCAAAGATCAGCATACAAATTACTTAGTCATCAATGTTATTTATATAAGTACAGAGAAATTTGTATTTACTACACCGATACGGTAGTTTACTAATGAGTTAATTAGTATTACATTGAGTCGGCAGTTACCTAACTATGTGACAATAACTAGTACAATTTAGTTCTTAATTACGCTTCATTACGTTTTTTAATTTTATCTAAATAATTAGTAATTATTCTAACATGTTCCTATATAAAGGTTCCCAATTTTAACTCTTTTGTATCTCGGCAAGCGATATTCGCAGTGGAGAATTTATTTGTCTTAAAAAAAAAAAACAGAAAATGGAAGAAGTTTCCTATTTAATCTCAGTTAAGCTACTAAATGTTGTTGACGACAATCAGACGGGGGATAATCGCAGAGGTAAGTTAAATATTTTAATTTTTGTAAGTAATTTATTATAACATGCGATTTAAATCGCTTTAGAAAAAAACTTGAGACAAAAAAAAAAATTACTTATAAAAATAAGTTTCTATTTTAAAAATATTTGAAATTTGATTCAGAATGGTGCCATAATTGCAATGCAATTTATTTTTACATTGGCATTCTAACTAATATCAAATATAAACTAAACACTTAGGTTCTGCTTGCTGGAGTCCTGGATATTTACATAGTTTTGAATATTTTACTGTGTGCATTTATTTTTACAATTTCCCAAGGATTTTTTGCAGACAGGGAATTTATAAATCTGTTTTTTCCTCTTTTGCAGGTCACAAAGCGACACCGTACGTGAAAATGGAAAACTTTGTTCTTACACCAGATTCTGAGACTCCCGACTCCACAGATCAAGAAATGAGTTCTCCTCAAAAGAATCCTTCGAAAGCTGAGTGGGTTACTCCTAAATCTCGCCACACTATAGGGATACACATCCTAAACAGTAGGCGTATCAATTTCGATTTACCTGAAGATGAGGAGAAGGCTGAAGATGGAAATGAGTGAAGATGTTACCACCTTATAAGTGTGCTTTTGTTTTGGCAAAGCGGGAGATAGTATCAGACTCTTACTGACTAAAAAAATCCTACCCCATTCCTTCTTGCCTTTAATACTGGGGGCGAGCTACCTTTCGGAGCTAACCCTGGCCCCAGTTACCTTTGACCCAGGTGGGCCCCAGCTGTTGCTGACTATTCCTTGAAGCGCGCGGGAACAGTGCGCTCGTCGATGAGTTGAGCTCGGTTCGGACAGTTACCGGACGGTCGGACACTCATTGCTCGCCGTCCGCAAACCTGTACCTACGGTGGCCGGAAATCAGAATTGGAATCCCAACGGCAGCTAGGGCGCTGTGAGCGCCGTTGCCAGATGCGGTCAGCCTCCTCCTTTGCTAGCATTACTGCTTCGCAGAAGCAGGCGACCCCCTGCCACTCCTCCTCGTTTCGGACCATGGCCTGTACCAAGGCACGGCGCAAGTGTGCATGAACATTTTTGTTAAATTACCTTTTGTGGATTACGATTGCTTTTCCAATTTAAATCTTTATATTATATTATTTCTTATCTTAGTGTTTTTTTTTTATGTAAATGAAAAAACACTGACCACTAACTGCTTGTTCTGTATTTATTTATTTTAGGTAATCTTAATATTATGTAATACACAATATATACACTGATGTTATTAGCCTTACCTAGGCTGATCACATCTATTCTATCTAAAGGCCTGTAAATAATTGTTGAAGTCTGTCTGAATGTTCTTTTATTAATTTATTCTAATTTTAATAAAGTCTAAGTAAATACTATTTTCATTATTGTTTCATTTTATTAACACGCTTATATTAGCTTATTAACACGCTTATACTACCTATCGCTATAACGACCGGATTTAAAAGGTTTCGTTTAAATCCGGTCGTTATAGCGATAGGTATTTAGAGAGCCCTGTTTCCAACAGTGGTCTTTTTGCCGGAATGACGGTGATGATGATGAAGAGGTATGTAGGTAGAGTCTGTCTAAACAGTTAAACGACTTGGGTAACTATTAGGGCAAAATGAAATCTGATGATCAATAATCAAAGTTGATTAAGAGATCTTGATTTTTGTTTACTAAAAGTAGAACCTTCTAAAAAGTATCGGAAATAAGTATTACTGGCCTTAAAGATCCCATAAAGTAGGACTTGACCTTTCAAAAATGAGTATTTTACTTTTTGAAAATAGAATTTGTCTTTTTTTTCTTCTGAGTCGCAAATTATTTTCTTCGGATATGACAATTATAGTTCGTTTGTTACCCGAACTCTTTAATAAATTAATGTTACCTAACCGTGTGTGGGATTATTAGAATTGTCATGAGAATGCACTCACACACACACTTAGTACCACCATAACTAAAAAGTGTAAAATAAAAAACTGTTTATAAAAAAAATACAACCGACTTCAATGTAAAAGAAAACCACTGAATAAACCACAAAACACAAAATAACTTTAATTTCGAAAGTCGGTGTTAAATAACGAAGAGACCAAATTTTTTTATACTTTCAACATTATTTTTAGTTTATGCGAAACCTAAATTAATTTTTTCAGAATCATTAACTTAATGGATTCCAATAGTTTTTACACCATGTTATATTTTTTCCCAAAAATAATGAGAACGGTCAAAAGTTGGATACCACTGACACTAAGTACAACACAGGTCACCGTAGATCATAGCGGATATTAGGCGTCAACAGACAGCTGGGTGCAAGTGCAAAACCACCCCTTAGTCGCCTGCATGGCCCAGTGACTATGTATTTTTACTGACATAACAAGCTTATAGCTTTGTGATTTTTCATGAAACAGTTATGATATTTTGTACTCGTACATATTCGCAAGGTCAAAAAAAAAAATATTACCAAAAATAGTATTTACATAGAATTTATTAAAATTGAAATAAATTAAATAAAAGAACATTTAGACGAACAATTATTAACAGGCCCATAGAGAGAATAGATGAGATTAGCCTAGGTAAGGCTAATATATCAGTGAATCTATTTAACATTAAAAGTAAAAGCAATAGATACAGAACAAACATAACTAAAACGACATAAAAACAAACTAAGATTAATTGGAATCTAAGTTTAGTAATAATTTAATAACATAAATTTGAAAGTGGACGTGCCATCCCAAGTTACAAAATGTACTCTGACAAAACTAAAGGTTCAAGCACACTTCAAAAAAAAAAGATCGAAACTTTTTCACTTATTTCAATCTTAAGCCTTCTCCTCATCTTCAGATAAATCGAAATTGATACGCCTACTGTTTAGGACGTGTATTCCTATAGTGTGGCGAGATTTAGGAGTAACCCACTCAGCTTTCGAAGGTTTCTTTTGAGGAGAACTCATTTCTTGATCTGTGGAGTCGGGAGTCTCAGAGTCCGGTGTAAGGATAAAGTTATCCATTTTCACATACGGTGTTGCTTTTATACCTGGTACAGAAAAAAAGTCATAAACATTTTTTTTTTACTTTTATTGATTTATTCAAATTCAAATGCATTTATTTCAAATAGACCATTTGCAGGCACTTTTGAATAGTCAAATGTTGGTCAGTCCAAAAAAAGTGAAGTATTAGATATGTAAAAAACATGGTACAACAATACAATCAAAACTTTAAAATACTACTCCAGCAAACAGTAAAATAAAATATTAAATTGTTGGTCTCTACTTATTTGAAATCAGAACGTCAATATTGTCTGGCGTCATTTGATTTCAATTTTTTTGTACAGTTATGTATAAGGTTAAATCTAAATACACTTGAGAGCAAAAAAATCGCACATGGCTTGTAATTTCGTTTAATACTGTTTTTTTTCTCAAATCTCAAGATATTGAGTACAAATTATTTAGCAAAATTGAAGCATATAAAGTTAGCTTTATAAAAATACAAAATTAAGATCAGTGACCTTCATGTAACTCACAAAAACCGGTGGTATACCCAATTCCCCTAATTCACCCGTTTGCATTTCACTACTTGCACCTTTACCTGGAGTTACAAAAAGGGTGCTGTTTTGGAGTTTTAGTCAGTTTCCGTTAACGTGATAACGTCACTATTAAAAACAGACGAATTTACTTGAAAAATATGGATACCACGCCCGCAGAAGCCGTTCAAGTTATTGCCTTGCCCAGAACAGGTCATAATCAAAATTAAGTCGCTCGACAGCTAAATTTTAGCCACTTCCCTGTTCGTATGGTATACCACAGATTTCAAGAGACCCGTGGGTTTATTCGGCGACCAGGACATGGTCAGTGGTGCATAGGATCAGGGCGTGATTATCGCTTTCCAGTAACAAGTACTTTGAGAAATCGGCTACTGAACACGATTGAACTGACACAAAAGCTTCAAGAAGTTTGCAATGTCAGTATAAATCAGGGGGGTTTGGAAAAAGACTTGGTGAAGCAGGCCTGACTGCCCATCACTCAGAAAATTGTACCAAATTGACCACAGCTCACCGACAAGTCCGGCTATAATTTGCCACGAAACACTTAAATTGGGTGCATGCGTAATGGCAGGCTGTTGTGTTTTCTGATGAGTGCAGAATGACTTAGATGACCATGATGGATGCTGTAGGGTCTACAGAAGGTCATCAGGGCAATTTTAACAATGCTGCATAAGCGAACAAGTGGGTTTTGGAGACGTTTTGGGGTGGCATAATGTTGGACACTAAAACTGACATTGTACTCATCACTGGCCTGATATGGAGAGGGCTGACGGCTTTATGATACATCAAAAAAGTGCTCGAAGAATATGTGAAGCCACTTGTGCAGCTTATGGTAGATTTTTTTCCTTAATACAGAACAACACCAGATATCATGTCGCTAGAACAATTTTGCGACTACATGTAAGACGTTGTAATCATTGCGATAAAGAGTCCAGCTCGTTGTTCTGATCTTAATCCAATTGAGCATATCTGGAATGACCTTGACAGACCTTGAAGCACTAAGTCTAAAGCAAAAAGCCTGGCTCTCCACGCCTCCGAGAGCTTCAATTTGTCATTGACGAGAAGTGGGACGTTATACCCTAAGATCTCATGGTAAAATTAATACGGTTGATGAAAAATCGAGTAACAGCTGTAAATAAGGCTAAGGGAGGGAAAAACACTATCTTGACAAACAGGATAACCAAGAACTTTAAGTTTGACTCTCATTCTTTCTTAAGTGAAATTTGGTAATTTTTCTCATTTGTTAGATTTGGTGTTTTAAACTCTTTCAAGGATATTTTTTTACACTGTATTTCATATCATTTGAATGATAATTAAATAGGCTTTCAATTAGTGTATGAAATATTTTCAATATCTATACACATTCATGACAAAAACTGCCTGAACAAAAAGAGTTATGATGTGCGATTTTTTTGCTCTCGAGTGTATTAAATAACATATTAAAATAGATTTCAAATCTTTAACTTACGATTTTCTCTACGACTTTTCTCCATTTGATTGCCGCTAGCAACATTTAGGAGCTCAACTGATACAAAATGTGAAATTTCTTCCATTTTCTTTTCTTTAATAAAGACAAAGCAAAATCAAAAATCAAAATCAAAGCATTTATTTCAAATAGACCATTTACAGGCATTTTTGAATAGTCAAATGTCGGTCAGTCCAAGAAAAGTGAAGCTAAATTGCACGTTCCAAAGAGTCTCTATGCAGAAGAGCGTCCAAGAAACTCCATGGATACTCTTTTAAATCATATTATGTGTTACATATAATGCTCGGTTACATTTTACTTGTTGCTTCTATCATGTGAGCACAATGTCGATAATGAAACAAAAATGTAAAATAATTAAAAGATAGAAACTGAATTAAGCCACTGGCAGCTAAGAGATGACCAGTCCCATCTGACGGCACCCGTTCACGAGCATGACGCGTGCGTCAGCCCCACTCAGCTCAACCATTTTGAAGGGAACTGAACGACCCAATAACACGTGCCACCAACAGCGAGACATTTGAGTGAGCATGACAAACTCTCAACTGCCATGCTCGTAATGCAAAAAAAAAAGTTGGAACCTAATAAAAACGCTCCATGGTGCTTCGCATTCACAAACTTGAAAAAAGTGCTTCTACATTATACAATGCTATTGTGTCTTTCGAATTAAAAAATAATAATATTAGTTTCCAACTTATCAACTAATTAGTACGCCCTAGTGGTAGTGGACCAGCATTCCAAGCATTTTTATCTTGAATATAACCCTCCAACTTATAATATGCTTGCCTGCATAGTGTGCATTTAATACAAGATTTAAATTTTGTTTCATTGAGTTCTAATATTTGGGGAGGTATTTTATTATAACATTTCAAACAGTACCCCATGAAAGAAGAGTAACGTAAAAGTAACTTACACTACTGTGACAATTACTTGTCGAATCGCAAAAGAGTTGTAATTGAAATATAAAATTGGGAATAAAGGAATATGTTAGGGAAAATGCTAATTAACACTTTGAATGTCTTAAGTTACACAGTTCGACATAAGAAATTGTCTTTCTATTGTGTCTCTAATTACCTACGGCATTCGAAAGGTTAATAAATTAGATAATGATATTGTGATGCAGTTAATTATCTGCAAATTGGAATTAGCAGTTATTGTTATACAATTGGGAACCTGTTGAGTCAATTTAGGACGGCACCTAATTAACTAATTAACTCGTTAGTAAACTACCATGTCGGTGAAGTAAACTTGATTTTCTCTGTAAATAAATTACAATGATAAAGTAATGTATGCTTAATCATCTCCTACTACTTTAGACTTTACCTGAGACGCCATTATATTATTAGATTACCAAACTTGTTAAAATCGACAATTATGAGATCAATGATAGACCATTCTGACACTATTGTAATAGCAGACTTGAGGCCCTGTTCATTTTATTTTTATGGTTAATATTACTGACTATTTATGACTAAACAATAAAATAAATTTGTTTTACTGGTTGCTGGAGTAGGTTTAATAAAAAGTTTTAATTGAATTGTTGTAACTGTTTTTCACATATTTCAATGTAGATATTTCTTTTTTTATTTAGCTAAGACTATTTTTAAACAGTCATTCAAAAAACTAGAAAAAAAAATTCATGAATTTATTTTTGTTCTAGGTATAAAAGCGACACTGTACATGAAAATGGAAAATTTTATCCTTACCTCGGATTCTCAAACTTGCAGACATACATGTTAGGATAATGACTAATAAATAATTTAAAAATATATTATACATACAAATAGTTAATTATCTGCAAGTTGGAATTAGTAGTTATTGCTAATTGTCATACGATTAGAAACCTAATGAGTCAATGTAGGACGACACCTAATTAACTTGTTATTTACCGTATCGGTGAAGTAAACTTGTTTTTGTTTTCAATTGTATTACAATGATGATTAAGACGTAATGTAACTATGCTTAATCGTCTTTTGTTATTCTTTATGTAGGTCATTTAGCATTTTTGGCGGAGCGGGGATGCGTGTTAAACTTTTACTGCTTAAAATCCACTCCTGTTCCTTCTTTGTCTTCGTTCCAGGGCCCCAAGATACGCTTTCACACAAACGATGGGTCCAGTAGGCCACGACCCTGCTGCCCCTATAGTTTGATGACATATCTATGAGGCGCGCGTGGAACACCACGCACCGTCGACGACTCGAACTCGGTCCGGACGGTTGCAAGACCGGAGGAGCTTTGATGGGTTATTTGTTCGATATGAGTAAGGTGGCGTTAGGAAAAATTGTAAAGATAACTCCTAGATTTAGTGATGAGTAATGTGTACAGCGTGTTTAGGATAGGTCCCAGCACAGATCCCTGTGGCACTCCTACCGTTATTATTATTATTATACATCTTTATCGCACACCTTAACTTATTAAAGAATAACATTTAACAAAAATAAGTGTACAATAGGCGGTCTTATTGCACAGGGCAATTTCTACCAGACAACCTTTGGATGGACTGAAACGAAAGGAACAAGATTTCGGGTTGAAAGTGTACAACAACTTATAGAATCAATGTAAAAATAAATAACAAATAAAAATATAATACATAAATAAAAAACCAAATAATAAACTAATAAATATAAAATATACTAACAATTAGAAAGGAGAAGAAGAACTAAAGTGATAGATAATGCTCGTTCACCATATTTTTGAACGTTGGTAGCGTTTGGGCTCACCTCACTTCTATGGGTAATGCATTTTTGTAGAAGTTACAGACCCAGTCGTTCTCGAACTTTAACAAATCTGTTGATGAATTCAATTTCAGGATTCCATAGGATGTGCGGTAGGTAATTTGTAGAACAGACTTGTGTACTAGACTCTGTCGAAGGCTTGTTAAATATCTTAAAATAGATGAATGTTATTCTAATTTTTCTTGTGACGTTATCATTTCTTTCATTCTGTAAACTTGTTTAACAATCATGTCTTTTTTTTGAAAACCCAAATTGGTGTTCCGTCAGGGACGATTGGTTTTTTAACAATTTTATTCCATATTAGCTTTGACGTTATCGGCTGGAAGCTTATTGGTATGTATGATAGGACTTCGTGGGTAAGTTTCCTAAGGTTTGTGAGACATTATAATATTAGACACTCTTGAATCAATAATCGGCTTATTTTCGAAATCAAATTCGCTAATGATGATAGTGTTTTACCCACGTTTTACTTGTTACTGCTTCGGTCTGAAAACTGACTCCCTTATTAGCAAATTTAGTTGTAAAATACTTATTAGGCTGTTAGAACAAATTTGACTAACTGCCAATTGGACGAATATCAGCCTTGACAAATGTTGTTCAACCCACAAAAATAAATTAAACAAAAACATATTATTAATACTCGATGTAACAATGTACCACAAACTGTAAGATTAAGTGAGTCACATGCATGTTTGTGCAGTTTGAACTCCATAAATAAATTATATTTAACCTAAAAAGTAAGTAGAAGCCTTAAGTACGATTCAGACTTATGGATTAACTGCATCGTAGCATATTTTAATTTGTTTCTTCATCATCAATCCCCTTAGCATATCAAGTCTTACTACTAAATATTTCTATTATTAAGATTCAAGCCTTCGCTGCCAGTCCACCGCTACTTTAGTCTAACCTTTCTTTTTCATCATCATTATCATATCAGCCGAAAGACGTCTACTGTTGGACATAGGCCTCCCCTCCCTTTCTCTTTGAGTCATTGAAAATCAAGTTCTTTCAGACCATTTTCCACAATTTTTAAAAATTCTTTCCGTCGCCAATTTCAGATTTTTCTAGCGCCGATGCGCTCCGTCACGTCTGAAACGCAACTTATTAATATAGATTCATTGAGACAAATGTACGTAAATATCTCTACTTAGGAGACGTCCTTAGATGAAATTCGATATATTATGAGTCACATGATAGTCTTATTCGTGAGTCTATACGGAGTACTACAGTCATGCCTAAAATTGAATTTACCGTGAATGGAAAAATATGTGCAGCTAGGACAGACAATATTTTTACTATTTTTTTTTATTCTTATTCTTTTTAGTAATCATTTTATAATATCGATACTTACTTCATCTGTACCAATATAAAATATAGCAGGTCTTTTTCACACCTTTGTCGGTAAAAACGAAAGCTGAAATTAATATAAAATACTCAGGTTTGCTATCCCATAAGCAGTGAAAAAATTAAATTTCTAAGTCCATGAAATCGTCTGATGAGGCCAAATGGCCTATTTATGGATATGGGCTACCAGTGAGTTTGGATTTTGCATCGACTCAAAGTTGAAAATCAAATTAACTGAGATTTCTTAGTGGAAAATGAATTGTTGTGCTGTCACTTTCTCAACTTGATGATCGGCTTTAAGAAGTTTTAAATTATGAATAAATGTAATTTAATATTTCAAGTATTGTTGGAACATTTGTCTATCCTAGAGTTTTGATAGATATAAGCGATGTGTCTTTTCTTAAAACGTGCAAGTTCTATCAGAATCTGGTCCTTGGAGCCAACATGGTGTCAGGAGATTGTATCAAGATAATTAAAGAAGCAGATGTTAATGAAAACGGCTTTGCATATTTGGGAGAGTTTGTGAAACATCTTGAACTTATTGCTCATATATCCGTTAGAAATGTAAGTTGAAATAACGTACGTGACTACAAATATTAAAGTAGTTAATCTCCTCAAGGCTGTCGTCTGAGTGTTTTCACAAGGTTCTGCAATACTTCGGTCACATTGCGAGAAAAGAATGTGTCAACCTCGAAAGGCTCATTGTGACCGGTAAAGTGGATGGGAAAAAGCCTCGTGGGCGCAGCTAAATACGTTGGTCCGACCAGATCCGCATTGCTCCTGACTCTATGTTTTACAACGCCTTTAACACCAACAGAGACGAAAACAGATGGAGGAATATCATAAGAGTTAGTGGTGCAGGAGATCACGACCCTCAGCATTGAGGAATACGACCAAGGTGGGGGAGGAGAGAATTGATCTTAAACCATCCGAGTATATTTTGCAGCCACATAGTTGCTCTCGTAAGTATCGTAGTTGGTCTCGTTTGTTATAAGGGATGAGAGAGAAGAGATGCTGTGATGCGAATGCTGTCGACTGGGTCGATATCGAAAAGGCAGCGACTGTGGATGAAAAAGTGGAAATTTTTAATAGAACTTTACTGAAGCTCATTGATGCGCATGCGCCACTGAGAGCCGTCCGTGTTAAGCGCCCCCCGGCTCCATGGATTACCCCGGAAGTTCGATTGGCGATGAGACGGCGTGACAGGGCTTTTCGAAGATATAGAAGAGATCGCAGTGAGGAGATCTGGAACTTGTACAAGTTGGCTAGAAACCGCTGTAATCAGATGGTAAGAGCATCAAAACGCCGATACATTTGCGAAAATGTCCTCAACTCTTCACCGGCTGATATTTGGAAGTTCCTCAAATCGCTTGGCATAACTAAGTCCTCCTCTCATACTTTTCCTTCTAATATATCGTTGAATGATTTGAATCTACACTTCTCATCGTCGGCTATGCTGCCGATTCCTGTCAAAAATACGACTATTCTTGACATAACTTCCGCGCCAATTTTACCTCATGATTCTTTTTCTTTTTCCCCAGTGACCGACACGGAGATCCTCAAAAGTTTCACTGCGATTAAGTCCAAGGCTGTCGGCTGTGACGGAATCAGCAGAACCATGTTATCCCTTTTGATTAAAAGTTTGCTCCCCACTATCACACATATCATCAATTCGTCCTTCCAGACTGGGGTGTTTCCTACATGCTGGCGTAAGGCTTTCATTATCCCTCTTCCTAAAATTCCCACCCCCTCTATATCAAATCACTTCAGACCTATCTCCATTCTTCCTTTCCTGTCTAAAATCCTAGAAGCTGTTGCTCTTAAACAGTTTTCATCCTTTGTGTTTAGGAATAATCTATTATCCCCTTTCCAATCAGGTTTTCGACCTGGTCACAGTACAGCCACAGCCTTGCTTAAAGTCACGGAAGACGTCAGGAATGGCTTGGAGAACTCGAGATTAACGGTGTTAGTTTTAATAGATTTCTCCAACGCTTTTAACACCGTTGATCACGACATCCTCCTAGCTATCTTGTCTCAAATTGGGGTTTCCTCGTTGGCACGGGATTGGTTCTCATCATATCTTCGTGGACGTCAGCAAGCTGTACGTGCTGATCAGAAATTTTCTGACTGGTGCGACCTGCAAACCGGCGTTCCACAGGGCGGTATACTCTCTCCTCTCTTATTTTCTTTATTTATAAACTCTATCACAGCTATTCTCAAATGCTCTTACCATCTGTATGCTGATGACCTACAGCTCTACGCGCATACTGACATTGACCACCTTGATGACTGCATCTCCTTACTAAATGCTGACCTTCTGGCTATTGCTGATTGGTCGAGCAGATTTGGGGTTACTGTCAATGTCAGTAAATGCCAGGCTATCCTTATTGGTAGTCCTTACTTTTTACGAAGTTTAGACACTAGCCGACTACTGCCGCTAGTTTTCGGTAATACAGTAATTCCTCTCTCACCTCACGTTAAAGACCTAGGTTTATATATTGACGATAGGTTAAGCTGGAATAAACAGATTGCTCAGGTTAGCCAGAGAGTCACCTTCACGCTGCGGTCTCTCTATAGATTCAAAAATTTCCTACCGTCAAGCACTAAAACTACTTTGGTCCAGTCGCTTGTGTTGCCTATAATTGACTATGCTGATGTTTGTTACTCTGATCTATCCCAAGAACTTCTAAACAAATTGGATCGACTTCTCAATAACTGCATTCGTTTCATATTTGGCCTTCGTAAATATGATCACATTTCTTCCTTCCGTTCTCAGCTTAAATGGCTGCCTATCCGTCAGAGGAGATCCCTCAGATCCCTCTGCACGCTCTTCACCATAATGAACGATTCTTGTGCTCCTGATTATTTAAAACAATATTTTAAAGTGTTGGGCAGTTCTCATCATCTTAACCTTCGTGCATCCAAAAACATGCTTCTTCATATTCCTCCTCACCGTACTGGCTTTATGTCCAATTCTTACGCTGTTTCCGCCATAAAACTCTGGAATGTGCTTCCCCTTGACATCAAAAAAGCTGAAAGTAAATTATCCTTTAAACGTAAAATTCGGAACTACTACTTGAAGTCCTCTCAACCTTAGTTCGGTCTTCGTTCAGTATTGTTATTAACTTCTCATAGTGATTTCATATTTTTCATAGTATTTATTAGTTTATTATTTTAGCATATGTATGTATTTTATTATTATAAATAACTTATTTTATATTTTTCCATTTGAACTATTTGTTATTATGTATTTGTTTATTGTGCAAACCTACCACAGTGTTGTCTTTTTTAACCCAAAGGTTGACTGGTAGAGAATGCCTTGTGGCATTAAGTCCGCCTATGTACCACTATTGTACATGAAGTTTAAATAAATAAATAAATAAATAAGAGATATCTTTTTTGTTTTTAAGATAGGATCCCTATCTGGCGATTTGATATACAAGCTACAGATACCCATATATAAGTCAGTTAAGCACATTCTTTTTGAATGTATTGGAGCCAAGCTCACCGTTCGTAAGTATCTTCCATTACAAATATCCGTTAAATGTCTTTCCCCTGATTTTTAACTAGATTTTTTTATAAATCTTAACTTTGGCTTGAAAACTTTTGCAACTTGTTCATTAACTCTTTAGTATGCAAAGCGTAGCGCATGGAAAGTATGCTATCTACACAAAGCCTTTTATTTGATATTAAGTACCAACAAAACGCTAGTGAATGAATATTACGAAGGATATGGAGAAGACGACATTTTTTTTTCAGCTATATTTTTACCTTATATTTCTATAATATTTGATTATAATGTAGCACACCCTGCATATCTATTTGTCGCTTAAACTCTGCGTCGGCGTTCAAAAGGTTAAAGAAGGGGTTTGATACGTTCATAACTTCAAATTCTCAACTCGAAAACCGCGTGTGTGTGGCGCTGGCGGGGATCTTTCCATCGCCTACTCAAACACATGTTTCAGTACCTAGGTGCTAGAAAGATTGCCGATTAGAAGTGTGGCAGTATCTATCCCCATTTAACCTTTCAATCGTGGAAATTACAGACACAATAGAAAGACAATAGGTGCGCGAACGCCGGCGTTCGCTTTGGGTTTAATGAATATTTCATTTAGGTAATTGAAATTATCCAGTAATTGAATGATGCAGATTTAGACGTCTCGACGGGTAAAACAAAGTACCTGCAAGTTGTAAATATGACAGATTGATTTGCCTCTATTACATTTTCGTGGCCATTTATTGATTCAACATGTTGGTCCATAGGTTCCCGAGATGGCCAAACAAAAACAATGAAAATACCTGAATTCCTAAAGTTTGACATGCAAGGTGTGTCAACGTAGAGTTACCGCCGCTGAGCAGCTCGTATGTGTTCAGAAGTTATAAGGTAATATTACGAAATTTTACAACGCAGTCACATAATAATATATATTTTTTTAGTTCATGTATGATTATGTATGGAAATAGTTTAATGACAAGCGATGATAAATCCTCTCGAGCTTCTGGTACAGATTTTTTTTTAATCTTTATTTAAAGTTTTAATCATTTCAGATCATGCCAATGAGCCAGAACTCTCTAGCTCTCGTACACTCAGCATATCTTCTGAAAATAGGAAAAAAAGAGCGAAATAGAACATGCAAGTATAGTGTACGGTAATATAAATCTTTATCACGCCTCCAAAACGGAAAAGTATCTGATCGGAAAGAATATATTCAATGATAAGAACTTGCAAGAAGCCATTAAGGTCCTAAGCAGTGAACTGATACCGGTAGAAATACCTGGTGAACCCTCTACACAGTTTTGCAAAAAATGGCTCTAGGATTGTTTTATAAGGCAAAGAAAAGATTTCCTAATAATCTCGTGTTATGTTTAGCATGTAGGTACAAATGAAGCTCAAGAAGGTGGTTAAGCTCTATCAAAGAGTAATTGCAGACCATCTCGTCGCGATCGTGCAGTTGTTGTGGACAGAACCAGATCTGACAGAGAGCCAATTTTGGAGGCATCAATGAACTTTTACATATCTGATAAACACACAATTTATTTACAGTTCGTCCTAAACATCAGTCCGGCTGGTACAGCACTCCCCAAATATGCTTCTGGTGGAGAACTTCCGAAAAGACCTGTATCCTCTGGCAAGGAAGATTATCAGGCTGAATCCCCGCTGTTTCCGTTAAACCAGCCTGTAGATAAGCTTGAAGCACTCATCCAAGTTGGTGGGGAAGCTAAGTATGCTAACGATCTGCCACCATCACCAGGAGAGGTTTTTGGTGCCTTTGTACTGTCTAAAGTACATATTGGAGAAGTAGATATCATCGATGTTGAAGAAGTTATGGTGAGAGAAATTATTTAACTAAAAAAAGCAGAATCACAACAGCAAAATACTGATTTGTCTGAATTTTTATTATTATTCGTAGTTTGTACATTTTGAGATTAACTATAGGTATTTAGAATTAATTATAGTGAGTTTTATGTATTATTACGACGATACCAAAAATTTTCCGCTAAAATATTAATTTACTTACATTTTCATTATTGTTTTCTTATTCATACCATATTTTGACAGTTGAAACCACACAAAACGTAAGTTTTTAACATGTGTGAAAATAAATACCGAAATCGTCGTGCAAGTCTAATTTTACCCATAATAAATGATGAGAATTGTTAAGGTTATTTTCAATTTGGAAATATTTAAAATTCTACTCTAATAAATTACAAATGCAATCACATAACTAAGAGATTCTCGCAACTAAAATCAAGTTCTATGGGCAGCCGATAGCCATAATCGTGGCAGTGACTGAAAAAAAAAGACGTATGGCACTCGGGGGCTGCCGCGGTAAAGCTATTGCATAGCATTTTTATCAACTTATGCAATTATAATTATTTATTTATTTTATTTATGCAGTATTTTTTTTTTCCTTTGTTTTTTTTTTTCTTTGATATTAATCGAAGTTACACTTTCACACACTGAATTGAAATTTGATTGATTGTTCACTCATTTGTTTTCTTATCGGTCACCATGCTCAAAAAACAAATGAGTAGGGGTGTTACGTTATTTTCGTTACGGAATTTCTGGATTCGGTCTCTACGCTCAAGGCCCGCGATAGAAGCTATGCAATAGCTTAAAAACTTGCCGAGAAAGCTGCAAAACTAGTTAAAGTAACATACAAAAGTAACTTAAAAAATGTTAGCACAGCGGCTCCGGTACTAACTATTGATGAAGCCAAGAAAGATAGCAATAGATACGTCCCTGGAAACTCACCTATAGAACCGTCTGGAAGGGTCGACAATATAACGAAGATCACAAAAGGAGTTTGTGAAATCGAATCTCAATATTAATATTTTATAGAACCTTTGTCATGTGTTGTTGTACCTGTTGACAAGACGCAAAATGCTATTTCGAAGTCTTCAGTCGTCAGGGGATAAACGAAAGCGAGTAAGTTGCATTACTACTGGGCCCAAAAGAGAATTTTGTGGGAACCGTAAAATGTATTTTTAGTTAGGTTTACATCAATTGTAAACTTATAAATTATGTAATGGGCCATTTTAATCCTAGATTAAATATTGAAATATATCAAACCAAATCCTCTGCTGCATCTGACTGTCTGTTGGTGGTACAGAAAGTGCATTATTGCTGTTTTCACCAATAGACTGAGTGATTTATGGGGAAGGTTTAGATGTATAATTCACTAGCTGTCCCTTTTTTGTTACTCCTCAGATTTCATGGGTCGTAACCTCTTCCTGGATTAACGATAAAGTAATTTTTCATATCGGACCAGTCGTTCCTAAGATTTGCGCGTTCAACCAAACAGATTCTTCAGCAGCAGCAAACGGGGAAAGTAGTTATGGTTTTTGTTATTGGTTTTCACTTCAGAGTATTTTAAGGGTTCTGTGCCTGAATGTTAACTTAAGTTACTTAACTTTAGTAGTCCTAACATCGTAAACGTATCGAACGTTTAAGTCAAGTCAGAAAATATATGAATACAATTTCAATCTTTAAAAAAAATTGTTGTTTCATTACATTATGATATAAGTGTGTAATGTTAGTGATTACCGACGAGGCGGTACTTAGACCCGAGCCGTGGCGAGGGTCTTAAGAGAGCCGAGAACGGTAATCATTAATTACTCACGTGCATACGACGTTTTTCAATACACCTGTGAAGAAAATAACTGTAAAACTAGTAAGCTTTTGTGGCGGTAAAAATCTGTTTTCAAATGCGTGCGCATATTTTTTTTAATTTACCTTTCAATACACTCCCTGAAATGAATAAAGGGGGTTGACCGGCGACTCGTGGGGGCCGACCGGCGGCAGCCTGATACGATATTGTATTAAAATTGTGGCGGAAGAGAGGTTGAACAATAAGGTTCTAACTACATTATAGCACAAGTGCGTAATGGTAGTCAAAATGTCACAGTTTGGTAACAAGGACCATTATGGACCTAGGAGTGGCAGGCGGTCGCCGACTTCCTCGAAGCAGTAATGCTCGCTAAGGAGGAGGCCGACCGCATCAGGCAACGGCGCTCTCGCCGCCGCCATCGGGATTCCGATCCCGATTTCCAGCCACCGTAGGCGCGGGCTTGCGGACAGTGAGCAATGGGTAGCTCGCTGTCCGGCCGTCCGGTAACAGTCCGGACAAAGCCCAAGTCGTCGACGGCGCGCGCTGTTCCCGCGCGCCTCAAGGAGTTGTCAGCAACAGCAGGGGCCCAGCCGGGTTGAAGCCTACTGGGGCCAGGGTTAACCGAAAGGGCGCTCGAGCCCCGGTATGAAGGCTTGAAGGAACGGGATGGGTTTTTTAGTCAGTAAGAGTCTGACACTATCTCCCGCTCCGCCCAAGAGCGGGGGTTGTCATAAGATGATTTTTCCCATCGAAAAAAAAAACCATTATGGACCTAAGTGCAATAATAGTCACTTTCTGAGAAATTGTATTGAAAAAGTACTTATTTAGTTGTATGGAAATTCGAAACAGATTAGCTGAGAAAAGGGAAATTTCTAAAATGACGACCAGAAACTTATAGGACAGCACCAAAACGATGGTAATTTGTTACAATTAGACAAAGATCGTTACGGTATAATTTGCTCTTATAATCCTCCTAGTTTTTGTAAAAAATCCAACGTCTCATGAAGAGATTTTTAAGAAAACAGGAAGATCGTGTTTACCGAGAGAATCAACAGCAACACGCTTTCATGTGGTATGAATAAAAGTTATGCAAATGATTACATATAATGAATCATGACATCACGCGGCCTACAACAGGGTATTCTATACCCAACTAGACTAAACAACTGCTTAGACCATTTCATGATAAGAACAAAGGAGTGATGGCAAACAATAATATAATAGACCTATTCTACTGAATATCAAGCATGCAAGCCCAGGGTTACCTAAAAGTAAACCTACGTATGTAAATAAAAAAGTCTATAACTAGGATATGCTACCGCATACCTAACGCTGAAAGAAGTGGACTGGTTCAACTGGTTCATGTGCTAGATGATGATAATTATCTGCCCATTTGGCCTGTGGGCGACCTCTCGCTCGTTTTACTGACGGTCTAGACCATTCCAACGATCTTCCCGTCCAACGGTTATTACTATTATTATATTATTAATTTCTCAATTTACCAGACGAAATCAAAACATTATAATGGCCGTCCTGACAAATTGAGATTTTAGACATGTCAACATATTTACGCCAGCCACGGACATTATACAATATAGTTTTTCTATTGATAAAATTAAAAGGTAGGGGTCAATAACGATGGTGAGATCCAGTATCTAAACGCTTCAATAGTTGAATACAGTGGCTCTTCTAACAACGAGAATGTTCTTGAGTTCACTGTCTAGCTTCCCTAATGGCTACAATACTAAGTACTGGCCCTTGAAGACAGTACAGTTACAACTGATACACCTCCTACTAGTTTTACAAGAGCACCAGGTTAGCTTATTTATTTTTTATACATTTTCAGGTTGTCTAAAAGAATAAACTTTATTGTACACAAAAATAGTGGCAATTTCACAGAAACTTAAATTTATGGGAGTGGCGGTCTTATCGCTATCAGTGATATCTACCAAACAATCGTAGAATGGACAATAATAACATAAACTAAAAAAGGGGGGTAGTATGCAGTGCGGTAGTCTGACGGGGTGTGTGAATGGTGTGTAGCATTATTGCCTTAAAATGTGTGATTAGTTTCTTTATAATCATAATATTAAAATATTAGTTTTGTACACAAAACTGGTCGTCCTTAAAATTGAATGAGCTTGTTTAATACTATCAGAAATAACTAAGTAACCTGTTTGTAAAGTACCTCTTAATCTGACAGGTAATTTAGAAGGCAAGTCATGCATAGAGCATATAATGGAACACATTGCATTCGCCGTTCAGAAGGACCCAACTCGTTTCCGTAAAGTTAACATGAGGTCCGAGGATAATGACCTTCCAGAACTGATCGATGTTCTCAAAAACGACGACAACTACGAGCAACGAGCAAAAGAGATAGAAAAGTTTAATAAAACCAACAGATGGATGAAAAAGTCCATTTCAATTAATGTCATGTGTTTCCCAGTCATATACTACGGAAACTATTCAGCTCTCGTTAGCATTTATAGAGGTGATGGTACAGTTAAAGTGTCTACAGGAGGGATCGAGATGGGACAAGGGATCAACACTAAAGCTGCCCAAGTTTGCGCATACGAGTTGAGATGTGCCTCTCGAATATGTGAATATTGTTCCCCATTACTCTTTTGTGGCTGCAAAGAATGTGTTTTCTGGGTCAAGTATTACTACCGAAAGTGTTTGCTACTCTATAATCAGAGCTTGTGAGACTTTGAAAGAGAGGTTAGCTCCAATAAGGGAAAGTATGCCAGGCGCTTCTTGGAAAGAAATTGTTCAGAAAACAGGTCATGATGAAGGATACAGACGAAAATCTAAAGGTGTATAGCGCGTTTGGTGGACTCAACTAAATGTTACAACTGGGCTTTTTCAAATAGTTCGTGCGAATATTTTGGAGGTCGGTATTAGTGCCAACTCGAAGCTAGACGCTGGACAAGTGAGTGATCTACGATTCTTTATATTGTTCACAAACTAGATAACTAGAGTATTTTGTAATAGTGGTGCTTCTTGATTTCTCTTACTGTGTTTCTCATATATTGATGTTATACACTAAAGTCTAGCTTTCCTGCTAATCAAAGAAATTACGTGAGCATAAGATCCGATTTATAGATTGGTTGATTGACGTTTTTTAAAAATCTAGAGAGTTTGATACAAAAAAATAGTTTCTTGAAAGATGGTAATAAAATTGTCGTACTATAATTATTTGCTGGGCATTGATATAACTCTTTCAATCGACAGCATTACTTCTTCCGTGTTCATAGTATCTGTGTTAAACTGAATTACTGAAAAAAGCTTTTATAATTTTAAAATACAAGGTGCCTACGTCATGGGTCAGTGTTACTACACTTGTGAGGAACTGATCTATATATATATATATATAATATTATAAAGCGGAAGAGTTTGTTTGTTTGTTTGTTTGAACGCGCTAATCTCAGGAACTACAGGTCCGATTTGAAAATTTCTTTCACTGTTAGATAGCCCATTTAATGAGGAAGGTTATAGGCTATATAACATCACGCTACGACTAATAGGAGCGGAGCAGTAACCAATGATGCGGGTGAAACCGCAGGGTACAGCTAGTTTATGATAAAGAGACGGGAAAACTGCTGACTAACCGATCACTGGCGAACCATGTACCACTCGCTATAGACATCCCGGTCGAGTTCAATGTCAAGTTGAGGTATAACAGCACAAATCCAGAAGGAGTCCTTGGAGCGAAAGGTCAGTAGTCTAAAAAATAGAACTGTAGGGTTGTAATGATTGCGAAATATAAAAAAGAGTGAAAAGCAAACAAATAGCCTATATTGTGATTAAAATTAAATGAAAAATTATGATCAGTGATCGGAATAAGTAGGGCTAATTAGGTTCATTGACCGCAAACATTGATGTTAATATGGATATTCCACGGGATTCTGGCTGATACTACGGGATTTAAAGTCAATATGTATTAAAAAAAAATGATGTAAGCCAATAAGCGCATGATATGCGACGTTGTAAATTTTACAGGGACTCGGGGAATAGCCATATTATTCTAACCTACGGCAAGTACATAAAATAGCCCTACCTATTCCTATCTATGATTATAACTAATTGAATTTCATGATGTCACTTTAGATTGTACTTGGGCTATCACTGCATGTTTTTTTTTTCATATTCCCGCTTGTGGAGAGATGGGCATCTGTCTGTCTCATGGGGCGACGCATGCATTGCGACAATATATCATGGAGCCCGCAAGGACTCGGGCTATGATCTTAATGAATGCAAGCTACCTATTGCTTGTCGTCCGCAAGCCCACACCTACAGTGGTTGGCAGTTGAAGCCGTGGTCCCGGTGAGGATGCCGCTAACTTTGCTAGGATTTCTGCTACGCAAAAGGAGGTGACCGCTGTCCATTCCGCGTCGTTCCGGACTATGACCTGATCCAGGGCCCGGCGCGGAAGGTCGCTGCTGCCAATCACTACCACGAGAATACGGCAGTGCTCTGCCCAAGTAGGGTACATCTCCACCACCTTCCACCGGTCCCTTCGAGTGGTTCGCACAATGGTGACTTCTGGACGTTTCTTCCGCAAGATGCAGGAACCAACCTCCGAAACTTAGTCATGCGGAAAGTGAGGACACCCTGACGCCTCTCCAACCAATCCTCAAGGAGGGGATTTACCACCATGATTATGGCGTGCCCAACAGCACTCCTGTTAAGTGATGAGTAGAATATTTGATAATGTACCATGAATGTGAAAATTTTAGGCAGTCCAAGCATATGATGATTTATATGGTTATGATATACATTGTCACAGCTGTTTTAACATGCATAATTATATCAGATATACCTAGCCAGAACATTTATTGTAATTGATACCTAATGTTTTTGTTTAAAAAATTAGCTGTAATATATAAAATGTAAGGTAGATAAACGTGTACTTACGTAAACAATTTTATTTAATTATTCGAAATGCCTTCCCCTATTTTGACTACACAAAAGCGTTTAGACGTTATTGTGTTATCAATTCTATACCTACCGTCACGACGGTACGGAAGTATCACGATACTATTCTATACAATTGCTTTTATGTGATAATGACTTCATTACACATCTTTCTCTAGATATTTTAGAAACACAACATATCTTATTATCTAGGTTTCTATTGAAATCAAAACATAAAATTGTGTATAAGTTGATTGATGTATAGAGTGGTAAAAGTGCACCAAAGAGGCTTCGAGTCTGAGTTTTCAACCAATTAAAAAAAACCGGCCAAGAGCGTGTCGGGCCACGCTCAGTGTAGGGTTCCATAGTTTCCCGTCCGTCAAAATAAGTGTACCCACTAATGAGTTTAAAAAAATGCTTGCATATACGATTAGTCCAGAAATTATTTTGTACAACCTTTTTGTCTTTTTTGTACAAAAACTCTTCTTTTCATCAAGTTCAAAATAATTTTCCTAGAAAGTCCTTATAAAGTTCTACGTTTCAGAATTTTTTCATATTTTCTAAACTTATGGTTCAAAAGTTAGAGGGGCCACACATTGTTTTTTGTTTTTTTTTTGCGATTATTTCCGAAATTATTGACATTATCAAAAAATGATTTTAGTAAACCCCTATTCATTTTTAAATACCTATCAAACAATATATCACACGTTAGGGTAGAAATTAAAAAAAAAATCACTTCCTACTTTACATATAGGGGGGCTACCCTAATAAAACATTTTTTTCCAATTTTTATTTTACCACTTTGTCGGCGTGATTGATATACATATTGGTACCAAATTTCAGCTTTCTAGTGCGTACGGTCCCAGAGATTAAGCGAGGACGGACAGACAGACAGACAGACAGACGGACAGACAGACATGGCGAAACTATAAGGGTTCCTAGTTGACTACGGAACCCTAAAAAAGTTGCATGTTAAATTTGTCACCAAAGAGGTAGAAATAAATGGGTTTAATGATGTTTTGAATTCATAAACTACACGATGTTCTAAATTCAATTTACTTTATCCTCTAGCGCAGCGGTTCTCAAACTTTTTTTCCAACGGAACCCTATTGGAACGCAAAATATTTGACGGTGCCCTTAAATAAAAAAAAGTTTATGGACAAGGTTTAACTACTTTGAATTAGTTACAGTAAAATCTAATTCGAGGTATGACACTCCTTTTTATTTTTTTGCAATTGAACAAAAAATTAAATACCGAGATCCTACCACGAACTAATAGGGCGATCCATTTGACGATCCAAACTGAACTATTAAAGTGATGGCGGTATATAGGGTGTATAGCACTATCCCTCTGTCTCGCTCGCACGTCTTACAACTTAACACGTCATGGTAAGGTTTTTATACTTTCTTCCAAATTATAATTTGTATTCACACGGAGCCCTGAAGAAGGCTTTACGGAGCCCTAGGGTTCCGCGGAGCACACTTCGAGTATGGCTGCTCTAGCGGATAAAAACGGCTTTTGTACTCGGATATCGAAGAGCAAAAATACTTTTTTTACACTACCTGCTCGATAATGTTGTTTTATATGTCATACAAACCTCACAGCAATTCATTCTATCCCTAGGGAGATAATGCAGTATGGCCAATCCTGGCCAATCCCTAACGAATAATGAGATTTGAATTTGGAACATCAAAAATCGTCAACATTGTGAATTAAAATGTACGTGCATCGAACAAGTTGACCCGAAATTCAAACAGACCACTAACAAAAAGAAAAAGAAAAAGGAGCGTTATAGAAAATTGAAACTATAGAATCGTGGAGTAGGTAGTGAATTTTGTTTGTTTGACGAACTTATAAATATAATACTATATTTCTTTAATATATGATTTGGTCAAAAAGTAAAGTATACCATACGAGGATAAAGCTGTCTCTGTCTTGGGTGGCTTAAATTCCTCACTTCACTCAGGTTTCTTTATTAAACTCCCTCGCAATGCTTGGGAGTTAATTACATAGATCCCTCACTACCGTTCGGGATTAAAATCTTCGTTGAGCTCGGAGTTCAACATGCCGCCCACTTAAAGACACTGTTTTATCCCCTAGCTACATAATCTACTATTCCAAGATGAAGGGATGAAAAATATACAGTGTGGTAAAATAAGTCGAGCCCAGAAGGGAAATTACCTTAAATTCTTAAGTTGGCACATTTTACTTAAAGGAGACATTATTTTTATAAATATACAAAACTACATTCAAAGATTTTCTAAAACTTGCTTGCCACGCCCGGGACTCGATCCAACTATAGTTAAAAAACAAACACTCACTATTTTGTTATACTAATCGATAGGATTATTTTTCAGGATAAAATTTCTCTAAAAATCATTTGGTCTTCTTCTCGAGTGTCGTACAAGATATCCATGATGAATACAGGTCGCGCGGTGAATTGAGATCGTTTGGCAAAAGTGGAAGGGGCATGCGCAGTATTCAAGTATAGACCTTAGAATTGAATTGAATTGATTGGCGATGTGCGGGCGGGTGTGCGCCGACGGCGACACGTCATTGGTAGATAGAGTCGTTCTTCAATTCCCGCGTTGCGTTCTCGCGTCTCATTGGATACTGTTACGTACAGCTTGTTTTATCGTATTAGTAATACGTAGTCGTAAAAAAATGATTAAAAATAAAGTTTTAAAACGGCTAGCCTGAAAAATGGTTTACGACGTGAATTGTTACGTTAAGAAAGACACTGACGAAATTTTTTTTTATGGACTTTAATTTTAAAAAACTATTTTTTTCTGAATTTAGCTACTTACAAGATAAATTACATGTAAAAACTAGTGTTATATGAGTTATATTACTAAGGTTCAAACATACGAAATTAAAAATAAAATCCTAACATACTAAGAATTTCTGTGCGCCATTGTACACATGCGCCGATTGCCCCCACTACTTTCACCGAGCGATCTTAATTCACCGCGCGACCTGTACCTATTTAGTACACACGTTCTTTAATTAATATCTAGTACCTACTTACTGTTCACTTTCAACAAGTAAAAGACATGGAACAGTTCTTTTATCAATTGTATGAAGTACTCACATGCTAATTTATCTCTAAGTGGGTACCTTTAAACAAATAAAAAAAACATTTTATAAATGAGTAACTCAGTTTGCCCTTGTTTAAAATCTTTCGTTTAATGTAATAATACCTCTATCTATGCACGTTTCCTTCTTACATGATATGAACGAGGCGTTCTGTAGAAAAGTTTAAAAATGGAACCTTTGACTTCGTTTGCAATGCGGGACAGAAATTTTAAAATTAAATGTTAAATATAAAAAAAAGTTAGATTTTACTGATTGTAAAATTTTTATTTTTAAGACCAAATGTTCGTTAGAGAAATTTTATTCTGAATAATAATCCTTTCAATTAGTATATATAATAAAATAGCAAATATATATATATATATATATTAATTTTAGTTGGTTCGAGTCCCGGGCACGGATAGCGAGTTTTAGAAAATCTTCTAATGCAATTTTGTTTGTTTTAAAAAATAAGGGAATGTCCTCTCCTTTAAGTAAAATGAGCCAATTTGGATTTAAGGTAGTGTCCCTGTTTCCTGGTCCGATTTATTTCGACACACTGTACACACACACACACACACACACACACACACACACACACACACACACACACACACACACACACACACACACACACACACACACACACACTGTATACACACTGTATGAAGTTGAATAATATAACTGAAGAAAATATAAGAATTAAGAATGTCGTAATTTTGTTTATTATAAGTGTTTCCTGTTAGTTACAACCTGGTCTTTATAGTCAAGAGTGAATAGGTTACTTGTAGGCAAGCGTGATTCATCCTGGATCACGTAAGTGCAAGCCTATCAATAATAAAATATACTCGAAAATAATGTTTTTTTTTCTAGACCTATCCATTTATTCCTATTATCAGATTAAGATATTGATTATATCTCAAACTCATATCACAAACCATAGCTTGCCCTAAACAGAAACCCCGGCAATTCAGAAAAGGAACACAGAGGTGGGTTTTAGTAAGTAAAAGTCTAACACTCTCAATTATAATCCTATAATTTCCCATCTAAAAAAAAACATCACATAAATGTAAATGTTCTACCATCTCTGACTACCTCTTCATAGAAGAGATGTTAAGTTATGTATGAAATATTTGGAAAATTACTGTGACTGTAAAAATTTTAGACAATGTAACCATATTTCCACGTGGATCGATCAGAACAAACAAATAAGCACTTGACATAAGCAGCTGTTTTAACATTCATGTACTCGTAATATAGAATTAACATAAAATAATCATGAAATTAGTAAACAGTGACGAGTGTAGTAATAAAATATTGCCGTCACGTATATAGAGGTATGATATGGAGATGGCGTTCATATTATAATACTAACGCTTCCAAAACAAACGCAGTCTTAACCGTGCGCTTATACCGAACGCTCCAGTCATGTCTAAAATAGAATTCACCGTGAATGGGAAAAAATGTACAGGTAGGATTAGTTCTATGCAAATAAAATAGTTTAATTATTTCAAGATATTAGTAATATGACTATACTGAATAATAGTAATATATAAATTATAGATAAACCTAATGCAAGCAGGTAAAGGTGTTACACACCCCAAAGGAGATGGCATAATTTACCTTTCTGGGGTGACATTTTGTTAGTTTGACATATAAACAAATAATAAAAATATACCCGGAAAGTACGATAGGGAGTAATAAATTTGTATTGTTGGGAATAGTTACAGCAGCCCTAGAACGCAAAAGGCAAATGTGGATTGGGTTTTTAGTCAGTAATTCTGACACTCGTTCTCGTTCAGCGAGAGAAATCAGTAAAATCTGATGATTAATCATCTAAATAAAAAAAAAAAAACAAGATGATCTCAAAACAAAATGACTTATGCACATGACAATTATGGCGTACATAGCGCTCACTGCAATAATTTTGCTGCCTTAAAAACTTTAAGCATACATTTAACATAAACACACAGTATAATCAGGATAAGACAAAAAATCACAAACAATAAAATAAAATAAAATCGAACAAGTCAAATTACGTTAAAATATTAAAAATTAATTATATACATTAAAGTAAAAATAAATATAAAAGTAAGTAAGTTAAAAATAAATTAAATTAAAATAGAATAAAATAAAATAAGTTAAATTAAAAGAGAATAAAACAAAATAAATTAAATTAAAACATTAAAAATAAATTAAAAAAGTCAAGAGTTTTTTAGTTTTTAGTTTACTTTTGTCCAAATAAATTCATAGTTCGCCTGCATTATTCTAGTTCGTATCAGTTCGCTGAATTTTAAATTTTGTTGCAATACCAGCCGATGCAAAGTATCCTGATATTAATCTATGGTTACGAAACTCATAAAATTGTACTTGACCGTCCAACCTTATTGCCTACTGATGACAAAACAACGGCTATATTACTGTAATTTACTATTATTATTTAGCAAGTAGTTGAAGTAGTTCTATAATACAGGCCCTACAGCAGTAACGACATAATGAATAGTCGTTATCTCTGTTGTAGTAAACATAGCGACATGGCCAGATATTTCTATGTAGCCTACTTTATGAGCAGATATAATATTTCATGCAAAGGCTTTAATTTGAAAGATAAGACCACATTTTTCACGTGTAACTAAATAGATAAAATAGGCAGCATGGTATTTAATAAGTAACTATCAAAATTAGCCTTTCAAAAACATTATAACTATAATGTATCTGCAAAGTGTGGTGCCAGTTTATATTTCTGTTGCTTTTGTTCTAAAAATATTTCTAATCTAGTGTAGTGTTTGCGTAGTAGCAGGAAAGTTTTTTTTCGCGACAAATCAGAGAAAGTGTGTTTTCTTTCCCAGTGGACGAATGCACCCCTCGGGAGACAACACTGAACGCGTACCTCCGCTATGTCCTTAAACTGCCGGGTACTAAAGCTATGTGTCACGAGGGAGGCTGCGGCTCCTGCATCGTCATGGTGCGAGCTAAGAGGTTCCCCAGCCGCAAGGTTGAGACCTTCACTGTTAATTCCGTAAGTACCCGTATGACAACCTACGTAAACTAATTGACCAGTATGCGTAAACTCTGTCTGCATGATACGATTAAGTGGCGATTCCAGTTTTTTAGATCTATTTTATTTTTTACATAAGTAATCGAGTTTCTAAATTTAGTTTGCTTTTTACGCAATCGGTTTTTATTAATTTTGACACAAAAGATGTAAAATCGCGCCTTCTACTAATAGCAGTGAAGGGGTAGTTTGATTAAATATTTGAGTGTTTTACCGTACACAGCTGTAACTTTTTGTTAATACGTGAGAAGAAGAGCAACTACCTACTAAATAATAGTTTATTTAAATCTGACCTGTTTAGGCAACTAAATATTTCATTCCCAGTGTCTGGTACTGGTGTTCTCCTGCAACGGTTGGGAGGTGACGACCATCGAAGGTGTCGGCAATCGCTTAGACGGCTATAGCGAAGTGCAGAAACGACTGGCCGCGTTCAATGGCTCCCAGTGCGGGTATTGTACTCCAGGATGGGTCATGCAGCTGACTAGGTATGGAGGAATACCAAGTATATATTGATTTAATGACTGAAAAGGTATTTTACAATATTTTCGTTGTCACAATTTGTTTTCAGTTTAATTGACAAGAACCTCACAATGTCTGAACTAGAGGAATCTTTCGGCAGCAATACATGTAGGTGTACAGGATTCAGGCCTATTTTAGACACGATCAAGTCGTTTGGCATTGACGCCTCCCCAGATATATGCCAGAAAGTTAGGGATATTGAGGAACTCAATACATGCTCCAATAATACCGCCAGAAGAAACTGCCAAAGAAAATGCTCGACAAAAAGTGACTGCAGTGATTGGAGCATCGTTGATCATCGAATAGCTGATGTTAAAAATGAAAGCACACTTTGTTTTAATTTTGGGAAGTACAAATTCTTTAAGGTATATGAAATAGATGCAATATTTGATGTTCTGAACAAGCATGGCATGGATTCGTATATGTTAGTTGATGGAAACACTGGAAAGGGTGAGTGCATTGCATTTATTAAAAACAAGTTAAGTAAATTTCTAGATAATAATTAATTTGTGTCATTCATATACTAACTAAACTGTACCATTTACGTCATAAAAATATTATCTTTTGTTTTATGTGAAGAACACGAATTATTTCAGATAAGTAAAGCGACTTTATTTACGATAATGTGTGCAATACCCGGTTAACATTTAATTGATTGTAAAAAGGGCATAATTAAATGATATATATTTAGCAAATAACTTTTATATAAAACTTATAAACGTCAATTTAAGCTGACTACCATGAAAAGAAATACCGAAACAAATTCAAATCAAAGTGTCTTTTAAAATACATACATCTAATACACAATGGTTAAATCATACGAGAACTACGCATATTTAAAATTTATATTATATGAGATGAATCTTTGAGGACCATACAGATGTGAGTGAACTGGTCCAAGCAGAAGGTGCAAGCATTTGTTAGTATTTATGTTAAATGAGGAGGTACTAAGAATAAGTTTGATGATATCATCAGGATGATCTCAACAACACAATTAATAGAAGGACTTATGGATGAATAATAACAAGATGACTGATCAAAGTCCAAGAGTAAGGTAACGCTGGCTGAGGTCAGTACATTGATGGGTGACTCTGGACTGAGACTCCAGCGTTCTTCGGAAAACTATTATTTATGACATTGATCTCGGCTATCACTTTTAGATCTTTGACAGTCGTTACAAGTAATCTGAAGTCAAAAATTTTTTTGTACAATTTTACCAAATAGGTACCAATTAAAGTGGCACTGGGCAAGGCACATTGCTCGCAAAACAGATAGTCGATGGGGATAAAAGGTTCTGGAGTAGCGTCCACGCACCAGAAGACGCAGCGTTAGAAGGTCTCCCATAAGGTGGGCCAGATTTGGAGGAGGCCTATGTCCAATAGTAGACGTCTTTCTGCATAAATGGTGATTACGATGATGATCTAACTAGGAGGCAGCAGATACTGGGTTATAAAGATCAAATAATTGCATATCGGGTTAGACTGGAAGCCGACCCCAACACAGTACAGATGATGAATGAATGTCATTACAATAATATTTTATACTAATCCAGGACATAGTGACAAATTTCACCGAAATCCATTAAGCTGTTTGTCAAATCAAATCAAAGCATTTATTTCAAATAAACCATTTACAGGCACTTTTGAATATTCAAATGTCGGTCAGTCCAAGAAAAGTGAAGCTAAATTGCACGTTCCAAAGAGTAGGTCTCTATGGAGAAGAACGTGCAAGAAACTCCATGGACACTCTTTTAAATCATATATGTGTTACATAGAATGCTTGGTTACATATTACTTGTTGCTTCTATCATGTGAGCACAATGTCGATAATTAAATAAAAATGTAAAATAATTAAAAGATAGAAACTGAATTAAGCCACTGGCAGCTAAGAGACGACCAGTCCCATCTGACGGCACCCATTCACGAGCATGACGCGTGCATCAGCCCCACTCAGCTCAACCATTTTGAAGGGAACTGAACGACCCAATAACACGTGCCACCAACAGCGAGACATTTGAGTGAGCATGACAAACTCTCAACTGCCATGCTCGTAATGTCAAAAAAAAAAGTTGTAACCTAATAAAAATGCTCCATGGTGCTTCACATTCACATACTTGAAAAAAGTGCTTTTACATTATACAATGCAATTGTGTCTTTCAAATTAAAAAATAATAATATTAGTTTCCAACTAATCAACTAATTAGTACGCCCTAATGGTAGTGGAGCTGGACCAGCATTGAGCCAAGCATTTTTATCGTGAATATAATCCTCCAACTTATAATATGCTTGCCTGCATAGTGTGCGTTTAATACAAGATTTAAATTTCGTTTCATTGAGTTCTAATATTTGGGGAGGTATTTTATTATAACATTTCAAACAGTACCCCATGAAAGAAGAGGCCACTTTAGCCAGTCTGAAACCTGGTTGAACTAATTGATCCCTATTTCTTGTAACATAATTATGTCTATCGCCTCTTTTGCTAAAAATATGAAGATTTTTTCTAACATACATGGTGTTTTCATAGACATATTGACATATTGATAACAAACCAAAATTTATGTTAATATCTTTAAACAGGGAACTGTTAAAGAGTTTTTGAGTGAGTAAAGGAGTAACAAACATTACGTGTGTATGTGTGATCAGCATCATAATGTTCCCACTGCTGAGACTAAGGCCTTCTCTCTAGGAGAGGGAATGACTATGTTTGATACTCCTTCAGATTTGGATGATACACGAGTAGACCACATTCTGGAATAGCATATAGTATACATATATCGATGCCTTGGAACAATTTCCTACTTTCACTTGAGTGAAGAAGTAAATGATTAAGGTATTGTAATATTTCAGGTATTGTCGAGACCTTTGTATATCCTAGAATTTTGATAGACATAAGCGATGTGTCTTCTCTTAAAACTTATGGTTTCGATCAAAACCTAGTCCTTGGAGCCAATGTCTCGTTAGAGGACTGTATCAAAATATTCAAAGAAGCTGCTGTTAGTAAGAGTGACTTCGCATATTTGAAAGAGTTTGTGAAACATCTTAAACTAATTGCTCATATGCCTGTTAGAAAGGTAAGTTTCATGATATACTTGTGCGGCAAAAATATGATAACAAGGTCTCTGGCCTCTAAGTGAACCTGATAAAATTAGTGACTTCAGATTTTATGAATATGAAAAAGTACAACCAGGTTTATGTAAATACAATTTGATTCACCTTCTCTGCCAGCATAAAGAATAAGTACGTCGTGTATATGACAAAATCACTAAACGAAGAAAAATATTAAAAAAATATTATTATAATTATGTATAACTTTGGTTTAGTGATACCAAATACTGAACTTGGAAGCTTGCAGGACAATATATTAAAAATACAACCAGATCTATCTTGTTTTATTGATTTTGAATATGTCTATAACGATATTTCGCATAAAATGGTTGATATTTGGATGACAATAATTCAAAAGATTGAAATAAACTTTTTCATAATTTTATTTACATTGTCAACGACAATGTGCTTAATTTTCATTGATGAAAATTTTCTTTTAGATTGGGTCCATAGCTGGTAATTTGATGTACAAGCACCAAATACTCACATACAAGTCAGATATGTTCTTACTGCTTGACTGCGTTGGAGCCAGCGTCACTGTTCGTAAGTACTTTGCCTATTAAGCAACGTTATCATTGATAATCCCAACGCAGTTCATCTCTTAAAATCGGTATTGTTTAAAGTACTTGAGATATTATAGGTTAGTTTTAATTAATGGAAGCTTGTAATTTTATAATACTGACAGCTTTTTTTGAAAAAAATCATTAACACAGACACAGCACACACAGCGACTGGTGCATACACTTATATCAGAAGCGAATAAAGAAAAGTGTAAATAACAAACTTTTGTGACGTTACAAGAAGGTCTATAAGTATAATAGAGTTTCTATATAATGACCGCACACAATCAAACATCAATTAATCGAACGTTCATAATATCGAATTGTTAATATATCGAACACTCAATATGTCGAGTGTTAAAATGTCGAATGTTTATTTGATCAAGCAGTCAACGCAACGCACATTCATTGCTTCGAAATATTAATATACTTGATATTTTTACATAGAATACAAGAAAAACACAAAATTCTCTAATCATTTTAATTATTAGCTTTTATAATTTCCACGTGACGTGTAGAACAAAAGTTGTTTAGATGTTAGTACCATAGTCCTGAGAAATTGCCGGGTGTTTAACAAATAACCCTGAATACTGAGGAATGTTAAAACTTTAGACGAATCTAAAGCAGTTGTATGGCAATTTAACATGTTCTGTCCCAGGTTTCTTTGATGGTAAAACAAAAACGCTGACGATGCAAGAATTCCTAAAGTTTAATATGCATGGTGTGTTGATGATCAATGTGGAATTACCGCCACTAAGTAGCTCACACGTATTCAGGAGTTATAAGGTAAATTAGTTGTTCGAAGATTCAATAATTTTAATTTTAGCTTGCGTTTCGTTGGGGTGAAACATGAGTTATCGTCCTTTCTATAATGTTTAAAAAATTAAAATGATTTCAGATTATGCCAAGGAATCAGAATTCTCTAGCACTCGTGCACTCAGCTTATCTCCTGAAAATGGGAAAAAAGAACGAAATAAAATTTGCAAGTATCGTATACGGTAATATAGATCCGAAATTTTATCACGCCACAAAAACTGAAAAATATCTGATCGGAAAGAACATATTTAACGATAGGAACTTACAAGAAGCAATAAAGGTATTGAGCAGTGAGCTGATACCAGTCGAAATACCTGGGGAACCTTCTGTTCAGTTTCGGAAAAAGTTGGCTTTGGGGCTGTTTTATAAGGTAAGTAAACATTCCTCACACTAGGAGTTACTCCTGTATAGTGAGTGCATTCACAAATATGTAAACTCACATGCACAGGCACCCAGATCCATAATCACAAATCAGAAACATTTTTTTCAAATAGACTAAACAAAGTGACTTTTGAATTGTCAAAATGTCAATCAGTTCAAAAAAATTGAAGCTCGAGAAATAACTAAGATTTGTAGGCCATGCAAATATTTATATGGTGCAACACACAGTGTAGCACAGTATTGCTTAGTGGTTAAGCAATCGGAGCCAACTATGTCGTCTAATTGTACACCAATACAAATTAAAATTATGGTCTATTTGTACATTACTCAAAGTAAAGTTATATCTTACAATGATTTGCTTGCAGTTCGTCCTTAACATCAGCCCGGCTGGCACAGCTCTATCTAAATATACTTCTGGTGGGGAACTTCTAAAAAGGCCCGTATCTTCGGGCAAGGAAGACTATCAGACTGACCCCTCACTGTTTCCGTTAAACCAGCCCGTAGACAAGCTTGAAGCAAAGATTCAAGTGGGGGGTGAAGCTAGATTCGCTAATGATATCCCTCCTTTACCAAAGGAAGTGTTTGGAGCATTCGTACCATCTAAAGTACATATTGGAGAAGTGGATACTATTGACGTTGAAGCTGTTTTGGTAAGAGTTTTTGACTATATATATTTTGCAATATTTTTAAGAATTATTTGGCATAGGGCGACTGTTCCGTATCAGTCTATTTTGGTTCATCCAACTCGATAAAAGTAGTAATTCCTTCACCTTCATGTTCACTCCGACAGCCATGATATTTAGTAATGAAATATTTAATTATTATTTAAAACAGCATTTTGGTGCTTACAATTTATTTGAATGTAACCAAAACCAAATAATTTAACAAATATTCACAAAGAAACACGTGATGTCTGTCTTTTTGTGAAAACATCTACATTTGTACAAATAGAGGCATCTTATTAATAATATCTAACTCAGTAAGAGCTTTAAATATGCTTTGACGTAAAATATTTATTCTATTAGTAAAATAGTTCGCCACGCCTTTTTATGAAACCACCATTTTTCAAGGTTCGTTTAATTTAACCTTTTGTATGCCATAAATTAGAGACACAATTAAAAAGTTATTGCGTCCCGCGTGGATCCGCGTTCCGGCCATACAACGGATTAAATGATGGTATTTTATTTTAGGCAATAGAGGGTGTTGTAGATCTTCTTACAGCCAAAGACATCCCTGGCGTCAATTCCTTTGGATTTCCGGGCATTCAACTGCAATCAGAGGAAGAAGAGATTCTAGCAACAAAAATTAAATTCTACGGCCAGCCGATTGCCATAGTGGTTGCGAAAACCGAAAAACTGGCTGAAAAGGTAGCAAAGATGGTCAAAGTAACATACAAAAATGTAAGCAGAGCAGCTCCCGTACTGACCATTGATGATGCAAAGAAAGATAGTAAGAGATATGTTCCTGGAACGGCATCTATAGAACCAAATGGGAAAGGCGACAATGTTACAAAGGTCATAAAAGGAGTTTTTGAAATGGAATCCCAATATCATTATTATATAGAACCCATAACATGCGTTGTTGTGCCTGTTGACGAGATTTTAGAAGTTTATGATTCGTCGCAATGGATGGACCTAACGCAAATTACTATTGCGAGGTGTTTGGGTATCAGTGAAAGCGAGTAAGTTATCATATCATTCTATACTATTAGGTAGGTAATAGTATGGTTTAATAAAAAGCCTAAGCTTCAAAATTATGTTGTACTTAGCAATTAACAATATTAAAAATCTTAAATCATACTTTCCGAGGGCTGGGTCGTTCTGTTGAAGAATTACCATTGAAATTCTACAAGGTATTCAGTTTTGTGGGCATTTTTCCGACCTTCCCAGATGACAGCTGATGTAGAAGAGTACTTAGCCATAGAGAGGAGGTCATAAATTCAACCATGACCTGAAGCCATCACAGCAGTTTTATTTAATAATCTACTTTATTTAATTTGTTCTACATATTTTTAATAGCTGTAAAAACGCAGAATTAAGATAATAATACATTTGAATGAATTAAACTCGTTCCAAAAAATCGGGAAGCAGATTTTTTTTTTTTTTAAATGTAACTTTAATGATATAGCTTGCTAGTACTGGTCAAATTATTAAACGTCAGCGTTTGATGATATTTCAAACCACGTTTGGCCATGACATTAATGTAGAGCGTTCATTATAATAACAGGTTTAATAAAGGACGTACGTAGTGTTCTTATCAGTGCAAAATATGCTTAAATATTTATATAAAACTTTGGTCTTTATAGACGATCTGAATTCAACTTTTTGTTGGGTACATACAATTTGAATGATAAATGATATTTATTTTATAAATAGGTTTAAAAAACATTTTTACACGTCAATTTTTTTTTCGTCAGTTTACGCTAGATGAGGCCAATAATAGTATGGATAGCAGCATAACTGCACCATAGCTGCAGAGAAACTGCTGATTATTTTGTGAACCATACTATTGTAATAGGGTATACCTGTTTTCGATAAGAGTCTCAATTCGATCTTAAGGGGCTAATAAACAACTAAAAAATATACGAAATTTTAATTCAATCGATAAATGCCATAAAAATACATTAAAGTTTAAGTTTTAATTTCGCGCATAATTGGACGAAAACACTGGACGCTCTTTATCACGAGCAAGTTCGACCGTGACCATTTGCATTTTGGGGAGAGTGATGGAGTTGCATAATTTAATTTTGCCAAACTCGTTCCATTATCGAACCACCAGACGTACATCAGTGCGTCACCGCTATTTGGGAATATATTCATTGCTAACCATAAACTAATAATAAAAAATGAAATAAATTTAATACTTTGACTACATATACAAATTCAATTATATCCTGGTTTTTGTTTATTAACGTATTCACTTAAAAATATCATAGACGAATGTCATTCTAATTCATTCGCCTAATTTTTGTATTTTGGTCTGAAACCATAGTCTCTATCTATTGTCTCTATGTCGTCAAATCAAGGTTTTATAGACACAAATAAAAAAAAAATCCCAAGAAGTATCTACCTTGTGAGATCGTAAAGATCTCACAAGGTAGATACTTTTTGCATGCAATGACTAGATTATAAAAAATCGAGCAAAAAGTACCATCATATACACTAGTTAATATAATTTGAAATTTCGATAGATTCCTATGAGTAATTGTTGCTCAATGATAAATTATTTCACCAGTAGTATCCTACTGGTGAAATAATTTTTGAAATCGGCCTAATAATAAATAATTTTTGAGTTTATTTATTACAAACATACTGTAGCGACATCTATGGCGCCACATAAGAACTACGAAGAAAGTACGAAATCCTGTATCGCGCAATCAAAGTTCTCCGCGCGATTTGAACATATACGACAACCCGAAATCATCTATCGGGCAGTCGCCCACCAGACCATAACACCTGTCTGGTCGGAGGATCCTCCCTTTTCAACGGAGGTATGTGGGACTTTACTCTCTGTTCCCATACCTCCAAACTGGTGGCCCTCGACAAAGAACGTCAGCGCAGCCTTCGTGCAGCTACTACTTCGTGACGTCATCATCACTTCCTCAAGCTTTCGAGCAGCGAGCCATACAGCCAGTACCCACGGCTATAGAGGGTATCCTGACCACCAGCATGCCTACCTGGTCATACCTGGTCATCACCTTCAGCCTCATCAGCGACCTTGGCTTGGCACACCGCACCTTCGGCCAGTCACATGAAGAGCCATGAAGAACCTCTCCTGGTCGACGCCAACAGTCAAGCCCTACGTCGCACAAGCACCGCTCCGACTCACTGGAGCCAGCAGCACTACTCCGACTCACTGGAGCCTGCAGCATCGTCCCGACTCACTGGGACAGCACCACCCCGACTCACTGGGGCATCATCCCGACTCACTGGGACATCATCACCCCGACTCACTGGGGCATCATCCCGACTCACTGGGATACCAACACCCCGACTCACTGGGGCATCACCGCAGACAGTTCCGACTCACCGAGAACTATGCGGCATCGGTTCCGACCCACTGGAACCAACCAACGCTGGCCTGGCACGCATCAAGAACCATCGATCTCCGATCTCCGGAGGGGAGTGATGTAGCGACATCTATGGCGCCACATAAGAACTACGAAGAAAGTACGAAATCCTGTATCGCGCAATCAAAGTTCTCCGCGCGATTTGAACATATACGACAACCCGAAATCATCTATCGGGCAGTCGCCCACCAGACCATAACACCTGTCTGGTCGGAGGATCCTCCCTTTTCAACGGAGGTATGTGGGACTTTACTCTCTGTTCCGCATACCTCCAAATACAAATGATTCCTCTTTTAATATTAGTACTAGCTAAGCCAGCAAATGTTGTTCTACCATATAAAATATCAAAGAATAACAACAATAACAAGAACAAGAATAACAAGAGGACCTTATGAGGGTAAAATATACTCTCCTATTTTTAGACCGACCAAATATACGGTCAAGCTGTATAGTGGAGTTCGATAACAAACGTTGTGACATAAGATTTTATATATTAGAAGATTTTATTATACATAATACATAATTATAGAAAAGTTCTTCTTCATTCTCCAGAGTCTTGGTGAAAGTTCGCCGTGTTGGTGGTGGATTTGGAGGCAAGATCAGTCGAAACGTTCAGGCTTCTACAGCGTGTTCTATAGTAGCCAAGAAACTTAATCGACCATGTAGATTTATTCTGCCAATACAGACCAATATGACTATAGCTGGAAAGAGACTGCCTTGCCAGTGTGAATATGAGGTAATTATTAAGTAAATATTAAATCTGAATTGATTTGATCTATTGATATAATTTTATATTATAGATGTTCGATTAACGGTCGGAAAGGAAGGAAAGTTTTAGATTTATGTATAAGGAGGGTTACAGGGAGAGAGGATAAGGATATTGTGACTATTTTGTGATGGTTACGGTAAATAGAAGATGACATGTTGCGCAGACCCTAATTATTTGGGATAAGTGTAGAATAATGATAAAACTGTTAACTTTTTGTAAACAACATGTAACTATGATAAAGCTCAATGATAATTCAAGCAATGAAATTTTAATAAAATGCTCTTAGGTTGAGTTTTTTTCCGAAATTATTTAACCTAATCATAAACAAATAATATGAAAAACGGCGCAATATGCTAATGAAGCTCTACGATTTTGGTATTTAAAGCAACACTAGAGATTTTGTGTGTGTGACAGACACACAAAATCGCTAGAGTTACAATCAAGATTTGTCAAGAATTTATCATAACCAAGAATTATTTTAGAATGAAACATTGCCTATTTTAAAAACAGCTGAAATTGATTTGTTAGCTGATTCTAAATGTACTACTTTCAATATTAATATGCATATTATGTTATGTCGCATGTTGTAAAAACTATCATTAACTAAAAATCAATTTCGTTCTAATAGGTTGGTGTTAACGACGATGGTAAAATCCAGTACCTAAACGCGTCAATAATTGAAGACAATGGTTGTTCTAATAACGAAAACATTCTTGAATACACTGCGGGTGGCTTCCCCAATTGCTACGATACTAAGTACTGGTCCTTGAAGACAGCTACAGTTACTACTGATACGCCTTCTAATAGTTTTGCTAGAGCACCAGGTTAGATCTGTTCTATTCTTTTATCTTTAATTTTATCTAGATGTCAATGTAACAATCGGTTAATCTATTTTCATAATATTAAGAGTAAGGAGTAATTCCAATAATTATGGTATTAACAATATCAGTTTGGCAAATTTTTGAGATGCTATTACAAGAAATCGCAGTTCTACGAGTAATATCCTCTTTAGAGCACCTACGGCTCCAGGTGAGAAGCTGTAGTATTAAGTGGTAAACAACATGTATACACTGTTAAAAAAGTTGAAGCTATTGACAATTAGTAGTATATAATGTTCAATCTTTTAAAAATATGGCGCTTATATGTGCAGTAAAACGTTATTGTGTTACTAGTTGTGCTTTTCAAAATTTAATTCAGACTACATTATATAGTAAAATTATAAACCAAAACAAAAAGTACGATTCTCAATCTAAATTACTTATTGATAAAATCCGAATTAACAGTAATTCAGCGTTCAATATATCTAACAGGTACTTGTGAGGGTATAACAAGTATAGAACACATAATGCAACACATTGCATTCGCCGTTCAGAAGGACCCAACTGACGTCCGTAAAGTTAACATGAGGTCAGAGGACAATGACCTACCAGAACTGATTGAAGTTCTCAAAAACGACGCCAACTATAATCAACGAGCAAAAGACATTGAACAGTTCAATAAAACAAACAGATGGATGAAAAAGGCTATTTCAATCAATGTTATGTGCTTCCCTGTAGTATACTACGGAAACTATTCAGCTCTCGTTTCCATTTATAGAGGTGATGGTACAGTTACGGTCTCCACAGGAGGTATAGAAATGGGACAAGGAATCAACACGAAAGCTGCCCAAGTTTGTGCATACGAATTAGGAGTGCCACTCGAGTATGTTAATATTCTTCCACATTATTCTTTTGTGGCTGCAAACAATGTATTTTCTGGGTCTAGTATCACTACTGAAAGCGTTTGCTACTCAATTATAAAGGCGTGTGAAACTTTGAAGGAGAGGTTAGCTCCAATAAGAGAAAGTATGCCAGGAGCTACCTGGGAAGAAATCATTAAAAAAGCAGGCGATAACCAAGTCGAATTAACCTCTTTGTATATGATGAAAGATTCAGACGAAAATCTGAAGGGATATAGTGCGTTTGCCGTAGCTATTATAGAGACACAGCTTGATGTGACGACTGGGCAATTCCAAATAGTTCGTGCGGATATTTTAGAAGATGTCGGTATTAGTGCCAACCCTAAGCTAGATATTGGACAGGTGAGTTGACTGCAAGAAAACACTTATATTTTTAATGATATTGATTTATTACGATCTGGATAAAATGTATTCTTGCCATCTGTTCTCTCACTAGTGGCTAGCAGCCGCTTTCGCGTTGTAGTAGAAAATTATACCAATTGAAGGTACTTTTGTGATAAAAGAATCCCATGTGCTACGGTGTACTCGTGTACCAAGTTTCATAATATGCGGTTTTATAATATTGGTGTGAGTGAGCATGAGTTTTAGAGCTACAAAAATACCACCTCCAAATTTCTACGTTCACAACAAAAATAAAACCATACTTTAAAACCATCTCTTATTTTTTCAAGGTGCAAGGTGCCTACGTTCAAGGAATCGGTTACTTTACTTGTGAGAAGCTGATTTATGATAAAAAGACTGGGAAACTGCTGACTAACCGATCACTAACGTATCATGTACCCCTTGCTCTCGATATACCGGTGGAGTTCAACGTCAAGTTGAGGTACAACTACAAGAATCCGAAAGGAGTACTTGGATCTAAGAGTAAGTAACCTTTTATGCTAGGAGTTCCCAAACTATGCGTCTCGATGGCGACGCTACGGGTGTCACGGTGCTGTCTCAGAGCTAAAGGCGTCGTGACCAGCACACTCAGCGAGATAGTTTAATAAACTGAAGGAATGCGGGTAGGATTTAGACAGTAAAAATCTGACACTCTGTATGATTCCCCACCATAAAAAAAGGTACGCTCAAGTCGTAGCGTAGCCACTTTCAATTGTGAGAAATATAATAATTTATATACAGAGGAAATTGTGATAAGAGCCTAAAATATTATAAGATACTACAAAGACAATGTGATTCAATTTTGGATTAATACATTTCAAGAATATCATATTAGTATAGTTTTTTTTAATCATAATAAATCTACACAAGGGCGTCGAAAAAACAAATGTGAACATACTTTTATTACGTGAGGCGCAGTGTAAAAAGATTGGGATCCCCAGTTCTGGATACCATATCTGGCCACCGATTTAATTGAGAATGTCTTCTGTAGCTTTTAAGCAAAGAATCAAGTTCAGTTGATGAATTCAGCCACCAACAAACTATGAACCACAAACTGAAATGCCAAGTATGAATAGGGAAACATTCTTGAATGATTTACAGCTATGGCAGGATGTCCCAATGTTTAATATTTTTTCATATTCCAGCTTGCGGTGAGATGGGCATTTGTACTGCACACGGGGTGACGCACGCACTGCGCCAATGTATCATGGAATCCCGCAAGGACTCTGGCTACGATCCTAATGAATTTATAACAATTCGTGAGTATTTTGTGAACTATAATTTTTCAGGACTTCCATTTTCACAATCGGAAAGGCTCGAATATAAGTAATAACCACTACTTTGTCAATCATCAAAGTTAAGTAGTGCTTATCGAGGTTGGTCTACCATTAATATTGCTACGTATGTAGGTAATTAAATTTTCAAAACAAAATAACAACGAAGCATTATAATTGACTTATTTCACTCAGCAATGCGTTTTAGTTATTTGATTTATGCGGAGATACGACTTGATAAAGTCTCGCGGCGCGGCGTAACATGTATAATGGCATCCAAAGCACAAGAAAATGTTGATCCTAGGTCGTATCATTTAGAGATCTTTAACAGTCTTTATGGCAAGTCAGAAGTCGGAAACCCAAACATCGGTTTTGCCAAGGTCACACTACAGGTGTGACTGAGTTATGCAAATTGCAAACACATTACAATAGTAAACTTTGAAACTAAATGGAAAAGTTTATCATTGCATTGAATTCCGCTTCGATCAGGCGGAATTCAAGCGGTGTTATGAAACAGTGCTGCAGTGACTTTCCACTTGTATTAAATGATGTTAATTGGCCAAAATTTATGGGTGTGTGTATGTTTGATTGTTAGTTCTTCACGCTTGAACGGATTTGAATAAAATTTGGCACACGGGTAGACCATGTCCCGGAATAGCACAAATGGTACTTTTTATACCGGAAGTATGTTTTCTTGGGACAGTTTTCTACTGTCACACGCAAGTGAAGCCGCTGGCAGCAGTAGTATAAACTATTTCGCCAAACTGAGCCTGCAGATAATAAATAAAATAAAATAAAATACCCTTCACTCAAGGAATTTTACTGATACACACACAAAAATATTGTTTTTGTTTGTTTTGTTTTTTTTTCTGTTTTATTTGTTTTCTATTTTTTTGTTTTTTTTTTCTTTGGAAGTACTTTTTTTGCTGATGTTTCTCTCAAAAGATATTTTTCATAACAAAGTTTTTTTTTATAAAATGTCTCTCACTTCAGTGTGCCTATTGGCAAAGGCCTCCTTTAGCTGCTTCCATCGCCGTCTGTACGCCGTTTGTACTCACTACTCTTGTCCAGTTAGGCCCCGCTGTGAGCTTGAGTTCATCTTCCCATCTTCTAGTCTGTCTACCCTTGCTTCTCCTTCCGTCTCTTGGATACCAATTTGTGAAGATCTTGCTCCATTTTTCCCGCTTGTCCCTCAACATATGGCCGGTCCAGCCCGCAGATAGCAATTATTTGGTAATAGTAAACAAAACAAGATTTCAAGAGCAAAACCGTCTGTTTTTTTTTAATATTTTTGTCTAATTTTATTCTTTTCTTTTTCACAGATCTGCCATTCGATTCGGAAGCTATATTGAAGGCGCTGGATGTAAAACCAGAAGAATTCCGTATTACTCAATAGCTGTTTCTTCTATTGTCATACTGGGTGGTTTAAATAGATTTGATTCTAAATTCTAGTCACTCCAAAACAAGTGATAATATTACACACAATTCATGTTGTTTGCATTTTATTTTGTTTTCAGTTTTCTATATTTTGATTGAGTAGTTTTTTTTTCTATAATGGTGGACGAGTAAATCCATTCCTCTCAGACTCAGTAGTAATGACCCTGACTTACGATTTGTAGATTACGGGTTCAAACCCAGTCAAGTGTATTACTTTGTGTGCGGTGAAGGAAGACATTGCAATTAAACCGGCATGTCCTAGAATCAAAAAAATTCGAAGAAATATTACTTTCACCCAATTGCACTAGGCCGACGTAGTAGACTACGGCCCATTTTCTCTCCCAGAGGGGAGGCCTGAGTCCCAGCAGTGGAGACATTGTAGTGCTGATTATTCTTAAATGGCATTCCTCTTACGTTCTTTTTCCCTTATTTTTTCGTACAGGTCGCGTATTACTTGCTACAACTTATAGACATCGTCAAAGGCAAATGGTAAACGTTGTTAAGCTGTTATCAATTATAGTTTTGTATTTAAGATGTTTGTTAATATATTTTTTCGATTTTATTTTGTTTATAATCTGTAATGAGTTTTATTTTCTAATAAATGGATTTGTCGGTTTGGGTATTTCTTTTATCATTATAATTACTTACGGGAAAAGGCGGCCGTACTCTTATTTGCTTTCTTTTTTTTTACGATCTGCACGATAGCTGTGCTGCTCGCTTTGCTGATACTTTTTTTTTTATCTGTTATAATCTAGTACTTGACTGCGATCCCGCCTGATGGTAAGCAGTGATACAATCGTTGATGGTGAGGCGCACTAGTTTATTAAGAGCCTATTCACTCTAGCCTTGAAGACACCCAAATTATAATCAGACGGAAAGACCGCAGCAGGCAAACTGTTCCAGTCCTTCGAAGTACGCGGTATAAATGACGAGGCGAAACGCTTAGTCCGGACCGTAGATGTTTCAACAACGTAAGGGTGGATACTCGCCGTGCGTCGGTTTGTGGTTGGTTTTACTGCTAGCTGTTATACTAGTACTCTTGCTGAGAATAATACTAATATATGGCACTTAAACAAAACCCATCACCACAGCGAACTTTATCGGAAACTAACACAGAGAGTATATTGAAGGAAGCATACTGGTTTTGCGAAGTTACCAGAGTAACATAAATATGAATCGTGTGAAGCGTAAGGAACTTAGTTAATAATTTTATGCAGGAAGTTCGCGAGTCTTTTGTAAAATTTACCAAGGAAAACAACTCTAAATTTACTTCATTTTGAATCATCTCTAGTAGAAATAAAAAACCAAAACGATGGTATTAGTACCTTTTTTTTGTTTTCGAGGGGAAACCTTCAAAAGGCGCTCGGACTTTGGGGATCAGTCCGGGGAGTGTGCAGTATCAGCACATAGAAGGGGCGCCGTTACCTCTTAAAAGACCATTCCGGAACCCCCTCTCTGCAACACCTTTTAAGGCACATCCCTGAGGAGACCATACTACGGTTTCCCCTGAATTATTATAATAGTTACTAGTCGGCGTTGCGTACAAACTACCTACAGGTCAATGAACTCGCTCAGCTGATGTTTTCTAAAGCAAATTAATTTCGTACATGCGTAAATTAATACGAGTTATGAAAAAAAAGGTACTTTATTTTTTAATTTTATCTTTACGAATCGATAGTGTTTCATGTACCGGATCGACCCTCCACGGGATTAAAACGATTAAAATTTAACGGTGTATACAACCTTATTTTTATTATATGCGAAACCTGAACCACCTGTCTAGTATTTTTATGTAAAGAATCTATGTACACAATTTCAAAACTGTTTTATGAAAAATCATAAAGTTATAAGTCAGTCATGGTACCTGATTGACGAAATAAATACATGGTCACCTAGTCACCTGAGTGACTGAGGGGTTCTTTTGCTTCCCCATCCATCAAAATTTGTTAATGCCCGCTATGACTTACCGTGACCTGTTTTGTACTTAGGACCTTTATTAAATTTTTTTGGGAAAAAAATATAAGATGGTGTAAAAAATTTTGGAATCGATTCAGTTAGGTACTGATTTTGAACAAACTACATATATTCGCATATATACTAAAAATATGTTGTATTGTCAAAATGGTTCCATTATTCTAGGAACCTCGACTACCAACCAACGCAGCCGCGGGCTTGCGGACGACGAGCAATGGGTAGCTCGTTGTCTGACCGTCTAGTAACCATCCGGATCAAGCCCAAGTCGACGCGCGCTTCAAAATGATGTCAGCAAAACTGAAGTACGGCCGATACTTTTTTTTTATGGTGGGAAAAAATCATGCATTGACATCCCCCGTTCTTGGGCGAAGCGGGAGATAGTGTCAGACTCTTACTGACTAAAAGACCCACCCCGTTCCTTCTAGCCTTCATACCGGGGCTCGAGCGCCCTTTCGGATACCCCTGGCCCCAGTAGGCTTCGACCCGGCTGGGTTGACAACTCCTTGCGCGCACAGTGCGTGCCGTCGACGACTTGGGCTTGGTCCGGATAGTTACCGGACGGCCGGACAGCGAGCTACCCATTGCTCACTGTCCGCAAGCCCGCGCCTACGGTGACCGGAAATCGGAATCAGAATCCCGGCGGCGGCGGCGGCGATAACGCCGTTGCTTGATGCGTTCGGCCTCCTCCTTTGCGAGCATTACTGCTTCGCAGAAGTCGGCGACCGCCTGCCACTCCTCCTCGCTCCGGACCATGGCCTCAACCAAGGCCCGGCGCGAGAGGTCTCCACCGCCGATCTCCCCCACGAGGGCACGACGATGCTCCACCCAAGCAGGGCACACCTCGACTGTGTGCTCCACCGTGTCCTCCGGGCATTCCGCACAGTGGCGACATCCGGGCGTTACTTCCGCACGAATCCGATGGAGGAAACTCCCGAACGAACCATGTCCGGTGAGGACCTGCGTAATGCGGAAGTTAAGGACGCCGTGAGGACTTTCCAGCCAAAGACGGGACTTACCGCCATGACTGTGGTGTGCCCAGCACTGGGTTGCGATAGTCGTTGACGCTATTTCATCATAAGATCCCGCCGGAGCTCTGTTCGCTATGCCGTGACCTGTCGCGGACTTTCACCCCGGGGTTGCATCTCCACGTGCATATCGTGCATGTGTGCAAAGACTGTTGCCTCCAGATCCCACGGTGTAGGCTCGCTGCTTCGCGGGAGACCGTACGGTATCCCCGCACCATTCTTATTGCCATGACCCTCTGACGGCCGATCCCTGATCTTCTTCTTCTTGTTCGTTTCACTCTTGCCAGAGTGGTCGTGGTTATCACGAAGACTGGAGCTGGGTACCTGATAGGGCTGCGTGAACGTTTGAATGAATTACTCAGACTCTAGCAAATGAAAATGAAAGAACATAGGTAGGTAAAAGACCCTTCTTTGCTATAGCTGGAGAAGGCATTTGATAATTTCACTCATCAAAAAAAAAAAAAAGAAGTAGGTTGCAATATTGTAATTCAAATACGAGCGACTACCACGCGCTGTAACTATAAAGCCGAAATTTCAAGACATTACGTATAATTTATAATTAATACTTTTAAACTACAGCTGTGCTTGTCTGTCTGCCACGATAGTCTTATTCGAGTGTTAATTGAGAGAGGAACGCTATCATGTCTAAAATTGAATTTAGTGTGAACGGCAAAAAATGTTCAGGTAAGTTATTTCTTTATTTTTTGAATTTATAATATGTTGAAATTAAAACCCACTCGTTCCTGCGTACCTGCGTTGGCTTTGCATATTCTTTTCCTATAGTCTATTATTTTTTCTCTACCCTATCTTGTATTTCGTGTTAAATACCTACTTAAATTCTGCTGAATTGTTTATTATCTAAACATTGTAAACCAACGATAAGTGTTTTCTTGTTTTTATTGTGGTTTGGCCGACTACCTACTAACTTTACTATATTTTTAAATAGTGGACGAAACCCTTCCTCGGGAGACAACGCTGAACGCGTACCTCCGCTATGTCCTTGCACTGCCGGGTACCAAAGCTATGTGTCACGAGGGAGGCTGCGGCTCCTGCATCGTCATGGTGCGAGCGAGAAGGTTCCCCAGCGGCAAGGTTGAGACCTTCTCTGTTAATTCGGTGAGTCGCGCTCATTTTAGCCTACTTTCCAGCTTATTACCAGCATGGTGTTAATGAAGACTTATTCAGGTTCTGAGACCTACCTAATTGGTGCATTCTAAACAAAACGGTAATTTTAGCTTAATTTTTAAATCAATTTTAACCAGTTACCACTATATCCAATTTATAGTACCACATCCAGGCTTTTTACGACAAATGCCAATCAATATAAAAATTCACTCGTAGCCGTTGTGGGTATCATACTCACAAACATAAAGTTGTCAGTGAAAACTTCAAAATTTTTTGACTTATACTAACTTTGTACTCATTTTTCTATGATTATTCACTTTAGATTCTAAAAACATGAGTAATGTGTCCACGTTGTTCTAATTTGTGCCATTTTTTTTTAATAATTACATTTCATTCATTGTAAAGTTTTGTTTTTGAATGTCGGGCACGTTACACAAAAACGATTATTATTAGCATTTAGGTTTGAGAACGAAATCATACCACTGCTGCACTGTTGCCTTTCGAACACCTTAATTAGAGAGGAATAGAAAGACAATGAGAGAGTGAACGCTGGCGTTCGCTTGATGTTGAAACTATGTATATGTATAAAAATATTCCTTCAGTTGTAACTGATACTGTACAAATGACTTTTATAAGCAGAAAAATGAGTACGAATGACAGGCACGTTACGATGGAATGCACCTTATTTCTTTTTACTACAATTAGACTATAATGCGGCTTTAGCGATATAGGTTGAAAATCCAATGGAGCTAAATATTTAAACATTTATTATGATCTAATGGTTTTTGGCGTGCGGCAAGGAAGCGTTCTAGAGCTACAGTTATTTATCTGCAAAGTGGCAGTCTTTCTTGATACATCAAAACGTCAAAAAGTCCATTATGAGATATATATTATGGGCTCATAATGGTCTTCAAATTATAAAGCTCCAAGACCATCAAAGCTAAGGTATTATACGCTCTTTCATGTATGCAAGAATAGTCTCACGACTATGCTTACTGAATTGGCGAGCCCAAACAAGGAGCTTGTTTTATTGCTTTCCTTTCATTACGGTACAACATTTGTTTGTAGTGTCTGGTACTCGTGTTCTCCTGCAACGGTTGGGAGGTGGCGACTGTTGAAGGTGTCGGCAATCGCTTGGATGGCTACAGCGATGTGCAGAAACGAATCGTGGGATTCAATGGAACCCAGTGTGGGTACTGTACTCCCGGATGGGTCATGCAGTTGACCAGGTTTGTGAACAATTATTTAAAGCTCAATCATAAGAACGGCTTCGTGGTTTGTCTATATTTTTATAGAACATTTTTAGCATAAGAAAAATGTTTTGTTTTTTTCGAAAAAGAAAAAAACACAAGTCTTAAATTCCAAAGTTGCTTCAGCTGTTTTTAGTTCAGTGCCACGTGGTCTAGAGTCTATTGCCATAATTTATTTTATTTGATATGGTCTGCGTAAAATAGATTTTATTTGTTGTGAAGATTATGTAGATAATTGCTGGTAACGTATTTTTTTTTCATAATTAAAGAGTTTAGTTATATTTTAAAAGGAGTTTCTTTGCAGCTTAATTGACAAGAATCTCACGATGGCTGAATTAGAAAAGTCTTTCGGCAGTAATACGTGCAGGTGTACAGGATTCCGGCCTATTTTGGATGCAATCAAGTCTTTTGGTATTGATGCGTCCCCAGATATATGCCAGAAAGTCAGGGACATTGAAGAGCTTAGTATCTGTTCCAAAAACACTAGCTGCTGCCAGAGAAAAAGTTCGATTCTTAGTGATGGCAGTGATTGGACCGTAGTAGCCGATGTCAAGGATGTTGCCAATGATAACACTATCTGTTTGAACTTCGGAGAGTCCAAGTTTGATAAAGTATACGATAAGGAAGAAATTTTTGAGACCCTGAGAAAGTATGGTGTGGATTCTTATATGCTTGTTGATGGAAACACTGGAAAAGGTAATTGCATTTATTTAGATCTTAATTTGCTATAATTTTGTAAGCACGTGATTTCGAAACTATAAATATAATAGTAATAATGATATAAAATTGAATAATATTATTAAAACAAACTGAATAGTTTTTTAAAGAATGTTAATTACCTAGGATATCTAATGCACAAGTATGTCACAAAATTATTGCAAATTGCGTAAAATTATATCTTTTTAATATTTTATTTTAATAAATCTTGGAACGCACGAAACTTTCAATATTTTGTGAAATAATAATTCTGAAAACAATAAAATTCGATACTCTATAATCACAACTCTACAGAAAAAAAAAATTTCTTTGTCCTAAAGTTTATTTTGTGATTTTTCTATTCACTATGCTCTATTATAAAGAAAAAATACCAATATTCCTTAAAAAGTTTGCTTTTGTGGTGATTATGACAATATATATTTTTTCTTGAGTTAGTATATTGAAAAAAGGTATTCAATTATCATCATGATGTTTTTAAAAATACCGCGAGAAAATTAAGAAGCCGTAACTGTCACACAGCATCTACTGATGTTACTTAAGTGATAAACCAGAAAAAACTGGTTTTTAGAAGGCTCAAAGAGGTTAAAATGTCATCTAGAAAGTGTAAATATGAAGCTGATGCATTGAGCTATATATGTGGTACATTTATATAAAGTCAGAGAGATAACCTTTTATTTAAATACGTGTGAAAACTTCATGAAGCCTACGAAGCTTATTTTTAAATGCCCTGCTCTTAATTTAGATATACCGTGGGTTCCACGTGTTGCTTGCAGTAATTGCAAAAGATGTTAAGAAAGCAGGTAAAGAAATGTTTAGTAAAAAAAAAACATTTCTTTTATATAAACATTTTTTAATGTTATCTTTATTTACTTTAGGTTGGTATCCAAATGAAAATATGACATACTCCGTTATGAAATTCACAGTACCAAGAATTTGGCGATGACTGTTATTTTTACGTGGTTAATCCTGCTGAAAAATGCAAAAGCCAGTGAAAACATATCCTGATCTTACTTAGTCTTCAGCTCCAATCTCTTACAGCCCACAACTTCCAGCACCTGAACCTCCTACAAAATTGTCTCATTCAAGCTTATCTCAGAGTTCAAATAAAAATATTGAAGACGAAGAATAAAAGAATAAAGAATTTGTACTCTCACAGACTGTTACCGAGAGCTAGTTGAAAACATGTTAGAAGATTTTAAAACTATGGGCTGCAGAATGTCTTTAAGGGTTACATGTTACATGCTTATTTAGATACCTTTAAAAACAACATGGGGGCGTATTCATTAGAACAAGGAGAACGTTTTCATCTAGACATCATAGACTTCGAAAGCTGTTATCAGAGTCAATACAACGAAAAAATTATTTGGGACTACATTTGGAGCTTAGTTAGACCAAATTCTTATAAACATTAAAGAAAATGTAAAAGAGTTCACTTTTAAACCTTACCTTAACCTATTTTGTAATTTGATATAATATAAAAAGCTGATAAAAAATATACATACAAAAATTAACTTGTTTCAATTTTTTTATTAAAAAAAATTGTCAATTTTCTAAAATATTGATCAACCATTCCCCTGGATACAAAAGCAAACTTTTTCAGGCTATATGTATTTTTTTGGTTAAATTATCGATAAATCTATCGATATTTCAAACTCTCTTATCAAAGACAAAATTGTGTTGTCTTGTTGTAATCTATCAGTGTCTTACTGTGAAGAAAGATTTTATAATTTTGCGAGATTTATTATAAAGTAACAGACATTGCTAATTACCGATGACTATATCTATCATCAAACAATATCGCCAGACCGTAAGTTATTCAATAAATAATAAAATTAAATAATAATTATAATATTTATTTTCTCCCACAACATACATACAGAAAAATTTCCTTAAGAAATATTTTTTCGGGTAGGGTGACAGGAGCACATACTAAGAAAACTTGTGTTATTGGTCTCCTAGTCACTTTTACCCAGACACATTAAAGAATAGATCAAAAGACAATACACCGATTAGAAACTTACAATCAAGGGAGTGTGCTAATGAGTCGCGGGAAGATGAATTTTATTTCTGATCTTACATAGTTTATTACCTGATCAGAATTTTTTACAATGTTTGTAATGCTTTTATAATGCTTTTGGAATGGCAGCCTCTTAGAGCTTCGTTTGAACCTTTTTACAGGTATTGTCGAAACGTTCGAGTACCCCAGAATTTTGATAGATATAAGCGAAGTGACTTGTCTTAAAAAGTATAGATATGATCAGAATCTGGTGCTTGGAGCCAACGTGTCTATTCAGGACTGTATCAAAATATTTACGGAAGCAGCTAGAGAACAGAACGACTTTGCGTATTTAGCAGAGATCGTGAAGCATTTGGAATTGGTTGCTCATATACCTGTAAGAAAGGTACAGAGTTTTTCTAATCAGTTTGAAATTATATCTAGCTGTAACATGCGCCTAGACTCTAACAAGCCGATTGTTTCAGATTGGATCCTTAGCTGGTAATTTGATGTACAAGCGAGCAGTACCGACGTACCAGTCAGATTTGTTTGTTATCTTCGAATGTATTGGAGCCACGATTACAGTCTGTATGTAGTTTATTTTACCAAATTATTTTAAAACTGTACTTTCTACCTCTGATTCAACTATCTACTGTAACGTCTAGTACACTAAGTTTATTTTTGAGTGATCTCTGTTTTTCTCAGGTAATTACAATGGCAAAACAGAGACGCTGACACCGGCACAGTTCTTAAAATACGACATGCAGGGTGCGCTGATGCTTAGCATAGAATTGCCTCCTCTGAACAACTCTTATGTCTACAGAAGTTACAAGGTAAGTGCGCATTTAGTCTTCGAGGATATCAAGACAGCTAAAGATGTAACCTTCAGTTTGGAAACAAAAATAGAATCCAATAAACCTTAAGGTATTGTAGTAAACACTTTATACAAATTCCAGATCATGCCCCGAAATCAGAACGCTCTAGCCATTGTTAACGCAGCATTTCTCATCAAACTGAGCAATAAAAACATTGTAGAACGTGCAAATATAGTGTATGGCAATATCAGTCCCAAGTTTATCAATGCCACTGAAACACAGAATTATCTGATTGGAAAGAACATATTTACTGATGAGACTTTGCAAGGAGCTCTCAAAGTGCTGAGCAGTGAACTGTTGCCAGTAGATTTACCAGGAGAACCTTCAATACAGTGCCGAAAGAAGTTGGGTCTTGGACTCTTCTATAAGGTGAGACAGAACTTTGCATTTAATACACACGGTTACGGTTACGGTGTTTTTTCAATTGGTCGTATCTTAGGTACTTTGTGACTTCGGCGTCCTTACCTTCCACATGACGCAGGTCCTCACCGGATATGGTTCGTTCGGGAGTTTCCTGCACCAGATTCGTGCGGAAGTGACGCCCGAGTGTCGCCACTGTGCGGAATCCCCGGAGGATACGGTGGAGCACACAGTCGAGGTGTGCCCTGCTTGGACGGAGCATCGCCGTGCCCTCGTGGGGGCGATCGGCGGCGGAGACCTCTCGCGCCGGACCTTGGTTGAGGCTATGGTCCGGAGCGAGGAGTGGCAGGTGGTCGCCGACTTCTGCGAAGCAGTAATGCTCGCAAAGGAGGAGTCCGAACGCATCAGGCAACGGCGTTATCACCGCCGCCACCGCCGCCGGGATTCTGATCCCGATTTCCGGCCACCGTAGGCGCGGGCTTGCGGAAAGTGAGCAATGGGTAGCTCGCTGACCGGCCGTCCGGTAACTGTCCGGACCAAGCCCAAGTCGCCGACGGCGCGCACTGTTCCCGCGCGCCTCAAGGAGTTGTCAGCAACAGCAGGGACCCAGCCGGGTCGAAGCCTACTGGGGCCAGGGTTATCCGAAAGGGCGCTCGAGCCCCGGTATGAAGGCTAGAAGGAACGGGGTGGGTCTTTTAGTCAGTAAGAATCTGACACTATCTCTCGCTCCGCCCAAGAGTGGGGGATGTCAATGCATGATTTTTTCCCACCATAAAAAAGGTACTTAACTAAAGGACTTATTAATCTCAATTAATTTAAATTGCCGTGTTACTTTTTTACCGGTTTACAGATACTAGAGTATCTGCTCATGCCTTATTATCCCGATCGAAATGGTATAAATACTAACAATTTTATTTTTCTAGCTTTCTTATCACTAGTGTAAAGTTTTAATCAATCCTATGTTTTGCAGTTCATTCTTAACATAGCCTCAGCAGGCACAGCCATACAAAGATACTCATCAGGAGCAGAATTGATCATCAGACCCTTATCAAGTGGCAAGGAAGATTATCAGACAGACTCCTCGCTGTACCCGTTGAACCAGCCTGTAGAGAAACTAGAAGGTCTAATTCAAGCTAGTGGAGAAGCTACATATGCTAACGACCTGCCACCGATGAAAAATGAGGTGTTCGGTGCGTTCGTACCTTCTACTGTACACAATGGTGAAGTTGATACTATCGATGCTGATTCAGTTCTGGTGAGAATTTTTTCTTAATTTTTTTTGTAACGTTATCAAATTAAAGATATATAAAGTATATATAGGTATACTTTATAAAACCAAAAGTATTCAATCTTTTCTCTGCACCAAATTTTTTTTATCGTTTTGCTTACTTTTACACTTGTTCTAAGTAATCCCTATCTTTCAAAGAGTGATTTGAAAGAGTGGTTTTCTAAGTAATCCCTATCTTTCACTCTTTGAAAGATAGGGATTACTTAGAACACTTACAACTCATAATATCACGAGTTTGTTACATTGTTGTGTTGTTTTTATTGTTGTGTGTGATTTTTGTTTTGTTAATGATTTTTCTGAAAGATTCGCTTTAAAAGCAAATTCATAATATGTAGTTGGCTGTCTATATACTTACGTAACTGAGGTCGTATTATGACATCTTAAAACCATCATGTTTTCTGTGTGAGCAAAGGATAGTGCTATTCGTCCTGTATAGCTCCGTCTCTTTTTCACACCGAAAACATGATGGTTTTAAGAGGTCATAATCCGGCCCCTGTACATTCTGTTCGAGTGTTGATACAAGTTGCTTCTTCCATGTGTCAGAGTTATGATAGGGAGGTCCTTGTTTTTCAAGTAAACTTACTACGACTTCCAGAAAAAAGAAAGCCACCGAATTCCAAACATCCACTAAAAAGTGAAGTGTTCACTAAAAAGAGAAGCAAGATAGCAAGTTTAATAGTAATATATCTAGAATTTTGTCATTAAAACCACACCAGATTGTATTTCATGACAATCCTAATAAGCTTAAATATGGGTAGGATAAATCGTTTTATTTCTGAGCTCCCGTACCTTTCGGCTACATCATCAGATCAATTCGTTGGTGCCTTATAACCAGAGTACATCTCACGGTAATTCTGACCATCTAAATATTGCTAGGATACATTGATTTAAAACAGACCGGCAGAGTTCCAGTACAGGACGAAGGTATAAACGGTTATAATCTTAATAATATTTCTGTGAGACCCATTCCAGAGAATACATTTAAATAAAACAAAAATCGGTCTACAATTGCCCGAGAAATCGATGAATGTAGATTTAAAAAAAACGTACAGTCGACCATACAACCTCTTTCTTTTTGAAGTCGGTTAAAAATTATGTCAATCTGAAAGAATATTCTTAATCAATCACAAATGACGGAATTCTTCAAAAACAAATCATTTCATGAGAAAATATCACTGAATTGAGAATCTTCGCCTATTTTTTAAGTCGGTTAAAAATAGTTTAGTATCTACATTTTTTTTTTTAATTACTTCATTTAAATAATTAATTTCATTGATGTATATCTAGTTGTTTTGCCTACAGTTGACTACGTGTATGACTGTTTCTTATTTATACAACTGCTTAAAACAGTCAGTAAGGGTATGATACCCAAAAATAAGGAGACGTTAAGTGAGATATATGACCTATCTTCAGTAGCTTCGTATTAAAAGGAACTGGTAAATTATAGGTATATTATTGCCACTAGGTAGTTTACTAGGTAGATAGAGAGTCATGAAAAACATGTTTTTCGAATAAACATTAAACAAGTTTTGCACGATATTTTGATAAATACACGCTTAATTGACGTAAAACAGGAAACACTTGTCAACACTTACATTTTAAAATGTTTAAGTTGAATAATTAATATAATGCACTGTCATCTTCTCTTTGGTTTGGAATGAATGAATACAATATTTTTGGTTAAAAATAATATGCTTAAAACTCAAACTGAAATAATTTTATTTCATTTATGCCAACATGGACACATAAAATATAATTTTCGACACACTTGCTCAGAAAGTGACTATTATAAAACGTCAGAAGCTGTTCCAATTGGTCGTTTCCTATGGACTTCTCCTCAATCGGAAACAAAATCCATGGCTCCTCCTTAAGGGCCAAGCGCCCGAAAAGTGCCATAAAACAGTGATTTTCTGAGGCCTACTCCTCCGTAACGGCTAGGTCAATTGGTTTAAAAAAATATATGTTTAAATATACCCTTTCGGTGCAGGCACGCTCGGCGTAATTTGTACTTTTATTCTTGTTTACTTTGTGTATATAATCGTTGTGCTGTGTCTGTACCGAATAAAAGTATTTCTATTCTATTCTACTGTATTCTATTCTATTCTAATAATGACGCTAAAGGCTTCATAGTAATTATGTCTACGTATGTAACTTTTATGATACGTAGAGTTTAAGTAAATAATGACTTTAAAATATTTTTAGGCTATGGAAGGTGTTGTAGCAGTATACTCAGCAAAAGACATCCCTGGCGTTAATTCGTTTATTTTTCCCGGACTTCCCACACAAATCGAAGATGAAGAGATTCTCGCTGAAAAAGTCAAGTATTACGGTCAACCTGTAGCCATTGTAGTAGCAGTGACCGAAAAACTAGCTGAGAGGGTCGCTAAAATGGTCAAGGTCACTTACAAAAATGTTAGCACAGCAGTTCCTGTATTGACCATTGATGACGCAAAGAAAGATAGCAGAAGATACGTTGGTGGTGGTCCAACTATAGAACGCAAAGGAAGAGGGAACAATGTATCGAAGGTCATTAAAGGCGTATATGACATGGAAGCTCAATATCCATATTATATTGAGCCAATCACTTGTGTTGTTGTACCTGTTGATGATAAACTTGAGGTGTACGATTCAACGCAGTGGATGGACTTAACGCATTGTGCTATTGCAAGATCTTTGAACATCTGTCAGAATGAGTAAGTGTCTATACTTTTCTGTTGAAATATAATTTGATCTTTTGTTATTACATCATTATTTGAGCCGAAAGTCGTTCACTGTTGAACATAGGCCTTCCCTAAGTATCACCATAACGACCGGTCCTGCGCGTCTCGCATCTATCGGATTCCCGCAACCCTTACCAGGTGATCGCTCCATCTTGTATGAGGCCTTCCAACGCTATGTCTTCCGGTACGCGGTCGCCATTCAAGAATCTTTCGGTCCCAACGGCCATCTATTCAGCGAGCAATGTATCCTCCCCATTGCCACTTACTTTTCGTGTTTCTTAAATGGGTCTAATAAGCCCGTTACCGCCAGTGTGTTAATAATATTCGTACGAAATCTTTAACGGCCCGTTACGCAGAAATGGAAATAAAACTGCAGGAAAAAAATGAGTGCCACTGTCAACGTGTTAAAGAATTACGTATTCTTCTTCCAGTGTAATTGTAAAGGTCCGTCGTATAGGTGGCGGGTTCGGAGGTAAAGTCAGCCGAAATGTGCAGGCAGCTACGGCCTGTGCTCTCGTGGCCAAGAAACTGGACAGGCCTTGCAGGTTTATTCTGCCGCTGCAGACCAACTTGATTACAACTGGGAGGAGGCTACCGACCCAGTGTGAATATGAGGTACTGATAGTTTTTTTTTTATTATGGCTTATTAATTTAACTTTTCTAAAAATTTTTCCCTTAAATCCTATTTTACATTTTTTGTTTGTACAATTAATACACTGTGACATCTGTATAGTCTGTCTAATAAGTCAACCGACTTGGGAATTTTGTATAATATTTAATCATTTAAAAAATACTTATCCATATTTTTCATTAGGTTCTTCTGTTAGTAAACAATGATCTGTATCTCTTAATCAACCTCGACTATTGAACCCATGTTGACTACATAAGATTCCATTAAATCCTAATAATTACCCAAGTCATTCGAAGACATGTGACATTCACCAATCCGCACTGGGCCCGCGTGGTGGATTATGGCCCATTCACTCTACTGGAGAGGAGGCCTGAGTCCCAGCAGTGGGAACATTAAAAGGCTGATGATGATGACCCAAGTCGTTTAACTTATTAGTCAGACTCTAAGTAATAAATAACAGAGAAGATAAAATAAATTCATTATATTCTATAGCAGTGAATTATTTTTCTGATCTATAGAAGTAACTTTCTTTATGGGTTAGTTTCTTTCACTCTCTGATGCTCATGGCGAGTTTTTGCATTAAAACTCGCCATGAGCAACAGAAAGTAAAATGGATGAGATATTGACAAGATTAAAATAATGGCATTTAAGCAAAGAAAAATTCATGTAAAACTTTACGATAAATATATTGCTATAAAAAAATCAGAAACAACTAGTACACATCTTTTACGCCTTAAATGACTTGACCTTAGGTAGGAGTCGACGATGATGGCAGAATCCAGTATCTAAACGCATCTATCATTGAAGACAATGGTTGTTCCAACAACGAAGATATGCTCCCTTACGTCGTCTCCTCTTTCCCCAATTGCTATGACACCAGCACTTGGTCCCTAAAGACTGCCGTCGTCAATACTGATACACCTTCTAACTCCTGGGTTAGAGGACCTGGTAAGTTTCAGAAAACAATTTGATGTTTTGACTTATTGCACGCCTTGTCCTTTTATTTTTTTTTATTCGTATCTCAACTCTCTTTATTTCGTTTAATTTCGTATACAACATTAGTTATAAGTGTAATGATAATATAATTAATATCTCAATACGATTTAAAAGAGTGTCCATGGAGTTTCTTGCACGTTCTTCTCTATTGAGACCTACTCTTTGGAACGTGCAATGTAGCTTCACTTGATTGACTGACCGACATTTTAACAATTCAAAAGTGCCTGTAACTGGTCTATATGAAATAAACGTTTCTTATTTAGTATATGAGACTCGTGTCTAGTAAATACTAGACACGAGTTTCGTGTTTCTCATATATAAATTTGTATAAAGAATCCATGTACAAAATTTCAGTCCATGAAAAATCACAAAGTCATAATTTTTCTATGTTACCTGGTCCTCACATAGTCACCGGGCGACTGAGGTGTTGTTTTGCTCCCGCACCCAACTGAGCGCTGGTACCTAATGCCCGCTATAACTTGCCGTGACCTGTGATATACTTATACGTGATATACTTGTCTTTCCACTACTGGTTTAATACATCATTCATAAACTTTAATTATTATTTCTTATTGTAAAAACAACTAACTCAACCTAACTGAAATTCTAACCTTATTATTGTAAGTATGCTATGGTTACAGTAAATGTGAAAACTAGAGTATTCTTCTCGGGAATAAAGTTCTCGGTATCTTTGTCTTGGACTAGCTTAATTCCCGCACTACATTTAGGATTCTTAGCTTTTTGACCCACCCCGTTCCTTCTAGCCTTCATACCGGGGCTCGAGCGCCCTTTCGGATAGCTTAATTTACACTTACTTAAAACTTAACCTCCTCGCTTCGTTCAAGTAGGTATAGCCCCAGGAATCTTTATAGACATTCGGGTTTCAATGTGTATACCCGTAACATAAGGCACTATTTTATCCTCTTGGTTAATTATCTACTGTTAAATTGGTGTTCTTTCTTTTCTATGCTTTCAGGCACTGTCGAGGGCCTTACATGCATAGAGCATATAATGCAACACGTCGCATTCGCGGTTCAGAAGGACCCAACTAGCGTCCGACTACTAAATATGAGAAAAGATGACAATGACCTACCCCAACTGATCGACCATCTCAAAAGCGACGTCAAATACGACCAGCGAGTTAAAGAGATAGAACAGTTCAATAAAACAAACAGGTGGATGAAGAAATCTATTTCTATCAACGTTATGGCCTGGCCCGTCATCTTTTATGGAAACTATTCAGCCCTCGTCAGCATTTATAGAGGTGACGGTACAGTGACACTCTGCACAGGTGGTATAGAGATGGGACAAGGAATCAACACAAAAACGGCTCAAGTATGCGCATATGAACTAGGAATACCTCTCAAATACGTCAAAGTCGTCCCCAATTACACTTTCGTGGCTGCAAATAATGTATTTTCCGGGTCAAGTATAACCACTGAAAGTGTTTGCTACTCAATAATAAAAGCTTGTGAGATTTTGAAGGAGAGGTTGGCCCCAATTAGGGAAAGTATGCCAGGCGCTACCTGGGAAGAAATCGCAATGAAAGCAGGCGATGAGCAAGTAGATTTGACTGCTTTATACATGATGAATGATCTTGATAAGAATCTGCATGCGTATAGTGCGTTCGGTGTGGTGATTGTAGAGACGCAATTGGATGTGTTGACTGGGAGATTCCAAATTAATCGTGTGGATATTTTGGAGGACGTAGGTCTCAGTGTCAACCCTAATATAGATATTGGACAGGTGAGCTTGATAATCACATTCACGGAAAAATATACACGTTCACGATCGTAGTGCACGCGACGATACGCCTGAGTTTATTTTTCAGAAACAATAACTAACATTGAAAATGCAAACAAAAAATGTGCAAAAAAAAGGTGAAACACTCTGTGCAACAGTTGCTTTGACCTACTATATTATTTTGCGCTTAAATGGCACTGACTAAAAAAATATATATCTTTAACTATACAAAAGCATTTCAAAATAATCGGAAACAGAAACTTTTATTTTTTGAGTGTGTTGATATGCCGCAAACGACGGCGGCGCGCCGCCGCCGCAGTCCTGTAGCCTGATTCTCGTAAAATCAAAGAAGCCAAATATCGTTGAAGTTTTATAGTCGTTCGATCGAAGTCCTATCCAAAAGCAATATTCACGATCTATCGACTTATTTCCAATTACATTAATAAGTATTCTACCAGGATAATGTAATAGGTACCTACAGTTTTTTTTTTTTAAATCGACGAATTTCAAACGACTTAATCGGTGTCGTTCAAACTCGATTGATGGATGTGAATACGGAAATGGTCTAAACGATTAAATCGCTGCGATATCGTTACGGTTTTCATTATGGAATCGGGCTACTGTTCACCTACAGCCACGACCACTCAGACAAGAGTGCCTCACTTAAGAAGATGAGCGAAAAATGCCTCTTATCAACCCCCCTCCTTTTAGTTGAACAACATTTTGTTTTTCATTGGTATTAGACCTCGTGACCAAGGTAGGTAAGTAAAATAATCTATCTCATTAATGTTCAAGGTGCAAGGTGCGTACGTGCAAGGTGCCGGATACTTCACTTGCGAGAAGCTGATGTATGACAAGGCTACTGGCAAACTCGAGACGAATCGATCTCTGACGTACCATGTACCCCTCGCCTTGGACACACCGGTTGAGTATAACGTCAACTTGAGACACAACTCCAGGAATAGTAAGGGAGTTCTGGGATCTAAAGGTAAGAAGAACTTATTTTAGTTCTCTTAAAATCTACATGATGACTCTTAATAATAAAAGAAAGAAAGAAAACAAGAAAGAACATTTATTTGAGACTCGCACAGAATACAATACATACATATGTTAATAACCTGTACGAGGCCAAAAAGGCCTTAGGGATATTGCGATATTTAAAAACATAACGCAGCGCTAGTATTCAGATAATGTGACGGACACTCTTACCATAACTTCATATGGAAACTTCTGCACGTACAAAAATCGAAGTCTCACCATAAACAAGAAAAGCATACAAACGTTGCTTTATGGGTTGAATTCTATAATTCTTGTAGAGCTGAAAAATACAGAGGTATCCCTTTGTGCATTTGAATTTCAAAATTTAAATGTTTTGTTCAAGCAACTGTACCTAGATGATTCAAAAAAAATTTTTTGTGCTTTCACTAAATTCTCTTTAGTTTTTGTAAAGTTTCATTTTGGTGTTACATTTAGTTAGGAGATTACTGTGAGTTATTGAGCGTTAAGTGAAGCGATTTTTAAAAATCGACATATGACTTACGTTTTCGCGCGATTGTTTGAAGTTGTTTGAAGCCGATCCACAAAACTTCTGTAGGTATTATAGTATTGTAGGCATAAGGATGGCATTAAAACCAAAAAATTGGTTACAATAGCAACTATTTACTGCAGCCGCCATTTGTAATGCTACCAACGTAATAAAAGTCAAAATCGGTTGAACGGACAGTACCTACCTAAAAAAGATTTTCTTAAATAATGTCTTACTTGTTATTTCGAACAAAGTAGGTATACCTAGCTGTCTTTAGACGACTAAAGACAGTAAGGTATACTCTGGCTTTAGAAATACCAATATCCGAGTTGCTTTTTATATCATTTCAGCTTGTGGGGAGATGGGAGTCGGGTTGTCTCACAGTGTGACGCACGCACTGCGACAATGTATCATGGAGTCCCGCAAGGACTCGGGTTACGATCCTAATGAATGGATTTATATACGTGAGTATACCTAATATGCCATGAAAAAAGTCGAAAGAAAACTACAATCGGCTTCTTTTCAATTTGATTTTTCAACTTTTGTTCGACTAGTAGACTAGTAGTAGGAGTAGTAGACTAGTAGTAGGAGTAGTAGACTAGTAGTAGGAGTAGTAGGAGTAGTAGACTAGTAGTAGGAGTAGTAGACTAGTAGTAGGAGTAGTAGACTAGTAGTAGGAGTAGTAGACTAGTAGTAGGAGTAGTAGACTAGTAGTAGGAGTAGTAGACTAGTAGTAGGAGTAGTAGACTAGTAGTAGGAGTAGTAGACTAGTAGTAGGAGTAGTAGACTAGTAGTAGGAGTAGTAGACTAGTAGTAGAAGTAGTAGACTAGTAGTAGGAATAGTAGACTAAAAGTAGGAGTAGTAGACTAGTAGTTGTAGTAGTGGCCGCCAGGCTATGCCATAACTAGGGCGGTACCGGCAGTGCCTAGGCACAGGGCGCAGGTCTTGGGAAGGGTGCAAAAATGATCAAACTAGAACTTAAGTAGGTATTATACTATGCTTGGTAGTTAATAGCATACACACTACGACTATTTTATTTATCATGTGTATCTTATAGGCATAGTGTTAAATGTACGAGCCCTCTTCTTTTCTTCTGAGAAAAAGTTACTTCTTCTTCCCGCCCTTATCCCATATTACTTGAGATAAAAGTAACTAATGTTATGCAATTGTTTGACAGCGGTGCCATATGATACTGAAGCAATATTGAAGGCATTGGACGTGAAGCCTGAAGAGTTTCTACTTTCTAAATAGGTGGTGGTTAAACTTTCACATTTTTCTTTTCTTTTCCTCGATTTTTTTTTCTTTTTATGCGTTATTTCAATATTAATCCATACGGGTACGTATCAAAATCCCGAAAGTTTGAAATACCGATGGTCGTTATATCGAAATACAAAATACCAATGTTCAAATGCCCGAATGGACGAAATACCGATGGATGAAATCCATTATGGATTATCCATACCTATTATGTTAAACTCTTTTTTGTCATTGTCTTAGAGATTTTAGGCTTTGGATCAGCGAGTGAAGCGAGCTCGGGACCTTAGGGCACCCCAACACGTACAGGTTAGGTTAGAAGGGAAGGGATGGACGAAATCTCGAATGGACGAAACAACTTGGACGTAGCGTTCGCCGGCTGCTGCCACGGCCCCACTCGCTCGGCTCAGCGCGTTTGGTCACAGTTCTAACCTAACCTATTTCACCCAGTTCAAAACGCAATCAAAATACAATCACATTTTTACGAGAGATTGTAGGTATTATTCGTTATTTCGAACTGGCTGAAATAGGTTAGGTTAGAAATGTGACAAATCGCTACTTCTCAAAATAAAACAGATTACCAGTACCTTAGGGCACCCTGACACGGCCGAGTCGGGATTTTGAACATCGGGATTTTAAACTTTCGACCAAATGAACTTTCGGTCAAACGACCATTCGGTGTTTTGTCCGTCGGTATTTCACAATTCGGGATTTTGATACGTACCCATCCATTCCTTTTAAAATTTTACACCGTATCATACCATGATGATACAATCTTGACAGTTTTCTTACAAGTAGGTACCTACATACATGCAAGTTGTTACCCGTCTTGTTATCTAACTACAGTTTTAAGTACTTACATCTGCGCATAACCTTAAGTAACGCTTGCTATTCTATTTGCCCTGGTTCTATATTTTGTTATGGGCTTTATTTTTTTAATAAAAACAATGCGTGTTTACAACTGGTTTTATTTTCTTAACGTTGCAAATACGTTTTTGAGGAAATATAACTCTAGTGGAGCGAGAGCGAGTGTCAGGCTTTTAGTGACTAAAACTCAGCTGTGTTCTTCCAGTTGCCCTTTGCGTCCCAAGGCAACGGCATAAGAAAGATAGGTACAGAAGTCAATCTACATACAAAGCGCGCTCGAGCAACGCACACATAGACACCGCTCACGGACACGATATCTTGGAGCGCCTCGGCCTGCTCGTCGATCAGTTCCGGCTCAGACGCTTGGTAGTGTGCGTCCACCGAGCGTAGGTATAAAAAGTGAAGTACATACATGAGATTGTCTTCTGTATTTCTATCTATTTTGTGGCTACGGTAACTCTTTCGAGCATCGCGCAGCCCTAGTAGGTACAGATACTCGTAGCAAACTACTTACGGTTGTTTTATAAATAAAATACCTTATTCAGTAATACAAGTTTATTCTTGTATCATCAAACAAAAATCGTCTAAATACATTCAAAATATAATTTACAAATAATCCAATTTTAGGCCTCAAATGATTAGTCTTCGAGTTAGGCCATCAATAACAAAAAAGCTGGATTCGTCAAAAATAATTCAAAAAATTAAACAACCAATTGTAAAACAAAATAGAATAAATACTTACAAAATAAGTTACAACTTACAAATTCTTCATATAATAATAAAATTAAATCGGTTCTAATGTAAAATATACATTATAATATTCTATACATAATTATATCAACAGTTAAGTGTTATGCAAAAAGTGCAATCGAAATGTTGGTTTACTTATTAATTTTTATATACTAAATAGCTGACTACGGGACACGCGATTTTAGCCTTTATTGTTATACCCTTTTATTATGCAATTATTAAATTCTAGTTATGGACTGATAAGGGCTATAATCGCGTATGGCAAACCAAGGTTTGGAGGACTTGTGGCCTTTGGAGATTTTACAAAATAGGGAATATTTGTGCTTCTGAAGGCCTTTTTTGTGATGTAAACAGAATTGTTAGTTCTCCAAGTCTTGGTCTGTTTCAGTCCGTTCGGATAGATTGGCCATGGAAGCGAATTGGTCAAAAATTACATGATTACCGTTGTCATTAGCTTCTATGGTCTATTTATGTCTACGATTTATAAAACTACCTCTATTTAGTTGCCGTTTGTTTTTGTAGCTGTTTACAATTAGCCCGTCCATCACTTGGCGTTGCAATAAAGAAGATTATTTACTAAATAAATTAAAGCAGAACAAAAATATTTTTCTAAGTATCTACATAACAAAGAAATATACTTTTTTATAATTCCTTTCTACAAAAATCTTCTTTATTGCATCCCAAAGCAAATAATGTTTATACATAATAAGCTGGTAACGAAAAATCTTTGAATTATTATAAAATTGGTAGAAATATCTATGAAAGCTAATCGAGTATAAAATAATATCGCTTCAGAGTTCCGTGAGGGACTAGATGAGAAGCGATAACTCTTGGAGGGTTAAGGCCACTCGCCCACACCGACTTTTTATAGCGATGTTATCGCGCGTATCGTAAGCGCGCGACAGCGTCGCTCCTACCGCGCGCTAGTCGCAATTGCAAGCCCTATAGAAAATATGCCAATGCGCTTCAGCATTGCGACTGCATCGATGCGAACGCGCGACTGTATCGCTACAAAAAGTTACCGTGGGCTAAGGCCCTAAGGATAATGCTGACTACAGTTTTATTCCTAAATACTTGGGGCCCTGATTCCTTTTTAAAATATTTTATCTACCGCTTACAAAACAATAATATTTATTTTATTTGCAAAAGCACTCTATTTCTAATTCTGAATGTGATTATAGTTTTTATTATGCACGGAACCCTGAAATAATAGATGCCAAAATATATATAAAATATACCCTATGTATATTACAATTAAATAGTGATATTCAAAATGCCCACAAAATGTAACTACATACATATGAATGGGTAGTACCCCTTTTTTATATATTACACTGTCAAAATATATGCAGAGGTTGACTGAACATTTTGAGTATTTTTTTTTTTTTTATAGAGCATGTTTAATCATGTATTTTGACAGTGAAATTTTACTAATAGGTATTGTTTATAAAACATTGTTATTAGACCAATAATAACAGAACACATTGATTCCACGTCCTACCAAACTAATTTTAGGTCCCTTTATGAACTGACAACCCTTAAAATTGTTAAAAGATTTTCAAATAGCACAATAAATATGAAAATTCTGAGATTCAATTGCTCCAAGTTTTGACTAACAAATAAAATATTAATGTTAAATTAAAACTTATTTTAAACGCGAACGTTAATTGCGTGTAGCATTCATTTGGGCTCGCGTCAGTTTGTTTGATCCTAACCTCTTAGGCACCAGTGTACCAAATTATACGGTACACCTCATACTAGCTAACTTAAACCTTATACGTAAAAATAAGGTTTAAGTTAGCGTGATACCGAGGTGTATCGAATTTGATACATTTGTGCCTGAGAGTGGACGCGCTAAGATAAAAGCCCGCGAAATTAAAATTATTTTTTTAGCATTTTTCAGGTCATGATAAAGTCATTCAATATGATTAGCTGGACTGAGACGGTTGTATTGACGATTTTAATTATTATAATTCCGTAAATACGTGTTACAGCTGTCAATCATATTTTAATCACACAAGGCCGGAAATCATCCAATGACTTCTTCCGCTTTGGGCGGAGCGCGAGTGCGTGTCTTTTACTAACAACTAAAACCATACCTGTCTTTCAGTTGATCGCCGCGGCCCTAGAAAACTTGAAACTGACCTGATAAATCCAAACATATACTTTGATTCTTTAGCTATGTAGTGATGTAATTGAATTTAGGATAGCAATGATAGATATGAAGCTGCAGCACCAAACTCTAACGCCCAATTTCATTACCATTCTATTCTTTGAATTGCTTCTCTATAAAAGCAATTTTAAAGACAGAAGAAAATTTGAATATCGAAGGCTACTTTAGCGCTTTTATGTTAAATGGTTTTACGGGCTGCTATTGCGCTTGCACCATAACTGGTTTTAAAATACTGCGTTCTGATTTCATTGGTCGAACATAAAACATAAATAATGCGTTTAGATTCGTTGAAGATCTTAAATATAATTCAGTCCATTATTTTTTATCACTTTTACAGACATTCAGAGTTACCAATTACGACATTTTGCTTATTATTACGGTAGGATATTAATAACAAAACACAATTAATATGATTATTTTAATGATTTTTGTATTAGAATCTTTAATGAGTATCCCATTTTTTTTTAATTGTTAAATCTTGAAAAGACACTTCCGCTCTAGGGTAGAGGGAGAGGGCGCCATACTTTTACTGTTTAAAACCCTCCTATGCGTACAGGGGGCAGTATAGCTTGTGTCCGCTCTAGGGTGGAGCGTAAGAGCGTGTCATACTTTTACCGACTAAAGTCTAGCTATGGTTTTCGAGGGTAGTATAGCTTATGTCAATAAAAGAAGAATATCTATATACTTTTGCTTATTTGTCTGATGAGCAGAGTCAAGAGATTCTGATAAGCAGAAAATTTGGTTTAACGTGCAGAGATTGTTATAAGTCCGTCTCAAAAACCTTGTTTTCTAAAATACTCAAAAAACATTCCAATACTCAAAAATAATTCTGGTTGAACGAACAATAGATATTCAAGCTCATAATCATTGGCACTATTTCGAATATATAAAATACTTGATCATGGTAATAAAAAAAACGTATTATAAAATAAGTAAAGCCAATACTATACCCTGTTCGCGTTAAGATTAGAAATTTAAAGAAACCTTTTTTACTGTCTGTTCAACCGATTTTAACTTCTATTTCGTAGACATAAGGCCATCATTAGGAGCAAAAAAGTGGTTACAATACCAACTATTTACTGCAGCCGCCATTTGTCATGCCAACAACGTAATAAAAGTAACAATCGGTTGAACGAACAGTACTTAATAAAAAGCTTTTCATAAATTTCTAATGTAGTTTTGAACAGAGTATACATACATCCTTTATAAATTGAGATTCCCACTAGCGCACAACGTGTCACACTTTTTTTATTTATAAGGCGGGGTTTCACTTGCGTTTATTATTATTTTTATTTAATAAAACCTAAAAATCCTATTGAAGGTTGGACTTATCTATAATTCTAGCTAGAAAAACAGGTAATAGATTTTAATTCATTAAAACCCAAGCGAACACCGGCGTTCGCGCATCTATTGTCTTACTATTGTGTCTTAAATTGACGGTATCTGAAAGAAAATAACGCTTTATACACTATTCCAGTGTTTTTCAAACTGTGAGTCACGACCCCCAGGTGGGTAGTCAGATAAAAGTGAAAGTTACGGATTGGATCAATGATGTCTGAATAAATAAAATTATTATTATTATAATGTCTTAATTTTAAAAAAAATAAGAATCAAGTAGTAGAAGACATAAGTATCAAGATTGTTTACATTTAGTTAAATACCTAAACAAATGCAGTATAGTCATATAGACCAGCAGTAGCGTTGGCCGTTTTTTTTTATTCGTATGTTTTTTTAGCGTTGGAGTAGATTGACAGTCGAGTTCAACCGGTTGGCTACCCCCGCCCCCTTACCTTTATACATTTTTGTATTTTTATTTTTAGTGAAAACGGTAGTTGTTATATTAAACGCAAGTGCAACCGTACCTTAACATCAGTCGATTGAAAAACAGATCTACCCGAACTAGCACAGTCAGTATAAAAGATTACAATCGTAAAGGTCTTCCTAAACCCGCGTTATTATGCTAAATGGACTTCAATCTAACTAGTACAGGAGCTGATAAATGAAGGATTCTTAATTTGAAAATACTGCTCAAAATCTACATTATAGGAATCCGTTATATGCTTAGTTGTCTGGGAGGAATCATTTTCACATTTAACATTTAATTGGTGTCAAAAATGTCGGTAATTCAAGTACCTATCATTTATCATGCTCTGTACACATACATACATAACTATATGTATAAAATTGGCATTTAGACTGCTTATAAACATCGACACATCCATACGAATCATACACTTCAAGCCGAACCCACTAAACGTAGCAACATTTAAAAAATAATATTACGCTGAAAAAATAAATTATAAACTATTCATTTTAAATCTATCATTAAAAAGCCAATTAAAATAGGCTGAATCGTTCGCTACAAAATATGAGGTATATTATTATTTCGTTTATTTCCCATCGTCCTATATATTTGGTGGAATGCTATTACCTTCTGTGTGCGGGGCCATCTTCTTATCCTCGAGTCAATGATGCGACCGTTTTGTGAGATTGAAGAATATACGTATGTAAAATGCAAATGTGATGTATATTCATCAATATTTGACAAGTCACATTGTATAGAAATATCTTGAAACACGAGGTGATAAGGCAAACATTGCATCGTGATTCAGATTGAACATCCTATACTAAATTAGCTTTGCTTTTCCTAATACATCTCCAGAACAGTCCACAAATCTCCAAATAATTTAAAAAAAATCCAATTCCAATTATACTTCAAAGTTCACAAAAACGGTCGCTCCAATCTCCTCATCACATTCACTAAACAATCCATGTATAGTCCATTACACTGCACTACAATCACGCGACCCCACTGTCCTGCGTATGACTCCTTTTCTTCTCCGTCCTGTGATGATCCGGCGTGGACTTGAGAATGTCGGGTTGTCCGTGCGACAGTACCCTCGCGTCCACGTGCTGGTTGAAGGTGGAGGTGTGCGAGCTGAGCGTGAGCGTGGCGTTCCGGTCGGAGCCCAGCGTCATGGTGGTGGCGTGCGAGTTGAGCGTGTTGTGTCCCGTGGTGTGGTGCGTGTGCTGCGAGTGCGTGAGCGGCTGCGCGTGCGGCAGCGTGGCGGCGCTGTGCGCAGGGGTGGCGCCGCGCCCGCGCCCGCTGCCGCCGCGCGTCAGCGAGTTCATCTGCGGCGTGCCCGGCCCGCCCGGACGGAGCATCGCGTTCTTGTAGTCCGCTATTAGATGGGTCAGCTCTGCCATCTGTGGGGAATAGTTATGCTATATTAAATCTGTGCTAATAATACAAGGTGTAAGGAACAGGTCTCCACAAACTTGAAAGATTGGCTCAATAGACAAAACTGAACAACTATCTACAAAAAAATCGACCTCTTCATATAAAATTATGAACTTACCTTAACTCTCCATACAAACTGTCCCATACAGTTTGTTTATAGAGGCTGATATTTTTAGTTTCCGGAAAAAAATCTTGTGAAAGGTTCACAAGATTGATTGGTTTGTTCAGTTTCATCTACGCCCTCAATATTTGTGGAAACCTGACCCTTACACCTTGTATAATTGACATGTCAGCTCTGTGGTTGGAGTTTTGCAGCCAAAGTTGGATATGCAAGTCACGTTTGGGCCCACAACAGAGCAGCACATCTGATTCGAGCTTCCAACCACCATGACAAGTCACTGAATACAGTCATTATAATAGTCGAAATCGACTAGATGGCACCATCATCATCAATATAACAACCGTGTAACTTAGCTGGACACTCTTCTTTTACCTTTTAAAAGGACCATATCTCTTATAGCTATAATAGACTGTACACTCACTGATTGACTCACTTTGTGAAATGAATATTATTATTATTATAAGTTTCATTGCATCAATTAAATGGAAAAGGTCTGGAATTAATTAGCCACGCATAGGAATTGAAATGTTCGTTGACATTTTATCAGGTCACATCACAAGAATAAATAAAGTCAGTCGGTATTAGATAATAAGTTTGGAGGTTAACTTACTTTAGGCTTATTGAGACTAATCAACATCTTGTGTACTGGACTCGCTGCGTCTTCGGCATCAATCAACATCATCAGATCATCCTGGAACCAATTCATTTATTTATCAAAAATGTAAGACCACAAGAAATTCCCTGTAGATCAACGCACCGTGTGTTGCGTTATTGTGGATACACTTAACAACTAACCAATTTTTTTTTGTTTTTGTTAAAATAAAAGGAGTATGCTAGGACTGTACCAGAGAGGACGGAATGCCTTCCGTAGTTTCTGCATGATTCTTGCCTCTGTGTGTGATTTGTTCAGAACTTCAGTATCTATATCTTACCTGAAGTCCACCGAACAGTCCTATGGAGCTGAGCGCGTACCGCCCTATGACGGACATGGACGCTAGCTCCAGCACCGTCACGCCCTCTTCCGACACCGCTAGCCACACCATTGATAAGTCGGGTTGTTTTATCTGGAAGGTAGTGTAGAAATTAGTTTTAAAGCTGCTGTGATCTCCAAAATAGGCTATTTGACAGTATGAAAAATAACTTCGTATTTATTGCCATCCGCATAGATTATAGGATTTTAAAGTAATTTGTACTAATATATCTAAAAAATAATGGACTATTTATTCAGAAAATTGGCAAGTGCGACTCGGACTTGCGCCCTGAGGGTTCCGTACAATCTTTCTTATGTTAATAGTTCAGTTCCGGAATGGAGTCTCGGAAGATTTTTCCGAATCGAAAAAAAAAAAACAAAAATATTGACAAAAACAAATTTTCAGTTTTCAGATTTATACTTGTGCTTAAAACCTTGATTTATGCCAAATTTCAGAATTCTGGGTCATCGGGAAGTACCCCGTGAATTTTGATTTCCGAGAGAGAGAGGAGAGAGTCGAAATGTACTTTTTTGCCACTTGAAACCGAAGTATCTTTTTTTCTCGTTAACTTACGAGTTTGATTTTTTGGAACTAATGTGTTGTCCTATTTCTCCCGACGCTTTAGTACATGGTCCACTCACCCTAGCCTGGAACAGCGTAGCACCAAAGAAAGGCCACTTCCTAGTACAGTTAAGGTAGATCCTCACGCAGTCGGCCGTGCTGCGACCTTTTAGCGCCACCCACTTTGACCGCAGCTTCTCTTCGACGTCCCTGTGGATTAAATACAGCGTTAACTTTTGTCTATGGCACTTTATACAGGGTTATTTGTAAAACACTGGCAACACAACTCAGGCATAAACAACAACGCTTTTTAACATCTATCATATTTTATTTCATCAGATTTTCATACAAAAATAAAATTATTTCAATTGAACGTTCCAAATATTACGAATCTATGCGAGGCAAGCGATAGTACAATAGCGGAGGGGAGCGGGGATCGCCGGGGGGAGGGGGTGCTTGATGCACTTGTGTCGCGTCATACAGATGTAGTTAGGTATAGCAAAATACAGAGTAGAAATATGTTAGATAGAACAACAAAATCTTGGAGGTTGGTTTTGGTAAATGAATTATGTTTTGTAAAGTCATAGAACATAAGTTGTTGTTTATGATGTTAGTAATAGAGTCCTGCAAGGTTGTTAGTGTTTTACAAATAACTCTGTGCAGGGCTGATTTATTTTAGAGGAAAATGTGAATGGAATGAAATGGTGAAGCTATTAAATGTAACCAATGTAATGGTATACAGCTACGGGGTAGTTTATTATTATTATTTTGCACACACATAAAGACAAACCTGTTTCTTTATAAATGAACACAATGAGAATGATACCTGCGCCAATCGGTACCGATCCGCACCGACTCGCCTGCTCCGGTAACCTGTTTCTTTATGTTTGCACCCATTCACTTGAGTTCCTTTAGGTCATTGACGATTACAGATCGAAGTAAGAAAGGTCTAGCGCTTAGCTTGCGTGTTACTCACCTAAGTTCATCATTGCTCAGTCCAGCTCTGTATCTGTATGGGTAGAAGCGATGCGCGAGCGGCTGATTGTGTTGTGTGTTGGCGGGCGAGTAGTCGCCCATGTCTAGCTGTGCCATCAGAGCGCCTAACTCGGCTGCTAGCTCCCGTGTTACTGGGAATCGACCCGCTACCACTAGAAAAAAAGATGAAGTATGATATGTACTAGTTTTGCAATATATACAAGAAAAAATATTTAAATAATGAGAATTGTACATTTTTTTTTTCCTTTCATTTACTACAATTTACAAATATTTAATGGTAGGTAGGTAAACCTATATTATAGAAGTTTTGTTTAAAATCTTGAACAATCTTAAGCTTCATAACGTACCTTGTTGATTGATCTGATAACACAGCAGCAACCTTTCCTTATCAGTCTCGGTTCTAATGGAGTTTTTGAAATAAAGCCTATTCCTGTACGTCAGTCGGATCACCCGAGAGTTCTCGAACTTGCCCGAGCCTTTCTCTCTGAGCGCTGTCTCCCATTTTGATATTACGTCGCATAGCTGTAAATAAAATATACATTGAATAAAGGTTTCAAGATTAATGACGAGGTACCATCGCGGTAATTTCTGCCTGATCACTTAAAAAAAATATATCGCTGAATCCTGCGGCGCGGCGCCAAAGCAAACCTCGTGAAGTTTTCATTTCAAGTGCGGCGTTGGAAGGTCTCCTAAAAGGTGGACCGGAGACCTAGTGAGGGACCTATCCCTATGATTCCCGCGACCTAGTGTCTAGTCGACTAGTGTCCATATGGGTACTAGAGCGAGCGAGAGAAATGCATGGCTCGATTTTTATTTGGCAATATCCGCTTTTCTGACATTTTACTAGATTTAGTTTAGTGTTTTGTCATATCACTAGATACTTTTAGTAAGAAGACGTAATAAACAAGAATATTCGACATCTGCCGGGATTTCGCGAAATCCCTGATATCATCATTTCGGCGACATATATATGGACCGGTCGTTATGGCAACACTCTTGGGGGAGGCTTACGTCCAACAGCGGACGTCCTTCGGCTGAAACGACAATGATGATGTTGAAAATCAGTTTTCAAAGCATACCTTTTTATCAGGCTTGATATGATGTTCCAAGTCCTTCTCAATAGGATCGTCACTGAACAGCGCGAACCCTGATGCGGCAGACTCTCTGCATCCGAGCTCCGTGCTTAGCGTTGATAGGAACTCCTCTACTGTTGTTGAGCCGTCGAAGCTTATGACCTGGTCATGGAAAATACGATGTTAGTAATTTGAATAGCAGAAAGGAATAGAAAAGATTGTGTCGTAAAATAGAAACGTGACATCAATGAAGACAAAAATAATAAAAAGAAGCAACAATTGAAAATTACGGTACGGTTAGCGCAGTGGTTTAGAGATTGGCCGCTGCCCTGCGAGTCACGGGCACATTTCCCGCAGGAAAAAATTATTTATATGGCCTATAGGTAGTTGTTTCGGAACCGAGTGTCTTTAGTAGGTACAAGAGTAATTAGTGTATGTATTTCATTCCTAGTGTGGAGTAACGTTTTGTTTTTTCTTTAAATACAAGTTCTTGTATATGTGAGTTTATATATTGTGAGCGCTCCGACGATATAGATAAAAGCAATTCATAGTCTAGAGCAACGATTTCTTTTTTAAACTAAAATATTTGCTGGGATTCGATCGATACAGAAAAAGTAGTTTATGTAGATAAATCAGCTAATGATTCTGTATTGACAAAACCGCAAACTTTTACGTATATGAAGCTTTTATGACCAAGGTTCTTTAAAAAAAAAAATATTTAAATACTATGTGTTACACAAAAATGGGACAACATTTTCGACAGATTGCTGCAATAATCGGATTACACACCTGATAAGTATTATTGAGCATGTGGACAGGTATGGCATGTGGTAGACAGTGGTGGTAGGGATTCTTCAGCAGTATAGACAACACTTCCATTCTGGACGGCTTGTCTTCACGCCCGCCGTTGCGTATAGTTCGCTCTAACGCGCGTGAACAGTACGCCGCGTATTTACCGCATTCAGTTCTGGGAATAAGTAGAGATTTGTTTTTGAAAGCAAATTATAACTAGACGCGGAAAGAAAACACTTAAGTTAAATCACCGAGAATAACATGAAATTAGAAAAGTTTATTTCAAATAGAATCGTTAAAACGTCGGTAAGTCGAAAAATTGCAGCTAAATTGCACGCTACAAAGCGTACATCTCTATGGAGAAGAACGTACAATAAACTCCATGGACACTCTTATAAATCATAATTATTAGTAACATAAATCTTAGTTACTACTTCTAGCTTGTATTACGTCAGGACAATTTAAATAAATAATGGAAAAAAATAATTGAAATATAGAAAATGAAATAAGCCAATCTTGACAAATATTTCATTATTCTGCCTTTGGAGCATCTGAGTTAGGAACATCAGGATCTATATGTGGCCAATAACAGAGCCAGTGGAGGTTGACAAATACTGGTCAGAAAAAAAAATAGTACCTAAGACGACACGAAAAGGAGAAGATTATTATGCCAACATGAAAACCATTAAAATAATGAAAGGTTTAGTAGATACTCACTTAGAATCCGCATGCCTGCTAAGATGCAGCTTCAAATACCACAGCAGCCTATTATTCCTTGGCACAAACAGACTGACGGCCAGTGCTAAAAGCTGCCAGCCTTGCACAAAGCTATACGTGGGCGGGTTGCTCTTGCAGTCCACGGACAACAAGGGGGCCTGGAAACATTCCTTGGATGGTAGAAAATAATAAAAAAAGTGTTAGTTTGTACACTTATTAAGTGTGAGCTTACAGTCGGATGAGACTCATAGTTAACCTTCAGCCTCTGTTTCGAAAAGTTACACAAGATTATTTTACAGCGACATCTATGCTGTCGTATAGGAACTAAAAACTACAAAATCCTTCATCGCAGTATTAGTTCTCGTAACATATACAACAGTCCGACATCAATTAGCGGGCAGTTGCTCTAATCAGACATAACACCAGTTTGTGGGATTTGCATCATGTTCCGCATACATTTAAAACTTTATCTGTTCTCATTATAGTTTAGAAATCGCGATTGCAAACAGTTGTGGCTCAGCGCTAACGGCCCCGACTTACGAGTAGTACGTAGTGGGTACAAACTCAGCCAGGCGCAATTTATTTCATCACTGTTGCTCTTAGAGCGGTGATGGAAAACATAGTGAGGAAACCGGTATATCCTAGAATCAAAAATTCGAAAACATTGTGATATCCATTAACCCGTGATGCCTGCGTGGAGGATTACAGCCCATTCCCTCTTGTAGAGAGTAGGCCTGAGTCCTAGCAGTAGGAACATTTCAAAGTTGATTATGGTATGCTCATAATAGTGGTGAAAACCATAAGATTACGATGTTGCGTAGTTTAAAAGAACAAGGACAAACAGAAGAACAGTGACTACTTTAAAAGTTCTTTTTTGAGTAATGTACCCATAGAATTATTCTCTGGAATCATGATTGAACATCTTTAGAAGTTCTAGTTATTCTAGTTATTTCTATACTCCTAGTTTTTATTTTTTTTATTGTTGATAGGGTCGCTTGACTCTTATTCCACGAGATGGAAAGCGACGATGCGGTCCATGATGGAGCGCACTTACCTAGATGTTACCTATTCAATCTTGACTTAAAGATTCCCGGGTTGAAACCTGTTGTAGTTATTGGGTTGCGAAGTTGTTTGAAAGAGCAACCGCAGGCCTGGTATGTAAAGAGCAACTGAATGAACACGGGTGGATTTTTGTTAGTCTAGACACTCACTCTTGCTCCGCCAAGAGTCGACATGTTTTTTGATGATGTCCCATAAAAAAGGGTTGGAGGTATCTGCGACTAACTATGAGCGATATCCGACTGTATCTTAAAGAATATTGTAAAATTATTTCTTGTCGTTAAGATTCTTATTTTTGCTTTTCTCATATGATTTCCTAAGACAAACACGGGACAAATACATATACAGATTGTGATAATTATTACTGGCTTCAGGAATGTTTTGACTATAAGTGCATTTATGCATTTTTATCTCTCACGTTTCTTGATTGACAAAGGAAAATGCAAGTTCTGTCATTCCACAAAACTTCTTTCTGAATATGTCTTTATGTAAAAATTGCCACTTATTAGGAGGTTGTATACTTAATGTGAGCAAAACTACAGTAGAAAATACATACCTACAATTAATTACAAATTGCAATAAGGTTAAAATGAAAGCTACCGTCCCGACCATGAGCATATGTTCTAACTAGACAGCGCTGACCACAAGATTTTTTGTTTATGGGAGCACTAGAACAGGAGCAGAGGTGGTCCAGTGGTAACGGCCTCATACGAACAGCCAGATGCATTACTTTGTGTAATTTATTTCATCACCACAGCTCTCAAACCGGATTGTCCTAGAACCAAAAAAAGTTCGAAGACATGTGACATCCACCAATCCATACTGGGCTCGCGTGGTGGATTATGACCCTCTCTTAGAGAGGACGCCTGAGTCCGACGGGAACATTATAAGGCTGATGCTATGCTAAAAACAAAAACAACTAAAAATGTTGAGTTGAGCGCCATCTAGTGAGAATGGCCACGCTTGGGCGTAGCTTTCACTTAAAGATATTTATTTTTGGGAATGGGGAATTTCAACCACATTTTTTACTAGTTACTTCTAACATTGCCTACATTTCCTGCAACGTTACCTGTATCGAGCTAGGCGATCCCGCGGCGTTGGGCGGTACGTCACTCTTGTTGTCGCCGCCGACGGACGACGCGCCCGTGTCGCACGTGAACAGCGACTGAGTCGCGCACAGTAGCAGTTGCTGAACAAATGAAATGTTGGCGATAGGGGGGGGTTTCTGCTGTATAGCTAGGTAGTGGGGGGTACTGTGAGATCTGTCTGTTGTGGGGGTATGTTTTTAGGGTCTATTTTGTACCGTGTCTTAAATAAAACCTATTTTATAGTGATTTTTACAGAATAGTTCGTCTAAGTTGTTCGCGTCGTGTAACTGTATTTAGTGTGTAAGGAAGGTTATACATAAATTATATCAGAAAAGATATTTAAGAATTAATTTTACATAAACAAAATAACGCAGTTGCTGTCACTGTAGTGAAGTGTGGCGCATTTATTTTAATACATATTATACCTACATAGATGGATTTATTGCTTATAGATAGCAGTTGTAAGCGTTTTGAGCTGTGAATAACCGTAACCATTAAGTATTGCAGTGATTGCTTTTGCAAGTCCCGAAAACCAAGATCAAACCAATTGATTTTAAGTTTCTACATGTTGTTTCTACATTGTGTATCTATGTAATCCTAATAATATGTTTTTCTTTCTTTTTCTATTCTATAACCCCCACACATACAGGCATATTTTTGGAGTCTACGAATTCTTTAAATCTTTCTTTAAACGGATCTTAGCTCGGCATTTCACATTTCAGTTTGATATCACTATAAAGTTGCCTGGGGTCGTACGATGACTTATTAAACACATTATATTGTTCAATGTAAAAGAGACGGTTTAGGCCCTTTATACAAATGACTTTTCAGATATTTTTGCCGCCAAATACTAAGTATAAAATGCAGGTATGGCAATGATATTATCTGTCACATCACAAGTCTAGTAGTAGTTCTTCTTTTGCTTCCTACACACTATGGTCTACATTCTTTTTGATTTCTCCTTTCGCAGGTCTGCTGGAAGAAATTTCTTTGGAAATAAGCAGTACCTTTGTACTAACGTCTCTTATGTATTAAGTGTCTGTTTCTGTTATTTTTGTGTGTACATAAATTTTAAAATAAATAAATAAGTAACGTGACTTCTCTGCAACAGAAAAGGCATTTATCTAACCCTGCTGTACAGTATGTATGTCATAGTCAGATCTTAAAATTGATCAATTCAGGAGGTTGTCGGCTGCTTAACCGGACTTGCTTGTGGCGGCCTAAATTCGACAATTAAACCCTCCAGCCAGGGCTTACTTAACTAACTTACACACTAAGCTACTACACGCTAAGGGCACTGCCTGTGGGGTATGGACTTCGGCTTAGAGCGTCGCTATGGATCGAGTAAAAGATATATTATTATTAGCGGGGAATTTTAGACTACAGACTCAGCGGCGGACTGGCTCGAGCAAGGGACGGGGTGGACGATGACGGGATTGTCGCGGCGGGCCTCGCCGGCGAGGACGGAAGGACGGCGGTCTGTATCTGTGTTTGCAAATTTGCAAAGATTCTGTCATCAGGAGTTTTTTATATAGTTTGGAACTGATAGCACCTTATAAATAAGCACCAATTCAAGAATATTGTCCATTTTAGGGTAGCTATCTCGCTGAAAGGTGTGTATGTTTTTTTTTATATTTTATTTAATGTGTAAAAAAGCCCTTTCATAGGAATTAATGTTAAAATTAAAAGCATTTATGTCCTAGTTTACAAGTATGTTTGTATTTATGTTCGTTTGTACAAGACAGATTTTGAAAATGGATTTTGAAACAAGGCCTTAACCGATTAAGCTGAAAGGCAGTTGGAGGAAAGAAGGGAGGCGCAGATATCGGATCAGTGCTTTACCTCTTTCTATTCCTTCTTTCTGATAAAGTCGGTCAGTGGCCATAGGAACTACTGAGCGATTTAATGACCTCATCTTGTTTGAGCTCTTTGAGTCTTAATGAATACTAAATCACGCGATAAAAGCTTGATATTAATGTATTTTGTTTAAACTTTTTACTATCTCAGAGCCTTATGTAAAAACGACAAAGGCAAGATCGACTCAACGACATTAATAGGTATATAACATTATAAATAATTTAATTATATTTTTCACTATTTCCAGTCTTGTATGTTAAATATTGTTATGATTTTTATTTTCCTACAATAGCATAGTGTATGAGCTTCTACCGCCTGTGATACAGGTTTATCCAAGTACAGGCAGATAACACAGCCATACCTTTGTAAATATTCCTAAGATTTTATGTAACTATATCGCCAAACTCTGAATAACAATATTATTATTATATTATTAATGTAATATAATAATATAGTGCATGTAGTTAATATTTCTGCTTATTTTTCACAAAACTAATTTATTTATAAACGCGTCTTTTCTATGTGTATTTTCTGATTATATATATAAATTATTTTTAAAGTTAGTGCCAGTGCGTTATGCCAGTGTGTTTTGTGCTTTTAGAAAACCAAGTTCCCATATAATTAATAACTTTAGTGATTGTTACCCAGTGTCTTATATGTACAGTAGATATACGATTTGTGACAAATTGTACAGTGTGCTTACTTACTTCGATGGATTGCATAATATGTCTTGAATGGTTTGTTCTATTAAATAGCCTATGTTTTTCTATAAACGCATATATATGTCAGTGTAAGGTTTTTTTTAGCGTGTGATTTTTTTTAAATTATAATTATATAGGGTGACTGGCAATTAGTGTACGATACTTAAACACGTGATTGTGCTCATGATAAACAATTCTTATTATGAGAGCAAAGCCGAAATCGCAAAAAAAATATCAGCTGTTCAGTATACATTAGGCAAACATAAATGTACTGAAAAGCTGATTTTTTTTCGCGATTTCAGGTTTGTTCCCATAGTAAAAGTTGTTGGTTATCATGAGCACAATCAGGTGTTTAAGTATCGTACACTAAATACTAGTGACCCTATATAATATATATGTTTTTTTTTAATAATTAAATGATAAATTAATGAAAATAAAAAAGTGATGACATCCACTGAATTGGTACACGTAAAGCGAACACAGAGTGGAAATGTCAAAAATATGAATTTTGATCATATTTTGGATTGAATGTAGTTCACACTGATAAGCAAATATTGAGTACATATATCGACACATTATGCAGTCACACCATATGAACTTAATCCTAATTACTCCTAGATACTTACCAAATCGAAAGATGAGGGTACTTATATATAAAATAAATATATACGGGCTATAGATAACAGTCTAAAAAACTTGCAACATCAACCTTTCATTACAAAGGAGATCGAACAGTGCGAAGGAGAACACTAGCTATGACAGAGTATGAATGATAGATAAATGAAATAAAAATATAACATTCCCTAAATCTATAGGAGTAGGGGGGCAAACATTCTCGGATGAAAAAAAAAATAAACTCGGGGAAAAATATTACACCAACATTCCATTTGAAATTTTGCAACGTAACATTCTTTTTTATGTTGTGGCAACATCTTTTCATATTTCAAAATTCGAATGCAACACTTTTTTTCTCATAAACTTTTTTTAACACGTTGCCAGAACTAGGACGGATCAAATTGGAATAAAAACGCATTTGTTTCAATTCCTTGTTATAAATTTTGTTGCATATGCTGTCGCACATGGTAGCATATTATATTCCATTGAAGCCAATATAATGGTATTCACAATACACAATTCCAAATTGATCAACCACGAGACCAAGCTTTTATAATAGCGACACACAAAGCTTATACTATAACAATAATGGTTTGTTCGTGTATATTTACAACGCAAATTAAGTAGAAGATTTTCAAGCTTTGTATAAATACATTGTGCTCTTTTCTATAAAGCTTACTGAGAATTGAATTTATTATATAATTTACTGTGCATTGCTTTTGCTTGGTGTATTTATAGGTGCAAGATCAATATTCTTGTGTCTATAGAGGTGTACGAACAAACTTCTTTACAGTTTAGTTTTAGTAAATTGTGGGATTTTTTTTTTAGTTTTTTACACTAAAGATTTTATGTGTAAAATTTGAATATGAAAGTGCACAATGTTTGGTCACCATAAAAGCAAATTTCAACAATACAGAGCGCAATATTCTAGAAGAATCTACACACAATATCTAAGCGAGATATAATCCTTAACACTCGTGTATAACTGATGAGTGGTATATGTAGAATTATGTAAATGATTATACGATGGTAACATATGAGAAAAGCATCGAAGCGGTCGCCAGTAAGCTAAGCCGTTGCGAATATAAAGCGGTATAAACATACCTACGTTTTGTTAAATCATGAGAATCCATTTTGAATTTGTGAACAACTTTTTCATGCAAAAGAATTTTACCAATTTATAAGACTGACTCGAAAAATAAACAAAAGTAGCATTTTTAATACATTAGCTAACGTCGGGTTTATCCGACAAACACTCTCGCATTTATTCGGTCAGGGTCACACATCCACGACCAAATATTCCATCTCGTCTGCTCTTCTGTTACCTAGGGTATTGAAGAGCTAAACAAGATGGAGTACCCAATCGCAAACATACAATTGCCAAAACGGATCTTGAGCGCTCGGCGTCAGAGTGGGGATCGCTTTGCGCATTCCATACATTGGCAAGCCAATCGTCGTCGTCGTTACATACATGCAGCAGCGCAGGGAGCGAATCGTGAGTGATGTCTATGACGCGATGGCGCGGCGAGCCAATCACTGACACTCCCCGCCCCCGCGTCTCACTTCGCACCACTAAAGAGACCGAATATTCGACTTCTGCGCAACTTGAAGCCAGCGCTCAAGATCCGTGTAGGCAAATGTACGAGTCTGGCGAATATAACCCGAAAACACTCGTCGGACCAATTCGACGCGGGCGGCTAAAATTGATTTTAGATGACGGTTGAAGACCGAATATAACTGCATATATATAACTAATATTTTTCTTGATTAAGTTCACAATGTCAATATTAATTCTGTGATAGGCTTTATATTCCGTTCTTTAAATGTTTGTTTTTTCGTTTTTTTTTTTGGATTTTCATGACGGCCATGTCCGTAACATTTAAAGCCATGCTCAAATCCGTTTTAAAACAATGAATAATTTCCTTTAAGAACATAAAGGAAAGTATTCATATGTACAGCAAACAAAAAACGTAACAAGTATTTTGGTGTACTCTTTTGTTGAAATAAAATTTTAGCAGAAACTGTAGCAACATCTAGTAAAGTACACCAAAAGAGTACATTGGGATGAGAACAACAATTTACTTTGTCATTGGAATGGAAAATTAAAAACCAGTTTTGTGCGAAAGTGCACCTAAAGCCATTGAAAATTAAGATTCTTTTTCCAGACAAAATATTTTGATTCCTTTAATTTTTTAATGTACTCTTTATAAGTATATTAAATTGATTTTATGAGCTAATATAAATGGTTGTTCTCGTAAAGTGGAATTCAAACAGAAGAGTAGTTCCTACCCTCCGTTTAAATCCACCAATATGTCAGATTTTTGATAAACAGTTTGACCTTTTGAAATGCGGAAGTCTGATAACCAACCCTCGACCGTGACGAAAACTATATGCGATACAAAATCGACTTTACGATTAACGAGATAAGAATCTATTGAAAATATTATGATTACATTAACTTTGTGTACCAAAACTTTCTTATTTACTTTGGTAAGTTTAATTCGATAGGAGTTTCAACTAACTGCAAATTGAAGTGAAAAACTAATAATATAATTTACTACCAAAACTGTCTGTAATTTTGATTTCAATTTATTTAAAATGCTGTTTTTTTTAATAGTTGGGGGAAGGTCTTTGTTCTGCAGTGGAAAGCTAAATAAAAAAATAAACTAGTCCTTAACTGCGATCCCACCTGGTGGCGCACTAGTTTATTTAGGAGCTGATTCACTTTAGCTTTAAAAAACATCTAAATTACAATCGGACGGGAAGACCGTAGCAGGCAAATTGCTGCTTTTAAACCAATTATATTGTTTTCAGAAAAAGACTTATTTTTTAATGAATTCACAATTGCACTATCCCCTTTTTATTTTAAGTTCTTGCAATCCATCCTAAGATTGTCTGCTAGACATCGCTGTTAGCGTTAAGACGAGACGTAATTATTTTAAAACTTTTGTTACTGGTTTGGTGTTCAATAAAGTTTATTACTATTCTATTGTAGTGCCATGTTGAAGAATGTTAGTAGTTAGCACAATAATAGTTTATATGACTAGGGGATAAAGCAGTGTCTTTAAGTCGCGGGCGGCATGTTGAATTCCGAACGAAACGAAGGTTGAGGTTGATTTCAATCCCGAACGATAGTGAGATGCGAGGGAGTTAATAAAGAAACCTGAGTGAAGTGAGGAATTGAAGCCGCCCAAGACAAAGACAGCTTATCCCCGTGTTGCATACTCTACTTTTTACACCATCTGTGAGATAATTAAAAAACAATTTGGTCGACCAAATCATATATTAGAGAAATATAAGTATTATTTTTACAAGTTCATCAAACAAACAAAATTCACTACCTACTCCAAGATTCTATACTTTCAATTTTCTATAATGCTCCCGTCAGTAAGCAGGTTTTATTCTATTTTCTTTTTTTGTTAGTGGCCAGTTTGAGTTTCAAGTCAACTTGTGCGATGCACGTACATTTTAATTCATAATGTTGACGATTTTTGGTGTTCCATATTCAAATCTCATTATTCCCTAGGGATCGGCCATACTGCATTATCTCCCTAGGGATAGAATGACATGCTTTAAGTGAGGTTTGTATGACGTATAAAACGACATTATCAAGCAGGTGGTGTAAAAATTTATTTATGATGAACGGTCATTTGAATTAATTAATATCTATACTTACATAAATCATGACGTAATTTTCACTTCATTTAACAACAGTCTATTAAATGTGACCTCTAAAACGGCCATGATTTTCCACAACCACGGCCCTGAATCTAATCCCTGCTTTGAACTAACCTTGACCATGATAACAATATCAAGTACTGTCATTGATATGACTTTGAAAATGTTACTCTGACCTTGAATCGGTTCCCTTGACCGTGATAAAATGATATTGACCGCCAAACCGTACGTTTTCAATGTTAGTAACCGATAATGGCCTTGTCTATGAAGATTCGGCCTTTTTATGAGATAACATTGCCGTTTTTAGGGTTGCGTTGATGAGTTTGGGTAATTTCGGAGATTATCTATATTTCATTGATTGATAGGACATGTGTTCAGTTAGACAGAGGGTTCAGTTAAATGTTGATCGGTGATATGAACTTATTTATTTATACAGTAATAAACACTGGTGGAAAGTTAAATGTCGACGCGTGATATGAACTTATTTATTTATACAGACACTGTTCGGTTACGTGGTGGATTAAGGCTCATTCCTTATTCTAGAGAGAGGCATCAGTCCCAACATTATAAGGCTGATTGTGCTTGTTGTACTAAATACTGGTTTAACTTTGTCAAAATATTATTGCAAAGAACCATGATAAAAGGTGTTTGAAAAGTGGCTTACTTTGACATGAGCAATACAATGTTATGACCCTGTATGCCCATTGTCCCCGTTATCTGTGTTTCCATCACGGGGACACTGAGACGACATAAAATTTCGTTACCATTGTCCCCTTTACGTACAATGGAGGCAATGTATAGTTAAGATCTCATGTGTCTGAATGATATAAGTTATTAGCATTATTTTGTAAAGTGAAAGGCTTTCTAGACTAACCGCATTTCAATAAACATCAAACCATCAATCAAAAACCGTCAACACAAACAAAAAACATACAAGGGCCGAAACGGCTTTAAGCGGACACCCGCGACGGGCAACTGACGCGTAACGTAGCGCATCTACACGACAGGTGCCCGTCACGGAAGCTGGATTATTACTTGCGTAGTATCAATAGTTCAACTTTAAGGGTGTGCATGTAGTCGTGCCGATAGAGAACTTAATATTTATTAAGTAGCAAAAAGGGGTGGTCTCTGTAATGGAACACTTTTGTATGGGACCGCGCGGGTGTCCGTTTAACGCAATTTCAGCCCTAAAATCAATCCAACTTACATTCTTAAGCTTGGCGGCTTTAACGTTTAGCTTGGGCGTGCGTCTGAGCGCGGTGGGCGTGTGTACCTGCACGCCGTGCTTGGTGTGCGTGTGCGGCGTGGTCTGGCGCGCCAGCACGGACGCCAGCTCGTCCTGCAGCTCGCCCACGTCGAGGCACTGCGCGAGCGCGTTCTGCGCCAGCACCACGTGGTAGTCGATGCCCGCCTGCTCCACCGCCACCGACATGAACAGTTGCACGCACTGAGGAAGGACAACTCTATTTACACAGGGCATAGAGCGAGATAAACGTTCATTTACGTCAAGTTGTATGAAAAAATTGTATTTTGCATTATTATCATGAACAGGCTCAATCCTCAGTCTCGGTTACTGGGATATCTCTATTATCCTATTTATAGAAGACAAACGGCAACCACATAGTTAAGGCAAAAAAGTTCTTACCTTGAATAACTTTAAAGCTTCGGCCTGTAATGCCTCTGAGTTGAGCGAGGTCAGAGGAGACGTCAGATTTTCCTTAGAGTACAGTAGCGTAGGATGCCTCCATAGAACACAGTCTGCAACAGATAGTATAACTATTTCATAACTTCCACTAGAGACATTAATCGAATTTTTGAAACACAAGAGACTACAAGACTAATATCAAAATAATAATATTTATTTATTTTTTCTAAAAATAATAGTATTTTTTTATTATTAAGGCTTGCGCTTCACCACTGTCTCATCTAATGGTAAATGATAATGTAGTCGACGCTGGAGCACGCTTGCCTGTAAGTAATCTATTCACTCTTGACTTGACCCCCAAGTATCTGGAAACACAGACTCTGACAGGGATTTTCACTCCTTAGCTATAAAGCTACTCACTAGGGTCACCGTCCGTTTCCATCAGCTTCTGCACCAACTGCTCGAAGTGCGTGCCCTGACTCAGGCCTCCACCGCTGACCACGGTGAGGTGGTACAGCCAGGAATCCTTGTCGGCTTTGCTCTCGAATAGAAGGTATGTTGGACCCTGGAAAAGAGAGAAGAAATCACTAGTATTTGAGTTTATAATGGGTTTTATTTTTGGTTTTATTTTCCGACTTGAGCTCGGTCTTTACCGACCTATCAAGCTACTAGCTATGGCGTAGTAGTCCAGCCCGCGCCTAGGGCGACGGCCGGGGCGTCTCCTGTAGCAGCGCTTGAGGCGTGAGGATGTTTGTTACTGCTCATTACTGCTTTACAGAAGAAAGCGACTGCACCAAACCATGGTCAGCACCAGGGCCCGGCGCGAAAGGTTGTCACAACTTTATGAACAGTCAGGAGTCAAAAGTACAGTTGCATGCTACCACTACTAAAGTGTCTAAATCTTCTTTGTAGAAGAGGATCAATAATAATTTATGACCGATTTATTTCGTCGCATAGAATCTAAAGTATTGAATAAACTAGTCGTGGACCCAGAACTTCTACTAAAAAATAAATTTTAAACACTAGCATGAATGTAGGTGAACAACCTTACAGACGCCTCATGGTTGAACTAGCGCACCAAAACAATTCTATCAAGTACGGGGAGCGGGGTATTACTTTTTAATTGGTTCTGATTGATACAGGGGAGCGAGGTTTTGCCTTCTGATTGGTCGAGACATCAGATCTATAATCATATGTGTTGACAGACATGCGTCACCTATTATTAGACGTCTAGTAGTCATAAGGTCGTTGCTGCAGGTATGAGAGACATTTTATTTATTTATTTACACCAAACAAACAACAAGAATACATTGCTACGACTATAATAACGTAATAATCAAAGTGCCACTGACCCCAGTTACCTGGTGCTGCGGATAGATGGCGACGGTGAGGTGGTTGCGGGTGTCGTCGTTCTTCTCTTCGGAGTCCGAGTCTGACACGTGTTCCACGTCTTCTACGCGAGCGTCGCGCATGTTGATCTGGCCGGTGGGGTTCTGACAACAAAATATTGTGTTACTAACTGCTGCCAGCGACTTTATCTGCGTGAAAGTAGAAGATTGTCCCAGGGGAACATACTCTCGGGAACTCAACTGTGGAGCTATTTCCGCTCCAGGTCCGTGGACAATGTCCGTCTGTGGGAGGACAGCTGCGGTCCTCTGAGTCTCTGCCCTCACAAGAAGCTGGCGGAATTATGAGTAGGCAAGTATATAAAATTCACAAAATATACTTACCTCCTCCCTCATTGAATAGAGTAAATATATCTCTCTAGTTTATTCTGTGTAAGTTTGAAGGAGATAGATACAGGTTTAATAAGCATTTTTACGTCAAAATATAAGACAAGACTCGTGGGACCAAAGTGGTGCTCCCACTGCCGGACATTGGTCGACAGACTCACAGCGGGGACAGTTCCACAGTCTAGTTAATAAGAAGTATACTATGTGCTATTTCAGGTCATGGTATACCTGTGTGCCAAATGTCATCCAAATCCGTTGAGCCGTTCGAGCGCCTACCATCAGAAACTCACAAGTATCGTTTAATAGTGTCGTTGACACTACACTCTTGAAACAATAAATACCTGGTCTCCAGGTGACTTGAAGTACAGGAACATCTTGCCAATGAGAACACACCAGCTCTTCTTGGCATGTCCGTTCTTGACCTTGGTGAGCCAACCTTGTATCGTAGGCTTGTTGTCTTCTTTGCTCAGTAAGAGTTTGGTTGCGTTTCGCCTTTGGACGTTCTGAAAAAGGGGAGTGAATGTACCTTATTATGTGTTTTAAATAAAGGGTGCAATTAGCATAAAGGTTGTATTTTATGAACGACATCGTGAAATAGTAATAGTGATGATATTAGTTGTCGATTCCGCTACTCTCAACATCGTCTTGGCGGCAGTAAACAAGGGGTGCAGGGAAGTCAGTGGGGACAGTGGGAAGTCAGCGGGACAGTGGGAAGTCAGCGGATCCTGCACCATACTAGTCAGCTGCCCACGGCTGCGCTTGCGCGTTCTTTAACGTACTTATTTTCTTGTTTTACATTTTCAACCAAGCGTTGTAACTTCTTTCTTATACTCGTACACGTTCTATACAGTCCACTTTAACTTTCATTTCACTCCACCACGACCTAGAGTCGTGAATAATATGAAAAGTCGAAAATTGTCACAAGAGAATACATTTCCAGAATAAAAAGACCTATCTTATGCCTACCTAAAAATAAAACAAAAATGGTTGTGCTAAGAGTCCGTACAGGCGTTGGAACGTGAAAGGATTACCAACAAACACACATACACAAAAACTTTCACCTTTATAAAAAAGATTAGATCTCGCTATGTAAATTGAAAGAGACCCATTTGGGCTCCCCCTTACATCTTCGCGTATAGCCCTTATTAGTACGGTTAAAACAATTTGACCTCTTTGCAAGCGCGCAAGCGCTCTTGTATTACATTATGTCGGTGACGATTAATTGACGACCTTAAACTCTATTAGCTTTTTGACCTGAACCTATATTAGTGTTGATAAGATCGCCAAAAGCTCTACTAATAGATCCTACTGAATTATATCGGTACTCGAACAATAAATAAATATTTAAACTGAACTTAATAAAGTTATATACCTGTAAAACTCTAATCCAGTCTTCCATAGTTGCGATGCTATCTGCCGTCAAATAATAAGTTCTGCTGCCGGTGAAGATCTCGAAGGTGGCCGCTCCTTCGTTCCTGGATATTTTGCAGGCTTCACCGAGCCCGATTTGACCTTGAGGCTTCCGATTGACTTCGGATTGTGACTTCCAGTAGGATAGTGTACCGTTTTTGAGGACGAACCTGGTAGAAATGAGGGCGGTAAATAATTAAGATAGACTAAATTATAGAAGGCCTCAGATAACCGTGCAATAAAGTACATTGACCTTTTCCTAATATCTCTGCGTAGGTACACGAAAAACAAACAATGTACTGCTATTCATTACTATGTCATGCTCAGGATCACGATACATGTCGATTCAAGACAGCTTTATGTCTTTATTTCCGTTTTTGAAATTAAGAATTTCAACAAATGTATGAGGGGTCAATGACCATTATTGCACGTTTATCTGGAATATAATACGTTCGCCTTACATTTATCCAAACGAGGGTAGAGCAGTGCAAGTTGGACGTCTTGAGTTTAAGCCCAGGTAGGCGTTTATATTATTTCTTCATCACTCTTAAGACGGTAAAGGAGAATATCGTGAGGGAAAAAAAATGTCTTAGATCTTTCTCTCTCTCATGATATTGTCCTTCACAGTTTGATGATTTTTCTAACTAATCAGAAACATTGATTCTTTTTGATTGAAGTGTTGATCTTCGAAAACATATTAAGTGACATCCACCAAATCGCACCATTCCACTCGCACTCCTTGAAAGGAGATTTAAATCTCACTGTTAGCAGTGGGAACATTATAAGACTAATTATGCTATGAACAATGGTTATGATTAATTAGAAAATTCATAACAAAAAGAACCAATGTTTCGGTCAGATTTATAATCGTTAGTAATTTTAGAATTTCAAAGAAAGAAAGAAATATAATTTATTTTACAAAGGATCCATTATTTGGTTTCTCAAGTTGCATTGCTTTGTCTTTTCAAATACTAGTTCGACATCATTTGTGAACACATCGATCCATTTCGATAATGACAGTAAGTCATAACAATCAAGTAAGGGGGTTTTGAATGGCTATTGATGACTGCGTAGAGTAGGTGATGATGTCGTTTCTTAAGGCGCGGTAAGCAGCAAATGCGTGTCATAACCAAGCGCGCGACAGTAGTGCATCGCGGTAAACAAATACGGTTGAAAATGGCTATGCGTTTGATTTTAGTTGAATCTCGTGTCTGCTAATATGAAGGATATTTCGCAGTTTTAAAATGTTTAAAAAAAAAATACAACGATGTATTAAAATATTTTTACATGTGTCTTTAGTTGGTTAAATTTCCATTTTGATAGTTACAAATAAAATAATAGTTATCACTCAAAATATTGAGTATTTCGAGACGAAAAATTGTTTTCGTGTACTTTCTTGCGATTTTTTTTTCAGAATCATGGATTATTTTTAGAAAATGTTTTTGCACAAGTCTTTTACTTATACATTAGACTATACACTGTATTTTTTGGGCTTGTACTATGTAGCAATATGGCTAACTTTGCAACGAAAAAGAGGACGTTTTACGGTGCCCCTGTATGGGTAGCGCCTTAATCTACGAGTATATGTTACCGAATTATTTTATTATTATATAATAATTAATTTCATTATTTATAATTATAACATTAAACCCAATTTCAGGATGAACTAACTTCGCCTAAGCCTTATTTAACCCATCACTCTAGAAAAGTATTTCTGGGTGATTAAAAAAAAAAAACCACGAAGGCTAAGACAGGAGCTCCGTTCTCGCCTTGGTCTTCTAACTTTACCTGATTGTGTCGAAGATGAAGATGAAAAAACCTGAGTTCGCTTCGCTAGCTTTTGGACTAATATCGTGAGTTTGGCCTAGGCGAAACTAGTCCATCCTAAATTCGGGTTTGGCCGATGACATATATACATATATATAAAAGGAGAAACTGATTGACTGCCATATCAACACACAGCTCATTTAGGACTACTACTACTCCTAAATGAGTCCTGAATTGAGGAGCTCAACGACTTGTCGAACAATACCAATGAAAGGACATTTGGGGAGGTTCGATTAAAGTACTCAAACTGCCATACATACGTTAAGTAAATATGATTGAAAGAAAAAAACAATCACACTTCTAAAATTTAAAATATGAAAAGAAAATTTGCAAACTTTAATACTTATAGTAAATATTATTGTTGTTGAAATTAAAGAAAAGAAAACATGTCAAATTATAAAATAAAAATAAATAACTATGTTTAGCCATTTTGGGCGTAATTGTATAAGAAACAAACAAGTTCACATTTTTGCTTCACATTTTGATACCTCCAATGCATAGTCGTAACATATTTTTCGAGTAAACCTAAATTGTAAAGTAAATATTTTTATTTCTTATTATATCCAGCGTCTGGTTACGTGATCTTAAACTAATTATATGCATTATTTGATAAAAATAAAGCAGATACATCTTTTTTTTAATTGATATAAAGTAGTGCTTGCTACGATCCCACTTGATAGTAAGTAGTGATGCAATCGTAGATGATGATGGTAAAGCGCACTAGTTTATTAAGATTAAAATTCGGTATGTGATTAAAATTAAATAAGATAAAAAAAATATCTTATTCTGTCTAAAAGATTACCAATTACAAAATGCACTTTTCGCCTTATGACCTTATACCTGACAGATGTCAATTTGTTACTTGAAAGACTATCAAACATCACTCACCATCGTTTCCTCCAAGTCTTCAGCTTCCCTCCCAGCTTAGCTAGATGTCCGCTCTTCTCCAAGGCATCGTGTCTTCTAGGCGAGTCCGTTGTCGGCGGAGCTCGGCACAGAGACGCGAGCGACGGCGAAGCTGTGCTGTCACACGATACCGCGTCCGGGGGGATGGCGTAGTCATCTGACATGCCCGACTCGAATGACGTGTCTAAAAGAAAGATATTTTGAGTTTAGTTTGAGATATGTTGGTATTGTGTTACGTATGTTTTAATTGTTATGTGATTGGCTTTGTTAGCGTGTGAATGTAAAGTGGAACAATGTGTTTTACACTAGTATTATAAAGGCGAAAAATTGTTTTTTTTTTAAGTGGAAAAATCGTTCAATCGCTGTCGACTCTAGGGTGGAGCGGGAGGACAAGTCAGACTTTTACTGACTAAAACACACCTATGTTTTTTCCTTTGCGTTTTAGGGTCTCGGTAACTCTTTCGAACAGTCCCGTAATTCATTATTGCTCGCTAGACACCTTCTCATTGTACCTTTCAAGAATATCGTTTATCTCCTAAATATCTTTCTAACCTATAAGTACAGCCGAACAACCTATTTCATTGATATGCAACTTTCAAACATTGTTCGTCGCTCCACCTAGAGCGCGAGAAGTTATTTCATGATTTCCAACCTTAAAAAAATAAAAAAATAAGTTTATTTATCAACACGATCAGTGAATTTCTATGTATTTACTACATTTATAATGAAGAGTCAGTATTTTATTTAAAAACTTAGGTGGGTAATTCGTTTTTAATTGTTTTGCATACAGCCACTAGTCCATAATTACTTGGTGATTTTAATTTACAGATAGTACGACTGTTGTCTATTAAAATCGCAAAGTTCTAGGCACATTCTAATGTCAATCGTGATATTAGCATACCCCCTGTAAATGCTGGTCATAAAAAAAAATATCAGCTACTGGAATCGCCCTTGAACTTGCTATGTTGAAAGTTAAATAGAAGGCATTAGGTCACAGTGGAAAATTACATGCTTTTTGCCATAATAACACCCCTGTACGTACCTATCTCATTAATAACTTAGGGCAAATATGGATATTCTGAAGGTCACGAAAGGCAAATGGAAATCATATAAATATGCGATGAGTGCTTTATTGCCATCAGTACGAAGTAAAGCTTCGAAACGAAAGCTACAGTATTTAAAAAAATTCAAGAATCTAAAACAATTTCACGATGAGTTTCGCAAACAAAGTTGTCTTGATAACGGGAGCCAGTTCGGGTATAGGAGCGGCTACTGCCATCCTTTTCTCTCATGAAGGCGCTAGCGTAGTTCTAGTAGGAAGAAACGAGATAAAGCTAGCTGAAGTTGCTAAACAATGCGAAGACCCACTTGTCATTAAAGCTGATATTACCGACGAGGAAGACGCAAAGAGGGTTATCGAAGAAACAATCGAACATCATGGGAAGATTGACGTTTTAGTGAACAACGCAGGTATCGTCAGATATGAAAGCATTCTAGACGAGAATGTATTAGAAACTTTTGATGCGCTGATCAATACAAATCTGCGCTCACTTTTTAATATGACTCGCTTAGCTACACCTCATTTAATCGAAACTAAAGGCAACATCATCAACATATCAAGCATTGCTGGAAAAATCATTCCTGATTTAAGATTGGTAGCTTATGGCATATCAAAAGCTGGTGTCGATAACTTCACTAAAGGACTTGCTTTAGAACTATCGAAGTACGGAGTAAGAGTCAATGCTGTCAGTCCAGGGCCAGTTAAAACTGATATCTTGCAGAATGCAGGTGATGAGACGCCTTGGGAGTGTTTTTCTCCATCCATGCCTTTGGGAAAGGTTTGTGAACCTGATGATATAGGGAATCTGGTGCTATTCCTGGCTAGTGATAAGGCTAGCAGCATCACTGGGGTAGATTATGTCTGTGATAATGGGGTGATGTTAAAGTAGTCAGGTACTAAAAGAAGATTTGCGTTGCTGTTTTGTCAATAGTTAAGATTATTTAAGTGAAGAATTAATATTAAGTATTTATGTTTCTTTTTTGCTTCGTACGGTTTGTGCGTTTAGTGAGCGTCAAGTTTAGAAATTATGTTCATCATTTTTTTTTTTATTATTTAACAGAAAGAGTATCGAATCGGCGTTCTCGACAAGTTTTGCTAAGGTAGTCAATACTACAATAAAATGTTCAGTTTCATTTTTACCGAGAACGCGTCTGTGTCAATATTTCCACGTATTTTTTGGTTGCGCAGACCATTGAGATAAAATACTACATCAATTTTTACATCTCAATATTGTTGATGTTATTGTATTCGATTTTAATGTATTGCTTGCGTTGTGATATGTTTTAATTCTGAATGGGTATATTTGACCTAAAAAATATACATTTATTGTCCACGTGCAATCAATTTGTGAATATTTAAAACAGGGCAAGCCACTGAACTTAAGTCGAAAAATCGGCCCTTAATACAATTGTTTCTATGCTTAAAACCAAGATAATTGTGGTATTTTTGTTCCTATGGTATATATTCACTAGCTGCTACCAGCGGCTTCGTCTGCATGATAAGAGAAAAATATCTCAAGGGAACACACTCCCAGTATAAAAAGTGTCGTATATCCTATTACACGACTTGGTCAACCTGTGTACCAAGTTTCAACGAAATTTGTTCAGCTATAGTGTGAAGAAGTAACAAACATACATGATATACATACACACTCATAAACTTTCACCTTTATAATATTAATGTGATGTGTGAATATTTTGTGTAATAGTTAATTGAAGTGCTTCATGTATTATCTATGTCTCTTACTATCTATTGGATATATTCTTTATGCTTTTTTTTATTATAAATATAAACTAGTGCTTGACTGCGATCCCACCTGATGGTAAGCAGTGATGCAATCATTGATGGTGAGGCGCACTAGTTTAAAAAGCCAGTTCACTCCCTTGAAGACTAGATACTACTAGTACTTATCACTACTACAGTGATCATTACATTGTTTTTATGAAAGAAGTAGAAAAAAAATACAAACATCTTCATTGCTTTTGTTGTGTGTTACGCTTAAGTGTTGTCTTCAGAGTTGTAGAATTAAATATGTTCTATGTATTTATATGTGTATATGTCCCTTGGACAGCACTTAGAACTAACGTTTCGATTCTGGAGGAGCTAAACATCAAACAGAGGTTATCGTCGACTGTTCAAGTACGAATCCTCAAATATTTTGGTCACGTTGTTCGCAACGAACACTCCATTGAGCGACTCGTTGTCCACTGACAAGTTGAGGGGAAGCGGTCACGCGGGCGCTCACCTACGCGTTGGACAGACCTCATCAAAACTGCAACACAAACCTCCTTAGTTCAGAGTTCTCGACACGCATCGCGAGGGCCTCACTCGCCAAATGAAAATGCAATATTATCAACTACGACCACTCTGTCAAGAGTGAACGACTAAGGAAGATGTATTTATATATGTAGTAGGTGTTTATATAATAGGTTTGTTCGTTTTATTTATAAGTTTTAAATTTGTACACTGAATCCTGCACTCTATTATGCCCTCTCAGTCAATGGTTTGTTGGAAGAAACTTTAACTTAGAGTTAAGCTCGCCTATGCACAAGAACTCTGTTATTCACATATTATAAGCTTGTTATAGTGCACAATTAGAATTTATTCAAAGAATTAAATAAAGCTTTTAAGTCGTATAATTGTGGAGTTTTGTTTTAATTTAACCCATTTACACTACCGATTTATTTCTAATGCATTACAAGTAGGTGTAAGATTCCAATTTTATTCGAAGAATGAATGTACTAAATACGGGCAGCACAAATCAGGGGCCTTGCCATAACGTGTTAAAATGTCACTCGTGCGAACGAGAAAGAGGGATGAAGCTATATACTCTAGTTTGTTTTTTTTTTAAATCTACACTAATATAATAAAGAGGTGTAGTTTGTTTTTACAAACTTTTATTTAGTTTCACCTGTCCCGATGTTTGTCTGTCATCAAATCTTACAAATTAAATTTGATCCACTTCCCGGTTACCGATTGAGCTGAAATTTTGCATGCGTATGTAAATCAGATGACAATACAATATTATTATGACGTGGAGCTGATCTGATGATGCAACCGGAAGGTGGTTAAATGACACAACTCCATCGAGTTTGGGCTCGTCTGATTCGTCTTGACGAGTATTAATTATACAGATATACTGCGTTATAAAAGCTTGCTATGAAAAAAAAACATTTTCATAAAAACTTGTTTTTATAGTTTCTTTTTTTTTGTAGTAGGTAATCTCTGGAAGTACTGGTCCGATTGCTAAAATTTTTCACCAATAGAAAGCTGTTTTATTCCTGAGTGACATATGCTATATTTTTTCAGTGGCGTGCCTAGGGTTTCAAAATAAGGCAAGCCCAATAAAATTTTAACCAATTTCAAAAAAAGAAAAAATATGCAGCACCAGCAATACAACTTATTAGTGTGCGAACAGCCAACAATCCAACTAGTTTTATACACTGATCTATTAAATTTTCGTTTATGCGATTTACTAGTCTGAGAAATACACAGATTAGGCGTCGGTTTTGAAGAAATTAACTGTTTTTTCTGAGCAAAGTTTAAAGATTTTACCTTATCTTCGCCAATCAAAACTAGAACGCATTTTAAGTCCTCACAAGGTACAATTGCCTCCATTGTTGTAGGTAAGTCACCAAAACAATTGTATCACTGAGAAAATCTAAGAAAACACAAAAAACAACAAAAAACAAAAAATGTTTTCCACTCAAGTAAATGAAACTGAAGTGAGTTGCAAACAGAGTTCCAGTGTTGTCATTTAGTCAATATAAAGTCTCCAGTTATATGAAAAATCTAGCTAAATGTCGCAAATTTTTTATTTTTAATATATTGCTTGAATATTTAATTTCGTTGTTTTAAAAAGTCGCTAGTTTTTATTGTTGCTAAATCTTAAAAAAAGTTTCCAAACTCGTTAAAAATCTCCAAGATCTCACAACGTTGCTAAAACGGCAACACTGCAGAGTTGGCAAGGTGACAAGGTCACGTATACGCGAACAACTTCATACGAATGCCCGGCTTAAATCTTCCATACTGATTGATCTGTAGACGCAAAAGGTCCTAACTCGTTATACGGCACGTCGCCATAGGTGCGAAAGAGACAGAGATAGTATTTGAAAGCCCGGTAAAAGCCGGCGTGTGTAAGCGAGATAGCTATATGTATATGCTGCAAATGCGAAACTCTGCCCGCGAACAATCGCGATGTGTAGTGAGTGTGGCATAATTTGTGTTATTTTGATAAGAATTAAGCGCGCGAACTTTTAAATAGTTCGGGTTTGATATTGATTCTCTATCGAGCATTTTAATAAGGCATGCCGGGCTTCTGGGCTTCTATGAAGGTACCGCCACTGTATTTTTTGTGCGCGGGCGAAGTCGTGGGCAAAAGCTAGTCTAATATAAACTAGTGCTTGACTGCGATCCCACCTGATGGTAAGTAGTAATGCAATCGTTAGGCGCAATTGTTAGACGCACTAGTTTATTAAGAGCCTATTCACTCTAGGCTTGAAGACACCCTAACACACCCACTTAAGCCCTTTAAGTATTGGTACTAATTAAAAATTAGTGGTGTATACATATATACAATATATATATCATGTGTTACACAATTAAATGGAAGCGAAAAAAAAAGAATAGAATAAACCTTTATTTAGCGAAGGAAGAAATCAAATTTGGCAGTACCAGAGTAATATTAGAGAGAAAGGTAATGTTTTTTGACAAGGTTTTTAAAAGAACCTAGCGACTGGGCTTGTCTAATTCTATAGCGGTAAAGTTTGTTTTTTTTTGTTTTTTTTTTTTTTGGGAGCAGTGGTGGCCGAGTGGTAACGGCTCCGACTTACGAGTTGTAGGTCGCGGCTTCAAACCCAGCCAGGCGCATTACTTTGTGTAATTTAATTCATCACCACTGCTCTCAAAATGGTGAAAGAAACGCCCAAGTCCTAGAACAAAAAATTCGAAGACACGTGACATTCACCTACCCGCAGTGGGTCCGCGTGGTGGTTTACGGCCCATTCCCTCTCCTAGACTTAGACCATGACGTTTAAAGTAAGATTGTTTTAATCTTGTTTCGGTGTGGGTAAGAGACAGAGCTATACAGGTTGTCTAGCGCCATGGACGTCATGGTAACCCCGCTAGAAAGAGTCCCAGCAGTGGGAACACTAAAAAGGCTGATTATGTATGTATTATGTATTTTTTTTGTTTATAGGAGGTACTCTAAAAATACTGGTTGATTGCTAAAATATTTTCACAGATAAAAGCTACTCAGAAAATAAGAAAAAATAAAACAATAAATACTTACACATACCTCTGGTCTTACTCTGCTTACTAGGCGAGCCGCTGCTGGATCTTTTCGCAGGGCTAAGGCTGGAGCTGGTCTTGACGCTCTTGGAGGGGCTGCTGGCGCTGAGGCTGGTGTCGGACGAGCTGCACTGCCCGTTGGCGCTGTTGGTCAGCACGAGGCCGTTGGAAGTCTGCTGGATTGATGCTGGTAGGACGCTCGTCAGGTTCACGTTGTTTATTGGCATTTGCGTTGATGTTTGTGGATCTGTGGATGAAATAGGTTGGTTACGTTATTCTTATTCTTATATTCTTTTTTGTACATAACTTTAAAAATTATAAATAATAATAATATTCCACTTATGGAAGAAAAAAACGTTTTGCGCCGACCCCAAATAAGATGGGACAAGGGCAGGAAGAAGAAGAAGAAGAATAATATTCCACAACTATCACAGAACGCCGTCTAGTCTCGAGCTAAGCAGAGCTTGTGTTATGACTACTAGACAACTGATAAACATACTTATATATTTTTATATATTATAGATAAATTACACCCAGACACAGAATAAATGATAGTGCTCATCACGTAAACATTTGCCCTGGGTGGGAATCGAACCCACGACCTTTGGCATAGCAGTCAGGGCCACTTACCACTAGACCAACAGGCCAGTAAAAATAGCAAGACAGCCGATGTACACAGGCGAGCTTAACCCAAAATTGGATTATTATTACTTTTTTTAAATGTGGTAAATCATTAAATGACACCTTTAGGGTCTGGGCGGAGTCAAAGGGAGTTTCCATAGAACAGAAACTATTCCGTGGGAATGTCAGACTTTTACTGACTTGTGTTCCTTCAGTTGCTCTTTGCGAGGGCTACGGTAACTCTTTCGAAAAAATCGCGCAGTCCTGACAGGACGATATTATTACTAAGTGTATGTCTTCTGAAGAGTGGAATTGACCTTCAGGCGATAATATTCACAATCTACACTAATATTATAAACAGGTAAAATTAGTTTTTTTGTTTGTAGGAGTAAAAGCTCTTGAAAAAGTGCTTGTCCAATTGCAATTTTTTTTTACCGACAGAAATATGCTTTATTCCGGAGTGACATAGGCTATCTATATATAGGGTGACTGGCAATTAGTGTATGATACTTAAACACGTGATTGTGCTCATGATAACAAACAATTTTTATTATGAGAGCAAAGCCGAAATCGCGAAAAAAAATATCGGCTGTTCAGTACATTAGGCAAACATATTATTATAGTATTGAACAGCTCATATTTTTTCGCGATTTCAGGTTTGTGAAGTTTGGTAGGGTAGATTAGGATAGGGTAGAGTAGGGAAGAGTGGGAGCGAAGCCGCGCGGGCAAAAGCTAGTATTGCATACACGCGGGCGAAGCCGTAGGCAAAAACTAGTAATAAATATTTGAATATGTTTAAAACTTCATCGCAATTTCATTTTAACGACTTCTAATGTTTTTTTTTTTTACTCCGTTAGTAGGTTGAGTTGTCTGACAATTCGCCGGTACACGGCATCGATCTTATTTGTTTTATAACATAACACTTACTGAAAATAGGGTTCACGTTGACGAGCTGGTGGTGTGGCGTATTGTGGACGGTGACGCCCATGGACTCCTCGCCGTCCGACGAGTCGTCTGACGAGTCGCCGGTAAACGGCATCGATCTTATTTGACTAGCACGCTGGAACAAGATAAAACCAATATTAGCTGTTGTAAATGTTGAAGGCACCAGGCCATGTGGTAGATCACCAATGAGATGTACAGACCAGCCCCCTAGTCAAGTTACAACCGTTTCTCTTACGTCGAACGCCTCGAGTTGGCCACACCCCCGTTTCTTTTGTTCTGACCACGTGACTGAGAGTTGAGATGACGCTCATTTCCGAACATTTAGAGTTTTCTACTAGCGTTATCGATTGCAGATTATCAACTTGGTTATGCGTACAGATCAAGGCCGCAGCTAAGTGCTCGATGTGAATAGTAATTAATGGTCAAAGTAAAACGATAACTAGCCAGCTATTTCATACGAAAAACAACTTAATAGTATTTGTTATGTAAGCACTTTAGTGGTCATTATTACGTGTATTCACTTGTATATGTATCCCGCTCACTCGCTAGCTGGCGGCTGTTGATTTTGTATCTCCTTCAGGTCTCTCATTCTCAGGCAGCGCGCTCGGTTCGCGAAGAAGTGTTCCAGTGTTCCAAATGATGCATTTGGAACATCACTGTTGTTCTAATTTTTCGGAACACCAAAATGTATCGGAACAGTGAGTCGGTTCATTATATTTACACAAGCCTATACCGTGAGCCTCCTCCTCCTCCTCGTATTCCTCATCACTAAGGGTCGTGAAGTTCCCACTGAATTAGCTTCTTATTGATGTTATCTCGCCATTTGTGACGGTTCTTAGCGTCATGAAGTGCGACGTGCAATTGGGTGTCAAGTGAAACGGACCAGATCTGCCCATCTTATTGGGCTGCCGTGAGCCCTAGTGGTCTTCAATTCATCCAACCTTCCCCTCTCCAGAAGCAGACGAGGTTTTCCAGTTCATTCAGTGTCTATGAGAGAATTCGGTGATCCCACGTATCTATCACAAACATATCAAATCTATGACGTCACTTACCCCTTTGACAGTGGCGTAGACGGGGACGGATATATCCTGGTAGCTGGTGGACTCGTGCATGGGTCGAGGACACGGAGGGGGACTTAACTCTTCTTGTACCGATTGCTGGAGGCCGTCGTCTGCCACCTGGGAAAGTAAGGAGAGTTATTAAACTTTGACGGCATAAGATACTCAGTAGTCATTGTGTGATAAACTATAGGGTAAAAAACAAACGGTAGATAGGGCCTTGATAGGGAAACAAGGAACTACTACATGGGAAAATTACAGTTGTACTAATATTATATAGGCGAAAGTTTGTGTGGATTTTTGTCTTTGTTATTTCTCACGCTCAGACAGCCAAATGAATTTGGATGTTTGGCACACGGGCAGACCATGTCTGCTGCATATTCCCTGCTTATTACTGCTTATTATTATTATCATTCATATTCACTACTAAACATCTATACTTATAAAAAGTTGGAGTCTCTGTTTGTTATATTGAAATAACCGCTTTTTACTACATGCATATGAATATATGTATACACAGTACATACACCAAAATTTTTTTTTTTAATTTTAGTCTGTCTGTCTGTTTATTCCGGCTAATCTCTGAAATGGCTGGACCGATTTTGATGGGACTCTTTTTGGCAGGTAGCTGATGTTATAAGGAGTAACTGAGGCTATTTTATTTTAGAAAAAATAAATTCGTAATCCTGCCCCCCTAGCCAAGTTACAACCGTTTCGATTGCGCCGAACGCTTCGATTTGGCCGCGCCACCAATTCTTTTGTTCTGATCACGTGACTGAGCGTTGAGATGACGTCATTCCCGTACATTTGAACCTTTCTGCAAGCGTTAACGATTGCAGATTAACAACTTGGCTAGGGGTACTGTAGTCCACGCGAACAAAGTCGCGGGCACAGCTAGTCTTACATAAAAAAAAAACATTTTTAAACTTTATTTTTAAGCGTTTTATTTTACTTTTAGGTGTATTTAAGTAAATATTGTAGAAGTCTGTATTGTGGGGACGTTTACAAAACACGCATGAAAACTCACATCTACAAACACGATAAGAGATTATATTGTTACGTACGTGGGTAATCAAATGCCGATTTACTGACGAGAGAACTTTATTTACCACAAACAATAACAAATTAGTCCAGTCAACAATAATCCGAATCGCAATTAACACTAGAGTACCGTTACACTATCGCCTAAGTCGTTGATAAAAATCACTTCGAGTACTAGGGTAGTTCGCTCTTGATCGCAGTCGAAATCACAACTGACTCGCTTCCGGCCGGGGGCCCGTATTTATATGCGGAGCCAAGAAAATTCTAGATACCGACGTCCCCGGATCTATCCAGAATTCCAGAACAATTGAATCGCTTCTCGAAGTCATAAATCATTTTTATTTCTCGTAATAATAAAAGTCACGTTCATGCGAATTTCGACTCTATTGTTAACATCGGAGAGTACAAATTCCCTTACGGTTTAGATAATACCTATTACTACATGTACCTTGGTAGGTAGGTACCTTGTGGATGTTTCGAGATTTTTCCAAGTCTGTCTAAGCAAAACTACTCTAGACCTTTCGAACAGCAATGCGTTTTAATTATTACGTGCCACTCGTTATTTTCTCGGAGATATGGCGTGTTCACGTTTAGTGGCGTAACAGTGCCCCCCTCTTAGTCATGCTCGTCCCGAGCATTATTAGATCCGTGATACGGGGCCAATCTATCCACATGAACAACCTTGGGTTTCCCTCTTAGCCCTTTCTTGATGCGGTAGGTCACGTCATTAATCCTTTTTAACACGGTGTAAGGTCCCTCCCATCGAGCTTGGAGTTTCGGCGACTTCCCTTTCCGTCGAAGCGGGTTGTGGAGCCAGACCAGTGTACCCTCCTCAAATCCCTTGGCATTGGCATTACGGTCGTATCTGGTTTTCATTTTTACGCTGGTGTTCATGCTATTCTCACGAACTCGTTTATGCACTTCGTCCAATTGATCTTGAAGGTCACTTACGTAGTCCGTAACTGGCTTAGTCTTGTCAGGTGGCACGCCAGTTATGGCATCGACCGGGAGTCTCATCTCTCTGCCGAAATTCACTCTTGCTGGGGTATGTCCCGTGCTATCATGCACTGCCGATCGGTAAGACATCAGAAATAGTGGAATATACCGGTCCCAGTCCTTCTGATGGTCATCGACAACCTTAGCCAGGTGATTCTCCAGGGTTTGGTTAAACCTCTCCACCATTCCGTCCGACTGAGGGTGCGCTGGTGTTGTGCGTGTCTTATAAATTCCCAGAAGAGTACACATTTCCTGGAACAGCGCAGATTCGAAGTTACGGCCTTGATCGGAATGGATTTCCAAAGGTGCGCCATACCGACATACTACTTCGTCGACCACCTTCTTCGCCACTGTCGTCGCTTCCTGATTGGGTATGGCGAAGACTTCGGGCCACTTTGTAAAATAGTCCTGGATCACCACTATGTACTTGTTTCCGTCATTTGTAACTGGAAAAGGTCCAGCGACGTCGATAGCGATGCGTTCCCATGGGGCTCCCACATTGTACAGCTGAAGCCTGCCCCTGCTCCTGGTCTGTGGTCCTTTCACAGATGCGCACGCTGTACATTTCCGACACCATTGCTCTATGTCATCTCTACAATTGAGCCAGTAATACCGCTGTCTCACTTTCAGTAGAGTTTTCTTGATTCCCAGGTGTCCTCCAGAAGCACCATCGTGTATTTCCTGTAGCAGGGGGACTACTTCGCATCGTGGTACTATCACTTGTGTGGTCACCTCCTTGCCATCGTTCGATTCCCATTTCCTACAAAGCACATCATTTTCTAGGACTAAACTGTCCCACTGTGCCCAGTAGCTCTTAGTTACGGGACTGTGTGACGATACTTCACTCCACTGGGGCCTAGTTCCGCTACGCTTCCAGTCCAGTATAGGTCGAATATCGTCATCTTCTTCCTGGGACTTCTTGAAGTTGCTTTCAGCCCTAATTAAATTGACGCGTTCTCGGGCTTCATTCTGCTGGCAGTGTCTGCAGTCATCATTACATGGACGTCGCGACAGGGCGTCAGCATTATTATGCCCTTTTCCACTGCGATGTTCCGTCACAAAGTCAAACTCCTGCAGCTGCTCGAGCCATCTTGCAACTTGGCCCTCAGGGTTTTTAAATTGTAGAAGCCATTTCAATGCAGCGTGATCCGTCCTCAACGTAAATTGTCTTCCTATGAGGTACTTGTGGAAATGCTGCAAGGTTTTTACCACAGCCAGCAGTTCTCGTCGAGTCACGCAGTAGTTCCTTTCTGGCTTTGAAAGTGCCTTACTGAAGTAAGCGATTACGACCTGTCTGTCACCCTGCACTTGGGACAACACTCCACCAATTCCCGTGTTGCTGGCATCGGTATCAACGACAAATCTTCCGTCTCTGCTCGGATACCCCAGTATAGGCGCTTCACATAGCCGTTGCTTTAGCTCGTCGAATGCTGACTCACAGTTCTTGTCCCAAATAAAATCTCGTTTATCCTCGGTCAGCTGATGTAGAGGTTTTGCAATGTCCGAAAAATTCTTGACAAACCGCCTGTAGTATGTGCACAACCCTAGAAATGCACGTACTTCCGTTTTGTTCTTTGGAACCGGCCACTGTTGGACTGCCTTTATCTTCTCAGGGTCGGTTCTCACCCCGTCAGCGGAAATAACATGTCCTAGGTAGCTGACCTCCTTCTTGAACAGGGCGCACTTCTTTGGGCTTAGTTTTAGATTAGCCCCTTGTATCCTGGTGAACACTTTCTCCATATTCCTCAGGTTTTCCTTAAAAGTGCGACCCATTATAATGACGTCATCCAAATATACCAGACAGACGTCACCAAGAAGGCCCACCATGACTCTCTCCATGAGGCGTTCAAACGTCGCTGGAGCGTTGCATAACCCAAAAGGCATGACGTTAAATTGCCACAGGCCGCTGCCAATACCCGTACTGAACGCTGTCTTTTCTTTATCTTTCTCGCTGATTTCCACTTGCCAGTAGCCACTTTTCAAATCAATGGTCGAAAACCACTTCATGCCACTGAGCATATCCAGCGTATCGTCTATCCTTGGTAAGGGATAACTGTCCTTCTTCGTCACATTATTTAGCATTCTGTAGTCCACACAGAATCTGGTGCTGCCGTCCTTCTTCTTCACCAGAACGACTGGAGAAGACCATGGACTCGTAGAAGGCTCAATTATTCCATTATCAGCCATGTCCTTTACCATTTCTGCTACCTCAGATTCCTTAGCCCAGGGTATGCGGCGCGGTCTCTGTTTAATTGGTCTCGCATCACCTGTATCTATCTCATGCTTGACGAGACCTGTTCTCCCGCAGTCTTTTCCCGTTGCAAAGATATCTCGAAACCGTAGCAGAAATTCCCTTGCTTGCTGTAGTTCCGAAGTCGATAAGTTGCTCTTAGAATTTTCCAGAAGTTGCTGGATGTGATCAGTTTCGACTTTGTTCGTGTCTTGCTTTGCTGGAGATTTATTGATTTGACGGAGATACTGAACTTCTTCACATCTCCCAACAACACTGTTTTTCTTCAGTTGGACCTCTTCTCTCCCAAGGTTCACAATCCTGACCTTGGATTTCCCTGTCGTCATAACTAATGTCCTCGCGGTGATGATCTCCGGGTGCCGGCCAGTATCCTCTACCAAAACACATCTTGTTTGTCTGATTTTCTTGGGAAACTTTACTTCGACTAAGGTTTCTGTTCTCGGAGCCAGTGTAGTATTCTTTAAACAGTAGAGGTTGCATGAGTTAATTCCTCGCAGGAAGACTTCTTGATCTGGGAATTTCAATACTCCCCTGTCGATATCTAAAATACATCGGTTATTCCGCAAGAAGTCGAGACCCAGTATGCAATCGTCGGTAATATTCGCAATTAACGCAGGATGGATATACACTTGATCACCGATTTTGATCTCAATTTCTGTATCACCGAGGACGGAGACTGGCTGGCCGGTTGCTGTCTGAAGTCGGCAGGATGGAGACTCCCTTTGCCACAAGATGGTGCGTTTCAGCAACTCAGGTCTTATAACAGTCCGTGACGCCCCCGTGTCAATGGTAAAATTGCAAGCCCGATGATTCAGCGTCCCTTCGATGATCAAACTATTTCCGTTGTGAACTTGATTGATGGTGATGGTTGGGGCCTTCAGTTGACCAGCCAGCACCCGCCCCGCGGCCCTGGCGACATTTAGTTTAACGACTCCTCGTTAACTTGAGTTCCGGAGTCCACACTCCCCCTCTTCCTCTTAGGGCAATCGGTACGAATGTGCCCTTTTTCTCCACACCCGTAACACGTCGGCATATAGCGGGACTTTGCCGAAGAAGCAGCTACCGCTTCTCGTTGACGTGGTTGCACTGACGGCGAGGCCACCACTTCCCGAACTCTGTGCGTGCGTGAATCTTGTCGTACGGCTTCCACTTCCAAAGCGTGAGCCATCGCACTCTTTAGAGTTTGGTGGTGTCCAAGTCGCACCGTAGCCCTGACTTCAGTATCCCGTAGACCGTCGATGAATGCTTGCACCAGATTCACTTCCACCAACTCTGGTGCCATCGACATGTATGCACGCCGGACCAGCCGTTCAACCTCGACTCCCCACTGCTGGAGGCTCTCGTTCGACCTCTGCGTTCTCTCGCGTAACTGCGCGCGGAAAACGTGCTCGAGGTGTTTGTCTCCATAACGAGTGTCCAGTCCCTCCATGAGACGCTCCAATGTCCTGCCGTCCGCAGGGAGGTTCTCTAGGACTAGCAGGGCGTCCCCTCGTAGAGCCAAAGTTAATGCCGCAAAAGACTGCTTATCATCCCAGCGGTTTGTTTCGACCAATGTCTCGAATTGGTACTTAAATGCCGTCCAGGAAGACGTGCCATCAAAACGCGGCACATCAAATTTTGCGGCAGATGCACAGGGGGTGTGCGATGATGAGCCGACAGCAACGGGTTCGCGTGCTTCGAGCTTGATAATTTTTTTGTTGATGTCCAGCAGGCTTGTTTCGAGGCTATCAGCTCGGGCAGAAACCTCCTTGACCTCTACGGTGAGATTCTTTACCTTCTCGCCCAACGTAACGAGACCGTGATCGATCTTATCGAGGATTAGGTTCTGCTTAGCCTCCTGTTCGCGGCGAGCAGCTTCTTGATTAGCCGCGATGAGGTCCTGGAGCTTGCGCTGGTTGGTCTCCTGTTCGCGGCGAGCTTCTTCCTGGTTCGCTGCGATTAGGTCCTGAAGCTTACGCTGGTTGGCCTCTTGTTCGCGGCGAGCAGCTTCCATACTAGCTTGCATGGCGGCCAACACCGCAGCGAGGTTCAATTCCGAGGATGGTCCTGTTGGCGCCTCAGCAGCTTCTGTTGCTACCATACCAGCCTGATCTTCCTCCTCCATACGATGACGCGCAGCATCCATCTCCATTTGCCTTCTTGTTCGTGGTCGCTGTTCGTCGTCTCTCGGTGTTAGTGGCATTTCACTTCTGACACCAGTTGTTACGTACGTGGGTAATCAAATGCCGATTTACTGACGAGAGAACTTTATTTACCACAAACAATAACAAATTAGTCCAGTCAACAATAATCCGAATCGCAATTAACACTAGAGTACCGTTACACTATCGCCTAAGTCGTTGATAAAAATCACTTCGAGTACTAGGGTAGTTCGCTCTTGATCGCAGTCGAAATCACAACTGTCTCGCTTCCGGCCGGGGGCCCGTATTTATATGCGGAGCCAAGAAAATTCTAGATACCGACGTTCCCGGATCTATCCAGAATTCCAGAACAATTGAATCGCTTCTCGAAGTCATAAATCATTTTTATTTCTCGTAATAATAAAAGTCACGTTCATGCGAATTTCGACTCTATTGTTAACATCGGAGAGTACAAATTCCCTTACGGTTTAGATAATACCTATTACTACATGTACCTTGGTAGGTAGGTACCTTGTGGATGTTTCGAGATTTTTCCAAGTCTGTCTAAGCAAAACTACTCTAGACCTTTCGAACAGCAATGCGTTTTAATTATTACGTGCCACTCGTTATTTTCTCGGAGATATGGCGTGTTCACGTTTAGTGGCGTAACAATATGTATGTATTGTGAGAGTGTGTATTTTTGTTACACCTTCACACTTAAATAGCTGAACAGGTTTAAAAGAAACTGACCCACAGTTAGACCACGTCCTGGAATAAGACATAGAGTACTTATCCCGAAAGAATATTCCCATGGGTTAATTTTCTGGTAGAAGCTAGTTGTTTATAATTATTACCTGGTAGATTTTAGCCTCCCAGCTCGGAAACCTGTGCAGTGGCGGCGTGGGTGGGCGAGGTTGCTCCGAGGTGGAACTGTCACCGGTGGACGAACCGCCGCGACTGTTGCCTTGGACTATTACGTTAACTGCCCCTTGCCACGCTGGAGTACGCTCTGAAACAGATATCGAATTGAGATTTCTTTAACATTGTTCTAAGAATTTTGTTTCAAATCGAAAGTATATAATATAATATAATATTCCACAACTATCACACAACGCCGTCTAGTCTCAAGCTAAGCAGAGCTTGTGTTATGGGTACTACACAACTGATAAACATACTTATATATTTCTAAATACATACATATTATAGATAAATTACACCCAGACACAGAACAAATGATTGTGCTCATCCCACAAACATTTGTCCTGGGTGGGAATCGAACCCACGACCTCCGGCATAGCAGTCAGGGTCACTAACCACTAGGCCAACAGGCCAGTCGATGTAGATGCCAGTATGTATCACTGTTGACTTATAGAACCACTAATAAGAAACGTTTACTTTTGGTAAATGGTAAATAGTTGAATTAATATGTAACTGACCTCTGCTGGGTGTATAAATTTCAGCATAGTCGTGCGTGGTGTCACCATCAGTAGAAGTATTTGGCGTTGTTGGTAGCACCACTAAGTTTTCTACGGCAGCCTGGAACAAAGAAGGATTATAGTTAGAGTTTTAGTTAGTTTTTATGCGCCCACCTTATTGTCTCTGCACCACCCTAGGTGGACTGGCCTATGTATGACCTATGTACTTTGTGTTGCAGGAAGATTAAATAAATAATTTAAACTCAAAAACTCATACTGGGGCCAGGGTTATCCGAAAGAGCGCTCGAGCTCCGGTATGGCTAGAAGGAACGGGGTGGGTCTTTTAGTCAGTAAGAGTCTGACACTATCTCTCGCTGCGCCCAAAAGCGAGGGATGTCAATGCATGATTTTTTCCCACCATAAAAAAAATATGGACCGATTTTAAAAATTCTATCACTAGGCTAGGTTATCCCGGGAATATGTCCCCATGGGATAACTTTCTATGTTCACGCGGGCGAAAACGTTAATAGAATCTGCTATAAAGACCAAAATACTCACAGCCAAGTCATCAGCCATTAAACTGGCGGTTGTCTTCTCGTCCATAGTCCTGTTCATGGTGTTAAGGACGGGAGGGTTGGCAGCGTTCACGTTATTCGCTATGTTGGTAGTACCGATGGATAGGTTCCTTCTGTGTCGGACTGGTGTACTGTAGTGAGGTTCTGAAGAGTTTATCGGTAACTGTGGAGTTTGAAAAAAGAATTTTAGAATATTTTCGCTTATTTATTTATCTTATTTAGCTTATTTTTATGTACACCTATACACTTAAAAATGAAAAGAACAAATACAGATAGAAGAGTACAAAGGTACAGATACCGGCACGGATCTTGAGCGCTGGCTTCAAGTTGCGTAGAAGTACAATATCGGGTCTCTATAGTGGTGCGATGTGAAACGCGGGAGCGGGGAATGTCAGTGATTGGCTCGCCACGCATCGTGTCATAGACGTCACTCGTGATTCGATCCCTGCGCTTGCTGCATGTATCTAACAACGACGACGATTGGCTCGCCAATGTATGGAATGCGCAAAGCGATCCCCACTCTGACGCCGAGCGCTCAAGATTCGTACCAGTACTTATACTGCTTATTTGAAATGAAATTTCTTCCAGCAGATCCACCTTCGTTGTTACGGTACTTAAAGGACGTTGAAAGCTTCACTATGATATTGAAAATAAAATATTTGAGACTTTCTTCTTTTTTAACGACAGTTGTGTATTTCGTCCTATAAAATATTATTACCACATTTAAAAATAATAATTGAAAATAAAAAATTTTAAGCGTGAATACGGTATTACACGGTACGTTATTACGGTATTTGCTTTATTTTTCGAGACGACAAGCGATTGTCGATAAAAAAGAAAAACGACTCATTTAGATGTAAAAAGTAGAAAAGACTTAATTAGAGACCATTTGATTTGGTTCTTTATTATGTTTTATGGCTCTTTATAACATTTTTTTATCATTATTTTGTTAGGTTAGTTTATCTTTGGTTACTTATTTCTGCACTCAGTCCATGATGGACCCTTGTATACATATGAGCCTACATACAATAGTCCAGTAGAGGCCTTAGTTGTGGTGAGTTAGTGTGAAAATGTAAGATGACAAGGCAGGATAATTATCCTGCTGGCCTAGCAATAGCCTTAATTATTTCATAAATACATTTTGTTAGCTTGACAATTAACAAAATGGACAATTTCGCAAATTAACGATCACTTCTTTTTTTGTTAAGTATTTACTTGCTAATAACAACGAAAATAGAAAAATATAACAGTCAGTTTTACAAAAACTGTCGTTACAAAACACAACACATAGGACAAAATCTATACCTTTTTAAATCTTTAAAGAAATTACCTAGATTAAAGTTGTATAACAGTGAGACATGACAACATTGTGCAATAAAAAATAACAGCCTAGCAAAGTGATAGGTACTAGGAATAGCAAAAATTAATTTTAACATTAATGAGTATAACGAAAAGCTGCAGCTGTTCCACATGACATTACGACAGTAAATATAAAAATCTTTGTATCTTTTTTCTCTGTACACTAGTGAAACATTTACGTGTGCACGCCTTTATATGCCACACAGGTAGACAGAACTGACCCACCAGGGCTGCGGGATTGTTTGTTACGGCCTGTTCATGATCTTGCCATTGTGAGCGGTAGCTAAGCGGGGCGGCGAGCGATAAGAACAAAAGTATGTAAATATTTGAAGCACGTCACGAGACTCCGCTCATAGCACCGCGCACCCGCTCACCAATACCGCCCCGCTCGCCGCGTCGCTCACTGCAGTCGTGAACAGACCGTAATAGCTACTGCAGCCCTGGTACGCGAATGCACCTGAAGGAACATAGGTTTTCAGTCAGTAAATATCTGACACTGCTTCTCGCTCCACTCAAGAGTGGAAGAAGTTATTTGAAGATGGACCCTCAAAGAAATAAAAGGAAAAGGTTGACAAAAACACCTAGTTGTATGTGCAAGCTATGAAACTAACAGGTTCAACATAAATTTGACCTAAAACACATAACATTTAGTGCAATTAAAAATTAAACATTTATAGCTTAGCAAAGTGAAATATGGCAAAGTAATTTTTTTGCAAAATTCTAGCCCTAAAGGCAACATCGAACTACCTGGGGCCCCTCTAGGCTCTCTGATCGTCGTCTGTTTGCGGCTAAGAGGCTTGATGTGGCTCGAGGAGAACCTTCATCGGTCCTCACTTCTAGAGAAAGGCTCGCTCGAGTTGGTAAGAACTGAGGAATGGGGAAGAAAATTTGCATAATGTCCATAGTAGGAGAGAACACGTAGAGTATTATTTATTTTTTTAAGAGCTTTCATATTATGGTAGTCTTATATTATAAGTTTTGAAGTAATTGTTTTTAGTCTGTAAGTATTCAATGAATACTTACTCAAAACAATGCTTTGAAATTTTATGTTTTTTGTACCCATTCAAATTAGAATATAGTGTTTGAAGATTCAAAGCATTTTATTTCATATAAACCATTTGCAGGCATTTTTAAAATGTCAAGAAGCCGTCAGTCAAAAAAATTATGCTAATTACACATTCCAAAGTGTAGATCTCTATGGAGAAGAATATGCAAGGAACTTCATGGATATGTTTTTCTCTTTTTAGAAGCTTTATAACTTATAGATTAATATTTAACTGGGCAGTCACCTCATGTTTTAAAGGTCACAACATTTTATTGTTTCATGTATTAATTAACTTACCATTAAAATAGCTGTTTGGGTTAATTTTTACAATAAAACTATCATTATTCTTACGATAATGATGACTCATTCCAATTGAGATTGAATGGTTAAGCCATCTTGAATTTTTTTTTTTTTTTTTTGTTTTAATGAATTTAGCTTTTAAAGTATCATGTTAGATGTTTGTAAGCTTTAATCAGCATCAAGCACTTTACATAACAATGGAGGTACAGCCTGGATTCAACAATGATCGGCTTGAGATGTTATGATTGCAATAGTAATGTTGTGTTAACCTTTTGAATGTCTTATGTTACACAGTTCGACATAAGCAATTGTCTTTCTATTGTGTCTCTAATTACGGCATTCAAAGAGTTAATTATGTAAATGTTAATGAATTTACCACCTAATTACCTATATTGTTATTATATTTTAAATAGAATGTCAACTTGTTAGATATTTAATTCTTCAAATGGATTGTTTCAACGGATCCCAAGAACAAAATTATATATGAAAAACTAAAAATTTATGGTAAGATGGTTTGGCAGTTATGTGTAAATAATTTCAATAAGCAAAACGATATTAAACACAGCAATAATAGTGCCATACAGTTTTTAGTATATACAATTGGAATATGTAATCAAATACATTTAGTCTTATTTTTCAATATGATTTAGTTCTTGTGACCCGTTGGTCTGTTAAACAAATTAAATTAATTACGTGTATATGTACGGATTAAAACTTACAGTGCAATTCCTGCTCCCTGAAGCCGCGATATGATTCCTAAGCAGTTCCAGTTGCTGATTGCAGCGGTCGTTCTGTTCCCGTAGTTGCTGGTTCTGTTGTTCAAGCTCCCGAAGCTTGTTGGTCACCCACTCCTTGATCCGGGCGGCCTTGGCTTCCACTTGCTTCGCGTCCTGGAGTCTTAGCTGCTTCTGTCGACAGTATGCCTTAAGTTGTAGCAATTTGAAAGGTATGTAATACGAAATACAAAGCAAGTAGAATCAATTTGTAAACTGAAATTAGGTAATATTTGGAATGACTTCAAAAACTTTGTGAGTTTTACTTTCTAATTGAAAACTAGCAGCAGATCTTCACTATCAACGAAAATTGTCGAAAGTTTAAAAATAGTATTGTGAGTCTTTATTTATTGCTTTAATATTAAAATGAAAGTAAGAGGTCAGAAAATATAAGACCTAGGTGTCAGCAAAGGAAATTAAATGTTTTCAGACTTTTTACACATTAGGATTTTGTCAAGATTGATGATTTTTTATATCTATACCTACTTAAACAGTTAGGTAGAGCTAAAATAAACTTTTTAGACTGAATATAACTTTATTAATAGAAAACTTATAAGAATTCAGCGTAAAGCTTGAAATAAAGTAAGTTACGAAGTATAAGCTTGAATTTTGAATGGAGGTGGACGTAAATTATTCAAATAGTTCGAAAAACAAAGCTTTTCACAATTTACCTGCATTTTGTTTACTGTTAGCACTTTTTATACACATGTCTATTCTCACAACATATTTTGATTTGTACAACACGGAAAGTTATTCTATTTGACACCATAAGACATTTGTGCGCTAAAAACATCTTGCAATCACACTGTTTCATTTATTAATTTAATTTAATTTACTAAAAAGAATTTGTTTACGCTTTGTTTGTAATTTTACGTCATAGTGACACTTCTAAGTTCAAGTCTATACGTCTATGGTTCGGTTCAACGTCAAGTTATAGAACCGGTTGTGACGACACAGTCCCGTAGCTAGAGCAACAAAAAATATTTAGTCGCATTCGCGTTCGTTATTTTCTATAAATAGGTTTTATAACTTGTCATAAACCTTTAAACTTTGATTACAAAGAGATTAGGAAATGTTTAATAAAAATAAGTCAACCTGACTTATTATATAATAAAAATTTTCAAACGTTGAGAAACATTTCAGAAAGTCACGTTTTTTGTTTCATTATATTTAACGTTTAGCTGTTTTGACATTGCTCTGGAACAAAGGCAAAAAAGACACGACTTACCACTCCGCCCAAGATCGCGAGAAGTCATTAAATAATTTCCCACCGAAAAAAAAAGCTAGTTTGAAATGACCTACTTCCCATAATCGTTTTTTAGGCAGGATAAAGTCATACCTGTTCTTCTATTTGGCCTTCTAGCCGCGTAATGGCCCGGGGTGCACCATCAGTGCCCGCTGGCCAATCGCACAGCCGCTGCTCCATGGCGCGGACCTGTAACAAAAGCAAATAACATTATAAGTAAATTAACACCATAACAGGAACATTCTATTCTTAGAAAGTTATAAGTCATATGTTACTTTCAAAGGATTAACCTCTCAGCTTGATAGACTTATAAAACGTGACGTGTGAAATTCATACCAGCCAGAGTACAGTTCGAAATAGCATTTCAACCCTGCAATAAGCAGCTTATGTTTAAGCTGTCGCAATAAAACCGACCGTAACATGCCGCAGCTACAGGGCCGGGACAAAACCACGAGATTTAAAACCAAGCCACGATGTTGCAACTGTTATGTTGGGATAGATAAGTATCAAAGCATTGTGGTGGCTAGTTTCATGCGTGACTAACCACATTAGACCTGATATTGTGGTGTATTGTTGGTATAATATTGCACAATACCTGGAAACAGGATTTAAAATTGCATTCTTTTGATATTACTCTCCAAAAAAATGTCTATCCTTTCTGCGTAAAATTTTTATAATAGGTAAATCCCATTCTAGATTCCATTTTGTACCTGCAACTACATCTAAAGGCAATCTTTCTAGCGCTGCAGGTATGTTCGAAAATCTTATTGTAGCCCTAGAACACAAAACTAACTGAACGTACGCCGGTGAGTTTTGATTAGTGACGTAGGCCGTCTTGCTCTACTCTTGGCGGGAGAAGTTATTTCATGATGTTCCAAATAAAAAACGTAATCTTCCAAAACCGCAATATTATAATTAATTCATTAAACTCCAAGCGGACGCCAGTGTTCGCTTTCTCGTTGTCTTTCTATTGTTAATAGTTACGGTATTCGAAAGGACTACTCTATAATCAAAACTCAAGTCAGTCAAATCAAAACAAATAGTACGGATAGTATCGAGTACAAAGAGCGTGAATCTCTTGGCCTTTTATTATAAAATGTGTAGACTAGGAAGCACGCACATCCAAACATGTTGAGTAGATTAATCCAATCACGAAGTAGGGATTAACTAGTATTACTTTGAATTGAAACAACGGTTATCCGATACAGGAAGGATTATCGTCACCTCCACCCTATTTAACTTGCGACCGATATTGCTATTGATTAAGCTAAGGAAATAAAGCAGCTTTTTTGGATGACTTGCTTCTGCCCACGGCATTGCCCGCATAAAATGTATTTCTATCATAGAACTTACAAACTGGTGAGAAAAGTATCTTATGTCTTGATTTAAGTAGGTTATTGCGCTTTAGACTTGAAAAAAAATAACAAGTCGACGCACTTTCATATTTAAATCATAAAGGTATATAAATGTAATAGTTCAAAACCGTGAGAATTAAGCGAAACTAATACGATGGTATGTTTGATATAACAACTATTTGAACTCTCGAATAAACGCAATAATATAACATCTACCTAGTGATCATATTAAACACATACACAACCAACTTGAAAATCGTCGAAGCATATTAGTAAACAGCATACCGATGGCTTCACGTCTCAGTATTTCGATGGCCCGACGCTGAATCATCGAAGCTACTACACTTTACAGTCCATAATCCTTATAACACATGCCGACGAAGGTACAGCGTATCCGCTGTTATAAAACACGACGTGAGATATTTTTTACAACCTAGTAAATAAATAAGTTTCTTGTCCCGGGTTTGTTTAAAAAACTTTTGTGTTTTTTTCACAAAATGTCAACACTGAACAGCTTGATACATTGTTGCTAAAAAAATATAAAAATATACTAAGCTTGTAAAAGTTTATATCTCTACCATATCTAGTTTTACAATAGGCATTAGAGGAACAAAGAAAGGTGAGTCGTCAGTTGCAGGATACACCCAGGAATAGCACGCATTAATCACAAACGCTATAATTTGCCTGACTCACGACATGAGGGGACGCTACAAATATCGGGAACTTTCTAAATCGGGTAACACTCTGACAGCGTGCGATGAAAAATAAGAACTTGGGTATAAAGAGAAATCTGAGTGCTGATTGAAATGCTTTATAAAATCCAGGGTATTTAAGATCGCTATAAGATGAATTGATGAAACTAGATTTAAACATGTAAGGAACTATATAATTCCAAAAAAGTCATTTAAAAAGTAGAATTTAAAACATGAATAAATCAAAACAACAATTGTTTTTCACAGGTATCATCATATCGGGTTATGACCTTAACTTTTCTTTATAGATCTGGTGTGAAACGGAGACAGGGCTATACAAGACGAATAGCACTATCCCTTTCTGATATCGAAATTGTGGAGATTTTAAGACTTCATTTATCGCTAATCGCTTATTGTTCAAACTGAATCTGCGGTCAAAAGTAAACTAAAAAAAGGGAATGTTGGTTAGTTCACTACTACGCGCTGTCTAATTAAACTTAGCAGCGATTAATTGTAAAGTTACGAACTTCCTTGTTTATTCAGCTTCAACCAGCAGGTAGTTAATTTCGTAATTACTTTGTTAGGAAACGAGTAATAGAGACCAGGTGTTAAATTAATGTTAATTGCTATTCATTTATTCATTTTTATTGGTGTTGTCTCCACATAGACGAAAAGAAAAACTTTTACACAAAAGTGCAGTAAAATAGTAAAAGTTAAAAGGAGAGCGTTATTTCTCGATTATAATTAGTCAAGTGTCGCCACTCTGTGATTTATGGTTTGAAAATATGTCGCCTCTGAACGCATCGTAAGCGCCACCGGATATGCTGAAATAGTTTTATTACATTTAATTGGTTTCTTCTTTTGTTAACTTTCATTTCTGAGTTATAAGATAAAAACAAAAATACTAAAACATTGTATTTGATTATAACTATTAGGTATTTCCTTATCTGTCTATTCCTGATTGTTTAACAATGAGCAACAAAAACATTACTTAAAAAAAATATTAGATTGTAGACTGACTAAAATAAAAATGTAAATGGCTGAGGCTGAAGCAATAAAAAGTTTCAAACGGGCTATTCACGCTGTCTAGATTAATGTTATGTTCTCATTTTATCTGTTCATTACTCTTTGTTCCCATACCTCGTGTGCTGAAATGCTTGAATAAAGAGTATTTTCATTGGTAGGAAAGTACCTTTCTAGTATATAAAGTATAGGTACCTACATATAATATTGGAAGCTAAATTGACTTCGAAATCAATCTCCGTGAGGGCGTCGCCGTAGCTATCTTGAGAAAATTATGGATAACGAATTTACAACGTAGGAAATGGCTGCCTGGATTCCAGAATGAGAATTTATTTAATCAATGGGTAGATTTGTCATGAAGGATTCCGAGATATTTATAACCTGACATCGGGCTGGATGGCAATATTCCCTAGAGCCATGCACTGTTATTTATGTAGCGGGTTCCAAATGCATTTAATCCTAACTAATATTATAAATGTTAAAGTGTGGATGTGTGTAACTTAATCACGCAAAAACGACTGAGCGGATTTGGATGAAATTTGACATGCATATAGCCTTTGACATGGAAAAGAACAAAGGCTACCTTTTATCCCGATTCCTTAAGTAGGTAGGGTAGACCGGGGACAATTGAAACAGGTCATGATTGCAACAACTTCAATTTCTCGTAAACTATAATACCTACGCTTGTGACGCGTCGTTCGTTGCATCGTCGGCTATGTTCGGTTTTATGTATAACATGGCTCGAGCGAGCGAGCGATACAGTCGTGCACAGGACGATTCGAAAAATTTCGTTCCAAAAAGTAAGTATTCCGGATCTTTAACTTTTGTTGTTTTCATATTTAAGTCTTGTTTTTTGGCAATTTTCCTTGTTTTGGGGTTTTGTTTATCTATTTAAGATTGTGTTTATTACTGGTAATTAATGTTTAAGTCAATATTTACCAAAATATTGAGTATTGAATTAGAAGATGTGACATGGGTACATTTGAAACAACTTATATGTGGACGTTTGAAACGTTTTAAACGTCCCCTCATATTCCTCGTTTTTATCCGACTGCACAGAAAAAGGTTGTGTTTATTAAAATATCAATCATAAAAAATATAAAAACGAACAGAATTTAAAAAAATAACAGTATTACGATGAAAGAAAATAATATTTTAAAACCACTTTTTACTCACAATCGCTAGGTATTATAAAATTAAATTACCTAATGGTTACAAGTAAAAAGTGGTTTAAATGGTTATTTATGTTGAGGTTGGGTTACCTATTAGTTAAAATTACATCTGATGGGCAATTCGATAACTCTGACGACCCTAAAATTGAACCCATGACATTAAGTTTGATCTATATTTTTTCATTATAATAATAATAACATAATATATGAGGAATTGCTATTGGGTAAATCGATTGATTGATCTTGAATGATGTTGATTGATTTCCTTTGAAATTAAATTTCACAAGAAGAGTTAAACCTATACGGGTCAATAAACGATGGTTACGATTGAAACATTTTTATGCTTGAAACATTGTCATGATTGAAACATTGTTAAGATTGAAACAGGATGTTTTGTATGAGACTTGAATACTTTGTTTTCTCCCCCATGTAAGTGCTTTAATAAGCATAATAAGATATTAAGTCTTTTAATAATGTGAAATAGTATTCAATAGCACAAATTAGAGCACTTAAATTATTTAAATAAGATATATTTTGAGTTGTTTATACTGAAAATGTTTTTGCATGTATAATTTTTGAAATATTTATGTTACGATGACGCATTTATCACGATCTCAATAAACAATTTAGTGGCATGTTAACTTGTTAAGATTGATTAAAAAGCTCCAGTAGTTCATAAAATATTTCCAGTGTTTCAATTATCCCTACATACTGTTTCAACCGTCCTTAGGGTGGGGTCAATAGAACCACTGCGCCCGGTCTTCTTTAATAGGTGATTGTAGGTTAACTATTTGAAATAGAGATATAGATTATGTTTAATTTAGGAACTAGATAACGACCCTTTCAGTGGTATAAATAAAAGGGATGTAGGTACAATAGATAAGTCACTGCACACGGTTTAAGTAAAATTGTTTCAATTGTCCCCGGTCTACCCTACCTAATGCCACGCGGGCGAAGCCGCGGGCAAAAGCTAGTATTTAATCATTTTTAGTTGGTAATTAAATACTTATTATACTAGACGCACAAGCCCCTTCGTTATAGTGATACTAGGCAAAGGCCTATGTCCAACAGTGGACATCTTTGTCCGAAATGACGATGATGATGATGACCTAGGTACCTACTTCAGTTCCCTTAAAGACTAAATTAAAGCGATTGAATAAAGGAAGAAAAGTAAGTACCTCTACGTATGTATCGTCCAATCCGATTAAAAAAAAAAAAAAAAAACAAAAAAAAAATGTGCCTTAAACTTACTAAGAATTTTGTACAGCCAATCGCTCAACCACTGCGCCAACCGTTGTGTTGAACCCTAGTTTACATAATACCTAACTACTTAGTCTACGAAGTTTCAGGTCATCCATCCAAATAGGCATCGAACTATGGTGTTATGGGTAGTTTGTAACAAACTTCAGTTTTCACCAGACGTACCATCGCGGTCATTTCTGCCTGTTCGCTTAAAAAAAATTTCGTTTGAATCCTGCGGCGCGGCGCCAAACCAAACTTTTTGGTGTCTCCGTTTCTAGTGCAAGCAAAAATGAACTTAGCGATGGACAACCGGAAGTGTCTTTGATGGTACGTCTACAGTACAGCCGCTGTATTGAACTTCACTCAAAAAAACTAGCCAAGTGCGAGTTAGACTCGCGCACAAAGGGTTCCCTATCGTCATTAGGAAAATTCTCGGCAAAAAAATCGCTTTTAATGTATGGGAGCCCCCTTAAATATTCATTTACTTAATTTTGTTTTTAGTAGTTGTTATAGCGGCAACAGAAATACATAATTTGTGAAAATTTTAATAGCTATCGTGGTTCTTGAGATACAGCCTGTTGACAAACAGACGGACAGACAGCGAAGCCTTAGTAATAGAATCCCGTTTTTACTCTTTAGGTAAGGAACCCTAAAAAGGCCGCGAAAAAATCCCGCCAAAAAACTCGGCTAATGGCATTGAAATTAAAACTGAAACAAGCTACAACACACGGCCTTTATATCCTCATAGGTGGCCATAGACATTATAACGATACTATAATGTTTTTTTCTTTACTACCGCAATCAATCCATACTGACGCGATCCATTTGGCGCCAAGAATAGATCAAAAAGATCGTTTCGTGGTCGTATCGTAATCGGGTGCACTCGCGACTCGGACGTGAGACATCCGTACTTCTTGGTATTCGGGCTTGGGATCTAAGTGGGAGGTTAGTTTGACTGTTAAACTGTTAATAGTCTGTTTGTTTCTTTTTTGGGGTTTGGAGGGAGTGGTTGGCTTGTCGATGAGTTAAAAAGTCTCAGAGATGCAGTATTTATGGATGGACTATGTCATATTATCATGGGTTTATTCAGGGCCCGATTTAAGGGGGGCCGGGCATTTACCAGGAGCGACAAAAAAATTAGAGGCGGCAAAATTTACTTATTCCTATCTTTCAACCTAGCCATCTACACCCAAGTTAGCAGGTTGAGGATTTTTTGCCACCTTGTAACCTACTTCAGGTAAAATAGTGGAAATATTTAAGACTCATGAGACTTATATGGTTTTGTGTAGGTATGTAAAGGGCGGCGAAAATTATCTTTGCAAGGGGCGGGTAAATAGCTAGATCGGGCCCAGGGTTCATTCATAGTACCTAAGCTTAGTAAGCGACCGTCATAAGAGCAACTTTTTTTTTAGTTTTGCAGAGAGCGGTCAGATTGTCGATGAGTTAAGCCCGCAAGTTCGAAAATCGTAAAATTTTTTTTTGGACAGGACCCAAATACTTTCCTAAAATAAAAAGAACCCTAGGTTACTCCTTGTGACATCAGTTATCTGCCAGTGAAAGTTCTGTCGAAATCGGTGCAGACGTTTCGGAAATTAGGAACAAACAGATAGACAGATAAAAATTCTAAAAATTGCATTTATTATTACAAAAAGATACTCTAATTTTATTTATATGTTATATTAATAGAACTTCTCATAGCGAGATACAATTCAAAGTTAAGAAAAAAATCCTAACTTCAGATAAAAAACGAAATTAAAAAATGTAGGCCACAATTTGTCTCCTAGAACGTATATAAGAACTAGCTACATAGAATCTAGATACTTGGACAAGTTCAGCTCGTTCGGTACCACTCTGGAATAAGATCTAATCTAACTTTGTTCTCTTTACTTTGTTTCTCCGCTAGTTTTTTCCTAAATAAGACTATTGGCGACACTTGGTCCAGTGCTTATGTTGCTCAAGTAAAAAGATCACAAGAGTTTCTGTATCTACGTAAGTCCAGCTTTCTGTGCAGTCGGCCGTTCGTTAGTTGAAGTGACTGCAGTATTTTCTACAGCAGCGTCAGTAGTCTACTTTTTTAAGAACTACTTATATCCTGTAGAAAACCACAAAAATTACATCCCGAACAAAAAAAAAAAATATAGGTACCTACCTATCTTACGAAATAAAAGAAAACACACTACACATTTGTGTTATAGTGCTATATAAAATTTTGCATATCGTATCCTGCGATAGCACATAAATATACTTTTCATTCTGAAGGTATACATATATTTCCTTGGTATGATTTTCTAGTTTCACTCTGGCAAAGCCACTAAAAGAAGCTAGTACCTACTTATACACCCCAAATTTTTAATTAGTACAAAAAAATGGGGCTATTTTCGTATTCGTTACTGAACATATTTTGTAGACAAAAGTAATAAACACGAAATCCCAAAATTGTCTATGAAAGTCATAATTGGTAAATTCATAATAAGAATAAATCATTCATAAATAATTCCTAATAGAAAATACTACGCGCATTTATTCATTCATAAATCCTGTACAATATTTCCTTTTATTGAGTGATATTTTGGGATATAAACAAACTCTAATAACTTTGCTGTTTAAGACATTATTTACTGAGACTACATAAATAATAACAAGACCTTTTCTAAATAAGCCTTTTAACTATTTGTGCTAATTAAAAATTTGTGGTTTAGACTACTAAACACTCCAATTTCATTCTATTTCACAGCAGCCAGTTTTTATTCTGCCCATGAGCAATCAGTAAGAAGTATCACTTTCTTTAATTACTGTGATCAAACCATCCATTTCGTCCCTCTAGCCACATTTCAAGATTAAGTGTTTCCGTATGCTAATCCTTACAACTTAGATATAAAGGTATACTAAGGGTCTGTCAGCGGCTTCGCCCATAAAAAAGGAAAAAAAATATCCTAAAAGAATATATTCCTGGAATAAAAACTTTACCTGGAATAAAAATCTTATGTACTATTCTAGATCTGAAACAAAAGGAAGTTAGTAATAGAATGACGAGTGACAGGGTAAAATGGAAGGAAAAACGTGTTGCGTCGACCCCAAATAAAACGGGACAAGGGCAGGAAGATGATGATATTTTGATTCTTTTTTTTACGCACCTGCCATTTTGTCTCTGCACTACCCTAGGTTGACTGGAGGAGAATGCCTAAAGCATTAAGTCCGCCCTTGCATCTTTTGTTGCATGAAGATTAAATAAATAAATAATTGATGATGATGTGCTTAATCTAGGTCATGGCCCACCTTAGTGCCTTTCATTGAAATCCATTTGCCATTAGCGTGAAAGAGGGACAAACAAAAACTTACACACTTAAATATAACCTTTGGCTTTAATATTATAACAGTGATACTTTTCTTTTTATGTGGGAAATTATCAAACAAACTGTAATGTTTAAAACGATGTGGCCAGTTTTATTTGGCCATATCATGAAGTGATCAATTTCTAAGATCTGGCCACGACAGTACATCACGTTTAGTAAAAGCGACTGACTTATTTGGAACCAAAATCAAGCTTTACCGTAGGCAAATCTCCATCCTGTGACGAATAGTTTAGTTGAACGTTTCAACAGTATATCTATCAATATTAATACTCAAAGAAGGAAGATGAGGAAAATGACTTTTCACTTATTGAGAACCCGCTATATCCCACCGCTTTTTGGCAAGCAATAGATTGATTTCCGCATTAGTGCAGTAAAGTACGCGTGCTCTCTCCCGCCACAATGTTATCTAATTAATATACATTTATCGTATAAGGCTGAGAACGCGTCGACCCTATGAGCCATAACACACTCGCCTACGGCTCTTGCGAATTCCACCTCAGTTGCAATGACAAACTTTCTGCACATGTATCAAAATGTACTATTTTCATTACATACCGTTCAATAGGTTAAGACGAACTGAGAGGGTTGTATTGATAATTTTAATACGGTCCCCAATCTATTTTAGTTAATTCATTAAACCCCAAGCGAACGCCGGCGTTCGCGCACCTATTGTCTTTCTATTGTGTCTGTGATTTCCACGATTGAAAGGTAAGACAAATTAATACTGACCTATAAAAAGCGAGTTTACCTTGGCACTTAGAATATAAGCTTATCACTGCATTCAGTTGTCTAGTCTGCTAGATTTTATTCCAAACTCTGTCAACCGTGAAAGTGAGTTCGCCTTCTTCAATTATTGAATTGAGACCATCAATCTCTGATTGGCGTTTAGGGTATATTTTAATTTGGTCTGGATGTTTTCGAACGAGGGCGTGGTTGCTCAAATGTTATTATTTAATGCAGTGGATCGAAAGATAAACAGAACAAAAGGACCTATTACACTGCGCTGAATATCGCGTGCAAAATACCGACTCGTACTATTTTTCATTCATAGAAAGACAGTCTAACCCCTATTGCACTGCGCGATACGTCGAACCAAGGACTAGATACGTCGAACTATAGACAAAACGAGTCTGAATTGCCTCTCGCTGTTTTTAAGCAATATATTGGTACTTTTAACACTCGTCAAGTATCCAAAACCTTCTTTTTAAGCGAGCAAAAACACCAAGCGCAGATTATTTGCAGTGGAAATAACAATATGTACTATGGAGGAGATTCCTACTCTAATAGAAATCCTGAACCGACATATTTCATAAAAAAATACTCGTAAACGCCAAATCCTTTTTACCATTTGGATACTGTAAAAAAATTAGAGACACACAAAATGAGAGAGTAAACGCCGGCGTTCGCTTGGGGTTTTATGTATTAAAGGAATACCTATCTTGCTCTACACACCACATCTCAAGTCTCGTTACCACGTAATTAGCTGCACATATGTACGTGGCGAGTTAGCGGCTCCGCACTGCAGGCTAATAATAAATTAGCGATACTAGCGACATAAATTTAAAGGCATGACAGGCTTTCTGCATTAGGAGACGCCGAGAAATGACTTAAAAGTTGCTATCAGTGTCCTTATTTGGCGGTGGGAGATAGAAGAGTTGGCGATTGAAATTAATAAATGAAGAAATTTTGATGGTGCTATTTCTTTTGACATTTTGGATAGTTTGAAGATTTTTGAAGTGCTGACTGTAAAATATATTTAGGCAAAATACATTGCCCAAATTTGAATTCTCCTTTTAAAGTATAATAGGTTTACCAGGTTTAGTGACACTTTTGATGAACATTTGTAATGAAATGAGATCGATGTTAATACATTCTTTTTCGAACATTAATCTTTCCCCATTTGATTGATCGTCTAATCCATCCTTCTATTGACAATAAAAATCTAACTGTATCTAAAGCACCCGTAGATACAATTAGATTTTTGTTTTTATTGTTAACGAATAGTGTCACAATCTTATACTTAGGTTCCATACACTACATTTGTTTCTTCTAATTATTTCTATCATTAACTCCCTTTTCTTCAAAATCGCTCACAATCAATTCATCTTTGTTTTTGGCTCTCACTCCGTCTCCTTTCATCATATCTCTTTTATTATCAAGCATTTAATCTCTCCTCTAGACATAATAGTACTAAGATAGTGATTCTCTTTCAATTGGAGTGAATAGTGTCAAAAAAATGTATAGGTACATTCTATCTCTCTCAAAATTTTTTAATAACGTATTCTGTATCCAGTTAAATATAGGGGCAAACATAATATTAAAGACTATATTTACCATCGACACGCTAAGAAAGACGTTACTTCCGTTTAGGTACTTCGAAATCGCGTCCAAATTAACATCACCTCATTCACCTCATCAGATCACTTCGCTATCCCACCCAATCAGGAAGACAGAAGGTGTATAGTAGCTATAAAGACGTCGATAGTGCATCAAGATGGCTGGCTTGTAGATAATCGTATCACTTACACTCTATTTGTTAGAGTTAGAGTGGGTGTTGATGTGCATTTAGGTAGTAAGGACGTGACAGTATCCTCAATTTAAGTTTTAATTAAAACACAAAAATGGTTTTTACGTAGGCCGTTTTATTGACGTTGAAACCATTCAACCGTTTTCAGCTCGTTTTTAGAAAGGCAATAATGCGAAGATAGACAATAAAAAAAAAGTAAAAAAAAAATGGTAAGTAATTTTTTTTTCCAATAAATAAACAAAATGTTTTTTTTTTTTATTTTTTTAGCGTAACATGTAGCACACGCCGGTATTCGTTAGTTATAAGATCGGTTTTATAAAACTACGTGCTGATGAAAAATGGATTAATTTGACTGGTAGTCGTTTAAAAACTTATAAAACCGATAACCACTCAATTTCACGGTATCAAAGTTACCCAGTTACTCGTATTACTTAGGTACTTAACCGAAATTTTGGATAAAGTTTTTCCAACTGTCATAAAAAAAAAAAAACTATTATATTAACCACTTCCTTTGATAATAGAGTAACTTCATTCTGAGGTTAGTATGTAAAAAGTACAAAGAGACATTTTAACGACATGAAAAGTAAAAAAATAAATGGAAAATATACAAGAAAAAAAGACAAAGTTTACATATAAGAATCAAAATAAACCACTCTACCCACCACAAAGCATGACGAATTCGTCGACCAACATTCCAATAAAATTCTTCATCTTGAAAACTACACAAACAGTAAATATTATTTAAAAAATCACACACACAAATTCACAACAATGATCTGTATTATAAAGGTAAGTACACATTCATACGGACTGGCCGCGCGGAATGCTCATTTACGGTTTTATTTTATAATCGGAATTTGGAACGCGACGTGCACGCTCGGTGCGGCGCGGAAGAGAACTAACTGAACTGAGGATATCCTACAGGACGTGCCGCGTTTACGTTATGAGGATCGATATTTACATAGTGCTTTTAATATTCAAATGTCAAGTTGTTAACTAACTACTAATTATTGGATGTACTTTGTATCCGGTGTAGTGTGCCGAGGAAATTTTAATTAGGAAGTTTTCTATTGCCTGGTACCTAATGTATAATTATTTTAACAAATCAAATCAAACCTGTTTTTTGTTAGCAAAGATATTTTTCACTACCTAAAATACGATATTACGATTTTGTCATAATAGAAACATATTAAACCTTGCGGCAACTAAAAAGTATTTCCTGTACACATACTTAAACATCTCAGTTTTCCAACCAGCCCTTTGTTTACTTGATCCCAGTGTCAAATAATGTCAAGCATCAATGTCTCGCTCTATTTTTACACCATTTATAAATACTCGTCTGAATCAAGTGAGTAACTCCGTCAAAGAACTACGAAGTTAGACGGGAACGAGCGAACTTGCATACCAATCACACCCGCCAGAGAATCGTAATCCGCGTCCTATGAATTTCTAATTTCGAATAATATTATTCCACGTATATCGCACGAAATAGTGTGTTCCAGGTTTACGATTTACAAAAGAGATTGTATAAGTATATACATGAGTTATAAATTCGAAATGTTTCGGTTCATAGATCAGAGAGGAACGATTTCGAGCGGGAACGCAATTTCGTTCAGGTATATATATACTTGGGCATGTAGATACACGTGTGTCTATACGATTTAAATTTATTGCTGAAGCCAAACGAAGCAGAACATCGTAAAACTCCTGAAGCTTACATGATATTACCCAAACACAGCAAAAATTGAACAAAGGCGACGATTTTAAGAGCAATAGAGAGAGAATCCAAAGAGATAGTTTCAAGATCAGTTAGTACTACAAAATTACACTGGGTATACCTAAGTAATTGAGTGCCGACAATCAACCTAATTGGCTGTCGTTCAAACAATGAATGAAATTGGTGAAGTTACGTGAACCGTGGGCAATTGGGTTCAAATGTTATCGATGAGAAGTAAATTGAACGTGGAATGAGCGGAGACAATGATATTTGATAAAAAAATAAGACATCATTTTCAATTTAGCGAAAGGGTTATTCTGAGAGATAAGTGGGGACATTAAAGCTATAAGAAGTTTGTATATGAAATGAAAAATTAAAATGAGTAGCAAGTGATGTGAAACAGATACTAATCGGAGAAATGGTATTTTTGAAACCTTCCGTGAAATAAAGGCAACATCTGTGCTAATCAAAGAATACTCAAATGATAACCAAAGAGCCGATAAACAAGATCAGTAAGGTTCTGCAACAGAATCAGCTACAAAAAAAAACAATTCGGTCTTCTATAATTGTACACAAACATGTTCTAGTTACCTCATAATGAGCTAATTAACATTAACAAAGCGTTATCATTTCATCACTTTTAATGACATCATAAATTGTAAAATACAAGCTGTTCGCAACTGCTAACTCTCCACACGCCATTTTATGTAAATACCCTATTATGTATGTGAAATAAACAACGTCTTTGGCTTAACAGTTCTCTAGTACGTAAATAAGGACATGATTCATTGCATATATCTTCACTTAATTGGAATCAAATTTCATATATGCTAGGGTGCCATTATTATATGGAGACAGATAAATCACTGTCTAACGATGTAGTAGACAGAATAAAAACACATATATTGAGGCACCTACCTAGACTATTTTTAGATGGTCTCTGTAAACAATTTTGAACAATGAAATTGCTCAGTCCTATAAGGTTCCTTAATTTTGATCAGTAAAACATCCAATTTTAAAAAAGATATGAAGAAAGTGCAGTCAGTTTATAGCATACCATAAAGACAAAAGTCAATAAGTTAAACGTTCCAAAATCATAAATCAAAGAAGATTAAAAAAGGAAGACATAGCAATGGCCACAACAAAAGTTCCTCCATTTTTATTACATTGCGTCGCGCCAGCCTGTATCCTGGATATAAAACTAGACTAGTCTAGGAAACTATAGATGTTATAGAACTTATAGAAGCTAGACTATATAGGAACACCATGACGAATCTTGGATGTGGTCCAGAAACTCGAGGACAAGTCTTCAAGGCTAAAGATGCCTTGAAAACACCAATAGATTTCCGTGCCAAACACGGAATTGGGAAGAGGTTATATGTTGTTTGTTTCGTAACAGTATGTTAGATGGGTTTGTGTCTTTATGTATCCGGCGAGACTGGTCAACAATTTACGATGATTTTAGGTGAAAACAAGCGGTAAGAATACGTGCCAAGCAATAATCCCGATCCATTACGATTTTTTATTGGCTCTAGTCAAAGAAGGGCCTTACAATTCAAAATACTGAAGAATGACTTTTTATTTGTAGACCTTATAAAATACTAACTTAGTAAGCAACACCACAACAGCTGATCTTACTTGATCTCACTTGGTGAAGGATAACAGTATAACGATGTGACTATTGTTCTAATTTTTCGATTTAAGCTTCCCATCAAAACCAACGTCCTTTCTTTTTATTAGATATTGATTAGTTTTAGCGTGTCCAACATCTTTATGATTCCCTTGAAGTTCATCTTTAAAAGTTTTATAACTCACAAATTCCGGAGGTATTGCATAACCGCAAACTTCTGCTTTTTCATCAACGCAGTTGAAATTGAAAATATCGCGGCACAAAGTTGGTAGATTAAAGAAAACCCCGATGTAAGGTATATTTCAGACTACCGTCGATATCAATTGCTTGTTGGAAACTTTCCAGAATGGCTAATCTGGAGCACGTCGTCATTGCGACAGTTTCCTTAGATGCATCGAGATGTAGTACCTGGTCTATGCTGCTTACTTCAATCTTTGTAGTTTGCACTTTTTATTTTTATGGATGTTGTAACATACTTGCTTGAATTATTTCGTGATTGTTTGCTATCGAAATTTGTGATATTTCGGCGCTGTGAAATATTTATCCATTGTTTCTCTCTGCGCGTAATGTTTTTCTGGACAATAACAAAGATTCTGAAATGTTTGCGGAAAAATGAAAAACGATATTGTCAGAAACTATGAAATTTTGCGAGATGATTTTTACTATATCCTATATTTTATGTAATGTAGGTACTTATAGTGTACAGTGTAAGCGGTTTCAGCTATTCTATTTAAATTAAATAAATGATATTTGTTACTAAATTAGGCTAACAAAATTGAAGAATACCACTGAAATTATTTTAATTATTATTTATTATTATTAATAAATGACCACTGACATTTTTGAGACAAACCAAAGTGTTAAAGTTACCTGACTGCCCCAAAAAGGTGTAAATTTCAAACTAGCCAAAACAAACGTAAACCAAAAGCTAACAAGCCATAACCATAAACATTAATTACTACTTAATAATGAACTATCAAAGACATTAATGGTACACTATAACCACTAAATAATAATAAAACCCGTAATTAGTCACACGAGAGCGGGTGTTTGAATCGATACATAAAGGGCAGTCGGATTAGTTCCAATGAATGGGCAATGGACATGACCAGTTGAATGCAAAGAGGATGAAACAGGATGAAAGGATAGTAGTGTAACGACAACATACAGAAAGGATATAGCTTACTATAGGACAACACCGGTAGAAAAAACAAAAATAAATGGTAATGCAAACTAGAACGGTAAAGGTAAAATGCCATGCAACACTTTGCCGATGGTAAAATTAAGATCCATGTGCTAGAGGCGAAACTATTACTCGTACTATTTCAATCTACAACAAATCTGAACGTGATATAACTACCGTAATCTAACTGTAGACTTTTCCTACTGAATATTTTAGGGTGTTGAAAGTTAGTAACCGAAATAAACTTGAAAGTGAGGACGATCGATACTCTCTACCTTAATAAGGATATGTTTTGTACACACAAATCACTGATCCAATGGTTTTCAACCTGTGGTCTGCAAGAGCTAAAAATTATCCATGCAAAGGATTATAAAGTGGAGGAGTTTATCGTCGATTTCAGGCTGATCGCTAAAACTAACGAATGACTAGAGAGTAAAATTTTCAAAATGAAGAAATGTGTTGATACAAATTAATTTTAAGTTTCCTGCTAACAACAAAGAAAGCAAAGTGGTCTCCGTTCAGAAAAGGTTGGAAACCATTGTACTAACCGAAATAATATCCCAGAACAAATGGACTGTGGAAATCAATAACACAGAGTGTGCCATATTTCAGGAACAAAACTAAGAGAACTGATTTCGTAAGCATTGCTTAGAAATTTATTTCTCTACTCCGACGAAATGGCTGCCAACATTTTCATAAAAGCAAGGTCAGGGTTACTCTGGAGAATTTTCTAAATCATATTTGGCGCTAGTTTTTGTTCACGACCCACATAAAACCAAACTCATTATAATATTTAGGGCAAAAATATCGATTAATGAGTCAAAGTCAACCCTAAAAAGTAGGGTATATGCTGCACCCTCTGTAACAAAGCTGACTCATGTGAAGGGATCTTAATAAACCATACAGGAGTATATTTGACATAGGACTTTGAACTTTATGCTTTTAGGATAAGTTTATCGTGAGGGTTTGCGAATGCATGCTGTTTTATTATGGGCATAAGGTGGACAAATATTTGGCCATTAGCTTGATGAAATAAAATGTTCTTGTGATTTTATTAACGTTGTGTCGGCTGAGTAATTAATGTCTGAGGAAAATTTCCAGGTTAATAAAATGAGGAAATATATAAGAGGCATCATCATCATCATCAAGCCGATATACGTCCACTGTTGGACATAGGCCTTAGATCGTATATAGCATTGTCAGCCTTTAAAATAACTTTTCAGAAAATAAACGGTTTTTGGAATAGTTACAACTGAAAAAGAAAAGTATTTAAAAGTTACAATTTATAACTTAAGCAACAGGGATACCATCTTCACTACTAATAAATCCAATGTAGAAACAGTCCACATTAAAAAATCTCTTGGAAAAAATCTAGATTAAAACCAAATAACACCTGGTAGAGTGGTCAAGTTTCACAAAGACTTCGTTTGCGGAGCTCCTAGTAAACAACCCTGGGGCGACCACCGGAGAAATTTAATTAAAAGTACTGCCTTTCACGGCGCAGGAACCACAGAGGAAATAATAGCAGAATGCCAGCAATATGTAACGAAGCGAACATAAGCGAATAAGCTTATGCATACATATGTAGACGCGTACATATAGGTGGCGATATCAAACAAATGCCAGTCGACTGAGCACTTGCACTTGCTGCACATAGAATAGAATATCATTTATTCGACGCAGAAATACAATACAGTGGCGCTGAGTGTGCCTGAACCAAAAGGGTCGCCAACTCAGCAATTGCTGCCACCCTAGCCAAGTTACAACCGTTTCTTTTCTATTCTCTTGTATCGAACGCCTCGAGTTTGCCACGTCTCCAATTCCTTTGTTCTGATGTCATCAGTCATGTTTTTAGAACAAAGGAATCGGAGGTGTGGCTAAGTCGAGGCATTCGACACAAGAGAATCGAAACGAAACATTAGTACACATGCGTAGATGTGTGCGTAATTTTTTTTTGTTCGTTAGACTTAACCTTCTGTGACCATTTATTCTGTGCTCAAGCTTCGCGCGTGCAAAGTTGCGGCTAGGAAATACTAAGGGAACGGAAAATGTAAAAGTAAACCAGGAAACTATTTTGTTAGAAGTCCTTTGTGAGAAAATTGAAAATTATTTTCATGCTCTAGAAAATAAGAGAGTTACATTCATTACAATAAGTGGTTAGAGTGGTCTCACGAGCGGTCGTTGCGTCTTTTATCTGGTATACCAATATACGTAATTGTTTTAGTGGTGCAAATAATCTGGGTAATTTTGTGAATGACTTAATATCCGGCTGTTACTTAATATAGTTGTTCCCTTGAGGAAACTTTTTACGATGTTATTTTTAGTACCTACATGTGAACCCTGAATATAGTTTGTTCAGAATCAGTAACTGAATTGATCCCAGTATTTTTTACTTCGTGTTAGATTTTTATCCAAAAATATTTTAAAAAGTTGGACACACCGTCACTAAAACAACACAGGTCACAGCAAGTCATGGTGGGTATAAATTAGGGACCAGCACACAGCTGGGTGAGCGGGCGCAAAACAATCCTTCAGTCGCACGTATGGTCCGGTGACCATGTATTTTTATGAACAAGCAGGTAACATAGCTTATAACTTTGCGGTTTTCCATGATATAGTTATGAAATTTTGTACATAGATTCTTTACATAAGACTCCTGTTTTGGGTTTTGCATATACTAAAATTGTATACCTATTATTTTCCTTAAAACTGTAAAGATCGAAAGCCGATTAATGTAATCTAGGTAGACTGTGTCAACTCATGTAGCTTGATAAGGTCACAGGAAAATAGGTTACACGTCGCCAAGTTGACATTTCAGCAGGATTGGATTAAAGCTCGGATTAATTTTAAACCGATTGGTTAAGCAGGAAATTGAAGAGTGGGATTAAAAACATACAAAATTATCAGCTATAACTATATACTTATGTAGGCAGGGAAATGTTATTTGGATGTTTTTTACTTTGCAGGTCTATAATTTCAAGAGGTGTAAAGTGAAAAAGCTATCTGCAATTATGTCAAAAGTGCAAAGAATAAAATGATGTCTTGAAAAAAAATTACAGATATATTTTTTCACTTTGCACCAGTCGATTTGATCAGACCAAGGATCGTGCAGATCCAAGTCTAAGATGCGACATTTAATACCTACTGATAACTAACTATATGACAGAATTAAACCTTCCGCCTGTTTTTAACAACGATCAAATAAAATATAGGTAAGAAAAATACAAAGTTACCCTAACGAAACGTGACACACACACCGTGCGAATTGGTCACCTGTTAATAAATTATGGACAAAAATTACACACAAGGGAGGATCCTTTCATACACGAACACCCAGAAAGTGAGGGGTATACAAAATAAAAAGAACATGGCTTCCTTTCATATTAAAATGCTTCTAATCAACACAATCTTGACGGGGAAGTCAAAGGAACCGTATTAAGACAAACTGCCGTGCGGCAACGCCCGGCTGATGGGTAGGGCTGATAACTTCGAGAGCACCCCAGATTAAAAGTAAAGTTTTACTTTGGTAAGAGAAGAGAGCGAAGACTTAAGCTAGAACTGCATTAGACCAAAGCACACGTGTAACACTCCTGCGATACGACGTCGCGTGGCGTGGATCAAGTGTAGCTCTACAAGTCTAGTTTCCATATAAAATGAATGGAGACCGACGCGCCCAGATCCAGTTGCGCAGTTTAATTCTACCTTTATACATATATACCAAATGTACCATATTAGTAACAAACGTTATCACAACTTCACAAGAGTAAAATAAATATTTTGTATTTTCCGTTCCCCAATATTATATTTGGATTTTAATATACGTACCAATTTCCAGTTATATACGCTTAAGTGACCCAAGTGACCATTGTACAAGATGATTTCAGTTGGCAATCTTGATAATCAGATACAATTATAGAATATAGAAGACAAAGTTATACTTATGTTACCGTAGCCAAAGTGGCTATTGAACAAAATGGTTTCAGTCGACAAAAGAGGACCTAGTTATGCTGGAAACCAATAAAAATAAAAGAGTTAGAACAAATAAACAGTTGCTATCATTACCTATAATCACTGAGACTGAGACTATTATCACTGAGACTTGGTCAAACTATGCTTTAGAACGTAAAAATGAAGAGTTAGAAACGTTCTTATCTCCTTTCAGAAATGAAAAACGTAACACCAAGAAAACAACTGACGTTCAAAAATCTAAGTCAAACTTAAACATAGCCAAACAAAGACTCCACTACCGTCTTCCACAACAAAAGAACTTCACAATACCAACAAAACACGTCAGCTCTTTCACAATACTTTGACAGCCCTGGCCACGCATGAGCAACGTTTGCGAAGACATTACGCGTCCTTTAACCCACGCATCGACGGCGCCAACTAGGCGAACAGCTTTTAATATTAGAGTTTAATATGTATATGCGTTGGAAAGCACGTTAAGCCGTTGGTCCTGGAAAGACAGAAGTCAGAAAATCTGACACCAGTCTTACAGTTACTGGATTGTCAAATTTGTCGAGGTCAGTTATGCAGTCACTTCATGTAAAGTTCTAGTAATCAGTTGAATCCGGTAATACTGGAAGTCGCTCCCACCATATTCGGGAAAAAGCTAAGCAGATTAATTGTGTTGTAATACGTTTTTCCTATATTAGCATCTTTGAGATTAAGCGCAAGATTATGTGGACTTAAAATCGCGGATGTACAGTACAGTCTTTTATTTCTATGAATTTACTTCAAGCATGGCAGTCTGTATGGTCCGTTTGGTTTTGCCGTTTCGGGTTTAAGTGAGGGTAACTGAAACCTGGAAGTATAACCGGAATTCTAATTTCGAACATTGTATTTTTTTATTATTCGTGAGAAAAAGTCTTGAGAAATCACAAGATTTTTTGTCAATGGTTTTAAGAGCTGTGTTTAAAATAAAGAAGAATATTTTATTCCATTAAAGAGTGTTCACAGCCAGTCAGTCCTGAAGTCATTCTGCCTTACTGGGTTTAATACGAGCCTTTATGCCATGCAGTTTCATTGAACGCGTTTGTAAGTCGAGTGCTTTCAAATCGACGTGCTACGATGCTGAATCGATCCCTGACAATCGTTTGACAGTTTTGAAATCGGAATGAGAAAGTGCCTGTGGAAAATGTTTCGACAAGCGACTATGGGATTTCTACTTGTATACAGGCATACATTTTTTGTAGATTTAAATTCAGGATTCGAAATAATTATCATACCAGTTTGTTTTTGGCGGTATTTCTTCGATTGAAGTTCAGTGTCTGATTTAATTATTCGCAAATTGATTCAAAGTGTATATTGTGATGTAAAATGGGTGTGGTTTTGTATTTCAAGTGTCTGCACAACGTGACAATATGTGGAATCATTGAAACAGGTGCGATTTCGGTAACATGGAGCTGAGAATTATTGTAGTACTAGCTTTTGCCCGCGACTTCGTTCGCGTGGAATAGTGACTTCCGGCAGATTTTTGGTTTTACCCACATTCCCTGAATTGATGTCGACTCTTGACCAATAGATGGCGCTGTATGTCCGGAATAAATTTTATTTTTTATTTTATTTTTTGTAATAAAAACTATCCTATGTCCTTTCTCAAGTTCCAAACTATATCTGTACCAAATTTCACACAAATCGGTTCAGTAGTTTAGGCGTGAAGCAAAGACAGACAGACAGACAGACAGAGTTACTTTCGCATTTATAATATTAGTTTGGATTGACTGCCGCAGCGAAGCTTACCGAGAAAGCTGACCCGATACATTTTACTGCCAAATACTGCAAAAACAGAAAGTGTTACATCCGCTTTCTAATGGATTTCAAAGTAACTTAATGTGACTGATAACACAATGGATAATTGCACAAACCGTGCGAAGCCAAAAAAAAAAAAATGATAATCATTTATTTCAAATAGACCATTTGTAGGCACTTTTTAATAGTGATATGTCGGTCAGTCCAAGAAAAGTAAAGCTAAATTGCACTTTCCAAAGCGTTGATCTATATGGAGAAGAACGTGCAAGAAACTCCATGGACACTCTTTTAAATCATAATAATATTATGTGTTACATATGTATAATGACTTCATATATGGTGTATTATGTGTATTATGAACATAATATATAAACTTTTATTGTCCCGCGTCGTGTGCGTTCATGAGCAAATAATAATCAGAGCGCATCATGTAATGGAGAACAATTGCTGAAGTCCCATCGATTGTTCTTTAGAATCGATCGAGTCAATCGGGTACTTTATTGTCCATGCATATTCAACAGGATTGACTAGGTAGGCTGGACTATTGATTGATTATGATTTTTCATTTTATATTTAAAATAACTCTTTTCACAAGCTAACGGCAGAATTTCTGCTGATAAGTTTCAGACTTCACACATAATTGGCCTTGTAATGTTTCCACTTCTGGGAGAGAGGTTATCAGCCTCCATTTAAATCAAAATTTATTCAACAACAACATTTTTAGTAGATAATGATGTATATCACTCTAAATACTACAAATAAATATGGCAGATGACTATTGTAAGTTATAGTGGAGGGCAGAGCAAGATCCAGACCCGCGCTAGAAACTGACCTAGAGAACTGTATTAGAAATACACAATGGAAAAACAAGGAGAGATCGTTTGCTCTCTCACTAAGCTTGCTCATCAAGTTGTTTAGGATATCAGTTAATATCTAGTGTACCTACTCTACTTGATCAGAGGGTTGGGCTTTTCTTTGACTTACGAATTGGTAGGTATTACTATTCCACATGGCAAAGCTGCCACTGTTCTGGACATTTTTAACATTGAAAACGATGTGGATGAGTTTATTGATGTCTAAATTCTTTTTATACGCGTTTATACACATTTTTATTTTCAGTTTGTTAAAATACTTATTACGTTTATTTATTATTTTAGTCGTTTGTAAGTATAATGTAGTTATATTCTGTCATAAATAAATGTACGCACACTTCGTCAAAACGCTTGAAAAAAATAAAAATAGCTAGGCTTTGGATAGTTGAGACTGGCCTGTTGGTCTAGTGGTTAGTAGCCCTGACTGCTATGCCGGAGGTCGTGGGTTCGATTCCCACCCAGGACAAATGTTTGTGTGATGAGCACGATCTATATAGAAATATGTATGTATTTAGAAATATGTATGTATTTAGAAATATATAAGTAAGTTTATCAGTTGTCTAGTACTCATAACACAAGCTCTGCTTAGCTTGAGACTAGATGGCGTTGTGTGATAGTTGTGAAATATTATATTAGTTACCTAGAGAATTAGCGTGAAGAAACATAACACCGAGAGAAATGGAAGGAATAGAGAGATTTGACATTAATAAAGCAGACAGTTCAGATTAAACAAAAAAAAGCATTACCAACACTCACTGAAGTCTCAGATGTACGTACAAATAAATAAATATATTTGTTACATCCCACTACTAAAACTTGCTTTCACGTCATTCCTTTGAGGTTTATATTTATTTGATTACTCAAACTTGAGGCAGAAGCATATATCCTAAAATTACGAGTCGGTGAGCAAACGGCCATTCAGTGCCGTCGTAAATAATATCACGCTTGAGGATAACAAACGGGAACTAACGAGGGATAAACATGTTGAGCCGAGTTTAGACGCGTCTAGCTTGTGGTACCTGAAGGGTAGATCGAAATAGAATTGGAAACTTGTTGATATTCGTATATATGTAAAGCTAAAAGTTGCAAGCACTTTCATACGAGTTTATACCTAAACGGTGATAAGAGTAGTGTTGGTTCCCGAATTGATAGTAAATCAGGACTTAGTAATTTATTTATTAATTTTATTACAGGTATTCTCTGCACTAACAGTCGAAACCAATACGTGCAGAGAGTCATTAATATATTAAAACTAGCTTTTGCCCGCGCGCATTCGCTCCCGCTCTTCTCTATTCCACCCTACTCTAGTCTACTCTACCCTACTCTACACTACTCTACATTACTCTACCCTACTCTAACCTACTATACCCTACTCTACCCTACCAAACTTCACTTAGACCATCTTCTCAACAGTTCGTACAAAGCAGAAACATTTGGTTTGGATAGGTGAGCCCGTTCTTGAGTTATAAAATTTCAACGAAAAGTGGCATTGATTTTTATATATATAGATATAACAAGGAAAAAAAAAAATAAATCACGTAATCATTATCTTCTCATTAATATTATCATTATTATTATCTTTAATTTACATTTTTTAACACATTAAATACATTTTTAAATATAAAAAAAAAACATAAAAAATATATAAAATAGTGTCCCACCGGTAACGGGAACAGGGTCCATCCAAGCTACCGACGGTCAGGGCTCCAGAGAAAGGAACCTCCTAACAATACGAGCCGTGTCCAGAAGTAACGCTCTCTCAATCAAGCCCTTGATTCAATCGCCTAACGAGTCTTCTAGGTGTTAGTCGAGGCTCTTATTCTCATCATTAACATTATTATTATCGTCATCATTGAAATTATCATTATATTATAGGTGCATTTAAAAATTAAATAAACCTTTATAAGGAACCAAGATAAATATTGTCTATAACCGAATATCATCATAATATGTTGGAAATATGCTCCAACTGCAATTGAGCGTGGTATTTATTTTTATGGAAATTCATCCGTCGCCGGCCCCTTAAAACTATACAAATTTCCAATTTAGCAATAGTGCTTACTGTAAAAGCTTTCAATGATATGTAGGTTTTTCGAATAAAGAGTATGTCGATTTGGTCACGTATTAACTTTTCTCTCTACTGGATAAAGAATGCTTCTTCAATGCTTGACTAAGTTGCACAACGGACAGCGCGTGATATTGCCAGATGATGCGGAACAAGCCGGGCTCTTTGTTGTTTAGAGATACATAATAAAAGATAGTGTTTGTTATGCAACATTCATGACACAGTTATACCCTTCTGATGCTTTGAATAGTATTATTATTTTGATTAAGGAAGACGTGCGTGACTTCAAAGACATTGAATTCCTCATATAGATTGGAGGCTTGTGTTTCAATAGTGACAACATTACAGGCAGATTAGTATGCATACAGGGTGTCCAGTAAATAGCAGGACATACTGCAGGGGGTGATAGCTATGTTCAGCAAAATCTTACGGATTTACAGTTTTACAAAATTTTCCGAAATACCGAAAAACAGCAGTCATATGACTACTGAAATCGTTAACATTTTTTTTTTTACCACCTTCTCGATAATACCCTTTTATAGGCCATGCAACTTTCACCTAAAGCAAGTCATTCTATCCCTTGGAATCTAATGTACCTAGTATGGTCGTTCCTTAGAAAATAATGTGATTTGAATTTGGAATTTAAAAACCATTTGTATAAATAAGATTTAAATGAAAATATTTTTTTCATAGCAAGCTTTTATAGCTCGGTATACCTATATAATTAATGCTCGTCAAGACGAATCATACGAGCCCAAACTCGATGGGGATGTGTCGTTTAACTACCAAGTTCCTATAGCCACCTTCCAGTTGCATCATCAGATAAGCTCCACGTCATAATGATTTTGCATTGTCATCTGATTTACACATTCTTGCAAAATTTCAGCCCAATCGGTAACCGGGAAGTGAGTCAAATTTAATTTTTAAGATTTGATGACAGACAGACAGACATCGGGACAGGTGAAACTAAATAAAATCTTGTAAAAAACACATTAGGTGAATTAAAATGTACGCACGACGTGCATCAAACAAGTTTATTATCAGTTCTGTCTATTTCTTCACTGACACGAGAAGTGTTCGATGAGGTTAAAGTCATAACCGTAAAAGTTTAAGTTCATATGCTAAACCCCTTCTATGTAGATGTCAATTACAGTTAGGGCGTTGTGCTGAGGCTTTACCGCAGTGGCGTTCTATAGCTTATTATGAATCTACTTTTTTGTATATGCAAGCTTGAAACTTTGGAAGAAAAATACACGTGGCACCGAACCCAGTACAGCAGTGTTTGTTACTCATTCGCGGATTTAATAGGATTTGGATTAAATTTATAGGTGCAATTTGGCAGACGGGTAGATCATGTCCTGAATTAGCATTTGACACTTTTTATCCCGGGAGTGTAAATGAGAAAAAGGACAAAAGAGAGAAGAGAAGAAAAAGTGAGAGAAGAGAGTCTTCAAAAGAGTGATGATGATAGTAAGCTTATGCTACGTAAACAAAGACAGTACTTACTAAAATTACACGACAACATGCTGGAGGATTCAAAACTTTCAATGCAAAAGGATAAACATGTTAATTAACTTTACAGTTACGTCGCTACAGTTGGGGCTTAGAAATTATTAACTTCAGGGTCTGTTGTTTCTGTGTGAGTACGAATCTATGTTCCTTGTTAGTAATTACTTTTAGTAGGTGTTTTATGAAACTAAAAGGCACTGGCGTCAAAGGATATCGCGATTGGAGCTTTGAACAAAGCGAAAAGTTTGATGATATTTTACTACTCGTGTCTATTAAAGTTATGGCAGTTGAAAGACAAATGGAAATATCACAAGGCAAGGACGGAAAGAAGATAATGAGGATGGAAGAATCGTAATTTAAAGAATCGTAGATAACAAGAGCATCTATCAACTTACAAAATGATGTCCAGTGTCTTTTGGAAGAATGTGTCAGGTGATGCTGATAATATTACGTTTGACATGGCAATGTGTCAGATATACTGACACATTGCCAACTAAGTAAAAAACATTGAATCTATTATGCTGATTATTAAGTTAAGTTGTTACTATAAACTTAGGTTAGTTTAAGATGGGGCTAACATGCTCTATGAAAATAACTTGCTATAAGATAATAATCAACATATAATAGAAACAATAAGCCAAGAATGTATGGATGGATTAGATCATTAAATGTTTGCTACGAATGCTTGAAAAATTACAGAAGAAATTCTTGATTTGGTTGATGACTAACTTTCTCAAAGAATATTTAACACCATTTAAGAAGCAACATAGATATTTAAACCTATATCCTAAAATTATGAGTGGCTCAAAACATCAGTACACGTTGCTGAGTATGAAATATTAAGGGTAAACAAGTTTGGCAAACTTTGGAGACACGTCCACTCGCTTTCACGACTGCTTGACTTTTGGCTCACTTTGGTTATTAGTTTTAATAAGTTGGAGGATAAAGGATTTTTGTAAAGGGCGTGTTTAAGTTCTTTAAGATGTGAGAATTAATTTTGATAGTACGAGAATGAATTGACGTTTTTTAGTATAAAATTTAATTAATAAAAATTGCGCCCGAAATAAAGTTATTATTATTATTTTTACGCAATTAAATAACTGAACAAGGTCCTTTAAAAGGCGTATGAGGGGCCGAAGCCAAATCACAGATGCTCTTTAGATTTGGATAATGGAACGCGATACCAACCGACGACTATCCCTATACGCACTATGCTAGTGCATCTAAAGACAAACCCTTGTTAGTGAAAAAGTAATGCGACGCATGGAAAACAAAGATAATAGGGGTTTCTGGAGTCTTAAGTGGACTAGTAACCTAGAAGTTCTACATTAAGACTGCGGGCCCTGCCTAAACAATGTCATTATTATTATTGAAGATCTTTAAAGCAATCCACATGATCGGTTTTGAATGGCAAAAGTTCTGCAAGTTGAAAGATAAATTCAGAGTGCTTTGATTTATTACAGGAAGATAATTATAGATAGGAATATGTACCAGACATGTCAATGAAACATACTTTACGGTTCCGTGGAGATTTAAGCCATAAATCATTGGTCTGATTTCGTCAGCGTATCGCAATACATGGACGGCTTAATTCTGAAATGCTACTCATATAGTTTTAATTGACCCTTTAAATCTAGCCTTAATAATCAAGATATAGTATATGAGTTGATACCATTCTAAAACATTGTAAAAATATATACTTATGTATAAAATAAGTGGCCAAAATATTTTAAATTTAACTGGATTGAAAGAATTAGTTTTAAATATGTTTAAAAATAAGATGGATTTCTGTAAAAGAATGAATGATGTGAAAGTAAAGAGAGTCAGTGACAGTTTGACACTTGATAAGCCAGTATCTAACAAAGGATAGTGTTCTCATGTAAGAATGGACATTAGTAATGAGAGAAATACATGATTATTTATTAAAAACCGGAATAAAAGAAGAAAATACAAGTTATAACGATCACGATTATCAAAGGACAAAGAAGAATACACACGCTATGAAATCAAAAGCTAACGACAATAATTAACATTAATTGACAAATAAAACTATCAACATGACTTTAAGGGCCGCCACACACGACAACAGGTAAGATCAGATAAACTGAAAAACAAAATGTTCATTGGCACACAGCCAGCAGTTGATTCAAGTCCGGTTCACTTAAAACACGTTGTTAAAACTATTATGGTACAAATTTACATATACCGAAGCGTTGTTTGGTGAAGTTGGAAAGTATGTCTTGATTTTCTTTCAAATAATTTTAGTGTTATTTGTTAATTTAGTCGATGACCGGATTGTAATTCGTAGATCTTTGACAGTCTTTACTAGTCCAGTCAAATTAGATCAAATAATAGGGGTTAGGTTACACTAATTCACACCCAGCTGAACGGCAAAACGGTAAGATCTACAATTTTATCTTAACTAATTTTATGATTAAACTTACCGTTTTACTGAAAATCACGAAATAATTTTTGTGACATTTGACCCCGTTTTTTTTCCAGGTGTCGGATTGATGAGGACTTTTTAGATTTCATATAAGATGGTGTTTTGAACAAACCTACCAATTTTCAGCTGGGTGCGAATTAGTGTAACCTTGGTTGTCTAAATTGACCGGACTATTACAGGTAGTTAGACGCGAGAAAGTCTATCAGTTTATTAAAGAAGAAAAAATAGCCTTCGTTTTAAGGCAGTCTGGTAAAAAGGCTTGTTACGGTCTACTATTTGGACCAGAAATTATTATCGCTTAATTTTTGTTGGTTTCCATTTGATTACTATCTCACCTGACGGTAAGCGATGATATGGTCGACAATGGAGCACGTTTGCTTAGAAGTAACTTATTTACTCTTGACTTAAAGACTCCTAAGTTGTAGCTATCAGGAAACACAAATTCCGGCAGGGAATTCCACTCTTTGGCTGAACAATTTTTGAACGCGATATAGTTGCGATTGTAGTAACTAACTGAATGAAGTTTCAAAAGCCAATGGCATGATTTGAGTTTAATTTGTAACACGTCTATATCTTTCTAGGAACCGGTTGATAGTCCTGTCAACACGGTATATACTTAACGGGACACCAATTTAAGTGCAAAGCAGTCTGTTTTAATTTTAACTACCGACACTAACTTTAATACCGTGCTACGCAAAGCAAGTTGGGGCCATTCGCTTTGCGTAGCGCAGTTACAATATTTTAGACAGTTAAAGTTGTCGTATTTCCATTTTAGTTTTCTGAACTCGGTGACCTTTACTTAAGGCTAGGTTCTACTCATTTTGTACCTTTTTTAAACCAATGGAAATCCACAAATATTAAAGAGAACACCATGAACAATTATTTTATTAAAATTTACTACATGACCAAACTGCGAGCTAAAATCAAAACGATATATAAATTACTTAGCTCAATGAAAAAAAAAAATCGCGTATCACAAGTTGGACACTGCCGACACTAAGTACAACACAGGTCACGGCAGGTCATAATGGGCATTAGGAGCCAGCAAACAGCTGGGTGCAAGTGCAAAACCTCCCCTCAGTCGCCTGGATGGCCCTGTGACTATGTATTTTTGCTGACATAACAAGCTTATAGCTTTGTGAGTTTTAATGATTCAGTTAAGAAATTTAGTACATAGATTCTTTCCATAAAAAACACGTGTTTCGGGTTTTGCATACACTAAAGTTAATGTTGTATAATTATTAAACTCAACAACCGACTTATTGCCGACTTCACCAATACATTTCATTATTATATTCACTCTTCAAAATTAATTTCCGAGTCACATCCTACGAATAAATCTCTCGAACACAACTACCATTACGGATATCTCTACTAACAAAAAAGAACAGTATGTACTAGCATTAAAACGAACAAAAAATGCAAGTGGCGACCGGAGCCACGGTCTGGCGCGTGTCCAAATACAGTCATAGTTCACAGCCAGATACTCGGCGAGATATATGTATGTATGTACAGTTCGTATATTATATTTGTATGTAGGATTACTGTTGGAAGGTTTTGAGGAATTCCGAATGAGGATAACAGTAATTATAAACTCATTTGCAATATCCAAAGTGACAAACAAAAAAGCACTATATTTGACTTGAGAGAATGCCATAGTGACTCTGACAAGGTTGGTTTGTAAGTCAAATCAGTGTCTGAAATGGTCTTTTGGGGAAAGGCCCACTCAGAATTGAGTAGACTTCTAAGTTCGAAGTCAGCATAAGCACAGGCTGATTATGCTCATCGAATCAGGCCTTGAACGCATGCCTTCGAAATTTTAGTTTAATTTTTGGGCCCTTTTCCTATCACGCGATTTTTAGCCCGAACGCGGTTCTCGTCCGCATGCGGACTGCCCGCATGCTATCATTTGAAATATGTTTTTCGTAACAAGCGGCTAGCACACGCGTGGAACGTGGATTGGCTGCGGGCGCGCAGCCCGCTTGCGAGCTATCCGGATGCGGGCGGTGATCTTCAGCCTTCAGTGTTGTTTTTACTGTGAAGCGGGTTGCACGCATTGCACGCTCATAGTCCACATATAACGCAAACAAGTTTACCCACTGGCGACACGCACAACGTTGCAGCAGCAAACGAAATCTTTGTCTTGCGTGTGGCTCGGAGCGTCCTATCAACCGCATGCGGACGAGACCCGCGTGCGGGATAAAATACGCGTGAAAGGAAAAGGGCCCTTAGACGCACCGGTTTCCTCACCATGATTTCCATCACAGTTTTGAGAGCAGTGGTGATGTAATAAATAACAGAAACTAATACTTTTGCTTGGGTTCGGCCCCCGAACTATATATAACTTGTAAGCCGTTACCACTGCTCAAGATCCGTTTTGGCAATTGTACCAAGTGATTGCTTGTAATAATAAAATTCAGTACATACCTGGTTTTTGAAACATACTGCTAAATTAACAGCATTATAGACCATTTTCATAAGGCAATAGAACAAATGGAAGGTAACTATTAATTCATTGTGATTATACAAGATCAATTTTCTCACAACATCGGTAACAGTGGTCCACATTACATCACTTATCTTATGTGAATGCAGAAGGAGAATTATTTGAATAGAATTGAAGACAATAATAAAATGTTTATAAACATTTATAAATATTTTAAACACTATACAGGCTGCTGTGTTTGTTATTAATTTTTCAGAGGTTTAAAGTGCAAATGCTCATGAATATGAAAAAGTGATTATCAACGTTATTATGACAATTATGCGGTGCCACTCTTGTAGAAAATTTACCCGTATGAGCGTGAGGAGTTTACTTACATACATACAAATATTCGCCCTTTATTACTGTGATGTGATATAGTTATTTGGTGCCATGATCAAAGTTATTCATATTCATGTCATGTATTGATGCACAGGACCGTTCATTGTGGCGACACTTGGGGGAAACCTATGTCCAATAGTGGATGTGTTTCGACTGAAATGACGGTGATGACTGGTAGAAAATACTAAAGGCATTAAGTCCACCTCTGTACTTGCGTGTGCATAATAAAGCTTTAAAAATAATAATAATAATGATGATTGATAACAAAGTAATTTTTTACCCTTGAAAGTTTGTCAATAAATTAATAGTCATCCTGTATAATTTTTGTTTATACGCATAGCTTAGATCGGGAGTAAATATTTTGTCTATTGTGTGAGGTATTAGTGAATTATTGGATAATGGTCATTATAATGGCTTGTAGGTACGTACCATGGATATTTGAAAACAACATTTATGAAATGAGGTTGATGATGGCGTGGAATTGTTGTATGGGAGAGCACGACAGGCAAATTTTGTAATTTTAATAATTATTAACGTGGGCAAAAAGGCTGCCAGGCTCAAATGGGACTGGGCGGGTTATGTCAGCCGCATGCATAGGGACCGCTGAGCGAGCGTCGCCACACAGTGGGTCCCTACTGAAGTAAAGCGCCGTCGAGGTCGGCCTAGAGAGAGGTGGCGGGATGATCTGGACGCGTACCGCGAGGACTGGTTTGAGACGGCGCACGAGAAGAAAGTTTGGAAGGACTTGGGGGAGGCCTTTGTCCAGCAGTGGGACAGCAACGGCTAGAAAAAAAAAATTAAAGATAAAGAAGTAAAGTTTTTTTTTGTATGTTGGAGGTAATCTATGAAAATAATGGTTCGATTGCCAAAATTTTTTCGTCGATAAAAAACTGCTTTATTCCTAAATGCCATGGGTTATATTTTATGTATGCGGGCGAAGCTGCGAGCAAAAGCTAGTGTAATAACATTACACATAGACTATTTTGTCCCACATCAGCTGTGGGACAAAATAGTCTATGTGCAAAGACGTCCATCATATATTTACAGCTTTCAATCAGGTTTTAACAAAAAAAAAACACTTTAGTAAAAGTATCCTTATTTCCGCAACGATGATGACAACACTTAAGTGACAGCGCGTGAAATTCTAAAGACGCCATGACACTAATTCATTTGTCAAAATGGAAGAAAAATGTAAAATTAAATGAATTTGCTATATTTTTGAAAGGTTTTTTTTGGAGCGAGAATGGATTACTATTATTGTTTTTTGTCAATTGAAGTTTTAAAATCAAGATCTTAATTGGGTAGTATCCAGGGTCCAAATAATTACATTTTATTTAGTCCGTACTTCAGATTATAAAAAAAAATATTGGACACGTATTTTTTCTTTTTTCGATTAAACAAAAATTAACAAAGATATAGCCCATTAAAGTTACGTATGTCGTCACCCCGTGCGAAAAAATGCAGGACAAATGTTTATGTGACGAGCATGATCATTTGTTCTGTGTCTGGGTGTAATTTATCTATAATATGTATTTATTTAGAAACATATAAGTATGTTTTACAGCTCTTTATTACTCATATCACAAGGTGTGCCTAGCTTGGGACTAGATGGCGCGCGTTGTATGATAGTTTGTGGAATACTATATTACTATGATTTACTTACCTTTGTGTTTTAGGTAAATCATTAAATCACTTTTCCTGCTCGAGAGTGCAGCGAGAAGGTATGTCAGACTTTTACTGAGTAAAACCCACCTATGTTCCTTCATTTACCCTTGCGTTCTCAAACGCCTGCACCCACAGCCACTTAGCCACATATTTATCTACACCCACAGTTTTGTCAACTTGGTACCATTTACAATGAACGACAGCCGTTTACTCCTACCTACCTCAAATACCAACCTAATTGTACGTTTAACCTGTCAATATGTAATTAACGGTCTGTCCAAATCCATTGTACCGAGTATGGGAGGGAATCACATGTGTTTTGTACAATCAGTCTTGTTATGGAGATACGCATACATAAGACTTTTTGTCATACAAGTCTGGTCTAAATGTAAAGGTTCATAGACTGGTAACAAAAATTTTAGGATCGTTCTATATTAATTCATTAAACTCCAAGCGATCGCCGGCGTTCGCACACCTATTGTCTTTCTATTGTGTCTGTAATTTCCACGATTCATGATCATCATCATCATCATTTCAGCCCATACACGTCCACTGTTGGACATAGGCCTCCCCCAAGCGTCGCCACATCGAACGTTCCTGTGCGTCCCGCATCCATTTTCACGATTGAAAGGTTAAAAAGAAAAGCAAATTAATATTGTAACAGTGAAAGTTTGTATCCATGTTTGTTACTAAACTTCTTTACGCTGAAACGGTTGAACGGATTTGGATGGAGTTTTAATTCATTAAACCCCAAGCGAAGGCGTTTGCTCTCTCATTGTCTTTCTATGAATAAAATGGTTGAGGTGAGTAGGGCTGGTGCACGCGTCATGCTCGTGTACGGGTGCCGTCAGATGGGACTGGTCATCTCTTAGCTGCCAGTGGCTTAATTCAGTTTCTATCTTTTAATTATTTTAGATTTTTATTTCATTATCGACTTGTGCTCACATGATAGAAGCAACAAGTAATTTGTAACCAAGCATTATATGTAACACATAATATAATTTAAAAGAGTATCAATGGAGTTTCTTGAACGTTCTTCTCCATAGAGAGCTACGCTTTGGAACGTGCAATTTAGCTTCACTTTTCTTGGACTGACCGACATTTGACTATTCAAAAGTTCCTGCAAATGGTCTTTTTGAAATAAATGCTTTGACTTTGACTTTTCTATTAAGTATGTCTCTAATTACGGTATTCGAAATGTTAAACGTATGTTATCTACTTTTTTCTGGAAGTTATCCTAAGAGAAAATTTAAAAAAAAAATATTTTGTTTATTTTCTATTTTAACGAAAAAAAAATCAGTTGTTCAGTACATTTATGTTGGCCTAATGTACTGAACAGCTGATATTTTTTTCGCGATTTCGGCTTTGCTCCCATAATAAAAACTGTTTGTTATCATGAGCACAATCACGTGTTTAAGTATCGTACACTAAGTGCCAGTCACCCTATATTTTCTACTTTTACTCCGATGAAGGCACTGGCAGAAGCTAGTCTAACATTTTATACTCCATTGTATAAGCCCCTTTACACCGCGATATTTGGACAGGACAAGTCGCTTGTCTATTACAGCGGTATCTACGAGACACAAGTGATGGACGTACGACCGACGCATAATAAAACAGCCGATGTTGCCAGACTGCCTGTACACCCAGTGTTGCCACTATAAAGGAAACTATACGAACGATTTCCTGTGACATTTTTGGACGTGATTTCCTGTTTCGTTGTGTAAGTTTTAGTTTGGGTACTTATTAGGATTTTATGGATTGTTTTGTTTAGAATAGATAATAAACAAATGAACCTCACGACACATGTTATACTACTGAGGGGCCAGAAAACTTATACTGTTATTTTTTAAATCTAAGTCAACTGATGTAAGTAACTAATTTGTATACAATGTTTATTGTACTAACATAATACAGCGCTTACACCTCACGGACCTTCATAAAAACTCAGATTTTAATGAAAATTGGTGCAAACACGCAAGGTCTACAAAGTTAGTCATTCTTTTTTTCGACAATGTTCGTACCAACATATTCAGAGAGAACCCTGAACGCAATTTAAGTTTTCTATAGAGACTGTCGTCTCTCATCAAAATTCCTACAACTTAAGTAATATCGACTGTTCCCGATACAAAGGGCTTACCTAAAGACCGTTTTGAAGAAGTACACATTTTGATGCACTTTTACGCTTTTTAAATTATGTATTTTCAATTGAACTGTAACGAGTTTTTACTACCCAATATTTCCTTGAAACTTTAAAATCGAAAAGTATGATATTTGGAGTTACACCTTTTGTAGTTTGCAGCGGAAAGGTTTGATGAAATTAAAAGAGACTACTGAAGATTGACTACATTTTTTTCTCTATGTTCAATTCCAGCCGAGACTCAGACCGAAGCAGAATTTAGGTTTCACTTTCGGCAGTGAAAACTAGTTTCATTCGAACACACCACACTAGCACACACTACCTAGATACATATATTCCAAGTATTCCATCATTAAAAATCAGCCTCCAAAATCCACCACCTCGAAAATCTTACAATACCCAGACATTACCGTTCCCAAGCCAGACAGAGTATGTCAGGTATTTGTTTCGACCTGTCAAGCTATCATCACAACTTTACCTTAACGTGAACCCTCGTCAGGAGTAGGTAGCGGGTAATTGACGGCTGTACTTGGTTTGTTACGGATACAAGAACTTGATATAAGGATAGAAAATGCTTTTACAATGCCATTGTTGACGAAAACTGGGAACAACAATCTGTACTTTTCATACACGGAATGCCATAACATTCAGTTTGATTTATGGTATATACGATGCATTCAAAGTGTTTTCAACTTTGAAGGTTCGATTTTGACGGTTTCTTAAATGTTACAGATCCGGACCGGTCGACTTATTTAGAAATGGCTTTGTATGAGTAGAATTGACAAGCGTGCTATAAATGCTGAAGGAGCGACTACGATAATAAAATTAACAACTAATTCTCTCTTTAAGACTCAAGTAAAAGAGCACTATCTTTCCTCTCTTGTGTAATAATCTTATTTGTATATATATATACATATATTATGTATTTATTTTTAGTATAAGGCATATATATAGTTATATAAGTATCTATTAGTTTAATATTTCACTAACTCTTCTTTACTTATTTCTGCACACTATCGTCTACATCTCTTCTGATCTTTCCTTTCGCAGGTCTGCTGGAAGAAATTTCTTTATGAAATAAGCAGTGCCCTTGTACATAATTTTTAATAATGTTGTATCTTCTTCTTAATATGTATATGTGAGTACATAAATTGTAAAATAAATAATTATAACGCTAGAGAATCGAAGGTCTCGAAGAATCTTCTTTGAAGAAATCATTGAAAACTATAATGCAGGGTTTCCACATGCTGGATTGTTCGAAAAAAGTAGGCGTGGCCCTTGAAGGCAAAGAGCGACTAAAGGAACGTCCAAAAATATTTAATGAATTCCTAACTCAAAAAAATAAAACTTAATAAAAAGACAAGAGAGTTGAAGAAAGACCACTAGCATAGTCGAACAAAAATGGCCGATATCAATATTCCATTTTCAAATCCGCGCGAGAAACATTTCAAGAAGCCAGACACTCGGAAATCGGTTTAGAACCTCTTTTAATGCAAAAACTATTTTCAGTAAAGGAGAAAATAATAAAAAATGTATTACTGGCACAGCTGTGGCCGATGGGCGGGTTGTGTTTGGGAATCTATGTAAATTCGCAATGCGTCATACCATGCAGACTCATGAATTATGGAGACTCCACCTCAGGGCTGCAGATCTTCGACACAATCAGAATTTTCATATAAATATTTTACGTCAGTATCGAAATTGCAGCGATAAATATGAACAGATGAGCGAAGGAGCAGATTCGTTTATATGCAGCGAATATTTGCTGTTTATCGGAATAATAAAATCTTCATGAGGATGTTGACTCTTAAACGACGTGACGGAGGACTTGCTTCCAGAATGAAGAGTTGACTTTTGTATTTTCTTGGTATGTTGTTCTGCATATAAGACCTCATTTACATCAATAATACTTGCTGTAAGACTAACTGTAGGTGTACTGCTAATACTGATAGAGCTGTGGGCAATGGTTGCCTGGATATACATAAGTCAGACGATAAAAGCAAGAATCATTTTTATCTCATTCTTATTTTCAAGAAGAATCCTTCAAAAGGTGCCAGGATGTCGAGGATAATACCAGCGAATGAGGATATTTTTGTGTCAACCACCCCAAAATCACTGTAACACCTGTTAGAGCATAGCCCTTGGGATGGTTCAAGGTTTTCTATTTCAACTGCTCCAGTCATATTTATGCAGTATTTTTAAGGTTAGGCTCGGATACTATGTCCTTTACCAACACGCACTGGGCCCGCGTGGTAGATTACTGCCCATTCCCTCTCCTAAAGAGGAGGCTTGAGTTCCAACAGTGGGAAAATTAAAAAGGCTGGTGACGATGATGACTAAGTCCTTTAAGCCGCATAGTTACCCGTCAAACGTATTTTCTTTCTTTCTTTCTTTCTTTCAAACTATCACTAACTCCCTTTTTTCATATCACGATACGACCGCCCATTGAACCCTTATTTTTTCTTTTTGCAAATGTTTGTCCTGCATTTTTGGTTATGTGGTGTACAATAAAGATTATAATAAATTATAAATAATCCTTACTTATATTATAAAAGCGAATGTGAGTTTGTTTATTTTTTTGTTACGTCTTCACGCCTAAATGGCAAAACCGATTTTGATGAATTTTGTTACAGAGATGGTTGGGACCCTGGAGACGGACATAGGTTATAGGGATAATTTTTTTATAAAAAAGTGAAAAAAGGGGGAGAAAGAGGGAAGGTTTTTTATGTACGCGGCCGAAGCCATAGGCAAAAGCTAGTTTATTATAAATCATACAGATATAATATAAGACATAGAAAAGGTCTCGTCTAGTTTATGGATCGTCTAGTCCTTTGTCCCAGGGTTAAAGTTCAAAAAGGTTTTGACAACCCTACCCGTTCAAAAGCTCTGTTCAAGATTCAGTTACCCACATCTTTGTGCTTACTCATGATCGGTTTTATCGGACGGCGTTATCGAAGTTGAAGACTGAGAAAAAGTATAAGTACATGTCCATGCTTTTTTTAGGTGGGAAAATCAACTAATGACCCCGCTCTTGGGAGGTGGGAGATAGTGTCAGACTTTTACTGACAAAAAAACCCAATCCTGTTCCTTCGATGCCTTTCGTAACGGGGCCGAATCTTCCTTTCAGAAGCAGACATGTGCATTCTTGGAGTTCAAGCTTCCTCTTTACCAAATTTCATCAAAATTGGTTCAGTAATTTAACCATGAAAGCGTAACAGACAGACAGATAGAGTTACTTTCATATTTGTAATATAAGTATGGAAGTATGGATTACGAACGAGGATACGAGTAACTTTGGTCCTATTGTAATAATACTTACAAAAAAGTTACCATACCATAATCGATCTTATAATATTCCCACTGCTGGGAATCAGGTCTCCTCTCTAGGAGAAAGAATGGACCGTAATCCACAACGCAAGCCAGCCCCGAATGGTGGACGTCACATGTCTTCGAATGCTTGGTTCTAGGACATGCCGGTTTCGCGGGCTTGCGGACAGTGAGCAATGGGTAGCTCGCTGTCCGACCGTCCGGTAACTGTCCGGACCAAGCCTAAGTCGTCGACGGCGCGCACTGTTCCCGCACGCCTCAAGGAATTGTCAGCAACAGCATTGACCCAGCCGGGACGAAGCCTACTGGGGCCAGGGTTATACGAAAGGGCGCTCGAGCCCCGGTATGAAGGCTAGAAGGGCCAGGGTGGGTATTTCAGTCAGTAAGAGTCTGACACTATCCCCCGCTCCGTCCAAGAGCGGGGGTTGTCATTGGATGATTTTTTCCAACCATAAAAAAAGGACATGCCGGTTTCCTTACGATATTTTGGTGGATGAAATAAATTACACAAAGTAATGCGCCTGGCCCCCTAGCCAAATTACAACCGTTTTGCTTGCGCGGAACGCTTTGAGTTGACCTTGCCGCCAATTCTTTTGTTCTGACCACGTGACTGAGCGTTAAGACGACGTCATTCCCGTACATTTGAAGCTTTCTACAAGCGTTAACTATTGCAGATTAGCAACTTGGCTAGGGGTACTGGTTTTAAAAGTTGATCATCATAAAAATTTACTGGCCTTCAACGTCGTGTTATCTGTAGTAATACTAGCGGTCCCGTCAGTCTTTGTCTTGTCTTCAAACTCGCTTATCGTCAGAAAAAAATATTGTGAACCCGATGGCAGCGTCGACACTTGCAGCGCTAACGTCGTCACCGGGATATAATGTGTTTTTAAACCATTCAGGCTCGAATATACATATAAAATTTCATGCAAATCGGTTAAGCTGTTATGGAGAAGTTAGACAAACACACGTACAAGAAGATGAATTATATATGTAAACAGCCCTACTTTTTAATTAGTACAAAAAAAAATGGGGCTCTATCTGTACCCGTCACTGATCATATTTTTGTAGTCAAAAGTAGAAAAAACCGAAATCCTAAAATTGACCACGAAAAGGTAAATTCATCATAGAATCAATCAAACATAACAATTGCTAGTAGAAAATGCGGCGGGCAGTGTTTTTCCTCAATAATTGTCACTTATTCATTCACTAATCAATAGCCTGCACAAAATTTCCATAAATTGAGTGACATTTTGGGACATTAACCAACGCTAATAACTTTGCTGTTTATGAACATTATTTATTGAGATTTTACTTATAAAATAACAAGGGCTTTTTTATTAAGCTCTTTAAGTATTTGTACTAATTAAAATTAAATAGAGGTGTATATGAATATAAAGATTTATTGAAATATTAGCAGCTAATGGGGTCACTTGATATGAGATCTGCCTACAGATGTAAATTAATTGTTTTCTAAAATAAAGATTAGACTTTATTATATTTTAGATTTATAGTCTAAAGGAGTCCAAAGGGATTTTCATTAGAATATCACATAAATTAACTCAAAAGTTAGATAATAAACCACTGATTAATCCATGTGGGTGCCATTTCGAATGCATATGCATTATAGTAGCTTGGAGTTAGGCCATAGATAATGGCCAAACTCTATGAATAATGTTTCACTCGATAATGCACGGGAGGAGTAGAATAGTTTTGGTCATACGGCTTCAGAAGATTACAGGAACATTAGACTTTGGAGACTATGGGTAATGGTCCTTAGTGGCGCCAATAGGGTAGTGTCTGGGGTCAAAATAATTACATTTGATTTATTCCGTATTTTAGATTATAAAAAAATATTGGACACGTATTTTTTCTTTTTTCGATTAAACAAAGAATAACAAAGATGTAGCCCATTAAAATCACGTGTGACGTCACCCCGTGCGAATAAATTTTGCATGGCGTGACGTTACACGTAACTTTAATGGGCTATATCTTTATCATTTTTGGTTTAATTTACAAATAAAAAAATACGTGTCCCTTATTTTTGAATAATCTAAAAGACGGACTAATTACACATTTTACGGCCACTAGCCTATTGTATAGTATGGTTACAACATTGACTAATTAAATGAGCTAGAAATTTTACTCAGAATAGAGCCGCTGGTTCTGTACTTACAAAACTGTAACCCTAATAGAATAGAATAGCATTTATTCGGTGCAGGCAATACAATATACAACAACATAAAATAATAATAATAATAAAATAGAGTACAGATATACAATATAGTTGCGTAGAGCGTGCTCGAACCGATAGGGTCACCAACTCAGCAATGCTGGGCGTCAAACACCTAGCGCGGATTTTCTGCTGGCTAATGTTAGGTACTATAAGTAAACCTTCTAGTTTAAGTCTATAAATGTAATAGCTGCAGATTCACAAAGCTTAGTGCTTGTATCAAAATGTACTTTATTATACTTTGAGGCGAGAAAGACCTACCTGAATAAATAATATGTAAAAGTATTGTATTCGTAGCTACGAGTATTATTCATAGAAACTGTGCCAAGCTGCGGGGTGCATTGTTGCATAATTTAAATGCATGGAAATAATAAGTTTATCAGCGCAATGTCATTTGCATAAACGGATGTAGGTACGTTTTTAGAGTTCCATATTTAAAGGTTAAAACGGGACATTATTAAGACTCCATTATTCGTCCATCTGTATGTCCGTCTGTCACCAGGCTGTATCTCAAGAATCGTGATAGTTAGTTGAAAGATGAAATATAAATATGAAACAACAAATACTAAAAATCAGAATATAATAAATATTTAAGGGGGCAAAATCAAAATCAAAGCATGTATATTAAATAGACCATTTGCAGGCACTTTTGAATTGTCAAATGTCGGTCAGTCCAAGAAAAGTGAAGCTAAATTTCAATAAATAAATATAATTGGGCTCTTATAAAACAATGGTGATTTTTTTTGCTACGGACGGTACGGAATCCTCCGTGCGTGAGCGGTTCACGCTCTCGCACTTGGCTGGTTTTATTAAATGCTTATATTGTTATATAGTTTTTATATTTATTCAGATATAATTAGTACAATTGCATTATAGTGATGGTGTCCGTCTTCTACAAAAACAATGCTATTAACTTATTATTTCTAGTAATACATGTACATACTTACTGTAAATGTATTACTAGAATTAATAAGTAAATCAGATTTATGATGTTTAAATAAGTTATGATTACTTATAATGTTAATGTGTTTATGAAGGCCTCAAAAGTAAAGCTACAGTCAAACTGGAGCGAATCCCGCACGGTACGCGGAACGCGAACTCGTGCGATTCGCTCGCTCGCTTAGCCTCTCAAACTGTCTGTCTCTGTCTCAAACGCGGGATTCGCTTCAGTTTGAATGAAGCTTTGAAGGACCAATTACACTGCGCTGAATATCGCGTGCGATCTTACTAACCGATGTTCTTGAGCGTCGCGAGATTTCAATCGGTTATTGTGGCGATATTTAGGAAAGGCTTGTGTCCAGTGGTTGCCGACATAGCACAAAGAATTGCCAAACTTAAGTGGCAATGGGCAGGGCACATTGCTCGCAGAACAGATGGCCGTTGGGACCGAAAGGTTCTGGAGTGGCGACCGCGTAACGGAAAACGCAGCGTTGGAAGGCCTCCTACAAGGTGGACTGACGACCTGGTGAAGGTAGCGGGAATCCAATGGATGCGGGACGCACATGATCGTTCGTTGTGGCGACGCTTGGGGAGGCCAATGTCCAAGAGTGGACGTCTATCGGCTGAAATGATGATGATGATGTGTCCAGTTGTAGACGTCATTCGGCTAAAATGATGATCATATTTTATAAGAATAGTTTTAATATAGTCAATTTTACACTACAATTTAGACACAATTCCTTGAAGATTTGTCTTACGCTTTTGTAAAATTGTAACAGACATTGAAAAACTATTTTCGAAGATTCCAGCTTTTTAACTAACTTTGAATTATAGAACGGCTACTCTTTGTATATAACCAAGTTCCATTTTATAGACAGAAAATAATATAATATTAAAAAAGTCAATTCAAAAGCGACAACCATATATGTAATGCATTAATAAATTAACACTGTCCCACTGACCCGGTCACAGAATACCTTCGCAAAATATTACAGCCATAAAGGACCAATACTGCTTAGCGTGTTGAGAATTGGAGACTTATGAAGTCACCAGGGACCACTTCCTCAAACGTACCTTAAGCTTTGTACCAGTAAACTTTACTTATGGGAACTGTTATAGTATGGCCGGCACGTGGAAACATTTTGTTTTGTAAAGGTTAGTATGAAGTTCGCACTGTAGTAAATTTTCAATACTTAGGACCAAAAAGTTTGAAGATATAAACGCATAGATATGTTCTTAACTAAAAGAGTTATGAATATAAATGTAAATTCATGGAGAAAAACGATAAAGAACCAACAAAATGTTAATGGATTATGTAAGGTAATAATATCTTTTTACGGTTAATAAGGAAGATTGGAAGATGAAAGTGAGCGCTGACTGTAAAGGACCAAATGATTACGAGATCATTTTAGGAATGAAGAAATCTGCAGGAGACCCTAGGTAGCCGACATAGCCCGAAGTATCGCCAAACTAAAGTAGCAGTTGGCAGGGCACAATACTCGTAGAACGGATGGGTCAAAGAGGCTGAAAAGTGCAAGAGTGGCAACCACGCACTGGAAGCGCGGAAGCGCTGGAAGGTCTCCCACAAGGTGGACCGAAGACCTGGTGAGGGTTGCGAGAACGCAAAGGATGTAAGACGCGCGGGATCGGGAATACTTCTACCAGTGGACGTCTTGTGGCTGAAATGACGATGACAATGAAAGGACCAAAGTTAAAAGACAATGAGCCCCGAAAAGATTGTAGTATTTAAATAAAAAAAGACACAATAATTTAGAGAATACCTATTACTGAAAAGCTCGCAATGAAGGTAAATTGAGTTAATAAACTACAGAAACTGCAGACAAAAAGTTGTTCAATTAACCCTCACCTTTGAAATCCAAGCCAGCTTTTGCTGCGAACAATGCCATTTATCCGTTTCAATCGTTTGAAACCACTATAAAATCAAAGCTTCACCCGCCTCAATTAGATTTGTGAGCTAAAGCGCTAAATAAAATTCTTTTATCGGTGTTTCTTCAGCGTTTTCTTTGAGGCTTAGGTCTGCGGACTAATCTAGCAACTGATCCACAATAGTACGTCTGGGCGGGGTTATTGCACCCACTGACTCATGGCCATTTGCAACTACTATGGACCGTCGGTGAGTCGTTCTGGTTTTCGCGTATGTGATTTGCTTGTGAGTTTATGTGTCGACTTGAGATTTATTCGTGAGGTTTGTAAATAACATAACTCATGCTGTAAACCTACATGTCTTAAGGTATTTTGTAGATATTTATAGTTGATAGTTTACTGTGTTTTGCCTTCTTCATCGATAAGATTATGTTTCTTACAAATTCAATAATAATAATAATATAATCAGGAGGTTCCTTTCTCTGCAGCCCTGACCGCCGGTAGCTTGGACCCTGTTCTCGATACCGGTGGGCTACTATTTTAATATTTTTATTTAATATTTAAAAATATAATTTATATGTATTTAGATATGAATAAACGAAATAATAATATTAATAAGTAATCGCTTATTAGGAACAAAAAACAAAATACAGAGATGATGGCAGCAAAAGTTAGAAACTGGCGCAGCCATCAAAGCCCGACTTCAGTGAGAGGGATACTTATTATAAACTAAAGAAGTAAAAATTTAAGAACTTATATATTATGAGAAGAAAATAAATTAATCACTAATGAGTGCCGAGTGTGTGAGTACCTAATGTTGTATTTTGCCAGGCATTATCGGTAGATTTAACTGCTTTAGTTCCAAAAAACACCACACTAGCTCAGTATTGTTATCTAATTATAAGTCAATGTACAAATAGTTCAATAGTCTTGTCTTTTGCTTTTGGGGATGGGTATTATCAAAGAACTTCTCCCGCTCTGGGTGGAGCAAATTTCAGAGTTTTATTGTCTAAAACCTGTGATCCTTCCGTTGCCTTTTACGTTCTAGGGTCGGTGTGGCACTTTCGAACCATTTCGCAGCTCTGTCATGAGTTTCTATATCGTGTTTTTAGCGTCCAGACTTTAGAGTTTCTTGTAACACACAAAGAGTTTTAACAGTTGGTTTGACACGCTTAGGACTTTCAACTGTAATCACTCGTTAAGAACAGTATTCCTATAGGAACATCATTAAGTGCGTCGGCACGACTCAAAGACATTAACAGCTGCAACGTGTTGGGTTAGAGATCATCGTTCTGAATGTATTAGCAATGAAAGGGTTCCGAACTATCACCTTCTTGATTAATATTTAATTGAAATTGGTTTTCACATATGCCATTATAGGATGAATGACATAGGCACAGTTTTGTAACTGAAAATTTGCGAGAAATTAATTTGAAGAAGCCTGTGTTCCAACAGTGAGATTATAATAAGGCTGATTATGGTTTTGCTTATGTTTGTGAATTTGTCAATTCAATGCACTTGCACACTCTCCGTTTCGCATACCTCTGGAGGTATGCAGAACAGAATGAAATATCGGATGGAGGATCTTCAGACCAGACAGGTGTTATGTCTGGTGGGCAACTGCCCGGTAACTACCCGGCATTTCGGGCTGTTATATATGTTTAAATCGCGCGGAGAACTGTAATTGCACGATGCAAGATTATTTCTTATGTGAATCAATCACTTCTTTATTGAGGCTTTTTATCACCAAATAACTTTCCCCAGTCTGGGTGGAGCAAAAGGGCGTCTCAGATTGTAACTCATTAAAACCCACCTATGTTTACCAATTGTACTTTGCGTTCCAGACTCACGGTGACTATTTCGGATATTCCCACAGCCCACTCAATTGTATTGCTTGACTGACGGTTAATTTATGACTCATCCATTTATTTTTTTTGGACACTAAAGACTAGGGTTAATCTTGATAGCTATTGTTAAATATTATTATGCTTTGCAGTGTGACAATACAGACTACCAATAAGTATATTATTACGCCGTACCTATATTGTTTTTGATCCTACGGACAAGTAGTCAATACAGAGATACAAATTTAATTGATATAAACTAGTGCTTAGCTGCAATTTCACCTTATGGTGAAGCACACTAGTTTATTAAGGGTCTATTCACTCTAGCCTTGAAGACAGCTAAATTATAATCGGACGGGAAGACCTTAGAAGGCAAATTGTTTCCAAGTAGGGTCTACAAATAATATACAACAAGCATTAAAGGCGTATAAAAAAGTTTAGCCTTTACAACAACACAAAAGTACATCCCATAAACAAGATAAAACTTTCAAACAAAAATTTGATTTACTGGCGGAAGAAATATAGGAACAAATGGGTATTCTCGATATGTTCTCATTCGAGTTTTTCCAATATCACTTACGAGCCGCACTGTTTCCGTTGTTTTGTTACATAGATACATGTCTGGCATAGATGGATTGCCTGTAATCTTACCAACAATGCCTGTACACATTTTATTCAAGTAAATGGAGATGACGGTATATGGTAGTTCTAATAAATGTATATGTTTAATAGATTCTATTGGCAAATTTACAATGAGACATAATAATAACTAGCTTTTGCTCGCGGCTTCGCCCGTGTACATAAAATATAGCTTATGTCGCTCAGGAATAAAGCAGTTTTCTATTAGTGAAAAAATGTTAGCAATCGGACTAGTACTTTCAGAGATTACCTCCTCAATCTAAAACCAAAAAAAAAACAAACTACCTCTTTACAATACTAGTGAAAATAATATTTTGTTTCAGATAAATACAGATACAGGATTCAATTAGTAAAACAGTTTTGCTTATTAATAAGTAATATATACCGAAAACGAGTTTCGTTGGTAACTGTACAAATGAAAAACATTGTATCACAGGCACCAGCATCTTTCTTAATAATAAGGAATAAATAAAAATATGTATGTCCTGGCCAGATCTTAGAAATTGATCTCTTCATGATATGGCCAAAGCTGGCCAGATCGTTTGAAACGTTAATTTGATAATATGTCAATCCTCGTTTAGCTTACTTTCTTGACCTTTTATTGTCATAGAAATCCTACATTAATGATATGGCCAAACGAGGATTGACATATCATCAAACTTTAACGTTTCAAACGATCTGCAGGCGGCTTACTCTCCAAATTAATTTTAATTTCAATCTTAAGTCAATCTGATTGCAATGTCAATTTTGACGTGACGTGATTTGGTACTCTTGAAAATAATATTGTCAACATATACCTATACGATTTCACTTAGTTCTCAAAATGGTCACGCAATTTTGAACCAATTTGGCGCTAGCATTGAATTCAAGGGTACGAAACGTCACAATATCAATGTCGACCGATCGGAATTGAACTCAAGAGTAAGCCTGCTGGCCAGTTTTATTTAGCCTTATCATGAAGAGATCAATTTTCTAAGATCTGGCCATGACATATACGTACAGATTTTAGTAGTGCGTAAGTAAAAGTATCGAGTTAACAAGATTCCGAATTTTGGAATCGAGAATTAGACAAGGGCCATTTCAATAACTTAATTGTGGGACAAAGTAATGTCGAAGGCCTATTGGTAGTTGTGAGATTGTTCAAAAGAGTCACCTTGGCCCTGGACCGCAAAGGGCAAGTGAAGAAACACCGTTGAGTTTTAGTCAGGAAAAGTCTATCACTCCTTCTTGCTCTACACAAGGCGGAGGAGCTTTCCCATATCTATTAATATTGTAATAAGGAAATGTTGTAGAATCAATCAAATTAGTTGTTTAAAAGAACCATGAAGATTCTTGCTGGTTCTTCTACGTAGGAAACGACCATTTTATTGGAACTGTGCACTAGCTTTTAACGTTTTATAGCGCCTATGTAGGCCTATGAGAAATAAATAAGTTTGAGTTTGCGAGGACTTTTTTGATGTTATGAAAAAAGTTACTTGCTTATATTTATTTATTTATTATATACTTAATTATTTATAATAAGTAAATAAATATACATGTATATATATATGTATCATGTATATATACACATATATATAGTATTGTATTTTTTTATTGTATATAGGTGCTTATACAAAAATAAACTTCAAACAGGGTACCTACCCAATTCCTTATATCATTATTTTATCGTATTTATAAGCTTATCAAGTTCGTAGTTTTACATAAAAGTGCCAACATTTTTGTAAAAACTTCGAGAAAACCTGGTGACATTGCGTGACCGAAATTCTGCGTGTTTTAACAATTAATTAGCATATCTACTTAGTATGCGCAGACAGGCAATGTGCTATTACTGAATTATAATGATCTCGAACTGTTTACAAAATATTTCAAATCATAGTCTATTTTAAAATGGACGGTCAAATTTTTTTACAATAAATTAAAAATATCAGTAAATTTTGATAAAGTTTTTGTATAGCGTGATGTAATAGTGTTCTGGACTGAATTCCGTTATGTTTTCTCCGGAATTTAAATACGGATTTAAGCCCTCTAGAATAGGAATTTCTTGACACAGTTTAAATAAAAGGAACGTTGAGCATGAGCTAATAGGGTACTTCAAAATTCTCATTTCCCTAGCTACAGGTAAAACCTTTACAAATTACTTAGAATGTGCTGGTATTACGTGTACCTATACACGTTTTACAATTACTCCATTCTCAGGATATCCGTCCGATTTTTATTACATTCCTCAAGCAGCTTTTTAGTGGCGTCTGGCATTGTAGGGCAAAGTTCAAAGATGGCGGGAAACCCACCGCGCATGCGCACTGTGGCGATCAGCTGAGTGGTCGCCATATTGGATTGTAGACATCATGTGCTTGGCATACTATTGCTTACAACTGACCTTTTTTTATTTCACGTTTTAGGTCTTTCCATCCGCGATGCAACGCATTTTTGGAACGCATTTTTTATTTGTCACCTTTACGTTATAGAAATGGTTTCGCTTTAATTCAAGTAGCAACACAATTCAAACAAATATCCTCAGGGTATATTATGATATTTTTAATAAATATACCTACATACAAAATAATGTTCGAACCACTAAAATAAAACCAACCAAATAAAATATTTAAATTACTATAATCTAATCGGTTAATTGGCCAGAAAGTAAGTAGGACTCAGCTTCATTATAAATTGAAGAACAATCGATTTTCAATTTCTAATTTGTTCAAGTGGTCAGACTAGCTACTTGTAGTTGTATAAAGGTTATCATACGACCAAACTACGACTTCTAATAGAACTAGTTTTGCACAGCACAAATAAAAATTAAATATAACATGAATGAAGTCTTAAATGGGCTTATGCGACTGAAATCGGACGTCTTTTTTGTTTAGATGCTTAAAAATTAAGTTATTTCTTTTAGTTTATTGTTGTTCATAGGTTATTACAGGATTATAGAATCGATTCAAGTGACAATAACATGCGGTAGGTACTCACGGGTGGTTGCTATGAATTCGATGGATCTGTTTTCTTCATCGACTGCGCTCGCTTCTCCGCAAACTCTGCACTCAGTCTATGTGCCTTCAACGTATTTGGTTTCGACATATTACACTATTCACTAACCCGACTAAAAACACAGAGTTCCTATCAAAATTGACGCTTGACTTCAAAAATAAACACTTTTACTTAAAAATAGCTTATTTACACGTTCGTTGTTACTTAGGCTTGAATACGTATTTATCACAATTAATACGTTATACCAGAACACATTTCAGCAGCGAAAAGCGATGCTTCCTTATCTAGAACACAAATAAATTAATAAAGAGCTCCTATTGATCAAAAGTATTTTCTATACGCAATCGTAACGTTAACGCGCGCGTTACTGAAAGGCGATCACCGTGTCTTACAACTAAGACGCTGACTGATAAGTCGCGGTTTCAAGACGGATTTAATTTACGTTTAGTGTATTATTAAACTGTTAAATAATAAGGAGAAATTGTTATGATGTATATACAGGTATCGGGACGAAGTTGTGGAGTACCGTGGCTTGGTGTATTGTCGTGAAGTTGGTCGCTTACGGAGGGCGCATGCGTGGAAGGGTCGCCATTGAAGACTTTTCTATTGTTGCCATAGCCAGACTTTCGATATAAAAAGTCCTATACAATTGATATGTATGTTGTGTATCAATATGTATTCTATATCGATGGTATAAAGTTTAATATAACTTGATGGTAGTGAATGATGCGTGAAGTTAAAAAGCTAATGTTATTGGGGTGCGGACCGCGTGGGGTGGCTATCGGTAGGGTTATTATGTCATAGCTCATGTTCTCCGTGAGTATAGAGATTTGTATCGAACTCATTTGATAATTTTTTCGATAAGGTTTTGATGGATTGACGGTTGTAAATTGCATAATGGCAAACCCTTTCACAAGAGGAGAAAAGATTCCCAGGCTCGAAGGACCAAGAAATGTATTGATTGCATACCTACTTTCTTTTTGTGCTCGAAACTTTAGCCGTTTGTGAGGTGTTTGCAAAAACAATTAAAGTAAAATAGGTAGTTGAAGTTGCTAGATTTAGACAAAATAACACCCTAATATATAAAACATATAAATTGATTCTGTGTTCATAGACTTCGAAAGTTGAGACCATCTAACTGATGTGCCCTAAGCCCAAGTGAAGACAATTTTAGACCAAGCTGTTACAGAGAACAAAAAAAATATAAATACAGTGCCAAAATAATGGATGGCCAAATCAATGTCACTTCCGAGTCTTTTATTATTTTAAAATCATATTGAACTAAGCATCATCGGCTGATTATTAATTATTATAGTTGTTCTTTTTTCTTTTCTGTTTGGTTTCTTTAAAGTTGCACCTGCCATGTTTCTTGTGTTCCTACACCACTCTCGACTAAGCTCGACAAGTAGAAAACTGCCTAAGCCATTAAATCCGCCATTTTACAGTGTTTTGATTTGTGTATATAGCTTTTAAAGTGTAGTTTAAATTTGCACAATTATGTAATAAACATAAACAGACAGTTAAATTTTTAACGAGCGTTTCACGCCATCAAACTGTACAGTTTGTCGAGTCAAAATACCACGTTATTCTAAAACAAAATTCAAGTGAAAACTACGGACACAATAAAAAAAAACTGACCCTTTTTAGTTCACGTTTTTTGGTCTTTTCTTTTGCGATGCAACGCAATTTTGGAATGTTTTTTTTATTAGTTACCTACCTTTACGTTTCAGTAATGATTTCGCTTTAATTCAAGTAGCAACACAATTCTGCATAAATAACTAAATAAATATGCTCAGGGTATATTATAAGATATTTAATATTACTCTGGTTCTACCTAATTTCATTTCTTCCATCGCTAACCTTTATTCTCTCCCTATCTTTTTCGCTACCTTGGTCTACATTAAATTTTATTCTATTCTATTATTTTAATGAAAAATGTGATTCAACAAGTCAATGCATTTAAAAGTGGATATACTCACCAAAATTCGTTAATGCTGGTAAGCAATTTCTTTTTAATAAAAATAAACATTTTACAGACTAGATCCACAATAAATCAAACCGATCAAGCGAAACGAAGTAAAAGAAAATTGCAGGAACATGCTTTGTATCACGTTCCCAAGAGGTAGAATCTTTTGCTGGAAAATAAAACGCAGTTGAGTCCAAGTAAATGGACCAAATGCTTTCAAGAAGAATTGTTTTAAAGTAGATAAGTACTTTGATAAAAAACTAGGACTTGAAATAAATCGTCTACGTAAGTGCTTTTGCCAACAAATATGGGTAAGGGAAAACCTGATATACTTAATTTTTTTTAATAAAATAAACTAGGGGTTGACTGCATTCCCACCTAATGGTAAGCAGTGATGCTATAGTTGATGGTGACGCGCACTAGATTATGAGGAGCCTATTCACTCTAGCCTTGAAGAGATATCCAAATTATAATCGGATGGGAACACCAAAGCAGGCAAATTGTTTCAGTCCTCCGATGTAAGCGGTATGTAATTCTTTCAATATTAAGTGTACCTTTCCTGAGATTTTTTTCAATAAGGAGTGCATTTAATTTTCGTAGACTTTTCAAGGTTCCAAGGGACATTAATATCGACTTGTTTTGCACCAGTGCAACGTTACGACAGCAAATGGGACAGACATTTTTTTCCAATGGTAACTTTTAACGTAACTATAAATTGACTTGTGTGTATTTTCTTATTACCTATATGGTTTTTTTATCTATGTGTGAAAGCTTGCAATTAGTAATTTGATAATATTATTAGTCTGTGAGCCTACTCTAAAATTAACAAAAAATCTCGAGTTCAGAATGATCGCTGCCGAAACAGTTACCTAGTTGTTTATAAACTAGCTTTTTCCTGCTGCTTTGTCCGCGTAGAATTAAGAAATTATGTCGAAGGAACGTACACCTGGAATAAATTATTTTATATCCTTCAGCATGGTCTGAGCTCAAGTAGATAGGTCCTTCTAGTTATATTTATAATGTATTCTTTTTAAATAAAAAAGTGACTTAATTACTTTTTATTATAAGTAAAAATGTCACTAGGGATAGATTAGGATATTTTTTTTTTTTACATTATTTTACATAAAAGTGCAAAGATTTTTTTTCTTTAATTGGCAAAAGCCCGACGAAAAATTCCACCAAACATGAATCTGATGAACCTTCGTACAGTATTTCCATGACCTATTTTAAGCCAAAAACACCCTCGTATATATTTCCGCACCATAAACCTCAGTGAAATAAAATCCCCAGCCACTCCATTCTAAGACCATCGAAATAAACCAGAAAGAGGCTATCAAAGGGAAATACTCCATCTTTTATCACATAAGACTATGCAATCGTACGGTGGAGCGATAAAATGTCGCTGCGAGCCGTTCCGAACTGCGCAGGGCTCCCTTGGCTCTCGTCATTCGGAAGTTCTTCCTTCAAATTGTGATCACGTTTGTGCTGTAAGCTGGAGTTGTTGACACGCCTTCAGGATGATATAAATTGTTGTGCTAAGTTTTAGGGCTGTTGAATGATTTTGCGCTAACAATAATAATAAAAATTATGACGTATTTTAAAATATTAACAATCTATACATACAATAAATCTGTAGAAAAATGTTAGTTGTGTTGTGCGCGCATCACGTAAAATGTACGAAATCGATGTAGATACTTTTATGCATTCAAATTTTATGTAACTTGGTAAGTAGACTTTGTTTCATCGAAATCGGTTGACTATGTTGAATGTCGATCGATATGAATTTCTAGTTTTTGAGAAGAAATGCGCAGGGCTCCCTTGGCTCTCGTGATTCGGAAGTTCTTCCTTCAAATTGTGATCACGTTCGTGCTGTAAGCTGGAGTTGTTGACACGCTTTCACGATAATAGAGAGCCACTCCATTCTAAGACCATCGAAATAAACCAGAAAGAGGCTATCAAAGGGAAATACTCCATCTTTTATCACATAAGACTATGCAATCGTACGGTGGAGCGATAAAATGTCGCTGCGAGCCGTTCCGAACTGCGCAGGGCTCCCTTGGCTCTCGTCATTCGGAAGTTCTTCCTTCAAATTGTGATCACGTTTGTGCTGTAAGCTGGAGTTGTTGACACGCCTTCAGGATGATATAAATTGTTGTGCTAAGTTTTAGGGCTGTTGAATGATTTTGCGCTAACAATAATAATAAAAATTATGACGTATTTTAAAATATTAACAATCTATACATACAATAAATCTGTAGAAAAATGTTAGTTGTGTTGTGCGCGCATCACGTAAAATGTACGAAATCGATGTAGATACTTTTATGCATTCAAATTTTATGTAACTTGGTAAGTAGACTTTGTTTCATCGAAATCGGTTGACTATGTTGAATGTCGATCGATATGAATTTCTAGTTTTTGAGAAGAAATGCGCAGGGCTCCCTTGGCTCTCGTGATTCGGAAGTTCTTCCTTCAAATTGTGATCACGTTCGTGCTGTAAGCTGGAGTTGTTGACACGCTTTCACGATAATATAAATTGTTGTGCAGCATTTTATGGCTGTTGAATGATTTTGCGATAACAATAATAAAAAAAAATTGAAATATTTTAAAATTGTGAACATATTGTTTATAAAATGAACATAATAATAAATCAGTTCCCAGTATCGGTGGGACCCTTTTTTATATTATAAAAATGTAAATAAGTTAAGTAAATTAATCTTCTCCTTTTGGAAGTCGGTTAAAAAAAACGTTTGTTTAAATATTGTCCAAAATTTTAATCGAGACTAATAATGATAAGATTAATAGGATTTATAGTAAACAAAAGAAGGAAATATATAATGTCAAAATATAAATCTACATCTATGTATGTAATATAATATAAAAAAAAAACACATTAATTGAATAATAAATACTTATCAAGTAATAGTGCTGTCAGTTTCTTTTTAAACATTGGTAATATTAGGTAAGTATTTTATTATATATACGATAAAAAGTTGGGTGTCCCTAAAGACTTTTTGTGACAGTGATATTTACAAGACTCAAGTAATGGTTTTTTAAATTTGTTTTCTATTAGGTTTTTGGACTGGATTGACGCTAGTAGAAATAATATAAAAAGTGTTAAAAAATACTTCAAAATGTTTTTATTTATATTATTAAGTTATTTATTATTATTTTACATAGGACTACAAGAGCACTTATAAAACATCAGAAAAAGTGCATGGTTCAATTGATCGTTTCCTATGGAGAAGAATAGGGAAGAAACTACGTAACTACGACAATGGGTAGTTTACTTAAGGGTTGTATTATGACAGATGTTCAGAACAAATAAAGGTTTTTGGTTGAATACAAACAATTGTGATTGATCCGTTATTAGGGGACGAAAAACGATTCATTTATTTTTCACCCTATATTTTTAGGGTTGATTCTGAATGATTCATTCTTATTACTGAAGTCAATTGTAGTTTAGAACATTTGGATTGGATAAAGAATAAGATATACACAGCTCGTAGATAAATGATATAGATCGCCAAACTTAAGTGGCAGTGGGCTACCTTACCTATGTCTACCGCTTTTAGGCACGCAATTTATGTTTTCCGCACTAGTGCGGTGCGGCAAAGTGCGCGAACTTGCCGCCACCACAATTTAATGGGTTTATCGTATCGGGCTGAGCACTGAGCGACTCCCATGAGTACGCGTCAACGACGTTTATTCGCTTCTTCTTAAGCGTACTTAGGTATTGAAAACCATCGTTTGATACACGAGGGTATTTGTCACTGCAGCAGTCGGCTCCATAACACTTCCTTCGTAATTTCGTCTTATTCGCAATGACAAACTTTTTCCACTTGTATCAAAATGTAGATGCTATTTTGTTAGGTACATTGTTTGTATCCGGGTGTAAGCTAGAAAAATGCAATCGACGGTATTGCACTTTTCCATTCCCATTTTCAAGCGAAATAACAAGCTATGGTTAGCATCAGAAAAACTTTTGTTCTTCTAAATTCAAATCTGAAATGGAAAACAAAAATGGTGCCGCGATAATGGCGGGAACCGTGCGCCTTATATAATGGAAAAGTCACACGTAAAGTGGAATTTAATCCCGCTAGGAATTCAGTTCCGTTCACAATGAGATATTTAATTATTATTTTCATTATGTCGTAAGGTTTTCTTGCCCTGTTTGCTTTAATGCTTCGCTGTTGTTTGATACTTTTGACACGGGTCTTTCATTAAGATTGTATTATAATTATGGCTTTTTTCAGTGAGTAATCACATCGCAAGAGAACCAAGGTTACCGACACAGCCCGAAGAATCGCAAAACTTAAGTGGCAGTGGACAGAGCAGCTTACAGAACAGATTGTCGTTGGAGCCGGAAGGTTCTGGAGTGGCGACCACGTAACGGAAAAGGCAGCGTTGGAAGGCCTCCCACACGGTGGACAAATAACTTGGCGAGGGTCGCGGTAATCCGATGGATGCGAGACGTGTAGGAACGGTCGTTATGTCGTGTAGGGTCGGTCTCGAGGCGGCCGGCGTCGCACAGATTATATATAATATTACGCTTGTTTTAATAGACAACCTAGACAACAAAGTTGTCTATGGTTCAAATCTGTTAGGCCTGGTCTACACTTGAGGTTATGGCAACTAATTTTTATTTTGTTTTTCTTTTATTAATTTTTATTTTGTAATTATTTGTGTGTCTATACGGGCAGAATAAACATGTTTTCTTTCTTTCTTATTTATGGCGACGTTTGGGGGAGGAAATGATGATGATGATGATGATCATCACATGGATCCTCTCTCTCACGCTCTGGGTAGAGCGAGCGGGAGTGTCAGTGTAGTAACTCTTTCGAACAATCCCGTGACCAAGTAATATATTAGTTATAATAGTAAGTGCTCTTCTTCGAAACTTTGTCACTAACCGATTGCAGACTAAGACCTGCGGCCGTATTATGACATCTTAAAACCATCATGTTTTCTGTGTGAGAAAAGGATAGTGCTATTCGTCCTGTATAGCTTCGTCTCTTTTTCACACCGAAAACATGATGGTTTTAAGAGGTCATAATACGGCCCCAGAGCTACCTTAGATTACCTTAGTTCGCATAGCTAGCTGTGATTCTTTTTCACACTTATGTAGACCGAAAATTATACACAAAATTATATCAAATACACGACCTACTACGGCTTGTTGTTCAAGTGGTTAGTTGCCTAGACTGCTATACAGAAGGTAGTGAGTTCTATTACCACCCAAGCCAAAAGTTTTTGCGATGAGCACCATCATTTGTTGAGGAAATTAATTTATTTGAGTAATTTATATATAATATGTATGTATTTAGAAATATATAAGGATGTTTATTAGTTGTCTAGTACTCATAATACAAGCTCTGCTTGGGACAAGGTGGCGTTGTGTGAGAGTTGCGGAATATTTTTAATATTTAATAGCTTTTCCATCATCATTAATCAAAATACAAAAACATCTGTTTGGGCTCGAATAGGTAGGTATCAAATTTTAAACCCTTATCCGAATGTTTCCCTTTGAAAATTTTAAATCCGAAATTAATTAAAAAGCAACGCAAACACATGTAAAATCTAAAACAAACAAAGCCGGAGTGAGTCATAATCCTGCAATTGTGAAAATCAATAGCGACCATCCCCCGCGCCGATCTGTACTCGCTTGTGTACCGAGCTCTCGATGTTAAGGTAGCGTTGGAAAAAAAGGAGAGTAGAATATAATTTAAACTCGTTAAAAAATTAAAGATCCCTTTCTGATATTTGAGAAAAACACTAGAATGTAACTCGAAACGAAACTGAAAGAAAGTAAGTAACTGTAGTAGTAACTATTTTAGAATGATAGTAGCTATCAGCACCGGACTAACTACTAGGTCATCAAAATACAAATGTCAAAACGACCCTTTCATTTTTTGACAACACTAGTACGTATAAAAAATGTTGTATATGTATGTACTTTTGTTTGTGAAATCTTATTTGTAGCTTATTTTCCAATAGCTAATAGATATTTTTGAACTCTGGAATAAAAATGGCGGTTTGACAGCTTTTGTGTCAAAAATATGTCAAACCGCCATATTTATTCTTTAGGTATCAGCTAATTGATTACTGAAAAATCAGGCTTAAATACGCATCCTCATACGTTATACCTATCATCATACATTTGTGGTTTATCCTATAAAGTTAAGTTGCGGACATTATAACACAGTAGGCATTGTTCATCAGTAAACATTTGTATAACACGAGTAGACTTATGAATGGGTTAAAAATCCAAACTGGCTATAGTTAGGATTTTATTCAATGCTTTAAAATTCATAAAATTTCTATGGTCGATATCCAAATGTATTCGATTTATCACGATGTAAAAAATAAATAAAAATTGAAAACAAAAAATAAACATCCAAACTTTTTCATTGCTGGCATCATTTGTGCAACAAAACAGTACACCACTATCCCCTTTTCAATAAAACCATCACTTTCAAACGTCCTACAACGCTCAATGTTCATGCTCACAGTACGCGTCCCCCACATAATCCTACGATCCCCCATCTCTCAGTTGTCAGCGAGTATTCCAACAAATGTCCCGGACAGGGGATCCGTTTTATGACGTAGCTATCACTTGTGACGTAAAATGACGTCATTTATCCATTTCATATTAGCCGTAGGAAAAAAGAATGGGGAATAAGTGCTGGATAAAGAAATAAAGGTAGCTCATATATTTTTATATAATGGTCTTCTAAAGATATTTTTTTATCTTTGGAAGCTGCTTGGTCAAGATGTAAGGTGTGTTAGATTTTATGTTATGTGCTATAAAAATTCTTCAACTGACCCAGTAAGAAGAATAGAAAAAAAAAAAGTTTTTCAATTCAATAAAAGAAGAAATAAAGTGAAAAGTGATATTTTTAAGTGTCGGTTATGATTCACTAAAAAAAAAGCGAAATGCTACTTTTTAATAATATTTTCTAATATTTAAAAACTTTGCACCATGCACTTACCTACTTAAATCAATTATAGATTTGAAAATTATGAAACTATATTTTTCTCAAAAAATAGTATATATTTATAGAGTGATCGCAAAAATTTACCTTTCGTAAATATTCGAAATATTAATAGTCCAAAATCAATTTATTATCCAGACGCACCAGTAATTACATTCAGAGTCCGTAATGTGTCCGCCCCAACACGATATTAATTAATTTGTAGAGTTCCTGCGCCATTTCATTAAACTGTTTTACGGACGTGTGGTAATTTTTGCATCGATTTATTATTTAAAATATAAAATTAATAATAATATTCGACCACTTACTATCACACAACGTCGTCTAGTCCCAAGCTAAGCCGAGCTTGTGTTATGGGTACTAGACAACTGATAAACTTACTTATATATTTCTAAATACATACATAATATAGATAAATTACACCCAGAGACAGAACAAATGATTATGCTGATCACACAAACATTTGTCCTGGGCGGGAATCGAACCCACGACCTCCGGCATAGCAATCAGCGTCACTAACCACTAGACCAACAGGCCAGTCATTGAAAAACATATTAAAGACTAGCGGCCCGTCCAGGCTAAATAAAACCTAAGCAACTCAGGGTGACTGTAGCTTTCCAATGATAAAAGAATTTTTGAAATCGGCACAGTAGTTTTTGAGTTTATACATTACAAACATACACACAAAAAAAAATTTACCTCTTTACAATATTAGTGTAGATAAATTACACACAGATACAGAATAAATGATCGTACTAATCACACAAACATTTGTCCTGGGTGGGAATCGAAACCACGACCTCCGGCATAGCTGTCAAGGCTAAAAAGCACTAGACCAATAGGCCAGTCAGTATGTATTTATATTTAACTAGCTTTTGCCAGCGGCTTCACCCGCGGGAAAGTAAGTTCCTCCACACAAACTTTAGAAACCTATTTCATTTCCTCCGCGACTGAATTTTGAAAAGCCTTTCTTAGTGCTCCCCTAAGTCATAAATGAAACGTTGTGCAAAATTGCACCCTCATATTCGAAGTAGTTTCGGCTATGCGATGATAATTATGCTGTCAGTTAATTTTTCCTTTTGTATACATATGTTATAGATTTTTCAATACACTTGCTCAGAAAGTGACTCTTGTTGCAATGCACTTAGGTACATAATGGCCCTTTTTACCAAACTGTGACATTTTGATTACCATTACGCACTAGTGCTATAATGTAGTTAAAACCTTATTGTTCAACCTCTCCTCCACCATAATTTTAATACATACATACGATAGTATCAGGATGGGCGCAGGTTGTCCCATACGAGTCGCCGGTCAACCCCCGTTTATTCATTTCATTGAAAGGTAAATAAATAAAAATATGGGCGTGCATATGAAAACAGATTTTTACCGCAACAAAAGTTTACTAGTTTTATAGTTATTTTCTTCACAAGTGTATTGAAAAACGTCGTATGATACACGTGAGTAATTAATGATTACCGTTCTCGGCTCTTTTAAGACCCTCGCCACGGCTCGGGTCTAAATACCGTCTCGTCAGTAATCATTAACATTACACACTTATATCATAATGTGCTATTATGTGTGTTGACTTTTTGGGGTGGGAAATCATCAAATGACTTTTTACTCTCTAGGGTAGAACGAGAGGGCGTGTCAGACTTTACTGATTATTAATAACCTATCTGAGTCGGTAATTCTTTCAAACGTTCCCGCAGTCCTAGCGAGTATTGGCCCCTTCAGTTTTGTTGAAATCTATAGAGATGAGTTGAAAATTAAAGAGAATTTGTATGGTTGCCATTGCCTCAAAGTTTTTTCTATAATTTGGGCTGTAGGGCTCATCATTTATATGGCTTCGGCTATCATATTGAATTTCAATATAACTATGATAGAGAGCCGTTTGGGGTCGAAACGCTTGGGTCATGGGGTCCGAATGCGCGTCTCCTTTTTAAGGAAATTTCTCGCCAACTGATCGACACCTTGCGTGACCAGAGGGCTGGCTCGTTCTTCGCTCAAAGAATTAGCATTGCCATTCAACGTGGTAATGCTGCCAGTCTTCTGGGCACATTCCCGGATGACAGCGATGTGGAGGAGTACTTCGACGCCTAAGTGTACTTTGTGTATTTGTATTTTATTTATTTAGGGTTTTAGTATAAATAGTTTAAGTTTGTTTGTTTATGTAGAGTAACGAATTATTTTTAATAAAAACTATGATAGACAGAGTATGTTGGTATATATTGATAAAAGCACTGTATATATAGTAATTAATTGATTAACATAGCTGTCTTAATGTTGTCATCATTATCTGAATTAGTACCTACCTACAAGGACCATAAATTAATTAATTTTCTATTAACACTAAAATATTTTTTCGATTCCAATCAGGATTATCTCATTCAACAAAAAATAATAACTGTGGTCAAACGCAAGCCTTTGTCAGTTCAATTCTGTATAAACAGATTAATAATTACTCGTAAGTTCTTTTACTAAAATCTCTATCAAAAACACTAGTTTCATTACTTTCACTATTAATTTTCACAAAAAAAAAAATCATCGCTAAATTCAAAAGCAAACTTTATTTATCTTCAGCCTCTAATGGCATCCCAAACAGTGACGAAGGTTCTGTCAAACAAAAGCTGCCAGTCTGTCAGGGTATTAATGAAACTGTTTTTGCTGACCGTAGTGACTTGCACATCGTATGCGCGTGGGGGAATCTATTGGCGGGAAAAAATACGGTCTTATTGGAAATCTGAGAGCTAGGCTTTGTAAAGGAATTGGAATTTGTGCGTGATTCAATAAAACGGTTTGTAAGATAAATTGCTTCGGTGTTTTTATTTTGAATTAATTTTACCTCGAAATGTCTCTAAAAATTGCTAGAAAAATTGCTAGAATTAATAAAAAAATAAAATAAAAATGTACGACACATGTTGTCTGTTTTCAGATAATTATCATCGTTCTTTATAAACTATATATTTACCTTGTCTTCCGCTTCCTCCGCCCTGCCTTCGGCTTCCAGGACTCGCTGCTCGAGCTCTGAGAGCTGAAACAAAGAAAAACATAACATTACACACCTGTGTAAAGAAAAATATACCACTTAAGAATAAGTTCTCAAACGTGACACGTAGCGCCATCTGTAAGTGAGCGTACGCAAACTCTTCCTGAAACAGCGCCTCGCGGGAGTTGAACACTATTCCCGACCCATTTTAGTACACTCGCTCCTGATGTAGTGCAAGCACCACCCTCTAGATGGCGCTGACGCCACAAAACTACTTTATTGAACCACGTGGTGTAGGTTGCAAAATATAAGTTCGTACAACCAGCTATTTATCAGGGAGGCTGTAGAAAAGGTATTATTGTTATGTAAGAGCGAGTATTCGTGCGGTTTCTGAGGCGGAGGGGGGGAGGGGAATCGGCTCGTGAAAGGGTGTATGTTACTTGCAAAATGTTATAGCAGTGATATATGTCCGTAAGACACGAGTTAGATTGTATTTGAAAGGTTTATTTCGGTGTGACGACGGGCAATCCCTTTTATGTGTACTGGGATTCGGATATAAATTTTAGTATCGAATATCGATAAAATTATAAATTTAGTGTTGGTTGGACATCTGAAATGTAGATTCAACACAACTTACTCTTTTTCATATGGAGGTCGTTCTTTTTACGACAATCGCATGTCCCCTCGAAAATTATTTCTGAAACAAGCGTTGGATGAACCAAAATAATTTAGTTTTCATAAAAAGTTTACTAAGATTATCATTGAGACTCAAAATGAATCACTTGTCTCATGGAGCACCTGTTTCAGAAAACATTGTCATCATCATCATTTCAGCCTATAGACGTCCGCTGTTGTTTCAAAAATAATAAATTGAATATAAAAAAATATATATAAAAATTTACATAAAAGGCCTTTGGGCAATAATTGCCACGTAAAAGTCAACGTATAAAAAAAAAGTTTTAATTATACCAGTGCATTTAAGAATAGTTGGAAATAGAACATGTGATGGGCGAAAAACGTCTCTTATCAACTCATCCTTTGCGTGACGGTGTGGACGAAATACTCAACCGTCACACTTTTTGTTCTGATAATCAATTATTATTGATAAAAAATAGAACGTCCCATGGGGACATCAAAAACAGATTTTTGGGTGCGCGTTATAAATATTTGCAATAACCACTTTTGTCGTATTTTTTATGCATTTTTTAATAATGTGCATACTGTGTTCTCTTGTAACTGAAGGACCACCTCATACGTAATTGTGATCTCTGTTCTTTTCATGTCGATGTTTTCGAAGTAGATTTTTTCTAACCAGTATTTAGCAATCTGTACAGCTCTGTTATTGGCCTTGTATAGATCCTGAAAAGTGTGGAGTCGCTGCACAGGACATGCGTCACCTGCTATGCTGCCCATCCTACACAACAACCTGCCATTTTCAGAATTTAGACGAGGCCAATAAATATAGCTGTGGCCTCTGTTGTAACTATGTGTTTGTTGGAGATCCAGAATCCAGATCCAAATAAATAAAAACCTGTATCTTCACTAGTGGATCTGGCAGACGTTGTCCTGTCCGAAAGCTGGCTTAATGTCAGACAAAAAATTTAAAACCGGGTTTAATTATATTTTCAAAACATCCAGGGACCCACTCAAATATATAAGTAAGTACACACAAAATTTCATCCAAATCGATCAAGCTGTTTAAGAGGACTTAGGTGACAAATACACGTACAGAAGAATTGTATAATAAAGATAAATGCCTGCACCTATATAACAACAGAGCGTGTGCTCTCAGACATCTACATAGGTTAGGTTATACTTGAGCCTGTATATCTGACTACCTCGCTAGATTAGTCAGGAAGGTACTCCTAATCCGACTAACATACTCTGCTGTACTTATACTAGTAAGTTGGTGTACGATTCCTATTGTATCTAAGGATTGTCTTGTTTGAGACAAGGAAAGGATAGCACTGTAATCAAACTGGAACATTTTTCTTTAAACTTTTTGTCATACTCGTAGACCTATGTGAACGCCGGGATACTGATCCCGTTTTCCGGCCACCTTAGGCGCGGGCTTGCGGACAGTGAGCAATGGGTAGCTCACTGTCCGGCCGTCCGGTAACTGTCCGGACCAAGCCCAAGTCGTCGACGGCGCGCACTGTTCCCACGCGCCTCAAGGAGTTGTCAGCAACAGCAGGGACCCAGCCGGGTCGAAGCCTACTGGGGCCAGGGTTATCCGAAACAGCGCTCGAGCCCCGGTATGAAGGCTAGAAGGATCGGGGTGGGTCTTTTAGTCAGTAAGAGTCTGACACTATCTCCCGTTCCGCCCAAGAGCGAGATGTCAATGCATGATTTTTTCCCCCCATAAAAAAAAGACCTATATGAAAAACTAACAGCTTGGTCCGAGAAATTTCCTGTGATTCCAAGATTTATAAAACTTACAGACTTCTTCAAACTATAAGACTGTTGGCGATAATAATGAAGAAATGAAACGTACATTTGAGCAGTAGACGAGACTTAACTGTACACCCCAGTAAATGCACTTCCAATCTCCAACGTAAATACAATCAAAGCGCCCTTTATTTCTTTTTCTATATAAACAAAAATTTAGCTCCAATAACGAATGGGCAAATAAAAATGTGTGTGCACCAGATTGCAAGTGCAACTCCACTGTCAAAGGAATGCCTGCGAATATGCAATAAATCAAATTCGAACGGAACTTTTACATTTTCAAAGGAAATTCTGCGCTACCGCTATTATTTCGTGTTTTCGAAATATTGTCGTGATAACTTCGTTTTTGATAATAATATATTGATGTTTGTGTAGAAAATGATGGAGATTTTATTGTCTTTCAGGAGCTCCTGAAAGTTTTATTTTATAAAGACAGTTTTACATTTCTGTATTGATGTTCTACCTTAGAATCGCTAAACGTAATTGGCAGTGGGCAGGGCACCATGCTCGCAGAAGAGATGTCAATGGGGCAAGGCTGTAGCTAGAGTCGAATTTGAGCTCCTAAATCTATCACCAGGTATATCTCTAGCCCCTCAAACCCCAAGCAAACGTTCGCGCATGATTTCGCGCCATTCGCTTGAACACTAAAATTATTAAAAGTCCGCGTAGATTATTAAAATTTTGAGCGTTTTATTTATTGGCTATGTGTCTAAGAATGTAAATAAGAAATTCTTCATAAAGTAGTCTGTAAATTTCGAAAATAAGCAACCATTCCATTTTTCCCGTATTTATACGTATTTAAATGTTTGATGACGAACAAGTTAACAAGATGGTTGAACTTCCAAATGTGGATGTACAGATCCATGTCTGAGTGAGGTAGGGCATTGTGATTTCAAGGTAAGCACTGCCGCACAATGAAATGCCCCCCCCCTACCTACGGCCGTGTGATGGGGTGGACTTCATGATATGGCTAACTAAATCTGACCAGATCATTTTAAACGTTAAAGTTGATGATATGTCAATTCTCGTTTGGCCTACTTTGTTTAGACTTTTTATTGTCATAAAAATTCTATATCAATGATAAGAGTAAACAAGGATATATATTGATATATCATCATTTACATGAACTGCTCAGTTTTAATTGGCCATATCTTGAAGTGATCAATTTGTATGATCTGGCCATGCTATATATCTTCAGTCTCAATATTCTGGAATGACGGTACAAATTATATCAACAGAAACGCACAGACCTTATCCATCAACTCAACGTTCATAAGCTTTATGACTCCTAACACTAGGCATAGCACGTGCCTTTGCCCGGGGTCACATATCACCACTAAATCGACATAATAGTGTACCGCGCTTACCATCCACCACAGAACAATGACCTCTCAATTTCTTATCTCATCATTAAGTTTGGGGGTCCTAATAACTTGGACAAGGAGTATTTATAGCTCAATAATATGACACATTTGGGTCAGAGTCTGACAAGACCTCTTGAGGAGTAATGTCAATTTTATTGACATATGCTTCGTATCTCTCCATAACGAAGTGTTTATATGAGTTTTGACTTTCGGGCCTGTCTTGATATCTTGTTCAAATGTGTTTGAGTTTGTGAAGTTACGAGGGTGCTACTAATTGATTTTGTTAGGAAGACATAAATCATTTGAATGTTTGTGAGAGATGTTTGAAGTTATATATCTACTAGCTGGTGCCAGCGGCTTCGCCCGCGTGATAGTACAAAATTATCCAAGGAAACATACTCTCAGGATAAAAAGTATCCTATGTGCTATTCCAGGAAATGATCTACCTGTGTACTATATATCTTCCAAATAGTTCAGCCTTTCCAGCATGAAGACGTAACAAACATATAATGTGATTTTCAGTGAAAGAACGATTGTGGTATCTTTTCCTTCTATAAGACCGTTATCAACTTTAAGATCTTTAGTTAAATCTTTTCTATTTATTGTTTACGATATTTTATAATAAACAACAAATATTTCTTTTATTTTTATTCTAAAAAAATATCAAAATTGGTTATTAAATGAAACAGCAATAAGCAAGTCGGTGGGAACATTTCGCTATCTCTTTTGTGCACACGTAGCTTAATTGCGGTGACGTCACACTTTAGTATGTGCAACCTTATTCTGTTATTTGACAGTTTCCCCTTTTGAGAGGTTTCTAATTTATTTAATATTGAACAGATTTGTTTGTGTGTTTTATTTTGATAAAGATACCATTTAAAACAAATAACGGAAATAACTATCGAATCATGTAAGCATCTGTAACTTTACTGATGGTCATTCAGTTGAAAAAAAAGGATACTTTATTTACATACCAATCATCCAAAACGTCGAATGCCAAAGGACCATCCGCCAAATTTAAACACGAAACATCTTCCAATTTCATATTTCACGAAATATGGGTTCGTACCAAGCAATTTCTTGCTCGAAGGCGTCCAAAAGGAAGTCTTGGCTGCAAACTTATGAGCTTTAACATCAAATGGCATGTTAAGGCGACCACTGATGCATCAAATCAAAGTGACGTTCCGTTGGAAATCGAAGTTTGAACGGATCTTAGAGAGCTCTTAGGGAATTAGATGTTTGTCTGTGTAGATATGAGTTTATGGTTGAGTTGTGAAAGATTTCGAGATTACAAACATGAATACGTCTTACGTATGGTTTTGTAATTTTCTTGAAAGTCCTCTTAACAAATTGAGATTGGCTTTTTTTTTCCATGGGAAAAATCATCTTATGACAACCCCCGCTCTTGGGCGGAGCGGGAGATAGTGTCAGACTCTTACTGACTAAAAAACCCATCCCGTTCCTTCATACCGGGGCTCGAGCGCCCTTTCGGATAACCCTGGCATTGAGATTGGCTTGAAACCATGTGAGTAGTTAAAGAAAAAATCTTTTTGAACCATACTATCTGTATTTCTTTTTTCCTATTCGCCTTAATAAATATTGGTTGTTTTTCTGTAGCAAATCAAAGTCATTATTTGAGCATTCAGATACTATTTAGGTCATCGTCATCATCATTTTCCTGCCCTTGTCCCGTTTTATTTGGGGTCGGCGCAACACGTTACAACAAACACGTTTCACAATTTAGGTACAGAATACTTATATTCTTGGTGTTCTTTTCACAGTATTAAGGCATAATTTTTTTTAGTAAAATACAGGTACGTCTAACAACACCACTTAGCAAACATATACACCGCTAAATTTTAACCGTTTTAATCCCGTGGTAGGTCGATCCGGTACATGAAACACTATCGATTTGTAAAGATAAAATTAAAAAATAAAGTACCTTGTTTTCAAAACTCGTATTAATTTACGCATGTATGAAATTAATTTCTTTAAGAAAACGTCAGCTGAGCGAGTTCAATGACCTGTAGGTAGTTTGTACGCAACGCCGACTATTATTATTATTTACTAAAATTTAACGGTGTTTAATGAATAGTAAATACTGATTTAAAAAGTATAATTTTTAGGAAACAACAGTTTTTTGTACTAACCTATACCATAATATTATTGCATAGTTGCAAAATTCTTTAGGTATTTTACTACTTTTATAACTACGTAATCTTTCCATATAGACAAATTCCATCTCTATCTTCTGGAATTTCTTATCAAGTGTACCTATCAGACCTATTTTCTCCACATCATGAACTGTAATAATCAAAAACTAACCAAATAAATGCATATTAAATTCCGCTACTATTTCTCTCATACCGTTATACAAAACCAGTTCTAGAGTAAAACTGGAACCCGTACCAATTTTCTGCATCAACTCACTTGCTAAAGATTTCAACTGTGAATTGTTAAATTTTCCGCCGGACTGGCAAACCTTTGATGCTGTGCTTCGGTTCGGAAGGAATGCTCGACTGTGGGTAGCTTTGATAGTTTGAGGCAGTGTGTTATGTGATTATGAAGTGTTGAATGCCTTTGAAATTGTGTTTGTTGTTAGTTGGTCTGATGTTTTAATTAGGCCCAGTAAGAAGTTTATGTTTGTGGTCTTCCAAAACCTGGTAGATGGCTAAATTAATAGGTTCATCATCATCAGCCTTTTTAATGTTCCCACTGCTGGGACTCAGGCCTCCTCTCTAGGAGAGGGAATGGGCCGTAATCCACTACGCGGGCCCAGTGCGGGTTGGAGAATGTCACATGTCTTCGAATTTTTGGTTCTAGAACATGCCGGTTTCCTCACGATGTTTTCCTACACCGTTTTGAGAGCAGTGGTGATGAAATAAATTACACAAAATAATGCGCCTGGCTGGGTTCGAACCCGCGACCTGCAACTCGTAAGTCGGGGCCATTACCACTCGGCCACCACTGCTCATTTAATAGGTTAATCATGAGTAAAGCATCGTGTAGGAACTTAGACCCAATTCGTTGATCCATAAAATAACATTCATATATATCCTATTTATGTCTATCTTAATTAAATATTCTGACTAAATCATAAGGATATTAAAGAAAATCTCCATAAGCTGGCATATAAAACTGGCTAGATCGTATTAAACGTTAAAGTTTGATGATGTTTCAATGTTCGTTTGGGTTTCTTTCTTTGGAACTTTGTTTTATCATTGAAATCCTACATCAATGATATAGCTAAACGAGGATTGACATTATCATCAAATGATAACTTACCGTTTAAACGATCTGCTCAGTTATAGTTTTACTGACTGATTTTTAACACACAGCTTCAAAACCACTGAACGGATTACGATAAAATTTGGCACACAGATAGCTATTATAACGTAAACATGCGCTATGAAAGGATTTTTCGAAAATCACCCCCTAGCGGATGAAACGGGGATCTAAAGTTTGTATGGAGAAAGCTTTCTTCACGCGGGCGAAGCAGCTGGTAGATGACAGTTTAAATATATATATATGCCTTTTTTGAGGAGGGAATTTATGAAATAGGCGTTTCTGCCCTGAGTGAAGCGAGAGGGCGTCTCAGACTTAGGAACTCTTAGGTGGGTTTAAGTCAGTACTAAAATCCACCTGAGGGTTTCAAAATCGCAATATTCTTCCGAATCATCTCACAGATCTTTATGCATATAATTTAAAAATGCATTAGAATAGAATAGAATAGAAAAGCATTTGTTCAGCGCAAGCAATACAATATACAACAACATAAAATAATAATAAAAAAGAGTACAGACATACAATACAGTTGCAGTGACTGCCTAAACCGAAAGAGTCACCAACTCAGCAATTGCTGGGCGTCAAACACCCAGCGCTGATTTTCAGCTGGCACCCCGCAGTGACGCACGGATGATGGTAAATATAGTATACTTAAACAAATAAATATAACCCATACTTAAAATAAATATTGATACTAGTGTATTTGTGTAATAATATTTTTATATAGGTATTAGTTATTCTAGGTGTTTGTCTCTAAAACACTACATCAACAGGAGTAAATCTCTCCCTAGTGTTAAGAGTATATATCTCACCTTCCCCACTTTCCACTTTAAACGAATTTCCATTCATAATTTTTACCTCGCCAGTACTTTGTGAAACGCCGTCAAAACGCTGAAGAGTACTCTCTTACCCCACTTGCTTTTGAAAAACATATTTTTGTTATGATCCAACAAAATAAACTCAATCATGCAGCAAGAGGGTGACTTGGCTCTTACCCTCCTGGAAATCAATTTCGTTAAATATTTATTTTATCTTTTCATAGACGATGTGATGGTATGATACTATGTTGTCGTAAAATAAAAATCGTATATTACTAGCTATTTGCCAGTGTGCAAGTAGAAAATAGTCACAAAGAAACATAGTCTCGGGATGAAATAGTATTCTGTCTGTTATTCCAGCACAAGGTCTACTCATGCGCCAAATTTCGTTCAATCGTGAAGAAGTAACAAACATACACACGAATAATATTAGTGTGATCTATAAATCGCCGCACACCAAAGTGACGCGATGGAAAGGGCCACCAGGAAAAAGAAATATCGGCAGACCTCTAAAACGGTGGACTGATGATATTGTAAAGGAAGCAGCAAGAGATTGGATGATCCTTGCTAGAGAGCGAGATGTCTGGAAGGAGAAAGAGGAGGTCTTTACCCATACGGGATCCACATTCCAGGTGCAAAAATAACCTTACTAACACTAGATTAATAAGTTAAACGTACTAACCCAACTAACAAACATTTGAAATGTAGCAGGATGTGGAAATAAAAAAGGCTTAATAGATTATATTATAAATCGCCGATAGAAATACATAAAGCAGTTATTACGTCACACAGGGAGACCATGTCACCAAACCGTAGGCTCGGCAGGATCGAAGCCTGCTGGGACCATATGGATTGTCCGAAAGTGAACCCTGGGGTCCTGAAACAAAGGCAAAGAAGGAACAGGAGTGGGATTTAAAGAAGAACGCGGAACCTACTAAAAAAAACCGGCAGACCACGTTCTGGAAATAGCACATAATTTTTGTCACGGGAGTAAGTAGAACAATTTTCTATTTTCACGCGGGCGAAACCGCTGAAATAAGCTAGTATGTTATATTTTTAAGAGCGACAATTTACAACAGAACTTTAAATTGATGTTCGTTGTGAACTCTTAACAATGTATGTACTTTTCAATTTTTCTTTACAGAAACTTCGTCGACGTAACCGATAAAAACAAGGGCCGATTTTTCTTTCACACCCGACAGCATCGGGCGAAGAAAAATGTGAACGATAGGTACATATTTTTTATGAACTCTTTAGTACCTACAACGTTATGAACCACGGAAGTAGATAGTAACATAATTTAGTGCATTTATTATAGTATCGTTTTTTATTTTAGTAAAAAATTTAAAGATTTGTAAGGCCTACCTTTTTTATGTGGAAAATCATCTAAATGATAACTTTCGCCCTTGGGAGGAGGGGAAGAGCGTGTTTGACTTTTTACTAAAACCAACTCTTGTTCCATTTTTGCCTTCGTTTCAAGGGTTCACTTTTGTACAACCCATGACCCCAGTAGCCTTCGACCATGCTGGGCCCCTACAGTTTGCTGATATCTTGCGGCGCGCGTGGAACACTTCGCGCCGTTGACGACTTGGGCTTGGTCCGGACAGTTACCAGACGATTGCAAAACCCCCTGTGTTCCTTCAGATGCCTATTACGTTTCAGGGCTACTGTAACTCTTTCGAACATTCCCAAAGCTTATCAGTGGAAACGTAAACGAGGTTCTTTTAATGCACATACTCATCATGATCATCATCATAATCTTCCTGAACTTGTCTCGTTTTATTTAAGGTCGGTGCAACACGTTTTTTTCTTCCTTTATGTCCTGTCACCCATCACAGTGTCACTAACTCCCTTCCCTTTCACATCACTTCTCACACAACCCGTCCTTCTCTCAAAAACGGTGGCTCTTAGGAAAAATAGTATTGAGACATTTTTGTAGATAATTATCTGATCAACAATTTTTGTTTGAGCTTATTCCAAGATCAAATTACCGTTCTACTGAAAATCGAGAAAAACTCGTTTTTCTACCATGAGGATCTTTTTCCAGGTATCAGATCGATGAGGACTTTTTAGGTGTCATATATGACGGTGTTTTGAACAATCCTACCAGTTTTCAGCCGAGTGCGAATTTTGTGTAACAGATGTCTAAATTAACCTTCTTAAATCTTTTAGTAGGTAACATGAGTTTAATGCATATACTAAACTAAGAAAAATAAGACGACAAAGTACTAGTTCCAACACTACGATAGATAACCTACTTAATCTACTAAGTTATCCCGTCATAAATAGCTGAAAGTAACGATAATAAGTGGTAAAAATAAACTAAAAAGTATCTACTAAGCTAACTCCTGCAGCCACTTTTCTTAGTTCGGCAGGGAGTGCCACCTGCGTTCAACTTCTAAAGCTATTAGTTTTAACTAGTATAATTTATAGAAAATGAAACTTGAGCTAGTGTCTTTTATAAGACCAGCTTTTGCCCGCGGCGTCGCCTGTGTAGGTACATAAAATATAGCCTATGTCACTCAGGAATAAAGCAGCTTTCTAATGGTAAAAAATTTTAGCAATCGGACCAGTACTTTCAGAGATTACCTCCTACAAACCAAAATATAAACTTTATCTCTTTATAATATTAGTCTAGATCTAGATAAGTTCGTGTAAACGATGATGTGACGTCTTTCAGCTGATATGATGATGATGATGATTATGATGAAGCGATGATGTGATTGATGATGGAACACGCTTGTCTATAAGTAACCTAGTCTTAATAGTAAGCACGTAAAAAAATGTTTAGCAATCGGACCAGTATTTCCAGAGATTACCTCCTACAAAAAAAAAGAGGTGTGGCACTCGGGGACTGCCGCGGTAAAGCTATTGCATAGCATTTTTATCAACTTATGCAATTATAATTACTTATCGGTCACCACGCTCAAAAAACAAATGAGTGGGGGGTGTTAGGTTATTTTCGTTACGGAATTTCGAAATTCGGTCTCCACGCTCAAGACCCGCGATAGAAGCTATGCAATAGCTTAAAAAACATCAAAACAAATTTTACCTCTCTAGAATATCATATAGTGTAGAACAATATTTTTATGAGATAATAGAGTAACGAGTTGCTGATTGCTTACACTATGAAGATTTTATTATACGATTAGCGATCCGTGTTATTATAAATCTTTTAGATTCGCTGTTACTTAGGGCTGCCGAAAGGGTAAAAAACGGGACTCTATTGCTATCACTCTGCTGTCTCCAGGGCCTCAAGTCTGCTATTTACAATAGTGCTAGAATAGTTCATCATGGATTTCATAATTGTTGATTTTGGCAAGTTTTGGTAATCTTTAGTAGAAAATGGCGTCATTATGACTTTCCAGTGGCAGTGGGTAATCTCGTACATATCGACAAATGAATGTCTGACGTATGCGGTAATTTGCAAAAATTTTGACAGTTCCTTTGATCAGGAACTGTCAAAATTTACCTACCTACCTACACCTACTATTACTATTACTGTTGCGTACTAAAAACAGATTAACATAAATATTTAAATGGGGGTCCCATGCAACAAACGTGTTTTTTTTTTTTCATTTTTGCTACGGTGTGTACTGAACTCTTCGTGCGCGAGTTAGACTCGCACTTGGCCGGTTTTTTACTAAGGTTTTTACTACATTAGATATACGAGTATATCATAGATCTAAACCTTCCTCATGAAACACTCTATATATTGGTGGATACTATATGAAAATCATCAATTCTAACCAATAAGATGTCCCAAAAACTATCTCACAATGTATGGCGAGACCGTAACGTGCCATTAAGCCCCTATTACTGTCAATACCATCATCCCGGCTGACCATTTGTCACCGGCGCTTGCCACGCCTCTGCCATGTCCGCACTTTCTGGATTCGACCGGATTAAACCGCTTTGAGGCGGATTTTGTGAGAAGTTTTTTGAATAATCTGCCAAGGGAAATGTGGGCGGAAGTGTTACGTTTCTGCTTTTGTGAATACTAAAGTAAAAATGGGTAGTTTTTCTGACTTAGTCATGTTTATTTATTCGTCAGTTGTGACCACGCCTTGGGCCATTAAAGGCTGCGATCGTATACCTAACATTTACACGATATCAATAATCGCTACGGTAACAGCGTTTAGCTGTAATATTTTTTGAAAATTTTGCTAGTAGTTAAAATCTCTAAAAACGAGTTAAGTGCGAGTCGGACTCGCACACGAAGGGTTCATCGTATCCATCGGATTCCAGCGACCCTGACCAGGTCACCGGCCCACCTTGTGGAAGGCCTTCCAGCTAAGGGTTCCGTACGACAATATTAAAAACGAAAAATAAAACATACGTAAAAATAAAATGTCGACTTATTAACGTTTTTTTAGCTATTGCATAGCTTCTATCGCGGGCCTTGAGCGTGGAGACCGAATCAAGAAATTCCGTAACGAAAATAACCTAACACCCCCCACTCATTTGTTTTTTGAGCGTGGTGACCGATAAGAAAACAAATGAGTGAACAATCAATCAAAATTCAATTCAATGTGTGAAAGTGTAACTTCAATTAATATCAAAGAATTGTTTTTTACAAAGGAAAAAAAAATACTGCATAAATAAAATAAATAAATAATTATAATTGCATAAGTTGATAAAATGCTATGCAATAGCTTTACCGCGGCAGTCCCCGAGTGCCACACGTCTTTTTTTTTAACCATTCAATCGTGATAATTACAGACACAATTGAAAGACAATAGGTGCGCGAACGCCGGCGTTCGCTTGGGGTTTAATGAATTAATATGGGAAACCCCTTCAATGTTTAACTTTAATTTAATTATTACAAGCTTTTATTTAATTTCACCTGTCCCTAATGTTTGTCTGTAATCAAATCTTGCAAATTAAATTTGATCCACTTCTCGGCTACCGATTGGGCTGAAATTTTGCATGCATGTGTTAATCAGATGACAATGCAAAAGTATTATTACATGAAGCTGATCTGATGATGGAACCGTAAGGTGACTATAGGAGCTTGTTAGTTAAACGACACCACTCCATTGAGTTTGGGCTCGTATTATTCGTTTTGTGTTCGTCAAATTATCGTCTATTAATTATGTAAGTATTATACCGTGCAAAATTTCTACTCTTTACCTCTTACGGTTTAAGAAATACAGCCTGTTGACGGATGAATAGACAGAAGGACGAAGCAGAAGATAGTTTTAAGTAATAAATTGCAAGCATTACGTCATTGGGCATCTCTTTTCTATGCTGTCTGTCAGTGATCGGGCTTAAGGCCCAAGCGCCCGAGCAGTGCCATAAAACAGTGACGTTCTGAAGCCTATTCCTCGGAAATGGCTGAGTTAATAGGTTTGAAAACAATATATGTTTATTATAAGTTCACGTGTTGCGCCGACCCCAAATAAAATGGGACAAGGGCAGGGAGAAGAAGAAGAAGAAGAAGATAAGTTCATGAACAACACTACTAAATACTTATTAATTTTTTCGTGCGATTTTTTTTTTAATAGCTTATACTGTCCCACTGCTGGGCAAAGGCCTGCCCTAACTTCTTCCAGGTATCCTTTTCATGAGCTTTGTCTAAAAAATATATAGCAATTTCGCAACTTTTCCGTACTCCTTCGAAACATTTTTATACATAAAAATGGTGGTTAAATATTCCGCCGCAATTAAATGCACAGATACAAGGGACAATAAGCTTTAGTGGAGTCCTGTTGGCAAACTGCGGGTTCTGAGTCCTAAAAAAGGGTCCTTGGTTCTCTACAGGTCTCCACAAAATTAAATTAAATTATCACCATTATTCAAAAACAAAATCACTATCAAAAGTAGAGTTTCTTATACTAACCCCTAAAAACAACTTTTTAAAATAACCGTTATCAAAAATAAAACGTTACAGAAACAGCCTGAGAACGTCTAAAATATAAACGAGATTTACTCAAAAACAAGTTAATATCGTCTTCAAACTTCATGATAAAAATTACGTTATGCCAAAAATATTTAGCTGGGTGACGCGGGTTGCTTGCGACTCTTTGACCCACTTCTCAGCTAATTCGTTTTGTTAGAAGGTAAACCTTTTTTGAAAAATAACGTGTAACATCAGTGTTTGTTTATGTTATTATGGCGTTTTCTGTTTTCTGTATTTTTTGTTAATATGTATTTCATATCTTCTTATATTATGTAGTGTTTTTTTTACATTGAAGTCGGTTGTATTTATTTTTTGTAACTTTAAAAAAAAATATACAACCGACTTCAATTCTTTATTATAAATATTATTAAAATACGTTGCATGTCGGTAACCACAATTTGACCTTAGCTAATATAATTTGATTATTTTGCAAGATTATTTGAATGTGTAAAATGTAAATACTTGAAACTTAAAAAAAAAAACATTTTATATAAGAGCAAAGATGGCATATTCCCAAAAAGACTTATCTAAACATTGATTGAGATAGCAAACGTTTTTATTATGTTATATTCCGTAATATTCCCGTTTTTCTCAGTTGCGGACAAAATGGTGTGGGATCTCGCCCAGCTGACACATTTTTCTTTCATTCCATTCCTTGTAAATATTCAACAGTCCACTTTGATGTTACAACAAAATATACATAGTAAACGTAGATTTTATAAAGCTTTGATGAAACTAGAATCAGGCACGAAACACATCCTCCGAATGTTGCTGACAAATGGGCAGCGATATACAGAAAAAAAAAACCGCCATGTCCAAGTCGGACTCGTACACGAGGGTTCCGTACCATTATCTATACAACATAAGACACTATATATTATAATTTTCTATCTACACTAATATTATAAAGTTTGTTTTTTGTTGTTTGAAGATTTTTACACCGACAGAAAACTGTTGTGTTCCTGACGACTGGCTATATTTATGTACGCGGGTGAAGCCGCGGGCAAAAGCTAGTTTTTAATATTATGAAAAAAAAAAATCACTCGTTCCATTCCTTGTAAATATTTAACAGTCCTCTTTGATGTAACAAGAAAATATACACAGTCAACGTAGACTTTATAAAGCTTTAATGAAACTAGAACTAGGCTCGAAAAACATCCGCCGATCGCCTGGTGACAGACAGACAGACAGACAGTGGAGTTTTAGTAATGGGGTTCTGTTTTAACCTTTGGGTATAAGAACCCTAAAAACAAACGATTATTTAAACGCAGTTTTGGAACAAACCCGGCAGGGGCAAGATACGTCTCAGTGAATAAATTGTCGTGGTACTAGCTGCGAACGGGGAAAAAAAAGTCGCAAAAAAAAATCGCGCCATATGAGCCCGGCAGAGAAATGGCATTCAAAAATGTCGGGACACATAACACATGCGATTGTCTGGTGTTTGCGCACCGACTGGTTAAAAACCCATTTGTGTCTAGATTAAAAAACGGAATTTTAAAACTCGGGGATGGATTGTATTCGAAGGCATTTTTTTCGGTAGCTTTATTCAGTTAGGGCATCAGTGGTCACAGCAAATAACATATTGGACAAAGGCTGTTTGGTTTGTTTTGCGAAATGGTTTTCGTAGTTAAAGTTATGGTTTGCTGCTCAATCACAAACAATGGGAGCTGTTGTGTGCCAGATATTGTATATCGCACCTTTTTTCAAAGTTTAAATAGTAACATATATATAAAAAAAAAAATTATGATTGAACTATTTGCATAATACATCATTCATCATTAAAATCACCATACTATTAATTTATTTACTAGCTGACCCAGCTACTAACGTAACCTAACCTAACAGTCAATAAATGTACTATCTTGTAAATAAAATGTATTACATTTTTAAATTGAAAAGTGTTTCTATAGTGTACACGAGTTTTTAGGTTACAAATTGTAAGTTTTGACATGATTATTATATTTGACATGGGTATTATTGACATGATTATTGACATTTGTGATATTATTATTGTAAGTTTTTATTGTTATATTGACATTTTTTAACTCAAGAACACAATTTTAATGGAATAGAAATTTGTATAATGAGTGCATGATTTTAATCAAATTTTTTTTTTTTTTTTACTATAATTTATATTTGCAAACCGAATTTAAAGGCAGAAAAAGAGATCAATTTTATTTATGTTGTCAACCTTCTGTACCTTATTTACGCAAATAAACGATTTATTATTTATTTTTATTATTATCTTTCGATATACTCGTAGTTAACCGATTGCAGTGAAACAAAGCCTAAAGCTAGAAATACACTGCACACACGTGTGCCATACACGGCGATCTGGGCGCGTCGATCTCCATCCATTTTATATGGAAACTAGACTTGTAGAGCTACACTTGATCTACGCCACGCGACGTCGTTCTAGGTACAAATCAGACGTGTTACACGTGTGCTTCAGTGTAAGGTAGTTCTAGTAATATATCAAGTTATACTTAATTTTAATGTATAAAAGTTATCTAAATTGATTTCGTACATTTTATGTGATGCGCGCACAACTAAAAACTTTACAGATTTATATATGTATAGATAGAAGATTAAAACTTTCTGCATAAGCATAGCCGTAGATAGCGGGGAGGGAGTGTGGGCGGTGCTCAACCCATTATGGTCTAGCGCTCACCCCAGGATGGTGCGCTACCGATTCGACATTCTATGATAGACGCCGAAATATACATGACGTCACAAAAAATTAGGCATGTCAGTGGCTTGGTGGGATTTTCCCCTGAATAATGGTCACTAGGAATAGAGAAGCCAATGTGCACTAGTAAGAGACACTGTACCACAAAATAGATAGATACAGAAGACAATCTCATGTTGCACTTTACTTTTTATACCTACGCTCGGTCGACGCACACTAATGAGCGTTTGAGCTGGAACTGTTCGACAAGTGGTCCGAGACACGACCGAGACATCGTGTCCGTGAGCGGTGTCTATGTGTGCGTTGCTCGAGCGCGCCTTGTATGTAGATTGACTTTTGTACCTATCTATTTTGTGACTTTACTGCATGTATTACAATTTATTTGCCCTTAATAACCCCTTTTTAATATATTTAAATAGTGTCACTTTCTTGAATATTTATTACATTTTAAATGCCCTTTCCTGGATCATTTAATCGAGTTTGCGTCTCGAAACTGACTTGTGACCCTATTTGAGAATTTTAGAGGTATGAGGTGGGATATGTGCCTGCAAGAATGTCTAAAAGAGTTGCTGTGACATTGGAACACAAAGGGCAACTAAAGAAACATAGGTGGGTTCATAGTGTAACAAAAAAATAATAACTACTAAAAAACAAAAACAAAATACGGTCCTTTATGTGCAATTGTGTATGCTGTGATCTCCTGTTATAATTTAGAAGCACACTTAAAATTACCCTAGAGGTTATTGTGATTTCACTTGAATCAGTTTTTCCATTGTCTGAGATCCAAGTCAATAAAAAAAAGAAAAATTATAGGAATAAGCTTCATAACAGCTAAAACTATGACGTCATTCGTGTTATCCTTGGAGATTTAAACACTGGTTGTGTCGTACACCCACCATCCAATTGTTGATGACGACATTGCACTTAATGACGTACACAGGGTTAGCGTTTTATTTTTATTCTAGAAATGTCCCATACATAAATATCTAGATAGGTTTAAAAATCCATGCTTTTCCTCCGTCTTAATTTATACCTACTTAATATGACTTGATTCCACCATCTCACTTCTACCATCGGACAAGCCGACGAATGGCGAGTATCCACCCTAATGTTGTTGAAACCTCTACGGTCCGGACCATGCGTTTCGCCTCGTAGTTTATACCGAGTACATCAAGGGACTGGAACAATTTGCCTGCTGCGGTCTTCCCGTCTGATTATAATTTAGGTGTTTTTAAGGCAAGAGTGAATAGGCTCTTAATAAACTAGTGCGCCTCACCATCAACGATTGCATCACTGCTAACTATCAGGTGGGATCGCAGTCAAGCACTAGTTTATACCCATTAAAAAAAAACCTTGGCTTATTTTAGCCCAGCCATGTTCCTTCGTCCTTAGTGACAACTAATATAATCGTCACGGATTGTCGTGACGGGACCCCCACGTCCCTTCCACCGTCACCGCATTTCACCCCCATCCCACATAACCTCAAACACACAAATTCCTACACAGAACATTAACACTATACACAATTTGTTAGTCTTATAAATAATTATTGGAATCCATTCATTTACTAATTCTGAACAAACTATTTTCAGATTTCGGATATATTAAATATAATATTGTATATAGCTTTTTTTACATTTGTGGTTTTTAGTTACAAATTATCTGTGAAGAAATATAATGATGGAACTACGAACTCTGTTGTATTATCTTAGGTAACCTAGACAGCCCTGCCCACCTAGCCAAGTTACAACCGTTTCGCTTGCGTCGAATGCTTCGATTTGATTTTGCCGCCAATTCTTTTGTTCTGACCACGTAACTGAGCGTTGAGACGACGTCACTCCCGTACATTTGAAGCTTTCTACTAGCGTTAACTATTGCCGATTTGCAACTTGGCTAGGGGTACTGATACCCATAATACAAGTTAGCTTGGCTGTCCGAGGTGTTTAACTGTGTGTTAATTTACAATTTTCTACATGTATGTATTGCAAACCACGTATTAATACTATCTAATATACAATTGTAAACTTGGAAATAAAGATTTATTATTATTATTACTTAACCTAGTATTATACCGGTTGGGTCTTTGGCGAGGTTGAACCAGCTGTTAATTGCCTTATACGGTCTTCCTTTCAGAAGCAGAACCATGGCCCCAGTAGGCTTCGACCCTGCTGGGTCCCTACGGTTTGCTGACATCTTCTTGAGGCGCGGATTGAACAGTACGCGCCGTCAACGACTCGATTCGAACGGTTCCCGGATAGTCGGACGGCGAGTTACTCATTGCGCATTTACCTATACCTAGCCTTACCTGTCACTGCGAAGGCAATAGGTGGGGGCTACGTCCGGCAATGGTCCAGGCTATGTGGCGAGAGGGAATGGGGAGCAGCCTCCTTTTTCTGTGAAGTTCCCTAAGTTCAGTAATTTTTGAACTTATCGCTAAAAGACCAACAGACTTGGGACTTTGTTTTATAATAACTTACTAATGATAAGGGTAATATCCGTTTGATTTGACGTGTAACGGAGTTGTTTGTAATACAAAACATGATTGAATGGACACATGCCATGACATGAATAAACTCCATGGTCCATACCATGGAGTTTATTTCACATTCTTCTCCATAGATATCTACGCTTTGGAATGTGCAATTAGCATCATTTTTTTGACTGAATTCTTGACATTCCAAAAGTGCATTTCAATGAGTTATTTGAAATAAAATGCTTTGAATCTTTAAAATTGAATTTATCGTATGTATTACATTAATTTATTACATTGGTTTTGTGGGATATTTTTTTTTTATATTAGTGGTAATGTATGTTTTTTTCTTGTTTCTGTACAACGCATTAGTTTAGTTAGACTGTAATTTTGTATAAGTAAATTGCAAGTAAATTAATTTTCTTCCACTACCGAGCACTTTATTATAACATAACACTCAATACAGGTAAAGATAAGCCGGCTCGTAGCGTCACGAAAGGCTAGGGCAGATTCCCCGCTCCACTGAATTTCCGTGTTAAATTTTGGTATTTGCACAGGAGCATCCCTGAATAAGAATAGACAGAAGTCTCATTCCAAATAACATACAGAAACTCATTAAGTTAAAAAAGTAGATTCGTACAACAATCATCCAATGACAACCCCCGCTCTTGGGCGGAGCGGGAGATAGTGTCAGACTCTTACTGACTAAAAAACCCACCCCGTTCTTTCTAGCCTTCATACCGGGGCTCGAGCTCCCTTTCGGAATACCCTGGCCACAGTCTCTTTCACGGTCAAACAGCTGAACGGATTTGAATGAAATGTGTCATACTGGTTATCCATGTGCTGGAAATCCTGGAACAGCTTCTTCATCTTCCTTCATTTATTCCGTATTACTTGGGGTCAGGGCAACACGTTTTTTTCTTCCACTCTAATTGATAAATGATCTTTATTTTGTAAATAGGTTAAAAAAAAAAAACACTTTTTACGTCAATTTGGTTTTCAGTCAGTTCAAACTAGATTTTTGCTGTCATAGACAAATTTAAATGGTCTCTTTTCCCGGAAAGAATCACAGTAATAAAATAATAATGAATAAAATGCCATCATCTTATAGTAATCAGAAGTAAACCTTCTGTATCACCTCCCTGCTGTCTAGTACACTCCCCCTCGTGTTATTTAAGCGCGCATTGTTGTTGCAGATTAAAATAAGTGCAAAACGTATCCTCGCCGCACTAAACTTAGCGTTATTTTTTCTGTCTGCCTAATTGTGGTATAATATGCATCCTGTATTTTTTTCTTGGAGTTTTCGTGTTGGTTGAAGTGGGTATGAATGTTTTTGCTAAGTGCTTGAGTAAATTTCGTGTGTATTGTAAATGTTTTGTGATTTCAGTAGAATATTTGGAGTATAATGAATCGTGGCATTATACCCCAATTTTTTGGATTTCTATTTGAACTTCAATATTTTTTTTTAAGAAAGGAAGAAAGAAATAATGCATATTTATATGGTAAATACAGATACACACAGTGTAGAAACGTGTTGGAATGTAGAAATTTAAGATAAGTCCAGTTTAGCAAAGAAAACTACGTGGTAGTTGCCTGACGCTGGTTTTCAACTTAACCGTGCTCTTTAGCTAGACTCACAATGGATGTACTTTGTTATGAAACCATTTAGTGCTGCGTAACGGATGATTAAAGTATGCTCCATATTATTGGTATCCAACCAGTATAACCTTACCTCTTGTTCCACAGAAACTTTCTACTACGATAGACCAACCAAGCCCAAGTAAAGTTACCAGCAACGTGTGATCAAATGTATCACTGATTTCTAGTCAGCTGACTCATTTTCAAGAGACGAACATAGTCATGCATACAAGGACATGATGATGTAACCTAGGCATCATCAGAAGACACCCCAAGAGCTATAGAGAGGGCCATCATATGCTCGGAGCTTCCTCGCTTGATCAACACAGAAATGAATATATCCCCAAAAGAAAGAAAAGTTAGCCGACACATCCCGAAGAATCATCAAACTTAAGTGGCAGTAGACAGGGTAAATTGACGGCAAAACAGATGGTCGATGGGGACAAAGGGTTTTGGAGTGGCGATGGTTGCAGCGTTGGAAGGTTTTCCATAAGGTGGAGCGATGACCTGGTGTGGGTCGTGGGAAAACGTTGAATGCAAAACGCATAGAATCAGTAGTTGCGGAGAGATTAGGGGGAGCCCTATTTCTAACAGTGGACGTCTTTCGGCTGAAATGATGATGAATGAAAGAACCAAAACATCATACGGAACCAAGACTAATCAAATCGATTTTACAAAGAAAATCTAATTATTCTATTCCCTAAAGTTAATTTTACATACGGTTTAATATGCACCTTCATAGCAGTATTAAAATGAATCCGTTCAAACATTAACATCTAGTGTGCTACGAAATCTCGTAGACGGTCTACGAAGTCTACGCCGTAGCAAGATTTTATGGGTCGTAGCACGCGATTTAGTTGAAACCGAAGTATTATACTGGATTAGTTTTCGCTCTAATAATGTTTCGTCTATGTAGATCAGTTTCTAGGTATATACCGGGTTTAGTAGTTCTATTAAAATATATGAAGGCAGTTTAAACTTGGGTATAATCTACACACCACTCTTCCAATATTGATATTTTAACAGAAAATATGGATACAGAATACTGTTCTCGCCATTTTCAGTATTTTTTAGTTCCTATTATATTATATACTAGATTTTTCTTGTGATCTAACCTGCATATTTGGTTACTGCTTCGCTCTTATGGATCGTAGCACAATGTTATATAGTCTATAACCAAATAATTTACATTGATATTTTTTCAATTAGACTCCGTGGTTCCTGAGATTAGCGCATTCAAACAAGCAAACAAACTATTCAAATTTATGACATTAAGTACAAATTATCTTGGTGTACGATAGTATATATAACCTGAAAAAAGTTTGTTGGGAATCTGTAACTGAATGGATTCTAATACTTTTTACACCATGTTATATTTTTTCCCAAAAACATTTAAAAAGGTCACAAGTTGAACACCACCGACACTAAGTAAAACACAGATTCTACAGAGACTGATTGTTGTATAAATAACTACAGAATAGTAATAACGGGATCAGGAGAATGAACCCCGGGGTATTTGTGTACATGGGTTATGACAGATTCCATGACGGAGGCGACATTCTCCAGATCTCATATCGACATTCCAATTCACATTCCGTCAATCTCAGCACTCTACAGTGTGGCTGTTTTGTCAGAATTTACTTAGTTGTTGTCATAACATACTCGTATGACAGCAAGAAATTCAATTTTTCTTTTTTCTTTAAAAATATTTTTCTTTCTCATCCAAGGAATCTAGATGAGTAGTTTGATCTGTGTTGTAAGGTATAAGCGATAGCGGGTTGAAAATTCCGATTATAATATTTTTTTTTAACTAACATCCATTTTTTACGGAGATACATATATCTGCTAGCCTAAATATAAATAAGACGGAAAATTGTATTTTTTAAAAGTAAATAAGATCAGTACCGATTTGAGTAAGGATATTATTTCCCTAACTGTTATACTATCGCTAGGTATCACAGGCTATTTTTATATGGACCACTAGCATCTGCCACCGGTTTCGCCCGCTTGTAAATAGAAAATTATCCCAAGGAAATATATTTCCGGAATAAAAAGTACGTACCCTAGAATAGCACATAGGGAGACCCGGAACATATATCTGGAAGCCGTATAAATATTTGTTCCGTGCGGGAATCGAAACCGCGACACGAAGCGCAAGACACACACATGCATCAACAACAACAACAACAACAACATTCGCCTTTAAAATATTAATGTGATGTAATCGCTATGAGACAAACAAGGGAATGAAATCGCGGTTATGTAAGCTTAATAAAAAAAAAATCGCTCCGCTTGTCACTTGACCCAAACACAAACAAAGTACAACGAGCTAGCGTCAAAACTACTCGCTCGTTCACTTGCTTAACTTCAAGCGTCATTACACAGAGGTACATCTTCCGAATGAGCCACCCGTGCCACTGGGATATAGCGCTAATTAAGACTAGAAGGTGCACTTTACTTGATGATAAACTAAAATCAATAGTACTACATGTCTATTCAAATCAATCCAAATCACAATCAGCCTAAAACGTCCCACAGCTGGGACACCGGCCTCCTCTTTGCGAAATGCCTAAGTCGTAATCTAGTCCCATTGTGAATTGGTGAATGTCATTACGGCTTTGAATCGTTCTAGGACATGCTATATCTCTCAGCATGTCTGTCAATGAATGAAATGACTATTTACACGCAAAACGTCTTACCGTCGTAAAATTATCAATTACAATTGGTTTTTTTTTGAGGTGGTATATCATCTAATGACTTTTCTCGCTCTAGGGTGGAGCAGGAGGGTATGTCAGACTTTTAGTGGTTAATACCTCAACTCTCTTCTTAGTCGTACACTCTTGACAGAGTGGTCATGGTCATGTCTCGGTCGAGTCCCGCACCACCGCCTCTCTCACGATACGACGCCATGCAGCTCTGTGTTTGAAAACCTCACCTCCCCCTAATTGAAGATGGCTATTTTAAAAATCAGATTCATTTAAAGTATCGAACCAATATTCTAATTCATTCTATTCAAACCAAGAATACAGGATTATTAAAAAAAAAGACACCACAAAGAGTAACTGAATACAAGACACTTTCTCTTGCTTCACCTAGGCCGAGAGGAGAGGAAGAAAAGAAATAAATACAACTAACCAACTAACAGTCAAGTCATAATAAAACCTTGTAAAAATAGTTACGCTTTCCCCTCGAAAGATAACTCAAGAAAAATATACAGTTTCGTTTACTCGTCTAATCGTGAGTCTGTAGACCTCCTCACCCTCTCCCCCCACTGCACACAGTACGTTTAAATCGTTTAAGTTTCAAGATAAAGCGACACTTATCAGTATTTCTTGAGAATTGCCGCACTACGCCCATGGGGCCGCAATATATGGCAATGGTGGTTACAAGAAGAATTTTCAAGCCCCTGCATAGAATTATCGTTCTTGTTTCGCGTTTAGACGTAATTATGGTTAGTTCCGGCTCGTGTATTCTGCAGTTCCCCCCTTTACTTGTAAGCAGTTTTAGGGCCCGTATTTTATATTAAAAAAAAAACCGAGCAAATGAGAGTCGGACTCGCGCACTGAGGGTTTCATACAAACTTACCTATGATAACGGTAAAAAGAGTTTTTTTATGACGTAACTACAAATTAACAGTTTTATTTTTTCTTATACTTATGCTAGGAGTCCTTGCTTCATGCCAAATTTCAGGATTCTAGGTCAACGGGAAGTACCTTATTAATTCTGATTCCCCTTGAGAGTGTCGAAATTCTCGTTTTTTTTGCCACATAAACGACACTATAAAACCCACCCGTATTTCTTCAGTTTGCTTTCGCGTTCCATGGGCATAGTGACTCTTTTGATCCTGCTCTAGGCAGGCTCTAGATCAGAATTGAAAGAGTCACTACACTCTTTTAATCCTGATTTATGCAAGGAGACCTCGCAGCAGGCACCCCGTTTTTTGACCTATCATGATTATTAATCGTTTACGATACCCATTACTAGTCAAACAACACGAATAAAATGTAGGTACTTAACTTTTAAACCCCTCAAATGCAAATCTACTTTTCTAAAATAACCAATCAATCTTTCCTAAATGATGAACGATCTGTCCGCCATTTTAATTGTTAGAAAAAAAATGCGACGAATAGAGAAGTTCTGCTGAAAATTGGAGGCGGTCGTCATGACAGATGGATGGTTGTGTGGATGGATGGGTGGTCGTCATCCAGTTGATTGGCGGTCGGCTATCGGAACTTTTTTTTTCCATTCGGAATGTGGTCAGTACGATGAAATGCAGTTTGAAATGTCGGAGTGAATCGTACGCGAGTTTGAATCAAAGGCTGCGCTGGAAGCGTTTTAATTGAAAATATGTTATGAGGAACTGTGTTTTTGTTGCGTGATTTTGTATAGTTTGTTTGGTTTTAGTTCCTAGAGGGCAAGCGCGACCCTATCAACACTAAAAAATAAAAAGGTTTCTAGTTTTAATTTGCTTCTGTCATCGAATTTGGCCGCGTGAAAGTAGAAAATTATCCCAAAGGAACATACCCTCCTGGAATGAAACCTATATTCTAGGACATAATCTAGCCATGCAGTACCACATTTCATTAGTTATTTGTGTGTGAAAGTGTAGGTAACTATCATAAATACACACACAAACATTGATAGAAACTTTCACTGTTTTTACTTATTAGTGAAATTATTGTAAAATTTATAAAACAAAAAAAAAAAAGTAGTAGGAAGTAAAAGTGAAATTGTCACTATTTTGGTGTACAATAAAGTATAAATATGAGCTTTTCCAAATCTTATGGTCAAAAAATAACTTGAGATATTACAGTCAATGAAAGCTAAAAGATCATACATAAATTGGCTTGTTTATTAAACAAAAATAACATTAAAATCGAATAACAATAACAATGCAAGCACCATAACTAGATTAAGCGCACTATTTTTGAAATGTGTTCCATCTGAAATGGTTCCTTACATGGTGCAATAAAAGAAACTATGCAGCAATATGACTGCATTAGTACTCTGAAGCAGATAACCGTGCAGGCAAGCGAAGGAGGTTTCTTTTTTCCTACATTATCAGGCGGGAAATGCAAGCAATAATGTTCAACGTTTTCAGTATTGCTCGTGAAGCAATATTGAATATTATGTTAGAGATAGAGATAGAAGAGTAACAAAACGTTGCGCATAGAAAGATTATTGAAGTAGCCAGCTTATACATGACTAATTATTAATTAGTACAAATACTTAAAGAATTTGTTAGAAAAGGTTATTATTTAAGTAAAGTCTCAATCTACACTAATATAAGAAAGAGGTGAAGTTTGTTTTTTTTGTGGGAGTGACATAAGCTATAGTTTATGTACGCGGGAGAAACTGTGGGCAAAAGCTAGTCTACTAATATTATAAAGAGGTATTGTTTGTAGGAGGTAATTTCTGAAAGTACTGGCCCGAATGGTAAAATTTTTTCACTGACAGAAAGCTGCTTTATTCCTGAGTGACATAGGCTATTATAATAATAATAATTTATTTGCCAGAATGTAGGTATACAAAGTAGTATGATCATAACATTAATATTAAGGCCCCTTTACATTCTACCATTACATACGCATTGCATTTTTATATTATACAAGGTGTAAGGGACAGCCCTCCACAAACTTTAAGGGCTTGCTCAGTAGACGAAACTGAACACCCTTCCACAAAATTATTTTTCAGGAAACGAAAAAAAAAATCGGCCTCACCATACAAAATTATAAACTTGATTAGACAGTTTGTATGGAGAGGCCGAATTTTTATTTGGTTCCCTGTAAAAAAGTTTTGTGGAAGGTTGATCAGTTTCGTCTACTGAGCAAGCCCTTAAAGTTTGTGGAGGGCTGTCCCTTACACCTTGTATACGCAGGTGACGCCGCGGGCAAAAGCTAGTAAGTAATATTCATAAACAGCAAGATGATGAGCGCTTGTTTATATCCCAAAATGTCACTAACTTTATGGAAATATTATACAGGCTATTGATTATGAACGAACGAGTGGCGATCAAAATTGAAAAACACTGCGCGTAGTATTTCCTAGTAGCAATTGTTATAAATGATTGATTCAATTATAACCTTACCAATTATGACAACTATTCATTAATCGATAAAAAATATTTTAGGTGCTATTCCAAGACATGGTCTACCTGTGTACTAAATTTCATCAAAATCCATTTAGCTGTTCGAGCGTGAAGGAGTAACAGACATACACGCGCACACAGAAACTGTCACCTTTAAGATGAAGTGTGATGTTAAATGCTAAGACGATTTATATCAACAATGTTTATTTATTACTTTATTTATTTAAACTTCATGTACAGTGGTGATACATAGGCGGACTTAATGCAACAAGGCATTCTCTAGCAGTCAATCTTGGGGCAATGTTCTTGCCTTACTCAACACCCAATCCTAAGATTTCAAAATAGATCTTTCTTTCAACAAAAGCATGGTGTGAACTTTTCCTTACAAAGATATTACGCAAATATTCGTACTTGTTATTAGACTGAAAAAAAAAATGTTCATAATTTTAAACACCCCATAACAAATTCCCACCCATCTCCCCGAAAACCGTAATTCAAAAAACGGTAATTTATAATATCGAAAAAACCCGGAAACAATCAGCTTTCGGAATGGAACGATCAACAAATTCGTTTAATCAACTCTCGAAAACGTCAAAGCGATCGACTTTAGTATATTTTTCGTCAAAAATCAGTTGTGCCGGATGAATCTCGAAAGGGTCCCGTAATAAATGGTTACGGGGCTAAATTCGCTCAAACCCGCTCTGAAAGCTGCAGTGGGTTCCGCGGAATAATTTATTAAAGGCCCGTAGCTGCTTTTGTTGAACGCCGTCCCGTTAGGGTTGCTACTTCACAGATACGAACATTTTCGACTTGTGTTGTGCTGTTTTGTTGTGCGTTGGAAATAGGACGAGTTTTTTTTTATTATTATGCAGTAGTGTTTTTTTATGACAAAATGGAATGAGGTTTTAAAAACTTTATTTTCTGTATATGAATTCGTTTTTGCTGCATTTGTAGAAATAGCAAATATACATAGTGGATAAAAATCGCACTGTGTGCTAAAGATTTGTCATTCAAACGACCTCATGATATTTCAGGGTTTGTCATTCGAACGACTTCATGATATTTCAGGGTTTGTCATTCGAACGCCTTCATGATATTTCGGGGTTTGTCATTCGATAGACGCAAGATATTTCAGTAGCGCATGTCAGTACAGTAAATGTTGAAGTTTTTTAAAACCATTTCTGCTAAGAAAATGTGATTCTTGGTAGGTATAACCAGGGGATCTATAAGTCATGATGAGTGAATAAGTTACTTTCAAACAAGCGTGCTCCATCGTCGACCATCATCGCTTACCTTCAGGTGAGATAGTGGCCAAATACGACCCTATTAATAACGAAAAAGTCTGTTTGCCACATAAATATCTAAAACATATCTAAATATATAATACATTATTTTAAATGCTATTAGATATCCTTTAAATAAACAGCGATTATCGCGAAATGGTGTCAACTTTAGCAAATATTTTGCTTTGTCAGTTCTATGAAACACAGCCCAGACAGTTTCTACTGTGTTCCACAATAAACTAAATAGATGACTGGCAACCCTGCATGGCCAGCGTGTCACGGAGCATCAATCATGCAAAGATGGCGGCATTCGGCGACACACGCTGTAGCAGCGCCCGCCGCCTCACAATACCGTCGTAATCACCCTTTATCATTATCAAAAGGCCTGTTTTAGTAGGTTTATGCTATTTAGTGGTTAATTTACACTTTACACTTTAATGTATCTTAGGCTCTAGACAAAGTGACATTAAAACAGAGGAAGCGATAGACGAGAGTCGGAAACTGCATGACACTAGCGCATTTTGACAATCATAAAGGAGCTATTAGAACCTCGGCTGCAGTCTACGGAACCCGAGTCGTCAACGGGCGTAGTGTTCTATGTGCGCCTCGAGGAGCTGTCAACGAAACCGTAAGGGCCCAGTGGGGTCGAAACCTACTGGGGCCATGGATTGTGTGAAAGTGAACCCCGGGGTTAAGAAGGAACACATAAGTGGGTTTTAATCAGTGAAAGTCTGACACGCATTCTCGCTCCGCCCAAGAGCGGGAGAAGTCATTGGACGATATTCGACCTAAAACAAAAAAAGGCTGCAGGCAGCACATGCGGTGGCTGCATGAAGCCAGCTGCGGCTGCACGACTGGCCTTCTATGTAGTAGTAAGGATTTCTCTGAAAACATTGCAAACGCGGCTGCGACTGCACGTGCTGTCGAGCCACGGCTGTGAGTGCTCCCACAAAATAGATAGGTACAGAAGACAATCTCATGTATGTACTTCACTTTTTATACCTACGCTCGGTGGACGCACACTAATGAGCGTTTGAGCCGGAACTGTTCAACGAGCGGGCCGAGGCGCTCCGAGATATCGTGTTCGTGAGCGGTGTCTATGTGTGCGTTGCTCGAGCACGCTTTGTATGTAGATTGACTTCTGTACCTATTTATTTTATGGTGTTGCCGTGATCGGTGACAGTCGAAATGATTGATAGTCAGACTGTTGACGCCACTTTCGGATGTAGCTACGTATGTAGATGTACTAACTTAACACACAAGATTAAGAAAATTTTGGAATTTTCTCGTATAAACTGTGAATCCGTCTAATATCCAAGACAGCAAATTAAAGATGGAATATAGAGCGTTACAAAATTGATGGTGAAAGGTCCAAAGGTAAGGTAGAGTTGCGGGATTGGTTGAAAGAATTACCGAGGTCTAGGAACGTAAAGGAGGAATACAGGTGGGTTTTAGTCAGTAAAAGTCTGTTACTCCCTCTCAAGGAGTAGGAGGTGGACCGATGACCTGGTCAGGATCGCGGGAACCCGATGGATGCGTGACGCACAGGACCGGTCGTTGTGGCGACGCTTGGGGGAGGCCTATGTCCAACAGTGGACGTCTTTCGGCTGATATGATGATGATGATGATGATGACTCCCTCTCAAGCGGGGATGCATGCAATTTTGTCTGTCTGCCTGTCTGTTTGTCCGGGCTAATCTCTGAACTGGCTGGACCAATTTTGACTTGACTTTTTTGGCAGATAGCTGATGTAATAAGGAGTAATATAAGCTACTTTTATTTTAGAAAAAAATAAATTCAAAATCCTGTAGTCCACGCTGACGAAGTCGCGGGCACAACTAGTTTACTATACAACCCATGCGCATTTTTTATCTTTCATATTTTTTAGGATATTCCCCATAATTCATGCACACATTTACAGACACACTTGACACATGTATGTCAAGAACTGACACAAAAGCATTGGAAATGTTAAAGATGTTTTTCCTCTTTTAGGGTACCGCAAACACGATTTAGAAACTCAATAACATTCAGTCTCTTTCCAACTCTCAAGCTTTGCACATATTTTGTATTTTAATACATTCTAAATTATTCATTGTGTTGTTGTTTTTGTAAATATTGTGCTCGTTTTTGGGTAGATTTTTGAATTTTTGTTGCGTAGATATTTTTGTATGTGATTTAATAAGATTTTGCGTTTGAGATGTGTAAGTAAATAATCGCATAATGCAAGAAAAATCATATAGATGGAAGAAGAAAGGGAGGAGGGGAGGAAGAGGTGGGAAAAATAAAAAGTTTTGTATATTACTGTCTCATTAATTCGTAAGCGTTAACTATTAATAGTATTGAACGCATTTACACCAAAATTAAACTATGTTCTAATAAACAGACTGTTGTTCTAGTGGTAAGAGTCTGACACTATCTCCCGCTCCGCCCAAGAGCGGGGGTTGTCATAAGATGATTTTTCCCATCGAAAAAAAAAAAAAAAAAAAAAAAAAAAAAAAAAAAAAAAAAAAAGTGGTAAGTTGCCCTGACTACTATGCTGGAGGTCGTGGGTTCGATTTCTACTCGTGACAAATGTTTGTGTGTTGAGGACAATCATTTGTTCTGTCTTGGTGTAATTTGTCTATAATATGTTTGTATTTAGAAATATATAAGTATGTTTATTAGTTGTCTAGTACTCTGCTTAGTTTTGGGCTAGATGGCTTTATTTGATATATGTGGAATATTATTATTATTAATATCAAAATCAAGTTTACAAGCACATTACACATCCGCGGAGCTAAACCAACAAGTGTCATAAACATACTTCGCACTAATGTTCCGGGCTCGGGCCCAATGAAAACCATATATCTCTTTAATGCATATAAATATGTAGGTATGTAGGTGTGTTCCTTCTGTTATGTTTCGCATGTTGGAAAGCTGTTTAATGTATCTTTTTCATGCTAAAATGATGATGATCGTCAGTTCAGTGAAAGATAATATAATATAATATTCCACAACTATCACACAACGCCATCTAGTAATTGGATGCTTCAGGGTCTGTGAGGTGTGTTGCAATTGCTGTTTTGGTCATTAAACTTGTGTTTAGTGGATCAAACCTAACTATTTATGTCAATACATGAATATTTAGGCCTTCACATAATATTTGCAAAAGTATTTTTTATTTGATGTAAACTAGTGCTTGACTGCGATCCCACCTGATGGTAAGCAGTGATATAATAATAATATTAAAAAACTATCACACAACGCCGTCTAGTCCCAAGCTAAGCAGAGCTTGTGTTATGAGTACTAGACAACTGATAAACATACTTATATACTGCCGTCCTCTAACTAAAAAGCAGCTAAGTTACTTAGAAAACAAAGCACTTAGCTGCTTTTTAGTTAGAGGACGGCAGTATATTTCTAAATACATACATACTATAGATAAATTACACCCAGACACAGAACAAATGATCATGCTCAACCACACAAAGATTTATCCTGGGTGGGAATCGAACCCACGTCCTCCGGCTTAGCAGTCAGGGTCACTAACCACTAGATCAACAGGCCTGTCAAAGTATGTAAGTAAATAAAAGATGTTCACTGCTGCCATAGGCCTCACCCAAGTGTCGCCACAACGACCGGTATTGTGCTTCTTGTATCCGTCGGTTTCCTGCGACCTCCACCAGGTCATTAGTTCACTTTGTGCAGGCCTTCTAATGTTGTGTCTTCTATACTCGGTCGCTATTCCAAAGCTTTCGGTTCTATCGACCGTCAGTTCTGCGAGCAATGTACCCTGCCCACTGCCTCTTAAGTTCGGTGATTCTTCGGGAAAAAACCCGTAATTTGATTGGTACGTATTTTGGTATAAACGTTTGATAGTTTAATTTTTTTTTGACTGGACAATTTTTTTATATATATTTTTTTTTTCAGTAAGTGCAATGACTTCTCGCGCTCTAGCGTGGAGCGGTGTAAGTCAGACTTTTACTGACTAAAACCCACCTGAGTCTTGCAGTTGCCCTTTGCGTTCTAGACCCATCCACAAACAGACCTCAACAAGTGTAGCCTAACCTTGGCGATCGATCCGAATCACTTTTATTAATCTAGCCACGAGCTCTACATACCAGATTCCAGAGATAAAAAAGATTACTTGACAACCCTAAAAAACATTGCAATATAACACTTATTACAAAAGTTTACTTCAACAAATTGTTATAATACATGTAACAGAACACGATGAAAACAGCAAAGTTAACACTTAACCCGGAGTTCAACACACATAACCTTATTTAACCTGAATACGAGTATTAACAAAGGTGCCTTCAAACGGAAATTACCTGCACTATTATACCACAGAGTATAGAAAATTGTACAGAAGGACAACTCCGTACAACTAGCGAAAATTGGCGTTTGCACACATACAAACATTTTATTGATAAGCAATTTGTTTTTGAAATAACGTCTTAATGCAATATGTAGGTAATATAATCCGAATCTGTAACATGTTTCCATTCTATTATAGTTTAGGTTTCTTCAAGGCTAAAGTGAATAGGCTCTTAATAAACTAGGACGTTTCACCATTAACGATTGCAACCATGCTTACCATCAGGTAGGATTGCAGTCATGCAGTAGTTTATATCAACAAAAAAATTGTATCATAATAAAGGCACATCCTGAAAATAGCATGTTTTTGTTGTTGCTATCAGGACACACAGACTCCGGCAGGGAACTCACTCTTTGGCTTCCCCGATTATTCGCCCCAATTAGGATAGCTAATGCCTTAAAGAACACTACTGAAATACACTACTTGTTTTTACTGTTAATTTTTATGATATGCGCCATGTTTAACGTAAAGAATCCTTTTTCATTTTTTTTCTTTCTTTACTGCCAGTTACAAATGCGTTTTTCATTCGGTGCAAGTAAAACGTGTTTATGGGTGGTGATGCTTTATTTTATTTCACGGACCTTCTGCATATACTATTCTGTGTCTAAACTACCCCGACGCAGGTGTAAAGAAAACTAAACTGATTTTATAAACTTTGTGATACCAGTGGCTGACTCTGACAACTGGGGCACAGAGTAAATGCAGAAAGTTAACTCCAGCCAATTTTCGATCGAGCTTACTGTTTCACCACATCCGGATAACTTTGAGCTTGATACTGTGGCAGATCATTTTGTAGAAGTTCTGTTAGAATTTTACTACATAGCTTTCATAGTGCCTGTTTTACCAAGTTTATATTAATCTGGTGGCGCTACCATCGAGTTCTCAGTTTTATTTCTAACGATAAACCTTGATAAGTTTTCGGGTAGGTAGAACAGGTCCGCTGGTAGTTTTATAAGTAATTATGATACTAAAGTCTGTATAATTATAGAATTTAATTCTGAAATTTAGAGATTATTAATAACATTAAAAGGAGGAAAATCATAATGAGAAATCATGATACTGATTACCATCAGGTGGGATTGCAGTCAAGCACTAGTTTATATAAAAAAAAAAAAATGATGTAGTTTGCTTTGAAGAAAACTCATTGTTGGGTTAAGTTCGTAAACATAACCATAATTTATTTTTTTGTTTATTTATTTAACCAGAACGACAGAATGCCAATTACACTGATTACAAAAGGTACATATTATGTAAAACCTAATTAAAGAAAATATTACAAATAATACAACTAAACCTCTTATTCAGTCTTCTCGCAAATCGCCAGACATTCGATCAATATCTCCTTTCATTCATCAGCGAATAGATCTAGTCTAGGACTTCATAAACTGTCTGTATTACCATGTATAATATGTATGTTTTGGGTACAATATAGAACTAAGAATGACAAAAACACAGATAGACTATTCAGTCTATCATACACATATGCATAAAAACTTGCGTCTTTATAATTACTGTGATTACGCTTATAATTAAAATAATCTCTTAACGTAGTCTTTAATTTTGCTGTTAGTTTGTCGTTGTTTGCCATTAATTTATAAATATATTTTATATGATTCAAATGATTCATTAACCATATTAAAAAAAAGAACTTACAAATATCGACAACACACCAAAGTCACTTCTAAGTACACTGAATAAAACTAAAATACGTAAGTAAATCAAAACAATACAGATTTTTATTTTATACATTATTCTCATTTGATTAGCCTTCTGAACTCTCCTATAACTTACCACTTTCAGTAGGGGGTATCGTTAATACTGTTTCTAATATAATCTCGGGTTTTGAACTTAGCCGGGTTATAATGTCAGTTGCATCGCTTGCAGTTGCGCTCTCATACAAGTTTGGTAAAGTTGGGTGGTGTCAGGTACAGTGATAGTGGAACGGGGGTACAGTTTGGTTGTGTAGCGGTTATGTAACATTGTTATATGAGCAGTGATGACCCAATGGTATTGGCCCAAACTTATTTATATTGTGAGTTCAAACCGGGCAGGCGCTTCACTTTGTCTAATTTATAAAATCACTAATCATCATCATCATTTCCCACCCCATAAGTGTTACTTTGTATAACTTGTTTTTTTTTAGCGTTTTAATTATTTTTCTTTATAATTTTTAGTTCTTTAAAATTTAGTTGTACATTTTGTGTTGCAACAAATAATTTTTTTATCTATACTGATTACAGACCCTGAGCGTCCCGCATCCATCGGATTCCCGCAACCTTCACCAGGTCATCGATCCACTTTTTTAGTAGGCCTTCCAACGTTGCGTCTTCCAGTACGTGATTGCCAATCCAGAACTTTTCGTCCCCATCGATCATCTGTTCCGCGAGCAATGTGTACAAACAAGTGTGTGTGTGTGTATTCAAACTTCGGCGCATTTTTATTTTTATTGATTTTCATACAAATAATTATGTCCCAATACATGACATAAGGGCCCAGCAGGGTCTGAAAGGAAGGCTCGGCCTCGGTACGAAAAGCAACGAAGGAACGGGATGGGTTTTTTAGTCAGAAAGAGTCTGACATTATATCCCGCTTCACCCAAGGGCGGGGGATATTATCTGGACGATTTTTACCCATCGAAAAAAAAAAAAAATACATGACATAGTTTTATTGTCAAATTTAAATTTGCAGAAAGTACTTGGGCTTGTATTTTATTCAGATTTTCTACGTATGCACTGGCTAGCAACATCATTAATAAAACCATCACCTTCTTGTCACGCTTTCGTAATACTTTAAAAATATTCAGATAACTTATTTCCCTACGTAAGGGCTTTCGTCATGACAGCCCGACAGCTGACGTTTCACTTTACAAAGTTCTTTTCAGATCAACCCCTTACTGGGGGTGAAAACTGGGACAAGTGTCCCCTTAATAGGGGCGCTTCGATAAGAGACAAAAAAACTCTTTTAATGTTTTCCATTTTAGCCATACGAAAACAATTCTTGGAACTCTAGCCTTAGTAATAACAAAATAAATAAACAAGAAAAAATAACTAAACTGCTACCAAAAAACACAATTCTAAATAAACGCGACATTTCAATTACCCAGTGAAACACAATACGTATATTTTCAACTCGAAATACCAACTTTATAAATTCAAAAAGTAAATTCCATTTAGCGCAGTCCGACACTCGAGCTGAGCGGAGCGGGCAAAGCGAGGCGAGCGGAGCGAGTGAAGCGCTCTTTGTTACGTCTAATTACATACGTTATGTGCACTGACGACTGCGAATCGACGTTCATTTTTCTCTGGTGCTCTGCTTAGCTGCATATAGTTAGTGAAACAGCAACAGATGTAACTCATTTCTAGTTTGGTCTGTACTTGAATTTAATTTGCTGTACTCATCGTCATCATCATCAGCCTTTTTAATGGTTCCACTGCTGGGACTCAGGCCTCCTCTCTAGGAGAGGGAATGGGCCGTAATCCACCACGCGGGCCTAATGCGGGTTAGTGAATGTCATATCTCTTCGAATTATTGGTTCTAGGACATGCCGGTTTCCTCAGGACGTTTTCCTTCACCGTTTTGGAGCAGTGGTAATGAAATATATTACACAAAGTAATGCGCCTGGAAGGGTTTTTTTATTTAGGAATCCGCAACCTACATCTCGTAAGTCGGAGCCATTATCACTCGGCTATCACTGCTCTCTCTTTTGCTGAAGTATTGGTCTGCAATACTATTAGGGCTATATTCCACCGAGACACCATGGCGGTGCGACCAGTCACCGCTACCAACAAAATGTATACAGCTCTATTGAGAGTTACTCACCTGGTGTCCGTTTGGTTGCGCCACCAATTTGGTGGCGCGACCAGCTTGGACGTGTGGCGACTCTGGTGTCTGTATGGCGTCTAGATTGGTAGCTTAGAGCTTTATTTCACCGGAACACCATGCCGGCGCAATTGGTTGTGCCGCCATGGAGTCCTGGTGAAATATAGCACTAAGGGTCAACTCACACCGAAAGAGCGGCGAAGGGCAGGGAAGCGCAGCGCAGTTTCAGTGTCATATGAATTTTAACTTTATTTTCATTGCTGTAATACTTATTATCGCATGAGAAACTCGAACGAGTCACGCGGATGCCCGTGGGGCCGCGGGAATTCCGGCATATTCTATAAACGGTAAACGGGTCGCGATAATAAGTATTATAGAAATGAAAATAAAGTTAAAATTCATATGACACTGAAACTGCGCTGCGATTCGCCGCTCTTTCGGTGTGAGTTGACTCTAAGGGTAGACTATGATCCTGTGACTGTTAGTTGAAATGTATTTATTTACTATGATTAGTTGTAGATTCGCAGTCGTAACAGCCCTTTGGATAGGGCTTCCCTATCTGCATGTGCATGTGGTTTCGGATGCGAAACAGGGTAAGTACCATCATAGACACTTCCGCCTGATCACCGCTAACTTCATTTTTGCTTGCAACTCGAAACGAAAACTTCAAGAGGTTTGGTTTGGCGCCGCGCCGCAGGATCCAAGCAAAATTTTTTTTTAAGTGGTCGGGCAGAAATTACCCCTATTGTGAATTTTTCAACTTATACATATTTTTTTTTCTAAGTATACCTATTCAGGACAATACTCTGTACTTCGATAAACACGTAAAGCCGTTTGTCTCGGTTGTCATTCGTAGGTCTTTGAAAGTCGTTACAAGAAGTCAGACGCCAGAAAGTCGGACCATCAGTCTATCCAAGAAGTATCGTGTTGCCCAGTAACTGGGTTATGGAAGTCTGATAAAAAACCACTTCATATAAAACAAGGATGTCAATCCCACACTAATTCAGACAGAGCTAGGGAGATGGATTCGGAATCAAAACATGACTAAAACGAATCAAGAACAAAAACTGCTGTGAGATCAGTAGCAGTATGTAGTCTCTGAAATAATACTGTTTATACAAGGAGAAAATATTTCTACGCTGTTCACAGTCCTTTACTTTCGCAGCTAGTTGCATAAGACCCACTCTCAAAGCCTTAATCCTGCACATGCGCTATATGCGGTTTGAATAATCCGAGCTGTTACCACCGTCCAACAGAGGACCGGCATAAATATATATATCTAAACGTACATAGGAAACGAACAAAGAATCCGCTAAAGGTCACAGCGAACGACCCTTCTTCCCTAAAAAATACACAGTTAAAACAAAAACACAGAAAGAGCAATTTATTTTACAAATTGTTACGACATCAGCAGGTACACAGTGTCACGAAGGAGCCCGAAAGACCCCGAAGGCGAACCATAAATTAAATTCTATTACCAACTGAGCAAAGTTAGCGAAAACCGTTCCGTCACAAATTGCTCTTTTAAAATCGTCGAATAACCAAAAATCCAGGAATTCCGCTCGCAAGTTCCAACTTAGGAAATAGATCCATTTCTTTTTGTAACTTAATCACAAAGAAGTTTGCCAACTTTAAAAGTTTGCGGGACTTGGTCTCGGTATACGCGTAAAATAAAAATAAAATCGTTTTGGAGACACTGTATAAAAAGTTTTTGTCCCGAGACTGTTGTTTAAATACCCAGCTAGTATTTTTTCTAGAAAACCATACCCTTTTGTGAATAGACCGAGTTTCAAACAGTGGCTCCTAACTTCTAAAATCTAGTTTTGAGATCTAAACGATCTGAGGAGAATGCGTGCATTGTAGTTTCATGGACAACTTAACTTTATTGTGTATTGTGAAATCCTTTTCAGTTTTGTTATTTGGTTCCAGCATGGAATTTTCCTGAATATCCTTGTTGAAACAATGTTTGTTTATGACATTATAAAACACGATATTGTCTTTCAAAACCTGGCAACTATACATGGTATGTTCAAACTTTTATAGCCAACATTATAGAAAACATATAGGCCAACTTTGAGGAAGTCAATTCCCATCAAAACTTGCAAGTCTGCTAAGATTTAGAAAAGTTGGTCCTCGTTGAAACCTCGTTTTAGTCAAACTTGACGACTCGGAGGACCAAACTACTTTTTACGACACTATAAGAAAATCGAACTTGGCTTATTTCAGGATGAGTCGTTTTAAAATGTTCGTTTCGAGCGTAGGATTTGAAGTTTATTCGATGATCATGAAAAAACTGCATAAATTAGTTACAAACTTCATTTAACTTTTCACAGTTACAAATCTTAGATACGTGTTTATGACTAAGTAATTAATTAAACTTTACCTCACACTAGGAATAACCCTAGGAGTAACACAGATCCCAAACACTTAGGCCTTACAAATATTTGTCCCGTGCGGGAATCGAACGTAGGGCAGCAGTCCATCGCTCAACCATTGCGCCAAACGTGCCGTCAAAGCATTACTTACACGTCTTAAGTATACCTACATCCTAACGTACTTAAGTATACCTACGTCCATACCTACATAATACCATTCATAACATCACTTGTAAATGAAACTAGCCACCAAAGTGCAGTAAAACATTCCACCAACTAGCCTTCCTATCCTTTACCGCACCTAAAATTGAATCTGAGAAACTATTTCAAAATAGTGCACAATAATTCAGTTGAATCTCGCAGTAGTAGCAATAAACGAGTACATTTGAATCGCCGTAAGGTAGGGTAGTTTGTTAATATTTGATCGCGCCGTGTCTCTTCGCACCGTGGGGATCATTTATCGCTCGGCCACCGCACCGGGCGGACGTCTTGTGGTCGTTGTTGCCGTTTATTGCGGGCACTAAGATGTTTGAAGGTGAATTGCTGAGAATGGCTATTTGGCTCAGTTGTTGAGATTGTAGTATTAAGGTCTTTTAAAGGGATGTGTGTTTATAAAGATTGAATCTTAACATATGTTTTATCGATGACTTGGTGATGGAAGCGGGAATGTGATGGATACGAGACGCAAAGGACTGTTCGTCGGGGTAGCACTTGGGGGCGGCCTATGTCAAATAATGGACGTCTTTCGGCTATAATGATGATGATTTTCATATTTTTATTTGATATTAATAAGCATCACATATTAAATGCCCCAGAAGGAGGGTTATTCTATTTCCATAGGGTGGCCAAACCCAATGTTTAATATCCACTTTGACAGGTCTGTTGGTCTAGTGGTTAGTGACCCTGACTGCTATGCCGGTGGTAGTGGGTTCGATTCCCACCCAGGACATCATCATTTGTTCTCTGTGTCTGGGTGTAATTTATCTAAATATGTATGTATTTAAAAATATATAAGTATGTTTATCAGTTGTCTAGTACCCATAACACAAGCTCTGCTTAGCTTGGGACTAGACGGCACGGTGTGATAGTTGTGGAATATTATTATTATTATTTTTTGCCAAAATTTTCTAATATCACTGTACTAACTTCAGCAATTGGTTTCTAAAATACCAACGTTATTTGAAAAAACGAACAATTTTTATTAACAAATTTTTTGAGTAGTGAATCAATTGATCCTGCCTGGCTATAATCCCAGCAGTGGGAACATCAAAAGGCTAATTATAATTATGCTTATGCTTATACCGTTCTAATAATTAGATATACTCTATTTCTTCAAAAACAGATATTAGACAGACAGTTATTAGACAGTTTGATATGGATTGTGATTGATGCATACAGCCTTAATTGGCGTAGGCAAGGCGATAATTACTTTATCAGCGGTTCGCCACGCAGCGGCGCAAATTTGACTGTTTAATGAGATTAAATGTCGCTTAATAATATCTATCATTATTTGTGCTAAATTATAGTGTTATCATGTGGTGGTTGACGACATTTATAGTGTTTGTGGTTGCCACTGCTTTCAAAACGGTGAAGGTAAACATCGTCAGGAAATCGGCATGTTCTAGAATCAAACATTCGAAGACGTGATATTCACCAACCCGCATTGGGCCCGCGTGGTGGATTATGGCCTCATTATTCCCTCTCCTAGAGAGGAAACCTGAGTCCCAGCAGTGGGAACATTAAAAAGGCTGATGATGATGATGATAGTGTTTGTGGTTACAAGTATAGAGAGGTTATGAAAAGCTTCAGGAGACATCTAATTAGAAATTTTGCTATGAGTACACTCGACAACTGATAAACATACTTATATCTATATTTCTAAATATATATTATAGATAAATAACACCCAGACACAGAAACCGAAACCACAACCTCCAGCATAACCAAGAACTGCAACCAACCACTAGACCAACAGATCAGACAAATTCAAAATGAATATAGTGGAAGTAAGCATAACACAATCAGCGTTATAAAGTCACAAGTCTCCGATTTTTGGTCCTAGGACATGCAGCACGCTGCACAATGCACACTCACGATGTTTTCATTCCCCTTTTTGTGAGCTGTGGTGATAAAGTAATTAAAGCAAGTAAAGCATCTGCTGAGGTTTAAACCCATGTTTATTTCATAAGTTGGAGCTCTGTTTCTACTGCACCTGCACTGCTCATTAAGATTAAGGAATAACTTGTAAATCGGTCAGATCAGTGAATTATTTTGCAAGGAACAGACAGACAATAGGAATAAAGTTTTTCTATTTGCAAAGTCTTAATCAATGAACAGTTACGTTTTTCAGAGAGAGTCAAAAGGGGTATATCACATACGAAAGATAATCATAAGAATTTGAAATAATTGGTAAAAATAGTATTGGTATGTTTTTGATACTTTTCTACGGAATTACTCCTGTATCGTGAGTGCGCTCACAAACATGTAAACTCACATACACAATACACCTAAACACGAAACACTTTTCTGAAGGCCATACAAATATTTGTTCCGAGCGGGAATCGAACCTATGACACGCAGCGGAGGAGTCAATCGCTCAACCACTGAGCAAACCATACCGTGCCGTATTTGTAAACTCATTACAAATATCAACCCCACAATTCATCAGACTGAACACACAAATAGATAAACGGAAAAGCGGAGATGTGTCGACAATTTCGGCATACGGACGGTATTAACAGCTGATAACGTAATTAGGTCCTCACGGTAAAGGGGGACGGTATTGGCGACAGCTTTGGTCCGCCGTTTTTCCATCAGGGAAACTCAATTACTTATCCCGGTCTGGTGAAAATGTTAGCAGCCTGAAGCAGGTTTTCAGTAAAGCTTAGTAGGAAAAATAATCATAGAATAATGCTAGACTTTTTTGCATTCATTAGATTCTTAACGATATGGTTTCTTACGGCTATGGGCAGGGCACATTGCTCACAGAACCGATGGCCGTTGCGGCCGAAAGATTCTGGAGTGGTGACCGCGTTTTGGAAGACGCAGCGTTGAAAGGTCTCCTACAAGGTGGACCGAGGACTTGGTGAAGGTTGCGGGAATCCGATGGATGCAGGACGCACAGGATCATTCACTGTGGTGACACTTGGGGAGGCCTATATCCAACAGTGGACGTCTATTGGCTGAAATGATGATGATGATTTTATGAGATTCTTAATGAGCAGCCCTTTCTTAATGATCCTTTTTTATGGTGGGAAAAATCATGCATTGACATCCCCCGCCCTTGGGCGGAGCGGGAGATAGTGTCAGACTCTTACTGACTAAAAGACCCACCCCGTTCCTTCTAGCCTTCATACCGGGGCTCGAGCGCCTTTTCGGAAAACCCTGGCCCCTGTAGGCTTCGACCCGGCTGGGTCCCTGCTGTTGCTGACAACTCCTTGAGGCGCGCGGGAACAGTGCGCGCCGTCGAGACCACAACTTACAAGTTGTAGGTCGTGGATTTATAATAAACTAGTGCGCTTCTCCATCAACGATTGCATTACTGTTTACTAACAGGTGGGATCGCAGTCAAACAATAGCTTATTCTTCTTCTTCTTAGTCGTGCACACAGAAACACTAGTTTAAATCATAAAAGAAAGGGGATTAGGGATCGATGGCCGAATCCGACAGACCCACAAATTCCAAATCCATACTTATTAATTATTCCACGGTGGGTACCTCTAACCGTAAACAATGCTATAAACTTTAATTAATCAATACTAAAACCAGGGATCAGCTCAATACATGCAAATAGCAAACGGTTCCGTACATAATCTCCGATTTAAATTTACAATGATCGCTGTGGCTGATACGTTAAAACAAATCCGAGTGGGATAGGGTTTTAAGCTCTGTCAAATTGATTGTACAGGTTTCGTATGTGTATGGTTTAAAAATAAATTAAGTGTACGTATGTATGCGATTTCATAATAATAAAAAAAAAAATGTACCTATCTGTGAGCCTAAGCATGCATGAATAACATATTTGTTATCAAATCACCTATACAGAGGCTCAAGTCTGCTATTTTTATAAATTCGTCATTCCAACACGATCCCATTGTCATTTTGCTAAAAGTTCCTAATCTGCTAATTCATAATGATAGATCATTGATCAGTCAATGGTCTCCTAATAGAGTTGCGGTAAAATGACAATATCGAGCTTATTAAAAGCAATGACTGCACATTTGAAGGCTGATCAAAGGAACTGTCAAAAATTTTGCAGATTAACGCATACGTAAGACATTCATTTGTAAATATGTACAAGATTACCATTCTATCCCACTTCTTTTTATGGAGTGTCAGTATTTGATCATTGGAAAGTCATAATGACGCCATTATATTAGTAGATTACCAAATTATGAAATCAATGATAAACCATTCTGACACTATTGTAATAGCAGACTTAAGGCCCAGGGTGTGAGGGACAGGTCTCGGTAAACTTTAAGGGCTTGCTCAGTAGACGAAATTGAACAACCTACCACAAGAATTCTTTTCCGGAAATGAAAATCAAACCAAATCCGGAAAATAACATTTTTTTTTTCCTAAAATGTTCAAGAATAAAAGGGCTGCTTTTCGCTTCGCTTTTCTTTCTTTCTAACTATATCTAAGAGCATTTCAGTAAAATGTCATTGCTTAAATTATGATTGTAACTTATTTTGTTAACTAAGGTGTATAAGGGTGAGTATTTAATATTCTTTATCCAGATGCGAATGAAAAATAAATGTACGTTACCTACTCTTAAAGACAAATAGGAGCCCCGTCTCGTCAATTTCGAATCATCGTAGAAGCTTCAGCAATGAATGCACGCAAAATCTGTATGTATACATACATTTACCCATAATTTAATACGAAGTAAAGATACATAGCTGTATGTCTAGTAAATATACTTACACGTTGATCAAATCTTTATATGAATGTAATTCACGAATAAAAATGTGAGTGTATTCGATTTGCATTTGTAAGATTTATCTTTACACGATATAAAGGATGTAGCTACAAAATGTTCTTAAAAGACTGTCTTTATATTTTTGAGTGATTACTAATCGTATTCATTACATTGAGAAATAAAAATTAGAGTCGTCAAGAAAATTGTTCAATAGCACGATAGGCTCAATGGTTGAGCGATTGGCAGCTGACCTGCGAATGACGAGTTCGATTCCGGCACAATATAAATATTTCTATGGCCTACATATAGTTCTTCCAGTTCTCTGTGTAGTATATTTGAGTGTAGGTATTTGCTAAACGCATACACAGGATTTACCTAATATACATTCCTAGAATGAAGCCACTATCTTAAAAAAAAACCGGCCAAGTGCGAGTCGGACTCGCCCGTGGAGGGTTCCGTAGCAGCAAGTAACATAATATAAAAGTTCTTGTAGTTCGTTGTAACTTTGATCGATGTTCTAATAATAGTGTATTTTTTTAGATTTATGACGTATTAAAAAAAACTACTTACTAGATCTCGTTCAAACCAATTTTCGTTGGTAGTTTACATAGTAATGTACATCATATATTTTTTTTAGTTTTATCATTCTCTTATTTTAGAAGTTAGAGGGGGGGGACACATTTCACCACTTTGGAAGTGTCTCTCACGTAAACTATTCAACTTAGAAAAAAATAATATTAGAAACCTCAATATCATTTTTGAAGACTTATCCATAGATACCCCACACGTATGGGTCGGATGAAAAAAAATTTTTGGGTTTCAGTTCTAAGGATGGGGACCCCCAAAATTTATTGCTCTTTTTCTATTTTTGTGAAAAAATCTTAAAGCGGTTCACAGAATAAATCTACTTACTAAGTTTCAACAGTATCTATAGCTCTTATAGTTTCGGAAAAAAGTAGCTGTGACATACGGACGGACAGACAGACAAACAGACAGACAGACATGACGAATCTATAAGGGTTCCGTTTTTTGCCATTTGGCTACGGAACCCTAAAAACAGTGGATCGTTTTCAGAAAACCTGGTTTTGATGTTAGCAAATCCAAATAATCCTACCAATAAATCCTGTCTTTATAAAAAAGTATTGGTACCAACACAGGTTTGAACAATAGAAAAGGCAAAATTCTCAAAAAGCCTCACTCAAACATTTCGTAACAAATTAACCGCCTTTTCTAACGAAACCCTTAAAAAACTTCCACACTTTATTAACTTTTCAAAATTTTAAAAAAGAACGTTAACCCTCTCGCCGCTACATGACAAAACACTACGTAATTTTTCGCATAAAACGCTCACCTATTTCTCTACTCGCCTAATTTTCGCGGTAACAAATCTTTCTTCTTAAAAATGGCGGCACATTCTATGTGGCTGTACGAAGAATTAGAGTTGCTTAGATTTATACGGGCGACGTGGCAGTGTGCCTTGGAATAGGATATGCATTTTAATAACGTCTTAGCCGCTTTTATTGCAGACATATTTTTAATGCATAGGTGTCACGAGTTATATTAGATGTATAAAAATGATAGCTTTTCGGTAGAATTTGTGGGATGTGAATTTATTCGTCAGTCGTCCAGAATAAAATTAGGATTTATGAGATACAATATTAACCTTATAATCGCATAGGATTGGTTCGACAAGTGTTGAGCATTCGCCAGGGTTGTGTGCTTGCGACTAGGTACTCCATCTCGATTAGCTCTTCAATCCTCATAGGTGACAGAAGAGCTGACGAGATGGAGTATTTTGTCATGGATGTGCAACCCTGGCAGAATGAACGCGAGTGTATTTGTCGAATATATCCGACGTAGCCAGTTAAGAAGTTAATAAAATTAAATAAAGTGTGTTTTATTTTGAATTTATAATTAAGCGTATTTCTTACAGCTCTCTTAATTCTACTGACCTACATATTTTACCGATTAAAAACTTAATCGGCAAAACAAGCACGGTTAGATATTGCTTGCATATCCGAACGAAACTTTTAGAATTCAAAATGCGTGTTGATACTTGGAATAAGTAATTTCTGAGTATCGTCCACATTGAACGTGTTAATGTAGGTATACTATTGTTTTGTCAAAAGTCTGGTTAATTCGAATTCCTACAGAGTTTTAACACTTGTTAATAACTAACTTGGCAATAGAGACCGGTAAAAAAATAGGTATGCTTTAATTTTTAACCGACTTTAAAAAGAGGATGTATTTTTTTAAGTAGGTATCTACAGTATGTAGTGTATTATCTTTCTTTCCTTCGTGATTGGTCTTAATTAAAAAAAGGCCCCTTTAAATTTAAATCGACATAACCAAAAGATTCAGTCTCCAGTTACTTTAATATCACTCACATAAATAAGAAAAAAATCAATACCAGTCAAAATATGCGAATCGCCAACAATAGAAATCTAACATTAAACCGTTAGCCGAGATACAGAAATCTGTGGACGGGCTTATAATCCTCAGAGAGTTTGCATTGGTACAAGTCCGGGCGAACAGTAGATTATTCACCTATGAATTTTTCATCTCAACTCAGCCGGGACATGTAAACCTTTTACATACATTTGCTTCTGCGATGGGTTTATAAAAAAGCTCCTTGAAGTATTTTATTTGCTCCATTTTATTTTGTATTTAATGGTTTTGAACTTTGATTTTTTTTATGCGAAAATTGACGCGGATTTGACAGGGTTAAATCGAATGTCGACGTAAAAAACTTTAAATTGAGTATCGACGGCTAGCTTTGGGTAAAATTATTTTTTTTGAATTTCAAATGAAAAATGGTTGAAACTATTTTTTTAAATTTTAATATTTATATCTGATAAAAATAAATCTACTAACTGACCGCTCACCTAAAGATACTGTACTATTTCATTGATAAAATCAAGTCTCTTTCAATTTCTCCTTTAGAAGGTCCACTGGCAAAAAAATCTCTTTAGAAAAAAGTAGTTCCTTTGTATTATCTATTACTGTTTCCCTATATAAATCTACAATAATATTATGTTTTTTTTTATTTTGAAGTACTGGTCCGATTGCTAAAATTTTTTCACCGATAGAAAGCTGCTTTGTTCCTGAGTAACATAGGCATGACATATATTTTAAGTACGCGGGCGAAGCCGTGGGCAAAAGCTATAGTACATAATAAAATAATTAAAAATAAATAATAAATCAAAATATTCCTTCCATTCAACGGAATTAAACTGAAATCAGTTTTAATTTCACATATAAAAATCGAAAGCCACTCAAAAAAATACCAAACCGCATAATTAATTCAAAGCCACTTAATTACCGTACCAAAAACAATTACCTCTAATCCAAACTCAGAGAAGGTGCTTAAAAATCGCGTAAAAAAACATCTAGGATAAAAATCATAAGTGGTATTTACCAGCACGCGATATGAAGGTTTTACTGCACTTTTTAGTATCGCTCGTTTATTATAAACTTTATGGTAGCATAAAGCATAGAATAATGGCGTATTTTTATAACCAGATGCGATAAAACACCTTTTATGTTGGTGATAACATCGATATTGAACATTCGGCAAGGATATTGCATTAGTGCCCGGATTACTGGACGATTCTTGCCTAGGATTTATTTATTTATTATTGTTTTATTTGAAAATAGCCCTCACAGGATGGATGAAATTCACGACCAGTCACTAAATAACTTTAGATATATAGACGCCCCTAAATTGAAGGGTTAAATCTACAAGACCTGTCATATATCTACACTAATATTATAAAGATGGCTTTGTATTTTTGTATGTGTGTATGTTTTTAACAAATAAACTCAAAAACTGCTGCGCCGATTTCCAAAATTCTTTCACCATTGGAAAGCAACATTCACTCTGAGTAACATAGGCTATATTTATTGCTAGAAAAGATTAGAGATCCTTACTAAAACTTACTACCCGTGCGAAGCCGGGACGGGCCGCTAGTCATACATAATTCGATACGGTAGCCGATTCTGAGCATACTACTTTCAGGATGCGCGTTTATTTTAACTAGACAATATATATAGGTACTTTTGTACTTGTTTTCCAATAAATATATTCATATATATTTTAGACTAAATAAATAAATAAAACGTAACGCCTTTTAGATCTAATGAAGTTAAGAGAACCAAAGGCGTATCCATGTCTGGGCTACCATCTGTACCAAACACAGACGCCGTTCAGTTTTTAACGCAATAAACTACCAATCTAACACAAAGTGGTTTCGACCAGACGTTGATTTACGGCTCTAATGCACTTTTATTAAGTTCCAGATAGCCACTTAGCCATGATTCAAGTTGAATTTAAACTAAGTTAAATCATAAGTTGGTGCCTCGCTGGATTCAGTTGGATACGGTTATTTGATGGTCTGTTCCCTAGGTATATTTACCCTAGAAAATAGATTGTCAAATCATCGTCTCATTTCATGTCATTTCATCATGACATTTCAACGCACAGCCAAAATTACTGGAACTAGTAGCGGGAAGTTTTGCAAATGGTTTCCTTTTATGACGTAGACCAGTACTAAGAAAGGATTTCCTGAAATTCAACCCCTAAAAGGATGAAACAGGGGACAGAAGTTTGTATGAAGAAACTTATTACAAGTTGGTGAAGCTAGTAATTAAGATATTGATTGCAGTGTTAATCATTCTAAGTCTCAGTAGTATCGGCTATGCGTGGATATGTCACTCAGCCAGTTTCTCTTTTAATATCATCATCATCATCAGCCTTTTTAATGTTCCCACTGCTGGGACTCAGGCCTCCTTTCTAGGAGAGGGAATGGGCCGTCATCCACCACGTGGGTCCAGTGCGGGTTGGTGTATGTCACGTCTTCTGAATTTTTGGTTCTAGGACATGCCGGTTTTCTTACGATGTTTTTAGAAAAATAAATTACACAAAGTAATGCGCCTGGCAGGGTTTGAACCCGCGACCTACAACTCGTAAGTCGAAGCCATTACCACTTACCACTGCTCTTTATTTTTATATATACAGAAGAAAATTATAAAAGCTTATCAAAATGACACACTCTGCCATAAAGTCACGTTTCCCACCACATAGCCAAAGTAAATCGCATCAACATCCTTTCCAGAAAAAAACGTATTCAACAATTCCTGAAAACGTGGAACTTAAAAACCTCTCAGGTCCAGTAACTTTGCTAATAAACAAACCCCATCCGATTGTGAATTCAAAGCACACGCAGCGCTTGAAAATTTTCACCCATTTTCTAGAAAATAGATTTTCCGAGGGACTCCCGAAGACAAACAACGTTGGGTTACTTACTGGTCCAATTGTAGCTTCGTTTACTACGAGTAATGGGGTTATATTAGGTTTTTGGAACATATCGAACGCTTAGAGAGACATAACTCAAAAATTAAGTAAGTATTTGAAGAGGTTTTTTTATTTTTATGGTGGGAAAAAATCATCCAATGACAACCCCCGCTCTTGGGCGTAGCGGGAGATAGTGTCAGACTCTTACTGACTAAAAGATCCACCCCGTTCCTTCTAGCCTTCATATCGGGGCTCGAGCGCCCTTTCGGATAACCCTGGCCCCAGTAGGCTTCGACCCGGCTGGGTCCCTGCTGTTGCTGGTATATGCGGGCCACGTGAAAGTACTAAATTGTCCAAATCCGGGATAAAAGGCATCCTATGTGCTACTCCAGGATAAGGTGTACCCATGTGCTAAACTTCATCAAAATCGAGTCAGCCGTTCGAGCGTGCAGAAGTAACAAACATATACCTACATTTACTCATAAATTTTCGACTTTATAATATGTGAGAGAAATGATTCAATTATCAAATACCTTTTTTTAGGGTTAGTTTTCTTCATGATTAAGCGTGCAAATATTTATTTAAGGCAATGAAAGTCAAAATTGATTAAACGGGCAGGAAAAGGTTTGTTTACATGTCTAATCGTATTGCGAATGGAGTATAATATAGTCTTATAACAATAGTCTCCAAAATCTATTAAATTTAACTTAGCATTTTTCTTTCAGTGGGTAGGTAGTAGGTACTAAAAATATTCTAAAGAGACGTCTGATGCTTTAGTCCACTTGAAGTAGAAAAATATCCCAAGGTAATTAACACATTACCGGAACAAAAAATATCCAACATGCTATTTCAGAAAATGGTCTACCCGTGAGCTAAAATTTATCTAAATTCGTTCAGCCATTTGTGCGTGAAGTAGCACCAAACATACACACAAAATACATATACACATTATAAACTCTCGCCTTTATAATATCAGTGCGATTAAAGTAATTTTCTTACACGAAAACCTCGCAAAAATAAAAATCACGACGCCAAAGTAATTAAAGATTATTATCGTACGCGATCCACATTAAACCTCTTTAGAACCAAACTACTTGAACCCAAAACACCCATATTCCTAATGGATCCTTTCAATCGAAACCCATCGAGCTAACCCTCAAATACCCGCGAAAAATGGAACCATAAGAGTAAAAAATAATCCCCGAAAGGTGCAGGAAATGACGTAAGAGAGTCAATTGAGCCACTCGGTGAAACGTGTGTCGGTGTAAATTCAATAATATCTTAATACTTCACCTTTCTTCACTGAAAAAGTGCTCCTAAAGTGCCCTTAATTAAATAACCGAATAGCAGGGAGGTAGGGTTGGCAAGCTTTGAACAGCTGAAGTGCATATTGCATTTGTGTAGGTATTTCCTTTTTGATTTTCTAGTAGTACGTAGTAATTTTTTCGGTGGTATTCATATTGTAAATTAATAAAGTTTTTTTTTTATAAATTCAATACCTACTACACCACGTCATAAAAAAAAAACGAATTTTACAGTAGTATCTGTATTAGGCCTACCGCGTTTTTTAGAAGGACGAATCGTATTTAGTTCTTCTTCTTCTTCCTTCCCTGGTCCCATTATTTGGGGTCGGGACGAATCGTATTTAGTTATTCGTTATAAATAATTTGCAAGCCTAAATTGGACTTGCGTCGAGGATAATCTAAAGGTCTTACAGTTATAATGTAATTCATATACCTAATTCTAAACTTAAGTCTAGTTCTTACCACAAGAAGCCACACAGCCATATTGATCGTACCTGTAAAATATTAAAAAACCACGTTATTACAACATTAAAATCTTAATTTAATTTTAATATTAAATAGTTTTCACAAAACTGTTTCCAAATATAATAATATTTGAAGCACAAAAGTTTGAAGTATTTCAAAACGTTCGTTGAAGACAGCCCTGTAATTGAATGTGTTGTGATTGGCTAGTTCATATCACGTTCGATGACGCCATGTCCGGTCGTGTCACGTGGCCAATTTCCGTTCCAATATCCCATGCAGTCAGTCTCATTTGAAATATAGCAGCCGATCGCGAAGGACGTCTAGCCCAAATGTAATTTATTTAGCTCATAAAAGGGAATGTTCTTGTAAAAAGAAAAATATATTTCAGTTTGTTTTTTTTCCGTTTGTTCATAAACAACAAAATGTTGATGTTTTAGAAAACGTTTAGTTGCAATTTTATTCTGCAGTTAATTTTATGGGTCCGTATATTAATGAGAACATCAACGAGCATCACAAAATTCTACCATTAACGCGAACTCAATGCAGAATCACAGTAACTGAAAAGCTTTTTAAATTGGATTATGACCGTTTTCAGACAGGTCTGTCGGGACCTCTAGTATATTATAAAACCAGCTCCCACTACGTATGTCTGTCAGTATAAACGCGATAAATTCAAAAATTACCGGACTGGTTTTCATGCAGTTTTCACCACTAAATAGAGTACGAATAATTCATAAGGAAGGTTTACGTCTTTGTGCATCCATTATGGCAGAAAAAAGTCGAGAATTTGAAAGATTTCTGACATCCGTGCGAAGCTGGGGCGACTTGCTAGTATGTAGTAAATATCTGTAGGATAATATAATAAAGAAAAGAAAAGAAAGAAAAAAGTGTTTATTTTCGGGAAACATGGCACACACCTTAAAATAAAACAAATAACAAATTCGACTAAAGTAGCACGTAATAAAAAGAAAATTTCTTCTTTCTTTCTTTCTATTTCTAAACCAAAAACGCAACACCTACAGACAAACAACTCCATAAAAACCATAAATATAACCTACAAAAACCACTTATAATAGAGAAGCAATACGAAATTATCAGCCATCAAACAATTTAATAGCAATTGCGATTACGAAACACGATACGTAATGCAAGCACGATAGTATAATAGATGCCATTCCGTTATGACACGTAATTGGGGCCATAATGTAATTCGTCTGACATGGACGTCCGCTTTCATTTGACTGTGAAGCCGTGTTTGGACTTAGTGTTGCCAGGTGCGATTGGATTAAAATCGGGACAGATGTTAAAATAAATCGGGATTTAAGGTTTTAGATCGGGACAAATAAAAAATACTTTTTTTATGAGCTGGGAAATCATCCAATGACTTCTCTCGCTATGCGGTGGCACGAAAGGGCGTGTGTAAGTTCACGACTTTGTAGCGCTGGACGGCGAGCGTAAGATCAAAAGTATGAAAATGTTTGAAGCACGCCACGGGACGCCGTTTTTCAATGCTGCACCGCTCGCCGCACCGCACACCGCTAAGGCCGAAGTCGTGAACAGGCCGTAAGACTTTTACTGACTAAAACCCACCTCTGGTCTTTCAGTTGTTTCATGGTCACCCTGGAGCCCTGGAATCTCACTTAATTCAAACATTTCCACATCGTCACACTCGGCTCTGCGATGCGAATGCCACTCATGTGAACATATTGATAGATTGTAAGTAATTATAATGATTTTTCATATTGATTTATCAGGACACTGCGTCTTGCGATCAGACGCAAATCGGGACGCCCCCCAAAACCACTGAATATCGGGACGTCCCGATATTCAGGGGTTTCGACACACCTGATATGATACATTGTAAGTAATTATAATGGTTTTTCATATTGACTTATCGGGACACTGTGTCTTGCGATCAGATGCAAATCGAGACGCCCCCAAAACCACTGAATATCGGGACGTCCCGATATTCAGATGTTTCGACACACCTGACAACACTATTTGGATTGAAGTTAGATTTCCGAATGTTCTGTGATTTAATGTCCGTGCACTGTTTGGTTTGACAATTGCGAAGTTTGTAATTGGATGCTTCAGGGTCTGTGAGGTGTGTTGCAATTGCTGTTTTGGTCATTAAACTTGCGTTTAGTGGATCAAACCTTACTATTTATGTCAATTCATGAATATTTAGGCCTTCACATAATATTTGCAAAAGTATTTTTTATTTGATGTAAACTAGTGCTTGACTGCGATCCCACCTGATGGTAAGCAGTGATATAATAATATAATAATAATATTAAACAACTATCACACAACGCCGTCTAGTCCCAAGCTAAGCAGAGTTTGTGTTATGAGTACCAGACAACTGATAAACATACTTATATTTCTAAATACACACATATTATAGATAAATTATACCCAGACGCAGAACAAATAATCATGCTCATCACATAAACATTTGTCCTGGGTGGTGATCGAACCCACGACCTCCGGCATAGCAGTCAGGGCCACTAACCACTGGACCAACAGGACTGTCAAAGTGTCAAGAGTGTCAAGTGATGAAATCGCACTAGTTTATTAAGAGCCTTTAGTCTAGCTTTGAAGACACCTAAATTATAATCGGATGGGAAGACTACAGCAGTAATACTTTTCTTCTCACTTTCCAAGCGGAAACCATAATTTTTATTCTCTTGGTCAGCTGAAAACTTTGAAAATGTAGGTCACGATCGAATGAACGATTCTACTTTACTTTTATGAGAAATCTGGTAACAGGAAAAAGATAATAGATATTGTGGTAAAGGAAATTTTTGGTATGGAAAGTTATGAAGATAAATTTATACTTAGTAAGGGGCTCCACGTGTAACAAGGGCGAACCCTCGGGCTACAAGCTTGTTCAAAAGAGTTACAGCGGCTTGGAACACAAAGGGCAACTGAAGGTATACGGAATATAACGCATCACTCGATACTAATGAGGTGAAAATAAAATATAATATAAAAAAAAAAGACGTGTGGCACTCGGGGACTGCCGCGGTAAAGCTATTGCATAGCATTTTTATTAACTTATGCAATTATAATTATAATTATTTATTTATTTTATTTATGCAGTATTTTTTTTCCTTTGTTTTTTTTTCTTTGATATTAATTGAAGTTACACTTTCACACATTGAATTGAATTTTGATTGATTGTTCACTCATTTGTTTTCTTATCGGTCACCACGCTCAAAAAACAAATGAGTGGGGGGTGTTAGGTTATTTTCGTTACGGAATTTCTGGCTTCGGTCTCCACGCTCAAGGCCCGCGATAGAAGCTATGCAATAGCTTAAAATAATGAAATGATTAAATATTGACATTTGTACGCCTAATGGCTAAGCATAGAGAACCAACAAAAATGTAACATCTCACACTCATGCGTATCTGTAACCTATGTTTACAAATAAATAAATCTGAATATGAATCTGAAAAAAATATTTATTTGGAATTTATACAGAAACGTCACTATTAACCTCACAGGCACCAGTGTACCGAAAATGGTACACTTCGTACCAGCTAACTTAAACCTTATTACGTCAAAATAAGGTTTAATTTAGTTCGTACCGCGATGTACCGTTTTCGGTACACTAGGCCAGAGATTCAAATAAATATTTAAAATTTTCTGAATATTCTTTAAATTAACAGTGTCGTAGTCTCATTTCGAGGCTGAAATTAATTTCATATTTGTAGTAAATGCCAAATTAATTAGGCCTTGACGTATAACTGTAAACTGGTACTTACTTAGAACTCTCCGTATTCCCCACGTAATAAATAATAGATACTTCTGCCGGGTCTGGGTGTCTTATAAATTTTGACTAACATATTTGTTTACTCACCTAATATACAGGATTTATTTAAACATATTAAAAAAAATACAGTGTAACTACTTAGCTCCTTCTACTCCATATTCTAAGAAATACTTTCTTGCATCTGGTGTATACCTTACTTTAACCTCTTAAGCATGAGTGTAACGAAATCGGCACACCAAGCATATAATGATGACGTATCTATAAAGCTACGCGTACGCGTGGGCAGTCGGCCTTAATTATTTTTGTAAAAAAGACTGCAAGTTCTTTCACCACTAATGAACATAAAATTACGCATGTACGGTCTTAAGCTCCATTTTCAATCACCGAAGCTTTGTGTCGGGAACCATTAAAACTTTATTTAAGCCCCATTATTCGTTCGGTGTCGATAAATTAATTGAATTTACCGACGACAAACTTTATTATGAAGTTAGCTGAAGTTCCATAACTTTCCAACTTGAGAGTCAGCAATCTTTTACGTAATTCAAAGGAATTGATTGTATTGTTGTTTGGTGGGTAGTCGGAAATTTATTGAACTGAAATGCTTAATGATCTGTTACGTCATTGTCGTAGGAAATTCAAGATGGTGGTACGGCTTTCATCGTTCGATGGAGTTGAGATCAAAGGAGACGAATATAGGGGTGTTTTGCCACCAGAGATGTTATGCTTCGTTGCTATAGATGCTTTTGATGCCACCAATCATATTCATTAGTAGTTTTCAGTTGCAGCTATACAAATACCGACAAATGCTCGCACTGACTGGACAGGTCACTCCAATCTGTGTGGTTATTTCCTTAAAAGACCATCTCAGGTAATAATCTGCATGGTTCGCATTTGATTTAACCAGTACTTGTTTGCTGTATGGACTTCATAGGACTTTGTTTCGGTGTTTGATCACAGAGTAGTCGGCTAGGCCGTATATAGTTTATTTTGAGGAAAAAATGGACGTTAAAAGAGTTTTTAAAAACCAAAAAAAAATATGTGCCCATGTTAGGCCTACGTGAAAAGAATTAATTTTGAGCCGATTTCGTTACACTGATGCTTAAGAGGTTAAAGTAAGAGTAAATGAGGTAAACACAAGGTGCAAGAAAGTATTTCTTAGAATATGGAGTATTAGTAGCTAAGTAGTTACACTGTAATTTTTAAGCTATTGCATAGCTTCTATCGCGGGCCTTGAGCGTGGAGACCGAATCCAGAAATTCCGTAACGAAAATAACCTAACCTCCCCCCACTCATTTGTTTTTTGAGCGTGGTGACCGATAAGAAAACAAATGAGTGAACAATCAATCAAAATTCAATTCAATGTGTGAAAGTGTATCTTCAATTAATATCAAAGAAAAAAAAACAAAGGAAAAAAGCTTGCATAAGTTGATAAAAATGCTATGCAATAGCTTTACCGCGGCAGTCCCCGAGTGCCACACGTCTTTTTTTTTAAGTTTGTGTATAATACGACAGTTAGTAGTAATGTCAATTTCTTAATACATATAACAAAGTCTTGAGCATCGACACCAAATCGCTAGCCTGTCGGTTTTCTACCGGTTGCATTTCGGAGTGTGTGCGTCAGAATTGCATAGCCTAATTCCACCTAGCCCGTTCCATCATTGGACCACCAGGTGTACGGCGATGCGTGGATTCCCACCTATGTGCACAAAACGTTTTGGGAACACATTCATTGGACGTACAGCTAAGGAGTGGAATTCCCTGCCGGAGTCTTTCTTGATGACTACAACCCGGGAATCTTTAAGTCAAGAGTGAATAGGTTACTTCTTGGTAAGCGTGTTCCATCGTCGACCACATCATCGCTTTCCAACAGGAGAGATAGCGGTCAAGGGCAAACCTATCAACGATAAAAAATAAGTATCAGTTAGAACAGACGACTAATATCACAGAAAAAATGAATGAGGTTAGAAAGAAAATATTTGCCGATTTGTACTACAACGAGTGTCGCCGCTTGTGTCACTCCACTACAGCCAATAAACCAATAAGAACGCGCATTACGCAACTAAAAGACCACGCGCACTTATATCACAAGTTTTCTATTGGTAGTTGAACTATGAGCATTGCCCTACTTTGTGGTATGCTTGACCCGCCCACAAGGCCGCCATAATGTTTTTCATCTGTTCTGTGACTAATACTACAAATAATACATTGATAAATCTTGGACCCAAGTTCTAGAATAAACTTGTCGAGTTATGTAGCTCATACTGGATAGTGCCTTTAAACTTAATTATAACAAGTTGGAAAGAAAATTAATTTAAACCTTGGTGTCGCAGGTGTTATAAAATGTTTTAAGTATCTATTTTAAATAAAGTGTCATGTTTAGTTTTGAATTTTTGTTAAGTTGTTTGAAAATTTGATTTAGATGAGTTGAGTTTTTTTTTTGGTTATAGGTGGTATTATAAATTCTTTTTAATATGACCTAGACGCCTTTTTTTTTCCTAGATGCCTACCGTAAGGGCTGGTTCGAGATGGCCCGAAAAAGGAATTCCTGGAAGCTGTTGGGGGAGGCCTTTGCCTAGCAGTGGGAAAGTATAGGCTAAAAAAGAGAAAACTAGCCAAGTTCGAGTAGGTTTCATTATAAACATTAATTCACAGACTAAGAAAGAATATTAAACACTATCATTTACAATTTTTTTGGTTTACCTTGCTTCTTGCCCAACTTCAGGATTCTAGGTTAAAGGCAGGGTGAAGCAGGAGAAGCCAAAAATTATTTCAATTAAAATGAACACGCGTTTTGTTTTGGGGGGGAAACCTATAACTAACAGTGGACGTTTTTTGGCTGAAATGATGGTGACCGGTCGTTAAGGCGCCACTTGGGGAGGTATACGTCCAACAGTGGATGTGTTTCGGCTGAAATGACGATTATGATGATGCGTTTTCTAGTCGTTATGGCGACACTTGGGGAAGGCCTATGTCAACAGTGGACAGGTTTCGGCTGAAATAATGATGGTGATGATGCGTTTTTTTACCGGTCGTTATGGCGACATTTGGGGGAAAAAATTTAGTATAATGCTTTTTAGGTACTCATTACCTATTGTTTTCTTGAAGCCTATAGAGTAGCCGAAATTAAAATGCAAAATGAATGAATGAATGAGCTCTACTTTAATCTAAATATGTAGATTCTTATTCTCTTACGTTTTTGATGTTTTCAGCTTTTCGTGTTCAGGCTCAAATTGTACTCAAAATTCTTAATTAGGTTGAATAAATGAAGCACTATTTATTTTCCTTAAGACAATAACAATAAGACAACTCGTATCTCTCACAGGTCTTATATTTCATTACAGAGAGCCTAGACTCGTTAAAAATAAAAGGTCCGTTTTGAGAATAACCCTAGAATGTATCTTGGCAGGAAACTGAAAGAAACAAATAATATAAGGGATCCGGTGTAGTAGTAACTATACTACACCGGACAAGCCGCTAGGTAACTTAACTTTTATTTTTTTTACAATTTTAGTGCAAGTTTGTTTTACGTTAAGGCATATAGTTCCTTGAACATCTCACATACTCGTACTGCCGCCTGCACCCGCATAGAGCTCCGTTGACCTTTAGGTAAATCAATTTTCTTTGTAAAATATTGTTTGATTTAAATATATGTGTCCGCTGTGCTTTAATATACAGGGATACTTGTACAACACTGGCAACTTTTCAGAACTATGTTACTAACATCATAAACCACAACTTTTGTTCTATTTAAAAATTTATTATACTTTTAAAATTTTTTTATATATAAAAAAAAATATTATGTTTTAGTTCCTCAGATTTTCATTCAAAAATAAAAATATTTAAATTGAACATTCTAAATATTACGAAGTCTATGCGAACCAAGCGATAATACAAAAGCGGAGGGAGGCGAAGATCGTGCGGCGGGGGAGCTGGATGCGCTTGTCGCGTCATACAATCGTAGGTAGTGATAGCAAAATACAGAGTTGAAATGTATTAGATAGAACAAGGAAATCTTGAAGGTTTGTTTTTGGTAAATGAATCATATTTTGTAAAAAGTCGTAGAACAAAAGTTGTTTTTTATGATGTTAATAATACAGTCTTGCAAAAAATAACCCATCAGTCAATTTCTCCTTTTAACTGAACAAAACTAAAAGTGACTTGTACAACTAGTATCTACTCCAGTTTTATTACTTTATTACGAGATGTGCAGTTAATTAATGCCGTCAGTACACAGTAGCCGAAGACACATGTGCCGGTGCAATTTCCTCCATAATCTCCGCGGAGTTAGTGCCAGTACTGTTGCAGGGCTGTCTTTATTCCTCAAAGGAAAAGTTTCTTTTCTTTTATTTAGTTTCACCTGTCCCGATGTTTGTATGTCTGTAATCAAATCTTGCAAATTAAATTTGATCCAATTCCCGATTGAGCTGAAATTTTGCATGCATGTGTAAATCAGATGACAATGCAAAATTATAATGACATGAAGCTGATCTGATGATGAAATCGGAAGCTGGCCATAGGAACACAGATAACCCTATCGTGTTTGGTGTTTGACCTTTTTGAATGGTCTTGATGAATAATAATTGTATAGGTACCTATATACCGCACTTGAATGGTTTCATTGCAAACTTGTTTTGATATTAATTATAGTTGTAGTTGCTAGACTAAAAATAGTTGTAAAAAATTGACAACTGCGTATTTATTAAACTGCCAATGATTTATCATCGTCATTTCAGCCGAAAATCGCCTACTGCGGGAAATAGGCCTCCCCCAGTGTGGCCACAACAACTAATCTTGTTTTGATTCCACCAGGTCATCGGTCCACCTTCTACAAAGCCTTCTAACACTGCGTCGTCTGGTACGCAGTCACCAGAACCTTGCGGTCCCATAAATCACCTGTTCTACAAGAAATGCCGGCCATACGAGCTAATTTAAACCTTTTTACGTAAAAATAAGGTTTAAGTTAGCTGGTACCGAGGCACCAGTGTACCGAATTCAGTACACTGGTGCCTTTAAGAACCCCTCTTCGGGGCCTCTTCCAGTTTGAACCAATTTTCAGTGTAAGCCATTTTTGTGGCACATCTTTCTTGGCGTTTTCCTTGTCTGGGTTAGCCTTTCGAGCTCGTCCATTTCGGTGATCTTCCTACATGGCATATGAGACAAAAAGTAAAATACAAGTAAACGCGCCATGAAAAGAAGCATTTTGAATATAAAAATCTAAAAGATTAGACTTATAACCCTGTACAGCTATTAGATCTACCAATAATAATAAATTCCGTGAAATGTAATTTAGTCTTCATCCTCTCTTCTAACTTTGCTGTGTCCGACAGGGTCCATATTGATCTTGAAAATATTTTATACCACCTATAAACACAACTATGTAATGTAATAAAGTATTGAATATATTTGCCACACCCTTCCGAAAATCATCAAAAAACTAAGAAAAACGTAAAAAAAAATCTCTGGGAGGTAACCCTAACACGTTCTACAAGCTGATTACATACATGTACTCGTACCCGGATTCGTTTGAATAAAGGATTAATTTAATGAAAGTTCCAGATTAATTACGCGTCGAAGTTTTTCGTGCCGCGTTTTTGGGTTAATTGAACATTTTTATTTAGAATCCCGATGGATTGGGTGAATGTAAATAGATACCTTGCTTTGAGGATAGGATTTTAGGATTTGTGTAAATTCATTAGTTCTTTGAAATACCCCAGCCAGGCTTGTTTTCAAACCACTCTGTGTAGTATGTGTATGTTTGATGATTTAATTATTATTAATGACTTGGTTTTTTAATTTATTTATTAATTGATGGAAGTATATATACTAACTCTAGTTTTATTATCTGAAAATAAATTATTATTATTATTACAGGAATATATCAAAAAACTAGTTGACCCAGCAAATTTTGTTCTGCCATATAAATTACAAAAAAAATTGGGAGTGGGGTAGGAACTAAAAATAGACTATGACTTATTCGGACTTACCAAATATACACAAGAAATATTCATAAAAAAACTGTCTAGCCCTTTCTGAGAAGTTTGAAAATAAAAACTGTGACACGAGATTTTATATGTTAGAAGATACAGTGTTTTTTACCGACTGCGTGACACAATGGGAAAGTTATGTTTATTAAGAGTCGTTTTTCAGTTTTTAAATATTAAAGTAATAATTCCTATAATTTTTAAAATAAACAGATGCAAAATAAATGAGATCAAAGATACAATGTTTTCACAAGTCCTCTCTCATTTTTTTAAGTTTAAAGAAAACATTTGCTTTTTATAAAACATAAGTCAGTTTCATGATCAAAGAACTCGGGAGGGTCGAAATTGAATCTTCTGCTGCAGGCGAGAACTTAAATTATTTTGTGTTTCTTTTTACTTCATTATGTTTTATTCCATTGGCGTCTTCAAAGCTTTAATAAAGTGTATTTCTTCCAGGAAATTGTTTACGTTGACTGATGTTCCCTGATCCGGTTCGTAACCGGTTAAATCTGGTTTGAACAAGTCGTAACTTGTTAAATTGGTCAAAAGTAATTTCGGGCGCGGGAATTTGCGCTTAATCCATTTTGTTTTTTGTCAGGCTTTTCTTCATGCGGATTAAAATGCCATTTGGCTCAGTGGCCTTATGGATTAACCTGAATAGCAATGTTTAACATAAAAATAAATAGCTAGAGCCTTACTTTCCATTTGTTTTTATCAGTAGATTGTGACCCAGTTATTTTGAGCCGGCTTATGTGTAGTCATGCGAAATATCACAAATAGGACAATGGGGATGAATGTGGCTAATGGGGGGTGAATCGACTGATTTATAAGCCTCACTAGTTTTTATATGTTACGTTTATATCTTTCTGTGTCGTGGAAATGCGTAGGTTTTTCTTTTGTTCACTTGATGAGCTCGAATACCGATAAATATATTTAGACCGAAATACGCTTATTATGTTACAAAACTGTACATTTATGGGTAAATCTTCATTACTTAATATAACTTACTAGCTTCTGTTAGTGTCTTGACTATTATAATCACTACCAGGGAAAATACTTGCGGGATAAAAAATAACTTATATCTCATTCCGTAGTGTCATATGAAATTTTCTTACTTTAAGAAAAGGACATGGTTTCTGTGTTTGGATGTGATTAACAGTTTGTGAGCCACCAATATACACACATACCTTCAACAAATGAACTTTTGCTTGTATATAACATTACTGTATGATGGTGATTACCTAGTAGTAAGTACTTCTCAAAAAACGCAGCGATGATAGGCCTCCCACTTGGTGGACCCATGACCCGGTGAGGACAGCGGGAGGCCGATTTATGCCAGACGCACAAAACCGGTCGTTATGGCAACGTTTGGAGGAGACCTATGTCCATCAGTGGACATCTTTCGGCTGAAATAATGATGACGATAACTAACTTATTTATTTATACTTCATGCACATAAAAGTACAGAGGCGAACTTAATGCCTTAGGCATTTTCTTCCTGTCAACCTTTGGGTGGTGCAGAGAAAAACAGTGGTAGGTGCAATAAAAGAAAGAGAGAAGGTGATTCCAAGAATTGATATACTAATAAACCATAAATATTACAATACACTTACAATTATATAATATATACATACTCAAATTAATAAACTACTAACATACATATATACCCTAATATAGTCAAACAATTGGTTCAAATCGACAATTGGAAAACTTTACACTGTGATGATACTACTGCCAACCTCTTGCAAATTATCTCGCGAACTTTAGTTTTACTACTTATAAAGCTGAGACTTTTTTTTAAACTGATAAGCTCTTTTAGTTTATAAGCTCTCTTAGTTTTTACAGCTTCATAACCATCTCCCAAACTACATATTAGCTTTTCCTAGTGCCTTTTTAAATGGCTTCCTAAACCCATTATCCCTTCCGTTAATAGATTTAAGCCAATTTAGGCACACAAGGATGTCCCTTAGGGCCGGGTAATGTCCCAAGCTTCCGTTAGTCTGTGTATGTGCCTAAATTGTTAGTGTCATAGAGGTGCTTTTACGGGGAAAGTATCTGTTATTAACAGTTTATATAGATCACATAGAAACCAATAAATCGCACTAATATTATAAAGGTGAGTAGAGGCGATAAGTTTGGGTGTGTGTGTGTATGTTTAGTAGTTCTTCACGCTGAAACGGTGAAACGGATTTCGATGAAACTTGCTACTAAGGTAGACCATATCCTGGAATAGCGCAACAGTACATTATGTTATTAGTGTGTCATGTGAGAGAACGGTAATCACTAATTACTCACGTGTATTATACGACGTTTTTCAATACACTTGGTGGCGGTAAAAATCTGTTTTCATATGCGCGCCCATATTTTTTTTTATTTACCATACATTACAATCACTGAAATGAATAAACGGGGGTTGACCGGCGACTTGTGGGTGAAGATCTGCGCCCAGCGTGATACGATAATGTATTAAAATTATGGTGGGAGAGCGGTTGAACTACATTATACTCGTAACACTAGTGCGTAATGGTAATCAAAATATCACAGTTCGGTAACAAGGGCCATTATGTATCTAAGTGCAGTGCAATAAGAGTCACTTTCTGAGCAAGTGGAGTGTCACTGTTACTTACTATAATCCAAAGTGTTTTTCAGTTGCCCTTTGCGTTCCAGGGCTGAGGCACACAATAGATAGGTACATAAGACAATCTCATGTATGTACTTCACTTTTTATACCTACGCTCGGTGGACGCACACTAATGAGCGTTTGAGCCGGAACTGTTCGACGAGCGAGCCGATAGGCGACCGAGATATCGTGTCCGTGAGCGGTGTCTATGTGTGTGTTGCTCGAGTGCGCTTTGTATGTAGACTGACTTCTATACATTTTGTAGCTAAGGTAACTCTTTCGAACAATTCCTCAGTCCTGGCGGATAACGACACTAGCGGGCTTCCTCAATTTTACTGACATCTCTATGAGAGAACAGAATTATAACGGCAATCGCACGTCAAATAAGGGCCCCTGTACAGTAACTTTACTGACAATAAACAATTTTAAATTTTTAAAACATTGTATCGTATCGGCTAGTAACTGGATTTTAGAGATCTGATGGTAGTCCCTCCATCTAACACTAATATTATAAAGAGGAAGAGTTGTTTTTTATTTTGTTTGTAGAAGGTAAACTCTGAAAGTACTGGTCCGATAGCGTTTTTTTTTTTACCGATAGAAAGCTGCTTTATTCCTGAGTAACATACTCGTATAAGCTATATTTTATGTATGCGGACGAAGCCGCGGACAAAAGCTAGTGGCAAATACAGGTATTCAGCCGCATCTAGTTAACTACACTGGAAGCTGATCCCAAGCTACTTGGGAAAAGGAAAGGCAGATGATGATCTCTTTAAGCAGTGGCCTAATGGTAATGGACCCGACATTACGACTTATAGGTCGCGGGTTCGAACCTAGCCAGGCGTTTGTGTAATTTATTTCATCACCACTGCTCTCAAAACGGTAAAGGAAAACATCGTGAGGAAACCGGCATGTCCTAAAAAAAAAATCGAAGACGTGACATTCACCAACACGCACTGGGCCCGCGTGGTGGGTTACGGCCCATGCCCTCTCCTAGAGAGGAGGCCTGAGTCCCAGCTGGCAGTGGGAACATTAAAAAGGCTGATGATGATTTCTTTAAAACATTGTTTTTGATGTAACACTGTTTACGTTCTTATCCCAAATTGATGTTATTTTAAGACGCCATAACAATATTGGATTGAGGATCAGCCCTGACAAATACTTTCTGATTGATTGATGCAAAGTTTGACTTTCATGATAACCCAATTAGAAAATTACGATGGCTTGAATTATGGACCAAATTATATTATTTTAATAACGCCAAAGTGGTTCTTTGTTATTGCAAAACTTTAATAGTATATACTCTTTTAAGATATTAATAATTTCATCCACGATAATTTTCTAAGACCTCAGTTGCAAGTTGGCTTCGACTCCTCGTATGCCTTCTAAAGGTCCAGGACCCCCAGACATACGTATATACCTTAAGTTACACAGTTCGACATAAGCAATTGTCTTTCTATTGTGTCTCTAATTAGGTACGGCATTCAATGAGTTAATAGCAAGGCCCAAGCCTTCTGGGACCATGGATTAACAACCGAAAGAGAAACCCGTTATCCTGGAACGAGAGGATTTTAGTCCGTAAAAGTAAAGCACGCTGTTGCGCTCCGCTCTGGAGCGGGAGAAGGCATTGGATGATTTCCAGCCTAGAAAAAAAAAGATATAGATGATACATGTAGACGGATGGAGAGGTGGCCAAAGAAAAGATGGATGGTGTGCAAAGTGATTTGAAACAAAAGGGAGTAAGTGACAGCCTGACTAGTGACAAAACAGAATGGAAGAAAAGACGTATTGCGCCGACTCCAATTAAAACGGGACAAGAGCAGGGAGATGATGATGATAATGATGTATTAATAGGCTTAAAGAATCTTTATTTTTCATAAGAACATTTAACTTAAATTTCAAGTTCATGAAATTTAAAATTTATAGTTTAACTGTGGTCGTCTAATGACGAAGCATGCAATACTCCATAAACTACAGTTACAATAAGATACACACTAGGCTTACAACATTACGTAATAATACTATGATAGAATATAACAGGTCACGACAAAATCATTGAAAACAAGCATGTAGGTACAACCAACACAATATGGCACAGCTGACTTACTAGACGTCAACGAGATACCCTCTTAATCATAAATCGTCCAGCGTCCTACTAGCAGGACTTTCAGTCCTTCCGGTAGGACGCACCTTTTTTAATGAATATTACGTGAACGGTCCAGCTGGCAGGATTTGTAAAAAAACAAGTAGATAGTCAGTCTCTTTCTGATTGTAGGAGTGTTTGTTTCATCGTTCTAGCATTAGTTTGAGCGAAATGGCTACGATATTTAGACGTGGAGATCGCGTGAGTTCGCTAGCATCGCACTACCATGCGCCGGGAACGAATAACGCCTGGAGTCGTCAACAATTTGGTGATGAATTTGCAACATCTTAATGTTATGGCAGACATTTTATTACCAAAACCGTTTTGTACACCACAAAAAACAACAGAAAGCCAGCTGAAATAGAAAGAAACACAATAACTTTTTCCCGCGTCCACGTAGACGAAACCGCGGTAAGGTATTGAATGGTATAATACTTTATAAAATAAAAAATGAATTCTACAATCGTAATTACAACATTGAGCACCTACCAAAAGTATATATAAACATATCAATATATTATAAAAATAAATATATGTTACCTACCTTACCTTACTGTTATTTATAAACACAACAACATAACTTTTCGTTTATTTCAAATAAATAAATAATTAAAAATGTGTAGTTCAAAATGTTTGTTTCCCCTGATTTTGTGATTCGTCTGAGTCGTCCTGCCAGCAGTCGGCGTACTGCCAGAAGGACGTGCGTCAATTTTCAAACAAATTATAGTCCTGCTAGTAGGACTTTAAAAGTCCTTCCAGAAGAGCTTCTAGAAGGACATTTTTTTGGACGATTTATCATTAATATATAAAAAAAAAAATAATTACGAAACACAGCAAAAAAAAAACAATATTAAATCAAATGCATCCGATTTTAATCTATGCAAATAAACTACAGCATACACAAAAAGCTGACAACAAAAAAAAAATGAATACACATCATTTTTCTCTAACCCCCCGCCGCCAGTACGACGCTGATGACGACAAATAATACGACGCAAACAGCACTGCGAAACGTTAGCTAAGTCTTTAATCCGGGTATAGCTAATGTTATGCGTGGCACGCCGGCGACCCGGTTCCACGTTACCCGGCTTACCTTGTAACCGGTTAAGCTTTGCATCTTGCGTTTGATGTTTTACCCGTATTTTTGGCAGTATAATAGACGGATTGGTAGTGCGGATTTGGCAATGATTCAGGTGTAGTTTTTATTTGTATGGGTTTTTTTCTGTCATAACAATTTGTTTCTTTTTCTTCTTTTGAAAGAATAGGTTCACTCCAAAATCCAAAAAGTCTGGTGAGATTATGAAATTTTGATTGATGTCCACAACAATGGTATGTTTTAAGTTGGACATCTTTTAACTGAATATGATATCGACTATAATAAACGAGAGAGACCAGTGACATGCCCGAAAAGTGGTAGAACACAGAATGCTTTTATGCTTCATTAATAACCAGAAAAGCATCTTTTGTTTATTAAGAAGGTATTTATACTCATTTTCAACAAAGTTTAATTACAAAGAAGTCCACATATGGGTTTTAGTCAGGAAAAATCTGATTTGCCCTCTTGCTCTTCCCTAGAGAGAGAGGACACACTGAATGATTATCCCACCTCAAAAAAAAAACCTATAGAATTAAGAAAAAATTTAGAAAGATTATCAAGTAATTTCCCGTAAAGACATTTTTTTCTTTTATTTCTATATGAGTGAATAAGTCCCACACTGTCACACTCATTCTTGTTATTTTTTTTGCAATCATGGCATAAGAAACCTATTTACATAAAACTTGAAAAATTTAGCGATATAATTATCATCAAAAATCCCCTTAGAAAACATAACCTCCATGGTATTTAGCGTGCTGCATCAGTATAGGCGTTGACTGGCAACAAAGATAAATGGCGCTTCGCTAATACGTGCTAAACGCCAATAAATCAATACCCGGTCATTACGGCACCCGCTGTGATCCGGGCATACCCGGGTATGGAATACCGCTAATGGTGGAATTGTGATAAAATTATTCTGCTGTGGAATTAAATGGGTGCTTATTTTGGGTGTTTAGATGTAACAAAATTATTGTTATTTATGACTGCTCGGGTCAAAATAAAAATAAAAAATCGATAGGTTGCTGCTTGATTACTTAAAAAAATTTCGCTTGAATCCTGCGGCGCGGCGCCGAACCAAACCCTTTGAAATTTTCGATTCGAGTGCAAGCAGAAATGAACTTAGCGGTGGTCAGGCGGAAATGTCTTTGATAGTACATCGAATAACTGGAAACCTCTGCTTGCTGCGGTCTTCCGGTCCGATTATAATTTGGGTGTCTTCAAGGTTAGAGAAGTCTAATAGGCTCTTAACAAAGAAATTAGTGTGCTTCACCATCAATAACTGCTTCATTGCTTAACATCATAGGGATCGCGGTTTCTTATTATCAATTAGAAAAAAAAAACAACGAGTGAAACTTAAGACCAAGTTTTGGTCTAAATATTTTGACTGCTTTAATAACACTGAAAACACTCATTTAAAAAAAAAAAAACAGAGTTCCTAAAATATTATTTAAAAAATAAATCTATCCCACACAAAACCTTACACGTGGACACAATTTGTTACAAGACTTAATTGCAATATGTAAATCAGGGTCGTATCGTGACGTAAGGCAAGCCTCGTCAGGGCGAAAAGTAGGCCAAACGAGGCCAAAGTCATAGCTTCCACGGTTCAACATGTGTTATTTTGTTTACAACTATCCTCGCCATGTTTTCATTCCGACGTTTAGTCAATATGAGGCAATGTCGTACGGATTTGAAGGAAAATATTATGATGGGGTTCTTGTTTTATCTCTTTGGTAAGCTGAGGTTTCAATGTATTGTATAATTTGTGCAAAATGTTTTAAAGCACTCGAAATGGATGTAATTTTGTGTAACTTTCTGGTTTTCCTAAAATTAATATTTTTAATGTAGTAAGTCTTGTTCACTGTGGGGATGATTGTAAGAGTTTCCGTGGCCCTAGAACGCAATCATCATCATCATCATCATCATCATCATTTTAGCCGATAGATATCTACTGTTTGACATAGGCCTCCTCCAAGTGTCGCCTTAACAAACGGTTTTATGCGTCTCGCATACATCGGATTCCCGCAACCTTTACCAGGTCATGGGTTCACCTTGTAGGAGGCCTCCCGACGCTGCGTCTTCCGATACGCGGTCGCCACTCCAGAACCTTTCGGCCCCAACGGCCATCTGTTCTGCGAGCAATGTGCCCTGCCCATTGCCACTTAAGTTTGGCGATTCTTCGTGCTATGTCGATAACCTTGGTACTTCTGCGGATATCCTCATTCCTGATTCGATCATGCAAGGAAACTCCGAGTATAGCCCTTTCCATTGCGTTCTACGCAAAGGACAAATGAAATGACATAAGTGAGTTTTAGTCAGTTAAAGTTAGATGCATTCTCTGTTGCTTTTCCTTATAGTAGGAAAAGTCATATGACGATCGAAAAAGACCCTGATAGAACATTAGAAACAAAGAAAAAAATCACGTTTATATGGCACACGGGTACACACAATGAAGTATATAGAAACTTAAATACTTAAACCGATAACCTATAGATACTTATACTTATACACACATACAGAATGTAATGAGTATTTTCCCCATAACTCCTTAATTACAGCCTCAAAACAAATTAAGAAAATTAATTAAACAGTCAAATGTGACGAGATTATGAAATTACGAATCTTCAGTGAGATGAAGCCTTTAGATCAACAAGGGTTGTTTCTCACGTTTATATGATTAATCACCGGAATTAATTATCATCTTGAAATATAACAAAAGAATGTCACGGTCATAAATTAAACGGTGGAAAGATTAACCCGGGCATATCTTCACCTTAACCGGATTTTACCGGGTGTCGTTCGACGTGGACCGAATACATTAGCGAGCGTTTCCGCGTCCGGGGCGAGTTTCATCCGGATATCCGGGCCCATGATCATCCGCGTTTGACGGTTAATTCCAAATTTGATCGCGTAACGTTTTTAATCTTTTTGATTGATCTATCGTTTTGGTGCTGTGGCTTTTGAGAAAAAAGGAATGTGTTTTTTATCTCAATTGAGATATAATCAACATGACGAGTTATTTAAATCAATTGCTAAAATTAATTTTCTTCTGGATTCTAGTCTTTCCTCATGGCTACAACATGTGGTCGTCAATTTCTATCAAGTGAAATAGTCGTGGAGTTCGAGTTAAATAATAATAAAAATAGTATTAATTAGTATTTTAATTATTTAATAGCTTATAAAAACAACAGTACAGAGCCGGGCTTTATGCCTTACACATTTTTAACACTCAACCTTTTGATGACAGAGAAAAATAGTGGTAAGTGTATTTGTATTGTATATACCAAGTATAATAGTGTGTATTTTGATATTTGTAATAAATTATTAAGTGTTCAAGGTTGTCAGTCTACCATAAGATTTTATCTAATCATTATACGTTTACTGTCGTGCCTACGTGTCTAATTTATCCTCTGTATCCAGAGTGCTTCTAACCCGAAAATTGTTCAGTAATAAAAGAGGAAAAAAAACTTTTAAAAATATATGCATTTTCAAAACCGGGTAATAGGTAAATTGACCACTATCAAAATTCGACTAACAAGAAAAAACCGCAACCATTTAAAAAAAGCGTTCTCTTTTTAAAAATGAAATAGCCAGGTCTCTTTGATGCAAACGAACACGCAAATACCGAACGGGAATTCGGTTTAAAAACTAGTAAAACTAAACTAGAAGGCGTTAATTGGGCATTTCCCGGGTAGTTGGGTAGTATTAACATTTCAGACCGGTATTTGGTTTGATTAGCATCCAGACCGTTGGTGGCTTCGATCTGTCGCTTTGCAGTCCGGGGTTTCATAGACCACGGTGCGAGCTGAAAGGGTTAGCATTGGTATAAAAGCGTTTGGAAAAGTTTCTTTAATGAAACGGTGCGTGGTGTACCTAGTAGAGAAAAAAAAAAAAAACTATTTAAAGGCCGATATTTAATCTTTCGAATACCGTAATTAGAGACACAATAGAAATACGAAGAGTTTCGGTTTTTTTAAGGTTTATGATTAAAGTTCGCTTAAGGTTTAATGAATTAAAACGGGTTGCTTTGAAGTGTTATATATTATGTTATTGTTCTACGTCTTTCTAGCTTTCGTGGTTATAAGTAATAATACTATAGAAAATACAAAACACAAAGAAACCAATAGATACCTAATTTCGGAAAAAGAATAACGTACCTTTAATATAAAGTTTATTTGAATTTATAAGTTTAAATTATATAACACTTCAAAGCAAATCGTTTTAAAAAACGATAATTTCATTGGTAAAGACGTTATATACCTTTTTAGAAATCTTTAAAGCAGGTAACATATCTCGCACTGAGTGGAATGAGAGAGCACGAGTGGATTTTAAAGACTAAAATCCACTTATGTTCCTTCAGTTACCTTTTGCCTTTAAGGTTAAGTAAATAAGGTCACTTTCGAGAAAAGTAGTTAGCCAACATAGCTCATGCAAATCTAGATGCATATAGAAATGTATGCATTTAGAAAAAAAAAACATTGTCTTAACTGTCAAATCATGGATTTTAAAAAAGGAACTGGTATACACTTACGAACAAAAATGCCTCGCCAGACACATAAATACAAGGATACATTAAAGTTAATAATATTCATCAATACATGCACACCACCCTTTCAACATTTACGTATATCAGACACTAGACAATATACACTCCTCGTGAAATCGGCACGTTGCCACTGGTAGTACTTAACGTAAGTCAGTGTACGCTTGCGAACACAAGTGTATGAAAAACTATCGGCAAAAGTGGTTAGCCCACATAAGACATGCAAATCAAGTTATAGAAAAAAAAACCTTGCCTAATCTGTGAAATCATGTATTTAAAAAAAAAATATATAAAAAAAAATTTAACCGACTTCAATGTTAAATACATCATAAAAAAAGTGCATCTCATAACGATTCGAAAAATCCCAAACACAGTTACATTACATTAATGTACCTTCCGGCTCCATCATCAGATCAGTTCGATACATCCCCTTCCCCTGTTCTTTCAGTCAGTCATCGACTACACGTATTTAAAACAAAATTGAAACAGGCTTGATTTCAGTAAAATGGAGTTGAGAATATTGCAATATTAACCACAGCGAAGCTTCGGAGAAGGTTGATCCGATACATTTACTGCCAAATACTGCAAAAATATTAGAATGTGTGGCATCCTCATTCTAATGGAACCCAAAGTAACAAAGGAATTGAAAACTTAATTCTTTCTAAACTTGACACTGGCTGCGATTCGTATCGGTTCGTACCGTGCGAAGCCAAAAAAAAGGTAGGTTCTGTCACAAAGTTCCTTTTTTAAATTAATTGTACCATATTAACCTGGACCGCACTAACAGATAACAGAATTGTGTGGAACAGGGACAGGGAGGTCTTCGCTCTGCAGTGAGATAATACTAGCTAATCAGATAGTTCCACCCACAAATGGAGATGTTTTTTTTTTTGTCTTATCTGCAACATGTGTTCAACGCGATGAAATACTCTATTGGCTGTACTATTATAGTATTATTTTGGAGGGTAGCTAGAAAGTCACTTCAGTCGGTTAGTCTATTTATTCTTGGGTCTCCGATTCAATTGAATCTGCTGGTTAGGTAGGAGATACTAAGCCATAGCCATTAACGTCGTGAGACTATCCATTTTTTTTTTTTTGATGTAGAAAGGCATTAAATAACTTTTCTCGCTCTAGGCAGAGCGAAAAGAAGAACAGTGTAATTTTTTCCTGACTAAAATGTTATGTTCTTTCAGTTGCCCTTTACAGTACAGGGCTACAGAAACTCTTTCAACCATCCCGCAGCCCTATCAGGCATCGGCCCAAGTGGGCCTCACACATTTTTCTGACATCTCTTTGAGACGCGCGCGACGCTATGTCCTTACCGAACGACCTGACCTCGAGCTACTTATTCCTCTGTCCCCTCTTTTCTACTTACGGAAGGAGCCTCCCTGAGCATAGGTACTGCGATTATGAATACCTGGCGTTGCCTGGACTTAACTTTATTAAGCTATTGCATAGCTTCTATCGCGGGCCTTGAGCGTGGAGACCGAATCCAGAAATTCCGTAACGAAAGCCACACAACCGAGTGCCACACGTCTTTTTTTTTTATTTATTTGTCAGCCAGACTGCTCTTTCAAGCGCCAGCTGACTAATCCTGTGGTATACGATGAATCAACTTTTTTTTAAACTCGCACAAGCAGTAACCAATAGAAAACAAAACAGACTCCTTTAACTTCACATCACAACAATACCGAAGACTATACGTACACACGAGTACACTCCTCGCAAAATCAGCGACTCTGCGTACACTCGCGAGCACAAGTGTCTCGTACAGTCACGTACAGTTCTGCGTAACGCACGGCAGGAGTATCGATACACACATACATATATTATGCAGTACATAATATATGACTTGTTATGTACCAACATGGAATCGGGCTTGGTCTGAGTTTGTTTACCGCGGATTGTATTTGGTTAAAGCTATTGAGTTGATCTATTATGTACTGTGTGACTGTGATCGGTTTTGTACATAAATCTATATTTGACAAAAGGAATGGAGGGAAAGTGTATTATCCATGGTTGAAAAGCAAACAAAAGGATTGGTTATCGGTCTCTGTCTGTTATCGGTACCTGTCGCTCTGTCTGTATAGGTATTTAAAAAAAAGTGGAAACCTCAACATAGTCAGTTCAAACTAGAAACGACTATGTTGAGGACCAAGATGCCAATTCAGATTTTTTTGTACATATTTTGACTACTTTCCGTAATGACGTTACGTTCCTAATTTTCTACAATTCGGTGCCTTGGCTACTATTTACACTAGGCTAGGCTGGTGGTATACTGTGAGGCTTGAAAATATTCAGACGAGGGTTTGGGGGGCTGCAAGAACGCTTCCTAAAAAGAGTTACCATATCCATGTAACGTAAAAAAGCAACTGCAGGAACACAGGTCGGTTTTAGTCCGTAAAAATAGCAGCTATAAGTGTAAGCTATGTATATAGTAGTTTGTTTTATTATATATTTCGATAGCTTATTTATCAACGAACTCTAAGGGCTACAACACAACACGCTATGACTAATAAAATAGGAGCGGAGCAGTAACCAAAAAGGCGGGTGAAACCGCGGTAGACTACCTACCTATGTCCATTTTCATGTGTCCTAGGAGCATTTTAGCAGAAATCTACACTAATACTATAAAGAGGTAAAATTTGTTTATTTGTTTGTAGAAGGTAATCTCTGAAAGTGCTGGTCCAATTGCTAAAATTTTTTCACTGATAGAAAGCTGCTTTATTTTGCTGAATGACATGAAATATATTTTATAGTACGCAGAAGAAACTGCGGGCAAAAGCTAGTATTTAATATGGCAGGTTTAAAAAGTCTCCAAGTCTCCAATTCTACCAAATAAATTACAATACTTATAAAACTCACAAATTACAAAAATTATTCACTCAACAAACAAATCCTTTAATTCTACACTTGTCTTGTATCAGCTTGTATCCCATTCACAAAACAAAACGAAAAATAACCAAATAATCCTTTTCCACTTCAACTAAAGGAGCTGAAAGTCTTAATCCAGGTATTCTTCCATCTAAATGATTGCTGCTAAAGCCAGCAATCAGGGTATTCTTGGAGCTAACGTTTACCGTCCGGGTGGGTTAGGTAGCGACCTGTAAAATATTACTGGATGGCTGGACTGGACTGGTTGTGCGGTGCAAGTGAAACTATGATTTCGGATTTACACTTTTTTGAAGGGAACGATAAAATTTTGAAAGGCATTTTTTTTCATTGTTGATAGGTTCGCGCTTGACCGCTATTTCACCTGATGGAAAACGACGATATGGTCGACGATGGAGCACGCTTACCTAGAAGTAACCTATTCACTCTTGGCTTAAAGATTTCTGGGTTATAGCCATCAGGATAGATTCCGGCATGAAATTCAACTCTTTGGCTATACGCATAATGAATGTGTTACCAAAACGTTTTGTACGTATAGGTGGGATGAACACCATGTACCTACCAGTATTAGGAAATAGGTGAGATTAATAGATTTTCTAAGTTTATCTAAGACATTATTGACTCCCCCGGATCTCGGAGAGCACGTAAAGCCATTGGACATGGTTGCCATTAGTAGATCTTTGACCGTCGTAACACGTAGTCAGATACCAGAAAGCCTCACCATCAGTCTATTCAAGGAGCATCGCGTTGCATAATACAGGACCACGAGTGTCTTTTAAAAAAAAATCCACGTTGTCCTATCGGCCATCAGCCCTACAGGGTTCTTACGATATTGCTAACTTCTCTTTGAGACGTGCGTGAAACACTACACGGCGTCAACGTACTGGGTCCGGTCTGTGAGTTTTAGTCAGTGAAAATCTGACATGCCCTCTCTCCCACCCCAGTGCAGGAGAAATCATCACGAAAAAAGGGGTAAAAACATCTATGTTCACGCAAGTATAAAACGCTATCATACCACTATCTTTCTTTAACTAAAATCGCGATTATTCCATGCCTTAAACCGCGTTCCTACGAGCGCCTTTCGTCGGCTACCTACCGACTAGAGCGTCTAAATCGGCCAATTTATATATGTTCTTCCGTCGACAAGTGTAAAATTTAACTTGAAAACGTTTTACTGGCCCATCGGAAGTAGATAAAATAGTTCGGTATGGTAAATACTTTGGTGCACTAGCCCGAGTTTAGCACTGAAGTTAGGAAAGTGGGAGATTCTGATTCTTTCGTGTTTGATTTCGTGTGTAGGTACGTGTTATGTGAAGACTTTGTTCCGTTTTATAACTTTATATTTTTCAGTGTGTGAATGTTGGAAAAGCTTGCTTTATTTGAAATAGCATTGTAAAATGTAGGTGGAAAATGTAGCTGGTCATTGATCTGTAAAATACCTACTTAAGAAATGAAGAATTTGAATTTCACAGATTATCCTTTTATTAAGGTGGGAAATCAGCCACTGGATGGGCGTGTCAAACTGTTACTGATTTAAAACACACCTATGGTCCTTTGTCTGGCGTTCCAAGACTCCGGGTTTCCCTTTTGGAAGCCAACACACGGTCCCAGTAGATTTCGTCCTGGTAGGTTCCTATGGTTTTCCTGACATCTCTTTGAGGCGCGCGTGGTAGAACACTACGCGCCGTCGCCGACTCGGGCTTGGTCTGGTCGATTACCGGACGGCAAGCTACCCATTGCTCGTCATCTGCAAGCCTACGCCTGTGGCTGGAAACCGGGGTCGGGATGACGCGTGACCGCCTCCTTCGCTAGCAGGACGCGACCGCCTGTCGCGGACTACCCTGGCGCATCCACCATATAACATTAAAGAGATATGACTCATTTTATGTGTACACAGCAATAATTGTTGACGTCGTTAAACTAAGATTAAGATCTCAAGCTTTAAGTTAAGCTCGACTCATGACATTAAATTAAGCGCTTAAGTGAAATGTCGTTCGTTTTAAGCATGTAGCTCACTGGCTGGATGTGAAGACTTTATACATTCTATTTTTAAATGTCTATAAAAAGTTAAACGTGTCATGCATCAGCTGTGAGCTTAATGAAACTTGAAAGAACTTGATCATTCGTTTTCAGGTTCCTTGAAGAAATGTAGGTAAAAATTTATACAACATTATTTCCTCAATTTAGTTTGTTTCGAATCAGTAACTGAATGGATTCCAATAGTTTTTACACTATGTTATATTTTTTCCCATAAATATTTAAAAAGGTCACAAGTTGGACACCACCAACACTAAGTACAACACAGGTCATGGCAGGTCATAGAGGGCATTAAGTGGTAATAAACAGCTGGGTGCAACTGCAAAACTACCCCTCAGTCGCCTGGACGGCCCGCTGACTATGTATTTTTGCTGACATAACATAACTTGAGATGACTTAGCTTATAACTTGGTGATTTTTCATGATACAGTTATGAAAATTTGTACATAGATTCTTTACATAAAAATACTTTTATATCTTTTTTATTTGTAGAAAAAAGTTCTATTACCATAAGAATTTTAACAAACATGTAAACGTAAATACACAAGATACTAGATAACATTTGCATCCTGGTGTACACTTCCCTGTGTCACTCTGTACTGCAATACTGTGTCGGTGTCTGGGGCGGCGCTTCCAAGACATACATGCTGGAGCTAGAACGGGCACAGCGTGCTGTTCTTAAAGTACTTCTGGGGAAGCCAAGGCGCTTTTCTACAGATGAACTATACAGGGAGGCGGGAGTTCTACGCGTTCGACAGCTGTTCATCCTGGAGTCTCTATTAAAGCTGGTTAAGGACAAGACAGCACACACTGGCTGCAGTAGAAGTGGCAGGATAACATGCGATAGAATCCGCCTTCCAAGACTAAAGACCTTGTCTGCAGCCCGGTTTTCGACTTATCTGTCAATACGTATTTTCAACGCCGTGAGCAGAATATTCGCAATACCGAGTGAGTTCTCTGCGGCTAAAGCACAACTAAAAAAATGGCTATTGGTCCGAACATACGAGGAAACAGAATCCTTGCTTTGTTGTACTAGTTAATACAAACTAACAGACACAAACACACCACAACACTCACTCACACTTTACACTTACACACTTAACTCTTCGTTTGCTAACAGGTAGTATAATTTATTAGTATAGTTTTTTTTTTTTCTTTTCTTTTTCTCTCTCTATTTTTGTTCATAATTGTAATCATAAAAATGTGTACGTAACGCAGGCTAGATCATCTGGCTAATTCTGCATAACTATTGGGTCACCAAGATACAGGCTATGCCTAGTTTGGGACCCATCGATAACCTGTCAATGTAACTCCTAGAGTAATTTCTTAAGATTTTTATGTAATTGTATCTGTGTTTGTCTCAATAAATAAATAAAAATAAATAAAATAAAAATAAAATACTCAGACCCAGAAAATCTAAGTGACAGAATAACGGTATTCCTAATTGAAAACGCAAGAAATTGGGTCAGTCTAAACCTAGACTGGCTTACCTACAGTTTTCAGAATAGAATACAGTTCGGAATAGCAGTGAAACCCCGTTGTTACAGAATGAGGCAGTTTCGTACGTAGAGTGTGAATTTGAATTTAGTATTTGCGATTCTTAAGTTTCATTGAAATATAGATACACATAGGTACTCAAGTAGTGGCCGAGTGGTAACGCCCCGACTTACGAGTTGTAGGTCGTGGGTTCGAACCCAGCCAGGCGCATTACTTTGTGTAATTTATTTCATCACCACTGCTCTCAAAACGGTGAAGGAAACATCGAAGACATGTGACATTCACCAACACGCACTGGGCCCGTGTGGTGGATTACGGCCCATTCCCTCTCCTAGAGAGGAGGCTTGAGTCCCAACAGTGGGAACATTAAGAAGGCTGGTGATGACTCAAGGCGCCTATTTGTGTGATAGGTGTTTCATAAAGAAATGTGCGTATCTGGGTTTAAATCCAGGACCTGCAAATCGGAGCTGTTACCAGTAGGCCACTAGTGCTCGCTCACTCAAGTATCTATGTATGTAATTGTATATACTCACTAACCTACATATATTGTTTTATTAAAATTGTAGACTGGATTAGGATCCAGTGTGCGATTTAGGGTAGGCCGCTATTGTGATCTGTCTCTAGCAGTTAATGGTTTGCTGGAAGAAAACTCAACTTTTAGTTAATCTCGCCTACAGTCAGGGGTCAAAAGTGCTGGGCGGAGCATCGCCGTGCCCTCGTGGGGGCGATCCGCGGCGGAGACCTCTCGCGCCGGGCCTTGGTTGAGCCCATGGTCCGAAGCGAGGAGGAGTGGCAGGCGGTCGCCGACTTCTGCGAAGCAGTAATGCTCGCAAAGGAGGAGGCCGAACGCATCAGGCAACGGCGTTTTATCCGCCGCCGCCGGGATTCCAATCCTGATTTACGGCCACCGTAGGCGCGGGCTTGCGGACAGTGGGCAATGGGTAGCTTGCTGTTCGGTAACTGTCCGGACCAAGCCTAAGTAGACGATGGCGCGCACTGTTCCCGCGCGCTTCAAGGAGTTGTCAGCAACAGCAGGGACCCAGCCCGGTCGAAGCCTACTGGGGCCAAAAGGGAGCTCGAGCCCTGGTATGAAGGCTAGAAGGAACGGGGTGGTTCTTTTAGTCAGTAAAAGTCTGACACTATCTCCCGATGATTTTTCCCACCATAAAAAAAGGGTTCAAAAGTGCAATAGCACTCTACCAATTCTAAAGTGTCTACAATTATTTTGTAGAAGAGGGACATGATTCATGACTGATTTATTTTGTCACATGGAATCTAAAGTATTGAACAAACTAGATGTGGAACATTGAACTTCCACTACGAAGAATTATGTTTAGATACTTTTAACCGCTCTGACCGTGAACTCTGTTATCAGTGTATTTTAAAACTTATTTTAGTATACAATAAAGGATTGAAGGTGAATGAAAGTATTCCCAAAGCGTTTGACATCTGCTTTATGACAGGTTTCCACCTAAAGCTTTGAAGAACACTTTCTAGGGTACCCGTTTCTTCCATTCCCGTGCACAGAAACAAATCGATGTGCCTATTAAATGTTTACGAGACAAGCCGAGTGCTTACGACATGTGAGCGCAGTTCCAGTCGCAATCATTTAACGCGATATTGCGGACGATAAAATGTTTAAAATATATTGCACAATGTACTTTGTACTTTTATGTTTAGATGGACAAATGTTTAGAAAATCCTCACATTAAAACCCTCCCCCTCTCCTCCTCCCCCAGCCTCCTCCCTCCTCTCTCTCTCTTTAAGTTTTTGTATTACTTTTTGGTGTACAATAAAATTTATTCTTCTTCTTCTTCTTTCCCCAGATTCTGATTTAAGCATTTGAAGTTGAATATTTGTCAAACTCTAGCCTGAAACCTGTCAAAATTTGGCATTTAAGAGACGTTCACTCAATTCAGGAAACCGCTCAAAGTCCCTACCGTGTCTGTCTGTTTGAACGCTATAAACTCAAATACAGCAAAACATCAAACTCAAGAACAGGTTTTCAGGCAATTTTCACTATGCAATGCAATAGACAGAGTGATTCATGAAGAAGATTTAAGTGAGTGAGTTAAAGAAGAGAAAAGCTGAGAATTTCAACACCCTTTTCAACGGAGGTCTGGCGGACTTTATACCCTCTTCCGCATACCTCTAAAGGTTTCTCCTCAGAGAAGTTTTTTAAATGAAAGTTCTGAAAAATAACTCTAGAATGCATTTACCTGAATTCACATTAAATCAATTTTACCTAAGCGCCCAAATACTCATTATCAATCCGTCTACCCCACTACAATATTTACTAAAGTAATTTACTCAATGATTAGTGAGCCAATCGTTAATGTAAACAGTAGTTATCATTGCAATTTTGATGTCCGCCGTACAATATCAAATTGTCGATTTGGAGCCGCTCCAAATGTTTAGTGGGTACAAACAAATAAATTAGTAGGTGGGTAGGTACTAGTGGTGGACCGACTAGTAGTCATGTGGATAGTAGTTCACGACCAGGGGAATTGCCATAACGTGTTAGAACGTCAGTCGAGAAAGAGGGATGCATTCGTGTTAGATTTTACTTATTTTATATTATACGAAACACTTTATAATGTATTTTTATATGAAAACTACATCCAGACTTCTGTGAAATGTCCAATCAAACTTGTTTTAAATAAGAATCCCTAAACTTTTTTTAACATAAACTTTAAAAGGTATCATATCATTACCTTGCCAGTTTGCAAGTTAATGAGAATGTGACCTTCTTAGTCGCCACAATAGCTCCATTCTTTTTACAGTTCAATTTAGGTTGTAAAATGGATTGCATTAAGAGCTCGTGGTAGCTGGTTTAATACGCGGCTTCGTAGCAGACTAGGTCGCTTTTTTAATTCGTCAGTTTCCGACTTGAACCCGAGAAATTCAGATCGATAGCTAGCTTTGTTAGTTCTAAAGACCAGACATCTGAATGAACGGTGAGAAGCACAAGTGACTTGAGTATGCAGTAATAGTGATGCGACTAGCTCCAGCGACGCAGTGCTCTCGTTTCCACAATTAAGTCGGTCAAATGGAATGAACTAACGAACTACACCTCACCTTCACCTGGACAAAAGACTACTCACTAGTCCAAAACGTTTGCTATCCACATGTATAGCCGACGACTAGTGCCATTTAGTGAGCTATAAAAAAAAATAATCTGCCGAATCTTTCCTGTATTGTCGCTTAGCTTTTGCCCGGGGCCTCGCCCGCGTACATAAAATATAGCCTATGTCACTTAGGAATAAAGCAGCTTTCTATCGGTGAAAGAATTTTAGCAATCAGACTAGCACTTCCAGAGATTACCTCCTACAAACAAAAAAACAAACTTTACCTAGCTCTTTATTATATTTAGTGTAAATTGTGATTCGTCTTCCAGTCTAACCAAATACAGGTGAGTAACAGTAGTTTATTTGAAAGGACTTAATACTTTCACAACGACTGGGTAACACCTTATTCATTGGTGAGACTGGTATCAATCGTATCAGTTTAATGTATCGCTATATATTTACTAAACGTTTTATGTCATTCATTTTATTTAACTGAAAAGTATTGACTAGTCGGAAAAAATAATCATCTAGTCACATATAGTTCCCAGTCTGGGCACCTATTTGAGCGCCGCTGACTAGTCGCTTCCGAGTCCATAATCGGCCCATCTCTAGTAGATACTGTTGGCACAGAGAGCGTTCTTGTTTTATTACACTGTGTGTTGTGGGGAACTTCATCTTTCGGGACCTAATGGGCGTGTATTGGTTGGTTGTAGAGTAAATAAGTACGTACCCATAGGTGGCCTAGTACTAGTTGAGCAGTTAAATTAGGGTTAGCACACACTGAGACGTCTAACATAACGTAGAATAATCAGTCTTATATTTTTCCGATGGATGCGTGACGCACAGTACCGGTCGTTGTGGCGACGCTTGGGGGAGGCCTATGTCCAACAGTGGACGTCTTTCGGCTGATATGATGATGATGATATTTTTCCCACTGGGACTCATGCTTCCTCTCTATGAGAGGATTGTGCATTAATCACAAATGTCATATGTGTTCGAATTTTTGGTTCTAGAGCATACCGGTTTACTCACGATGTTTTCTTTTTTCGCTCTTTTTGGTACGAGTGGTGATGAATTGAATTATACGAAATGAAACGCCTCTTATGAATGAGATCAATTAATAGAAGTTATTTCTGTCCGCTGTGAGTGAAGTAAAAGGGAGTACAGATCTTTACTAACTAAACAACGCGTTCATTCAGTTGCTTTTTGCTTTCCAGAGCCCCGGTAACTCTTTTGAACAATCCCGGAACCTTGGCAGTTTGGTCCCGTCGATTTTGCTGACATCTCTTTGAGGTTAGAAACGCGGTATTGAGAGGCGTATCGTGAAGCCGCAGGGCGTTTGTTTACGCGACGCTCTCGAGGTCTAAGTGGGTTTGTCGACACCTACCGGCGAATAGGTTACTACTAGCCAAGTATGCTCCATCGTCAACAACATCATCGCTTACCATCAGGTCAGACTGTAGACAGGCGCCAGCGAGTATATGAACGTGAAAGTTCTATATTGAACCAGCTATCTTAAAACTACGTATCTCGTCGCGTCTCGCCTCGATGTGAGCTTACCCTTAGCGTATTGTTTGCAGTCAATCTACATATCATTCAAATAGGGTTTCAATGTTTACGCGTTTGGGATTTGTTTATACACAGATAGACAATCACAATACCCGAATTAGAATAATGTAATGTTAGATTAGAACTGATAGCTCATCATCATCTCATCCTGTCCTTGTCCCGTTATATTTGGGGTAGACGCAACACCTTTCTTTCTTCCATTCTGTCCTGTCATTCATCACGCTATCACTAACTCCCTTTTCTTTCATATCACTTCTCACACAATCTATCCATCTTTTCTTTTGCCTCCCTCTCCCTCTCCATCCATCCATATGTAAATTCATAACTCTTTTAGCAACATGCGTTTCATCCCTCCTCTTTACATGAGCATACCAAGACAAACGATTTCCTTTCAACTTTTCAGTCACTGGCGTTACTTTCATACTGAAAGTTAAAACGTATGAAAGCACGGTTGGCACAGTGATTGAGCAACAGGATGCTAAGCTGCGTATCATGGGTTCAATTTCTGCTCACAACTAATAAATAGGCCTACAGGTAGTAGTTCCGGGTCTGAGTGTCTTGTGCATGTCAATATAAATGTTCAAGAACGCACCCATTCATCATCATCACCATCATTTTAGCCAAAAGACGTCCACTGTTGAACATAGGCCTTCCCCAAGTGACGCCATAATGTACGGTCCTGTGCGTCACGCATCCATCGGATTCCCGCAACCCTTACCAGGTCATCGGTCGTACTTGAAGGAGGCTTTCCAACGCTATGTCTGTCGGTACGTGGTCACTATTCCATAACCTTCCGGCCTTAACGGCCATCTGTTCTGCGAGCAATGTGCCCTGCCCATTGCCACTTAATTTTGGTGATTCTTCGTGCTATGTTGGTAACCTTGGTTTTTCTGCGGATATCCTCATTTTCACACCCATTATACAGGAGTAATTCCTAGTGTGGGGTAATGTTTTTTTTTAAAGGAAGAAAACTGTTACACCCCAATACTAACATTAACAGTTTCAAATACACGAATACACGAGTACTTAATTCCTCCGCTCAACACAATTCCCCCACTGGACAAATGCATTATTTACAGGAAAACCCAACAAACATGGGGAAAACTTCCTTAGGAAAACTATTTAATAAGCCACCCAAACATTATGGAGTTACGTAGTTTTTGTATCGAAGGGAAGTTATACAGTGTGGTTTTTAATTAATTGGAAATATTTAAGGGGAAAAATACTAATAAATCTACATATATACTAATATAATAAAGAAGGAAAGTTTTTTTATTGTAGCACGTAATCTCTGGAATTACTGGTCCGATTGCTAAAATTTTTGGACCGATATAAAGCTGCTTTATTCCTGAGTAACATAGGCTCTTATGTACGCGGGCGAAGCTGCGGGCAAAAGCTAGTATATTATATTATAGGGCTGGCTAGTTCTTCATCCATAGAATTAGTATTGCCATTTAATGTGGTTATGCTGCCAGTCTTTTGTCAGCGATGTGGAAGAGTTTTTTGATGCTCGAGTGTATTTTGTTTTTTTTTTATATATATTTTTGTAGTCAAGTTTAGTATAAAATATTTAGTTTAGTTAATATACAAGTGTGATATATATCTATGTGGATTTAATAAAAAATATATGTATATTGAGTATAAACAAAATTTACCAAGGCCTCTTAAAATAGAAAAAATAAGCGTTCAGTACTTACGTTCTTAAATCTACACTAATATTATAAATGCGAATACTTGTACCTCGGCTAAGATACTGGTCAAACGCGAGTCTATCTTTATTAATAAAAAATGCTAAACGACTTTTGATAAAACTTGCTACGCTGATAGATGATGGAGAACATCTTCACAGACATTTTTTACCTCCATGAATAGAAACGGAGCGAATACGGCTACGTCACATAATATTAGCACAGCACGACAGTTAGGCATGACAATTTTCTTTTGCATTTTCAGGATTGATTCATTAGTAAAAGTTTTCCATGAGTACTTTGACCCCATGAAAGATTACCGATGAATTAAAAGTCACCCTGTATATATTTTTTCTTTCTAACTGCATTGTTGCGTGAGGAGAAGACATTAATCGGTTTTAACGCCAACCGCGCATTTCAGCCGATTTATACATCCCCCTCTTAAAACTGCATTGCAGGCTGGTATATCACACAATTTAAGTACCATCGGATGGTCTGGACGTCTAAATATAGTTTGTAAACACGCTGTAGCTATATTTTTAGGTTTAAAAAACTTTACTCTTTTCTCTATAAAAAAAAAAACATAACATGTCGCTTACTTAAAAACAATTACCTATAACTTAAATACTAACGCCTCGTCGCTGGCCACGTCTCCGATTCCGTTGACTGAATGTTGACCACGCGACTGAATGATGGGATGACGTCGAAACAAAGGAATCGAGGCCTTCTACATAAGAGAGTAGAAAAGTAACGGTTGTAACTTGGCTAGGGGGGCAGGGATTCGGTATTGCTATAAACAGCAAACACCTTCAAAAATAACTTTTATCCACATAATATTAACCACAAACTATAGTGTAACAACTAAAAATAAACATCTCTCTTTGATACACCAAGATATTTACAGAAAAATCCATGATCCTATCAACGAAGCATGGAAATTAATGTTTAATATGAGTACTAAGCCCAACTTCAGCATCTTGCTTAAACTTAAGCCCTAAACTGGCTTCCAAGGCGTTGTCTTAAGTTTTTACAACCTTCCAGCTTAAAATCTTCGTTAGTCTTTAAATAAAAACGGCGAGAGCTTGGTACGAGTAGTTCGGCGCAAAATAGAAGTTACATCGTTCTGCAAAATACGTTGCGATGATAGGTTTTCAACTTTGTGCGATTTAACATACGCTCTAGAAAGAATCTACAGAGTCAAGATTGTTTTATAAGTGATAAATGTCGCTAAAATATTGAATTTAGGTATTTAAAGGCTTTTTTCAGTTTAAATGTACGTGTACGTAATTGGTGCTAAGGTTTGGTATGTCCAACAGTGGACGTTTTCCGACTTGCTGAGAATCGCGGGAATCTGACAAATGTGAGATATACGGGATGGGTCGTTGTGTTGATCAGTCTTTCGGCTGAAATCATGACGAAATAAACTGGCGTTTATAGCACAGAATTTTAGGTCCAGTTACGCCTTTCTACATAACCTGGCGCTTATATGTGTAAAATAGCACCTAACCACCAACTAAGTTAAAGTTAAGTCGTGATATTCTTACGACGACTATTTGAAAATCGCTTTTGTTTTCTCCCGGGGTACATCAATGCAACCTTTAAGTTGTGTCGTACTCATCTTTGTTAGTTCTTACTTGTACGTCAGTCTTTAAAGTTGTTCGTATTAGGTTTTAAAACTAAATTGATTGCGTGCTTAAGTTGGCAATGTGTAGTACATTTGGGAAGCGTGGGGGCTCTCTTTTATGGTGAAGTTTAATGGTGCTTGAAAATCGTTTTAGATTGTATTGAATTACGGAACTCAGTATGTGTGTTTGTGTAATATGTAATTGTATTTGTGTTAAAAGTATGCGCTTTATTAGTCTCGAAGTTTTAGTCTCTTAAAAAACATTTATCATCATCATCATCACCATCATTTCAGCCGAAAGACGTCCACTCTTGGACATAGGCGTCCCCCAAGTGTCGCCATAATGACCGGTTCTGTGCGTCTCACATCTATAAGATACCCGCGTCCCTCACTAGGTCATCAGTCTGCCTTGTGGGTGTCCTTCTAACGCTGCGTCTTCAAGTACGTGGTCGCCATTCCAGAACCTTTCGTTCCATCGACAATCAGTTCTGCGAGCAATGTGCCCTGCCCACTGGCACTTTGGGTTATTTAAAAAAAAAAAACATTTAGTAAAAATTTTACCAATTTATACGTACAAAAGACAACATCATTCCATCACCAAAAACCCTTAAAACGTCCATTTCATCAAACATCCTTTAAAAATTCAAATCCAACCCTCAAATGCGACAGGACAGGTGACGTTTAGCGCAACAGACGTTACACAAATGAATAAATAATAGACTTTTCGAATTTGGCCCAAAATCTTCGGCGTAACGAGTTGAGAAAACAAATAAAGGCTGGTCGGTAAAAGTTATTATACTGGCAATAAATAATATAGCGGGTTTACTCCTGGGGTTGCCAACTTTTAATACAAATGTGTTGTGGTACGGGTTCAGTGGAACAATGCAGTTTAGGGTTGAAGTTTGTTTGTATAATTTACATGACCTCTGAATGAATGGAAAGTGTTGTGTTTATCTGCTGAGAGGCTTCCTGAGTGTGTGAAAGTGGAATAAGGGTCATTGTAATCCCGTACTTTGTGTGTCTACTTAAATGTATGAATTTTTAATGTGACACATTATTTTTGCAGACAAAATTGACTCTAATTTTTTTTCTTTTATAAAACCAGGCATTCATGCCCCAGTCGGTAATATGTCCCACTAGCAAAACTAAGACAGGTATTCAAAATGTGTTGCTTATTTGAGCCGATCTGATTAGTTTTTAGGTATGACAGCGATGTACAATACAACGCAGGTTTAACTTGCGTTGTATCTCAAAAATCAATGCCACTTTTCGTTGTAATTTTATAACTCAAGAACGGGCTCACCTATCCAAATCAAATGTTTAGGCTTTGTTAGTACTATTCAGTAGATGGTTTAAGTGGAGTTTGGTAGGGTAGAGTAGTGTAGAGTAGAATAGGATAGGGAATGGTAGAGTAGGGTAAAGCAGGGTAGAGCAGGGTAGAGTAGGGTAGAGTAGGGTAGAGTAGGGTAGAGTAGGGTAGAGTAGGGTAGAGTAGGGTAGAGTAGAGTAGAGTAGGGTGGAGTAGGGTGGAGCAGGGTGGAGTAGGGTAGAGTAGGGTAGAGTAGGGTGGAGTAGGGAAGAGCGGAAGCGAAGCCGCGCGGGAAAAATCTAGTAGTTTATGTAATTTAAAATGCGTGTCTTAGATTGGCAAGTGGGGCACGTTACCGACTGGGGCACATGTGGCTAGTTTACCCCATACATGTTGATGGATAGAGAGGGAGAGGGAGGCTAAAGAAAGGATGGATGGATTGTGTGAGGAGTGATATGAAAGAAAAGGGAGTTAGTTAGTGATAGTGTGATGGGTGACAGAACAGAATGGAAGAAAAAAACGTGTTGCGCCGATCCCAAGTAATATGGGATATGAGAACCTGCAGCAAGAAGATGATTGACTCCACAATTTTTTCCATTAAATATTTAAGCGTCGGTCAGGAACATAATTTTGCTCTTAGTCTATTCTTTCATAAATCGTTTGATACCGCACCTTAAAGTTTCCACGGTCCTTTTTTTATAGGTGGGAAAATCATCTTAAACTAAAAACCCACTCTTGTTCCTTCGTTGCCTTTCGTACCAGGACCGAATCTTCCTTTCAGAAGTACACCCTCGGTCCTAGAATGCAAAGGGAAACTGAAGGAACATTGACGAGGTTAGTCAGTAAAAGTCTGCCCACACGCCCTTTCGCTCCGCCCTAGAGCGGACGAAGACATTAAATGATTTCTCTCTCTCACACACACACACACACACACACACAATGAGATTTTTAATGTTCCCACTGCTGGGACTCATGTCTCCTCTCTAGGAGAGGGAATGGGCCGTAATCCACCGCGCGGGCCCAGTACGTGTTGGTGAATGTAACATGTTTTCGAATTTTTGGTTCTGGGACATGCCGGTTTCCTCACGATGTTTTCCTTCACCGTTTTGAGAGCAGTTGTGATGAAATAAATTACACAAAGTAATCGCGGATGATGATTTCTCAGTCCAATATAAATATACAAAAATGTTTTTTCCTTACCCCAATGGAATAGATCTGTAAGTTTCGCAACGAGTGACGTCACACATGATATGTTTACGTAATATCTATGATTTGTGGTCGTTGTATGTTGTGCTCAAAGAAATAGAACGTATTGATGGCTTTGTTCACGTTTCTGTTTGTTTGTTTCGAACATAGTTTATGTTGTATGTTCTATTTTTACTTTAAGAAATCGGAATTTTATGGTTTCAAACGTAACCCCGATTTCTTATTTAAGCATTTAAAATTGATTATTTCTCAAACTGTACTTTAGCCTTTTTTTTTTTTTTTTTCTTTGGGAAAAATCATCGAAAACTAGTCAATTCGCCTGCTGCGGTCTTCCCAACCTATTATGATTTGGGTGTTTTCAAAGCTAGAGTAAATAGGCTCTTAATAAACTATTGAGGTTCACCATCAACGATTTCATCACTGCTTGCCATCAGGTGTGATTGCAGTCAAACACTAGTTTATTTTTATTATTTAAGTACAGTTTGACACATTTTTAACTCAAAATACTCAATACAGAAACACGTTTAAGTATTTATTATATTATTTGAAGTTGAATATTTCTCAAACTTTAGCCTGAAAACCTATCAAAATTATGTATTTAATAGGGTTCAGGGTTTAACATGTTACTTCATTCTTAATTTGATTGATACTCAAATAACTAAATTAAAAAACCCGCTTTTAGGCTTGAAAAAAAAAACCTCATCTTATGAATGTTTCTTGCCAGTTTACACTACACTGCATGGTTAACAACTATATATAATAGACAGATTGTACACGTAAATACTCATCATGGTTGGATGGCCATTCTCGCACGGAACCAATATTTGTATGGCCTACAGATAATCGTTCCGGTTCTGGGTATTTTGTGTATGTAAGTATACATGTTTATGAATGGCCTACTGGGGCCATGGGCTGTGCGAACGTGAACCCCGGGGTCCTGGAACAAAGGAAAAGGAGGAACCGCGGAGTCTCAGATTAAGTATCCAAGAAATTAAAAAACAAAATCATTTTTTTCGGTTTCTATGTAGCACAACCAACGTTGTAATTTGAGCAGTAATCTAAACGTAACAAAACTAGTTCAGAAAACTTCCTGAAGTACTAAATCACCAACGATAAGCTACCTAGGTGGAAGTAAGAAAGAAAGAAAGAAAGAAAGAAAATACGTTTATTTGGCACATACATACAATGAGATAATAATTATTATACTTAGTATAGAAACTTAAACTTACCACGTAGTGGTAGGTACCACTATCTTGCACAATCTAAACTATAAAACTGCAACACACACAAGTGAAATAAAAACAAAATACTTAGTTAATCAGGGGTTTGTACCTTAACCCTATTGCATCTACGAATATGTTCTATTTACGAACATTATATTACTCTTATTATCTTAGCGATGCGGAAAAAAAATGTTGATGCCATATTAGGTAGGAGTTACTGACGCCAAATAAAGTAGGAAGATTATAACGATATTTTAGGTAGGAGTTATTATATATAAAAACAAAAACATAACTAATTAAAACTACATATTATGTAGTTTTAATTAGTTATGTTTTTATTTTTCTTGTTCTATCTACATACGTTAAATTAATACTATTGACGTGTCATAGTGCATCACAAATATATTTTTTCTGTCAAAAAAAAAAATACTATAAAATAAAAAAGGGATTTACTACCTAAACCTATGAACTAAGCCACAAAATATATGCCTTAGTTCTTTCTGACTTAAGGTATGCCATAATATTTTGGATGAGTCCAATATCCCACATTTTAACTTTTATTTCCCAAGCCAGACATTTCCTTTCATTTTTGTTCTTATCACATCAGCAAATATTGTACAATGTACATCATCAATTTTATTGTGGACTAATAATGTAACCTTTCTCATTAAAAAAGCAAACATTGCCGATGGAGTTTTGATAACTTTACAGTTGTCAAAATAAGAGTCTTGTTTTGTAATTTTTGACTACCTTGTTGCTTGTCCGGTGTTGTATAGTTACTACTAAAATAGCTATTACTACATCAGACCCCTATTATTTCATTGTTTCTTTCAGTCTCGTTCCAAGTTAAATTCTAGCCTTTTTCAAATGTCAAAATGGGCTTTTTTATTTTTATTTTTTAACGAGTTTAGCGGGCAGAACGAAGCCCGTTAATTTAACATAGCTTCTAGTTAAACTTATATAATCAAACCAGAGCTCACGAGGTTAAACAAAATAGTTTTACAAAAACTTTGTCCAAAACGTAAATGCGATCAAAATATTAATTAACTAGTGACATTATAAATGAGGCGACAATCGAACGAACCGGATTTAAATTATTAATTAACAAAGATTTAATAGGTTTTGTCAACGAATAAATTGAATATTTAAATCAGCGATATTTTGCGTTACTGAAATTGATTGTAATATGCATTACGGCAGGTCCTGATTTATGATAGGTTATTAAATGGAAATTTTAATATTACTATTGATTGCTAACATTGCAGCTGCGCTGTGGCTAAAGTAATGTTTTGGCAATGATAAATAAATAATAAATCGTTTATTTGCATAACTAAGGTACAGAAGGTTGACAACATAATTAAATAGATCTCTTATTCTGCCTTTAATTTCGGCGTGCAAGTAAACGTATTTCAGTAGAATCCTACTAAACAACTTTTTTTTTCTTTATGGTGGGAAAAATCATCCAATGACAACCCCCGCTCTTGGGCGCATCGGGAGATAGTGTCAGACTCTTACTGACTAAAAACCCACCCCGTTCCTTCTAGCCTTCATACCGGGTCTCGAGTTCCCTTTCGGATAACCCTGGCCCCATTAGGCTTCGACCCGGCTGAGCCCCTGCTGTTGCTGACAATTTCTTGAGGCGCGCGGGAACAGTGCGCGCCGTCGACGACTTGGGCTTAGTCCGGACAGTTACCGGACGAGCGGACAGCGGGCTACCCATTGCTCACTGTCCGCAAGCCCGCGCCTACGGTGGCCGGAAATCGGGATCGGAATCCCGGCGGCGGTACAAAACAACATGACATAATACATAGTATGATAATTTATACAGGATATAAGAGAGATCTCCACAAACGGCTTTAATGGTTTGCTCAGTAGACGAAGCTGAACAACTTTCCACAAGATTAAAAAAAAAATCGGCCTCTCCTTACAAAATTATAAACTTAATTGGACAGTTTGTATGGTGAGACCGATGTTTTTCCGTTTCCTGAAAAAAAAATAATGTAAAAGGTGGTTCAGTTTCGTCTACTGAGCAAGCCCTTAAAGTTTGTGGATACTTGACCCTTACACCCTGTATAATAGTTAGATACACAAAACATGTAAGCCAACCATTTTTCTTTAAGCAAATATAAATATATTGGTTTTCTTAAGGTAATTCTCCCCAAAATAATAAAGCATTAATTGAAGGTAAAATAGCTAAGTATTTAAAAAATAGTTTAAATCGATTCAGTAGCTAAATCACTTTCTGGATGTGCAATTATTATGTTACTTGTACATGTTGTTTTCAAGTAGGTACTTAACTAACAAAAACAATTAGACACTGCGCCTTAAAATGTACCTATCTACAGAGTCGTAACTGTTTACACATTTACCTTTTTTTTTCTATAATTTCTCCTTTTTCTCAAACGCCATGGTCTCCCAAAACCCCACTCCCTAGCCATAACTCCCATACGTTAAAACACTCCGCCATTAATTTTTAATTTCGCTTTTACGACTTTTTTTAATGGGGCCGCATTTTGTTTAAATTTTTATACGATCCGGATTTGCTTTTAGTAATTTTGGGATTGATGTTGAGTAGGACTTTTTTTCATTATCATTCGTAGATACGCCTTTTTTTAAATATTTGATAAAACAAATACTTAACATAATCTTTTTTTAAACTCTTCTTGATGAAAAAGAAAGGATTTACTGACACAAAACATTACAAAGCACACAGGTAGACAATCTCCTGGAATAGATTGAGATAATATTCTACTTCTAAGCAGACGGAGCCGTAGTGAGAAGTTAGTTCTGAATCATCTTTTAGATTATCTTTAGTAAAAAATAAATAAATGCATTTTTTTAATACTCGTGATAAAAGTCAGTCTTACACTAATTAGAAAAAACCAAAGCAGTAAGAACACAAAACTGACCTTTAAAGAAAATATTTATTTTAAAAACCCAAGCTGGATGCAAATTAAAATCGTTCCGTTACAGAGTTTATTAAGAAAACTATTGCAGCGGAGAACAAAAATGTACTCTCATCAGCTAAGAGCCTTGATGGCAAACCTTTGAAACATTAATTAAATAAATAAAAAACTTCAACTAGAACTTTCTTTTTTGTTTTCTTATCTTGTGTTCAGTCATTCCATACTGTAAGCAGATGTGCTTTTTAGGGTTCCGCACCTCAAAAGGAAAAATCGGAACCCTTATAGGATTAATTTGTTGTCCTGCTGGTGGTCTGTCTGTCTGTCTGTCAAGACCCCCCTTATCTTGGGAACACGTATTGAGTTGAAATTAAAAACATTTTACTCGGGTCTGCGGACTCTTGAAGCTGTAAAAAAATTAAACATGAAAAAAAAAATCATTCCGGAGTAGAACTGTTTACATGGGTAAAGTACGGAACACTCGGGGCGCGAATGCAACTCACACTTGCCCAGCTTTGTCGTTTAGGGAGCTACTCCCATTAGAGCCAGCATTTTACTCTTCATTAGTTAGATCTCAGCAGGCCTAGCCATGTTACGACTATTTCATTTCGAATCTCTTTCTACAGTCGGTACCGCCTCCGATTTCTTTGTTCTGATCACGTGATTTAACGTTGAAATGATGTCATTCCTATGCATTTGCAGTTTTTCGCTTATTTCTCGGACTCGAAGTTGATAATATGTACGCTAGATTTTTCAATTAACTTTATTTTTTATATTGGAAATTTGACTGAAAGTATTGTGTCTGTTAGTTTCCATTATTTGTTTTTATTACTTATCATAATTAGTCTGTGTTCTGTGAGTATTTCCATGACATCACCAAGCCCTATCAAAATGCCAGTACTGCGTTATTTATTTTTTTGTTTTAATTATTGCAACATAATATGCTGAAATACGAGCCGTTTTGGCCATACACAGGTCTTTTTTCTTTTTAATGTTGTAATTTTATATTAAGTTATTCCTAGATTATTTTTAAATTGTTGTTTGTGCTGTGCGAGTCACAAACAAAATGTTTTTCTTTCTTTCTTTCTTTAATGAATATTGTAGAATCAATTAAGAATTTGATCTTCACTTAAAACTTTTTATTGTCTTCTCGTACCTTACAGTTGTTTTTACTACCTCAAAGTAATTACTTATGTAATGTTCTGAATTCAGAACACTTAGTACCGAAATTAAAAAACTTTGAAGAAATATAAATCGAACGTTGTAAACGACCGTTTTCTTTTTTTAAACACAAAGTAAAAACAACATCTATTCTGTTCTATCTTCAAACGACAATAACAAGCGCCGATCTATAACTTTAGTTTTGAAAAAGGAATAGTAATCCGTCTGCGAGTGCACCAGACAGTGCATGGAGACATGATTTCATAGAGAATAATAAAAAAAAAAACACGCGAACCGACGCCTACAGCGCTTTTCGTCACCGTACGATATTTTCCCATTTCCCTCTGTGCAGTTTTTCATTTCAACGGAGTTTTGTGAAGGATTTATTGATAGGTATGTACAACTCCAGATTGTCGAGCCCAGTTTTCGGGTAAAATATTCGGGAAGTTTCGTCGTACCGAAATTAACAAAAAAGGAAAACTGCTTTTTGTGTCTGTGGGTTTCGAATAAATTGAATATGGAACGCGGTTGTAGATTACTGGCCGTTTGAGTTTCGTTCAAGCTTTTTGTTCTTTTATTATTTTTCGATCACATGAATTATTATGTGAGGAGTTTAAGCATGGAATTACTATGTACTATATCTATATAATTATGCATATTTCACATAAGTAGTAATAATATTAGTATTTAGTAGCTGGAAAAAGTAGCGTTGATTTATTTGTCGATCAAAGCAAACTTTCTACATATTTAGCTTGGACCGACAAATATATATTTGGAATCTAACAATATATATATATATATATAAGTGCCACCGGAAGGTGTAGTAAATGAACGCTATGGCTTTTCCAATGTATCTGTCATGATAATTCTAACAATTGGCATGAAGATTATTCAGTTTTAGTGGGTAATTATAGGGAAATTCATGTTAACATCTTGATGTAATTGAATGATCAATTCTCTCTTGACTCCATTTTAGCCGTAACATGTTTTCATATCATACATACATTGTCTCTTACAAGTAAGTCTCCATGAGGCCCTACAACGAGTTCCGCGATCTTTTTGACGACGTAAACTGAAATGTTAAGTACTCTTTTGAACAATCCTGTAGTCATTGGTCCCAGCTGTCATTTGTAAGTCTGTTAAAAGAACTATATTTCTTTGACAGTCGTTAAGCATAGACAGAAGTCACTAAACCTGACTCCAGTATTACCACCGGATCCGGTTATCGGGTTGCCCAATTACTGGGTTATGAAAGTCATTCACACACACGCAGAACACTTAGGTACTTACCCAGCGTACTTCAGCAAAGTGCAGATATTATTGGGTTACCTGAGCTCTATCGAGCTGAGCTGAGACCTAGGTAAATAACCCAAGGTTAGTTTCGACGTGAACGCAAACACCCTCTGCTAGCGTGGCGCTAATTAATAAACGTGTAAATTTACTGGTTTGAATTAATTTGATGTTCGGTCGGTAGTGTAGTGAGATTACATACATTACAATTGGCTGGGATCGCAGTAAAGCAGCAGATTGCGTTAATTGAACAAAAAAATCAGTGAAGTACAAACTGCTTACTACTCCGTTTATTTACTAAGATTGTGAACCGCAAATTGTAAAAAAAAATATCAAAAATTTTAATGAACATCTTAAGCGGAACATAAATCTAGACTCCAGAGTCTGGTAATTTCTGAGAACCAGATTCAGAAATTACAGATCGAAAAGCTCATAGTAAATTGCTGATCGTAAATCTCAAAATTTGTTGTTTTGCAAAAATCTTTTTTTTTAACTTTCTTTATTTATCTTTTATCTCTCGCTCTTTCTCGTTACAGTGATTTTAAATCCTCTACTGCTTTCAAAAATAGCTGTAAATTACATTTCCATATGACAAACGAATGAGTTCTCGCAAATAAATAACGTGTCATTCGTGTCCTATCAAAAACAAAAAGCGGTTTCAGGACCACTAACAACTGAAATACTTATAAACTAACAAAAAAATCACCCAAAAATATTTCAACTACAATATTAAGTACGTACCCAAAATTTCAGAAGCATAAACCATTGCCGCTTCCGGCTAACCACCGAAATGTTCGCGTTATATCTTAGTGGAGAATTTTCGGAACAGCAAACGTGCAGTTAACATAAGTTTCCTTACCTTACGGAGCATTTCCTTGAGCGAATCCATGTCGTAGCTAGACGGCACTGCCGTTTATGCTGTTGTTGTTGTTCGTCATAGGTGAGCCTCACCCGGGCCCAATAAATAATTTGAATTTGGGACGCGGTTATAAATTTTAGAAACCGGCTACGCCGTTTGATTTTTATTAAAGTTTTCGAACTTTTTAACCGACTTCAAAAAGGAAGTGGTGCTCAATTTGTCGCAAATTTTTTTCTACTTTAATATTTACGCTTTAGTCCAGTCAATATCGACAGTCAATATCGATGTCAATATGAAATTGTAGATACATGCGCGTTTGCGATGTTGGATGTCGATTTTGACTGGGCTACTTCAGCTTCGCCCGGGTGTAAATTATATACATAAACTGTCCTCGTTTATTGCTTTTTCTGTTAGAGAAAAATGCATCACGATTCGTTGAGTGGTTTAATATAGTTAGCGTAAGGAGCGGAAAGCGAAGTTGAATTACGATATGTTAAAAAAAAATTGTTCGTATTTGAGTAGTCGGTCACTTCGGTCAAAATATTGCTGTAATATTTTAGCTTTGATCATAATATTCTTAGATTTGGTGTGATTTCAAATAATAAAATTAGGCACATCCGAGGATGTCGTAAAAATCATGGCTGATTTTTTCCATTCAGTTTGCAAATACCTGATCACACTATTTACCAATGACAATCTCTTCAAAGGAAGGCAAAAGAAGAATGATTAAATTTGCTTACCTTACGAAGCATTTCCTCGAGCGAATCCATGTCGTAGGCGGCAGGCTCCCCGCCCGCGCTGCCGTTTACGCCGTTATTGTTGTTCGTCATAGGTGAGCCTCACCCCCCCTCTCAACAACACACAAACGGCACATGTGAATTACACTTACGTTGGTCACTTTATTGCGGAATTTTTTGTACACTTGTCAATTCGTCACATGTAGTCCGCACTTTTTTTTAATCACTTTTTTGGAATTTATAATTAATTTCTAATTTTATGTAAATTGAACTAGTTACGACTAGAATGGGTTAGGAAGACTATTTTTTCTGTGAATGAAGAAAGTTAGTTGAAGAAATATTTATCATACTTTCTGTCCCTGACTATTGCGTCTGCAGTTGAAATTACCAAACATACGAGTAGGTACATTTTCAGAGGGTCTTCTTTGGGCGGACCGAGAGGGAGGTTAATCGATGGTAAATACTCAATACTTACATATTATAAAACAAAAATTAGCGTCTATCTATCTGTCTGTCTGTTCGTGATAAGCTCAAAAACTACTGAACGAATTTTCATGCGGTTTCTTCAGTCGACAGAGTAACCTGGGGCAGGTCACTAATAACACCTGAATAAATACGTCAGTCAATTATGTAGGTATTAGGGACCTTTGTAATTCAAATTAAATTCACATTATCCTGAGCTGTCACTTCGTAACCTTAGGTATAACAGCGTAAAATCAACCTTAATATAATGAGTTTTTTTAATTAAAATTATTAATAGTTTTTTTTTTATTGACAATGGAACTAATGGCCTAGACAACCTTAGGGCTTTTAGACCGATTAGGAGAATCGTTAGCCTTAGTCAGCTTTTATAAAATTAAACGAGTTTTTATTTTAAGAGGGTCCTTTTCGAGGTACATTTTCATATAACCGTTATTACTTAATTATGTTGTTATTACACATTTTTCTCTAGATATTTTGGATACACAGCTATCTTGTGGATAATTAACTAGGCTTTAGAAATCAAAGTATAAATTTGTGTAAAACTAACCTAATAAAGACCTCTGAACATCGGCTATTTTACATGAATAAAAGTAAATCAATAGAAGCCTTGCACATTTAATCGAGATTCTTATGACGACAATTTTTCAGAAAAACTTTTAAGGGCTTCAAACAAACACGTATTTCCTGGAACAAGTTTTGTGAAATATTAGAGTAAATTACGGAATTACCGAATGCCAACAGAGTCTTCAAACGTTATGTCTCTTTTATGCATTGCCTCATTATCAAACATCGCGTTGGATTGCGTTAGATGAAGCAACAAGCTTTTAAACCATGCTCGATGATGACGATAGGCGTGTGGAAATGGACCCTCTTAACAAACTATGATTAAATTGATTTATTTTCTTATCAATGATTTGATTTGTCATTTACAATTCTCCGTAGGTCGTGTACATTCTATAAGCTAGTAAATGCCTCATGATCTCTTGTCTCTCGTATCGCAAGCACGACTGTTAAGCGTGGGGTCCTAGGTTTGGTGCCCAGGTTGGGTTAAAGTACTATTTTTAATGTACTTTTGTTTAGTACCATCTGTCCTGATGTTTGTCCGCAATCAAATCTTGCACATTTTTGAATTTGATCCACTTTCCGGTTACCGATTGAGTTGAAATGCATGCATATGTAAATCAGATGACAATACAAAGTTATAGGATGGAACCGGAAGGTGGCCATAGGATCTCAGATAACCCAATCATGTTTTAACTTTTTGTAATTGTCTTGAATTGTTGAGTATTAATTATAATTGGAAATTGGTAGTGTATCCTAAAGCTCTGAAAGTTTTCAGGTACAACCGCTGGTCTGTCCACGTGATCTGTCTCTTTAGCTGGCCTTATCCCATTTCATTTGGGGTCGGCTCTACTTATCATTTTTCGCCAGACATTTCGGTAATGGGTCGTCGAATTCACTTCGGCTTTTTTAGGCTTTCGGCGGACTGTCCAAAAGATATTAGAAAAAAAAATCCGTTCACTAATTGATTACGAATTCACCAAACCAAACAAATAACAACCAACCATTACATCCCATCCCATCCCCCTACTCAGGTAACTGTGTAAACAGAGATAGTATCCCACTATTGGGAGTGGGGTGACAGTGTGTGACTCCGCATACGTTTAGCGGTTTAGATCTTACCCCCTTTTAAAAGAGCTTTGGCATCGAAATTAAACAAAAATTAGCCGCAGGGGTGCATGTTTTAATTACGGCTTTTGAGATAAGCGAAGGGTGTTTTATTGGTAAATATTTTGGATTGTTTAGTTAAGGTTGCTCTAGTGGTTTTTAGTTATTGATAGCCGACGTTATATAAAAAATAAATTATAATAAAAATTATTTACTTTAGACAGAAAGTAATTAGGCTATCTCATCTAATAGCATGTACTTGACAGTTAAAAATGCTGTGATGAGCAATATGAAGTTAAAGCACACACGAATACACTCACAAAACATATCGATACTAGAAGTATGAATTAATGTACGGGACTTCTACCTAAAATGTAAAAATGTTCCTTACGGTGATTGATGTAAAGATATTTTTCGAAAAACGTAAAATTGTCTCTTACGTTAATTCATATTTGCGGTATCGATATACGATGATTTATAAAGAAAGAACGTGTAAAATTATATGTACTGACCTTGGAAAGTCTAAGTATTATGAAAAATCTGTTGCATTTTTCTGTTAAAAATTAAATTTATTGAATTTTTAAATAATCTATCCCTATAAAGAAACCATTTTCTCATAATAATATGCGATAATTTTTTATTTAAAGCTATAGATGCGTAAATTAGTTTCAAAATATGAAAGTTTCGATGCACATAATTATAATTATATGAGTTTTGCTTTCATACAGGGCTAGATAATGAAGAAACAAATCAATTTTTTTTTTTTTTAATTACATTAAGTAAGTGAAGTGAAGTGGTCGCCATACTAAATTTGCATGGTCTTCCATACAAACTTAATACCAAATTGTTAGTATGACCGACTATGACCTTTAATAATGAAATTATGTGTTTGAGGATTTTGCATATAGTAACTAGAACTAACTTCTAACAACTCCGAATTAGGTACTTGAAATTAGTTTCCAACAGTCAATAAAAAATTAAAAAATATATAAATTTTAACTCGCAGTCTGATGTCAAATCCCACCTGATGGTGAGCAGTGATGCAATCGTTGATGGTGAGGCGCACTCGTTTATTAAGAGCCTATTCACTCTAGCCTTGAAGACACCCAAATTATAATCGAAGGGAAAACCACAGTAGGAAAATTGCTAACAAAATAAGTCCACAGACGAAATCAAACGGTTAACGAATAAACAATGAATAAAGAACACCTTTTAATTAATTTTATCTCCAATGTAATAATAAACACGTTCGCTCATATTATGAGACGAAGTTTTATGGTTGTATAATATTGCTTTTATGTACCTACCTATTGTCGGGTTATAAATCGTCTAGACGTATTAATGAAAATTGTAAACATAGTTAGTACCTTTGTAAACCTATAAATAAAGAATAATGTAAATTAGTATAAAATTTTTAATGCCTAAGTAAATAGTTTTGTATATATATACATAAAACTGTAAAAATTTTTTATTCTGTAGTCTGTGTGCACGTGCACGGATCCGATTCGCACTTGGCCGGTTTATTTGCGACTGACCGACCATGACAATTTAAAAGTGCTTGTTACATTTGCTTTGAGTTTTTACTTTTTTCACGCTGTCAAGCTGAAACTAAGCTTTTGAGGTAATAGCCCAAAAACCAAAGCCTAAAACTATGCTCTTAAGTGTTAAGCTGCAGCTTTCACCAATGTATCACACGCAAGTAATTAAGTAAGCTAAGCTGTAGCCGAGCTAATTGCCAGTGTAAATAAGCTGTTAACCTAATGAGGCAGGCAGCTTAGCTTGAAATATGGCTGGAGATTTATCTCCTCCTAATAGGGGTCAGCTTGCCGTAGGAATTTCATAGAAAAAGCTTGGCTTTATTAAAATAATGGAGGCTGGGATTGCAAGAATATTATTAAAAGCTATGAAATAGCTGCAAGACTTTTAAAGGTTTGCTAGCAAACACTTATTTCAAATATATCGAGGAACCGTGATCGTTGGAAGGAGTGGAGGGAGGCCTTTGCCCAGCAGTGGGACAGTGTGGGATAAATAAAAAAATATTTTGTCTGGCCTGTTGGTTCAGTTGCTCTGAATGCTGTACCGTAGGTCGTGGGTTCGATTCCCACCCGAGACAAATGTTTGTGGGATGAGCACGATCATTTAATCTGTTTGCGTGTAATTTATCTATGCGTAGGTACAATAAATCTGTAGAAGTTTTTAGTTATGCGCAAATCAATGTAGATAACTTTTATACATTTAAAATTGTGTGTAACTTCATATGTAGGTATATCACTTAGATTTTGTTTGACAAAGTCTAAGTTGACGGTTGACTATATCGAAAGATAAACTACATTCATTGATTGTTAGGCGGTACGAAGTTTAACGGGTTACCTAGTCCATAATATGTATGTATTTAAATATATAAGCATGTTTATCAGTTGTCTAGTACTCATAGCACAAGCTCTGCTTAGTATGGGAGTAGACAGCTTTGTGTGAAAGTTGAAGAATATTATTATTATGTTTTAAGTAGTTACTTATCATAGTATTTATACGTACTTAATCCATTATTTATTAAAAGTATATACTTTATTGTACCATTAGAAACATACAAAAACCGGCCAAGTGCGAGTCGGACTCGCCCATGAAGGGTTCCGTAGTAGCAAGTAACATAATATAAAAGTTCTTGTAATGTGTTGTAACTTTAATTGATGTTTTAATAATAGTGTATTTTTTTTCGATTTATGAATGACACATTAAAAAAAAACTACTTACTAGATTTCGTTCAAACCAATTTTCGTTGGTAGTTTTTATAGTAATGTACATCATATATTTTTTTTAGTTTTATCATTCCCTTATTTAAGAAGTTAGAGGGGGGGGGACAAACATTTTACCACTTTGGAAGTGTCTCTCGCGCAAACTATTCAGTTTAGAAAAAAATGATATTAGAAACCTCAGTATCATTTTTGAAGACCTATCTATAGATACCCCGCACGCATGAATTTGATGAAAAAAAAATTTTGAGTTTCAGTTCTATGTATGAGGACCCCCAAAATTTATTGCTTTTTTTCTATTTTTGTGTGAAAATCTTAATGCGGTTCACAGAATACATCTACTTACAAAGTTTCAATAGTACAGCTCTTATAGTTTCGGAAAAAACTGGCTGTGACATACGGACGGACAGACAGACAGACAGACAGACAGACAGACAGACAGACAGACATGACGAATCTATAAGGGTTCCGTTTTTTGCCATTTGGCTACGGAACCCTAAAAAGGAAACTAAAAATCATACATCAATGGGCGACCTTATCGCCCTATATATTTGTTTTATTCTGTTTTTAGTATTTTACAGAAATACATCATCTGTGACGTCGACGGCGCCTACTGTTCCACTCGCGCCTCAAGATATATCAGCTAACCGTAGGGGCCCAGTAGGGTCGAAGCCTACTGGGGCCAAGGGTTTGCTTCTGAAAGGAAGACTCGTCCCTGGTACGAAAGGCAACGTAGGAAAAACAGTAGGTTTTTAGTCAATAAAAGTCTGACACACCCTTGCACTCCGCCTAATTGCGTTAGATATCATTGGATGATTTTTCCACCTAAAAAAATCATCTTTGAAAATTTCAACTGCAATTTTTACTAATTATCACGCAAGACCGTTGAAATTTTCACAGATAATAATACTTAGTTAAAATAAAAATATATAATATAATAATAATATATAATATTCCACAACTATCACACAACGCCGTCTAGTCTCAAGCTAAGCAGAGCTTGTGTGTACTAGACAGCTGACTGATAAACATACTTATATATTTCTAAATACATCCATATTATAGATAAATTACATCCAGACACAGAAAAAATGATCTTCATCACACAAACATTTGTTCTGGCTGGGAATCGAGCCCACGACCTCCGGTATAGCAGTCAAGGCCACTAATCACTACACCAATAGGCCAGTCAAATGAAAATTTGATGAAAATTTCATACAGCCTGGTGGTAGACAGACAAACAGTGGCTTTTTAGCAATAGGATCCCGTTTTTACACTTTAGATATATAAAAAAATAAAGAAAAACACATTATTTCGAATTTTACGTGGGACTGTACTACTCGTACCAAGAGCCCAAACATTTGACCTCCATTCGACATAGTACTTCATAAACGACATTGTACTCGAACAGGAACTTGTAGACAATAGTTAAAAGTGTCACGTCCTCGTTATCCGATACCGGCCGGAATTCGGCAGGAATGTGGATAGAGTACAGGCACAAAGTAACCCAAGGGGTACAGGTTCGTTTGAGTACCTTGTATCGATGAGGTACTGTACGAAGTTCAGAGAGATTCCTTGAGGTAAATTAAATGTTTTAAGTGGATCAGAATGTTGGGATTTGGTTCAAAAAAAAGGTTTGGTTTTCGATTTAAAAAAAAGTACTTAGTTTACTATAGAAAGTGGAGTTAGCAGCTGTATAGGGACGAAAAGGTCATTGGCCGCGTCTGGACTTTTGTGTGCTGAACAATGTCATAACATAAAAAAATAAGCCACAATAAATGTTTTTTTTTTTTTGCTAGCCAACATTCAAATTGTAATTTGTGAAAAATAATTTTCATTCAAGCTGTTTATTGAAGCTTTCTCTATGGTAATTGGATGCATCCTTATAATGTTTAAAATCACTATAAAATCGATACACTTTTTCGTTAAACTGATGTTATTAAGTAAGTAAACAAATCTAAGCTACCCATTCCTTGAACTCCCGACAAAATTCACAAAAATATCCATATGAAATTCAGTAAATTCCCTAACTATAATATCCACACATTCCACGGCAATGGTTTCAATATAAACAGCAATAGTGCGAGGTCATTGACACTTGGCACTAGATTGCAGCCCAGCGGGACTCGCGCTGAACTAATACATAGAAGTATAGAACATTATATAACTACTCCTGTATGAACGTGGCGCCCTGGTACCTTGTGTGTCTTTGTAAATTAGTTTCTGTAATGGAGTGACGGGCAAGAATAGAGATTTAAAGTTTTCATAAGACTGGCGTATATCTAAGCTATCGTTTCAGACCCATAAGTACAAATAAAATATAGAACCTTTATATCTGCCATCATACTTTAGCTAAGTGCTCATAGGCGTGGGTTTGTGGACGACGAACAATTGGTAGGTCACCGTCCACTAACCAAACCCAACCCGATTCATTGACAGCGTATAATATTCCAGGCGCGCTTCAAAAATATGTCAGCAAAATCGTAGGCCAGCAAAATCGTAGGTACATCCAGTAGGGCCGAAGCCTATTGAGGCCATGGGTTTGCTTCTGGAAGCGAAACCCTGGCTCCTGGAAAGCATGGCAGAGAAGGAACATAGATGTGGTTTTCAACTAAAGTGTGACACAAACGAGCGGAAGAAGTTATTGGATGTTTTCCCACCTCTAAAAAAGGGGTAACCAGTCAAAAATTCTGCATCGATATATCAAAACAGTATCTTTTGTCAATAGATTACAAGATTATTAAATTTAATTAATTAATTAATCATCACCGTTAAGGTCTCTTGATTTCAGCGTAAGTCAACGCTACTATTTCGTGCAAAACCCAAAATATGATTTTGATCTGACAACATTATAGCTTGTGTGTCAGCGTGATGCCCTGGTACAGTGGGTTTCTTTTGTGAAATACTTGATGTAATAGGGTGTACGGATCATTATACAAGATTGACAGATTTCAGTACTTTGAAATCTATTAAAAAACTTATCGTTTGCCCTATTTCAAAGAAGAAGAAATATAGAAGATAATTAAGCATGGCGGCGTGGTACTATGTGACAAATTAGTGTTACAGATTCATAATTTTAACGAACGTAACTTACTGTAATGTACCCACGGAAAAGTAGAACTTTATATAACAGCTCTTGCATGGAACTGGGGCCCTGGTACTGTGTGTCTTTTGTAACTTAGTTTCTGTGTGGGGTGTACAGAATCAGCTGCATGCAACGAAACTTGCTGTTATCAAAGTGTTGACTTTACGTATAGTTAACGTAAATGATGAATGAACTAATGGATCTACGACGTAGATAGAAATATGGGCATTGGAAGTAGCAGTGTGATTCCCAGCCACTGTAGTCGTAGGTTTGAGGATAGCGAGTAATGGGTGGGTCGCCGTCCGAGTACGTCCGAGTCACGCGCGCCTCTTAGAATGACAGCAAAATGGACATGGCTCATTATGGCCTACCAGGAGTGCGTTGTTTCTGGCGTGGGTGGATAGGTGAGTTTTGGTTAGTAAAAGTCTGACACTTCCTCTCGCTCCATCCAGAGCGAGAGAAGTCATTTGACAATTTCATTACGACCAAAACACAGTTAATGTTTTTCAAACATTTGTTATCAAGCGACTTCTTTTACTGAAAACCTGATGGTTTTTTTGAAGATTTGATTGATATGACCAGAAAGAAGGTATTTTTTTTAAGCTCTGTGCTAATGTAGGTACTAACTTTTAAGTATTCCTTCGCTTAGAAGAATCCTCTAAAAGCTATTAAAGAAAATAACGAGGTTTGTCGCAAGCTCATCCCCGCGTCAACAAGCGACTAAAAGTTAATGTAGGTACTTACGATACAGCTACATCGCAGACGATAGACTAAATTGATTTTTAAGTCACAATGGACAGTGTTTAATAAGTCGTTTAATAATCTGTATGTATGAAACCGTAGTCTACGTAAATATTTATAAAGCAAAAGTTAACCTTTCGAATACCTTCGAATACCATAATTGTTATAATACGTCGGCCACATCATCACTTACTATCAAGTGAGATAGTGGTCAAACGCGAACCTATCAATAATAAAAAATAAATAAAAAATTAGAGACACAATCGAAAGACAATGAGCTTGGGGTTTAATGAATAAGTGTCATCTATTTACATAAAAAATAAAAAAGAATAACTAAAAGCATAGCAAAATGCGCAAAACTCTAGAACGACTAAAACGATTTGGTAAGGTTTCCTGGCAGAAAACTCATTGTTGAGTTAAGCTCGCCTCCTCAAATATCGACTTACGGGTGGGAAGGGGATCTCTCGCGCCGGACCTTGGTACAAGCCATGGTCTGGAACGAGGAGGAGTGGCAAGCGGGCGACCGCCTGCGAAGCAGTAATGCCAGCAAAGGGCGACCGCATCAGCCAATGGCGGCGATCACAGCGCCTCAGCCGCCGCCGGGATTTCGATCCCGATTTCCGGCCGCCGTAGGTGCGGACGGCGAACAATGGGTAGCTTGCTGTCCGACCGTCCGGTAACCATCCGGACCGAGCCCAAGTCGTCGACAGCGCGCACTGTTCCCGCACTCCTCCAGGAGCTGTCAGCAACAGCAGGGGCTCAGCCGGTCAAAGCCTACTGGGACGAGATTTATCCGAAAGGGAAGCTCGGTCCCGTTACGAAAGGCACGAAGGAATGGGGTGGGGCTTTTAGTCAGTAAGAGTCTGACACTATCTCCCACTCCACCCAAAAGCGAGGCTTGTCATTGGATGATTTTTACTACCATAAAAAAAAATACGGGTGGGAAAATCAAACACAATTATCTTAGGTAAACACCTGGGAATCAGCTAACTTCTGCGATGGGCTATGATAATGCAGCTCAATCTACATATTTTACAAGGCAATCTATTTCAGTCTGTTTACACATAGATCTTATAAAACAATAGCTGCTAGCAGCGACTTCGCCTCCGTGAAAGTAGAAAATTATCTTAATGAAAAATATTCCTGTGATAATTATATCTTACGTACTTTTCCAAGACATGGTCTACCTGTGTCCTATGAAGCGTATATTACTAAAAGAGTTCTGACTATACATGTAGTTGGATGGGAAGGAAGAGAAAGGCCAAAGAAATGATGGATGGATCGTGTGAGGAGTGATTTGAAAGAAAAGGGTAATATGGGATAAGAGCAAGAAGAAGAAGGTCTAACTGTGTTAACTTCAAAGACGATTCCCTGATTTCAAGTAGGTACAGTTGCCATCACGGATCTTGAACGCTCGGCGTCAGAGTGGGAATCGCTTTGCGCATTCCATACATTAGCGAGCCAATCGTCTTCGTTGTTAGATACATGCTGCAACGCAGTGAACGAATCAGGAGTGATTATGACGCGATGACACGGACCATCACTAACACTCCCCGCCCCCGCGTCGCACTTCGCACCACTAAAGAGACCGAATTTTTGACTTCTGCGCTAGTGTTCAAGATCCGTGATGGCAATTGAACCTACTTCTTTACAAAAAACAATTCTTTTTATCTTTATTTAAATAGTTTTTACGCTAGTTCGAATATGTCACCCTGTTGGTATAAAAAACATAATGAAATAAAAGTAAGTTAAATTATTTAAACAATAAAATAAAAATTACAGTTAGGTTTTGGGTCGAATTTTCAGACCGAACTTAACCCTATTAACTATTTAGGGATAATTTTATCTGAAACAGGGTTTGATAATAAGTTAATTTTATGCGCACCAAATGGTGTTCTGAGCGATTGATTCCGGACATATCTCATTAACATAATATATTATGTGTGTCCTCGTCTTCGTTACATGTACTGCAAGCAGGTGATTTTAACTTTTTCATCACAAAACCGAATTTATTGAGAAGCATATGACCTACACGAGGCCTTAATAATAGGTACTCGTATGATTAAGTTCTCTCTAGTAATAAAACACTAATCAATCCACTTCAAATCAATTCTTGTTCCTCATCCTCATCATTTCAACCGATACACGTCCACTGTTGGACATAGGCCTCACCCAAGCGTCGCCACATCGAACGTTCCTGTGCGTCCCGCTTCTATCGGTTTCCCGCTACCTTCACCAGGTCATCGGTCCACCTTGTAGGAGGCCTTCCAACGATGCGTCTTCCGGTACGCGGTTGCCACTCCAGAACCTTTCGGCCCCAACGGCCATCTTATTCCTCGCTAAAATAAAACTGGTAACTTGTTGTACAGTAGATTCAGGTCGCAACCACTAGGTACGTTAGCCATTAATATGCAAAATATGCAAAACACTAAATGCAATTAAGCACAAACCCAATATTAGCCACTAGGACGAGGTTCTAAGCGCACCACGCATTATGGTAAACAGGTAATGCAATGGACTGTTACTCAACCGTGGAGTCCATTCATAGGCTGTTCGACCCATTCATCAACACCCACAGTAGAACAACAGTTTAAGGTCAATCGTCTATTCAAAGCTAAGCGAGTAATGTAAATATTAGCGTGGTACTGCAAACCAGCTTTGTTTTAAGGTTAGCTCGTTCGTATTGTTTCGAAACCTTGATGATATGCTTGAAATTTGGGAGACTTAATTGGTAGATGAATTCATACAAAATCAGTTCTGAGTTTTATATGGATAAAGAATAATTAGAGGTCAGGAAGTTTTGGTGGGTTTCCGACTACCTTTAAGTCTACGGCAGTATTCAATGAGGTTTTTATTCATTCCTATATTTAAAAGATGAAAATTTGTTGTAGGTTTGTTAATTCTTCAAGCTAGAATGGCTAATCGGATTTCAATGAAACTTGGCACATGGGTAGACCATATACTTAAATCGCACATATTACAATTTTTACCTCGTAATACCGTGTTTCATTGAGATTATTTTCGACTTCCATATGAGCTAGTGTAGTTATAATATTGTTTTTTTTTTTGGGGTTTCGTACCTCAAAAACAAAACTAAAAAAAAATGTTTTTTTTTTTTGGTGATGTGGTGTACAATAAAGAATATAATAAATAATAAAAAAATAATTTTGTTGTTACGACGCGTCGTAACATAATTCGGAAAATACTCCATATTTCGAGATTTCTAGTTTGTACGAAATCCTCAGTGCGCGAGTCCGACTCGCACTTGCACAGTTTATGAATACAGCATAGCTAAGTGATAGTGTAGATTTCACTGGAAGCTCAGCAGATTATCGTCGAGGCCGTCACGGTCGGCCATCGAACGCGCTTTCGTTTGGCATTCTGTAAGCGCACTAAACGTCTAGCACACTTATTTAGCGAACCTGTTTTATTTATGTACTTAATGATGCAGGATATAATTATCTTTTTAGTAAATATTTTTTAGGAACAAAAACTTTATACATATAAAAAAAAAAAAAAACTAGCTTTAGCCAGCGGCTTCGTCCGCGTGACCATAGAAAATATAAACTTATGTTACTCAGTCATAAGGCAGCTTTCTACTGGTGAAAGAATTTTGAAAATCAATCCAGTAGTATTTGAGTTAAATAGTAACATACAAAGAAACCAAAAATCTTTGTATGTTACTATTTAACTCACACAGACGGACGGCGAGTCACATTTAGATCGCCGTCCGCAAGCCTGCTCCTACTTAGTACCTTCAGACGGTTTCTAACTTTGATAAAAACGGTTTTCAAATTACCTAAGTACATTTAACAACCTAGTGTGTTGAACTGAAATTTTTAAATCAAGCTATAAATATCATTATTATAGTTCAATCTCATATTTATAGCCACAACCTTCATAAAATCCTCGCCCACTAACAATGGCCAATCAAGTCAAATATAACTTTAACGATCTTCAAAAGTATCTAATAATAAACTAATTTATATTAAATCTTTCACGTGTCCTACGTTACACGGTTGCTAATCAATCGCTGGACAACTGCGATGCAACGACAACAACGCAGACACGAGGAGAAGGTCAACTTTGTCAAACTCTTGAGAAGATTTTTTTTACCACGCAACATCACATTAGCTTAGGCTAAGCAGAGAATTTTATGAGTAAAACAACTGATAAACAAACATATTTCCAAACAGACATTACATATTATTGAGGCCCTTTCGGTGCGAGGTTGAGTGCAAGGGCCCACTCCACCCACGCCTAACTACGCCCCTGTTGAGAGACGAGAGTTTAGAGCGGTTGTGTCCTGTACGATCGCGGTCATTTCTACCTGATCACTTAATTTTTTTTCCTGAATTGAATCCTGCAGTGCAAGCAAAAATGAACTTAGCGGTGGTCAGGCCTTATTGTCGACCACATCATCGCTTTCCATCAGGTGAGATGGGAGTAAAGCGATGAACCTATAAACGATAAAAAAAGTGTCTTTGATGGTACCAATGCAAGGGACGAAAGATGCCTTAAAATCGGATTAAGATTTTTTGAGGTGAAAAATCATTTAATCACTAGTGAAAACAACGAAAAGGAAGGAAAACCCAATAAGACATAAGTCTTACAATAGTAATAGATGCAGGCCAAGAGCTCAGGTTCATATTTCTATGAATAACATTTACTATTGCCACACTGGACCAACAAGGCTACTTCATATTTTAAACAAAACAACGTTATTTACGCAAACCTCCACTTAATAAAAATGAGCGTTATTTCTACAGTATTAATGCGTCACCTCCCTCGTCACACCACGTAAATGGATCTTCTGACCTTCTTCCATCATGTGCGGCCTGTTTAACAGTCTCGTCGGACACAGGATATTATGTAGCCGTTTCCGTTGCGACGTATTAGCATTATTCATTGATTGCTTTGATGCTCTTGTGATTGTGATAGAGAGGTTATCTTTAAGCTATTGAGAGACAGAGACTTAACGTGGACTAATTTAGACGTGGGGAAAGACACATCAAACTTTTCAGATAGCGACAGTCGCATTCGAGTTTTCGATCACGTCGTCGCTTACCATCAGGTAAAAAAAATATAAAAAAACCTTGTTCTCACAGCTTTAGCAGCTCGCTTACAGTGCGAGGCCCTTTTGGGTGCGAGGTTGAGTGCAAGGGCCCACTCCACCCACGCCTAACTACGCCCCTGTTGAGAGACGAGAGTTTAGAGCGGTTGTGTCCATCGCGGTCATTTCTTATTCCTGCAGCGCTGCGCCTAACCTAACGCTTTAAAGTTTTCGTTTCGAGTGCAAGCAAATAAGTATCTTTGATTATACCAATGCCAGGGACGAAAGATGCCTTAAAATTGGATTAAGATTTTTTTGAGGTGAAAAATCATTTAATCACTAGTGAAAACAAAGAAAAGGAAGGAAAACCCAATAAGACATAAGTCTTACAATAGTAATAGATGCAGACCAAGAGCTCAGGTTCATATTTCTTTGAATCACATTTACTATCGCTACACAAGACCAACAAGGCTAGAAGTCTGTCTAATAAGTTAAACGACTTGGGTAACTATTAGGATTTAATGAAATCTGATGTAGTCAACACGGGTTCAATAATCAAGGTTGATTAAGAGATAGAGATCATTATTTACTAACAGAAGAAACTTATAAAAAGTACCGAATATTTGTATTTTTTAAATGATTAATTATTATACAAAATTCTCAAGTTGGTTGACTTATTAGACAGACTATACTTCATATTTTAAACAAAACAACGTTATTTATGTGAACCTCCACTTAAAAATGAGCGTTATTTCCACAGTATTAATATCTAAAGGCTCTCTTCCTAAAGTCGTCAGTGGAACTTCCGTACTGGTTAAATGCACACTCGTTTTAGCGAGGTTCTTCCTTAGTGCTTCACTGTTTAATGCTTACTTTGTTAAAATAATAGTTAGCAGTGTAAACTGTATGTTTTACGGTCCAGTAACTTTTAAATAAGTTGCTAATATTTACAGCCAAGCGCACTATTTTGTGTAATTTATTTCATCACCACTGCTCTCAAGACGGTGACGGAAAAAATCGTGAGGAATGTTCCCAGAACCGAAAATTCAAAGACGTGTGACATTCACCACCGCACTGGGCTCGCGTAGTGGTTTACGGCCCATTCCCTCTCCTAGAGATGAGTATTAGGCTGATTATACTTATGTTATGCTAATATTTATCGTGGTACTGTCAAAATGCACAAATTCGTTTGTTTGAAGTAGTGTTTATATTATCTTGGCGGCACGTTTGGCGCAGTAGTTGTGCTTTGTGTCACAGGCTCAATTCCCGCACAAAATAAATATTTACATTGCCTACTTAAAGATGTTATGAATCCGTATTTTATTGTGCATGTGAGTTGAAATTGTAAACATACAAACGGGCTAGATATGTCTAATGGCTCGTTTAGGACCTTGGCGCTGTGAGCGGTAGCTTAGCGCGCGGCGGCGAGCGGTAAGATAAAAAAGTATGAAAATGTTAGAAACACGCCATGAGACACCGCTCATAGCGTCGCACACATGGTTACCGATTCCAGCCCAGCTCGCCAAGCTAATCGTCGGTTAGAGTTGGGTCTAAAAAACCAAGCCAAGTGATCCCCTCTTAGCTCCACAAATACCTTAAAAAACTTCCTGAGAACTTGGAAAAAGACTTGAGATTCCGATCAAAACTTCACACTGAGACAAAAAGAATAGTTGGACTTCCCTACCGACGGTTCTACAAAATATAGCCCTATTAAGTAACTTGGAATACAATAAAATCGTCAGGGAATAACAATAAATAGACTGAAAGCGCAGCAAACTTGCAGCAATTAATGTAAAGAGAAGTTTGCGCAAGTTCCGTACCTGCTATTTATGTAATAATACAACCTAGTTATACAAGTAGAGGATTCCCTCTGGTAGCCCAGAGGTAACGGCCTTGTAGACAAGTCTTATGACACGGTTTCAAACCCAGCCGGGCGCTTTAGTGAGAAAATAAATACTTAATATTATTCCATTTTCTTAATAAACAAGGTGTAAGGGACAGCCCTCTACAAACTTTAAGGGCTTGCTCAGTAGACGAAACTGAACAACCCGCCATACAATTTTTTTTCAGGAAACGGAAAAAAAATTCAGCCTCTCCATACAAACTGTCCAATCAAGTTAGTAATTTTGTATGGTGAGGCGGATTTATTTTTTCGTTTCCTGAAAAAAAAAAAATATGGTAGGTTGTTCAGTTTCGTCTACGAGCAAGCCCTTAAAGTTTGTGGAGGGCTGTCCCTTACACCTTGTATTTAAAATGTCACAAGTTGGACACCACTGATACTAAATACAATATAGGCCATGGCAGGTCATAGCGGGAATTAAACGTTAGTGGGTGCACGAGCAAAACTATACCTCAGTCGCTCGGATGGCCCGGTGGCCATGTATTTGTGCGGATAACTATGTGATGTTTCATAATACCATTATGAAATTTTGTATATAGCTTCTTTACAAAAAAGTACTAGACACTTGTTTCAGGTATCGCACATAAGTACTAATATTAAAGTTGTATAATATATACATGCCTGTTTTAATGTATATTTGCTCTTTGCAGCCTCTAAACCGATACAGACTGTCAGCAAAACACAATATAACAAAGTACACTAAAAGCCAAGAATCCAGGCCACTCCTTTCAAGAAACCAAGTCACTCAAGTAGAAAACTAACAACAATTAACATTATTCTAGCACTGAATAAGAAACGTATAATTAGTATGCCGAACTAAACGAAATGGAAGAGAAACATCGCTATGGAAATGAAAAGCGAGTGGAATTGAAAACATAGTCTACACTGAAGTAGTTTCTTGAAGCTGTTAGCTTAGTCCACTCATAAAGATTAGGTACCGTGTTTAATATGCCGTGAACTTTTCCGTTATATAAATTACGGGTAGGTACTTCATATAATATCTACTAACTTAATCTAAACTTATACAACACTCGCTTTTGCCCGTGGCTTCGCTTGCGTACATAAAATATAGCCAATATCACTCAGGAATAAAGCAGCATTTAATTTCAGCAATCGGACAAGTAGGTACTTTTAGATATTAGGTAACTCCTTCAAACAAAAAAAAAACTTTACCTCTTTATAATATTAGTGCAGATTTAACCGAAGTAATATACACCCAATTAGAAAATTAATTCGCAAAATCAGGTATTTTTATCGGAATTATTTTGGGTAAAAAACAATTATAACATACAAGGGCAGCTTTATCGTATTCTGTGATTTCAATGAAACGCGATCATTCATACGTTTTGGGAACTGATTTCTGGAAGATATTTACAACGTAACGACAAAAAATTATATAGACAAAGTTTGTCCAGAACCCTCGGTACGCTAGTCCGACTCGCACTTGACCGATTTTTATACCACTTTTTTATTGTTGAAAGGTTCGCGCTTGACCGCTATCTCACCTGATGAAAAGCTACGTAGCAAATACGCTACGTAATACAAAGAAAATGTTGCTGACTATAATAGTTGAACTAAATTGAACGAATTCCTCTAATTCTCAACAGATTACTCCAGCCTCCAAAATCCCAAACATTTCAATTTGACAGTCCCTCATTTCAAGACCAACTGAAACAAAAGACTGAACACAATAGCGGTCGCCATTCCTGAAATCGTCGAACGCAAAATGTCGGAATTTTCAAAGAAATAGGAATGAACAAAGATGGTGCCTGGCTACTATTGTACGGCGAATCGCTTTAAGGCCCTAGCTCCCGAACAGTGTTTTAAAACAGTGACTTTCTAAAGCCTATTCGATAACGGTCAAGTCAAAAATATGTTTTTTTTTTCGAATGTATTAACATTTGAAAAAAAAAAAACATATTTTTTAAATGTACATATACATGTAAAATATTATCAACATATAATTTTTCGTAATTGGCAATGTCGTTAACCGACTAGATATTACATGGATCTTACAACTTTTTACGGTACAAGAACTGAGTTGCAAGTCTTGGTTTTTTTACTGGCATATGAATTTATATTTTTTAATGGCATATGAATTTTTCGTATGACTAATAAAAATACCAAAAAAAAAACTTGATATTTTTGACTTGTTTTCACTACTTCTTTCAAATGGCTTTGATCTTTATAGATAAAAAAAAAATTGCTTTTTGCTTTTTTCAAATATATAAATGTATCTATGCTTATGTAAATCAATCAATATTTCGCACAAAAATAGTATGAGTAGCAGCAGTAAGAGCTTGTTTGCATTTAAATCCGGCCAAATGTTCGAGAGACTACACGCCTTAATTTCGTGTGACATTTCATTTGGTAAATGTGAATGTAATACATTAGTGGAAATAATTAAATAGAGTATTATTTGTTTTGTTGTGATTTTCTTTGTAGTTTGATGTTTTTGTAAATTGGTGTAAAAAAGAACTTAATCTAAGATAGTTTCTATAATTTGATTTTGGTGTAGTTTTTATATATATATAAATATATATATTTAAATATCGCAGCTTTATGTTGAGATAGGACCCTTTTTGGCATTTGATTGCACAGACCTTTCTTTTCTTTTTAATTTTATTATTGTTGAATTTTTATTTTAAGTAATTCGATAGAGTTTAAAGTTAATTTTATTTTTATATTTATTGGTATTTGTCAAATAAATGTTTTTTTTTTTTGTTCTGAATTTAATTTATTTAGTGCATCCATATTATCATCCGTATTTATTCCAGAGAGTAATCGTGGCTAGCGTGGTAGCGGCTCAGACTTACGAATTTTAGATCGTGGCATCAAACTCAGGTACTTTATAAATAACTTTACACTACCTTCAATGGGAGTGGAGCAGTAACCAAACATTATTAGTGTGGTGTTCGAGCAAATGGCTGCTGTACTGAGTGTCATGAGTTCGATTCCCGCACGGAACTAATATGTTTATGGCTAAACAGTTAAACCTGGTCTAGGTGTCTTGCATATGTGACTTTAAATGTTTGTGAAGACATCCACGACATTGTAGTAATTCCAAGCTTGGGACAACGTTTTAAAAGAAGTTGAACGGATTAATCTCTTTTAAAGTCAAAGTCAAAGTCAAAAATACTTTATTTCACATAGGCCTACATGGGCACTTATAAAACGTCAGAAGCTAGTGCACGGTTCCAAATTGGTCGTTTCCTATGGAGAAGAACCGGCAAGAAACTCCATGGTTACTCTTTTTAAAAAAAGTGGTTGGTATGACAATATTGATAGATGTAAGAACAGTAACCAGTCAAATATTGTACACAAAAGCACAATAAAAATTATCTTATTAAAAAACAAAGTAAGTCGTAATAGGAAGTAGTCAAGAGTTCGAGGAGTGAAAAAAAAAGAAATCAGGAATAATATAATAATTACAATTATCAATAAAATGTTAACCAAATACCTACCTACTTTTTGGTTCCAATTGAAAAATTCTTTTCGTATTCTATAGCCCATCTATATGCCGCTATGACTAAAAGGAGAGGAGCACTAGGTTACCAAAGACGCTGGTGACACCGTGACGGAGAGCTAATTTCATAAAACACTAAAATATTTTGAGCAAGTTTTATTACTTTTGACTTTACGATATCTAAGAAATATAACCCTATCGACCTTAGTGGGTGTTACAAAATAGGACAGAGAGAAGCTTCCTCCCACGCTGTAAACATCAATAGATTGCGTAGGTAGACCTTTCAGAAAGTTACCACTTACAGACACAGAAAATAAAAATACGCAAATATTTTAACAGGCATCTAAAGAATGGCTGATATATATAAAAACAAACTTTTGACTTGATACTTGTAGCTCCAATTATGATGTTGAATGCATGCCTCGCTCGAATCAGTTTGGTGTGATAACATCGCGACGGCGCGTCAAAACTTGCCAAAAAAAAATTATAACAAGAGAAATAAGTTCCAACATTTCTATATATATTAATAAAACACGTATGTAAATTGCATGATAATACAGGTCTAAATTGGCTTTTGTGTCTGAAAAGTTTCTCGGCTATATATTGCGTTTGTCTATGAAAAAAATTCGTAATTCGATCTTTCTACATTTAACACCAACAATTTGACATCTATTTTTTTTAATTTATAATAATAATACCTTCATTCTTTCGTCTACTGGCATAATACCAAAATCACTAACCCAGAGCCTTAACACTCTACAGATGCCAGCTCAAATACTCTACATGCTTCAAAAAGCCACGATCCTCAACACCTATCGCATCACTAGAAAGTTTCTGACTTCTTCAACACTCACATCTACCTTTTTAATTTAATCTCCATCTTATATACTTGGTTCTGGCCCGTATGTAAGGATAATCATGGGAAGAAAAACATAAAAAAATAAATAATAATAATAATCTTTTATTTAAACATATTTTTTTATTTATATAAACCAGTGCGTGAATGCGGTCCCACCTGATGCTAAGCAGTGATACAATCGTCGATACTGAAGCGCACTAATTCACTCTTTCCAAGACACCAAACTTATAATCGGACGGGAAGACTGCAGCAGGCAAACTGTTCCAGTCCCTCGATGTGGTATAAACGACGAGGCGAAACGCTTGGTTTGAACCGCAGTGGTTTCAACAACGTAAGGGTAGATAGTCGCCGTTCGTCGGCTTGTCCGATGGTAGAAATGAGATAGTGGAATCAAGTCATGTAATTCTTGCGCACACTCTCCAAAATGCATCCTATAAAACTTTTGAGTAGAAACTTTGTAATATTATTTGAGATTATTAGTTCATTAACTTTAACATAAATACAGCAATATTTGTAGCCCTGACTCCTCGTTAGATAAAAACCTGTATCACAGATGTCAAGAGTAAGGTAAACTTCGAAAAGGTTACTTGTAGCCTCCGGGAGAGCAGACCAATGATTAAATTGAAACATACAGGGTTTGTTATCATTCGCTTTGCCGTTTTCGTAAGGGGGTGGATTGGACAGTTCTTGCTAAGACGTCTGAATCAAAACCAAATAAGTTCTGCACAAAATGTAAAAAGATTTCAGAATTGTTTCAGTGTTTTTGTATTTCTTAGAAGGAAATGAAGATATTCGCAGGAGAACCAAGGTTACTGACATAACCCTAAGAATCGTCAAACTTATGTAGTAGTTGTGTGTGGCCATATTGCTCGCAAAACAGATAGGCGATATAGCTGAAAGGCCCTGAAGTTGCGTCCGCGTACCGGAAGACGCAGCGTTGGAAGACCAAAAGTTTCACAAACTTGATCGAAGGCCTGTACCCGTAGCCAAGTTGATAATCTGCAATTGTTAACGATAGTAGAAAACTTCAAATGTACGAGAATGACGTCATTTCAACGGATAGTCACGTGGTCAGAACAAAATAATCGGGGGCGCGGTCAACTCGAGGCGTTCGACGCAAGAGAAACAGTTGTAACTTGGCTTGGGAGGATAGTGAGGGTCGCAGGAATCCGATGGTTGCGAGATGCGTAAGATTGGTGGACGCCTGAGAGTGTACGACATCGTTTAAATCCACCGCGGTGAAGATGGGATAACCACAAACTTGTCCAGAGATTGGTCAAAACAGAGAGATAAGGCGGTTATCATTCTGCCACGCACCCCGCAGCGTAGTGCGCGAATGCGTGTCTTAACTTTGTAAATCTCAATTTGCATAGAAAACACGCACAGTCCAACACACTGAAACTGCATCCACGCGCGTTCATGCAGATCACGCAACTACAAGCGGAGAAACACGCACTCACGCGCGTGGGTGCGGGGCGACACGCATGTTATGCCACACTGAGTCTCGTAGTACCGAGCGTGATTTTGTATGAAATGATGCGTGCCTGCGTGAATTTAAAAAACGCACCTACGTGCGTGAGTGCGTGAGAAACCCGCACGATGATGGAGATCAGTAGCCTGATTCACGTAAAATCAAACAAGCCGAATATCGTTGAAGTTTTATAGTCGTTCGATCGAAGTCCTATCCAAAAGCGGTATTTACGTGTTCCTTAATCGTGATTGGATAAAACGACAACTCAACTGGCTCGAAATTAAAAGATCTATCGACGACTTATTTCCAGTTACATTACTACGTATTCTACCAGGATAATGTAATAGTCTTTTTTTTTAAATCGTCTCTTCGACCTGACGACTTTAAAATCGGTATCTTTCAAACTCGATTGATGGATGTGAATACGGAAAGGGTCTAAATGACTAAATCGCAACGATATCGTTACGGTTTTGATTATGTGAATCGGGTTACTGCACTCCCGCAAGTACGTGCGTAGGTGCGTTGTCACGCGCTAAGCTGCGTGGTGCGTGACAGTGTGAGATTGCCTAAGGAGAAAGCCTTTACCCAAAATTTGTGGGATAAAAGAGTTTGACATTATATTATTCTTTATTTATTATATGTCTATTATCGTAGCCGCATTGTAATAGAATATATTATCGTATAAATTAACTATGTTACTAATACCTATTGGTAACTGAACATGCGGGTAATAAAATGTTATTCAATATAGGGGTCACGGCAATTTCGCATTGTATCTAGTGTCTTAGAACAATACTTATGAACACCGACGAAGGAACCTACTATCTTTACTATACAGCTAGAATTACACTGCGCACACGTGTGCAACACACGCCGATCTGGGCGCGTCGGTCTCCACACATTTTATATGGCAACTAGACCTGTAGAGCTACAGTTGATCCACGCCACACGACGTCGCTCTACGTACAAATTAGGCGCGTTACACATGTGCGTCGGTCTAATTACACTGCGCACACGTGTGCATCACACGCCGATCTGGGCGCGTCGGTCTCCACACATTTTATATGGCAACTAGACCTGTAGAGCTACACTTGATCCACGCCACACGACGTCGCTCTACGTACAAATTAGGCGCGTTACACGTGTAATAATGTAGTTCTATCTTATCCGTATTTTAAATCATCATCCGTCATTAAACGGGCAACTGAAAAAAACACTATGGGTTTTAGTCAGTTATAGTCTGATACTCCCTCTCACTCTATCTAGAGCGGGAGGATTTATAGAGAGATCGCCCTGTGCGATAAGACCGCATTGCGCACTTATTCTTTTAAATGTTTTTCCTGTATTTTTGTTTATTTGGTGTACAATAAAGATCATAATAAATTAATCATAATAATTTATTTGATGATTTGCCACGCAAAAAAGGATTTCATTAATTATAATTTAGGTGTCTTCAAGGCTAGAGTAAATAGGCTCTTAATAAACTAGTGCGCCTCACCATCAACAATTGCATCACTGCTCACCATCAGGTGAAAACCAGCTAGCTATTGTCCCCTACTTCGTCAAAGTCAAGCTCAAATATGTTTATTTGTGACACATAGGTATAATGTATGTAGGTACAGTACCCGCGTCAAGTTCGTAAAACTACCTACCTACACAAAAGTAACTAATAATTCTGTGCTTGTGGTTAGTTTCGAAAGCATCCAAACCACGAACCAAGAAAACGTTTAATCTTAGCTGAAGTCTTCAAACATCTGATATTAAATATGTACGAATTTTTTTCAAAGAGATCACAGTAAAACTTAAAGGGGCCCAGTAGAACCAATGCTTGTTCGGGCTTCGGAAAATTTTAAAAGAGTAACCGTTGCCTTAAAACGCAAAGGGCAAGTGAAAGACACGACACGGCTTTATTCAATAAAAGTCTCTGTTTCCCCGACTAACCCGGAATCCAGGACCGCAAGCCAAAGAATAAACATAGGTGTAGTTTTTGTCAGTAAAAGTCTGACATGCTGGGAGCTCCATCCCAGAGCGGGAGAAAAAAAGTATTACATAATCGACTAGCTTTTGCCCGCGGCTTCGCTCGCGTAAATAAAATATAGCTTATGTTACTCAGGAATAAGGCAGCCTTCTATTGGTGAAAAAATTTTAGCAATTGGACCAGTACTTTCAGAGAATACCTCCTACAAACAAAAAAAAACAAACTACCTTTTTAATATTATTGTAGATAGCCGTACTCATTAAGTCTTAGGACTTGTAGTAAAGGCCTAAAAAACTAAGCTACGAGTATAAAATAAATGACGTCACGCTCCATAAACACAATAGAAACGTTGTGAGAGACTAATTAATTACTTTTTAAACCTAACGACCCAGTTCAGAGCGTTTTGTGTAAAAAATGGCTGAAAAAATTGTACTAAACAAAGGATATTTCATGAAAACGTGCCTAAATGTAGGTTTTTGAACAATGGGCGGCTTAAATATAGAGTTTTATTTTTATCGTGATGACAATAGCATAACATCATGCTTGTACCTAGACCCCAAATGTATAAATAGGTGTAATAACACTTACATTAGACTAGTTTAAAATTCATCTAGCAAAGCACAGTCGGCCTTATAATGTTCCCACTGTTGGGACTCAGGCCTTCTCTAGGAGAGGGAATAGGCAGTAATTCACCACGCAGGCCCAGTGCCAGTTATTGGATGTCACATGTCTTCACTTCAATTTTTTTGTTCTAAGATATGCCGGTTTCCTCACGATGTTTTCCTTCACCGTTTTGAGAGCAGTGGTGATGAAATAAATTACACAAAGTAATGCGCCTGGCTGTGTTTGAACCCGCGACCTACACTCGTAAGTCGGAGCCTTTACCACTGGGCCGTCACTGCTATCCGACGCTCTTTGACGGAAATCCTGTCGCAGTACTTACTTATGTCTGCCAATTACGTATCAATTTTAATTGCTGACATAATCTTGTAATTTGCGGAGATAAATAAATATTATATTACTTTAACATCAAAGAAACGTTCTCCCTCCAAACTCCTAGGTACAAATTTCCTACCCCTAAAAGCCCGTCCTCATAACCTCATCATCCGTTTCGAGCAATATGCCCCAAGCAATACGGCACGGACGCACGGTCCGGTACGTTTGCGAACCGGTTCAACCGTTCGCTAACGCGCCAACGGTTCCTGGTTATATCCTGGTTATGTACGATCTAGGAGTGCTGAAGGTTTATGCTTGGTTGAGAGTATTGCCACAAAATAGATAGGTACAGAAGACAATCTCGTGCCCAGCATAGGTATAAAAAGTGAAGTACATAACTTCACTTTTTATACCTATGGCCTTTTTTTTATACCTAGCTGGGTGGAAGCAAACTAATGAGCGTTCGAGCGGGCCGAGGCGCTTCGAGATATCGTGTCCGTGAGCGATGTCTGTGTGCGTTGCTCGAGCGCGCTTTGTATGTAGATTGACTTCTGTGCCTATCTATTTTTAACCGACTTTGAAAAGGAGGAGGTTCTATGTTCAGTTGAATGTATGTTTTTTTATGTATGTTCACCGATATTTCGGTCAAATGTGGACCGATTTTGAAAATTCTTTTTTTGATTGACATGTTATTTCCAAGTTAATCCCATAGAAATATCGTTATAATCTGATCATGAACTTCGAAGATATGGCACAGAACTCTTCATAGGATGAGAGCAGAACTGTCGTAACAAGAAAAATTGCTTTGTTTATAGGTGTAGTCGATGACTGGCTGAAGAAAAAAGGGAAGTAGATGTATCGGACTAATCTGATGATGAAGCCAGAAGGTAAATTAATGTAATCTAACCATGTTTGGGATTATTAGAATCATTATGGTCTACAATTGACCGCGATATCGGTGAACATACATAAAAAAAACACATTCAGCCAAACATAGAATCTTTTCGAAGTCGGTTAAAAATGACGATAAATCTAAAAGATTAAAAAGAAAGAAATCTTAAAGATTAATTGGTAAAACCTAAGATGTCGAGTGTTCGTGTTCGTGTGGTGTCGAGTCTTCACTATAACATATATATCTACACTGATTCTCATTACATAATTTCAATATTAATTAATTATCTCATACGAGACGATTATGGCGTCCTAACATTCTAATAGCAAGTTACTTACGACGAAATCACTGGTTCGAATTATCGAATCAACTCTAATTATCATATTGATTAGTGTAAACACATAACACAGTGTCTGCGATGGTACCTGTATAGATATATGTACTAGGTACACATGGACGCGCAGTTGTTTAGTAGACAGGGGATCAATTATGATATTGGTGTGAAATAGAAATTCATTAGGTATTTGTAGTACCTACCTATGTGGACTGAGGGATTTTTCGGACCATAATTTCCGCCGACAGACGTCCACTGTTGGACATGGCCTCCCCCAAGTGTCGCCACAACGAACGATCATGTGTTATCTTGTAGGAGGCCTTCCAACACTGCGTTTTCCGGTACGGGTTGTCACTCCAGAACCTTTAAGCCCCAACGGCCATCTGTTCGGCGAGCAATGTGCCCTGCCATTGCCACTTAAGTTTGGCGATTCTTCGTGCTATGTCGGCAACCTTGGTTCTCCTGCGGATTTTTCGGATGATTTAGCCCAATTCTGGAACGCAAAGGGCAACTGAAGGAGCACTTTGGGTTTAAGTGAGTGAAAGTATGACAATTTCTCTTACTTCTTCCAGAATGGAGCGAATGGAAACGCATTAAAATAGAAAATTGTTCACAAGGAAAATAGTCCCGAGATAATAAGTATGTCTTATTACAGGACATTGTCTATCTATGTGCCAAATTTCATCTAAATTCGTTCAGCTGTTTAAGCGTAAAGGAGTAACAAATATACACACGAGAAAAGGATGGCACGGTGTTGCCACTTTTTTGCTTGTCTTGGTTGGGGCACTGCCGTGCTCTCTAACATTATATACAAATTTTCGTCTAATTAATAATATTAGTCTGATATTTTATAAGGGCAGGAAGATGCAGGACGAAGCTGATATTACATATTAATAAAAAACAGAAAACTTAATATACGTACGTTGATTTTCAGTGGGAACGGATAAAATAACTCGTCCCTCTCTAGATGGAGCAAGAGGGAGGGTTAAAGTTTTACTTATTACAACTGTTTCTTCAGTTGCCTTGTATGTTCTAGGTCCGCTGTAATCACTTTCATTCTAAGGCCGTTCAACTATAACTAGCTACCTCTATCTACTTAATAAACTAATGCGCCTCACCATCAGCGATTGCATCACTGCTCACCATCAGGTGGAATCACAGTCAGCACTGATTTATGTCATAAAAAAATACTGCGAATTACAATAGGTATTATCAAGTCTTTTTTGCAATTTAGAAATTTATTTTCCTACATAATTTCGATTTAGGCTAGAACATTGTTTACTAACTTGGCTCAGCTCCACAAAAGTGTTTACATTTACAAAAAAAAAAAGATGGATAGCCTATAACGCTGATTATTTGGAATTGTTTGCTTCTAATCTTCAGACAAACATGATTTATATTAAGCCCAATACAAACAGACTGAAAACAAATATGAAATGAGTAATTCAGATTTCGTAATAAAACTAATTTGAAAAAAAAAAATCTTTTAGACTAGTGTTTGACTGCGATCCCATTTAGTGAGCAGTGAAGTAATCGTTTATGGTTTAGTACGTACTACTTTATTAAGTCCCTTTTTACTTTTTACCAGACGGTCGGACGGCGAGCTACCCATTGCTCGCCGTCTGCAAGCCCGCGCCTACGATAACTCATAGAATTAGCTATATCGGAAAATATCACTTCGATTTACAATAGAGTACCTAAATCTATCAATTTTATCTACCTCTCAATAAATAAGAGATATTTATGTTTCTTCATAAATCACAAAATATCTATTACATAACATTACTACTACACCCAAAAACACACACGCACACAAACACAATCGATCACAAACAAAATTAATTCAAAACAAAAGAGCAATCAATTGAGCCGGTGACACATTCATGCAACTGACACGATAAACCTATGAGCACACAGGTACATCCATTGTGTGAGGCCATGGCGTGTCAAAGACAGGCTGGTGTATACTACGCTTTATATGTAAGATCGTGGTGGTAGTCGGCATTATGAGTATAATGTACACTGGGGTTTGTATGTAAAATCTTGGGTTGATGATCAATATTATTCCAATTTTAAATATTTGCTAATATGCATGCTGAAATCTACACTAATATTATAAAGAAGTAAAGTTTATTTTTATGTTTTTTGTTTGTAGGATATTAACTCTGAAAGCACTGGTCCGATTGCGAAAATTTGTATATTGATCGAAAGCTGCTGTAATTCTGAGTGATATATTTTATGTACGCGGGCGAAGCCGCTGGCAAAAGCTAGTTTGCTATAAGTTTGTATGCTGATATTTAGCTAAACATACCGTACTGTACTCTTATATTATCTTCCTCTGTAATAACTATGTTTTACAAACAAAATAAATCATTATGATTATGATGTAATCTGTGAGTAGATTTACGGAAATTATAGTATGAGTTTTTAGTTTAATTGTGAAGGTTTGTATCTATATGAATGTAAGGTGTACCTATATGCATGCTAAGATCTTCTTTTCAACCGACAACCAATCAGTAAAATAAAATTTTACGGAAGCGTATTTGGTTCACTCCGTTATGGAAATAAAAAATATTATTATCCTATTTCTTTCGAAATAATTTATATAATTTTTTTGTATTGTTCACGAAGATAAGTTTTTTTGTTATTATAACAATATCTAATACTTAAAAATCTCTTACCTGTATTTGTTATCAAACTCGTCAGAAAGAAACGACTTGATTGATTTAAAAAAAATGTGTTCACTTGGTAGGTCTAACAATAGGTCGTAAGCTTTTTGTACTGTCTTACCACCGCCCTTATTTTATTTCTTTGATAATTTACGTGACAGAACAACGTTTGCTGGGTCAACCAGTATCTGTATAATATTAAAAAGAAGCGTATCTACGACATTTATAAAGTTTACCAAAAGTAAGAGCACGTCACATATATTTAATGTACCTAAGTCTAACTTTAAACCCACGACGTAAAGTATTATTTTTAGCTAGTTAGATTCAAGTAAACTAAGGTTTGTGAGATCTGCTGGTATTTATTATAATTTAACCTAAAAATAGTTAAATGAATGTTTACGGTTCACTTAATCGATTGCGGTTTTTAGTTAAAAGGCCTTACTTTATTTAATTATAATTTCTAGGTTACTTGTTATACCAAGTATAACAATTGTTAAACTAATATTAATGTATTTTTATTCCAGGAAATTGGCTCACTCATAAACAGTATTGATACATACTCTTTACGTAACCAAGCAATGACGTTTTATCCAACTTGTAATTCTATAAATATACTCTATTAATTTATATAATATAGCAAAACAACAAGATACCGCTACAATACAATATAATATCTATATTAATATTATAAAGCGGAAAGCTGTAGTTTGTTTGTAATTTTGTTTGTCTTCACTAATATAATAAAGAGGTAATTTTGTATGTTTGTAGGAGGTAATCTCTGAAAGTACTGGCCCGATCACTAAAATTCTTTCACCGTTCGAAAGCTGCTTTATTCCTGAGTGCCATAGGCTATATTTTTTTATGAACGCGGGTAAAGCCGCGGGTAAAAGCTATAAAAAAATATTTTAGCTAGAAGTAATTGTCTTTAGTGTACTTAATATACAGTTTTAATTAGTTTAGTGTTTTTATTTTTGTTGTTAAAGCGAATATCTACACATATTGACCAAGAGCTCCGATTTTTAAGTAATGATAAAGATTTCAGCATAAGTAAATTATCTGCACTAATATTATAAAGAGGTAATGTTTTTTATTTTTTTGTTTTGTTTTGTTTGATTTTTTGTAAGCACTGGGCCGATTGCTAAAGTTTTTTCACTGATAGAAAGCTGCTTTATTCCTAAGTGACATAGGTTATATTTTATTTACATGGGCGAAGCCGCGGGTAAAGACTAGTTAATTATATGTTAAAAATTAAGAGTATCTACTTGCTACAAGAATGACAAAGGAAGTAAGTAAGCAATCATTTAATGTGCGAAAAAAAAATAGCCTAATAAGTAACATCCGTGATGAAACACCAAATATGAGAGTAGCTATTTCACAAAAATACGACAGTGTCCTCCAAACTAGGAAACAATCCTGTAACTTGAAGAACAGTTCATTTTTTTTTATGGTGGGAAAAAATCATCCATTGACATCCCCCGCTCTTGGGCGGAGCGGGAGATAGTGTCAGACTCTTACTGACTAAAAGACCCACCCCGTTCCTTCTAGCCTTCATACCGGGGCTCGAGCTCCCTTTCGGATAACCCTGGCCCCAGTAGGAAGAAAAGTACATTTATAAATGCATTGAAACTGTTCTATAGATTAGGTACTAACTTAACTAGTACGCCTCGCCATCAAAGATTGTATCACTGCTTACCATCAGGTGGGATCGCAGTCAAGCACTAGTTTATATCAATTTAAAAAAAAGTCCGCTTTAATGATGGTTATTGTCGCAGTCTGAAATGGATAAAAAATACCCTGTGTCCATCTTTGGAATTCAAGTTTCCTTCGTACTAAATTTCATCAAAATCAGTTTAGTAGTGTTTAACCGTAAAAGCGTGACAGACAGACAGAGTTACCTTCCCATTTGTGATATTAGTATGGATAAGCGAACGCAGACAAGTAATAAAATGTCATGTCATACAGTTGCGATAACAAGAATTTATTTTTGAAACATATTTTTTGTTCTCTCTTTTTTCGTACACATATCACAATAATGTCCTTTAACCCTAATATTGATAACTGGTATAGAACGCCTTATTTATATCGGCATTAAATCAGTATATGTGTAAAAAACAAAGTTAAAAAAAATCGTTTCATACACACACTTCGACAAAGTCGACTGTTCATCCAGCTTCAAGTATATTAAGAACTTAGAACCTGACATTTTATGGACTCCGCAAGTTGCATATTCAGATATACAACCGTCGTCAAATAATAATTGTTATTTACATCAATCAAGAACGCCATTTTGCAAAAAAAAAAAATCTTATATCGAATGTGAAGATTTAGATAATGTTGTTTTAAGGTATAGTAGAATTAATAATAATTTCAACTGCAGATTTATGTCAGAAATAGATCATTAGTGATCATAACATAACAAATGGCTATTCCAAAGAACGTAAATGAAACGCAGAGGTCGCAAAAGCAAACCGAAGTTTTCTCAAAAAGATTTTTGAATAAAACCCGAAACGGCGTGTTTCATAGGATCCGTACATACTCACATCTCAGTTACACTAACATAATTACACTGAGCGTAAACACACGAAAATTCCTTCAAAAAACGCCGTTGACACTCAAAAATTCACGGCTAACACCACACAAGAATCACATCCGAGCCGAAACACGAACACCACACCATTAATTAAAATCCACCTTTGAATTTTGTGAAAAAGGGGGAAAAACACTTGCGAAAAAAATTGCAACGACGACTTTCGGGCTGCGTTCGTAGCACGCGAGAGGCGTCTACGCGGTAGGCGGCCGCGTCGGAAACTGAACCTTTCGTAGTCTGGTAACTATAGCAGCCTACGCCGTAGCCACGCGCTACGACATAACTATGTATATGATCGCTGCGGACCTACAAAGTCATGTTACGTATACAATGCAAGGTTTATGCTAAAAATTGATACATTGTCCGTTATTATGCATATTGCCCGGATAAAGAATTTGCATTTTACAAATTGAATGTTGAATTGGAAGGGTTAACGGTTTGTTTTGTGGTGCTTGTGGTGATTTTGATTTTAATTAATTGAAATACAAATACATCCCTTTATCCTTTTTCACTTAAGATGTATTTTTTACTTTTTCAAATTAAATTTATTCAAATTAAAACATGTATTTGCCAGAATATGGTACATAAGGTATTACAATTTTGTTTCAGCCTATCCTGCCATAACATGGCGCGCAAATATATTCACAGTCAGTGATGTCAATTACTCTTGCAAATAACAATTCTACTTGCAAATTACAGGTTCTATTGACTTGTCTTTAAAATAGTCCTTAACAGTACTTATAATATTTTTTAAATAGTTAAATTTAAACTCTCTTATTGTCTTTCTATTGTGTCTCAAATATCGGTATTCAAAAGATTAAAAAGCATTTTTTAAATCTTTTAAACTATTTGGTAACTAAATGAACTGATAATGTAATAATAATCGTCATGCAGTATACTTTTTTTTTAATAATTTTAGCCTTATTGGTATCAGTCGAAGTCTGTCTTTATGCCGTGTTCGGCTATTTGGCCTGTCAGTGTTCGTCTCAAATAAATTATAGTTTTTCTTAACAAAAACACATATTTCAAAAATGCAGATTCCTGGGTTTGAGCTTGTAACACTAAGCCAAGGACTTATTAGAACCTATTTTAGATCGAGTCAAAATAGTAGCAAGTCCGAATAAATAATTTCTAGCAGTTTAGTTCAGTTCAAATATAAATCGGTGTTTGGCCTGGATCTAGACTCAAATAAAAGGTAATTTTAGGCATACTGTAAACTCAAATAAATCAATATCCAGACATTGTTGATTGTTCTAGATTTGTTTTTTATAGACACGGGGAATATTGGCATTATTTATACACTAGCTTTTACCAGCGCGGTCGCTCCCAGGAAAGTAGAGAATTAGTCCAAGCGAAATAACTTCAGGGATAAAAAGTATCATGCTATTTAGAACTGTCATTTTTGTTATTAATGTTATTGTATCAGGGAAGCAAGATTTGCTGAGCATCTATCCATTTTGGTAGGTTATTATTGATAGGCTCGCGTTTGACCACTATCTCACCTGATGGTAAGCGATGATGTGGCCGACGATGGAGCACGCTTGCCTAAAAGTAACCTATTCGCTCTTGACTTAAAGACCTCTAGATAAAAAGAATGTAAGGCATCGTCTACCCGAGTGCCAAATTGCATCCAAATCCGTTAAGCAGTTTGAGCGTGAAGGAGTAACAAATATACAAATACGGGGTGACTGGCAATCAGTGTACGATACTTAGACACGTGATCGTGCTCATGATAACAAACAACTTTTATTATGGGAGCAAAGCCGAAATCGCGAAGACAATATCAGCTGTTCAGTACATTAGGCAAACATAAATGTACTGATAATATAATAAAAAATAAAGAACTGAGAGAACACAGGTAAGCTTTAGTTAGTATAAGTCTGTCACTCCCTCTTGTACCTCCCAAAGCGGGAGGTGTTATTTGATGATTTCCCATCTAAAACAAGATACTAAATTTTAGTTTCCTTGGCACGGGGTGTCACAGCAATAACTTCCAAATTCTATGCTGCTACAACATATTTCCATATATAAAAACCCAATAGCACTTTTACCCTAACCGGGAATTGAACATGAGACCCCACGCTCAGCAGCCGCACTTGCACACCAACGAGGCAGTTAGATTCTCTAATAAATTAAAATATGAACGAGGTTGTCTCATACTTTTGACTATTTTGTATATTTTATTCAAAGCCCGAATGCTGTGACTGAGTTTAATCTAGCTAATCTTAGGGCGCATTAATTTAATCAAGCTCAACTTAAAATATATTAAACAAATATGTGTACAGCACACAATACATAAACGCATCATAAACAATAAATAACAACCTATACAGTATACATATTTATGGGTCGTGTTCTTATTTATTTATTTATTTATTTAACTATTTAACTATTTATGTACACACAAAAATAACAGAAAAAGATAATACATAACAGACATCAGTACAAAGGTACTGCTTATTTCCAAAGAAATTTCTTCCAGCAGACCGGCGAAAAGAGAAATCAAAAAGAAATGTAGACAATAGTGTGTAAGAAGCAAAAGAAGAATGTGTGAAGTCTTAATCCAAAGTATCCTATAATTAAATATAAAATAATATATAACTTGTACTATAAATAGATATTAAATAATAAACAACATAACTTCTCATTCATCGTTCTTCATTCATGTTATGATGTACCTATTCATCATATTGAAAATCATACGACGAAACCGACATATGTAGTACCCAACACTACGGAACCCACAAATATTTCATACACGACACGACATTTCACAGAATATTAACACGTTACTCAAAATCATCTGAATACCCGATAAACATCAAGTAGCAATTCACAACGACTCACAAATCAGGCAGAAAACCTTCAATCTCAGGCCTATAATACGCTCACATTTGGTGACAGATTGGCTCTGAATTAATCATGAACGCCTAGTACCTTTTGAAGGCAGAAGATTAGTTTTGGATAGACTTTTAAATTGTAAGAAACCTTTGTATGGTTAAAAAAGACAAACTATTGTTCTTTAGATCTATGAATTTCTTTTAGTCATGTAAACGATGCTGTCATGTGGTGACAGATTGGCTCTACATTAATCATGAACGCCTAGTAGCTTGTCATGGCAGTACATTCATTTTGGATAGACTTTTAAATTGTAAGTAAGTTTCTGAGTTTAACAAAACCAAATTTTAGTTAAGTTATGTAAACGACGATGAACACATGTGGTGACAGATTGGCTCTGCATTAATCATGAACGCCTAGTAACTTTTGAAGATAGTAGATTAGTTTTGGATAAACTTTTAGATCATATGAAAACTTTTTATGGTTAAAAAAGACAAAATATGGTTCTTTAGATCACAGGATTTATTTCAGTTTAGATAAGTAAACGATACGTTAAAAGCCACGCAGCTCACATGTGGTGACCGATTGTCTCTACATTAATTATGAATGCCTAGTACTTTTGGTACATGTAGTTAAGTTTTGAATTGACTTCTGGAAGAAATCGTTATAAAAATGTACTTAATCAAGTATGTATTCTTGTGATAATTATTCGACTAATATAGATAACATATTCAATTTAATACTAGTTGTAGTATTTTTTAGTTGTAGTCCCCTGAGAGTGTTGTATTGATGATTTTAACGATTTATAATTCCATAAATATATTCGTGTTACAGTCGTATAATATCATCTATACTTATATACTTATACTAACACCTATAATATTATAAAAAAGTAAAGTTTGTTTTTCTGATTGTAAAAGTTGATCTCTGAAAGTACTAATCCGATTGCTAAAATTTTTTCACTGATAGAAAGCTGCTTTATTCCTGAGTGACACAGTAATATTTTATGTACGCCGGCGAAGCTGTTGGCAAAAGCTAGTATATTAATAATCATAGAACCTGACACTGACCTGAATTTGTATCATTTTTTTTAATGTTGATAGGTTTGCGCTTGACCGCTATCTCACCTGATGGAAAGTGATTACGGTCAACGATGGATGGAACGCGCTTACCTAGATTCACCTTTATTAAGCTCCTTTTAAAATTAACTGAACTACTGAAACTCAACTGCCCAATATCTTAAGACCGTAATACACAGCCGGGCATAACATTAACCTTAGCACAACATACACTAATAGTGTTCGGTACCAATCACGGCAGATTTGGTACCAAGTTCATTAGCGAGGCAAAAGGGTTGGGATGAATGGAAAGTGAAGGGTAAGTAACGGTAATGGTGGACCAATGTTGGGGGCAGTGTTTGGTCAAATTATGTTGGTGTAACTCATAATACCTACTGTATTTGGTAAGACGGAACTAGTGTAGATCAAGATATACATCTAAGCTAATATAATAAAGAGGTAAAGTTTGTTTTTTTTTGTTTGTAGGTGGTAATCTCTGGAAGTACTGGTCCGATTGCTAAAATTTTTTCACCGATAGAAAGCAGCTTTATTCCTGAGTGACATAGGCTATATTTTATGTAAGCGAGTGAACGGGGCGCCGCCTTTGGGTGACTTGAAAGTCACCCAAAGGGCAAGTTAAGCTAACTGATGCGGCCCATTGTGAGTGACTACGTTTCAGCGCTATACGTCATCATTGGCAACACAACCAAAATGTATGTCATACATACCATAATGTATGTCACGAAAAAAAATCCCACGTAAGTTCATGGCTACGCAATTTTTACATTCCCATTCATCTGACTCACGAAATAATGCAAGTGTCTATCGCCTACGACACTATTATCCAATAAGAACATTGGCATATTAACCTCTAAACCAACCCAAACTAAAATAAACCCTAATTTCTTTAGCACAAAATTCAAATTAGACTTACTACTAAAATGAAAATAAGACGTCTACCTCTAACCAAATACAAGGTGATTTATACTTTACGCCGTTTAAAATAAGGTTGAGTTTTAACTGAAGGTGTGTAAAGAGAGTAAACTATGAATGAACGTTGGTATGCGCCTACGCATACCGGTTGATAGGCGGAGGCCTTGAGTGTAGTGCATTGCAATAGACCGTTTTAGAGAAATATTTGAACAGTACCTCAGACAGACATGTCTAAACTTAGGACTTATTTAGAATTACTTATCTAAGTAAATACTTAGGTTTTGACTAAGTAACACAAAGAACCATACATAGTTCTCGTAAGTGTAAGTTGCACTAACTGAATTTAACGATAACATTTGATTTTCCTCTAGATATCCTAGGCCTCATCAGAAGGCTTAAAGTCACTCAAAGACCAATGGAAAGGGCTATGCTCGGGGTTTCCTTGCGTGATCGAATAAAAAATGAAGATATCCGCAGAAAAACTAAGGTTGCCGACATAGCACAAAGAATTGCCAAACTTAAGTGGCAATGGGCAGGGTACATAGCTCGCAAAACCGATGGCCGTTGGGGCCGAAAGGTTTTGGAGTGGTGACCGCGTACCGGAAGACGCAGTGTTGAAAGGCCTCCTACAAGGTGGACCGATGACCTGGTGAAGGTAGCAGGAAACCGATGATTGCGGGACGCACAGAACCGTTCGATGTGGCGACGCTTGGGGGAGGCCTATGTCCAACAGTGGACGTGTATCGGCTGAAATGTCGATGATGATGATGATTTGATTATCGTTAAAGCATCAACAGTCGTCAAATGTCTAATAGGAAATACAGGTCGCATCAATTTATCATTATTTCAGCTGAAAGACTATGGTCTGAAAAATTTCCGACCTCAATTGAAAATAGCAGCACTCGTCAATAAAAGCTAGTGAATGTAGTTGTCCATCTTTTGATTGTTAACCCGTTGTATGTCCGGAACGCGGATCCACGCCGGACACATTAACTTTTTAATTGTCTCTAATTACGGCAAACGAAAGGTTAAACGAAGTTTCAGTCATTTTGGATGCGAAGTTGTTATTTCACTGTCATTTGAGTGAGTCGATGTGAGATGCAGAAAAAGAAAATCTTTATTCACCAAGATAACGCGCCTTCTCATACCTCAGCGGTTGTCACGCGAAAATCTACGAATTACGGTTTGAAGTTTTCGGTCGTAAAAAATATACGGACACCAGAACGTAATTGTAACAAGAAAAAATTGTAAATTGTAACCTATTCAGATGTAGTGTGAAGGAGATAGAAATGCTCCTCATCACCAAAATGACCATTTTATTTATTATCTAAGCATAAAATAAATCTGTAAAATAGTTGTGCGTGCATCACGTAAAAAGTATAAAATCGATGTTGATAACTTTTATACATTAAAATAGTGCGTAACTTGTTATATTACTAAGGGTGAGATGCACCATTTAACTATAACGATAACAAAGAAGAGAGAGAGAAAAGAACGCCGGCGTTCGCGCACCTATTGTTTTTCTATTGTGTCTGTAATTTCCACGCAGTTGTCAAATCGTCGAATTGACCAATAGGCGGCCGTTTCATGGTTGGTTATGGTTTGGTTATCGTTATAGTTAAATGGTGCAACTCATCCTTAGGTTTTGTTTTATCACAATCGGTTGAATATATCGAAAGACATACTACGTTCATTGACTGTTAGGTGGTACGAAGTTCGGCGGGTGAACTAGTTTTTAAACACAAAGAAGAATTATATCTAATTGCATCAAACCGTTGTAGATGAGCTGAATTTAATCCATACCTGAAACAATAAAAAAACAGTAATTAAATAATTTGTTTAAATTAAGTATACGGAAACAAGAGTACAAACGACGCAGTTAGGAGGAAAAAGAATTCTCTTATACAGACAGCTATAGGTATTTCTATTTTCTAAGGTTGCCGACATAGCACAAAGAATTGCCAAACTTAAGTGGCAATGGGCAGGGCACATTGCTCGCAGAACAGATGGCCGTTGGGGCCGAAAGGTTTTGGAGTGGCGACCGCGTACCGGAAGACGCAGTGTTGGAAGGCTTCCTACAAGGTGGACCGATGACCTGGTGAAGGTAGCAGGAAACCGATGGATGCAGGACGCACAGGAACGTTCGATGTGGCGACGCTTGGGGGAGGCTTATGTCCAAAGTGGACGCGTATCGGCTGAAATGATGATGATGATAGGTATTTGGCCAAATGGCGCTTCCTTGACCCATTTCTAACAGAGACAGTGTGGAGCTGCTGCACAGGATATGCTTCTCCTGTTATTCTGCCCATCCTACACAACCACCTGCACTTTTCAGGATCTATACGAGGCCAACAATAAAGCAGTACAGGTTGCCAAATATTTGTCAGAAAAAATCTAGTTTGAAAACATCGACACAAAAAGAAAAAGACCATAAAACAATAACGTTAATAAAATATATACGTACATAGAAAAACTTAAACCATCATTTTAAACCAGTTTCAAGTTTGCACTCATAAATACAAGAAGTTTATTTAATTTAAAGACGAAATAAACGCAGCGCCTATCCAAAAACATAAACAGGATACCGGCCACCACTCATATACGATCCATTAATTTAATTAATAACGTCTCTTCCTTCTATATTTACAGCACCATACATAAACAGTTTACAAACTAAATCAGCACAAAAACAACCCAAACTCAACCGTAATGTGTAAACCATAAGAATGTTAACAAGTGTATAAGCAATTGGTTTTTATCAACAGTGCTTGGCCAGTCACCAAACCAGTTGCATGAAGCTTTTGCTAGCTTTGCCAGTTAGAAAAAATTGGTCAAGTGCGAGTCGGACTCGTACACCAATGGTTCCGTACAAACTTATACTTAATCGCAAAAAAAGTAATTATTTTATGACGCAACTATACAGAGTTATTCGAAAAACACTAAGAACCTTGTCGGACTGTATTACTAACATCCTAAACAACAACTTTTGTTCTATGACTTTTTACAAGACCTAACACATTTACCAAAAAGCCGTTTCCAGTGTTTCACAAATATTTTTTGGATTTTTTTTTTTACTTATTTTACACGACATTACTGCTTACTAATATTTTGTTATTCTAGGTCAATAGCTAGGCTCAGATAGACTTAAATTCCCTTGTGAGGATTAACGTATATACCACAAACGGAACAGAAACGGCCTTTTGTTTAGATTACATTGATTTAGAAAAGTTTTTTTTTTACTGCTCTAAGTGGTAGCAAACTAGAATATTTGATAGATGTGAATTTCAGGAGAGCAGTGGTGGCCGAGTGGTAATGGCTCCGACTTACGAGTTGTAGGTCACAAATTCAAACCTAGCCAGGCGTATTACTTTGCGTAATTTATTCCATCACCACTGCTCTCAAAACGGTGAAGGAAAACATCGTGAGGAAACCGGCATGTTCTAGAACCAAAATTTGGAAGACATGTGACATTCACCAATCCGCACTGGGCCGCGTGGTGGATTATGGCCCATTCACTCTCCTAGAGAGGAGGCCTGAGTCCCAGCAGTGGGAACATTAAAAAGCCTGATGATGATTAATTTCAGCTAGAGACTTGTCGCTGTGAGCGCTAGCTACAGCGCTAGGCGGCGAGTAGTAAGAACAAAAGAATGAAAATGTTTTTAGCACGTGACGAGACGCCGCTCATAGCGCCCGGCGCCCACTTATTAACGCCGCCCCGCTCGCCGCGCCACTCGCCATTAAGACCGAAATCGTAAAAAGGCCGTAAGCGTTCTTGAAAAAAAGAGTCGTGACAGACGTACACATAGGCAACAAAGTATGGATTCCGTTATTCCCAACTGAGTTGCGGAACCCTAAAAATGGTGGGAAACATCGCGTCAAGCCCATTACTTCAAGTATTAGTGCTTATGAGTTAAACACTATAGTTTTATTACACTGCTCTTGGTGGAAATTAAAGGGAAACCATGTTAGAAGGGCTTTTATGTTTATTGGTCGTTGGGTTTATTATTTTAGCGAAAACTTGTATCATTTAGAGAAAATTACTATTTCAAGGATTTTCTTGTATAGTGTTCGCTCTGGACCCTTGTGGTGGATTAAGGTCCTGTTTCCCTCTCCTAGAGAGGAGGCCTGAGTCCTAGCAGTGGAAACATTAAAAGGCTGATTATGTTAGATTATGTATTAATCAACAAGAATACCCCGCTAAATTTTGACCTGTAGGTAGTTTGTACGCAACGCCGGCTACTCATTGGAGTCGTTCAGCTGACGTTTTCATAAAGAAATTAATTTCGTACATGCGTAAATTAATACGAGTTTTGAAAAAAAAAAGGTATTTTTTTTTAATTTTAGCATTAAAAATCGATAGTGTTTCATGTACCGGATCTACCCTCCATGGGATTAAAACGATCAAAATTTAACGATGTATAGCCAGCAGAGCCGAAGCCTACTGGAGCCATGGGTTCACTTCTGAAAGGAAAACCCGAAATCCTGGAAGGCAAGGCAAAGAAGCAACATAAAAGTTGGTTTTAATCAGTAAAAGTCTGACAAGGCCCTCAAGGCCGTCAAGTCATTGAATGATTTCTTAACTAAAGAAATATAAAAGTTAAATAAAATAGGTATTAGCCAAGGCTGTCTTCTGATCGTGTTGATTGTGTGATTGTGTTTCTTGATCGTGTGTCCACGATCAAGAAACGGTTGATAACTTTTTACTACCGTTTGTAAAAAAAAAAACTTTTCATATCCGAACACAAGATACAACCAAGACAAACATACAATTGTATGTATGAATTTTATGTTACTAGGTACTATTAGTATTATTTCTGATATTTCTATACATAGATTAAGGGTTACCTCTCCATCTCCTTTCCATCAGTACATCCAAAGGTTGTTTTGTTACAGATTTCCTTGTACGATAATATCGGCTACTATACGCTTGTTTTTATACTTGTTTGTACTGTTGTTTTATGAGTAATACAATAAAGAATACTTATTAAAAACAAATAACTTATCATTAAGTTAAACAAACATGGTAACGAAACAATCGTAAAACTAACGCGGCTCTTTTCACAAAATAAAAAAGTATATTCACCAAACTTAAGAAACGATGCTGTCAAAGCGTATCCCGTTCCATTTTCGTCCCGAATTCCCGTCACTCGCCATTGAAATAAGTGGATACTCTTCCCTTTTATCTTACACCAGTTCGTTTTTAATAATATCCCAATTTCGGAAAATATTTTCGACAAAGCGCTTCGGTCCTTAGAGCTTCAGCATTCAATGGTTGCTAGGAGACGGCACGGACAACTGGGTTCTTTCATTTACCCCTTGATGAAGATTTGTTTAACTATACCGCAAAATGTATCAGTTACTAACGCTGTATTTTAATGAGGATAATTGGCGAAAATGTGTCTGTGTTCGTTAGTTAAAACACGTGAAAGATGAAAGCAAAAACAATTTTATATGAAAGTAATGATACACGTCACAAGTTTCTTGAGAATAAACTGCAAAAACTTATTTGAAACAATTACAGATCTTGCAGTAAATATTAATATGTAATTGTGCTAGTTTGAAGTTTGTTTTGGTTAGTTTATACTAACTCAAGTTCGAGTCTCTAATTCTGGCTAAGACGAAAGTTTGTATGCATGTCTTAACGCATAAAGGATTTGGATGAAATAAGAATAAAGGACACGAGAATAAAAGGTGCGATAAGTACTTTTTATCTCGAAAGTAAGTTCCTTTGGTAAGTTATTTTTTTTATTTCCACGAGTCCAAAAGCTGGCAAAAATAAAGTTTAGTAAAAATTTAGACGTTTAAAAATATTAATCTCAAAATCTTCTTTATTACATATTTTTACATTGGATGTAGCATGTACAAATATGTATTATAGATACAATATGATACAAATATAATGTATTATAGATACAATATGATACAAATATATGTATTATAGATGCAATGTGATACAAATTTATGTATTATAGATACAATATGATACAAATATATGTATTATAGATACAATGTGATACGAATCAATACATGTCTATATTGATTTGTATCATCATCATCTTCTTCCTGCCCTTGTCTTTGGTTATTTCGGGTCGGCGCAGCACGTTTTTTTTCTTCCATTCTATCCTGTCACCCGTCATGCTATCACTATTAATATTATTATTATCACTGCCCATTTTGATTTGTATGAAACTGAATATTGCTTCCTTCAGCAGAAAAGCGCAGATTATGCATAATTTAACAGATTTAGCTAACTTTATAGTAAAAGCTAAAGACGAGAGATTGCAGGAGCCTTCAAAATGGAAGCTTAACGGTTTGAGAGGCCTGGCACAAGTCACAGGCGATCGGAAGTTTCTGGGATTTCATATTCACACATTTACGATATCTGCAGAAGAACCAAGGTTACTAACATAGCCAGAAGATTCGTCAAACTTAAGTAGTAGTAGGTAGGACACATTACCCGCAGAACAGGTGGTCGATGGGGCCGAAAGGTTCTGGAGTGGCAACTGCGTACAGAAAGATGTAGCGTTGGAGGGACCACAAGGTGAATCGATTGACTGGTGAGGATCGCGGGAATTCGATGGATGACCGTTTCTTGTGGCGACGCTTAGGGGAGGCCTATGTTATCTCCAACACGTGTAAGTCTTTCGGCTGAAATGATGATGATGATTCACACATTTCAATCTCCTTAGTGTTTACTATTTACAGGCATTATTTAAATAAATAGGATATATTTAAATAAATAGGTAGGTACTTGAGTCTTTTAGTTTAACAGGTATTTTACAAAAGCTGTATTGTAAGTTCAGATCTCGAACACAAACTTGCTTATCCAAAAATTGATCGTATTGAATACTGTATAATATGTTACATTATCAAAATAATAAAAGTTAAAAAAATAATTAGGTACTAAATTAAAATAGTTAAGTACGTCAGTAGTGACCAACCTTTTCATGACCACTTTGTATTTTTATCAACAGCAGGGGCCAAAACTCCAAAAGAAAATTTTAATTTAAAATTGGTAGCATACCTATGTATGTATCCTTAAGGTTATAAATAACTAGCACTGTCATAGAAAACAAAGTATTTTTGATGTTGATTTAACTTGGACAGGTTAAACTTTTAATATTTCGCGGATCATTAATTAGTTTACGGACCATATTTTATCACTCACGGTTCAATTCAATTCAATTATTTATAGCTGTATCATAAGATTTAAAAAATAGTTAAATAAGTGCACATGAACCCTGTCGAGGACAGCAATTTCATAGAGGTAAATAGATAGAATTACAATTATTAGGGAACAACGTTAAAACTTACAGAAAAAAAATAGAAAAATAAATCGGATGTACAAATCAAACAAAATAAAAAGTCAATAGTATAGTAGATAAAAGTTATAAATCAACTTGAGAACCCCTGAAATTAAAAGAACTACATGTACTTGTTAGAGGTTAGAAACAGTGTTTTTTGTTCTGTTGGTTTTGGAAGAGGGAAGTGATTAACATTATTAATTAATTTTGTCTGGTTTATGAGGAAATAACAAGATGTATGTACCGACATAATTATTTCAAATATTAATTAGCTACGAGTATTTATAAAGTAACTACATACGTGCAATCAAATAACCAGTCCTCAGATATAGTTGAAGTATACCTTGAAACTGATAGATGAATATGAATGTAACATAATTGAATTCATAGGTATTAAATACCTAAACAATACTTATTTTCGTGAAAAATTCAACTTTAACAAACGATCTACTTTGTTGACTGTACATACATACACGTATGAAAAACACGTATGTATGTAGGACGTAAGTATTAGTGGCCAGATCGTAAAATTGATCACTTCATGATATGGCCAACTAATACTGGCCAGATCATTTAAATGTTGACTTTTGATGATATATCAATCCTTGTTTGGCCTTAACATTGATGTAGGATTTCAATGATAATAAAAGGTCTAAAGAAAATAAGCCAAACGAGTATTAACATACGTTTAAAACGATCTGGCCAGTTTGACTTGGCCATATCTGGCCATGACATATACACAAAAACTATACAGATACACTGCGTCGAAGTATAAAACCCACATTGCTGTTTCTGGACACGACTTGATAGCCACGTTGATTTTAGGTTTCGTTTGACTTGCTACTTCGTTTAATTTTCAGCTTAATTCCTATTACTATAGCGACTAGAATTATTTTTTCTTCATTAGTATTAATATTAACTACATTAATGTCTATTTTTTCCTCAATTGTTATAATATTGATTTCGCCTTATTTCCAGTTGTCTGGCAAATCGTTATCTCCTATCACTTGTACCATACGGGTAGTAGTGAGTACCCTGAACGGGTAATATTTTAAACTTGATAACTAACAGGCAGTACAACCAATTAGCAGGCGCTATTAAGCAGTTTACTTGCTTCATTTTCTATGGACAGATTAAAATACCATGATGAACTTTTAATTGGTAGAGTTGTATTTATATTTTAGTTTAATATTACTTGTTATTTTATTTACAGTATCATCTGCTAGAATTCTGAATGATTACTTAGAATTTTGTATTTTTTTAAATTAATAAAATATTTCTAGACACGTTTATAAAAATGTACAAAACCATAAAAATACTTAATACAAAACAATGGTATTAAAACATCAATATAATGAGAAAAAGTGATCAAAATTTACAAAAAGAAATTGTAAACAAAATAGAAAAACAAAAAAAGCAAAAAGTGTTTCTAGCAGAGCGTGGTTTCGATCCACGGACCTCTGGGTTATGGGCCCAGCACGCTTCCACTGCGCCACTCTGCTCTTGTTACATCGTGTCGAAATTAGCGTTCGCTAGCCGCTACTGATATCTCGACTGCGCATGCGGGTGACGTCACGTTACGACGCGTTTATTGCGTCAGCTGACAAGCGATAATGAACTTTACAGCATATCGATTTAGAACGTTTATTATTAGAACACGTTCCGCAATACTAATACTATTATTGTGTGTACCTTTTTATTCTATTTTTAGTCGACACTAGTGTAGGAAAAAACGCAAGTTTTTGCTGTTTCCTTTGTCAGTACGCGTACGTAGGTAAGCATTTTTTACACGTGTTATTTTAAGATATTTTTTATGGCGCGTTTTGTCGTTTGCAACTATTAATGTACTTGCAAGCTTATCAGTTTGGGCTCAACCTTTAGAATTGATAAATGTTTGTTTAATCATAAAGCAATGCATAAAGTAGGCAGGTACAATAAAAAAAATATTAAATTACCGACGAATTTCATTCAATTAAGTACCAAATGTTCACACACATTGACATTTTTATTAAACTGCAGACACCTATCTTAATTTCATACTGGACAAAACCTGGACTTAAGTCATGTAGGTAAAATACTTTAGTCGTTTACTTTTTATTCAGTAAGTATTTTGGCGGCTCATACGTCATAGGTACGTTCATTGTCATCATCATCATTTCAGCCGACAGACGACCACTGTCGGACATAGGCCTCCCCCAGGTGTACGTTACGTGTTTTATATTTAATTACGAATTATTATTGAATTTGCCGTCGAGGCTAGCCTAGGAAGAGGAGGCGGGATGATCAAGTAGCCCGATCCACGTAATGAAATCCGTAACGATATCGTAGCGATTTAGTCGTTTAGACCATTTCCGTATATACATCCATCCATCGAGTTTGAACGACACCGATTTTATAGTCGTTTGAAATTCGTCGATTAAAAATACATCTGTATTACATTATCCTGGTAGAATACTTAATAATGTTACTGGAAATAAGTTGATAGATCGTGAATACCGCTTTTGGATAGGACTTCGATCGAACGACTATAAAACTTCAACGATATTTGGCTTGTTTGATTTTTCGTAATTCAGGCTACTGGACGCGTACCACGAAGAATGCGGCGCGGGATAAGAATGTCTGGAAGGACTTGGGATGTTTTGCCCAGAAGTGTGACTACTAAAAATATTGACAGACTGGCGTTTGAATAATTGCTTATCTCTGATTGTTGTCAGCGCGATGGTTGTGATTGACGATGGAGCACCTTTGCCTAGAAATAACATATTCACTCATCATCATCATTTCAGCCGGTAGACGTCGACTGTTGGATATAGGCCTTCCCCAAGTGTCGCCACGATGATCGATCCTGTGCATATCGCATCCATCGGATTCCCGCAACCTTCGCCAGGTCTTCGGTCCATCTTGTAGGAGGCCTTTCGACACTGAGTCTTCCGGTACGCGGTCGCCATTCCAGAATCTTTCGGCCCGAACGGCCATCTGTTCTGCGAGCTATGTGCCCTGCCCATTGTCACTTGAGTTTGGCGATTCTTCGTGCTATGTCGGCAAACTTGGTTCTCCTGCCGATATCCTCATTTCTGAGATAACTTTTCAGTCTTGACTCCTAAAAACGTTGATTTCTTTTCCAATTAATAAAAATGCTTTTATTTCACATGGGTAGGTTTATGTCAAATAAAAATATTTTGAATGTTGTTTTTCATAAAAAAAACGTCAGAAGTTAGTGCACGGTTCTAATAACACTTAAATAATAAAGAAATAGTGTTAAAATCATCTTTTTAGGGTTCCGTAACCAAAGGGTTAAAACGGGACCCTATTACTAAGACTTCGCTGTCTGTCCAAACTAACAAGCTATTGCAAGATAGCGTTTTAACCAAGGTGAACTTGGGTTGTGTGTGTTGGTTTGTGTTGCGCCTACATGTAACCCACGCGCCAACACATTCGGTGGTTGGAAAAACGCTCCTTCCAACCAAGGACGTCGAAGGTCATGGTTTACAACTGTTGTCAAAACTAGTAAGGTCACCTTAGTTGGGACGTTGGTTAGCAAACATGTGGCCACCCCTTTATGTGTATTTCTTTACATCAAAGGTAATCAAAATACAGAGTTATTCGTAAAACATTGGCAACTTCTCAGGACTATGTTACTAACATCATAAACAACAACTTTTGCCCTATGACTTTTAAAAATTTATCATGTTTTAAGTTCATCAGATTTTCATACAAAAATAAAAATATTGAAAAAGAACGTTCTAAATATTACGAAGTCTATGCGAAGCAAGTAATAGTACAATAGTGGAGGGAAGCGGGGTTCGGGCAGCGGGGGTGCTTGATGCGCTGGCACCACGTCATACAGACGTAGGTAAGTATAGCAAGATACAGAGTTGAAATGTGTTAGATAGAACAACGAAATCTTGAAGGTTTGTTTTAGGTAAATGAATTGCGTTTTGTAAACAGTCATAGAACAAAAGAAACAAAACAAACAAACACGCACGACACACACCCTCACACTTCATACATACTTACACTAAACATATAAGACGTACGTACAAACGCACATACTTACACTATCCATTAGATGGCAAACTTTCATTATAATTATAAGTTTCAATTAAAGAAGAAAAGAAGAATAAAACGTGTTTATTTGGCACATAATGAACAAAACAAGTATTGAAACATAAATAAAATATAAAACTTAAAACAAAATAAAAAAATTAATAAAATAAAAACATACAGCAACATTGTGTCTCACGGTAGTGCCAAATAGGTTCAGTTCAGCATACTGTGAGACAACTGTAGCAGTTGCCTGAAGCTGGTTTTTTTTTTTTATCTGTTGTAAACTAGTACTTGACTGCGATCCCGCCTGATGGTAAGCAGTGATGCAATCGTTGATGGTGAGGCGCACTAGTTTATTAAGGGCCTTAGGCAGTCTCTCTGTATTTCTAAATAACTGAATAAATGGGATATTAGGCCGGCAAACTTTAATACAGGTTACTGTGTAACCTAGCTAGGACGCCAGGACACCTTCCTTGTACTTTTAAATCTATAATATAAAAATGAATCGCAAAATGTGTTGGTAAGCGCATAACTCAACAACGCCTGGACCGACTTCGCTAATTTTTTTTTTGTTGTGTTCGTTATTATAAGGAGAAGGTTCTTATGGAAAAAAAATGAAAATTAGGGTAGTGTAGGGTAGAGTAGGGTATAGTAGGGTAGAATAGGTTAGAGTAGGGTAGAGTAGGGTATAGTAGGCTGTAGTAGGGAAGAGCGGGAGCGAAGCCGCGCGGACAAAAGCTAGTTGGTCATAAAAAAATGTTGTTAATGATACTAATAATACAGTTCTGCGAGGCTGTTAGTGTTTAACAAATAACCCTGTGTATTCTACACTCTAATCCAGCATTGCTAAGTCAACACCTCAATAAACACACATACCTAGCTCAGCGCATATACCCCGTGTCGGACACAGCCGTAAACACAAACAGAGCAAGTGAGGGTTAAGTAGAGAGCGTGACATGTCGTTTTGTTGTCGTGCCGGACACAGCTACCGTCATTTTTAACGGGTTAGGTCCGCTTATGTGAGATGTAGCCATGAATTTGGGGATTTTGTGGTTTTTTGTAACGGAACTTTTTTCCTTGTTTTTTTTTATGAATTGTATAATATTTTAAACTAGCTCTTGCCCGTGGCTTCGGTCTTGTCATATTTGGGGTTTTTTTTTTTGGTGGGTAAAATTATCCAAATGACATCCCCCGCCTTTGGGCGGAGCGGGAGATAGTGTCAGACTCTTACTGCCTAAAAAACCCACTTCGTTCTTTCTTGCCTTTCATACCGGAGCCTCCTTTTCGGAAGAACACTGGCCCCAGATTTGGGGTAGGTAACACAAATCTATTTCTCACTATCCAAAAATTACGGACTTCCTTAAAGACGTATAGTCTTCGATCCCTTTTTTAAACTGTTACTATAAAGTACAGACAAATTATTTATTTAAGGTTTATATACAACGGTGATACTTAAGCGGACTTTATCATCAGCCTTTTTAATGTTCCCACTGCTAGGACTCAGGCCTCCTCTCTAGGAGAGGCAATCCACTACGCGGGCCTAGTGTCTTCGAATTTTTGATTCTAGGACATGACGGTTTCCTCACGAAGTTTTCCTTTACCGTTTTGAGAGCAGTGGTGAAATTGGCGCCTGGCTGGGTTCGAACCCGCGACCTACAACTCGAAAGTCGGGATCATTACACTCGGCCGCCATAGACGGACATAATGTAAAACATTCTCTACTAGTCAACCTAGGGTTAAAATTACGATGGTACGCAACTCTTCGAGTGCGTCAGACTTGCACTTACCGAGTTCCATATTACACAATATACTTTTTTCCCACCCTAAAGTACCACTCTTGGTTCCTTATACCAAACCGCCATCCTCACACCATAGGATGCATGCATCAAAGTAATGTATCCAAAATTAAAGTGGCCCCCCAATTTCCGGCCAAAAATAACAACACCTGTCCCATAAGCGCCCTCTGGCGGGTAATGGCGTGAAGATTTATCTTCAGCTACATGGAATTTTAATGTCGTGTGTTCGCAGAAGGACATGAGAAGAAATGGGACTGTAATGGGTTTCTGTGGTTCGTTTCATTAGGTTTTTTTTTTCTGATGGAAGTTTGGGCTACCAGGGAGGCATGATGACAGTTTTGATTTTCCCTTATTTTTTTATATATTCTCATTATCACCTACATAAAATATAAAATGGAGACGATAATTAATGAAAACCTGGTAATAATAATAATTAAAAACCCATTTTTAACCAACTCTCAGATCACGAAAACAAAATGAGCTGTTTAGTGCACAAGTTTATAACGTGTAATGTATTGTTACTATTTTGGTGTACAGTAAAGTTTATGCTATTCTAATTATCTAAGGGGAAATATTTTTGTAGTTGTATATTAAATAAAACAACAAATTAAAACACTACCAATACTGTGGCCATCTAGAATAGCTTAACTTTTACTAGATAGTGGTTTTCATAAACAAACTATCTTTCGCACTCCCTTTTATAACAAAAAAAAAAGTAAGAAGAAAAAACAGTCTTGCATCTTTATTAATCATCAAAACTATTTTATTTGAGCTTTGTACTAACCATAGCTATAGGCTAACCATTTCCATAGTAGGTACCTCTATTATACGATAAAAGAAAATATGCACACTTGGTCCATTTTTTCAGCACAAAACGACGAAACTAAAAGTAATTTTAAAAGCTTATAGATCTTACACAGAATGTCAAACATGTGCAATGCTAATAGAAACAAATAAAACATAGGTATCCACTGTAATAACACTGCATAATAATTTTCCCTCAAATACACGTACATAACTAACACTCCATCCATTCAGTAGAAAATAATCCGCAGAATTTCCAAACGTAAAAGCAATTCAACGTAATGCAACAGAATTATTAATTTTAGTGTCCGTCATGTCCACCTCTATGACCAAAACAACGGAGAATGGAGTGAATCATAAACCTTTTAAGTTGAACAAAGACAGAAAGAGACAAAGCGAATTGTGCGACCAATACCTATAAGCCAATTTCCGTACTTAAAAATAGTCTAATTTAAGTGATCCTTGATTTTGACATGACGACTTACAATGTTTAAAACTTGTTATGACATCATAATTTCAGCCGAAAGACGTCTACTGTTGGACATAGACCTCCCCCCAAGCATCGCAACAGTGACCGGTCCTGTGCGATTTGCATCAATTAGATACCGCAACCTAAACTAGGTCATCGGTTCACTTAGTGGTAGGCTTTCCAACGCTATAATAATAAAAAGTCTTCCGGTATGTGGTCACCATTCCTGAACCTTTCGGCTCCGTCGCGTGTACTAACTTATTCTATGAGCAAAGTATAGCACACTGCCACTTAAGTTTACGATTCATCTGGTCCTATCAGTGGTTATCATCTTCAGGTCCTTGGTTCTCCTACGGATATCTTAATTCCTGATTTAATCACGTATGGAAACTGCAAACCGTCAATATGTAAGGAAAAAATGTTTTTCCATTAAGAATAAGGAAATTTACATGTTAACTATTTTTTCATATTCACTATATCTATGCAAAATTAAAAAGTATGAATTGTATCAACATTAGTTCTACTGTGCACACGATTGCTTCATTCCTCAAAGCTCAGTCCATTCTCTATGTCCATGTGTCCACCGTTATAACCACTATACTGCATACCCACTGAACCCGCAGTAATGCCCAACAGAATATGACCAATGCGCAACATAGATGGGTACATTCGACATCCTGTCATTTCCACTTCATTTCTTATGTCATTCCCAGCTATGACTATCATAGACCACCTTAATTTGATCCCCCTATTTCCTTTCTCTAACTAAATTATCTCTTGTTATGCAACGTTTATTCAGAGTAGATAGATCTGAATAGTTTGGACAGTATGGAGAAAAGACTGGGATAAATTGAACCCGATATAAGTTGAAATTGTATCGATATAACGTTAATAAAGACAAAATTAAAAAATTGCCTGCTGCGGTCTTTCCGTCTGATTATAATTTAGGTGTCTATAAGGCAAAAGTGAATAGGCTCCTAATAAACTAGTGCGCCTCACCATCAACGGTTGCATCACTGCTTACCATTAGGTGGGATCGCAATCAAGAATTCGTTTATAAAATCAATAAAAAATAAAGAGTGTGCTGAGGGATCTAGTTACACTGGTAACGGTAGTCAGCCGTTCGGAAACTCACGATAATGTAACTGAATTATGGATTTCAGATCTCGAAGTTAATTTCTTGCAGTTTGATATTTCATTACATGGTTTTTACAATGAGAAATGAAATAATGTTCAATGTTTCACGTGAAATGGATGGCATAAAATTGTAATTCGATTGAAGTATCTATTCCCGATATTTCGAGAATAGTTCTCCACTGAATATTCATGTCAAAATGATGTCTATAAATTGTCTGTCTTTTCTTTGTAGAGAAAGCATTAAATAATTCTTCCACCATCCGTCAACAATGTGGATGACACTAAAGATATGTAGTGTCAAAGTTTTGCTAGCTAAAACCCAACTGTGTTCCTTTAGTTGCCCGTCACTTTCTACTAGAGCCATGGTAACTCTTTCGAAGAATGTCGTAACGCAAAAATATTCTATCTACATTCTAAATTGCAATACCATACCACCATTGTTGCAACCACGAACAATAAACTACAATTAGCATACAACAAGGCTGCAAGCTTCCAAATTATTGAAACCTACATTGTCTTAAACACTGTAGATCATATTTGTTGCCCCCGGCTAGTCTCCCAGGACGGGGCGACCGCCAACACGTCTGTAAACAATCAATATGCTAATTAAGTTAACCAGCCCTCAGGTGGCCACTGTACCACGCGGGGCACAACTACATACAAATTTGGACATTCCGAACCATTGTATTACCAACCTGATTTAGCGCCTATTCAGGCTGGATATTGGTAAATACTGGGCCATGACTGCACGCAAATTAAGGGTAAATTCGATGACAATTCGTTGGTAAATAATGATGCCAGAAATGCTGGATTCGCGGGTGATTTTGTTTATGGTAAGTAAGTTAATGACCGTTTGCACCACTATTTGTTGAAGTAAAATTTTTAATGTCTTCCTAAACTAATCTTTTTTTTGGGGTATAAATCCTCATGGAGAATCCTCTATCAGACTTTTACTGACTAAAATCATAACCGTGTTACACTTGTCTCGGGAGCAGCGGGTGCTGCCCCAGACCAGTGGTAACTACCTAACCTAACATTCCACAAGACTGTTGGCGCTATCCGAATTGCTCCAAGTCTTTCTTTGACCTAAAAGTACTACGTCCCATATTACTTGGGGTCGGCGCAACACATTTTTTCTTCCATTCTGTCCTGTCTCCCATCACACTATCACTAACGCATCACTTCACTTCTTTCATATCACTCCTACTACGTCTTGTTACTTAACAGTTTGATTGCTTTCAAACAAGCTAAGTGTCGATTTATCAATAATAGAACCATGCTTTTAACTTTAGTACACTTTCTCAAAAACGCAAAACATAAAAACTTCGCTAACTTCCAACAAAAAGGTATCATCAACGGCCACGGTTCATTTCACAATACTGCTAACAGCGTTACTGGAATGCACAAAAATCATAAAACTTTATATCCTGTGCGGTCGTTCCACGCACGCATCGCACCAATATTTTTTTTTATTTCTATTTCACGCACATGGCGGCCATTTTAAATCCAAATGTAATTGAGAGTTATGTAAATGCGGCCCGGTCAGTCTGTTTACCATTTGCGCAAAATTTCGGGATTTGGTATTTTGTGAAAAGGGAATAAATAGACGATCGGTAGCAGACGAAATGTGGGTTTAAGATTGGTATTCGGAAGATGAAATTGGATGAATTTGTCTAAAATATTGGTTTTGTAGGTCTTTTTTTTATATCCTACACAGTATTGTGAAAAACGATCAAAAGAACTCCTATTTTTACAATGTCTTAGTTTGCAGTGAAATATGTTGTACTTACTAAGTAATTTGGTAGTATTCACAGTTTTAAGAAATATACTATCACTGGTTCTGCCCTACAACATAATTTTTATTGCCACTCAGAACAAAAATAATTTTAAGATACATTTTCTTATACCTACCCTACCAATTTACACCCTATTTTTTAAATGCCCCTTCCTTATTATTGTTTTTCTCCAACATATTCCGACCGAGAAAATAATATTTTCCCCATGATCCCATTGTCCCGATCAATTTTTCCCTGAACACTCCAGTTAAGTTGGCGCCATTATCTCGTCACTGGCGTTTTAAGCGCCATCTATAACAAGTTGCTCTAATGGAGGTGTCATGTTACCTTCTCGAATAATGTCGTCCCACTTAGGAACTTGATGTTCAAGGTCTTTGTAGTAAATAATACTTTTATGGAGAAAATTTAAATATTGGGATGGGCCTTTTTCGGCCTACTTGCAGCTTATTAGTGGGGCAAATGATTTAGTGGACTGCCTGTTGTTAACATCGCAGAGTTCATCATTACCACCATTATCATTTCAGCGGACAGACGTCCACTGTTGGACATACAATTTTAGCGACATTTACGACACACAGGAGCAAAAAACTACAAAATCCTACGGTATTTAAGTAGTCCGCACGATTAGAACATTACATCAACCCGAAGTTAACTACTGGACAGTAGCCCTGATCAGACATAACATTTGTCTGGTCGGAAGATTTTCCCCTTTCAACGCAGGTTTACGGGATTTTACAGACACTCAGTTCCGCACACCACATAAACTTACTCGCATCCGTCGGATTCCCCGACCGTCACTAGGTTATCAGTTTACACTGTAAGAAGCCTACCGACGCTGCGTCTTCTAGTAGGTACGCAGTGGCTATTCCAGAGATTTTCCTCCCTATTGACCCTCCGTGTTGCGAGCTACCATCCGTTGCTGAAAAAGTAATGCTTTTTAGAACACAAAGTGCAACAGTTGGGTTTTAGTCAGTAAAGTCTGACTCACCCACTCCCTTCACCCTAGAGCGGGAGAAGATATTTGTTGATTTCACACCTCAAAAAGCAAAGAATCACAAAGTTGTAAAGATATAATTATATTCTTTTCACATTTGATAAAGTCAAGTTCATTTCCAACCAGTCCTAAAGCGCAGACATACTCAAAAGAAAAAAAACGACACTCCTTTTTTTAAACACCCATGACCAGACCCCATGTATGCACCTTTTCAGACTAATCCACATGCAACAAAACTTCACGTCCACACAAAATAAATCATTCATTAATTACTAACTAGTACAGGTTTTATTCAGAAGGTGATATATGGGGGAGGTGTTATCACCTAGCCCGCTAATTGCGTTTCTACTGTTGAGTTATTGCCCATCGTGGGGCAGCCCAGACGCAATAACCACAGAATGGGCACATGTATTATCCAGAAGGTTATGGTTGCCTGGTACCCAAATGAAACCGACGGTCCTTCTTTTCGTTTGATTAAGTATTTTTCAATTTTACTGCTGATAGACAGGTGAATTGTTTGAGAAATGACATGGAAAGTTTAGCGACAGTCTGATGGTTCGATAAAAGAAAAAAAAAGCGAAGAGAGACAGCAAGATGTCATCATCCTTCTCTCTCTCTTCGTTTTTTGATAGCATTTCAGCCAAAGCAGCAGTCATCTGCTAGTTTTCGAGTTAACACAGCACTCGTAGAAGTTCTTGAAAGATTCTGATATATCCTTGTTGCTGCAATCCTTCGTCAATACCTTAAATATGTAGATCGATTGTATAGATCAATTTAGTTACATTGGTTATTAGAATACAAATCTCATTTAATTGGCAACACGTTACAAGTACAAATGGAAACGATCTTTTACTAAAAGATCGTTTCCATTTGTAGAGAAACGATCTTTTACTAAAAGATCGTTTCCATTTGTACTTGAAAAACTTAAATTTAAATAAAATTTGTTCAGTGTTCGACGATTTTCTTTACTTTTTAACCTTTCAATCGTGGACATTACAGACACAATAGATAGACAATAGGTGCGCGAACGCCGGGTTCGCTTGGGGTTTAATGAATTAAAGGTTGGAATACGTCATTTCAATAAATTATCGTTGCACTGAGTTAGCCTTTTGTACTATTCTTTCCTCCGTGCAATAATCGTCGAGGCGTCGAGACGCACCAATGGTTTATTCAAAACTATTTTAATGTGAAAACAGTACAATCAGCGCATGTTCGATTGAGTACATCATGCTCGTTTTTGGAGCTACGTGATGTAAAAACTTTTAATGAGTAGCGGTCTGTTGCAGACTGTACTTTTGTTTTTTTTTTTTAACGGGATACGAATCGAATGAATGGTTAACGAATTTCGGAAGCCAATCGAGGAATTTTGAGATTGCGGCACTTTATTTTGTTTCGTCATTACATATTCTGTAAGTAATCAAAGAATAATTGGATGGAGTTGGTTGAAGTAGGAAAATGTAACTTTCATCATTTGGTAAAAAAGGAATGAAAAACCTGTACTAATTGTAAAGTAAAAAGTGAAGGTCTGCGGTATTGTTCGAAGGAGCAACCGTTGACCTAGAACACAAGTGGCAACTGAAGGAACAAATGTGAACTTTAGTCAGTAAAAGTCAGACACTTCTTTAAGTTCTACCCAGAGTGGAGAGACTATGTGAAGATTTCTCTTAAAAAAAAAGTGAAGGAAATATTGTTAATAATGATTAAAAGAAGAAAGTACAAGCAAAGCATATAATATAAATGTAGTCATCAACTGAGTAGATTTCTAAATATCAATATTTTTTTTTTATTTAAAACAAGAAATTTATTTCAGGACAACATACAGTGTGTAAAAACTTTATGTAAAATTTTAGATTTACTGTTTTATTTTACATATAATTTTTGCCCACACATTATAGGTACATCTGATTAAAAGTGATACAACACAATAATAAAATAACAATAATATAAAATAGAATATTATATATAAATAATAATAGCTGAACGTACAGAAAGCAAAAAGCTTAACAATAGGTCAAATAATAAAAAGAAAAACAGGTACTGACAAACAAATCCTCTTCCTACTCTATAATATACTTTTGAACAATAACTAATCCAAATCTCCCACAAACTGCCTATTATCTAACAATACACAGTTTTAGTGGTCGGAGAGACTTCACAAACTACCCTCAGAGCCAAAAACTTTTCAATGGAAATCAGGTGGGAATGTGCGACCGAATAAAATATTTTACGAATGTCGAATCGAAACTAGAGAACCACGGTCAGCAGTTTTGTGAAACAAGAATTTAGGAACGGAAATGTTGGAATGTAACATTAAACAGAAGTGTAGATGAAAACGGAAGTGTGCTTATACGTATCGTATAATTTGATATTTAAAAAATGCATCATATTAACGAGGCGTGGTAAAAAAATGCGCGATATTAAAAAAAAGCAGTATATTAAAAAACGCGGCATATTAAAAAATGTTCTATATTAAAAAAAAGCTGGTATATTAAAAAAATGCACCACATTAAAAAATATGCGCAATATTGTATATTCGTGACTGCAGTGAAACGATAGTTCGTTAGTACGTATTTAAGTCATTTCTGTGCAATTTTATAAGATCCAATCTTTTTCAATCTATATATAAAACCAGCATACCGCGGTTGGTCCATACAATTTCCTTTACAAGTTTAATACCACTTCGAATTGTACCATTGGCTTAGGTAGATGACCAAGGGGCCCTGGGGCAACAACAAACTGGGGCCCCCTAAATTGTTTAGGCTATATCAATATATTTAAAAAACTTATATATACCACTTTAAAAATACAACGTTACTTTATGTTTTACATAAATCACAAGTTATAAGAAGATTTATCATTAACATGCACACTCAATGAAATGGATCATGGTTAATATGATCGCCAACGTCACACTTTAATTTACTGCACTGGTTGTGTTGTGTGTCTGATTCACTATCACTATCAACAGAAATATTTTTCGTTATTTCAATAAGCCAGGTTTTGGGGGGCCCCGAGCTTGAAGGCCCCGGGGCACTGTAGTAGCTACGCCACTGATTTTTACCAATTTTTAATCTGAATCGAATAAGGCTTGAATTTTGTCTTGAGTCTGCATTTGTACCTTTATGTTGCATGAAGTTTTAATAAAAAAATAAATTATAGAACTACAAATTACTGAGATATTTTACCACCACTTCAGCCGATATACGCCTATTGTTGGAGATAGGCCTCCCCCAAGCGTCGCCACAACGAACGTTCCTGTGCGACTCGCAAATATTTTACTTTCTAGCAATACATACAGCGTCTACTAATCCTCTAGCACAACCGTTAAACAGCTAGTACACATAAACACATAAAACGGCGATATTTCCTGCCGCATGCACTAGTACAGCGTACACTGGCTGCACGATAAAGGTGCGCACCCAAATTGCAGTTTTATCGCGCGTCGCGATCTATGCGCGGTGCAGTGATCTATTGTGCTGTTTGTACTTTAGGTTGTAGGTAGGAGACTGCTGTTGATTCGCTTTGGGATATCGTATTAGTTTTATTATACAGGGTGTGAGGGACAGCCCTCCACAAACTTTAAGGGTTTGCTCAGTAGACAAAACTGAATAAACTTCATAAAGACTTTTTTACAGGAAGCGAAAATAAAAATCACTCTCATCATACACAATTAAAAACTTGATTGGACAGTTTGTATGGAGATGCCGTTTTTTTTTTTGTTTCCTGAAATAAAGACTAGTGGCCTTTCCATACTTTTTCAGTTTTATCTACTGAGCAAACCCTTAAAGTTTGTGGAGGGCTGTCCCTTACACCCTGTATGCAACCAAAACACGTGTCTAATATTTTTATATAAAGAATCTATGTACAAAGTTTCGTAACTGTATCATGAAATCTAAGCTTAAGATTCTAAGCTTGTTATGTTACTTGGTTGTCCACACAAATTCATAGTCACCGAGTCATCTGAGCAACTGAGGGGTTGTTTTGCTCCCGCACCAAGCTGTGAGCTGGCACCTAATGCCCGGTACGCCCTGCCGTGACCTGCGTTATACTTAATGTCGGTGGTGTCCAACTTTTAAAATATTTTTTTTAAATGATACCTACCAATATTTGTCTTTGCATCACCCAAAAATTGGCTGGAAGAAAATGCTGCTTCTGTACAATTGTGTATGTGAAGTTAGTGTCTAATGTAAATAAACAAACCGTACGCCATGTGAATGTAGAAACACATAAATTGGAAAAAAAAAACCGGCCAAGAGCGTGTCGGGCCACGCTCAGTGTAGGGTTCCGTAGTTTCCCGTCCGTCACAATAAGTGTACTCACTAATGAGTTTAAAAAAATGCTTGCATATAAGATACTACAAACTTAGTCCATAAATTATTTTGTAGAACCTTTTCGTCTTCTTTGTACAAAAACTGTTCTTTCCATCAAGTTCAAAATAATTTTCCTAGAAAGTCCTTATAAAGTTCTACTTGTCAGATTTTTTTCATATTTTCTAAACTTATGGTCCAAAAGTTAGAGGGGGACACACATTGTTTTTTTGTTTTTTTTTGCGATTATTTCCGAAATTATTGACATTATCAAAAAATGATTTTAGTAAACCCCTATTCATTTTTAAATACCTATCCAACAACATATCATACGTTAGGGTTGAAATTAAAAAAAAAGTCACTTCCTACTTTACATATAGGGGGGCTACCCTAATAAAACATTTTATTTCCAATTTTATTTTACCACTTTGTCGGCGTGATTGATATACATGTACCAAATTTCAGCTCTTTTTTAGTCAGTAAGAGTCTGACACTATCTCCCGCTCCGCCCAAGAGCGGGGGTTGTCATAAGATGATTTTTCCCATCGAAAAAAAAAAAAAAAAAAAAAAGCTTTCTAGTGCTAACGGTCCCAGAGATTAAGAGATTAAGCGAGGACGGACAGACAGACAGACAGACATGGCGAAACTATAAGGGTTCCTAGTTTACTACGGAACCCTAAAAATAGGGCTGTTCGTACTAACCAACTACTTAACAGCAATATCGTCATGATACTTTATAACCCGAGGATGTCCCCTTGGAATATATTTTTACTATTTTCTAGAACTGGTTGGGTGGTAGACAACCAAACATTTAACAAAAACCAGCGGTTGATAAGACTTGATTACTTATCTCTACAAAAAAAAATCTAATAGTATTAAACTTTCAACGATCCATGCTATCAGAAACTAACCGCGTTAACCAGAAAAATAACACAGCCAACATAAGAAACGACAAAATATACTCCAATAATTCAAGTAAAAAGAAAAACTGATTACGACAGATAAGGCAGTAGTTACAAAGTCCTTGACATTTTGTTCGTAGTATTAACGAACATAAACAAGCTCACGACTACAGCTTAGGCTAAATTATTTCCTACCAACAAACACTGGCATAATATTCAAATGACCGCTAAACTAGTCAGATTGTACGACTTACCTCCCTCGAAATATGCTGAAACTGAATTGTTTCAATATGAAATTGAATAAAATTGTTGTTAGTAAGGGTTCTACGGAGTGGGTTGCTGGAAGATATTGTTTGAGCTTATTAACGGAATGGTAGAAAGATTTATAGAAATAACTTGTTATTAAATGCTTTAAGCTAGAACTACATTAGACCGACGCACACGTGTAACACGCCTGATTTGTACGGAGAACGTCGTCGCGTGGCGTGGATCTAGTGTAGCTCTACAAGTTTAGTTTCCATATAAGATGTATGGAGACCGACGCGCCCAGATCGGCGTGTGTGGCACACGTGTGCGCAGTGTAGTTCTAGCATTATGCACACAAAAGTATGTACAGAGAACTTAATGTGTTGCATTTATTACAAGCCAAGCCAATATTATTTTTTGCACTGTCTTTCAAAGATTTGCTTACATTCTTCAGTGTAATTTTATGAGGATTATAGTAAGTTGTCGTAATTTATGTCAGGAAATCACTTCGACATGACAAAAATACATTCTGATTTATACAGCGTGGCAGTTTATTTCTTACTAGCTTTGCCCGTGACTTCGCCTGCGAACATAAAATATATCACTCAAGCAGCTAGCAAGCCTGTCACTCAAGAATAAAGCAGCTTTCTATCGGTGAAAAAATTTTAGCAATCGGACCAGTACTTCCAGAGATTACCTCCTACAAACAAAAAAAAAACAAACTTTACCTCTATTATATTAGTGTAGATAGGTCTATAAGTAAAGACGAGTTAGTAGATTTTTTTTTACCAAGACAATAACTTTTGGCAGCACGTCAGTAAGGTCACGCATGTATTTTTTATTTTATTTTAAATGGCTCATTCTTCAATATAGGATCGCCATCCCTATCCTACAGTTTTGGGTGCCTATTAGGGCGACGTTTATACCCAGCAGAAGTAGCTACAGGCAGCAAGCTTAATACCAGCGACGTTCGTTCAAGCTTTCACTATAATTGGAAGTCCAGTCAACCCCTATTATCAAACAGGCGAGAGAACGTGTGTGTAGGATAGTGACTAAGGTTTGCAAGTACATACCATAGAGCATTAGAAAAGATAGAGATGCTTAACTACCTTAGAAAACTTTTTAACAAAAACATACATCATCATTATCATCATCAGCCTTTTTAATGTTCCCACTGTTGGGACTCAGGCCTCCTCTTTATAAGAGGGAATGGGCCGTAATACTCCACGCAGGCCCAGTGCGGGTTGGTGAATTTCACATGTCTTCGAATTTTTGGTTCTAGAACATGCCGGTTTCATCACAATGTTGGTGATGTAATAAATTACACAAAGTAATGCGTCTGGCTGGGTTCGAACCCGCGACCTACAACTCGTAAGTCGGGGCAATTACCACTCGGCCACCACTGCTCATAACAACCGACTTCAAAATGAGTGACCGTAGCCCTAACATGCAAAGAGTAACTGAAAGACGCAGATTGGTTTTAATCAGTAAAAGTCTGACACGCCTTCTCCGCAGTTCAGTATAACAATTCGTAGGTGAACATCTCACTTCAAAAAAAGGAAAAAAACAAAACGCATACGCACAGAACATTTTAGGAACACGTTTATTGTGCGTACAGCTAAAGAGTGGATTTTTTTCCACTGAAGTCTGTGTTTCCTAACAGCTATAACCTCAGTGTCTTTAAATCAAGAGTGAATAGGTTACTTCTAGGCAATCGTGCTCCATCGTCGATCACTTACCATCATATGAGATAGTGGTTAAGCGCTAACCTATCAATAATAAAAAAAGACGTGTGGCACTCGGGGACTGCCGCGGTAAAGCTATTGCATAGCATTTTTATCAACTTATGCAATTATAATTATTTTATTTATGCAGTATTTTTTTCCCTTGTTTTTTTTCTTTGATATTAATTGAAGTTACACTTTCACACATTGAATTGAATTTTGATTGATTGTTCACTCATTTATTTTCTTATCGGACACCACGCTCAAAAAACAAATGAGTGGGGGGTGTTAGGTTATTTTCGTTACGGAATTTCTGGATTCGGTCTCCACGCTCAAGGCCCGCGATAGAAGCTATGCAATAGCTTAAAAAAAAATGATTCAGTTGTAAGACAAAGATAGTACTTTTCGTGCTGTATAGAACCGTCTATCTCTCACACAGAAATCTTATAAGGTTTTAAGTCCTAAAACCCTAGTCCTAATACATATCTATCCCCTTCACCCACTCTATGGTAAACACCTAAACACAATCGTTAACAAATCTACAGCAAACAGTATCTAACACACACTAAGCACGATATTTGCATACGATCCCATTAGCTTCTTCACACAATGGGCCATGTCTGTTGCACTTCAATCAACTCTCCTGGATTAGATTAAGGGCATGTTACTTTGAAGAGATTCGTCTACAATAAATAGATAGTCGAAAATATAGTAATTTAGAAAAGAATCATCATGTTTTATCTTTTTTTTATAGCTATTGCATAGCTTCTATCACGGGCCTTGAGCGTGGAGACCGAATCCAGAAATTCCGTAACGAAAATAACCTAACACCCCCCACTCATTTGTTTTCTTATCGGTCACCACGCTCAAAAAGTGTAACTTCAATTAATATCAAAGAAAAAAAAAACTGCATAAATAAAATAAATAAATAATTATAATTGCATAAGTTGATAAAAATGCTATGCAATAGCTTTTAAGCGGCAGTCCCCGAGTGCCACACGTCTTTTTTTTTGACGTGAGACAACAATATTATAAAAGAGGACAGAAGACTGTTTTCAGGATAAGTCCTGTTCATCATATTCGGGAGCCATCGGCCTTGATCACTATAACACGTAAACCTACGGGCCAGTATATGCTTTCTATATCAATTTTAATCTCCTACTGTAATTTTTGATTACAATGAAGTGTACATCTATTAGTCCAAGTTTCCAGGGCCACCTACGTGACGTCTACGTATTTTCTGACGAAAGAAATGTGGACGATTGAGTACTGTTAGTATGTACTAAGAACGCATGCCTATCTGCTAGCTTGCTTAGACGGCCATTTTTCATGTATCAGGTAATCAAGGTACATAAAAACAGTACTTACTTCACGTACATTCTCCAAGCTGACTTTAGGCAATATCTTTAAAATCAAATTGCTAATACTCCCAGACACATTCCGTGGGCCGTATTGCTTTACAGACGCTTTAAAGCTCCCAAAATAATGACATAACTTCACGAAAATTCTCATTCTTGATTTGTGTATTTTAAAACCTTTTAGAAAAAAATAGACCGATCCAAGGGGCCAATCAGCCCCTAAACTCAACTTACTCTTTATCTGTCTATCTTGTTCATAACCGCCTAGGTGTCTACATCTAGATACATTACCCCACCACTCCCCTTACAATATTCCCCACCACATACCACCTACATATCGTACAGAAACGCGTAAACAGCGCTCTAAAGCGATAGCTAATGCGCTGCATTATTGCACTGCAGTGGCAGCTATGCAGCCACACTTATGATAATATCTATGACTTAGCAGGAACCCCGGTTTATTGAAGCACCAAATCATGGCTTATTGGCATAGTTTATTGTTTAGTAGAGTTTATGGATATGGCTTAATTGGATTGTTTGCTTTAGTAGTGTATAGCATGATAAGGTCAATGCCCTTGAGTTGTCAGTATATTGTCAGTGATTATAATTATCTTTTTTTTATTGATATACACCACTACTTTTTAATTAGAACAAATACTTAAAGGGCTTATTAGAAAAGCCCTTGTTATTTTATAAGTAAAATCTAAATAAATAATATTCATAAACAGAAAAGTTATTAGCGTTGGTTTATGTCCCAAAATGTCACTCATTTTATGGAAATATTGTGCAGGCTATTGATTAATGAATGAATAAGTGACGATTATTAAGGAAAAACACTGCTCGCAGTATTTTATACTAGCAATCGTTATGATTGATTCTATGATGAATTTGCCTTTTCGTGGTCAATTTTAGGATTTCGGTTTTTTCTACTTTTGACTACAAAAATATGATCAGTAACAGGTACAGATAGAGCCCCATTTTTTGTGTACTCATTAAAAAATAGGGGTGTATACTATTGCTTGACTGTGGTCCCACCTGATGGTAAGCAGTGATGCAATCGTTGATGGTGAGGCGCACTATTTTATTTAGAGTCCATTCACTCTTATCTTTAAGACACCTAAATTATTATCGGACGGAAAGACCACTGCAGGCAAATTGTTTCAGTCCCTTGATGTACGCGGTATAAACGACGAGGTGAAACGCTTGGTCCAGACTGTAGAGGTCTCAATAACATAAGGCTGGATACTCGCTGTTCGTCAGCTTATCCGATGGTAGAAATGAGAAGGTGGACTCAAGTCATGTAATTCCTGCGCACACTCTCCAAAATTCAACCTGTAAAACACCGAAATGCTGGCTATCCTTAGCCTGTGCTCAAGACTTTGTAGATTGGACTCAACGATCTAAAAGTGGTGAAACACTATTCTATTTTTGTTAATGGCAAGTAGATGTTGACTTTTCTGCTAATGTCTAAAGTATTAAAAAAGCAAGTGTGTATTATTAACTAGCTTTTGCCCGCGGCTTTACACGCGTTAATAAAATATAGCCCATGTCACTCAGGAATAAAAAGCTTTCTATCAGTAAAAAAAAAAATTTAGCTATTGGACTGAAATAAATGGTAAAACTCTATTGGATTGATATGCGGGACCAAAATTTTATGAGTCAATATATTATCTTGGCATTTCGATAACCACTGTCGGAGTTTTTTGGCCGAAGTTACTCAATAGACTAAAACCATAGATAAAAATAGCGTAATAGATAACTAACAAATCCATTTTCATTAAAAAAAAATATCTAACAGAATATCTAAATTATCTCAACTACTACACATGACACTGCGTGATAATCATAGTTATATAGTTACAACCCTTAATTCAAACTTCATATCCACTCAACTGAAAATTATCTTCACGTCTCTCAATGTTCAAATACCCAATCGTTATCCGATTTACAGCTACTCTGAACGAGATATTTTCAACGTTATAGTTCACTCACTCATTCATTCATTCATTCAATACAATTAATATCAAAACAATGCGCTAACGAAGCAAACAATATTGAACATTGCAAGCTTCGACACTCTATTACAGAACGACCTTAGTTATAACCCCCTTCAATTGAGAACGAACTTTATCTTTTTCGTAGTAAGGTTTATTTTTGAGTGGTGGGTGGGTAAGTAATTATGCTAGTTATTTCAGAAGGTACTCGATAAAGGGTATAGCAGAGAAATCACGGGCGGATAGCTTTCAATTGATAGTATAGACTCTGGACGTCGTGTATCGAGTTCGATGCTCGGAAGACGAAGTTTGAGTCTACTCGTGTTTAGTTTTGAACACTGTTTTGTGAAACGTTCTGCTTTGAGAATTGTGTGGGAAATAAAGTTTGCACCTTCAGTAGTTTCTGTGTATTTTTGAAATACTTAAGAGCCTTTGTTTTAACATACAAAATATTCACGAACATCGACTTAGATTCTAGTTATAGACAAGCCCTTTCATGGAAACTATTTGACAAAATACTAACAAGTTAAAAAAAAGCCCGCTGCAGCGCTACATTAGCACTATATCGTCTAACAGAACTATTAAAACATGCAGTGCTAAGATAACTTTTAGAGGATACTTTTTTCGCGACCAAAGTGTCTTAAGCACCACATACGCGTTTCAACATAGTGTAATGTTCAAGGTGTACAGTCGACATTACACCTGAATCAGTTAGTGCTCGGCACGCCTAATCTAGTGCGTAGTACCTACATTCATACTATATTCGATCGATAATCACGAAGTGGTAATAACATTTGTCCTGAACACAGGCTGGAGACTTTTAGACTCTTCTAGGTATTTTTTTGTGCTAACATATGAGACTGGTAATCTCTTAGCTGCCAGTTACGTCTATTTTTTTTTTTTTGACATTAGAATAGAATAGAATAAACTTTATTGTACACCAAAATAGTAACAATTTTACAGAAACTTAAACCTATGTGCACAGTGGCGGTCTTATCGCTGAAAGCGATGTCTTCCAATAGCAGCGACATATTATATTACCGAGATATTTGTAATATTGTAATATAACAAGATTTAAAAGAGTGTCAATGGAGTTTCACGCTTTGGAATGTGTTAACATATTTTTTTTTTGACTGACTGAGTCCTTGACAATTCAAAATTGCCTGTAAATAGTTTACCCATTTGAAATATCTACTTTTTCCGCGAATATCCTAAGCACCGTTTTTGAATAAGACAGAAATAAATTACCCCTTTTACTATTGATAATGATCGTCTCTATGGCCATTGTATAAATATAAATCACAAAAATATAGATATAGGTAAGATATATTTTGTAATCTAAACAGAATTTCTTAATTTACCTAATCGGCAGAAGGCTTAAACTTCATCAAGCTTTATACTAAGCCACCTTTTAACGTAACTTAATGTAATCCTAAGTAAAATTACTTAATCTCCACACGTACAATCTTGCTCATCGTCTCCTTAAGCCAACACTTCCGTAGTCATGCATTAGCGCTCTCGAGTACACGTCATTACCTCATCGCAGCAACCGGGTTGCTGCGCACCTGCTTCGAAATATGGCCGTCATTCTACGAAGCGCTTCGGTGTATGTCTCGCTTGTCAGGGCACAGAGTAGAGTGTAGGTTTAGAGGTGTACATGTGTAAAAGTAAAGATTAAAAACATGCTAGGGCCGTCTAAAATAAAGTGATTAATTATCACCTCTAATGATTTTCAGAAATATTTAGTCTTTAATTAGGCTTTTTATTTATCTATAGATATTGAAACGGAGAATAAATATAAGCTTGAAATGCATAAGGTTTTCTTTTATGGTATAGTCGAGCACAAAAAGGATTTTTCAAAATTCACCCCCTCAGGGCCCTAACAGGGGTTCAAAGTTTGGATGGAGAAACCTACTTTCACGCGGGCGAGGTCGCTGGCAGAAGCTAGTTATCCTATATAGGCACGCGTTATTTCTAAATAGTGAAATTATACTAGTAACATTTTAGTTTCCCTAACAAAAAACGTCCTATATTCTTGAATATTGTAAAGATGCTACATTTGTATGTAATGCAAACTCGGTTTTAACTTTGTCAGTGATGAATTTATCATCTGCAACATTTTTAAAAAGCACACTACACTACGTAGGTCTTCAAATATTTCCCCACAATAACTTCTTTAAAACTCCACAACGATCAACCATATCAATAAGTAATCAGGCGAGCCCCACAATTCACATTCGGCGCCTCGCCCCTTCAATCAATCATGCGCAAATCTCCCGAGACTAGGCCTAAATAAAGTATTAAAAAGACATTAGGAACAAAAAGTCTTCCATAAGTCTCTGTAACCACTGACTACACTGCACGCACATCTCGAGATAAGCTGTGCGTTGCCTAAAACCTTTGAATGGAACTAACGATCCCTGTACCAGAGTATTGAAAATTTATTCTAAGTACGCGAGGGCGTTTGATGGTTAGTTATGGTACTGCTTTTGAAGAAACAGCACCAGAGTAACAAAACCCCTTCATACCTTCACAAATCCCCCTTTTCAATAGGCGTAAGTTCACGAAGAGAAGGGCGCGGTAGATCACAGAATTCTGGCCGTGTCTAAAGGTGGTTCTCCGAATAAATGTTGTACAAGATATGTGTTGTGCAAAATGCTATTTTTTGGACTGTAAACGAGAGTTTATTTTATGATGGTGTTAACATAAGATGTTGGAGGAATTTTTGAATGCTCGTGAATTGTGTGGAGATTGTGAGCGCAATTCATTTTGAATGGGGTGAAAAAAACTATGGAGCTGTAAAATAGAGTAGAATGGTATTTTGAAGACATTTTTACCTGACAGCTCTAGAAAAAGAGTAATAATTTTTATAAGTATTAGGTAAGGTAAATAGGCTGCAAAACACATGTCAGAAATCGAAGAAATTGTTTATAACAACTCGGAATTAAATAAAGGCAGGAAAAGTATTGTTAGCCTAATTTTAGATTATTTTTCAAAATTCTGATAATCTGCTGTTAAGCTGTAACTTTTATAAATTAAACTTCTTTTAAAATTTATTGGAAGCATTACTAGTCTGTTCCTAACTTATTATTATGATACGTTTGATTTATGTAGTCAGCTAACTTTAAGGGATATCGCAGTTTTTCTACGTGACCCGTTATTTTTGCGTCTCAGTTTATTTAGGGACATGTATGTATCGGTCATGGCCAGATCTTAGAATTGATCACTTCATGATATGGCCAATAAAATTGCCCAGATCGTTTAAACGCTAACATTTGATGACATGTCAAATTCTCGTTTGGGCACAATTATTGTTATGTTGGATTACTATGGTAATAAGTAATCCAACATCTAAAAATAACATTAAACTTTAACATTTAATTCATTAAACCCCAAGCGAGGCGTTCACGCACCTATTGTCTTTCTATCGTGTCTGTAATTTCCACGATTGAAAGGTTAAAATCAATTGGTCAGTTTTATTTGGCCATTTCATAAAGTGATCCATTTCTAAGATCTGGCCACGACACATATCTATGAATCTACCAGGATTAATAATGTCAAAGGCTAAAGATACTGAAACTGTTTCCTCCCAGAGGGAGAGGTTTTCAAAATACATTTAGGCTAATATTTTTGACCTACTTTGAATTCCCAACTTCCCTTAAATTTACCTTGCAAGGGGCTAAAATATTGAAATCTTATAAGGTGACACCATTAGGCTTAAGATTAAGGAAAGCCAACCTTTTATCCATGGAATCTCATTTGGTAAAAGTAAGAGGGGTAAGAACATCCAATTATCCGAAATTTTTACGAATTCTCGTGAGTTTTCTATATTTTTTTTAGCGTGTTAAATCAATAGATGGTGTCTCCCGCTCTAAGGTTGAGAAGGAGGACGTATCCGACTTTTAATGACGAAAAATGATCACCACATGGGAACAAAACTCTCGGGATGAAAAAGTATGCCCGCTGTGCTATTCCTTGACATGGTCTATCGGAGGCCTATTCAAATCTGATCTGCCGTTCGAGGATAGAGAAGTAATAAAAATACACTCAGAAATTAGAAATCAGAAACGTTTATTTCAAATAGACCAGTAAAAAAAAAGCTTAATTGCACGTTCCAAAGCTTAGATCTCTATGGAAAAGAACGTGCAAGAAACTCCATGGACACTCTTTTAAATCATATTTCTGTGTTTCCTGATAGCTACAACATAGGGGTCTTGAAGCCAAAAGTAAATAGGTTACTTCTAGGCAAGCGTGCTAAATCGTAGACCAAATCATTGCTTACCACCAGGTGGGATGGTGATCAAATGCAAGCCTATCAATAATAAAAAAAAAAATTAAATATATATTTTGACTTGCATAAATCTTGGTCACTCACAAACTTTCGCTTTTAATATTAGTGCGTTATACGTCCTAGATTTTCTGCTATTTGTTTGGACATATCATCCATCCATGTAATATAAATAACCTACATTTGCCCAGACGATTATTTTGATAGTTGATAGAAAGACAAGCGTAATATCAACATTTTTACGTGAATCTTTGGCAATAGCAATAAAAATCCTCATTTGACTACTAAAATAGTTCCTTTTCGAGGACTTTTTTTTTAGTGTGGTTAATGATAATCAAAAAACTTCTTTGGTTTTGGTGGGAAAATCATCCTATGACAACCCCCATTCCTGGGCGGAGCGGGAGATAGTGTCAGACTCTAACTGACTAAAAGCCCACCCCGTTCCTTTTAGCCTTCATACCGGGGCTCGAGTTCCCTTTCAGATAACCCTGGCTCCAGTAGGCTGCGACCCAGCTGGGCACCTGCTGTTGCTGATAACTCCTTGAGACGCGCGGGAACAGTGCCGCTGTAACACTTTGGAACCAAATCAGGCAGATATCTACCCCAGTAGAGAGCCTCGTTAATTCTAATGTCAGCTCGTGGAATATAAAGCGCGGTCGACTCGATCTAGGTCCTTACTGGACAGCGAGCTACCCATTGCTCCTGGGTTTCTTCTTACTTTTTGTAAATGTATTTTGATCTATAGAATTATTTTTTTTATGATGCACGGTAAAAATCTAATGATTTTACGATTTGCATCTTTTGTAATGTATTACTAGTTATAAATCAGCAAACTAATATTTAAAAAAAAGCTATACATACTTATCACTAAAAATATTCAAGGTTTCTATAGGCCACAGAAGCCACGCCGCGGGAAAAGTTAATATAAAATAAAGTTTTTAAGTACCCACCGTAATGTCATAACAAAAAACGAAAACAGGGCCGGATTAAGTACAGTTCAGCGTGGGCATTGTCCACTGTGACTGTTTGATTTATGAATGTGCGGCCACTAAGTCTTGCGTTTCGACACATGTTGCACATTAGGCGTGAAAAATAGAAAGCTTTTAATGTTTGACGGAATTAGTGAAAGCATGACGTACATCGTGCTTGAAGAAAAACACCATTAGCTGCCACAATGTAAATAAAGGCAAATTAATACAAGCATCTAAAATTATTTTAAAATTATTTTTTTTTTTTGGGAACATACTGCGTCGTAAATGACGCACTGTGATATATTAGCAGCATATATTTTACTAGCTTCTGCTAGTAATTTCCATTACACATTCTAGACCCCGTTGCCCTTTAGGGGTGAATGGAAAATCCTTTGTTAGCATGTTTACCTCACCATATTTTAGCGCAATCCGTTCAGTGGCTTAAGTAATATGTTGATAGAGCAGTCAGTCAGCATTGAAATGTTGTGCAACAGTTGGCTTATAAAAAACAAGTATATAGATTTCTATAAAAAAACTATTTAGCTTCAGCGTTAGTAAAATTATAGATATAAAATAATCACCAAAAAAAATAAATGTTTCGAAGTTCTAATGCTGACCATTAGAACTTCGAAACATTTATCACATTTTTGCCAGATAAATCTCTACCCTACACTATCAACACACAGAATCCTAAAACCTGCGAATCCTTCGCTTTCACCCATAAAGTCTAATCTACAGCGCATAGCACAGTCACACTACAAAGCACAATGACTCGAGGCTTTACACAGGGCCGGATTAGGGTGCCCGGCTAGTGGACGCATTGCAGGCAGGGCCCCGGGCCCCGTGATTTATGACGGATGCCAGCCGGCTTGGACTTCGACATATTTTTCGCATTACTCGAGCGAAAGAAAAAGTGATGGCTATGCAGCGACGCGTGTTGATTTCCAGATTTGAAGAGGTTCGGAATGTATGGAATTTATTGCGGAAGGTATGATTTTTGGTAGATATTTTGGCTATGGATGTCGAGTGTTTTTGTATTGTACTTTGAAAGTTAGAAAAAAAAATGGCAGGTAATTTACATCTACACTAATATTATAAATATGTTAAGATTGTTTTTTTTCTTTATTTTTTCGTTTTTTTGTTTGCAGAAGGTAATCTCTGAAAGTACTGGTCCGATTGCTGAAATTTTTTCATCGATAGATAGCTTCTTTATTCTTGAGTGACATATGCTATATTTTATGTACGCAGGCAGAAGCTAGTAAGAAACAAAACTCATTCATTGCCTTTGACGTTTTCTCAAAAAAAGGTTCAAAAATATTTAAAAAAAAAAGTTTAGCTTCCGCCAGCAGCTTTGTCCACGTCAAAGTAGGTTTCACCAAACTTGAGACTGTGGTGGAATTTTCGAAAATCCTTAGTCTTTCTTGCTCTTTGTATATATATCAGACAACGAACGTCTGCATTTTAGCGTTCTAGGTTCAAGGGTTTGGTCTGGGCGTTGATGAGTCAAGACAGAACTTTGCCTTTTACATTTATAAAGATAATGTTAAATCTAGAAACTCATTACAACGACGCACACGTTTAACACGTCTGATTTGTGTGCAGAACGACATCGCGTGGCGTGGATCAAGTGTGGCTCTACAAGTCTAGTTTCCATAAAAAATGTATGGACACCGTCGCGCCCATGTGGCACACCTTAAGAGTCGAATCGGAACATAAAGTCATCGCTACCCCCTGTTATTTTAGAAACCTTTAATATTTCCGATTGTTGCTAACAAATTACTTCTGAATATTTATTTACGTTAAAGGCTGGCCACCCCTTACTGCCTGTCCTTGTCAAAGAACAAAAAATTTCTTTCACCCCATTTTATAATTATACTGGAGACATTTCACCGGGACTTTGAAGCTAAATTAGAAAACTTGAATTCGTATTTCTGTGAATTCCTTACGTCCAAAACATCTGACGAATTTTCGGAATAATATTTTTAGAACAACTTTCGTCTTTTAGGATTCTTGTTCGTTCCCGTCAAACGTCAAAGATAAGTTTTGAACGGATTAAATTGAAGTGAATATCTCTTATATTACTTATTCCTTGGAGTTTTTTTGAGGTGGGAAATCATCATATAACTTCTTCCGCTTAAGGTAAAGCGACAGGAAGTGTCAGAATTTTTCTGACCAAAATCCAGCAGTATTCCTTCAGTTGCTTTTTTGCGTTTGAGGGACAGACTATCAAATAACTGCTCCCGCTTTGGTTGGAGCGAAAGAGTGCGTCAGACTTTTACAGACTAAAACCCACCTATGCCCTTTTATTTGGCCTATGCGTTTTAATTCTCACAAGCGGTCCAATTTCTGGACTCCATTTCTGATCATCTCATTGTGCAATAAGATTGTGATTTTAGTGTGTAGGAAAGGCGCTCTAATACAATAATAATAAAGGTGCAAGTTTGTGAGTATTTCTGTGTTTGTACACTTATTACTCCTTCACACGCAAACGGTTGAACGGATTTGGATGAAATTGAACGTCACACGAGTAAACGTCTTGGAATTGTACATAGGACACGATTCATCTCGTATTTATATGTTCCTTGGGAATATTTTTCTACTATCACGGGGCCTAAGTCGCTACAAGAAACTTGTGTAAAATAAATAAACCAGTTTTCGATCACAAATGTTTGTTTAGATACCCGACTAAGAAGAAAGGGATTAGTAGTTTCAGGAATTATGATCCCCATTGATATCTTCTGACAAAATCCGCTTTCAGGTATTTCAAAACCGTTCCACTTCTTATGGCTATAAGCTTCGTGGAAACTACAGGGTGTTTGTATTTCAGAGAACCGGGATTGCATGAAATAATCCGTCCATCCCCCTTTTAGCACCGGACGTTGGAACAAGTCTGGCCTCTGTTCTGACGTTTCAGATATTCCTGTAGGTACTGTGCCTATCCGTGGTGAAGTAGCTTACAGTTATATATCACTTTATAGCTAAATTGGAGAAGGTTTTGGATTTCGCCTTTAACATACTTATAAAAATAAATAAAAATAAAAATAAAAAAGCCTTATATTTCCAGTTTAACAAAGTTAACCTAAAAATGTTGTTTACTACCTATACTAAATAAAAATTTAAAAATAGAAGAATTAGCATCTATGTAACTTTTCATTACGTAATACTAATATAAAAAAAAAACATATTTTAAGTAGGTAGACAGTAGCATTTGACTGTACTGGAACCCCCCTCAGGTAAAGGCCTCCTCCAAAGCTTTCCATTTCTCTCGGTCTTGGGCTATTTGTAGCCATTCTGGCCCAGCTATTTTTTTAATATCCTCCTCCCATCTAGTGAACGGTCTTCCTCTATATCTTTTGCCCAGTGGGCCTTTCCATGATGTAACTGTTTTAGTCCACCTATGATCTTTAAGGCGTGCTAAATGACCAGCCCATTTCCACTTTAATCTTTGACTGTAGTTGAGAGCATCTATTGCTTTTGTTTTTGATCGTATTTTATTGTGTTTTATTTTTTGTATTTTCTTGATATTTAACATACTGCGTTCCATTCCTCGCTGACATGTGTTTATTTTATTCTTTATTTTGTGAGTAAATTTCCATGTTTGACATGCATACGTCAGACAAGGAATGAGACACGAGTCCATGACTCTTGTCTTCAAATTGATAGGCATTTCGCTTTTAAATATTTCTTTGTAGCTCCAATATTTTTTCCAGGTTTGTTTTACTCTTCTCTCTACTTCTAGTTCATTGCTATCTCTGTGGAATCCAATTTGTTTCCCCAAATATACATACTGATCCACATATTCTACTAGTTCATTTACGATTGTTATTTTTGATTTTTTGAAGTTTGTCATGACTTTGGTCTTTGAACAAGCAGGATTTAGGAAAAACTTTTCTACTATAGACCACATACACACATTAGAACTGATAATTGAAAAATATCAAGAACAACAGAGACCGCTGTATATCATTTTCATTGATTACCAAAAAGCTTTTGACACAATCTCACACGAAAGTATATGGAACACGCTAAGAGCCCAAAATTTAGATCAAAAATACATAACAATACTCAAATACATATACAGTAATTGCTCAAGTAGAGTCAAACTGGAAACCATTGGACCAAACTTTCCAGTCAAGAGAGGAGTCAGACAAGGAGACCCCTTATCCCCAAAAATTTTCATTGCGATTTTAGAATCTATCATAAGCAAATTAGACTGGAGAAATTGTGGTCTATACATCCACGGTAAATACCTAAAATATTTACGATTTGCGGACGACTTGGTTTTACTATCAGAATCGAGCCAACAGTTGCAATATATGTTAGACTCTCTACATACAGCAAGCAGACAAGTGGGATTAGAAATGAACATCACAAAGACCAAAGTCATGACAAACTTTAACATACTTACCTGTCTTAAAATTATAACATACTAGCTGTCCGCCCGCGACTTCGTCCGCGTGTACTTCGGTTATCGCACTCTAAACGTGTTTTCCCGTAGGAACAAAATGTTTTTCCGGGATAAAAAGCAGCCTATGTTCTTTTCCATGTATATATGCTATTCTGGCTATATGCTTGCCAAATTTCATCCAAATTCGTTCAGCCGTTTTTGCGTGATTAAGTAACAAACATCCAAACATCCACACTTTCACATTTATAATATTAGTTAGGATCAGTCGCCATTATATTCTTTCAAACAAAAACTCTTTTCTGTTCTTAGATAATGAAGTTCTGAGATAACAAACATAAAAATAATTAAACCAATTTGAGAACCTCCTCCTTGTTTTGAAGTTGGTTAAAAAGTAGGGCTAAATCCAGCTACGGCTATAGAAACTTCTGAGAAGGATATCAAGGTCATGGACCATAATAGGCAACTGAAAGATACAAATAGGTTTTTGGCAGTAAAAGTCTGACGTGGACTCTCGTTACATCTTAGAGCCCGAGAAATCGCTGGATGACTTGCCACCTCAAAAAAAAAATCGACTATGACTTTAAAGATGCTGTAGTCAAACCAAACTTTGACTGGCCTGTTGGTCTAGTGGTTAGTGACCCTGACTGCTATGCTGGAGGTCGTGGGTTCGATTCCCACCCAGGACAAATGTTTGTGTGATGAGCACGATCATTTGTTCTGTGTCTGGGTGTAATTTATCTATAATATGTATGTATTTCAAAATATATAAGTATGTTTATCAGTTGTCTGGTACCCATAACACAAGCTCTGCTTAGCTTGGGACTAGACGGCGTTGTGTGATAGTTGTGGAAATATTATAAAATATTATTATTAAACTATTCCTATCAGCGAACCATAATTCCCAACCAACTCTCAAAGTATTTTAACTTCGTTATCCAAGAAACACTTAATCCAACTAAAAAAAAACTCAAAACACCAACTTCAGACCTAAGTGTTTAATTTTCCTAAGATTAACATAAACCTCGTCCAAAACGTTCAGCGAGAAAACCGTTGCATATTTGACGACATTATAACTTAGAGCAACACAGTTGTTAAGTTACATTTTTATGCTAAATAAGTTTTAAGTTAAAACGACAAAAAAAACGGTTCAAAAGTTTGTGAAGTAACGCTGGACCAGTCTTGATACTTGACAGAATGATCACGCTAATATTATAAAGGCGAAACTTTGTAGGTATCTATGTGTGTGTGTATATGTATGTGTGTTACTTCTTCAGGGAGCGAAGTCTACTGAGAGGGAGTGTCAGACTTTTGCTGACTAAAACCCTGTTTTTTCCATTGCCTCGTCGTTTATACTGCGTAGGTACGTCAAAGAACTGGAACAATTTACTGCTGCTTTCTTCCCGGCCGAATATTATTTGAGTGTTTTCAAGGCAAGAGTGAATAGGCCCATAAATTAGTGCACCTCACCATCAGAGATTGCATCACTGCTTACCATCAGGTGAGATCGCAGTCAAGCACTAGTTCCTATCAATAAAAAAAAGTTGCCCTTTGCGTTCCCGGATAACGGTAACTATTTCAAAAAATTCCCAGGCCTAGCAAATACTTTTGCATCTTAATTAAGGGGATCTCTTAGTAACCCTAGCTAGGCACAGGCGTACGTACCTAGATAATTTAACATTTCAAATTGTACCAACAAAAATAAGTACCGGGTTCAGGTGACACAAGCCAAACGCGGCAAATGCGAACTCTCTCACCTTAAACCCAGCTGCAACTGTTATACAATTCAGTTTCCATGGCAACGGTTCTCATTACAATTCCTGTCGTATTAGTTTCATTTCCCCAATCGACAATACAAAAACTACCTTTACAATATAAGTATGTACAGCCATAACATAACAAAGGGAAAACAAACGAAAACTGCACAGAACGCAAAAATATAAACGCTTGTGCGCAACAAAAGTTCATATAAGCATGAGACGAACTCATATCCAACAATACATTACTGAAATGCTCCGTTTCGAGCTTCATTGCGATGTCATAAGAGGCTTTTTTACACAATCCATTCCCAATCTAATGTTTGGCAAAATAGAGTTTATTTTCGATCGGTTGCTGTTGAATTTTAAGACCAGTTATTACGGACAGTTTAGCCGCCTATGGTCAGTTTTCAATGGCTCGAGTGTAGTTTGAGCGCTTAATGAAAACGGTTCAGTTTGTATAGTACCTCTGGTTTGTACCTGTTGCCATTCGTTAACTGCTATGCGATCAAAGCAATTGTTATTGTTTCAAACTATTAGTTTTGTGATGAGAGTTCAAATGGGAATGGAGTTACTTGTGTGCTTTATACGGTATTCTAGTTAAATCTATACGGATTTACGGAGTTGCGAGTATTAAACTATAAACTTAATAAACAACTAGGTTACTGTAAAACTAGATTATTGATGCGGCATCGCTACCGTGGCGTACATGGCTTTTTTTTTGTATATTATTAGCCTTTGGCTCTCAGCGATGTCGTGTGCTTTTATTTATTTACTTATTACTAGCTTCGCCCGCGCACATAAAATATAGCCTATGTCTATAAGGAATAAAGCAGCTTTCCGGACCATTACTTCCAGAAATTACCTCCTACAAACAAAAAACCAAAAAAAAAAAAACTTTACTTCTTTATATATTAGTGTAGATATTCTTTATTGTACACTACATAAACAAAAATACAGAACAAGCATACCTTATTAAAAATAAGTGTACAATGGGCGATCTTTTCTTACGGTTGAAAAAATATTCGTTATGGAATTATTCCTTACAAGCATTTTTTCGTCGATACTTACAAACATTTTAGCCTTTAAATAATCTACGATAACTAATATCAAAATAAATAGGTCACGACTTTAATTTTGAATTTTCATCCACTTAATAATTTATACCTAATTATTAATTTTACATTATCTTAAAAAATGCGAATGAAAAATTTGTGTTGTATCAATATATTATACAATTAAATTAATATAACAGAATTGAATATTCATTACATATAAGAAACCACGCAAAAAAAAAATATGATTGTAAAAACCTACTCGTATCAAGCTTCAGCTACACCAAACCTCTCTCAAAACCAACCCAAACCTTCGATTCCAAACTAACAAACACACAAACATATGTAGTTACAACCCACAAGTAACAGAAGAAAAAGTAAATAAGTAAAGTTATAACAAGCGAGTAACAGAAACTGCTTAACTGGCCGGCCTAACAAAACTTGGTAATGAGATATCCCCTGAAGCAAGGGATTTACTGGCTATAGTAACCACTGTTTGTGAATAAACTCTTAGAGAGGGACTTATTGAGTAGGTGTGATTTAGGGGAACGTGTGAGGATGTACACTGTAATGGGTTATTTTTATACTAGCTCATGCCATGGTTTTACTCGTGTGGCTGGTGCGAATTATGTAAGAATTCTGTTTTATATAGGTGCTAGCGTTATGTATATAATTCTTCTATATGTGTTAACTAACTCCTCCTAAGCCGCTTGACTTATTTGGATAAAAAAATATGTGTATATTAGATAGGTCTCTGGATGGTTTGAAAATACAATTGCGTCCGGTAGGTGACGGTTTTCTTTTTATTTTTCTGTCGAAAATTCAGCTGTTGAACAGGACAACGTCTGTCAGAAACGCTAATAGGTATATAATTATTTTATATATTGAACCAACGCGAAAAAATCAAACCAACTAAACGCGACCGCTTCGCTTCGCTCATTGCGGCACCGCACCTACGTGCAATTAGTCACGTAGTCTATTCCCTACGTGACCACCATAATTGTGCGTGAATGGAACAAACAGTTGACACTATATTGCAATGGCAAAAAAAGACTTATAATAGCTGAAAGTAGTGATTGTAAACACAGCATTATACATGCATTCAGCTTGTACCTATTTGTCTATGTATGTGAACTCTGTTATTCACATTATATTGTAACTTTATTGTGTACTATAAAGATTTAAAGATGTGCATTGCAATGGTTTCTGATACCAGGTTTAAACATCTTGTAATATGTCTCGCTTACAGTGCAGCTAAGAAAAGTATAGACTTCCTTGTCGTGCGGAAGGTATAACTTCAAAATGGTTCGGTGTAGGAAAGAGATGTATTTTTACAAGAAGCCAAAAATAGATTAAGGTTTCTCTTTACAGGGTCTATAAGCCTTTTGCCGCCACAATTGAAGTTTTATTACCAGGTCTATAGACCTTGTACCGCAGGAATGGAAAGTATAGAAAAATCACTGCCGTAGCGAACGTGTTAATACTTTGTCAGATCATATGTACGAAATAATTATTTCACCTATCTATGAAATAATTTTCAATTCAAATTATTGATCGATTAAGTACAATAATAATCAACAATATCTAGTTAATGAGGAGTAACAAATGCCTGCAAAACAACCATCAATTTTAAAATCAAATTACAGTAACAGCACAAACAAACGCTCTCCTGTACAATTAACATCAAATCCTATTTAGTTCTAAATTACACTGAATTATGCATTTATTGAAATTTCAATGAGTTTGCATTGCAGTCGGCGCGTTCGTGATGTTAGTGGCGGGTGTGTGGTACATAATAAATTACATATATACATGAACTTTCACACTAGTAGGTTCGGGTTATATGCGTACCGCATACTTGTGCTAGTAACACATATAAACTGACATGTATACATGTATTACATGTATACAGCAGCTTCGGGAGCAAAAAGTACAAAATTGCCCCCTACTTTTTAATTAGTACAAAAAAAAATGGGGCTCTATATGTACCCGTCACTGATCATATTTTTATAGTCAAAAGTAGAAAAAACTGAAATCCTAAAATTGACCACGAAAAGATAAATTCATCATAGAATCAATCAAACATAACAATTGCTAGTAGAAAATACTGCGGGCAGTGTTTTTCCTTAATAATTGTCACTTATTCAATCATTAATCAAAAGCCTGCACGATATTTCCATAAATTGAGTGACATTTTGGGACATAAAACAACGCTAATAACTTTTCTGTTTATGAATATTATTTATTGAGATTTTACTTATAAAAGCCCTTGTTGCTTTTCTAATAAACCCTTTAAGTATTTGTACTAATTAAACAATAGTGGTGTATATTTCAAAGATAAAAAGTACCTATGTGATATTCCAGGACATGGTCTACGTTTGCTAAATTTCATCGGAATCCGGAAATTGATCACTTTTTTTTCGTGGTGGGAAATCATCTATTAACATTCCCCGCTTTTGGGCGGAGCGGGAGACAGTGTCAGACTTTTACTGACTAAAAACCCACTCCTCTTCCTTTTTTGCCTTCGTACTGGGGCTTGAGCTATCTTTGAAATTTATCACTTCATAACATATATCATTTATTTATTTATTCACAAAATTCACAGCTCTTTTACAAAAATCAAACGTTTATAGCGATCTGTTCAGTTTTACTTGGCCCATATCATATAATGATGTATTCTAAGAACTGTCCACGACATATATAAATCAGAGTGAACAACCTGTATAAGCCCCCCCCTACTTGAGGTAAATCTCTTATATACTAAACTACTCATATCTACTACTACATACATACTAAAATACTCATACCTACTAAACTACAATAAGCGTGCGGTCAGATGATTTTAGAGATTTAAGAAAACGTTTTCAGAGTTACGTCCCTTTTGTAGACTTCCCTTTGATTTGTTTTGCAGTCATCATCATAATTTCAACCGCAAGACTTCTAATGTTCTGTCGTTACATCTCAAGCTACAACAATTCTCTCTTTCTTGTCTCACCTACTCCCGTTCTAAATGAAGCAAGAGAGATTGTTAGACATGTACTGCTTAACCCCTGAGACCCCAAGCATTTAAATAGGTATAAATACGGGAAAAATGGAAAGGTTGCTTATTTTCGAAATTTACAGACTTAATTTATGAAGAATTTTTTATTTACTTTCTTAGATACATAACAAATAAATAAAACGCTCAAAATTTTAATAAAAAATTCTCACAAAAATTTAAAAATCTTAGTGTTCAACCTAATGGCGCGAAATCACGCGCGTACGCCAGCGTTCGCTTGGGGTTTGAGGAGGGTAAATCATTGCGTTCCCTAAGTAGCCTATTGCGTTTCAGGGCCACGGTAACTCTTTCGACCAATACCACAGCCCTGTCACCGTGTTTCAAATCTGATTAACAAGGCCTAAAATTCGATTAAACGCAACTAAATCCCCTAACCTAATTCCGCCAATCTACATCAACAATCTCGCACAGATCTTCGCCTAGTTAAAGTTTGCTCTCGTAAATCATTCCAAGTTTCATCCGAGCAAGTGTCGAGACAAAACTTCACATCCATATCGTGAAGATAACGGTAACGCGGTTTGACAATGATTAGCTTAATTACAGACGGTAATTTTCTGGCTTTTGTTATAATAGAAATATTTGTTTCAGGGTAGGCTTGCGAACGGCGAGCAATGGGTAGCACGTCGTCCGGTAACCATCCGGACCGAGCCCTAGTCGTCGACGGCGCGTAGTATTCCACGAGCGCCTCAAGGAGATGTCAGCAAATCGTAGTGACCTGTCGTACTGTCGCGTCTAACCTGTATGTAGCGGCCTTAATTCGGCGACCAATAAGCGACCATAATTTTCTATTTATATTGCTCAAAGTTACTTAATTAGATTCCAGATAACAAAGTCACAAAATAGTAACAGTATCAACGTACCTAATTAAATTAGTATCAAAGTGAATACCTATTTGCCTGAAGTAATAGTAATGAATGGAATAGGCAACGAATTTATTGGAATGTTAATTGATATTAATTAGGCTTTGGTGTCTACAGTAGCAGTGACTATACGGTAATGATTCCAAGTCTTCATAATATGTTTTTCTTCTTTAAAAAAAGAAAGGCTCTTCACACACACACAAATCTAATTGTCGTTTTAGGGCAATTAAATTATAAAATACACATAACTAATTAGAAATATTATATACGCTAAAGGCCAAATATGACGTCATAAAACTCCTCCGCATCGCTGTCGACTGGAAGTGTGCCCAAAAGGCTGGCGGCATTGCCATGTTGTATGGCAATGCTTAATCTCTGACCAAAGTAGAAGCCAGCACTTGCGTCACGCGAAGAGTCAACTAAGCTTTTGGATAATTCTTTAAAGAGCATGAGCAAATGAGCAGTCGGATCCCACGGCCCAAAAGTTTCAACCTCAAACGGCTCAAAAATATAACTGCCGACAAGGCTGTTATATTTCCGCCACTTGACGTTCTACGTAGCCGCCGCGGTAGCACCAGCACAGCACGATGAGCTAGGAAGATGGGATTGTCGTTAGATTGTGCCCTTTTGTTTTGATCTGGGAAATCATCAAATAACTTCTCCCGTTCTTCGTAGTGAAAGAATACCACATTTGCTCGTTTTGCAGAAAGAAGTGTCTGCTTCCCATTCGCATTTCTCCGTACCATGAATTAAACCAGTACCCCTAGCCAAGTTGCTAATCTGCAATAGTTAACCCTTGTAGAAAGCTTCAAATGTACGGGAATGACGTCGTCTTATCGCTCAGTCACGTGGTCAGAACAAAAGAATTGGCGGCAAGGTCAACTCGAAGCGTTCCGCGCAAGCGAAACGGTTGTAACTTGGCTAGGGGGGCAGCGCCGGATGATGGACGCTATCACAAGAACATGGCGATGGAGCACCGCTTAGTCGGGATAGACTTCTATCGTTTGTCCTTTAGACAATACGCGTTAAACTGCTAGGTTTAGTAAGCATATCTGTCATTTAATGCTTAGCTAATAACTTATTGAAAGAACCGCTTTCTTGGTCCTACTTTCCAGCGATGCGTAGGTATTTCTAATAGCGTAGGTATCTCTTAATGTCAACGTCGTATTGTTGTGTCACTGCAGCTTCATAGTTTTAATGTAAGCTGTGAGCAGACGTACACCATGCGTATAATGACGAATACGCGTTAATGAAGATACGCGTCCATGGATAGTAGGCCTTAGTATTAAACAACACGCTTCTTTCAACGCAAAGAATATTCAACAAAAAAAAAAAATACATACATATAAAAACACGTCAAGTATTCTGCCTAACGCCGCGCCTACGTTGCAAACAGCGACCGCCATTAGTAACTGTCGCCTCGTCGCGGACCAAGTTATTGATATTTGTGCGATGATAAACGATCTCAAGCACGTGTTTGTGCGGACATTGCTGAAATATCGACGGCGACGAAACGGCTTTGACGTCGTGAAAGTTGTTTGATACTTATTTATTTTATTTGGAAGGATGTTTGACCTATTTCTTTCATACTATTTCGTAACAATAGTTAACAGGCATCTTTAGGATTCGCTCGTTCTAATTCCTTCATCTATTGCTCACCATCAATCAAAGATCAAGATCATTTTGGCTGTGGCTCATCATTAAATAAAAAATATTGTTCCAAATCAGTAGGACTATCCCAATTAAAGATACCTGTCGTAACTTTTCAACTTTTTTTTTCTTGTTGATAGGTTCATTCTGGAATACTATCTCACCTGATGGAAAGCGATGATGTGGTCAACGATATCACACGAATGTGCATGCTTGCCTAGAAGTAAAAATAATTGACTTAACCTACACACACTTTATCTTTTTTTATGGTGGGAAAAATCATCCAATGACAACCACCCCTCTTGGGCGGAGTGGGAGATAGTGTCAGACTCTTACTGACTAAAAGACCCACCTCGTTCCATCTAGTCTTCATACCGGGGCTCGAGCCCCCTTTCGGATAACCCTGGCCCCAGTAGGCACACACACTTTATCTGAAACTATCCAAAACTTATACCAGCAGTTTCGGTTAAGGTTACGGATATTTCATTATTTCGGATACGATTACGGAGCTCCACAACGTCCCTAGAATAAATTAATATGCTAATGAATGAGTAAAACAACCTTAATTAACTTTTATTAATTATCGTACTAAAGGAGTATTTGAACGAAATACCTTCCGTACAACCAGTTTTAGTTATAATGAACTGAAAGGCTAACTTCAGAGGAAAAACATACTCCGAAACAACTCCACTTAATGGGCATTTTAATGCAATGTGGAAACTTTGTGTTATTTCCTACTTGAAACTATCTGGATAAGCTGTTTAAGTAAAAGCATGATAATGGAAGGTACCTAATTACTACGTAAACTAAACTTAACTAGGTATTTAAGCTTAAATTTACTAAGATTTTTTTTAAATCTAATGTTACCTTTCTAATGCCAAGAGCATCAGATAGGTAACATTAAATAAAAAAAGTTTGTAATGATAAAAAAAATATTTCACAACTGTCACACAATGCCGTCTAGTCCCAAGCTAAGCAGAGCTTGTGTTATGAGTACTAGACAACTAATAAACATACTTGTATATTTCTAAATACATACATTATTGTACATAAATTACACCCAGACACAGAACAATTACTTTTATGGTGTATGCGGTGCTAACCTATAAGAAATTGCAACATAGACTATCATCCTAGGCTATCGAGGGTTTCGAGGTCTGGTCCTGAAGTCAGACTGACATGGTGGTGTATTTGTACAAACACTTCAGCACTTCGACGTACCGATAGTCAATCTGGCACCGTTGGAGAGACTGCTGTGCAGCGCAGAACTCGATCGAATCAAATTAATGCTTTCTCGCAGTCTACAAGCGATAAGCACATGGTACATGGTACATGGTGGACATCCCAGCCATAAGTACAAAACGTTTTGGGAACATATTCATTATGCGTACAGCTAAGGAGTGGAATACCCTGCCGGAATCTGTGTTTTCTGATAGCTATAACCAGGGTATTTAAGTCAAGAGTGAATAGATTGCTTCTAGGCAAGTGATTTCCATCGTCGGCCACATCATCTAGCATCACGTGAGAGTCAAACGCGAGCCTATCCATAATAAAAAAAAAGAAAAAGCAGAGAGGCTGATTATACTCCTCAGTCTTCTGTATAACCAGCCGCAGCATAATTTGTAGGTGGTCTATCTTCGAAAATCATTTTTTTCATAATTAACTTATTTCCATCACAACATAATACATAATAAAATTGTTTCAAAATAACATAATATCCCGTCTCATCTCCCCAACTATTTCTCTAAAATAATCTTGTAGACATAACGTGAAACACCTCGGAGCGGCACTTTACATTTGCCACTTTGTAATTGGATATCCTCTTGCCCTTTGACAGGTTAAGTTGTTCATTATGAGCCATTTTGTGTAATGGTTGCAGTCTGCCTCTCAGAGGCTGCTGTTACTAAGGCATTAAAAGGTTAAAATGTGGCAGTTTTGTTCTGTTATTTTATTCTGTGTTAGATATGTTTATTTGAATTTGGAATTCTAGTTGATTGTCAATCTCCCATAGTTTGTTTTTTTTTTCTTTTTTATTACAACTGAGAAATGTTATTTAAGTTGGTGGATAGATTCAAATTATTTCGGACTATAGGATGCCATTTAAAAAAAAAAATAATTTGTGTGAAAGAAGGGGATTAACATATTTTTTACGATCATGTACCCAAATACCCTATTACCTAGCCTCCAATATCCGTCTGTCTGTCACCAGGCTGTATCTCATGAGCCGTGATAGCTAGACAGTTGAAATTTCACAGACGATGTATAGCGTATAGTCGGTTCGGTATGAACAAAAAGTTATAATATATATAGAAAAGCGATAAACAGCGTAACGCACGCTCACAGTCAGCGGCCGACAAAACATTTGGGGTGAACAATGTCTTATTTATGTAATTAACTATTTATGTACACACATGGAAATACAAGAAAAGAGGAAGGAAACAGAAAAATTTTAGAAAGGTGAAGGTAAGGTGAGGTAGGTAAGGTGAGGTGAAGGTGGTCTTATAGTTAAATTACACCAGGATACAGAACAAATGATCGTACTCATCCGCAAACATTTGTATTGAGTTCCAATCGAACTCACGATCTCCGGCATAGCAGTTATTAGCCAATCATTTGTAGGCATACCACTTAAAAATCAGAAAACCCCAGCAGCTATTCAAATTCCGTTTCTTTAAATCCCAATTCACCGAAACAAATGGAATTATTCCATCAGAATTGCATTATTCCAAGTTCCCATCGTGACGAACTTTGAACGCGTTCCGAAATAACGTCGGCCGGTCACAACATGTTTACGTTATGTGGAATATGCGGCTACTGGTTATTGCATTAAAGTTGCTCTTCGTTGATTTGCTTGCTGGACATTTGCTGTGGAATTGTTATTGAGTTTCCTTATTAGTTTTTAGATGAAGATGTTATTTAACCTTTTGAATGTCTTATGTTACACGGTTCGACATAAGCAATTATCTTTCTATTGTGTCTCTAATTACGGCACTCAAAGAGTTAATAAAGTAATTTTTTAACTATACATCCATTTTGTGTCCAAGCAATTTCTGTCCATTCCAGGTTGCCTGGAAGAAATCGCCGAGTGCGATAAGGCTACCAATTGTATGTTTTATTTTTTATAATAAAATTTTAACAACATGTTTACGTTATGTAGAATATGCGGCTACTGGTTATTGCATTAAAGTTGCTCTTCGTTGATTTGCTTGCTGGACATTTGTTGTGGAATTGTTATTGAGTTTCCTTATTAGTTTTTAGATGAAGATGTTATTTAATAAGGTAACTTTTTCACTATACATCCATTTTGTGTCCAGGCAATTTCTGTCCATTCCAGGTTGCCTGGAAGAAATCGCAGAATGCGATAAGGCTACCAATTGTATGTGTCTTTTTTTATAATAAAATTTTAATTTGATTTTGTAATCTTGGTGTGCAATAAAATATATATAAATAAATACATAACCAAAGAAGAAGAGTGAGAATCTCAATGTTGAAGTTATAAAATTAACTCCTTATTAACCTAAGAAATACAGCCCAATGTAAGCGAACTTAGGATTTACTGTACAAGTGATAAATTAACCACGATATTTTTTCTTCATTTCAAATGTTCTTTTTTATAATGTTAAACGAGTGAATGAGTCGTTTGTGTATCAAAATAAATAAATAAGTGTATCTTGGTAGCAGATTAATCCTAACCTAACCCAACCTAACCTACTATTATACATATGGACGAAACATTGCACACGGTTATACCATGTTTTGAAATAGGACATTTTATCACGTGAGTACACATAAAGCTCTTTTTTTGTGTGGGAAATCATATGACTTCTCCCTCATAGGTTGAAACGTGAGGGGACATCTTTTACTGATATTCACCTATGTTCCTTCATTTCTCTTGTCCCGAGTTGAGCTGCACGAATATTGCCTGCACTGACTGGACAGGTGTACTCAAATCTGTGTGGTTCTTTCCTCAAAAGACCATCTCAGTCACCAATGGTTCTCATGTGATTTGACCATATCTTTGCAGTATGGACTTTAAAAGAGCCTTTGACTTTTGAGTTTGTTTCGGTGTTTCTTCTCAAGGTAGTCAGCTAGGAAACACCGGTCTTATCTAGTTTAAATTAACGAACACATGGACGTGTAAAAGTGTTTTTTTTTTAATTTGCAGATAAATAGCATCTACTATTTGCACTTTACTTATTAGAGCTGTGGTAACTACGTGTGTTTCAAAAATTCTTGCAGTATACATATAACCTTTATAACCATTTTCGACTGTCACACAGGCTGGCTTGTTTGCCTGGCCTGTTGGTCTAGTGGTTTGTGACCTTGACTGCTATACCGAAGGTCGTGGGTTCGATTCCCACCCAGGACAAATGTTTGTGTGATGAGCATAATCATTTGTTCTGTATCTTGGTGTAATTTATCTATAATAAGTATGTATTTAGAAATATACAAGTATGTTTATGAGTTGTCTAGTACCCATAACACAAGTTATGATGAAGTTATGATAATTGTGGAATATTATTATTATATTATTATTATTAAACAGACGAAGCCACTAACAAAACCTAGTTTCACATAAACAGTTACCAGAAAAAAACAAAGCTCGTTTTTATTACGTACAGTATTGTATACACATACAGCACTAACAGCTTTCAAAACAACATGACTATCATAACAAAATTTGAATGCAAAAGGATAACTTTTATTATTTGTATTGCTTCGAACGCGCATAAAGCTGAAACGTTTGCGAATATAACGGAGAATTCTGATATGTACTTTCATATGGTGACCATTACACAGTATATTTACTGTGCTTACAAGTACACAATATAGGTAATAATAATAATAATATTTTTTTTTTTCGATGGGAAAAATCATCTTATGACAACCCCCGCTCTTGGGCGGAGCGGGAGATAGTGTCAGACTCTTACTGACTAAAAAACCCATCCCGTTCCTTCTAGCCTTCGTACCGGGGCTCGAGCGCCCTTTCGGATAACCCTGGATAATAATAATAATAATAATATTCCACAACTATCACACAACGCCGTCTAGTCCCAATCTAAGCAGAGCTTGTGTTATGGGTACTAGACAACTGATAAATATACTTATATATTTCAAAATACATACATATTATAGATAAATTACACCCAGACACAAAACAAATGATTATGCTCATCACACAAACATTTGTCCTGGGTGGGAATCGAACCCACGACCTCCGGCATAGCAGTCAGGGTCACTAACCACTAGACCAACAGGCCAGTCCAGGCCGGGAATGATTGATTCTATTGTGAATTTACCAATTATTGGACAATTTTCGAATTTCAATTATTTTTATTTTGCTTTTGATTTCACAAATTATATATTATTGCATGTGATTTGTATTACAAAAATTGATTGGTCATAACAAAAAGAAACCCGTAGTCTTAGAATGCAAAGGGCAACTGAAGAACACAGGTGTGATTTAATCAGTGAATGTCTGACACGCTCTCATGCCCCACCTAGAGCGAGAAATTGGATGACCTTAAAAAAGACACATACTTACAACTGTTTAACTTTCTCAGGGTGAGTTGCACCATTTAACTATAACGATAACAGAGCCGTTAACAGTTGTCAAATCGTCGAATTGACCAATAGGCGGCCCCCCTCTTTGAGGCGTGGCTGGAAAGACCTCACGGCGTCCTTACCTTCCGCATGACACAGGTCCTCACCGGAAATGGCAAGTTCGGGAGGTTCCTGTTCCGAATCAAAGCGGAAGTGACGCCCGGGTGTCGCCACTGTGCGGAACGCCCGGAGGACACGGTGGAGCACACAATCGCGGTGTGCCCTGCTTGGACGGAGCATCGCCGTGCCCTCGTGGGGGTGATCGGCGGCGGAGACCTCTCGCGCCTTACCTTGGTCGAGGCCATGGTCCGGAGCGAGGAGGAGTGGCAGGCGGTCGCCGACATCTGCGAAGCAGTAATGCTCGCTAAGGAGGAGGCCGACCGCATCAGGCAACGGCGCTCTCGCCGCCCCCGCCGGGATTCCGATCCCGATTTCCAGCCACCGTAGGCGCGGGCTTGCGGACAGTGAGCAATGGGTAGCTCGCTGTCCGGCCGTCCGGTAACCGTCCGGACCAAGCCCAAGTCGTCGACGGCGCGCGCTGTTCCCGCGCGCCTCAAGGAGTTGTCAGCAACAGCAGGGGCCCAGCCGGGTCGAAGCCTACTGGGGCCAGGGTTATCCGAAAGGGCGCTCGAGCCCCGGTATGAAGGCTTGAAGGAACGGGATGGGTTTTTTAGTCAGTAAGAGTCTGACACTATCTCCCGCTCCGCCCAAGAGCGGGGGTTGTCATAAGATGATTTTTCCCATCGAAAAAAAAAAAAAAAAAAACCAATAGGCGGCCGTTTCACGGCTGGTTATGGTTTGGTTATCGTTATAGTTAAATGGTGCAACTCACCCTAATATTGGTGTGATTGCGAGTTTCTAAAATTGAGAATTTATAATTTCTCATTCACAATAACAATAATAACCACATATTCAAGAAAAAACGAAAACAATAACACAACTCTAATAATACTACATAGGAATACCTTACGGGAACGACTTGCAAATGGCGCCATATTGGTCGCAGCTCTCTGTAATTTTATACAGCAGACGTGTCTGTGGCTTCCAAATAGTATTGTGTATTAATAAAGTGTTTTAGTGCTTCGTTTTACAGATATTGAGCTGATAATGGACCCTGGGAGCTTTGTAAGTTGGAGTTCAAAGAATATGTAGTGTTATTTCTGTCTCGAAAGAGATGTATACGGCTTAGTAAAAATCGAAGCACAGAAGCGTAGCACGTGCGTAGAGCTACGGATATCTAGCGTAGTAACTTTTGTATGGCGTCACTAGGATTTCTGAGCGATCAAGAAAGGACGTGATGTGGTATTACTGTCTCGAAAGTAATGTGACTACGGCGTAGTAAAAATCGTAGCACAGAAGCGTAGCACATGCGTTGAGCTACGGATATGTAGCGTATTTACTATAACATTGCCTGACTAGGATTACTGAGCTATCAAGAAAGGATGTGTGGTGGTATATCTGTCTCGAGATAAATGTATCTACGGCGTAATAAAAATCGCAGCACAGAAGCGTAGCACAAGCGTAGAGCTGCGTGGTCGGATCTCTGAGTAATTTTACACTGTAAACGCGTTTGTAGCTTCCAAATATTAGTGTATTAGTGCTTTGTTTTACACATGGAAACTGGGTCTATTAACTGAGTAAGAATAAATTACAGACAGTGAAACATTTCGGAAATCGCTGTAATCACAATAATATTACAAAAGTAAATGTGTGTGTCTGAATATGTAAGTTATCCCTTCGTGCTCAAACGTCTGAACGGATTTGGACGAAATTTTCCACACGGGCAAACCACGTCGTGGAATATTATATGCTAACTTTTGCCCGCGGTTTCGCCCGCGTACAAAAAATATAGCCTATATCACTCAGGACTAAAGCAGCTTTCTATTGGTGAAAAAAAAATTCAAAACTAGAACTTCCTACGAACAAAAAAACATAAAATAAAAAAATCTTCTCTTTATAATATTAGTGTATTATAATATTAGTCTTTACCTCTTTATAATATGATATTCTACAACGCGGGTGAAGCCGCTGGCAGACGCTAGTATGCTTTAAGTGCAAGTCCGACATAACATAAAATGACAGCAACATCGTCAAAAAGACCACTAATAAACAAAAAACAATATTTCAACTCAAAGCAAAACGTTTAAACTTTCGTTGTTTTTTTCCAAACGACATTTTGCCCGACATCTAAATAAATCGTCTACAGTTTTATTTTAGACGTTTCCCAACATTCCCCTGCAGAAAGTTTGCATGCAACACGCCACATCTGTAAACTAATTTAATGGTTTGCGTTGTTTACATCGTAATTCCTTAATTTTTATGGGCCAGCGTGTTACTTGGACAGTTTTAATGGGAGAAGATAAAGTACTACTCGGACTTATGCTGTGTTTAATTAGATAAGATACTCGTAGATTGAAATTGGAACGGTGGATTCCATTAGCATAATCAGCCTTTTAATATTACCACAGCTGGGACTCAGGTATCATCTCTCTAGGAGAGGGAAAGGGCCGTAATCCACCACGCAGGCCCAGTAGTTGGTGAATGTCATAAGTCTTCGAATTTTTGGTTCTCAGACATTTCGGTTTTCTTACGATGTTTTCCTTCACCGTTTTAAGAGCAGTGGTGATGAAATAAATTACACAAAGTAATGCGCCTTTGCGGATTTGAACCCGTGACCTAGATCTCGTAAGTCGGGGCCGTTACCACTCGGCCACCGCTCAACGCCACGGCATCGGCATCCGTCATTTACAGGAATTTTAAGTCGGAAATCATACTATGACTTCTCCCGCTCTAAGGTGGAGCGAGTGGGCGCGTAAGGCTTTTACTGAAACCCACCTGTGTGTCCATCCGTTGGCTTTTGCGTTTCAAAAATACGGTATTGCGTTTTAAAAAAAAATCAGGCACACCTGTACAATGTACCTAAGATGTTTGATATCTAGGTAATTTGAAACAGCAGTGATCACAATCAGATTCTCTTTTATTTAATTTAATAAACAAAGAACATTACGTTATATGAATTTAGGGTCGCAAATTAAGAATTTCTAGCATCTAGTTCGTCAATTGGCACAAAGTATTTCCTTTGCCTTTTCACTTCAGTAATTTTGTTTGTTTTCATGGGTTAGCCAAGGCAGTTGGCAGTGAAATAAATGTGAAATCATATTTTATATCTTCTTATTTCATATCATATCTTCATACTAATATTATGAATAAAAGATTGTACTGATGTGTGTTTGTTTGTTACTTTTTCTTTTTGTTGTAGATTTGGGAAATTGTATAATTTGACACGCAGGTAAAAAAGAATAGCTTACTTTTTTATCCTGCAAGTATGTTCCTCAAATCTGACAAATCCATTCAAAGGTTGTCTTTAAAAAATCGCTTTTAGCAAAAACCGCCCATTGCGACACCATTTAATTTTATGTTCCTATTGTAATTTTATTATTGGTGTACAATTAAGAATTTATCTATCTATCTAGGTTCCTTTGGGATAACTTTCTACTTTCACAAGGGCAAAGCCGCTGACAGAAGCTAGTATATCCATGAAGCATCATAATATTTTATAGGAAAAACTTCATCAGAGAACTGCCAAATTGTTTGCCATAGAATATAAATTGTTCATAAACCACGCTTATCTCACAAACTATCGCATACTTTACGAGCAGCACAAACTACAAGAAAATAATATTACTGAATAAAATATAACTATTTTTGTGCCAAAATATTTTTATCGTATATCTAATAAATTTAAAAGTAATGTAACAAATATCATTAGATCAGTGGTAGCGCAGTGGTAATGGTCCCGACTTGTATGCAAGTATTAGCAAGTCCAATAATATTTGACGTCCTCGGTACGGAGAGTAAACCGTAAAGCTAAGTTACACTAGTTACTGATAATTTTAGACAGGATATTAGGTACACGATCATTTTAACAGCAATTAAATTAAATGTCAAACTAACTCAAGCCTAGCGGTTTATTACCCGGAGGGGGGCGGGGGGGTTAAAACCCGGGGTCCTGAAACGCAAGGTAAAGAAGGAACATGGAAGTGGGTTTTAGTCTGTAAAAGTCTGACACGCCCTTCCAATTCCTCCTAGAGCAGGAATCGTTGGATGAAAAAGTCATTCAGTAAAGTTAGCTGGATTGAGAGGTTTTTATTGATGATTTGAATTTAGTAATAATAGTTACGAAAGACGCAGCGTTGGAATGCCTCCCACAAGGTGGACCAATGACTTGGTGAGAGCCGGGGGAATCCGATGGATTAGAGACGCTCGACCTAAGAACAGACTGACCAAATCTCTTGCAGCGTGAGCTTTTTGTTTTGAGCTTGTGTTAACACTACAAAAAACACAGCGTTATAAGGTTCCCACGGGTGGTCAGGCCTCTTCTCTATAAGGGATCGGGCCGTAATTTACCATGCGGGCCCAGTGTACGGGTTGAAAAACATCGCCAAAAAATTAACCTTTGGTAAAAAAAGATTTTCGCTTTTTGAAACCAAAATCACCTACCATTTCTATTCCCCTAGTTTCTACAAAAAAACATTACAAAATGAAAAATCACAGAAAACCAAACTATATTAATAGTATACCAGGCTACAGGCTGCTCTATTCTTACGAGACGACAATAATTGGAGCATGATGTATAATAACAGGCGCGGCGAGCCTTTGTTGAGCGAAATTAAAGGCAAGACTGCGTTGCCTAGCAACGGACGGGGCGAGGAGCCGGGACTCTTCAAAGAAGTCGTTTTTGAAGCGGTTCTATACTGCGCTGGTTTGTCAAGCTTTGTACGGCAAATTGTATACCTATATGGTATTTTAAGTTTATTTTGTGAGTTATAAGACATACTGTAATAGAGTTTAGTGTTGTTTTAGATTTTTAGGTAAGTAAGTGTTGGCCATTTGAGATTTGTTTTGTGTTTTGGACACCCCCTCCCCCCAACACACAAATATACAAAATAAGATACATTATTATAAAAATAAGAAAGAATAAGATGTTTTTTTTTTCAATTATTTTTAAACCACTATCGTATTGGGTTCAGCATGTGAAGTGTGTTAAAGGTGTGTATATTTAATAAATATTTTTTATAGATAGGAAATAATCCAATCCAGCCTCATCTTAGTAGAATATACTAAAAAAAAACGTGTAAAACTGTTTTTAAAAACCAATTTCCAAAATAAATAATAATGTAATTTATCTATAGTATATATGTATTTAGAAATATATAAGTATGTTTACCAGTTGTCTAGTACTCATAACACAAGCTCTGCTTAGCTTGAGACTAGGTGACGTTGTGTGATAGTTGTGGAATATTATATTATTATAATATATAATTTATCATTTAATGACTTCTTCTGCTATAGGACATACTGACTAAAACCACTCCTCTTCTTCTTCTTCCTGCCCTTGTCCCGTTTTATTTGGGGTCGGCGCAACATATTTTTTTTTTCTATTCTGTCTTGTCACTCGTCACGCTATCACTAACTCCCTTTTCTTTCATATCACTTCTCACACAATCCATCCATCTTTTCTTTGGCCATCTTCCATCTTTTCTCCCTCTCCATCCATCCACATGTAAATTCATAACTCTTTTAGCAACATGCTTTTCATCTCTCCTCTTTATATGACCATACCAAGACAAGCGATTTCCTTTTAACCTTTCAGTCGCTGGCGCCACTTTCAAACTTCCCCTAATATACTCATTTCTCACTTTATCCATTCTCGTTACACAAAACATCCTAAAACCCACTCCTATGTTCCTTTTTTACCTTGGGCTTAGGACCCGGGGATTCCCTTTTGGACAACCTATGGATGGCGTCAAAAAACTTCTCCGCATCGCTGTCGAACGATAACGAAGTGTACTACGTGTGCTCAACAAATGGATGTGCGATTACTAGTGCGACATAAAGAATTAACAATTTTAGGGCATCAATAAACAGGTTAGGTTAGAAGGTTAAGGCGGGAGCGAAGCAGAGCGGAACTCCTACCTTAGCCTTCTTAGTTATTTTTTTTTTATAACCACCTAAAAGTAGGAGCATCATCTGTCGAGCTCATGTCGTACACCCCTGATAATGTGCTCAAAACACTCAATTCTGTTGTGACTTTCTTTTGCTACACACTATTCCATTGAGTATGTATGGATTATGCCCCACGTATCCCACGCTATTTATAAACACATGTGTGAAATAAGTCCAGAAATAAAATAATTTATTTCTGTTTTGACATTTTGCCAAAACTGCTCTATCTTTATTCAAAGTTTATAAATGCTACGGAAGTTATAAATTTAATTTTAAGACCTAAAATAACCTACATACGTCACAAGAAGAATAAAAAATATTTATATTTAGTTTCATTCTGAAGTTTCTAGCTAGGTTATGAAGGCACGGTCGGCGCAAGGCTTGAACAATTGGTTACTGGGCTGCAAGTTCGACTCTCGCACAGAAAAAAATATTTGTATGATCTGTAAATAGTTGTTCCGATTCTAGGTGTGTTATGCATGCGGGTCTACATTTTTTGTAAATGGGTGCGTTTACAAAAAAATGTAGACTACGAAACAGGAGTAACTCCTAATGGTCCGCATTACCTACTACTACTTATACTTACTTTAAAAAATTAAAAGTAAGTGAAATGTATTGTACTTTTTATACCAATTATGGATATCCCTCAAAGATGACCACATTTTACATCATAAATTATTAATTTTACATAATAATAATGTTTATTTTGCAGACCTCATAGTTGTGTGCTGGTATAAATTAAAATACTACAAATTATCAAATAATAATAAAAATAGAAGTTATTTACTAATTATTAATAATTAATAAATCACTATGTTTCGTAATCAAAGCAATATTATTTAATATAAAATAAGGCCCATACCTCGCCGGGCCGTCATGGTGGCGCGGCGCTGCCTGTTCGCGCAACCAAGAAAATGCATGCAGCTCTATTTTGTGTACCTCAACTGATCACAGTGGACTGTTGCTGACTGGCCACGCAGCCAATCTATACATTCTTTTGGCGTCATGTCCATGGCGTCTCAGTGAGACACGACCCTTATTCTGACATAAAACTGTTTTCATTCCGTAAAGATGAATAAGAGCAATTGTAGTTTAAAAAGAAAAACGACCTAGGTCTGTGTGTATTTCAGTTTGTTACTCCTTCTAAAATTATTATTTAACATGCTATATTAATAATAATAATATATTCCACAACTATCACACAGCGCCGTCTAGTCCCAAGCTAAGCAGAGCTTGTGTTATGGGTACTAGACAACTGATAAACATACTTATATATTTCTAAATTCATACATATTACAGATAAATTACACCCAGACACACAACAAATGATCGTGCTCATCACACAAACATTTGTCCTGGGTGGGAATCGAATCCACGACCTCCGGCGTAGCAGTCAGGGTCACGAACCACTAGACCAACAGGCCTGTTGGTCAATATTATAACAACGAACCAACCTGCTAATTTTCGCACACCTACATTCATGAATTTACTTAGTATTATTCAACGTTGCAGTATAGCGCTTCAATTTACGTAGATTTTTGTATCTTTTTAAACCAGCTCAATTCCAGAAAATGCCTTTTAAAACTTTAACACAAAGAACTGTATTTTACAATAGAATTGCGCTCACAGATAGAGTTACTTTTTAAAAGTAAAAGAAAACTGAATACCGTACTTACTATTTCACGTTTCGTAAGAACTGTATTTACCTGGAACAGAAAAACGTATACTGTTTACACGATTGTTGAAGGAAAATTTAGCAAAAGAAATGGAAGTTTTGTAAAAGGAAAAAGGTTGAACAGATACTAGAATAAAAAACTGGGCAAGTGCAAGTCAGAGTCGCGAACTGAGGGTTCCTTACAAACTTACCTATGAAAACAGTTCAATTGCAGAATTGACGGACGAAGATTTTGCCGAATCACAATTAAGTTTTTTTTTTGTAACGTAACTACAAATTCACAGTTCTCAGATTTTTTTCTGTACTTGGGCTATGACATCTTGCTTCATGCAAATTTCAGTATTCTAGATAAACGGGAAGTACCCTATGAATTTTGATTCCCTTGAGAGTGGCTGTTTTTGCAACATAAAAGGCAGGTATCTTTTTTTGTTAACTCAGAAGTTTGATTTTTTCACAGCTGCAAAGGACGTTTGTATATGGTTTTAATTTCAAAACGATACCTCCACACATTTCCGAGATAAAAGGTCTTAAGAGAAAGACAGACGGACAACAAAGCGAGTTCCTTTTTTCCCTTTTGAGGTACAGAACCCTAAAAAAAGTCTGACAACATATTTTTTCCTTTTTTGCCCGAATTAATACCTCTACAGTGTTTGGGCATATAGTCACGTGTGAGGTGTTTTTTGTTTGCGTGTAAGCATTTTCTTCTTCAGAACCTACTATTTTCTAAGTACAAGAAGCTTTTATAATCGTTGAATGATCAAGTGAATATTTTTTCATAACAAAACGGTTTTCATGAATACACTACACATTTTTAATACGGCATTAACTTTCTTGTTAAAATTACTACTAACAGATACAAAAAAAAACTATAGGTAAACCAAGTGACAGCATTTTTTTTTATTTATTGGGGAGGGGAATCTTCGAATGAATTGTTCTGACCTAAGGGTGCAAGAATAAAGAAACAGGTTACCGGTGCAGGCAAGTCTGTACGGGTCGGTACCAATCGGTGCAGGTATAATTAACATTATGACAGGACTGTTTGTCTAGTGGTTAGTGACGCTGACTGCTATGCCGAAGGTCATGGGTTTGATTCCCACCTAAGACAAATGTTTGTGTGATGAGCACGATCATTTGTTCTGTATCTGGGTGTAATTTATCTATAAATATATAAGTATGTTTATCAGTTGTCTAGTACCCATAACACAAGCTCTGCTTAGCTTGGGACTAGACGGCGTTGTGTGAAGAATTAAAAAAAAAAAACTCCCGTGTGTGCATCTCTCTTAAGCGCTTATTTATTAAGTAACAGATGGAGGTCGTTACCGACTGCCTAGACCGCGTCATACAGGTTTAAACATTGGCCAGTGTAGTGTTTTACACATACAGATTTACCCGTTTCTTTATGTGGTTTTACCGGTACCTATCTGTAACGACCCGTACCGACATATCAGAACCAAAAAACCTGTATCTTTATGTTTGCATCTTAAGTTCATCGAAGGGAGTGTCAGACTTTAACTTACTAAAACCCAAGTCCCTTCAATTCCTTTTACATTTAAAATTCTAATAAATCAAAAACAGCCAACACCATTTACAAGTGACCACTTAAAAACAAACAACACCCTAAAACCAAAAAAAAAAAAATATTAGTCCATTATCACACCACAATACTCAAACTAATGGCATCAGCAGCACCATAGATAAACAAGCCTCCCTAGATAACAAAAAATATGATAAGTAAACACGCCACCCAATACCAGAGTTCCCCATCTCCCCTCAATGATTCTTAATTAAACCGACTATTGTTGCACCTTGCAGGCAATTCATAACAAGTGTCAAACGTTAATAGCACAACTTGTGAAAGAACTGTAGTCCAACTGAGGCGAGCTTCCCCAGATAATTGGTTTTGTCTTGGATTATGTTGAGGTGGAATGTCGTGAACTTTCTTTCCTTTACACCACACAGTATTAGCGATTTTTATGGTTAGTTACATACGCTATGATTATTTTCTGTATTAGCAACATTGAAATGTATTTTTTGCACTGACAACTTAAATGGAATATCATTGGTAAAAGTGCGACAACACTGACGATAACCAAAGCAAAAGTATACAGGGTCTGTACCCGTTTGTCCGTTTTATACTATATTGTTAAAAATTTGAAGTCCAACGCTTTACCTACAAGGTTGTGTAAATATAAGATCTCCTTACAAAGTACCACTAACTCCCAAAATACAAGCTTGATTTAGTTTGGGAGTTATTAGATCAATTACTGTGTGCTACTGTACAACCGACCAGCGAATTGTATGTTCATTTAAGTATATTAATTAAGATTGTTGTACTTTTGGAGCGAAATAAATTATTATTATTATTGACATCACGTTTCCTGGTAGGATAACTAAAAAGTTTTTTTATCTGATTTTTCTTCAAAGACATTTGTGAATCTAAAGTAAAATCACTGTCCACGTCTGTCTATTTATTTGCTTAATCCTGCTGACCCACGCAAGGGATTTTGATGCCGTTTTCACTAATAGTAAAAGCAATAAACGAGAAAGGCGTCTGTATATAATTTGCACCCGGGCTAAGTCGGGGCTGCCTCTCAGTCCAGTAACTTTTTTTTACCGCTGATAGGCTCACACTTGATTTCACCTCGCCTGATTAAAAGCGACGATGTGGTCGGTGAATGATGGAGCACGTTGGCCTAGAAGCGATCTATTCACTCTTGATTCTGTAACCATCAGAAATGAAGTTGAAAATTCTACGCCATAGCTCTACGCACAATTCCAGCCACCGTTGGCGTGGGCTTGCAGACGGCGAGCAATGGGTAACTCAACGTCCGGCTGTCCGGTAATCGTCTGAACCGACCCCGAGTCGTCGACGCTGCATGCGCGCCCCACAGAGATGTCAGCAAAACCCTAGGGGCCCAGCACGGTCTAAGAATATTGGGGCGATGGGTTTGCCTCCGAAAGGAAAACCCGGGGTCTTGGAACGCAAGGCAAAGAAGGAAGGAACACAGGAGTGGGTTTGAGTCTAATCTAAGTCTGACACACCGTCCCGCTTCACTCTAGAGCGGGAGAAGTGACTAGATAATTTCCCACATGAAAAAAAGCCTGACAGGCACGGCTCTAACTGGCCCCGTCAAAAGACTCACCACTGGTTGCGCAGTCAAGAGTTAACAAACTCAAAGCCTTGTTGGAATGGTTATACAACATCAAAGTCTGAAATTTTCTCATAAACTCAGTTTAACAAACCGCCGAAGGGTTCAAACAAAATACACGGTTAAACATAATTAAAGTAAAACAAACAACTGTTTAATGAAAAGCTAGTTTAAGTGAGTTAATTAAATTATTCATTGCATGCGGTACGTTATTACGTACTCGCTTATTAACGGTAAAATAAATACATTAATTATTATTTTGATGTTAGCATACTCTTAATGAAAATTGTTATTTATTTTACGTCAGTGACGTCAACATGGCTTGCTTTATGTCATTTATTTTCAAATTGTACTCCGCTGTCAGATATTATCATCATAATCTTCATGATCATCAGCCTTTACGAAGCTTTTTTGGTGTGGCTTCTGTCGCTTTGAGACAACGAGAGAGAGTATTCTTTTCGTGTCCTTCACTGACTAAAACCCACTCGTGTTCTTTCAGTTGTTCATTGCATTCCTGGGCCGAAGCAACTCTTTCGAACAATCATACAGCCCGATGAGTCCATTGCTGTACTTTGATATACATTGATCATATTGAAAGCATGATGTCTATCATATGCATATGAAACTCGACGATTATAGGTAGAAATTACATTAGACACAATTAGGCAACGTACGCCGATCTGGGCACGTCGACCTCCACACATTTTGTAGGGCAAATAGACTTGTAGAGCTACATTAGATCCACACCACGTGACGTGCCGCTACGTATTAATCAGTCATGGCCCACGTGTACCGTCCGTTTAAGGCAGTTAGCAATAAAGTACATTGAACTTTTCCCAATATCTCTCCATAGGTACCCGAAAAACAAACAATTTACTGCTTTTCATTACTAGATCATGTAAAGTATCACGATACATGTCGATTCAAGACAGCTTTGTGTTTATTTCCGTTTTTTGAAATTAAGAGTGTCAACAAATGTAGGAGGGTCAATGACCGTTGTAATAATAATAATATTATTCCATAACTATCACACAAACGCTATCTAGTCCCAAGCTAAGCAGAGCTTGTATTATGGGTACTAGACAACTGATAAACATACTTATATATTTCTAAATACATACATATTTTATATAAATTACACCCAGCCACAGAACAAATGATTATGCTCATCACACGAACATTTGTTCTGGGTGGGAATCGAACCCACGACCTCCGGCATAGAAGTCAGGGTCACTAACCACTAGACCAACAGGCCAGTCAACCAGTCGTTGTACCAAGTTTATCTGGCACCTGCCTTAACCAGATATAAGTCGACTCAATCGAAAGCTAAGACATCGCAGGATTTCTACCTTCATATCCAGCATTGTCGAATCTAAGCAAATGTTCAGTCTCTTTGAGAACAGTCGTACGTTCGCTAATTGAATGCATCGATGATGTTCTTTCATTTCATCGTTGCGGTTATTATTACATGGGAACTTATTAATGAAGTAAATTAATTGGTTATTGGTTCTTAGTTGTGAAAGAAGAGTAGATAATGCAGCATAATAATAATGAGAATAATCTGTCTCATAATGTTCCCAACCATTGCTGAGATTCAAACCTCATCTCTGGGAGAGAGAATGGGCCGTAATTCACCACACAGGCTCAGTGTGGATTGGTGGATGTCACATGTCTTTGAAATTTTTGATTCTAGGACATGCCGTTTTCCTGACGATGATGAATGACTCCTTCACGGGCCTTCACCTCGGCAGATGGTAGTTTAAAAGGATGTCCTCTCCCTCATGTTTTCGTCCACAGGTACACAGGAAATGGCCGCCATATTGCCTATGTGGCTGCATCTAGGCATAGGGAGTTAGAGGTTTACGATATTGTGTATAATAGGCTAGTTGCTGTAAAAAATGTAATTAGTCCGTCTTTTAGATTATTCAAAAATAAGGAACACGTATTTTTTATTTGTAAATTAAACCAAAAATGACAAAGATATAGCCCATTAAAGTTACGTGTAACGTCACGCCGTGCTGCATTTTTTCGCACGGGGTGACGTCACACGTAACTTTAATGGGCTATATCTTTGTTAATTTTTGTTTAATAAAAAAAAGAAAAAATACGTGTCCCATTTTTTTTTATAATCTAAAATACGGCCTAAATAAAATTTAATTATTTTGACCCTGGAAACTACCCTTTTGCCGTTGTACATCTTTGGCTGCTGTATTTATGTTTGGCAACGATAAGTATCTACAATTAAAACAATCGATAAAATCTTGTCCCTTTGTTTAATAAAGTCGTGGCAATCATATAGCTGGCCTGTGGTTTTCTTTCAAGGCCAATCATGCTGTAGACACTTTTCGCACCCCTATAACAAAAGTGGCTACTAATCGACCGAACTAGTCGATTTTGTGGTCTTCCATGGTCATGGAAGGCATGGTCACATGCTTCACCAAATCATGACTTTAAGAAGACTTTCAACCAATTCAATATCAATCTAGCAAGTCTTCTAGATACTTGAATAAAACCTAATGGAACAAATAATATTTATTTGCTCCTGAAACTAAATAAACATTGTGAATTTCATCACCCACTTTCGTAATACGAAATATTGAAGCATCGAGCGTGTTACGCTAGCAAATATACTCAGCAAAACTTGGTATAAGTTCGCTCGTTAAATATGTTAGCGTGTTCAACATATCGCCCGATGTTAACGGTTCAACAAGGTGTCTGTGTGAAAAATATTTTTATTATACGAAAAAAATGTTGGGTAAATATACGAATCATATGTTTTTTCCCAGCACTTCGACGTGGTGAGTTTCTGCGAAGTGGTTTATATTTGCCGATTGAAAAACGATGTATGTTACGATGCGTGTTTAATGTTTATAATGTAATAATATAGATATGTATGTTAGTCTTTAAGGCATTTGATATATGGTTAAGTAGTGTTACCTGTACGGTCCGGACTAAGCATTTTGCCGCGTCGTTTATACCGCGTACGTTGAAGGACTGGAACTGCCTGCTGCTGTCTTTCCGTCCGATTACAATTTGAGTGTCTTTAAGGCAAGAGTGAATAGGCTCTTAAACAAGTGCGCCTCACCATCAGAGATTGCATCACTGCTTACCGTCAAACACTAGTCTATATCAATATATAATGTACTGGCCTGGTAAAATAGAGTACTACGCGTTCCAAATGAGAATAGGACCGATGTTATGTTTTGACGTCTCGTCGTAATGTCAAATCCAAGAAATTTTGGCAAAATTGAAGAACTCAGAGATGAGTAAAATTGAAGAACTAGATTCTGATTAAACTTTTTTCGTTCACAGTTCATAAACAAATTAAATTTTTCGTAAATTAACCTTTCAATTGTGATAATTGCAGACACAATTGAAAGACAATAGGTGCGCGAACGCCGGCGTTCGCTTGGGATTTAATGAATTAATTAAAATATAAAAATTTATTTCCTCGATTTGATAGTAAATCGTGACGTCACAACATGGCGGGCGATCCTATTCTCATTTGGAACGTATTGTACATAATAATGTACTCTATTTTACCAGGACAACAGTCCACTCTATGGAAGGCCTTCCAACGTTGTGTCTCCGGTAAGCGGTCCCTGCTGTAGAGCTTTTTAATAACCTGGTAAGGGTTCGGGAATCTAATGAATGCAAGACACACCAAATTGTTCATTGGGGTGACACTTGGGGAGGCCTATATGCAACAGTGGACGTCTTTCGGCTGAAATGATGATGATAACCAATATTCTATATTTTTATTATTGATAGGCTGCCAAAAATATTTACATATCGTGAAAATACTCTTTTTCTATTCTATTCACCGAATTTGACTGTAATGTAACTCAGCATATGCTTGCGATATTTAAAACGATAAATAACGCAGCACTGGTATTCTGTGAGGGCCTACTGTTAGAAATGATTAGAGAAAATTAATTGTATCCTGAACTCCTGACATTTCCAATTTACGTCATATCAATGTCACCGACATCTCATATAACTATGCAATATTAAATTGGACGCTCTGAAAACAGACAGCTTACAAAACAGCTGGCTGGTTGAAATAATTAAAACATTATACCATCAAGTTTTGTGCGACAGGAAACTGGTGCAGAGGAAGTGACGCGCGCCGCGATAGGTGCACAGGAAATGGCCGCCATATTGCATATGTGGCTCCATCTAGGCATAGGGAGTTAGATGTTTACGGTTTTGTGTAATTTTGACGAGATAATTGGCGTTAATTAGAAACCTATGCATTTTTGCTGCTGTGTTGATTATTGACAACGATAAGTATCTAAACTTAAAAAAACAACATGAATTATTTTTTTTAAGTACTTGTGGCAAATACATCTCATATTTAGCCCGTGATTTTCTTCCAAGGACAATCGTATAGGTCATGCTGTTGACACTTTTTGCACCCTCATAACGAAAGTGACATAAGCATTATGCATACCATAGTCCCACTGCTGGGACTAGGGAATTGGCCGTAATCCATAACACAGACCCAGTAGGGCCCAATTCACAACGCAGAACATTGGGTGTTACATGTCTCTGAACCTTCGATTCTTCCCTCCCTCTCCATCCATCCATATATTCATAACTTTTTTTGTATGTAACATGCGTTTTGTTTATTGAACTGAACTTCACATGAACATATCAAGATAAACAACTCCCTTTCAATCATTTCCCACTTTATCCATTCTCGTCACTCCACACATTCATCTCAACATTTTCATCCGCTCCGCAATCTCTTTCCACCTCCCTTTTTCATTCTGATCCATCATAAGTATTATTGTATGAAGCGACCTATATTCTTTCCTTTAATAAACCTTACAGAAAACCTCAAACAATCTCATACTTCATTACCTCCCCTCATTACAAGGTTGTGTCATACGTCCTTACCTTCCTAGAATTTGAATTAACCAACAGTTTTTCATTACAACCTGATGTGGGTTGAATATGTATAGCCGTGTTTATGCGGACTGTATCAGAAGGTTTTTGTGCTAATGTAAGGGTCACCGTATACGGGCCACAGGCGACAACATATTGTACTATTTTTATGGACTCGCCACACATGGTTGAAACCAGTGGCCGCCACACGCTACAAATCGTCACCTCCCGCTTCTTGTGTCCGGATCCCCGCCCCGATTTCCAGCTACCATAAGCGTGGGCATACGGACAGCGAGCAATGGGTAGCTTGCTGTCCGGCTGTCTGGTAACCGTCAGGACTGAGCTCAAGTCGTCGACAGCACGTAGTTTTCTACGCGCGAATCAAAGAGATATCAGCTAACCGTTGGAGCCCAGCAGGGTCGAAGCCTACTGGGGCCATGGGTGGTACGAAAGAGAACCCCAGAGCCCGAACAAAGGCAAAGAAGGAACAGGATTAGATTTTAGTCAGTAAAAGACTGACGGTTCCTCTCGCTTTCGTCCAAGAATGGAAGAAGTCATGGATAATTTCCCACCCAAAAAAATATAAGCGTGATAAAAAAGTAACACCTGCCGTAAATGGCTATCGTGCGCTTCGGCAACCTTTGTCACCACTTCTAGCTTCTCGTGGCGGCCTTTGTGGTTGTCGCGTGTGGCCCCGTGTGTTCCGACCCTAAAAGTGATGAGGTCTGTCCTATGTTTAATGAATGAGTAGGGACAGTATACACATAAAATACAGTCTTTAGAAAATTTTTGATGATAAATTAACTTTTTTTTTGAGACTGAATCTGACTAACATCCACCTAAGTTCTATCAGTTGACTTTTGCGTTTCATGGCCAGGAAACCCTTTCACTCTAGACAGTTAAACCCCTCAAATGCTTTTGAAGGATCATAAGGAGAAACTAATACCATTTAAGTGGGATACTTTTATCATTCTTCAAATATGACAATAGAAATCATGATGGGCTCTTACTTTGTTACAGAATAGTACTGAATCCATCATTAATTTAGCAACACTAGTACAATTTTAAGTTCAGGAAAGTTCATTGTCCTTATAATAAACAAACTTCGTTATTTCTGGAATCGTATTGAATGTCCCGTTAGCTTCTAGTCTCGTCCCAAAAGGATGCTGTAATTTCCACCTAGAGATTTCGCGGAAACCCTTATATAATGACTTTTTATTTGTAAATCACAGCCAACAGGAAGTTTTGATTTCCATTTATCCTTAAATTAAAGTGTTTTAGAAAAATGCCAATAATTTCCAAGAAAAACTCTGGTGTGGCTTATAACCTAAGATCGGGATAAAACAAAATAACGACTGGCCTATTGGTCTAGTGGTTAGTGACCCTGACTGCTATGCCAGGGGTCGTGGGATCGATTCCCACCCAGGACAAATGTTTGTGTGAGGAGCATTATCATTAGTTCTGTGTCTGGGTGTAATTTATCTATAATATGCATGTATTTAGAAATATTTATGTATGTTTATCAGTTGTTTAGTACCCATAACACAAGTTCTGCTTAGCTTGGGACTAGACGGCGTTGTGTGATAGTTCTTGCGCATGTGCTTCTTGACTGTACAGGTGTTACTGATACACACATGTGAACCCTAGGACCCCTTAATTCCCCACCGTAGACGCGGGCTTGCGGACAGTGAGCAATGGGTAGCTCGCTGTCCGGCCGTCCGGTAACTGTCCGGACCAAGACCAAGTCGTCGACGGCGCGCGCTGTTCCCGCGCGCCTCAAGGAGTTGTCAGCAACAGCAGGGGCCCAGCCGGGTCGAAGCCTACTGGGGCCAGGGTTATCCGAAAGGGCGCTCGAGCCCCGGTATGAAGGCTTGAAGGAATGGGGTGGGTTTTTTAGTCAGTAAGAGTCTGACACTATCTCCCGCTCCGCCCAAGAGCGGGGATTGTCATAAGATGATTTTTCCCATCGAAAAAAAAAATCCCTTAATTCCCTTATAGATGGCCTGAAAAACCTAGGAGCACTAATCAGTTTTTGGAGAGGTAGACTAGTTGGAAAAACCCACCAAAGGTTGGCCGCCATGGCCCACACACAATGGTCTGATAAATGCAGAAACTAGACTCCCAGATATCATATTGCCATGAAAACTATTGAGTCTAGATACACGTGTAAAATATTATGGTCTACTTAACCTTATAAAACAACTCTACCCTAAACAATCCTTAAACATAAGTAGAGGTTTCACAAAACTGTTTAGTAAAAACAAAATAAATAACGTTTATTTTATCTTAGTTACTACACACAATATAAAAATGTTTACCGTTCCAACGATGCCTGTTACTTGTTTGTAACTTTTGAGTATGAATCAGAAAAGCAGTAGAGTTCGTATGCCTGTTCGTTTGCCTGCTGCGGTCTTCCCATCTAATTATAATTTTGGTGTCTTCAAGGCAAGAGTGAATAGGCTCTTAATAAACTAGTGCGCCTCACCATCAATGATTGCATCACTGCTTACTATCAGGTGGGATCGCAGTCAAGCTAGTGCGTATAGTTTATACCAATTAAAAAAAAAAAAAAGCACCGAGCAAGCGTTTATTCCCATTTTGTAGGTCTCTTGCCACAAATTCAAATGTGTGAGGTATCAAAAAAGTATTTTAAAAACAAGGAAAAATTATAACTGTCGAAAAAGAACAAAAAAACTTTTGCCTTTTATTATTGTTAGGCTCGGGCTTATCATTATGTCTCACGAGATGATGAATCGAAGAAATGTTAGCGCATGCATACTCAGAAATCACCTTCTCTAAAAAACTCTTGACATGAAAACGCCATGTTGTAACTATCGGGAAACGCAGACTCCTCGATAATAATATTCCACAACTTTACACAACGCCATCTAGTCCCAAACTAAGCAGAGTTTGTGCTATGAGTACTAGACAACTGATAAACATAAACATGCTTAAATATTTCTAAATACGTACGTCGTATTTATCTACACTTGTATAATATTATATAGAGCTAAGTTGTTTTTTTTTTATTATTATTTTTTTTTTTTGTAGGCATCGCTGGAAGTACTGGTTTGATTGCTAAAATGTTTGCACCAGATTTTGACTGTTGTTATGTAGTAATTAATAAATTACATCCAGACGCAGAATCGTGGTATCTTGGTCATCATACAAACATTTTTTTGGTTGGGATCGACGCACGGCCTCCGACATAACAGTCAGGGCCAGTCAAAAAGAATGTGACTAGATTTCCATAATCTTTTTCTTCAGCTTGTCTTATTACTACTCTTAAACCACACAGTTAGAAGAACAGTCTTAGACAGTCTTGTTCAAATTGCTAGCATTATAGTCGAATTAAAGCCAAGAGCCCTAGTATTTTGGCAGACAGGACTGAAATGTTTTTTTCTTTTTGCCGTGTCTAGACGAAAACGTCTGTTGTCGAGATGTCGAGAGGACTAGAGTAGTAAATAGTTTTTTTGTAAGAATGTTGGGCTTAAATGTTATGTCAGCATTCAGTGTCAGTTTGGGCCTTTCTGTAAAGAAATATTGTATTATAGAAAATAACATATGGAATGTTTCGTTAACATCTTATAGTAGATACTAAGGTACGGCCACCGTAGGCGCGCGCTTGCGGACAGTGAGCAATGGGTAGCTTGCTATCCGGTAACTGTCCGGATCAAGCAAAAGTCGTCGACGGCGTGCGCTGTTCCCGCGCGTCTCAAGGAGTTGTCAGCAACAGCAGGGGCCCAGCCGGGTCAAAGCCTACTGGGACCAGGGTTATCCGAAAGGGCGCTCGAGCCCCGTTATGAAGGCTTGAAGGAACGGGATGGGTTTTTTAGTCAGTAAGAGTCTGACACTATCTCCCGCTCCGCCCAAGAGCGGGGGTTATCATAGGATGATTTTTACCATCGAAAAAAAAGGTAGGCGCCAGATTAGCGTGGAATAACGGTCATTGACTAAATTTGTTGACATTCTTAATTTCAAAAACTGAAATAAAGACATAAAGCTGACTAGAATCGACATGTATCGTGATCCTTTACATGACCTAGTAATGCATAAAGCTGACTAGAATCGACATGTATCGTGATCCTTTACATGACCTAGTAATGCATAAAGCTGACTAGAATCGACATGTATCGTGATCCTTTACATGACCTAGTAATGCAAAAAGCCATTCATTGTTTGTTTTCAGGGTACCTACCCAGAGATATTAGGAAAAGGTCACTGTACTTTATTCCACGGTTATCTGGCAACTTCTTTAGCTTTTGCTAGCGTCTTCGTCCGCGTGGTCATCATTATTTCAGCCGAAAGTCGTCCAATGCTGGACAGGACAATGATGAACACGGATATCAGTCGAAACAAAAGTCTGAAACTACCTCTTGCCAAATCAGGAGAGAATATCAGACTTAATGGATCCAGAGCGAGAGAAGTTATTTGATTACCTTGAATAAATAAAAAACTGGGCAAGTGCGAGTGCGAGTCGGACTCGCGCACTGAGGGTTCTGTGCAAACTATAATTTCCGAATGGAGTCTCGAAGATTTTTCCGAACAGAATTTTTTTTTGTCGCAGTTAACAACAATTTAACTGTTTTCCTATACCTATGCTATACGACCTTGCTTTCTGCCAACTATCAGGAGTCTGGGTCAACCGGAAGTACCCTATAAATTTCGATGTTTGAAAGTGTCAAAAGATACGTTTTTTGCGACATAAACGGCCGTATCTGTTTTAGTCTTTAATTTAGAAGTTTGATTTTTTCACAGCTTGAAGGGACTGCAGACCTGAGTATATAGTTTTAATTTCAACTCGATACGTCCACGTGTTCTCGAGATAAAGGGTCTTGATAGACAGACAGAAAGAGAGACAGACGAATGGATGAACAAAGTGATCCTATAAGGGTTCCGTTTTTTTCGTTTTTAGGTACGGAACCCTAAAAAGTGGTTACTTATGCGTTGAATTAGCCAATACATCGACACAAAGTGAAAGAGTCGTTTATACCGCGTATATCGAAGGACAGGAACAATTTGCTTGCAGCGGTCTCGTCCGATTATAATTTGGGTGTATTCAAGGCTACAGTGAATAGGCTCTATAAAAACTAGTGCGCCTCACCATCAACGATTGCATCACTGCTTACCATCAGGTGGGATCGCAGTCAAGTACTAGTTTATATCAGATAAAAATCTCTACACACTTTTGGTGTCTTCGCCTAATATTATTCAGTGTTTGTACATGTATGAATACAGGGCACATTTCTACAATTTATCTAGACAAATACTATGACAAAGAATACATTACCCAACCCACTACCATACTGAAAGAAAGTGTTTCAAATGTGTCTTGAATACAAGTTCTTACTGCGAAACTTGTGAGCCTGAGAAATGCGAATATTAATGGCCTTTTCAACATTACTTTGTGAGTTCGTCCTTCTTGAATCCTGAGATTATGTGTCTAGGTTAGGCTATGTGTTTCAATATCAGTTAATTTTCTACTAGAAAGGTCATTTATTCTAATTTTATGTGTTTTTTTATAGGATTAATAGGAACAAATAATTGATTTACCCTTGGCGTTCTAAGGCTATGCTCAGAGTTTCCTTGCGTAATCAAATCAGAAATGAAGATATCTACCGGAGAACCAAGATTACCGACATAGACCGAAGAATCGTCAAACTTAAGTGTCAATAGTCAGGGCACATTGCACGCAGCACAGATGATCGATCAGAGTCCCTAGTGTGAGTTTATTTTACGTTAACGCAATGGACACATTTGTGACGTTCGGCGCTCCGATTGGCCCGCTCCAAGCTCTTTACCAATCAGAGAGCCCAACGCGGCAAACGTTTTGATTGCGTTAACGTAAAAACAACTCGCACTCAGCTCACAGATGTTTGAGCTGTTGCGATGACATAAATTACACAAAGTACGTGCCTTTGACACACGACCTACAACTCGTAACTCATTGCCGTTACCACTGAGCCACCAATGCTCTCCCATACATCTCGAACTAAACCTTAAAACTTCATCATAATCATCATCAACTTCCTGCCCTAGTCCCGTTTTATTTGGGGTCGGCGCAACACGTTTTTTTCTTCCATTCTGTCCTGTCACTCGTCACGCTATCACTAACTCCCTTTTCTTTCATACCGCTTCTCACACAATCCATCCATCTTTTTTTAAACCTTAAAACTTCAAATGAATATAAAACGTAAACCAAGATATATCACATGGATCTGATGCCGTATTAGTTTCTTTCAAACTTCTCATATTACTTAAAGTACGCGAACGTAACCTAGATAAAATTCTCGGCATCGTTTGATATTAAGCCGGGTTTACTGTTTGTTCTCGTATGATTATCACACGACTTTGTATTGCATTACATAAGCATAATCAGCTTTACAATGTTCCCACTGCTGGGACTCAGGCCTCCTCTCTAGGGGAAGAAATTATGGCCGTAGTCACCACGCGGGCCCAGTGCGGGTTAGTGTTTTGTATAGCTATTTTTTACTATAATTACAATAAAGTTGTTTTCAATACACTTTCTCAAAACCCACTCTTATCCCAACCACTTTTAGTCAAGCAATTCACTGTTTTCCGCACTAGTGTTTAAAAGTGCGCAAGCTCGCTTCCGCTACAATTTATTGTATTTATAGCTTCAAGGTGGGCAGTGATACCCAAGAGTCGACTGTCAATCCCTGTTTACAATCAGGTGAAATATTCGTCAAACGTGAGTCTGTCTATAGTAAAGATTGTGTTATAGCGTGATGTTATACAGGCTCATTTTAAAACACTAACAAGTTTGCAGAACTGTATAATTAACATCATAAACAACAACTTTTGTTCTATGACTTTTTATAAAACAATACATTTAGCAAAAACAAACCTTCAAGATTTCGTTGTTCTATCTAACACATTTCAACTCTGTATTTTGCTATACCTACCTATTAACCGTGTCTATATTACGCGACGAAAGTGCATCAAGCACCCTTCGCTCCCCTCCGCTATTGTACTATCGCTTGCTTCGCTTAAACTTTGTAATATTTAAAACATTCAATTCACATATTCTTATTTTTGTATGAAAATCTGATGAACTAAAATATGATTCATTTTTAAAAGGCACAGAACAAAAGTTGTTGTTTATAATGTTAGTAACATAGTCCTGAGAGGTTGCCCCTGTTTTACGAATAACCCTATAAAGCCTTCCTCGATAAATTGGCTATCCTACATCATGTACAACCATTTTTCAATTCCAACCGGTAATTTCTAAAGTACAGTTGCCACCACGGATATTGAACGCTGGCTTCAAGTTGCGCAGAAGTCAAAAATCGGGTCTCTTTAGGTGGTGCGACGTGAGACGCGGGGGCGGGGAGCGTCACTGATTGGCTCGCCGCGCATCGCGTCATAGACGCCACTCGTGATTCGTTCATTTCGCTTGCAGCACGTACCTCCCGACGACGACGATAAGCTCGCCAAAGCTATCCCCACTCTGACGCCGAGTGTTCAATATCCGTGGTGGCAGCTGTACGTTCAAACAAACAAACTCTTCAGCTTTATAATAACTAGTATGAGTATTAATTTAGTTCGTCCGTCTTTACAAAAGACGGAATTTCTTTGTCCATTGAGAGACATGACAACGTCTCCTTTTCAAGGGATACGAAAGTCTTAAGACGCTACAAAGTCTAGTAAAGCGCGTCTGGCTAGTGAAAATCCGGCGGCCAGATTTCAAGCAGACTTCTTTGTTAGAAATCCTTATTTCCTTGGTATTCACGGTACTTTAACAAGCTTCAGAAGTTTACGGAAGGTAGAAATATTGAAACTGTTATAAATGGATAGGATATAGTAGGGTAGGGAGATATACATTTGCCAGTAGCGATCGAGGTTCGTTCAATTAATATCTCTTCGTTGGGAAAATTAGCTGATCATTTTTTTTTTTTTTGATGTTGGAAAACATTAGGTAACGTCGGTTTTGAGTGAAGCGAGAGGAAGTGTACTGGCTAGAAATATTTTTACAAAGAAGTCTGCTGTATTTTTTTGAAAAAACATAATTTATTTTTAAATTAGTTGTAGTATACCACAAACAGCTAAAATTAAATAGTGAGCAAGTTTTCTAGTGAGGTAACAACAACAGCATCTCTTTGAGGTGCGGCTAACAATACGCGCGTTCGACTCGGGCTTGGCTCTTATCAGACAGCCGGACGGCGAGCTAACCACTGCTCGTCGTCATTAAGCACATGCCTACGCTGACTGGGGATTGCCCTGTGACGACAAAAACTATATTTAAACGACTTGAGAACCAATAATTCTTATTCTTAATTGTACACACAATTTTAAACATTCATCATACAGTTGATGTAACCTCTTTGGAAGTTAGATAAAAACCCACCAGTGTTCTTTTAGTTGTCTTTTGTGTTCCAAGGCTGCGGTGATTTTTAGGATTCCGTACCACAAAAGGAAAAACAGAACCCTTATAGGATCACTTTGTTGTCCGTCCGTCTGTCTGTCTGTTTGTCTGTCTGTCTGTCAGTCAAGACCCTTTATCTCGAGAACGCGCAAAGGTATTGAGTTGAAATTAAAACCGTACACTTAAGTCTGCGATCCCTTCAAGTTGTGAAAAAATCAAACTTCTAAGTTAACGAATAAAAACGATACGGCCGTTTATGTCCCATAAAAAAATGTATATTTTTATTATGTTATTCTCAAAGATCGAAATTCATAGGGTACTTACCATTGATCCAGAATCTTGAAATTTGGCAAAGCAAGGTCTTATAGCACAGGTATAGGAAAAAATTTGAAAACAGTAAATTTGTTGTTACCTACGTCAAAAAAAAAAATGCATTTCAGAAAAATCTTCGAGACTCCATTCGGGAATTGTAGTTTGCACGGAACCCTTAGTGCGCGAGTTCGACTCGCACTTACCCAGTTTGTTTTTAAATGTTGAGGTTTTATAAAATTAAGTACATCGATCAATGTAAGAACATCATTGACAACTAATTGCTTTTTTTAAACGCGGCAACAATAGCAGATGACAGGGTCACAGTGTATTAATTTATACAGGGAAATTTTGATGTGTTAATACAAAGTATCGTTTTATTACTTGGGTTCACTAATTGGTACGGTGTTGAAACACAGACAGTTTGCCTTGGCCGCGATATACTTAATTGTTGTATCAATTATCTTGGGGAGGTTGAAATTCAGTAGTAATAATAATATCTTTGTTGCTAAACACTTTGTTGAGCTACATCTACATTCTACCTTCAAATTCCTCATTTCAGCTGAAAGAGTGTCAAGTCCGAGAGAGGACCCTCTTGGAGTTAGGCCTCTCCCTGGAGTCACCAAAAAATCTGGTTCTGTGGGTCTTGCATCCATCGGATTCCCGCAACCTGAGAGTCCACTTCTGTGTGAGCTCAGAACACACATGTGAAATTCACCAACCCGCACTGGGCCCGCATGGTGGATTACGGCCCATTCCCTCTCCTAGAGAGGAGGCCTGAGTCCCAGCAGTGGGAACATTACCCCACCCTCCTACCCCTCCTTCTTATCTTTTATCTCATTTTCAATATTTATGTTCTTCCCATTCTAAGAGTCTTCGTTCTTCTTACAATCTCCTACTGCTCTGTCCCTCTCATACTACTTCTTTTGTTCATTTTTCCTTTCATATACAGTCCATACTTCTGTGGAATGCGCTTCCTCTCGACATCAGGATGGCCACCAGTCAGTATGCATTTAAGCGAAAGTTGCGGCATTACTTTCAGAACAAATAGCGGAGTCGTTTCAAAACCCCCCTTCTGCTACTTTATATAAATATATATGTAGGTATATTATATTAAATATATATGTATGTCTATTTTAGTTATATATATACATTTGCACCCTTATTTTTCTTAATAATCAATTTTTTTTTGTTTTGTTGTTTTTTTTTTTGTGCACCTGCCATGTTTTTCTCTTCACCACCCTAGGTTGACTGGTAGAGAATGCCTGAGGCATTAAGTCCGCCTTTGTACCTGTGCGTTGCATAAAGTTTTAATAAATAAATAAATAAATAAATAAACATTAAAAAGGCTGATAATGATGATGATGATGACAATAAATATTTAAAGATTAAAGAGAGATCACATATGATCACAGATGCACAAAGTAAATAATAGGACTGCATTTTGAAAGTCTTCATGTTTCTGCATAGTCCCTTTACCCTTATTCACCACATTTCGCAAATACTCATTCAAGATCATAGTATGGGCTTCCAAAGTAGACATTTCGGTCACATATCGTTTTTTACTCAGTATCCAATGTTTTAGACTTCTTCGTTCAAAACTAGAATACGGCATATCGAGAGAATGTGCAAACTGGGCCAGCTACACAGCTGAGAGTCCCGGACTGAATGCTACTCCAGATGATTGTTAACGCCTTTCTTCGCATTTAGGTCAGGCTTTTAGTAGGTGGTTTGAAGACAATGGTCTTTCTTGAAGAAGGCGTGTGGTGAAGCCTTTGGTTTAGACTTTTAGAGCTAATGTGAAAGCTGAAGGTTGAATGATTGTTGTGTGTTTTATTTCACTATCGACATTGTGCTCACATGATAGAAGCAACAAGTAATATGTAACCAAGCATTATATGTAACACATATATGATTTAAAAGAGTGTCCATGGAGTTTCTTGCACGTTCTTCTCCATAGAGACCTACTCTTTGGAACGTGCAATTTAGCTTCACTTTTCTTGGACTGACCGACATTTGACTATTCAAAAGTGCCTGTAAATGGTCTATTTGAAATAAATGCTTTGATTTGATTTGATTTGTTTGGATGTCTTTATTAACGTGCGGATTTCATCACGCGTGCGGTAACGCGAGCGGAGCAATCCAGCATGCGTGATCGAAACCGCACGATATTAAAATATCCTTTAAGTTTTTCGAGGCAGCTTTTTGGGAAGTTCATTGATTGTTCTATCTGACATATTTTAAACAGTTAAATAGTTACAGATAATATTAATTTAATCTATTTTCATAAAATAACATAACCAGAATTGTAATGTTCCCACTGCTAGGACTCAGGCCTCTTCCTAGGAGAGGGAATGGGCCGTAATCCAGCATGCGGGCTCAGTGCGGGCTTGTAGATGCCACTTGTCTTCAAATGTTTTGTTCTAGGACATGCCGCTAACTTCACGATGTTCTCTTTCACCGTACTGAGATCAGTAGTGATGAAATAAATTACACAAATTAATGCGTCTGGATGGGTCTAGTCTGGCGTAAGTCGGGACTGTTACCACTGTACCACCACTGCTCCATTTAATAGGTTTTATTTATTCATCAAAGTTTTAGTATAAGTTATATATCTATTTAGGATAAAGTTAGGTACAATTATTATTGATTTAGAAATATGTAAGTATGTTTGTCAGTTGTCTAGTACTCATAACACAAGCTTTGCATAGCTTGGGACTAGACGGCGCGGCGCTGTCTGATGGTTGTGGAATATTATTACTACTAGCTTTTGCCCGCAGCTTCGCCTGCGTAGATAAAATATAGCCAATATCACTTAGAAATAAAGCAGCTTTCAATCGATGAAATTAGCAATCGGACCAGTATTTTCAGAGATTACCTCCAAAAGATTACAAACAAAAAAACAATATTTATCTCTTTATAATATTAGTGTAGATTACATTTGACTGGTCATAATTTAGTGAAAAAAGGTTCTTCTACTCGTAACATTTGATGGATATTCCCTTCGAGGCCTAAAGGGAGCCGTATTGACACTAGCTTAAACTTAGCTAATCCGCCGAGGGGTCCAATCACAGCCGAAGAACCAACCTTACCAGCATTTCCTCATGAAAATGTATCAGAAAAATCAAGTAACCGCTTCCACGACGCTTGTGATAGTGTGTGGTGTAATTTGGGAGAGATTGGCTTGTTTTAAGCACACGTGTGACACGCCTAATTTGTACGTAGAACGACGTCGCGTGGCGTGGATCAAGTGTAGCTCTACAAGTCTAGTTGCCATATAAAATGAATGGAGACCGACGCGCTCAGGGCACACGTGTGCGCAGCGTAGTTCTACCGTTAAGGTTTGTACACGGGGGTGTCCATAAGTTATGTACTTGAGGTTTGTAGTGGTGGGAAGGGATTGAGCCGAATTCCACGTGAAGGTCAGTAGAGGTCTCCGCAAGCAACACGTAAGTTTTAAATCCGACAAAACTTAAGTGTAAGTGGCTAGTAAGAAGGATAGTAAAAAAGAAAAACCATTTTATTTGCGGGAAAAGGATCAATTTTAGGACTAGCTTACAAATTAATATATATTCCATAGGGAAAATATGCGCCACGTCCGTCTAAAACGGCCGAAGGTTTCAGCATAATGCTGTGGCCACACGCATAGTGTGATGAGTCCTCAGCGCTGGTTTTCAGCGTCAGCCGGTGACGGCGTCACAAAATAGATAGGTATAGACAGAAGTCAATCTCATAAATGTTCTTCACTTTGTATACCTACGCTAAGCGAGCGCACACAAGTCAGCGCGTTGCGCCGAACTGTATGAGCGCGACCGGGCGATTGATCCGAGATATCGTGTCCGTGAGCGGTGTCTATGTGTGCGTTGCTCGAGCGCGCTTTGTATGTAGATTATCTTCTGTATCTATCTATTTTGTGAGGGTGTCGAGTGTCGACACAAAGACGTCGATTTGACCGTTGTATCCATAATGAATTTGAGCAAAATAATGAAAACTTGATTTAAAGTCATACATAGACACAGTATTTCAAACGTTTAGTACTGCTACCGAGATAGTCGGTCAGTTGAGTCGTTGCCTGCTAGAGCCACGGGGACGTTTGAAAATGTTATCGAGGCCCTAGAACACAACGCAAAAATAAAGGAACAAGGTCGGTAGTAGATGTCCCACTTCAAAAAAACCTAGCCAAAAAAAAATAGAGACGAAAAATAAAAACACCCATTATTGCATAAAATCGATACATCTTACACTGCCTATGCTTTATTTATACAGAAAAATATTTTCTCACAAAACTAAAACCCTACATTTCCTAGATTCCCTCCAAAACACACACGCTTGCACCATACACTCGACATAAATATTCAGTGTGGGGGCGAAGATCTCTTATTAATGAAAAAGGGTCACAAGGTATTTTAATTTAACTACGTGCTAAGGATTTCGGAGGGGCACTTACGATAGGGGTGGTTGTCTGAAAGTGGGCACTAAGTTTCTTACATCCGTTTTGGAGAGTTTAACAGATTTCTTACCATATTGGACATCATCATCGTTTCAGCTCAAAGAAGTTCAATTCTGGACATAGGCCTACTTTAATGCCCAAGCGCCCGAAAAGTGCCATAAAACAGTGACTTTCTGAAGCCAGGAATATACTCTGCCCGATGGCACTTAAGTTCACCAGATTCTTCAAGCTGTGTCGGTAATCCACCACGCGGGCCTAGTGCGGGTTGGTGAATATCACATGTTTTCGAATTTTTGGTTCTAGGACATGCCGGTTTCCTCACGTTGTTTTCCTTCACCGTTTTGAGAGCAGTGGTGATGAAATAAATTACACAAAGTGCATTGCACCAGGCAGGGTTTGAGCCTCGGTATTTATGCACAAATATTAGTCCCAATAAAAGGGAAGAGGATGACAGTCCCAGGGCTGCAGGATTGTACGAAAGAGTTACCACGACCCTGGACTGCAAATGGCCACTGAAAAAACACAGGTGGGTTTTAGTCAATAAAAGGTTTACACTTCTCATTCAACTCACGAAGGAGTTATTTGATGATTTCCCACCTTTGAAAAAAAAAAAGGCTGAGCGAGTCTTGGGGGCGGAAGACAGAGGATGGATATGAAAGAGGACAGCTAGTAGGTTCATATTTCAATAGTGTCAACACATTTATTGTGCGTACAGTTAAGGAGTGGAATTCCCTGCCAGAGTCTGTGTTTTCTGATAGCTTAGGAGTCTTTAAGTCAAGAGTGAATAGGTTATTTCTAGGCAATTGTGCTCCATCGTCGACCACATCATCACTTACCATCAGGTGGTAAGCAAATATTAAAAAAAAAGTTGTCAAAAACTAGTAAAAAAAAAAATAAAGTAATCAGAACATAAAGCAGGTGACACACACTAGAGTGAAACAAAAAAAAATGCAAAAAATAAATAAAATAAATATAAAACTCTCATTTACAAAATATGTTACAAAATGTTATTACCAAACAGCATCATTTAACAAAACAACATACATGAGATAAAAACGCAAAAGATCGCTTGGAACAAGGAAGCGACGATGTTTCGTATAATATTCAAATAATTTCACGGTAAGCGTCGCTTTCAAATGATTAACAGTGAATGAGGGTAGATATAGATGTCTGTTTTTCTCAGAGATTTCCTTTATCTGTGAAACGGACATTATAATATTTGCATATAACGATACTTAACTGTTATATGATGGTAATAAGATGGGCTGGACTGGCTGATAAGAACGGTTTTTTATTATTTATAGCTTGGATATGCAAGACAGTAAGTTAAGGCGACTAAAATCAGTTCATTTCTGTCACCCTGGTACTTTTCAAAACTACATATGATCCAATTTCAAAACCTGTACTATTCCATTTCTAAGCTATGTCGTAAGTCGTATACGCCCCTAGTTCCAGTTCATTTCTGCTTTCTTGGTAATTTAATTTAAAAAACAATTACGACAGTTAAAGTTTAACATGCCTATTGTATAATTTATTACGAATCCTTCGTATGTCTTGACGACACATAAGCTAATCGTGTAGTTTTAAGTGTCGTGGCTTATACATATTTAAATGGAGGTGTTCACATATAGGTCACAGTTGTTATAATGGGAACATAGTTGGAACAAGGCTTAAGTTTCATCATTGGTGCATTTTGAGAAATACTTTAGGTGCGGTTCAAAGTTGGCACGCTTCGAGGTATTTAAAGAAATATTAAGAACAGGGTTCATTTGATGAGAATGCTTGAACATTTAAGTTTTTCCAAATCTAGATCTAAAAAGATATCTAGTCCTGGCCGATCATGAAAAGCAGCTTTTTAACTCAGTTTGACATTTTTTAAACTTTTCAGATTCCTTCGCGTTTTCATCTCCGTGGTGAATCAAATTTATATTTTTTAACTAGCTCTAATATTATAGCTTTATACTCACATTATGCTTACACACATAAAATTCATGAAACAATTAAATTAAAGTTGAACGAAAATTATCTGCAACTTCAATCAAGCCTCAAAGAACGAGAACCGATCAAACAATCTTACTCCAATCTATACTAAAACTGGGAAACAAGAGGACACTCAGTGAGGAGGAGGGAATTAACTAAAAATAGAATTTCTCAGTAATCTCCGGGCGATTGTTGTGAAAACAATAAACATCCAGTAAGCCTGCAATCCGCTTAGTGCTGTCTGAGGTATAGTGAGGAAACGTTGATAAATTAAGAGGGTGTTTAATGTACAAACAATTCTCTGTATAAACAGTAGCCTCCTTCAACACAAGTTGCCACCTAGCTCAGGAGCCTGTTTTTTCTGTCAATAATCATTTTTTTTATAATTTTTATTATAGTTTCATACTAAATCCGACACGACGCAGTGTTATATAGATTACTTTAGGTTTAAAGAGTAATTAGCTTCAGCCAACGGCTAGGCTTCGTCCGCCCATGTTGTAGTAGAAAACTGTCCCAAGAGAAAAAATCCTGAGATAGAAAGTATACTAGTACTATGTGCTATTAAAGCTACAAGGACATTATCTAACCGTGTATCCATCTTAATTTTTATCAGTTCGGTTTTATAATAAAATAAATTTAATATTTTAACATTTTCCTTTTTAATAAGATTATTATTCCAACAGAAACAAACATGCACATTGCACATAAATAATACAAAAACTTTCACCTTTATAATGTTAGTGTGATTTAAGGCTTAACTATCCGTAATAAAAATTAAATATCCCTTCGGAGAATGCTGAAATATAAGACTAAATCAATTTGCTCCCAGTGTGCCGCAATCCCATACTAATTCTTCTTTACAAATAGGTAAGTGAACGTGCCTCTTACAAAACAGCTTACAAGTTTGTGTCCAATTCGACGTCTTTACGTCTTTGTCTTGAGGAGATAAAAAGCTTTTCTAATCCAGCTGATATACACCGCTGAACACGCTTTCATTGCTTTGTTAAGTCTTGTAGAAATGATCGTCATTGTAACGCGAATTAACAGAAAGATTTGATGAATGTATGTATTATTATATACATATGTATGTTTATTAGGCCTTCTACAAGGTGGACCGATGACCTGGTGAAGGTTGCGGGACTGATGCGAGATGCATAGGAACGTTCCTTGTGGCGACACTTGGGGGAGGCCTATGTCTAACAGTGGACGTCTATGGGCTGGAATGATGATGTACCTATATGTCAATAACATCATAATTTCAGCCGAAATACCGTTTTGTTTCGATTTTCTTGCATCGAAGATCCTCCGATACCTTTGTTTTGACCACGTATTTGAGCTTTGAAATAACGTCAGAACAAAGGAAATAGAGGCGTGACCAACTCGAGGCGTTCGACGCGAATCGAAACGGTCGTAACTTGGCTAGACCTGCAGGGATCGCCTTGAGTCTCCCGACGCCCGAGGCGTCTCCTGTGGCAAAGGCTGGTATTTGGCTGAGATTTCAATCTAATTTAGCTCTAAAAGTCTAGTTGCCATAACAAATGGTTAAATTTCTTTCTTTTTTTTTACAAAGATTTTTCCGAATCGCAGAAATAGTTTCTTTTTTGTGACACTACAAAACAGTTTTCCGATTATTATTTTTTGGTTTTTCAACTCAATACCTTCATGCGTTTCCGAGATAAATGCTCTTGACGGACAGATAGACAGACAACAAAATGATCCTATAAGGTTTCCGTTTTTTTTTTCTTTTGAGTTACGGAACCCTAAAAATTGTTCAAAAATAAAGTTGCTCCACACTAAGAATCGCTTCTTTTTCATAGATGCGTTTACAAACATGTAAACTCACATACTCAAGAGGAGCATTCTGTCTGTAGACTACACAAATATTTGTCCTGTTCGGAACTCAAACCCGCAACACTCAGCGCAGCAGCAAATCGCTCACCCACTGCGCCAACTGTGCCTTCAGTTGGTACTGTACTTGTAATTACAGTACCAAACCATGTACGTCTAATGTTATGCATGTATGTTTATAATAAAGTAGCAGCTGCCTACATAAAATACACGGTATAGCTCTTTGTCAACATTGCTTGGTTAATTTACTCGGGCGCTGTTGTTCTGAAAACATTGAAATATTACACCAAGGATTCAAGTACATAGTACATGTCATACATAACATAGTAATTACCATGAAAATCTTGTGAAAGAGCTAATGTCCAATCACGAAGATATAATAATATAATATAATACGAGTATTACACAACTATCACACAACGCCGTCTAGCCCCAAGCTAAGCAGAGCTTGTGTTATGAGTACTTAACAACTACTGTACTTATATTTCTAAATACATACAATCATACATATTATTGATAAATTACACCCAGACATAAAACAAATGTTCCTGCTTATCACACAAACATTTGTTCTTGGTGGGAACCAAACCCACGACCTTCGTCATAGCAGTCAGGGTTACTAACCTTGACCAACAGGCCAGTCAAATGTATCAGTCAAGCCAGTCCAATGACCGGTAGGTAGAACGCCGACTACTAGCTACAGGTAATTGGACTCGCTCAGCTGAGGTTTTCTTAAAGAAATTAATTTCGTATATGCGTAAATTAATACGAATTTTGAAAAAAAGGTACTTTATTTTTTAATTTTATTTTCATAAATCGATAGTGTGTACCGGATCGACCCTCCACGGGATTAAAACGACTAAAATTTAACGGTGTATTTGGAGACAATGTGTCTGCGAATCTTCTTCTTTTGCATGCAGTCCAAGAGTGACAGCGCTTTAAATGCTGTAGTCCTCTAAAGATGTAAGTATCTGTTTTATGCTATTTTCATTATTATTTTCTCTATGTTAAGTTCAAAAGTGGTCACAATATTCTCCCAAAAATTATAGCCACGGCTACTTCCATGACCAACATCTCATCCCAACATCATGCTCACAACCAGACACAGCTTTTTTCATCAAACAGGATTAAAATATCTTTTATCTCCGTCACTCAATCCAGTACAAAATCCTTCCACTTGGAGTGCTGTCTTCTTGGCCTATTAATAAAGATTTTCTTAGTGGAGGCCCCTGTAATGCCCAAAGCTTGGGGAGGAGGCTTCGTACACGGTAGCATAAATATTGGTGGGATTGCGGCCAGTACGGGTTTTAGGAGCTTTTGTAGGTAGGGTACTGATGTTTTACGATGAAATCTTTGCTGAAATAGTTATTTATTTACTGTATACTTTATTGTATATGCGACAACAAATGTATGCATGAAAAATCTCAGTAGGTAAAGTAGGTATTCTTCTATGAAATCAAACACTTCGGGCGGCGCACTCTTATTTTTGTTTTTACTTATTTAAACGAATTCATGCTTTCCTTACAAAAAACACTTCAACACTCAAAAAAACAATACACATTCTTTTTTTCTACCAACTTTCAAACCTATTCTAGAACAGCATAATCCTTCGAATTATATTTTACAAGCCAGCTCGTTGGTTACATAAAAAAAGCAACTCATGCGATCTCCTTTCGATATCACAGTACTTATTCCATTGTTTTAACATAGCATACTCAAACATTTACCAAAATCATACCTTGTCCCAGTAAATCCTGCCTGTATTTGTTTATGTGGCAGTTTTGTTCATTCTCCTTTGTTAGAAAACGATAATGTGACAAACGATGAAGTGATCAAAGATGGAGCATGCTTGTTTAGGAGTAATCTATTCACTCTTGATTTTAAAGACCCGCCGGTTGTAGCTAGTTTTTGATAGTTACTAGCTAGTTTTCTTACAATTTTTAGAGACTGTAGCAATCTACCAATACACTTAATTGAAGTTTCAACTTGGATCAAGAGAAGCATTACAAACAAACAAACCATTATATCATTGAAGAAAACTAAATACAAGTAGACGTTATAGAGTCTGTATAATAAGTTAAACGACTTGGGTAATTATTAGGATTTAATGAAATCTGATGTAGTCAACACGGGTTCAATAATCAAGGAACATGGGTTCATTATGAGATAGAGATCATTGTTTACTAACAGAAGAACCTTATAGAAAATACCGAATATTTGTATTTTTTAATGATTAAATATTATACAAAATTCCCAAGCCGGTTGACTTATTAGACAGACTCTACTCGTAGATAGACCTATTTTTCCTTTCTGTTACGAGTAATTTCAAACAATCACTTCATATCAAACAAACTCAAACTTTACTATCCAAAGCCTACCAAAAAGTAGGTTATGTTTTAAAAATACTTCCATTTATTAAAATTGTTTATATTTAAAAAAAATAACGTCCAAACCGACCACCCGTCACTGTATCCCGACGTCAATTACGACTCACTCCAAATAAACCGGCACATAAACCATGTTCCACATCATTGGCAATACAATCGGCGATACATACGCCTCGGTGTGTCCAAGCCGTTATATAGAGAACTGGACTGAGCGTTATCGTCACAAAATAGATTATTCTGTAGAGAGACCAATATTCCAATATTGTGTTTTTTCTGTAGTAGCGAACGCGATACTGATAGATTGTGACGAACATTAATATTTTTTATTGTAAAACAAAAATTATATTGAAATAGTGATGATAAAGTTCGGCGAACTTAATGATCAGTGTGTCCCAGCAAACCTTTGAGTAATAGGGTGTGAATTTTGGAATAAGATTACAACTGGTCACATGATATAGGGAGCTTCTCACACTTTTCTGACCGTATTTATTTGACAGACAAACAAGGAAAGCTTAGTCTAGTTCTATAAATCTATGGTGGTAGTGACGAAGTTGATACTGACAGCCTTTGACGTGAAATAATAAGAATTCTGAAAAGACAATAACTATCTGCACGATCAGTTTATCTATCTCACAAATTTTTAAATAGCATTCACTTGATAGCCAAACAAGGAACTCTTAATCCAAGTCTTTATATTTATGGTTGTAATGACAAAGTTGGCACTGACAGCTGAGTGGCGTGAAATAATCAGAATTCTGAAAAGACAATAACTGTCCGCATAATCGGTTACTATTTATCCATCTCACTTTCCATATTCACTTGACAGCCAAACATGTAATGCTCAATCCAGTTCTTTATGTCTATGGTCCAAGCTGTAAGCCAGCCCCACTTATCTGATTGTGACAGCGCTATGGTTATTTACTTTATGGTATGGGGTGAACCACGGTGGACACTGGCTGGTTATGTGTGGGGAAGAAAGTTATGTGCGTAGCTTGGGTGGCAGACAAATGGTGGTAGAGTTTGTTTTTACATTTGCAATGTAAGGATGAACCAATTTATGATATTCAGCAGTTTCTAGGTTGACGTAGTGAGTAATATTTACACAACATGTCAAAATAAAAAGCTATAGCATCAGCCAGCGACTTCGCCCGCATGAAACTCAGTTTCTTAACCCCCGTTTCATTCCCATAGGGGCAGAGTTTTGAAAAATCCTATCTTAGTGTTCGCCAATAACATATAAGTAAACCTTGTACAAAATTTACTATCGGCTGTGCGCTTATATGCCAGTCAGTCAGTCTCCTTGTATATTATAGATAAATAATAATAATAATAATAAAAATGTTTATTTCGGAACTTGCCATATTTTGTTAGTAACAATTTAAACTTAGAAGGTGGAACTAGTGTTAATAACATAAATAACAAATACGTATAGATCTACTTATTCGAAGCTTGATGAGACACTCCGAGCCTGGGAATGTCTATTTGACTGCGTGCAGTCGTGTCTACTGCCCCAAGATAAAACCATACCAACAGCCGAACCGATAACCCAAGTAACAGGTCTCATTGAAACCAATAACCAACTAAGACACCCCACTTTCACAAAATACTATACAACAACGTTACAAACCAACAATCACACGACCTATATAGTGTAGCCCACATCGGAGCCTGCACTCCAGTCGTTCCCAATTTTCCAGTTCATCGCTCGCCACTCCACTAGGACTTTTCATTAACATTTCGCATTTACTCCATCACGCCATTAAGGTGTCCATAAAGAGAGACACTCTACTGTGAGTACTGGAGAAGGTAATACCTATCTTCTTAAATCTCGACCGAAGTGAGGACAGGGAGGGTTTTGGGTAAGTCAGTTGTGCCGGATAAGACTTTTTTCTTATCAAGAAAAATATTTTTTTTTTTCGTTTACGTGACTACGCAGATCTCTACGTGCGTACGTACAAACAAGTGCAGACTACCTTCTGTCAGCGACATCACCTGCCTTATTATAGAAAAAATATCCCGAAGGAATATAATCCGGATAATCCCGGGGTAAAGTATTACCCCGGGATTATCCGGATGTGCTATTCCTGAACACGGTCTATTTGTGTTCTAATCTATCAAAATAATCCAAATTCGTTCAGCCGTTTGAGAATGATAAAGTAACAGAATTAATTTTTTTATTAAATATACCTCTACACGTATGATCGGGAGAAGAAACCACGTTTCTGTACCATAGTTACTACATCTAGTGCAGGAGTCGTAGCCTGATTATTTTTGTAAAATGTTATTTATGCTAATAAAAAATGTATTATTTATAACTCACACAACTTCCATATAAAAAACGATTGCGTTATATTATTGTTTACTACAATAATATTATACTAGGTCGGGTACAAAATCCAAGTAGAAATGGATAAAATGTGAATTGATTTAATGAAGCAGCAGACTGACAGCTGACAGCACACTGTCAATCAAATCACATACATACAAAAAGTTTATTTTAGCTACAGCAAACAAAATTTGTAAGTAGATTTTAAGATGCAAAAATACCAAAGTTTTAATAAAGGAGCAACTTAGCAGAAGTAATATGATAAACGCCTAAGCCTAAAAATTACAATATTATAACTTCAACGACGAAAACTATTAATAAAAATGCAATACTCTTCAACACAAACCACATTGCACTGTCAGACTTATCTACATCCTAACATTTAGAAGCTGCTCCAAGTCCGACCCTGGCCACCGTTCCCTCAAGACGCTTTACTGTTATTGCCGCTCAGTGAAAGCTTAAATATATGGTCAGAGGTAGATTTCTTCTGCTCACGTGATGCCAGCGAATCTCACGGGAAGATATTCGCTTTAATTAAACTGTCTTGTTCAAAGCTTCTGTGACATAGAATCAAATTTCTAAGGATTTAAAGAGGATTACAAATTAGGTTTTGACAAAGTTTGTTTTGAGATTCATAACATTGGCGTAAAATCACGCTCATAGGGTTTAGTAGAGCTATTTGTTTTTATTTTTGGAGGGTAGAAAATCATTAAATAACTCCTTCCATTTTGCGTGGAGTGAGAATCAGACTTTTACTGACTTAAACCCATCAGTTTTTTTTTGGTTACCCTTTATGGTTACTTCTAGGTAAGTGCGCTTTATTGTCGACCGTATCGTCGCTTTCCATCAGGTGAGGTTGATAGTGTATCAACCTCACCTGATGGAAACCTTTTCTTTTGTTAGGACCTAGCGGTCAAACGCAAACCTATCAATAATAAAAAAAGTTCCTGGGCTATAGTAACTCTTTCGAAAAATCCCACAAAATGATGATGATGATGATGACCCCGCATTAGGGAGCAAGTCTTTTTGCATCATCATTGGAACAAAATCAGAATCCAGGCTGCTGCGGCCAGGGTTATCCGAAAGGGAACTCGAGCCCCGGTATGAGGGCTAGAAGGAACGGAGTGGGCTTTTAGTCTGTAAGAGTCTGACACTATCTCTCGCTTCGCCCAAGAGCGGGGGTTGTCATTGGATAATTTTTCGCACCACAAAAAAAAGGCTGCTGCTGAAAAACTTCAGAAAAAATCGTTTAGTTTTTTAATTGACCTAAAGATTCAGACAAAGATCAGACATAACGCAATTACGAACACTTTGAAATTAGAAATAAAAATATCATCAAATTATTTGGTAATCTTTTGAGCATACTTAAAACAATTTAAATTAGGCTTAACTTAGCTCAAAAGCTAAAAGCCTGGCCTTATCTTTTTATTAAAAGTAAGACTAATTTGTTGACCTTTGAAAAACTTTCAAGATTTTTTTGTTTCTTTCAGCTCCGATTAAGTATTAGACCTTTGTTCTGTAGATCTCAATTCTTTCAAAAATTGGGTACTTGATTAATTTTTTATACTTTTATACGTAATGAGATAAACTTCAAATACAAAGGGCTGTACTAGGCCTGTACTGGGAAGGAACTCCAAACTGTCCCTGGATAACAAACTCCTATTAAACAAGTGCGCTATAAAACCAGTTTGGACCTATGGAATCCAGTTGTGGGGAGCAACCTGTGACTCTAACAAAAACAAAATGCAAAGAACCCAGAACTACATCCTGAAACAAATCAGTAATGCACCCTGGATCATACGAAACTCGGAAGTTCACGAGTATACCAACATGCTAACAGTAAAGGAAGAAATAAGAGCATGTTCGGGGAAATACAAAACCAGACTGGAGAAACATCCAATCCAGCTAGCTGTCCAGCTTATATTACACAAGAGACATAGAATATTAGAACTCGGCAATATATGAGCCATTATATTAGTATGGAGGATACTTCTAATGAGAAATATCACTCCACCGGAAATATTCGTTTAACGCATCTGCTCATAGTTGGAAGGACTGATTGCACGATATATATTGGAAAAAAAAAATATTTTTATCAAAAAGTGACTATATTCAAAATCGCAAATAGAATTTATTTTTTCAAACCCGTTCAAAATTAAATAAGTTGCAAACATTTTAATAAGGTGGAATGGGAAACTGCGTCACCACCATTATGTAACGCGCGTAGAAAAGAGATAGCGAGATACTGCCATCACGCTTCCTCTATTCATATAAGTATATAAAATGCTAATTGCTTTTTAATTTTATAACTATCTAGCTTTTGTCAAAGCATATGTCACTCAGGAATAAAACAACTTTCCCCGTTGGTGAATTCTTTTTTACAATTGGACCAGTACTTCCGAAAAAATAAAAAAAAGCTTTACCTCATTGTTACATTAGTGTAGATGTAGACTATGAAGCAGCTTTCAGAAAAAGTTTTATTTTTCATTGTCATTTTGTCATTTTTATTTAGAACAAAAATAAATACTTACAGACATTCAATTAGGCATCTCTATCTTAAGTTTCAGTCATAGATAATATCATAAAGCTTCCTTATAAGAAATCACAGTACTTGGACCAGAAATTCTCAAATCGCCGTTACATATTGACAGGGCGATCGAAAATCTATATTAATGGTGGATTCGGAATCCGGTCCTGTCCATTCTAACTCGGTCTCTCGCAAGTCAGACGTTGGTGTGTTTTGGGGCCCAATGGTGCTGGTATTGGTCATTCTTCGTATAGCTGACTGTGCACTTGGAAGATTATTGTCCAGGACCAAATTTACCGGCACGAAATCTGGAGACGGTTCGTTGAGGAGGTTAATTTAGGTATAAACGGTATTTTGGCAATGGAACGGAATTATTGGCGATATCATCTGAGTATTTAGTGGAGGCTACCTTATTGGTTAGTTGGTTTTGATTTTGGGGAGATTTTGTGTTCATAGTTTATGGGATTTGTAGGGATTCATTTGTTTATGATTGAGTTGGTTACTCAGAGTAGGATTATTTTCGTTACATCTATCTTGTACAAATCTAATAATACGTTTGAGATGTTTAATCATAAAAAAATAAAACAGTAGTTAGACTTCTATTTTTCTTTTCTTTCTTTTTAAACAAAACGTTGTCACATACTAAGAATTACTCCTGTATCGTCTTTTTAACCGACTTCGAAAAGGAGGAGGTTCTATGTTCGGCTGAATGTGATTTTTTTTTTTCGATTTCATCACAAAAAAAAATTGCTATTCAAAAAATACGGGAATTGTAGTTTGCACGGAACCCTCAGTGCGCGAATCCAACTCGCACTTGCCCAGCTTTTTTTTTATTCTTGGCAATGCCGGTTTCTTCGCGATATTTTCCTTCACCGTTTCGAGAGCAGTGGTAATGAAATAAATTACACAAATCCTAACTATCTAATCCTATTTCCAAACAGTTACGATACATTAAAGCTGCGTCTTATAAGCCCATTGTGATTTACTAACCCACCTCTCTGTTGCAATATTCAATCAAAAACCACTCTTAAAACTCCTCAATAAAACACATAATTGCATAATGCATATCCACATTGAATCTTAAGTATTCTACAATATTAAGATCCTCTAGATTTTGTGGAATCGTTCGACCATTCTTTGTCGACCTTCCCCGTCGCTCAAAACGGTTCATTCAGAAGATGTGGTCGGGGTGTTTACATGGTGTTTCAAGGGTCTAGTTACGTAGGTGATAATGTACATCGGTAGTGAATCCCTGTAGGACATTTAACACGTATTTCGGCCTTAACACTTGACCCTAGTAATTGCTGGGGCAGTGTGTTGATGCGTACTCCGAGGTACTGACATACGTTGGCTTAGGATGGGTCGAGAATTATTTAGATAGTGATCGTTAAGAGTTACGAGATGTACAAAGCTTTTGTAAGGATTATGGTACAGAAGTGTAGCTGAAATTGTAAAATACAATAAGTATTTAATTTAGTTGGGACGTTCTTCATTTCGGTCGACAATCACCAAAAAAAGGATGAGGCTTAAGTAGGTACTTAACTAAATGATGCCAATGAAAAAAAAATTGAAACAATATAATAATAATAGTATAATATTCCACAACTATCACACACCGCCGTCTAGTCCCAAGCTAAGCAGAGCTTGTGTTATGGGTACTAGACAACTGATAAACATACTTATATATTTCTAAATACATACATAATATAGATAAATTACACCCAGACACAGAACAAATGATTATGCTCATCACACAAACATTTGTCCTGGGTGGGAATCGAAACCACGACCTCCGGCATAGCAGTCAGGGTTACTAACCATTAGATCAACAGGCCAGTCAAATGGCCAGTCAATGGTAGTAAGATATTTGGATAATTGTCTGGATACTAATGCAGGATGAGTCGGCGAATCTTCCACGCGCGCCTCAAAGAGATGTCAGGAAAACCAAGGTCCAGCAAGGCCTAAGTTTACGAGGATTAACGTCTAAAAGAGAAACTCGTGGTCCAAGAATGCAAAAGGCAAAAAAGACACGAGTGTGGTTTTAGTCAGTTAAAGTCTGAGACGCTCTCGCACCCCGCCCTAGAGTGAAAAAAGTAATAGATGATTTCCCACATCAAAGAAAAACCTACCCATGTTTCGACAAACCATCATATTATTAGACACCAATATTTAAAAAAGAAAGAAAGTCTCTCGATAATTTTTCCATATTGAGAACTAAGTAAAACATTTTCGGTAGCCAAGTAGCTTACGCGATCTTTAAAACTCACACGACGCAAGAGCCTCATACCGTAACACAACCATCTCTCTACAGATTTGTAGGAATTTCAGAGGAGAGGAATAGCTTACTAATTGCTATAATATATTCCCCGAACCAGCAATTAACATGACCTTCACTATTCTATGTTTAGGTAAACGTTTTGGGAGCACTTTTATCTGAGCTAAGGAGTCGGATTCTCTGGCAGTCTGTTTCCTGACAGCTACAACCTGACAGTCCATAAGTCAAAACTTCAAGAGTGAATAGGTTACTACTAGCTAAACGTCAATCGTTAACGCTAGTAGAAAACTTCAAATGCGCGAGAATTTCATCATCTCAACGCTCAGTCACGTGGTCAAAACAAAAGTATCAAGGTCGAGGCCAACTCGAGACGTTCGACGCAAGAGAAACGGTTGTAACTTGGCTAGGGGGGCAGGTGAGATAGTATTCAAAAGCGAGCTTATCAATCTATATTCGATACTAATATAATAAAGAGATTGATTGATTACAATCCGTAAGGTCGAAAGTAAAAAAGTGACTATTTCTCTGCGATTATCAAAAAGATAAAAATACGTATAAATATATTGAAACACAGGTGGTTTCGATATATACACACTCGATACGATTGTTTTCTTTTTTTTTCTATTCTAAAGATGCGACATGCGCCACCGAAAAGACACGTGGTCAAAAAATATTTTCATATTTTGACAACCGCTGTCAGAATGTGACATTATCTAAAATATTCTGGAGCCTCCAGATAATCTATTCCACAATGTGTTCTACTTCTATTAAACCCAGAACACCCTTTCCGAGTGTTCTGAATTCCGCACATTCCACATATCTTTGCGTGTCCCAAAAATTACAAAAGCGTGTAAGTAACAATCGTATTAAATTCAACACCCAAATTAGACATTATTGGACAACTTGTACCGCCGCCCGGCTCAACCCAGAAATGACAAACAGTACCAAATCACACCAGTGCGTGTGGATACACTATAAATTCGAAGAAAAATTGTCGGAGGGCAGTTTTAATATAACCCAAAAAACTGGGCAATGCAAGTCGGACTCGCGCCTTGAGGGTTCCGTAAAAACTTCCAAATAGCAAAAAAATGAAATAAAATTGTGATATATACTTACTTAAAAAAAAAATAGCATATTATGCTATTCTTGTATTTGTGTTATAAGACCTTGTGTCAACGGGAAGTAGGTACTCTAGAATTTTAGTTCCCTTGAGTGTAGAATACGTTTTTTGCAACATAAACGGCCATTTTTTTCCGTTAACTTAGAAGTTTGATTTATTCGCAGGTTCAAGGGACGGCAGACCTAAGTATATGGTTTTAATTTCAATTCGATACGTCTACGCATTCCCGAGACAGACAAATAGACACGGTCTTGAAAGACAAGACAGACGGACGGATGGACGGACTGAAAGTGACCTTATAAGGGTTTCGTTTTTTTTTTCCTTTTGATGTACGGAACCCTAAAAACAAGCAAGGTACATATACAAAAAGTTTTTCTCATTACTAAACTCAATAGTACCAACCCTGCCTCGGAAATGTAATTGTGTCAAAAAAGCAGCCAAGTATAAATATTATACAGTTTATTTATTTGACAATGATGCTTTCGAAATAAGAAATGGGTCTGAAAGTTTGTAGAATATTTTACAGTTGGTTGGTATAACTGTTTGATGTTTTTATTGAAATTTTTAAATTTTATTTAGTTAAAATAACATCTTGGATTAGGCTGAGACATTTAATAAAACAACAGTCAGCAGGTACCTAAAAGAAAGAAGAATAAAAAAATGGTTTAGTTGTGACTTATATAGGACAGGTAACATGACAAAAATAAAAACATAGGGTTGCAGTGTAGCCTTAGGGGCGCTATGACGCGAGGACTTAGAACATTTTTCAAAACATAGACAAGTATGAGACCAAAAGGGCCTCAAAAGGAAGAATATTAGCGCTGGTAATCTGATAGGGACCTTGCTACTACGGCACCACGCAGTGAATAAAAACTAGAGCAAATAGAAAAAATAAAATAAGCATGAAAAAGTCAAAATATTTTTGAAAAAAATAGATAGGTACGGAGTAAGAAATGGTCCTTCATTTTCTGAAAGACGCGGACGTAAGGACCATCTTTAACGGAATGAAAGAAGGTTTAAACTCGTCCATAAATACTGAAACTCATAGTTTTATAATTTTCTTATAAAAAAACTTTATGAGTTTCAGTTTTTGAACAAAATGCTGTTGATTTGAACAGAATACTCGTACTATAAGTATCGTTTCGATATAAAACTCAATAACCAACGCTAAACACGCAAAACCCCATGTCTAGACACCATATGATTTACTCGTATTTGCTCAGAAATGAGTTTTGAAAATCATAATATTTATGAACTATAAAATGCACATGAAACTATTTAGATTCTCCAAATGACGTTGCTTTGAAGAATTCTTTTATTTCAAAACATATTTAATTTAAAATAATAAAATTGTTTGCTTATCTAGCGACTGTCTGTCTGGCTTTAATAAAATGTAGAATATTTTATAGTAATAATAAAATAATAGTTATTGGACGAATAAACAGTGTGTAACAAGGGACTTGCGTTCTCTTTTATCTACATTCAATCAATACAATAAAGTGTGACGAAGGTATATTTCGTCAATGTGTTTATACAAATTTAAAAAAAAAAAACGAATTCGACGACTGACCAGACGAGTACCTCTACCACGAGTTTAAAGCAATAGTATTTGTCGATACTCGATACCGACTACGTAAATATTTTGTACGGCAAATTTTACAGCGCCTCTAGCGGTCACTTATGGAACCAAAATTTGCCATACAAAATATTTACGTAGTCAGTATCGAGTATCGACAAATACTATTGCTACAAACTCATAGTAGAGTTACTATCGGTCTAGTTGTTAGTGGCCCTGACTGCTATGAGGTGGCGGGTTCGATTCACACCCAGGACAAATGTTTGTGTGAGCATGATCATTTGTGCTGTGTCTGGGAGTAAATTATCTATAATATGTATGTATTTAGAAATAAATAAGTATGTTTATCAGACGTCTATTACTCATAACACAAACTCTGCTTAGCTTGAGACTAGATGGCGTTGTGTGATAGTTGTGGAATATTATTATTACTATATATATCGAAGACAGTAGTCGCTATTTGTATTAATATCAAAAGCATGCAAAATTCGAAGACATGTGACATTCACCTACTCACACGTAATCCACCACGCGGGCCCACGCGTGTTGGATTACGGCCCAATCCCTCTCCTAGAGAGAGGAGGCCTGAGTCCCAGCAGTGGGAACATTAAAACGGCTGACTATGCTATGCTATGCTTAATCACAGGATCTACTAAGACGGCTCAACCATCCGCTAGAGACTAAGTCTGAATCGACAGTCCGTTGTGTCCCAAGCGCGTCTAAGCAATGCCAGCAAAATGGCCGGGGATTATTAGGGCCTATACCTGTAAGGGCTGCGGGATTATACCTGAAAAGCAAAGGGCAGCTGAAGGAACACAGTGAGTTTTAGTCAGTAAAAGTCTGACACGGGATCTCGGTTTATTTACAGTGAGAGTAGAGTTACTTGATGAATTCCGAGCTCAAAAATGAAATGGGTATTTAAAGATAATCTAAAAATCTTTGTATTAAGTACTAGCTTTTGCCCGCGGCGTTGCCCGTGTACATTCAATATAGCCTACGTCACTCAGGAATAAAGCAGCATTCTATCGGTAAAAAAGTTTTATCAATCGGACCAGTACTTCCAGAGATTACTTCAAACAAACAAAAAAAAAACTTTACGTCTTTATAATATTTGTGTAGATATAGATTTACAACTACCCATACATTAGAAATACCCATAATAGGTTAGTACCATAGAACAAAGAACCATAAATATTCCCAGAATAAATTCCCCAAAATGCTGGATAGGCTTAAAAATCTCTAGTGATCAGTGACAACCAAGGGGCGGATGAAATCGAACCCCTATTAGCATAATGAAGTCCGATGCTATAAAACAGGATCGCGCTACACGGAATTAAAAGTTGAGGAAAATACGTACGAACTGGGGAACGAGAAGATAAGTCATTTTTAAAAGTAAGTGTTTGCACTTGTGCAGGAAAACTAAAACAAAGGTGTATCATTTGTTTTGCGATAACCTGCTTTTATTGGTATGTTTTGATCGGACTTTACTCATTCAATAATATAGTATAATACATAGCTGCTGCCAGCATCTTCGCCCGCGTGAAAAAGAAAGTATATAACCTACGTCACTGAGTGATAAAGTCGAATTCTACTGCTTAAAGTATTTTTCTTTCAGCAGTAGAACCAAATTTTAACTTCGGTCCAATATTTTTTGAGATCATTCATTACAAACAAAAATACATTTTTTTTCTCTGTATAATATTCGTGTAGATTTATTTAGAATTAAAAATTGGTTACAATGTTACATACCTACACAAGTGTACAGGTGGCAGAATCTCATACGCTATGGTTTTGTGTAGCAAAAAAAAAATTCAACAATATTTATTATTTGAAGTCTTAAAATAGAGGCAAAATTTTATATTTCTGCTGTCCTCTAACTAAAAAGCAGCTAAGTTACTTAGAAAACAAAGCACTTAGCTGCTTTTTAGTTGGAGGACGCGACGGCAGATTTATACTTGGTACACTAAAAGACTAAAATTTATTATTATTAGTACTTTTTGATAATGTCATATTAAATTTTATATATTATCATATTGAAATATTGCCGAAAAATGTTCATATGAAAGCACCATTTAAAACCATATACTGTTGACAATCCAAAACTAATCTTGGGTCCTAGGAACGCTGATAAAATTGCTTTTAAATAGACCTTAAAAAGTTGTTCGTAGACATTAAAATAAATATAGAGAAGTTGTCAGACCTCTTCCAGTTCAATTCATTTAATTCCCTGTCGAGTGTACGAGTATTCGATTGCTAGTGATGTACACAGCCTACTTTGATGTCAACTAAATGAGATTTCCTAATGGCAACCCATCGCAAGTAGGCCAGACTGAGATTATTTTGAAAACTTAAAATGAAAGACAAGAAAAGCGTCTTAGTATTTTTATTCCCTTGAGAAGTCAACATTAGATGATCCAGTTAGTATAAAGCTAAGTGAAATAAACTTTTTTTTTGAGGTGTAAAATCATCAAAGAACTTCTCGCGCTCTGAAAGAAACGAAAGGGTGAGTCAGACTTTTACTGATTACAACCACACCTGTGTCCTTCAGGTGCCTTTTTCGTTCTAGGACCACGGATATAATTTTCAAAAATTCCTTGCGTTTAAATCGTTCATCAGGCCCTGCTGGGCCTCTACGGTTTGCTGACATTTAATTGAGGCGCGCGTGAAACACTTGTTACCGGCGACGGCCAAATGTATAACCATTACAATTAAAAAAAATACTTCCTTAATGGATAAAGTGAGAAATGAGTATAATAAGGGAAGTTTGAAAGTGGCGCCAGTGACTGAAAGGTTGAAAGGATATCGTTTGTCTTGGTATGGTATGTAAAGAGGAGAGATAAAAAACATGTTGCTAAAAGAGTTATGAATTTACTTGTGGATGGATGGAGAGGAAGACAGAGGGCAAAGAAAACATGGATGGATTGTGTGAGAAGTGATATGAAAGAAAAGGGTGTTAGTGATAGCGTGACGAGTGACAGGACAGAATGGAAGAAAAAAACGTGTTGTGCCGACCCCAAATAAAACGGGACAAGGGCAGGAAGAAAAAGACTTCCAACTACTGTGACAAGTAAGAAAAAACATCGAAACGACAGTTTCTCTTCTAAAAGAAGGTTACGATAATTCAAATGTCAACTAAAAAAAAATGTTGACAACTCCGAAAGAATATATTTGATCAATAGGTAAAAAAAGGTTACAACTTTTGACATTTCGAAATATTTTCCCTTTGATAATAGATTTTTATGTCATGTCTTTTTATAACCTACTTTATTTGTCATTTTATATATCAGCTTGTACATGTTTCTTGTTATAATGAAATGTCAATGTTTTTGCTGAAATAAAATTGGTCTTTATTTTCAGATAAAAGGGCAGACATATGACATGTCATCCATTAAATAGAAGTTGACTTTCATGTTCAGTTTTTTTTTTTTTGCTTCTAAAAATAATATACTTTGATAAGTAATACGTCTGTACCTAAATACATGCCCTTGAAGTAGTTGTTCCCATGGGTTGGTAAAACATCGAGAACCTGGAATGTAGGCAAAAAGGAAAATTGGACTAGGTTTTAGTCAGATAATATCTGACACGTTCTCGTGCTCCACCTTGGAGTGTGAGAAGTCATTGAATGAATCCCCATCCAAAAACAAAACACTCTCTATCACTCAATGGTTTGCTGCAAGAAAACTCAACTTTGAGTTAAGGTCCCTCGTCCACGGCGAGTTTTTGTAGCGATGCTGTAGCGCGTTGGCATTTTAGCTGTAGCGCTTGCAAATGCGACTAACGCTAGTTGTAGGGATGCTGTCGCGCGCTTACGAAATGCACGACCGCATCGCTACGAAAAGTCGTTGGCGAGGGGCCTAAGCTTGCCTATGTACATGAACTCTGTTATCCAGTTGTAATATAACTTGTAAATAATTAAAAAAGATAGTTGTTTAAATAATACATAAGATCATGCTTATATTAAAAGCTCGAGGTAGGCTTTAACCAATTTTGGTAGATCTAGACGGGCTGAAAGGACAAAAGTTTATGTCAACTGTCCTCTAAGACTCTTCCCAACTATCTCTAGGTCGACTTTTACTGCAACAGAATGTAGGGTCATAGGGCTCTTTGGACCAGGACCGCGGTCCCAACATCCACCTATAATTTTTTTTAGTGGTATATTGGGACCACAAGTCAAAGGGACAACCGTCCAACTGTGGGCGTCATTCGGCTTAAATGATGATGATAATGATGAATCCGTCTACTTTTTTTTTACAGAGTGACCATTTATTAAAAATAATTCGTTACTCTACATAAACAAACAAACTTAAACTATTTATATTAAAACCTAAATAAATACCTAACATATATAAATAAATAAAATACAAAAACACAAAGTGCACTTAGGCTTCGAAGTACTCCTCCACATCGCTGTCATCCGGGAATGTGCCCAGAAGACTGGCAGCATTACCACGTTGAATGGCAATGCTAATTCTTTGAGCGAAGAACGAGCCAGCCCTCTGGTCACGCAAGGTGTAGATCAGTCGGCTAGAAATTTCCTTAAAAAGGAGACGCGCATTCGGACCCCATGACCCAAGCGTTTCGACCCCAAACGGCTCAAAACTGTAATTACCAATAAGGTTACAGTATTTGCGCCGTTTAAGGGTCTCAGCAGCCGCAGCGGCAGCGCCAGCACAGCCCGCCGTACATGGAATGTGGGATGGCGCAAGGGTGTCGACACAGGTTGCGTCCTACACCAGAGGCCTACCTACCTTCCACGGTACCAACGTCGTACCATCTGGTCTCTTTCCATCGTCACGTACCAAGCCATTTGGTTCTAATACAGTGGGTACGCCGGCGGTGACAAGAGCTCGACGAATAATATCGTTGATGCTAGCGTGTCGAGCTATGCGGCCTGCGCTCCTGCAGCAGGACAGGCCATGGTGTCCGAGACTGTCGACAGCTTCGCCGCAGTGGCACCGATGTAGAGCAACACAAGGAGCACCTAAGCGTAGACAGGTTGCGAGCCGAAACGAGGCGTCATCCATCATAGTGCCTATGGTGGATGACGGGAGTGCCTGAAGCCATAAGCCCAACTCCCATTCCCCCACAGCCAGCAGACGCGCACGCTCAGCAGTATTTGAAGACGTATTAATTAGATTGTTACGTATAATACTGCAGAGCGGCACATCCCACCGTCTCTGCGAGGCCAGGTTGTCGGGCAAATCCGTGTTCGGACAAGCCATTTTCCAAGCATTTAACGCATCGGACAAACACGGTACCTCAACATCAACCAGTGAGGAAGATAAAATATTCCTGGTTAATGTCAGTCCAATATCAGTACCGTGCACCGAGGAGAGGAATGCTGGTAAACTTATACTTGCAATTTTCCGTCTACTTAGGTTGAAACCTGCTACTTACAAACTCAGAAGTCGGGGCCTTGGTTTCATGGAACATACTCCCGAGACAGAAAACCTTTCCAATCCTGTCGTTCCAGATGATAATCTACCCGGGTGCTAAATTTCACTCAAATCCGTACAGCCGTTTGAGCCTGAAGAACTAATATAGACGCATTCTCAAACTTTCGCTTTTATAATATTCGTATGATGGCTGAAAATGTGAAACAAAAAGCCACAAACAAAATAACATTAAAGTAATCAAGCTAAGATAAGGTTTAAGTTCGCAACTCAGCAGTCTGCAGTGAAATACAGGCAATAAAACGCAGTGCTAGCCCGTTACTCGCAGATAACCTATTCACTGGTCCTTTAGTGCCGAGATGTGTTGTGGGCTGTCGCCTTTATATTACTCTTGTCTATTCAAGTGGAATTCGTTTACGGCGCATATTTTTTAGTTTATTGCTTCTTTTTGTCATTGTTAATGTTTGAAATGATAGTAGCGAAACGGTAATGTGTATTTCTGTAAGAGAGTAGTGGTGGCCGAATGGTAATGGCCCCGACTTACGAGTTGTAGGTCGTGGATTCGAAGCCAGCCAGACTTTGTGTAATTTATTTCATCACCACTGCTCACCGGTGAAAGAAAACATCGTGAGGAAACCAGCATGTCCTAGAACAAAAAATTCGAAGACATGTTACATTCATCAACCCGCACTGGTCCCGCGTGGTGGATTACGGCCCATTCTCTCTCTAAGAGAGGAGGCCTGAGTTCCAGCAGTGGGAACATTAAAAAGGCTGATCATGCCATCATCATCATCATCAGTTGGGCCACCACTGCTCCCCTAATAGCCATAGACTATCAACAAATATTGACCCTATTTATCAAAAAATAACATTCAAAATATTTTTCTCCGCAACAACAATAAACTTCTAACATTTGTTATTGTAATATCCTTCGTGATTTAGCATCGAAACGTTAGCAAATACAGTCAAGTACGGTGAGTCAAACGAGACCGGCGCCACATTTGTCAATGGACAACCTAGACACAGTCTGGGAATGACAGACAAACAAATCTAGTACTTAGTTGGTGATATGGTGATTTAGAAGATAAGCTTGAAATGTGGGTTAATACATTGGGTGTTATGCCGGTTGCAGGCCGAAAACTAAGCTAAGTTAGTTTAGCCAAACCTTTTTTTTTCGGTGGGAAAAATCATCTTATGACAACCCCCGCTCTTGGGCGGAGCGGGAGATAGTGTCAGACTCTTACTGACTAAAAAACCCATCCCGTTCCTTCAAGCCTTCATACCGGGGCTCGAGCGCCTTTCGGATAACACTGGCCCCAGTAGGCTTCCACCCGGCTGGGCCCCTGCTGTTGCTGACAACTCCTTGAGGCACGCGGGAACAGTGCGTGCCGTCGACGCCTTGGGCTTGGTCCGGACAGTTACCGGACGGCCGGACAGCAAGCTACCCATTGCTCACTGTCCACAAGCCCGCGCCTACGAGTTTAGCTTAGCTCGCAAAGCTGACGCAGTTTTCCATAGATACTTGTGTGCAGACCGCAAGCTATGCAAACTAAGCTATGTGAGCTAACTAAAATATGCGAAGCTAAGTTAGTTGTGTATGCGATGCGATGCGTAGCTTGAAAAACTGCGTCAGCTGTTTTTTTTATTATTATTTCACAACTATCACACAACGCCGTGTAATCTGAAGCTAAGCAGAGCTTTTGTTATGAGTACTAGACAACTGATAAACATACTTATATATTTCTAAATACATACATATTATTTACATTAAATTACACCCAGACACCGAACAAATGATCATGCTCATCGCACAAACATTTGTCCTGGGTGGGAATCCACGACCTCCCGCATAGCAGTCAGGGCCACTAACCACTAGACCAACAGGCCAGTCAACTACGCAACAAGCTATGCGAGCTAAACTGAACTAACTAAGCGTAGGTCTTGGCCTGCAACCGGCTTTAGAAATAGGAGTTATTTACTTAAGTCTTATTTATAAGCTTTTATTTTTAATTGATATAAACTAGTGCTTGACTGCGATCCCACCTGATGGAAAGTAATGATGAAATCGTTGATGGTGAGGTGCACTAGTTTATTAAGAGCCTGTTCACTCTAGCCTTGAAGACACCTCAATTATAATCGGACGGGAAGACAGCTACAAGCAAATTGTTCCAGACCCTTGATGTACATAACAATGTGCGCCGTCGACGACTTGGGTTCAATCCGGACGGTTACCGGACGGTCGGACGGCAAGCTACCCATTGCTCGTCGTCCGCAAGCCCGCGCAACCTTGAAGACATCTAAATTATAACAATAACTTAATATGAAAATTACCTACACAGGAGCAAAACGTCCCGATCATTACCTGAAACAATTGAACAATTTTGTAAGTTAATTAGTTACACAATATAAACATTTTAAGCATTTAACTTAAGCGAATTAACACTTCCATCTCCCTTTGTTAACTTTATTTGATAACTCTGATAGAATTGTCTACTTGAAACTCCATAACGAGCTAAGAAGTCACACGAAACAAATAATTTTAATACCCATTTGTATAAATTGTGTTACATTAGGAACCGTGTTGCTAATTTATTAAATAAAGAGATCTAGATCATAAAACGTACAAAGACACTTAGGGTGAGTTGCACCATTCAACTATTACGATAACAAAGCCGTTAACAGCTGTCAAATTGAATTGACCAATAGGCGGCCGTTTCACGGCTGGTTATGGTTTGGTTATCGTTATACCAGGGTTTAATGACCCGGAAAATTGCCGTGTTTACGTAAATCACCAATAAAATATATAAATAAATAAATATTTTTTTTTTTTGGATTTTTCTTGGAAAAACTAATAATATAATAAATATCGAATGATATAATAGAGAAACTAAAATTTTCGGCCAAATAAGTTTCGTACAGACGTGTGTACAAAATAAAAATTAAGCATTTTTCAAGGTCTTCAAGTTGTACAGACGTATGTACAATCGGCGCTCGAGGGGTTAAATAGTGCAACTCACCCTTAAAAACTAAAGGAACAAAATACAGATAGAAGAGCACAAAGACGATGCTTGCCTAAAAATACATTCCTTTACGACCGGTTTTTTTTTTTCTATTTTATTAAATAATTTTAAGCTGCTCTAAATGTATGATGATAAGATTAGATGTAATGTAGTTTTTAAGTTAGTCTGATTTAGTCTTTCAACTATTTTATTTAAGCACTAGCTTTTGCCCGCAGCTTTTCCCGCGTACATAAAATAAAGCCTTTGTCACTCAGAAATAAAGCAGCTTTCTATCGGTGAAAGAATTTTAACAATCAAACCAGTACTTCCAGAGATTACCTCCTACACACAAAAAAACAAACTGTACCTCTTTATTATAGATTTCTGTAAGGAAAAACCAGTTATAGTAGTAAGGGATTTTTACTACTTAGTAAAAAATAATTGAAAATTCGTCGCATCATTTCATTATCATCATCATTTCAGCCGGAAAATGTCCACTGTTGGACATGGGCATCATTTAACAACATAAAATCATCAATAAAAATAAAAGATGTGAAAACAATAAATGTTGCAAATAAATAAAAGTCAAATCATAATAAAAAATAATTAAATCAAAAATTGTCACAATAAGATCAAATTAAATGGTCATGTCAACGTTCTAATGAATAATTACATTATAACTGTATAGTCTGTCTAATAAGTCAACCGACTTGGGAATTTTGTATAATATATTTAATCATTTAAAAAATACTTATATTCGGTACTTTCATAAGGTTCTTCTGTTAGTAAACAATGATCTCTATCTCATCAACCTAGATTATTGAACCCGTGTTGACTGCATCAGATTTCATTAAATCCTAGTAATTACCCAAGTCGTTTAACTTATTAGACAGTCTCTACCATTATCTTTTCAACAAAAATACTGGCTAAATAAATATTTTATAAAAGAAAAGCAAAATTTAATCGAAATACAAAATAAAGACGTTTTAAGCTAAGAACACACAACACAGCCGAGACACTCCAAAACCGCACAACTTTATACCTCTCTCACATCCACATAATCAAAATAAAAGTATAATATAATGGCATAACAGTGTAATAGTGCATGTAAGGCGTAACTCCACCAGCTCCATAAAGTAGATTAAATTTAAATTGTCAATTCGGTTTTACGAGCAACAGCGAGCGAGTGGTTCGGGACTTCGGTTAGGTTAGGTAGGTATGTTATTCACTACGTGCGGTGTGAGGCATTCCCGGTATTTGTCAGGCTTGTGTGTACCTGCCTTTAGGAAATTAGTTGCAAATATGGCGCTCGAAGTTAATAATTAACAGGAAGCTTAGGTTCGTAGTTTATAATTTTGCTGTGTGATTCTGAAATTCAAACGTTTGGCATAATATCTACATTTAAACATACTCTGTTTAAAATAACATTAGACATTTATGAAAACCTTTTATAACTGTCCGTTCGACCGATTGTGACTTTTTTACGTTGGTGGCATGACAAATGGCGGCTGCAGTAAATAGTTGGTATTCTAAAAACTTTTTGGTTTTAATGCCATCCTTATGCCAACGAAATAGAAGTTAAAATCGGTTGAATAGACAGTAAAAAGGGTTTTTTTAAATGTCTAATGTTATTTTAAACAGAGTAATTTTTAGCTGTATTTTACAAGAAAATTGAATAAGTACAACATTATTTTTGACAATGCATTTATTAATTTCTCTGGGCCCTCTGCCCAGCACGGCGGAAGCCTACTAGAGCCAAGGGTCCGCTTCTGAAAGGAAAACCCGGGATCCTGAAACGCAAGGCAAAGAAGAAACAAGGAAATGCACTTATGTCAGTAAAAGTCTGACACGCCCTCTCGCCTCGCCCTAGAGCGCGAGAAGTCATTGGATGAACCACCTAAATAAAAAACCTATTAATTTTTGTTTCTAATTTTTCAATGCCTTTACTTGAAGCGACACTGCAATATTATCCACTTTAACTATTATGCATACATTTTAGCTAGCTATTGTCTATATTATCAAAATAGCTTTAGCATAAATTACCAAAATACCTCTATTTTATTAAATTTCTTCACTTTGAAGCAAACAGTGCCATATATTTATACACTGTACCTAATATGCATACATTTTAGCCATTGCATAAATTAGCCGCGCAACGTGTTAAAATCTAAATAGAATTGCGTCCCGGGACTTAGATAATATGTTAAACTAGACAGCTGCTCTCATTGTTCTAAATTGTATAGCACCGCATAACCTTGCCTACTTACATATTAGTCACAAGAGATTTCTGGTCCTTTCAGCATGTTTTAACATTAAACTAACTAAAAATAAATGCAATATCTAATACTTACCAAAAGAATACCACCTCGGAGAGATGCGACCTCTGGCGGCAGAAGTTTATACCTCCCGATGATTTTATCGAGCCGTCGGAGAGCCTCTCTCCTGGACACGAGTTGCCATGGCCAACCTGGAAAACTCTTAACAGACACCGCACCCAGGTTGGGCGCAGTAAAGACAATCTGCACTGGTGGGGGTTCTCGGATGGTTCCGATCTTCAGTGTTTGTGCGGCGTTTCTACGCAGACCATGTCCCACCTTCCGTCCTGCGTCACGTGCCCTGTTACCTGTTCACGTAGGGACCTAATGAGAGCATCAGCGGACGGCATTGCCGTGGCCGAATTCTGGGCCAGGCAAGGAATTTAACTAATTTTGCCATCGATACGATAAGAAGAAGACCAAAAGAATTGATGATCCTGGACCGAAAAGGATAATTAAAGCAACGCAGGTGGGTGGGTTTTAGTCAATAAAAATCTGACACACTCACGCTTCAAAGAAATTTGATGACTTTCCAAGTATAATCAAAATAATACTGAAACAAAATGGTTGCCTTATTTTAGTAATATTAATTATTTTATCCAAGAAAGTGCTATGGACTTCTATAAGTGCTAAAGGACGCTATGCTAAGTTTAAACAAAACCGTATAAAAATAAGTTAGAGTTAAATTACTTATTAATCTTTTAGGCTAGATTGTAATCAATTATTAAGAAATTTATTCTTAACTAGCTTTTGCCCGCGACTTCGTTCGCGTGGAATAGTGACTTCCGGCAGATAGTACTGAATTGATGCCGACTCTTGACCAATAGATGGCGCTGTATGTCCGGAATAAATTTTATTTTTTATTTTATTTTATTGTTTGTAATAAAAACTATCCTATGTCCTTTCTCAAGTTCCAAACTATGTCTGTACCAAATTTCACACAAATTGGTCCAGTAGTTTAGGCGTGAAGCAAAGACAGACAGACAGACAGACAGAGTTACTTTCGCATTTATAATATTAGTTTGGATAATAAGGAAAAAGAAAAAAAAAAATATTTTTACCAAGAATATCGCTGTGTTAGTTGATATAAAAACACATATAAGACTAAATTAACACTAGTAGCGAAAATGAGTAATTTTCTGATTTCCACCTACAATAATCAGCACACCATTTAAACCCACAATACTGCGAAAATTTAATTCGCAGCAATTATACGAATTCACCGGCGAAAACGTCAGAATAGCCTAGCTTCGTGAAGCTTCGTGACGCTTCGTGACACCTCGTCGTGACGTATGTTGAACGCGACAGCCCTCGTTACTCACAATTGTGTGGCGTTGCATAACTCCGTCCGCACCGTGTAAGGGCGAAAATGGTAGAATGGTAGATTTCCACATCACCCCAGTTTATGTTCGAATTATTATCGCTATAACTCTGAGGCGCTAAGTGAAATAAAGTGTGTGTTTAAATATTCGGGTAGGCGACAGTTTAGGAAATATTGGCGCGATGATATAGGGGTTGGTTATAATAACTACTTATTGTTGCGCTTTTTCTTTTAAATGCAATATTTTTATACATAATTCATATTTAGAAAGGGCTATAGAAGGTAAGTATATGAAACACTAGATTCTGCTGGCAGCTTCGTCTGCATCAAAAGAAAAAAATCCTATGGGAACATACTTCCGACATAAAAAGTCTCTGTCTATCTTTTGTGCTATTCCAATACATGATTTACCTGTGTACCCTGTACTTAAATCGGTTCAGCATTGGGGTCAACTCACACCGAAAGAGCGGAGACCTATATGTAAAGTGGGGAGTGATTTTTTTTTTAATTTCAACCCTAACGTGTGATATATTGTTGGATAGGTATTTAAAAATAATAGGGGTTTACTAAAATCATTTTTTGATTATGTCAATGGTTTCGGAAAATGTACGTGGGCGAAGCCGCGGGCAAAAGCTAGTAAGTATTTAATATACCCATTAAAAAAAATTAAGTTCATTAACTGCAACAATAGTCACCACTCCCACAAAATTAACAAGTTTAAATAAATGCCCTCCATTTCAACTGCCATTTCACCCGTTACAGTCAGCCCCCCTTTTAGTTGACATGGCTGTTCCACTATAATATTAATGTTGTACGTACAAACAAACATGGTGACATATGGCTCCCATGGGTGATGTTAGCGGACATAGATCTTGTTGGTAGAGACATGTATTTAGTATTACTAATTTTTACTGGTCTGCAAACTGTCGGGCAGTTATTTTTTATTAAAGTTTTGTTGTGATCCGGCTCGAAGGACCAATTTTTGCATTCGATTTTTATTTTTTAAAGAAATAGTGACGTTATTTCTATAATGAAATTTCGTTCTACCACACCCGCCTTTCGTGCCTTATGCATGGTTACAGGTTCAAAACCGGGAAAGAGAGTACCAAGGAAAATTTTTCAACTCGTCAGTACTTTTATAAGTTTATCTAAGACCTTATCCGGAAAGCACGTATAGTTGTAGCTTTATATATGAAATACATTTTAAACTTTTATTAGTGTAATTATACTTTGTCTAAAAAGTCAAAGACTTAGGTAATTTATTATATATATTTTTATATTTAATTATATATATTATTAAATTATATTTAATATATTATTAGGGTAAAATGCAATCTGATCTGATTTGATGATCTGATATTCTACTCCGCTTATTGATTCATTATCGCTAACCATATTACGATCAACATTTGTTGTAGAACTATAATCATCTCAAGAAAAAGTGAATGACAACTAAAAACCCTATTGCCAACAACAGATTTTTTATTTCGTTCAAAACTGCTCAAGTCGTTTGATTTTTTAGACAGGCTATAAGGACCCGCTAATGAATGGGTCATCATTAAAAAGTAAAGAATTTAAGTCATACACCACTAATTTTTAATTAGTACAAATACTTAAAGGGTTTATTAGAAAAGCCCTTGTTATTATTTAAGTAAAATCTCAATAAATAATATTCATAAACAGCAAAGTTATTAGCGTTTGTGTTTATCCCAAAATGTCTCCCAATTAATGGAAATATTATGCAGGCTATATGAATGAATAAATGACGATTAAAATGGAAAAACACTTCCCGCAGTATTTTCTACTAGCAATTGTTATGTATGATTGAATCTATGATGAATTTACCTTTTCGTGGTCAATTTTAGGATTTCGGTTTTTTCTACTTTTGAATACAAAAATATGATCAGTAACGGGTACAGATACAGCCCCATTTTTTTGTATACTAATTAAAAAGTAGGGGTGTATTATTTATAGGTTAACTGCTGATGAATATTGTACCAATTGATTAAACAACATTGATTATTATTATCAAACTGAAACAACTATGTAATTTAACGATGATGCTTGATAAATTAATCCAAAGCCCCTATAACAGAGCTATAAACCCGGTAAACCACTTTGTAACTGCGTTGTATATGATATACATAAAATATTGAGAGAGATATACTACACAGAAGTGAATGAATGACGGTACAAAGTAATATAATTCTATAGAAGGAATTTACGTAGATTCTGACGTAAAGCACCTTCATTATGTCAAGCTTAGAGATTGTTTTAAGGTCATAATCTAAAATAAAAAAGCTTCAAATGTTTATTTCAATCATTTTAATGTACACTAATATAATAAAGAGGTAAAGTTTGTAGGAGGTAATCTATTAAAATACGGGTTCGATTGCTAAAATTTCTTCACCGATAGACAGTTGCTTTATTCCTAAGTGACATAGGCTATATTTTATGTAAGTATGCGTGTATAAGTTGGTTTTAATTTATACACTAACTTCGCCCGCATAGAAGAAGACAATTATTTCAAGAGAATATACACCTAGAATAAATAGTATGCTATTTACTTGAACAGAACATGGTCTATCTGTGTAATAAAGGGTGTTTTTAATATCGTGTGGTGCGGAGTTTCATCACGCCTGCGGGTTCGTTCTTCATACAAAGTATATCAAAATGCAAAAAAACGCGTCCCACGTGCGTATTTTACGCATTACAATAAATACTTGTATACAATATACATTTGCGGGATATATGCGTGCAGAGCAATCCCGTTTTCATCAAAACCGCACGATGGACACCCCTACAAATGTAAACCAAAAACACCTAAACGGGAAGGAGTAACTAACACACTCACACATACCTATTATGTTTTGCCACAAACAATATTTTACCTACACATAGATTCCTGCTTAATTTCGATTGTATATTCCTTGAAAAAAAAAAACTTTTTTTTTTCGGCTCTTGAGCGAAGCCGCTGGCACAAGCTAGTGAAGAATTGAAATAAAAGAAACAACCATGGGTGACATCACTACAACATAGTAAATGTCGCCCCGGGCGCTCATTAGTCGGCCGCTACATATTTGATAATGCGCGCGTTTTTACAACGGCCCTTCAGGGAGCGAGGACAATGGGCGGCGCCTGCGATGTATTAATGACGTGATTCGAGTAATAGGTGCGTTTACTGACTTGTCGGACTGGAAGCTTTTGTTTTGGGGTAATTAAGCTGTAGGGATTAGCTTAACAGCAAAAAAAAAATCATGGCTTTTTGCAGTCGGTAAAAAGAAAAAAATCGGAGTGAGTTAACGGCAAAAACAGAGGGCATCAGCTGTTTTGAAGTGGGTAAAAAGAAAGAGATCGGAATGGGTTAACAGCAAAAAAAGAGGGTATCAACTGTTTTGAAGTGGGTAAAAAGAAAGAGATCGGAATGGGTCAACAGCAAAAAATGAGGGAATCAGCTTTTTCAAGTCAGTAAAAAATAGAAATCAGAACAGGTTCAAATAAAAAAAAGCGGTTATCGGCTTTTTCAAGACAGTAACCCTGAAAACATAACACTTCTTGTTTGGGACAGTCGTGTGAAAAGATGTAATCGAAATAAGTTTCTTTAGGACGTTTTTCAACATCACGCAGGCAAACCCGCTGGGAGAAGCTAGTTAACAATTAAAAGGTTTATTCAACTTTCAAGAGAAATTCTCAAACGTATATTCCACCTTGAAGAATGAATATGCATCGACAAAATAGGTACCTGTTAATCACAATAAAAAATAAAAATAGTTTATAATAAAACATCAGACTATAAAGCATTCTTAGTTACTTAATCCTTTTAATTAAACTAGTCTACATTATCCAAGTTTAAAGGTGGCCACAACACGCTAGGATAAAACTGACAGTTTTGCCTGTACAGTTACTTGTCAGATAAGCTTGTGAGAAAATCTGCACAATTGTGCAACATACTATAACTAAAAACAGCACTGTATTTAATATAAATGACAGATGCAACTCAAACTCCGCGCCAAAATGGAAAACAGTTATGCCAATCTAGCAACATCAAAAAAAAAAATCTAAAATTTGAATTTGGAACCATAAACAGATCATCCATTCCCGATACTTTTTTGATTGAATGTAACGGGTGATTCATTTGGAGTTACTTTTTCCAAAACTAAAAAAAATATGAATAAAACAAATTTATCGGATAATCTTATAATACAAAAGAACCATTCCTTACATTTACTTTTTAATTCATTAAACCCCAAGCGAACGCCGGCGTTCGCGCAGCTATTGTCTTTCAATTGTGTCTGTCATTATCACGATTGAAAGAATTTTCTTTCAAATGTTGTCCGTAACTGCGATTAACTGCTGGTCCAGCTCCACTACCACTAGGGCGTACTAATTAGTTGATTAGTTGGAAACTAATATTATTATTTTTTAATTTGAAAGACACAATTGCATTGTATAATGTAGAAGCACTTTTTCCAAGTTTGTGAATGTGAAGCACCATGGAGCATTTTTATTAGGTTACAACTTTTTTTTTTTGACATTACGAGCATGGCAGTTGAGAGTTTGTCATGCTCACTCAAATGTCTCGCTGTTGGTGGCACGTGTTATTGGGTCGTTCAGTTCCCTTCAAAATGGTTGAGCTGAGTGGGGCTGATGCACGCGTCATGCTCGTGAACGGGTGCCGTCAGATGGGACTGGTCATCTCTTAGCTGCCAGTGGCTTAATTCAGTTTCTATCTTTTAATTATTTTACATTTTTATTTCACTAACGACATTGTGCTCACATGATAGAAGCAACAAGTAATATGTAACCAAGCATTATATGTAACACATATATGATTTAAAAGAGTGTCCATGGAGTTTCTTGCACGTTCTTCTCCATAGAGACCTACTCTTTGGAACGTGCAATTTAGCTTCACTTTTCTTGGACTGACCGACATTTGACTATTCAAAAGTGCCTGTAAATGGTCTATTTGAAATAAATGCTTTGAATTTGAATTTGAATTTGAATAATTTTACGATATAATAAAAATTTCAAAATAAAAAAAACAAATACCTAGAATAGAATAGAATGAAGAATAGTAAATTTCAATATATTTCCATAAATTGAGTGACATTTTGGGATATAAACTTTACCGTTTATGAATAAATTTATTGAGAATTTTTGCTAATAAACACTATGTATTTGTACTAAAATTATCTACTTTAATTAATAAAATTCTCTAATGTTTGGACCTAAGTACAAAATTCTTAGGACATGGATGAAACAAAAGATAGTGAAATTTTCAAAAGTCACGTTCGTTGTTAGTTACACCAGTCTCTTTAATAGAAGGTCGTTTTTACTGTTTAGGCTCAAACCATTTAAAAATACTTAGTGTGCAAAATTTCACAAAAGCACTAAGATATTTACATAATTTCCATTTCTATTTTTGTTTTGTAGCAATTCTCTCGTCGGCAGTGGTCTTCCTGTCCGATTATTAATTTAGGTGTCTTCAAGGCTAGAGTGAATAGGTTAGGTAAAACCGTGCGATTCACCATCAACGATCGTATCACTGCTTATGTGGAATCGCATCGCAGTCAAGCACTAGTTTATCATATTAAAAAAATATATATAATTCTTGGGAAAACCAAAAGTCCAGATTGATTGAAGAGTACAAATATATCCCAAAGAATCACCAAACATAAGTAGCAGTATGTAGGTTTCATTGTTCACAGAATAGATGGACGATGGGGCCGAAAGGTTCTGGAGTGGCGACCGCGTATCGAAACACGCAGTGCTAGAAGGCTTCAAGCAAGGTCTGATGACCTGGCGAGGGACGTGGAAATCTGATGAATGCGGGACACACAGAACCGATCGTTGAGGTGACACTTGTGGGAGGCCTTTTTTATGGTGGGAAAAATCATCACCACCGCTCCTGGGCAGAGCGGGAGATAGTGTCAGACTCTTACTGACCAAAAGACCCACCCTGTTCCTTTTAGCCTTCATACCGGGGCACGAGTTCTCTTTCGGATAACCCTGGCCCCAGTAGGGTTCGACCCACATTTTACAGTAAACGTCTTTCGGCTTAAATGATGTTGATGATGATGAGGAGAAAATTCAAGGCCTTCAATTTCATAATGAATAAAATGACACTATGAAATATTATTTTGCCGCTCCACATAAAATAAGACAAGCGGTAACATAATATTCACCTGAGGGGCGGGTTTGCGGTCAGTAAGCAATGGGTAGCTCGCTGTCCACCCGTCCGGTAACTGTCCGGACCAAGCCCAAGTCGTCGACGGCACTGTTCCCGCGCGCCTCAACGAGTTGTCAGCAACAGCAGGGGCCCAGCCGGGGCCAGGGTTATCCGAAAGGGAACTCGAGCCCCGGTATGAAGGCTTGAAGGAACGGGGTTGGAGCTGAAACTATCTCCCGCTCCGCCCAATAGCGGGGGTTGTCATTGGATGATTTTCCACACCAAAAAAAAAATGCGGTAACATAATATATCAAATTTTAATGTTGACACTATAAAAGTTCCAGTTAAACAAATCTACGCAAAACCCTTATGAGCCTTATTTTAAGTTTTTTCATTTATCTTTGGGCTGTTTTTTGTGTGTAAACTATAATTTTAGATAACTTACTACTAAGGATAAAAGGAAGATACCCGGAAAAACATGGTTTCCTTAAAAATCACGTACACACGTCTTGCAAAATCAACATCCCATGTTCTTACGAGGCCAGGAAAAATGTGGGATAAGCAAAAAAAAATTAAAAATCTTCCTTGTATCTATATAATATATATATTGTCTGCAAACATTCAGAGAGCAATTCCGGGATATAGGTAAGTAGAAACTAACACGTACAAAACGTTTTGGGAACATATTTATTGTGTACAGTTACGGAATGGAATGCCCTCCCGGAGTCTGTTTCTTTTTAAGTTAAGGCTGAATAGGTTACTTTTAAGCAAGTGTGCTCCATCGTCGATCATATCATCACTTACCATCAGGTAAGATAGTGGCCTGACGCGAGTCTATCAATAACAATTAAAAAATAAATAAAAAGGAGATAAGATCCAACATATTATTACTAAACAAAATACCTTATCGCGTCTCTCGATAAACTACTGAATTGATTTAATATACCCTAGTGAATTTTTTTAGATTTTCAGCATTTTATTTTGGAAATGTGCTTCTGTTTGTTAGCCTTATTTTATTGAAAACACACTATCGATAAAGGAAAATTTAACTTAAACAACTTAAAAAAAAATGAGGTTAAATAGGAACCCAAAAACTACACACCATCGTTAAAGGAAAATATCTAGTAAGTCCTCACAACTTAGTTAGTTAGCCCATTTATGTCCTACTTTCCGGGCGAAGGCCTCCCTATCCACTTCCACACACGTCTGTTCTCTGGTAGTTGTACACCTCCAAACTTAAAAAAAAATGAACTAAAATAGGAACCCAATTTGCGAGGAGTTCAACGATTGCACAGATCTGAAACCTTTTACCAAAGTTCACGCGAACTTCGCGCCCCTTTAAAAAAAAAGCAAGCTAAGGAATAACGCCCGGAGCTCCTGTTTAATGGTGTTTGCTTTCAATAAGGGCCGCCATATTTGTGGCCCGTGGGAAACTGCACCGGCGACGTAGTGTTGTACCTTATCATACGTTGGGAGCGGGATCTTTGAAAATATTGAAAATCATACGAGCGAAGCTTTAAAGAAAAGAAATGGATGAGCCTTTGTACTGAAACGAGAAAAAGAGAGCTAATGGAGGAGTGTATAGTAACAAACAAATATACGTTTTGAATCTCTATTGCAAAAATGATTTTTGTTTAGCCTTAGAATTGTGGCGATATTTTTTGTTTAAGTGGTTTGGATTAGAGATGCTAAGGTTATAGAACATGGTCACCTGATGGTAACCCACTGATGTTATCATTGATGGTGAGGCGTACTAGTTTTTTAAGAGCCTATTTATTCTAGCTTTGAAGGCACCTAAATTATAATCAGACAAGAACCCCGCAGCAGGCAAAATTAATAGACATAATATGGAGAAGATGAAATTTGTTTCAATAATGTCTTTACCTATTTTAAACAATTTCTGATTAAAATGTGATTAGGTATAGCACATCTTTTCGTCGCTTTAATTTGTCGTAGATGTCACATATCTTCGAATTTTTGATTCTAGGACATGCCGGTTTCTTCATGATGTTTTGCTTCACTGTTTTAAGAGCAGTGGTGATGAAATAAGTTACAAAGAGTAACGCGCCTGGCTGGGTTTCAACCCGCGACCTACAACTCGTAAGTAGGGGTCGTTACCACTCGGACACCACTGCTCATATCATATCATAGCACATCTATTTGTAAATTAAATTAACTTAAAATTATTTAACGTTGACGTTCTCGCGGCTGATTACGTTTGTCGTTTGTAATCGTGGTTAGCGTTTAAACAGTTAATATTATTTTTAAAACTGAATTTCAGTTAGCAATGTCTCATACGCGAATCTTAATTAAAACTTGATTGAAATTCGCAGCAGCTGCCTAACATGTAGCTACAATAATACACGTAAGTTGAGACTGAATGAAAACAATCCCGGTCTCCATGCGAATCCCGGGACATTTCACAACACTGGCTTGTTATTTCATATCTTCCTTTGCTTTCGGAGCGCATATGGCTGCGTATCAAATTATTACAAATGGAACACAAATGTGCTTTGCAAATAGACGAACTAGTTATTTTATCATTAGCGCTACATAATTGCATCGTTAGTGATATATTAGCTTCTGCTAGTAGCTTCACCCGCGTGAAATTATCTTTCTCTATACAAACTTCGAAGGTCTGGAACAATTTGCCTGCTGTGGTCTTCCCGTCTGATTATAATTTGGGTGTTTTCAAGGCTAGAGTGAATAAGGTCTTAATAAACTAATGCGCCTCACCATCAGAGATTGAATTAGTGCTTACCATCAGGTGGGATCGCTGATCATGGGGTGAATTTTGAAAAAATCTTTCTTATTGTTTGTACATGTTACTAGTTCTTGTTTATATTTCATACATTACTTATACGTTTTCTATACATTGCCTAAGTATTGTATAGAATAACTGAATTATACAGATTGCCGGTAACATGTACAATATAAAAGAAATCTCTGTGTAAAATTGCCTTAAAATGGCCAAAAGTAAGAGGTAGCCGCCGCCGCTCATTAATGAATTTTGTTTGGCAAAGAAATACATTATTTGTAAAATTATTAAATCATGACATGATCAATCGAAAACGACAAAACAAATGAACAAACAAAAATAAAAATAAAAAATTTTTTTTTTTAAATTTTATTCAAAGCTACAGCTTAGAACTTCAAAAGCGGTCCACTCAAACTGAAAAATCAAGCCGTCAAACTCGCAACGCCTGCCAAAAACACAATCATGGCACCTTTACCAAAACTTCAAGAACAACTTAACTAATATAAGAAGCCCAATTAATCAACTTGGAAATCACGTCGAAACGTCAGGCGAAACAAACATATTACAAACTTTACGAATTATTAGCTTTTGCATTTAAATCGAAATTGCCGAAGGGCAGAGTTATTGGACCCGGAGGATTTGGAAAATTTGCTACCCTCGCCCTCAGAGAAGCATTTAGCTCCCCAGGACTCCCCACTTGGTATAGTTTTCAGTTTAATTGTGACTAATGTACGTTTAATGGTTTAGAGTAATGGTGGATTTGTTCAAGGTGTTGCAGTGGGTCCAGTGGGTCCAGTGGATACAGGGAAATAAGGTAAGTTTGAATGAACGAATAGCTTTATTTTTACTGATAAACATTATATAGGCTCGCGTTATACCACTTTCACATCTAGTGGTTTCAGACAGTTTAATTGTGACTAATGTACGTTTAATGGTTTAATTTTAGAGTAATGGTGGATTTGTTCAAGGTGTTGCAGTGGGTCCAGCGGGTCCAGTGGATATAGGGAGATAAGGTAAGTTTGACTGAACGATTAGTTTTTTTAGGAGAACGCGTGGAGGTATCGTGTTCAAATTAAAACGTGAAGCTAGTTTACAATATGTCCCGTAAACAAAAACAAAGATTAACTACACACGACAATTTAAATGTGTCGGTCAGCTTAAGGATTTAAGCATAACCCAGAGTAGAGAGACCGTTCCAAAAAGTGAGCGTGGTAATTATACGTAAAGGGCAACTGAAGAAACCCATGTGGGATAGTAAAAGTCTGATACTCCCTGTGGTTTCACTCTGAGCGAGAGAAAAAATATCATAATTACCTACCACAGTGATCTCTTTTTTAACCCAAAGGTTGACTGGGAGAGAATGCCTTGTTGCATTAAGTCTGCCTATGTACCACTACTGTACATGAAGCTTAAACAAATAAATAGACCGCCCTTTGTGACACCCTATAAATTTTAAGTTTCTCATGTAATTTTTATTTTGGTGTACAATAAAGAATAAATCTATCTATCTATCTATCTATAAATAGGTGTATCTAAGGACCAAATAAAGGGAAAAATATGAAAAAAAAAGAAATGATAAAAAAAGATATGAAAATTTTAATTTACTCTCATTAAAATTTAAAAACCAGCAAGTACATTCAGATCAGGCTTCACATAAAATAGAATCTACTACTGCACGAACAAATGCACAACCAAACATAAAATTTTCAATTAATCTCATAAAACGCAGGACAGTAATGAAAATAAAAAGACTGCCACCATTCTCAAGCACAAAGAATGTGCTGAATCAAAATTTTACATCCAATCTACTATGCACGGCTCTAGCATGCATCTTCACTGCATTTCCATACCAAAAGGTTCAGCCCGCTCTTAAAATCTAGCTGCAACTTTGGATGCGGCATACCGAGTTAGGTGACCCACTTCTTCATAATTCGTGGTATTATGAAGTTGGGAGTTTGTGGGATAAAGTTATTGATAATATTCCTGAAATCTCTTTGGTAGAGGAAAAGTTTTTTGAGAGTTGCGGTTTCCGGAGTTTGTTGCAACGGAGGCGCATGTTCTGTTGTGTTTTATGAGCGTACGTTTGTCAAGGCATTTTACTTTTTAGTTTTTACTGTTTTATCAAATCAAATAAAAAGAACAGAGCGAAAAATTCGTGGCTGAAATCCGGATTCGAAATGTGTTTGGTCATATATAAGATCTGTTTACTAAGCCGTTTCTATTATACCTACATTTTGGATCTGGTAAGAAGGTAGTAGTAGGTAGGTAGAAACATGTACACTAACTGTTTCGAATGAACTTCTTTACTGTTAAACATAACCTGTGTTCTTTAATGTATTCATAAGTAGACACTCATCTTCATAAGTCTTCAACTGTTCCTTTAAACTGACCTAAACGTGGTCACGATTAGAGCAGTGGTGGCCGAGTGGTAATGGCCTCGACTTACGAGTTGTTGGTCACGGGTTCGAACCCAGCCAGGCGCAATACTTTTTGTAATTTATTTCATCACCACTGCTCTCAAAACGGTGAAGGAAAACATCGTGAGGAAACCGGCATGTCCTAGAACCAAAAATTCGAAGACATGTGACATTCACCAATCCGCAGTGGGCCCGCGTGGTGGATTACGGCCAATTCCCTCTCCTAGAGAGGAGGCCTAATCCCAGAAGTGGGAACATTAAAAAGTCAGCCTTTGTAATGTTCCTTTTGGATGATGATGATAAAACGTTGTCACTTCGATCGACCTGTATTTCTCGCACCCAGCAGACTTCCACGGCTCTCACCAGATCATTATTCCACATTACGTAAAGTTAAGCTGATACACTTAACTAGATGCGAACAGATTTTGAACAACAAACAAACTGAAAGAAAGAAGCATGGCTTGTAAAAGATAGAAGTAGGGAGGTGTTTTTTACGCAGAAAGAGATAGAAAACACAAGTAAAAAAACAACCAATACCAACTCCATCGTTTCTAACATCATTGCCACTACTGTCGTCTCTTATAAAAACACACTTTGCCTGCTTTGAAGCACATGTGATTGCAGCTTTATTGCAATTTCAAAGCATGCTTCTGACGCCAACGCCTTCCGGAAGATAAACCCCCCTTTGAACGGGTCTGGATTCAATTCGGTGGCTTTTAGCCTTTTTACCCCCTTTCGTGTGGTTATTGGTTTTGAAAGCAGCTTGATCGAACAAAGTGGAATTACCTATGTGGAGAGAAATAAATAATATGTTTCGCGTGGCTTTGCAGGATTTTGTGTGCTGGGAATTTACTCTTGTCAGGAAATGGAAGCAAAGGAATTGCAGAAAAATATCTACATTTATAAAAGGAGGATTTGACTGTCTGACATATCAACGGACAGCCGAAACTTCTAGAAAGAACTAAAGAAGGTGCCAGATAACCGTGGAAGAACCATGGAGAACCTTTTCCTAATATCTCAGCGTAAGTAAGCCAAAAACAAACAATGAATTGCTTTTCATTACTAGATCATGTCATGGATCACGATACATGTCAAATCAAGACAGCTTTATGTCTTTATTTCCGTTTTTGAAAATATGAATGAAAGTTCATAGGTCATCGGATAGCTTGAAACTTAAAATGCCAATGCATTCAAGTACTTTCCTAGATAAGTCCTTTACTGTTCAGGCCGCTCGTCTGTGGAATGCATTGCCTGTAGAAATAAAGCGTGCGCAAACACTACCTGTATTTAAAAGGCTTGTGAAGGATCATTACTTGATTCTGTGATCTTGTCTTCGTTCTTCACTAACTCTCTTGCTTATATATATTTTGTATGTATCTATTTTAGGATTAGGAATTTATTAAGTTTTGTTACTTTTTATTTGCACTAAGTGCAACCCCATTTTGTGTCCAGACAATCTCTGTCCATTCAAGGTTGCCTGGAAGAAATTGCCTAGTGAGATAGGGCCGCCAATTGTGTGTGTGTTCTTTATATGATTTCCTTTTTGTTCATTTGTAATGTTGATGTGCAATAAAGTATATATAAATAAATAAATGAATGTCAACAAACGTAGGACGATCAATGACCTTATGATGTAGGCGAACACTAAGAGAGAATTTCCCAAAATTCACCCTCTACGGGGATGAAACGGGAGTCCAAAATTTGTATGAAAAAATCTACATTCACGCAGGGGAAGCCGCTGGCAGAAGCTAGTACTTTATAACTGACAAACCCTACCCTAACGTAACTAACTCGTACTTTCAGAGAGATCCATGTTTAGAACTGTTTATATTTTAGTACTGGCAGGTTAGGGTATTATCGCCTACCAATGTGGTGTGGTGGATTAGACTAAAAAAGAATGCCTTGACTTCGGGCTTTCACGCAAGCGAAGTCGTTGGCAGAAATTAGTTGATTCAGCGAAAGAAGCGGTGGTGCAGGACTCGACCGACACATGCCCACGACGGTCATGTCTCGGTCGATCAGTGCAGAATCAAGAATGTATGTCAAGAATGTACGACTTAGAAGAGACTACTTGAATTACAGACGACCCAATAGCTACTTATTTGGGGCAATAATACATCGGTGAATACCAAATTGACGCTAGCTACTAGTTTGCCAACTGGAGACTGTGGTCAGAGCTCGACTGAGACCGCAGGCGGTGACAGGTGGTCGAATACAGTGTTATTGTCATCAATATGCCCCATTAATGTAGTTTGGTACATCAATGATATGCCCACGCTTTTGAACATGATATTTTGAGCTAAATGTTGTTGTCAAGAAGCATTAGGTGATTAACATGCCAGAAAAATTATAAATGTAAAGATTTACATAATCCATTTCAGATGCTTAGTATGTACGCCGGGCCTTGGCTGAGGCCATGGTCCGGAGCGAGGAGGAGTGGCAGGCGGTCGCCGACTTCTGCGAAGCAGTAATACTCGCTAAGGAGGAGGCCGACCGCATCAGGCAACGGCGCTCTCGCCGCCGCCGGGATTCCGATCCCGATTTCCAGCCACCGTAGGCGCGGACTTGCAGACAGTGAGCAATAGGTAACTCGCTGTCCGGCCGTCCGGTAAATGTTCGGACCAAGCCCAAGTCGTCGACGGGGCGCGCTGTTCCCGCGCGCCTCAAGGAGTTGTCAGCAACAGCAGGGGCCCAGCCGGGTCGAAGCCTACTGGGGCCAGGGTAATCCGAAAGGGCGCTCGAGCCCTGGTATAAAGGCTTGAAGGAACGGGATGAGTTTTTAGTCAGTAAGATTCTGACACTATCTCCCGCTCCGCCCAAGAGCGGGGGTTGTCATTGGATGATTTTTCACATCGAAAAAAAAGGCTACTATGTATGTACAAATTCAGCAAGATAAACAGCTTAGTTCTAACAAATCAGGCAGTTCCAATAACAAAATCCCGGCACTAACGCCCTAATGGTTCCACGGCGCACCTTGATAGCGACTGACGTAAATACGATTTGTCGAGATGCGAGCACGTGGCTGGGAAACGAACCGTCTGTACTCACAATCTCTGACTCCTGATATTATTGTGCAGCACGTGAACGAGAACGGTTACATTTGATTTGTAGAATATTATAGGTTTGGTTTTTTTTTTATTTGATTTGGATAAACTCCTCTAAACCGATCGTATTCTACCTATGAATTAAAAATTCTTACATCTACACTACTAAATTTTAATCGTTTTAATGCCGTAGAGGGTCGATCCGGTACATGAAACACTATCGATTTGTAAAAATAAAATTAAAAAATAAAGTACTTTTTTTTCATAACTCGTATTAATTTACGCATGAACGAAATTAATTTCTTTAAGAAAACGTCAGCTGAGCGAGTCTAATGACCTTTAGATAGTTTGTACGCAATGCCGGCTACTACCTACAGGTCATTGGACTCGCTCAGCTGTCGTTAAAAAATTAAGTTAAGCTAGCTAGCTTTATTTTTTAATTTTATCTTTACAAATCGATAGTGGTTTTATGTACCGTATCGACCCTGAACGGGATTAAAACGATTAAAATTTAACGGTGTATAATACCTATTGATTACATTCCCAATATTCTAATAGTATGATAGCACGATTAAGTTGAGCATTCGGCTGCTGCGCTAAGTGTCGCGGATTCGGTTTCCGCACGAAAAAAATATTTGTAAGCCCTACGGATGGGTGTTCCGGGTGTGTCTTGTGTAAGGGAGTTTGTATGTTTGTCTTGACATACGTACAAACTCACTATTTGGTACTCACTATAGGGCGGATCAAAGTCCAAAGGATCATCAAACGGGAGAAGGCCGATGCCTACCAGTGCCACGGGAAAACGTATGCAAGGGATACTCGAGGTCCTAGAGCGGAAAAGATACGAGAAGAAACGTAGGTGTGGGTTTAGTCAGCATGTCTGACGCAGCATCACGCTCCACCCTAGAGCAGTAGAAGTCATTAGATAATATCCCACCTAAAAACTTCAAAACATCTTCTCCATAAAACAACACATCATGTAGACGTAGAAGCATCAACAACATAAACTGCACGCGAAGCTAACTGAATCATTGTGACGTCACACTACGACATCGCTGTTATACATACATAGACGTGTATATATGTATGTGCGTCTGGGGCATGTGTCCTGTGCGCCTAATGGACGATAAAACGAATTGGGAGAATATATCGTGAGGGAACACCGCGAGTGTGAATTGATGTAATGTTTAGAGACTTCCGAAAATCGAGTGTATAGGACTAGGGTATGGGAGACTAAATAAGGAATATACTAGAAGTAGGTACTTGGTTACATTTGTCTTGAATACGCATAACCACCCAATGTTCCCATTACTGGGAAATTCACAGTTATAATTTTTTTACGCCGTGACAAAAATGTCATAATTTTACACCTCTCTTCAATCCTGCTTACCTAGTACCTACGCACTACATCGCTTTTCTCGTTATCTGTTATCGCTGCGATAATCTTCATTAATTACCACTATCATAATAATTAGGCTACAGGTAAAAATAGGAAGGTTATATTTAAAAGTAAAGTTAAAGTTTTCTTTCTTCGATTAGGCAAACTAAGAGTGAGTTGCACCATATCACTATAACGATAACCAAACCATAACCAGCCATGAAACGGCCTCCTATTGGTCAATTCGACGATTTGACAACTGTTAGCGGCTTTGTTACCGTCATAGTTAAATAGTGCAACTCACCCTAAGTATTGTTCACACATTCAACTGACAATCGCGGTCCAAAAATGTCATAACTTTACACATCTCTTCAATCCTGCTTCCCTAGTATCTACAGATTACATCATCCACGCAAATGACATCATCTCCACTCAACAGGATCATATATTTCTTAACAACTCACATTGATTCGGTTGTTTCGAAAGTAATATCGATATAATTGGTTCAACAGTAAAAAATACGAAAACTATAAAAATATAGTTTTCTTTTTTAAATCGATTTGGCACACCAAGGATAGTTCACAGGTCACACATACAACGGACAATCGCGGGCGAAAAAATGTCATAACTATACATCTCTCTTCAATCCTGTTCTCCTAGTACCTACGCTCTACATCATACACGCAAATGACGTCATCATCCGTAAGAACACCTGCATCCACTGGGTCGTTTTTATCGTCAACTGACATCGTTGCAGTAATCTTTATTATCAAAGTAACAAACAAAATAATTAATTTGCCAGTAAAAAAATTGGAAGATAAAGTTTTGGATTCGGCAAACCAATTATTATTCACACAGTCAACAGACAATCGCGAACAATACAAACGTTATAAACTATTCTCCCCCCCCCCCCCTAGTGCCTACGCACTACATCATCCGCGCAAATGACGTCATCATCTCTGAAAACACCTGCATCCACTCAATCGGGTCGTTTTCTCGAGAACTCGCAATGTTGCGGTAATCATTACGATGAGACTCACCTGCGCTTCTTCTGAGGTGAAATATTGTTGATATTGTTCGCTTTCTTGTCTGGGACAAGGTATTTTGTGTCCTACTTTCCAACTTCAGCTATGTTGAAAGTTTTAGATGATAGAAAGAATTCTTTGAGTTTTTGTTTAAAAATAAACCACAAAATAAACAAAATTTTATTGTTCATTAACTAAATGTTAGTCGAATTTTCTGAAATTTTCTAATTTTCTGAGCCAAGTTATTTTTTTTTTCTTTCTTATGCACCGCAACAAAAAAAATAAGAATGACTGAAATTGGGATTAATTTTTATTTTTATACATTTATTTACTAGCTTACCCGATGAACTTACAGCCTAATAGTCAACGAATGATGACATTATTAACCGAACGATGACGAATGACGGTGACAAAAGAATTTTTGATGTACTTTGGATATTTTTTTTTACGTGTTTCCGATATTAATCTAAAATATCGAAAAATTCTGCTATTCGGGACGAAGGCGAATCCAACAAAGCAAAGATCATTACAATCGGTCCAGCCGATTCATGAGTTATAAATGATGTAACAAACAGTACTTTGTTTAATGTATAGATTAAAACATTAGAAGTATGTATTTAATTTTATCAGCTATTTACTTAATTACCAACTAGCTTTTGCCAGCGGCTTCGCCCGCATATATTAAATATAGCCTATGTCACTCAGGAACAAAGCAGCATTCTATCGATATTTTTTTTTTGCAATTGGACCAGTACTTTCAGAGATTACCTCTTACAAACATAAAAGCAAACTTTACCTGTTAATAATGTTAGTATAGATATAAAGGCAAAAACTGATTTTAAGGTTTTAATTGTATTTAACCCTATAGAAAGGAGTCCCTGGTGTCTTAAAACAGACTATGGCACGAATCTCCTCTTAATTTTTAATCGGTTAAAAATAGACAAAATAGACAACCAAAGTAATCTCCGAATCAAATCTATACCAATCTACGTTCTCCATCGCTTCATCTATTACAAAAACCCGGTGCTAGTACACCAACATCGCATTTTTCCAACATCACCCATCATATATCAGGAGTGAACGATTTCAGCCATCAGACGGTCTTAAAAGGTACCTGCAGAGGCTATATTGGGCTATATATCATGGTACAAGATGCATGGTGGTCCATGGCAGGGTTTCAAATTGAACTAACCGGTGGAATATTTTTCCTTTGCTTTATAAATTGTGGTTTTTGACATGATTAAATTGTTTTACTGCTATTTTATATTGACAGGACTGTTGGTCTAGTGGTTAGTGACCCTGACTGTTATGCGGGAGGTCGTAGGTTCGATTCCCACCCAGGACAAATGTTTGTGTGATGAGTACGATCATTTGTTCTGTGTCTGAATGTAATTTATCTATAATATGAATTTAGAAATATATAAGTATGTTTATCAGTTGTCTAGTACCCATAACACAAGCTCTGCTTAGCTTGGGACTAGATGGCGCTGTGTGATAGTTGTGGAATTATTATATTATATATTATATTTATTACACAGAGTATGCACACCAAGTTTCAGGAAAAGTCTTATTTGTTTTGTTTTTTTTTCTTCACTGAAGCAATTTTAATTGTGTCCATAGATAGGAGATATGATTTCAAGCCGGGTAAAATAATAATAATAGTCTATTTATTACACTCAAGATTATAAGAAAAGTAATATACAATTAGGAAGAAAACAGAATAGAATACAATAAATTTGACTACACACCAAAAACTAGTAACAAGACTTTTTACACTAATTTATATATCGGGGTACAATAGCGGTCTTACTGCCAAAATAAACAGAAAACGCATTAGAAGTTGCTGTGGGCCCAAACTAGTCACTGCTTGTATCTTGGTGGGACTAATTACCAGTATAGGCTGATTTAAAATTCTGTGTGACACAGTACAATAAGTACAAAAAGTTATAGTAACAAACAACAGAATAGTAATAAAAAAAATCATATTGAAATATTAAAAAATTAAACATCATAAAGGTACCTGTTTTTTTTTTTAATTGACGGGACAGGGCCAATCCCTGCCCAAGATCAAGGAATCTTTGAACGAGTCTCCGCGACCTTGTAACGGAAAAGATAACTGAAAAAACACGGGTGGGTATTGCCAGTAAAAAGCTGACACTTCCTCTCGTTCCACCCAAAGCGAAAGAAGCTATTCAATAATTTTCAATCCTCAAAAAAGGGCCATATAATTTAAACATTCATATAAATATCTCTATTATTACCACTACCGTCACACCAATTCCATCCGCCATTTTTATACTTACACCCATAATCAATTCACCTCAGAACCCCGTCATCCGTCACTTCGACCCTCACACTCGAGTGTGTTGCACACTATACATCAACGTACCTTACAATTACAAGAACCATCAATAGGTTTACAAGGGCACCTGATTCTCACCCCATAGTGAGGCATCTTATGTAAATATCATGGAGATCAGTGGGTGTCGTTCTTCACTTATGGCTATACTTTTTAAGAGTGTCTCTATTCGTGAAACTTCCCATGCAATCACTCTTATGTGATTAAGACGTTATAACACATCTTTCTCGATATTTCGCGAACACAAATATACTTCGGTTATTATATAGGTTTCTATTGAAAACAAAATATGTGTAAAATGGTAAAACTAATCCAGTACAGACTATTGATATTTTGCCCTTCATAATCTACACTAATATAATAAAGAGGTAAAGTTTTTTTTTTTGTTTTCATGTTGTTTTTTTGTTTGTAGGAGGTAATCTCTGGAATTACTGGTCCGATTGCTAAAATTCTTTCACCGATGGAAAGCTGTTTTATTTTTGAGTGACATAGGCTATATTTCGTCCGGTAACTGTCCGGACCGAGCCCAAGTCGTCGACGGCGCGCACTGTTCCCGCGCGCCTCAAGGAGCTGTCAGCATCACCAGGAGCCCAGCTGGATCGATGCCTACTGGGGCCAGGGTTATCCGAAAAGAAGTTCGAGCCCCGGTATGAAGGTTAGAAGGAAAGGGGTGGGTTTTAAGTCACTAAGAGTCTGACACTATCTCCCGCTCCGCCCAAGAGCGGGGGTAGTCATTAGATGATATTACCCATCCTAAAAAAAAAAAACAGGCTATATTTTATGTACGCAGGCGAAGCTAGTGTGCTCATAAATTAAAAAGCAAAGAAGGTACCCAAAGGACAACATTACTACGTACCCATCAATACCAAATAACAACTATATCCTATGGCAATAAAACTGACACCCAAAAATGAAAGCCGAATACATACAAACTTAACCCCCAAATTTCCGTTCCTAGTCACAGCTGATAACTCAAGCCTCATCCCAGTAAATAAACAGTCGGTTGTCGTATTACATTAGTTTATTAGGTGTGCAAGCGTCCGTACATCCGTCAAAGTCGCTGCAGTGGGAGGGTTACAACCCATTTTACCGCAATTTGCAGTTGTCCCCCAACGGTAGCGGTACAAGTTGGGAGAGGAAGAGGGTTATTAAGTAAAATTATAAGAAATTGTGGAAATCACTTTGTTAACATTGTCAATTTGCAAGGAAAGACAATGGATACCTCGAAAGGCTAATCGTGACTGGTAAAGTAGAAGTAGAATACGTTGGTCCGACCAGATCCGTACTGCTCTTGACTCCACGGTACACAAGGTCCTTCACACCGCCAGAGACAGGTAATGGAAAAACATCATAAATATTAAAGTGAAGAAGCAGGAAGGTCACAACCCTCAGCATTGAGGAAAACGACGCAAAGAGGAGGACTTTGTTAAACTACTAAAATTAAAAAGGTAGTTTAAGAAACTGCTGCTCTCTCCTTTTCACTTTTTATTAACTAACCGGCTCTCTTCTTCATTCTTCATCGAGTTGTCGAGACATCTAGCGTTGTTTACAATAGAAATCCAGGTTAGGGGGTTTGCCAAATTGCTACAATAATAGCATATCTACATGTATTATTAAATCAACAGGTAACAGGCGATGTGGCTGTCGGTATTCACCGAACAAGTTTTGGCTCATCAGACCTAGCATAAAAAATAGCCGTAACAGGAGACTTGCAGCCACCCTAGGCAATGGGCTTGCGGGCAACGAACAATTGGCAACTCGCTCTACGTTCGTCCTACAAGGATCGAGCCTCAGTCGACGAAGGCGCGTCGTATTCCAAGTATGCCTCAAAGTGATGGCAGCAAAACCGTTGGGGTCCAGCAGGGCCATGGCCGATGGTTGCTAAGCAGATGGGAAAATTTCTGAAAAGAACACTCGAGGTCCTGATAATTGAAGAAATATAGGTGTGGTTTTAGTTAGTAGAAGTCCGACATGTCCTCTCGCGGACCGCTTACAGCAGAAGAAGTCATTAGATAGCTTTACCGCCTCAAAAAAAAACATCGAAGTCTATAATTACCCGCTCCTCTCCCCTCCCTTGATCCACCTCAATTGCAGTGTAGGGCCGTAACTCCCTCGGGATTCGAACCGCAACTCAGTGCAGTGTAGCCGGTGATTTGTCTACCCTCCCGACGATTAAGAAATTGTCTTGCAGTCTTAAGGTAGGAGGAGACCGACAGGGATAGACGTGCATTAAGAAATTAGATTGATCGGTTTTGTGGTGGTTATAGTGATGTATGTGACGTGGAGTTTTTATGAGATTTTGAGGGGCATACAAAGCACAGGTCTGATCGTGTGTGGAGACCCTGACACCTCATTCTAAACTGTTGATGTAGCTTGGAGCTGCGCGCCAACACTGAATGTACTGGCGTTGAGTTCTCTTCTTAAAACTTTTACTGCGCTCTTCTGGCACTTTTTGACGATTAAATAAAGTACACTGCCAAGTAAAAACACCTGTATAAAATAAAAAATCCATGCTGATCAGTGGTGTGAAGCCTTAAGTTAAGCCTACTGGGGCCAGGGTTAGTTCCGAAAGATAACTCAGTCCCGGTATGAAGGCACGTAGGAACGGGGTGGGTTTTTAGTGAGTAAGAGACACTATCTTCCGCTTCGCCCAAGAGCGAGGGATGTCATTGGATGATTTTCCCACCGAAAATCCGAAAAAAAAGGCTTAAGTTAGACTTGTGCTAGCATTGGCTTCCCCGTTGGTGTTTTGTGTTATTATCACTTCTTCTTTTGAATTCTTCAAGTCAAGAGTAAATAGGTTACTTCTAAGCAAGCGTGCTCCATCGTCGGACACATTATCACTTACCATCAATGGAAAAAAAAATTGTTTCCCCATTTTCGTTTTTCAACTGATCATATATGGCAGGGTCGCCACACAATATTTTTTTTTTTTTTGATAGGCTCACGTTTGAGCAATATCTCATCTGATGGTAAGCGATGATGTGAATGACGATGGAGCACGCTTGCCTAGAAGTAACCTACTCGTATTCACTCTTATTTTGAGAGGTTTGATACTCTCAAAGTATTCTATAATCATAAATGATTATAGGTAGGTACTATAATTATCAACTCTTTCTCCATTTTCGACTCGTAATCACACGGGTATAATAAAATTAGGACGAGACGCAGGACACATAACAATTACCATAAATACAAGTCGCTGACAAATCGCATCACCTGAAGATAGATTTGATAGTTTTATAGGGAACTAATGGTTTATTTACTTTAATTAGTGCGGATGAATTGAGTATTTTGTCAAACTATTTTACTATTAATCATCATCATCATCATCATTTCAGCCGAAAGACGTCCACTGTTGGACATAGGCCTCCCCCAAGCGTTGCCACAACGACCGATCCTGTGCGTCTCTCATCCACCAAAATGGAACGTTACATTACATTAAATCATTAAAAACCCCAAGCGAACGCCGGCGTTCGCGCACCTATTGTCTTTCTATTGTGTCTGTAATTTCCACTATTGAAAGGTTAATGGCAACATTACAGTCTGATTTTATTTGTTTGTTTATTTATTTATTAAAACTTTATGCACAAGTAAGCACTGTACAAAGGCGGACTTAATGCCTTAGGCATTTTCTACCAGTCGACCTTAGGGTGCTGCAGAAACATAAGATGGTAGGTGCAACTTAGAGGTAAACAAACTAACAGAAAATTAAAACCAATATAAATATATAATTATATAAATAAAACTATATAAATAAGTACATACAAATAAACAAAAAATATTATGAGAAAACGAATCCATCAAATTGGCGCTGTGATGATTCTGCCTACTTCTTGTTAACGTACATACACACGTGCCATTATCTTAAAGGAGAACCGGCTGGATGCCATCCTGATATTCAACGGGAGCTCATTCCAAAGAAAGATCGCTTGGACAAAGAAATAAGACCGGATAAACCCAGAGCGGTATGAGGGACATCGTAGTAGACGATTTTTTGTTGATCGGAGATTTTTACTATGGGCCTCTGCCCAAAGGAATTGGATTTGAGCAGTCAGATAAGAAGGGGAAGAAGGTTTGTCTAGAATATAAAACAGGGTAGTGAAAGCTCTTAGTGCTCTACGCTGACGAATAGGTAACCATTTCAAAAGCGAACGATGTTCAGATACATGATCATACTTACGGAGGTGAAGACAAATCGAATGCAGTTACATTCAGAAGGCGGTCTAGTTTATTGAGGAGATCTGCATTCAGGTTAAAGTAGCACACATCACCTTTGTCAATAGTGGGAAAAAATAAGGGACTGTACAAGCAATGCCTTTATGTGAGCTGGAAGAAGATGTTTTAGACGATAGAGCGACCCGATTACTTCCGACGACTCCGATTCGAGGAGCGTTCCGATTACTTTGCCACTGACACTTGCAACTTGCTTGTGCCAGTGAAGACAGGCGTCGACATGTAAACCAAGATCCTGATTTTGTTTCTTAGTTTAAAAAAAAAACCTGACCAACACTACAGGCAAAAAGAAACATCAAAATATCAAAACTTATAAAACCATACTCCCCTACCTCTACTCCCATTCCTCCACCTGATCCAAAACAATGACAAGCAATCACGCGGACATTATCAAAGGGCCGCAATGTACTTTTATCAGTAGAAATAAATCCAAGTCAGTCGCAAATTGCATCAGCTATCAATCTAAACGGTGTTATGTAGTTACGGGACCCCACTGTCGGGATTTGTGCGTGGGCGCATTGTTAGCGGGAAGCGGGGAATAGGAGGCTTTTAAATTACGAATTTCGGGTGCTAGTATCCTACTACTGACTTCTCCTAAATCAAACAGCCAATTTTGTAGCGGTTTTCACACAGAAAGAGTAATAACCGACAAAAGATTTAGTGTATAATTTGTACCAAAGCAAAGCCGGGGCGGGTCACTAGTTTAAGTATTATAAGAGCTTTCAGTGTGCGGTGTTTTAAAAAGTTTAAAAATTACTTAACGAAAAGTGACAAAGATTTTTAATAGATAGGTACCTGCTGAGCTTTTTAGTTTATAGCAAACATTTTCTTAATAAAAACCACGGCAAAGTGTTTGCAAAAGTACGGTTTCTTGGTGGTCATTTTTAAAACGTGCCCAAAAGCCAATCTAGTTGTTTTAAATAAAAAATAAATACCCTTCTTTTTATATACAACACTTACTTCTACTGACGTTGACCTGTAAAAAATATCATAAATATCTTTTTTTTTTTTAATTTTTAAACTTCAACAAATAATTTAAAAGTACATCCGAATTGAAACATTCAAGTAGCTATTCATTCAATGTTTATAGTCAATGCATGTCTAAAAAAACTGGGATAGCAAGGCTATTTACACACATTATTTTATGTAAGTATTAATAGACTACTATAGAGTGAAGTTTGGTAAAAACCGCCTACAAAAACTCGCTAACACTAGCACCACACCCCATCACTCCCCCATACTAAAGACACGTAGTATTTACACAGTTATTTCTCTTCGTTAGACAGCGATTTGTCATGAATACTTTACAGATATTGTTTTTAGATTGAGTGCTCTTCTGGAGGGTTGGGCTTAGTGCTTAGGGCGGATTGATAACTGTAATTAATATTGGGGATATTAAAGTGTATTAAAAAGTAGTATATATGTGTTGTTCACATTATCGACTCAAATCGTCGGACGCTTTATTTTACACTTTTTTTTTTTTAATCTCGGTATAGGGCAATGCCGCAGCCGACATAAGGAGAGGTTTTGAAACGACCTAGACGCCTACTGGAAGAGCTGGTTCGAGGTGGATCGAGAAAAATAATTATAAAAGTTGTTGCCTTTGCCCCGAAGTGGCCAAGTATAGGCTTAATACAAAATACTATTACAGAACCGTAAAGCGTAACTTTTTAATACATTTTTTTTTTTCAACAAATCTTTTCCAACTCTCTCTAACATTTTTCTCCCTTTCTTTTTCGTTCTTTCTAGTTTTAAATAAAAACATCATGAGTTAGACCTGCCTATAGTGCCTATGTCTTAGCTCCTTAGCCCATCCCACAGAAACATCATATGGTAGGTGTTAAGGCGATAAGGTTGATTTTTGGATTGACAGTAAATTTGTATTAAAACTGCGTGTGTACGGTTTGACTTTTTATTTTGAACTAACTTAGTAACAAGGTTTAGCGGACTGTATGAACGATGTTTAACTATAGCTGTATATCTAGGTATGCACATTAACTTATTAACTTTGATTTGCTTGAACAGTAGGTAAGTACTTTAATAGTGTCGCTTTTATAAGTTGACTATCATCATCATTTCAACCGTAAGACGTCTATTGCTGGACATAGACCTACCAGTTGATGTGGCGACACTTAGCTACAACGACCTGGTCTTATGCGTCTCGCATCCATCAGATTCCCTTGACTCTCACCAGATCATTGGTCCACCGTATGGGACTCCCAACGCTACATTTTCCAGTACGCGGTCGCTATTCTAGAACCTTTCGTCCCAAACTAATCAAATTTATCTTATTATGCCTTGTATTCTTAGGCCTCCTTCTCCCAATTTCACACACATGTCTTCACCCATTTCGGCCCAGACCCTCCGGTAAGAGTCAAGTTCATCTCTCCACCTTCGCCTTGGTCTGCTGCAATGTCGCCTTGCGATTAATGAGACCCAATAAGTGGCTCTTTAAGCCTACAGCTCATCCGACACGCGGCAGACACGTCCGACCCAATCCCACTTTAGAGTGGCAGCTTTTCGGGTAACATCTTTTATCTTAGTTTTGTCCGAAATTAGAGCTTCTAAAAAACACTTTGTAATCCTAATTCTTTGTATCAGAAGTTTCATACAAAGACCACTAGCCCTCTCTATTCACAATCGGATACTAAATACCGCCAGACCACGTTGTGTTATTCAATTAGAGAAACTCCTTATTCCAAGTGGTTAGGGTTCTAGCAATAGGGTGCTAACTAGGGTACTTGTTTCAGCTCCATTTAGGAATCAATTCATGGTAAATAAAAGGTTCTACGTCGGCTCCCTCTGAATTAACCACAAATGAGGTTCGTTTGGTAATAAGCATAAGAAGTGTTTCCATTTCTTCGGCGTTATTGGAATAAAAATGTATTAAGTGGTATTATTTAAACATCAATGCTTGTGTGAATATTTATTTTGTTTGTTTAGAATTCATTAAATAAGCCAATATATATATTATGATTTAAAAAATGTATGTAGTTTTTCATCATAAAATCGTGTACATTGGAGGATATAACATAACTTTGTTTTGGGTCTAATCTGTTGGCGAAACCAAAATTTTAATGTTTTGGAAGTAGGTTAACAATAGATCTACCTACACTAATGTTATAAAGAGGTAAAGTTTGCTTTTTATTTTATTTTTTTATTGTTCTCTGTAAGTATTGGTCTAATTGCAAAAAAATTTCACCGATAGAAAGCTGCTTTATTCCTGAGTGACATAGGCTATACTTTATGTACGCGGGCGAAGCTGCGGGAAAAGACAGTATTTTATAAATACGAGTAGAAATTTCAACTAGTCAAAAGTACTTTTGACCGCAAGCTAGCAACAGCAAAACTAGTTCTAGTTTAATACTCCTATTAGAACTAGTTTCTCTTAATAGAGCTGGTGCAAAGTATTACACATCTTTTCAACAATTTACACCGTTAGTTTGTCGTCTATTAACACGTTTATTTGATCAAATTAACTATTTAAATCTCAAAAATATCCTGAAAAAATCTCTAAACATTACGAACTCACACTAGGTAATGAAAAACACCCCTATTCTATCGAAGTTCGCAAGTCGAACGCTGCACTTAAATGCATCTTTGTCGATAAATAATTCAGGCACCGAGAGATGGATTCCGTTAATAGAGGCGATCAGTCACTGGGTACCGCGTAAATCGTCTGGGACTTTCGATTGCACTCCCGGAATACGGATGCTGGGTTTTATAAAGTGGTACAGGTGAGATTATAGTAGGGAATGATTGAGATATATTGTTGGGGAGTGTATTGCTGTGTAGGGGTGCTGAGCTTCGTTTGTTTGAAGTGAATTGTCGCTTTTTAGTGCAGCAACACGGCGATGTCTATGTTTGTATAGCCAGCAGACAAAATACTCAATCTCTCACAGTACCCATTATAAAAAGACCAGATGTTTTTCACTTCTTCAGGCTCGAACAGCTAGATTAAGACTAGCTAGGCACTAGGCAGACATAGCTGGGTAAACAGTGTCCTGGAATACACATTGGAACCTTTTCAAGGTGTAAGCTTACATTGTGTCCCAATGTTTGGTAAACATCCTGTGTGATCTCCAGAGATAGCCCAGAATATTGTGTTATTTCTACAGGACAAAGACCAGTATTTGCCTGTAGACATGGTCAGATTAGCACACCACCTTCACTGCGTCATCCTTAACGCAGTCGAGGTTGACCGCTCAAGCGTCTAACGGTCTTCACAAAACATCTTTGAGCGAATCAGTAGTATTCAAATAAATTTTGCGCCTTTTTCTGTTAACTGAAGCGAATATTCTATTAATTTTATTATTTCTCTCTCCTTTCATTATTTATCCAACGAAAAACAAAGCAGTATCCAGTTGATCCGTGCGCGCTGCGTCCATAATCCTTTCTTTATTGAATTCCGTCGTCTGTCCGAGGAATGCGCTGCATTTGAACCGGACTCCAGCCTTGCCCAGGAGTCCCCACTATTGCAGCATTGCACGCTAATACCAGGGGTATATTGCCAAGTGCGATATTGAATGGAACGGAATTGTGAGAGGATTGTTTTGGTTGAAATTCAGAGACAAAAATGCGATAGACTAAGTCCTATTGTCCACTTCATAGATGTGTAATACACATTGTGTATTTGTCATTATACGCTTAGTGTACGCCAGCGTGAAGCTTGCATGCCCATGCCCATGTGCAGCGACACTAAAGCTAGACCGACACACACAGGGACCACGCCTAATTTGTACATAGAACGACGTCGCGCGGCGTGGATCTAGTGTAGCTCAACAAGTCTAGTTTCCATATAAAATGTATGGAGACTGACGAGCCAAGATCGGCGTGTGTGGCACACGTGTGAGCAGTGCTTCACCCTTATGTGCCCACCGTGAACTTTCTCAAAAGACACCGCGCACTCATCACCATACAATTCAAATAATAATTCATAATCCGACATAAGGGCGCTGCCACACGTGCCGGCGGCCGCGCGTCGCCTCATTATGCGCGGTCACACACAGGCGATTAAACATCGCGCGGCGAACGATACGCGTGATGGCATGCACATTTGTGTATCTCAACTGACATTTGAATTTGGCTGTCGTATTTAATAGACTTAAAATAGTCGTTCGTTTCGACTGATGATGAATTTTAATGGGATGTTAATGATTGGGTTAAGGTGATGTGTTCCGGATCACGTCTGTACGTCCAATTTATGTCCCCTATTATCGGTCTTATAATATATTCAAGAAATTTTAGTGAATACTCTCGTATTTTCAAATATGTGCATTGTGCAAGCTTATTGCACATAAAAACATGTTTTTTGCAGCACTAAGTAATATTTTTTTTTTACATTTTTTACTACATACACTCATAAAACGCAAAGCAATTTTTTTAACTATTTAGAATTTCAAGAATATTGAAATAATAAACATAATTAATGAGTGCAACCTGCGTCTATGTATGTATACAAGGTGTAAGGGACAGCCCTCCATAAACTTTAGGGGATTGTTCAGTAGAAGATACTGAATAACATTCCACAAAAATTTTTTTCAGGAAACTAAAAAAAAGGAAATTTTTGTGGCATGTAGTTCAGTATCGTCTACTGAGCAAGCCCTTAAAGTTTGTGGAAGGCTGTCCCTTACACCTTGTATATAAAAGAAGAAATTGACTAATAAAAAATAATTACACAACGTTGTCTAGTCCCAAGATAAGCAGAGTTTTTGTTATGAATACCTACTAGACAACTGATAAACATACATATATATTTCTAAATACGTACATATTATAGATTCATACTGATCGACTGACTGACATATCAAGTAGGTACAGCCGAAACAGCCAGGATTAGGAGCGTGAAAATTTGCAGGTTTCATCTTATGACATAGGCAAGCAATAAGAGAGGATTTTTCAAAATTTACCCCTAAAGAGATAAAAAGGTGGTTCAAAGTACAGAGGAAGAGGAGGTACGTAGGTATAGAGGAACCTACTTTCACCCGGGCAAAGCCGCTAGTACAAGCTAGTCTAGAAAAGGGCGCTCGAGCTCCGGTATGAAGGCTAGAAGGAACGGGGTGGGTCTTTTAGTCAGTAAGAGTCTGACACTATCTCCCGCTCCGCCCATGGGCGGGGGATGTCAATGCATGATTTTTCCCACCATAAAAAAAAAAGATGGAATTGCATCGTACTTGTACCGTGCGAAATTCGAACTGGCCACACGCAGCGCTCAACCTCAACGCCTGCCATGCCATAAAATGCAAAACAGTAAGTTTATTAATGTAGTATTTAGAACCTAGCAGTGTCGTCTGATCGAAAAAAAAAATTATTATGTATAACCATAAAAAGTGTATGTGGTATTAGCGTATTATGAATTGCTACACCAATCAATGAAGTTCCAAAATAATTTTCAATGTAAATGTATTGTGTAAGCCGTAGTTGGTTGACCAAAAATAAAAAAAATAATTAAAGATAACAAAACTCACAGTCATTTTTAGCTGTCTTTCAAATATTACTTAAACAAAAAATATATCCAGATTCTCTGTAACGATAACTTCCTGCAATAAAAACTTTGGGAAGACGCTGAAAATAACAAGCGTAAGAGAAAATTGCGAATAGAATCCCACTCAACATTATCGATTGCATCGTTCAAAAATACACAACAATTTTCAAACTCCATAACTTTTCAACAGATTTCGAATTAGGGTTGTTACTGATGCAAAAATTACGACATCCGTGGATGCGGATGCGGACGCGGATTATATTGGAAAGCCGCATCCGCGGATGCGGGTTACTGGATTATTTTTAAATAAAAAATTTTAAGTGTGGTGGTCAGCGTATAAAGGTATAACAAAACGTCAAAGCTCAATAGAAATTGAATCCGCATCCGTTAAAAATCTGCATTAATTTAAAGCGAATGCGAACGGATGAAGATGTCAGAATTGAATAGAATAGAATAGAATAGAATAGACTTTATTGTACACCAAAAAGTAATACAGCTTATACAAAAACTTCAGTTTGTGGGTACAATTATGGCGGTCTTATCGCTGAAAGCGATATCTTTCAGACAACCTTGGATGGATAAGAGCTAAAAATAATACACGGGGTAGTCTGTCGTGATTGATGTGAATATTCCGCATTTGCGGATGCGGATGCGAATATCCGTACACGGCTCAACTAAATTTTTTGTTAGAAATTAAGTTAAATACATTGATGAATTGAGTTAAGGTATTCTTATTATTTTGGTGTACCTACATTAAATTTATTCTATTCTGTACATATTCAGAATCAGATTTTTTTCGGTGACTACGGCAGCGTAACACCCCTATTTCGAATCGCGAGTTAAAACGTGGAGAAAACCTGGAGCCCTCGATCGAGTTTCGACAACATTTCCAAAGAGTTTTGTAGTACGCGCCGTACGCAAAATTTATTGAATAATGATCGACATCTAACTTGCAGCTCGTTTTCACCTATAGTTATTTTATGAACTATCTATGACATAGATACAGAGACAGAAACAGATGGAAGAACATCATAAAGGTTAAAGTGATGAAGCAGGGAGGTCACGACCCTCAGCATTGAGGAATACGACACAAGGAGGAGGATGACATAGATAGTTCATATCACATCACATAGATTCTATGTAGAAGTAGAAACTGGCTGTCTGACAACAGTCAGTCAGAATCTCCTTTTAGGCCTCTCCTAAGCCTTGAAACTACAGCCTGGGAGCGTGAAATTTTGCACAATGTTTCCTTTTATGACGAGCGAGCGCAAAGAGAGGATTTTCTAAATCTCACTTAAAGGAATAAAACGGGAGTCCAAGGTCTGTATGAAGAAACCTATTTTCACGCGGATGAAGACTCTGGCAGAAGCTAGTCGAATGTATTTGAAAAATCATATGCCTTTATCATTCCTTTACTATAAAACAAAGTCCCCCATCGCCTCTGTCCGTCACTTAGACAGTTTGAGATAAACTGAAAAATTACTGAACAGATTTTCATCAATATGCTCTACTATAATCGTTAAAGATTACAGTAATGAAAAGCCGAGGATATCAAACATTCCCAATACCCATAGTAAACTGGGGCACATGACCCACGTGTGCCCAATGTAGTTCTTTCTACCTTTAGCCGTTTCTCGAAAGACATTTCCCATCGACACAGCTTTCCCAAACCTATATCTTTTTTTATTGTTAATAGGTTCGCGCTTGACCGCTATCTCAACCAATGGAAAGCGACGATGCGGTCGACGATAGAACACGCTTACTTAGAAGTAACCCATTCACTCTCGACTTAAAGATTCCCGTGTTGTAGCCATCAGGAAACACCGACTTATCTCTTTTATACAAACTTTGCCAAATCCTCCATAACAACTTAAAAAAACATAACCCCAAAATTTACGAAAACACCTACCGCACCTTAAGCTTAGTCCACACCCTTCACCCTCAAGCGTTTAGCTTACAAAATTGAATTCCCCGCAACGTTCAAGGCGTAAACTATCCCACAAGAAGGGAAGGTTATGCAAAGATCGCAACGTACGGCCGGCGCGGTAATGACACGCGCGGTTTGAAATGGTAATGAGCGCGCCGCGCCGTCTGTGTGTAACAGCCTTTATGTCATTGTAATTGCATTGATTAAATCGCAGCGCATTGAGGTGATAATTTTATTCAATGTACGTTGTTTGTGAACGCTCTGTGTTGATTATGTGCATCACGGAAAAGATTAAAGAGGTTAGAAAGGAAATACTTTCTTATTTGTACTACAACGAGTGTCTCCGCTTGTCTCACACCTTTTAACTTCACTTCTTCTTCTTCCTGCCCTTGGCCCATTTTATTTGGGGTCGGCGCAACACGTTTTTTTCTTCCATACTGTCCTGTCACTCGTCACGCTATCACTAACTCTCTTTTCTTTTATATCACTTCTCACACAATCCATCCATCTTTTCTTTGGCCGGATCTCCCTCTCCATCCATCCACATGTATATTCATATAACATGCTTTTCATCTCTCCTCTTTACATAACCATAAACCAATACGAACGCGCATTACGCAACTAACAGACCACGCACACTTCGATCGCAAGTTTGCTATTGGTAGTTGAACTATGAGCATTGTCTAACTTTGTGGCACGGCTGCCCCGCTCACAAGGCCATTCAACCGATGAAAGAGGTTACTCTTTCATCTGTTCTGTGATGTACATAATGTTAGACTTAGTACAGTTATGAGCATAATTACACTTTACACTTTATAAGATTCAAAAGGGTACGTTTAGCGCAATTATAATATAATAATATATATTCCACAACTATCACACAACGTTGTCTAGTCCCAAGCTAAGCAGAGCTTGTGTTATGGGTACTAGACAACTGATAAACATACTTATATATTTCTAAATACATACATATTATAGATAAATTACACCCAGACACAGAACAAATGATCATGCTCATCACACAAACATTTGTCCTGGGTGGGAATCGAACCCACGACCTCCGGCGTAGCAGTCAGGACCACTAACCACTAGACCATCAGGCCAGTCAAATGTTATCCGATAGTCATATGTACTCACGAAGCTAATATTTGCGTTTGCTTTTTTTGAGGTACCTATCTATGTTATAGTAAAGATTTTACACCTTGATAATGTACTAAGTTCAGATGATCAACAAAAATCTATAATAAAGAGGTAATGTTTTTTTTGTAAGTGGTAATCTCTGGATGTACTGGTCCAATTGCTAAAATTCTTTCACCGATAGAAAACAGCTTTATTCCTGAATGATGGCTTATATTTTAAATACGCGGGCGAAGGTACGGCCAAAAGCTAGTAAATTATAAATCTGTAGAGGTTTTTTGTTGAGCGCGCATCATGTAAAATGTACGAAATCGATGTAGATAACATTTATACATCAAAGTTGTGTGTAATTTCTAAATAACACACTATTTTAATGTAAATCTATTACTAAGGCTTTGTTTCATCGCAATCGGTCGACTACATCAAAAGATATACTAAGTACATTCATTGTCTGTTCGGCGTTACGAAGTTCGCTGAGTCAGCTAGATAATAAGTAAATCAGTAATATATTATACTATTATTATACTTCAGTAATACACAAATACTCGATGCTCTTATTTAGATGCCAACTACAAAATCCTCTAAAATCCACCTTAATTTAAACAATACCAACAAACGATAGTATTCAAAGCTACGAACGCTAAGCTATATCAGGTACGGATGTGACGTCAAACTGTTATAACAGCTGAAAGCGGGTAACACCACGTATTAGCTCTAATTGGCGCGAAGGATCAGCTTCGTTGCCATCGTAACTGGAATTGTGTTTCAAACTGTAGCTGTTGATAGATCTATGGTTGATGGTAATGCAGTGGAAAATAAGCAGGTATTTTTTTTTAGATGACAAATAATCCAATAACTTCTCCCGCATCTTCTTCGCTCTCTCGCTACATCCTAAAGATGGAGCGAGAGAGCGTATTAGACTTTTACTAACTAAATCTCACTTCTTTGTTCCTTCTTTGCCTTTATGCTAAAAACTTATATATAATAATAATCCTTTATTATCAGGCATATAAGGCCCATAGATAAAATACAAAAATAATCTTACAAAATAATAAACTAACACATAAAGAGATACTATAACTAATCATTATTAAACTATAAACTATTGCACACGAAGTGACGGCGTCGAGTTCCACTACGAGGTCGGTATCCTTCCACGAAATCGTCGATACACGACACCCTTCAGCCAAAACTCTCCTTTGAGAAAGGTGTCCAAATGATGAGTCGGCACCCGCACCACCAATAACTTGAAATTAGTGTTATGGCGCGGCTCCAGCTGCTCAACTCTCAAAGTCCAGCTCGTTTTGACTCGAACATACTCCACGATCTCCTCAACCATCGTGGTGTGTGTAATAGAAACACATTCATTGTACGGACATCTAAGGAGTGAAGTCTGTGTTTCCTAATAGCTACAATCTGGGGTCTTTATGTCAAGTGTGAAAAAGTAATTTTTAGGCAAGCATGCTTCAGCGTTGACACCATCACCGCTTATCAGGTGATACAGTGTTGAAGCGCGAACCTATCAATAATAAAAAAAAAGCAAAAAAGCCTTTTCAGCTTGTACCTACCAAAAACATTCAAGATGCTAAATCATAAGTATATTGTGGGCCCGGACCCCGACTGTTTATTATGTTCCGTCCCTAGCGGTTTACTTTCCAAGTCCTTTACAATGCCTACTGGGGCCAGGGTTATCCGAAAGGGCGCTCGAGCCCCGGTATGAAGGCTTGAAGGAACGGGATGGGTTTTTTAGTCACTAAGAGTCTGACACTATCTCTCGCTACGCCCAAGAGCGGGGGTTGTCATTGGATGATTTTTCCCATCGAAAGAAGAAAAAAAAAAGTCCTTTGCAATAATGATTACAGACAGTAAGTCAGCTTTCAAAAACTAAAATAAACACAACATTCGGTACCGAACTTTTATTTCAAAACATCAAAGAAAACGTACATCAGAAATTCGGGATGTCTCTGTTAACCGAATCTTTCAACTACTTGAAAGTAATAGATTTCTATTTCGATGCTCTGAAACCTGAATATTTCTACATTTCTATTTGAGAATAATTTCGAGTTTTCGTAAGCTTTCGGTCATTTGAAACGTGGAAATATTGCATCAGGCGGTGAGTGCCAATCGAAAACATGTAGTGAAATAGGAAACCGTCTTAGAGATTTTTTATCTTAATTTTTTTTTCACTTTCTGCGCTCTCTATACAGAGAGTAAATATTATTTATTTTGCAAATACATTTATTAAAAACACTTTACACGTCAATTTTTTCATCAGTTTCAATGAGGTGTTTCCTAGCTGACTGTCCTGAGAATAAAAACCGAAACCAACTCAGGGCTCAAAGTCAATACAGCAAACATGTAAGGTCAAATCATATGAGAAGCATACATATTAGTGTCTGAGATGTCACACAGATTTGCGTGGACTAGTCCAGTCAGTGCAGTATTTGTCATTATTCGTATAGTTCAACTTAAGACTATTAAGGAGCTCAACCATTTGACGAACGTAGAACAACAAAATTGCCAGACATACAAAATAACTGAAAAAATATTCACAAAGTCCTCATATTTAAGTATTTATTTTACTTAGTTTAGGAGTCAAATGGTTATTTTATTTCCAATGATCAGTGTTTGTACAACTATTGTATCTGTTCATGTCATTATATATATTGTTACTGTGTGTGTTGAATGTACAAATAAAGATTATTATTCTCATTTATATATATACCTATTGATTATTTATAAATTATTATATGAATTAAATTGTACATAAATAAATAAATTGAAAAGTACAATGTCAATAAATAATAAAAAAAAAACATTTATTCATAAATATTACATGTAAATTATATATTTTTTTAAATAAAAAAATAAAAAATATTCACAATTATAAACGGTACATTCATAAACATGTAAGCTCTCATAAATCAAACACCCAGACCCGTGAGCAACTATCTGTAGACCATGCGTACAAATATTTGATCCGTGCGGGATCAAACGCACGACACGCTGTGCAGCACTCTGCAGCAGTAATGCCTAACCACTGTGTCAATCGTGACATACCAGTTGATCGAATGCTGCAGCTTATAGATTAAGAGACTAGATATTAAATATTCAAGTAAAATTGCTTAGTACAAAAGTAATGATTTATCGACCAATACACTTATATTATGAAAAAGGAATCCAACAACAACAACCACAAAAACACAACAACAACAACAACCTGCAACAACAACCAACACACTCAACAACAACAACAACCAAACAACGCTCTAGGCGCTTGGTCTAACATCCATGCAATTTTAGCATGGATGTTGGACCAAGCGCTGCCCAGATGAACCCATAGTGCATTTTATTACTCAGACCAATACTAACCAGTAAACCGAAGCGCTTCAAAATATCAAAGTTCCTGAGTGAAAAGAAAAAAATATGTTTTGTTGGGAATTATTTATTTTCGAAAAGTAATTAATTACGCTGAATACAATTATTATTAAGCTATAATAATTGTAGTCAGCGTGATTAATTACTGACTATAATAGGTAGTAGGTACCTAATCAATTACACTAAAAAGTAAGTTGGTTTAAGTATTACTTATTTGTATGGCAAAAAGGCCAACCTGATGGAAAAAAAGATTTGACGCTGCTGAATGACCAACAAGAGAAATGTTACAAATCTAAAATTAGCTCCTGATCGCAAACTTCCATGAACGTCACTACAGTGTCAATAAATTCTCATCACGTCTAATACTCCGAACACTAGTACTCCTGAACGATTTGTTAAAAACATAATTCCAATAAAATAACACTTAACAATCGTTCAATCTTGATAAAATTTTAATAAAAGCCGGCTCCGCCTGCGGCTAAACACATTGAATTCAATCGATGCATTGAATTCAATACAATACCGATTTGTATTCCACTGGGCAAAATGAAAACGCAGCAAGTTGCATTCGAATTTATAAAAAAAGATATACCTTTTTGATATTTCTGCTGTAGTTTTGAGTGTAGTTTAGACACGTGCGAATTGTTAAAATTTTGACGTTTGTGGTTTTTTTTTTAAATTGGTGTTAGGGTTTTAGCCTTTTAGCACGTTACCATCCGTGGTTGGACACGCACAGTATTTTATTTTTTGGTAAATAAAATGTTTTTTATAGTTCTGGACACGTTCAATTAAAGTAGGAACTAGATTGTTCAAAAACTCTAAAGGCAATGCAACTGGCTTCTGTCAGTGATTTCACTCGCGTATACAAAGTGAACTTATTTCTGAAATAAAAACTGTTCTTTCTTTATGTTATTTTAGAAGGTGATGTACCTAAGTTCCATAGGTCATACTCATAAGTCTTTTGAGCCTGAAGGAAAAATAATTTTAAAGAATACCTTTATAATATTACTAGCCAACCCGGCGAACTTTGTACCGCCTAGCAGTCAATAAATGTAGTATATTTTTCGATATAGTTCACCGATTGCAATGAAACAAAGCATAAGTAATATATCAAATTACTCACAGTTTTAATATATAAAAATTATCTACATTCAATTTGTACATTTTATGTGATGCGCACACAACTAAAAATTTTTAAAATTTTATTATATGTATACATAATAATGTAAAGTATAATTCTGCAGTAGAAAAGACAAAAATGTACTACCCCCCTAGCCAAGTTACAAACGTTTCGCTTGCGTCGATCGCTTCGAGTTGACCTTGCCGCCAATTCTTTTGTTCTGACCACGTGACTGAGCGTCGAGGCGACGTCATTCCCGTACATTTGAAGCTTTCTACAAGCGTAACTATTGCAGATTAGCAACTTGGCTAGGGGTACTGTAGTGCGAGTACAATAACCATCGACAATAACGAAATATAAATATTTACGAGAAGAAAGCTATACTGGAAAGAGAGAGACAGGAAAGGAAAGCTACGGAATAATACAGATACATAAAATACGCTGATTTCCACGAAATAAATGAACCCGAAACCCTATTAGTACCTAATCCTAATTGAAAATGAAACCCATCGCCCGTAAAACCTTACAACTTTCTTCTGAAATATAATTATTTCCTGAATATAATTTCGTCTAACCCGATAGTAGTCAGCCTCTATTAAAGGCGAAGTGTGTTAATGAAATTTTAGGTCTTTAGCTTCGAGCTGCGGGAATATTCGTGAAAACGGCAACTGAAGCAGCACAGGTGGGTGTTAGTCAGTAAAAGTCTGACACTGTCTATCGCTTTACCCAGAGCGGGAGGAGTTTTATGATTTCCCACCTCAATCAAAAGGTAACTAGACAAAATTGACATGTTTTTAATAATATAAGCCAGTGCTTGACTGCGATCCCACCTAGTGGTGAGCAGTGATGCAATCGTTGAGGCGAAGCCGCGAGCAAAAGATAGTGTAAAATAATAATTGTTTCAAAAATAATTTTGTTTATTAGAACCAAAAATAATTTCAATTAGCAATTAAAAACAGTACATTGTATGCATATTCTCTATTGAACCGAATACATATATTTACATAGGTACCAGTTAATCATGCGTGTCAGCTCTTAGACAACATTCTTGTTCAACAACAATGCAGACAGTCTGTCTGTCTGTCAAGTTGTCAAACCATAGAGACAAGCCTCGAGGCGCCAGAGATTACTGACAACTTTGGCTAACTCAGGAATAGTTGAACATCTTCACTTCAGTTTATAGTACACTAGCTTTTGACCGCAGCTTCGCCCGCGTACATTAAATATGTCTAGTCTATGTCACTCAGAAGAAATAAAGCAGCTTTCTATCTGTGAAAAAATTTTAGCAATCGGACCAGTACTTTAAGCGATTACCTCCTTCACAAACAAAAAAGACGAACATACCTCTTAATAATATTAAAACGATTAAATAAAATATTTGAAGTCTTTTTATTTTGAAAAGGTTAATCCCTGGGTTTTGTAGTAAAGGTTACTTCATGAAAGTTTACAGAAACTTCGTTCTTTCTGTGTCATAACGCTTATTAACAATTATTGTTTTTAATATTTGGAGGACTACGCACAAAATGAAAATCGATGGGTGAGCGAAACAGAATAGGTCAATGATGTTCCTCTCGGAGCAGGGAATTAATTATTTCCTTCATATAGACCATTATTTTTCACTACAGATAGGCTCGCGTTTGACCACTATATCACTAGATCAGGGACTTAAAAACACTTTCATACAGGTTACAGAATTATAAGTGTTACATGTTGAATAGGGAACAGACTAAAATATATAACACTTATTAATGTGTTTTCAATGTGTTAACCCAAAACACTTGCAAAAGTGTAACCCTAACATATCTGTAACAGATATAAAAGTGTTAACAGTGTTAATAAGTGTAACAGGTAAACGCAGCGTTGCCAAAGTTACAATTTACAAAGCTATACTAAAACTGATTATTTCAGTTACATATATTAACACTTATTAACACATATAAACAGGTTACAGTTTGATTCGGTAGCACTCCATAACACATATAAAAGGTTACAGTTTCATTCAGTAACATTATTGTATCTGTTACATTTAAAAGTGTTTTTCTGTTAAAACTGTTTTAAAAAACAGTGTTAAAACACATTATTACGGTCACAGTTTGAGTCCCTGCACTAGATGGTAAGCAATGATTTCGTTGATAGAATACCCTTGTCTAGAAGTTTTGAATTTACTCTTGACTTTTTAGGCAAGGAATTCCATTGCATAGCTGTATGTACAATAAATGTGTTTCAAAATATTTTGTCAGTATGAGTGAGATATTCACCAGTACGACGGCGCAACACCGTACGACTAGTGGTCCGACGATGAAATAAGCTTGGTGAAATTAAATTGTAGAATTCCGATGCACAGCACAATAACTAAAAACACGGAGAGCAGCTAAAGCAAAACTTAATTTCAGAAGTGTGAAATATTCAAAGTACATAAGAGCATGTCACCTTGTCACAGCAGAGCCAGCCTCGGGCACTTAGATACTAACGAGTTTACACACGAAGCAGCTTTGTAGTGACTGGCAAAATGAGAGGAACATTTATGAGGAATACTTAGACGTCATACGCGTAATAAATCGTTCTACAGGTGGGAAATGTGTTGGAAATTTACATATGGTAAAAGAAAATCTCAGAAAAAATAAGAATTATATTTTTATAGCAAGGCCAGATAACCGTGGAATAACGGTCATTGACTCTCATAAAGATGACATTTTTAAATTTTAAAAATTGGGCTAGTGCGAGTCTGCCTCGCGCACTGAGGTTTCCGCACAAACTTACATATGAAAACAGTTCAATTCTCGAATTGAGTTACGAAGATATTTCCGAATGGCAATTTTTTTTTGTTGTTTTTTCGTGATGTAACTACAAATTCACAGTTTTCAGATTTATTCCTATAATTGTGCTGTAAGACCTTGCTTCATGTCAAATTTCAGGATTCTAGGTCAGAGTGTCAAAATACACGTTTTTTGCGACATAAACGGCCGTATCTTTATTTTTTTCTTTAACACAGAAGTTTGACTTTTTCACAGCTTCAAGGGACCGCATATGTGAGTACTTATATGGTTTTAATTTCAACTCGATACCTCCAGGCGTTCCCGAGATATAGGGTCTTCACAGTCAGACAGACGGACGGACGCAAGGACAACAAAGTGATCGTAGAAGGGTTCCGTTTTCCTTTTAAGGTAGGGAACCCTAAAAACGGAAATAAAGACATAGAGCTGTCTTGAATCGACATGTATCGTGACCCTTTACATGATCTAATAATCAAAAGCAATTCATTGTTTGTTTTACTGGTACCTACGCAGAGATATTAGGAAAAGGTCAATATACGGCGCCTTTTATGGCTTCTTATACCAAAAATACCGGGATGAAAAGTAAACTATATGATCTACATCAACGTCAGGCAACTACCATGTAAAGTTGCCAAAAAAGGCCATCTATTTAGACCAAAAAGTGAAAAATGAATGAGTGGGGCTGAGGCACGTGTCATGCCCGTGAACGGGTGCCATCGGTTGAGACTGGTCATCTCTTAGCTACCAGTAGCTTAATTCAGTTTCTAATTTAAATTACATTTTTTTTTTATGTATTTTATTATTACTTGTCTACATTGTGCTCACATATTAGAAGCGACAAGAAATATGTAACCAAGAGCTATGTAACTCATAATTATGATTTAAAAAGAGTGTCCATGGAGTTTCTTGCACGTTCTTCTCCATAGAGATCTACGCTTTGGAACGTGCAATTTAGCTTCACTTTTCTTGGACTGACCGACATTTGACTATTCAAAAGTGACTGCCAATGGTGTATTTGAAATAAATGTTTTTGATTTGGTTTGATTTGAATGCCATTCTACTGTCAATGCCATTGAAAACGGAAGTATAGACAAAGCAGTGCCCTATTCTGGACACCAAAACCCTAAACAAACAATAATGGCTACACAAAACTGAAGTTCAGTGAATGCTACATTCTGTAATCTTGAGCATTCAGAATCTGTCTGTCAAGTCGACACCCCGCGGCTGCCGAGATAACAGAAACTTCCATTCAAATAGTTCAAACTGTAGCGAGGGGGAGAATAATGTAATCAAGATGCGTTTTGGGGTACGCCAGAACATATTCTAAGTAGATTTGAAGTTAGGAACACAGGTACAACAGATTTGTGTACTTTGCATACGAATAGCGTTTGAGGGCCGACCATGAGACCTTAATGCGATCTAAACTGAACTGTTAAAGGTTTGGAGCTATGTAAGGTGTACCCTGACCTTTCCTATAGACCACTGAACAGGCTGTTTGTTCCATGTTTGACAGCAAATTTTTTGTACCTATTTGAAGTGCCACTTGCGAGTGTCCAGATAACTAATTTTGACTTATAATGCAAATGGCTGCAGAGAAGTGTACAGCACTCTAAAGTATGTTTCAATACACTTGCTCAGAAAGTGACTCTTATTGCACTGCACTTAGGTACATAATGGCCCTTGTTACCAAACTGTGACATTTTGATTACCATTACGCACTAGTGCTATAATGTAGTTAAAACCTTATTGTTGAAATAATTTACACCAAGTAATGCGCTTAGCTGGGTTAGAACCCGCGACCTACAACTCGTAAATCGAGCGCAATCACCACTCGGCAACCACTGCTCTCACTCACTGAATCTTTGACTTCAACCTATCTTAAAGCAAATTGTCCTCCAAAAACACTTGGAGCTCTAAAACGGCCTACCTAAAAACACAGATACAAAAAAAAAATGATATGATGTCAAATTCGACGCGAACTGGCAACTGCAATAGCATTAACTGTCCCCCTCCAACGCTTAGGAGCGCTCGTGTCGGAATTTTTAATTCAATTATGATAGCGATCATGTTTAATGACCGTCTTCTTATAGCCAAGAACGCTTCCCCCGCCATTTGACCGAACATTTTTTTTTCCCTTTCTAAATGAAAAAAATGTGATTCCACGTTTTAATGTCTTGGAAAGATTGATAAATTTTCATAATTGTTTACGCGGAGGTATTCGGTGAGTTCACCTCTTTTGGGAAATCTAGGGATAATGAGGAAAGTAAGGGAATGTTTAAAAGTCCAATATTATATTGCTTAATGAAATTTGGTTCAATATCTCAGCGACAATTCGATTATAATTTTTTCTACACTTGTAACATTAGCTGTCGTTAAATTCGAATAAACTTAAAATAATTTCCTTTTGTTCGAAAAATAAAATTTCATCGTCATCATCATTTCAGCCGGAAGACGTTCACTGTTGGACATAAGCCTCTGCGCCAGGTCATCAATTCACCTTAAAGGAGCATCCAACGCAGCGACATCTAGTTGGCAATCACCACTCCAGAACGCACCGAATATTTACTTTCACACTAAATTATAAAAGCGAAAGTTTGTGTGTACATTCATTACTTCTTCACGCTTGAATAGCTGAACAGATTTCGATAAAACTTGTTACACGGTACACGGGTAGACCATATCCTCAACCAACAACTTTTCATCCATTCAGAACTTTTTCTGCAAGATTCATCCTAAACAAACATACATATACACAAACATTGCAAGTAAATAAAATATGCTAGTAATCAATTTACATTTCAACTACAGCAGAAACTTTGTAAGCTTCTCTGTAAACTTTTACAGCCATAATCATAGAGACAGCAATAAAAAAAAAAAAGAAAACAACCAAATCGAAACACATAAAACCAGCCAGTATCCCAATAAAATAAAAACGTAATTTCAAAGTTAAACTTGTTTTTTTACGAGTCGGATGGTCGCAAAAATCCTATGGCGATAAATTTTTAGACGGCCGAAAAACTTTCATGTTAATTCAATCAAACGGCCAGGCTGGCTCAAATTTGATGAAGGGAAATCATCTTAAAGTGGTTTTTTTTTTAATTTCCCCGAAACGAAAGGTTTTGCGCCCCAATTTGATTTTTGAGGGCTGCCTTGGGGACGTCAGCGTCATAGATCGGTTTCAATTGCTTTCAATTGAAGAAAATGTAATGAAATCTTAGGCTTGGAAACCTTGTGAAATCAATATTAAAACCGGCCAAGTGCGAGTCAGACTCGCGCACAAAGGGTTCTCTACTGTCCGTCATCATCTTCCTGCCCTTGTCCCATTTTATATTTCGGGGTCGGAGCAACACGTGAGGCAACACATTTTTTTTCTTCCATTCTGTCATGTCACACGTCACGCTACCACTAACTCCCTTTTCTTTCATATCACTTCTCACACAAACCATCCATCTTTTCTTTTTTGATGATTTTTTTCCCGCTACGGGAAAAAAACGGGCCCCACTTCAATAATTATTTTATTCTGTTTTTTGCAAAATAAATATATATAATCTGTGAAAATTTCATCTGCTTTTTTATCACGTTTCATGAGATATAGCCTAATAACACACAGACGGATAAAGTTTTATTTTTTTATTATTTGAGGACGTTACCCTAGTAAAAATAAATGACTAATTATGTGTCTGTCATTGTGTCTGGGTGTAATTTATCTATAGTATGTATGTATTTAGAAATATATAAGTAAGTTTATCAGCTGTCTAGTACTCATAATACAAGCTCTGCTTAGCTTGGGACTAGACGACATAGTGTGATAGTTGTGAAAAAAATAATTATATAGCCAAGCGCAAAACTCAGAATGACTGAACTAATCTGGATAAAGTTCTTTAAACTTGTGTACTTACTAAACTAAATGAGGCCGGTGTTTCCTAGCTGACTACCCTGAGAAGAAACACCGAAACAAACTCAGGGGTCAGCCCCGGTATGAAGGCTAGAAGGAACGGGGTGGGTCTTTTAGTCAGTAAGAGTCTGACACTATCTCCCGCTCCGCCCAAGGGCGGGGGATGTCAATGCATGATTTTTCCCCCCATAAAAAAAAGGGGTCGAAGTCTATTTTAAAGTCCACACAGTAAATATGTTATGGTCAAATCACATGAGAACCATGCAGATATAGAGAGATAGATAGTTTGTTAAGAATCAGTAACTTTATGGATTCCAATAGTTTTTACACCATGTCATATTTTTTCTCAAAAAAAATAGGTCACAAGTTGGACATCACCGAAACTAAGTACAACACAGGTCACGGCAGGTCATAGCGAGTATTAGGCGCCGTCAAGCAGCTGGGTGCAAGTGCAAAACAACCACTCAGACACCTGGATGGTCCGGTGACCTTGTATTTTTGGTAATATAACAAGTTATAGTAGTATAACTTTGAAATTTTTCATGATACTGTTATGAAATTTTGTACAAAGATTCTTTATATAAAAATACTAGGCACATGTTTCGGGTATTGCATATACTAAGGGTGAGTTGCACCATTTAACTATAACGATAACCAAACCATAACCAGTTGTGAAACGGCCGCCTATTGGACCATTCGTAGAACTACTCCCTAAAATTAATTTTGTATAAAGTTTTTATTAAAAAACAAGTGAATATCACCTATCTATGCGACTTTTTACAAACAAAATTCTAATTAAACTTTTAATGATTTTGGGACACCGGCAGAGCCTTAGCCAACATAATAACGAGAAATGCTGATTAGGCTCTATTGTCTACTACCCACCCTCAAAGTAAACACCATGGAAATATCTAAATTAAAAAAAAAAAACTCCCATAGACTTTCAATGGTTAATTTGCACATCAAAAGTTAAAAGATTTTTTGCAAACAAATGTTTTTGTCTCAGATTCCGGAGTAAGGGAGATTGTCTATGCTCTATGGTTGATGTCTATAGAAAGCATTGTTGTATTTTACTATTGTTATGGAAAATTTAGAAAATGGTCGTTTTGAAGACTGCATTAAGCGATTTGAATTAAAGCAAAAAGTCACTAAATGCGTTATGCATTTGACGAGTTTTTGCTCTTACATTTTCGGTTCAAAATCTGCTAAATTACTATTAACCTTTTGAATGCCTTAAGTTACACAGTTTGACATAAGCAATTGTCTTTCTATTGTGTCTCTAATTACGGCATTCAAAGAGTTAACTGCCTCGTTGGTGTCGTGATCATAAGTGCGACTGTTGAGCGTGGGGTCCTTGGTTCGATTCCCGGGTCGGTCAAATATTTGGTATTTCCATAAGTAATTACTATTTATTTTTCAGCTCCTATGTGACGCCATAGATGTCGCTATAATTCTAGTTACATGTTGTATATTACGGTTCCAAATAAATTGAGAATATAGTACATTGACCTCTATCCTAATATCTCTGAGTAGTCCTACCCGAAAAACAAACTTTAACCACGAACTATTTTGCTTTCATTCATTCGAAACACTTTTACTAAGATTACACTGTCCGTCTGTCTGTCACCAGGGCTGTATCTCACAAACCGTAACAGCTACACAGTTGAAATTTCACAGATTATGTTTTTCTTTGTATATTTAATTAAAAACGTGAAACGTGTTTTTTTTTCCTTTTTTACTCGATATTATTAAAGTAATTTAATCATAATTATTGTTATGAATTTTGACTGGCCTGTGGGTCAGGGCCACTGCTATGCCGGAGGTCGTGGGTTCGATTCCCACCCAGGACAAATGTTTGTGTGATGAGCATGATCATTTGTTCTGTGTCTGGGTGTAATTTATCTATATTATGTATGTATTTAAAAATATGTAAGTATGTTTATCAGTTGTCTAGTACTCATAATACAAGCTCTGCTTAGCTTGAGACTAGACAGCATTGTGTGATAGTTGTTGACTATAAAAAAAAAAGTTATAATATAGTGTCTAATGTTGTATGTATGTAAGGAACACTTAGTTCGCGAGTCCCACATTCGGTTTTTTTAATTAAGAATACTAATAAACGCCTTCCTATATTTATTGTTGTTCATAAAATTAATGACCGCTATTCTCAATTTACCAGGCACCCAGCCTTACACATAAACACTTATGCCGTTCGGGAAATATCGTGATATTGTGTTACATAACACTCATAAATATAAATAGTGCCAGTACATTGCAACCCATTTCGAGCCTTGTTCGCACATTTGTAGCGGAGTATGGTCCCAGCAACAAGATCTTGGCACAAGTTGCGAAATTCGATGTTCCGATAAGTTCACAAATGGAATAAAAATGTTTGTGACACATAAAAAATAATATAGCGAGACTTGTGTCCCAGTTCCAAATACTATACTATAAAAATTGTCAAACTGTTTAATATTATGGTAGACTAGTTTTGGCCGTGGCATCGCTCTCGTCAACGGACTAGCTACATTTTTTTTTTTATGGTGGGAAAAATCATGCATTGACATCCCCCGCCCTTGGGCGGAGTGGGAGCTATCTCCCGTCAGACTCTTACTGACTAAAAGACCCACCCCGTTCCTTCTAGCCTTCATACCGGGGCTCGAGCGCCCTTTCGGATAACCCTGGCCCCAGTAGGCTTCGACCCGGCTGGGTAAATCATGCATTGACATCCCCCGCCCTTGGGCGGAGCGGGAGCTATCTCCCGTCAGACTCTTACTGACTAAAAGACCCACCCCGTTCCTTCTAGCCTTCATACCGGGGCTCGAGCGCCCTTTCGGATAACCCTGGCCCCAGTAGGCTTCGACCGGGCTGGGTCCCTGCTGTTGCTGACAACTCCTTGAGGTGCGCGGGGACAGTGCGCGCCGTCGACGTCTTGAGCTTGGTCCGGACAGTTACTTACCGGACGGCTGGACAGTGAGCTACCCATTGCTCACTGTCCGCAAGCCCGCGCCTACGTTGGCCGGAAATCGGGATCAGAATCCCGGCGGCGGCGGCGGCGATAACGCCGTTGCCTGATGCGACTAGCTACATTGATAGGGTAGGTAGTCAGTTCATGACCTACACTATCTATCCGACCCTACCTACCTTACCTACCTAGGGTAAGTAAGGTAGGTAGGGCTACCTACCTTACCTACCTAGGGTAAGTAAGGTAGGTAGGGTAGGATAGTTACCAACATATTTTTTTGCTTTTAATTCTTCCTTATATGCTTCTGCATAAAATCGATCACTAAATTCTCGAGTTCTACCTAGAAATTACTATTACTACGATATTTACTTGTTTAACTTTCGTGTCAAGATGACCCAGTGTTTAAGGCACCCGGAACCACAAATTAATACATAGTGGCGGGTGACCCGCATCTATGTATGAAGTTGTGGTTCGAAACCGGACAAGTACCTACTAATGGCATTGGTATTAAAATAGTAACGAAAAGTAGAGAATATCAAAGATTTTTTTACAAACACACCGATAACATGTCGAAGTAAACACATAGGATTCAAAGGTAAGTCACATTCATCATTTATCTCCAGTCCTTCCACATGAGGCATTGGTTTTGACCCATGAAGGGTCATGATATTCTACAGACAAACTAATATCCTAGATTCGAATTCACATACATCATTTATTTTCACTGTCAACTATGGTCTATGGGTTATCCATATTGGCTACAGTATTGTTTGAAAAAGAACGCCAAGGGCAACCAATCCAACTGTTTTTAGGTGGGAAATCATTCAATAAACCCACTCCAGTTCCTTCTTTGCCTTCGTTCCAGGGACCCGGGGTTCTCTTAGTAGGTTTCGACCATACTTGCTTGCAATACAAAAAAAGTAAAAGGAACACAAGTGGGTTTACACCAGTAAGTTTTAGGGTGTTTTTAATATTGTGCGGATTTCATCACGCATGCGGATTTGCTCCGCATGCGTAACCCCGCAAATATCCTTTTTTATGCAAGTATTTATTATACTCGTGGGACGCGTGTACGCTCGTGGGACGCGTGCGGAGAGAACACTCCCGCGTGTGTGACAGTAATTTGAAGATCTCTTACCTTAGTAGTCAGCAACTGTAGAGACCCAGCAGGGTCGAAGTCTACTGCGGCCAAGGCCTTCTGGAACTAGATGTTCCAGAAGGCTCGGGAAAAGCTCGAACCCGATATGAAAGGCAACGAAAGAACGTAGTGGTTTTTTTGATAAGTAAGAGCTGACACTATCTCCCACTCCGGCCAAGGGCGGGGGATATCATTTGAATGATTTTTACCCGCCGGAAAAAAAAGATCTCATACCTTCAAAAGAAGATCAGTTTCAAATACTAAAGATTACCCATATTACGGTGTAGTTCTGTTGCGTGGCTTTTACAGGAAATTGTCCAAAGTACATTTTTTTACCACGAAATATGTCTTCAGGAGTTCTAATTTACCGCTACCCATAAAACTTACTTCCTTATAAATACCAACTATTCTAATTCCTTCCTAATAAATAAGGAAACAGCAATAAAAATAGTTGAAACATCATAATTTAGTTAGTCCAATAAATTACAAGTTAAATCTAACTACGAAGTTCCACGCAAAGTATCACGCTAATGATTTACAGGCATAGGCAGAGTATGTAAGTTTAATAATAATTAGTATTCAAGAGCCAGCTATGGAATATTAAAGGGACGAAGTCATGTTTGAAATTCGTGCAACCTTGCATGAGTGACACACGGACTGGGTGAGTGGACAGCAAATATTTCAAAGCAAGTTCAGTACTAGATATAGTTTTTTGTAAACAAAGTTTTCATCTATCTTTGTTTTTCTATTTGTCAATTAATAGCGTCGCTCCACTGATGAAGAGGCACCATCTAGACTTCTAGAGGCACATTCATCGAGTCGATACTATCTGGAATTGATTATTATGAAACAATTTTTTTTTTACTGTTGACAGGTTAGCGCTTGATCGCTATCCCACCATAAAAAAAAACCTGTTAGGTCCTGTCAATTATAAATTTAAGTAATGTGTAAAATATGTAGCTAAATATTTGCGTAGCTTTGATGTTCATAGCTACCGTGTAGAATCAGGAGTAACACGATGTACGTCCGAAATATTCAGGTAGCGATTACTCAACATGACGTGAACACGACACGGCGACGTTATATTCCACGTTTCTATAATTTATGACTATTTCAGGACTGTTATCATATATTTTAATGTTTTACACTTCTAGTTTTTGAAGGCTATTTTAGTAGTGCGTGCATTAGGTACATAGGTATTTCGAATGTCTGTCATCATATTTGTTTAGTAAAACTTTATGCAATTCAATTTGTAGTTGATTATTCTATTCTAATTGTAATCCTTTTTTATTGTGACATTATTAATTTATTTGTTTTTAATTCTTAGTTGTATTGTTCAGTATATAATGTAAATTGTCTGTATTTATAAATTTTATTTTTATTTATTGTTTTATTGTGAATAGTAATCTCATATTTAAATTGATGTACTTAAATTTTAGTTACATCTTATTTTTAAATTTAAAAATATTAAGAATTTAGGTACGCATTTGTAAATGTTGTGCACGCCTGTAATTGGTTTGTTTGCACTGTGCACTCTTCTGCATGTTCAATGGGAAAATGTTGTAAACAAATTGTTGGTGTGCCTTATCTAATAATAAAATAAAATGCATATAACACTGAACAAAGGCGGATTTTTAATGTCTTAGGCAGAAACAATATGGCAGGTTCAACAATAAGCAATGCAACTGTGAAAAAACACATCCAACCCATCAGTGCTGTGATGATTCTGCTAACTTCTCGCGAATATGCTCACGTGCCTTCACCTTAAAGGAAAATCGGCTGGTCGCCATCCTGATATTGATTATAATGAATTTTAATGTTTATACTGAAATAGTAGTGTGTTTAATATGGATCTCTTCGGCGCAAATGACGTAGGAAAAAAATTATTAAATTTCGAATGTCTGTTATCATATAATTTTAATGTTTTAAGCCTCTTACTACTCGCATTTCAATTTAAACAGTATTCTGTGCAATAGGGAATAAGGGTGCGTTAAATATGTAAAATTCTCATACGCTGAAATGTCGAACATCAAAAACTAAGTATTTAAAACCCTGATTTGAATACACATTATTTAATATTTAAGTAAATATATTTTTAAACATCCTTTCGAGCAAACTTAGGGCACTGTTGAACAGTAGGTAGATATTCATAAGCCTTACAGTTTAGGATATGTTGTTTGTCAGTAAACTAATGATTTAAGAAATATTGTTATATATGTTTTTAGCTTTTCAAATAAAAATAGGTGCTTGTATGTATTACAAATGAACTTAAGGTTAATCCGCGAGCTTTCAAAGCAGTGTGTATAAAATCATGATCATTACGTGATTACGTCACATGACACGACAGCACGATACGACTCCGACACGACTGCGACCGCCATTAGAACAGTTAAAACTCCTTGTTATTTCACTTCTGCAACACGTTTTTTTATTCCGAACAGCTGTTGTAAGTGAATTTTTAATAAACTTTTTATGGTCAGAGTTTAAGCTTGAAATTACTGCTGAAAGCCATTTTGAAAATAACGTGAAGTACTTAAGAACTATGTTAAAGTGTTGTGTTGTATTTGTGGTAATAACAGCTCTAAATTTACCCGAATAAAAGAGACGGAGAGGCCGCCCGCCATTAAGGCTTATAGTCCCTTGAACCATCTGGCCAAAATGATGTGGACGCACCTCTCGCACCCGCCTAGGCGGCAGTACGCAAATCTGTGAATTTATTTGCGGCCAACAGCGCCCGGAAAGCGCGCGGCTGACCTTTAAATCCATTTTCTTTGCGAAATAATGATTGATTTACATACGCAATGTTCACTTTGTAAAATATTTAACCACTAATTTTTACGTGTAAAGATGTTTCTAAAGATCCAAACCATAAGGAATAGTTGCAAAAAGTTGCGAAACTGATAAATATTTTTTTTAGGCAGAAGTATTAATAGCACGAAAAAATCAAATGTTGATAATGTTGTTCATGAATCTATAATAAACATAAATTTTTTTCAAACCTATTAACCTGGCCGTTACCGAGGAGTAGGCTTCAGAAAGTCACTGTTTTTTTGGCATATTTCGGGCGCTTGAGCCTTAACGCGGTGGTCTAAAATCGAGCGAGAGAGACCTTAAGAAAGCTCAATTGCAAGTCCTGGTGCAGAATTGTGAGACCCGGCCCCAAATAATGGGAGCAGGGACGGAAAAAGACGAAGAGACTTAAGCTTGAACTACATTAGACCGACGCACATGGTGTAACACGCCTGATTTGTACGTAGAACGACGTCGCGTGGCGTGGATCAAGTGTAGCTCTACAAGTCTAGTATCCATATAAAATGTATGGCGATCATAGAACAGATGAAAGAGGTTAGAATGATCTTGTGGGCGCAGCAGACGTGCCACAAAATATGATTATGATCATAATTGACACAACCAATAGCAAACTTGTGATCTAAGTGTGCGTGGACTGTTGCGTAACGCGCGTTTGTATTGGTTTATTGCATGTAGTGCAGTTAAAGGGTGGGAGACAAGCGGCGACACTCGTTGTAGTACAAATCGGAAAGTAGTTCCTTTCTAGTCTCTTTTATCTTTTCTGTAATGGAGACCGACGCGCCCAGATCGGCACAGCGTGTGTGGTACACGTGTGCTCAGTGTAGTAATACCTTCATGATCTATGTTGCCCTACAATTCAATGAACCTTTCAACATTTGGAGCGATATTCTTCGTAATAGGTCTCTATCCCTAGTAATATTTCAAATAAGACATGAAAGCTATCAGAATAAAAATAATTTCTCAACACTTTCAATATCTATCTACTTGAATGATGTTTACCAGGAATATATTGTGAAAGAAAAAAACATTTTTGCTTTATAAGATACAAAATCGATTTCCGCTCACTTCAATAATGATGTTTTCAAAAGAATATTTTTTCTTTTCTTTTCTATCACAGAATTAGGTATTATCATTTTTTTGTCGGATCGTTACTTGATGTTACATAGCAACGAAAAATATTTTTTTTTAAATTCATTTAAAATTAAGTAAGCTAGAAACATTGAAATATGGTGGGGAGGGAAACTGTCAAGCAACAGAATTATGATAATTATAACGTACTGAAATGTGACGTCACCACCATTAGGTGTGTGTGCAAAAGGGATAGCGAGACATTTCTACCACTCTTCTTCATACCAATACCTATTTGATTTTACCGTTTTTGTACCATATCATACTGTCCACTTATCAAAATGTCAATCGGTCGCAAAATGTCAACTTCTTAGAATGTCAACTTCTCATAATGTCAATTTCTCATAATGTCAATTTCACATAATGTCAATTTCACATAATGTCAATTTCACATAATGTCAATTTCTCAAAATGTCAATTTCTCAAAATATCGATTTCTCACAATATCAATTTCTTAAAACGACAAATTCGCTTAATAACAAAACAATGGGTTCCTTTTACATTTACTTTTTTTTAAATACGGAAATTGACCTTCAGACCCAACCAACCACAATTTTTCTCACCACCATTCAACTTAATCCTATTTATTCTCCCAACACTGAACATTTTCCACCAAAATAAACCAACCAAAACCCACACTAAGTACCAGATCACCAATCTACACGAAAAGCGTCTGAACCTAGAACCGCGGTTGGAACATAATCCCTCCGGGCGTAATTGCTTCCCAGTGAATGAGACGCCGTGTGAACCGATGACCTACTCGTTCATCTAGTTCACTCCTTGTAGCCTTTGATCAGTTCAGTCTTTGAACTATATGGAAGAGTTCGTTAATTTGCTCTTGTATTTGTAGGGGTGTGTTTTGTATGAAGTTGAAAGGATGAAAGGGGTTTATTTGAAAAGTAGGTGTTACTTTTGAAGTGTTATTATGATTAGGGTGAGACTTGAATGATAATAATGTAGAGCCTCTTTTATCAAGACTTTTTAGCTAATTTGAAACTCATGGCACGTTATAAATAAAAGAAAAAAACACTCTAATTCGAATTTCAAAATTAGAATTAACCAGAGAGATTTTAGTTTAACTGACAGGTCGATTGGCGCGAGTGTTGGTTTTTTTATATAGTAAAGGTACCTATGCAACTCACCTGTATAGGAAAACCTGTCAGGTATACCCTAGGTATATAATATTATATACCTTTAAAGAGTAATTTCGTAGAAATAACACTAATGTGCAAATAAATCTTTTTATAATCTCCGATATACACATTATTATGGTTGCCATAAACGAATTTAGCGATATTAATGGCGAAAACACAATTTAATTTCTTGAATTTTGGATACTTACATGGAATTTAATACTCAGGTTCCTAACCAAAAGTATTAATAATATAATAATTTTAGATCTGTCTTGATAAAGCTATCAGAAAGGGGTATAAGTTACCTTATATACGGCCGTTCCCAGTATTTCACAATTCCTAATACATTTACAAAAATTACTGAAGCTTTTCACCTGTACACCGCAGGCCACAATTATAGCTCAAAAAGAAAATTAACATAATAAAACAATCTAATCGCTGAATGTATAATAACGCACAGTGTAACGGTCGGATAGTGTAACATTAATTACAAAAATACCACTTACGAGTAAATTAGCTTTATCGGTGACACGTGGCAGTAATTTATTGTGGCCGACAGTGTACGACTAACGGATACACAAAGTTTACGTAGTTTTTTTTTTTATTTTATTAGAGGAAAGTTTTTGATTTATCAAAGATTAAGTAAGAAATGCTTTACTTGCTTACATTAACGATGTAACCATAATTTTGTAATCGTTTATTGATTTAAAAGAGTTCACGTTCTTTTCCATAAAGGGACCAAGGCCCTTATACCACAAAATAGATAGGTACAATTACTGGCACGGGTCTTGAGCGCTCGGCGTCAGAGTGGGGATCGCTTTGCCCATTCCATACATTGGCGAGCCAATCGTTGTCGTTGTTCGACACACGCAGCAAGCGCAGGGAACGAATCACGAGTGACGACTATGACACTCCCCATCCTCGCGTCTCACTTCGCAACACTAAAGAGACCGAATATTTCACTTCTGCGCAACTTGAAGCCAGCACTCAAGATCCGTGCCGGTAATTGTACGGGAGGGAGTGTCAGACTTTTACTGACTAAAACACACAATGTTGCTTCAGTTGCCCTTCATGCGATCGTTTTAGTATTATGCAAAACTCGAAACTCATGTCTAGTATTTTTATGTAAAGAGTCTATGTACAAACTTACATAATCGTATCATGAAAAATCACAAAGTTATAAGCTTGTTATGTTACCTGGATGTCCGCGTGCGAAAAAATGCAGCACGGCGTGACGTTACACGTAACTTTAATGGGCTATATCTTTGTCATTTTTGGTATAATTTACAAATAAAAAAATACGTGTCTCTTATTTTTTAGTAATCTAAAAGACGGCCTAATTACATTTTTTACGGCAACTAGCCTATTCTGAAGAAACTATAGTCAGGTTTTGCAAGTACTAAAAATAAGGTTATATGCAGGGTTATTAGTAAAACACCAGCAACCTCTCAGAACTATGTTACTAACATCATAAACAACAACTTTTGTTCTATGACTTTTAAAAAGTTGTCATATTTTACTTCATCAGATTTTCATACAAAAGTAAAAAGATTTAATTTGACCCTTCTAAATACTACAAAGTCTATGCGAAGCAAACGATAGTACAACAGCGGAAGGGAGTTGGGATCAGGCGGCGGAGTGCTTGATGTGCTTGCGTCGCACCATACACACGTAGGTGACATGTGTTAGACAGAATAACGAAATCTTGAAGGTTTGTTTTTGGTAAATGTATTATGTTTTGTCAAAAGTCATAGAACAAAAGTTGTTGTTTATGATGTTAGTAATACAGTCCTACAGGGTTGTTAATGTTTTAACAACCCTGTTAAAACATTGTTGTTGTGTTGTTTAATGTTTTGTTGAATAAATATATTTTGTTTCTTTCTTTTTTTTACAAATAACCCTGTATATAATATTTCTCTAATAAAATAATTATGTAACACACTCCTAATTTCGGGAGATACGATAACATAAACAACAAACGCTTCCTTACTCCAGTCCTCGACCTACCGACCCAAATTCCTTAATCACCTTGAAGACGACCAAAACACCCCAAAAGGTTAAACCCTAAACGCAAACCCGAAACACCGGTGTTTCAATTAAACGTTAGCGGTAATCGAAAGATCATTAGGCGTAGTAATTAAGAGAGCATGCGCGCTCAGCAGATAAATTTGCATGGCCTGCGGTCAGAACCTCTGTGTGTATGTGTAGTGTAAGGTGTAAGCGAAAGAGGTTATGACCTAATTCCGCCCGAGCTGAGAGATAGTTGCTAGAGCTACGAGATAGATAGAATCACCGTGGTTATAGAACATAAAATGCATCTAAAGAAAAATGGACGATTTTAGTCGCTAAAAGTCTGACACTACTTCTAACTCCACCTAGAGTGAGAGAAGTTATTTGATGCTTTTTCACATTAAAAAAGGGAACTAATGCCGCCATCTTGTTTTTTACACATTACCCTAACAAACGTCAAAATATATTTTAATATATCGTTGTTTAGTGACTGTCGTAATAAGCCCCAGCTGCCGGGATCCCGATTCCGACTGTCGACCAACGAAGGCGCGGGCTTGCGTACGGCGAGCAATGGGTAATGGGGTTCCACGCGCCTCAAGGAGATGACAGCATGACAGCAATCAATAGGGGCCCAGCAGGGTCGAAGCCTACTGGGGCTATGGGTTCGCTTCTAAAAGTAAAACTCTGCCCTGATATGAAAGGCAACGAAGGACCAGGAATGGATTTTTAGTCAGTAAAAGTCTGGCACACCCCCCGCTCCGCTCAAGAGCGAGAAATGTTTTTGGATGATTTTCCCAACCAAAAAAAAAATTATTTATCCCATACTTTACCTTTAGAAAGGCTCTTTAATAAAACAGGGTTAAAATTAACGTCACAAGTTATAGAATTAAAACTTTCCCAGCAAAGGTAAATGCTCACAGACATATGCGGCGGTAAAAGATTGCGCTTAAATAAAATTATTATCCATTGTAATTAACAGAGCATGCTCGGCGTATAAATTTGCGTACCCTGCGGTCAGCAGGGCAGTCTGCACTCATAATACTGGTACAAGTTATAAGCGACAGCGATATTTTACTTTTAAACAGTTTTAAAAGTCAACATTTTTAGAGTTTGACTTTTAACAGTAGGTACATATTTGTCAAATCGGAAGCAAAACTTTTTTTATCAATTGTCCTTTTTAGGGTTTCGTACCCAAAGTGTAAAAACGGGACCCTATTACTAAGATTTCACTGTCTGTTCCTCTGTCTGTCAGCAGGTTGTATCTCAAGAATCGCGATAGCTAGACAGTTGGAATTTTCACAAATTATGTATTTCTGTTGCTGCTATAACAAAAAATATTGATGGATGGAATTCGTACCCATGACACTCAGCGCAGTAGCCAATTGCCTAATCACTTCACCAACAGACAGTCATTTATAGTATAAAACTAGCTGACTCGGCCACGCGTTGCTGTGGCTAAACATAGCAGCGCCATCTATTGATTACTTACTCAACCCAGTCGAAAGGTATCGACATCTGTTAGAATCATTTGGAGTTAACAGATAATTGTGACTGTCAAATAATAAAAGACAAATAATTAGCAATAAATTAAAATTGTGACTATAATTTGAGATTTAAACTATCCTATCTCTCAAGTTGGATCGAACTGCACATGGTGTGCGAATTTTATTATAATCGGTTAAGTGGTTTAGGAGTCCATTGAGGACAAACATTGTGACACGAGATTTATATATATTAAGATAACTACTAAATAGCTTGTAAAAAATCTAAGTGGTGTTAGTTTTTTGAAAACCATTAAGTCAAAAACATTTTACAAGTAAATCGCCATCATGTTATCGCTTGGACCACACACGTTGTATTTACTTACATCCATACCTCGAATATTTTATACGTACTAAAAGCGCAGGAGAATGCAAGGATTTAACTCTGACATATTCCCAGGGTACCTAAAGTGAATTCATTTATCTTTTCCGTGGTCAACACGTACTCCCGAACAAGCACGATGTACCATCACTACTATTTATGTTTATACGGCACAGATTTGTCCCTCGCGATATCGTTTTACACCATTCTTTCCATAAAAAAAAGCGAGAAGGAGTCTTTTTTTATCATCAGACCACCAGAAATACGGCGATGTGCCCGGCGGTAGATGGTGCATAATTAGATATCCCACCCATACATACAAGAGGAGTGGCAGGCGGTCGCCGACTTCCGCGAAGTAGTAATGCTCGCTAAGAAGGAGGCCGACCGCATCAGGCAACGGCGCTCTCGCCGCCGCCGGGATTCCGATCCCGATTTCCAGCCACCATAGGCGCGGGCTTGCGGAAAGTGAGTAATGGGTAGCTCGCTGTCCGGCCGTCCGGTAACTGTCCGGACCAAGCCCAAGTCGTTGACGGCGCGCGCTGACCCTGCGCGCCTCAAGGAGTCGTCAGCAACAGCAGGGGTCCAGCCGGGTCGAAGCCTACTGGAGCCAGGGTTATCCGAAAGGGCGCTCGAGCCCCGGTATGAAGGCTTGAAGGAACGGGATTGGTTTTTTAGTCAGTAAGAGTCTGACACTATCTCCCGCTCCGCGCAAGAGCGGGGGTTGTCATTGGATGACTTTTTCCATCGAAAAAGAAAAAAAAACCCCATACTTACCTACAAAACCTTGGGAACATTGTGCGTAAAGCTAATGAGTGGAATACCCGCTAGCTCAAAAGCGAATAGGTTTCTTCTAGGAAAGCGTGCTCCATCGTCGACCATATCGTTACTTACCATCAGGAGAGTTATTGGCACGAGCCAGTCAATAATAAAAATAAATGAACTGAAAAAACAGAACTGCATGATCATGAATTCTTGTGTATCTTCTGATGTATCTTCTGCCTACGTGGCTAATCTCTACTCACTATGATTAACGAAATTAGAAAAGAAAAAATAAAGAAAAAAAAGTTGGTAGCAGTCACCAGGAAAATAAAAACTTCGAGTATCAATCTTACATCAAATGAGAAAATGGCGTATTTTCAGGAAAACAGATATACAATTTGATTTAGAAACTCCTGCTTACTCAAATGTCATCCAAAGACATTACCCATTCTTCGCCACCCCCTTAAAAAATTCCAAAAACGAAAAACCAAACCGAAAATTGTCCCTAACATAAAATATGAGCGACTTCGATGCTGTAATGGATTAAGTCTCCCCGCATTTGAGAGCTACTAAACCTTTCAGAAGAGAGACAAAATTATCTTTGTAAGTTGTAACAATACGAGTAATATTGGGTCCAGACGCTCGTGCGCGGAACGTGTCGGTTGCAACACTGTGCGACAGACCATCTGGGCGACCATAAGTTTAGATTTTATTGGGATATTTTACGTTACCTCTCGCAAAGATCTTTGAAAGTCATTACAGACTCCTGAAAATGTACACTAATATTATAAACCTTTTTTGTTAGGTGGGAAAATCATCCAATGACGCCCTCCCCCCCCCGCTCTTGGGCAGAGCGGTATGACCCTATCTAGTGTCAGAATTTTGCTGACTAAAAATCCAGTCCTGTTCCTTCTTTGCCATTGTTCCAAGGCCCTGGGAATCTCTTTCGCATCACCATGGGGTATTTATAAAGAGGTAAAGTTTGTTTTTTTTTGTTTGTAGAAGGTAATCTCTTGAAGTACTGGTCCGATTGCTAAAATTATTTCAGTGACAGAAAGCTGCTTCATTCTTAAATGACATTACTAACGACTAACTTTCTGCACTTGTATCAAAATGTACTATTTCAAAATGATTATTGTAAGTATGACGATGTGTTTATTTGGAACTGCTTCCTGAGTTCTATATTATTAGTTTTATATTACTGCTTCAGCCCGACCAGACCTAATGTAATAGTAATCAGACCTCCACAGCTCAGTTACTGGACAGTACAATATTCCTTGGATAGACTTATGATCAGACTAGCTTTTGCCCGCGGCTTCGCCCGCATACATAAAATTATAGTCAATGTCACCTAGAAATATAGCTTTCTATATAGGTAAAAAAAAATCGCAATTGGACCAGTACTTTCAGAGATGACCTCCTACAAACAAAAAGACAAACTACCTCTTTATAATATTAGTGTATGTAGATTGTACAAAACAAAGAAAAAAAAATACAGGACCAACATTTATGATTCATTTATATCCATCCATCGGTTTCCATGAAAACTTCAACTACAACAGACAACCCTGGTTACCTATTTTCATCACACTACAAAACAAACTATCACTATCTATTTCCTTCAAAAACAAGACGCTTTAAACCGCTTATATGGTCACCTCAGCTCCGTGAAATGCTATTGGAGCGCTATCTATTCCATTTGCAGTATCTTCAGTATATTGGTAGAGATTTGATAGCCCTGCCGAGGTGGGTTTTGAGTGAACACCGTAGCTCGTGCTATGCATGACTATGACCGTTAGACTACTGTCGGGATATTCTAGTATTTGCTTTGGGAGATAGCGTGGGTAAGACAGGCGTTGTTTGGAGATAGGAAAAGTTTTCATAGGCATTGTATTTTGACAAGTTTATGATTAGAATTGTTTTCATACAGTGTACTTACTTTTTAAACATATGTACATGTTATGGCCGTTAGACTACTGTAGTGTTATGGGATCCTAGTACTTTTCCTGGGAGATAGCTCGAGTAAGACAGGCGGGTTTTGAAAGGTTCTTTTTTTTTCGGTGGGTAAGAAATCATCTAAATGACATTCCCCGCCCTTGGGCGGAGCGGGAGATAGTGTCAGACTCTTACTGATTAAAAAACTCACCCTTTTCCTTCTTGTCTTTCGTACCGGGGCCGAGCCTCTCTTTCGGAAACAGACCCCAGCCCCAGCAGACTTCGGCCACGGTAATATTATTACCGTGCTTCGGCCCAGATGATATGGGGACCTACATCGTTGCTGACAACTCCTTGAGGCGCACTGGAACAGTGCGTGCCGTCGAAGACTTGGGCTCGGTCCGGACAGTTACCGAACGGTCGGACAGCGAGTAGGACATAGAAAACCATTTTTCTTTGTAATTTGTCAATTTTTTTGTCTAGGATTACAGAGAAACTTATGTTCAGATAATACTTGCCTTATTTTTAAACTTATGTAACCTACATATTTACAGCGAGATACTATGCTTGAATACGGCTGTTAGAGACTACTGCCAGATTATGAGAACCTAGTACCTACTTGTATGGCAAATAGTGTGAGTGATACGTGTATGTTTTCAATGCTGGTTTAAAGATTAGAACAATTTAGATACATATTCTGGATTTACAGAGAAATGTATGATTTGAAAATATAGACTATGGCCACCTAGAATTTTATTCTTGAGCACATCTTAACAATCACCCAAAAAATTATCTCGATATACGAGTCCAATTAGTACGAGACAAGTCTGCCCTACACCTAAAAATAAATACCTTCGCGTAAAGTTATCAGTTGAACTTGAGGTTTCAATCTTTTTTTCATTAACCAGTTCACGTTAAACTTGTTTCTACTTATTTGTATTTATGTAAGAATGTTGTCGTAATTTTGAGTACATACAATATTTTGTAAAAAAAAAAAATACCCATGTTAACTCAGATCGTCCAGCAAAACAAAAGCTCATCTCTCAAAACCCCGACAGTTATCCTCCACGCCGTTTATCCTACAAAAACTTGCCATTACAAATTCTTCATACAGTTTCCTATAAATCAAATAAGACAAGCAATACATAGGGATATGGTCATCGTCTTTTACGTAAAATATCTGTTTTAGTCGGCAACAGTTAGTCGATTGATTTATCGGGACCGGAGAGAGACGTGATGAATTACTCTGTGGAGATTTGCACAGAGCAATTTGGGTACAGAGGCGGAGAACGTTCGTAAATCAAATGTGGCGAGGCTTTTTTTTTGGGTATCACGTTATTTCGGCTTTTAATTTACTTTCTTCGAATATGGAATTTTAGATAAACGTACATATTTTTGTGTAAATAAGCGCGAAGCTATATTTCAGTTATTTACATACCTAGTAATATTGTATTATCTGCACTAATATTATATAGAGGTAAATTTTTGTTTTTATGTTTTTTTGTTTGTTGGAGATAATCTGTGGAAGAACTGGTCCGATTGCAAATTTTTTTCCAGCGATAGAAAGCTGCTGTACACCTGAGGGACCTAGGCTATATTTTATGTACGTGAGCGAAGTTGCGGGCAAAAGCTAGTTACTAATATTGCATTATAGGTCAGTCAACATGTATCAAATAAGTATAAATAAAAAATAAAAATATTCCACGAATTTTGAACAACTAATCGCCACCATAATAATAAATCTATCACTAATCATTTGGCACTTTCGGAATACAGTAGCATATAATTTAGATTGCTTTATTCATGATTTAAAGTTTACCTTTTATGCTATACACCGCTAAATTTTGATCGTTTTAATCCTTTGGAGGGATACCTGTAGGTAGTAGTCCACATACCTGTAGGTAGTTTGTACGCAACGCCGACTACTACCTACAGGTCATTGGACTCGCTCAGCTGACGTTTTCATGGAGAAATTAATTTCGTACAAGCGTAAATTAATACGAGTTTTGAAAGAAAGGTACTTTATATATCTTTACAAATCAATAGTGGTTTGTGTACCGAATCGACCCTCCACGGGATTAAAACGATCAAAATTTAACGGTGTATAAATCAAAATCCGCGTTCCGCGTGTTTATTTATTCGCTGAATCCTTCTAAACCACATAACGAATTATGTTGCTGTTTTCACTAAAATAAAGAGCAACAAAGAAGAAGACTAATACATCGATATTGCACCCGTGCAAAGCTGGTCGGGATACTAGTTAAGAGGCTGCTTTACACTCGCCTATCGTAAACATCGAGTATTGTTTAAAAGCTTGTTACTTCATCTAACGCAATCTAACGTGATGTTTAACGAAAAGGCAATGTGAAAAAAGAAAGATAATACCTGGAAACTCTGTTAGCATTCAGTAATTCCGTGATTTACTCGAATATTTTAAAAAACTTGTTCCAGGAAATACGTGTTTATTTTAAACCCCTTAAAAGTATTTGAAATTGAATTTTTGATTTGAATTTGAAAAAAATTTTCGTCATTTTGAATGTTGATTAAATCTGCAAGGCTTCTATTGTAATACTTTTGTTATTATTTTTTTTTTTTTAATTATAAAGCGTCGTTCATGCAGATTTTCAGAAGTCTTTACTAATTTTTTGGTTACCTACTTTAAAACAAATTTACAAAATGATTTCAATAGAAGCCTAGATAATATCCCCAAGAAACTGAGTTCCCAAAATATCTTACGAAAAATGTGTAATAACGTCATAACCGCGTAAGAGCGGTTGTATGAAAAACAGTGAAAATGTATCTTGTGTTGCATCCCCTTAAAGATTAACTTTAATTCACCTACAAGATCATAATGCCGTAGCATCTATCGTTCTTCATTACTCTATGCTGTCCCACCGTGCATAGGCGCGCAGCATACGATTTGTACAACATTGCACCGCCTCGCGAAATGCTCCCATGTGAAAACTATTCTTTGCATAATATAAGCAAGATTCAGGTCACCTCAAGCTTGGAACTCACAGGGCAACTGAAGCTACATGGTTGGGTATAGATACTGTCCCGGATCTTGAGCGCCGGTTTCAAGTTGCGCAGAAGTCAAATATTCGGTCTCTTTAGTGGTACGAAGTGAGACGCGGGCGCAGGGAGTGCTAGTGATTGGCTCGTCGCGCCATCGCGTCATAGACGTCACTTGTAATTCGTTCCCTGCTCTTGCTGCATGTATCTAACAATGACGACGATTGGCTTGCCAATATATGGAATGCGCAAAGCGATCCCCACTCTGCAACCGAGCGCTCAAGATTCGTGCCGGTACCTATACTACGACTAGTCATTAAAAGTCTGACACTCCTCCCTCTACCCAGAACGTGGGTAGTTATTTGATTATTTCACACCCCAAAAATAATAGGACTAATCTTTATTACATACATACGTACAAGTTATAGTCTTCTGTGATGTAGGTAGCTGTTTTTCCGTCTTAAATATAAATATTTCAAGTCATAATAGCTTCATATTAATAGAGAATCTAAATTTTTATTTCAGACATACCAAAGATCGGGAACTTAGTAATTAATTACTATTTTAACTAGATTATTACAAATATTCAGGTCTCTCATCTAACCCCTAAATTATGGAAACTATAACGAATTTTTATCATAGAAATGAGAGCATCTATTCTCTATACTATGGAAATTGCATGAAAAATCTCAAGCAAGCTCTTAAAAAAAAGTCCTAAGAAAATACAGAGAAATTGGTAGCTATATTTAAATAAAGATTGTTTGCATTATTTATTTTTATTATTAAGTCGAATTTTTTATACTGTTTACATTGTTTTTAGCCTATGTGCTATTCCCGGACATAGTCTACCTATGAACCAACCTTCATCGAAATCCGTTCAAGATGTTCAAGTGTGAAAAAGTAACAAACATAGGTACATATTCACAAACTTTCACCGTAAGTGCTATTGTTATTAGGTCCAAAATGCCTCGACTCGACAAATAAAAACTGGGCAAGTGCGAGTTGGAGTCGTACATTGAGAGTTCTGTACGAACTAACTTATGTAAATAGTTCAATTCCCGAATCGAGTCTCGAAGATTTTTCCGAATAGTAAGTTTTTTTTTTTCTACTAAGTTTCAGTTTTTATATTTATTCCTATATTTATGCTATAAGACCTTGCTTTATACCAAATTTCAGGGTTCTAGGTCAACGGGATGAACTTTGATTAATGCGACATAAACGGCGGGATCTTATTTTTTCCAATTTGATTTTTTCACAGCTTCAAAGGACCACAGACCTGAGTATATATATGGTTTCAATTTCAACTCGATACCTCCACGTTTTTAAGATACGGAATCCCAAAAAGCGGCGAACACTTACCCAAACTATAAACCACCGTCATACCACTAACATACGACAGCGAAACATTTCCTCGCTGTAAGTGGCCGGTCTCAGTAAACTATGCGGCGCGAGATCAGAGGCGTAGCGCGGACTAGTTCAGACGTGGGCGAAAGCACATCAGCGAGGCCTTTTTCTTTCATAAATTCGAAAACGAGACAGCGACTGTCGCAACCCATTATTCGAGCACGCTATCCGACCTTCCGGTAACTGTCCGGGCGCGCACTGTTCCCTCGCGCCTCAAAGAGTTATTGGCAACCGTAAGGGCCCACCAGCTGGGTCGAAGTCTACTGGAGCTAGGTTCTTTTTCCGAAAGAGAGGCTCCGCCCCGGTATGAAAGGCAAGAAGGAACGGGGTAGGTTTTTTAGTCAATAAGAGTCTGACACTATTTCCCGGTCCGACCAACGGCGGGGAATGTCATTTCGATAACTTTTACCCATCAAAAAAAAAAACCCAGTGTTCAATCACATCGTCGCTTACCATCAGGTGAAATAGTAGTCAAACGCGAGCCTTTTAATTATAAAAAAACTCGTTCTTAAAAAGCTTTCGCTTGTGCGAGGCCCCTTTGGGTGCGAGGCCGTGGGCGAGGGCCTATTTCACCCACGTCTAGCTACGGTACTGCGCGAGATGCATGGCAGTTTCTTGCTGCACTCTCGCGGGATTTGCCCACAGCCATGCAACGTGTTCCCGGGATCTTACACCGGTATCAGATTTAAAGTGAAGGATAGGTTTTGCTAGGTGAGAACTTATCTTGCGCTGAACTGTAAGTTCTGTACAAGTTCGGTTTGAAATGCTGAAGTTTTATAGCTGGTTTGGGAAACATTTACGGAGCGATACTCGGTGTTGTGTGTGTTTTTACATAGATAAATATCTCAGAAAGAATTCTACATACCTCCATCGAAGTGACTCTTTGTAATATTTATAATATACTAGCTTCTGCCAGCGGCTTCGCCCGTGTGAAAGTCTGTTTCTCCATACAAACCTTGAACCCCCCTTTCATCCGCTCAGGGGGTGAAGTCTACACCCTATAAAGAACCTATCTGTCTAATTTTAAGTTTGTAGGGGGTTCTGAGATTTGGCGAAAAGCTCTCCTTCAGGCAGGAACGTCTGCCGGGGCCGCCAATATATATATATATATTTTAAATAAATGTTTATTAAAATAATTAATTAGATACCTATAAAACAATGTACTTTTTTACATTTTTGTTCGTCAATCTGTCGGCTATTTGTTGTTTACTATAAAAATAAATACAGGAAAATACTCAATTTCCTAGAAATTTAAAATTCCTTTTAATACATATCATTAAATATTCCGCCGAGATTCACAATTTCCTTAATCCCACTTCGTACTTCTGTCCGATATTTTAATCGAAAACCATTTCCGATTACGTCACAGCGGCTCCGGGCGCCATTTTTTCAATGTTGCCACTTCAAAATCGATCACCGTCGCCTTAAATCGGTCCCCGGTTGTTCAGTGTTGACAGTCGTTAAAACTTTCACAAATTGACTGAAACGTTTACTGAAATTCCCTTTACTTAATTAAAACTTTTGAGTCTGAACTCCATAAGTTTACAAATCGCCTAACAAATTCGAATTGTTTCATTGTCATTTTGTTGCAAATAATTGTTTGTTTTGTTACGGGGAACTAAATGCAAATTGGCTCTGCGACAGCTGTTACGAAAAATTTGCTGGAAGTTATAAAACGAGTTTGGGAATGGTTATTAAAATCATGATTAAATAATTTCATTTCATTTATTTGCATAATTTTCATCCGTCACAATAATACAAAGTTATGTTAATATCGAATAGGACAATCTCGATACGTTGTGATGGTCACCCATCCACAGACCGACCTTGGCAAGCGTCCGGGGCCAGGGTTAGTTTCGAAAGAATTCGAGCCCTGGTATGAAGGCTTGAAGGAACAGGGTGGATTTTTAGTCAGTAAGAGTCTGACACTATCTCCCGCTCCGCCCAAGAGCGGTGGTTGTCATTGGATGATTTTCTCTACCATAAAATAATAATAATAAAAAAACACCTTGGCAAGCGTTGTTTAACTTTGGAGATCGGATCTGAGAGGAAATAATGAAAATATAAAAAGTAAAAGATCAGACTAATCTTATAAAGGCGAAAGTCTGTAAGTGTGTGTATGTGTGTTTGGTACCTAGGTACTACTTCACGATTGAACGGGTGAATGTTTTTTTTTTTATAAAACTTAGTACACGGGTAGACCATGTGCTAAAGTAGCAAAATTGGATACTTTTTATCCCGATAGGTATATGTTCCTTTGCGATAATTTTCTACTATCACCCGGGCAAAGTCGTTCGCAGTAGCCCGTCATAATATTTCGAACAGATATCATTTTGTTATAGACACGATGTTAAAACAAAGCAAAAACATTACAAAGCCTGTCACAATGGCCATACGTTACTTTCCCAACAATATCCCGGTAAAAAAACTAATTTGCCCGGGAGTTATGACAAAAATCCAGGGTATCGGCGCTTTTTATCCAGGCTTAGTGATTTCATAAATGGCGCAGTGTACCAACAATATAAGGGTGAGTACAGACGTGCAAACGGATCAAGTGACTTGATATGAAACCCGTATGTAAGTGAATTGTGTGCAGGGGCCCATAGGTACTAATTTAGATATAAAAAATACAAAAATAATTAGAAACAAAATCTAACATACAATTTGTTAGTGAACTCCTATACCAAAGGCTTGAGATATTTTCAGCCTAATTTTCACATCTATGCTAATATAAAGAGGTAAAGTTCGTTTTTTTGTTCGTAGGAGGTTAATCTCTGGAACTACTGCTCCGATTGGTAATTTTTTTTACCGTTAGAAAGCTGCTTTATTTCTGAATAAAATAGGCTTTATGTACGCGATGCCGCGGGCAAAAGCTACTTTTTAATAAAAAAAAAACAACTGCTGCTACTACGTAAAATTAGAAAATAATCTAATGGAAACATAAATAGATAGTCGTCTTTATAATGTTCCCACTGCTGGGACTCAGATCTCTTTAGGAGAGGGAATGAGCCATAATCCACCACGCGAGCCCTGTGCGGGTTGGTGGATGTCATATGTCTTCGAATTTTTGGTTCTAGGACCTGCCACCGGCATGGCAAGGAAACTTAATCCCGGGATAAAAAGTATCCTGTGTGCTATTCTAGGAAATGGTCTACACCGTACCCGTTTAATATAATTACACACGTTCAATTTAGTGAAGGTAGACATGTTTCTATAATATATGGTGTATGAGACGAGTGGACAGAAGTGGTTTACATTAACAACTGGGTGCATTAACCACAGCGAAGCCACAACCGTGTCACGTCATGACAAAACTACTTTCAGGAGTATTTTAATAATTTTGACATAATCATAATGTTGACCTACCGCCCTTTTATAGAAACCGCAAATCAACCACTGAACAGGTAGTAAAGCTAATTTATAAATACTAAATTACTGGCCACACAATATGCATTGTTTAGATACTATCATTTTGCAAAAAAAAACATATAATACAAGAAGTAAAATTTTCTTATAATTTGCTCACATATATGTATTAATATATTTTTTTGTTTGTAATGTGTAGAATTTTTAAATTTAATAAAATAATTTCAATTTCTTATTCTATGCATATGGACTGGTTTCCGAAATAAATGGATTTATTATTATAATTTATTGTTATCTCGGAAAAAATGTTTTATTTTATTTTTCCCTTTTAAAGCGTAGATTTTAACCTAAATGCTCTTTACGATTGGTACTTAATGCATAGAAAAAATATGAACGACAACGAAAGGCAGTACATTTTTTACGTGTGGTCTGTACCAGCCCTAAGAAAATTTCACACAGATACGTACGTCCATAGCCGTCGGTGTAAATCCCCCTTGTTTCACGTCCATATCGGCTCTCATAGCCGACTGATTTTATGGCATTTCATAGCATGACCAGTGACGTATGAAGGACTGTTCACAAGTCACTGGGTAGGTGTGAGCCAGGCATTACCACGGTATATAGGTGTATGTACATAGGTACGTAGTTGAATAGAAGTTTTGCTCGTCTGGGAGGGTAAATGGAATGTGACAAAGGGAATTTAGATAAGGTCAAGTAATTTATGATTGTCTGATGTTAAATATTTCGTGGGGATGAAAAAACAGCTTCCAATTTTCCTGATAGATACAAAATGGATAGTTAAATTAACGTCCTTGCAAAGAAAGAAGGCTGTTTCGTTACTAAGCAGATCCAGGACCAGCTCCAATGGCATTCTTCGAACCTTAAGAGGCCGGCGACAGATTAATTTCCATACAAACGTAATACCACGCTCATTTGCAGTTGGAGCATATTTCCAACATATTATGATGATATTCGGTTATAGACAATATTTATCTAGGTTCCTCCCATTTCCATTTCTCAGTTTTGAGAGCAGTGGTGATGAAATAAATTACACAAAGTAATGCGCCTGGCTGTGTTAGAACCCGCGCCCTACAACTCGTAAGTCGGGGGCCATTACCACTCGGCCACCACTGCTCTCATAGAACAGATGATACTTGTTACTTAATTTAAATTATTCTACAGTAAAACAAACTGCACTTTATTATCCCATTACCAACACACATAAAACATATCCCCTCAACACATCAAAGCCAAAAAAAAAAATACATTTGAAACCCACAAAATATCCAGCCGACCAATGAAAAATGTATCAGTCATCTATCATAAACTCCTCGTGCGGATAGTCAGCAGAACAGAAAAACTCAGGGGTTCGTGAGTAACGTCGTACCAAATTAAATCTGTAGGCAATAAAGAACAGATGACGGCTGGCTAACTTCTTTGTTTCTGGTGATACGTAGATAGCAGTATAGTCTTTCGATATATAGCAGTATAGTTAGATAGATAGCAGTCAGATAGATAGCAGTATATTTCTTCTCCATTGAGACCTACTCTTTGGAACGTGCAATTTAGCTTCACTTGTTTGGGAATTAGTGATAGTTTGACGGGTGACAGGACAGAATGGAAGAAGAAAATGTATTGCGCCGACCCTAAGTAATATGGGATAAGGGCAGGAAGAAGAAGAAGAAGAGTTTGACTGACCGACATTTGACAATTCAAAAGTGCCTGTAACTGGTCTATTTGAAATAAACGTTTCTGATTTCTGATTTCTAGTCGTTAAACTGTGCTGATTATTTTTTTATTCGATATTTAGTTCTGTAATAGCAAACCTTTCGCTTTTTTACAGTAAGATATTTTGCCTTTCCTTATTAATAAGTGTTTATAGCAATATGTTATTATGAAATACTCTAAGGACCTGTGTCATGCGGAAGGTAAGGACGGCGTGAGGTCTTTCCAGCCACGCCTCGAAGAGGGGAACATGTACAACAGCCTGAAATCATCTGTCCAGCAGCTGTCCAAACCAGACATAACACTCCTCCTCATCCTCGCTTTTCAACGAAGGTAATTGGCTCTTTACACCGAGCTTAGAGGTATGCGGAACAGAATGTAAAGTCTCTCATACCGCGGATTTGGATAGGGTTTTCGATAATCTTCTTCTTCCTGCCCTTGTCCCATCTTATTTGGGGTCGGCGCAATACGTTTTTTTTCTTCAATTCTACCATGTCACTCGTCATGCTATCACTAACTTCATTTTCTTTCATATCATTCTTCACGCAATCCATCCATCTTTTCTTTGGGTTAATAGAGTTATCGATAATATAAAATAAAAATCGAAGAAGGTATATGTATGCAGTATACACCAACAGTACCAATACATCTATCTTCAATGTAATCTCTAATCGACAAACGTACATCCGCAACCAGTCTATACATCAATACATTACCGTGTACCATGTAATTGTGACGTATGGTGACACGAATCGACGTCACCGCGATGACGTCATCGATATCTCCTTGTTAACTCAATATTAATTACGACACGGTAATTAGAATATATCGGCCGTATCGCCGATTTGTAGCGGATAGCTGTGATTTGAGTTGGGAGGTTGGAACTAATTGGCTGGTTTTGTGGTATGGTTTGAGAGGAATACGATAATAATGGTAAATCATTTTTTTAAGAGGCTCTTTTTATGACGTTCCTAACGCGATCCATTTTACGACTTAAACTGGACTGTTAAAGAGATGGAGCTACATAAGATGTATAGTTCCGTCCCTCTTTCGCGCTCGCACGCTAGACATTTTAACACGTCATGGTACAATTGTCGCCACGGATCTTGAGCGCTGGCTTCAAGTTGTGCAGAAGTCAAATATTCGGTCTCTTTAGTGGTACGAAGTTAAACGCGGGGGCGGGGAGTGTCAGTGATTGGCACGCCTCGCCATCGCGTCATAGAGGTCACTTATGATTCGCTCCCTGCGCTGCTGCATGTATGTAACAACGACGACGATTGGCTCGCCAATGTATGGAATGCGCAAAGTGATCCCCACTCTGACGCTGAGCGCTCAAGATCCGTTTTGGCAATAAATTGTAAGGCTCAAGGATTTCATTTAAGAGGCTGCTTTTCCACTCGCGTATTGTCAACATCGAGCATGGTTTAAAAGCTTGTTACTTGATCTAACGCAATCCAAAGCGATGTTCGATGAAAAGGCAACGCGAAAAAAGAGAGATAACGCCTGAAAACTCTGTTACTTTTCGGTTATTCCCTAATTTACTTAAACGTGTTTGAAAAAAAAATGAAGTCATTTAGAATTTTGATATTTGCAAGGCTTCTTACTTATAAATTATGAAGTGTCAAAGTTCATACAAAATAACAGATGTTCAGAGATCTTTACTAGATTAGTTTTACACAAGTTTATAAATTGATTTCAATAGAAGCCTAGATAAAATTAACAAGATTCCGAGTTTTAAAAATTTCTAATGAAAAATGTGTAATAACGTCATAATCGCGTAACAGCAGTTGTATGAAAAACAGTGAAAATATACGTCGAGTTACATCCCCTTAAGGTGAGTGTTTCCGAGAACTCCACGAATTTCAAATTTTCTTAGTTTTTTTGCAAAAACATTACTGTAACTTGTTTTATGCTGTGTAGACATATGTCTTAATGAAAACCCTGTAAACAAAGCTAGTAGGGTGTATCTTTATAAGTTACCTACAACATGAACGTGTCATAAAATAAAAAATTGTGGAAACGACAAGAGTTTTCTTGCGAAAACACTCCAATTAAAAACACAGGTACACATAATATGCGCTTAAATCTGCCCCTACCTTATCTCTCAGCATATCTCGCACCCTGGTGGCCTGGTGCCTACTGCGGTGCAGTTCTAGTTGCAGCTCCAAACACCTCTCCTGCCAGTTGATGGACCCCACCTCTGCAGCCGCCAGCTCGTACTCCAGCGGGTCCAGGCGGGAGGAGTGAGCGATCGGCCTAGGAAATTAAGGCAGATGTTAATAAAATAGGGCAATTAGGAACAATTAGTAATATCTTGCGAAATCATGGAGAGGCAACCCTAACTTATCCATCAATATTTTCTAAACATAAAAATGTCTTGTAACAGTTCTCCGAAATAGCTTGACTAATTCTTATTTTTTCTTTGATAAAATACAGCAGTACGTTTGCCTGATCAGCTAGTCTATACATACAATTGTAATTGAAGTGTCTCTGTGTGTTTGTAATATCAAAAATCATTTTGTTTTATAGCAACAATGCAATTTTGAAAATAAGTCTCTCTGTCCGTTTGTCTGTTCCAGCTAATCTCTGTAACGCGTTACAGACAAAATCGTTATAACATCTGGACTTATTTGGACGAAACTTTCACAGCGAATGCTGCAAAGAGTCGCTGAAGCTACTTGTAATTTTTTTAAAGGAACGGCCCCCCTAGCCAAGTTACAACCGTTTCGCTTGCGCCGAACGCTTCGAGTTGACCTTGCCGCCAATTATTTTGTTCTGACCACGTGACTGAGCGTTAAGACGACGTCATTCCCGTACATTTGAAGCTTTCTACTAGCGTTAACTATTGCAGATTAGCAACTTGGCTTGACTTGGGGGTACGGGATCGCAATTAGAAAGGGACAGAGTATCATAGTTTTGTGTGGACACTTCACGAAGCCGTACACTAAGCTTATAAAGACGATTACGCGTCCGTGGATAGTATGCCTTATTGAAGCGCTATCAACTTGTCTTTACACAACAATATTTTGTAGTTACTATTTAAAAAGTTTGTATCCATTCGTACCTGTTACTGATCATTTTGTGTAGTCAAAAGTAAAAAAAACGAAATCTCAGAACTGTCCACGAAAATTTGTCATAAATGATAAATTCATAATTGAATCGATCATTCCTAGCAATTGCTACTAGAAAATACTACGCGCAGTTTATTTATTTTTCCATTTCGAGCTCCATTTGTTAATTCATAATCAGAAGTACATTATGGAATTTATGTATCTACATTTTGGAATGCAATAAAGCATTGAGTATAGAGTATAAAGCCTATACAATATTCCATAAATTGAGTGGCATTTAGTGATATAAATACACTAATTTAAAACTTGAGGTGTTTATGCAGACCTAGAATTTAACTCTATTAGTTAATAGTAACATAGATAACATATTGAGGTATAGAACTAAATCCAGTTCATGCCTTTTGGACTAAGTATGCGTATCAAGCCATTATCTTTAGGCTGCACCCACAGATTATGCCCAGATACATACTCCTACTCACAAACTACATAATTATCTTGTATCTACATCCTTTTAGGCTATCAGAAATACATTAAGTTCAGAATTAATTCAATGAATAATTGGTATTCGCTATGCAGTCACTATACAAAACCTGGCAATATAGAATTTAAGGCTGGCAACTTTTTCGAACAACGAAAAGAATTGTTCGAAAAACTTGCCCTGGAACGCAAAAAGAAATCTCAGCTAATTAATTACTTTTGAATTAAAAATGTCATTGGGGTTAATTAGAATTACGATTATAAACAGTTTAAAAAAAAGAAACGCCGACGAAAAATTCTACCACTAGGGTCATCCAGAATCATGTACTTACTGGATCTATGGGACACATTTCAATATGTCTTTTTCAATTAAAAAAAAAACACACATCTGGCACTTAAAAAACGTCAAAAGTTAAGGCATGGTTCCAAATGGTTGTTTCATATAGAGAAGAACCGGAAAGAAACTCTATGTTCCCTTTTCTTCAAATTGTGTGTCGATATTTGAGATACGGTGTGACTGATTTTTAGTTTAATTTGTTTTGACTAATTTGTTTTTATTTAAATTTATTAACTTTTTTATTTAAATTTATCAACTTTTTGATTTATTAATTTTGATTTTAATGTATTTGATTGGGTTGTACCTACTTTATTGTGATTTTATTTGATTCTACTTCATTAAATTTTTGGCGTCTTGATATTTTTATATGAAAATACAGACATCTGACTGAAACAGATTAGCCAATCTACATTCTAAAACTGGGTAATTGCGAGTTGAACTCGCGCCCTGAGGGTTCCGTACAAATTTACCTATTTCCGAACAGTTCAATTTCCGAATCTAGTTATGAAGATTTTTCCGAAACACAAAAAAAAATTGTTATATAAACACAAACCATTTGTCAGTATTTTTCCTATACTCGTGCTACAAGACCTTTTCTCAAGCCAAATTTCAGGATTATAGGTCAACGAAAACTACTCTATGAATTTTGATTCCCTTGAAGTTTGACGATGACCGTAGACTTGAGTATATGGTTTAATTTCAACTCGATAAGTCCACGCGTTCCCAAGATAAACGATCTTGACAGACAAACAGATGGGCAACAAAGTGATCTTACAAGGGTTCCTTTTGAGGTAAGGAACCCTAAAAACTACATATATGTATAAAAAATTCAACCCAATCTACATCCAAAATGCACAGAACATATCATAAATATTTGCCAGTCCTCATTAATTTAAATGCACAATATTTTGCCTCACTATTAATACTTGAACACGATTGGAACTCACTCCGTACTTCCACAGGATTAATACTAACAAATGAGCTATTATTAATATTGAATGATTAATTAGCAGGGGTCGAAACGAGCCGGATTATCTGATGAGATCAATTGAATTTATCGAATTCACTTAATGGTAATGTTACCCGCCTTTCGACTCAGTACGTTTTGTTGTTATTAGATTGTCACTCTTTCAGAGTCCCTTGTTGTCAAGATATGTACAAGGGCTAATGGCGGGGACGTCTCGCGTCCAGCTCTGGTTCAAACCATGGTCCGAAGCGCGAGGAAATGAGAAGCGGCCGCCTTCTAAGAAACAGTAAAGCAACTGAAGAGATAGGCGAAATCATGAGGAAATGCCACCGTAGGCGCCGACTTGCAGACGACGAGCAATGGGTATATATACGACACGCTCGCCTCAAAAAATGTAAAGTTTCAAGTTTTTCAGCTCAAGAAATAAGAATAATCCTAAATCTCCCTAGATCGTTAAATCGCTTTCAGCGATAAGACCGCCCATAAGTATTATGTAACACATAAAATGATTTAAAAGAGTGTCCATGGAGTTTCTTGCACGTTCTTCTCCATAGAGACCTACGCTTTGGAACGTGCAATTTAGCTTCACTTTTCTTGGACTGACCGACATTTGACTATTCAAAAGTGCCTGCAAATGGTCTATTTGAAATAAATGTTTTGACTTTGACATCGTGACACCCTATTAATTTTAAGTTCCTGATGTAATTTTTATTTTTAGTGTACAATAAAGAATATATCTATCTATCTATCGCTTTTTAGAGGTACTTTTGAGTATCTAAGCCTTTTTTTTATTTACTTAGATTACTATTTATGCTAAGTTTCAAGAAATATTGCAAAAAAATAAAATCCCTTCTCACCTATTTTAGATTATAAAAAAATATCGGACACGTATTTATTTTCAGTGTTGATATGTCAGTGAGCGAAACAGATAGAAGATAGATAATTACCGATTGCTACTGTCGCCCTTTAGAATAAATTAACAGGTACAGTACACTGATACTATCTCGAACAAGACAATTTACAAATGGAATCTTAACATCCAATCAGGCTTTAATCCAGTATTGCATAACGCCTACAATTGCCTTGAGAGCTTTATATTTGCAATAACTTCTATAAATTATCTGATTTTACCACAGAGCTATGACACGATACACAGACCAATACTATTTTATAATTTTTATTGATAAGCTAGTGCATTAAAGTATTCGTGGATCTGGGCGCGTCGATCTCCATACATTTTATATAGAAACTAGTCTTGTAGAGATACACTTGATCCACGCCACGCGACATCGTTCTACAGTCGGCGATAAAGCACGCTTGCCTAAAAGTTACTTATTCATACTTGATTTAAAAGACTCTTTTTTGGAGATGGAAATCATCAAATGACATCTTCCACTCTAGGGTAGAGCGAGCATTTTAGTCAGTAAAAGAACACAGTAGGTGCTGGAGTTAGGGTATTCTTTATCCTAATAAATCATTACCAAAAAAAAATCAAATATTTTTTATTTCACATACATGGGCACTTACAAACTGTCAGAAGCTAGTGCACGGTTCCAAATAGGGGTAAAGCCATTCCGGGCTCTATGGTTTCCAATAATTATGCTAATAATTTTGTAACTAGATTGAGACATTAATGAATGGGTCTACAATCGATAGGGATCATTATTTCCAGCTTTAGTGTTATCTGCTAGAAACGACCATATTGTTTAGTTACAAATTTAATCATTAAATCAATTCAATTCAATTGAAAATCTTTTTATTTCACATACATGGACACTTGTAAAACGTCAGAAAATAATGCACGTGTTACTTTTTCGGCCGTCGTCGGTAACTGTCCGGACCAAGCCCAAGTCGTCGACGGCGCGCACCGTTCCCGCGCGTCTCAACGAGTTGTCAGCAACAGTAAGGGCCCAGCCGGGTCTAAGCTTACTGGGACCAACCCTATCCGAAAGGGAACTCGAGCCCCAGTACGAAGGCTAGAAGGAACGAGGTGGGCTTTTAGTCAGTAAGAGTCTGACACTATGTCCCGCTCCGCCCAAGAGCGGGGGTTGTCATTGGATGAATTTTCCCACCATAAAAAAGGGTTCCGTACACAAAGGGTAAACCGGGGCCCTATTACTAAGACCCCACTGTCCGATTGTCTGTCGGTCATCACTGGACTGGACTGTTTATCATGATTGTAATACCTAGATAGTAAAAATTTTCACATATAATATTGTATATCTATTGCCACTATAAAAAAAAATAATAAAAAACAGATTATAGTGGTGGCAAACGTGTTTTTTTTTCCGTTTTTTGCTCGGTATTAATAATAGTTAGTAGTATCTAATGTTGCATAAATAATGGTACAAAACTGTTCGTGAGCCAGTCCGACTCGCACTTGGCCGATTTTTTTTTTTTAAATGGCAAATCATCTAATAATTTCATTCAGTTTAGGTGGAGCGGAAAAAGTTATTTCATGATTTCGGAAACCTTTAAAAATATAACTAGTTAAAATAAAAGTTTTCTTACATACAAGATATAAGAGACTGCCAAAAACTTAAATTAACTGTAACAGAATATATAAAATAACATTTTTTTTTTATAAGCGCCTACTAATAAAAACTAAACAGCTGGGACACTGAAAAATATAACGATTTCGCAACGCATCTATTTCTATAAGACAACATAAAAAATCACACTAAGACATCGTGAAATAATTCGCTCAATATGAAAATTCATCACATACATGACACACAAGTTCATTGAATAACTAACCATAAAAATAACACAGCAAGGTACAAAATTCAATAACAGCTCAGTTTTACTAAAATTACAAAGCCTTTTGTACCACAAATCTGCGCACGAGTTGTGCGAGCCAGAAATAGATTGTTACGGCTACAAACGTAATCAGATGACAGATAATAAACATTAGTCATGACGGCGTCACAGATAAAAGGATTGCCCCTATTGTGTCTACCCTCGTTTCTGACGACGAATAGGTATTTGACAAAAAGTGAGTCATAACTCATATTTACTTACTGCCTTAGGAGTTGTAGTCAGTTTTTCAATCAAAACTTTTTTTTTTGAGGTGGAAAAATCATGAAACTATCTTCCCCCCTCCCAGGGTAGAGTAAGAGGTAATGTCAGACTTTTACTGACTAAAACCCACCAGTGTTCCATTTGCGTTCTGGGGCCAAGGTACCTCTATCGAAAAATTCCGAAGCTCTTATTTTCGTATTCTTTACAAAAAAATACTTTTAACTATGTTCAAGTCACATCTATTGACAATCACTGTCAAAAACCTACCAAGGTGGAAAATTGACGTTTTTGACATAGGTATTGAAACTGGCGTTTTCATTAAACCCCAAGCGAACGCCGGCATTCGCGCATCTATTGTCTCAATACTGTGTCTCAAATTGACGGTAGCTGAAAGGTTAAGCCGGGTCCGCTGCGCCGTGTTTTCATGTTTGCTAACAAAATAACATTGTTCGCTAACCGAAAAGGGGCGTGGCCAACAGTTTTTGTTTGCCGAGACGAAAGGGTGACATGTTTTGTAAGAAAATTGGCGCAGCGAACCCAACTTTAGAATTCGCGTTCGCTCTCTAAAAATACAGGAAGTTTTCTTTAGTAAACAACAACTGCTTCAAGGATCACCAAGGCCAGCCTTGAGGTCCAATTCAAGGGAATTTTGGGGAAACGTAAAGTATTGAAGGTCTAAGTTTAACTCACCTAGGTGGCGGGGGCGGCGGATCTCGCGACCTCCTTGGCATCAGTCGGGGACTGTTCGGGGTGCTAGCCGAGTGACCAGCCCCGCTGAGGTCCGTGAACCGAGCCAGAGGATCGAAGATCTGCGACAACCGCCGCGACCTCTCCTCGGACATCGTAAACACACAAACACAACACAACACTAAAATATATATATCACTATATCACATTACGACCCCGCACTGTCGTGTGTCACAGTTAAATCGCAAATGACTATTTCGAACGGTTCGAATGATTCAAACTACGGAAGTGGTGCTCGCCGGCCGCTAACAGATGGCGCTGGCGGTGACGCGGGATTTGGCGCGCAATCGCCGCCGCCATGTTCTCCGTCTGATCTTTTTCACAGTTTAATTTGCCTTTGCGCCGCCGCCGCCGTATTTAGAACGCTGGAAAATAAATAATAAGTATCAGTTGACGTGTCATCGTTAGGTGGTTAGACGGGAATTAGGGAAGCCAATGCAATTAGAGATTGGTTCTGGGCGACATTTTGGAGCCGTGTCAAAATAACGTCGGCAGGTTGTCGTTAACTAAACGAGTTGTATTTGAGATCGTTTTCAACACTTAATTTGTTGTGCTTCGGATTACGCGCCTAATTTGATAATGTTGATAGGAAAATAATATTTTTAAATCCGTTAAGACCAGAAGGAAGTTGTTGGTTTGAAGGTTTGGAGAACGCCGAATAGAAATCATACACCACAACACACGAGTAAATATCAAGGATGCCGTAACAAATACACATACGCCATTTTCACAGAAAAACACCGCCACAGCTCAATAAAAATGAAAGATAATAAAAACTGTTTTAATCACAGTTGACCGTTTTTAACGATTCCTATAAAACTATTTCAGACTCCATTAACGGCATCGCGTAAAACTGTACAAATGATACTTTTAATATATCTAGATATTTTATTTATTTTTCTTTTTAATGTATTCTCGTAAATTATAACGTCCTTGCGTTACGTAATTTAAAAAACATAAGATTTCTTTGAATAAGACGAAGCAAGGAAATTCTTTGACATGTTGATTCGGTAAATTGCTTTTATGAGAGAAAGCGCGACTTGGTTATTTAATATTAATATTTAGGTACTGTAAATTTGTTATGCATGATATTTACACACTACTTACAAGAAATGTAACAGTGCTTTACAAGAAATCTGTGTTATTCTTGTGAGCACCTTTTATTACTTTTTGAAGACCATCGTCTAGTTTTTTCCCTACTAGTTCTTTTTTTTTTGGTGAGAAATTATCCAATGAGAGGCGGAGCGGGAAGACATGTCAGACTTACTGACTAAATATATTAAATATTTAAAATAAAAATAATCTTTAATTCGGATTAGTGACATTCATATGGGTTACTAGAGAGCAGCGGTGGCCGAGTGGTAATGGCTCCGACTTATGAGTTGTAGGTCGCGTGTTCGAACCCCGTCAGGCGCATTACTTTGTGTAATTTATTTCATTACCACTGCTCTCAAAACGGTGAAGGAAAACATCGTGAGTAAATCGGCATTTCCTAGAACCAAAAATTCGAAGACATGTGACATCAACTAACCCGCACTGGGCCCGCGTGGCGGATTACGGCCCATTTCCTCTCCTAGAAAGGAGGCCTGAGTCCCAGCAGTGGGAACATTAAAAAGGATGATGATATATGGGTTAGTAAACAATTGAGAAAAGCTTATAACCTAATTTAGTCATCGATGACTTGGGCTTGGTCTGGACGGTTACCGGATGGTCCGTCCGTAAGCTGGAGCCTACGCTTTGCAGAAGGATGCGACCACCTACCACTCCTCCTCGCTTCGGACTGTACCTAGGCCAGGCACGAGAAATCGTTGCCACTGTTCGCCCCCACGATGATTCCTTATTAGCTTGGGGTCTACTTCGAGTCTAACCGGATGCAGCTGATTACATAGAGCGACTGCCTACCAGACCTCCACAACTCAGTTACTGGGCAACACGCTACTCTTCAGAGACCCTACCACAAATTCTTCAATCCAATCCATCCATTCATCCATTTGACGATCTGAACTGAACTCTTGAAAGGATGCATAGGATATATAGTTCCATCCCTTTTTCTCGCTTGCACACTTGACTTTTTTTACACATCACGATAAGGCCCGATTCACGTAATCAAAACCGTAACGATATCGTAGCGATTTAGTTGTTTAGACCATTACCGTATTCACATACATCAATCGAGTTTGAACGACACCGACTTTAAAGTCGTTTGGTCAAAGAGTAGATTTAAAAAAAATATATCTGTATTTCATTATTCTTGTAGAATACTTATTAATGTAACTGGAAATGAGTGTTTGATATATCGTTTAATTTCGAGCCAGTTGAGTTGTCGTTCTCGTAATTAAAGAACACGTGAATATCGATTTTGGATAGGACTTATATAATGTGGCATTTTGCGTCAATATGTCATTTTGCGAATGTGGCATTGTGCGCCTAATCCATTTGAAATAATAGTTGTCCCTGTGTGTAAAGCCCCTTCTTGCAAAACATTACGAACTGCCGCTTACAATTTTACCTGAAAACATTAGATATTTAACAGATATTAGGCACTCAATGACAAGTTAGGTCTCAGAAAGTCTTGAAAAATCTGTCTTAAATAGACGTCAAGGTGTTTCGTTTCTCTGTACCCGTGCTATTCATTCCGGTAGTACGAACAAGCAATGAATAAACAGATGAATAACGCGATAACTCTTTCGTATTCAAGATTAGTTCGTCTTAGCTTCGAGGGACAGTGATTCTCAATGAATAGACGGTTATCGTACGTTGTAACCCGTTTGTTCGCTGTTTCTCTACATAGGCGCACTTGTTTAACATTCATAAGTATTTTACTGGTGCCAATACGCTACGTACATGGCACGCAACGGTTTTAGTGGATGGTAGAGTGGTTTTAGTAGGCAGTCCCATAATATCCAATACACTGAATATTTTTTTGCCAGATACTTTTTAACACGATCATCGTATAACACGATGTAGTGGATACACGCCTGGGGCCTTACTATGAAGTTTTAAAATATCAAACGCCATCCCTTTAAAAGTTCAGTTTAGGTCGTAAAATGGATCGTGTTCAGAGCTCGTGGTAGGGCTTCTTGGCGGATGGTCCTTAAATAGTTGGTTTTCTGTAGGTCTTTTTTTAGAGGGGAAAATATCATCCAAATGACATCCCCCGTCCTTGGGCGGAGCGGGAGATAGTGTCAGATTTTAATGACTAAGAAACCCACCCCGTTCCTTCGTTGCCTTTCATACCGGAGCCGAACCTTCCTTTCAGAAGCAGACCCTTGGCCCCAGTAAGCTTCGACCCTGCTGGGTCCCTACGCTGCTAACGACTCTTTGAGGCGCGCGTGAAGTAATACGCGCCATCGACGTCGATCTAAGTCTTGTCCAAAATTCTATAAAAAAAGGCGTGAAAACAGCTTGTCGAAATTAAAACATTGATAAATTAAATCATTGAACACAAACAGAGCCGTGAGATAATTATGTTGGAATTGATTCGTCTCACTTTTCCGGACGGCGATGTTTAAGCGTTTAATGAATTAAATTGACAATCGTGCAAAAAATAATGCTCATTTACTTTAATGACTGTATCGAATGCCTGCTTAATGGGATTGTTTTAATAAAACTGTAAGCCTTATGCACACGTGAAACAGACACTATAGTCATTTACATTGTCCATTGTCATCCTTAATTTTCAATTCTTTATTATACACACAAAACTTAATATTAATACAGTGATTTGACAATTCATATAATGGGTGTCCGAAAATTAACGCAAGATTTGAATAAAGAGGCTGCTTTTCAACTCGTCTATCATCAATATCGAGCATGTTTTAAATGCTTGTTACTTCATCTCATGCAATTCAATGCGATGTTTTACGAAAAAGCAACGCAAAAAAAAAAGAGGTAACGCCTGAAAACTTTATTAGCATTCGGTAATTCCATGATTTACTCGAATATTTTACAAAACTTGTTTCAGGGAATACGTGTTTTTATTAAACCATAAAAAGTTTTTGACAAAAATTTGTCGTCATTTAGAATCTTGATATTTGCAAGGCTTCTATTGTTATACTTTTTGATTTTTTAACTTGAGTAAATTATGAAGTGTCAAAGTTCATGCAAAATAGCAGATTTTCAGAAGTATTTACTGGATTAGTTTAACAAAAATGTATAAATTGATTTTAATAGAAGCCTAGATAATATCGACAAGACACAAAATTATTTAAATCGTAGTCAAATGTTGGTCAGTCCAAGAAAAGTGAAGCTAAATTGCACGTTCCAAAGCGTAGATCTCTATGGAGTAGAAAGTGCAAGAAACTCCATGGATACTCTTTTGAATCATATTATGTGTTACATACAATGCTTGGTTACATATTTCATGTTACTTCTATTATATGAGCACAAACCTCCTGCTCAGCCTTTTTTTTTCTTTATTTTATAAATTTTCATAAAATCATAGCATGCATACCTATAAAAAATCAGTCAGCGCAGCAGCCAATTACTCTATTTTTGCGTTGCGTGTCGCGGGTTCCAGTTCTTGTCGTTATTGTATTGTTCTTACAAAGGACCATTTTTCGTAAAGAGCAACTGAAGGAACAAGAATGTAACGAAATACTATCCCTCAAAAATCTCAAATTTCACTAAAAAGAGCACGGATAAACTTTAAAACTTCCCATTCATAAAATCTGCTCAAATAAAGTGTATGCCACTCAAACACTGCTTAAAATTTACACTGCATTCACTAAAATATACATATTTTATTCCGAAGTGTAAACGCTTTGGGTAACTCTGGACTTCCCGCAAACTTAACTGCTACTAACTCGTTTGAATGAAAGAGTATATACAGGCTGTGTCGAGTTTTGTAAAGCAATTTAACACTACGTATTTTTATGCTGGCCGTAAATTAAAAAAGTACAATATAAGTTAAAAGAAAAAAACTGTTCCTGGTTAGTTTTACGTATGCACGTACAAATTTTCATATCAGTCGAAAGACGTCCACTGTTGGATATAGGCCTCCCTAAAGTACGCTACAACGACCGGTCCTGTGCGTCTCGTATATATCACATTCCTGCGACTCGCACCAGGTCATCGATCACCAACCTTTCAAAACCTTTCGACCCCATCGACCATATTCTGTTCTGCGAGCAATGTGCCCTACCCACCACATTACTTTGACGATTCTTTAGGCTGGAGGGCGACCTTGGTTTTCCTGCGGATATCTTCAATCCTGATACGATCACGCAAGGAAACTTCGAGTACAGCTCGTTCCATTGCCCTTTGGGTGACTGTAAACTTTATGAAGTTTTGGTAAAAAACTTTTTTTAAATTGAATTTTAAATTCTTTTCAATTTTACTGACTGTGAACTGTGTTTTGTATGTGTGTGTGTTAACTGTGTTACTTCAGTTCGCGAGGGTCACGGTAACTCTTTCGGGCAATCCTGCAGCCCTAGCAGGTCTCAGCCCTACCCACAAGGGCTGAGACCGTATAAAAATGCTACGTGATATTAACATACCGCAATGCATTTACGTCAATGAACCAAAAAACATAGCCATTAAAACAGTTCTTTTCAAACAACCTGTAGATAATACGGGTGTAATCACAAAGGTACAGTCATATAAAACTACCGAACTTGTACTGTATTAAAAAATGTATTATTTATGTACCTTTAGTGAGTTATTGCAGGGGTCCATTTCATCTTATTTTATCCCCCTATTGCTTATGAATGGGCGTTATCGTTCTTGAAATTTTTTAGACGGCAGTTTGAATTTAAATTGAATACTTAAATAAATCTAAAACTAGTTACTTAAATATTAACGGTTTATAAAAGACTAGCTTTAGCCCGCAGAGTCACCCGCGTACTTAAAATGATGTCTTTGTCACTTAGGAATAAAGCTGTATTCTATCGGTGAAAAAAATTTTAGTAATCGGACCAGTACTTTCATTGCCTCCTACAAACAAAAAAAAACAAGTTTTACCTCTTTGTACACTGAACAGAGGAAGTATGATTCCTATGTTCTGTGTCTTTGTAACATTAGTGTAGAAGTGTAGACTAGATTCTGCCCGCGGCTTCGTCCGTGTAAAAGTAAAAAATTACGCAAGAATTACTTTTTTTTTATCCCGGGAATACTTTCGGGGCAAAATAAGTTTCTGCTATTCTCTACACTCTCTATAGGAGCAGTGGTGGCCGAATGGTAATGGCTCCGACTTGCGAGTTGTGGGTCGCGGGTTCGAACCCAGCCAGGCGCATTACTTTGTGTAATTTATTTCATTACCACTGCTCTCAAAACGGTGAAGGAAAACATCGTGAGGAAACCGGCATGTCTTAGAACCAAAAATTCGAAGACATGTGACATTCACCAACCCGCACTGGGCCCGCGTGGTGGATTATGGCCGATTCCCCCTCCTAGAGAGGAGGCCTCAGTCCCAGCAGTGGGAACATCAAAAAGGCTGATGATGATGATGGTGATTCTCTACACACACAAATCCCTTCAGCAGTTTCAGCGTGAAGGAGAAACAAACATACAAACACACTCACAAACTTTCACCTTTATAGTATTAGTGTGGTAATGTCATCGATATATATGTACTACGCACTGGATTAAGCGTGTTGAATATTCACTTCAGTCGACTCAGGTGTAATGTCTGTACACCTTGAACATTACACTATGTTGAACGAAACGCGTAAGTGCCACGAAATTCATGGCGCTTAAGACATTTTGGTTACGAAAAAAGTAGCCTCTAAAAGTTAGTGCTACATGTTTTGATAGTTCTGTTTGACGATATAATGCCAATGTAGCGCTGCAGCGAACTTTTGTTTTAACTTTTCAGTATTTTGACAAATAGTTTCCATGAAAGGGCTTGTCTGTCACTAGAGTATAAGTCGATAGGACATGTGGTATAATTTATTACTCGTCCTGACTGCTCTCAAGGTTGCCGACCGCTCCCGAATATTGCCGATCGCTTTAAATCTTTTTCCAAATTGATTATCTCAATTTAGAAAAAGATAGGCGCGTGGTCAGCCGTCTCCTTACCGTCATGTTTATCAATGGCTGGTCATCATATTTTCCGAGTAGATACCTAAGCAGTTTTTGTAAAGTTTTTTGATTTCTTAACCATTCTTTAGTTAATTTACACTAAAATTATTTTTTGGTTTATAGGATGTAATCTCTGTAAGTACGGGTCTTACTGCAAAAATTTTTTCACCGATAGAATGCTGCTTTATTCCTGAGTGACATAGGCTACTACCTATAAATTATTTACATATGTATATCATTTAAGCTGCGGGCAAAGGCTAGTATAATATATTCTGAAATGAAAACTAAAACCAGGGTAAGAAAAACGATTTCTTCGATAAAAACTCAAGCGAGCTTTTCCACACAATCTCACATCTGCGCCAAAAACCTCAGGATTGCATTTCACAATCTTCACAAGATACGAAGAGATTTATTTCCCACCTGCCCTGCCCACAAGAAACTCGATAATGTTTATAACAAACAGCTGACCTGAAAAATTGCCAAGGAAACTGAAATTACGCGAGCACTGACCAGAAAATTGACGGCGGAACCCAAAAACCCGACCAAGTGCGAATCAGATTCGGATACGAAGAATTCCGTAGGTACTAAAAAATCACTTTTGTTACATAGATCTATTTGATTTAATCAATGTACGTTACAAATATTATAAAGAGGTATTTAATAGTTTGTAGCGGGTAATCTCTGAAAGTACTGAAACGATCCTAAAAATTAATTCACTTATTTGTAGCTGCACTGACTCTGGGTGCTTATCTAGACATCTATATATATAAATAAAATTTGAGTGTCTGTTTGTAATATTGAAATAACTGCTTTTTACTACATCCATATAAATTAAAATACGGTACATACACCAAAATATCATTTTTTTTATTATTTTTGTCTGTCTGTCTGAATGTCCGGGCTAATCTCTGAAATGGCTGGACCGATTTTGACGGGACTTTTTTTATTAGGTAGCTGATGTAATAAGAAGTTAAGCTACTTTTATTTTAGAAAACATAAATTCAAAATCCTGTAGCCCACGCGAACGAAGTCGTGGGCACGGCTAGTGGGCTATAAATTATTTTCATATCATGATTTTTCCGAGTGACCCCGCTAGCAGCAGGTTACAAATATTGCTACAGTGGCAAAAAAAAATACATAGAAAATATGTCAAAATTTCCATTGTCTACTTATTACGATTCATGAGTTGCAGCCTGCTGACAGACAGACGAATAGACAGACACAGTGCAGTGGAGGTTTATAAACAGGGTTCCGTCCATTAGTCTTCGGATACGGAACCCTAAAAACTCTACAGTTAAGTCCTTTGATTAATGTTATCAAGCCGGTTATCTGGGGACACCCCTTAAATTGGGGTCAACCCTTTTTTGGGCCTTCGAGGAAATTTTTATCTCTATAGAGTTATTTTGGGCTAACGATTGTTTTAATTTTAAATGTTTTTGTTTTGGATTTATTTGCGGAAGTTGAAATCTCCATTTAGAAACTTTTCGCTCCCAATTTTCGTGTCGATAATAAATAATTAGATACCGTCCTATTAAGGGACCCTAAAACCATCATCATTATTTCAGCCGAAAGACCTCCTTTGCTGGACATCCGCGTCCATTAGATTTCCACGACTCTCACCAGTAGCCCAATTCACGTTATGAAAACCGTAACGAAATCGTAGCGATTTATTAGACCATTTCCGTATTCACATCCATCAATCGAGTTTGAACGACACCGATTTTAAAGTCGTTTGAAATTCGTCGATTTAAAAAAAAAAATCTGTATTACATTATCCTGGTAGAATACTTATTAATGTAACTGAAAATAAGTCGATAGATCGTGAGTACCGCTTTTGGATAAGACTTCGATCGAACGACTATAAAACTTCAACGATATTTGGCTTACGTAAATGAGGCTACAGATCGTCGGTTCACTTTATGGGAAGCTTTCCAACCCAATGCTTCGTCTTTCGGTACGTGTCCACTACTCCAAAATCTTCGGCCTTATCGAACATCTGCTCTGCGAGAAATGTGTCTAGTCCACTGCCACTTAGGTTTGGCGATTATTCGGTCTATGACGGTAACCTAGATTCTCCTGCTAATATTTTCATTTCTGATCTGATCACGCAAGGAAACTTTGAACAAAGCCTCCTCCTTTAATTTGAAAATAATACGACTCTAATAAAGCAATCCCCACTGAGCCCGTGTGGTGGATTACGGCCCATTCCCTCTCTTAGAGAGGAGGCCTGAGTCCCAGCAGTGGGAACATTGTAGAGCTGATTATTATATGTTCAACTTTAGTCCATTTCTTTATACTTGAGCTATATTTTTTCACCGATAGAAAGTTGCTTTATTCCTGAGTGACATATGCTATATTCCATGTACCTACATGAGCGATGCTGCGGGCAAAAGCTAATCGGTAATAAAACAGTTATGTTTCGTATCGAAATACTCCAGATTTTTAGTCAATTAGTCCGATGTAAGGACCAAACCTTATCTTTTTGCTCCAAGTCTTAGCTACAAGCAGCAAGAAACATATCGAAGCTCGGCAGTGACTGCAGCAAGTGTTTCTGCTTGAAACTAACACCGGTTCAGGATGTTCAGATTAATTTATTAGCCTGAATCTAGGGCTGCTTCTACTCAATATTATAAAGCGAAAGTTTGTATGTGTGTTTGTTACTCCTTCACACTCTAAAAGCTGTTTTTTTTTTATTGTTGATAAGTTCGCGCTTGACCTCTCTCTCACCTGATGGAAAGCGACGATGCGGTCGACGATGGACGCGCTAACCTAAAAGAAACCTATTCATTCTTGACTTAAAGATGTAGCCATCAGAAACCTAATACAGAAACCTAGATAAAGTCCCTAGCCTAATTCTGAGTGACGCGTAAAACAGCTCAATCCTAAAACCTAATTAGTTTACAGTTTTGAGAGCTGTCAGTCAATTCCCGGGTTGTCAAACTTTTCAGACAGAAACTCTTCAGACTCATGGCCTAGATAACAAAGCTCTCGCCAGAGTTATTACTTTAGTTACAAAACAGAATAAACAGGTATTGAAATGGTTTATTACAGTGAGAAAGAACTTTCATAACATTAAAGAAACAAATAAAACATACTTTAGTAAAACCCTCATTTTGTTGGAAATCATCAAATAACTCCGGTTCAGGGTGGAGCGACATGAGTTTTTTCGGTGGGTAAAATCATCCAGAATACATCCCCCGCCCTTGGGCGAAGCGGGAGATAGTGTCAGACTCTTACTGACTAAAAAACCACCCCATTCCTTCGTTGCCTTTCATACCGGGGCCGAGCCTACCTTTCGGAACTAGACCCTTGGCCCCAGTAGGCTTCGACCGAGTTGAGCTCCTACGTTTGCTGACAACTCCTTGAGGCGCGCGAGAACAGTGCGCGCCGTCGACGATTTGGGCTCGGTCCGAACAGTTACCGGACCGTCGTCGGACAGCGAGCTACCCATTGGAGTGTCATGGAGTGTAGATTTTTGTCCCGGGACCCCGACACCGTAGGCGTGAGCTTGCAGACAACGAGCAATGGGTAACTCCGGCCATTCTGTAGCCATCTGGGCGCGTAGAGTTCCACGCGAACCTCAAAGAGGTATCAGCAAAAACGTAGGGACCGCATCCCCCAGTAAGCAGAGACATGGCCATGCGTTGACTTCTGAAATGTCAACCTGTAATCCTGGAACGCAGCGGGCAAAGAAGGAACACAGACGGTTTTAGATAGACAAAGTCGATCACACTCCGCCATAGAGCGGGTGAAGTCATTGGATGATTTACCATCCAAAAAAAAAGAAGGATTATTTTAATATACTCTAAAATCCGCCAAGCAAACTCATTTCAGATAATAAACTCGTTCACATTAATTCTCCTGCAAACCCTATTCGGTCTAGCTAGAGCTGAGACGTTCGATGTACTTTGGCAACAAATGCCAATGGCAACCGGCGGGCATAGCTTATGGCAGCATGGCAGATTACGAGGGATTTGTCGTGTAGCCTGCCACACCGTATTTGACTTCGAACCATGCATTGTGCATATTTGTTATAATTAATTTCAAGTCACGGGGACGTGGATACTGGCTGGTAATAAAGCTCTTTGAGCTCAAAGTGAAATAAACAGTTTTAGTGGTCCTTTTTGCTTTGGGAGTTCTGAATTTAAATTCTGATAAATATTAAATTGCAATTTTGTATGGAGCTAGAGAATTGTATGTGTGTGCTTGAATGTTCGCAGTGAGTGCGTGTTTAATGTTATAGTAGGAATACTAGAAACATTGTTTAATGATTAGTTTAACGTGAGTCGATAGATGGCGTTGTATTGTTTTCTATATCGCGGTGTTAAGATTTTCCGTCAATACTATGTATAACCTCTGGGTCGCGAAGACACGCTCCCACTGTACACAAACAGAGACACCACACCTAAATAGGCCACCCCGCGAAGCACCCGTTGCCCAATGAAACTGCGAGCAGGGGGCGAAGCCCCGATCTCGCCTGCCGCGTCCCCATAGGGGGTCGTAACGATTGCTCCACGGCTTCGCAAAATTCTCTTTCTGCGAATATACAAGTTGTAAAAGACCAGGTCTCCGCTAACTTTGGTGCCCGCAATACACGCTAGGGTATACTTGACAAGTTTGCCTGTACTGATGAGTTGTATGTTGCACAACTGTGCAGGTTTCCATACAAGCTTACTAGACAGGTATAACTGTGCAGGCAAAACCTGTCAGGTATACTCTAGCGTGTATGGCTACCTTAAGGGCTTGGTCGGTTAATAAAACTGAACAACCTTCCCCAATTTTTTTGTTTCTGGAAACCATTACTTACATTTACACACAAAACAGTACATTTACGAACAAACTTACTACCAGTGCCGTCCAGATGAGTAACGATGTTAGTTGTAAGTTGTGACTTATCTCAGTGAATGTAGATGTACCTACTGAGGTGTCTGAAGACAATGCTTATGGAAAGTCTTTTCACGCAGTACATTCATAAACAAAATACTTTAAAGTACATTCGAGTCCAGTGGACTAAATATTGCACCTCCGCTCAAATACTGTCACAACTCACAACTCAAAAAATGATAATGTAATGTAAATGTATGTACTAATGAGCATAAGTTGATAAAAATGCTATGCAATAGCTTTACCGCAGCAGTCCCCGAGTGCCACACGTCTTTTTTTTATTTATTTATATGTTGTGTCACATCAATAAATCAGAATTTATAGACCTTTCTTCTCAATAACTTGATTTTTGAGTTGTGACACTATTTTAGCGGAGGTGCGAAGAACGGTCAAGACATTACACGAATTTACGTTATTTCTCACAAGACGTAACAAATTTTCAGTACAATCGCAAACAAAACTATATAAAATAGTACAGTCGCGTGCTACGGTACTATATCTAGCTAAATGACTAATGTTTTGACGATACTATGACGTCAGACCTAGGGAGAACACACATTACACTAGTCCTTTCTCGTATCTCCGAAAACGTTAACATCTTAGCAGTACAGCCGCGAACAGAGCTACATAAAATAGTACAGTCGCGTGCTACAGTACTATGTCTAGCTAAATGACTAATGATTTGACTGATATTATGACGTCAGACCTAAAGAGACAATGCATTACACTAGTCCTGTCTCGTATCTCCGAAAACGTTAACATCTTGGCAGTACTGTCGCGAACAGAGCTACATAAAATAGTACAGTCGCGTGCTACGGTACTAATGAGTGATGGGCGGGCGACGTCTCATTAGTGGCACACTTTATGGCTCTTTGTTGAGGAAAACCGTGGAGGAATGTTTAGTGAAGCTGTAGTACTTGTTAGAATGACTTTTGTTATATAGCAAAGATGGCTGTATAATGATTACAGAAGATAGGTATAGTTTTATTGATGAAAATTATAAAAACTTGCAACTTTTACGCATGGGTGTGTGGTTAAATGGTTGGTTGCTGCGTTGCGTGTCACAGATTCGATTTACACATAGAACCAGCACTTATTTATATGGTCTACAGAAAGTTGTTCCAGTGTCTAATCTATATTTTTTTTATTTTAATAAGTACAGTTACAGACTAAGACAATCAGCACAGTAAAGACAACGTGCCTACAGTACATAATTCTGAATTCCAATTAATTACTGTATATAGCATTCAATGTTTAATAAAATGCTTAATTATGAAATGACAAGTTTCATGTTTGTGAATACAACTATGATACAGAAGTGGAGCAACATTTTTCCCTAAAAAATAAAATATAAATAATTGTGTAATGTTTGTTTTTTAAAAAGCAAATATGTAGCCTTCATTATTGACATTAACATTTATACCAAAAGCCAGAATAAACTTTGAATGTTTACAGAAATATAATTTTGAGCTATTCATATAACAGTAAAAGTATTCATAATGAGGCTTCCTAGACGCAAATCCGACTAAAATGCTAATACATATAATTTTAGTCATCAGTTCTAACAGACTCTTTTGTTTAAAATGGCAGACGGACAGACAGAAAAGAAAAGAAAACCTGGATCTGACGTAATAGCTGCTAATAACACAAAATTGTCACGACTTACCATAGACACGTTAAAAGTAGAAGTGACAACTTTGTACGAACCCGTAACCATTGTGGCGGAGCAGCATCTCAGCTACATTACGGTTCAAATGCAATCTATACAATCTGAAAGATTTCGAACTAATTCTAAAACTAACATTCATAATCTTTTGCGTTATTATTAACCGACAATGGGCTGCAAGATTTTTAAAGACAGTGGAATTTACTCAGTAAAAGTCTCACATTCTCACTCGTTCCACACAAGCCGGGAAAAGATAAGTGATGGTTTCCCACTTCCAAACAAACAGGATGGTTTCTTGATCCCTACATTTGTACATACGCGAAAAAGACAAACCCATAATAGCAGCTAATAACACAGCAACCATGGAAGCTTTAAAAGTAGGAATGACACACGTCTAGTCAATGGCGGTATAACCATTGTGACGCTAACAGTCCGTCTGAATGATGGCCTTGGATAATCTTAGATCCAAACAGATCATATCCACAGATACACTAGCACTAACTTTAATGAAAAAAAAGCTCTAAAATAAACTTACTAAATAATTAGAAATGAATTGCTAAACGAGTTGCTAACCGGAAAACCCGAGAGTGACTGGACCAAGTTAGATCCACACAAATCATAGCAACAGATATACTAACAATACCATTAACTTTTATAGAAATACCACTGTAAAATAAAAGAGTCAACCACCTGATATTCAAAAGACTTTATACAAGACGAAAATTCACGAAAATCTGCACTTGAAACGACGACAGAAAAGCATTTCATTGCAGCTAATAACAAAGCTAACTTAAAAGCTTTAAAAGTAGAATTTACACACAAAACGTCTACATCACTATAGTGACGCCAGCAGTTCTTTTCGGCACTAACATTGCTCATTCAACATCCTAATGATGTCCTTAGATAACCTTAGAGCCACTAGTCATATTATTTACTTTTATAGAAAGACTGCACTAAAATAAAAAAGAGAACTACTTAATATTCGAATTGACTTTACTAAAAGATGAAAATACGCAAAAATCTGCGCTTAAAACGACAGTTCCATGAGTCACACATTCCTAGATACACGAAAAAGACAAAACCGTAATTGCAGCTAATAACACAGCTACCATAGAAGCTTAAAAAGTAGAAGTGACACACAACACGTCTGCAACACCATTGTGACGCTAACAGTTTTTGTCGACGGTAACAGTGCTCATTAGTCCGTCTGAATGTTCGCCCGTCATTACTGTCTTTGTGTCCATAATGGCGGACATGGGCGCTTTTTATGCACAAACTGCTACAGATGAATTGTTCAGGTAGCAATGGGGAATTTGTTACGTTTTGTTCGAGGAAATTCACGGCTATTTTTAGGAAATGTGTTTCTTTTTTCGTCGGTAGATTGTGTTTAAGTGATGTGATTTGGTGTTGAATGGAGAGATGGGTATTTGTTTTCGGGTTTTTTGTTGTAAAACTGTTATCTCTTTTTCGTCTTCTCAGTCGTTCGCACTCTTGACGGAGTGATCTTAGTCATGGATTGTCTGGTTGGTTGCGGCTTTTGCAAGACGTCTCCATCTCTCTCTCTCTCGAATGCACATGAGGATGACTTTGAAGATGATTCGATGAGGTCTGTTTATCTCGTAAGTGAAAAGGTTGGCCCTCCACTCTTTCCTGTAACACTATTTAAACGTTCAAAGAGCTTTCACTGCTGTTTTCCAAACATTTTGAAGATTCGCAGTTGCACAATCGATGAAAATCTTTATTTGATGCGAAGCTCTTTCAGAATCCCCTCTTAACTTTGCTTATAAATGTTTTGAACGATACGACAAATACTATTTAACCTCTTTTTGTTTGTTGTTATTCCTAAGATGGGCCATATCAGAATCTCGCTTTTATAGGTGCCAACATAAGTAATCAAATTCCACTTTAGCAATCAGAAGGATCGATTGAACACTCCGTTTCTGGCTTTGGGCCAAAAAGTGCAAATCAGGACGCCTATCGATTCATAAGAACTGATAGATATCATTTCTACCCAACTTATTATAACAGCAATCATTTTGCCATATTAATGTCACTAGTGGCCACTAAAGTTTTTAAGTAATTTTGTATAAGGAAATTCAAAGGCAGGTAGATATTTATATGTACAATGCACGGCTTTCGCAATAAAAAATCATTTAACTCTTTGTTAACTTTGTTGATTTGATTTCTACTCAAATGTACCTACGGCGTACCCCGGTCACCAAGATTTGCAGGCGTTTGATATAATCAATAAAGATAACTTCTTACGTACCAAAGTAAAGTGTCATGGGATGACATATATGACGATCCACCTCTCCTATACTGCGCTAACGACGCAATGTATCAACGCGCTAGTGAGGACCAAACTAATACAGAAAATACAAAACCCAAAGAAATTAATAAATTATTGATTTCGAAAAAGTATATAATAACATGCCTTCAATATAATATTTAAAATTAAAAGTCGATGCGAAGCTACGACAGCTCAAAGTGACCCGTTTTATAAAACACCAATTTGATATGTGAGGACCCTATAGATTGCCCAACTTCGGCAAAGCCCTAAACGAGGGTAACTTTTCTTGCTATGCCACACATGGCCAAATCACTTCTTAATACCCTCCAATACTTCTTGAAGAAATCGACCATCTATTTATAGGGTCAATCACGTTATCGTGAACATACTTAAAGGTAAATGAGCCTCAGGGGTGGTAGCAGAGATACGGCCGAATAAATAGGCTAACCGTATCGCGAGATATTTAGACACCCCTTAAAATTAGGGTAATCGATCCTTCGTGGGTAAAGGCGCTTTTCCACCGGAGGTCTAAGAATTAGCAAGGGGTTGCTTGGATCTGTGAAGATGTGTAATTGTTTGAACTAGCAAAGCTGTGAGCAGTAAATTGAGCAGTGTGAGGTTGCGTAGCAAGCTGAGGTTTAGGGTTCCGAACTCCAGTCGATAAAACATGGCTCGCTTCTAGAATCGATTTGTGCCCGTTTGTCAAGATTCTTTTTTACAGGAATGCTTGGAGATATTAAACTGAAATTGATGTCAAATAATTCAGGTCTGCTACCTCTTGGAAGGGAAAAACTTTTAAAGTCACTACGATCTAAAGATAAGGCCGTTTATGCTCCATTTTTTGATATTCGCAAGGAAAACAAAACCTATAGGGTACTTCTTGGAGACTTAGAATCTTGGAATCCAGAAGCAAGCACCAAAACAATAAGCAAGGTCTTCTAGCACGTGTTATGGAAGAGGTCTGAAAACTATACATTTTTATTTACATCACAAATTCGTCGGGACTCTCGAGAATCGAAATACTTATACACAAGTAATAATAATAAATTCTTTATTTGGAACAAGAAACACATACAGAAAAAATCAAATTGAAACGATGATAACCGCAGTGGTAAAAAACTGTGTCGCGGTTATCAACAATCATCTCCAGGTAAGGAAATACATTGCTCCAGATACATAATAAGCAAAATTATCATTAGTTAATAAATCAACTCCAGAAGAAAACTCAATCTATGGTAAGTAAAGTTAAATGTATTTGTGTGAATAGAACAGTGATTGTACTAGTATGTATGTGTGCTTGTGTAATTTGTGTAAAGTTATATGTGTGTGCATGTGTAAGTTTGTACGGACTCTTGATGGTGATGACCAGGTTTTTAAAATTTATTTAAAATACTAGCTCCGTTAAGCCTTTACCGCAAAGCTGCGCTAAGCTATGCTAGGAAAATGAAACGCTTCCATTAGTTGACCTGTACTTCACGCATCGCTTAGTTACCTCGCACATTACTGGTGGAAAGGCACCCTAAATGAGAACAATATTAAGGGGGCGCTGATAGCTTTATCGTGCGTTTTTAAGCCGATCCAAGTGGTTCTAATGGTGCACCACGTTGCCGTAAGTACGGAACCGAGAATTTTTTTATGAAATTAAATGAGGTCAGATATGGTTTGGGGAAGAAATAATAGTCTATTATTATAGAGCTTTATCGTTTGAATATGTTAACTTTTCCATGGCCATTCTGAATTTTCAGTGATTTTGCTAATTATATAGTTTATGCTTAAATAATAATATCACTAACACCTTTCGTCTTTATTCAAAATTACTGATTTATATTTTTCTGATATAGCGCAAAGAATCGCCAAACTTGAGTAGTGGACACGGCACATTACTTCCAGTCCTGATGGTAAATAGTGTCGAAAGGATTTGAAATTGCATCTATATACTGAAAGACGCAACGTTAGAAAACCTTCTTAAAATCAAGGTGGACCGATAACCTCATGAAGGTTAAGGGGTTCCGATGGATGCGACACGCACAAGACCGGTTATTACGGCGACACTTGGGGGAAGCCTATGTTCAGCAGTGGATGTCATTCACCTGAAATGATGCTGATGTCATCGGCGCACGCTGAAAACCAGCGCTGTTGACTAGTCGCATTATGCTTGTGGTCACGACATAATGCTGAGCTTTCGGCCATTTTGCGCCGACGTGCGCATATTTTCCCTACTAGTACCAAGATTGCGTCAGTTCCGGCAAGTAAAATGTTTCTGTTTGTTTCTTTTTCATCTCAAAAGTCATCTCTTTCAGCTATATTATGTTTCACATAGTCCCATTCACACATCCCATCTCTAATGAAAGAAACAAAACACAAACGCCTCTAAGCAGCACATTTGCTTTAAAACACAATAAAAACAATCACTGAGGCAAGAGAAAAACACCAAATCGTTTAGAAAAAAAAGGGGGAAATGAGAATACGGAAACAAGATTGACGAGTTCCCGACGTCTGTAGCTGACGTAGGCAATTTAAACGATTCCCTATCGGGAAACGGCTATCATTCAAACAATAAACACGGTAAATCCAGGGTTTTTGTATTCATTGAACGATATGGGGTTCAAACAAAAAGATTTAAAGGAAATTCTGAACATATTTTTACCTCTGAAAACCCTCCTTCTGTTTGTAACACAAGCTTATTGATGATATCATAACAAATTTTTTTTCTATAGTAATTCTAGCGTAGTAATTAAAGCACAGAGTCTGATTTTCAACGTTCGATTCAGTTCTGAAAATTCAAAAAGGTGAAACTAAATATACAGTGAATGACATAAGTCAACCGACTTGGGAATTTTGTATATTTAATCATTTAAAAAATACTTATATTCGGTACTTTATATAAGGTTCTTCTGTTAGTAAACATTGATCTCTATCTCCTAATCAAACTTGATTATTGAACCCGTGTTGACTACATCAGATTTGATTAAATCCTAATAATTACCAAAGTCGTTTAACTTATTAGACAGACTCTACCTTCGCTTGCATGATAGCAAAAATTATCCCAAGGAAAATACTCCTGAGATAAAAGATACGAGTACCTATTTCATGTGTGCTAATTCAGGACATGATCTACTCGCATCTAAATCCCTTCAGTAATTTTGAGCGTGAAGGAGTAACAAACACAAACATACACACCCACCAACCTTCGCTTTTATAATATTACTAGCTTTTACTCGCGGCTTCACCCGCGTACATAAAAGACCTTCCCTCTCTCTCCCCCTTTTCTCACGTTTTTTATTTAAAAAATTTGCCTATGTCCGTCTCCAGGGTCACAACTATCTCTGTACCAAAATTCATCAAAATCGGTTTTGCCATTTAGGCGTGAAGACGTAACAAACAAACACACAAACTCAGTTTCGCTTTTATAATATTAGTAAGGGTTGTGACAGTGCGAATTTTTTTGACCTAGTGAATCCGATGGATGCAAGACACAAAAAACCGTTACTTGTAGCCGCACTAGGGTGAGGCCTATGTCCAACGGTCAGACATCTTCCAGCTGAAATGATGATGATGATAAGGTTAATTTTCTACTATCACGTGAGGGAAGCCACAGGCGGGAGCTGGCACTCTATAAAATTCAAGAAAACCTTTAGGAACGGCATACCTGTCTGTAGCAATGTCGGAATGTATAAAATGTTACAAATCTGACGGTGGCCTGAGGCAAATAACAGGGGTCAAACAAGAATCTTTCCATTGTATGTTTGACCCTTAATTAAATATTTGTAAGGGTCAGAATGTTCGGTGAATTAAACATACGTAAATGTGTGGATTTTGTGCCGCAAGATAGGGGACGTGTGGTGGGGTAGCGGTAGGTGTAGCTTTCCTTAGTAAATGATATTGTTTATTTTGTATAAATATACACTTACAGACATATCTGTCCATAAATATTAAAAAATATCCCATTTTTTAGTAAAACTCTTATCAATTAGTTATAATCTATATCTATACTAATATTGTAAAGAAGAGGTAAAATTTGTAAGTTTGTATGTAGGGGGTAATCTCTAGAAGTAGGTACTGGTCCGATTGCGAAAATTTTTTCACCTTTATAAAACTGTCTTATTCCTGAGTGACATAGGCTATATTTTATGTATGCGATAGAAGCCGCGGGAAAAAGCTAGTATATAATAAATCTGTAGAAGCTTTTAGTTGTGCGCACATCACGAAAATTGTACGAAATCGATCTGGATAAATTTTATACATTAAAGTTGTTAGTAACTTGAAATTTTACTTGGGCTTTCTTTCATCGCAATCTTTTGACTACATCGAAATATATACTACATTCATTGATTGTTAGGCGGTACTAGTATTTAGACACTAACGGACCCGGAAAACTGGCCGGCAAATATGTTTTTTTATTATTCTGTCAAAAATTTAGTTTTCCGACGACTGCTAGCGAAGGAGAAAGCTGCACGCTTGAAGGAACGGACAACCTCACGCCCCAGCCACTGATCGATCCCGACCCCGACTACCAGCCACGGTAGAAGCGGGCTCGCGGACGTCTAGCAATAGGTAGGTTACCAACCGGCAGCATGGTAATCGACCGCACCGAGTCGTGGACAGCGCGTAATGTTCCACGTGTGCCTCATAGAGATGTCAGCAAAAACGTAAGAGTTCAGCAGGGTCGAAGCCTACTGGGACCATGGGTTAGCTTCCGATAGGGAAACTCGGGGGTCCTGGTACGCAAAGCAAAAGTAATAAAGTAATTTTGACATGAATTTTATTGTATTTTTATTTTATGACATGAATTATAAATTTTATTTTATTGTATTTTAATTATTATTTTTTTGACTTTAATATTATGAATTTTAGTGTATTTTAATCTTAATGAATTTAATTTCAATTTTATTGTTTTGTAATTTTAATGTATTATTATTGTCTTATTATTGGACGCGTACCGCAAGGACTGGTTTGAGACGGCGCAGGAGAAGAAAGTTTGGAAAGACTTGGGGGAGGCCTTTGCCCAGCAGCGGGACAGCAACGGCTAGAAAAAAAAAAATTGTCTTAAAAGTATGTTAAAGTGTGTAAAACATATATGGGCCTAGATGCCTGAAATGAATTAATTGAATTGAAAAACAAAGAAGTGGGTTCAAAGTCAGTGAAAGTCTGACACGCCTCTCCAAGGTAGTCATTGAATAATTTAGTCTAATTTAGCGTTTCTCATCAGAATCTTAGCCTAGACACCGAGACAGTGTAGCGATGGCCGATCGATTTGGCTCAGTGCCCGAGATCCAACACTTGAGCACTTCCTTACCGCAATCTTATCCCGTCTACTATGACATAATGAATATTAAGTTTTCGACTATATTTTATGTAATTCAATATTAGTCTAGGATAGATTAGCTATAGGGGATTAGGGTCAATTTTATGATATAACTAGCTTTTGCCCGCGACTTCGTTCGCGTGGAATAGTGACTTCCGGCAGATAGTACTGAATTGATGCCGACTCTTGAACAATAGATGGCGCTGTATGTCCGGAATAAATTTTATTTTTTATTTTATTGTTTGTAGGTAATAAAAACTATCCTATGTCCTTTCTCAAGTTCCAAACTATGTCTGTACCAAATTTCACACAAATCGGTCCAGTAGTTTAGGCGTGAAGCAAAGACAGACAGACAGACAGACAGAGTTACTTTCGCATTTATAATATTAGTTTGGATTTGGAAGTTTGGATATAATATCATGAAATTACAAAATATTGGTTATTGCCAGCGGTTTCGACCGCGTGAAAATAGAAAATTATCCTAAGGAAACGTACCCACAGAATAAAAAATCCTATCCTATGTGCTATTCCAGGACAGGGTCTACCCGTGAGCCAAATTTCATCAAATTCCGTTCAGCCGTTCAAGCGTGAAGAAGTCACAAACACATATACTCACTCACAAACTCTCACCTTTATAATAAGTGTTAGTGTAATTATTAAAAAATATCATCCAAGTAAAATACAGCTCATCACAGGCGGTTTTTGGGGCAAATATCAGATAGCCTAGTAATCATAACGCAATTGAAACACACATCACTCAGGTATAAAGCAGCTTTCTATCGGTGAAAAAATATTAGCGATTGCTATTATTTTTTAGGTAAAGTTTTTTTTTTTGTTTTGTATATAATCTCTGGAAGTAATGGTCTGATTGCTAAAATTTTTTCAACGATAGAAAGCTGCTTTATTTCTAAAGTAACATAGGCTATATTTTGAGTACGCGGGCGAAGCCGCGGGCAAAAGCTAGTCTAGTACGAGTATATCTCCTTTTACGTAAACAAGATATTCTTGTTACACCTTTGTTCGTAATTCGTATACTTATGTACATAAACTAGGTCGAGTTGCATTCCAATGCATTATTACAGCCAATTAATACGTCAAACCGACCTTAACCCACTTTCGAATTATGTATCGTATCGTCTATAAAATCATTTGATATTTTGCTTCAGTATTACATTATTTTTGGTATATGCAAAACCTAAATATGGTTTGTTCAGAATCAATAACTGAATGGATTCCAATAATTTTTACACTATATTTCCCAAAAATAATTCAAAAAGATCACAAGTTGGACACCACCGACACTAAGTACACAACAGGTCATAGCGGGCATTAGGGCCCAGCGCACAGCTGGGTGCGGAAGCAAAACAACCCCTCAGTCGCCTGGGTGGCTCAGTGACCATATTTTTATGTCGCCAACCAGGTACCATGGCTTTTAACTTTGTGATTTTTCACAATACAGTTTTGAAATTTTGTAATTCTTTAATTCTTTAATTCTTTATTGTACACAAAAAAATTACAAACAAAAATATAAAACAGGACATTAGATGTAAGTACATAGGCGAGCTTAACCCATAACTGGGTTTTCTTACAGCAAACCATGTGATTTAAAATAAAATTTTGCATTTGAGGAACCATGAAATGTACAACAAAAGAAAAAAAAAAAACATATAACTGAATTTAAATTAAGACCAAAAATATACTAAACAGATATAATATATACAGCACACTATACATAAACATAATATATACAACAAACAAATACTTATATACATACATATTTTTAGGTCATGTTGACAGGAAATGTTCCTTAATTTTTCTCCTGAAAACTTCCAACGAAGAAAGATTCTTTACATAAAAATATAATACTTCTAGGCAAGCGTGCTCTATCGTCGACCACATCGTCGCTTACTATTAGGTGCGATAATGGTCAAGCGTGAGCTTAAAAAAACTTAAATTTACTAGTTACTAGCTTCAGCCAGCGCCCGTGTTAAAATTGATATATTATGTTCTTTGCTACTTATATCAATTGTGATTGAGTAGCATTCTACTTTCTCTCTTTCTCTTTTTTTATTAATCATCAGTGTCTACATGTTGTAACTACATTGTGTATATACGGGTGCGTATGCCAAATAAAATAGTATTCTGTCTGTTGGAAATCTTTACTGGCGAAAGAATTTTTAAAACCGCCACCGTAATTTTTGTGAATATTCCTTACGTACAACCAAATTTTTCCTCTTTATATTGTAATCTTATATATAAAATTCTCGTGTCACAATGTTCGTTCCTGTACTCCTCCGAAACGGCTTGACCGATTTTCATGAAATTTTGTGCGCATATTGAGTAGGCCTGAGAATCAGTCAACATCTATTTTTCATACCCTTTAGTGATGAGGGTTGTCCACCCTTAACATTTTTCTCTTAAAAAATATTTATATGGCAAAAAAAACGTTTGCCGGGTCAGCTAGTAAGTATATATTAATTGAAGGCAGTTTACTTTCGATGGTGTTTTAAAATGCATTTTTTTTTTTTCATGTATATTCCCCAATCACCAATTCCAAAAATAAGTCCAAGTAAACCGTAAAAACTCTCCACAACGTACATTTTTACTAAAAAAAAAAAACATTAAACCCGAAATAAGTCGCAAATTACCAGCACATTCTTCAACTCGCTACACTACACCAGTACACCGACCGACTTCAAAACCCAAAAGGCAGATTTTAATTACGGGAACAGCCTCCGGCTTTTGAAGTCCCATTGTGCCTTTGTACCGTGTGCGACTGTTTGTGAGACCCTATCTCCAGTGTTTGTGGCGGAACAACCGGATTGCGTTTGCAGACAACCGAATTTTGTATTAACTCCGTTTTGGGATGTGGTTTTAAAGTCATATGTGGGTTGGTCGAAAATCGAGAGCTTTCTGTTAAAGCGTGTGTATTTTTTAGAACAAACTGCTTAATAGAAAGAAAGACAGAACAAGTTTTTAATGAAAATCATTTTTTCATAGCAAGCTTTTTTATCTCGGTCTCCTCCTCCTTCTTCTTCTTCTTCCTGCCCTTGTCCCATCTTATTTGGGGTCGGCGCAACACGTTTTTTTCTTCCATTCTGTACTGTCACTCGTCACGCTATCACTAACTCCCTTTCCTTTCATCTCACACAATCCATCCATCTTTTCTTTGGCCTCCCTCTCCCTCTCCATCCATCCACATGTAAATTCATAACTCTTTTAGCAACATGCTTTTCATCTCTCCTCTTTACATGACCATACCAAGACAAACGATTTCCTTTCAACCTTTCAGTCACTGGCGCCACTTTCAAACTTCCCCTAATATACTCATTTCTCACTTTATCCATTCTCGCATATCTCGGTATACCTATATAATTAATACTCGTCAAGACGAATCATACGAACCCAAACTCGATGGGGTTGTGTCGTTTAACTACCAAGTTCCTATAGCCACCTTCCGATTCCATCATCAGATCAGCTTCTTGTCACAATAATTTTGTATTGTGATCTGATTTATACATGCATACAAAATTTCAGCTCAGTCGGTAACCGGGAAGTGGGTCAAATTTAATTTACAAGATTTGATGGCAAACAAACATCGGGACAGGTGAAACTAAATAAAAACTTGTAAAAAGACCAATTTATTTCCTAATTGTTACACCGTATTAACTTTAAGCTCTTGCTGTCATTTTGGTGCTAAAGAGTATAATAGTTATAGTCTTTTTATCTATTAATTAACTAAAACCAAAATGAAATTACAAAGTATAAAAGTAAATACTTTTAACGTCAAAAAGGCTATTACACGGTGCGATAAAAAAAAAAAAACGTTCCGATCAAAATCTGACGCAAATATTTGTGCTATTTAATCTCGTGATGAACAAATATAAATTGAAAGAATCTAATTTTGAATCACAGCTTGGATAACTTTTTTATGTCTTGACATGAATTTTCAATACAATTATATTATGTAGATAATTTTTTCTATCACATAATTACTTAAAAAAAAAAAACTGCTTAAATTGTTGCTGAATAACTTACTGACCAAATACGATTTCTGATAACAATCATCATCATTTCAGCCGATATACGTCCACTGTTGGACGTAGGCCTCCCCTAAGGGTCGCCACAACGAACGTTCGTGTGCGTCTCGCATCCATCTGTTTCCCGCAACCTTCACCAGGTTATCGATCCACCTTGTAGGAAGCCTTGCAACGCTGCGTCTTCCGGAACCTTTCAGCCCCAACGGCTATCTGTTCTGCGAGCAATGTGCCCTGCCCATTGCCACTTAAGTTTGGCAATTCTCCGTGCTATGTCGGCAACCTTAATTTTGCCAAAACGCAAAAAAATAATATCACAAATGCCAAACGCACACTTATCATTCCAGAACTAGATTATAATACATAGTTATTATTGTTTTGTCGCACGCACAAATAATAGGACTTTTTTTCGTCAGAACAATGGGGACTAAATGACAGGGCAACAATTATTTGTCACAAGCTTTTATTCGAAAAATTGGAACTATTCGTAAAACTTCCATGATGAATACCCACAGGAAACCAGACGCGCGTTTATAATTAATGTGTGGTTATTTTTATTTATTTAAACTTCATGCACAGTAGTGGTACATAGGAAAGCCTAGTCACAAGGCATTCTCTACCAGTCAACCTTTAGATTAAAAAACCAGCCAAGTGCGAGTCGGACTCGCCCATGGAGGGTTCCGTAGCAGCAAGTAATATTATATAAAAGTTCTTGCAGTTCATTGTAACTTTGATCGATGTTATTATATAAAATTATTTATTTTTAGATTTATGACGTATCAAAAAGTAACTATTTACTAGATCTCGTTCAAACCAATTTTCGTTGGTAGTTTACATGGTGATGTACATCATATATTTTTTTTAGTTTTATCATTCTCTTATTTTAGAAGTTACAGGGGGGGGGACACACATTTTACCACTTTGGAAGTGTCTCTCGCGTAAACTATTCAATTCAGGAAAAAAATATTTTAGAAACCTCAATACCATTTTTAAGACCTATCCATAGATACCCCACTCGTATAGGTTTGATGAAAAAAAAATTTTTGAGTTTCAGTTCTAAGTATGGGGACCCCCAAATTTATTGCTTTTTTTCTATTTTTATGTGAAAATCTTAAAGCGGTTCACAGAATACATCTACTTACTAAGTTTCAACAGTATAGCTCTTAAAGTTTCGGAAAAAAGTGGCTGTGACATACGGACGGACAGACAGACATGACGAATCTATAGGGGTTCCGTTTTTTGCCATTTGGCTACGGAACCCTAAAAAGACAACACTGTGGTAGGTGTGTATAAAAGTTAAAAAACAAATATTTGAAATATAATGTAGTATATGCTAATATAATAAACTAAAAAATACAATGATAAATATGAAAACATTATAATTAAGAAAACTAACAATTATGACGAAGACCGAACTAAGATTGAGAGGACTTGAAGTCATCGTCGGTCTTATAATGTTCTCACTGTTGGAACTCAGGCCTCCTCTTTAGGAGAGGGAATGGGACGTAATCTCACGTCTTCGATTTTTTGGTTCTAGGACGTGCCAGTTTCCTCACGATGTTTTCCTTCACCGCTTTGAGAGCAGTGGAGCAGTGGCAAAAAAATTAATTACACAAAAAATGCGCCTGGCAGGGTCTGAACCAGCGACCTACAACTCGTAAGTCGGAGTCATTACCACTCGGCCACCGCTGCTCTCACCTTTTATTTCTACCACATTTTCAATATCTTCCCTTTTCCCAAACCACGCTAATTTATTACACGCTGATAACGAGCTCTCATTATATTCAACACTGCCCAGTAAATAATAAACCTTCACAAATACATTTCAATACTGCATTTGAACAATTATTTCGTACAAAGGCGATACTGAAAACCACAAAGTACTGACGGTCAACACAACCTATATCAACTCCAGGCTATACTGATCTTTAGCTGTGCTGAAAGCCGACGTAATGCCAGGTCAGCTTACACTAGCTATGTATAAATGATGTGACGTATCAACGGATGTGAGCCAAAACTGTAATTTACTGCAAATAATTGTATGTTATATGCAACAAAATAATGGTTTCAATTTTAATTATGTATTTAATTTAATTGATTCGCTGAAGTGGCAAAGTGACTTTTAATTAATATTTCAGGTAATTGATTCCGTTCATTTTCGGACGACCACAGGCTAATGAAGAATCATTACCCTGTGGGTGCATCCACAGAAAAGATGAAAGAGGTTAGAAAGGAAATACTTTCCGATTTGTACTACAACGAGTGTCACCGCTTGTCTCCCACCCTTTAACTTCACTACAGGCAATAAACCAATACGAACGCGCATTACGCAACACACGGACCACGCACACTTAGATCGCAAGTTTGCTATTGGTTGTGTCAATTATGAGCATGATCATATTTTGAGGCACGCTTGTCCCGCCCACAAACCTCTTTCATCCTCTCATCTTTTCTGTGAGTGCATCACTACATCCTAAGGCCTATTGTGAGCGACTACATTTCAGTGCCATGTATCATTACTGGCAACACGCATTCGTCATCGGTTTTCGTTTAGAGGCGCTGTGGTATAAAGAAAGAAAGAAAGAAAGAAAGAAAGAAAGAAAGAAAGAAAGAAAGAAAGAAAGAAAGAAAGAAAGAAAGAAAGAAAGAAAGAAAACTATTTTACTTGACATACACACTCGTAGATACACACAATGTAGTAACAACATGTAGACACTAACAGATTATTATATAAAAAAACCGGCCAAGTGCGAGTCGGACTCGCCCATGAAGGGTTCCGTAGCAGCAAGTAACATAATATAAAAGTTCTTGTTATGTGTTGTAACTTTGATCGATGTTTTAATAATAGTGTATTTTTTTCGGTTTATGACGCATTAAAAAAAAACTACTTACTGGATTTCGTTCAAACCAATTATCGTTGGTAGTTTTTATAGTAATGTATATCATATATTTTTTTTTGTTTTATCATTCTCTTATCTTAGAAGTTAGAGGGGGGGGGGGACACATTTTACCACTTTGGAAGTGTCTCTCGCGCAAACTATTCAGTTTAGAAAAAAATGATTTTAAAAACCTCAGTATCATTTTTGAAGACCTATCCATAGATACCCCACACGCATGGGTTTGATGAAAAAAAAATTTTTGAGTTTCAGTTCTATGTATGGGGACCCCCAAAATTTATTGCTTTTTTTCTATTTTTGTGTGAAAATCTTAATGCGGTTCACAGAATACATCTACTTACAAAGTTTCAACAGTATAGCGCTTATAGTTTCGGAAAAAAGTGGCTGTGACATACGGACGGACAGACAGACAGACAGACAGACATGACGAATCTATAAGGGTTCCGTTTTTTGCCATTTGGCTACGGAACCCTAAAAAAGAGACAACTAACAATGTGTGTGTATGTATGTATGGTAAAACGAGAATTGTACATTTTGACCCAAGTGTAGAAAGCTTGATATTGCGACCGAGGCGAAATTCGCGCGAGCAGTAGGCGAGTGAAGATATCCGCAGGAGAACCAAGGTTGCCGACATAGCACAAAAATCGCCAAACCTAAGTGGCAATGGGCAGGGCACATTGCTCGCAGAACAGATGGCCGTGGCGACCGCGTACCGGAAAACGCAGCGTTGGAAGGCCTCCTACAAGGTGGACTGACGACCTGGTGAAGGTAGCGGGAATCCGATGGATACGGGACGAACATGATCGTTCGTTGTGGCGACGCTTGGGGGAGGCCTATGTCCATCAGTGGTCGTCTGTCGGCTGAAATGATGATGATGATGAGCCGAGGGCTGCAGTGACTTCGCACGTGTATTAAACAACTTTTTACAATACATTCACTCGTCGGGGTCGACGCTCACCCAGCCGGATACGATAAATGCAATAACATTGTAAAGGGAGAACACGCGCACTTTTCTGCACTAGTGCGAAAAACAGTCTGTAGCGTGCCTAAAAGCGTTGGCATAAGAGCGGGGTTTCGAGTAAGTTTATTGAAATTTGGATACGCGCAGCTTCCTGAATGCTGCCCAACCGAGGCGATTACGACAGTTGCCCGTTAGGGCCATGGGGAATTTCTGAAAAGGAAACCCGTGGTCTTAGAACGCAAAAAGCAACAGAAGGAACATAGGTGTGTTTTAGTTAATAAAAGTCTGATACGCCCTCTTTCCGCACCCTAGGGCGGAAGAAATCATTCGACGATTTAAAAGTTCTCAAAACAAAATGTACCATCTGTATTCCTGTTTACCTAGCTTTGCAGTGCACTACAAACAAAACAAATACATATCAACAACACACACACACATACATTTATTTGTGTACAATCCCTTTAGTTGTGTAGTGGTTGTCACCACAGCACAGCGCCCTCTGGCGCCGCGTTTTAATTGCGCTTGTATTTAACTTTCATCTACGAACAACGCAGACGGTTCTATTTGCCGTGTTCCATGCAAATTGTTTGATTTGCACTTATTGATGGGATTTACATGGTTTGTAGTTATTTACAAAAGGTAGGAATGGTACCTTACGTCACTGTGTATTGTAGAGTTGCAATGCATGAGAAGAATTCAATTTACATGTTTGCAAACTCTTGCATTACTGAGTGATTTTGACATTACAAGATGAAAACTAAATTGAAGAGAAAATATCAAAATAAAGACTATATATTTTGAATTAAATTCAAGTCATTTTATTTCACAGTAGCTGACCCGGCAAACTTCGTACCGTCTAACAGTCAATGAATGTAGTATCAGATAGTACATTCATTGATTATTCGGCGGAAAGATTCAGTTCATGTAGTCAACCGATTGCGATGAAACAAAGCCTAAGTAATATTAAATCAAACACAACTTTAATGCATAAAAGTTATCTACATTGATATCGTACATTTTACGTGATTATTATGTATAGATAGGCCTATACAGCCACTTATAAAACGTTAGACGCTAGTGCACGGTTCTAATTGGTCGTTTCCTATGGAGAAGAACCGGCAAGAATCTCCATAGTTACTCTTTTATAAAAATGATTGTTTCTATAATATTTCCATATATTATAATATTAATAGATATGAGACGACAATGTAGTCCAGTCATCTTTGTACCCAAAAGTACATTTAAAGCGCACACGTGGGCCACGTCTGTACCCCTAGCCAAATTGCTAATCTGCAATAGTTAACGCTTGTAGAAAGCTTCAAATTTACGGGAATGACGTCGCCTCAACGCTCAGTCACGTGGTCAGAACAAAAGTATTGGCGGCAAGGTCAACTCGAAGCGTTCGACGCAAGCGAAACGGATGTAACTTGGCTAGGGGGGCTGATTTGTACGTAGAGTCGCATCGCGTGGCGTGGTTCTAATGTATCTCTAGAAGTCTGGTTGCCATATAAAATATATGGAGACCGACGCGCCCAGGCCGGAATACGAGGCCCACGTAACTGCCTTAAAAAACCTTAATCTATAAATCCGCGGAGTCTACAGTGTTCTGACTTTAGCCAGAAGTGTAACATAATGGGCTAATTAGACAGATAATTACTTAATATATCGTATAAAATATTGTAACAAAAGAAAGAAAAAAACGCAAACACAAAATAAACTTAGTTTACTTATTTAGTAGTTCAAAATGAACAAAGCAAACACCCGACGGAATTTTCCAGAAAACAGGCCATAATAAGGTCACAGTATAAATAATAGATAAAATATTCATTACATCTAATATTCAAACTAAAGATCGAATTTCTTATCAAGTACAAGATTTCATTTTCTTAGAACAATATTTACTTATAAAACACAATTTAATGTCGACTCCCACGTTTAATTTATATTCATAATTCCGTACTGAAATTATGTTTTTACTGAACTCAATAGAACTTATAAAGACGGCTACACATTTCCCTGAATCCGCTGAGCAAAAGTTAATTTGGAGAGCAGAGAAATTAAGCGCCGTTTACAATGTCCGTGGCGCCATGATTTATTACGGTGCGTGACAGTGTGGGTCTATAAAATCAGCGGGGAATAGGCGAGAAGCGAGAACGATTTCTGTGCGAGACAAAAAGTGTCGATTTGTTCACTAAGCTGAAACGTCAAAACGGAAAGAATGCTGTGACCAAATATTGAAAGACTTGAAGAAACGTCTTCAAAATATGCATATATATATATTCACTATCTGCTGCTAGCGGTTTCGCCCATGTTATAGCAGATAATTATCCTAAACCGGACACTTTTTATCCTGCCAGGATAAAGTGTCCGTGTCCTAACTGTAACGTGTAATTCCAGAACATGGTCGTATCGAAATCTGTTCAGTCGTTCGATACAAGCTTACGCATTTAACATAGTGATAACTTACGTAGTTATACTGGGAAATACCAGAAGAACATACATGCATCAGTCGCTCAGTGGAACAATGTGGTACTAGACTGAGCATTTATAAAATTACCCAAAGGCAATTAAGAAAAGCATTGAAAGCCAACAGATATGAATGTAGAAAATCTAATTAACATATCATCATTTCAGTCGAAAATCGTCTGTTAGACATCCGAGTAGACCACGAGTAAGTTTGTTGTGGCGACATTTGGGGAGCCCCAAATGTCACCACAACGAACGGTCCTATGTGTCTCGCATCCGACGAATACAACGACCCTCACATCAGGTCACCTTGCGAGAGGCCTCCCAACATTGTCTTCAGGTACGCAGTCGCCACTCCAGAACTTTTGGATCCATCCACCATGTGTTATGCGAGCAATGTAGTTTGTCACTCGAGCTATATCGGTAACCGCGGTAAATGCGATCACGAAATCAAACTCCGAGCATCCTCTTTCTCCTCGAATCGTATTCTTCATTATTAAGGGGCGTGGCGTGAAGTTCCTGCTGGATTAGCTTCTTACTGTCATCATCTGTGACGGTCATGCAATTGAGTGTCCAGTGTGGAGTAGATCTGATCCGCCCATTTTTTTGAGCTGCGGCCTTTTGGTCGTTTACCATCATCCATGACAGCCTACAACTCTGAGCATAGCTCTTTTTATAGCCCTTTGAACGATTTTAATTCTCCCTACCTAAAAGCAAATTACTTACAAGTACAAATCTCGCGAGCCCGCTGTTTTCACGGCCTCAATCTAAAACGGGCGATAAACGCTCACGTTAAACTTTACGACATCAACATTTGACAGGCAGTCTGGCAGACGTACGATCATATAAACAAAATTCGCGACGTTTGATTGAATACGTCTCGCAGACGTACTGGTGTTGCCAGACTTTATTGTGGCTGGGTTCCGCAGTAAATGGCTGTTTTATTAGGGATACAACTGGGGATAGTAAAATTGGAGATGATGGTCTTAATTTAGGTTACGGAATTGAACTGATTTGAGTAAGTGTGAAATCACCGTTACTTTCTTTGAATTCTTTTTCTGCCTGCCCTTATCTTGTGGTGGCCGAGTGGTAACGGCCCTGACCTACGAGTTGTAGGTCGCGGGTTCAAACCCAGCTAGGCGCATTACTTTGTGTAATTTAGTTCACCATCACTGCTCTCAAAACAGTGAAGAAAAACATTGTGAGGAAATATGCATATGCTAGAACTATAAATACAAAGATATAAGATATCCACCAACCCACCCGCGTGGAGGATTACGACTCATTCCCTCTTCTAGAGAGGAGCCCTGAGTCCCAGCAGTGGGAACATTATGAGGCCGACTATGCTATGCTGCACTTATCCCATATTACTTGGGCTCGGCACAACACATTTTTTTCCTCCATTCTGCTCTGTCACCTGTGACCACTATTACGAACTCCTTTTCTTTCATATCACTCCTCTGACAATCCATCCATCTCCTTCATTTCTTTGGCCTTCCTCTCCGTCTTTATCCATGTACATGTATACATACTCAGATCTCTTTTAGTAACATGCCAAGACAACCGATGACCTTTCAACTTTTCAGTCACTGGCGCCATTTTCAAACTTCCTCTACTGTACTCATTTCTCTTTTTATCCTTTTTCGTCACACCACACATCCATCTCAACACTCTCATCTCCGCTACATGCAATCATGTTTTTTTTTTTTTATCTACCAATTTTTAATCCTAGAGCTAAAAATTGGTGGATAATATGTAACATCCATCAGTCCGGTCTGGGCCCGCGCTAGAAGGCCCATTCCTTCTTTTAGAGAGTAAACCTACTCAGGCTTACTCTCTAAAAGAGGGAGTGGGGGGAGTGGTGGGTTTAATAATAGCATAATCAGCCTTGGGGATTCCTAAGGCTACACAAAATATAATTACATGCTTAAATCTAGCAAATAATGTAACCAGGCTACTGTCGAAATAGATAACCAGACAATTATAAACACAGTTATTAGAAAATAAACTAAAATTAGCTACCGTTAATTTTAAGCCGGATACAGATCGGGGTTAGCCGAGCGGTGACGGAAGTAGACGATCTTTTATTATGACAGATATTGTGCAATAGAGTTGAAATATACCTGACAATTAGTGATGTTGATTTGCCATCAAAGCTATGCTAGTGAAGGATCGTCAGTGAACGGACATACGTCCCAGCCCGCCGCCACTAGAGACACCTCACCTCAGGTATCGGGACCGTAGGGGCCCAGCTGGGTCGAAGCCTACTGGAGCCAGGGTCTAGGTCTGAAAGGGAGGCTCGGCCCCGGTATGAAAGGCAACAAGGAACGGGGTGTATTTTTTAGTCAGTAAGAGTCTGACACTATCTACCACTCCACCCAAGAGAGGGGGATGTCATCAGGATGATTTTTACACACCGAAAAAAAAAAAATCCGGGCATCGGGAATCGCACGGCGATCCCTGGCCTGCGCACGAGGTCTTGCGGATGAAGAGCAATGTCCGGCTTTCTGGCAAGGACCGAGCCCAAGTCGTTGACGAAGTCGCTTAGTGTGTACCGAGAGGGTTGTGGGAATCAAAATTAAAAAAAAATCAAAAGCATTTATTTCAAATAGACCATTTGCAGGACTTTTGAATAGTTAAAAGTCGGTCAGTCAAAGAAAAGTGAAGCTAAATTGCACGTTCCAAAGCATAGATCTCTATGGAGAAGAACGTGCAAGAAACTCCATGGACACTCTTTTAAATCATATTACGTGTTACATATAATGCTTGGTTATAAATTTTCATGTTGCTTCTATTATGTAAGTACAATGTAGATTATAAAAAAAAAAGATACAAACTGAATTAAACCACAAACTGAAATAATCCCATGGATGCGAGACGCGCAGGACCGGCCTATGTCCAACAGTGGACGTCTTTTGACTGAAATGAAGATGATAATGATTCATCATATATTTCAGTATATTGTAACTATGACGACACAAATATTGGGGTGCCACGACAGAAAACCTCCACGAGTGCCCGCAGGCTGTAGTTCGCTTGCGGATACGTCCGGAGCGAAGACCAGTCTGCGGGACGGTGCACCCTGGGAGGCGGCCAACGACCCCCTTGGGTATTGCTACCTAAGGGGCCTCGATGGCCGTCTGCGAATGTTCTGTCTGTCGGAACACTTCAACGCGTGCCCCTCTGCTATAGCAGAGGGCACAGTGGCGAAGTAAGAGCGGGCTCGGTGTGCACTCACACTGCCGCCGGGCAGGCAGGAGGAAGGCTTGCTCCTCCTTTTGCCACCGTTAGTCTCGTAGCCCCAAAGATTGTCCAAGGTCATGTTTCTGACTTTTGATGGGAACGAGGGTCTTGGCTTAACCGCCCGGGCCGCGAGGAAGACAACCTCTATAAAAAATTACCCCAAACCTCCAAGCGGCGGCGCACCGTGAGGGAGGTTGTTAGCTTGACTAATGGGTAGCTAAATTAGTCTCTAGTGCGAACCACTAAATTTGAGCAGGTAAATAAAGTTTGTACTCGTGGGATCAAATATGAATAATATGTTTAAAAAACCCCAACATGAGAGTGACGCGCGGTCGGAGTCCGACGCGCAGTCCAGAAGAAGGAGCCTCGGGTCTCAGGACCCTATACCGTCCCCTGTGGACGCAGAGAGCCAGGGTGGCTCACATTTCGGTAGCGCGGAGTCCCTGGGACCAGTTCCCAGCACGTCCGCGACGCCGGTGGAGGCCGGGCGTAGGTTTGGCCTTAGAGAGGTGAGTGAAGGCGCGGCGTCGGATTCAGATGCCGCGTCTTCACTCACTTCAGACGGGAAGGAGGTGGAGGAGGAGATGCGGCAGCCCCTCCTTTTGATGGAAGTGGAGGAATCCACATCCAACAGAAGGAGGGCGTTCATGCGCGCCTTGCGCTCTGCATCCGACGACGAGACGGGACCTGCCCGGAAAATCTCGTCCTCGGGGCGGGGCGCAGCCCGAAAAACGGGCATAGGAAGAGGGCTCCCCGCCGAGATTGTCAGCAAGGGACGCCAGGCCAGCGCCTTAGTGCCGAAGATCCCTCAGGACTTGCCAGAAGGGATGGTGGAGGCGCTGGCAAAGTTTCGGGAAGTTGTGGCAGCCGCAATCACGAGCGTGGCCAACAAGAGGGAGAGGGTGGCCAAAAAGCGATCTATTGAGCTGGCCAACACCTCGATTGAGGAGGCGCTGGGGATCGTTTTTGAGCCCTACGAGCGCACCCTCAGCGGGAGGTTTGGCCGGCTCGAGGAGGCTGTGGCCGCTCTCCAGGGTTCTCGTCCCGAAGAGGGGTGCAGGCAGGAGCAGGGCCGATCCCGGCCCTCGCCCTAGGCGGAAGGCGACGTTGTGTCTCTGCTGCGGCAAGAGCTGGCTGCCTTCAGGGAGCAACAGCAGCAGCAGCAGCAGCAGTTCCAGGGGCACATCCAGCGCCAGCTCTCCGTCCTGGAGGGCATTGTTCTGCGCCCCCCTCTCGCGGCCTCCGGCCAGAAGAAGACGGCGTCGTATGCCGCTGTCGCCGCGGCCACGACGACTGCAGCATCTAAGGCAGGCCCAACGGGGCAAGCCAGGCGTGTGGCCGCGGCGTCAGAGCCTGCAAAGCCGGCCCCGGCGGTCAAGCAGCAGCAACGGCAGGGGAAGCCTGCCCCTCCCCCGAAGAGCAGGGTGGTGGCTGCCACCAAACCGGCGGGTCCTCCCGCCGCGGCGGCGACTAGGTCGCGCCTGCCGCCTTCTCCGCCCGAAGACCCCTCGGCTGGCGCCGAGTGGACGGTCGTCGGCGCCAAGAAGAAGGCGAGTAAGGCGGCAAGGGCGGCCAAAAAGCGCAGGCGGCGACAGGAGCGCAAGAAGCGGGCCATGGCTGCTCGTCTTCGCGCCCCAACTTCCGCAGCTGTAGTGATCACACTGCAGCCAGATGCGGAAAAGAAGGGCGTGAACTACGATGTAGTCATGGCGAAGGCGAAACAGGCGGTGGTGGGCCACCTCGACGAGTTCGGAGCCTCCGGGGGCTTCCGAATGAGGCGTACCGCAACCGGGGCCCGAATGTTGGAGGTCCCTGGGGCAGACAGCGGAGAGCTCGCCGACGCCCTGGCTGAAAGGATCAGGGCGTCCCTGGACGTCGAGGAGGCCCGAGTGTTCAGACCCACCAAACGCATGGACATGCGCATAATGGGTCTGGACGACTCTGTCAGGGTGGAAGAGGTGGTGGCCGCCATCGTCAAAGCGGGAGGGTGCACGAACGATCAGGTCCGGGCGGGCACCATCCGCGCTGACGGCACGGGCATGCGAGCCGTCACGGTGAGCTGCCCCGTGTCGGCGGCCAAGGCCATCACGGCCGAGGGCCGAAGGCTGTTGGTGGGCTGGGTTTCGGCCCAGGTAAAGCTGCTGGACCCCAGACCTCTGCGGTGCTACCGCTGTCACGTGGGGCACCACGTGGGTGCCTATTGCGCCGCAGAGGACCGCAGTGACCGCTGCCACCAGTGCGGACAGCCCGGGCACAAGGCCGTTGAATGCCGTGCAAAGCCGCACTGCTACGCATGTGCGGCTGCAGGCAAGCCGGCCGACCACCGGGCTGGGGGCAGGTCCTGCGACCCCCCCGCCAAGGCCAAGGGCAAAGTCAGGCTCATCCACCCTGACACCCTCACCGCAGCAGCCACCGTCTTGGCTGCCGCCGCTGTCGCCGCCGCTCCCGCCGCAGCGGTACCCTCACAGGGGGCTCGGGAGGAGACTGTAATGGAATGTCAATAACGACACCATTACGTCTCCTCCAGGCGAACATCAACCACTGCGCCCCCGCTCAGGATCTGTTGCTCCAGAGCGTGGCGCAGTGGTCGATCAATGTCGCCGTCGTCTCCGAGCCGTACTACGTCCATCCCCGCTGGGTTCAGGACCTAGACGGCTCAGTGACGCTAATTTCGTCGGCCGCCGCCGGTACCCCGCCCCTCGAGGCTGTTGCGAGGGGACGGGGTTGCGTGGCAGCACGGGTCGGGGACATTGCAGTGGTAGGCGTCTACCTGTCCCCGACCAGAACTCCCGACGAACTCCATGTCTCCCTTATGGAGCTAAGTGCCGTCGTCGCTGGGTTTGGTACCCTCCCCGTGGTCGTTTGCGGGGACTTCAACGCCTGGAATACGGCTTGGGGTTCCCGGCGTACGAACACACGGGGTCGGATGGTGGAGGACTGGGCCTTGGAGCTGGGCCTGGTCGTCCTGAACCGGGGTTCTGTCCCCACGTTGGTGCGGAGGCGGGGTGAATCAGTGGTGGACCTTTCGTTCGCCAGCCCCGCTCTGTCGCCGCGTGTCGTTGACTGGCGCGTTATGGAGGAGGTGGAGACGTACTCCGACCACCGGTACATCCGGTTGGACGTCTCCGCCGAAACCTCGGCCGCGCCGGTCCGACAGAGCCCTTGCGGTCCGCGGTGGGCGCTTAAGCAGATGGACCGGGAGCTCCTCCTGGAAGCCGCGACGGTACAGGCCTGGGTGCAAGCACCGGACAGGCCTGTCGATATCGACGTCGAGGCGGAGTGGTTCCGGGAGGCCATGTCGCAAATTTGCGATGCGGCAATGCCCCGAGTCCGTCCAGGACGTGCTAAGCGCCAGGTGTACTGGTGGTCGCCGGAAATCGCTGCACTGCGCAACACGTGCAATCACGCGCGACGCCGGTACGCCAGATACTGCAGGCGCCGCATCCGCCCGCCGGATGCGGAGGCCAGAGAGGCGGAGCTGTACGAAGGTTACAGAGAGGCAAAACACACCCTCCGAGCGGAGATTAAGCGGGCCAAACTCGAGGCCCGCGACGTGTGGCTGGGGTCTCTGAACGCGGACCCGTGGGGGCGCCCGTACAAATTGGTACGGGAGAAACTGCGCCCCTGGGCTCCCCCGCTGACTCAGAGTCTCCGGCCCCAACTCGTGGAGGGTGTGGTAAGCGCTCTGTTTCCTGCGCGAGGGGAACACTCCCCCCCGCCCATGGCTCCGCCTCCGCCAGCGGTGTCTGACGCGGACCGCAATAGCGACGACGACGATAATGCTCCAGAGGTGACCGAGGTAGAGATGAGAGTGGCGGTGCAAAGGCTGAGTGCCAAGAATGCCGCCCCAGGACCCGATGGCTTGCCTGGGAAAGCCTGGGTCCTGGCCATGGAGGCTCTCGGGCCTCGACTGAGAGGGCTCTTCAGCGCATGCTTGGAGAGGGGCCAGTTCCCACTTCGCTGGAAGACGGGGAAACTGGTCCTCATCGCGAAGCCAGGGCGCCCTGCGGACTCTCCGTCCGCGTACCGGCCCATTGTGCTGCTCGACGAGGTGGGCAAGCTCTTTGAAAGAGTGATTGCGAGCCGCCTCGTCGCGCGCCTTTCACGGGTGGGGCCGGACCTTTCGGACGGACAGTTCGGCTTTCGCAGGATGCGCTCGACGGTGGACGCCATCATGCGCGTGCGAGCCCTCACGACGGGGGATGCGGTGTAGGTGTGTCGTGGCAATGTCTTTGGACATTGCCAACGCTTTCAATTCCCTGCCTTGGAGTACGATCCGGAGGGCACTCCGGTACCACCGGGTGCCCGAATACCTCTGTCGAGTAGTCGAGGCCTACCTGTCGGACAGGTACATTGTCTACCCCGGTCACCAGAGTGACTGGAAACGTCGGGAGATGTCGTGCGGTGTTCCGCAGGGGTCGGTACTAGGGCCACCCTTGTGGAACATCGGGTACGATTACGTGCTGCGGGGCGACCTCCCTGACGGGGTCAGCGTGGTTTGCTACGCAGACGACACGCTGGTTCTAGCGCAGGGAGAGTCGTACCAGGCGGCGGTCGCTCTAGCGACACGCGGGGTTGCGATAGTCGTTGATAGGATCCAGGAGTTGGGACTCGAGGTGGCGCTGCACAAGTCCGAGGCGATGTGCTTTCACGGTCGCCGCTCTCGGAACGCGCCGCCAATGAGTTCCCAACTAACGGTAGGAGGAGTTCACATCGGTGTCGGGTCGACGATGAAGTACCTGGGACTCGTCCTCGACAGCCGGTGGAATTTCGTGGAGCATTTCCGACGTCTGGCTCCCAAACTGAACCGGACTGGGGCTGCGCTCAAGCGGCTCCTACCCAACCTTGGGGGTCCAGATGCCTCCTGCCGGAGGCTCTACGCGGGGATCGTTCGGTCCATGGCCCTCTACGGGGCGCCGGTGTGGGCGCCGTTGCTGAAAAAGCAACCGGCGGCCATACTTAACGCCTGCCAGAGGGTCATGGCAATTCGGATGGTGCGGGGATACCGCACGATTTCGCCTTCGCGGGCGAGCCTTCTGGCTGGCCTACCACCGTGGGATCTGGAGGCAACAGTCCTTGCACACATGCAAGACATGCGCGTGGAGATGCAACGCCGGGGTGAAAGTCCTCTGCCGCGACAGGTCGCGGCATGGCGGACAGAGCTCCGGCGGGATCTCATGGTGGAATGGCGTCAGCGACTATCGCAACCCAGTGCTGGGCACGCCACAATTATGGCGATAAGTCCCCTCTTTGAGGCGTGGCTGGAAAGACCTCACGGCGTCCTTACCTTCCGCATGACACAGGTCCTCACCGGAAATGGCAAGTTCGGGAGGTTCCTGTTCCGAATTAAAGCGGAAGTGACGCCCGGGTGTCGCCACTGTGCGGAACACCCGGAGGACACGGTGGAGCACACAATCGCGGTGTGCCCTGCTTGGGTGGAGCATCGCCGTGCCCTCGTGGGGGTGATCGGCGGCGGAGACCTCTCGCGCCGGGCCTTGGTCGAGGCCATGGTCCGGAGCGAGGAGGAGTGGCAGGCGGTCGCCGACTTCTGCGAAGCAGTAATGCTCGCTAAGGAGGAGGCCGACCGCATCAGGCAACGGCGCTCTCGCCGCCGCCGGGATTCCGATCCCGATTTCCAGCCACCGTAGGCGCGGGCTTGCGGACAGTGTGCAATGGGTAGCTCGCTGTCCGGCCGTCCGGTAACTGTCCGGACCAAGCCCAAGTCGTCGACGGCGCGCGCTGTTCCCGCGCGCCTCAAGGAGTTGTCAGCAACAGCAGGGACCCAGCCGGGTCGAAGCCTACTGGGGCCAGGGTTATCCGAAAGGGCGCTCGAGCCCCGGTATGAAGGGTTGAAGGAACGGGATGGGTTTTTTAGTCAGTAAGAGTCTGACACTATCTCCCGCTCCGCCCAAGAGCGGGGGTTGTCATAAGATGATTTTTCCCATCGAAAAAAAAAAAAAAAAAAAAAAACGACACAAATATTAACTAAAGCAAAGAAAAAAAAACAATCAAGTTTAATCAACTCTGAGTTTACAGAATAAATAAATAAGCGAATATTCAGAAAATAAACAACTAAATTATTCAGAACTAAAAACAGTTCTCATTCTCACAAAACACCAAACTAAACACATAGACCAGTGTCGATAATTTTTAAAACAAAAAATACGAATAGTAGGATGAAACCCATCACAAAAGGAGGAGAATATTATAAAAATGAAAGGAAATATAATTTACGGGCGATCTGAGGTCGGGAAGGGGTGGGGGTGACTTTTTAAGGGGAAAAAACGGTTTTTCTCGATTTCCGGCAAAACTAAAAGTCCTATGGAAAAAAGTCAAATGGCAAAGTTGTAGGTAATAAAAAGATCTAAAACTTTTGTATTAACCCTTTTTTCACATAACCTCAAAATTTATGTGAAAAATTCAAAAAACCATGTTTTTGGTTTTTTATTTTTATCTCTTTCAAAAAACAATATTTTATCACGAAATTTGGTGAAAACTTACCTTTTTATGTCCCAAATAAGCTGTAATTTATTTGATTAGAAATATTTATTATTTCACCTTATTTTGAATAAATATCGAAAAATCACCCTAATTTTCAATCGAAAAATCACCCGTCAAAATATCTTTTTTTTTCAAAAAGTTTATATGGTGTCTGTTCTTTGAAATCTCTACTTTACGATGGTGAAAAAAAATATATATGTTACCATAGTAAATCTTCTCAGCAAATGCAAAAAACCGAAAAAAACTCGAATTCGAAATTTTTTTTCAATTATTATATTGAATGTAGAGCTATTTATTAAAATTTACACTTTAATTACTCGAAAAACGTAAAATTACATGTTACATAGATAACTAAAAAAATTGCAAATCAAAATATAGTACTATAATTAACAAACAAATAAGTTGATAAAATTAATACTTAATAAGACGTCTACAATATTTGGAGAAAGGAGTCGAATCTTCTTTAAGTTATATGCGTAGATGCCTATTTATAACTATTTTTAGATAACTTATATTTATCTGAGTGACCTACGAAAAATTTTAGCCCATCAAAAGGTATTTCATAGAGGAGTGGGGAAGGGGCTAGGCGGGTCCGGGTCTTACTACATACATACCTAATAATAATATATTATTTCGTAGCAGCTGTAACAACCGTTAGCCTAGCCAGTATTCGAAATACAGTATAGTATACAACATCGTTTAAAAAAATACACGTGCACGTTGAGTTTCTTGAAGATAATTGTGACAAGTTTACAAAAAAACTAAGAAGGTTAAAAAAATAATAATCTCCTTTATTTTGCACAAACAAACTTAGTTACTCCCATATGATATATAAAATACACATCGTAAATATATTTTTACTAACTAACTTATGGCCTATTTTCATATATATTTCATATATTTATTATATTATATACTACTATTTTCATATATTTTTATAATATATATGAAAATAGGCCATAAGTTAGTTAGTAAAAATATATTTACGATGTGTATTTTATATATCTTATGGGAGTAACTAAGTTTGTTTGTGCAAAATAAAGGAGATTATTATTTTTTTAATCTTCTTAGTTTTTTTGTAAACTTGTCACAATTATCTTCAAGAAACTCAACGTGCACGTGTATTTTTTTAAACGATGTTGTATACTATACTGTATTTCGAATACTGGCTAGGCTAACGGTTGTTACAGCTGCTACGAAATAATATATTATTATTAGGTATGTATGTAGTAAGACCCGGACCCGCCTAGCCCCTTCCCCACTCCTCTATGAAATACCTTTTGATGGGCTAAAATTTTTCGTAGGTCACTCAGATAAATATAAGTTATCTAAAAATAGTTATAAATAGGCATCTACGCATATAACTTAAAGAAGATTCGACTCCTTTCTCCAAATATTGTAGACGTCTTATTAAGTATTAATTTTATCAACTTATTTGTTTGTTAATTATAGTACTATATTTTGATTTGCAATTTTTTTAGTTATCTATGTAACATGTAATTTTACGTTTTTCGAGTAATTAAAGTGTAAATTTTAATAAATAGCTCTACATTCAATATAATAATTGAAAAAAAAATTTCGAATTCGAGTTTTTTTCGGTTTTTTGCATTTGCTGAGAAGATTTACTATGGTAACATATATATTTTTTTTCACCATCGGAAAGTAGAGATTTCAACGAACAGACACCATATAAACTTTTTGAAAAAAAAAGATATTTTGACGGGTGATTTTTCGATTGAAAATTAGGGTGATTTTTCGATATTTATTCAAAATAAGGTGAAATAATAAATATTTCTAATCAAATAAATTACAGCGTATTTGGGACATAAAAAGGTAAGTTTTCACCAAATTTCGTGATAAAATATTGTTTTTTGAAAGAGATAAAAATAAAAAACCAAAAACATGGTTTTTTGAATTTTTCACATAAATTTTGAGGTTATGTGAAAAAAGTGTTAATACAAAAGTTTTAGATCTTTTTATTACCTACAACTTTGCCATTTGACTTTTTTCCATAGGACTTTTAGTTTTGCCGGAAATCGAGAAAAACCGTTTTTTCCCCTTAAAAAGTCACCCCCACCCCCTTCCCGACCTCAGATCGCCCGTAAATTATTTTTCCTTTCATTTTTATAATATTCTCCTCCTTTTGTGATGGGTTTCATCCTACTATTATTATTTTTCACTTTTTATTATTTTTGAAGGCATCTACCCTGGTCTAACAGTGAATATTTTATGCAAAACTTTTCGTAATATTTCTAACTCGCCGCCAAATATTGGCAATAAAGAGAAAAACAACAAACGTCCATAAATAATAACAATAACCTAAGATAGGTGTTTTCTGACTGCAGACACTTGTGCGGAAATCTCACGGGCGTAATAAACTTGAAGACGCCATAAAGAACACCATCTCAAGAGAAATTGCGGAATGTTTCGAAGAACGAAATTTATGAGTTAGGTAAGACTAATAATGGTCTTTATGAATAAACTCATAATCGGTTAATGGTGGATCATTTTGAAGGTATAATTGACCAAGTTTATGGTGATGTTCTTGTTTGCAGATTGTCTCCAAAGTTTATTAAGTAGGATGAAGAGTAAAACATGAACGGTGTCAAATACAGCGAATTTCCTAGGTAAATCGGCTCAAAGGACCAAAGTTAAGAAATAGTTACTAGTAGTGCTGAAAGTAAAAATCAACATGTGTAGCGACTAAGAAGGTCACATACTCATTAACTTGCAAACTGGCAACCTTTAAATTACGTCTCCCCCATTAAAATATCATGAACATAAAAACAACAGATAAACGACAAAAAAAAGAAAATAATATATTAAAAAACAAAACACTAATCATAAGAAATAAAATAAAAAACTAATATATTAACAACATACATATCGAGCCTATTCAGAGGAACACGGCGTCCTTACCTTCCGCATGACACAGGTCCTCACCGGAAATGGCAAGTTCGGGAGGTTCCTGTTCCGAATTAAAGCGGAAGTGACGCCCGGGTGTCGCCACTGTGCGGAACACCCGGAGGACACGGTGGAGCACACAATCGCGGTGTGCCCTGCTTGGGTGGAGCATCGCCGTGCCCTCGTGGGGGTGATCGGCGGCGGAGACCTTTTGCGCCGGGCCTTGGTCGAGGCCATGGTCCGGAGCGAGGAGGAGTGGCAGGCGGTCGCCGACTTCTGCGAAGCAGTAATGCTCGCTAAGGAGGAGGCCGACCGCATCAGGCAACGGCGCTCTCGCCGCCGCCGGGATTCCGATCCCGATTTCCAGCCACCGTAGGCGCGGGCTTGCGGACAGTGTGCAATGGGTAGCTCGCTGTCCGGCCGTCCGGTAACTGTCCGGACCAAGCCCAAGTCGTCGACGGCGCGCGCTGTTCCCGCGCGCCTCAAGGAGTTGTCAGCAACAGCAGGGACCCAGCCGGGTCGAAGCCTACTGGGGCCAGGGTTATCCGAAAGGGCGCTCGAGCCCCGGTATGAAGGCTTGAAGGAACGGGATGGGTTTTTTAGTCAGTAAGAGTCTGACACTATCTCCCGCTCCGCCCAAGAGAGGGGGTTGTCATAAGATGATTTTTCCCATCGAAAAAAAAAAAAAAAAAAAAAAGCCTATTCAGAGGAAGACATCCAGGACGTCCCGCCGTCTCCGGCCTCAGTAAGTCATTATTTTAAAACGAGACATTATCATAAAGTAATATAATTAATATCATTTTTATTATTCTTTGTAATACATAAACTCCAAAAGTACTGGACAGATTTTAAAAATTCGTTCCCAAGAACAATGCTACTTTATAATTGAGTGACATAGACATATGTGTTCTACTATCACGCAAGCGAAGACGCAGCAGAATCTAGTCATAAGTACTTTAGGATAAAAATCTTTTCCTGCAAAAAACGCAAACCATTGCTTACCAAATCGGGTCGATATAAACGTTAAACTCAATCACACACCTAACAAAATTTTCGATACCGCCATGATTATATATCATGGCGGTATCGAAAAATCCTGCCAAAGATTGAATTAGCAAGGCGCGTTCGCTCCCCCTTTCCTACTTTCATCAGTATATTTGATGGTATTAAAACACAGGACAAGCAGGGGTAAAAGCCTGTACAAAATGTGTCCATCCGACCACACCATACCGTGAATGTGTGAAAAATTAAACGATCTTTCGCCAGTCCATCGCGCTGCACGTTTAAAACGCGCGTTTTAAATCAATATTTTCATACACCCTACAGGCATATTTGTTTATTTTAATATATCGGTACATTTTCTTTGTTACGGAAATTCTTTTGTGCGAATGAAATATGTGGTGGACTGTTTTTCATTGATTTTTTTTTGGTTGGTGTTTCAAAAATACGAAGCCAATAAAAATGGTAGGACTGTTATTTGATAAATGTAAACGGAAAATATCGGAGCAGTTTCGTAGCCATGTTTTTTATCGGTGTGAGTTTTAATCCATGATTAATCGGACTTTATTTTACAATTCTTTGCTTGTTGAGCTTTTAAAAAAAGAATAACATATTTTTCAGGATAACGGTGGTTCATATTACGGCACCACTCCACACGCTGCTTCTGAGCTTCGGTAAGGTTGTGAAGTAAAAATTATTTCCAAAAAATTGGAAATACACTGAACCTCTCTCCTTAAGTCTGTTATTAAATTCAGCATAAGATTACCAATATAAATCCTGATGACACAGTCTCACTGCTGTGTATAACTCCCTCCCTCCCTCTTTTCCACGCTTCCATAGTATGAGCAGACTTCGAGATCGCACTAAAAAAACCGAAATTATTTCAACTCTGTACAAGATTATCCACATTCCACTGAATTGTTTTCGTCCGTAAGAGTCTGACACTATCTCCCGCTCCGCCCAAGAGCAGGGGTTGCCATTAGATGATTTTCCCACCATAAAAAAGGTACATAACGACATGACGATCACCTAAAAAAAAAGAAAGCTCAACCCACATAATGTAAACTGAATTTAGGTTATTTACGTAGTTCATCCAATTCATTATTACACATAAATAAATAAAAAAGGATTCCATCAAAATGCAGATAGATCTTTACTTAGTAAAAGCGTTAAGAGCTGGTTGTAGTCACAGATTATTCTGTAGGGATTTTGCCCGGGTCTACATCGATTTCTCGGCCCTTTAATAGATTTTATTTTTTATAAATAAAATATAGTAACTAATCAAGGTTTTCGTTTTTTGCTCTACCCTTTTAAAAAAAACATGCTTACATTTACATTTTATGTATCTTTCAAATATTTCCGTGCCGTAATCTCGTAGATATATACACGGTTGAAATCGTAAGTTAAAGTCAGTTGAATTCGTGATTTTTTTTATCGAGCCAACTAATTTTCTTTTTTTTCACTATGTTTGGTCATATTATGGACAATTTGAATAAAATCATTTTTTATTATAATTTCTTTCATATTTGTAGATTATCAGAGGTTTAAAAAAAGTAGAAAATTAGTAGGCCCTGGCTGCTGCCCATCCTGCCTAAAAACCCGCTGTTTTCAGGATCTGTGTGAGAATAACAATAGAGCTGTACAGGTTGCCAAATGTTAGTCAGAAAAAATAAAGTTAAAAAATAAAGCATCAACGCGAAAAGAAGAAGAAGAAGTAGAGCCTGGCCTTAAGTAAGTAAGATATAAATAATGTATACCCTAAGTAAAGTATCCATTCGATTGATAGCTTAAAACCTCTTGAAACTGAAAGTTCAACACTTAAAATTCCGTCTGAGCTAGACTTAAAACTCGCACAAGTTTTACTTCAACTGGATCGGATTTTTATTTCGTAGTATTAAACGTTCGCTTTTTCAGACTGCTCCTTTTTCACTGGATTCGTTTTCTATTTTGGGCAAGTAATCTTTTCGATTTTTATTTATTTATCTACGACTGAACCCTTCTAGACCTTGAATCTGCTGGATAATTAACTAAATAGAGGCATAACATAGACAACATAGGATAACATTCTTCTGCCTGCCCTTATCTTGTGGTGGCCGAGTGGTAACGGCCCCGATTTACGAGTTGTAGGTCGCGGGTTCGAACTCAGCCAGGCGCATTACTTTGTGTAATTTATTTAAAACCGGCATGTCCTAGAACCAAAAATTCGAAGACATGTGACATTCACCAACACGAAGTGGGCCCGCGTGGTGGATTACGGCCCATTCCCTCTCCTAGAGAGAGGTTTGTGTCCCAACAGTGGGCACATTAAAAAGGCTGGTGATGATGATGATAACATATTTACACCATCTTATAATAATAAGTATTAATCAATCTCAAATCAAATCTCGAATCTTTATTGCAATCCATAATGTACATGTCAGGTGATAAATAATAAAAAAAATTGAAACAATTATGGACCCTGTCGGGCACAGCAACACAACACAAGCAGTCGCAGTGTTTCAATATTCCCACTTCTGGGACTAAGACCTGCTCTCTATGAGGCGGAATGAGTCATAATCCATCGCAGGGTCAATGCGGGTTGATGGATATCACTTGTCTTTAAATACAATTTCGTGGGCTACCCTGGTTTATTTACACCAGGGTGGCCCACGAAATTTTCATTCGTCAATGCATTGTTCACATCGCCTACACAATTGCAGGTACACTGGAGAACAAACATGTCTGCTGAGTAATTACACTGGCTGACAGTTAAGTCCCACTCAGACAGGATTACCGCGCTGTGCAGTTTTATCTGGTACACACTTTTTTATTATCTCATTTTTATTGTGATCTAGCACGTGAGATGTAGGTACTTAGTGAAAATGCTAGTTGGTGCTTTGGCTATCTGATTAGCTGATTTATAAATAAGGGTTAGTTTAGGCTCTTTTCTAAGTTTATCTAGGACATTAATTAGGTACTTTATCTAAGGCCGTGTGACCTGACATATAGATTTTTGTAAAAAAAAGAACGAAGTTTAGGCACAAGTCTTCCACAAATCTACACTAATAGGACGTAATCTCTGAAAGTACTGGTCCGATTGTTGAAACTTTTTCACCAATAGAAAGTTGCTTTATTCCTAAGTGACACAAGCTATATTTTATATATGCGGGTGAAGCCACGGGCAAAAGCTAGTTAATAATAAAATTGTCTCTGTAGACGGCTTACTTATTTTTTCTACAATTTGTGGTAAGAAATAAATAAATTATTATTATATTAATGACACCTCGTGTCTCGGAAAATGCTCGGAAAGCATGTAACAGTTGCTCCCGATTGTCTTTAGAAACATTTTTGACAGTTTACAGGTGGTCGAGCGTTGGGCACGCCACAATCATGGTAAGTCCCCTCTTTGAGGCGTAGCTGGAAAAACCTCACGGCGTCCTTACTTTCCGCATGACGCAGGTACTCACCGGACATGGTTCGTTCGGGAGTTTCCTGCACTCGATTCATACGGAAGTGACGCCCGGGTGTCGCCACTGTGCGGAACTCCCAGAGGACACGGTGGAGCACACAGTCGAGGTGTGCCCTGCTTGGGCGGAGCATCGCCATGCCCTCATGGGGGCGATCGGCGGCGGAGACCTCTCACGCCGGGCCTTGGTTGAGGCCATGGTCCGGAGCAAGGAGGAGTGGCAGGCGGTCGCCGACTTCTGCGAAGCAGTAATGCTCGCAAAAGAGGAGGCCGAACGCATCAGGCAACGGCGTTATCGCCGCCGCCGTCGCCGGGATTCTGATCCCGATTTCCGGCCAACGAAGACGCGGGCTTGCGGACAGTGAGCAATGGGTAGCTCACTGTCCGGCCGTCCGGACCAAGCCCAAGTCGTCGACGGCGCGCACTGTTCCCGCACGCCTCAAGGAGTTGTCAGCAACAGCAGGGACCCAGCCGGGACGAAGCCTACTGGGGGGGGGGGGGGTACTTATCCGAAAGGGTGCTCGAGCCCCGGTATGAAGGCTAGAAGGAACGCGGTGGGTCTTTTAGTCAGTAAGAGTCTGACACTATCTCCGGCTCCGTCCAAGGGCGGGGGATGTCAATGCATGATTTTTCCCACCATAAAAAAAAAACGTGGTCGAGGGCCAGAAAGTCTGACCATCAGCACAAAATAGACAGGTAACAGAAGGCAATCTCATATATTTACTTCACTTTTTACACCCACGCTCGGTGGACGCACACTAATGAAAGTTTGAGCCGGAACTAATGAGAGTTTGACGCGACTGAGATATTGTGTCCGTGAGCGGTGTCTATGTGTGCGTTGCTCGAGCGTGCTTTGTATGTAGATTGTCTTTTGTAGGTACCTATCGATTTTGTGCCATTAGTCTAAACAAGGAGTATCCTGTTGCCCAGTAACTGGGTTGTGGAGGTCTGATAGGCAGTCGCTCCATGTAAAAAAGGGGTATTCAACCGTATCCAGATAGTCTGGCAGCCTACCCCAAGCTAGTTAGGAAAAGGTTACGGAATCTCACGTAAACTCACATCCATAAGATACAAGACCCGGTACGACAATCTGTAGGTTGTACAAGTATTTGTTCCAAAACTATGTTTGTACCAATGTTTGATTGTTTTTATAAATACAATTTACACCGCTAAATTTAATCGTTTTAATCCCGTGGAGGGTCGATCCGGTACATGAAACACTATCGATTAATAAAGATAAAATTTAAAAAAAAAGTTCCCTATTTTTCAAAACTCTTATTAACTTACGCATGTACGAAATTAATTTCTATAAGAAAACGTCAGCTGAGCGAGTTCAATGACCTTTAGGTAGTAATCGCCGTTGCGTACAAACTACCTACAGGTATAATATATATAATTTAACGGTGTATATTATACACCTAAAATATCTTAATTATACGGCGTAAAAATATTTCTCTGCACAGCTGTTCACTTGAAGTATCCCTAGCGGCATTGTCACGATGTATAGCAATGCTTAAACTTTCGTGGGTCAATGTTCCCACTGCTGGGACTCAGGCCTCGGACCGTAATCGACCTCGCGGGCCCACGGCGGGTTGCTGTATGGCAAATGTCTTCGAATTTTTGGTTCTAGGACATGCCGTTTTCCTCACGATGTTTTCCTTCGCCGTTTTGAGAGCAGTGGTGATGAAATAAATTACACAAAGTAATGCCTGTTGCTCAGTTTGAACCCGCGACCTACGACTCGTAATTCGGGGCCGTTACTCTCTCACCACCACTGCTCTTGGGCCACGCGAATTGTCAATATGACCCTAAAATAACATAACGTACGACTTATTACGATAGTATGTCATTCTATAACACTTATCGTAATTTTCGTAATTGTAAGCAATTTATTACGATATCATTTCCGATGACATCAGATAAAGTCCCCGTCACACATAAACCATTATTGCTTTACAAATCAACTGCAACATTCACGATACAAAAAGAAATAAATATTATTTGAAACAATAGAAATTAGCATGTCTATTTAGGGGTGTACCGTTTAATTTATTTAGGTGGGGTGAGTATAAACGGGCCTCGTAAAACAGCTTTTAAGAGATATTGCGCAACGCACGATGGGGTTATGCCGGAGTGTACAATCAGTAACTGAGGTACGTGTTTATGTATTTTTCGGTGAGAGATTTACGTCTTTTTTTGAGGTGAGAAATCATCCAATGACTTCTCGCACTCTAGGGAGAAGCGGGAGGTCGTGTTAGAATTTTACTTAATGGAACACACCTGTATCTGTCAGCTGTTCTTAGCGTTCTAATACTACGGTTTCTTTTACAAAAATTTACCGTGGGTAACGTTTTTTTTCTTCGTTTTTTTTTTTTTTGCAAATAAACCAAAATGAATTTAACACAGCGTTATTTAGACATATGTCTTTTAAATTTATTTTACAAAAAAAAATGCGTGACATTAAAAGTGACATAAATAATAAATAAAAAAACGAACATACATCAAACAAATGTCTAGCTCAGCCTAGAAATATAAAGGTAAAAATTACGTAAAAGCAACATTATTATTTGTTGAAATACAAGTTATATCTAAAAACTAAAAGGTCTCAGAGCCATTTCATTCATATTCCACGGCCATAATATTGGTCTAGACGTACTAAATCTTACTACATATGTTTAGACAGATTTAGTCCAAACACGCAGGTTTAATAGAAAAATAGGCTTCGAGTGCTCCATTATGAAGGTGTTTTAAAATTTGTTAATTACTTTTTGTTGGTAACTGTTGAAACAAATCATGCGTAATGATTTGTGTTTATTACTTTTGTTTGATTAGTTTGGCTCGCAATATTACAATGCTGTTTGATTAAATACTGACTGTTTACTTTTTTTTAAATTCTATTTTAAGCATTATATAATATTTATTACTAGTGCACATTCCTGATAGTAACACAAGTATTCTTTTGTTTTTATAAAAAGAGGTAAAATGATATTTGAAACTACGGAACCAATTCTGTAAAATTCTTTTAGCAGTAGAATGCTACTTTGTCACTCAGTGACATAGGTTATAATATATTGTGTATGTGAAAGAAAGAAATATTAAAAAAAAGACGTGTGGCACTCGGGGACTGCCGCGGTAATGCTATTGCATAGCATTTTTATCAACTTATGCAATTATAATCATTTATTTTATTTATGCAGTATTTTTTTTCCTTTGTTTTATTTTTCTTTGATATTAATTACACTTTCACACATTGAATTGAATTTTGATTGATTGTTCACTCATTTGTTTTCTTATCGGTCACCACGCTCAAAAAACAAATGAGTGGGGGGTGTTAGGTTATTTTCGTTACGGAATTTCTGGATTCGGTCTCCACGCTCAAGGCCCGCGATAGAAGCTATGCAATAGCTTAAAAAAAAAGCTAAATACATGCAAATCTTTGATATTACAAGAATTTTATTAAATTTATTAATATGTAATTAATTTTAATTAAACACAGTAATTAGGATCATTTGTTATTTCAGAAGATAATAATTAAAAATTCAAGTGGGCAAAACCGGTGGCATGAATTAGTAACTTTACAAAAAGATATTGTTTTTAGCACACTCTTGCATGACACCATCCCTTTAATTAGTGTCATCCCACAGCTAACAAGGTGAAAGCCCAGAGCTGAATTATTGTGACTTTTTGTGACATCCTGACCTATATGAGATGCATTTGCACGCGCTTTTTTAAGGGTTGCAGAATACCATTCCATTTGTATTTTTTGTCTCATTTTCATATGTTTATTGACGAGGCTGACTCGGCGAACTTCGTACCGCCTAATAATTATGTTGTGATACCTTTTAGCGAAGCTGTCAACTCTACTCTACTCTACCCTACTCTACCCTACTCTACCCTACTCTACTCTACTCTACTCTACCCTACTCTACCCTACTCTACCCTATTCTACCCTACTCTACCCTACCCCACTCTACCATGACCCTAGAACGTAAAGAGCATCAGGTTTTAATCAGTAAAAGTCTGTACCTGCCCTCTGGTCCCACCCTCGAACGGGAGAAGAAATCGGATGATTTCCTACCTCAAAACAAAAAGCCTACCTACTTCTACAGATCCTTCTTTGATTAAATATTAATTTTCAAAGACATTAACTATTCAATTTTCGCACTAATTACGATCTTTGAATAGAAGTTCAACCTCAAAGATTTTAATCAAAGCAGTTAAATTAAAACAACAAATTTGGATTATCGTTCAACCAATTTAATTTGACAAAGAAATACCCTGAAACTATGATGTCCTGTTTAATATTAATTGTTTTATGAAAATCGCATTATCGGTACTATAGCAATCTTTGCTTTGCTATAGTACAATTGGCTATAGTACTATATACACGGTGGTAGCTGAAAACCAGCACCGTAGAAGTCTGAATTAGCCCTGCGTCACAGTATATGCTGAGCAACGACTTATTTTTTTTTAATATGATGCGACGCACAACTTAGCATTTTAGATTGTATTAGTTTATTTATGTTTTTCTTTTATTTTTAGTTACTCTTAGGTTATTTCTGTTTATGTTTGTCTCTGTTATGGCCGGCGTCAAAATGCCACAGATAATCTAGACAACTCTTTTGTCTATGGTACAAGATGCCATATTGTAAAGTCTGTCTAATAAGTTAAACGACTTGGGTAATTATTAGAATTTAATTAAATCTGATGTAGTCAACACGGGTTCAATAATCAAGGTTGATTAAGAGATAGAGATCATTGTTTACCTACTAACAGAAGAACCTTATAAAAAGTACCGAATATAAGTTTTTTTTTAAATGATTAAATATTATACAAAATTCCCAAGTCGGTTGACTTATTAGACAGACTTATAAGCTCGATACACACATGGCCTGACAAGGGAAACTGGCTTTTTATTTTATATTTTGGTATTATTGATATTGTGATTTTTTGTTCGTCTATTTAGGCGAAATAAACCGATTTTCTTTCTTTCTTTCTAAGTAACCATTCCGTAACCATTATTAGGGTTCCGTAGCCAAATGGCAAAAAACGGAACCTTTATGGATTCGTAATGTCTGTCTGTCTGTCCGTCTGTATGTCACAGCCACTTTTTTCGAAACTATAAGAACTATACTGTTGAAACTTGGTAAGTAGATGTTTTCTGTGAACACACAAAAATAGAAAAATATAAATAATAAATTTTGGGGGTTCCCCATTTTTTTTTTTCATCAAACCCATACATGTGGGGTATCTATGGATAGGTCTTCAAAAATGATTTCTAATATCATTTTTTTCTAAACTGAATAGTTTGCGAGAGAGACACTTCCAAAGTGGTTAAACGTGTGTGTGTTTATCCTCCCCCAGCAACTTCTAAAACAAAAGAATGATAAATCTAAAAAAATATGAACTAAAAAGATTTATTATATACAGAACAGATTATTTAATTGTTAGTTCACATTTTTGAGAAAAACTGATAAAGAGTTAACCTGAAACGCAAAGAGAAACGGAAGGAACACAGGTTTTTTTTTTTTTTTCGATGGGAAAAATCATGCATTGACATCCCCCGCCCTTGGGCGGAGCGGGAGATAGTGTCAGACTCTTACTGACTAAAAAACCCATCCCGTTCCTTCTAGCCTTCGTACTGGGGCTCGAGCGCCCTTTCGAATAACCCTGGCCCCAGTAGGCTTCGACCCGGCTGGGCCCCTGCTGTTGCTGACAACTCCTTGAGGCGCGCGGGAACAGTGCGCGCCGTCGACGACTTGGGCTTAGTCCAGACGGTTACCGGACGGCCGGACAGCGAGCTACCCATTGCTCACTGTCCGCAAGCCCGCGCCTACGGTGGCGGAATCCCGGCGGCGGCGGCGAGAGCGCCGTTGTCTGATGCGGTCGGCCACATCCTTAGCGAGCATTACTGCTTCGCAGAAGTCGGCGACCGCCTGCCACTCCTCCTCGCTCCGGACCATGGCCTCGACCAGGGCCCGGCGCGAGAGGTCTCCGCCGCCGATCACCCCCACGAGGGCACGGCGATGCTCCGCCCAAGCAGGGCACACCGCAATTGTGTGCTCCACCGTGTCCTCCGGGCGTTCCGCACAGTGGCGACACCCGGGCGTCACTTCCGCTTTAATTCGGAACAGGAACCTCCCGGAAGGAACACAAGTGGGTTTTAGCCAGTATAAGGGTGACAACCCCGCTCTTTCCACCACAGACCAGGAAAAGTAATTTGATGATTCCCCACCTCAAAAAAAAACCCAAACAGCTTTTTTAAACAAAATTAAATCAACACAGCTTATTAAGACAGCTCTAAAAACAAGACACCAATCCCCGCCTAAAATGGTAATAACTTACAAAATCTATATACATTTGTTTAGTAAACCATTCGGTTTCCCTTTTAAACGGCTTTAACTATCAGGCGCACAGTAAAGACGCAATAAATAACTGTTTCACAGCCCACTTAACGAATGAACTGAAAAACTTATCTAACTCTTTAGAATTGTGGGTTGGTACTGTTTTGTTCAAAAGTGATACAAGAGACCGAAACAAGGATGGAAAGTGACCATAAAAGGCATATCCCACTTTTTTTTACGGTGGGAAAAAATCATCCAATGACATCCCCCGCTCTCGGGCGGAGCGGGAGATAGTGTCAGACTCTTACTGACTAAAACACCCACCCCGTTCCTTCTAGCCTTCATACCGGGGCTCGAGCTCCCTTTCGGATAACTCTGGCCCCAGTAGGCTTCGACTCGGCTAGGTCCCTGCTGTAGCTGACAACTCTTTGAGGCGCGCGGAAACAGTGCGCGTCCGTCGACGACTTGGGCTTGGTCCGGGCAGTTACCGGACGGCCGGAGGAATATCACACTTTACACTAGCGTTATAAAGTTAGCGGTAAAAAGACGAAATTTGTGAGTGTGCTAGTTTAAGCATGTTAGTTACTTCTTTACATTTAAACAGCAGAACGTATTTACAATAGCACTCAGGCATATTTAGCCGTTTCTGTGTGAAAAATTAACAAACATACAAACACACCATCACTAACTTTCACCTTTATAATATTGTGCGATATAAGATGTTTTTGTTTTGAACTCCGAGGCCCTGGAACAAAGGCAAAGAAAGAACAAGAGTGGATTTTAGTCAGTAAAAGTCAGACACAAAAGATCGGGAGGCCTCATCTAGTATAAACTGACGAAAAAAAAATTGACGTGTAAAATGCAATAGCTGAGTTGGTGACCCTTTCGGTTCAGGCACAGTCACTGCAACTTGTATTGTATGTCTGTACTCTTTTTTTATTATTATTTTATGTTGTTGTATATTGTGTTGCTTGCGCCATAAATGCTATTCTATTCTATTCTATTCTAAAAGTGTGTTAAACCTATTTACAAAATAAATATCATTTATCATTTATGATCTCCCATCATTAAAAAAATTGTTTTGTTCCCTTTGATATATATTGATATATATTGATATATAGATATTAATTATTATATTAACTTATATTACTTATTATATTATTACTTATATTACTTATTATATTATTGGCTTATTGATATTGATATATTTTGATATATATTGTTTTGTTCTCTTTGATATATAGTGCGATAAATGCAAAAATATCGTCAACACAACACAGGTCGTAACTCCAAGAAAATAAATTAAACCACTGCTGCGGTCAACAGTACACCGACCGCATATAAAGAGGCATATCGATGGGGTTACTTCCCCTAATGTTCACATAAATAATCATGTCCAGATCTTATCAAGTGAAAATACGACGCCAACCTGGAAAATAGTTTCCTTCGACCCCTCCACCCCCTATCAACCCTCACTGCTTTTCCCCCCAAGGGGGTGAAACGAGAATTTTAATTAGGAAGCCTTTCATACGAGGAGAAAAATGCACTTCGGTTTTTACGGGCAATTAAAAATGAGAGAAGTAATATTCAAAGCAGATTATATGAAGGAGTTCCGACCAGACTGTTCTCGTGAATGAATTTGCATTTAGATTGATTGTGAGTTAATTTTTGGGGGTTCTAGAGGGGAGTTAATCTATTAGGTGCTCATTATTTTGCGTACGTCTTTTTTAGACTGCTTTAGGGGTATTATTAATGCTATGTAGTCGGTTAGTCTGCCCTTTGAGTTTTTGTTACAAAAGAGTGAGTTCGATTCCCGGGTTGAGTAAAGTGTTAAATCGTTTATTGCAAATAAAACATAAACATACAAAAACAAAATAATAGTTAATACAAAGGCTAAGCTTAACACAGAATTTGGGTTTTATACAGCAAACGTCCAGGCGTATGCTGTAAAACACCCAAATTCCCCATTCATCGAGATGAAAGATATATTTTGGAAAAGACAATTAACATTATTACAATTATAACAACTAACATATGGCCTAAGGCACACATAACACTAACATATGCCAACATATGCTAACATATTGCCTTTGTATCTTTTGTTGCATGAAGATTAAATAAATAACATACTCATAAGTACACTACATAAAACTAATTAATCAGCAAAAAATAATGAAAAAGAAGCAAAAATATATCTGGAGAAACCAATGGGGTTTCCCCGGAGTCAATCACTGACACTCACCGCCCCCGCGTCTCACTTCGCGCCACTAAAGGGATCGAATATTTGACTTCTGCGCAACTTGAAGCCAGCGCTCAAGATCCGTGCCGGCGATTTTAAGTTCCAACTTAAAAGAAAGAAGCGAAAGTTCTTAGGTTCGATTCCTATCGAGAAGAACTGGAAAGATCCCTCCACGGGAACCAGTAACATTCAGACAGTACAAGTAAAAGAGGATTTTTATTCCCCGAAAAATAGTACTCATCCCTAACGAATACTTATTAAAGCAACATGGGTCACAAACCTCATGAAAATTACATCACTGAAGTACAAAATAAATCTTTATTTTAATTTAAAATCAAGATTAAATCATCGTACAAAATATTATGTCAACGGTGCATTAACTCGTAAAATAATGGAATATACTTTATTGAATCGATACATGGAAATCGCAAAATAAAGCAAGGTGACCCGTCAACGGTGACGGGCCGAACAATGTGGAAAATAATAGCGCCATGGGCGGTCATACATCGCGGAGTGGACGCTTATTATTACCGGCCACAGAGTAGAGCAAGAACAGAGAATGTGCGACAAACGTGGATGACATGTGTCAATAATTACAGGGAAGCATTATCTACCATTTCACCCTGTACGAGACAGTAAAGGAACTGAAAATATATATTCTGGAAATATATATTTCCACAAAACACAAAAAGAAAATAATTCGCAATGAGCGATCGTACATTGCGGAATGGACGCTTATTATAACTGGTCACAGAGTAGGGCAGATACAGAGAATGTGCGACAGATGTTGGTAATGTGTAACAACAATAAATGTGAAGAATTTTTATTTTTTGGTTTTAATACTGCATTTTCTATGACTACTTCAATGTGTACGAGATAATTACAGAACTGAAATATAATCTTCGACTTCGAAAATATTGATGCATTTCTCAACACAAAAAGAAAATAATAGCATGGGCGGTCATACTTCGCGTGGCGGACGATACTGATGACTGGCCACAGAGTAGAGAAGAGACAGAGAATGTATCACGTAGAACAAAGTGTGTCAGTCATAAAAATAGGGAATTTTCTTTGTGAATTTTGATACTGAACATTGGCGAACAATACATACTAATATGATTAAGCTGTATGATAGTTGAAGTTTTAAAAAAATCTATTTTGCTTTTACTTTTGAAGGGTTATCAGTGGAACTACCACTCAGAGTTGATTAAATATTTTTTCATTGGCCAGCCCAATTTGTGCTTCATTCAACAACACTACCCTGGCGAGTGACACTGCGAAGCACAGCTAGTGATAAATAATAGCGTCACGAACGGTCATACATTGCGGGTGCGGAGAACACCACAACCCGCCACAGAGTAGGCCATAGTCAGAGACTGTATGACTGATTTGGAAATGTGTGTTAAATATAAATAAATATGTTGATTTTTTCATTACGAGAGTAAACTGAAAAAAAAAATTTCGGGTACAGAACTGGAAATATTTATTTGCTTGTCATCGAAGTTCTGCATTTTATAATTTTAAAAATTCTAATAGTATCTCATTTAGCTAATTAAAATGTTCCGCCGGTCTATTTTGTGAAAGAAATATTGTGAAACTGAAAGAAACAACAGCGCTACTAAGTTATTTTCCACTTATTTGTAAGCGAAAACCTGAACGTTTGTATCCTGAATATATAATTACAACCCTACCTAACAGAGATTAATCAAGCTCAATCCACAAACATCACAATTTGCATACGAAAAACAAATTGCTGACGCGAATCATCAACCACACCAATTTCTAAATCCCGACTGATAGTAAAATTATGCACTATTCAATCTCTGTACGCAAACTCACCTATATTCTAACACTACGCTGCCGGTGAGGTCGGCTAGACCCGAGACCCGTGCAAATGAGTGCGAGTCTGACGGATGCACCACATTTGTTCCGTCCGCGTCTAGTAAGGCCCTTGCTCTCGAGCAGTGCTATGAAACAGTGACTTTCTGAAACCTAGCCGTTACCAAGGAGTACCTTGGTAAAGGCTGTTGTAGGTTTGAAAAAAAAAATGTTTAGGTATAATAGATTTATGTACAACTTATCAAAATAATCATGATTTTTGCGTAAGTATAACTAATGCAATTGACAAAAAATAATAATAACGTAATATTTTTTCGCTTGTTTTCCCTATTCCCTTGAAATGGCTTTGTTTTTTAAAAATATATTTACACAAAAAAAAGCCGGATTTTTTTAAATCTAATATAAGCTGGGGCTTGACTGCGATCCCACCTGATGGTAAGCAGTGATGCAATCGTTGATGGTGAGGCGCATTAGTATATTAAGAGCGTATTCACTCTAGCCTTAAAGAAACCCAAATTATTATCATTAAGTGTTCTTCAGAATGTACACAGCATATGAAAATCAATCAATATTTCGCAAAGAAAATGGCTTTAACTCGTTGTGTGTCTAAACGTGGATCCACGCGAGACACAATGGCTTTTTAATTGTGTCTCTAATTACGGCACACGAGAGGTTAAAGTTCAGCGAGGCTCTATACGGACATAGGTGGCAGTACGAGTATATGTGCAGTCGTGCATTTTATCTCCGGCCAGATGTTCAAGGCACTATGCGCCTTAACCCGCCGCCGCTCATGGTGTTACACACCTACATTACGGCTCGAACGATCAACTCTATTAAATTGGTCATTCCGGCCCCCAGTGTGCGGATATTTTTTGTTCTGATAAGCTTTAGGCTTGTTTATAGTGCCAATAAAATTTAATTGTAGACCCGTAACGAGGTATTTTAATGTTTAAATTATGTATATTTTTGAACACGACTTGGAAGCTAGAAACTATGAATTAAATGTCGCATGTCGTTAAAAAAAGCCGATTTTCTAGTTTAAAAAAAAACTAGCTTTTTATAATTTTGTTTTGAAAGTTTTCTTGAATGATAAGTTGGGGATTTTTCCAATTCATATCCTACTTTTCTAAGTTTATCTAGAACATGACTGACCGCGCCGCCAGTCTTTTGGGCACACTTCCAATGCGGAGTAATTTTTTGACGCCAAATTTCAAGTAACAGTTTTATAATGTAGTTTTTATTAGTTAAGTGTTTTTATTTTTCTAATTCTATCTACGTCAGATAAACAAATAAATAATAAAAAAAACTCCGTATTCAACAGATATCATAATATTCCAAAAACTAGTTTTTTTTTTACTTAACCCTTTGGGAGATTTTAAAAGCTGCACGTTTAAAACCGAAGCAATTATCTTTTAGTTTTTCAATCTCGACGTGTCACAAAAAGAACATAGTCTGGTCACGTTTTATAATAACATAAACAATTTAAAAAGAAAACAATTCTAACACAATTGTTTGTGCCATGAACAATGGTCGGTGGCAGGTGCATTGTGAATTGCAGGCAATTTTCTAAGAGTCTGTGGGGAAAATTATTTCATATTACCTTAGGGATAAATTTAAAGTCCTAAGTACTAAACCAGAAGCAATTTGAAATGCTTTATTCGAAAAATAAACGTGTATTATTTTTTCTGTAACAAAATATTTTTTTAATTCAGACTACGTAATTCTTAACTATGATTCTACCTGATGGTAAGCAGTGATGCAATCGTTGATGGTGAGGCGAACTAATTTATTAAGAACCTAGTCACTTTAGCCTTGAAGACGCCTAATTTATAATAGGATATGCCAGGTTTCTTACGATGTTTTCTTTCACCGTTTTGAGAGCAATGGCGATGAAATAAATTACACAAAGTAATACGGGCTGAGTTTGAACCCGTGACCTACAACACGTGAGTCGGCATAGTTACCACTGGGCCATCACTGTCCTCTTGCACTGTTGCACAGGGTACTCGGATGTTCATGAAAATATAGTATTTCCAAACAAGATATACTTTGTTTTCTATGTCAATCTACAAAGAACTTATCAAAATAGAGGTAATGACAATTGCGGTTTCAGCCAATTTAGGTTGGATGAATTTATAATAAACCAGCTATCCACAATCTAAACAAAGCCTGGCATAACATCATCTGAAGATAACTTAAGAAAGCAGATAGGCTTTTGGGCACATTAAAGCAGGTCATACATAACGTAACCTTTTAATCATGGGAATTCGAGACACAATAGAAAGACAATAGGTGCGCGAACGAAGCGTTTGCTTGGGGTTTAATGAATTAAGGGGGATGCTCAAAGATAGTCCACGAAATTCGAATTTCTCAATTTTTTAGCATTTTGCAGGATTGTTTAAAATATGATAATTTTACGACAGCATCATTCACTGGGATAAGACGAACTGAAAGGGTTATATTGATGATTGAAATGATTATATTTCCATTAATAAAAAAAAAACAATCAAAAAACAACTCTCACTGACCGGCAAAATGCCAAAAAATAAGAAAATTTTAATTTCGTGGTATCCATAGCGGCGGCAATGTGCGGTGAATCCAATTTAGGCTATTGAAAGAGAAGAGGGATGTTTTAACAACAAAAGATCAGAGATTCATTAGAATGGCCGCGCATCTAATCACCAGTCAGACGCAGCCTGCGCTTCCTAATAGAAAACACTTTCAGTCGTTAAGGAATTGATGTGGCAATTTTACAAATATGCGTATTGCGCAGGAAAGTTAGCAGTTTCTTGCGATTTTAGGTAGTATATTTACGAAAATCTATCATGTTTGCAAAATTCCTAGGATTTTCGTAAAATAACCGGTAGTAGTGTGTTTAATTGCAATAATTTTGTCGCATATAAACACACTACTCACTGGCTGAACCGCTGGGTTAAGTACTAAGTAGTTTTTTTTTTGCATTTATATGCGAGCCGCATTTGATTACTATCTCACCTATTTGAAAGCAATGATGTAGTCAAAAATAAACGCACTTACCTAGAAGTATTACTATTCACTTTTCACCTAAAGACCCTGAGGTCGTAGTCACCAGATAGAATATATAGAAGAACTAACTTTGGTAAATAATAATTAATTCTCTACTTAAAAAAAAAACATAAATTTACTGGCAGCCACTATATCTATTTCGTTTTATAAACGAAAAATTATATTTTTTCCAATGGACGGACATACAAATAAAACTAATACTAGATTGCTATAGTGACAATCAGTCAGTATGACATGAGCCACAGTTCATACTATCCGAAATTTCCGCTAACACTTTACAAATTGAAATCATTTTGAATAAGCTTTTGAAATTAGAAAGTCATTTTCTAACCATTCTTAACGACTTCCGCATATAAAAATAAACAGCCCACTCCATCAAATAAAAACGATCTTCCGACATCCAACCCTTAATTACCCCCACAATCTACCACATCCATCTGTTCCATCCATTCCATCCTCCTTTTAAAATAAACAAAGAGAGCATTCAGCCTCGCTCTAGGGACTCGAACGAATTGAAATATCAACGCACAATACAACGATTTTGAGATTTTCGCTGAGAACCGCTACGCCCGAGTAGCACTCGCATTGAGAGGGTTAAGAGAATTATTTAAATGTGGTAATGTAAAATGTATTAAGTCGAAATGGCGGTGCTTATGAATCTGAGCTGTCTTTGTGTGCTTCATATTTGGTTTCGTATTGTTGTTCTGTTTGGGAAATGATTTTCGGGCCAATTTATTTGATTGATCATCATCCTTTAAATTAAATTAAGCGAAATATTATTACATCAAGTATCTTAAAACGAATATTTGTTTTGTCAATTTTTTACAAAACTGGCTTCTGTCAGCGGATGTTCCCACGTGAAAGTATATATAGCTTCAATGATAAAGTTAGTTTGTATTTTTTAACTCGGTATATTAGTTTTCGAGTTTACTCACTACCATCTAAAATATAAATCTTTCATTTTTACAACATTACTCTATAGTCTACACTTCTACACTAATATTATAAAGAAGTAAGTTTGTTTTTTTTTTTTATTTTTTAGCTGTAGGAAGTAATCTCTGAAAATACTGGTCCGATTGCTAAAATTTTTTCACACAGGAATAGAGCAGCTATCTATAGCTGCTTATGGCATAGCCATATATTTTATGCACGCACTAGTAGTATATGATAAAGGAAAGCTTTGTATTTTCCCCGGTACTATTCGAAAGAATTCGCAATCGGTCCCGAAAAGCAACGGAAATTGAAGGAACAGGGGTGGGTTTTAGTCAGACAACAACAAAATCTGACGACTTCTTTCGTTTCAACTACAGCGGAAGAAGTTACACAATATTTCTCGAAAAAAAATTTTTTTTGGAGTGTCTGTTCGTCCACTGTTGGAAACAGGCCTCCCCCATGTGTCACCATAATGACCGGTCATGTGCGACTCGCATCCATCGGATTCCCGCGACCCTCACCACGTTTTCAGTCCACCTTGTGGGTGGCCTTCCAGCGCTACGTCTTCCGGTACGTGGTCGCCACTCCAAAACCTTTCGCCCCATCGACCATCTGTTCTGCGAGCAATGTGCCCTGCCTAATGCCATGAAATTTGGCGATTCTTCGAAGAAGTGTCTGTTTGAAGAAATGAGATCTTCCTCAAAATAGATAGCGAGGGACAAAGCGACAATGGCTAATGTTTTATTCCCATATTTCTCAAGTAAACTTTTCACTCCATCTCTATAAAATTCTCTCCGAGTCCTCGAGTATTTGGTCTCATAATAAATCTAAGAAATCTCGCGAGAATTGTAAGAACAAATAAGTGAGAAAATAAATTCTTTGAGAACTATCCTCCGCATTATTTATTTTAGTGGAACAGTGGACTAAGTTATTAAAGTTGTTTTAATTTAAGTCCCCGCTTATTGTTACCGTCACGACTCTGGTCCCCAAGGAGCTGGGCAGAAGGGTAGTGTCGTGCATGTGCGCAGTTCCATTAAGGGGAAAAGCCTATTGCTATAAATCGAGCAGGCACTGTCGTAATGTAGGTAATATAGCTGTTACTGATAAGTAAAACGTTTTTTTTTTTTTCATAAACTAGTTCTGGACTGCGATCCCACCTGATGGGATGGGACCATATTCACTCTAGCCTTGAAGACACTCAAATTATAATTGAACAGGAAGACCGCAGCAGGCACATTGCTCCAGTCCTTCGACTTCGGTATAAACGACGAGGCGAAACGCTTAGTCCGGACCGTAAAATTGAGATGGCGGAATCAAGACACGCAATTCCTGCGCACACTCTCCAAAATGCATCCTGTAAAACACCGAAGGTTTAATAAAAACTAGAGACTGCTTCTAGGGTAGTGGGAATGTTCCAGAGTGACCGTAGCCCTGTAACGCAAATGGCAACTAAGGAACATAGTGGGTTTTGTCAGTAAAACTCTGACATGCCCTCTTGTTGCCCTAGAGCAAGAGAAACCATTTATTCATTTACTACGTCAAAAAAAATCCTACATCCTTCAGATTCCCGTAGGTAACCCCCACCAGGTCATAAGTCTACCTTCTGAGAGACCTTCCAACGCAGCGTCTTCATTTTTGCTGTGGCCACTGATCTGTTCGGCCCCATCAACCATCGTTTGGTGATTCTTCAGGCTATGACTGGCCTGTTGGTGTAGTGGTTGTTGTAGGGGTAGGTTTTTTGGTCAGTATAAGTCTGACACTATCTCCCGCTCTGCCCGAGGGCGGATGTCAAGTGGATGATTTTTACACTTAGAAAAAAAAGTGATAAATTTCTTTTTGACTCTCCTGTTGGTGTAGTAGTTAGTGGCCCTGACTGCTATGCCGGAGGTCGTGGGTTCGATTCCTACTCAGGACAAATGTTTGTGCGATGAGCACGATCATTTGTTCTCTGTCTGGGTGTCATTCATCTATAATATGTATGTATTTAGAAATATATAAGTATCAGTTGTCTAGTACCCATAACACAAGCTCTGCTTAACTTGGGACTAGACGGCGCTGTGTGATAGTTGTGGAATATTATATTATATATTATATCGGTTATCTTCGTTCTCCTGTGCATTTTTTCACTCTCGACTCGATCGTGCTAGAAAACTCTGCGCATAGCCCTTTTCTTCGAGCGTAGATAGTATTTAGTCACAGGTTTCTAATACTCATAACATAAATAAGATAATAATATATACGTAAAACGAATATTATTGGCAAAACTTTAGTAGCAATAACGTCCTTTTTAATATTCAAAAGAAACCGCCATTTATGGAATCTTCGATATTAAAAACTCGCGAAGAACGCTCTACCATAAAACACATCGTAAAAACATACGTACTTATATTTAGTAGTAAAATATCAGATTTGAATAACATACCGAGTACTAGCGGTCATGGACCCCATTTATAAAGTAATATAGTAAAACGTAAACACAGCACAAATGAGTTTTTCTAATAAAAATATCTTAACACTTTTGACGAAAATTCGTAACAAATAGAGCACTCATTGATCGTTGATTAATGTTTTGAGATTCAAGTATGTTATATTTATAAATGTGACGAGAATGGATAAAGTGAGAGATAAGTATATTAGGGGAAGTTTAAAAGTGGCACCATTGACTTAAAAGTTGAAAGGAAATTGTTTGTCTTGAAGGGACCGCAGACCTGAGTATATCTGTATATGGTTTTAATTTCAACTCGATACCTCCACGCGTTCTCGAGATAAAAGGTCTTGCCAGACAGACAAACAGATACGGAACCCTAAAAACGAGTTGAGCCGACCCCAAATAAAACGGAACAAGGGCAGGAAGATGATGATGTTTATTTTTATAAATTTCTCCAATCTTTATTTTGCTAAAAGTTCGTAATCTACTAAATTCATAATTGTCGATTATTGGTCAGTTATTGGTCTTGTAATACTCGTAGAATTGTGGCTTCTAGGGCCACGGTTCAAACATTGGCCTCTTTAGTTTTGCCAACATCTCTTTAAAAGCCACGTACGCCGATAGGGACGCGTCGGTATCCATACATTTTATACAGAAACTAGACTTGTGGAGCTACACTAGAACCACGCCACGCGACATCGCTCTACGTACAAATCAGGCGTGGACCACATGTGCGTCGGTCTAATACAGTTCTAGCTTAAAGCTCGTGAAGAACACAACGCGTTGTCAACTCGGGCTTGATTCTTACCGGACAGCGAGCTACGTCGTCCGCAAGCTCGCGGCTACGTTAGCCCGACGCCCATACAACGAACGTACATAATTTCTCCACCAAAAAAATAAAGAAGGAAATGATTTATCCTTAACGGGAGCCTAAGGCTAAAGGCGGAGGCCAAATTACAACGACACATTCCTCTGTTATCCCTGGTCCTACAATAAACGTGTCACCAAAACTGCCCCCGGGATTCCATCGCGACTGAGCCCTCAAAAAAAGATACTGATGATTCGGACACAGTGTCCACTTTGACATTGACATTTTTTCACTGACTACGACGCACTGTTAAGTAGTACGATAAAAAAAGCATTAATTTCTATTTTAGGTTGGACTTAAGGTGGATACTTCGGTAAATTTTCTTTATTTTAATGCATGTTTTTATCTCACTACTAAACAAAACAGCTTCAATAAATTTGGTGGTGTCAAAACCGTCAGTGACAAAATATTAAAAATAGCTTTTGCACATAAAATAAAGCCTATGTCACTCAGGAATAAAACGGTTGGTGAAAAAAATTGAGCAATCTTCTACTTTCAGACATTACTTCCTAAATACAAAAAAAAAAAACTTTACCTCTTCATAATATTATATAGTGTCTATTTTAGGCTGGATGGAGGGGGTAGCATCGGGTACAAAGTTATATTATATTTTAAAGCTTTTTTATCTGACAGTATTTAGCTACAATATCATCAGTGACAAAATATTAAAAATGAAATAAGTTGATTTGGACATGGTGACCAACTCGTCAGCAAGTCCAAAAAAACAGGAATAGCCAACATAAATTCAAGCTCTCTAGGCCCTAGCATGTCACAGGGTTATTAGCACAAAAACAATTACAGTCATTTGTGGGCCACATCTAGATATGACCCGAAGTTTATCGGTGATACCAGCGCGCAGCGTAACATTGAAATAATTAAACAATTTTTTTCGTGTGGCGTGCCCCTAGTAGTGTCTGAAACCGCTTAATATTTATTGTACGACCATTTTCGTAAATAAATAAGGAAATTGATAGTGTTAATGGAATTTGAATTGGATGGAATGTGATGCGTTTTGTTTTTTATTAAGGTTTTAATTTAATATGAGATACTTTTATTAAGTAATTGTCATGTAGGTACGTTACGGGCACATTGCTCGTAAAACGGATGATAGGGCTGAAAGGTTCTTGTGTGCAGCGTTGGAAAGCCTCCACAAGGTGGACCAATGACCTGCTGAGTGGTCGATGCGAGACGCACATAATCGCTAATTGTAGCGACACTTAGGGGAGGCTGAGGTGTCCAACAGTGGACGTCCTTCGGCAGAAATGGTGATGATAATGATGAGGTATGTTAAGTCATTGATCTTAGCTGTCAATGGTAGATCTTTGACCATCATTATTAATAGAAGCCAAGATCTCTTGACACAAAGGCGTGTTACAAAATTGTTGGGATCTGTAGGTTAGATAGGCATTCACTCCATGTAAATTACTGATAATTTTTTTTTATTGTTGATAGGTTTGCACTCGTGTGCTCGCCTACATCATTAAAGGAAGCTTTAAGGCCCAAGCGCCCGAAAAGTGCCATAAAACAGTGACTTTTTGAAGCCTACTCCTTCGTAACGGCCAGATAAGAGGTTTGAAATAAAATTTGTGTTTATTATAGATTCATGAACAACATTATCAACATTTGATTTTTGCGTGCTATTAATACTTTTGTGTAAAAAAAATATTTCTAAAAAACTTTTCCCTACTCCTTCGATCCAAGCCGTTTGGCTTGGATCTTTAGAAACATTTTTACACATAAAAATTGGTAGTTAAATATTCTTCGAATTGAACATTGCATATTTAAATCAATCAATATTTCGCAAAGAAAATGGATTTAAAGGTCAGCCGCGCGCTTTCCACACATTTGCGTACTGCCGCCTGGGCGGGTGCGAGAGGTGCGTCCACATAATTTTGGCCAGATGGTTTAAGGGACTATAAGCCTTAAGCTAGAACTACATTAAACCGACGCACACGTGGACCACGCCTGATTTGTACGTAGAACGACGTCGCGTGGCGTGGATCTAGTGTAGCTCTACAAGTCTAGTTTCCATATAAAATGTATGGAGAGCGATACACCCAACTTTGCTTGTATGGCACACGTATGCGCAGTGTAGTACTACCTTCATGCAAAATTTCACGCTCATACGTCAAGTAGTTTCGGCTGTGCGTAAATATATCACTCAATCATCATCATCATCATCATATCAGCCGTAAGACGTCCACTGTTGGACATTGGCCTCCCCCAAGCGTCGCCACAACGTCCGGTCCTGTGCGTCACGCATTCATCGGATCAGATCTCTAACACGCTTTTATTAGCTTCGCCTGTATGTTTGTATGTTTGTTTGTAATGAAAGCCTTTGAGCTCAATTTTTTTATCTACATCTACACTTATGTAATAAAGAGGTAAAGTTTGTTTTTTTTTTTGTTTTCATGTTTTTTCTATCGGTGAAAAAATTTTAGTAAACGGACTAATACTTCCAGAGATTACCTCCTACAAACAAAAACACATAAAAACAAACCCTACCTATTTATTATATCAGTGTAGATATTCCGTAAAAAGGATATATCAAAACTCAAGCAAAGGAAAACATAACTCAAAGCATTTGAAACTTGCATTCATACGCTGGATTCCAAACAACTAAAAATAACTTTAAGGTTTTGCGAAAACCCGAAGCAACCGCAATAATAAATATTTCAGGTGTCCTAGGAACTAAAATATACAGACAACAATTAATTTCATCCAAGACAGTCACGCAAGTTGCTAACCAAGTTTTCGAAACGAAATCAAGAATAGTTACATTTTTTTCGACTGGCCTGTTGGTGTAATGGTTAGTGGCACTTGATCGGTGCAGAAGTCAATCTCATGTATGTACTTCACTTTTTAGGGTTCCGTAGCCAAATGGCAAAAAACGGAACCCTTATAGATTCGTCATGTCTGTCTGTCTGTCTGTCTGTCCGTCCGTATGTCACAGCCACTTTTTTCCGAAACTATAAGAGCTATACTGTTGAAACTTTGTAAGTAGATGTATTCTGTGAACCGCATTAAGATTTTCACACAAAAAAAGAAAAAAAGCTATAAATTTTGGGGGTCCCCATACATAGAACTGAAACCCAAAAATTTTTTTTTCATCAAACCCATGCGTGTGGGGTATCTATGGATAGGTCTTCAAAAATGATACTGAGGTTTCTAATATCATTTTTTTCTAAACTGAATAATTTGCGCGAGAGACACTTCCAAAGTGGTAAAATGTGTGTCCCCCCCCCCTCTAACTTCTAAGATAAGAGAATGATAAAACTAAAAAAAATATATGATGTACATTACTATAAAAACTACCAACGAAAATTGGTTTGAACGAAATCTAGTCTGTAGTTTTTTTTTAATGCGTCATAAATCGAAAAAAATACACTATTATTAAAACATCCATCAAAGTTACAACACATTACAAGAACGTTTATATTATATTACTTGCTGCTACGGAACCCTTCATGGGCGAGTCCGACTCGCACTTGGCCGGTTTTTTATACCTACGCTAGGCGATCGAGCTAGGATCAGCGCGTTGCCACAGATAACTAAATAGTTACTTCGGCGTTGCGCCGAACTGTACGAGTGCGCTGACGTGTGAATCCAAAACACTGTATCTCAGAAATGCCTATTTTGCGAAAATGGCATTTAAAACTTTTTTGGTTTTTGGTATGTTTAAGTAATATTACGATAACACAGTGCAATATCATGTGTGAAGTATCAAATGAAAGGTATTTTTACGTTCTATGCAGCCATGTACATTTTACAACCATACTATCCATACGATTAGAATTAATTAAATTAGTAATTATAATACTGTGTACTTATACGTATTATAAAATGAAAAAACAATAATTTATAACTCAAGAAGTAGACCAATTTTAATGATATTTGCTTCATTATATTCGTCTCCGTCCGGAATAGCAGGAAAACCATTAAAATATCGGAATAATTCACGTAAAAATAAATTAAAATTATTTAAATATTTCTAAGATTTGTTATTCAAAAGATATCAATCAAATCAAATCAAAAATATTTTTATTTCACACAGGCCTACATGGGCACTTATAACACGTCAGAAGCTAGTGCACGGTTCCAAATTGGTCGTTTCCTACGGAGAAGAACCGGCAAGAAACTCCATGGATAGATTATAGTTGCGAAAAAAAAATATACTCGTGAAAAAATATAAAGTTATCTGATCATCAAAACATTTCAAAAGTGAGATAAATCACATTTCTACAAACTTTTAATCAATCTTAAGTGATCAACAAAAACTCGCAAAACTTTTGATTAACACTTTTCATCATTTTACGAATAAAGATAAAATTAGAACTAAAAAACTTCAAACAAGATAAGTCTAAAAGTGACGAACATAAATTGCTTTAAAACCACCAAACTAGATTTTCTCAAACATTGAAATCTAGACTAGCAGACAAAGTGACATTCTAGAACCGATAAAGACGACTCTCAAAAGTCCTCAAGTGTCGTAACTATTACAAACATCGAAAGTTCGTAATAAATCTAGCAAAATTATGAACCCAATCAATTCAGCCACCGTAGGCGCGGGCTTGCGGACAGTGAGCAATGGGTAGCTTGTTGTCCGGCCGTCCGGTAACTGTCCGGACCAAGCCCAAGTCGTCGACGGCGCGCACTGTTCCCGCGCGCGTCAAGAAGTTGTCAGCAACAGCAGGGGCCCAGCTGGGTCGAAGTCTACTGGGGCCAGGATTATCCGAAAGGGCGCTCGATCCCCGGTATGAAGGCTTGAAGGAACGGGATGGCATGGCATGGCATGGCATGATCCAATGACAACCCCCGGGTTGTCATTGGATGATTTTTCCCATCGAAAAAAATAAAAACCCAATTAATTCAAATAGAATCCTATTCTATAGTCACACTAAAATCATAAATGCGAAATTGTTTGTGTATTCCTAAACATTGCAATATACATTATTTTTAGTTTATACGAACCCTGAGTAAAGTTTGTTCAAAATCAGTAACTGAATGGATTCCAATAGTTTTTACACCATTATATATTTTTCCCAAAACTATTTAAAAAGGTCACAAGTTGGACACCACCGACATTAAATACATCACAACCGGTCAGACTGGCCTATTGGTCTAATGGTTAGTGGCCCTGTCTGCTATGGCGGAGGTCGTAGTTTCGGTTCCCAACCAAGACATATGTTTGTGTGATGAGTACGATCATTTTCTCTGTGTCTGGGTGTAATTATGTATGTATTTAGAAATATATAAGTACTAGCTTTTGCCTGCGCGGCTTCACTCCCGCTCTTCCCTACTCCACCCTACTATACCCTACTTACTCTACTCTACCCTACCCTATCCTACTCTACCCTACTCTACCCAACCCTATCCTACTCTACCCTACTCTACCCAACCCTATCCTACTCTACCCAACCCTATCCTACTCTACCCTACTCTACACCACTCTACCGTACTATACCCTACTCTACCCTACCAAACTTCACATAAACCATCTACTAAATAGTCCGAACAAAGCCTAAACATTTGGTTTGGATAGGTGAGCCCGTTCTTGAGTTATAAAATTATAACGAAAAGTGGCATTGATTTTTAGGGTTCCGTAGCCAAATGGCAAAAAACGGAACCCTTATAGATTCGTCATGTCTGTCTGTCTGTCTGTCTGTCTGTCTGTCTGTCTGTCTGTCTGTCTGTCTGTCTGTCTGTCTGTCTGTCTGTCTGTCCGTCCGTATGTCACAGCCACTTTTTTCCGAAACTATAAGAGCTATACCGTTGAAACTTTGTAAGTAGATGTATTCTGTGAACCGCATTAAGATTTTTACACAAAAATAGAAAAAAAGCAATAAATTTTGGGGTTCCCCATACATAGAACTGAAACTCAAAATTTTTTTTTTCATCAAACCCATGCGTAAGGGGTATCTATGGATAGGTCTTCAAAAATGATACTGAGGTTTCTAATGTCATTTTTTTCTAAACTGAATAGTTTGCGCGAGAGACACTTCCAAAGTGGTAAAATGTGTGTCCCCCCCCCTCTAACTTCCAAGATAAGAGAATGATAAAACTAAAAAAAATATATGATGTACATTACTATAAAAACTACCAACGAAAATTGGTTTGAACGAAATCCAGTAAGTAGTTTTTTTTTAATGCGTCATAAACCGAAAAAAATACACTATTATTAAAACATCGATCAAAGTTACAACACATTACAAGAACTTTTATATTATGTTACTAGCTGCTACGGAACCCTTCATGGGCGAGTCCGACTCGCACTTGGCCGGTTTTTTATATGTATAGAGGTTTAACAGTTATCTTTAACTCGTAGCACTCGGTCTGCTTAATTTGGGACTAGATGGCGTTGTGAGATAGTTGTGGTATAAAAAGAAATGTCTGTGTCGTAAAATAGTAGTTATTTTAATAATCATGAAATTAAAAGTTTTCTAGAACAAAGCGATTTATATGTCAATGTGTATGGAATGGTGCTGAACACTGCTTGCATTGACAATAATGTGAACATGAGCTCATACAATTCTGCTTCGTAGATCGCAGCTGCATACATTACTTTAATAGAAATGCTTTTGTTCTTTCAGAAATTCATTTGTGCATCGTTTTTATTTTTCAGGATAACCACTTTAAACTAGAGATTCATTAAGCTTTTCGAGTAACAAAATAAACTAAAAGAAAAACTAATTAAATCATAAATACTATCCAACAGGAAAATAAATGTGTACCTACTTATGTTAGAAGTTAGAATTGTTGATAGATTCATGACGTCATTCACTCCTCAACAGCCAAACCGATTTTGATAAACTTGAAAGTCAGATAAATTACTGACGATTTAGCCAGATTCTCACAAAAAAAAATATGCTCAAAATCTACAAAAAGACTTTTTAGCTATGAAAAATCAGACTTCTTTATTTCAAATCACACTAAATCTGCAATTAAAAGATAAACACGATTCGCAGAATACAAACATTACAAGTGCAATAAACAGCGATGTTAAGAACAGTGCACGCCTTAACTTGTATGTACAATTGCACAGCGTGCAGCGTGATAAACTTTATAGTTATTTAGAGCGTGCTTACAGAATCACTAACACGGTACTTAGAATATTATAATAATATACAGGGTTATTTGTAAAACACTGGCATCCGCTACATTTATTTTTATAAACCTTTCAATCACATAGTGTCGTAAAAAACAGCTACGTGAACCCTTCATACGACCTGTGCCGTTTTACTCTAGTCCTTATATGTTCACTTGCACAGCGTGATAAACTTAGCAGTTATTTAGAACGTGTCTTGCATAATAACACGACTACAGAGTATTGTCTTAAAACACAATCAAAGGTAGTGTCTTTCATCTTGACAAATTAAAAACCTTAATTAAATCAATTAAAACCATTCATTAAGATTTATTGGTGAAATTCGCCCTTTAACTATTATGCATGACGCTTGTAAAGTATGGAGAAATACTTGTATTATGTTATCATTTACCTATCTAATATGCTCTTTTTAACATCAACAAATAAGAGATAAAACGCTTGGTACAGTTCCGTAGACAGTGCAATAAACAGCAATGTTAAGACCGGTACACACGATCTGCGTCGTTGTAATCTACGTCTTACCTTGTTCGTACAATTGCACAGCGTGATAAGTATAATAGGTAGTTCTTTAAAGCGTGCTTGCAGAATAAATATTAACGTATACTTGTTAGCTCTAATTAGTGCTGTCCATAACAGTTTTGAATCTTATGGTAGGTCGCCAATAACAGGGTTGAGTAGGTTTTTTTAAATCTTTCTGATTCGGTAATTAGAGACTCAATAGAAAGACAATGAGAGATAAACTAGTGCTTGAATGCGATCCCACCTTATGGTAAGCAGTGATGCAATTTCTGATGGTGAGGTGCACTAGTTTATGATTATGAGCCTATTCACTTTTGCCTTGAAAACACTAAAATTATAATCGGACGGGAAGACCGCAGCAGGCAGATGGTTCCAGTCCTTCGACGTACGCGGTATAAACGACGAAGTAAAATGCTTAGTCGGACCGTAGAGGTTGTAAGTGCTAAAGATATCCAAAAAATAACTATAGGTACAGTCGATCGCAAGTCAGTGGTAATACTTTGATCCTGAGCTGGCCTATCATAGTACAGAGTTCCAATAAAATACGAGATCATCTTTTGGTATTGTAACTACCCACAACGCGACGTCTGTACGACCATTCTTCGAAAACATTACACCCCGCATATAACCAATATTTAGCAAAGTGCCTTATATGTACTTAGTACGTGCTGCATGCTTTTAATAAAATTTTCGTCACTAGTATTAATAAATTGACACCAAAACGTGTCGCCACTAACGTACTATGTTGTCACGCTGTCTATAGTCAAGTGAAATAAACACTGTTGCTTGAAACAAAGCACACGTCGTAACTTGTGTGTACAGCGTGATTAAACTTATAGTTATTCTGCGCGCGATCGCTTGTGTTTTCATTGCACTTGAGATAACTGGCCTGTAATTTGTCGCGTGCATGAGACGACAAGAATACGGGATAAAAGATATTTAGACAAGAATTATAACAACTAAGTTTGTGGCACTTGCATCTCTACTTTTAACGTTGATAAAAGATAATTTGGGTGTAAATTTATTTATTTTACAAATAGGTTTTAATAAGTCCATTTTTTCACCACTTTAAATTAGATAATGGCTGGTACTACCTAGCTGACTACTCTGTGAAAAAACACCGAAACAAACTCAGATATATAATTTTCCTAAATTATGCATTTGGCAGTGTATAACCTAAATACCTGCTTAGGAGACACTCCTACTGTAATACTCCTCGTACTATATTGACTCTGTCCAGCGTGTTAGTGGTCTTTTATCTCTCTTTCATAATTTTTTATTGGACACAAATACGAAAACAAGTTTTATTTATTTGTTTAACTATTTCTCAAAGTAAACCGTTCACTCAATCTCTCTATAGAGAAATAATAATAATATTCCACAACTATCACACAACGCCGTCTAGTCCCAAGCTAAGCAGAGCTTGTGTTATGGGTACTAGACAACTGATAAACATACTTATATATTTCTAAATACATACATGTTATAGATAAATTACACCCAGACACAGTCCTGGGTGGGAATCGAACCCACGACCTCCGGCATAGCAGTCAGGGCCACTAACCACTAGACCAACAGGCCAGTCAAAATAATCATTAAACAGAGACAACGTGATTAATTTAACTTTCATTTAATTTTTCTACATTCAATTGTTCTAATTAAGTCACTTCCACTATCAAATTATCTTAAACAATATTCTCTACAGCGTGCTAGCAGCCGTACCGTACAATACTAACACGCTGCGCATAGCCTACCATAGGATTATCCAGCGCAATAAACACTGATGTTCCCGCATTGGTGCACTGCATATAATCTCCTTTCTCGTAACAATCTGTGTCTTGGCTTGTATGGCCAGCCGTAGCGTGAACATCGTACTGCGGTCATATTATAATTGCGTCTTGAGGGAATATTATCTCAGTTGTACCATATCTTTAGAGAATATAGGCTAAAATTGCTTGGCGGTTTGCTGGTTGAGCTATTAGCATTAACATAATTTATACGGTTGCAATTAATATTTGTCAAAGTACAGCGTCACCTATCACAATTAGTGTTGCCAGGCGTCCCGATTTGCGCGGGACGTCCCGATTTTTAGGGGTCTGGGGACGCGTCCCGATTTGCACCTGATCGGGACGCTAAATGTCCCGCTAAATCTCTCTCGCGCAGCATCTTCTATGTTACTCAATCCACACAATTATAAGTAATCTGTGACACAATAATCCATCTTCGTTTATATGTATATTCCATTCATATGCAATAAAATGTAACCAACAATATAGTTTTAATATAATATTAAAACTGTTAAAACAGCGGGAATCATTCATAACTTCAATATTTTTTTAGTTTTTGTTAGTAGGTATGTGTGCGAAAGAATTGTATGTCAGCATTGTGTGGACCGCCCGGGTGACACCATGGAGCTTATGATGGAAGTGTGCCCTGCTTGAGCGGAGCACTGCTGTTTCCTTGTGGAAGCTTTTGGCGGCGGCTGCTCGCCCGCTCGCTGAGCCCTGGTTCTGGCCATGATCCAAAGTGAGAGGGAATGGGAAGCAGTCGCCTCTTACCGCGAAGGAGTTGACTGCAACCACAAAAGAATTGACCGTAACCGCGAAGGAGTTGACCGCAACCGTAAAAGAACGTACACCCTCACGTCCCAATCGTCTCCGAAGGATATGTCCCGGGCGAGTCACACAGCAATTTCCGGCCACAATAGATATGGGTTTGCAAACGACGAGCAATTTTAGCTCGTCGTTCGCCCGTTCAATAAGTACCAGGTCCGAGGCGATGCCGCACACGTTTCTCAAAGAGATACCAGGAAAACTGAAAGGACTGGTAAGGCCGATGGCTGCTAGGGCTCCGGGAACGTTGCGGGAATGCAAAGGTCGACTGAAGAAGTCTGGCTTTTAATCAGTACAAGTTTGCTCTCGTTCCACCCTAGAACGGGAGAAGTTATACGATGATTTCCCAATAAAAATAAAAAAAATTACTGAAAAAAAAAACTGTCCCGATCTAAAACCCTAAATCCCGATTTGTTTTGCTGTCTGTCCCGATTTTCATCCAATCGGACCTGGCAACACTAATCACAATACAGTTCGACAAAGTTAGTTTGTGTTTACACCTTACCTTACCTTATACCTACCTTTTTAAAAAAGTTATTTTTCTTTAATAGATTTTTTTAAGCGATGAAATGATCAAAGATAGAGTGCGCCATGCCTAGAAGTAACCTATTTACTTTTGACTTAAAGACTTCAAGGTTGTAGCTAAAAGTTACAATTCTCAGACCAATGCTTTCGTATCGCTTTTTACTTTCAACAAAAAATCTCGAGTTAAATATTCACTCATAACAAAACTCATCCATACATAAGTCATAACTTTTTACTCTAAACTTTAAACTACGCTATTTAATCATACAACAATAAGCCGCAACTCGCAGGCGGGCTATTCACAGTAAGTCGAACCGCGGTCGCAAGTCGGCGAGTCGCAAGACTTTCATTGTGGGCGCAAACTCTACTAGAACTGTGGAACTCGAAAACTATAGACTTGTGAGATGTAAAGGCGGTTACAGACTTACGAAATGTAACATGCAATGTAACACGCAATGGAAGAATTTGCCGTCGACATTGTGAAATGTCAATGTAACACCAGAACAGTCTAGCAATTCTGCTGTTACATTGCATGATACATGGAGGACGTGTGTATGTATCGTACACACTACGCGCACGAACAGAACATTTCAAATCGTGAGCACTCGTGGGCCTAGCAGGGTCGAAGCCTGCTGGGACATGGGTGATGCGAAAAAAAATCCTAGGGACCTGGAACGAAGGGGAGAAAGGAACAGGGTTTTAGTCAGTAAAAGTCTGACACGCCAACACCAAAAGAGCGAGTAATGTCATCGGATGATTCCAATCTTTAAAACAAAATGCTATAAACAGATGCGAGAACTTAGATACATGGTCAGTTAGTGCGCGCGTTACGTCCACACTTACGAAATGCTCCTTTCATGTTACATTGCATGTTACGATACAGCAGTCTGTACCAACCTTTACAACTGCTGTAGACTTTGTGATTTATGCACGTTTGAACTTTGAATGGGACTATATTGCTTTTGTAATGTGTAAAAAGTTGAAAGTTCCAAGTGTTGGTAAAGTTGCGTGCTGTTAAAGTGGTAAGATGTGATTCGGTTGCAGCGTTGCAAGTTGTAAAGTTGTATAAAAAGTTTTGGTTAGATTTCTAACCAAAAGTTTTTATAAAGACCGGCTTCATTAGGAGGATTGGATTTGTTCAAGAGTCACCATGGGCCTAGGTCGCAAAGCGCAACTGAAGGGGTACGAGTTAGTTTGAGTATGTTTTTAAAATCGTGCGGTTTTGATCACGCATGCGGAATTACTCCGCACGTGTAACTGTCCGGTGGGAGCGCAAATGTTCATTTCATACAAGTATTTATTATAGTGCGTGGAATACGAACGCGTGCCGCGTTTTTTGCACTTTGAAATTTTCTGCATGAGTGATGAAATCAGCATTGGAAGGCCTCCTACAAGGTGGACTTGACCGATGACCTGGTGAAGGTTGCGGGAATTCGATGGATGCAGGACGCACAGGATCCTGACTGTGGACGTGTGGATGAATGATGTGATGAAATCCACACGATATTAAAAACACCCTAAGTGAATAAAAGTCAAAGACGTTACTTGATAATTTCTCACCCTAGATAGCCTTCATTAGTGGTCCCACGGATAAGTGTCAACAAATATCAATGTCAAAACGGGCCTTTCATTTGTTAACGAATTTACAACAAGAGCAGTGGTGGCCGCGTAGTAACAGCCCCGACTTACAAGTTGTAGGTCGCGGGTTCAAACCCAGCCAGGCGCATTACTTTGTGTAATTTATTTCATCACCACTGCTCTCAAAACGTTGAAGGAATACGGAGGACACCGGCATGTCCTAGAACCAAAAATACGAAGACATGTGACATTCACCAACGCGCACTGGACCCGCGTGGTGGATTTCAGCTTATTCCCCTCTTATAGAGGACGCCTGAGTCCCAGCAGTGGGAACATTAAAAGGCTGATCCTTGCTAGAGCGGAAACAGACAGCCGAAGTATCAACTCTAGGCAAGTTACACACTGGACATAGAGCCAGCAATATTGACTAAAACGTGGTTATTCGCAAAGCCTTAAGTCTCAAACTTTAGTAGCAGCGTTGCAAGACTTGGCTAAAACTATTCCACTATTAGGAGTCCGGAGAGAGCTATTGGACAGTTTCAACCAATCGCATTTCGTACTAAACTGAGCTTTGTAACAGTCGATCAAAGCTCCGCTCATCTATCTCTACACAACACTAGCTTCTGCCAGTAATTTCGCCCTTTCATCCCTAGGGGGTTAATTTTGGAAAATCCTCTTTTAGTGCTTGCCTACGTCTTGTGCAAATTTCACGCTCCTAGACCTTGAAGTTTCGGCTGTGTGTTGATACTCATATATCAGTCAGTGAGCCCAACCGTAGGCGCGGACTTGCGGACCGGATCCAAACCGTCGACTACGCGTATTGTTCCACGCGCGTCTCAAGGATATGCCGGCAAACCGTAGGGGCCCAGCAGGGTCGAAGCCTACTGAGCGCCACGAGCAGTGTGAAAGTGAAACCCGGGGCTAAATGGTTATTCATCATCATCATCACATCAGCCAAAAGACGTCCACTGTTGGACATAGGCCTCCCCCAAGTGTCGCCACAACGACCGGTCCTGTGCATCACGCATCGATCGGATTCCCGCGACCCTGACCAGGTCATCGGTCCACCTTGTTGGAGGCCGTCCAACGCTGCGTCTTCCGGTACTATGGTTATGGTTATTAATAATGACTGTTTTGCGGTTGGTAAATGGGTACCCGAAGTACTTTGCTCTGTATCCAGTGATCACTAGACGTTAGAACCAGATAAGTTGATGTCTCGTTCTCCTCCATGCAGGTTCTGCAGAGTAGGCTGTCTGTAACTCCTATGACAGGAAGGAGCTTATGTGATTTATTTCACCACCAATGCTCTTAAAGCGGTGAAACAAAACACCACGGACTGGTGTGTCCTTGAATCAAACATTTGAAATCCACCAACCTACAATGATATTATTTCCTTCTCCATATTAAGGGCCAAGCGCCCGAAAAGTGCCATAAAACAGTGATTTTCTGAGGCCTCCGTAACGGCTAGGTCAATTGTTTTGAAAAAAATATATATTTTTATTATAGATTCATGAACAATAATATCAACATTTGATTTTTTCGTGCAATTAATACTTTTGTCAAAAAAAAATATTTAGCAATTTCGCAACTTTTCGGAACTTTTCCCTACTCCTTCGAAACGGCTTGGACCTTTAGAAACATTTTTACAAATAAAAATTGGTGGTTAAATATTCTTCAAAGTGAACATTGCATATGTAAATCAATCAATATCTCGCAGAGAAAATGGATTTAAAGTGCTTTCCGGGCGCTGCTGGCCGCAAATAAATGCACAGATTTGCGTACTGCCGCCTAGGCGAGTGCGAGAGTTGCATTCACATAATTTGGGCCAGATGGTTCAAGGGACTATACGCCTTAAGAACAGTGGTGATAAAACAAATTACACAAAGTAAATCGACTGGGCCTCAAGTCTGCTATTACAAGTGTCAGAATGGTCTATAATTGATTTCATAATTGTTGATTTTGCCAAGTTTTGGTAATCTACTCGTGCTAATATAATGGCGTCATTATGACTTTCCGATGGTCAACCACTGATACTCCATTGAAAGAAATGGCATAGAATGGTAATCTCGTACATAATGACAAATGAATATCTGACATATGCGGTAATCTGCAAAAAATTTGATAGTTCCTTCGATCAGTGACCTACCATTACGACGTCATTGCGCAATTAGTGCTTTTAATAAGCTCGATACTGTCATTCTACCACAATTCTATTACAAAACCGTTGACCGATCAATGATCGATCAATATGAATTAGTAAACTACAAACTTTTAGCAAAATGACAATGGGATCGTGTTGCGATGACAGACTTAGGCCCCTGACTGGGTTTTAACTCGCAACGCACTTAAACAACTTGTAGGAATGAGCCATGGCAAACTCTACTATAAAATCAATTCGAATATGAAATAGAAAGCATTATTCTGAGAATCATAACGATTCTGAAAAAGTCTGCTTGCATGCTTTTTTTTTAAATATCTCACTCACACGGACACAACGTTTAAGAACTCATTGATTGTGCGTTTAGCTAAGGAGTAGAATTCCCTGCCGAAGTCTGTAGTTCCTGATAACTGCAACCTAGGGATGTGAATAGATTAATATGTAATTATTAATTAATAAACTAGTGCGCCTCACCGTCAACGATTGCATCACTGCTTACCATCAGGTGAGATCGCAGTCAAGCACTAGTTTATATCAGATAAAACAAAAGATTACTTCTAAGCAAATGCTTCATCGTCGACCAAATCTTCGCTTTTTATCAGGCGAGATAGCAGTCAGTTGCAAGCTTATCAAAAGTATAAAAACATCATTTTATTTAATACCTAACATTACACAAATGAAACGTCAAATGTCAATAAATAACCTGCCCCTGATCGTTCCCGGTGCAAAGGTAATAACACTCGCCACATTACCTCGCTGAATAGTGATGGCCATTCTTTGCACCAAGAACGACCCGGGCCGGTAGTCACCCGTTGCCTCACCGAGCCTACGGCCCAAATCCCGCACAAAAAACCTTGCCTCCGTACTCCAACTGCCCAGAGTCTCCACAGCAACCGGTACAAAATGCTTTGCTTTTATATTTATTGATTAAATTGTTATTTGACTATTGATTTAATACCTTGAACCATATAAACCCTTACCCTTTGTAATACCTACTTTGAACAAAAGTTTATTCCACTATTGTTCACCAGTCTTCACGAGCTGAGCGCAATCTGGCATTTTTAATCCTAACTTAAAGAGTATTATTTACTTAAAACTCACTTTTTCATACTTAGTGGAGTGTTGTAAAGTTTTCTATAAAACGCAGACTTTAATTCAAAATTGCATTTAAATATTCAACAAAAAGGATTATCTAATTGAATAGCAAACGAGTTTCATGCAGATTTCTTTCTGTGAGAATTTTATTTCTTTTTACTCGGATACAATTATTTCGAAAAGATAAAACGAAAAAGTTTAGTTTTAAAACAAAGGGTTGAGGCAGTCACCTTTTTTATCTTTTGGTAGAAAGATAGAAACCAAAGTTTTGTGAAGTTTTTCGATGATAACAATTTTGTTTGTGTTAAAAGGGGAGTTTCTGGATAATTATGGTGTACAGGCGATTTTTATAAGCATAATCAGCTTTAGGTGTCTTCAAGGCTAGAGTGAATAGGCTCTTAATAAACTAGTGCGCCTCACCAGCCGAGATTGCATCACTTGCAAAGACTTATAGCGTGGGCACCAACTTAAAACTGACGGCACGGTTGGCGCCACGGATATCTATGGTTGGCGCGGTGGTTGAACAATTGGCTGCTGCGCTAAGTATCGAGGGTTCGATTCCCGTACGGAACAAATATTTGACCTAGGTACTGTTTGTTATTGTACGTGTGAGTTTACATGTTGGTGAACGCACCCACGATACAGGAGCAATTCCTAGTATACTAACTAGTTTTTGCCCGCCATTTATAACTGCTTTCTATCGGTGAATTAGCAACCGGACGAACCCTTTCAGAGATTACCTCCTACAAACAAAAAACCAACTCCTTAGAATATTACTGTAGATATTATGGAGTATTTTCAGCATCCTAATTATATTTACCCACAAAAGGATTTAACCTTTACTCCTAAAAGTCTAAGTTCAACATTATGAGCAACAAATGTTAGAGATTAAACAATTTAATGGGTTTCACCAAAGCTAAGCAAGGTTCTGAGTTAAGTCTTAAGACTATGTTTGATGTGCATTTATGAAGATCTTAGAGATGGTAATTTGAAATTGAATCACGTTTGTTTGTTTGTTTTGGGGTGAGATAATCTAAGCGCATGTGTTGACAATGCAAGATATGGAGTGTTGAATTTGAACAAATTGAGACAGAGTATGCGTTAGGGCCAGATCTTAGAATATAAATAACTAGCTGTGCCCCGCGGTTTCACCCGCGTTTTTTTCGTTTCCGTGGAAATACCGAGATAAAATATTGCCTATAATTGCCTCCCTCAATAAATGGACTATTGAATATTTAAACAGTTTTCATATCAGATCAGTATTTCTCAAGATTACCGCGTTCATAAATGTATTTATTATACTCTTCAAAGATCTTATACTTACAATCATCAACAAATATATTTCGAAAAAGATTATCATAGTACAATTCACGAATGATGGCGGCCGTGAAGTTTGCGCAGAAGGCTGCGCAGTAACGTGTTTTAGGAACCAAATGACGTCGTGCGTGTGCGAGAAGAGTTTGGTATGCGAGAAAGTTCGCAAAGGCTAACTTCACGCCCGCCATCATTCGTGAATTGTACTGTACAGGATTTTATGTTGATAAAAAACTCTATGGCCCATAACTCATTAATAGGTACCAACTCATAACATCTTACACACGTGATAAATTTTAAACGAAATATCCGATTGAGATGAAACAAAAAGTATTTTACTTCTACTTAAATACTCTTGATAACATAATGCTTAATTTCGATAAAGATTAATATTACGATACATATTTGACGTAGTTTTTAGGGTTCCGTAGCCAAATGGCAAAAAACGGAACCCTTATAGATTCGTCATGTCTGTCTGTCTGTCTGTCTGTCTGTCTGTCTGTCTGTCCGTCCGTATGTCACAGCCACTTTTTTCCGAAACTATAAGAGCTATACTGTTGAAACTTTGTAAGTAGATGTATTCTGTGAACCGCATTAAGATTTTCACACAAAAATAGAAAAAAAAGCAATAAATTTTGGGGGTCCCCATACATAGAACTGAAACTCAAAAATTTTTTTTTCATCAAACCCATGCGTGTGGGGTATCTATAGATAGGTCTTCAAAAATGATACTGAGGTTTCTAATATCATTTTTTTCTAAACTGAATAGTTTGCGCGAGAGACACTTCCAAAGTGGTAAAATGTGTGTCCCCCCCCCTCTAACTTCTAAGATAAGAGAATGATAAAACTAAAAAAAATATATGATGTACATTACTATAAAAACTACCAACGAAAATTGGTTTGAACGATATCTAGTAAGTAGTTTTTTTTTAATGCGTCATAAATCGAAAAAAATACACTATTATTAAAACATCGATCAAAGTTACAACACATTACAAGAACTTTTATATTATGTTACTTGCTGCTACGGAACCCTTCATGGGCGAGTCCGACTCGCACTTGGCCGGTTTTTTTTCTTCAGACGATTTAATAATTATTTTGAACACAAAATCGGTTATTGTGATTAAACCATGATAGCTAGATATATGTTCTCGCGGACTTTTTTGTAGGTCTTAATGGGATCTACAAACACGTAGTACATCATTTTGTTCTATTGTCAATAGTTTTTGCAGCGCACGCAAAAATAGGTTTTCGATTTTACACCTTGTGTTACAAAATAGCAATTTTATTACGGATCCCTAATTTTGAAACATAAAAAACATAGCCTATAGCCTTCCTCGATAAATGGACTACCCAACACTGAAAGAATCATTCAAATCGGACCAGTAGTTCCAGAGATTAGCGCGTTCAAACAAACAAACAAACAAACTCTTCAGCTTTATAATATTATATATAATAAATAATATTAATAATAATAATATATAAGTATAGATAAATAATATTCCACAACTATCACACAAGGCCGCCAGAAATTATTTTGTACAAACTTTTTGTCTTTTTTGGGCAAAAACTGTTCTTTCCATCAAGTTCAAAATGATTTTCCTGGAAAGTCCTTATAAAGTTCTACTTTTCAGATTTTTTTCATATTTTCTAAACTTATGGTTCAAAAGTTAGAGGAGGGGGACACATCGTTTTTTACTTTTGGAGCGATTATTTCCGAAATTATTGACATTATCAAAAAACGATTGTAGTAAACCCCTATTCATTTTTAAATACCTATCCAACAATATATCACACGTCAGGGTTGAAATTAAAAAAAAAAATCACTTTCCACTTTACATTAGGGGGGCTACCCTAATAAAACATTTGTTTCCAATTTTTATTTTACCACTTTGTTGGCGTGATTGATATACATATCGGTACCAAATTTCTGCTTTCTAGTGCTAACGGTCACAGAGATTAAGCGAGGACAGACAGACGGACAGACAGACATGGCGAAACTATAAGGGTTCCTAGTTAACTACAGAACCCTAAAAACCGGAGACTAGCTAATCTACTGCTTAAACATAACCTAGCAACACTCATATTAGGGTACAGACACCGTATCTTCGTCCCAAAAAAAAATGTTATCTAATGTAATAAAAAAGAAAGGTGAAAGGGCCGTCGTCGTCAGCGATAAGGCTTTGGGAGACAAAGATGGATGGTCACCAGCAGACGTGTTATCACGACGATCCCCCGCTATCTGGGGGCTAGTGGAATATTTTGTTTAATTACATTTTTATGGTGGGAACGTGGGACGGTATTTGGGGTATTTACCCTGGTGAAATATTTTGTTGCAGTGTAGTAAAGTGTGTGTAACACTTGACCTAGTTCCTACATTTGTATTTATTTTAAAGGGTGTAAACTGAAAAGAGTTATTAGCAGTTTTTTGGAGAGTAAGCGCAGGAATTGCATGACTTGATTCCACCATCTCACTTCTACCATCGGACAAACCGACGAATGGCGAGTATCCACCCTAATGTTGTTGAAACCTCTACGGTCCAGACTAAGCGTTTCGCCTCGCCGTTTATACCGCGTACATCGAGGGACTGGAACAATTTGCCTGCTGCGGTCTTCCCGTCTGATTATAATTTAGATGTCTTTAAGGCAGAGTGAATAGGCTCTTAATAAACTAGTGCGCCTTACCATCAACGATTGCATCACTGCTTACCTTGCTGCTGCTTGCTTGGTGGGATCGCAGTCAAGCACTAGTTACAACCACCAACCAACCAATTAAAAAAAAAAGTTTTGCAAATCTATACATACTCTACTCTATACATAATACTCTAATATACATACTACTCTATACTACTCTATACATAATTCTGTAGAAGTTTTTAGTTGTGCGCGTATCACGTAAAATATACGACATAGATGCAGATAACTTTTATACATTAAAATTGTGTGTAACTTAATATATTACTTAGGCTTTGTTTCATCGCAATCGGTTGACTGTATCAAAAGTTATACTATGTATTTTCATTGATTGTTAGGCAGTACTGTAACGCAGTTCAGCTCGTCGGTAGGCTCGTATAGGATTCTTCTATGAAAACACTTCAGGCGTCGCACTCTTATATTTTTAATTATTTGAACGAATTCATGCTTTCCTTACAAAAATTACTTCAACACTGAAAAAACAACACACATTCTTTTATCTACCAACTTTCAAACCTATTCTAGAACAGCATAATCCTTCGAAACATATTTTACAAGCCAGTTCGTTGGTTACATAAAAAAAGCAACTCATGCGATCTCCGTCCGATATCACAGTTCGAAGTTCGCCGGGTCAGCTGGTTTCTAATAATTATAATGAATTGCATTATTTAGTTTTTTATTGTATCCTAATTCTACTATTTTTAATTTTAAATGTACTTATGAGTGAGGTACAAAATTTCTTTTCTTTTTCATAAAATTAACTTCAAAAAATCCCTACTACTCGTTGTCCTAGCGCGTGTCTAAATATGCTGTTATCGTATTAAAGGTCTACAGGCTGCGTCTGAGCCGCGTGCGTATCGCGTCAAACTCGCGTCGACGCCACGGTAATATGATATTACTAACTTTTGCTCGCGGCTTTGACCGCGTGGCATTAGGTACTTAAGGAATCGGGGTAAAAGGTAGCCTATGTTCTTTTCCATGTCAAAGGCTATATGCATGCCACATTTCATCCAAATCCATTCAGCCGTTTTTGCGTGATTAAGTAACAAACATCCCAACATCCACACTTTCACATTTATCATATTAGTTAGGATTACCGTGTCAACAGCGCGTTTATAAACCGTGGTGTCCAAAATGTTAAAACAAAACCATACAGTCCTACAAATTAACCGCCAAAAATATGCAAAAACCACAGCCCCATAAAATAGCAAGCCTATCCAACAAACAAACGTACCGATTATATTTGGTTGGCGTTATCTTTACACCCCTTCCCGTTCTTAATGACCCCCATTACATATGAGTCGGATAAAATAACCCGTTGTTTATATTATTTGAACGGGTTTGGCCGAATATTGTCGTTTAATTTGAATTTGGTTCATTTTATTATTGGTTTAAATGAAGTTCAATTTAATGAAGGTAATGCGTGCTGTTTGATTTTCAATTTGAAAACGATTTTTGTGTTCATGAAATTTTACTTTGAGTAATTTACAAAATAAGTTTATATTTTTTTTTTATGAGTGATTACTTTAAACTTCATCATCATCATCACCATTTCAGCCGAAAGACGTCCAAAGTTGGATATAGGCCTCCCCAGAGCATCGCCACAACGACCGATCTCGCTTCCACTTTAAACTTATTAAGGCCCAAGCGCCCGAAAAGTGCTATAAAACAGTGACTTTCTGAAGCCTACCCCTCAGTAACGGCCAGGTTAATAGGTTTGAAAAAAAATTATGTTTATTATAGACTCATGAACAACACTATCAACATTTGATTTTTTTATGCGATTTAATACTTTGGTCTATTAAAAATATTACACACGACAACATCACATTCGCCACTTTTCCTTACTCCTTGGAAACGACTTGGATCTTTAGAAACACATAAAAATTGGTGGTTAAATATTCTTCACAGTGAACATTTCATATGTAAAACAATCAATAGTTCGCAAGAAAATGGAATTAAAAGTCAACAGGGCTCTGTCCAGGCGCAGCTGGCCGCAAACAAATGCACAGATAGTCGTACTGTCGCCTGCTTAGGCGACAGGCTTAGGTACGAGAGTAGTGACTATTTAATTTCGGCCAGATGGTTCAAGGGACTATAAGCCTTAAGTAAATGGAATTGGCGAGCGGTGGCTTGGAGCCAGGAACTATGGAAGGAATGGAGGGGGGCTTTTGCCCAGCAGTGGGAGAGTACAGGCTAGATATAATAATATAACAACTTAAAACAGTCTTTCGTGTAAGAGATATTATTATAAGCATGAGTAGTTACTTTGTAAGACCTGTAAAGTTATGTCTACTAAGACATACGGTCCATAAGAATTTGGGTGGTTTACCTAAATAGGCGAGGCAGTCAAGTAATAAAACATTATTTTCTGAGGTGTACAATCAAAAGGGTATCTCCACCCTGAGCAAGTCAAACTTTTACTGACCTACTTCACAAAATAGATAGGTACAGAAGTCAATCTTCATACAAAGCGCGCTCGAGCAACGCACACACAGATACCGCTCACGGATACGATGTCTCGGTCGCGTCTCGGCTCACTCGTCGAACAGTTCCGGCTCAAACGCTCATTAGTGTGCGTCTCAAAAGTGAAGTAAACATGAGATTGTCTTTTGTCTTGTTGTTGACTACTTCTAGGTCCGCGGGTTCCTTTTTCAGAAATTCCTTGTTGCCCTAGCGGGCCTCGGCACTCCTGGCTCTAGCGGTTTGCTAACATTTCTTTGAGGTAAGTGTAAAAAACTACGCGCCGTCAACGATTCGGGCTCAGTCTTTGCCCGACGTGCAGACAGTGAGCTACCCATTGCTCGTCTTCCGCAAGACCGCGCCTACGGTGGCCGGAAATCAACCGCCTCGACGACGCCCGGAAATTATACTCCTAGCAATTTAATTTGAGTTCTTATATGCAAAAAAACGCTTTCTGAACATTATTATTACCAACCGTTCTAGTCATAAAAAAATTATGCAGTCGAGGGCTGCATTGTTTTAAATCACAACCATACAAAAACACTAAAAAACTTTCTCAATTCATCAGAATCCTCTAAAAGAAACAAAACAAAACTCTCCTTCCTCCATCCTACACTCGTTTATTAATATTCAAATGAACAAAAAAAACTCGTAAAAAAAACCCAGAACACAAACGTGGAACTTTAAAATATATTAATAAAAAAAATATTAAAAAACACAAGCGAAGTTGCAGGCAGACGTATAGTCCAAGTTCCGAAGAAGTTCCGAGTATGATAAATACTTGGCTGGCGTAAAAACATGTATGGAAAATAAAAGTGTTATAATTGGCAAGGGAACACTTGAGAGAGAAAAGGAATATTAATGTTGGTGTTGAAATGAAAAAATAAGTACTTCTGAGTATTATTGCAGAGTTTTTATGGCGCTGGTGTAGAAGCATTACTACTTACAATAATAATAATATGGAAGGTGTAAGGGACAGCCCTCCACAAACTTTAAGGGCTTGCTCAGTAGACGAAACTGAACAACCTACCACAATTTTTTTTTCAGGAAACGAAAAAAAATCAGCCTTGTATAACTTTATTGCACACCTTAACATAATAAAGGACAAACATTTACAAATAATAATAATATAATTATAAAAAATAAAATAAAAAAAAGACGTGTGGCACTCGGGGACTGCCGCGGTAAAGGTATTGCATTGCAATTATAATTATTTATTTATTTTATTTATGCAGTATTGTTTTTCCTTTGTTTTTCTTTTATTTGATATACCTACACTTTTTGAGCGTTGTGACCGATAATAAAACAAACGAGTGGGGGGTGTTAGGTTATTTTCGTTACGGAATTTCTGGATTCGGTCTCCATGCTCAAGGCCCGCGATAGAAGCTATGCAATAGCTTAATAATCAAATTCAGCGCGAGAAATCTCCTCTATCATATCAAATTCAATTCGCTATTACACCAGCAATATCTCAACAAAACCGAAAGTGCACCAATCGTGTAACATCACTAGACTGCTCCCACTAACACTACCACATCACGTGCCACACCGACTGGGGGTAATAGCCGAGTCTATAAATCAGAAAAACTACTACCAACATCCAATGTGTGAAAGTTTTGCGCTAAACAAAACAAGAAAACTAATAATTGTTGTTATTTCGCACGAGTTTCGGCGGCGGTTAATAATGTTCAAGTGTTTGAGAGATTTAGTGCTGGACCTTCTTTTGTTTTTAGGTAGGCCTGGCTTGGCATGGCTTTGTTTATGGTGGGAGAATCATCAATGACAACCCCCGCTCTTGGGCGGAGCGGGAGATAGTGTCAGAATCTTACTGACTACAAAACCTACCCCGTTCCTTCAAGCCTTCATACCGGGGCTCGAGCTGTCTTTCAAAACTAACCCTAGCCCCGGGGCTTGGCATGGCTGTGTGTCCTGGCTTATAAGCCAGTCTTTTTTTTTTTGTTTTAGGTGTCGTGTCTGACTTTTACTGACCAAAACCCACTCTTGTTTCTTCTTTGCCTTCTTCCAGGGCCCCGGGGTTCTCTTTTGCATCACCCAAAGCCCCAGTAGGCTTCGAAACTGCTGGGCCCCTGCGGTATTGCTGACATATCTAGGCGCGCGTGAAACACTACGCGCCTGGTCCGAATGGTTACCGAACAATCGGACGGCAATCTACCGTCGTCTAAAATGGTACTCATATATCTAAGCAGATTTTTTTGGGAGGTGAAAGTCATTTTATGATTTCTCTAGAGTGGAACGAGTTTAGTAAAAAAAAATATTGTTAAATTTTGACGAGGGCCTTCAATCGCTCGACCAGACTTATACAATAGATATGTATAACAAAATGTATCGAAATCTGGCCGCTACACTTTTCCGCACTAGTCTAAAATACATTGCGATAAAAAATTGCGCACCTAAAAAAAGCGTGTTGAAAATCATTTGATGCAATAAAATACATGGACTGAAAAAACTACAGAATTCCAATTTACATATTTTCGAATAGGTACGTAGATTATTGTACTAACTGAGAGAGAGAGAACTTTTGAGTCTAAAACAGAACTCGAAGGAATGTTAGGAGATCCTCTCAAACAAACGGTTCCAACTATTTCCGCATCTCCAGGCATTCCGACTCAAGAAACACTTCAAAATTCCCCAAATGAAGTAAACATAAAATGATGCGTAATGCAAATGCCGACTCAATTAAAATCCCCCTATTAATTCAGAGATCTTCAAATTTTACAACCGTCCTTAGCAATTCCGTTTTATTAAAAACACAAGCATTATATGTTCCACAGTGAAACGTAAAATAAAATTTTAATTCTATCCGTTTTACATTCGGGAACAGGGATTTTTACGATTTTTCATTAAATTGACTATTTTTATCGAATCGCCAATCAACGCTCCAGTGTTCCGACTGAAATAAACGAAACAGCAGAGTTTATTAGTCGTATTTTCCGCCGTAAGCCCTTGTCCCATCTGATAGTTGAAAAATTTAATTAAAACCTGTTTTTAGATAACATAACGAATCTCAGATTTGGGGGAAAAATATTATGGCCGGCTCTAAAAGCGTTTCGAATTAAGTTCTCCCAACGTCCGCTTATCTGTTTTTTGCCGGATTTACTTCCTCCTTTATGGACACAGACTGAGATCCTACCTGAGCTAATCCATTTGACGACCTAAACTGAACTGTTGAGAAAGGGATGGCGCTATATAGCGTGTATAGCTCCATCCCTCTTACTCGCTCGCACGCCTGAAATTTTAACACGTAATAGTAGGACCCCTGTTTTTAATCTGGGTTCCTTTTGTACCAGATCTTTGGGTCAGAGTAATTACTTGTTTGCAGTTTTATATCTACAAGATTTACGACCGTTCTAATGACGTACCCTTTGCTAAGTAGATCTTTTGATACGAATATTTTGCTGGACCTTTAATTCTGTGTCTTTAATAAAGAGAGTTACGATCTGAAGTTTATTTAGGCGATAAAGTCCTAACTGGAGTAGACAACGGAATGTTTCTACAATCGAAATGGACTCGTAAACAATTAAAGTTCTCAACACAACGGATTGTTTTGTCATTAATTAGAATTCACTAAAACGAATAATTTAGACAACGAACGTAGAATGGTAACGCTGTCATGAATTAATAAGAGTGAATTTCGATATCAAACTTACTTCATATTTGAAGTTCAGTGAGAGATTTTACAGTGACTATTTTCTACTAAAATTATAAAGGTGTGTGTGTGGTGAGTGTATGTTTCAAGGTAGACAGTACACTGCTCACACGTGTGCCACACACACCGATCTGGGTGCATCGGTATCCTACATCGGTACATTTATGGAACTACCCTTGATACCCACCACGCGACGTCGTTCTACGTACAAATCAAACATGTTACACGTGTATTTTTTTTTTTTTTAATTGAGATAAACTAGTGCTTGACTGCGATCCCACCTGATGGTAAGTAGCGATGCAATCTTTGATGGTGAGGCACACTAGTTTATTAAGAGCCTATTCACTCTAGCCTTGAAGACACCCAAATTATAATCGGACGGGAAGACCGCAGAAGGCAGACTGTTCCAGTCCTTCGACGTACGCGGTATAAACGACGAGGCGAAACGCTTAGTCCGGACCGTAGAGGTTTCAACAACGTAAGGGTGAATATTCGCCGTACGTCGGGTTGTCCGATGGTAGAATTGCGATGGCGGAATCAAGTCATGCAATTCCTGCGCACACTCTCCAAAATGCATCCAAACCAAAAAAACAAATCAAATGCATGCATCAAATGGTCTAATGTAGTTCTAGCTTCATAGTTCTTCACACTCGAACTGCTGAACGGATTTTGATGGAACGACTAAGAGATAAAGGCTTACCAGAGCTTTTTTGTCCTTCGTTTCTAGGCTACTATCTCCGTGGCAACAAAACTAATAATATAAAGTAGAGCAGGCGCCAAAGCGAGTTGAAACAATTAGATTTTGTTACTTAAACAATTACTAAAATAATTCTTAGCATTTGTTCAATCAATTTACTTGCTGCTTCAGGGAGAGGGGTATAAAAAAAATGGACCATCTGCATGCTTTTCTGAGTTCGAAACCACTCAAAGAAGGCGGTCCTAATATTTTGCTTACTCAACTCCCTTTGGCGCCTCCTCTAAAGACGAAAATTTATATGATTGTGTGTGCGTGTGTACGGATTTAGATGAAACTTGGTATACGGGTAGACCATTTTGTTTATTTATGTATATATAATTTATTGCACACCAAGATTATAGGTACGTTAACAAAAGAAAATCATATAATAAAAGAAAAACATACAATTGGCAACTTTATCGCACCAGGCGATTTCTTCCAGGCAACCTAGAATGGACAGACACTGCTTGGACACAAAATTGGGTTGCACTTGGTGCAAATGTGGCACAAACCATGTGCAGGAATAGCACACAGGATATTTTTATCTCAGGAGCATGTTCTCTTCAGACAATTTTCGCAGGCGAACCCGCTGACAGCAACTAGTATGCTATAAACTTTATCATCAGGGAATATTATTCTGGTTTTAACTACAACCCATTTCAGTAAATGTTCTACGTGTTGACTGATAACCTTTCTTATTATGAATTCTTCATGCATAGGTTAGGGTATAAAATCTAAGACACTAAAATTATAGAAACGAAAATTTGCTACGTTGAAAAATTTACTCTTTTACGTTCACATCTGAATGGATTTCGAAGGAATTTGGCATATGGATAAACCATGTCTTAGATACCTATAGGGTGATTTTTTATCCGGCAGCAAGTTCCCATCAAGTTTTCTACTTTTACCACCAATACCGATGTCGATGGCAGATGCCACTTACTTTTCTCTCTTTATGATAGACTAGACTAACTTATATCAGCCCCTTCGCAAGTAAAAGAAGAAAATATGAAAACTATGTCACTCAGTGATAAATTAGCAGTAATTGTTAAAAAAAAATTGAAAATCGGACCAGTTTTTTTTACAAAAAAAAAATAAATACAAATCTTTCCTCTTTATTAAAATAGTAGTCTATAGGTAAAGATAACAATAAAATTTCTAGTTTTCTTATTTCTACTCTTAATGACAAATGAGCCAGATGCCATTATGGATTGATGGATGGACGACTTTCTCACTTGACAGATTAAACAAAAGCCTGCCAGATACGCAAAAACACAAAACACAGTCGCAAACCCCGCAAATGAAAAACAGCCACCAATTAAGAGAATCCAAACTGTCCAAAACTTGAAACATCCAACACCGCTGATTGAAGCGAGTGAGACAAGAATCCAAGTGTAAATCCCTCAAAAGCCGAGTTGGCTGCATTAATCACTGTGGGCAGACGATAACCGCAAGGCGTGCAGAAATGGCCGCACTTAAAATAATTTAAGTCCCACCCGCAAAAGTTGGCCCATAAAGAACCGAGGACAAAGTCCCGGAAACATTTTTCATTACACCGGCTGAAATTTCTCGCCAATTCTCGTCTGTAAACAATTATAAGATGTGTCCGGTTGTGCTAATTGCTTTCTTGTTGTCTTTGTTCTTTTTATTATTTAGTACTGCCTTTGTTTCTTTAACTTGTGTGCTTCGTAATATATGGTTTTGAAAGTAGACGTCTTGTGATTTATTAAAAGCAATTTCTCTTTGTTCGAAAATTACTAATGAAAATCATAAGTCAAAAGTTTTCGATTTCCAATAAATTCCATTCGTTCCACTATTCAAACGAAATTACTTTTCAATTTGTAGTTATGTAAGTGGGACTGATTGATTTTAGACGCGACGCCGGAGACTGGAAATTTCTTGAAATACAAACAAAACCAATCCACTTTTTCTAATTAAATTCTTAAGTAATAAAAATAAAACTAAACAAAATCCCTTAGGAATAACAAAACCGTACAATTCCACCCAATTAGATACAATAAGCGCAGACAAAGAAAGAAATCAGAAAACGCGAACAATGGAACATTTATTAGAAGAAAACATTAAAAACAACGGAAGAATTGAAAAACCGAACGAAATAGAAACGTGGAATACAGACAAAGGTAGGAAATGAGAGTTGGAAATGAAAAGGTTCATCAAAGGAACTGTAGTTGAAGAAACTTATACTTAAAACAATCTATGTATTACTTACAGACAAAACACCACCGACTGCACCCATCTGCAAATGAAATAAAATACACGTTAGTTTTCATTACAGTCTTGTTCATTCAGATCAAGAAAATGTGCAAGATGACTTTCTAAATACAGCAAATGAATACCACCATAACATTGGTGGTAACAATAGGTGAGACTGAGGCCATAAGGTGGCCTGACTGAACAATGATGAAGATTGATGAAATCCGTTAGATGGAGAGTGACCAGTTTAAATATTAATTAATTTAGATGCGCTTATGATAGCTTGTTTTGGGTTTCCTTTCACGGCAATTTTCTAATTGGCAGTCATACTTATACTATGATGGTGAACCTTCTATGTACTTATTATAATATATACATATGTGAGTGCGTGTTTATGTATGTTGGTTACTTCACTGTTCTATCTTCTTTGTACTTCTTTCTGTGTTTGAATGGTAATATTGACTTTGTGTGTTTAGATGAAATTCGCGCACGGGTAAACCTTCTTCTTCTTCCTGCCCTTATCCCATATTACTTGGTGTCGGAGCAACACGTTTTTTTCTTCCATTCTGTCCTGTCTCCCGTAAAACTATCACTAACTCCCTTTTCGTACGGGTAGAACAAGTCCCGAATTAGGACAGAGATACTTTTTATCTCAAAAATATTTTCTGTTGTGATAATTTTCTTCTATCAAGGGCTAAGCCATTTGCAGAATCTAGTTTAAATATGAAAAATAACAATTGAAGATCAAGCTAGAAACTCCTAACAAGCTGAGAGGTTTTCAAACAAGAATAGAACACTTCTATGCTAGAAAATGTTTCGTAGCGCCTCATAAGGCACTTGTAAACATAGAAGTTTTTTCAGAACTCTTAACACTTAAACACGTACAGTAATAAAAACAGCAAAATTGTATGAAGTTCATCACAAATCTGGAGGCAATTTGGAACAGTTAGTTAAACCCAATTGAACCCCATTTTCTGGCTGAATGAAATCAGATGAAACGCGAAAATTAATACAGACGAAACAATATCGAAATTAGAACCATTTTACATAACAACCAGAGTTTCAGAGGACGAATTATACAAATGAATACAATTTACCTTCGAACGGACGACTCAATCTGTTACAATTATTTACATGCAAATTAGATAAGTTTATCATACTGTCGATGTCGACCGATGAATAACGAAGCCTCTAGTGATCAACAAAGTTGAGAAACCATGTTTTAATTGCTTTAGAAATGATGGAAGTGAACAGTCTGGGATTTAAACTTTAACAATTAAATTGGATAGAAGCTTTGAAGAATATATTTTGTTTTTAAGACGGGATCGTTTAAAAGAGTTAAGATAAAACTACACTGCGCACACGTGTACCACACATCCATATGCCGATCTGGGCGCGTCGGTCTCCATACATATTAATATGGAAACTAGACTTGTAGAGCTACACATGATCCACGCCACTAGATGTCGTTCTACGTTCAAATCAGACGTGTTACGTGTGCGTCGGTCTAATGTAGTTCTAGCTTTAGCATGGCCTTAGAATCCAAAGGGCAACTGAAGGAACGCAAGTGGATTTTAGTCAGTAAAAGTCAAACAATCCCCTATAACTACATCCAGTGTGTTTTCTCCACCTCAAAAAATATCGAGATCGATGAAACAAACAAAAACTGTGTAGAAAATCTATGTCCAAGAACTAAAAATTCAAATACATGTGATATCATCAGGTGGATCTAACTCCTACACAGAGAGAGAAATATGCCTCAAGAAGTTGTCAGCAACTGTAGGAGCCCAGCAGGGTCGAAGCCTACTGGGGCCATGGGTGATGCGAAAGAGATCCCCGGGGCCCTGAAACAATGGCAAAGAAGGAACAGATAGTGTCAGACTTTTACTGACTAAAAACCCAATTTTAGTCAGTAAAAGTCTGACACTATCTTCCGCTCTGTCCAACAGCGGGGCAACAATGTCAATGGATGATTTTCCCAGAGATATGTTCCAGAAATGGTTCAAATTTAGATGTTGACTATGCTTTAGATCTTCATACCTCTAAGCCAAAACAAGAGGCAACCCTAAAGACAATTCAAATAACAACACACATCAGTAGCATTTCAACACACGTCCACAATATTAACACCAGACGCAAAAATTAAGTCAAAAATGTGTCTCTATCTCGCTCAACAAGCAATTCACACAACATTCATCATTAAGCCAAACGTCAAAGCAACACATTTCATTAAGAGCTGCAACCACAAAAGTCTCGACAAAGAGTAATTTCTCAAATCTGGGACTGAAGAGGGAATCCTTTATCCTGTGCCACCAAATTTCGGCCTAAACCAGGCTTTGGCGAGCGTTCGCGAAGTGTCATTAGTTAAAATTACTGAACTCCAGATATCGCTCCCTGGGAAGCAGTTGACAAAGTTTGCGAAAGGGCCCTGGATTACCCTTTCTGTTCAGGTCTAGGGGACAAGCGGGAGCGGGAATAGATCCTGTTACTAAAACAAAGTCACGTATTCAGCTATGATTATGAAAGATTTTTGCCTATTATTGTACTGTGTTGTTAATTTCACCCCAAGCGAACGGCCGGCGTTCGCGCGTCTATTGTCATACTATTGTGTCTCAAATTGACGGTATATGAAAGGTTAATGTTTATGTAATATTTCATTAATGTATCATCAAAGACATTTCCGCCTGACCACCGCTAAGTTCATTTTTACTTGCACTCAAAACGAAAACTTCAAAGAGTTCTGTGTGGTGCCGCGCCGCAAGATTCATGCGAACATTTTTTTAAGTGGTCAGGGAGAAATGAACGCGATGGTACATAAGGTTTTATTAGTTTTTTTTTAATTTTTTATTTTAGTTTAATTTAATCGGGATTTGATGTATTATAGTTTTATTTTAATTTTAGTGTTTGTTTGGTTTTTTTATTATTAAGTATTGATCACAATATATTGTAAATATCAATTTTACATTAAATTATTATGTGGAAAATGTTGTTAGATAAGCATATCTCTTTTATTTTATTATCGAATTTGTTTTCCCAAAATGAATAAAATAATAAAAGCTTTTGCGGAATACAAGTTATGAACTTGATTGGACAGTAGGTATGTACGTCAGTCGACGCTGATTCAAAAATTAAAAAAAAAATCGTCTACTGCTATAGCCCTCAAAGTTTGCGGAGACTCGTCCCTTACACCTGGCGGTTTAGTTACTTTCCGCTGTCGCTTATAACATAGGGCACACAATTATTCAGAGCAAGAAGCCGGTGTTTCCCTTCATATACAAGTACAATATTTTAATTATTCTAGACTAACATCGGTGAAGTTGTGCTGTTACTGTAATTATTAAGTTCTCTTACGCCCTTGTGGATTTACAGAATTCGCATTTATTTCTGGTTTGTAAATGTTAGAGCGTGTTTCTCATTTTGTTACAGAAGTTCCGAGTCAGACGGAAAGGGGTTTGGTAATAGAATAACATACATAGATGCGATGAAGCCTCTTCAACACATTTGCTCGAAAATCCGGTCCTATCCTTACCGCTGTTAGGTAAGCAGTGTAGAAATACACTTTGTTACTATGCAGATATATATACATATATCTGCACTAGTGCCTTTGTGCGAGAGTGTTTTTAATATCGTACGGATTTCATCACGCTTGCGGGATTGCCCCGCATGCAGAAAATTACAAAATGCAAAAAATGCATCCCGCGTGCATTTACGCATTACAATTAATACTAATATAAAATAGACATTTGGGGGGGCTACGCGTGCGGAACAATACCGCATGCGTGACAAAACCGCACCATATTAAAAACACCCTTCGTGTTGCGGCCAACCCCACCACATTTTAATATTTTAGTCTTACCAACTCGATTATAGACAAAAGGAATGCTGCCATTGCTGCTGACCCTATTACGGCATAAAACATCCATAATAGGGTAGCTTCCAGGGTCAAAATAATTACATTTTATTTAGTCCATTTTTTAGATTATAAAAAAAAAATAATGGACACGTGTTTTTTCTTTTTTCTATTAAACAAAAAATAACAAATATATAGCCCATTAAAATTACGTGTGACGTCACCCCATGCGAAAAAACGCAGCACGGCGTGACATCACACGTAACTTTAATGGGCTATATCTTCGTCATTTTTGGTTTAATTTACAAATAAAAAAAAACGTGTGCCTGATTCTTGAATAATCTAAAAGACGGACTAATTACATTTTTTACGGCAACTAGTCTATTATTTCCATTTAAAATTTCTAATTAAACAGACAATAAAAAAAATCAAATAGAATGAAACTACACAATTACATTAAATCAATTTCATTTAACACAAAAAAAAAAAATTAAATAGGTGGTAGTTAATATTTTTTTAAGTATTTTTGTGTATTTAAAACGAGGAATTGAAACGTGGTTTAATATTCTTGGTAAAAAAATAGAATATAGTATTAGGATCACGATTTTTTTTATATTTTGAGCCGTACAATATGTTGGTAAAAATATTCCCTCTGCCCGTCAAAAGGGTTAATATTATAAAAATATCAGCAAATAAAACCTTGTACCCTATCTATGAACAATCATATGAACCAGTCAATCAATCAATCTCTAATAAGAATCAGAGTTCACACAAGGTCCATTGGCAATGGATCAATCAACAACATATTTATTAGAACGCACATTGATCAGGAACGCTAAGTTTGTGAGTGTGTGTTTGTTACTTCTGCAAGCTCGAACAGCTAAACGGAATTGGCTGAAATTTGGCACACGGGTAGACCATGTCCTGGACTGTCATATAAGTAGGTTACTTTCTATCTTGAGAGCATGTTCCCTAACGATAATATTCTAATTTGACGCGGGCAAAGCTGCTGGCAGAAACTAGTATACCTATTATCGATTTCGATTTTTTTTTATTACATTACGTAAGTAAGTACGTCTATGAATAGATTGTGGGGTATTTTTTATCCTCGTAACTCCACCCTCATTTTTTTTCTTTGATAATTTATATACTTAGTAGAATATTGTTTGCTGATTCAGCTAGTAATTATACGATTTAATAATTCATTTTAAGGAAACCCATTCAGTAAATCGCCATGACAATAGCTAAAATCCTTCGATTAATAATAATAATATTCCAAAGCAGGAGAAAGAAAGCAGTTCTTCTGGACACGGCTCGTACTGTTAGGAGGTTCCTTTTTCTCTGGAGCCCTGACCGCCGCCGGTAGCTTGGACTCTGTTCCTGATACCGGTCGGCTACATTTTTTTAAAATGTTTTATTTATTTTATATTGAAATATTTAAAAATGTAATTTATAATATTATGTAATATTGATGAATAAACGAAGGAAAAGTACAGACTTTTAAAAAAATGTATATTAACAGTAATATACATTTTTTTCTAGGTGAGAAAAACCATCCAATGACATCCCCCGCTCTTGGATGGAGCGAGAGATTGTGTTAGACTTTTACTGACTAAAAACCTACTCCTATTCCTTCGTTGCCTCTCGTACCGGAGCAGAATCTTCCTTTCAGAAGCAGACCCTTGGGTAGACCCCAGTAGGCGTCGACTTTGTTGGGCCCCTACGGTTTGCTGACAACTCCTCGAAACGCGCGTGGAACAATACACACTGTCAAAGTCTTGAGCTCGGTCCGGACGGTTACCGGATGGTCGGACGGTGACCTACCATGAAGCAAACAACCAGGACCTACCCATTGCTCGCCGTCCACAAGCCCAAGTCTGATATTAGATGATTTCCCTCTTCAAAAACCTCTTTCAACCCCGTTCAGAAAACACAAGCAGGGTGATATGTTTGTATGCAATCCCTACAACAACAATATTGTCTCCTTTACCCTCCAAGCTTTGCAAACATGGCCATAACACACCACAACACCCAGAGAATAATGCGAGTCGCTCATCAAAACCATATCGCGAAACTTATTTAGGAGCAAAATATTGAGGGTTGTAAAAACTAAAGGGTTTACGTAAACCCCGGACCTCCCGTTTACGAGTTTGGGACACAATTTAAATTGTATATTAGGTTCTGTATATGCTTATATCGTTGGATCGATGGACCAAAGGGATACGCGGGAAATAAAAAACTTTTTACTGGGAATCGAATTGCATTGGAAGAAATGGCGTGAGAAGCGAAGTGTCGATGTAAATGCTGGTGATATTATATTATACATATATATATGAAAGCATGTTTTGTTTAGATCTTTTGATTGTTTGGTCATCACGTTTCAACTCTTCAGCAGATAATTTATTTAAATATATAAAAATCAATGCCACTTTTCGTTGTAATTTTATAACTCAGGAACGGGCTTACCTAACCAAATGGCTCTGTTCGGACTATTTAGTAGATGGTTTATGTGAAGTTTGGTAGGGTAGAGCCTACTCTACCCTACCAAACCCTAAAACATTCATTGCTATGTAAAACATTCTAAAAACAAACGTTAGGTGTTGAAAATCGTAACGAAATTAAAATTTAAGTATTCATATGTGACATAATTATCATCGTAGTAACAAGACATCGATTGAACAAGGCTTCGCAGTATGATGTTTTCGCTTTAAAATCGTTCGCAGTAAAGTTTTTCGATGTAACGAACCATCGCAGTAACAAAAAGTCGACTTAACAAGGCGTCGCAGTATAGAGATATCGTTGTAAAGTTTTCGAAGAAACAAACTTCGATGATACGGCTTTCGCACTGACGTAGGTATCCCGTTGTTAATGTTGTATATGAATCTACAATACTTTTTTTTTAACCTATTAACCTAGCCGTTACCGAGGAATAGGCTTCAGAAAGTCACTGCTCGAGTGCTAGGGCCTAACGAGATAACCCGCCAAAATTACCTCGTATAGTATTTTTTATTTCTTCGATACAATGGTGATAAGTTGTTTGAGTTTGATCTTTTGCGGTTTGCGGTTCGCGTTTAGTTTTTGGCTGAAAGTTTATATTCAGAAACAGTAACTAAATCGATTCAAACCATTTTTAAATCACGTTAATTTGACCCAAAAAATATTTAAAAAGGTCACCAGTTGGACACCACCGACACCAAGTACAACACAGGTCACGGCAGGTCATAGAGGGCATTAAGTGCTAGCAAACAGCTGGGTGCAACTGCAAAACTACCCCTCAGTCGCCTGGACGGCCCGCTGACTATGTATTTTTGCTGACATAACAAGCTTATAACATTGTGATTTTTCATGATACAGTTATGAAATCTTGTACATAGATTCTTTACATAAAAATATTAGACACATATGTTTCGGGTTTCGCAAGTGAGAAATGAGTATATTAGGGGAAGTTTGAAAGTGGCGCCAGTGACTGAAAGGTTGAAAGGAAATCGTTTGTCTTGGTATGGTCATGTAAAGAGGAGAGATGAAAAGCATGTAGCTAAAAGAGTTGTGAATTTACATGTGAATGGATGGACAGGGAGAGGGAGGCCAAAGAAAAGATGGATGGATTGTGTGAGAAGTGATATGAAAGAAAAGGGAGTTAGTGATAGCGTGACGAATGACAGGACAGAATGGGAAAAAAAACGTGTTGCGCCGACCCCAAATAAAATGGGACAAGGGCAGGAAGAAGAAGAAGAGTGTTTCGGGTTGCATTTAATAAAATTTATGTTGTATATCATAAAAAAAAAGAAAATTTCAATAAGACTGAATCCGTCGGCCAAAGGTAGTATAGTATATTTTATTTCTTCGATACAATTGTGGTAAGTTGTTCGATAGTTTGACCTTTTGCAATTTGTTGTGGGGAGACGGTTCACGTTTAGTTTTTGGCTCAAAGTTTCCACAATTTCTGTTGCGTGTTTTGGGTTTTTGAAGAATTGTTTTGAAAAGTTTTCGGACGAAAAAAATGTTATGCTAATCGAAGGGTAAAGGTAAAAAGTTTCTAATGTTTAGTAAAATGATAATATTAAAAGTAAAACTGGTAGTTTATAAAAAAAAAAATATATATCTTTTTTGAGGTGATCAATCATCAAGTAACTCTTCCAGCTCGCGGGCTAGCGAAAGGCGAGCAATGGGTAGATCGCCGTCCAACCGTCTGGTAACAGTCCGGCACAAGCCCAAGTCGTCGACGGCGCTTAGTGTTTCACGCGCGCCTTATGGAAATGTCAGCAAACCGTAGGGGCAAATTCAAATTCCGTAAGATAAATTCACATAATACCGACAAGAACCAATCAACCTCATCAATCGACAATATTCCCCGAAATGTTTCATCAAAAATAAATAAATTATTAATGGCAATTTAGGAGGGCGGATATGACGTCATAGTGCCTCCACCCGAAAGCTCTCCGGGAGGGCCAGAACGGCGAAGGTCCTTAGCACAGCGGGCGCACTAATGCCCTCCAAGGCCATTATACAGCCTTTTGGTGGAAGTTAATAGCTCCGAAAGGACAAACGTTGAGAGAGCCAAAAAGTTTTGTAAGAATATAAAATATGTAGTGAATTCATACATAAACATGCGCCATGAGTGGCGAGGCGGGGTAGTGTGGACCTCTGAGAGGGGAATTAAAAAATGTCGCTTATTTTTTGAGTATCTCTCATCCCATATGATGTTTTTTTTTGAGGTGTGAAAACGTCTAGTGACTTGTCCCGTTCAAGGACGGAGCGGAAAGTCGTGTCAGACTTTTACTGACTAAAACGACACCTATGTTCTTTCTTTGCCCTTTGCGTTTCAGGATCACAAGTGTCCATTACTGGCGCGCGTGGAACCACAGAACACAGGAATCATACAGTAGCTTGGAACACTACGCGCCGTCGTCGATTCGGGCTCAGTCCGAACAGGCCATCCGATAACCGTTACAGTAACCTACTCTTTATTTATTTGTTTTGTGTAATTCAGTGCGATGTATTTCTAGACATTTCGAAAACTATAACTGTACATTGATGACTAATCGTACTAAAATTACTAAAAAGACCGAATCCTTAAGCGTACTTACTCTTAAGAACTCAGTCTTTTTAGCAATTTTTGATAACTGTGCCCTTATCAGTTATTTAGGAGTTCATATGTGGTCTCTGTGACAGAATTATTCTGCTTAACCTTGGTACAATAAAATACAGACCATATCAGAAACAATTTTTCAAAGAAACAAGTTTAAAAAGGAGGAAAATAGAATGAAGCCTTACAATTCTATATGAATAGCTTCAATCAAGCTTATTCATGTCTTGATTGAAGCAAAGAGATCTAATTCTCTAGTCTGTCATTTTCGCCTAGGCAAATGATAGCCTCTTTGAAGTGCATGAATTTGCATTGACGCCTCTCAAGTTATAAAGATCGCAATTCAGAAGGTATTGTTAGAGAAATATGTTTGTGGACATGTCGGGGCCAGATCTTAGTGTGTAAGTGCGTGTTGCCAGTGATGACATAATTATATGGCTCCGAAACGTGGTCGCTTACAAAGGGCCTCATAAGAAGACTTAAAGTCAACCAAAGAGCAATAGAAAGGGCTAAGCTTGGAGTTTCCTTGTGTGATCACATCAGAAATGAAGATATCCACAGGAGAACCAAGGTTACCGACATAGCTCAAAGAATCGCCACACTTAAGTAGCAGTGAGCAGGACATTACTCCCCGGGTGTCGCCACTGTAGGCCATGGTCCGGAGCGAGGAGGAGTGGCAGGCGGTAGCCGACTTCTGCGAAGCAGTAATGCTCGCTAAGGAGGAGGCCGACCGCATCAGGAAACGGCGCTCTCGTCGCCGCCGAGATTTCGATCCCGATTTCCAGTCACCGTCGGCGCGGGCTTGCGGACAGTGAGCAATGGGTAGCTCGCTGTCCAACCTTCCGGTAAATGTCCGGACCAAGCCCAAGTCGTCGACCGCGCGCACTGTTCCCGCGCGCCTCAAGGAGTTGTCAGCAACAGCAGGGGCCCAGCCGGGTCGAAGCCTACTGGGGCCAGGGTTATCCGAAAGGGAACTCGATCCCCGGTATGAAGGCTAGAAGGAACGGGGTGGGTCTCAGTAAGAGTCTGACACTATCTCCCGCTCCGCCCAAGAGTGGGGGTTGTCATTGGATGATTCTTTTCCCACCATAAAAAAAGACACATTGCTCTTAGAACAGATGGTTGATGGGGCCGGAAGGTTCTAGAGTGGCGACCGTGCACCGGAAAACGCAGCATTGGAAGGCCTCCCACAAGGTGGACCGACGACCTGATGAGAGTCGCGGGAATACAGTGAATGCGAGACGCACAGGATCGGCCGTTGTGGCGACGCTTGGGGGAGGCCTATGACCAACGGTGGACGTCTTTCGGCTGACACGATGATGACCTACCATTTCATGAAATACTGGCATTTCATGATACAGAACCTTGGCCGCTGGCTTGATCATGATATGGACAGGCCAAATCAATGATCATAAAACAGCTAAACGCATGATTATTTCATGATACGGTCAAACATGACTTATCATATCATATCGTAGAACATAAATCCTACATTAAGGATATGGCCAAAGATTGACATATCATCAAACGTTAAAACGGTTAAAAATCTGACCAGTTGAAATTGATCATTCATGACATGGTGGTCATGAAGTGATCAATTTCTATAATCTGGCCACAACACATACACAAATACAAAGGGATCTGACGCAGAATGCCCCATTCGCATAATGTCCCATTCGCACTATGTCCCGTTTGCACAACGTCCCATTCGCACAATGTTCCATTCGCATAATGTGCCATTCGCACCATGTTCCATTCGCATAATGTGCCATTCGCACCATGTCCCATTCGCATAATGTGCCATTCGCACCATGTCCCATTCGCAGTGTCTTTATTCGCATCGGACCTAAATTGAAATTTTGCTGCTAATACTACAATTTGCTTTGATTATTATAATTTCAATACAACTAGAAAAATACTACGCAGTAGCTCACATTTATTTTTATACATAAATGGCGCGTTAACTATTTGAGTGCTCTAAAATTATTTATGATAGGCGAGGAAGCGACAATTGTTTAGTTGTTAAATATAAATAGAATCTTTACATAGAAAAGAAATAATGGATGTCGATTTGTTCTTCTAACGATTTAATAGCTGTATTTCAGATACCAGCACCTACATTGTGGCTATATACATAATTTATGAAGGTTCTTCTTTATATTTATACTGTCATTGCACCACCCAAATCCCAAGGGCACCGGCTTTTTTAAAACTCATGGGTGCTCATGCTCATTTGATGACTCGAAAAAGTAGCGAAGTGTGAGAAGAGAAATGCACACTAATCAACCGATAAATAAATAAATGTCCTACTCACACACTACGTACTTCATTACTAATTATATTATGTGTGCCTTAAATTGCGTCTCAACTAGTGTTGCCAGGCCTGTTTGGATAAAAATCGGGACAGATGGTAAAACAAATCGGGATTTAGGGTTTTAGATCGGGACAAATATTTTTTTTTAATAAAGATTTTTTTAGATGTGAAATCATCCATTGACTTCTTCCCTTTTGGGGTAAAACGAGAGGGCGTGTGAAATTTTTACTGAGTAAAACCCAGACTTCTTCAGTCACTATTTGAGTTTCAGGGATTATGATTTATCGGGACATTTAGCGTCCCAATCAGGTGCAAATCGGGACGTGTCCCCAGACCCCTAAAAATCGGGACATCCCGCGCAAATCGGGACGCTTGGCAACACTAGTCTCAACCGTCGTTCTAAACGGTGAACGGGTCGTCGGGTAATAAACACACACATTTTACCACTTTGGAAGTGTCTCTCGCGCAAACTATTCAGTTTAGAAAAAAATGATATTAGAAACCTCAGTATCATTTTTGAAGACCTATCCATAGATACCCCACACGCATAGATTAGATGAAAAAAAAAAATTTGGGTTTCAGTTCTAAGTATGGGGACCCCCAAAATTTATTGCGTTTTTTCTATTTTTGTGTGAAAATCTTAATGCGGTTCACAGAATACATCTACTTACAAAGTTTCAACAGTATAGCTCTCATAGTTTCAGAAAAAAGTGGCTGTGACATACGGACGGACGGACAGACAGACAGACAGACAGACAGACAGACAGACAGACAGACATGACGAATCTATAAGGGTTCCGTTTTTTGCCATTTGGCTACGGAACCCTAAAAACGCCAATTCCTAAAAGGCGATTACTGATCTGTTTCTTGAAGTCTATTCTCGGGGATGCACCCACTGTTTATTTCTCATGAGTGCCTGAAACCCAGAGCACGTACAGAGTCGGCGTTCCTGGCAAATCCCACCCATAAATACAAGGCGTTTTAAGATTTTATTTCATCTATTGTGCATACTGCTAAGGAGTGGAATTTCCTATCGAAATCTGTGTTTCCTGATAGCTGTACAGTACACAACCTAAGGGACTTTAAGTCAGGATTGAATAGGTTACTTCTAGGCCAGAATGGTCCATCGTCATGATAGAAGCAACAAGTAATATGTAACCAAACATTATATGTAACACATAATATGATTTAAAAGAGTGTCCATGGAGTTTCTTGCGCGTTCTTCTCCATAGAGACCTACTCTTTGGAACGTGCAATTTAACTTCATTTTTCTTGGACTGACCGACATTTGACTATTCAAAAGTGCCTGTAAATGGTCTATTTGAAATAAATGCTTTGATTTGATTTGATTCGTCGACCAGATCATCGCTTACCATCAGGTAAGATAGTGGTCAACGCGAACATATCATTAACAAAAAAAAGGTTTCCGTAGTCACACGTTTTATGAAGTCGGCTAAACAGGTAAAGTCACGAGTAAATACTAGCGCCAAATTAAACTGTCCTTGCGTCAACATAATATAGCCACTTTTATATAATACAACAATCATTTTGCCATCATAATTTACTAAAAAAAATATCTGACTGTGGTCGAGTTTTGTATAAAAGCACTCAGCCCTGATACTAGGTCAATTTGTTGGGACCCTTGGAACTAAACGGTTAACAAATTTGAAAACAAAATGTTCAAGAATATCTTCGTTCTTTTCGTGGTTGTCATGATGGCTGGAAACGTGAGTATATTCTAATTTTTAGTTTATTTTTGTACTTTACTCTTAAATTATTTTAGTTTTAATTCATTAAATACAAAGCGAGGCGTTCGCTCTCTCATTGCCTTTCTATTGTGTGTCTAATTAAGGTATCCGAAAGGTTAAAACTGTGCCCCACACTAGCAATATTGTCCTCTACCGTTGCACAATAATTTAAATTGACATACACAAGGTTCAAACGGTGACAAGCAGCCCATTGCTCCAATAACGCGCCAACCATAATCTTTTTTTTTTACTTTACAATAGGGTAGTTTTCAGGGTCAAAATAATTACATTTTATTTAGTCCGTATTTTAGATTATAAAAAAATATTGGACACATATTTTTTCTTTTTTCGATTAAACAAAAAATAACAAAGATATAGCCCATTAAAGTTACGTGAGACGTCACCCCGTGCGAAAAAATGCAGCACGGCGGCGGCGTGACGTTACACGTAACTTTAATAGGCTATATATTTGTCATTTATGGTTTAATTTACAAATAAAAAAATACGTGTCCCTTATTTTTGAATAATCTAAAAGACGGACTAATTAAATTTTTTTAAGGCAACTAGCCTATTTACTAGGAATTACTCTTACGATACAGGTGTGCATAGATATGTGCCGTTGATGACAATATGGCCACCATTATTCCCATCTTGGGCAATATTGCCGGTGTGTATGTACAGACATTAAAATAGACATTAATACCACAGCGTTGTCTTTTTTAACCCAAAGGTTGACTGTCAGAGAATGCCTTAAGGCATTAAGTCCGCCTATGTACGATCACTGTGCATGTAAAGTTTAAATAAATAAATTAATCAATATTGTAACTGCAACCACTTTTATAAAAGAGTAACCATGGAGTTTCTTGTCGGTTCTTCTCCATAGGAAACGACCAATTTCGAACCGTGCACTAGCTTCTGACGTTTTATAAGTGCCCATGTAGGTATGTGAAATAAAAAACTTTTGACTTTGACTTTGAATGTAATTTAGCCTCGCGCTTGACCATCACCTCACCTGACAGCATAACTATATTAAATGTAAGTAATAATGACTAAATTCATTTTGCAGAGCATGCAGCAAGGCGTCGGTGGTAACGCAGGCGGAAGTAAGAATCTCACTAATATTATAGAGGCGAAGGTTGTATGTATGTGTGTGTGTCTGTAACTAATTCACACTCAAACTACTGAACGAATTTGGATGAAATTTGGCTCAAGGGAAGACTTTGTCCTGTAATAGGACATCATCATCATTTCGGTCAAAATACGTCTACCGCTGGACATAGGCCTCCCCCAAGTGTCGCCACAACGGCCGATCTAGGGTGTTTCGCATCCATCGGATTCTGCGGGCTTGCGGACAGCGAGCAATGGGTAGCTCGCTGTCTGACCGTCTGGTAACTGTCCAGACCAAGCCCAAGTCGTCGACGGTCCGCACTGTTTCCGCGCGCCTCAAGGAATTGTCAGCAACAGTAGGGGCTCAGCCGGGTCGACGCCTACTGGGACCAGGTTTATCCGAAAGGGAACTCGAGCCCCAGTATGAATGCTTGAAGGAACGGGGTGGGTTTTTTTGTCAGTGAGAGTCTGATACTATCTCCCGCCCCGCCCAAGAGCGGGGGTTACCACTGGGTGATTATCCCCATCAAAAAAAATCCATCGGATTCTCGCAACCTGAACCAGGTTCATCCCACCTTTTGAAAAGCCTACCAGCGCTGCGTCTTCCATTACGCGGTCCCCGCTCCAGAACCTTTCGTCCCAATCGACCATCTGTTCTGCGTAAAGGAATAAAACATAGGATAATTTTTTTCTCTGATAATTTTTATACTTTTACGTAAAAGAAACCGCTGGAATAAACTAATCTACACTGATATTATAAAGAGGTAAAGCTTGTTTTTTTTACTGAGGTAACCTCTGAAAGTACTGGTCCGATTGCGAAAATATTTTCATCGACAGAAAGCTTTTTTATTCCTGAGTGACATCTATGACTATATATATAAAAATCAATGCCCCTTTTTGTTGTAATTTTATAACTCAAGAACGGGCTCACCTATCCAAACCAAATGTTTAGGCTTTGTTCGGACTATTTAGTAGATGGTTTATGTGAAGTTTGGTAGGGTAGAGTAGGGTATAGCAGGGTAAGGTAGGGTAGAATAGGGTATAGTAGGGTGGAGTAGGGAAGAGCGGGAACGAAGCCGCACAGGCAAAAGCTAGTAGGCTATATTTTAATTACTCGGGTGAATCCACGAGTAAAACTAGTTTAAGAATTTTTGAAGACTTGTATGCCATTTCATATTCATTTTACGAAGAAATGTATTACTTTACTCTGACACTTTAAATTTTCTTTTTAGGTTTCAGCGCGGGAGTTGGAGGTAATGCAGGAGGTACGATAACACTTTATTTTACAATAGACGAATGTTTTTTATCATCAAATTGAAAAGAAGAATAATAATATCATTAATAAACTATCTCTTTCGGAAATCTATTCTAGTTGGCCTATTATATACCACTGCTGGGAAAATACCTCCCTCTTCCTTTTCCACACACGTCTATCTTCAACCATTACAGTCCAGTTCCTCCGGTAAGAATCAACCTTCGTGTGAGTTTCTGCGAGTTGACTTCGGTCCCTCGTACGCCTTCCAAAGTTCCTGGACCCCATAGTCTCCAGAAATGTCCAAGACGTTGAGGAAAATAATAAACAATGCATGATCATCATCATTTCAGTCGTTTTACGTCCACTGTAGGATATAGGCCTTCCCCAAGTGTTACCGCAATAAACGATCCTGTGCATCTCGCATCCATCGGATTTCCGCAACCTTTACTAGGTCATCGGTCCACCTTGTAGGAGGCATTCCAACGCTGCGTCTTGTCCACTACAGAACCTTTCGGCCCCAACAAATAATAATGTTGGTATATTCCCAGGAGGCGCTGATGGTGGTGCTGGAGCAAGTGGGCAGGCAGGCTTCAGTGCCGGCGCCAGCGCAGGTTACTCAGCCAATGGTGGCGCTAGCGGTCAAGGCGGCCAGAGCGGCGGAAAATGAACCATTGTTATTTTTCTTTCTGTCCTATCTTTTAAATCAAAAATATTATTTGCAAATTAAACATTGTGACCATTTCATAATGTGTTTTTCTTTCATCATTAAAACTAGCTGACCTTCGAACTTCGTAACGCCGAACAGTCAATGAATGTAGATTTCTTTCGATATAGTCAACCGATTACGATGAAACAAAGCCTAAGTAATATATCAAGTTACACGCAATTGTATTGTGTAAAAGTTATCTACATACATTTCATTCATTATAAGTGATGCGCGCACGACTAAAAACTTCTAAAGATTTATAATATAGTTATCGGCACGGATCTTGAACGCTCGGCGTCAGAGTGGGAATCGCTTTGCGCATTCCATACATTGGCGAGCCAATCGTCGTCGTTGTTAGATACATGCAGCAAGCGCAGGGAACAAATTACGAGTGACGTCTATGACACGATGGCGCGGCGAGCCAATCACTGACACTCCCCGCCCCCGCATCTCACGTCGCACCACTAAAGAGACCGAATATTTGACTTCAGCTCAACTTGAAGCCAGCGCTCAAGATCCGTGCCGGTAATTGTACACAATCACACACATTCAATCCCGTGATAGTGAACTCCCTTGAACTTTGTTCTTGTTACTAAATCTACAATAGATTAATGAGTCACAAATGACAATACAGATGAACGACCTGATGACGTCATTATTGCTAATGTACCTACAATTTATAACACGAAAGTAGAAAAGAATACAGCGAGAAATGTTTTTATGATAACTCACTTTTCTGGAGGATGCTACTTGAATATTAGTTTTAATCACTTGACATATACTCCAATATCTTACAAAACAGTAAGTACACTCACTTAAGGCGTATAGTCCCTTGAACCATCTGACCGAAATTATGTGAACGCAACTCTCGCACTCGCCTAGGCGGCAGTACGCAAATCCGTGCATTTATTTGCGGCCAGCAGCGCCCGGAGAGCGCTTTAAATCCATTTTCTCTGCGAGATATTGATTGATTTACATATGCATTGTTCACTTTGAAGAATATTTAACCACTAATTTTTATGTGTAAAAATGTTTCTAAAGGTCCAAGTCGTTTCGAAGGAGTAGGGAAAACTTCCGAAATTGCTATTATTTTTTTTTTTTGACAAAAATTTTAATTGCACGAAAAAATCAAATGTTGATATTATTGCTCATGAATCTATAACAAACATATATTTTTTTCAAACCTCAGAAGGAGGAGTAGGCCTCAGAAAATCACTGTTTTATGGCACTTTTCGGGCGCTTGGCCCTTAAAGAGAGGATCTATTTCAAAAATACTAACAAAAAACTGTTTGTAAAAAAAGAGGGTAATATGTCTTCCAGTCCTTTTATTTGTTAACACTCTTGACTTTAAGATCCCCAGGTTATTACCATCAGAACACACAGACTCCAGCAGTGAATTGCACTCCTTACCTGTACGCACAATGAATGTATTCCCAAAACGTTAGGTGCGTTGATAGAAAAAGAAAAATCACATTTTTGAGCACAAAAACAGTGAGCACTATAAAAATCTATATCAACTTCCAAATCAAACACTTTTTTTGAATATCACTAGAATTTTATTTAAATATCAGAGTTTCAAAGTGCACATGTAATACACAAGAGGACATTTCAATAAAAACTTCGTCAATTGTGGTCTACAGTCTACAATCACTGTGGTCACGTGCTACATGTATTTCAATGTAAAAGAGTGTGTGTATGTACGAGTGTATTTTATATTAGTGATGCAGATTTTCTACATTGATAAATGACTAGCTTTTGTCAGCGGCTTCATCCTCGTTGAAATAGAAAATATATGCCTATGTTACTCAGCGAAAATGTATCTTTCTAATGATGAAAGATTTTTTTAAATCGGTTTAGTAGTATTTTAATTAAATCGTAACATAAGTATTTAAGAACAAACAATAAATCATACCTTTCCTTTATAAAGCGTGACTGGTAATTAGTGTACGATACTTAAACACGTGATCGTGCTCATGATGACAAACAATTTTTACTATGGGAAAAGCCGAAATCGCGAAAAAAATATCAGCACACATGCAAACATAAATGTACTGAACAGCTCATTTTTTTTCGCGATTTCAGGTTTGTTCCCATTGTAAAAGTTGTTAGTGCTGATTTAATTCAAATACTACTAAAGCAATTTAAAAAAATCTCAAACTATAGTTGACATCATCATTAGACCCGTCGATATTTTTTACGAAGTCATTAGACTTCGTAAACTAGAACTACGAAGTCTAACTACATTGTGCACACATGGTCCTCGTGCGCAGATCTGGTCGCGTCGGTCTACATTTTATACGGCAACTAGACTTGTAGAGCTACACTAGATCCACGCCACGCGACGTCGTTCTATGTACAAATCAGGCGGGGTCCACATGTGCGTCGGGCTAATGTTTCGTCAGTTTGAATGGCCTGTTGGTCTAGTGGTTAGTGGCCCTAACTGCTATGCCGGAGGTCGTGGGTTCGAATCCCACTCAGGACAAATGTTTGTGCGTTGAGCATTTGTTCTGTGTCCGAGTGTAATTTATCTGTATGTATTTAGAAATACATAAGTATGTTTCAGTTGTCTAGGACTCCACTCCAATAAGACTAGACTCAAGCTAAGCAGAGGTTTTGTTATGGCGTCGTGCGTTAGTTGTAAAAAATGTACTTAGTTCAAGCTTTAGTGTTTTGAAATTAACATCACCAAGTCTACCAAGCATGACCTCCACATTTTCATAGACGGTGACTATCTTGCCATAAAAGAATCAAAAACCCGCAGTAAGTACTCATCACACGAAAGCGCAGACAACCAACTTCCCCCCACTCTAAACCACGCTTAAGTGTTTTCGAGAGACTAAAGTTAAGAGGCTCCTTATAAAACCTCCGTGCAGTTTGAATCGTTGCTATCTACCATAGAGCAATGAAGCGCCTTTGCGGGCACTATTAGAGGCAAGTCATGTGTAGTTGGATAGACAGAGCCAGGGACAGAATTACCCCATAATTAAGGTAAGTACCCTTTAAATTTTGGTATGACTTCATAACGTAAAATCAGGGTTCCCGGAATATTTCGATCCCGTAGCTTAGGTACGAGTATATTAGCGGAAATTTTGGTTTGCAATGCATAGAAGTACTAAACCTTTATAATGATTTCGGTAGCAATACCATAACCTTTTTATAAGTTGTGGTATACACATTAAATGTAGGACAAGCCAAGAGGCTGACGCCACGCAGTCGCTATCCCACGAGGCTCTCGACTAGACGTCACCCCTCGGGTTTGCCTGCTTACTGACAATTTGGTTGTTTCATTTACTATAAACCTAAATCCCTAACTAGTGATTTTAGTGAACACCTGTATGAATCGGTAGCAGTGCCTAAACCTTAATAAATAAAGGTTTTCGAAAATGCACCGCCTCACCACTCCGTCTGCCGTTCACTTCCTGATTGTTGCACATGGTTGTAAGTACAAATACCTACACCAGTTCTAAGGTATTCGACTCCTCTTGCACTCGCGCCACGCCATCGCATGTTTTTTGCTACCGAAATGGTATTAAGGTTAAATAACTATTTAGTCCAACCTTTATTTGTAATGGTATCGGTATACATAGCTCAACCTTCATTTTAAATCGGTATGTTTTTGAGGTAAGTAACCTCTTTCAGTCCCTGGATTGAGGATAGACATCATATATCATCAATAATGTTAGGTAACGTTTAAACGATCTGACCAGTTTTATTTGGCCATATACTGAAGTGGTCAATTACTAAGATCTGGCCATGATATATAGATGTCGCTACAATACTCAGCCGAGAGCGACCACGATAATTATCAGCATTGGAGTCGTTGGGGGCACAATATTACTCTGTGCTCTATGTTATCCACACCATATTTACGACAGTTTTACAGCAAATAAACCCGTGGTTAAATGGAAACACTAAAATCTAGATTATCTAGACGAGGTAGCGACACTTTTGTCGATCATAAAGAGTATTGAGGTAATCGTAAATTTAGAACTAGTTAAAATAGTATGGTTTTCAGTATGAGTTTTATTTTTGGTGGGAAGCTGTGATGTTACTTTGGTTTGTCCATGCTCATTTTTTTTTCAATGCGCGTTCGTATTGGTTTATTGCCTGTAGTAGAGTTAAAGGGTGAGAATCAAGCGGGGACACTCGTCGTAGTACAAATCGGAAAGTATTTCCTTTCTAATTCTAACTAACCTCTTTCATCTTTTCCGAACCGTAAAAGTTTCAACATTGTAAGGGTGCATACTCGCCGTACTTTTTTTTTATGGTGGTAAAAATCATCCAATGACGGCCCCCGCTCTTGGGCGGAGCGGGAGATAGTGCCATACTCTTACTGACTAAAAAGCCCACCCCGTTCCTTCTAGCCTTCATACCGGGGCTCGAGCGCCCTTTCGGATAACCCTGGCCCCAGTAGGCTTCGACCCGGCTGGGTCCCTGCTGTTGCTGACAACTCCTTGAGGCGCGCGGGAACAGTGCGCGCCGTCGACGCCTTGGGCTTGGTCCGGACAGTTACCGGACGACCGGACAGCGAGCTACCCATTGCTCACTGTCCACAAGCCGGCGTATACGGTGGCCAGAAATCGGGATCAGAATCCCGGCGGCGGCGGGTCTTTCATCTTTTCTGTGGTCCGAACCGTAAAAGTTTCAACATTTTAAGCGTGCATACTCGCCGTACTTGGACTTATCCAAGTGTTATCTTATAATATTTGTTCAGGCAACATGCACTAGTCATAGAATTTCGTCTTGAGACACTGTGGTATATTGAACGAGAAGACGCCGCGCAGCTTCTCGAACGCTCCCAGTCGAGTACAAATAGTTGTAATACAAATACGAGTGTTATCTTGTAATTTGTTCTCAAATTGGGTAGAACCGCACATAGTCAGATACATTAGTCAGTGAAATCGTTTAGATAATCGCGGCCTCCCGAACAGATAACCTCTCCTCGTCCTACTATTCAATGTGCGTGATTTACTATAGGAACCTCTGAGTATGTATGAGACAAGCTCTGGATTCTGTACAAGTACTTAAGTACTATTTTCAATGTTTGATTGGGAACTTAACCTCGTGCTTTTTCTGGGGTTAAGTAAAAATGGATCCCCGGAATCCTGGAACGCAAGGCAAAGAAGGAACTAACGAGTGGGTTTTAGTCAGTAAAAGTCTGACACGCCATCCCAATCCACCCGAGGACAGTAGATGTCATTTGATGATTTCTAATCTATGTCTTAGATCTATATTCCAAAACTTTTACACAACGCCATCTAGTAGAAGACCAGAACACAATACACACAACAACAAGAACTGACAAGTGGTAAACAAACACATTTAAATACATATTATAGATAAATTACGCCCGGACACAGAACAAATGATCGTCCTCATCAAACAAACATTTGTTTTTGCATTTTAGCTGAATCTTGGAGATCCAAATTCAATAGACTATAGAGCTAGGAACTAGGTTTACGAATACATTATGAGAACATCAGTAAGCACAAATTCGTGCCAACGTTTCACATCAAAATTGTAATTAACAGATTAACTTTTTTATTATTGGTAAGCGCGTTTGACCACCATCTCACCTGGCATGGAAAACGATGATGACTGTGGTCGGGGTTGGAGCACGCTTGCCTAGAAGTACCTTATTCAACTTAAAGACCCCTAAGTTGCAGCTTGTCTGATCAATACTTTCACGTCGCTAAGTATTCTCAGTAAATCAAGATATGGTGCGTTATTGTTTTCTATTGAATCTCATCAATTAGCTTTGTTTCTTATCTTAATGGTATATGTGGTGGCCGGCCAGGCGGGCTTTCTGACATATGAGATATCTGCTAATGTATTCGATATTGATGAGCAATTTTTTTTCTTGTGGAAGTATTATAGAAAGGTGGCCAACGAGAAATGTTGCGGTCCTCTACTACAGCTTAGTGTAAGCACGAGTAAAGGTTAGACACCGGTTTAAGAATTGAGATTTTGGATACAAGAAGGTGAAAAAGGAGGTCCAGCTTCCTTTTAATGATACATTTTGACGGGGTTTAAAACCTTTTTTTAGGGTTCCGTACCTCAAAAGTAAAAAACGGAACCCTTATCACTTTGTTGTCCGTCCGTCTGTCTGTCTTTCAAGACCCCTTCATCTCGAGAACGCATGGATCAAATAGATTTGACCGCCCCATACACGGCCCAATCGGTATGATCAAACCAAAAGAATTGAAATTTGATTGTGCCATCAAACATGTTGGTCATACCGATCCACTCCCACACACGGTCAAATCTGTTTGATCAAACATGTAGGTTTGAACGTGGCCGGCATAAACGAACTACTACAGATTTGACCGTGTATGGCGGTACGGATTCGTGCGGAAGTGACGCCCGGGTGTCGCCACTCTGCGGAACGTCCGGAGGACACGGTGGAGCACACAGTGGAGGTGTGCCCCGCTTGGGCAGAGCATCGCCGTGCCCTCGTGGGGGTGATCGGCCTTGGTACAGACGCAGCAGGGTTGGAAGCCTACTGGGGCCAGGGTTAGCTCCGAAAGGAGGCTCAGCCCCGGTATGAAAGGCAATAAGGAACGGGGTGGGTTTTTTAGTGAATAAAGTCCCTATCTCCCTCTCCGCCCAAGGGCGGCGGGGGATGTAATTTGGATGCTTTTTACCGCAACAAAAAAAAAGGTTTGCCTAAACAATTGAGTTGTGCAGGTAAACCGGAACGTGTATGTGGCACAACTGCGCAGGTTTCCATACAAGCTTCACTGACAGGTATAACTTTGCAGGCAAACCTGTCTGGTATACATACTATGGCTTTAGCACGACGCCGTCAGACGCCCCCCCCCCCCCCACGTTACACCGTGGTAGTGTAGCCTAGAGATGTGCAGTTGCCGCCAATAAGGGAGTATTCATACTTCGGGCAATATTCCCACCAATGTTCCCACTTCACGGCAATGTTTGCACATCTCTAGTGTAACCAGGCTCTAAGGCAAAGCCAAACGATTTTCTTCCCAAGTATACAAAACCCTACTGACATTGCTTTATTTATAGCCACTGTGACAACGATGTGTTCACAAACAATCCACCACAAACACTCGACTCGTTAGCCACTTAATCGTGCTGTAAATTTGTCCCCGAATAAGAACATCTCTGTAAATTGCTTTGCGATTTGCCCATCGAAGAATACCATCTGCCAGTAACCTCGAGATTTTTTTTTATTGATATAAACTAGTGTTTGACCGCGATCCCACCTGATGGTAAGCAGTAATGCTGAGGCGCACTAGTTTATTACCTCTAAAAGACAATTGCTTATGTCGAACTGTGTAACATAAGACATTCAAAAGGTTAAGAGCCTATTCACTCTAGTCTTGAAGACACCCAAATTATAGGACGAGAAGACCGCAACAGGCAAATTGTTCCAATCTAGTAATATTACCGAAGAGGCGAAACGCATAGTCCGGTCCGTAGAAGTTTCAACAACATACGAGTGGATACTCGCCGTACGTCGCGTCGGGTGGTCTGATGGTGGGAATGAGATGGAGGAATCAAGTCATGGAATTCCCGCACACGCTTTCCAAAATGCATACTGTAAAAGACCGAAAGGCTGGCTACCCTACGCCTGTACTAGCTTTGGTTACCGGGTTGTGGAGGTTAAACGGACTATTGATCGATGAAAAATATTGGGATTCAGCTACTTCTGGTCTCTAGTATGACCAGAAGCAGCTCAATACTAGTATTTAAGCCGACCCCAACATACTTGGGAAAAGGTTAGGCAGATTTATTGATCATCTAACAGTAGCAATTACCAACGCAACGTGAGGGAAAAGACATCTTTACACCCCAGCCACCGCGCCAGGAGGCGGAGAGTGTCAGATGGCGATCCACGACACCGTAGACGCGGCCTTGGGACGACGAGCAACGGGTAACTCGCCTCCCTGCCGCCCGAGCCCGACGACGACGCATAGTGATCCGCGAAAATTTCAAAGAAATGTCAGCAAAAGCGTAGGTGCCCGGCAGGGTCGATAAAAATACGTATCGTGAACACACGACAAGCATTCATGAATATAATTAATTATCGCTGGACACACAATCACGACTCGGGAGAATTGACCACTTTCATAATCATTTACTTTCATTGTTATGTACTTTCTTTTATACATTCACTTTTGTGTCGTTTAACATAAGTACCATTGTACGACGACGGCTTAGAAACAAATGCAACCAGAAAGTATATCTTGAACTCAACATTATAGCATAGAAAGAAAGAAAGAAAAAAAAATATTTATTTGGTACAGCACAAGGCCCAAACACAATAATATACAAAAACACGTATCAAAAGTAAAAGAAGCAAAAAATAAAATAAAAAATACAACATAGCATCATAGCATAGTCGGCCTTATAATGTTCCCACTGTTGGGACTCAGGCCTCCACTCTAGGAGGCGGAAGGGAACCATGCGGGCCCAGTTCTGGTGTCACATTTCTTCGAATTTTTGGTTCTAAGACATGACGGTTTCCTCACGATGTGTTCCTACACCCCGTTTTCAACTCTTAAAATAAAGTCGCTTTTCGTGTCTTTCTGTTTGTCCGCTTATTTCTTTCAAACCAGGCAACGGAAAAAAAAATGTCTACAATATCCCTACAAAAAAAAAACGGAACTCAGTTTCACCCCCTTAAAAGTTGAATTTCCAAAAAAATGTGCTCGCCTATGTCTTTAAAGGAAACCTTGTGCACTATTTCATATTCCTAGACCCGGTTCCGGTTCCGGCTATAAAAATCAAAATGGCGCCTGGCGGCAAGTTATCGGAATCTAATTTTCTTATAGAAAACTTCAGTCCCGCCGAGATGCGGGATGCCGCATGAGTAATCCTACAATTCTGATCCCGCAGAAAAGGTGTGGTAGGATCCCACATTTGCGGGATCCCAAAAAATACATACTGATCCTATGAAGTAAGGTCTCATACTCATACTCTCTCATACTCTTCTTCGTCCTGCCCTTATCCATATTACTTGGGGTCGGCGCAACACGTTTTCTTCTTCCATTCTGTCCTGTCACCCGTCAAACTATCACCAACTCCCTTTTCTTTCATATCACTTCTCACACAATCCATCCATCTTTTTTTCGGCCTTCCTCTCCCTCTCCATCCTTCTAAAAAATACAAAAAAAATCCTTTCGCTCGAAAGAACAAACTTGCAATTCCTAAGCTAACATTCCGGATACCATTTCAAATGCATCCGAGAAAGTAACCCCTCTTCTAATCTTATTAAAAGAATAGATTCAAATCTAATAGTTGCAATGAAGAGATCTCATTAACTTTATCTATTCTCTTGAGGCTTCATATTCTCTCTGATAGTTTTTTTTATCCAGTAATGAGAATTCAGTTAAGAAAATCCTTTGGTTTAAAAGTAATTTGTTGCAGCTCATTTTAACCCGGGGAAAGGTAAAAAGTAAATAGAAACGAATATTAAAAAAGCAAGTTAATTGAAAGTAATGAATTCTTTGTTGCAATTTTGTTAAATTAAATTGTAAACAGGGCAGGTCATGTTAGCCGCATGCACTTTGACCGCTAAGGAAAAGACTTCACTATGGTGCCTGAGGATGACGCTTTTCAGCAGGGCCGAAGACTACATGGGGTCATGAATTGACTTCTGAAAGGGTAACTCTCGGTCCTGGAACGAAAAGTGCAACTAAAAGAACATAGGTGCGATTTTAATCAGTAAACGTTTGACACGCCCTCGCGCTCCGTCTTGGAGCAGGAGAAGTCTTTTGATGATTTCTCACCCCAAAAAAAAGTATGGCAACTTTGTGGTCAGCCTCACACTGCCGAGACTCCAAGAGTCACCCAAGGAGCAATGGAAAGGGCTGTGCTCGGTGTTTTCTTACGTGATCACATCAGAATTGAAGATATGTATATCCGCAGCAACATATCCCGAAAAATCGCCAAACTTAGCAGAGAACAGATGGCCGATGGGGACGAAAGATTCTGTTGTGGCGACCGCATACTGGAAGACACAGCGTCCTTGACTGACCCTCACCAGGTCACGGGAGTTCGATGGATGGACACGGACAGAACCGGTCATTATAGCGACACTAGGGGGAGACCTATGTTCGGCAGTGGACTTCACTCGGCAGCCCCCTAGCCAAGTTACAACCGTTTCTCTTGCGTCGAACGCCTCGAGTTGGCCAAGCCCTCATTTCTTTTGTTCTGAACAGTCATGTCTGAGCGTTGAGATGAAGTCATTTGAAGTTTTCTACAAGCGTTAACGATTGTAGATTATCAAATTAGCTATGGGTATTGAAATGATGATGATGATGAAGCCGTTAGCAGAAGCAAGATAATACATAAATCTCATACTAAACCAATTTCGCAATAGCACTAACAGTTACCAACCTTACTTACCTAAGCAAGTAACTTACAACTTAGCTAAGTTTTCCTTCAAGTTATCGAGAATTAAATCGCCTCAGTAGAAAGACACACAGGAGGCATTGAACTTAGCCGTAATAGTTTGTATTTGTGATTAAAGTTCCTGAAGAACATTGCCATAGTTTGTTTTTACGATAGAAAGTAACTTGGTAACTCTATGAATAATGATTTAGTAGTTAAAGGTAAAGTTGGACGAGGAAAGGGAGGGACAAGCTGCGGTGAACAAGTCAAAAGGTGAAGTTGATAAATGTATTGTTTTGAAAAATGTTCATCATGCCTTGTATAAAACAGAAGGCATGATGAACATTTTAAGGCCCAAGCGCCCGAAAAGTGCCATAAAACAGTGACTTTCTGAAGCCTACTCCTCGGTAACGGCCAGGGTAATAGGTTTGAAAAAAATATATGTTTATTAAAGATTCATGAACAACATTATCAACATTTGATTTTTTCGTGCTATTAATACTTTTGTCAAAAAAAATATTTAGCAATTCCGCAACTTTTCCCTACTCCTTCGAAACTGCTTGGACCTTTAGAAACATTTTTACACATAACAATTGATGGTTAAATAATCTTCAAAGTGAACATTGCATATGTAAATCAATCAATATTTCGCAGAGAAAATTGATTTAAAGCGCTTTCCGGGCGCTGCTGGCCGCAAATAAATGCACAGATTTGCGTACTGCCGCCTAGGCGAGTGCGAGAGTCCACATATTTTCGGTCAGATGGTTCAAGGCCTTACGCCGCGTACAAACATCGCGAGCCGTGTGTCACGAATGGTTCGTCTCGTATGCCTCGGGCTGTGTGAACGTGTGTGCTCACAGTGAGCATTCGCGTCATACGATCGTTGCGAACGTCGCCTCAGTACAGTACGAGCCGTGCGCTCCGTGTGGACGGACAGGTGTTCTTTGCGTTTTCTACTAACGAACACCTTGCGTGGTGGTTTGCGTGCTCAGCTTGAGTATGTGTCGTTCGAGAAGCACGCATAATAGTACCGTCGTATACCTCAGGTTGAGGCATGCGTGACGAACCATTCGCGACGCAGGCCTCGCGATGTTTGTACGCGGCTTAAGAGCGTTTGAGTCGAAAGTAAGTTGCCGAAAATTGGATGTTTTTGTCACCATGTTGTATAATTACTACATAAGAGAAATGTTTTTGATTATTTAGAATTTAGATTCTTAACTTGCAAGCCAGTTCAAGACGTCGACGGCGCGTCTTGTTCCACACGCGGTTCAAGGAGTTGTCAACAAACCGTAAAAGCCCAGCAGCCTACTGGGGCCAAAGACTTGTTTCTGAATGAAAGGTTCGGCTCCGGTACAAAAGGCTAAGGAACAGGAGTTGGTGTTTAGGCATTAAAAGTCTGACAATATCTCTCGCTCCGCCCAAGAGCAGGGGATGTCATTGGATGATTTTCCCACAAAAAAAAAAACAGCTACCAAAAAGTACATCTTCAACTCAACATTATAGCATGGCATCAGAGCATAGTCGGCCTAATAATGTTTCCACTGTTGGGACTCAGGCCTCCACTCTAGGAGACGGAAGGGAACCATGCGGGCCCAGTGCTGGTGTCACATCTCTTCGAATTTTTGGTTCTAGGACATGCCGGTTTATGTACAACACTCATCATTACATGAAATAAAGTCGCTTTTCGTGTCTTTCTGTTTCTCCGCTTAATTCTTTTAAACCAGGCAACGGAAAAATAAATGTCTACAATATCTACTTACAAACTATCATTCTTAGTTGGACACAACTTATATGTAGAAAGCTCTCTCACAAAAATAACCCTGAACTTCTCCCAAATTACGTAACAACAAAATTCTACGAAAAAACGTCCCTATTGAGTACAAAAGACAAAACCGGACAGCACTGACATTATCTTGAACCCGGCTGTCCGAGTCTTATCTGAGCTGTCATAACTGCTTACCCTCTGACAGTGAGGCGTATACAAGACATTCTGTTTGACCCACGATGTCCAATAAGGTTCTGATGTAGATAAATTGTGACGAAAGCGGAGAAAAGGGGGGTTTTCGTTATACAACATGTAACAATAAACACACTCTGAAATTGGTATGTTGCGAATCGGCTAATGAATCAAAGTCAATTATTTTTAAAATTTATATTAAGTATTAAAAACCCAAAATAATTCTTCATTCTTTCTTCCCGTCCGATTATAATTTAGGTGTCTTCAAGTCTAGAGTGACTCTCTTAATAAATTAGTGCGCCTCACCATCAACGATTGCAGCACTACTTTACATAAAGCGGGATCGCAGTCAAATACTAATTTATATCAATTAAAAAAAAGTCAATTTAGATACATATGTTATCTATATGTGTTATCTTTAGAGAAAGATTGATTATGAAAGTTATTTAATGTACTGAGATGTTGCTTGCTCCGAAAACTAAAACGTAAAGAGGGACATGACAGCGTGGAGTGCTTTTTTATAATCTCTTGTAACTGTCAACGTCGCCGCGCTGTCAAGTCGCAGTCCGTTCCAGTTGTCAGTGCAAAAAAATACATTTAATGTTGCTAATACAGAAAATAATCATAGTGTATGAACATTATCATAAGAATCGCTAACACATATGTGAGAGATACACTAATGTCGATACGCTACCAGTGCTGTGCGTGATTCTACTTTCGGAATGAAAACTACCCTGTGTACCTAAATCAATCCAAATTTGTTCAGGCGTTTAACCGCCTACAAACATACACACATACAAACTTGCGCCTTTAAAACGTCAGTGTGAAATTTGATTTTACACTAAAACAAAATGGCGTCGAAACAATTAGTGCCGTAAGCCGTAATTTTCATTAATTCCAACAACTGATGTACCAGACACACCCCTACAAACTCAATAAACAACGACCCAATTCCGAAATCAGCAACTTCTTTATAACACGCTACAATCACTTTGCCAGGCCACTTTTTTAAAGTCCAAATATAATTAAAATCCCTTCTTTAATACGTGGGGTGATCCTCCCACCCCCCTCCCTCCATCCCCGGATACAGGGTGCGAGTAATTTGAACGGATTTCGCGAAAAGGTCCCACTTAATATATTGTTGCGAAAAAAGGAAAAAGTTGACTAAATAAGTCCGGCTTAACCATAGTGAGGAATGGCTTTAGAATTCATCGAGGATTTAAACTTTAGCGTTAAATTGAGAGAATTTGAAAGAATTAAGCATAAGAGGTTCTGGGGTGACGACGGCGTGCCGGAAGACGCAGCTTTGGAAATCCTCAGAAGATAGACCGAAGACCTTGTGAAGGTCGCGAGAATCCGATGTATGCGAGACGCACAGGTCTGTAGCCTGATTCACGTAAAATCAAACAAGCCAAATATCGTTGAAGTTTTATAGTCGTTCGATCGAAATCCTATCCAAATGCGGTATTCACGATCTATCGACTTATTTCCAGTTACATTAATAAGTAATCTACCAGGATAATGTACCTAATAGTCTTTTTTAAAAGAAGAATTTTAAACGACTTTAAAATCGGTGTCGTTCAAACTCGATGGATTGATGTGAATACGGAAATGGTCTAAACAACCAAATCGCTACGATGTCGTTATGGTTTTCATTACGTGAACCGGGCTACTGGCCGTTGTGGCGACTCTTGGTTGAGGGTTTGTCCAGCAAAAAATGTCTTTCAGCTGAAATGATAATCACGATGATAAAGTATATATAATACGTAGTGCATATTAATAACGTAATCACCATGCCTGTGCATTCCTCAAGGTTTTGGCAGAAGTGCAGCTGTAGCACACTCATATTAGATAAGGTAATTCGATGTAATGAGAAACGAGCTTTATTTTTTGGCAAGTTTCATCGATATCTGTCCAGTCATTCGACCGTGAAGATTCACATTCATACACTTTACGCCTTTATAACACCAATGATATTGTGAATATGACGTGTGACATCACATACACACAACTAAGTACGACTTCCAATTGGCTAGCCACTCATGACTTCCGTAGTTCCCCCTTCTATTATTTTATTGAAGCAAGCTATCGCGGACCCTGATCACCTTGACGTTAAGAGGAGAAAATGGCTTCACATATCCATACCAGGTGAGGTTGCTTCGCAAAAATCCTTTCCACACATTCTTCATTTTACGACTTCACTATTCTCAACACAAAATCATAAAAGCGAATCCATTCTTCGCCAGAATCTGACGTGACGAAAAGAACCACTTACAAGGGGTTATCTATGAGTCGCGACACAATACCGGGTTAGATAGGGGTGCCGGGTCTGAGGACGAAGCATCAAAAATAGCGAACGATGATAACATATCATCGTGACGGCCAAACAGCCAAACTAACACTCGTAAAGTTGGTACTACATGAAGATGCTTTGTGAAGACAGACGAGCGACTGGTTTGTCGCGAAGTTTTGTCGTATTAAGACGACTTACAATACCCACACTTACAAGGAATGACACAAATACAAGCTACTTAACCAATAGTACTCACAGTACAATTGCCGAAACGGATCTTGATCGCTCGGCGTCAGAGTGAGATCAAAGGATGAAGGTCCATAAGGGGGTTTTCTATTTTCTAACCCTAAAAATTGGGAAAAATTAAGGTTGATCCCGCGAAATAATAATATAACTGTTTTAGAACTTAAGTATTTTTAGTTTTTATTGAAATTATTTGTACTATTTTTGCAATTGTTTGGTTGCCATGGGCCCAAAAGTTGCAATTTTTGCGGCTTTAGTTAAAATTGTAACGTTTTATGAGATTTGATTTCTTGTTTTTTATACAAGCGCAAGGGCTTTTGATTCTGATCCAACATAGTTTGGAAAAGGTTTGGCAGATATTGATGTATATACACAGCTAATAAAAAGAAGTGGGTAAGAAAAAAATATATTTTAGGCCCCACAAAATATATTTTTTTGCAAAATAACAACTTCACATTAGTAGCACACTAATATTAGAAAGCTGAAAGTTCTGTCTCTGTTTTACTTTGTTACTTCGGTACACTCAAACGAGTGAAAGGATTTGGATGTAATTTAGCAAACGGATAGACCATGTCCTGTAATAATACATAAGATAGGACATTTAATCTCGGAAATAGAGTCTTTTCCGACAATTTTCAAGAGGGTGAAACCGCTAGCAGTAGCTAGTAAAGATATAATTAAGAAGTTAATTTCATTAAGCTCAAAACATGCTAAAACACTTTTCAATACTGATTTCTTGACTGAGTTAGCAAACAAGTTACTTCAATTAAAAAACAAAGTAAACGCTCTTGCAAAAAAAAAATCGCATGACAAAATCGCAAGTCTACCCAATTTTTTTACAAGCTTTATCATTACACATTCTGACTCCCACCCATCAAATGGCCGAGACCCCTATAAATAAGCTACGGGGCCTCCAGATTGCCGGGTTATAAATGAAAGGGTGCACGGAAATTAGGGTTTTTTACAACGGAACCCTAAGTCGCAAGCGTGTCGCCGTCGCCGTAAACAATTTTTCATACCGTGAAAAAGGCTACTATGGCTGTATTGAGTAAATACGCCTTATTTGACATGATGGAATATTTTTTATGGTGCCCCATGGTAACTGATTACCCCGCATAAGGCGGGGGATGTATTTTTTCCGTAATAAGGAAGACAATCAGACGTAAATCCTGGTGCAGACGGATCGTTTAATAGTTTGTAGGGAAGAAAAAATGTTTTTTTTTTTTTGTGAAACAGGAAAATAGGACCGGGGTCGGGTTTTGTAGCGATGATTTATAATAGGTTACCTCGTTGGTTTTGTGGATGCGAGAGCAAATGCTGAGGGTCTAGGGTTCATTTCCTGGTTTGGAAATAGTGTTAAGGTGAATTTTACGGAAATCGTGCATTGTGACTACGCTTGGGGGAGGCCAATGTCCAACAGTGGACGTCTGTCGGCTAAGATGATAAAGTTTACAGGATAATACGTGAAATTTTTTTTTTTAGGACGTTATTTAATTATTATTTTTTTTGGCTCACCTACATTATATCTACACTATAATAATATAATAAAGAGGTAAAGTTAGTTTTTTGTTTGTAGGAAGTAATCTCTGGAAGTACTGGTCCCATTGCTAAGACAGAAAGCTGCTGTATTCCTGTCAAAAGCTAGTTAGTTATATACTAGGATCGTTCAGCCACTAAGCCGAAAGTTTACCAAGTGGGATTTAGCACCTGAGACCTGAATTCATGTTGAATTAATTTACTAAGACAAACGGAACGCACACGTACTGAGTAATTGCGTGCTGTAGTGTTTGTGTTCGCAAATTCGCTCTCGACTATTTGGTCTGGTCTTGGCTGAGTTTCAGATATTTGCTTTAAGGTAGAACTACACTGCGCACACGTTTGCCACACACGCCGATCTGCCCCCCTAGCCAAGTTACAACCATTTCTCTTGCGTCGAACGCCTCGAGTTGGTCACGCCCCCGATTCTTTTGTTCTGATCACGTGACTGAGCGTTGAGATGACGTCATTCCCGTAGGTACATTTGAAGTTTTCTACTAGCGTTAACGATTGCAGATTATCAGCTTGGCTGGGGGCACTGGACGCGTCGGTCTCCATACATTTCAAAGGAAACTAAACTTGTAGAGCTACACTAGATCCACGCCACGCGACGTCGTTCTACGTAGAAATCAGGCGTGTTACACGTGTGCGTCGGTCTAATATAGTTCTAGCTTTAAACGGTACATATACTTGAGTGAGCTCCAGGAATGTATAAAAGAATTATCATGATCCTGAAACGCCAAGGGAAACTGAAGGAGCACAGGTGAGTTTTAGTCGGAAATAGCAGAGCGGGAGAAATTATTTGGTGATTTCCCACCTCCAAAAAAAAGAAAACCAAATTGGAAAAAAGCCTGGGTAGTTTAATTGATCATCAATGTCAGCCCTAGAAGGTCTATACAAGGTGTAAGGTACAGCCCTCCACAAACTTTAACGGCTTGCTCAGTAGACGAAACTGAACAAACTTCCATATTTTTTTTCAGGAAACAAAAAAGTCGGCCTCGCCATACAAATTGTCCAATCAAGTTTATCATTTTGTATGGTGAGGCTGATAATTTTTTTAATTTCCTGAAAAAAAAAATTTTCATAGGTTGTTCAGTTTTGTCTACTGAGCAAGCCCTTAAAGTTTGTGGAGGGCTGTCCCTTACACCTTGTATATGAATCAAGATGCCTGATAATAACTGATTTATCATAGTCATAGTAGTCATAGCCATAGTAGTCATAGTCATAGTAGTTCATTGGTAAGGCATCCTTACAAGTCATAAAGAATGTTTATCTCAGGATCCTGGGGTCCTGTACCTTAAGAAGGTTTACAAGGGGAAAAACGAACTCGCAGAGGCCACTTAAACAATTTTCATAGAACATGGTACCAGCCGAAAGTTATCCCTGTACACCCAAATACAACCCCCGATTAGTAAGAATGTACTATTATTATTAATTGATGATAATGATCATACTATAATTAAAAATAAAAGTAAAATCATACGTTTCTAAACAAAACTCCACGGCACAACACACATAATGAAGCATGCATTGAAAACTGCAAACACAAGAAACACAACACACACAGAACGCCATAAGTACACAACTACACAACACACAGTACACATGTACAGGGACCCGTACACACAGCAGGGGCCCCGGGTCCCAGCGGAGGCAAGTTTGCAGCCCCGTCTCGCAAGTTGCGAGCGATGCATTAATTAATTTATTATTAATACAAGCTCTAAAGGGTAAATAGAGAGTTTTTAACATTTTTATGCAGTGTTTTATAAATAGGTAATCTTGCAGTAGTTTCCTTGAAAAAAATTATTATTATATTTACCCGACACACACCAGTTATTCAATTCATTAAACCCCAAGCGAAGGCCGGCAATGTTCGCGCACCTATTGTCTTTCTATTGTGTCTCTAATTTCCACGATTGAAAGGTTAAACCAAAGAATAAATCATCGGGCTCAGTGTGGGTTGGTGAGTGTCTTCGAATTTTTGGTTCTAGGACATGCCGGTTTCCTCACGATGTTTTCCTTCACCGTTTTGAGAGAAGTGGTAATGAAATAAATTAGGTACACAAAGTAATGGGCCTGGTAGGGTTTGAGCCTGTGACCTACAAGTCGCAAGTCGAAGCCATTACCACTCGGCAACCACTGCTCTAAAAATAATAATAAAAAAAAAACAATTGATCAAAGTGCAAGAAAAAAACAATAGGAATAAAGCGTTGCATCGATTTGTAACTAAAAATGTAACTTGATATAGTAAATCAAATAGAATCACTATCCATGCTTTTAATGGAGATTTTGATTATGAAAGTATCAAAGTTAAATTAAAACAAGACACAGATAAGCAACAAACAATGTTCGAGTATTCACCACCTGAAGCAAGTAACAGCAAAGTCTCCTAAATTCCAATTAGTATAATCATAGCACTCTACCACCCCTCCTAAGAGCCACAGCGTGATGATATAAATAAAACCAGCGATTAACACACGTTGTCCACTTCGTCACGGGTCCAAATTAGGCCGACCGTGTAATTTAAACTTGTACCCCGAGTCCTCAGATTACACCGGGGGTCATAGTTCATTATTAGAGGTCATTTCACTACCGGGACTTCATTTTGGGAACGATGTTCTTGTCAAAAATCTGTCTTACACATCTAAAAACCAACTCTAACATATGAAACCTAAAGTTGATTTTCCACTGCGGAAAGGCCCGAAGTAAAGGTCCATAGCATTGGGCAAGTTCATCAGCTGCATGTAGTTTCCTTGTAAAATGTGCCAAGGGACGAAAGATGGCCGATAAGTTACTTTACTTAGCTCTTGTAATGTATGCGAGCTATTTAAGCTGTGTTAAGTTCTGTACTTGTCAAAGGAAGTGTTTAAGGTTGGGATTGTGTAAGCAGGTCCTTGGGACGAATACAGAGGTCATTAGTACCCTGTGTTATTGAAGTAGAAGGGTTGGACGAGATTTTGTCTAATAAGGCAAAGAATAATGACAACACCGTGGCTGTATGCATAGTAGGTTTTGTACATAAATAAGGATGGCTTACGAAAGACAATATTTATCGTATTCATCCCAAAAGATAACCAAGATAATGTCAAAAAAAACTTTGCCGATTGCCCGCCATATTGGATTTTTTTTTTATGACAAGCTAGTGCTTGACTGCGATCCCACCTGATGGTAAGCAGTGCAGTGTAAGCAATTGTTGAATCTGAAACGCTCTAAGTTTTTAAAACTAATTACCTTCTTAGATATCGAGAATATTTACAAAAACAAGAATCAAAACTCAGATCTACATATTTCCATAGAAAACTCGCTAAGAATAAAAACCTACTGAATCCAGTGACAAGACAGTATCTATCATTTCTCTGAACCACGCTCCAGTGAAACATGTTCAAATAATAGCTTATCTAGAGGACGCAGCACGTTTTATTTCGAACATGTCAACATCAATATCGACGCCGTCAACACGGCTCGGCTCAAACTCAATATCTCTCACTACATATTACATTACCTGTCAAAACATGTACAAACAACGCGTCCCGTGCACTAACGTGTAGTGAATTGAACGCAGCTACCTTGTTTTGCCACTTTATCGGTTATAACATTTAAATTGTACTGTTGTGTAAAAAATTAGTTAGAAGTATTCATCGACTTATAATCTAGTGATGAATAAGCCCTTTCATGGAAACTATTTGTCAAAACACTGAAAAGTTAAAACAAAAGCTCGCTGTAGCTCTACTTTGGCATTGTGTCGTCTAATAGAACAATTAAAACATGTAGCGCTAAGATGGCTTTTAGAGGATATTTTGATTATTTTTGTTAAAAAATGTTTCATTCAACATAGTGTAATGTTCAAAGTGTAAAGTCGACATTACACCTGAATTGACTGAAGTGAATGTTCGGCACGCCTAATTTAGTGCGTAGTATCTACGTTTATATCGATGGAAGTATTTTTCAAATTCTTTCGAGTGTAATGAAAAACAAACCTCTTTCCAGAACTATGAGGAAATTGACAGTCTTACAACCGTGACCTCATCTTTATTCAATAAACAGTCCAAATCGAAACGTACCGCTTTGAAATCGCCAAAATAAACACCATTCGAAAAAAAAAGCAAAATAAACAGAAACGAAGAAGGGACTACATCAATATTCCTCAATTTCCACATCGGAACGTTTGAAATACGCCTCCAAGTATTTCTATCTATCATTCTCATGAACTCCGCGAAACAGGGACCGCGGGACCATCCATTACAGACAGTCTGCTGTGCAGTCGAGAGCCAATCGGAAATTCAATTTCCGATATGATACGATCCGCTAAGAGATTGCTGAAATACGATAGCACGCTCACCGATACACCGACATAAACGATCTCCACTCAAGCTGATAAACAAATCTTTGATCCTGCAATTTACTAACAAAGAAACGCTTTAATCCAATAGGATAATTTTAATGTTATAAGACGATACTATATAACAGACACAGAGTCAAAAATCATCAGTAAAACACTACGGAGTCCCCATCAGACGCACTGTCGGAAGCCCATTGGTGGTTAAATTGGACAACATTAGATAATTTCCCGATGTATATCGATTTCCTGGCTGAAGCTGTTTTAATGGATTTCGAAGGGCCGGCCTTCATTGGTCTTCCACGTCTTTTCAGCGCAGAAGATGTAAGAGCATTTTCCGCATGACACTTGGCTGTAGACTTCATTTTGCGATATAAGTTTTGCTGGACCTGGCGTTGGACAGTTTTTCGTAAGTCGTGAGCTTGCGATTTATTTGGCAGTTCGGTAATTTCAACCGGATCTGATTTATTGTGTTTCATTCGGGCTTGATTAGCTTCTTCTGAAAACGATTGCGGTGGCAAGTGACCGTTTAATACAGCCTTCATTGCTTGTCTGAAATTTGAATAAGTTATAGCAATTTTTTCTGCCATGAGACGTTTACACAACAAAGTTTATACATTATTATGTTCTAATTTCTCACCTAACTTCATCAGCAGAATTAAAGTCCAATGATTTCAAATCATTCATATTGTGCGAATTAATTTCCGGAATATTTTCTGCCCTTGAGGTTGTAGGCTGTTCGTCTGTTTGGTTACCACCACCTTCATCTCCGGAACCTTGTTTTTCGAAAGATTCGCTTTTTGACTTTTCCATTTAACTATTTTTGAATTTAAATTAAATGTAAGAAAAATTGTAAACGTGTTGGAGAAATAATAATTGTCATCGTGACATATGATTCGTATATCTGCTATTTTTTTTTTAATGTAATGAGTTGTAACAAATAAGTTTGCAAATTCCTTCTAATAACAAAAAAGCTCCGAGGTTCTACTATCCCGAAGCATGCTACACCTTTCAAGAGACAAAATAATTTGCGATTCCTTGAGAATTTAATACAAATAAGATGAAATGAGTCTCATAACTCCCGTCTAGACGAGCAGACGAAGACAAAGAAAAATGTCGCATTCAGAATTTAATTAATCAAAATCTCACGCTATACTTAGGTATCCAAATACATAATTCAAGTGAAGTCAAGGAGAAACTTGGATAGAGTAACGTACCTACAGTGGAGTATTTCATTGCGGCAGGTTACGACACACTGGGGAACAATGGTTAATAAGCTTTATAATTTAACGCAAATTCACCCCGCCTTGGAACAACACGAAGACTTATTAGTGGCGGAAATTCTGCAGTGCGAAATTAGCCCGAAGGTTTACGACATTGCCGAGGAACGCCATAGGACATGCTCCACGGTCTTTGGTATTGACTTGAACGTTTGGAAAGATATCAAAATAAATAGGCTTTAAGGAAATTAGACAAGCTTTCTTTGTGGATACTATTCGAAAATCTGGCAAAGAAAAAGAAAGGAATATTGATATTGAACGGATAAAAGAACTGTGAGCAAGCCGCGGGCGAACGGGTTTGGTAGCAGCTAGTAACTCATTGGAGTATTTTCTCGTGAAACAGTCTCGGCCCGCATCTGTGCCGGCTATTCTCATAATGGAATGGCCTGTTTATCCAAGCTCGAGTTTTCTTCGCGGTTAATAGTTTTGAAATAAAAACTGAAGAAGTATCTTCTGTATTCGAATTTGTCCTTTCAGGGACGATATTGATAAGATAAACGTTTTGCTGAAGTACTATACGAAGAACAATTATGTAGTTTTAATTTGAACTCGGCCAAAAGATGTTTAAGCCTCAAATTTTTCAAGTTGCAATAGTTTTAATAGATTATTGATTAGTTATTATTATATATGATTAGTTATTATTATATATGATTAGGTATTATTATATATGATTAGTTATTATTAGTATGATTTTGGTTTTAGTATTATTATTAGTGACCATGGAGTTTTATGCCGGTTCTTCTCCATAGAAAACGACCAATTTGGAACCGTGCACTAGCTTCTGACGTTTTACAAGTGCCCATGTAGGCCTATGTGAAATAAAAACTTTTCAATTTTGAATTTCGAGTTATTTTAGTTTAAACCAAGGATTTATGCTGTATCCACTTGACTAAAAACCGAAGATTTTATATTGTTGTGCTCAATGTCTATACGTGAAGACATTTAATTAGCTTTCTAATGATTATATGGTACTCTTTTTTGTCTGGTTTAATTAGCTATAAATCCTCCATGTACTAAATAAATAAAAACTAAATGTTACAAATTACACTTTTTCCAACATTATTGTTGGTTTTCATTCTCACACCTTACCATTGCTTTATGTAATGCTATACTACTAGCATTTGGTACAAGTCGGAGATTACTTGTAATAAAAACCATATGTAGCAAAGAAACCTGCGCATTACTTAGGTAACGAACTAGATTTATCAAAGCCCCTGCTATAAAACCGGCACTGAAACTAAAAATCTCCGTTCCAATCCTTTCCTAGATTAATCCCATAGGTACTTTCGAATTTTTCCCTCAGTGCGGCGTCACCACTCTAATACGTCACCAGGATTTATTGCACTCTTTACTTCTGTATCGTAGTAAGTAAGGACCGATAAATTTACCGGTTCCAATCACCCACTGCACTTAGCTCGGACACGGGTATTCACGGGGTCCGTAAAATGTTGCAGGCTTTATTAAAAGAGAGGTAATAAACTGAGATTTAGTAGGACGTAATGATGTTACTAGGCGAGTGTTTATGAGGAATTGAAGTGGAGTTGTGTAGGGCAGTGATAAGTACTTCTTCGTTATGTGTGTAAATGTTGATGTGTTTCAGGTTTTTGAATAAAGATGGCGCTGCAGTGCGTCGATTTTTTGGAAACGATAAACTCTGAAGTCATGGCCTGTTCAGTCAGAATTAATGAATTTGGTTTTAGGTTTCTAGAATGGCCATTTTTTGCATTGTTTTTCTATAGGAAATGGAAACCGATAAAATATGAACAAAATCATATTCATTTGTTAGCTTCAACTGCAGAAACGTTTGACAAAGTTTCCGTGGCCCAAGAACGTCAATGGCAGATGGAGGAAAATCAGAAGGGTTTCATTTCTTATTTGTGGTGTTAAAATAACTTTTCCCACTTCGGGTGAAGCAAGAGGAAGTGTCAGACTTACTAACTAAAACGCACCTATTACCTACCAGTTAGGGTGTTCTTAATATCGTGAGGTTTTTCATCACGCATGCGAGATCGCTCCGCACGTGTAACCCTCGCAAATGTCTGTTTCATACAAGTACGTACGCGTAGAGTACGCACGCGGGACGCGTTTTTGTTTTTGCATTTTGAGATTTTCTGCATACGGAGCAAACCCGCATGCGTAATGAAATCCGCACGGTATTAAAAACACCTTTTGCGTTCGCCGTCCCAGATGTGGAGTCTTACAAATCTAACAAACAAACTAGACCACGGACTTAGTTCTTGTTAGAAACGTCATCATATGCAGACGCTTAAGTGTTACGTCTAAAAAGCTTTCTCGGCCTTGACCGCTATTTCAGATGGTGTGGTTTCAAGTTTTCTAGGTCTGACTTAGAGATGTCTATTTAAACTAGCTTTGAATTTAAAAATACCGTAAGAGCGTGTTTTTTTTTTTATTGATAAGCCCGCGTTTGAAGACTATCTCACCTGATGGAAAGCGATGATGTGGTCGACGATGGAGCTCGCTTGCCTAGAAGCAACTTATTCACTCTTGACTAACTAGGTTATAGTTATGGCTATCAGGAAACACAGACTCCAGCAGGGAATTCCACTCCTTAACTTAGCGGTTTGCAGAACTTTGCTCAATAAACAATACCAAACAATACAAAAGAGCTTGCTGTTTGGTAAACTGATTATTTTTATTGTATTTTTATTAGGTAAAACCGGGGTATTTTTATGCGTTTTTGGTGCGGCACAAAGTGATTCTACAAGGGTTCCGTATTTTTCCTTTTAAGATACAAAACCCTAAAAACAAAATGTGTCAAATACCGTAAATCAAAATTCTCTTTTTTCCATATTCTTATTTGAAGGGGAAGTCAGATAATGTAAGAACACAGCACAATGTAGCAATAAGCCTTCAACCCGTACTGTGCAGTTGTAATAGGCCACTTAAACGAACGGGTTTCCATCGACTTCCAAGCGATACTATACGAAAGTACTGTATTATTGCTATACAAAGTCGTTGAATGCCATTCCTATTGGTGTCTCTCTCTCTTTTCTACATTTGTCATTGAATTCATTAAACCCCAAGCGAACGCCGGCGTTCGCGCACCTATTGTCTTTCTATTGTGTCTGTGAATTTCACGATTGAAAGGTTAAGAGAAAGAGACAGAAAGAAAAATCGGCCAAGTGCGAGTCGGACTCGGTCATGAAGGGTTCCACAGAAAAGACGAAAGAGGTTAGAAAGGAAATACTTCCCGATTTGTACTACAACGAGTGTCGCCGCTTGCCTCACACCCTTTAACTCCACTACAGGCAAAAAACCAATACGACGAACCAAGCAAGTAACAGAACACGCACACTTAGATCGCAAGTTTGTCACTGGTAGTTGAACTATGAGCTTAGCCCTACTTTGTGGCAGGTCCACAAAGCTATTCTAACCTCTTTTATCTGTTCTGTACAAGTACCTTTACTCTATTTCACACTGAGTATAATGTAAATCTATACATATATATAAAATTGGAGTGTCTGTTTGTAATATTGAAATAACTGCTTTTTACTACATGCATATGAATATAATATATATACGGTACATACACCAAAATAATTTTTTTTACAATTTTTGTCTGTCAGTCTGTCTGTTTGCCCGGGCTAATCTCTGAAATGGCTGGACCGATTTTGACGGGACTTTTTTTGCAGGTAGCTGATGTAATAAGGAGTAACATAGGCTACTTTTATTTTAGAAAAAAATAAATTCAAAATCCTGTAGTCCACGTGAATGAAGTCGCGGGCACAGCTGGTAAAGAATAAAAAAGAAAGAGTAATTACTGCTACTAGGTACACTCTATTCTATTTACACATTGTAGTGAAACAACCGCTATAAACTACCATAAAGTATTTTGTAAAAACAAAAAGTTCTGAGAGATCTGCTTTAACAAATACTTTTTTCACGAGCTTCCAACTATCCGTTTACTCTTCAAACTTCCAATTTCGAAGACTATACTAAAGAACTCTAAAGTGGCTTAACCACAAGCGAAAGAAATACTTTTTCTTTTCGTTTCTTTTCTCCAATACACTGTGAGATAAAGGAAATATAATATAAAAGATATAACTGACGTATAAAAGAGTCTACCCATTACACCGTAACATACCATGTTTATACCATGACCATGCTAGGAACGTGGCAAGTCAAGACTATCAGGTGTTAGTCGGTGACTTCTGCGAAGCAGTAATGCTTACAAAGGAGGAGGTCGACCGCATCAGGCAACGGCTTTCTCACCGCCGCCGCCGGAATTCCGATCCCGATTTCCGGCCACCGTAGGCGCCGGCTTGCGGACAGTGAGCGGGTAACTCGCTATCCGGCCGTCCGGTAACTGTCCGTCCAAGCCCAAGTCGTCGACAGCGCGCACTGTTCCCGCGCGCCTCAAAGAGTTTTCAGCAACAACAGGGACCTAGCCGGGTCGAAGCCTACTGGGGCCAGGGTTATCCGAAAGGGAACTCGAGCGCCGGGATGAAGGCTAGAAGGAACGGGGTGGTCTTTTAGTCAGTAAGAGTCTGACACTATCTCCCGCTCCGCACAAGAGCGGGGGTTGTCATTAGATGATTTCCCCAGATTTCCTGATCCCACCATAAAAAAGGTGTAACCTAGCTAGAGGCTGTGTTTTTTTTTCAATCTCAATATGCTGTGATATTTGTAATTTTTTTTTTTTTTAATTTTGCCCCACTCTATTAATAACTCCTGTATCATAGGTGCGCCTTGTAACATATACAACTGACATAATACAAGACACCCAGAAACAACAATCATAGGCCACATAAAAATTTGTTCCGTGCAGGAATCGAACCCGCGAGACGCAGCGCAGCAGCCAATCGCTCAGCTACTGCGCCAACCGTGCCGTTACGGTGTACTGAGCAGGCTCCTTAAAACCAATAATATAAAAGGCAAACAAAGTTGTCTGTCTGTCCCGCCAGGGCTCAGATGTTGGGGAAAATTGACCCGCACCGGTTGTCTGACCAACAGATTTATGGACCAAAGATTATATTGTACAGAAGTCGTATAAATGTGTTCCCTGATAGCTACAACCCTGGAATCTTTAAGTCGAGAGTGAATAGGTTTCTTTTAGGTAAGCGCGTTCTATCGTCGACCGCATCGTCGCTTTCCATCAGGTGAGATAGCGGTCAAGTGCGAACCAATCAAAAAAAAAATAAAAAAATAAAATGTTCCCGTTTGGACGTTACACAGAGAAGATTGGCTACAATCTTAAAAATGTGAAAGTAACTTCCTGTCCTTCCTGGAGCAGTGGTGGCCGAGTGGAAACGGCCCAGACTTATGAGTTGTAGGTCGTGAGTTCAAATCTAGCCAGGCGCATTACTTTGTGTGATTTATTTAATCACCAATGCTCTCAAAACAGTGAAGGAAACATCGTGAGGAAACCGGTATGTCCTAGAACCAAAAATTCGAAGACATGTGACATCCAACAACCCGCACTGGGCCCGCGTGGTGGATTACGGCCCATTCCCTCTACTAACGACGAGGCCCGAGTCCCAACAGTGGGAACATTATAAGACCGACTATGCTATGCTAACTTCCTGTCTGTCTGTTACGCTTTCACGGATAAACTGCTGAATCGATTTTGATGATACTTGGTACGGAGTAGGTAAGCTTGAACCCCAAGAAAAGACATAGGCTATTATCTGGCTTCGACTTCGCGTCCGTAATACCGACTTTCACCTGGATGAAGCCGCTGGTTGAAGCTAATGGAATTATAATGAACTTTCAAACTAAGTTAAGAGCCAGTTGTAGTCACTGAGTTTTTTATATAAACTCCGCCCGGGCCTATGTCGATTTTGCGGCCTCGTATATAAAAAAACACAATTACTATTCAAGATTTTTGTTTTTGTGCGGCCCTTTTAAAAAACAAGCTTATTTTTTTTTTTGTAACTTTCAATTATTTCCAAGAAGTAATCTCGTCTATATATACATTGGAAATCGTAAGTTAGGGTCAGATTCGCGATTTTTTTTTTTTATCGAGCCACCTAATTTCTAACATGTTTTGATTTTTGTTCGGCGGTTGGTCATATCGTCAATTTTAATAAAATCATTTTGTGCGGATCATACTTGGCATCATATTTGCGGATTTCCAGAGGTTTAAAAAATAATTTAAAATAAATAAAAAACATGACAGCTATGTCAAATAAAATGAACTAAACTCACTGACTAAACACGATGTCTCGAAAACTACTTGATCCATTAAAAACTTTAAGAAAACAAAAATTTTCTTCGCAGTTGGGGGACAAATCTGTAGAATACTGTCTTATATAAAAAGTCCCCCGGATTGCGATAAAAAAAAAATTGTAAACACTCCTTTTTTGAGGCATTCGAAGTCGTGTAAAAAGTTCAAAATCAGTAGAACCTGGCCTTAAATGCCTTTAGATTCCTGTTCCATAGAAGATCTAGAGTAGTCAAGCACGGCGACACCTCCCTACACGTGTAGCGCCGCATTACTCACCGTCTCTAATAATGTATTGAGTTCAAGGGTCAGCCATTATGAACTGGAACCCTTTGACCAAGTACACTCGTACCCACACATTTGACTGCCCCTTTTAACGTATGAGAAACTTTTTTAATACTGTGTAGTATGATTTAACGAACCTGATATTGTGGATACACTGGTTACATCAAATAATATGTAAGCTTTTACTTAAAGATTTGGTAACTTTGCAAAATAGGAGAAGGAACTCGAAGCTAGAATAAAAACAGGCGCACGGATCGGTCAAGGTTAAGCAACGCTAGCCGAGGTCAGTCTTTGAATGGGTGACCATCTTAAGACACCGAGACGCCTCAATGCCTCACAAAGTTAATCAGTAGATCGCGGCTGATATTTGCGTTCTGCAAAAGTCCGGACCCAGGAAACGAACCACCAACGAGGCAGGTAACTATTGAAAACACAATTGCTATGGAGCATATTGAAAGCTGCTCATATTTATTCATTTCATTTGTATATAGATAAAAATTACTAACAACTATTAGACTCAAAGGAGCCATTTCTTTACATCGAAAGAAAGAAAAGTATTTATCTTGGCGCAAAAAACATTGTAGACAACAAACACTTAAGACAAACACAAAACAAAAAAAAAAAATAACATTGTCTATCACACGTTTGCGCCTAAAATCGCTGTCACTAGCTAGTGATCCCAGGAACTACTAGTTCGAAATTGAAGAAATATATTTTTTTTTATAGCTCATCACGCTACGACCAATAGAAGCAGAGCGGTAATCAAAGACATGAGTGAAACCGCGGGGGACAGCTAGTCAGCACTTATACACTCATATTATAAAGAGGTAGTTTGTTTTTTTTTTGTTGTATGTAATTATAATAATAATAATATTCCACAACTATCACACAAAGCCGTCTAGTCCCAAGCTAAGCAGAGCTTGTGTTATGGGTACTAGACAACTGATAAACTTACTTATATATTTCTAAATAAATACATTTATTAGATAAATTACACCCAGACACAAAACAAATGATTGTGCTCATCACACAAACATTTGTCCTGGGTGGGTCGAAACTCGAATCGAACCCACGAACTCCGGCATAGCAGTCAGGGTCACTAACCACTAGACCAACAGGCCAGTCACTGTATGTAGGAGGTAATCTTTGGGAGTAATACCAATTGCTAAAATTTTTTCATCAATAGAAAGCTGCTTTATTCCTGAGTGACATTTTTTTTTATGTCGGGAAAAATCATCTAATGACTACCCCGCTCTTGGGCGGAGCGGGAGATAGTGTCAGACTCTTATTGACCAAATGACCCACCCTGTTCCTTCTAGCCTTCATACCGGGGCTCGAGTTCCCATTCGGATAACCCTGGCCCCAGTAGGGTTCGACCCGGCTGGGTCCCTACTGTCCTGAGTGACATAGGCTATTATATTTCATCTACGTGAACGAAGTAGCGGGCAAAAGCTAGTCATAAATAAATTAGGTTTTTATTCTACTTTGTGTCTATTGTAACGAAAGGCTCAACATTCAACAATGAGTTTTGTTTTATAAAGATCTTGTTCTAGATAACGTCTAACTTGTTAATTTATTAATTAGGTTTCAGTTAATCTAAATCTAGTTAGCGTCCATTGCGATAAGATCTTCAAAAGTAATTAACAGTATTATATTCTTGCCTGGCTTTCCAGTACCAATCTACACTATTATAAAAAAGCTAATTTTGTTTTTTTTTTTGTTTTTAGAAGGTAATCTTTGGAAGTACTGGTCCGATTACTAAAATTTTCACTAAGATAAAATATATATATATAACACACATTGTGTATCTCGAACCCCAATCGTTAATACAAAATTGATTTTAAAATAAGAAGCCCAAAGTTTAAAATCCAATAAAAGCAGATGGTTATCAGATCTCGAAGGGGAACCCGTGGAAGCGGGACTCCATCTTCTTATTTACTTTGGAGACAAAGATAGAAAAGATAAAATCATTCGTCCGAGGGATTTACACAATGGTTGTTTGAAGCCCGCAAAGAGCTGGGGCATTGGAAATATTAAAATCTGAATCTAGAATTTTCTTGGGTTTTTGTTACGTAAATCTTGGATGTAAAATGTCTGCCTGCTCGATAATGCGGAAATCTATGGAAAGATTTTGCTAAAAATGACGCTACTTTTGTACTAATTGTTGAAAAAATAATGAAAAACTGGGCAAGTGCGAGTTGGACTCGCGCACTGAGGGTTCTGTGCAAAGTACAATTCCCGAATGGAGTCTGGAGAATTTGCAAAAAAAACATTTCTTTTTTGTGTCGTACAAAAAATTTTCTGTTTTCAGATTTATTCCTATCCCTGTGCTATAAGACCTTGCTTTGTGCCAAATTTCAGGATTTTGGGTCAACGGGAAGTACCCTGTAAAAAACGATTTTTGAGAGTATTGTGGTATCGAAAGGAGGTCGCATGAGTTGCTTTTTTTATGTAGCCAACGAACTGGCTTGTAAAATATGCTTCCAAGGATTATGCTGTTCTAGAATAGGTTTGAAAGTTGGTAGAAAAAAGAATGTGTTGTTTTTTCAGTGTTGTAGTAATTTTTGTAAAGAAAGCATGAATTCGTTCAAATAAGTAAAAATATAAGAGTACGCCGCCTGAAGTGTTTTTTTGTTTAGCTGAAGGAGTTGTCAGCAACAACAGGGACCCAGCAGGGTCGAAGCCTACTGGGGCCAGGGTTAGTTTCAAAAGACAGCTCGAGCCCCGGTATGTAGGCTAGAAGGAACGGGGTGGGTCTTTTAGTCAGTAAAAGTCTGACACTATCTCCCGTTCCGCCCAAGAGCGGGGATTGTCATTGGATGATTTTTTCCCAAAATAAAAAAAAAGTTACGGAACCCTAAAAAAGATAGAACAAACGAACCACAAGCTTCCACCGGTATTATATCCAGTAAGACAGTCACAGGCACCGGTAATCCGATATAATTAGCCGTACCTACCGTTAAACTTTCAGAATTACGACCGTCCAAGTTCCGAAGTGGAAACTTGGTCATTGTTAACTAAAAACTAATTGAGACACTGTGTCCAAGACTTGATCGAATTATTCTTACTAGAAGTGTTTCAGCAGCTTTGATAATAATTGGTGCTTTTTTTTTTAGGTGGGAAAATTATCCGACTTCCCCCGCTCTTGGGCGGTGCGGGAGATATTGTCAAACTTTTACTGACTAAAAATCCACTTCTGTTCCTTCTTTGCCATTGTTCCAGGGCCAAACGGATGTCTTTCGCATCACGCATTGCCCCAGTAGGCTTCGACCCTGCTGGGCCCCTACGGTTGCTGACGAGGGTTGCTGGACGGTTACAGACAGGGCGGTTACCGGACGGTCGGATGGCGAGTGCCCATTGCTCGCCGTCCGCGAGCCCGCGCCTACGTCGGAATAATTATTGGTGTTACTAACGGTTTTATGAGACTTGGAGATAGTTGACTGGCCTGTTGGTCTATTGGTGCCCCTGACTGCTATGCCGGAGGTCGTAGGTTCGATTCCCCGCTTAAGCAAATGTTTGTGTGATGAACACGATTATTGGTTCTGTATCATCATCTTCCTGCCCTAGTCCCGTTTTATTTGGGGTCGGCGCAACACGTTTTTTTCTTCCATTCTGTCCTGTCACTCGTCACGCTATCACTAACTCTTATATTGGTTCTGTATCTGGGTGTAATTTATCTAAAATATGTATGTATTTAGAAATATATTTAAAGTTTGTTTATCAATAAGAGTGTAGTAGGTACATTATCACTACTCTAGTACAAGCTATGTTGTATGAAAGTTGTGAGATATTATTATAGTTAGATTACTTACCATTGAAACTACTCTTTACAAGGCAGATCTGTTACGCCTATTTACAGTTATAACTGCTTCAAGACAATGGGACTTTCTAATTATTCATCTCTGTTGGATAGAGGAAATAGTTCCAAGCTTATTTATTGTAGGCTACTCTTCCCACAGTTATCATATTTCTGACTTAAGGTTAAATTGAGCAACTTTAACAAGAGCAGTGTAGGTTGTAGGTTCAAACCCAGTCAGGCGCATTACTTTGTGTAATTTATTTCATTACCACTTCTCTCAAAACGATGAAGGAAATCGGACATCGTGAGGAAACCGGCATGACCTAGAACCAAAAATTCGAAGACTTCGAAGACTTGTGACATTCACTAACCGGCCTGGGCCCGAGTGGTGGATTACTGCCCATTCCGTCTAGAGAGGAGGCCTGAGTCCCAGCAGTGGGAACATTGAAAAGATGATTATGTATGCATGAACAGCTCCCACATTATTTATTCCTCATGTCTTTAAAACGTCTAAGAAAAGAAGCTAGAAACCACTATCATCACCGATTTACACGCACCAGCTGAAAAGATCACCACAGGTCCACCGCCAAACCAACCTATATCTCTCTTACTCGGCTGGAATGTTCACATTTCCATTGATCACACTGGGCATGGGAACATTCCAGGAAATATATCAATATATCCGCCCATGTTTTAGAAATAGACATAACGCTAATGGAAATGGGGAAACAGGAACAGGACGGCCGTCACCCTCTACATGGGTATCAACTAATACCTGCACGTTTAAACAGCTGTTAATGTTTGAGATTTACACTGTCCTTGAAAGACTCAGTAGAGGACGAGAGATACGCGGTGTGGATGCAGCAACATCACACTAGTTCTCACTTCATCACCCGGCATAGATGCGAACTGCAGTGGCCAAACTGGATATCCGATTTAACCGACTGCGGACCCGACTTAGCACAAATAACCTGGTCAAATGAGTTCTTCGATCCATCTAATACACGATACCTATGTGGATCTCTTCATAGGGCATGCGCCACCTTGTTTGACCACTATCTCACTTGATGGTAAGCGAAGATGTGGCCGACGATGGAACACGCTTGCCTAGAAGCAATATATTCCCTCTTGACTTAAAAACCCCTAGGTTATACCTCTTTATAATATTACTGTAGATCACACAACATCATATTTTAATTTAAAATTCATCCTATTGGATTTAAAATCGTTCAAAAAATCCATTGAAAACGCAGTCTCTAACATAAAGACGCCACAATGGATGTGCCCTCAAATCCATTGACAAGTTTCTATGAGAGTCGTTTAAATCATATTCGACAATAGATTGGGGAATGCATTCAAAAGCTAACAGGAGTCAGAATGCGGTGTGGAATAAATTGCGTTTTGCTATCTGTAAAGCTGAAGCGTTTATCAATATTGGATTATAATTTAGTCTTATTGTGATGTCGATTTGGTTGGTAAAGGTACCACTGTTAACCTCAATATTAGTATTTATGCAGTAATGAATTCCACTATTTATTAGAAAACACTGCCTCCTAAGGCAGGGCGTAAACGTGTCTTGTGTCAGATACAAGCTACCTATGAATATTTGATTTCTATAGAACCAGTATGAAATCATCCCTGCACATACCATAGATTTTTTTTGTGTCCATTTTCTTCCACTTAACACATACTCATTACAATTAAAAAGTGTTCGTTGTCGGTAACTGAAAACTTAAAGTGTCCACATTTGCGCAGCGCCTAAGATACTTATTACGTTAGGATTCTTTTGAATTAACTATTGGGTGTTAGTCTTTTGCTACCTACTTTAATATGTCTAAATATTTTTTCTAATAAAAATATTAGTTATAGAAAAACTGTTACTCTGTCAACTCAAAATTTGATGCTTGACTGGGTTCAAATTTTAAATTAACTATTGTGTGATAGATTTTTAACTATAAAAAATAAAACAGAGAAAAAAATATTGACACTTCTACTTCTTAACATGCTGTGGTGGTATTTTCCACCAAAAAAAGTAACACAACTTATACACAAACAACATGTAGTAAGCTTAACAATAAAAAATAAACATACAACACAGATATACAGATTACAAATCATTTAAAGTGTTCAAGAAGTTATGTTTTGATAAAGTAATATCAACATTGATTATAACTACAACCAATTTCCTAACAAAACTTTTGAATAAGCTACTCATAATTTATATACACAAGAAAACGTGAAGAAAGCATTCGACCTCTCAAGCTAAAGTGGGGCAAGATGAATAGGATCTCAAGTTTAGTACGGCGGCGGTACTCAGAAATGATGTGATTTCGGCTGGCGTGAAGTTGAAGCAGTTTATTTTGATATGTGTACCTGAGAGCACTTGGATGAAGAAATTGAGGCAAAGAAAGGTCGGGATGATGGACCATTTCTGTATTGTGAAGGAAATATGCTGTTAAAAGTTTTAGGATGTAGGACTGAAAAGGTTCGTACCATTAATAATTTTCAACTGTTAAAAGGAGCTGACCCAAATCAAGCATTTCTAAAGTACGATGTTTGTAGTTGACTTTATTTTTATAAAAAAGGAATCGTCTTTGGGAGAGCCAAAGTACCTAGCATCTAAATCTACTATATCAACAAAAGTAACGATTCACTTAACAGAAACATTTCAAGAAATAAAACATTCACAACCTCAAATGGGCATCATGAATAAAAAGAAAACAATTCAACCCATAAAGAAGGTCCTTACGGAAAAATTAAGACAAATGTTATAAGAAGGTCCAACAAACAAACGATAAGGAACTAGTTAATAGCAACAGAACCTTCAGGGAGTATCCAGTTCAAAGGAACTAAAAGGTTTTGTGCAGAACAATTCAATGGCCACCTGGGTTCCGGCGGCACAAAAGGGACAACTAATATAGCTAGAATAGAATTACATAGACGATCTGTTATATGACGGATAAAGAAGTGTAGTTGTTGACATCGTTTGTAGGATACTAGGGCGTTTCAAGAAATAGGGAGAGATTCAAGAAGTCTTTGAGCGTTCATCGCAATCTATCTATCTGTATAAGGAAGAGTCGGACATATTGCACTGCTTGGTATATTGTACCATCTCAAAATTTGCCACTAAATGTCAATATTAATGCGTATTTTGAGAAATTGGTAAAGAGTATAGTGTTGACTTTGCGGTATAAGATAAACAAGATTCTAAACTATGTGGTATTGAATAAATAGTTTGTATTAATATAACAACGAGATATTTTGCCGAGACTGAAAAATGGTACAATATATCCGACTATCCCCTATATAAAACCTAAGTTTTTAAGGCAGTAAAATACATAATGTACGTAATTACTAAATTTTAATCATTCTTGTGCTGCACCCTCTACAATTGTAGCAATTTTGTAAGTTTACCATGTAAAAATCAAATACTCATGTACTGCAATACTTGTAAATGATCAATAAAGATTTTTACTAGCTGTCCGCCCGCGACTTCATCCGCGTGTACTTTGGTTATCGCACTCTAAACGTGTTTTCCCGTAGGAATAAGATGTTTTTCCGGGACAAAAAGTAGCCTATGTTCTTTTCCATATAAAAGGCTATATGCATGCCAAATTTCATCCAAATCCGATCAGCCGTTTTTGCGTGATTAAGTAACAAACATCCAAACATCCACACTTTCACATTTATAGTAGTATAGTAGTTAGGATTATGAAAGCGAAATATCACTTACTGATTAATTCATTAAAACACAAGCAAACGCCGGCGTACGTCTCTCATTTCTCTCTATTGTGTCTCTAATTAAGGTAATCGAAAGGTTATTCCCGACATCTCAGAAACTATACCACCTTCAAACTTAAATTTTGGCAGGTAGGTTCCTTATAGAGTGTGAGACATCTAAGATCTGATTTTACGAAACTCCACTCCCTAAGGGGGTAAAACGGGGTTTGGAAGTTTGTATGGGGTAACCTACTTACACGCGGGCGAAGCCGCTGGCAGAAGCTAGTAAGTTATAATGTAGACTACTAAACTAATTAAGAGGGCCTTTCTCTAGTCGTCTATCGTCAACGAAAACATAGTTTAAAAGCTTATTGTTCCATCGCAATGTTTGATTAAGAGGAAACGCGAAAAAATTGAGATAACGCCTGAACGCTAGGTCGAAACATTTCACGAACCTTGTTCCAGTAACTCTACCATGAGTTTAAAGCAATAGTATTTGTCGATACTCGATACCGACTACGTAAATATTTTGTATGGCAAATTTTGGTTTCATAAGTGACCGCTAGACGCGCTGTAAAATTTGCCATACAAAATATTTACGTAGTCGGAATCGAGTATCAACAAATACTATTGCTTTAAACTCATGGTAGAGGTACAGGAAATACGTGTTTTATTTATTTTTTTACTTATAATTTTTCGAAAATATGTTCGTCATTCAGAATTTCGATGAAACGTGTAAGATTTGCATAGAGATTTTTTTTATTAGTATGACAGGCCAATGTTCACGCAAAATAGCGGATTTTCAGAGTTTTATTTATTGGATTAATTTTACACAAAATATTTTGATTTCAATAGGGGACTAAATAATATCCACTAGATATAGTCTATATCCACTAGATATAGTCTATATCCACTAGATATAGTCTATGTTTCCAAAATATGAAAAGAAAAGTGTCATAATCCCGTAAGAGCGGTTGTATGGAAATGGATATCGGGTTCGCCGCTCATAAATGTAAGAAATTATAATTCTCTCGGAAGCCCAAAAGTGGCAATTCAATCAAAGTGAGTTTCGAGAAAATAAAGATTTTGTAGAAAAATTATATATTATATAAACGTATATTTAAAAACAGCTTCTGTCCGTAATTGTAATGAGTATCTTAAGTCTTTCTCCAGGTCTTTTCTATTTTTTATTTAGATTGGTTTAGCGGTTAAGGCGTATTTCGAAACCAATTAACAGAGTTACTTTCACATTAAAAAAATATGTAAGTACGGACGGTCGGATAGCGTATTTTTTCACTGTTTCTGTGATAAAGTGCCTATTGATTTTTCGACGAGGCCGTTTGATGCGGAGAGTTTTTAGCTTTAAGATGCAAAAAAGCAGAATTAAAAAAAATGGGATACTGCATCTGAGGGTAGCATTTAAAGCTAAATCTAAACTAGCGTTAAGAGGAGGTAAAATTGTTTGCTGAAAAGAAGAAGTACCTACTGTGAAAACTCTTTTGGTTAGCACACCGAGGGCAACATGCAAGATTCATTTGGAATCTTACAAAAACCGCCTAATTTGGCCTTTCAGTCTCGGTATCACCACAGAAACAAAGCTTCAAGAAAAAGCCGCACAAAATTAATATAAAAAATATTCGATATCGTCGAATATTAATATTCCCAACATAGAAAAGTCTGCAAAAGACATAGGCGACACTTAATTAACACGTTCGAGGACGCTACCACTTGAGACTGTGTACCAAAATGACACAGTAAATGTCCATACAAATTATACGACGTATGAATACGTAGCCTCCCATGAAAATATATTGTTTTAAAGACATCATGACACAAACGTTTTATCACGTTATCGTATAAATACGTTATGTTATTAAAATTATTAGTAAAATTATTAATTCATAGTATAATTGTATACTGTCTGGCTAAGGAATAATACATAAATCAAATAAACTAAATACTTGCGATGTATTGTCGCGGCAAATATTACGATACGCCACGAAATGTTTAGCGAACGCGAGCGCACCCCGCAGTGACGCAGCTGCGCTGAATGTAGGAGCGCGGTAGGCGCGCGCGACGCATATACACGTTGTGCGTATGTGAGTACCTTTCCCGCCCACTGTCAACGGCACTTATTTGAAATAGTTTAAAACTTACTCTACGTGACAGTAAAGCTTCGGGTATTTTAAATGTTGTGACACAAGATACATTCAATAGGATTTTAACTTGAACGTTCATCGGAAATGTACGTTCTGTCGTAAAGTAAAAAAAATATTTGGACGTCATTGTACGTTGTGCCATATCAAAATTTCGAACGATGACGTATAATCACGTTCTGTCCTCGAACGTGTTAATATCGATAAAGCCTCAGGATATTACCTACTATCAATTTTGTCCTCTTGCTAAAACTCTGCAAGCTTCCAGTTTATTAAAAACACTCATTTCCCTTCGTCTTTGTCGAGGGGTTTTCAATCTTCTTTCCTTACCACTATTTATTTTCCTTAGAAAAATATTCTTATATTTTCTGATCCCATCCTAGAATCGGTCTCATTTGAGAAAGTTACAGCTATACTAACCATTTATAAGGATAATCGCAGTCATTTCCATATATGACCATGTTTACTGCTACTAAATCCGCTTTTCCTTGTATTTCGATATGGGAAATACAGGCCGTCATGAAATGGTAAAATACTGTTCATACATTATTCTTTACCCTAGCGTCGTTGTTGAATATTTTGTGAATACTTTGACGGGTCAAAACATCTGTATTTATGTGTCCTCTCGTTATTCCACACTGATGATGGCATTAGGTAGATCTTCGGGAACCTTAATGCAGTGCTAAAGATCATCAAGTAAATTGACATCTGTGATAAAGAGTCCTACTCTTAGCCACTTCTGTGTTCTAATACTACCCCCAGCCAGTTTCATAATTTTAGGTGGAAGAATCAGAATGCTTAAAGGCACCCAAAGAGCCATGGTAAGGGCTTTGCTCGGAGTTTCCTTCCGTGATCGCATCAGAACGAAATGGGAACAAAAGGTTCTAAAGTAGCGACTGGCATTGGAAGACCTGCCACGAGGTGAACCGATGACCTGGTGAGAGTTGCGGGAATTTGATAAATGCGAGACAAAAAGGATGTTTCAGGTAGGCTTATGTCCACCAGTGGACGTCTTTCGACTTTTGATGATGGTGATGAAGCGGAAGAAACGCCTGGGGGAACCGCCCAGAGGACAGGGTAGCGCATACGGAGGTGTGCCTCGCTAGGGCCACGGGGGAATTTCTGAAAAGAAAACCCGTGTTCTTAGACCGCAAAGGGACACTGACCGAACCTAGGTGGGTTTCAGTCAAGGATATCTGTGGTTTCAGTCTATAAAAGCACAAAATAGATAGGTACAATCTTCATATAAAGCGCACTCGAGTAACGCACTCATAGACACTGTTCATGGACACGATATCTCGGCTCAATCGCCCGGTCGCATTCGCACAGTTCGGCGCAACGCGCTGACTCTAGCGCGATCGCCTAGCGTAGGTAAAAAGTGAAGTGAGGTTCTTTTTTTTGTCATTTCTTTCTTTCTTCTATTTCTTTGTGATAAAAGTCTGACACACTATACCTACTGCACCAAAAAAAAGTAGTATCGTATTATCACGACATCATACAGACCATCTTTTATCTCTTACTAGCGACCCGCCCCGGCTTCGCACGGGTGCAATGCTCTTGCCGCACCGGGCGGCCGGCCGGTACCGCCGCAAACGCTACGTCCCGCAATTTTTAAATCTGTAATATCTTCGAAAATATTCACTTAAATCATACGGTGTAAAGGGCCATATAGATCTATATTAAATGAACAATGTATTCAAGGTATTTAATTGGTTAAGGATTAATGCTGTATTGGTTAAAATCGCTTCGAAAATTAGCCATTATTTGTCGTAAAAAGTAAATGACAAAAAAAGTTATTGTGGGTTATCCATAAGAGATAGACACATACCATCACGGACTTTTCTGTAGACCTTTTCAATGTGTACAATACTTAGTACATTATTTTGATAAAACTCGTAGGGTTCAGCCTGCGTTTGCAATGTAAGCGGAAAAAATGAAATTATTTACGACATCACATTAGAAACCTCAAAAATAACAGTACTTCTCCACTATTTAATGGATGTTATTATACATATAAACCTTCCTCTTGAATCACTCTATCTATTAAAAAAAACCGCAACAAAATCCGTTGCGTAGTTTCAAAGATTTAAGCATACAAAGGGACATAGGGACAGAGAAAGCGACTTTGTTTTATACTATGTAGTGATACCTACTTGTATCCATAACTACCAAACAATAGAACTAATATACTTCCAACCTCACATCGTTGGAGGTCCCTCGACAAACACAATCAGAACAAAAGGGGCGTTAGTTAGCGAAACAGTTTGCCCATCTAAGCCGAGCCGGCAACCATCATTCATAACTGGGCACAATACGACCGACTGGATTAATCTCAGAGATCCCCTGGGCAAAAGACCAACAGATGTCGAGATTCAATTAGAATAGAAAAAACTGGCCATAAAAGATAGTCATTTAAACGTAGTTTCTACTGAAAGATAACCTATATTTAGTGAAAATGAAGCTTTTGTGCTTTTTAGTTGAAGTTCTCCAGTGTTCGAAGAGAGAAAAACTTGATGAAATGTTTACTTAGTTGGAATTGATATGTTTTCAAAGAAATCAGTCAACGATAGCGGATAGTTTTTCCATTCTTTCTTTAAAAAATACTTGATAGACACCCCTCATCTATAGGCACAGATTAAGTAACAGTCCAAGTCTATAGATAGGTACTGAATATCCTACTGATGTTGTTTGTATGTTTGGCTGCATGAATTTTTGTTAATCTTTCACGCTAAAAGGATTTCGATGAAACCAGACTGTATCCAGGGATAGCACATAGGACAAGAAATCGAAACTTTTTTGCGGTTAAAGTTTCCGCTGTACCAAATTTCATCAAAAACGGTGCAGTAGGTAGTTTAACGTGAAAACGAAACAAAGTTACTTATAAAGTCTATGTTGCGCTTGAATGGTGGGTAGCAATAATAACTTCAGATACAGACGAAAAAATAATAATAATCTCGTATTTTCAATAGTTTTTTTTTTACAAGTGACGTCTATTTGTCAATATATCTTATCGACATAATAATGTACTCTATGCACGGCAGAAGATGGTTCCGATCTTCAGTGTTTGTGCAGCGTCTTCCCACAGACCATGTCCCACCTTCCGTCCTACATCACGTGCCCTGTTACCTGTTCACGTAGGGACCTAATCACAGCATCAGCGGACGGCATTGCCGTGGCCGAATTCTGGGCCAGGCAAGGAATTTAATTAATTTTGCCATCGATACGCTAAGAAGAAGACGGCAGAGGACGGAAAAGACGGAACTACTAGTAGAATTGAAAAAAATAAAAATATACCCTGTATGTGAAAGTCAGGTTCGTGAGGACAGAGAGATAGTATAGATCCTGTAGAAAAGTCTGCGCTATACCAACTTTCTTTATTGGTTGATATTTTAGTGGTTTTGGTTTATCTGATGGTTATGGTTTGATTTGGGTTCGGTTTAAATGATACGAACTTATTTTGGTTATGGTTTTATGGTTTAGACAACTAAATATGCAGATAAAAGTAGTTATAAGTAAGAAAGATAAGCTGATTTATTCTAAAAGATGGTTTGAATGGTTTTGGTATGGTTTGAGTTACGCGATCGACGACCGAATACGTACTGATTTTAATAATTACGTTTGGTAGTTTAGCTGTCCCTTGACAATGGAGCTGTAACCTGAAACACGGGTGAAATCTTATGAAACAGCTAGTGTACCGATAAAGTCGGAAAGAAATAGAGTGATCTGGAAAAAATGTATGGAAAAAAGGCCAAGGTAAAACCATAATGTAATAATACATTTTTAGTAACATAACGAGTAACGACCTTAACTAGGTAAATGTCGTGACAGAAAACATGAAGTACTTACTATGCGTAATTACTGAGTGGCGTTATAAACACAAATGTGGTAGGTCAGGCCTCAAGAACATAACTTATCCAGACTGAATGTTTTATAGAACTTAGCAAAATCTTTTTTATTTTTATTGATAGGCTCGCATTTGACCATCATCTCACCTGATGGTAAGCGATGATGTGGTCGACGATGGATCACGTGTGCCTAAAAGTAGCCCATTCACTCTCAACTTAAAGACTCTTAAGTTTTAGCTATCAGGAAACACAGACTCTGGCAGGAAATTCCGCTCCTTGGATGTACGCACAATTAATTTGTTCCGAAAACACTTTATCAGAATATACAGCGTACCAGGCACCCAGCTGAACGCATCCCAGATCATAGCCATACGGATGGTGCGGGGATATCGCACGGTTTCCCCGCACCATGACTTGCGGACAGCGAGCAATGGGTAGCTCGCCGTCCAACCGTCTGCTAAGTGTACGGACCAAGCCCAAGACATCGACGGCGCGTATTGTTCCACACGCGCCTCAAGGAGTTCTCAGCAAACCGTCACCCAACAGGATCGAAGCCTAATAGAGCCAAGGATCTGATTATGAAAGGAAGATTCGGCCCCGGTACGAAAGGCAATGAAGGATCAGAAGTGGGTTTTAAATCAGTAAAAGTCTGACACTATCTTCCGCTCCGCACAAGGGAGCGGAGATGACATTGATTGATTTTCCTATCTACAAAAATAATAAAAGACGTGTGGCACTCGGGGACTGCCGCGGTAAAGCTATTGCATATCATTTTTTATCAACTTATGCAATAGACCTTGCCAACAGCTGCTTATCCCCACCCATCCAATACCAGACCTCGATAACAGCTGCTTAACCCCTGCCATCCAAAACCAGACCTCGCCAACAGCTGCTTAACCCCACCCATCCAAAACGCCGACAGCTGCTTTCACTCATTTGTTTTCTTATCGGTCACCACGCTCAAGGCCCGCGATAGAAGCTATGCAATAGCTTAACCTTTCAATTGTGGAAATTACAGACACAATTGAAAGACAATAGGTACGCAAACGCTGGCGTTCGCTTGGGGTTTAATGAATTAAAAAGACACCAGCCTACCAGCCAGCCTTATAATATTATTCCCACCGCTGGGACTCAGGCTTCCTCTCTAGGAAAGCGAATGGGCCGGAACTCGCATTCAAACTTCTTATACAAACTTGCATTGAGTCCGCATGGTGGATAAGCGGGCCCAATGCGAGTCAAATATCTTTAAATGTCATATATCTTCAAATTTTTAATTCTAGGACATAGGTACCGGTTTCCTCATGATGTTTTCCTTCTCCATTTTGAGAGCAGTGGTAATGAAATAAATTACAAAAAGTAATGCGCCTGGCTGGGTTTGAACTCACAACCTACAACTCGTCAGTCGGAGCCGTTACCACTGGACCACCACTCCTCTGAATGTGATTATGCCAGTGCAGAAATACTAACAATATTTCTGAACTGATATAAACAAGTTTAAAAACAAAATAATGCAAATGTCTTACTTGACGATGTTTGTAACTTCATTTTATTAAACGTCAGAAGCCGTGTTCTAACTGTCCAACAATTCTTATAAAACTTACTTATTTTGGAAGTATTATTCGTTCTGTATTCTGCCATAACAACAACAACAACAAAAACACAACATATATAACATACAGACACACACATACATACATACAACATACACATATACATATGTAACATAGCCAGTTTCTTATGCTACGTTTACATGTGGGCCCTGCCTCGGCCAATCGCCATTGTGTTAACGGGCTTTCCCCGTGTATACAATGGCTACACAATAGCGATTGACCGAGGCTGGGCCCACATGTAAACGTAGCATTAGTGCTTCATACTAGGAATTACGCGCTGCGTTTACCAACATGTAAACTCACATACATAAGATACGCAGATCTGGAACAAATAGGTAGTCTGTAGTCTGTAGGCCATAAAAAATATTTGTAAGGTACAGCAATTGAACCCACGACACAGCCCAGCAGCAAATCACTCAACCACTACGCTAACCGTACCATAACAGTTTGAAGCTAGGTTGAATAACATTCTGAAACCTTTTTTAACAAGTAGAATAATATGACGACTTCAAAATTATCACATTGCATATTATAAACGAGAATTAACCATTAGGTACTTATCGTAAAAGTTGAATTCTCAAATTGAGATATTAGTGACGTTATTTAGATAACAATATATTTTATACATAAAATAAAGACAAGAAGAAGGAAACATGCATACAAACATACACTACTGGTGGAATTGCTTTTTGTTATATTTGATTTTTCTTTTTTTTTCTTTCTTATATTTACTTCAGTACAATTGTTAGTTTATCCGAATCATTGACACTGTCTTCACTTGTTTTAAGTATTAATATTAACATAGTTCATTGGTTGAACCCTATCTTTTAAGATACAGGCTAGTCCTAGTTTAAAAGATAGAGTCTATTATTGCATAAATATTGTAAATAATAATTGCTAAACAATGTATACAGTGCAAGTGCTATGTTTTTGTGAAATAAATACTTATTATTATTAACAAAAAATTGGTCCAAAGGTGATTCTTGGTACTAAAATCTCTTTCAGCAAATCTGAGAAAGGAGAGTTGGAAAAAAAGACATGTAGACATCGTCGAAGAGTACGATAAAAAACAATAAACTTATAAATACGTATGAAAAAAAATCTCTTTCAGAACTATCATAATCTTAATCTAGCACTAGGCAACAAATTACCCTATTGATGAGGCCAGTTAGGGCCGAAGCTTGCCAGAGTTGCGTATTGTTCGAAAGAGTTACCACAGCCTTTGCAAAAACGACATCTAAAAGAAATACTATGGTTTATGGTCAGTAAAAGTCTGATACTCCTTCTATCCACGCAAAATAAGATAAGTTATTTGATGTAAACCACGTAAAAAAGCAACAGATTACCCTGAATTTTACACCGCAACAAAGACCTTCCTAAATCTAATTTTTACCCCAACATCCCACACTTATTCACAGCAGTTAAAACCACTATTTACTTAATACCCTTACCAGACGGCAGCACGGCAAAATAAAATCTCTACGTTACCCGTAACAGGGAAACCCCATGGGTTCCTCTTAATTAAATACAGCCACGATTGAAACCTCGCGCCCTGAGAAATCCAATATTTCTTCAGCTTTTTTCCTCTTGTGCAACGTGAGTGAACGAGTGAATGAAAGAGCGAGTGAACGGCGAATGAATTGGTAAGTCAACGTAATTACGGAGTTTCTCAATTAAGGAGATTCATTGATGAAGATATCGAAAGAGAATGAATTGTAGACTTTTTCTGGAGATTCGGAAAAAGAAGAGAAGGATTAAGTAATTTACGTCCTTACAAATACTTAATTAATCATACTGTACTTACAAAGAACTAAACTACTATCAATAATAGAGATATATTAAAATGAAAAAAAGTATGTACAAACCTGTAGTTAAAAAATAATTCACTGGGCATCAAAAAAGTCATCCACGTCGCTGTCAACGGGACCACGTTGAAAACGAATGCCACGTTGCCACGTTGAATGGCAATGCTGATTCGATCAACAACAAACAACAAACCCCGTTAAATCCGCTTAGAAGGTGAATGTCGGAAAATCATTTTAGTTCGCCTACGTCATAAAAGGACAGTTCTATTGCCGGTATAAATAGAAAAAGAGTCCCAGATACTACTGACCCTTTTATCCATAACCTCTTAAATGGCTTTTTACTAAAAACGGCGCTGTAGTCTCCAAAGTGAATACATAAAGCTTTTATAAATATCTCGCCCTTATTATAAGGTTAATCTTCCAGCGTCACCTTGACTATTCCTTGATAATTTCCAACAAAAACTAACAGAAACAAACTTACCATATTTTATATCGAAAAAATGTAAAGTTCCTTCATCATCACGCTATTACCTTCACTCCACCAGAGACGCTCGTTAGGCGTATATTTGACGAACATTTTTCGCGTATAAAAAGCCGTGTTGACTTTATCCTTATTAAAAATTCAAATACTAAGATAAAGTGGACTTTTAATGCAGAGTATGAAATGCGAGTAGAGGCGACAAACAAGAAAATTTTAGGTGTCTTGAGAAACCCGATTAGAGCGAAGTGCGCCCTCCCACTCTGATGCCTACCGTCTCTCTCGCTCTCTCTCTCTATCTCCCACTATACTTACTGCAGAATGAGGGATAGTACTTGTACAGGCGTCTGATGGTACTACAGCATAATTATGCTGAGTTTGGCACTTTCACGCCCTCGGAAAGGTATTTTTTTTTTGTTTTCTTTTATGGTGATAAAGCTTGTCAAAACGTGGTGATTTTAAATTTTTTCCAAGCTAACTCACACCGTAGAATCTTACTGAAGCGTCGCTCTAAAAATCAAGCAATCTGCTAAGTCTTTTAGCAACTATATTAGGATTGGCTTCCAGTCTAATTAAAGACAGCTAAATACCAGTCATTTACATTGAGATTACCTTTTTGACCTCCACAACAAACATTTTGACTTTGGATTGCAAAATTTTTCGAAAGAGTTATGGTGCCCCTGGAGCCCAAAGGGCAACTCAAGAAACACAGATGTGTTTTAGTCGGTAAAAGACTGACACTCTCTCCCACACAACCGAGAAAAGTTATTTCATGATTTCCCAACTCAAAAAAGGAAAAAAAAGCAATGTGACTCGTTTGGTTGGTTTATAAGAAAAGTTTTGACCACGCCTTATTTAGCAGTGGCAGGTGAGACACTTCCTTGCTCTGTGGTCACCAAGATGAGGCCGGTAAGTGATCCTGGAGATCATGATTGAACATTTTATATTCACTATAGGCTTCTAGAAACGGCTGAATATTATACCGACGACGTAATTATGGAGAGTTTGAGTTAATGAGTTAGGACGTTTAGTCTTATTGGGTACTAGTGAGATGGTAAGTGGAAAGTATTATTATGTTTAAAGAGACAGTCGGCCATTTATACATTGGACAACTCGTATAAAATATAGTATGATAGAAGATATCATACTAGAAGTAATAATCTTGTAATTATGTGTGTAAGTTTGTAATTAGCAATGTAGTTATCGAACATCTGCAAGCTTTTCTAAAATGTACAAAATAAATAATATAATAAAAACTGTTTCGTAAAACCTTAGCAAGACATTAATATAATACTTAAATCAAAGCCATAAAGCAAAGAAAGTAAACGTGAAGAGGTGTAAAAGAGAATTTTTCAGAAATTATAAATCTTTCATAATTAAAGATTCGTCTGAGAAAGAAATTGCCCGAAATTAATGGGGGAGCGGTCTTTGAAACATTTTATTTAATAAGACTTTGTGCAGCCCTTCGTACATAATTGTAAATTAATTGCTTTCTCAGGAAAAAGGGACCTTCTAATGGCTAATTAGGTAAACGATAAATATATTTTGAACGGGAGGCCTCCCAGTTTCTTTAGTGTGCTTTTTGAATTATAACATCTTCTTATTAATATACATCATACGTAATTAGGTGTTTCTGAACGCCCATAACTTCTTTGTAATTAATTTATTTAGGCCTTTCAAGAGTTATTGCCTAATAGAAACTTCTATGCTTTTATTTCAACTAAGCTATTTAAACAGATTCCTAAAAGAAGAACCAACAAATTCAATTTCCAAAACGAAACTAACTGTACTTTTATTTAACAAATATATACAAATTAAAATACAAACAAATATCACACATATATACTGCGTATACGATTTTCTAGAAGATAATTGTGTCTTAATGTTTATACATAATATGATGATGGACTGCATCAGTGATTGCACGCCGAAATGGCAGAATTTACAAGGATACTTTAATATTATTTTTATCACCTTATTGTAAATACTTACTTCTAATTCTAAGCAAATAAATATTCTGTTTCATTCTAAACCTTTGGCACTTAAAGCAAAGTTAACTATTCAAAGTCAAACCTTTATCAACTACACTCGTATAAATTCGTTTCAGTATCGACATAATCAAAAGAGATTGCATCTATTGAAACAGAACAAACACTTGTCTAAGGCTTTGTATTCAATTCACCGCAAAACAACAATTAATGAAAGAATGGAAGAGCGTTGAGCCACAAGTCAAGCTGGCGAGTCTACTCCACCAGTCCAGTGTTAAAGTTTAATCACCGCTTAATTAAAGGCGAGTAACTCGTACGTGACCGGTATTCAACTATCCCTAGTACCACAGAGTACCGTCTCAGCGGGAGATTCAAGATTGAACATCAGAAGTGGGAAATTTCGGACTACCCTCATAATATGAAACATGTTTAATTTATGACGGTTCTTTCAGGTAAAATTTAAGGTCTTGTTATAACGTGTAAGCTGTTTCGAACTAACAAAAACTGTTGAAAATTAAAATATAACGCGTAATAAAGTAGTCCCGTGTTGGGCGCCAGCAAGAAGTGCTATAATGAATCTTGCTAAGTCCAGTACAGAACTTTAACCACTTTTTAATTAAACTAGAGTAGTAAAGGGCCTTTGGTACAGCATCTTAAAGATACTGTGATACCCAGCAGGAGCTTCAAGAATGAACTACAGCATTTATAAGTGGGAACTAAAGTTGGAACACTTTACGACCGTACTTTCATCGCAAGAAGCCTTAAATTCCTTTGTGCAGTTAGGCATTAAGGTTTCTAAAGTTAAGCACTAGTTCTCAACATGAACAGGTTTTAATAAAATATAATAAAAAGGTGTGTATCGTAATATTTCCACAGGTTATAAAAGCTTACTAACAAATTCCATTTGAAAACCTAACAAGTCTCATAAAGTTACAAATTTGAGGAGAATAATAAATCCAACAGCTCATACCATTTCAAATAAAACGGCATTTGCCGTAACGAGCTCACGCTAAAAATATATGTGCATCCCAAAAGTGATTTATACACGCCTAAATAAATAAACGTATATCAGAAGAGAACGTTATACGCGAAACATATGAAGATAGTTGAAGACAGTAATTTTACGCATTATATAACCCGTCCCAGGGCAAAGATGCGGACATTCGTCATCCGACTTCCGAGCGGAGCGGACCTGCGCCATGTACCCTTATTTTGAAAGGACGGATAAACTTGTATCCGCTTACAGATTTATTTTCCGCACATAAATTACACCAGGGCCCTCGATTTATCTGTTTTTGTCAAGTTATAAATTCTATATATTTCGTATAACATCTGCTGACTGGAATATGTGACACGCATTCTACATGTAACTTATTTAAAAGTAATATGCCTTTAAAATGTAGAATAATATTTCCGAGGCCCGTTTTGGGCGCCATTGCAAGTAATACGTGAAAGCAATAAAGTCGACCAAGTCACATGTGAAAATGTGACTTGCATAATGTTACGTTCACTGCCTATAAATTCTATTTAATTAAAAACGTGACTGTACAAAAAAGAATTACTAATCTACATTTATTTTAATGCCACCGTTGTTTGCATTATCCAACGGTTAATTTTGGCACATATTTGGAAATTTTGAAGAAAAATTTACGGTAAAGAAATACATTATTTGGCACGATTCTGATATTTGTTATAACTCAAAGTTATGCGTGAGCGTGTGTCAAAGAGAAGATATATTATTTCAAAACAACATGTAACGGCATATAGACACGTAACATAAAAGGCAAACATTTCTTTGAAGACACAAAGCCAAGTCGCTAGCCCTTGGCTCTAGTTCGAAACTATTTGAATTCTCAAATTCTCTCCCCTTTCCTTTGTATCGAAAATTCGAAACAGCGCTTGACACGCTACAATGATACATATTTATCTAATAATATTTATTGCCGCCATGAAAAACTGCCGCGATTTTCCCGTCTCTCTTCTTATTTAAAGTTTATATGTTTTATGGGTGACGGGATTGTGGACGGTGAATGTACACCAGCGTACCATATTGTTATGGAAAATAGATCGGTTGACGCGCTATAAGTTGGCTTTAGGAAGCAGTGCGAACGAAACTTTATTTTCGAAGGAAAACAGAAATGTTTCCTTTCAGAATTACGATTTAAGAAACGACATTGACTGATATAATAAACAGATCATGCCTTCTTTTATGTAGGAAAGCATGTAATAATAACAACGCCCGCTTTAAAGCGAGATAATGTTAGAATTTTAGTAACTAAAACTCAACTGTGGTACTTCGATTTGCGTTTGTAGCGACATCTATAACGCCCCATAGGAACTAAACTTTAGAAATCCTGCATCGTGGTATAAGCGTACTCCGAGCGATTAGAACATATACACCAGTCCGAAATTCTGTCGGGCTGTTGTCTGGACCCAACACCCGTCTGGTCGGAGCCCCCTTTTCACCGGGGGTTTGCGGGACTTAATACCATGTTCCGCATTCCTCTAAACGTTCTAGAGCCGCGGTTACTGTTTCGAACTATTCCGCAGCCCTAGCAAGCCGGCATTGGGCTTAACATAATCATTAGTAAACATATTGACCTCTTCTTGAGGCAGAAAAATTCTAGTCCAAAATCACATCCGCCATATTGCTGTAGCTAGTCTACATTTTATCGTTCATCACCCATACGTCTGTCCTACCCAGCAAGGGTTTATCTTGCTAAAGGGTCAGTTAGGCCTACATCACATACAAATTTGTCTCGTGACGAGATATTATCAAAAAAGAACCCCTTCTACGGACAGAGGTTCGATCAAGCGTCTCGTTTATCAAAAATGGGGAAGGGCGGTATCCGGATAAAATTGGTGGGCCCTTTAAAGGCAAATCCTACGATGAATTTATTATGCTACCTATATGTGTCAGCTTCACTTTCGAGCGAGATGATACAAAAGTAATGTGTGTACACTTTGACAAAAAGGATAATGTGAATGTGAGTAATACTAAGCGAAAATTTGAACATAGTGAATATGAATTCCTATAACAATATATCATTGACATTGGGCACGCAAACGCAGAGATATTATGACTAATCATTATGTATTTTTATACATTTACATATTTCAGGACCTGGACCTTTGGAAGACGTACGAAGAGCCGAAGCCAATTCGCAGAGGCCTTTTAAATAATTTTAAAGGATTATCCCTGTACGAGCTATACTAGTAATGCAACCAAAGACAACCTCCAGAGAGAAAACAAAGATAATAGAGCTATGGTTTTTGGAGTCTTAAGTGAACTGTTAGCCTGGGACTATGTTAAGACTATACATCGGTAAAAGGCAGTATGACTTGAACACTCAATAAATGGGCCCCAAAAATGGTCGCTGGGGCATCATTTCCTGAGGTGCTTGAGGTGTAGAGATACCACGACCATCAAGACAATCCTGGAAGTACGTTCAACATCCCACCTTACTTGATTTTAACTCCTTCTCCCGAGCACGTTCGCTCTTGCGAATCTCCACTCAAGCCAGCACATAAAGGCAAGAGAGAGTTGGGTGCTCTGTTCCTCGTCAGTGTTCACTATATAATTACAGTGTAGATGAAGAACAAAAATTCTCCCGGGAGATCGGGTACGCGGGGTCGCTAATGCAACACCCAATAATTAACAAATCAATATTATTAATTCATTCAATTTATTTCATTCTCCTGAGAAAGACAGAAAAGAAAGTTGCGTTTATAAGTGCATATTATAAAAATCACGACACAGGGTATCATAGTGTGGGGGCCAGAGATATATTGTTTCATAATATAAATCAACTGATGTACTAAATATTTGTGTATCTTGTACTAAAGTTTTGAACAAAGATATTATTATTATATATTATTATTAAAAAAAAGAAACACCTTAAAAAAATTAGTTATTACTCATTAGATAATTTACCACCTCAAAAAAAAACTTCTTCAGTACTACATGTTTCAAAAACGACAATACCATTATCACATAGCCATAGCTGTTGCATGTTGAACGAAACACATCAAACAAAGGCCCATCCCATAAAGCAAGGTACCAGGGAAGCAGGTGGACTAAGGGTCGATGAATTACTCGGGGACAGCTGCGTATCGCCGGGTTTTTAACTACCCACACGAGTTTTATACGTCATGCTAAAGGATCTCGTGAAGTGCTTGTTTATTGCGAAGGATGTAGTTAGGAAAAGTGTTGGGATAATACCGGCTTTGGAAACGAAGGTATTTATAAAATTAGCTTGTGTAGCTTTTTGAGGTAAAAATTCATCAAATGATATCATCGCTTTCCATCAGGTGAGTTAGAAATCAAAGTTGACCCTATACATATTTAAAAAAAAAACTTCTTTCGCTCTAGTGTGGAGTAAGAGAGCGTTCTGCTTTTGCGTTGGTCGTCTTTACGTGTTGGTTCCCGCAAGTAACGAACACATAAAGATATAGTGCATGTCCAAATTTTATTTTTATATACACAACTAGCTTCTGCTAGCGGCTTCGCCTGCGTATATATAAAATATAGCCTATGTCACTCAGAAATAAAGCAGTTTTCTATCGGTGAAATTTTTTTAACAATCGGACCAGTACTTTCAGAGATTACTTCCTACAAACAAACAAAAAACATAAAAACTTTTCCTCTTTATTATATTATAAGTATAGATATACGTATGTATAAATTATATAATACTAGCTTTTGCCCGCGCCTTCGTCCGCGTGGAGTTAGGTACTTAAAGAATCGGGATAAAAGGTAGCCTACGTTCTTTTCCATGTCAAAGGCTAAATGCATGCCAAATTTCATCCAAATCCGTTCAACCGTTTTTGCGTGATTAAGGCGTCCCTTGAACCATCTCGCCGAAATTATGTGAACGCAACTCTCGCACTCGCCTAGGCGGCAGAACGCAAATCTGTGCATTTATTTGAGGCCAGCAGCGCCCGGAAAGCGCTTTAAATCCATTTTCTCTGAGAGATATTGATTGATTTACATATGCAATGTTCACTTTGAAGAATATTTAACCACCAATTTTTAGGGTTCCGTAGCCAAATGGCAAAAAACGGAACCCTTATAGATTCGTCATGTCTGTCTGTCTGTCTGTCTGTCTGTCTGTCTGTCTGTCTGTCTGTCTGTCTGTCTGTCTGTCTGTCCGTCCGTATGTCACAGCCATTTTTTTCCGAAACTATAAGAGCTATACTGTTGAAACTTTGTAAGTAGATGTATTCTGTGAACCGCATTAAGATTTTCACACAAAAATAGAAAAAAAGCAATAAATTTTGGGGGTCCCCATACATAGAACTGAAACTCAAAAATTTTTTTTTCATCCAACCCATGCGTGTGGGGTATCTATGGATAGGTCTTCAAAAATGATACTGAGGTTTCTAATATCATTTTTTTCTAAACTGAATAGTTTGCGCGAGAGACACTTCCAAAGTGGTAAAATGTGCGTCCCCCCCCCTCTAACTTCCAAGATAAGAGAATGATAAAACTAAAAAAAATATATGATGTACATTACTATAAAAACTACCAACGAAAATTGGTTTGAACGAAATCCAGTAAGTAGTTTTTTTTTAATGCGTCATAAACCGAAAAAAATACACTATTATTAAAACATCGATCAAAGTTACAACACATAATGAGAAATTTTATATTATGTTACTTGCTGCTACGGAACCCTTCATGGGCGAGTCCGACTCGCACTTGGCCGGTTTTTATGTGTAAAAATGTTTCTAAAGGTCCAAGCCGTTTCGAAGGAGTAGGGAAAAGTTGCGAAAAGTTACGAAATTGCTATTTTTTTTTTTTTTGACAAAAGTATTAATTGCACGAAAAAATAAAATGTTGATATTATTGTTCATGAATCTATAATAAACATATATTTTTTTCAAACCAATTGACTTAGCCGTTACGGAGGAGTAGGCTTCAGAAAATCACTGTTTTATGGCACTTTTCGAGCGCTTGGCCCTTAATTAAGTAACAAACATCCAAACATCCACACTTTCACATTTATAATGTTAGTTAGCATTATAATAATTTATATATAGTATAGATAGATATGGTGACGCGACACCACTTGCTTGAAACCATCAAAAAACTAAACCTTATCACGCCCAAATAGACGCCATTTTTGTAATGAAAAACATCAAAGCCTGCTTACATTATACTATCATCATCACCTGAACGACGCCCAATACACAAATAAAGTGTATTGCAACCTATACTTACCTCATCAAAAAACATAGCTCGGAAATCAGTCACAAATTACTCGGAACACGCCGGAAGGCTCACTAATACCCATTATTGTTAAATTAGTATGGCCATTAAATTCAAAGGTGTCACTAAGGGGACATTAACTTGACATATTCGTAATTGGATGTGTAAACAACTCTCCTTATTGATGTATAATTGAAATAAAGTTAGGGTATTAGGGATCATCAGTTTTAAATGGGACTGACTGGAACTAATTCGGGAGGTGTCTTTTTTTTGAAAAGTCAGTCCCACCAGCGTAGAATTTTATTTTGCAATTATGCTCAGAAATATTTGACAATTTTGTGTTGCATTAACATTTTTTTTAATTAAAAACCATCGGATTCCCGCTACCTTCACCAGGTCGTCATTCCACCTTGTAGGAGGCCTTCCAACGCTGCGTCTTCCGGTACGCGGTCGCCACTCCAGAACCTTTCGGCACCAATGGCCATCTGTTCTGCGAGCAATGTGCCCTGCCCATTGCCACTTAAGATGCGGGACGCACATGATCGTTCGTTGTGGCGACGCTTGGGGGAGGCCTATTTACAACAGTGGACGTCTATCGGCTGAAATGATGATGATGATTAAAAACCAACATTACAGACAGATCTTATAGGTATGACGGCAGAAAGTCTGTCCCTCAGTCTATCCAAGGAGTATCATGGTTGCCCTGTAACTGGATTGTAAAGGTCTGATAGGCGACTGCGTCTGTCGCTCCGTATAAAATACAGGTATTCAGCCACATTCAGATAGACAGGAAGCCGACTCCGAGCTAATTGGGAAAAGGCTAGGGAGACCATGATGATTAAAAAGAAAAAATCAATTATCATTGGGTAGCTATTCACCTATTGCTACCGGGTACATTTACAAAAAACCGGCCAAGTGCGAGTCGGACTCGCCCATGAAGGGTTCCGTAGCAGCAAGTAACATAATATAAAAGTTCTTGTAATGTGATGTAACTTTGTTCGATGTTTTAATAATAGTGTATTTTTTTCGATTTATGACGCATTAAAAAAAAACTACTTACTAGATTTCGTTCAAACCAATTTTCGTTGGTAGTTTTTATAGTAATGTACATCATATATTTTTTTTAGTTTTATCATTCTCTTATTTTAGAAGTTAGAGGGGGGGGGGACACACATTTTACCACTTTGGTGGTGTCTCTTGCGCAAACTATTCAGTTTAGAAAAAAATGATATTAGAAACCTCAGTATCATTTTTGAAGACCTATCCATAGATACCCCACACGCATGGGTCTGATGAAAAAAAATTTTTTGAGTTTCAGTTCTATGTATGGGGACCCCCAAAATTTATTGCTTTTTTTCTATATTTGTGTGAAAATCTTAATGCGGTTCACAGAATACATCTACTTACAAAGTTTCAAATGTATAGCTCTTATAGTTTCGGAAAAAAGTGGCTGTGACATACGGACGGACAGACAGACAGACAGACAGACAGACAGACAGACAGACATGACGAATCTATAAGGGTTCCGTTTTTTGCCATTTGGCTACGGAACCCTAAAAATCAGCCTCACCATACAAAATGAACAATTTGTATAGCGAGGCTGATTTTTTTTTTTCGTTTCCTTAAAAACATTTTTGTGGAAGGTTGTTCAGTTTCGTCTACTGAGCAAGTTTGTGGAGGGCTGTCCCTTACACCTTTTATACCTATTCATATAACACGTCATAACGTTTAAAAGTACAGATAAATTTATAAATTATCGAATAATGATTTTAATTTATTTTGTAATCATTATAATTACTTAAGTGATTTTTCCACTCCTTAGCTGTACGCACAATGATTGTGTTCCTAACACTTTTTGATAAGAACGAATCTACTATAATTGGGTTTGTACCTGAAATAATAAAGAAAAATCATTTTTTTACAGTTATCATTTAACAGATCAAAGGTCATTTATTTATTTATTATATTCTTTATTGTACACCTCATCAACAAACAAAAAATACAAGGATTAATCAAGAAACTTTTTTGATCTCTTCTTTGCTATGGTGAAGAGTGGATTTTTAATTGATTTTACGTGGTAAGTATTCAACTCCAAACGATATAGTGAGTAAGCCAATAATCGACATATTTCGGTAGATATTGAAAACTTTCTTCACATGTTTTACTCCAAATACAGTCGTTAAACTTTTGCCAACACATTTCCAGAAAATGATTTGTTAAGCTCGACTAAAAGTCGCGTGAAGTTTGAAGTGGCAGTAATCTAAAACAGACGCATAACGAATTGCTCATTCGCATCAAAGGCAATCATTAATAACACTTCTTCATCACAATAATTTATGAGAATGTCACCACTAAATCAGGACATCCACTCAGTACGAGATGGCGCCCTGAATCACCATTTCAACTGCGTATTATTATTGCGTAGTTCTAAATATAAAGATAACGCGATAGAACGACGTGGGAGGGCCATCAAAATCCCTTTCTATGTTTAAAATAAAAATTTAACCCTAAAAGCAGTTTCATTTTATGAAGGTTCTTTATGCCCTGCGGCATCGTAGATGCATTTATTTGTTCTTATAAAATTGTTATTACCTCGTTCCACAATTTCGTACTTTCTTTTCACCGGTGGTTTATATTAAGTCGCTGGGATGTTCCGGTATTAAACTTTGCGGGTTTAGCGTTGCCAGGCGTCCGGGTAAAACCGGACAGAGACAGGCTTTTTAGTTGCGTGTCCGGCTAAATTAGGCGTAGTCCGGCCTGTCCGGCTTTCGTTAGGCTTTTCAAATTAGTTTTTTTTTTAGATTTGTCTTGTCTTCTATTTTATCTTGTATCGCATGCGTAAGCGGAGCGGTCTAACAATTATAGCAGTCAATTTATTGTTGTTTCATTAGAATTAAATATATATAAGTATATGTAATATCGCCAATAATAAAAAAGACAACATTGACTTTAAAAAAATTATCGGCCTTCTTACTCAAATGTCCGGCTAAATTGGCTGGTCTGTCCGGTTTTCTGTTCGAAGACCTGGCTACCCTAAGCGGGTTCCTTATAATACTTTACACGAAGTCCTACATTTTTTAAATATACGTCGCTGAATTACCCTGGCTCGTCTTGCTTTGGTTGTTGTTTTTTCTCAGCAAATTTTTCTCCCATTCACTGTGTTAATAGTGGTAGTGGTCTCGTAAATTATTTTTACAATATTGTGGTTCTTTTAGTTTAATTCCTCGTCTTCTTTCCTTTTAGTGAGAACTCATGCAAACTCTGAGAATAAACGTTGATTATTTGTAGAACAAAACAACTGAAAATGTTAAGAAATATTATCTGAAAGGGTAAGCATAATAGAAGTTATTTATCAATTCTTTCTTACATGTTAAAAACAAAGTACCCTCACCGCGTTTGTCTGTCTGTTCATCAACTTAAAAACTACAGCACGGATTTACATACGTTTTCACCAATAGATAAAATTACTCATGAGGAAAGTTATAAGAATAGCCGAGAATTTTAAAGACTAATTGTCAACCGTGCGAAACTGGAGTAGGTCGCTAGTTTTAAGGTAATTTGACAAATTAAAGAACAACACAACACAGACGTGTGAATCTTAAACACTATATCTCAGAAATAGCTATTTTGCGAAAATTGCATTTAAAACTTTTTTGGTTTTTGTATGTTTAAGTAATATTACTATAAAACATAGTGCTACATATATCATTGTGTGATGTACCAAATGAAAGGTATTTTTACGTTCTATGCAGTCATGTACATTTTACATCCATACTATGCATACAATTAGAAATATTTAAATTAGTAACTAAAATACAGTGTTTTATATGTGCTTATTTCTACCTCTACGTATTATAAAATGAAAAAACAATAATTTGGGTATATGTATCTGCCTCGAAATATTCTAATGAGCGCTATTAAAGCAAAACACTGTGACTCGAGTTACAGTGTATTGGATTTGCACGTCAGAACAGCCCTAAAGTTTACTATGTATTAGCTTACGGAAATAAATAACAGTTTTAAAAATATTGTAGGGTTAAAGCAACTACTTATTACAAAAATAACAAACCAAAACACCTTTTAAAAGGTCATTACTCATCGCCCTTCAAAAACACAAGTCGTATAATATTCTCCTAAAAATTCGTATGTCATTGAAACAGTGCATCATGTTACCAACAGACATGGCGACACTCGACATTTGTTTCCGACACTCCAAATGTAATATGTCGCTCTCGGGACCCGCCTGAAGAAACGGTTTCAACAATTGTACACATTTTTGTGTTTACACTGTTGACATTTTTATTTTTCTGTACCTACTTGGCTTGAAAGGTCAGGTAAATAATTATCCTGGAAGACTGCTTGAAGAGTGTGGAGGTACATATGCGGAACAGACAGCAGTGGTGGCCGAGTGGTAACGGCTCTGACTTACCAGTTGTAGATCACGGGTTCAAACCCAGCCAGGCGCATTACTTTGTGTAATTTATTTCATCACCACTGCTCTCTAAACGGTGAAGGAACATCGTGAATTCGAAGACATGTGACATTCACCACTCTGCACTGAGGCCGCGTACGACCCATTCCCTCTCCTAGAGAGAAGGCCTGCGTCCCAGCAGCGGGAACATTCGAAGAATGATTATGCATGCGGAACAGAGAGTAAAGCCCCACATACCTCCATTGAAAAGGGAGGATGACCAGACGGGTGTTAATGTCTGGTGGGCAACTGCCCGATAGATGATTTCGAGCTGTTCTGTACGTTCAACTCGCGCGGGGAACTTTAATTGCGTGATGCAGGATTAGTTCTTATGTGGCGCCATAGATGTCGCTACAAGAGCTGTTATGCTATGCCGACTGTTCAACTTTAAGAAACCACATTTTCGTATGGTAAAAACGATCGAGTCAATAAACGGCAATTGCGCCTTAATAAATCTGGTAATCTTTGTTTTCAGAGTCCTTACCACGAGCTCTTAATACGATTCATTTGAAAGACCTGACTTGATTTGGTTTGCTGGAAGAAAACTCAACTTTGAGTTAAGCTCGCCTATGTAGGTACATGAACTCTGATATCCACATATTTTGTTATCTAGATTGTGTACAATATAGAATTCAATATATAATTAACTCTTTGAATGTCGTAATTAGAGACACAATAGAAGAACAATTACCTTATGTCGGACAGTGTAACTTAAGACATTCGAAAGGTTAAAGACCTAAACTGAACTGATAAAGACATGGAGCATGGAGCTCCATCCCTCTTTCTCGTTCGCACGCATTTTTACACGTGATGGTAAGGTCACCGGTGCTATTTCCTTAACAACTCCACAAGCACCTGATGTATCTACCTATTTGGCTAAGACAGCACACAGAATATAATATACGATATATAACTGGAACAATGCACACCCATACACATCGCAACTAGAAAAATAAGTGAAAATCATAATTCACTGTAATTTTTGTCTAAGAAAATAGTTATCCTAATTGTAGGCAAATATTATGGGAATCAACTACTACACTGGTATAGTCTGTCTAATAAGTAAAACGACTTGATTAATTATTAGGATTTTATTAAATCTGATGTAGTCAACACGGGTTCAATAATCAAGGTTGATTAAGAGCTAGAGATCATTGTTTACTAACAGAAGAACCTTATGAAAAGTATCTAATATAAGTATTTTTTAAATGATTAAATATTATACAAAATTCCCAAGTCGGTTGACATATTAGACAGACTATATTGGTATCTATAAATACAAGATTTGTTAACAAACAAACAAACATCGGGACAGGTCAAACTAAATAAAATCTTGTAAAAAAGAAGTACCTCAACCAAATGTCTAAAAAAAAATTGGCTGAAATCGATTCTGTAGTTGGTTCTGAACATATTACTTTCAGGACGTGCGTTTCTTATGTGGCATGTTATACATAATGTATGTACATGCTGTTTACAGAAAAAGACTGACGGATGCAATAAAACCTTTCCAAAGACACCATCTCCCCCAAAATTCCGACGTTCAAATAAAAGATATTCCAAGTTAAAATACTTTCTTGTTCCCCAAACTCGATTGTCTATAGCTGCACAACATTTCATAAATATTGAGAACAAAGGACGCTTTTAAGATCTTTCCTTAACGGTTCGTTTCGTTCAAGACCTAGCTCCAGTGCCGGATCAGTCATGTAGGAAGAGTAGGACGCTACAGGCCCCGCGCATTGGGCCCTGCTTTGACGTATAAAAAAAGTCAAGATAGCTAGGATTCAGAAGGAAATATATTACATAGGAACATTATTCACGATCATGCTGAGCCGCCACACAATTTTCTTTCTAACAAACTGTGAGCAGAAGACTTAATTACTTGTAATAAAGATTTTACTACTTCACAATTCATAGGTTTAATAGGCACACTAATTGAGTATGTAGTTAATGAGCCTTATACAGTTTAACTAGATTCTATGGCCTTACCTCTTGGAAAATTAACAGCATGAATGAAAATGCTATAATAATATTCTACAACTTGCACACAACGCCATCTAGCCCAAGCGATGCTTATGCTAAGAGTACTACACAACTAATAAACATACTTACAATATATTTCTAAATTGGTACATACATATTATAGACTAGCTGTGCCCGCAACTTCGTTCGCGTGGACTACCGGATTTAGAATTTATTTTTTTCTAAAATAAAAGTACGAAAGCCTAAGTTACTCCTTATTACATTAGCTAGCTGCCAATAAAAGTCCCGTCAAAATCGGTCCAGCCATTTCAGAGATTAGCCGAAACAAACAGACAGACAAAAATTGTAAAAAAAATATATTTTGGTGTATGTACCGTATATTTATATTCATATGCAAGTTCATATTCATGTAGTAAAAAGTGGTTATTTAATTTTACAAACAGACACTCCAATTTTATTTAGGTATATGTATAGATAAATTACATCCAGACACAGAACCAATGATTGTGCTCATCACCCAAACATTTTACCTTGGGGTGGCAATCGAACCTACGCCCTCCTTTATAGCAGTCATTGCCACTGACCACTAGACCAACAGGCCAGTTGAATATATTATAGAATTCATTGTATCCTTCTTAAGAATATGAGGTAGATATAGGAGGTACGAAGATAAGATAAATCACACAACTATTACGCCAATTACGCAACGGTGAGGCTTCCCTTAATCTGTATGCTCAGTCCCAAGTTAGAAAAAGGGCTCACAAGCGACCCAACTTATACGCAGCCTCCATGCTTCAAATTGATTTATGTTCGCCGATAAGCAGATCGAAAACTTCCCAACTAACCATTTTCAGAAGCTCACACGGAATGGGAAAAACTATTGTTTCACTCTTCAGTTGCGTAACGCCGAGTGCTATTGTAATAAGTTATTGGCGGAAGGATTTGTGGCTGTAAGTTAGCCCGCGCGCGGTGCCCTGATTCCACAGATATTGATCTTTGCAAGTCGGACGCGCTCCGTCGAGGGAAGAAAAACGATCACAGTTTAACGAAAGGGAACACCAGAATCTAATTACGCTCTCCTTCTTTACTTTCAACGTCCTTCGTAAACAATTTAGCTTAACATATTAATTAATGGATCAATTAATTAATCACCATCAATGTCGGCATAACATCATCAACGTGTAAAATAACAGAATGTGGGTTTGATTGCATTTAATTCTGTAATAACAAGGCATATTGCAAGGGTAAAAAAGAAATGAATATCCGTGAAAATGTAGTAGCCGTTTCGCCACAAATGCGCCCTCATCCATCATAGGTAATCGGAAACGATCATTGCAAAAATGAGTATAATTTACTGTGAGCTTCGCATTTTACAGTCGACCCAAATTGCTACCATTACATGCTACATGACACTGCGGTACACCATAACGACTGTCCATTTTGTTGAAAATGTTTTATCCTGCAGCTTTAGTTCCGTTTATTATGTGACTTTTCTGGTCTTCTTGATAGGAGGTCCAGTAAGTAATTTCTCGTCCCGTCGCCGCTTTTTGACCGGAGGCACGACACATTTCATGGAACTCCCGATAACGATCCGTTCCATCACACGGTACTGTTTATCGGAAAAGGGTCTCAATACGGCAAAACTTACGCCCAACGCTTTGCCTTTCATAAGATCTTCGCGCAGAAGGGTGTTGTCACATAAGCGAGTCTTTATGTACTTCAGAAGGTGCTCCAAGTCTAAATTAGTAAGTTTAACTAAAGCAGCGATAGCGATTTTGTCATGATCTTCAGACTCTTTCAGTTCTACCTCTAGTTTGATGTCGCTGCCTCCCGAGGGGTATATCATTTCTTGGAGTTGGAAGCGATTTGGGCCGGCTCCGACCATAAGTGCACATCTGAAGTTGCTCTGCCTTCCAACGATTGTATTCAGCCAGTTCGCGTTTCTTTCCAATGCTCCTAGTAGAAAATTGACGAAGTCGGCCACTTCCTTTTGCTTCTTATATGACGCGATCGCAGCTAGGGCCACCTCTGGCAGGTCCACGGTCTTTTCGCTTAGTTCACGTGCCTTTCTGAAAGGAGGTCTTTTAGTTGCCATCGTCACTGTCAGTTTCTTGAACAAACTTCTAAAGATATTTTGAACACGTTTAGTCTGGATACGTAAAATTTTGCCGTTTTTAGAAAAATTGAGGACAAAATTTATTTTTGGCGACTTTTTTCCTGTTTTGAATTTTGTTGATTGTCACTATTTGATGTTTCAGCAGTTATCGGCCAGTGAATGCTTTTTTTTCTCATAGAATTTAGAATAGAGGTCGTAGTTCTTTGAGTCTTTATATGCTAAAAGTTGGGCTTATGGATTTTGGTTGTGAAGTACCATAAATCAGTAGACAATTCTTATTACAAGCAGTAATTTCGCCTACACTGCCGCCTACTCGTCTTCCCACCGAACGATTAAACGCGTAGGTTGAAAGTAAACCTACATAATTTAGATATACTATATCCAGCGGTGCGCGGTGCAGTAAAAACTCCAAACTAACTGGAAATAAATGACAGCATCGAAGTTATTTGAAATAGTGATCGTAAACGCAAAAAGTTCGAATTCCAATAAACTAGTTTCGATAAACGCAAGTCTCGATCAAAATCATGGTTTTCATTTGATGAGAGTGACAAATTTTTATAGCCATGATATTGCCTTTTAAATGTGTTAAATGAAATAGGTATCGGTTTTAAATTTAAAAACCGCTGAGCGTGTGTATGATATGTGCCATATAAGAGAGCTTTGCATTTATCGTCATTTAAATTCATTTTTACTGACGCTGCTTCTGTTAGGTGCCTAGATATATAAATCTTACATCAGTCTAATATTATAATTACCGGTTTCCTAATAAGCATTTGAGCATAGAATGTAGACAATAACGGCATTACAGTAGCGAACCCTAGAGTTGGTCCAAGAGCATCGACCTCCAGCCTCATACATATTTACAATTTAAATGATGTAAGTTATGCGTGGAATTTGTTAAGTGATGGAAAAATAGAAGAGACCCACGTCTCTTAGTAACACTTGCATAAGTACATTACTATTACTACTGTTCCCGGGTTAGCTTTGCTGATTGATGTAGATGGGAAGAACTCATGACGAGATGAGGATATGAGATACTGACCTAAGAATGTTAAAACTGGGGACGCTGTTTAAACTACGTATAACAAGTATTTCGTAATCTTCAGTAATTAGCTTTAAAAAATATTATAAAGGTTCTTTCAGCAGAATAAAAGTGTATTAGTGATACTAAAATCGCATGTAAGAGTTCTGAGTATAAATGTGATGGATGGAGAGAGAAACGGAGGCCAAAAAAAAGATGGATGGATTGCGTGAGGAGTAATATGAAAGAAAAGAAAATTAGTGATAGTGTGACTGGTGACAGGACAGAATGGAAGAAAAAAATGTGTTGCAACCCGACCCCAAGTATACAATATGGGATAAGGGTAGGAAGAAGAAGAAGGTGGGGTGTGATACTAAAATCATAGAACTTAATTCAGGGCACCTGATGATAGATTAATTGCGTAGACGACAGTGTTGGCTTCGCAGATTGAACTTGGATGTGAATGGCAAAGGATTGGTAAAAGAGAAAGGCCTTTGTCCAATGGTGGGTGAAGTCAGGCTGTGGACGATTTTGATGATGATGCAGAAACAGCCTAGCAATATCTCAACTGTGCTAGAGCCAAACTGGACGCAAATGAATAACACTAATTTACATGGCCCCTATCTTAAATCCACAATGAAGTAACTGGGTAATACGATACCAAAAATGAAATCTAGAATCCTAGTGATACTAAAATCATAGAACTTAAAAAAAAAAAACTAGTGATAGAAGAGTCAGATATTTAGATATCTGACCAAACTTAAAAAAATAACAACAAATTAAAGGCAGGTATTCAACTTTATGATTGTGAAGGCTAAAACACCTAGTTAGACGAGGACACAACACAAATACGTAAATTATAGGGAATGAAGTTAAACGATATGTAAATTACAGATTTGTTGGAAATGCCACTCATGTTATGTGTGATGGGTTCGACTCAGCACCTGTCATTACAGTCTATTGCTAAATTGATGGTTTATGGCAACAGGTGATTCTAGTACCACTTATAGAAATGGCTGCTTATTCTAATGTTAGTTTATTTAAACCAGAGTGCTCATTGCAAGTTTGTTTTACGTTAGCGTGCTCGAGATGTTGATGACGTTCAGCGCTCCGATTGGACCGCTCCAAGTTTTGAACCAATCAGAGAGCCAAACGCAGTAAACCCTTCGATGTATTCTTAGTTATCATCATCCCCATCATTCAGCCGAAAGACATCCACTGTTGGACATAGACCTCCACCAAGTAACGCTACAACGATCGGTCTTAAGCGTCTCGCATCTATCGGATGTCCGCGACTCACACTTTTGGGCCCATTCGATCATCTGTTTTGCAAGCAATAGCCCTTGCCTGCTGCCACTTAAGTTTCACTGATTCTTGCTTTGCTGATCTATGTCAGTAAATTTGGTTCTCTTATAGTTTTACTCCCCTATTTAAGAAACGTGCCTCAGTCATCACCAAAAGGGTGATGACGCCTATTTACGATTCATTGATGGTCCTTTCTAGCCGTATTTTCTTCGATATTAGAAACTTTGCTCAGACTAAAGGAACTAAAAGATTAATTAGGGCAGCAGGACTGTTCGAAAGGACCGCCCTGGACCGCAAAACTAAAGGAGCACGGGTCGGTTTTAGACAGTAACAACATGACACTCCATCTTGCTGCAGTCAGACTCTGGAGTGGAAGTTTTTATTGACCTCAGAAAAAAATTGACTAATCTAGACTCAAATCCAGTTTGAAGAGTGCCTATAATGCCGAAAAATGAAAAGGTTTTATCGCCAGATATTAAAGAGACTTTTAAAGGAGTTACTGAAGCGAACTGGATTAGGTAAAGTTAGATCTTTTTCGTTATTAATACTTAGAGATTATCCGTTTCTTTGACTAGGGAAAATAGGCCGAAAATATGACAACTAGTTTAACATTCTAAGGACAGATGGAAAGTTTCATGTAAAATTGTAAATTATTGATAAATGCTAACATAAATTGGATCCCAAATTAGATTGAAAAGGCTACTAAAAACTAGCCAAGTGCGAATTGGGCGCTCACACGAAGGGTTCCGTTACCGTCCTTAGAAACATTCGGCAAAAAATCGCGTTTGTTTTATGGCCACCCTTAAATATTTATTTTGTTTTGATTTTATTATTTGTTGTTAGCAGTAACAGAAATACATAATTTGTGAAAATTTTAACCCTCTAGCTATCGCGGTTCTTAAGATGCAGACAGACGGACAAACAGCAAAGTCTTAGTAATAGGGTCCCGTTTTTACCCTTTGGATACGGAACCCTAAAAAGGATATTTCGTAACAGTGTGAAAAAAACAATAGGTACTTTTATATCGACGCAAAACAAACTGGTTAGATATTAAAGTGAGATATGATCGAATGTTTAGCATGCCATCATCGAATGCTGTCGTGCATCAAAAACCAGTTTCAACTTTTTGCTTATTACGAGTAACTACATCATTTAGGAATATTGCGTCGCTAATGTGAATTGAAACATCGATGTTACTTCGGTTTATTTATGTCAGTGGTTCCAAACATTGGTCCGGAGACCGCTGGTGGTTCGCAAGAGCTATCAAACTTTCCAACTGGAAAGTGATGATGCGAACTGATTTTAAGTATCAGAAATATTATTATTTCTATGAAAATGCACATTATATTCTTGAGGCAAGAGTGAATAGGCTCATAAACTAGTGCGACTCACCATCAGAGATTGCACCACTGCCACTGCTTACCATCAGGTGGGATCGCAGTCAAGCACTAGTTTATATAAAACTAGCTGTCCGCCCGCGACTTCGTCCGCGTGTACTTCGGTTACCGCACTCTAAACGTGTTTTCCCGTAGGAATAAGATGTTTTTCCGGGATGAAAGGTAGCCTATGTTCTTTTCCATGTCAAAGGCTATATGCATGCCAAATTTTATCCAAATCCGTTCAGCCGTTTTTGCGTGATTAAGTAACAAACATCTACGCTTTCATATTTATAATATTAGTTAGGATAAAAAAACTTAAAGAAACATACCTAGGAGTGTTACAAGTTTTAATGATTATAAGGCGACCATTACACGGTCATGCGTCAATCCTTCCAATTCCATCAATAATGAATAATGGTTTTCGTCAATCAGTAAGTACTAAAAAACGTCAATCATTACATTATACGGTAGGGTTTTTGTGAATCAAAAACTGACAGCAAAACCTACAGTGTAATGTTCGCCTAAATTTGTCTTTTTAGTTAAACATATCTACTTAAATTATCATTTGATAATATTAGATTATTTGTTGGCCCAGGACAAAGTATGTTTGGGAACCACTGCATTATCTTGTAAGTACCTACCTCTTACTATTTATTAGTACGTCTATATTTATGTGCATGTTTTACAAGGCTAGATTGATGCTATGAATAATTCTGTCTCCAACAGGCACTCAATTAGTGTCTAATAGAAACTTAATTGGCACCAATATGCTGCCTACCAACTGATAGTCAATCTAAAACAAAAATAGAAATAATCATTTCGATATAAATCAGTTTTGCAGCTATGTAGATCGTCTGATAGTTGGTCACGTCTATGATTTTATGAGTTCCATGACCCGTAATGTTAATTTCTTGCCACAAATACCGGTATGTTTTGACTTAATTTATATTGCTTGCATAGTTTTGCGTCGATCCATTTCAATAATACTTACAAATGACGTCGAACTGCATTATTATACTCTATCTGTTTAGGTAGTTAACTAAGGGTGAGTTGCACCATTTAACTATAACGATAACAAAGCCGTTAACAGTTGTCTAAACGTCGAATTGACCAACAGGCGGCCGTTTCACGGCTGGTTATGGTTTGGTTATCGTAATAGTCAAATGGTGCAACTCACCCTAAATGTAAACAATCTTGATTTGCCTTTTATCTAAAAAAAGAACTAAATATTTTATCTAAAAATGTTTACAATTAGGTATTTACTTAAACCGATGTTAGGGAATTAAGTAAATTTAAATAATCTTTATATGTTTTTATACGGTTTATTTTAAATAAAAAGACATAGCATCAAGATTGGTTACGTTTATTAAACAACATAAACAGACGGAGTAAGTATTGGTTCTGTAGGTAGGTACCTCTTATTTGAATTAGGTAGGCTACAAATCTAATAAATGGAACTAATTAGTCGGACTGTTATAATTGCTCATAGGTAGCTCTTAATTAAGTAGGTAGGTACCTACCGACTGCAGGTGTAGACACACTGGCTGCCGGGTTCATCAGACCGCTAAGTGTAGGAATATCAATTTTCAACATGTGGGGTCGATTCGATACAGGCAAGTGAACACGGTTAAAACTTTATAAATCTGCATTTCTGCCTGTATTATGAAGTTACAAAACAAGAACCACCTAATTAATCAACTTGATATTAATTTTAACTAACAATCAACAAACTAGACAGCTTCCGCAAACTAAACATTAATCGACCCGCAACAAATAAAATCAGCTGTCGATAACACAATAGACCTTACGCCACAAAACATAGAGGTGATAAGACCAACAGATTTATACTTCCTACCTACCACTTATTTTTTATTTTACATCGTTACAGCCGTAACTATAAATTAGCTAATCAAACAGAACACTCGTGCGGAAACATCGCGGTCTGTGCAGAAAAAATTACTAACGCGAGAAATTGCCTTTCAAAGGGAAATAGCGAACGAGATCGCGCCGCGTATCGAGGTCAAACAATATACGTACTTATATAGAGCGCCCAACGCAGGCATGAGCCAAATAGGTTAGGTCTAACATCATCAAAACAATATAACTTACCGAAAACAGCATTCACATCCAATAGGTACCTATGCCGTTACAAGATTCGCTTCAACGGTCGTCGGCAATGCTGTCACTCACGCACACACACACAAATACACCGTAGTAAACGTCATAACCAACGTTTACATCGTTAATTACACTATTTGGCGATGTTTTTCGACGCTACGAACAATATATCACATGTAGAACAACTTTAACTTGCACATATAACGGTCACCAGTCACAAAATGTTAATGAATCATAGAAAAAACGTATTTTTTAGGCAAAGACAGACCTAATCACCACTCCTTTTCTCTCACGGATTTCTGTGATAGCGAACAGCTGCGGCGTGTGTTGTACCAAAACAAATACCCGTAACGCCATCTGTTGTCACGTTTTGAACAATAAATACATGTGGGGCTTGATGTCAATGGACTCTGGTGAACTTTCGTAAACTAACAATAGGGTAAAGAATGCTAGATGGCGCTGTATTAAAAATTCACGATGGATCACAAATCGAATGTAAAATTAAGTCAAATGATTTGTAATTAAAATCTAAAACTTAAATTAATAATATCCCCTTTTTTTCATTAATAGCCCTTCGAAGAAAACACGAAAATTTATAATTTATCTAAATAAATTATTCCTTTGTTGTAATTTAGGATTACAAAGGATTTCAATAAAAATGTCAACATTATTCCAATTAATCAATGCTAATAAACAAAAATATATCTCCGCCGTAACAGTGTATGACACTGCCGTGACCAGGATTCGAACCTGGGTTACTACGGCCACAACGTAGGGTCCTAACCACTAGACGATCACGGCTATCGGAGCGGTTAGACAGTGTCTCGAAATTACTTATCTCTACCAGAGCATGTTGTTCAATTCCTAGAATGCTGGGAAATTTTTGCAATATGCTAATTACAACACTTTTCATGAGAGTGAGTGTAGTCTTATTTCAACTTTTTTTTCGCTAGTATTACCAAAAAGTTGATTGACCTTTTTATATTACCTTAATTTTTTCATTAAATTTTAATAAACAAGTCTTAGATTCTAGGGTTCTTAAGTTTTCGATCAATAGGACTTTTCCATCATCATCTTGCACTTACTCCATGGCGCAAAACGAGTTTAAAAAATAATGATGACGATAGAATCTTAACACCTTTTTTTTCTAAGAGTGGAAATCATCCAATAACATCTCCCGCCCTTAGGCGGAGCGGGAGGGCGTGTCAGACTTTTACTGACTAAAAGCACACCTGTGTCCTTCAGTTGCCCTTTTGCGTTCTAGGAGTACCTTCGCAATTTCCCCGAAATTTTCTGCGTGTGCAGAACGCTCACAGTCACAGCAAAATATAAGATAACAACTTATGTAAACCAAATAATTTTCTTAAATTCTATTTATTTTAGACCAAATTAAAAATTATTGTACATATTTTTTCTCTTATTGAGTCTGCATTTTAGTTTTTTTGCGAAAATAGGACTTTCTTTGAACAAAAAAATACTTAATATTATTTAAACAATTGATCATAACTTGTTAGGTATATTTTTTTGAGAAAAGGCCGAGATTAAAAAAAAAAATAACAATTATATTATGAGAATAAACAAACAAGCAGGTACAGTTGCCATCACGGATCTTGAACGCTCGGCGTCAGAGTGGGGATCGCTTTGCGCATTCTATACATTAGCGAGCCAATCGTCTTCGTTGTTAGATACATGCAGCAACGCAGTGAATGAATGAGGAGTGACGTCTATGACGCGATGGCGCGGACAGCCAATCACTGACACTCGCCGCCCCCGCGTCGCACTTCGCACCACTAAAGAGACCGAATATTTGACTTCTACGAAAGTGTTCAAGATCCGTGATGGCAACTGTACATAGTTTTAGGCTGCTATCAGACGGATTGCATCGCAGCAACCGCGCGCAGTCGACATTGCATGCAGTTATCTACAGTATCGTATTGTATCTGCCTTCGCGCAGTTGACGCCACGTATCAAGCCCAGGAGCTAAATGTAAGATTTGATCTTTAACACCTCAAAATAAAGATGACATTGATCGCTAATGTGCATTTGACGCGACTTCACATGACTAATTACTATAGAGTAACTGTATGCGGATAGCGACAGACAGAGTGCGTCGAGACTATCGTGGGCGAGGTGGTCGAGGGCGCGATCACGAATTCACGAAATATTAAACTTAAGGCGTCATATCCAAGTGTTCACGTACGAAACGCACACGCGGTCTAAAGTAGCGGGCATGCTAGCGAGAGGCGTGCGCGGCTAGCTCGCGTCTATAACAAACGCTTGAAATGTTTGTGTGTGTTCACGTTGAACTAGCAGCGGAGCGCGCGATCCACCCGCGGTAAGTTCAAACCGTAGTACTTGTTCACGTTGAAACGCGCGGACGCGGTGGCGGGTGCGGTCGCGAAAACATGGCGAATACGTGTTCACATTGGCCGCTAGGCGTTTGCGCGTCACACCCGCCTGGCGACAAGTTTATACCATTTGAACTTACTGACGACGCGGGTGGATCGCGCGCTCTCCTCCGCTAGTTCGACGTGAACAGACACAAACATTTCAAGCGCTTGATACAGCCGCGAGCTCGCCGCGCGCTCCAATCGCTAGTATGCCCGCTACTTAGACCGCACGTGGGTTTCGTACGTGAACACTTCGATATTAAGCCATATGTTTGATATTTCGTGACCGCGCCCGCCACCGCGCCCGCGAGTCAACGTGAACGAGTACTATGAAGTTGTCACTTGAAATGGTCAATACAGTCACACCCGCGCAAACGCCTGGCGGCCAAAGTGAACACAAAAACGCAACGTCTTCGCGACCGCTAAGCAAACCGTTGCACAGTGTTTCGTTGTGAACTGTGTGAACATGCTAGCTGGACAAAAGTCACTTTTGAATTTCTAGATATTTCTTTTATTAGCCTCTAACCAGATCCCCATGCCAACCCCAAGATTTGTTTTGTGCTAATATTAATATCTACTACTGGTAAAGTAATGAGGGTTATTTCAGAAGAAAGGGTAAAATAAAACGCTTACCGAAGCTACATTATATAACACAGAGTTTGTTTTTTTACCCAACTACGGCATAGCCAAAGGAGGGTTATGATTTTGACAAGCTATGTATGTATATATGTGATTATGTTCATCTGTTCCCTCATAGCTCTTAATTTACTTATCGGAACTCGACATAATATATGAAGTATCGTTAGAACCGTCTCAATCGTCCGCTGAACATAGGCTAGGTGACGAATCACAAAACTCGATATGGCGCCTTCTAGCGGACAAAAAGCAATATGTTAAAAATAACAATTGAGATAAATACGCCGTATTTGATATTGTTTGATAGGGCTTCACTTGTACATTTCCAAAATATTACTCAAATTTAAAGTGACGCCCTCTAGCGGACAAAAACCGTGTTTAAAAAATTAATGTTAAGATAAAAACACAGTGTTTGATGTCATATGTTTGAAAGAGCTTTACTGGCACTTATTAAAAAATATCATCAAGATTCAATGTGGCGTTTTCCAGTGGACAAAAAGCTTTGTATCATAAAAAACCGGCCAAGTGCGAGTCGGACTCGCCCATGAAGGGTTCCGTAGCAGCAAGTAACATAATATAAAAGTTCTTGTTATGTGTTGTAACTTTGATCGATGTTTTAATAAAAGTGTATTTTTTTCGGTTTATGACGCATTAAAAAAAAACTACTTACTGGATTTCGTTCAAACCAATTTTCGTTGTTAGTTTTTATAGTAATGTATATCGTATATTTTTTTTAGTTTTATCATTCTCTTATCTTAGAAGTTAGAGGGGGGGGGAACAACCCATTTTACCACTTTGGAAGTGTCTCTCGCGCAAACTATTCAGTTTAGAAAAAAATGATATTAGAAACCTCAGTATCATTTTTGAAGACCTATCCATAGATACCCCACACGCATGGGTTGGATAAAAAAAAAAATTTTGAGTTTCAGTTCTATGTATGGGGACCCCCAAAATTTATTGCTTTTTTTCTATTTTTGAGTGAAAATCTTAATGAGGCTCACAGAATACATCTACTTACAAAGTTTCAACAGTATAGCTCTTATAGTTTCGGAAAAAAAGTGACTGTGACATACGGACGGACAGACAGACAGACAGACAGACAGACAGACAGACAGACAGACAGACAGACAGACAGACATGACGAATCTATAAGGGTTCCGTTTTTTGCCATTTGGCTACGGAACCCTAAAAAAATAGATAAATTATACGTCGTGTGTCTCATTTGAAAGAAAAGAAACTTTTTATAAAAAAAAAAATAACCGACTTACTAAAAAAAAACACTAAAACCATCAAAATAACTTTAATTTCGGAAGTCGGTGTTTCTATAATAGTTTTGCCTATTCGTTATTTAACACCGACTTCCGAAATTAAAGTTATTTTTCATTACTCATACTCTGAAAGTAGGTCTGAACTTGCCTGAGGAGCGGGCTGAAAGTGATACTTTTCATCCCTAGGGAGTTTTACTTTACAACTGACAGCTGTCAAATTATTAAAAAAAAAACTAGTTTTATCTTCACATATCTATTGAACCATGTTCCAATTCCAGCGCGATATAAAATTGAAATAACTAAAAGACAAGTATTAATTAAATAATGTTATATTTTAAGTGATTTATTTGTTCAACAATTTCTTTAAAATACTTTATTTTTAAAAATTACAATTAATTTTTAATTTTTTATTAATGGGGCTGAATAGCTGGCCGGCAGCAGAAAAAAAAACAAAATGGCGGGAAAGTGGCAATCAGTCGTTGGTTTTTTCGAGTTTTGTTTACATTTCCTTACAACAGAGATTTGTATAAACACGTCATGTTTATCAGATTAAAATAGTGATTAACGCCTAATTTCATAAGAGAAGAGGCTAAAGCAATAGTGGCCTTTTACCGCCTAAATCAGAAGAAAGATACCTACTTAAAATCAGGTACGACGACTCAAACATTTTATTTTATTTTTAGTTTCCTCGTATTCGTAATGAAAAGCACAGTGTTTACCTCGGGGTGAAAGTAACCCATTTAACCCCTCGAATTAGCGACCTCGCTTCGCTCGGCCGCCAACTCCTTCTCGGGACGAAATGGGTTACTTTCACCCCTAGTGTAACAATGTACTATTGATGGTTTTAGTGTTTTTTTTTAGTAAGTCGTTTTTTTTTTTTAAAGAGTTTTTTATTTCACACTTTTTAGTTGCAATAGGTACACTTACAGCCTGAGTACCTTTTTCACATGACAATTCTAATTAACTCAAACCCTGCTAAGATACATTGATTAATTACGAAGTTCCGGTGCCATCATCAGATCAGTCCGATAGTACCTTATAGCTTATGCATCTCGTGACAATTCTAATAAGCCGAAACATGGCTAGGATACATTGATTAATTATGGAGTTCCGGTGCCTATCTTCCGGCTCCATCATCATCATCACATCGATGATACCATTTTCAACGTATCTATTCAGAACTATTCATTTATTTGTAACTATGTTCATTGAGAGATCTGTGTGAGTATGAACTTCCGTTGGCCACTTTTGGTCTGCTTCACCAGTTCAATCTCATCAAATGTCATGTTTTGACTATAAAGTCTTTGATGAAAATATCAAAAGAACTATATGGTTGCCTATAATATTTGAGGATTTCTCTCGATTTCGCCAATATTTCATCATCAAATCCCGACTTGGTGACTATGGGACCATTTGGGAAGTATACCCTTTCCAACAAAATATAATTTTTCAAATCGGTTGGCAAATGACGAAGTTATGCGCGAACATACATAAAAAAAAAAATACAAACATCCGAATTGAGAACCTCCTCCTTTTTTAGAAGTCGGTTAAAAAATAGATAAATACGTCGTGTTTGGTGTCATTTGAAAGGGTTTTTTGTCTACGCTGCTGCTTTACTGCTTCACATGTGTTTTACGTTAATAACTTAGTTCTTAATTTGACAATTTAGCTTTTCAAAGGAAATAGATAGAAGTACGGTCATTTGACACCAAAGTTGTTTAAACAAAAAAAGTACCTACAACGTGTGGCTACAGCTTTTCTTTTTGTTCTGTTCTTGTTTTTCCAGTTACCTTGTTTATTTCAGCATTCTGAAAATCTTGTTTCATGCTTTTTCACCTTCGCTTTTTTGTCGTAGTCGGGTTTTAGTTTTTAATAATATTAGTTTTGGATCTTCTAGTTAAATGTATGTAATTTTTAATTATAATTAGTAAATGTATATAATTTAACCGTCCTTTTATTTAATGCCTCAAGTTTAAATAATAATAATATTCCATAACTACCACACAACGTCGTCTAGTCCCCAAGCTAAGCAGAGCTTGTGTTATGGGTACTAGACAACTAATAAAGTATAAACGTACTTATACCCTGCCAATCCTCCCCTAAACTCAATTTAATATTCAAAATAATACAAAAACATATCTGTGATTTAAACAACGTTCCTGGAATAATTGATGTACCTAGATGCTGCCAGGTTCAAATTGTTTATTAACAATTATATGCCCCTTGGATCGGTCTGTCTTTTTGTAAAAGGTTTTAAAATAGTTGTCTGGTGAACATATATAAAAATCAAACATGAGAATTTACGTGAAGTTATGTCTTTATTTTGGGAGGTTTAAAGCGTCTGTAAAGCAATACGGCCCAAGGAATGTGTCTGGGAATATTGGCGCTTGATTTTAAAGATATTGCCTACAAAATACGTAAAAATGAGCTTTGATAATTACGTGAGGTAAGTAATGATTTTATGTACCTTGATTACCTGGTACCTGAAAATTGGCCGTCTAAGCAAGCTAGCAGATAGGCATGCGTTCTTACTACATACTAATAGTACTCAATCGTCCACATTTTGTTCGTGAGAAAATACGTGACGTCTGGCGGGCCTGGGATCTTACTTTAATAGTGATACTAGTGATACTTGACGACACACACGACGGCTGCCGCTGATCTTCATTTGTTGAATGTCGACTGTATACGTGGTCCTGTAGTACTGAAAGTGAAACTGAACTGAAAGAAAGAGGCCTCGCTGATGCATCTTCACCCGCATCTAAATTAGTTGCCGCTAATGCGATGCGACAGCAGAGGAGACCGTCCGACGCAGTAGCGTTGGCGAAGTAGGCTCTCGCCCACGACTTCGAACGCAAAGGGGCCTCGCACACGCGAGGGCTCTTTAACGACGAGAGATTTATTATATTCTCTGATGTGTGTCGCGCATCAATAGTTGAAAATACTAGATAAATCGCGAGCGATTCCGGCGCGTCTGATTAAAACGACGATTCGAAAGTACGTTATGTAATTAGCTTGCTACCAGTTATATCATTGGAATCGTTATTAAATTATCTAATAGGATATGTATAGATTGGATGGGCATGACAGGACGTGGTCGAATACTGGGTTGCGAGTGTTGCGACAGTCGCTGTCTCGTTTTCAAATTATAGAAGGGCTTCGCTGATGCGCCTTCGCCACGAAATTAGTCCACGCTACTCTTCTGAACCGACGCATCGGGCCCGGCAGTTATGGCGACACTTGGAAGAACCGTATGTCCAACTGGCTTAGCTGGAATAATAAGATCTATAAAGAAAAAAACCCCTGTAGACTTTCTTCAACTGACTGTACCTATAATATTTATTAATGTATTATAGACGCTCATAAGTTTTTAATTTGTTATTATTTATATATCGTCGCTTTCCATCAGGTGAGATAGCGGTCAAGTGCGAACCTATCAACAATTAAAAAAAAAAAAAAATTTCAACCATCTCAAAAAAAAAAAATTTTCTTTGATTCAACTTCTTCATGTGACCGATCATTCTGATTCATATTTTCAACTACAGCCGTTTTGACGGATGTCCAGATTTAGCTCGATGGAATAGGACTGAAGTCCTCGGGAAAGACAACAAATATATTCCGTGCTACTTTTTATAAATCTTTAATCTGCTTGAATACCAGAGAACCCAAAAGGCCACTCTCGGCTAGCAATATTATCGGCAAGCATACACAAGCAGTTTTTTTTTAATATCACACGTTAGAGCGCCAGTAGACAACCAAAGGTATTTTTTTTTTCACAACTATTCCACAACACCGTCTAGTCCCAAACTAAGCAGAGCTTGTGCTATGAGTACTAGACAACTAATATACATACTTAAATAATTCTAAATACATTCATGTTATAGATAAATTACACCCAGACACAGAACAAATGATCGGGCACATCACACAAACTGTTGTCCAGGTTCGGAATCGAAACCACGAACTCCGGCTAGCAGTCAGGGGCCACTGACCACTAGATCATCAGCCCGTCTTACGTATTCACTTTACTACTCGTATACTTTCAAGCACACCACTCCAGAATATCTGGAGTATGTGAGTGTACTCGTTTATAGCCTTTAGTCGCATAATGTCCACTATATCGAATTGTCCACTGTATCAAAATGTCCACAGTATCAGAATGCCCACTGTATCAAAATGCCCACTCTTCATATTATGTTCCACTTTATAAAAAACCAGCTAAGTGCGAGTTAAACTCGCAAATCAAGGGTTCTGGCCCTTACGAATACAGTCCGTAGCAAAAAATTGCAAGGAAATTACGTTTGTTGTATGGGGGCCCTTAAATATTTATTTTATTTTGTTGTTATAGTATTTGTTGTTATAGCGGCAATTAATTTTTGTTCCTTCTTTGTCTTGTATTCCAGGACCCCAGGTTTCCTTTTTGGAAGCGAACCCATGCCCCTGCTGAGCCCCTACGGTCTTGCTGACATCTCTTTGGAACAAAGATGTAGTTTCAGTAGCAGTCTGACATACCCCTCCGCCCTTGAGCGGGAGAAGTCATTGGATGTTTTCCCACCTTAAAAAAATCCTATTCTCTGTCGCTTCGTACCACGACCAGGACCAGGGCCCGGTACGAAATGTTGTTGCCGCCACAGCGGTGCTCCGTCAAAGCGGGGTAAGCCTCTGCCATATGCTCCACCGTGTCCTTCGGGCGCTCCGCCCAATCGAGACACATGGGCGTTTTTTCCGTCTGAATGTGGTACAGGAACTTCCCGAAAAACCATATCCGATGAGAACCTATGCTATACAGAAGGTGAGGACACCGAGGGTTCTTACCAGCCACTCCTCAAAGAGAGGACTTACCAGCATCATTGTGGCGTGCCCAAGTTTGTCTCTTTATCATTTTTATTTACAACTAGCTGACCCGGCAAACTTCGTACCGCCTAATAGTTACCTTTTATCTAAGCTGTCAACTCTACCTACCTACTCTACCCTACCCTACTCTACTCTACCCTACTCTAAGTTGCGTTTTGTTATACCACGTTTTATGTCACGTCCCACGGGAACGACGGGAACGGGATAAAAATCGGGATATCCTATGTCCTTCTCCTGGTTCTTAGCTACCTCCCTACCAATTTTCAACCAAATCGGTTCAGTCGTTCTTGAGTTATAAATAGTGTAACTAACACGACTTTCTTTTATATATATAGATTATAGACTTGTTACTTCATCTCTACAAAAATATAAACTAAAAATAGTTTATATTTTTATAGAGATGTCGAAGTATACTTATGTACTTTCGTTGTAAATTACTGAAATGTCTATGTATTAATTAAATGTAATCAGGGAAATTATTATTGTTTTAATGGATTTTTGATGTAGTTGACTTTTTGATAAAGTGGACATTTTAAAATTACCATTCTGATACTGTGGATATTTTGATACAGTGGACAATTTGATATAGTGGACATTATATCAAATTGTCACCGCGATCGCGGAGCACCGCTGTGTCTTCGTGGGGGCGAAGACACAGCGGTGCTCCGTCCAAGCGGAGTAAACCTCCACCGTGCCCTCCGGGCGGTCCGCCCAATGGGCGTTTTTTTCAGTCTGAATGAGGTACAGGAACTTACCGAAAAACCATATCCGATGAGGATCTATGTTATACAGAAGGTGAGGATACCGAGGGGTCTTACCAGCATCATTGTGGCGTGCCCAAGTTTGCCTAATGTAGAAATATCATTTTTATTTGCAACTAGCTTTTGCCCGCGCGGCTTCGCTCCCGCTCTTCCCTACTTCAGCCTACTATACCCTACTCTACTCTACCCTACTTTACCCTATTCTACCCTACCCTACTCTACTCTACCCTACCCTACTCTACTCTACCCTACTTTACTCTACCCCTGACGTTTCATGTCGAGTCACACGGGAACGCTGTCGAACGGGATAAAAAGTATCTTATGTCCGTCTCCTGGCTCTAAGCTACCACCCTACCAATTTTCACCCAAATCTGTTCTGCCGTTCTTGAGTTATAAGTGGTGTAACTAACACGACTTTCTTTTATATATATAGATTACAGACTGTTGTTACTTCTCCATCTCAAAATAACAAAAAAAAATAGTTTATATTTTTGTAGAGATGTCGAAGTATACTTACTTTCGTTGTAAATTACTGAAATTCCTATGTATTTGGGGAAATTATTATTGTTTTAATGGATTTTTTTTGGTGTAGTTGACTTTTTGATAAAGTGGACTTTTTAAAATTACCATCCTGATACTGTGGACATTTTGATACAGTGGACAATTTGATATAGTGGACATTATGCGACTAAATGGTTTATAGTCACATGCTACTCCAGATATTCACTGGTTTATTCTCGTGCACACCACCTCAAATTCTACTTTGTACCCCAAACCAGTAATTCTCCTCTTTCAGTGGTTTAGGGTGCGTTTCCACTGCAAGCGCAGCTAGGTGGTGCAAAACGGAGAACGGAGAAGCGTGGAGTTGAGCTACTCTCCGCTCGAATACTTTCTGGCCGGCGCGAGGGCGCGTGTTCATTTGTTTTATTTGAAAGTCGCTCGCTCGACTCCGCTCGATTTAGGGCCGACACTGCGTTACGCAGTCCCTTACAAAAGTAAACAGACGCGGATCGCCGCGCGGTCACACGTTGCGGGCAGTTCCGCGTCACTGAAAACGCAAATTGCCAATTCACTGGTTTATTCTCAATCATTACTATACCACTCATCATTTACTATTTTACTATTAAGCACAGCACTTGTCTTTCTCTGATTTATTCTCAAACACAGTACACTAATCAACATTTATTCATAAGTACCTACACCCCTTGTTTTTCTTCTAAAGCCGTGTACGCACGTAGGTACGAACAAATTTGTTGCGTTGCATGTTAGTGGTACACACGTGCGAACCAAGTTGTTGCTTATCGAACATCAAACACTGTGTTCGTCAAATTTGTTTGCGGCGATCTTTTTGTATGTTCCGTATGGACAGTATTCTTCATGAACCAATGCGAACACCAAAAAACTTTTCGCTACTTCAAAATCGGCCACTTCCAACGACGCCGCCAGGGCTGTTAAGAGCGTTCACGACTGTTGTTCGCGAACTTAATTCGAACTATGTTCAAGTTCGTGTTCAAATATACCGCAAACGTTCAAGTGTGTTTCTGTTCGCTATGTTCGTGTTCGTACGTGCGTACACGGCTTAATACAGTTTCATTTTTCTCAACCACTTCTCACACTACTACATTTTCACTGTTTCATTCTCAAACACACCTCTCGATTTTGTTCTAATAAGTACTCGATTTTTTTTTCAACCGCTTCTCACACCTCTAAGTTTCATTGATTAATTCTCAATTACTCTTCCCATATGCTAGTTCATTTTCAAACACACCTCTCGGTTTTTCTAATACTACGATACGTTTTTCAACCACTAATACTACGATTTTTTTTCAACCACTTCTCACGCCACTATGTTTCACTGCTTCATTCTCAAACGCACCTTTCGATTTTCTTCTAACCCTCGGTTTTTTTTTTCAACCACTTCTGACAATTCTACAATTCCTAAGCGAATATTTTTTTGTTTTTAAATAGTCTTTCAGGTAAAATTGTAGACTATTCAGGACATAAGTTCAGGGTGCTGGAACCTGCGCAAACTGAAAGGAAAAAATATACGGGCATAATATACTTCCACTTACACCAAACCAGATCAAATAAAGGAAAATAAGAAGTACTTAGGTCAATTGCTATCGTTTATTGATTTAAAATACAAAACTTAGTGACATAAAGCTCTATCCTTTTATTGTTACAGTGCCTGCGAACTGACAATCCGATAGGAAATAAACATTTTAGCTCATCGCTTCGCGCACCACCACATGCCAACTCACACATTCCATATAATCCCATACTGTCACAGTACAAATAAATAGTATAGTATATTACATACTCAAGCGCAAACATCTAGGGCCATCCTTGAGTAATGGATTTAGTTAGAACTATATCAAAGGTTGGTGTTTTACGTGTTCTTTATCACTTAACATCCCGACTAGTTTGTCATATATAAACATTGTCACGGCAGATTTCCTCAACTTGGTACCATAACAAGGTAGGTATGTCACAAAATTAAATTAAAATTCTCTTAAGTTATACACAAGTGTTATAGTGAGTAAACCATATAACTGTATATTATACGGTGGATACAGCATCTATTTTAGCATAGTTATCAAGTTAAAAGGAACTAAATTATTAAAACAATTATAATAATGTATATTACAATTAGGTACACTTGATGAACACAATTTAATAATTTTTACATACATTTGGAAACCTGCCTGTCGATTACTTCGTTATTGCTCTATCATTATCAAATTATACGTGTATCCCATACTTATTCCTTATACTCTTTCTAACAACCCTATATCTCATGAAGCAGAAAAGTATTACAGTAAATATTATACAGATATTTCAAAAATTTATAATACAGAACAGCGAGATTAGAAATAGATTCAAATCTACAATGAAACGAAAGTGATAGCACATATTATTAGATAAATTAAATATAGAAAAATACTTTAATGCTTCATGTAAACGAATAGCTGTACCTTACATGTGTTTTGTTTAAAAATAAATCCATTTTAGGAAGGTTTTTATAAAAACTCGCAACAATACTTTTGCGATAAGAAATAATTTGCTATCAGTTGCAATTCGTCACATATAGCTGCTTTATTCTGAACAATGGTCATTTCAGTCAATTCTTAACTAAAAATAATTCAACATAAAAATTTTACTATATCACGACTTGATCAGAATAAAGGAGCTATGAACCAGGACCGCTACTAACAAGATCTTTCAAGTCAATGGACAACTGTACACATAGTCAGTATCTACAACAAGAGATGACGTCATCACCCATTCCTCATATTATACATCATATTTGCTAACCTTTATCTAGAATGTGTGCATCCACATTCTCGTCAATCTTAAATGCAATTTAAGATTATCCCCACAAATAAAAGTCAACAAAATCAATAACCAAATATTGACAATAATTTGATTATTTAATATCGAGCGACCAAAAAGTCGTTAATTAGTAGCGGGCCTTACACATAAAAAGTTCCGGCACAATAAGGCAGTGATTCAGTGTATGCTATACAAAATATCTCCGTTTACAAAGTTTCAACCAGTCTGTTGCAATGAGGTTAGTCTATTGTAGATTCAAATCCAAAAAGGTTGAACAAGTCAGTTTAATTCAATTTATTAACTCTTATCTGAAATACCCAAATTTTTATATATGTTTCAACATTTCTCATAACCTACAAGTACATTTTGTGTTTTATAGAATTACCTATACACTATTCTCTGTTTTACACATCGTCTGAATATTCCAATGGATCAAAGTAACCTATACGCGTTAAATGAAACACTTGAGACTTAATCACAAGCATTATACATTGGAAATAAAACATTTTTACATTATACAACAACTCTGAAATGCGAGGGCATAGTTTTAATTAAATAATTTAAGTGTGTAATTGTGTCGAGTCGAATCAATTTGTGCATTAACAAAAATACTTAATCTATTTCTTCGTTTGTATAAACAAATTCTCATTGGCCCTTTGAATTTCAGTCATCAGTTGCCGACACTTTAAGAATATAAAGCTTGCGATAGTATAAACCGAACGAAAGCCTAACTAGCATAGATCGTAACTAAACTATAGATTATCCAGTTTCTGTCGCAGTCTGTATCGATTAGTCGGTTTTCTAAATTTTATATACAATATTTATTTTCTACCATATTGCGTCCTTGATATGCATCGCGTAACAATAAAAAAACCTAGCTCTGATGCCCTCGATGCGTCCGGATGCGTTGAACGGGACCGTCGGCGACCGCACGGTCCACGGGACGTCGTCTAAGTACTGTCGGTGAAGCGATCAAGAAACAAATAATACAAATACACGGTACAACGTAACAAATCGTCACCATAATATTTCTTTACAGTCAGACTTATCGTATTAAATAAAAATATAGAATCATAAATATCGGATTCAGTCCAGGGGGGGCACAGTCGCCACAGTCGGCACAGTCGGCACACACTAGTGGATGGCCACCGGGCTGTGCGCCAGCGGGCACACGGGCGCCAGCAGCTCGTCCGAGCGGCGCGCCGCCTCCACGTCCATGCGCTCGGCCGCGCCCGCCGCGCCGCTCACGCCCACGCCCACGCCCACGCCCCACACGCGCGCGCCCACTGTACAGAACACACACAAAATCATTTGCTGTTCTACTCAACACGCCACCACAGACTTCATACTGTACAGAAACTCAGCCTAAGATGTATAGAGTGAACTTTGACTGGACTAGGGCTAACTAAGTACACAGCGTTTTGTACAAAAATGAACTGTATTTAAAAAAATGTATGTTCATATTCATATGAAACGCTATTATAATGCCTAGATTGGACTTCGCTCTATAAATCTCAACTTTAGAAGTCTATCAACTTGCACTGAACGTGAAAATATTAGAGTATGTAAACAAAAAGACAAGTTTCTGCAAAGTATCTCGCCTGCATTCTAATCATACTACAAATCACCTAAAACATTTCATTCGGTTATAAGGCTCGGTTGGTGAAGTAAAAATCTATTGCGCCGGCGCACCGCTAAAGTGCACTCGACGAGTGTTGACACATAAAAAAAGAACATTCACAATTTTATGAAAGTGAAAAGTAGGGTGTTGCTATAAAAAAACTATGAAATAATAGAAATACAATACGATACACGATTATATGTTATTTGTTATTAATAAATAGATAAAAAGGAACACATGGAAAACATAAAACAAACAGTCGAGATCTGCGGCCAACCTTTGTGGACTTCACCTTATTTACTTTTACTATGCAACAATCTTGACCAATCCAATTATTTTTTATTTTATTTTATATCTACATGGTCACTTGTCGTCAGATGCTAGTGTACACTTTAAGACAGATTATTATTATTATATCAAAATCTGTCTCTATCAAGAAATATTGTTTAAAGATTTGAGAAGAGTGTACACAGGTAACAAAATTGCACAATATTTAGTAATTCTTGATGATGCGTCACTATAGCCTCACTCGATAAATGATAGGATTTTTGAAGGAAATAAAAAATCTGTTGCAGGCAACGCGAATTTTAGTTGTCATTCGCTTGTTTCTTGAGTTGATAGTTCTAAAACAGATGTTGATCGTAATATGGCTAGTGATGATGTATCCAATAAGCGGAGTAAAATATTTAGAATCAGATTTCTCTTACTATTGCAGATTTATGTTATTACGTTGTACTTATTTATGACACTATTATATATTTGCAAACAGGTATATTCTAAACGAAAATGTTTTGCGTTTTTTATTGTTAAAAAATCCTGTCATATAACAATGATCAAGATCTCTTAGTCAACCTTGATTATTGAACCAGTGTGACTATATCAGATTTCATTTTACCCTAATAATTATTCAAGTCGTTTGACTTTTTAAACAGACTATATTGCCAAGAATTGTCAAGGTGATTATCGGAAAGGGTGGCCGTAAATCTCAGGTACACATAAGCCATGCGTGAGCGACATGCTCGCATGCTACGGAGGGGGCACATAACATTCCGATAGTGAGTAGAGTGAGGGCAGACCTGGCACGATATCGATAGGCACTAGTGTGGCGGCGCTAGTGTCGCGGGCCGGGGCCGCCGGACCGCTCTAGTCATCGCGGGTCCGACGGGCCATCTGCCGCCACAACATAGCCAATGTTAACAATGTACACACACAATGGACATTACTGGACACCATTCATATAAAGGGGGAATAATGAATTTGGCCAGGGAAGGCTCGTAACTGCCTCTCTTCAAAATGCAGACCATTTAATTGCTTTTTTTTTCGACTACGGGGTCGTACCCATAGTAATCTGTCAAGCATACTTTTTAATTTGTTAGTCCAATAGAATAAATTTTTAAAAAAATAATTAAGTTTGTATTTTTTTGTCATGGCAATACTTCTATCCAAACAAAATTTCAAATGTCTGCTTTTAAATATAACTTTGGTAATAGTGTAACGTTCACATATTTCATACACGGGACATCCTTGAAACTTGCATTAATCACTTAAAATGAAATGAAGAAGCGTTTTATGTTAGCAAAGAACACGACAGAAGCTTGAAATGATCATATTAGTCTTATTTACTACTACATTTACGACATCTTTAAAAACAATCATGATTTTAAGACTGACTGTGGGCAGTTGAGTTAATAATAAACATGATATTTATTTATTTAAACTTCATTCATGTACTATAGTGGTACATGACGTGAGTGGTGGACTTAATGCACAAGGCATTCTCTACCAATCAACCTATCATGATATTGCGTGCATCATAGTTTTATTGCACATAATATTACTGCATTTGTACATAATGCGTTAAAATTAGACGAGATGCTCTAAATAATAAGTGAAATTAAAATTCTAATCCAATCATTATTTATTTAATTAAACTTCATGTACAGTAGTGGTACATAGGCGGACTTAATGCAACACGGCATTCTCTCCCAGTCAACCTTTGGGTTCAAAATGACAACACTTTGGTAGATCTTTTAATATTCGATTTTGATTAATTGATGACCAAAACTTCCTTCAATCCAGACTTTCATCGAATAAAGTAACCGCTTGTTTCGGATTTGTCCGACAATAGGCTAGTTGCCGTAAAAAATGTAATTAGTCCGTCTTTTAGATTATTCAAAAATAAGGGACACGTATTTTTTTATTTGTAAATTAAACCAAAAATGACAATGGATAAATCCGACACAGGCAGTTAAAAAGTTTAGTAAATTGATTATATTATTAATTATAAACCGAAGGCTGGGGAGGGTTAGCAAGACTTATCTTAGATAAGGTTAGTTATTATTATTATCAAAAAACCCTTTAAAGTTAGATAATATCTTAAGAACTTCAAGTATTTATGTAAGTGGAACTAACCGTGTTGGTGGTGCGACTGTGCTTGCTGTGTGTTGGTGGACTCGTCAGCGGTCCGCTTAAAGAAATTATGCTGTAGCGCGTAGTACGGCGTTACGCGCTGCTTGGGGTCGTACTCCAACATGCGGAGGATTAGGTCCTGCAAATTGTTAGGAATATTATTAGGAATTGTGTCATGAAGAATGCTTGGTATAAGAGCAAGATACGCAGACGCTCTTCATAACAATTGTCGGCTTCACCCGTCATAAGAATTCTAAACCCCCATTTCATTTCCTTTGAGGGTAAATTTTGGAAAATCCTTTGTTATTCTTTATAAAACTAAACGTCATAAAAGATTTTGGGAAATCATTAAATGACTCCTCCCGCTTTGGGTGTAATGAGAAGGAGCGTCTGACTTTTACTGACTAAAGCCCACTGAGTTCCTTCATTCCTTCAGTTACTCTTTCTGGTCCAGGGCCACGGTAACTCTTTGGAACACACCAGCTCTAGCCTAGCTATCATGGTATTCATTTCGTAAGTACCATCAAAATTATCCTAGAGCTTGAGACAAACACGTATGACAATGTTGTGCCCTGGCCCACACGCCACGGTAACTCTTTCGAGCAACTCCGCAACCCTAGAATACAACCGTATGGTAACCGTCCGTGTTCCACGCGCGCCTTAAAGTTGAAGAAGGGTTCGCTTCTAAAAGGAAAACCCAGGGTCCTGGAACGCAAGGCCACGAAGGGACATAGGTGTGTGTTTTAGTCAGTATATTCTGACACGCCCTCCACCCAAGAGCGGTAGAAGTCATTGTATGATTTCTCACCTAAAAAAAAGCCCTGAAATACAATTATGTATCTAACAATCTGAAATTTCCGGAGACGTGGTAACGAACTCGACGAGTTATGACTCGTCGGGTGCCTGGCTCGGTTTGAACCTGCGACCTATGGGTCACAGCCTCACAGGTTCAAACCCAGCCAGGCACATTATTTTTGTAATTTATTTCATCACCACTGCTCTCATGTCCTAGAACAAAAATTTGAAGGCATGTGACATCCACCAACCTGCACTGGGCCCGCCTGGTGAATCACGGCCCATTTTCTCTCCTAAGTAATAATATAAGGCTGATTATGCTACTATACTGACCTTAAACTTGAGATAGTCGGAGACGGAGTGTCCTGGCTCCCCGCGGCGGCGCGCGGCCGGCCCGCCGCCCTCCACGCCGAGGATGTCGTGCAGCCGCCGCGTGCCCGGCAGCCGGTACTTCCTGTAACCGCTGCACACATCAATATTGAGTCACAGGACTAAATGAACAACCTTTCAGCTTTAAACAACACTAGACATATCACAAATATATTATGAAGGTGAGGACCGAGGTGTAATGTTCACAGACGAAAAGTAAGAATCGTTATTAGAAAATCCTAGTCCTATTAGAGAATATAATAGAATAAACTTGATTGTATACGAAAATGGTAACAAAAATTTTTACAGTAATTCAAACCTATGGGTACAATAATGGCAGTCTTATCGCTAACAACAATATTTACCAGACAACATAGCAAGAAGTTTGGTTTGCAATTAGTTTGATTTCCACACTTAGTCTATGATGGACCTGTGGGGACCTCCTAGACCTAAACCCCACCCTCGATGATTTTCAAGCTGATCAGTTTGGTCATCACGTAAGGGTGGCGTTTAGGCGTGAAATAACTAAGTTGGATAAAAGAAATGGCTTCCCTAGACGTAAACTACTGAGAAGTAGCCCGCCAGACCATATAGCTAGTACCCTTTAGGCTGGCAAACTCATTAATTCTATCAGAAGAATTTCTAACCTACCCTAGTTTATCAAGATAATTTCAAGAAAAGTGCGTAAACTTTTTACGAGTGCATTTTAGCCTCTAACAAAATATAAATTAAACCTTAAATCAAAAGATATGATATCTTAACAATGAACTAAACAATTTCACAATTTATTAACACTTACCTCCCGTCCTTTCCATTGACTTTCTTTAAAACGTAACCACCGCCTTCTGACGCTGGTAATTTGTCGAAGAACTTTCTTGTTTTGTGTGCCTGCGAACATAGGAAACTGTGGTGTAGAAAACTTATAAAAAGATATACTAAGTTGACACTGAAAGCGAAACCTGCATCTATATTAATGCTGGCTTCCGCCAGTGGTATCGCCCGCGTTGTATTAGTATTATAAAAGTAATTTAATGCTATAAAAATTATACAGCCTGTTATAATACTCAAGAGATAATGAAGCTACATATTAGGGAAAGAATTCAGAGTCGGTTCAATCGTTTCAGAGATAAACACTTACAAGTTTTACCTCTATATAATATTGTAGTATAATTCTCTAGAACTACTTGATAGACAGGATTATGATGAATAATATAGGTTATATAATACCCGCCATAGACGCTAGGGTATACCTAACAGGTTTGCCTGTACTTGTGAGTTGTACAGGTATAACTGTGCGGGCAAACCTTTCAGGTATACTCTAGCGTGTATGGCTACTTTTACATCACGTTACGAGCCAGGGAAGCGAAGCAGTAACCAAAGACGTAGTTGAAATCGCGAGAGCCAGCTAATAAGACACATAAATAAAAGTTCCTGCTAGTTATAGGACTCCTTAAGATCCTATAAAGAATATTATAAGTTACAAGATGTTTACGGCCCCAGGCATACCACGACGACAGCGAGATGAAACGAGGTAAGCTGTAATGTAAAAAGTGCACTTCAAGCTGTGTTGTTTACATGTTAGACATAGCTTGAAATGAACTTTTCGCACCAAAACTCCTCTGGCTGGATGTGTCTTCTCTTCGGCAGGATACGCAATATATTTCCTATCTTAACGTTACAGGCCCATTGTCATCCTTTGACATACATCCCCATCTATATAGAAGCTAGTTACACATTTTTGTTTCGTTTTAGCAAGGCAATAATGATTATTTTTTCACATACATTTGAGATTCTTAGGTGGAAATTGATCATTAACTCCAGGTGTCAGACTTTTACTAAAACCCATTTGTTTTTCTTCAGTTGCTCTGTAAGGGCCTGGGCTATGGTAACTCTTTTGAACATTCCCTCGGCCCTAGTTCCGGGTAAAAGTATTTAAAGTGCAATGATTGCCATGCTAAAACGATACAATTGTAAAACCAACACACAATAGTATGTGTAACAAATAGGTATGTAAATAAATGATCTTTACATAGTATCCGCTAACTCTTAAACCACACAACGTATTGCGATGCGGTTTTCAGTAATAGACAGAGCAATAAAAAAGGTAGGTTTATGTATATAATCTGTTTCCCGTTCCAAGCGGGGCAGTAAATAAACAAATAAAATCAAAAAACCATCTCACCTGGTCTAACAAATGATCAGGCGGCATGCCGAGAACCTCGACGATTTTGTTCATCTGATCGACCTCGTTGGCGCCGCTGAACAGCGGCTCGCCGGTGTGCATCTCCACGAGTATGCAGCCTAGCGACCACATGTCTATCGCGAGGTCGTACGGCACGCCGAGCAGTACTTCCGGCGACCGGTAAAACCTCGACTGAATGTATTGGTATATCTGGAACAGAAAGGAACAATAAGAACTTTAGCACAGCGTTTCAGAATTATGTGTAAAGCTGAGGAGTGGAATTCTCTCTTTTTTATGGATACGACTGCGATCCCACCTGATGGTAAGCAGTGATGCAATCGTTAATGGTGAAGCCCACTAGTTTAATAAGAGCCTTTTCTCTCTAGCCTTGAGGACACTCAAATTATGATTGGACGGAAAGACCGCAGTCGACAAATTGTTCCAGTCCTTCGATGTACGCGGTATAAAACGAGGTTAAACGCTCAATCCGGACCGGAGAGATTTCAACAACTCGATACTCGCCGTACGTTCAGGTTGTCCGATGGTAGAAATGAGATGGTGGAATCAAGTCAACTCCTTGCCTGAGTCTGTGTTTCCTGATAGCTAAAACCTAGGGGTATTTAAGTGAATAGTGAATAGGTTATTTCTAGGCAAGCGTGCTCCATCGTCGGCTACATCATCGTTTATCATCAGGTGAGATAGTGGTCTAACACGAACCTATTAACTGGCCTCCATTGCACCTAATCGACGAGGATTCCTAGTGTGGAGATCAGTGAAGTAGTCGTGTACTTTCCTGGACCATCATTATTACTAAATCTTTATTATTAATTTTGATCAAATTTTCAGTAGATTGCAGAATGCTTAAAATAAAATTATTGGTAGGACTGTAAAATAATATTCATTCAAAGTGAAACTTTGAATGAATATTATCGTTATAAATTGTTATGAGCCATCGCTGCTAGCAGTGCAGTGTTGTGCCGGACGGGCCCGTACACGAAAAAAATGCCTACCTGCCTGCCTGCCTGCCGAAAAAACCATACTTAAGGATGTTACGTTTCTTTGTATGAGACAAGGCAGCTGTATTATACTACCAACTAGCTTAGCTAGCTAGCTTAGCTAGTAGGTTTCTTCAAACAAACGGTGGATATCTCAGTTTCATCCCCTTAGGAGTGAATTTTGGAAAATCATCTCTTACGTGATAAGTCGTAAAACCTTGTGCAAAATTTCGCACTCCTAATCTCAGTAGTTTTGGCTGTGCCTTGACATGTCAGTCAGTCAGTTTCTCCTTATACACCTATACATAAATTACTTTAGTCATCACTATCATCATGACTCTCCAGCCCTTGATTCAATCTATTTGGAGACAGCGCAACATGATTTACTAAATATTTATCTAATACTTCTCCGTGACTGCAAAATAACTTTACTAGATACGCTAAGGGTGCTCTTCTTCCTTTAAATGTGCTATCCAGCTATGCTGCGAGGCTGTGAAAGGTAAGTTACGAAACAGTGTGACTGTGAGCTTCCACTACTAGGAAGCGGAGCGAGTAAGATTCGCCGCCGTAAGGTAGATGTGTGAACAAGACGTGCAGTTCGAGCTATGCAATGTATCAACCACAGAACAGATAAAAGAGGTTGTTTGAATGGCCTATTGGGCGGCACAGGCATGCCACAAAATAGGGCAATGCACATAGTTCAACTACCAATAGGATACTTGCGATCTAAGTGTGCGTGGTCTGTTAGTTGCGTAATGCGCGTTCGTATTGGATTACTGTCTGTAGTGGAGTTAAAGGGTGTGAGACAAGCGGCGACAGTCGTTGTAATACAAATGTCTCTCTTTCATCTTCTAAATATAAATAAATAAATCTTTTCTGTGGTATCAACGGTAGGGATTGCATTTTCACATATGAACATTTTTAAGAAGTGACCTTGGCCACCACAATATTTACCGTAACGTATCAAAAAACCAACTACTTTTTAAACTTGACACTGGCTAAATGCCAGTGTCAAGTTTAAAAAGTAGTTGGTTACACAAATACAAACCGTGCGAAGCCCAAAAGAAAAAATAAAGCTAAGCAAAAAATTTATAACGAATTTAAAAAAAAAAGGCTGGAAATCTTTATCCAATGTTGAGCCCTACAATCAGGTAAAGATATTGCTCTACAATCAGGTAAAGTTTGACATTTTAAACTTCTTCAAAGGGCACCATTCATCACCCACGCATTAATCTCATCGAACAATTTGTTGTAAAAGTCATGAAGTGATTTAAATACAATGTTTTAGATCGTCGGAGTTTAAAGGTTATCATGAGTACCTAACCGTGATATATACTTTGTGCTATATGTTTGGAAAAGTGTCAAAAGCATCGTTGCTACTGATTTGCTATGTGGTATTTTGCATTTATAGGTCATTTATAATACATAATTTAAGATACATGCAAATTCCAAATATTTACATCTCAGCTAAAATTAGGGTTGCCATCCGTACTCTAAAATAGAGTATTGTACTCTAATTTGCAGGGGAGCGCGATAGAATACGCTAACATATTCTACTTATTTTTGAACATGAATTTGAATGTTTAATTCATAATCATATAAATGAAATCTCGCCATTTCAATATTTTACTGCCAATGAAATATTATTACAATGGTGGGCATGGTAAAAGAATACCATTGCTTCATAAGACTTTTCGATAGTCGCAAAATATTGTGTTTTAAAACACCATATTTGTTTCTCAAAAATTAAAACAATTAAGGGTACTCTTTTTCGTTATACTACTCTTAATTTAACCGTTCCATAATCAGATATACCTAAAAAAGTGCAAACCCTAGTCAAAATATCAAGATCTTACAGATTCAATTAACTGACCAGAACTTTATTTCAACAATGTCAGTACTTACAATTAATAAATCTCGATACAATTACAATGTAAGAAGCAGTTAATTGACACAAGAATTAGAACAAACTAAAGAAAGATAACAAGGGTCAAGTCCATACCATGACCTTGATTAAAGGGCCCACTGGACTGATATCGGATCTAATCAGTGTAACAAATGGCAAAAAATACTTCCATTCATGAGTCCCAAGGAAGAAACGATACGAATTCTGAATCGCTTTCAACAAAAACTCAATTAGGTATTTATTTTTAATCTGACGGCGCGGTTGAGTGATTGGCTGCATGGATTTTTTTTTTTTTGTATGGCTTAACGATTTCCAGATGTCTAGCTTCCAGATGTTCCAGGTCTGAGTGTACTGTATATGTAAATTTACATGTTTGTAAACGCACCCAAGATACAGAAGTAACGTTTTAAAAAAAAAGGCTTTTGGTCTATTTTTATCAAGTGCGAGGGTTCGATTCTTTACTGAGTGTTTTGCGATCCCCAATTTGGAATTTTATCAGTATCATTAGCTCGGGTTTTGAACTTATGTCTCTCTCTAATTACGGTATTCAAAAGGTTTATTTATTAACCAACACCACAATTATCATGTCTGATGTCGAAGGTAGTGAAAGTGTTTGAAAGAAAAAAAGTTATTATACAATGTTTTAGCATGCCGGAGTTCAAAGGTTATCATTGGCACCTAAATGTGATATAATACGTTATCTATATGTGATATAATAATACGTTTGGAAAGGTGTCATGTATACATACAATTCCAAATAATTTCATCTCAGTCAATATTAAAGTTACCAATATACCAACCATACTCTAATATAGAGTATTGTACTCTAATTTGTGTTCGTGGACGAAGGTTAGTAGTTTAAAGTATAAATGTGTGAGAGTTGGCGATAACCTGGCCTCTTCTACCACTGAATCACACGACCCCGATGTGATTTATCTCAGCAATTAGCGTGGTATGGCAATCGACTCTATAAATTTGTGGAAGCGCCTTAGGTGCACTCCAATAATTTAGTGTCTTCTATTGAATTTCACGGTACTTGCAAATTAAAATTACGACTGGAGACAGTTTCATCTATATACATACAACATTATTTATAGTGTATGCGAAACCTGAATATAGTTGATTCAGAATCAGCAATTGAATCGATTCCGATAATTTTTAGACCATGTTATATTTTTTCCTAAAAATATTAAAAAAAGGCTCAAGTTGGAAACCACCGATACTAAGTACAGCACGGGTCACGGCAGGTCAAAGCGGGCATTTGGGACTAGCGCACATCTAGGTGCGGGAGCAAAACAATCCCTCAATCGCTCGGATGGTCCGGTGATCATGTATTTGTACGGACAACCAGGTAACATAACAAACTTATAACTTTGTGATTTTTCATAATACAGGAAATTTTGTACAAAGATTCTTTACATAAAAATACTAGACATTTGTATAAGGTTTTCGCATATAATAAAACTTATGTTGTATAATATAAAAGGAGAAACTGACTGACTGACATATCAAACTACTGGGACTAAGAATAATGAAATTTTGTACAAGGGTTCTGTGCGAGAATTATGGGTATTCTAATAAAAATCAGTGACGGGATGCTCAATGCAAACTAGTTTTAATTATTTTCGGTGTGAACAACATATTTTACAAAAAACAAGTCAAGACAAGTGACAAATAGAAATGTCATATTTTTTCTTTAATTTAAGAATCTTGCAAGAAGGTTTTATCTTCAACAATTTCCTTTTATGACGTAGGCGAGTACTAAAGTCTGTCTAAAAAGTCAAACGACTTGGGTAATATGGGTAATATGAAATCTGATGTAGTCAACACTGGTTAAATAATCAAAGTTGATTAAGAGATCTTGATCATTGTTTTCTAATACAAGAACTATATAAAAAGAATCGAATATAAGTATTTTTTATATGATTAAATATTTTACAAAAAATCCCAAGTTGTTTGACTTTTTAGACAGACTATAAGAGGATTTTTCAAAATTTACCCTTTAAGGGGATAAAACTGGAGTCCTTAATTTTGTGTAAAGAAACCTACTTTCATCTGGGAGAAGTCGCGGACACAAACTTGTTTAGAGCAAAAAAACTCTCATCAATTTCTGTCTCAGTGATTGAACTAAAATACTATAGAGTGAATAGATAAAATATTTAAATGATAGTATAATTATTTAGTGTCTAAAATCGAATGAGTGGGTTTCAAATAAAATGTCTCGGTGTTTTTTTTCCTTTGAGTGTTAATATCAAGTATATTTTCAGCCTAGGTATTTTGTGTTTAAAAATAAGACAGTTTAGTAAAAAAATAACGTAATTTACCTTCAGGCTAACCCTGGCTAAAACTGACAGTTACATCTAAATTAAATTTGAAATACTGACATGCTTTGACTACAAAGATGTTTTCTGGATAAATAATTTAAGCTAATTCGTGACCATCAGAATGGTCACTATCACTACCCATATTTTAGGTACAAAGGTAGCAGTCTAGTAGCAATGATGTGGTCGACGATGGAGCATGCTTGCCTAGAAGTAACCTTCACTCTTGACTTAAAGACCCCTAAGTTCTAGCTAACAGGAAACACAGGATCCAGCAGGGAATTTCACTCTTTTACTGTACGCAAAATAAATGTGTTCCCAAAACGCTTAGTGCGTATGGGTGGGATGTCTATCATGTGTTTGTAGTTTATTTAAAAAATAATCGGAGGTAGCAGTTATCTAAAGATTAGTAGCAGTTAGGTAGCAACTTTCCGTAATTATTTAGATGTAAAATATATATTTTGTATATATGGTTATTTTTGTATTTGTATATAATTTTGAGTCTTTTTTTCATAATAATCTTTACCACCCTAGGTAGACTGGTAGAGAATGCCTAAGGCATTAAGTCCTCCTTTGTACTTTTATGTTGCATGAAGTTTTAATAAATAAATATAGGTTGTGACCATCCATTCTGACGGTCATGCTAATTCTAGACAAAAATAGAGATTAAACTATAAAGTATAGACAGACTTACCCTTTGACCTAGTTGACACGAACTCCCGAAGTCCACAATTTTAATGGCTGACCTCTTCGGGTTGCATAGTAGTATATTCTCGGGTTTAAGATCACAGTGAATTATATTTAGTTCTGGAATACAAAAGAGAAAGGTATTAGTTGAAGATAAGAGCTATTTTATCGAGATTTGCTTGACAATGGAATTCGGGACAGGCTTGTGTTATTAAACGGGGCTTCCATCAGTTTCGTACTGAATTCGGGTTTGATAAAATAAAGGGTCGAGTAATTGTTTTGCTTTACGATAAATATTTGAGCGTTCTTTTTGTTATTGGGGTCGTGAAATTCTTGGTTCGGTTGTTGTGAATGTGACCAGATTTCAGCAGTTTAGGGACTGAAATCATGCTGGATGGCTTTATATTGATGTGTTTATTATAACCATCAACAAAGACGTCACTCATAGGATATTTAGCCCAGAGAATCATTTTAACGGCCTGGTCACGACTTCGGTCTTAGGAGCGAGCGGCGCGGCGAGCGGAGCAGCATCGGTAAGCGGTCGCGGGGCGCTATGAGCGGAGTCTCGTGGCGTGCTTCAAAAATTTTCATACTTTTGATCTTACCGCTCGCTACACCGCACATAGCTACCGCTCACCGCCCCGCGCTTAGTTACACTCACAGCGGCAAGGTCGTAAACGGGCCGTAACGAACAATTCAAACTACTCGCTCTTTGCAGAATTATCATCCTTGTCCAAGTCTAAAGTTAGGATAAATTTCTAGCAATACAGGCTAAAAAAAATCATATGTAGTCTTACCAGGTTGACTAAGGAACAGTAACGCGGTACACAACTGCTGCGCAAACTTGCGCGTCAGGTTGAGCGAGACTCCCCTGAAGTTGGTGTTGCGAAGCAGGTCATACAGATTGTACGACAGCAGCTCGAACACTAGGCACAGGTGGTTCCGCCACATAAAGTGGCATTTCAGTTTCACTGAAAATTGAACGACAACTCATTAATAAACATACATTATACAGAGTGTAAGGGACAGCCCTACACGAACTTTAAGGGCTTGCTCAGTAGACAAAACTGAACAACCTTCCAAAAGATTTTTTTCACAGGAAACGAAAAAGAAAATCGGCCTCTCCATACAAACTGTCCAATCAAGTTTATAAATTTGTATGGTGAGGCTGATTTTTTTTTTTCGTAACCTGAAAAAAGTCTTGTGAAAGGTTGTTCAGTTTCGTCTACTGAGAAGCCCTTAAAGTTTGTGGAGGGCTGTCCCTTACGCCCTGTATGTACACACATATTCATTCACTCAGGCCTCCTCGCTATGAAAAGAAGTGAATTATACCGTGGACTACCATGGTCGAAACTGGCCTGACCAGGTAATCCTCCCGCTCTAGGGTGGAGCAAGAGAGTATGTCAAGACTTACAAACTAAAATCTCACTCATTAATTTTGACGATACGAGAGTTAATAATATTTCTATTTCATCAATAAATTTAATACCTTATACACTGTTATTATCTATTTTTTAAATTAAATTAACACTGACTTTCATAATATAAACATTATATTCGTCAATGTCATTTAAAATATGTAGCTATAACTTGGAAATCTCTATGATCGAACTGTACTTTAAAGTTTTTTTTTTTTTATATATAACATTCTTTCTGTCGAGTTCGTCGTGGATAAGATTGTCAATAAGGACTTTAGACTTCATAATTGGAACTTTACGATAATGACAGACAGTAAATAAAATAATATTACTTTAATTTAATTTCTTCTAAGATAGTCAATGTTGACTAGAAAAATAAACATAACTTTAAAGTGAATCATGGTTTGTTTACTTATCGAATATGTATTGATAAGTGAATTGTCTGTTATTGTTTATTTAAATTTTTATTGTTTTACGATCAAAATGTGAAAATGTGCCTTACAAATCTAGGCAAATAGATTATGTCTTAATTCCTTATACCCCGCTAAATTTTGATCGTTTTAATCCCGTGGACGATCCGGTACATGAAACACTATCGATTTTTAAAGATAAATTAAAAAATAAAGAATCTTTCTTTTATAAAACTCGTATTAATTTACGCATGTACGAAATTAATTTCTTTATGAGAACGTCAGCTGAGCGAGCTCAATGACCTGTAGGTAGTAGTCGGCGTTGTGTACAAACTACCTACAGGTCATTGGACCGCTAAAAAGATACTTTGTTTTTTAATTTTATCATTACAAATCAATAGTGCTTCAAAAAATCATTAGAATTATTCAGTCACTAATTCAGGTTTTGCATATACTATAACTAATGTTGAATATTTGAAATTAAAACTCACCTATATAATACTTATTTTCAGGATCCGCTCTGTTCATCATTTTTAGTAACTTGACTTCTATTTGTGCCTGGTTTAGGAAGGGTTTCTTATTCTTAATTATTTTTATCGCTACTTGACACTGCTCCTCGTGGTCATACGCTTTCACAACCTGTAAAATTGAGAAACGATCATTAGCAAAACACGTAGACAGAGGTCTGTTTGAAAGGGTATTCCTTGTTTGTTTGCATACAATATAATAATCCGAGCCAGGCGCATTACTTTGTGTAATTTATTTCATTACCATTGCTCTCACCAAAACGGTGAAAGAAAACATCGTGAGGGAACCCGCATGTCCTAGAAACCAAAAACATTCTGACATTCACCAATCTGCAGTCGGCCCGCGTGTTGGATTACAGCCCATTCCCTGTCCTAGAGTGCATGAGTCCTAGCAGTGGGAACATTATAAGGCTGATAATGCTTATGCTTTATGCTTAATCAACTCCTTTAGGGTTCTGGTAGGCTCCCACGTTTCTGCAGCTCTTCAGCCATATTGATGATGTAAATAAAGGTCGACGTTTTTTACGCTATAATGGGTAAAAAAAGCAGTCAACGATATTCTGGAGTTGATATCGGAAAGACCGAAGTCCGTAGTGCCAGGAAGGCATAATCGGCTAAATGTGAGATGAAGATGATGCATAAAAAACCCAATAGGTATTCCCTATGGCAGAGCAGAACGGCTACAACTACAGCGTGCGCCGGTGCAAAGGAGATATCCAGACGCCTTTGGTTAGGCTAGGAATTCTGTGAATGGCTATTTTTCTTGAGGTGGGTAATCATCAAATAACTTCTCCGGCTCTGGGTGGTTCCGGTGGAAGTCAGACTTTCACTGACTAAAACCAGTTTTCCTTCAGTTGCCCTTTGCGTTTCAGTGCCACGGTAACTCTTGGGAATATCCCTGCAGCCCTAGTCATAGTCTCATAGTCGCCATTTAGCACCATCAAAATTATCTCAAACTTGAGACAAACACGCATAAGATTAGACGCAGTTCGCGCCTGCCATCTGCCTTTGTAACATTTAAATTTTAACAAGAACTGTAAGGGTTGAGCTATCCTTTTTGTCACATTTAACCGTCATTTACTAGAACGAGAAAGAACGCGGTGGAATCGACGAGGCAGTCGGTAACACGCTCAAAAGGTAGAAGCATAGAAAAGTGAGATTCAATGCTGACAGATGATGTAGTTCAATCCTAAGCGAACAGTGGCATATTAAAGTTCTTACTTGGGCTGCATGTCACCCAGAAGTGACGGGTAAATCTATTGAAAGAACCTCTAATATTGGCTTGTATTTATCGTCAACCAAGAAGTGTTGTAGCTTCAATTCGAAAGTAGCTTTTCAGGCTAAATACTGATTCCGTGGAACCCTACTACAGCCTAGTATCAATCATCTTTTCTGAGTAAATATCGACACGATATCCTATAGGTAACCTGGAGTTTACAGAACTGTCCTAATCTATGTCTACTACCAAAGAAATGGTTAGAAACTCATTATGTTCAGTAATCTGACTGTAAGTAGCTTAGTACCGATAACATGATAACTATTACTATGTGTTTGTATGAATCACGTACTTGACCGCTAAGTGCAACGGTTACTCATGTATTTACTTTTCTGAGAACGTTTTTATAACACAATTGATAAGTCACACATTATATTCGTCGTTGGTGTACCTTTGTACCGTTTATTATTATCTGAAATGAACAAATTAAGGCCCAAGCGCCCAAAAAGTGCCATAAAACAGTGACTTTCTGAAGCCTACTCCTCGGTAACGGCCAGGTTAATAGGTTTGAAAAAAAAAAAATGTTTATTAAAGATTCATGAACAATATTATCAACATTTGATTTTTTGGTGCTATTAATACTTTTGTCTAAAAAAAATATTTAGCAATTTCGTGATTTTTCGCGACTTTCCCTACTTCTTCGAAACGGACCTTTAGAAACATTTTTACACATAAAAATGGTGGTTAAATATTCTTCAAAGTGAACAATGCTTATGTAAATCAATCAATGTTTCGCAAAGAAAATGGATTTAAAGCGCTTTCCGGGCGCTGCTAGCCGCAAATAAATGCACAGATTTGTTACTACCGCCTAGGCGAGTGCGAGAGTTGCGTCCACATAATTTCGGTAAGATGGTTCAGGGGACTATGAGCCTTAACTACAAGTGTATCAAGTTTTGGTCGCTTTTACTAGAATAACTTTCCAACTGATTTATCATTATCATCACTTCAGTCGAAATACGTCCACTATTTTACCTATGCCTCGTTCGAGCATCGCTCCAACGACCGGTTCTGTGCGTCTCGCATCTATCGGACTCCTGCAACTCAGATCATCGGTCTACCTTTTAGAAAGCCTACCCACGCTCTTCCAATACGCGGTCGCCACTCTAACACCTTTCGTCCCCATCGACCATCTGTTTTGCTGCACTGCCACTAAAGTTTTGCGATTCTTCGAGCTTTGTTGGTTGCTTTGTCTGCGTATATTTTCATTCCTGATTTGATCACGGACGAACATATTGTGTTTAAGGTATTACTAAAATTGTCAGAATTCTCCAACGCTTCGGTTACGTCTTATGATTTTCGATCTGGACCTCCTTCAGATCTGCGGTTGTGTCTCCATGTATGGCCAATGATGCAAAGGACTTCACAAGACTATTATGGAAAGATTACAAGAAATGGGTTAGATGCTCACCTGTCCAAAAGATCCCTTCCCAATCGGCGAGGAGATCTCATACCGGTCGAGGAACTTCTCGCCCTGTTTGATGATGTAATCGTGGTTATCATCATCATAGCCGTCGTTATATAACTTCCGCTCTTTTTTGTGCGAGCCATCCTCGCCCAGGTACTGTTGCGCTCTCCGCTTTTTCTTCGCGTAATATACCTGAGGACAAAAAGTTAGAGATGAGTATTGGTATTCGTCTTTTGGAACTGTTATTTGGAACAGGAGCCTTACTCTGACATGTTAAATTGTCAAACATGCGAGTGAGAAAGATGGGTAGAGCTATACACCCTATTTAGCTCAATCCCTTTAACAATTCAGTTTAGGTCCTAAAATGGATTACATTAAAAGTTCGTGGTACTATTGCCGTTATGTTTTTTGGTCGTTCTAGACTATTAAGTAGAGTAAGAGTATTTAACAGTAAATGATTTTGGTTGATATGAATGTTAAATAGCAGTTGTGGCAATTCAATACAAAAGAAAGACTTCATTACCAGCCCAAAGATATGGTAAGCCAGGATGACATAGAGAGGAAACATGAGATTCGTGGATCACCTCATTTTTCCCCTGCAATGAAGTTATATTTCCCAGTTTTTTGGTGAATGTAGTAATGTTTGTAGATGTATTATGAAATCATTGAACGGTTTTTTTTTACATTTTTCTTATTTAACCGTGGTTTCCAGACTCGCACACTTGATAACTGTCAATTTTGACAACACAGCTGATTTTTTTGGCAGTTTACCAACAGAGCAAAGAGTATTTTGTTTTTAAGGTTCAATGAAAATCTAAAATTATTTGCAATCTGCATATCTTCAAACTTTAATTTATACAGAAGTTTTATTAATAAAAAACCGGCCAAGTGCGAGTCGGACTCGCCCATGAAGGGTTCCGTAGCAGCAAGTAACATAATATAAAAGTTCTTGTTATGTGTTGTAACTTTGATCGATGTTTTAATAATAGTGCATATTTTTCGATTTATGACGCATTAAAAAAAAACTACTTACTAGATTTCGTTCAAACCAATTTTCGTTGGTAGTTTTTATAGTAATGTACATCATATATTTTTTTTAGTTTTATCATTCTCTTATCTTAGAAGTTAGAGGGGGGGGGGACACACATTTTACCAATTTGGAAGTGTCTCTCGCGCAAACTATTCAGTTTAGAAAAAAATGATATTAGAAACCTCAGTATCATTTTTGAAGACCTATTCATAGTTACCCCACACGCATGGGTTTGATGAAAAAAAAATTTTTGAGTTTCAGTTCTATGTATGGGGACCCCCAAAATTTATTGCTTTTTTTCTATTTTTGTGTGAAAATCTTAATGCGGTTCACAGAATACATCTATTTACAAAGTTTCAACAGTATAGCTCTTATAGTTTCGGAAAAAAGTGGCTGTGACATACGGACGGACAGACAGACAGACAGACAGACAGACATGACGAATCTATAAGGGTTCCGTTTTTTGCCATTTGGCTACGGAACCCTAAAAATGGCCAAGTATCTTGGTTTCTTTTTTAATTTACAAATGTACAAAAAATAAATTGTTTGGTTTTTCCGGAGTTTTAGCGATGTTTGCAGATATTTTAGGGCATATATCCCGAATAGTTGCCAAATCCATATCAATTGTTCTTAATTCTGAAAAAACTAGGAATATACTTTGCCTTTCCATACAATCAGACATGCAACACGGTTACCAGTGGTAGTTGAGGAGTTAAATAAAATCTCTTGATAGAATGAAATAAATGAGAAATAGAAGAGAATCATGAGCGAAACTGAGTAATTATAATCGAGGCACCTACATCCCTAAGGCAATACGACGACACGATTGGTTTGGTGTCGTGGGTGAGCGATTGGCTGCTACGCTGCGTATCACAAGTTCGATTCCCACATGGAACAAATATTTATATAGCCTAAAAATAGCTGTTCTGGGTCTGGGTGTCTCGTGTATGTGAGTTTACATGTTTAGTGAACGCGCCCACGATACAGGAGTAATTCTATATGTGGGCAACATTTCATAATAAAAAAGAAAAAAGTAGAACTATCTGGCTTTTTTACGAATAATTTACATCCAGAAACATAGGTGTATGTATTTCTAAATGCAGAACATTGCACATTGTAATCGTATGCGTTATAGGAAATGAAGAGTAGGCGAACGCGGGAATTCTCGGTTGACGGACGTTGACCCAAATATGCGGTTGACATTGATCGACGACGGGTCGCGATATGCTTATATAAAACATTTGTACCGACTGTCGGCCGACGACGAGGTACCGACGCATGGATTTGGGACTAGGAAGTTCATTGCTACCGATTTTTACGAGGTACCGCGAGACTCGCCCCGAATATGAGTCATTGTTTTGTCACTGCTTGGTAACTTCGGGAACTTGATGGAAATATATTTAAAGTTGGAATAGTTTTACGTCATCAAATTGTCAGATACTGAAACATGGAACGGTGACGGAGCCAAAGCGTGATATGACTGACGCGTCAGAGTGCGTCACATGACCAATAATATCTGGCATTCGGAAGCCGGTATTACGTAACACGGAATCATGACATAGCAATAATATCAGCGAGTGCATAGCATTCGCATCGCGGTGGTACGGAAGTGTCGCATATCGACGCGGCCAAACGATAACCCAAATTTCTGACAGCGACCTACATATTACATTGTATGTTTTACAGGCGACCGAGCGCCCCCAACAACTGGCAAGGCTTCGTGCAACCGCACACATATCTGTTCGACTAAACTGTTTGTTTGTTGACCGATGTCAAGCTATTTGCTTTGATTTGCCATCTGAATAACACGTACTTACGTACACTTAAACCATGTGCAGTTTTTTTTTTTAATTGGTCGTTCGAATTAGGAATAATAGTTCCGAGTAACAATTTTAAATGCGGGTTTTTGATTGGTGGAGGGGCAACGGCTTGGATGCGCGGAGACAAATGATGGTGGCTATGGGAGAGGATGGTGTGGTGAGTCAGGCCAGTGACCGCGGCACGTGGCCGCGAGATGAGCGCGTCGGGCCGGGGAGAGACGGCGCGCGGCGGCTGTCATTGATTTTCCCCGTTTCCCCCCTACCCCGAGGCTGGCTCCCTCCCCACCGCGTCTCACCCACTTCCAGCGCCCGATAACGAGGTTAACGGGCGACGTGAGCGTCTCCTAAACTTTAATTATACCCGTACACCCGTCGTGCATGTTTAACCCGGCCTCTATTGAGCGTTTTGTTTGCAGCGCACCTGATAGTGAGACGTGATCCACTATTCGGTCGTCGGTTAACTATCTAATAAACATGGCCGGAGATGGAAACGCGAAGAGCACAACTTGCACAACCTGTAGGTAGTAAGTTGTCGTTGCAAAACCGAGCCTGATACAAATCAGCTAACTACGTCTTAACTCATAAGCGTGGCGCGACGCAAACTGTATAAACAATACGGAAACTCATCTGTTTATCTCAATAGATAAGTGTAAATGTAGCTAAAATAATATGTTAGCTACTAGAAAATATGACAGGTTATGCGAGATAATACTCCGTTAATCCGGAGGCGAATAATTCAGAAACGTGTCTACCCATGCTTGGTTGCCTTTGACACACTGTTTGTGTCGTAATGTTGACAAAATTTACTTTGCTTCGTGTGAAAAATTAAAGAATTGGTCTTGCCAAAATTGATTTATGAGACCCCGAGTTTTGTTTGTCTTTTCATTCATAACTCTTGCGTTTTTGTAAAGGGTAAAAATTATGTTTACAGTAGAGTTCAAAGTAAAATGTTCAACAGTATTGAAAAATTATGATTTATTTTTTATACTCGAAAAATAATATTGGCCATGATAGATAAACTGAAATATACAAGCAAGGTCGATCATATTATTTGACGTATATACGATATTTTTATAAGTCTTGCGTAGCATGACGTCATTGAGGGACGTAGGCCGAAAAAATTGCGTAGCGTTGCGTAGCACTTTGTAGCGCTTCGTAGCGCCTAGACGTCGCGTCGTAGCGCGGAACGCCGAGCGCGTAGCGCGTAGCCTGAAAATAATGCTATAAATTCCTACTATCACACTAAAGCTAGAACTACATTAGACCGACGCGACGCACACGTGTAACACACCTGACTTGTACGTAAAACGACGTCGCATGGCGTGGATCAAGTGTTTCTCACCAAGTCTAGTTTGCATATAAAATGTATGGGGACCGACGCGTCCAGATCGGCGTGTGTTACAAACGTGTGCGCAGCGTAGTTTCCTTTACAATACTGTAATTTTGGATTTTCAATTATTATGTTATAGAGCAATTTCATCTGAGATGAGGGCGCGAAACCATTCTCATCGTTTGCTTTGCGTTAGCTTTCTTCAATAAATGCAAAGTAGTTTAAAATTTAGAGGCTTGAACATTATTATCTTTAAGATCAAAATGAGCATAGAAACGGATAAATCACTTTTACGAGTACTATACATTTACATCACTATTATTTACATAATATAAGAATGAGATTGATATATCAGATTTAATAAAACTCCTTCGGAAAGCCTTAAACAATTTTTATGTTTTTTTAATGGGACAGAATAGGTGGTAGGCTATTTTCTACCCTCCTATTCACTCCCACTTTTTTTCTCTGATGCAGGTTACTTCTAGACAAGTGTGCTCCATCCTCGACCACATCATCGCTCACCATCAGGCGAAATGGTGGTCAAACACGAGCCTATCAATATGTATTTAAAAAAAAATGTATAACAGAACAACTTTTGTTTTTCTTTTCAGATTTAATTCGCAAAAGCAAAGCAATTATTATCTTAATGTTATCTTATTGATAAGATAATAATTGGTTGGATACAGATTTCATTGTATAGACGATGTATCAATATAGAGTAGCTTATCAACCTACATGTTCTGTAAACATGGAAGAAAATGGGTCAGAGCTTGTTAAAGCTTAATGAACAGCTATTAAGGTCTTCCTAACATATATATGATTGGAAAATAAACTTTATTAAAATACGAAAAGTGTGATTTCGAATTTAAAATATATCTCCAATAGTTGTATTTGTTTTTTAATCCGTTGTATGGCCGGAACATGGATCCACGCGGTACACAATAACTTTTTAATTGTGTCTCTAATTACAGAGTACGAAAGGAAACTAAAAGTTGATTCTCCCGCTCTGGGTAGAGCGCGAGAGTGTCTGATTTTTAGTGACTGAATCGCACCCGTGTTTATTTACTTATTAAGGACCCAACTAGGGACGAACACGCGCAAGTAAAATACTGAAATTTTTCTACATAAGTTTTAAATTAGTGCACTCCTACAATTACTGGAGGCCATAGCATGATTTAGAGTTTATACAATTTAAAACCAAAATAAAATCCTTCAGTTGCCCTTTGCGCTCTAAGGAAACGGTTACTCTTTCGAACAATTCCGCAACCCTACCAAACGGCGGCTTTAGAGAAACGATTCAAAACTCCGAACCAAATACACTGTCGCATCCAGCCGCCCTAAATCTCTGTATATCGTCAGTTATTCAATTAGGGGTGGACCAATGAGAAGTGAGCGGTGCACCGCTGCGTATCCTAATTATTCACCAGCACCATGCTGGCATGCACTTCCTGGAGACCACAGTACCGAGGGTCGCGATGATTTAAGCCAATAAATTTTTTACGACATGTCGATACTAAAAGTAATGGGGTTTGTTCGTTGTGGTTGAGTTTTTATAGGGGTTTAAGTTGGTTTGTGTATTGTTATGTTTTGTTATTCAATAAAAATATTAATGTTTTATAAATTTTAAGCTGTCAGTGCGTTCTAGATTTTTTTTGGTTCTTCGAGCCGGATACAGCTCAGTGTTTGGTGATGTGTTTATGCTGGTGGTGTAGTTTGATATTTATGTGAGAAGAAAAGGATTAGAAAATATTTGATGCTTGCCGATAGGATAGAAATACTATCAAGATAATCATGCTAATCTGATAAATAATATGTAGTCAACCCGACAATAAATACCCCTTTTTCCAACTTTTAAAAATCTCCAAAGAGAAAATAAAGCAATATCTAATTGAAATATTAATGGGCAACAATATTGTTGCACTTTACAATAGTTATTGCCATTCAAGTTAAACATCAATTAAAACTTTGTTATTTTGCACTTGCAATTAGCAGTTCTTCGAACTTTAGTCTCAAGGAGAAGATACCCTGTTCTCGGAATAAGCAACCGTGCCAGTTTTTTTATTTAAAACTTGCAAACATTAAAAAGTAAAACTTTGCACCTGTTACATTAAAATCCTTTTAATTATTATTTGGTTAACTCCCGAAAATGTTGTTGGAAAAAAGCTGGAAAAATTAAGGCGCCAATTTTTTAACAGCCGTGTTACCACCACGTGGAAAAGTTGCGCGAAAATGTTTCGTAGTTAATGAAAATCCCGATGTAATTTAACGTTTTCTTTTGTGTTTATATGTTTTATAAAATCAGCTCTTCCATTACCAAAAATCCTTTAAATGTTAGTAACTTTGCAGTCATAATGTCATAGATGATAAATCTGGTCGATTTCTAAAACAACAATGCAATGCTTTTGAATATACATAATATGGCTTTGCTTCCTGAATATTGCATGAATAACAATGACAATATTTTGCTCTCAGTCGCAGATCTCTATAGAAACATAAAATAAGCAATGTATCACACAATTGAATAGGTCAAGATGTTTAAAAGACCGCGTTGTGCGACAATCATGCCAAAACGGGCGCGTTTATGATGGCATTGCAATTCTATGCGATTTTTATTGCATGTATTTATTGTGTGTATGGAGGGATGTTGGCATCACACGGACGCCTAACATTTTTATTTATACGCATTGCGCCGTGACGTCACCGTGATATCATCCGAATGCATTCGATGATGTAATGTTTGAATCATCGGCATATCGATTGCGCTATCAAGTTATTCTCGTTCTATAACAAAACACACAGCTGTCTACATTTTTCTCTCTCGTGTACATTATACATACCTACTTATAATAGATCGTCTGGAGCTTTTTCTTTTGATTGTACCAGAGTTATGTAAACTCGTGCCAAGACGCCGATTGCTTTTGATCTTGGCTAAATAAAAACTAATGAATGCTGAATAAAAGATTTCAGTCGAACGATTTCATCGTAGGAAACACTGGCGGAAATAAAAATGTTGAATCAACTTAAGACTAATTTGTCTTATTGTCCACATTCTATGTTTTCGGATGCTCGTAACTCATATGAAAAGTAAAAGGTCTTGAAGCGCGTTAATGAAAGTTTTTCTTTCGAAAAATAAAACCTTTAACTGGTTATCTATCGCAGCGGAAAGCTAAAGATGGCCACGAAATCCCAAAAAAGAGAATTCTCCGTACGTTAATTAATTTTTCATAGTCTCGCCGACGACATCGCGGTGATATGCAAATGAGAATTCGCGCATTAGGTACTCTGGTTTACAACTTATCACGTCGTCGAGTATCAATTAAAGCGGTGGAACTGCGCAAGTTTACATCATTAACACCATAAAAAGACAGTTATTGCGAGAAAATTTGTGCAATCAATTAGGAGTTTTAAGAGGGGTCGGGGGTGTATGCGTGCAGAGTGCAGCGGCGAAGAGCGGGCCGCGTGGGGGGGCGGAGGGGGCGCGGGGCCGGCGCGCGCATCTGTGTGCATTCGGCATATTTACCCCGATAGTGGGCGGGCAGGTTCACTGACCCGACCCAATGCAAGGCCCGCGTACGTAGGCCGCCACGACGCACGCCGGGGCCCGTTTCATTAGTGCCACCGCACACTGCACACACACGCAAAAAAGCTAACACTGTGCGTCAAGTGGGCACGCACGCTTTTTTTAATCATCTGTCGGATTACCCGGGCCGGCGAAAAAAATCCAACAGGTACTCGCCTAAGTTTTAAGATGTCGTAGTGCTCAGTTCTAATGTGCCCTTAAAACGTTTCAGGTGTGATCCTAAAACACGAGAGGCCCAGGAAAGTTTCGGTCGTTGCCGGAGCCATATCGATCTCTGTTTATTTCCAACTCGGTACCAGTCTAGATAACTGATTTAAAATTTATAACAAACTATAACGGCCGTGAGAAGGATAATTGAAAACAACGTTGTACAAATATGTATATAAATCAAAAGGTAAAATGTTTGAAGTACGTTGAAAAGTTAGCACAGCAATCGGAACAACGTAAACACACACACGCACACTTGCGAAACGTCATAATTGCACCGCAGCATTCATAAATCCAGCGGTTAGACAGACACATTCAGGGCTGTAAACTATATGCCGAGGTATACTTATGCAAAACCACCCTTGCAATCGGCGAGTGCAATACTATAACCTACCCCAAGCGTTCCCCTCGTTGAGGCAGGTCCGGGCAGACGCCTTTGATGGGGCATTACCATAATAACTGAGCTAACAGATACTATTCATTAATAAATAACATGCATCGAACATATTTACTATGTTTACATAGTTGATAAACAAATTGACAGTCGGAATTTTATGTGATACGTTTATGACCGTCTAATTGAATAAGTTACTTTGTGAATGATAATGTGACATTAATATTTTGATAAGGAGTAATGAAGATGTACTCTGTTTGTGTGTATATACTCAAGCATTTCGATAACGACTTCAAAAGCTCTTAAGCACGTCTAGATGTAGGAGCTCTCGACCTCGCCGGACTCATAAATCATAATGCAAGTTTATTATTATAAACATTTGGATCTTCTCTAAACAAAACTGTTTTTGTGATTTATATTTCGTAAAATGTGTTTTCATTCTTTATTGAACAAATTAGGAAGAGATTGAATAAGTCTTATAAGACAGATTTCGTCTTCAAGGAGCTTGGAGCTTGACGGAGTTCGCTGGAGCCGATGCTTGCCAGTGTTACGGAGTTTTTTGAAACAGCTAAAATTGCCTTTACGGATCTTGAGTGCTGGCTTCAAGTTGCGCAGAAGTCAAATATTCGGTCTCTTTAGTGGTGCGAAGTGAGACGCGGGGGCGGGTAGTCTCAGTGATTGGCTCGCCGCGCCGTCGCGTCATAGACGTCACTCCTGATTCGTTCCCTGCGTTGCTGCATGTATCTAACAACGAAGACGATTGGCTCGCTAACGTAAGGAACGCGCAACGCGACCCCCACTCTGACGCTGAGCGCTCAAGATCCGTTTCGGCAATTGTACCGAGGCCCTGGAACGTAAATTGCAACTAAGGCAACACAGTGGGTTTTAGTTGCTGACACTCCTTCTCGTTATGTTATTTCATGATTTCCACTTAAAAAACCAAGAAGCTTTGGAGAAAACTAACAGAAATTATTATCTGCAGTCGACACAGAGAAGATGAAAGAAACAGTTCTTTTATTTAGCCATATTATAGCCAATACGACAACTCGTCAGTCTGGTAACCCTATTAACCAGTTGTCTGATGGTGTTCCTGAATCAAGAACCTTGGTTGACAGACACTTATTTAAATATTATACCAACGATATTTCATCCTTTATCCAAAGAAGGTTGACATATTGGCATTTAGTTGCTAGCTGATAAAACCTCTCCAATGTAACCTTTACCAGTTCTAGGAATACAAAACGACTATATATTTTCCCAAAATATCTAATAAGGGTCTTTAGAGGCTCGTCGTTTTGTCGCTGAAGGGTTTTGTTGCCTCTCCAGGGGTGTAGGCGTGGGTGTAAGAACATTATGATTGTAATAGCAAGCAATTACCTATACCTTTACACGACTCTTGTTAGAGAAATCGTTTTTGTAAAATTGGACTCTATACACGTGGATTTGAACACACTTATATTAGCTTCACCTGTTTGTTTGTAACCAACGCCTTTGAGCTCGATTTAGACCTACTTTGGGCGATCAGATTTTCTTAAAACTTTGCACACCCATCGAAGACTGATGACAATACAATAATCCGCTTTTTTTTTGTCAAAAATAAAAATAAAGTTTTTAAAAAAAACTAAATAAACACGCTTTTATAGCTTAGCAAACTAAAAATTGTAAAATAATTTTCAATATAGGTAGAAAATAATAATAATGAACGAAAAATATTAATATCATCGTGAAAAAAGCGTGGGGTGCTCAATTTACAAAAATTATGGCACAAAGCGCCCCACGCTTTTTTCAGACTTTGGACTCTATACACGTGTAATTTAAGTATATTGACCTCTAATAGTAGGTATTTATATTTTACATGGTCGATTACTTTTGCTCATTCTGCCTGACGCTTTTATCAATCATTTGCCTTAAAAGTAATACGAAGTTTTCACATGCAGTCTGTCTTAAAGAAGTGCATCTGTTCAGAGATGACGTAATTTTTTGAAGTCGCCGAAGCCGGCGATTGACCCGATACGTTATGCTAGATCTTATCTGCGGCTTCGCGCGTTGAATATCTGTTTTTTGTACTGTCTTGAGAAGCTGTTTGATCTGCCGCGATGAAAGTAATCTTGTTGCGTTACGGGTTATTTTTTTTTTATATTTAAAAGCGATTTTTTTCCTGGTTGCTTTTGGGAAATCCGTGCGAATTTTTACGTAGGTACAATTACTGGAACGGATTTTGAGCGCCGGCTTCAAGTTGCGCAGAAGTCAAATATTCGGTCTCTTTAGTGGTGCGAAGTAAGACGCGGGGGCGGGGAATGTCAGTGATTGGCTCGCCACGCCATCGTGTCATAGACGTCACTCGTGATTCGTTCCCTGCGCTGCTGCATGTATCTAACAACGACGACAATTGGCTCGCCAATGTATGGAATGCGCAAAGCGATCCCCACTCTGACGACGAGCGCTCAAGATCCGTGCCGGTATTTGTACACTCGTGGATAAAATTATCTTGTCTTGCTAGGTGTCTTGCTGCCTAGCATCCAGTGTATCATTCGTATCAAATATACCGCTGCGTGCCTTTCGTCACGTAAGTATTCTGTAAGGACCACACTTCTAAGTAAATATGAAAATTTAATTCAGGTTCATTTTTTTCTACATTCGTTCATAGATTCGTTCCTCAGATAAGGTCGGCTATTGTGTCGCCCAATGTTATGCTTCTTAAAGTTGTATTTACATAATACGAAGCATTCTATTATATTTATTTCCAACCAGAAAAAGATATGAAAATTTAATTTGTCTTTTCATTCCTTGCGAAGACCAGAAACTATCCAACTGTCAAGTATTCTGATCGATTGTTGTTATCGTTAGACATGTTTTGGTTAGGCAAGCTTGATTGGTAATCTGCGATCACATCTGATCAGATACAATCTGTGTTTGTTAACAATATCCACGTGGGGAAGACACACGTGCCGAGTGCAGATGTGTTGATAAATGCGAAGAGCAGAGAAGCAAAAAAAAACACATGAAGCAGGTGCTGAAGTTATGCTAAAAGTAATTTCAGGATCAAGTCGATGATGATATCGCGTAATTGTTGAACAAAAAATTGAACGGCACTGAATAATTCCATAACCAAAGTCATTTGGCCTGACAATTTAGCGCCATTAAGTTTTCAACGATCTGATGCACCTTTGCGTTTAAAAAGCTGCTCTGCGCAATTTATATAATAATAATAGGTATATGCTTCTGTTATAATGATAATGTCAGTATTAAGCGATGTGATTAGTGATGAAAACGATGCATGATCACCGAGACCTACCGCAACAGTTCTGTTCTCCTATAGATCAGGGATCGGTAAACTAAATAGTACATTGTTTTTTTTTTATCTGTATAAATGTTTTGTGCACGCTTGCTTTACATGTGGGCGTACTATCAATGAAGGTTATAACGTAAATATCTAGAACTAGAATAGAATGCAATTTTTTAATACATTATTTTTCGTAGTGTGTACTAGTGACATTGATACTTGTGTGGGTATGTAATTAAAAGTACTTTTGCAGTTGTGTTAGTTGCAATGTTACATATATATATATATATATATAAGACAACATGTTTTGAAGTCATCAAATGCAACTGTTATGTGAGGTAGGTATCTAATCGAATAAAAAAACAGGTGATTGTTTTTGTTTTCATATAGGTCACAATATGTTAATGAATACAGTTTAATTACATTCGGTGTAAACGTCATTACGCTGTCATAATAACCGTCATGGAAATAAACGGGTATATCTCAATGACATAAGTTAATTAATGAAAGTTTGACGTAGCGAAGTTTAAAACCAAAACAAAGTCAGAAAAAAATACATTGGAATTTATCGTTGGTGTTTTGGCTCTGGTTAGATGGATGTTGAGCTTAAAACATCTGCGAGAGACGAGCTCAAACTGTGCAGTGAAGAGTAACAAACAGTTGGGAGTAGATAAATCCTTCAAGTCTCGCCATCGAGGTATTCCAACTAATAATTTAATCATACGATGTCGCATTGGACTTGCGCATTCCACATTAGGTGACACTTTCGCGACAGTCCGTCATACAACTATGCAAGAACAAGAGCGCCCATTAAAAATCATACGCGTTTAAAAAGCCCGCCCTCAGCGCGCGCCGCCACTTCAAAGTCTGACCTCGCAATTACTAAAATTGGTTTGATTTACCATTTTAATTGTAACAAAAAGCTTATTTTTTCCAACGGCGTGGACGGCGGAGGCGTCGTTGTAATCTCGACCGAGTGACTTTCGGCCGGAGGGTCCATTAGGGATCGGCGGGAGGACGTCAGGCTGGCGTGCAGGATTGGAATTTTGAGCTGTGGCGTCATGTCGTTAAGGCGTAGTTTCTGTCGGAGGTGTTCTGTTCGGTAGGCGCGAGAGGAGAGCACTCGAGGTCGGATGCTGAGTGCGGGGGTGTGTGCCGGGCGCGGGGGGAGAGTGGGACAAAATCGATATCGTCGGGCGGCGCGCGACGTCTTGCGCCCCGGCCCTCCCGCCCCTCTAATGAATGAGAGCGAGCATAGTCATCTCTGCGGATGGCGGCTCCGGCGATACGGCACGCCGCCGCCGACGTCGACTAGACTCCGCTGCGCTCCCGATCCAATGTATTGCTGCCCGCCACGATAACGAACCGAACACTGATCAACCCTGCACACACACTGCAGCTGCAATTTTATACAGCTTTAAGCTATTTTGTACGCTCTTTTTTGTATCGGAGAAACGAGTTCGGTTTCTTACAATGCTCATTCACATATCCAAATAGACGCTACAAATAGGTTTTTAATTCCAACTAATGGTCTTTTGGTACAATACTTGTAACAGTTTTCACAAACTGTGCTCTCGCAACACGACAGATTTCGACCTTCGAATTACATAACAAGAAAGTCAGAATTATCATGAACTGTACAGCGGAGAATCTCGGAAGTTGTAAATGAAGTTTTGAAACAAATTTAAAAGCGACAATTTTGTCAGAAAGAGACCGAAGATTAAATAAAGTTGTTCGGAAGTTTACAGCATTCCTAACGTCTATTACGGGATCGGTAGATTTATCGCAATAAATTATTGCAAACATACTGTGCAGGAATAAAATAAATATTTCTGGATTAAAGATTAAGTTGGAAATTGTTAATATATCAGCTGGGGCCACTTAAATAAATTTCCCACCCACGCTTTGATATTAAAGATGGTGGGTGTTCACGAGATCCACGCAAAATATTCATCAAATGTCATTCACCACTTTATACTTTTACGTAGGCTTAATAAAGAGTCTGAATAACAACGAAATGCTGGGAGGGTGTTATGAGGCAACTGTTCACAAGTTGCCAAGCCAAAAGCGACCAGGTACGATACCCGCACAGGATCATTTAAAGCATAGTTTACGGGCCGTGCATGCCGCCGGACGAACGCCACATAATGAATATATCAGGCATTTTATCCTTTTTAAACAAAGCGTAGTTGCAATGGGTAATGCTGACGATTGTTAAAAGTTCAATCATTCTCTTGGTGATGCTGTGAAGTCAGTTTTTATAAGAATATCGTATACGCATATACCTATGTGTAGTCCCAAAAATAATCAAAACAGTCCCAAAAATTATTTAACAAACGCTTGTGGGCAAGAATGTTAAACTTTCGCTTCCACAAACGCGACCACACAAGCTGGTACAACAGTTTCAGATGTTCAACAACTGAAATAACAATACAACAAGCCATGAAACTCTTAAAAGCCAGTCTCGAAATTTCCCTAGTCTAACTACACACTAGACAGGAGTCTGTTGCTATGTGACGGTCCTAACAGCTTTATTAATAGCAGCCAGACGCCGCCACAACAGCTGAGTCCCATCGCCTCCAAGAGAATGCCGACTAATGCTGATGATAATAATGCAAAACATACTCACAGATGGAGTGTGTCAAATTGTATTAGATATACGTGACATGTTGATAATTTTAAAAGTTAAAAGTAATGTCAGAGGTCTTTCTTTCCTACTAGAGATTCGGGTTTGTTCGAAAGAGTTACTGTGGCCCTTACAGAAGGCAACTGAAGGAACACTGATGGGTTATAGTTAGTGACGGACCAAAACACGATTTGCAACCGAAACCGCAATCGAATTTTTGGCTACTTTTCCAGTTTTGGCAGTAACCTGACGTACGTAGTTACAATAAAACTGACAAAATATAACGTTGTAACTTTAAAAAGTATAGTTGAATATTTCGACCCCATGGACCGTACACGACGACTACATAAAAATTAAAACATAGATAGATGAATGAGTCAATCAGTTTTAGGTAACTATCACAACCGTCAACTCAAAGACGAATCCTCGATCTCGATCGAAGTGAATATTCGGCCCCTTTTTTGGCTGTAGACGAAGCTTCAGCCGAAACCAGTATTTAAGGCCGAAACCTAACTTTCGGTCGTCTCTAGTTGTCTAATATTCCCTCTTGGTCCACCCAGTGCGGCAGAAGTCATCTGATGGTTTCTCACATAGAAAAACTCTTTTGCTCGTAGTGTGTTATAAAGTTATCACCCAGACACGGAATTAGACTTCAGCTTATTACTCGGTTAATTTTAACGATATACCAGATGGTTACAATCCTTTATGGACCAGTAATCGTGTAGGAAGTGTAGAACCATTGCAGAGATGTTGATGCAACAAATCTGACACGTTTCTATGACTAATAGCAGATGTTACGAGTAGGTCGCATGAATATTTACTATAAGATCATTAATAAGTTTTGTCATATTAATCGATCTAGATCTTTTGACGCATCTACTGCATCCTTTAAACTATAACTACAATAGACCGACGCACAGGTGTAAAACGCCTGATTTGTACGTAGAACGAGCGTCGCGTGGCGTGGATCTAGTGTAGCTCCACAAGTCTAGTTTTCATATAAAATGTATGGAGACTGACGCACCCAGATCGGCGTACGTGGCACAAGTGTGCGCAGTGTAGTTCTACTTTTAAACAACAGTTTGATATTAGACGAAATGATAGATCCTGCAAGGTATAGATTGTTACGACGGCGCGCACTGTTCCCGCGCGCCTCAAGGAGTTGTCAGCAACAGCAGAGGCCCAGCTGGGTCGAAGCCTACTGGGGCTAGGGTTAGTTTCGAGAGACAGCTCGAGCCCCGGTATGAAGGCTAGAAGGAACGGGGTGGGTCTTTAAGTCAGTAAGAGTGTGACACTATCTCCCGCTCCGCTCAAGAGCGGGGGTTGTCATTGGATGATTTTTCCCATCTTAAAGAAGGTATAAATTGTTACAACATTACCTCCAATCTCAGGAGCGGAAGAAAACGAGCTTCAAGTGATCAAAGATTTGCCAAATCTGATACAGGGATCGTACGTCCCTAGTATGTTACATATGAAAAGTGTCCGATTACGGTTAAGGAAATAAATTAGATGAAAAAGAAGAAGTAGACCCTCGAAACTTAAAGGTCTTGATTGCTAGAATGTAATGGTTTTAATATTTTAAGGTGGGAAATCTGGTTGGAGCGAGAGGGCCGTGTCAGAACCTAAAAAACACATTTATACTAATAGTACAAAACTGAAAAGTTTGTTTGTTTAGTTCGTTAAATGCGCTAATTTTAGGAACTACTTGGTTGAATTAAAAAATATTTTAGTATTGGATGTCTCATTTATCGAGGAAGGCTATAGACAGTTTTCAGTTACCGAAGAAGCGGGTGAAAACGCGGGAAACAGCTAATAAATAGGATTACGAGTATTTTATAAGAAAATAGTGTAATTACTGATGATAGTAAGAGAAATTTTAAATACTTATTATAGGTACTCAGTTAACCGCTCTTCCCTTCCTTCTATATTTAAAATTGTACTGTGGGTCTGGTTTTCATATTTACTAATATTATAAAGATTTCATTTTTTGTTTGTATGTTACGATTTAACTCAAACACTACTGACTGATTTTTAAAATTCTTTCACCAGTAGAAAGCTTTATCACTGAGCAAAGTAACAAAGGCCTATATTTAAAGGCTTTTATTTACACGCGGGCGAAGCCGGTAGCAAAAGCTTGTTTAATAATATTTTTACATTTACCACCTGTGTATTTACCTACCTTACTGATTGAAATATCATCATCATCATTTCAGCCGAAGGAAGTTGATTTAAATATAGGTTTTGAGATTTTATAACGTTCAGATCAATAAGGATGAAGAGTTCACACAGCAGCAAAGATTGGGAAACTCTACATGATGCAGTGATGAGTGAGTTGTTGACATAGATGAAAGGATCTTCAGAAATTAATTTTGAAGCAAGAAAGACACCCTAAATTAGCTTAAACCCGCATAATCTATTTTGGGATCTCAGAAAAACGAGTGTACCTAAATATTCTATTTCTCAGAATTTCTATTTTAAGCCCGAATTGATTTTAACAGTTAAGAAATAACTTTGGAAATACTTCACGAGTAAAATTGGGGCCTTTGGAAATATTGCCTTTTCGTTTCTATTAAGGTCCACCGTCATCCACTTCGAGTATGTCGATGATCAGTGATCACCTTCTTGGAACGGTCAACGGGACTTCAACAAGATTCCAACGTGATATTCAACCTTGTAGATTATTATGAAACAAAGCACTCTTCGCATCTGTCTGTCTCTCTGTTGGCAATAAACTACTGAACGGTTTTCATCAATAGAATGATTCAAGACGAAGTTTTAGGTTATATAAGCTACGCTAATGTTTTAAAGAGGTAGTTTGATTTTATGTTTGTAAGAGATAATCTCTGAAAGTACAGGTCCCATTGCGAAATTGTTTTCACCGTTAAAAATTTACTTTATTGGCTATATGAAGCCGCGGGGAAAAGCTAGTACATTTATATTGTTGAACAGAAAAGCTGAAAATTTCAAAGATTTGCAACAAAATCCCGTCCGATGGGGCGGATCACTAGTTTTTATATTTTGATTTTTATTCTATTAGTTCTGCTGGTTTTAAAGAATTTTAAATGTCTTAGCGAACATTTTGAAACTGACTTTAATATTTGCGGTGCGATCTTTTTGACATTTGCTTGGCAAGAGTGGTGCAATGCAATAACAACGCTGGCTGAGACTTGTTCAAACTTCCAAGACAAAATTACGTCGTTCAAACTATTACTAGTTTGCACATCAGGACTTAACAAGGAAAGAAGCAAAGTTCTCCTTGGACTGGTCATTCCTGACTGCATCTAGTAGAATAGATAAGAAATGGCGGGCTTTAACTGGGTCAGAGCAAGGCCCGGGCCGAATGTCTACGTCGCACCTGTATCTATGTACTCCAGTAGGTATTACGTATACACATGTATACATGTAAACAAAATGCGACAATTCGCTCACCGTTCTAGGTTACATATGCATCGCACTGGACGTTTATTTGACCTAATTTATCGGTTCGTTGGTTTGTGTATCAACTTTTTGTGAATGTGTCCGAGTGCCAAAATCTTTTGTTTGTTTATAGTTCATGTTTATTGACATTCAGGGCTTGTTTCGGTGAAAAGAAACACATTATCGTGGTCTTTTTAGAGTTTAAAAACATTATTTGTGTTGATCAACAAAGTGATAAAGGTAAAATCCACAGCGATAGTGATTAAAAGAATACAATACAGACCAGCTTTTTGTAATGTAGAGTGCATCGAAGGTAACGGATGATATGGCATGGTGTCACTGCGCTTGTTTACACAACGTGATCTCCGCCCTTGAGGTCAGAGATTGCGATAGATTCCGATAAACGCACGTGAACTATCCAAGACGGTCACACGGACGCGTCGTGAGCACATGTCAAAACATTAAGTACCACACGTCAATATCGATATAACTAGCATACGAGTTATCGTTTATCTGATAATAAATCGAATTTCCTCGCAAGTTTTATACAATAATGTGACGTCAGTAAAACGAGAAGTAAGCGTAAACAGCGATAACGAGCATCTACAAACAGTTGTATACACCTGTGGGTATTGTAAATAATAGACTTAAAGGATAATTATAATTACTGCACTACAAAATGGCACACGTAAGCTTATTTATTATGTCATTTGATTAAAATTATCCAAAGTTTTATTAGTTAAATCGCGGTATGCGTTGAAGCGTGTTGTTGTGTTTCTTACCGAACGCACCAAAGTGACGGCACGGAGTGATTGCCAGCGGAGCGTGTCGGCCAGAGTCCTGAGCAGGGTGGCGGTGGACCTCTCCCCTTTGCGCACCATCGTCCCGTCTTCACGCACGGCTGATGGGTCACTGCACCACTGCTTACGAGTTTACAAGCTAAACAGTTTACAAGCCACACGATGCACTCCCTCCACGCTCGCCTTGACAGTTTTAAACGCAAGGCTAGACGCAGATACCAAACCGACACCTGACTCCGCAGAGCGCACGACGAGGCTCTTGTTAATGCGAATTATATTTTCAGCGGTTAAAATGTACGAGAACAAATATATTGATGTAGCAACCGCAATAATCGGCTGCGAGGACACGACTGGCTCGTTATCGCTGCGATACCTATTCTCCAGCTCAAGTAGACGATTCCGCATACGTGAATAAAGACCGACCTCGTTGTTTTGGGCAGTTGACGCGCGGCCCACATGAGCCACTTTGGGACTCGCACGCATATCTCTCACGAGCAAGAGCAAAACTTTTCGGCGGTATAGAAATAGTCTTTAGGCCTGTTGAACACAAAGCTGCGTTTAATCTCAGTCAGTTCGGATGACGGGGCCCGTTTTTAGATTACGGACAGATGTTTCGGATGTGATAATAATTCTGTTACGAAAATAAAAACATCAAAGCATAATATTTACTCACTGACAGGAATGTATGAGTTATCGACCCCAACGGCCTTAACAAGTCAATGTATTGGAATTGTAGCAATTAGCGCGTCATACGCGATATAGAATAGGTTCCAACAGCTCATTAATTGTGTGATGCTCGCGTTAGTGTAAGCAATTTTATTCCTTGGTGGTATTAGCATGGAATTGTTTATTCTATGAGCGAGTGTTTATAATTAGCTGGGGCGCCGGGATCGTGGCAGGAGTCCAGGTCGATCACTCGGCTAATATAACGGGTCCGGACTATATCGGGTGGTCGGTCGTTGACAGGGGCATTTTTCCGGAATCGCAAACGATCCGCATTCCTCTGTGGTGGAGTTGGCGGAAAAAATAAAGATTAACGAGATAAATCGCACAAAATTGCAACAACTCGATACACATCTTGGTCGTTATTCCAAGTATTCCCATTTGTGCTTTGTTTTTATTTTTGTACTTTTAATGTTTCATCTAATCACATTGAATGAAACGGAATTACGTAGGTTTACCTCATATTATGATAGTTATATCGTAAGATGGTTTGTAAATGTTAGTTAATTATACGGGAAAACCTTAGCAGTAAATGTCGGTGTTTTCTAAGAATACGACTAATATAGAAACCTGTAAGTTTAATGAGAATATAGAGGGGTTTTGAGGTATTTTTCGCTATGCCTGTCTATTAAACGATTCGTAGGCATAACCGGTAAATAATATTCTGGTGGAGTAGCGCGCCTACCGTTTGCTAATAGGGAATTGAATTCCGGGAATTCCTGGCTTCATCTAATGGCTGTAGCGCCAAGAGTCTTCTGTTATAAATCTTCAAAGCATATTTCACTCAACTGTTCGTACGATATATCCTTTACATTTCGCTACTGCCTCATAACTTGTTTAGGAACTACTAACGAGTTTCAATTATGTAAAATTTATTAATTATTTCAATGGGTGTTAATTTATTAGACAATTAATTCATACAGTACAATGTTTACATGTCGTAAATAATTTCATATCGTTATCATTGTAAAAGATAGCTAAAACGCAAAATCACGGATCTGATTTATCAGAGTAGATATAAATGACCCAATTCATTAGATTATTCGATTCGACACACTATCGCCAATTCTTATCTGTGCATTTAGTCTTTAAAACTGTCTACGCCACACTGTATTCAATTCGAGAACATTTTGTGAATTTATGGCCCGTTCCCAAACCACACAAGGGACATTTAAACTGAAAAATCACAAGAGATTCAGACAGCGTCCATATGCACTAATCTCGTGCGGTTTTCTTTGTTCGATGGTGTACATAAACAAACGTTAGATATGTACGTATGAGCAAACACACGTACCTACATAAATAAAGGAAATGCATAAGAGGCGTCGCGTCGTCGCAACTGAGCATCCCGGCCATTCCTAGATAGAGCACGCTGTTTAGAGAATTTCATTTCATTCGCTTCAGATTAAACGGAATTCAATTTTCATTGTGCGTTACCGATTACATGCACATACCTATGGGTCTTCGATAATTTGTAAATTAATTTTAGGAATACCTATATCATTTCACGCGGGTTGAATTTAATAATGCTTTCCTTTTTCTAGAGTCTGACTGAAGTTTCGGCCAAAAAAATTGGTTTCGGCGACAGCCAAAAAGTGACCGAATATTCGGCGCGACCGAAACTTAGTCTTTGAGCTGTCGGTTGTGACAGACACCCAAATACTGACTATCATAATAATTATGTCGGAATATTTTACTTTATTTTTTTTTTTTCAGTTCTTTTTGTTACCACGCCAATTTCGTTTTCGGTTGCAGTAACGGCTGAAACTAAAAGAGGACCCGAACATTCGGTTTCGGCTGCAAATCGTGTTTTAAGCTAGAACTACATTAGACCGACGCACACGTGTAACACGCCTGATTTGTACGGAGAACGACGTCGCGTGGCGTGGGTCAAGTGTAGCTCTAACAGTCTATTTTCCATATAAAATGTATGGAGACCGACGCTCCCAGATCGGCGTGTGTAGCCCACGTGTGCGCAGTGTAGTTCTACCTTTAATCAGTCATTAATTATTTTTGATAACTTTTTGGGGCTGAAAAGTGCTTTGTTAACACTTTTTGTGCTTTTAATTAATAGGTGTGTGTAAAGTACCTATTTAATAATTTAAACCCAATATTTAGAGGTTTATCAAAAATTGGTTTTGTTGCGTGAAGTTATCGGGGTGTACAAATAAGGAAACACATTAAACATGGTTGGGTGGTCAGAGGGCAAAGTGTGACGCGGCGTGCGTGCTCCGTAATTAACGTCAAAACGCTCGCCAAGATATTTTGCCACGTTAGCATGGCGCCAGCCCAAGTTTACACCGAAGTGTAACGACAAAAAAAACCGTGAATAGGCGTTCAGAATCTCTAATCTCGAATTTATCCACATCAACAATGTTTTGGAATGGACTTAGGTTTAACAGTCTAATAAAAGTTTAAAAGTAATCAGTTTGTTTTTATCCAGTTTAGGTAACTTGAATTCTTTGAAAACTTCTACATCTGAAATGTTAATTTCTTTAGGTACCTATGGGAAGGATAATTCGGGCGGCTTACACCCGTTGAAAACTGAAATCCCATACGGCCCCCTACGGTCGCAGTCGAAGATTAAAATGGTTTCCAATTTTAGAAAAAAAAAAAAAAAAAAAATATTGTGATACTAGTATACAAATTCACCAAGAAAGTGAGAGCCATTTCAGTATCGATCCAAGTTATATAAAATCAGACACCGCGCAAATTGCATATCTTTAGTGCGTCAGCTGATTTACTTATTGAGTTAGTATATCATTAGATAAATTGTACAAAGTGGAATAGATAATACTGCCAGACACTAAAATTTAATGATCGCTTCACCCAACAGGTTATTGCTAGTATCTACGCGGAAAATAGCTATTTATGTAGTTGACACGTGTGATCCAAGAACAATTATAGTTTTTGTTTCAAGTATACTTAAATACAAACTTATGTTGTGGCTAGTTATTACACTTATTACTCAACCTTACTTCATTGTTATGAGTCTTACACAATATGTTACGCAACGGTGTGACTGAAGTCTGCAAAATAATTGCCTTATCAATTTCAGTTTTCGTCCACAGTAGAGAAAATGTTCAATATTTGTTTGTGTGCCCTTATTAGCAACACAGTGACAAGTAGGGCGTTGATTTTTATGGGATAAAGGAATGGCCATTATTCCAAATGGAGAAATTGTACCTAAGGTACCTAAGAAATACCTTCCTAAATAGACGTAAAACAATTTATTGTACTCATAAGCAAAATCCCAAATGTCAACAAAAATGTCCCAAATTAATGTCTCCCCTAAACTTAGTCGATGTGATTGATGGGATCTTGAAAAATCCTGACATTTCAGCAAAATACATCCGCGTATCCCGGTTCGTAATCACCAAATACACGACAAAGCTGTTTAAAAAGCTTTTATTTGTCATAGCAACAACCGGCGTTTCTCAGACATCCCACAAGCACACGGACAATGTACAAGGAGTCTGTTAGTACGCAAACAGACCTCACATAGAGTGGTTACCGACGCCGGGAGGGGTCCAATCATTACCGGGCCATTTATTCGGCAAATTGCCTCCATCGATAACCGTTCGCGGGTCGCGACGCGGCGAATAATTTCCATTATTCCTTTATTCGCCGCCCGACGCCCGCCGGCTGTGTTGACGAAGACAACCGAGAGTTGTTGTCAAGTAAACATATTGAGATTTGTTGCTATTGCTATGATTAATGTGTTTTTGTACGAGAAAAAATGTTGAATCTTGACGTGTATAAGAAATTGGCTTTTCAATGTGGAGTTAACAATTTATTATAACGCTTCCCATGATCCTTACTGGCAAAAGAACGTTAACAAATGTAACGTTGTAAAACGATATAAGTATAAAATATAATTAATAGAGACGTAAACAACAATAAATGTCACAGCTCACGGTATCTTTAATAGTTGTTACACGTGGGAAACGCTTGAAACACACTAGGTAGTTATTGTTTACGTTTCTCATTCAAGACGCTGATATTATTTGTTTAAGTATTAGTGCTGATATAGTCGTTCTCGCAATGGCAATGGAGACTGGATGCTATGAGCACACTGAATCGTGCAGCGATTCGAATAGGCCGCAGGCGATCGGATCACGTGACAGCATTGAGATACCATCTCGGGTTTAATAGAGTTCTTTGCTGCACTCAATCATTGCCTCTGTTAGTTCGCAATTGAGGCGCAGACAGCAGCGATTTACGACGCAAGATCGAACCACGTTTTCGACAAGCCTCGAGAAACGAACTAATGATTTAATTCCGAAGGAGGTAGGTTAAAGCCTTACTATTTTTTCGTCAAAAGGTTCACGAAGAAACTGCCAAGTTGGGTCGGGTTTTTCTATTAGATTATCGAAACATAATCAAGTAGGTAGTAGCTATCCTCGAATTCGACAATAGGCAGTCGAATCAATTATTGGTACACAACAAGATTCGGACATTCGAGTCTTGTCTTCTCGAATAGGGTCGTCTACGCTCTGGCGTGTAATCGAACGAGGGCTATATCGGTCAATAAATCCACCGGTTCGCAGTGCAACGTACAATTCGAGCTATTAGCCGACAGATTGGCTGCAGGCAAGACGATGGTGGATTCCGCAGCGACGGATGCCTCGGTGCAACCGGCCTTCAAGCGGTGCACTAAAATAGAAATGCAAAATATACAACCGTTGCTAACTAGACGTGTATAATGTTATCACATCATTATGCAATGTGCTCGATGTAAATGAAACGACGATAAATTCCTCGTCTGACGTCTGTGCGTCTAAGCTGAACTTATTATGCTTAGACGTGGTCTGTGACGATGAAAGTCGGATACGGGATGGTAGGCAAAATGCATACATAATCAGCATTGTTTCTAGGAAAGAGAACAATACAAACGATAAAGGACGATTTAAAAACTAATCCTGGCTATTAGTAATTCGATTGTTTTGATTAGGAGCGATAGCACTGACGTGTCGTGTGATTTATAGATGATTGTGGGGGGGTTTGTATCGGCAGCAGTCGGCAGCCCGCTAATAAACATAGGCGCGCCGTGAACCCGCCTGGGCTGATAAAGGCGTCTGAATGTCAACGCACCCGCCGGTCACCTTGAGCCAACGAACCACTCAAGTGAACGAGAGAATTTTGGCCAATGTCATACTATCTTATCGTAATTTAGCTTGTGTTGATGAGGTTATACTGGGAACCTGGGACCGATAACCGATGAACTGCATTGAGGTGTTGTGCCTAATGGACACGTTTGAGCAATCTACCTCAGAACTGCGAATAAGATTGATTAATATTTTTTTATTACACACTATAATATTTGTACTTAGTTGTAAAGAAAGATTAGTTACTAAGCTATTATAGGTTAAAAATAACCCCAACGTATATTTTCGTTGATTGAATCGATTTTAATTGCCTTAAAATAGAACTGATTCAATCTATCGTAATAAATTGGAAGGGCATTCATACTTAACGATGGAAATGTATGCCGTTTCAGATACCTATTCAACTACAAGGTATTATACAATAACGTAGAGTTATTGAAACACTTCACGGTTACCTCTGCGGTTTGTTTAATTACGTGTTTAAACACAGACTGTATTGGGTTAGCAACAAAACGTTTATCGTACAAAACAAGTACGTAACAGACTGCATGGTCGATCATGTGTAGTCAAGCAAACGTCACGACACCGTCCCCAGTCACCACCAGACTCTGTTGACGTACGCGGTACGTAATAGTATAATTAAATATCACCGCCACACTCTGTTACCGGGTTCATACTACGATCGTGCCAAAAATAAGCGAGTATTCCATTGTCGCCGAGCATTCAAGTTTCACGCCAATTACATCGTAAGAAAACACCTCGCAACCATACAAAATTGAAACTTAAACCACTACTCTCCAGGGGCTGTATCAAAATTTGATGCTGTGTCGTCTGAAAGTTGTGCCTTTGACGCTTGACAATGAATTTTCACCTCAAAAATACGTTATAGTGAAAGATAAATTTAGACAAGGGCGGTCAGGCATTGGCATCAGCAGGTTTCACGTGGTTGGAAGACGTCGATCTCGCAATCGTTGAAGTAGCTTGATGCATCTCAGGTGCCAATGAGGCTGCTCCAGTTAGCTGGCTTGGATCGATGTCGACGCGCCGAAATAGCTCTCGCGGCCGCTCAGAATACACCCGCAAGGTCGCTAGCCGACCTGTGCCCTCTTTATGACCCATCGCCTATCTTACAATGCCTTTGAAATCGGCGCGCACCTTTGTCTAATTATAAATTATTCGAAGATGATGAGGGTTTTCGGAGATCGATTCCGAAAACTGAGACTCAGCGAACTGCTTTAATCATTAAGTTTTTATGGAATCGGCATTCGGTTGGTGTTTGAAGAATGCCGTTAATTATTTCATATTCGCGTTTGATATACCGCAACATATTTAGCGAATGAACGGTAATGTGTATCAAATGACATCATTTAAAATGCACTCGTTGTCACGTCCACTTGCAGTTCGACAGCGGAAGGGTACGTGAAAGTTTCCATGGTGGCATTTCAAGACCAAAAAAAAGTGCATAAGGGGGCCGGAACTTGGCCGACGAATCGTGTCAACTGTTTGCGAAGTCGACTAACAAGTGGGGAAACTTGCCAGATTGTAAACTCTCGCGTTAACCACTCATTTAATTGAGGGATGCCTTCCTTCACGCTTGAGAAAATATTTGAAAAGTATTATTTTCAAACAGATAGAGACGTTTTGACAGTCTCAGTTTTTTTCCAGTTTCCAGTCCATTAGAATCGTAATGCGGTCAACAAGAAACAAAAATATATTGTTACGAAAAATGAGAGACGTAAACACATGAGAGTTGATTTGTTTCAGTAATAATAGCGCGTGTTTATTATTTGTCTGTGCCGGTTCGAGAATGTCCGTCAGGTGGTCCATCCGGCTGCGAAGGGTCAACTGAGGGAATTGTCGATGGGACATAACGGGACGAAAATAGAGATAGTAAATCGGTCGATACGATACTGAATACTGATGCACTTTAATTGTATACAATTTAGTCTCCCAATCGAATTAATAATAAGATAAAAAATATTATTTCATTTGTCTTCTCCTTAGATGATTCGAAGAATGACATAATTGCGTAAATGACACAGTTGGTGATGCAATTTTATACAAGGCATGCAGATTTCCAAACGTAAGCAAAGCACAATTTGTTAGTTTTTACCTGCTAAAAAAATTAAGCATGTTAGCCAAGTTTTTGTTAGACAACGCGCAAACGAAGCAGAAGGCTAAACACACTAGCCACAGATGTTCACAAATTATCTTACATTTTTTAGGTAGGTCATCATGGCAGTAACTCACAGTCTAGTCGCAGGAACGATATAATTAGCGAAAACAAATAGTTGCCGTCATCGGGCGCACGACATGAGTGGAGCAAACGTTAAACTGATAATTTTCTTTATTTAGATTAGCGAGTGGAGCGCTCACAGGGGTCTTCTATTTTAAACTAATTTGGAGTGTATTTTTAGAGTAAAAGTATGACTCACGGGAGTAGCTGGCGTTCGCCGAAGAATTATTTGACAACAAAACTATTGCGAAAACAGATTGTATTTTAAACAAGAATGATTTAACTTTCCGAGAATGTGTTCTTCTGACTAGTTTTAAAATTGAAATGGAAAAGATTGGAACAACTGCTCAACATTTGCAAGCACGTGACTCAGGTGTGGTCTTAAATAACCGTCGCTGTCTAACGAATACATGTTTCCAATGAATAGCCAGTCTAAACTCTTTCAATTTGTAATTCCAAGAAATTGCACGTCTGTATGCAAGCAAGACAGTCAGTCATAACATAACAACAACTCGATAATAATGTGTCTGGCTTAGCATGCAAAAAGCTTGTGGTAACCCCTGTATAATCATGTATCTGGTCTGGTAGCTGGATGCCCAGACAGGGCAACTGGAGCGTTGCGGCGCCAGCGGCTTGGCCGGCGCGCGCGCAATTGTTCCAACTTTACCGCTAACTTCATTATGACGGATTGAAATTCAAATAGTATATTGCAAATATACATTTTTATAGTGTAACGTACACTGCTCTAGACAGAGATAAGTAGTTGTAACTGATTGTGTTGTTAATCATGCGCACTTCCTATCTATTTTACATGGAAATTAAGCTAAGAGAATCGATAAACTTACATTATGAAACAATAACTGAATTTGTATACTATAGGAATAGGATACAGTCACAACAAAACGGGTCTAGAAAACATTTTGGGAATCCCCAATTACTCAAAACACTAAAGTTAGATCACATAACATGATTAGCGTCCAATGCATAGGGGGTTTTATTCCTCACCACGCTACCGAGTCCATCAAATAGATCGGGGTTCCGATACGGTCTCAAAATAGTCGTTCCGTAGTGTACGCCCGTGTTTCGCATTACGATATTGGCCTTCCCATCAATTTTATTCGAATAGAGAGGCGAATTTATCGCATCACCGACCGGTGCATTTTTGTCATTGTCATTTACGTCATTTCTTTGACATCATACTTCGTGATTTCTAAGGATACCTCAAACAAAAATTAATCTACTTCCATGCAAATCGGTTCCAGTATTGTCTCAAAGTACAATGCTCTTCTATGACGACAATGGACATCCTAGTAACGTATTAAAGCGACTAAATACATTGAAAAAAGAAAACAAAGTCTACAGATTGATATCAGCCATTTATCTTTAAATAATGGTATAATGAAACGGAACAACAAAATATCACGCGAGGAAATACCCAGTCAAAACCAGTTCCTTTTTAATAGCAACACGAATCACATTGTCAATAATACCAGGACATAAACAAATACCATATACAAAGAAGAGGGCAATGACTAGAATATAATCACGTAAATCAAAATTGATTAGACAAATATAATTGATCGTTTCATATCAGAGCAATTCAATCGTCGAAATAAAAATATGGAATCTAGATCAAATTAGTTAGTTTTACTGCTATCTATAAATAGTCCAACACCGGTCATAGCAGAAGTGTATTTTATTGGCATACATTACGCGTTCCGTATTGCAAGTTTTATTAGGCTGTTGTATATGTAAAGCGTTGTATGTATGGGTATCGGAGTCCATCGCAATATTGGGCCATCAATCTCCGGGCCAAGATAATGGTGGCGCGGTGGCAATGTAATAGTTCCTTGACCGGCTGATTGAAATATCTAGCAGTAGCAGCGGTGCGCACGTGACAGCCGCGGCCAAAATAATCTCATATGACGAAGCGAATCAATGCAATCCTAGTTAATCTTAAAGGGACGGAAAACATATATTTGGGGATATCGTAAACTAAGTAACAGATTTCAGGCCTATTTTTAAGGGATGAAAGAAAGTCTAGAATTAGTTTAGGTACGTGTTCTGCAAATATTCTAAGAACTACATTAGACCGAAGCACATGTGGACCACACCTGATTTGTATGTAGAACAACGTCGCGTGGCTTGAATTACTGTAGCTCTACAAGTCTAGTTTCCATATGAAATATAATCATGGACATCGACGTGCTCAGATCGGCGTAGGTGGCACACGTGCGCAGTGTACCTTTACTCAACACAAAGTTATCAAATGACTCCTTCAGCTCTGGGTGGAGCGAAAGAAACTGTCAGACTTTTACTGACTAAAACTCACGTTCCTTTAAGGTCTTATAGTCTACTTCTTTGGATCATATTTCCCATTAGGATTCTGAACGTCATGTCAGAAACGTTACCAAGAAGTTTATGAAAGTTGTTTGATTGTTTATTGGTTGGTAACAAACATCGACCTAATTTTAAATTTTGGGATCGATATCGGTCAAATAGGGCCTATGACGTATTCGTGAGGTTCATTACTGATTTATGATAATTGGCTTTAATAAAGTCGAGTGGCTTCTCTTGTCCTTTTTTGGGGGGATACGACTGTATTTAATACATAAATCCATGTCAACTTCTGCCGTTTGATATGTGAAGATTCGATTTTTTACATTTCAAATTGATGAGATTTCATAGTTACGTGTCAGCATCGAAAAAAAATTACGATCAGTTGCGTGTCATACCTGAAACAAACAAAAATATTTTATTAATACACTGGTTTTTATTCTGACGTATAAAACTGTGAAGTGAGTTGGCGGGCGAAGCAGGATCGATACGAGATGGCCGGGTGAATCATGCAAGTCATTCGGGTCGTCAACATCGGCGTGTTTTGACGTACCGAACACCATAATGACGTCTACTGTCTATATAGCTGCTATTATTTCGGGTCAGCTTAGCTGTGAAAGATTTTTTTTTTTTTCACGATAAATTGATGTTTTGTTACGTTGCGCGTCGTGAATCATCGGAACGCGATGTGATGTAATTTTTGTTTATTTCTAGTTTGTTTTTGTCCCGGTATAAAATTCCCAGTGGTAAAAGAATGTTGTGAATATGTTTAATTTTAGAAGAGGTTGAATAATTCTTGAAACACTAGGCTGAAAACTTTTATAGACAATATTTTTGTCACTTGCAAGTTTAATACCGCGTCGTATAGTCATCAAGTTTGTATCAATAGTCTTTAAACACAAAACTTGCACATCTCCAGTATGGCCGATATAGAGATTGTTGACTCTCGCTCGAACTTTGAAAACAACTGCTTCGATGGCTTCTCCGCAATTGTGATTGGTAAAAAGTATTTCAAACTAGAGACATTCTGAGTCTGAACACATTGTATGGGTTCAAGCGTTCTTGAATTGACTCAAAACGACTGGAACTTCACATTTGAATATGATAAAATGTTAGTCTGGTTTATCATAATTCAAACACATACTTGACGAGATGATATACAGCCTGCTTTAACATAACAGGATGATAAATCACGTCACACTTGGTGACGTAGCGTTGAAGACGTAAAAAGACAGACATTAGTGACGAAAGTACGTATCGCAACAACAATAAAATAGAAAAGCGTTCAAACATCAATTCATCACCGTCAACCTTTTGTAAACGTTACAGCTCGTAAAGTTTATACAACAAAACATTGGCCGGTAACATAAAAGAGCGTATCCACACGTGGGACGATAAATACTATGCCAAATTGCATGAGTCCCGTCGATTATCCCAATGGCCTCTCTGCATGTGGGCCGTAGGGGGGCGCGTGCACCCTATCTTATGGAATTGTCTAATTTATCACTAGAGATTTATGTAGGCAGCGACGCGCCCGCATACAGTGTGTACACAGCTTATATTGGTTCCATTATAATATAAACTTATGCGAGGGATAGTCCTGGTCGGCCAGTCGCAATGAGAAAGTTATTACTGGAATTGTCACGTGGACACGCTTTGTCGCGTTCACTCGTGGACTATTTAATTACGGTAATGTATTGAACATTGCTTCTAATAATGTTTTTACTCGCGTGCACTTTATTAAATTCTGTCAAAGGTCAGATATCGAGTGCACGTCGTTCCTTTTGCATGTTCTAGCATGCATCGATGGTTTATTCATCAGTTTGAATATTAACTCTTTTTATACGATGCCAGCTATACGGCATTGAATTTGAATTTCGTATGGATTAGCGGTCGTGATCATATGCGCTAGATAAGTTTTAATCATGTGCATTATTATTCTCGTGGCTGCGTCACAGAAAGCAGAAAGGAAGTAGCAACAGACAAACCAGGAAATAGGAATGAGTTACTAATGCTAGGTGGATTATAATGATTTTCCTTATTCAAATTTTATTTATGTGCTTGGATTTATTGAGGTAAGACTACTGAAGTCTTTATTCAAAGCTTAAATTCAATACAGTAACATAAAAAGTCTTCACATTTCTCAGAACGACATTAGTTTGATATCCCTGACATAAATAAGATCATAGACATGTCAATTTCCCGCAGCTTAGAGCAAGCCTTATTTTCTCGAAAAAAATATGTCCACATAATCAGGTTTTTATATGTGGTCGTGCAGTCAATCAAGTTAGGCTCATCAAATGGGAATGAGTAGTGGTCTTCGGTAGGGTAACGGCATTTGGTCACGCGTCCTAGCAACTGATCAGACGCCAGTCCCCACCATCCACGCCAATTAGCCGGACATATATAACAAGACAATAGCTATATAACACGCTTGATAGTTATTAAATTGTGAGAAACTAGCGAACGTAGAAAATATTGTTTATTTGCTATAATGATCACGACGTTTTATGAAAGAGAATTGGGGTTTATTTAATTTTTTTTATTGTGAAGATTTTTCGAAAAAAATCTGGCACATCTTCAGTTTCAAAAGTGGGCGATTGACGCTGTGTTTACTTATGCGTGATTTATTTCAAACAAATTACTTGCTTGTTGATTCACTGAAATGATTCATAACATCCTGTATTTCAAATAAACGAATTTATTAACACTAATTACCAGATTTAATATTATAAATCGTAGATTGCTTAATTAGATGTGATTCGATGAAATAAAAAATGCATTCAATCATGTTGCGCAAATAATTCTGCAGCTAAGAACTTTTATTTGTATCAACGCAAGAATCTTGAACGAACTTAATAGAATTTCTTTTTGGAAAATTAATATCGATAAACATTTATTAAGAGCCCGTCCTTGTTGTGGACCTAAGGGCAGGGCGCCCTCTTCCGCCCCGATGGTATGCAAACACGTTTTAAATTATCACAAGCAAAGATTGTGGGAAAGAAAACGTTAGTGCGGGAGACGCGCCCTGGGCGACCCGGCGCGAACTTCGTACCAACACAATATCGCTAACTGGGAAAACTTGGAAAACTACTAAATATACGCGCTTTGGGTAACTATCGGCAGCCACAAGCCTTACCGACTATTCCAATTATAAAAATCCATTTAAATCTCCATCAGATTCCATTCTACTTCAACGTAAAACGACCCGTTAAATAGCCACTTTAGAAATACAAACAAACATTTTGTAATAACGTCCAAGATTTATATTGAAATTCTTTTTGTACAATTAAAGTGTCCAAATCGGAATGTTCCGATTAAAGACACTTTTTCAAATGATAAACATTTTTTCTAAGCGATTGATTTTTTACTGTGCGTAAATAACAAGAGAAAAAGTTTATTTGTACCTTAATTAAACTGAAATAAAATAAAAATCTATGCGAAGTCAAAAAGGTGAGTAACTAAGCATATGACGTGATATTTAAAAATAATAAATACCGCATAGCGCTGGTATGTTAGGGCTCACTATGATGACACGGTCGCTAACGGATGTTGTGGATATAATATTAACAAAAAAAAATAGATAAAATAAAATAGACGAAACACGGCGTCAATTTGTGTAAGAGGCACCACAGATACAAGAACACAACAATAAATAAATTTTATAAGATATACGACATGTTGTTGAAGTGAAGGGCCATTTAAGATAAAAAAGTATCCAGAAATAACACCGGATAGAGTCTGTCTAATAAGTTAAACGACTTGGATACTTATTTGGATTTAATAAAATCTGATGGATTCAACACGGGTTCAATAATCAAGGTTGATTCAGAGATAGAGATCATTGTTTACTAACAGAAGAACCTTATAAAAAGTATCGAATATAAGTATTTTTTAAATGATTAAATATTATACAAAATTCTCAAGTCGGTTGACTTATTAGACAGACTATACTGGACAAGCAAGTTGTAGAAGCGAGTCACTTTGGTTACTACGAAGTAACGAAGGCGATGCAACCCATCTATTTATAAACTTAGCATCGAATTAAAATAACTAAACACTATAGCCATCCAGGCAGCTTGGCGTGAGACCTATGAGCCGTAACGGTGGCCTTTAAACACAATATTGTATTTTTTTCCTCTATTACCATACAGGAACTAATTATGGATATCGATTTATGAAAAACTGCGGATTGGATTATAATTTCTAACTCGCAGAGATAAATAACTGAAAAGAATTAATAAAAGCAATTCAAGCGGAATAAAATTTCGATAACCACTGATTGGCTAAGGGTTAAAATTGGTTTTAATTTATCAGTGGGACGTTTGATTTCAATAAATGTTATGATTATAAATTTTAAAAGAGATTGTCTTTCTCAGAGTGGTCGCTAGTGTTGTTTTGTTGGCACACGTACGCCCACGGATCAGTTTACCCGACAAGCAGACGACACCGGGGACTGCATTCTGGGCCGATTGGGCAACGTCTGACGAAACGTTTGGATCGAGCAGTAACCGCTCGATCGAAGTTCACATTCATATGCTCACACTACTGCTACATCAAGTTTAATTTTTAAAGTTGCCGAGCTTGTTAGGCATCTTGATAATGATATTAATCAAAAATTAAACTCATACCTATAACACGAAGTCAAATTTTATCAGAATTGATTGCATGCGCTCCGATTAGATGTAAACGTAGGTGCACAAAATACGTGACTTCTTTAAAATACTTATTATATGACATAGCAACAATAAAAGCATTTAAAACGAAACAATGTACGAGGAATTTAAAGGAAGAAATGCAGTTGGCTGCGAGACAACGTCGTTAAAACCAGATCGTGTCTGGAGCGAAAGTTGCATCGGCTCAAATCAGATGTAGACAAGAGAAATCCACGGCAAAGTACACTCGATACAGGTCTGTTCCCGTAACAACCGCAACCGTCGAGCGACAATTAGCACTCGTTGTAAATGTCACGCAAACGTCTTCGAGAAAGTCTTCAGAACATTTCTAATAGTTCTAGAGGTCTTTAAAATGCACTTTTATATCCATTCAGAAATAGGTCACGAAGAAGCATTAGACGAAGAACAAGACGGCGTAGACTGCGCTGCGATTGTTTTTTGCATATTTATGGATTACTGCTTCAATTGCTTGAATATGAATTTGATAAGAGTTCGGTGTATTTATGACTGGGCATGGCTATACAGCATAATAGAAAAAGCATAGAGCGAGTATAAAAAATCTTTCAAGTTGAAACTAATCAATTCAATAGAAACTCTCATCGTGAATAAGCTATGATAGCTATACTTTTTATGAAAAGATTTAAAGCACAGTCCAGTTTGAAACTGCTACCCAAAGCTACTTATAATTTGATTAAAACTACGCAATTTTTCTCTCTTAGCAAAACTTTGCGCCAGTTAGCCTAGCTAGCGGTGAGACGAGGGCCAACATTTTCTGAAACTTTGTGCATCTATTACGATTACAACAACAAAATCGCCGGGTAATTTTGGTTGCAGTCTGCTTGTACATGTTGAAATAGCGCGGAATAACGGCACCGGTTCACTGAAGTTGGTTTAAGGGAGAATTGTCGTGACAAATAATGAGCTATTTCAGTCAGTCTACATCCCGTTTCGGAACATTAGCATACACCGAACCAGGTATAAATAAAAGCACTAAATATAAATAAAGGTACGGAGCGGGCGACGTTTAGCACTTCTCATCTGTTTTTAAGGTTCAATAACATAAATCGTGAAAAAACAGTCTGTGTTTAAAGGCCTGAAATGGGTGTTTAATGTTGTTGTTAATTTTACTTCGGATAAAGAAATAAATATATTTTGATCAGCTTTTTTTAATGGCTTGGAAATGATATAGTCAATTGTAGCTTCCCGCGGAACACGTTTCAAAAGGTAAGGTTGTATAAAGTCGTGTAGCATTGGAACCTTTATTGCGAATGTTGCCATTTCGCGCTTGATCTGTTTTTTATTTATGTTCATTTCAGGGAGAACACACCTGTTGGTTAATTTATGTGGAAACGTGTATTGAATACTTATCGGGCGCACACGTTGCTGGTTTACTCACATCACACGGCGAATAAAGCCTTCACATATAATTTGGGCCTGTTAAACGAGCTCCGACTCGAGTATTTAAGGGAAATGACAAAATTGATGAGGGAGACATTGGAATATGTGATCCACTGTGATCAGGCACTCACAAGCTGACTTTTTCAAATTGTTCTACTACATTTAATATCTGATTTTTGAACTACATCAAGTAGTAACGTCGCAAATGTGATCTAAAATGATAAACCATACATACAAAAATCTCAAGAAGTTAAATTCTCAAATGGCTCAAAGTTTCGAGGCTGACTTGTAAAAGTCTTCAAGTTGTCATATTCATAATTATGTTTTTGTTTTCTGGAGTTAGAAGTTTTCAAAGTCAGGAGGATAACCTGCAAGAATTACTTCCACACAACTTCCGAAAACATACACGTACGTACATAGCAACACCCGTACAAGTACAGCATGTCCCAACAAGACTCCTTTGAGCCGCGCACTCCTTTAACGGGGTAATTTTATAAACCGGGGAACAATGTCGTGCCCGGGGCGAGCACGGGTCACTCCAAGACTTTATTGAAGACATGTTTACGAGGGCTCTCTGATACCGCCGCATTTATTCTATGAAAAATAAATTGCTTTGAGAAATGCACTTGTTTGATGCTCTATTGACATGGAAGAATGAACGAATATTTTTCGTTCTCCTTTTAAGGAACATCATTAGGTAGCGTTAGATGTAAAGTGGAAATAATATTTCAAAATACATACATAAATGCACGCCTTTTCCCATGGGAGTTAGTAGACACTCCTTAACTACACCTGCTACTTTCCTTACCTTACATACTTCTTTTGCTTCACATGGGTACATGACGGTAACGGAAGACGTTGGACGGCTACAAGGTGGACCTTTACCAGGTGAGGGTTGCGAAAATCAGATACTCCGAACCGATCTTTGTGGCGGCACTTGGGGGGGACCTATGTCCAATAGTGGAAGTCTTTCATTTTAATGATGATGCGAAGATGATGGAAAAATTCAATCGCCAATAAGATGTAAGATCTATTTCTACCAAAAATTTATTTATTGCATTAGGATTGAGCTTTGTCTGGCCGCACTTTCGTATACTTCTATCCTTTACTTTCAATTTAAACTGTCATTTACTAGAACGAGAAAGAGAGCGAGAATGCTACCGCACGCGTCAGAATCGAAGAAGCGGCCGCTAACAGAACCAATAACAATCAAATAAACTCCGTAACAATTCCAGCTTATAATATAACATTTCCCAACAATTTGTTTGTAGATCGCACTCAGATATGACACAATCGCGACGAACAAAAACTTCGCGCCCTGTGTTCAAAGGGAAGGGAACGAAACAAGTTGGCAAACTGTGAAAGAACTATCGAAAACAATTGAGCAGTTATCGAGATTACCTCAACAAACAAAACAAACTTTCCCTCTTTATAATATCGGTAAGATTCGTATATCGTATGTTCTGAAAAGGGTCTGTGCACGTACAATTTTCTATAGTTATGTTCGATATTATATTTTGTTTCAGTTCAGCAATGAGTGTAAAAAGTGTTATTTAGTTCTCTCATTTTTTTAGTTTTCAGATTTAATCTGCTGTCAAATTTCCAATAGCAAAAATAAATCAACTAGTCGTCGACGTGATAATCGTTCCTTCTCAAAACTCGATTAGCGGAAAATATGGCATGACTGCATTTCATACCTCGTAGTTTATCATCATATCCTTCATCGATTTTGACGTTTAGCTTTGCCAATGACCTTTCGTTTTCGAGAATTTCAGTGTTGCTATTATACGGTTCGATTTCAATTTATTTGGCTAATTTAGTATCAAGGATTTTCCCAGGTTTCCACCTAAGATTCCGCGAATGTCGTGTTAGTCATTCCCAGTGTTTAGGTGTACCCTTTTGAATGGTCAGTTGGAATGTGTCCATGGGCGCTCGCGCAGTACATGCGAGTACATCGATGGCCACGAGTATGCGTTTATTGCTCGCTTTATTGGAAAACATGCTTCCGCGTTCCTTGGCACGACCGATACCGTTACGTATTTGCATAATGTTCAAATGTATTGGTTGTACTTGTACTCATCATTATTTAAGGTAAACAAAGGTATATGTGATTTGGATGATGAATTAGACAGCTTTTCTGGGAATAACGTTTCTCCGAATAATATTGAATGTACGTAATTTTTATTGAATTGTACTTTGTCTTCAAACATATAAATATGAGGTATTGTTACATTTCTATGATGTTTATCCAGTCTCGTGCAAGTTGTCCATTCGATTATAATATTTACGTAACAAGTTCCTTTCACAATTTCACTAAAATTAGTTGTATTTCATTGCTTTATTCATGTGTCTTATGTTGTTAGTTAGTTATTCCAGGTGACAGTTCCGGGTATTTCAACTTAGTGGTAGAGTTACCAATTACAAAGCCATAATTTAAATTATATATTTATTGGAAACAGAATCGTTTGAACACGAAGAGTATTAGAACAACCAATAACTTTTGTTATTTAGTACATATCTAATTAAATATGATACATAGTAAATTGTCGTCGGTGCTTAGTACATGAACCCCATGAATAAATGATTAATGGCGGTCGAACGGAACATGCCCCCGGCATACCAATTCGTCCCCGGGATGCTAATAACGCTCTCGCATTTTTCACCAGCGCACCTCCTGACAAAGATCCTTCTTCATCATGCGACGAACAGCGCCACAAGTCTTTGAAAATTAATAGAGTAAACATTAAGGAAGTGTGAGCAAGGTGCTTGATACCGGGGAGACTGAGGAGATTCGGTGAATATTTTTTATTATTATTTATAGGCTCGCGCTTGACCACTGATGGACGATGGAGCGAGCTTGCCTAGAAGTAACCTCTTCAAGATTCCCAGGTTATAGTTATCAGGAAATACAGACTTCGGCAAAGAATTCCACTTCCTAGCTGTAAGCACAATCTTACAAAAAACGTTTTATGCGTATAAGTCCGCCATATACCGGTGGTGCATCGCCTGCGCCATACGCGTGGTGGTCCGATGATGGAACGGCCTTGGCAGAATCAGGTTATGCAATTCCGACGCACATAACCTTGTTAAATTTCTTAAAAACAAATCTCGTTAGTCGAAAAAAATCGTAGTAAGCGTGGACGCATCGAAAGAGCTCTTTATAATCCAATAAGCGGAACTGGTGCGGCCGCCGGCACGCGGCCCCCTAGATTCCTATTCCATTAGGTGTCGCCGCGGCGCGCAATTTGCAAATGAAAACAACTTATTGAAATTCTTTCCCGGCCCGCGTGTCGGGCGCACACAGCTAGAAGCATCTCCGATATTCGAGATGGCATCGGGTTCGCACTAAAATTCTTGAACTTTGCGGGTTTATTCACTACTAATTTATTTGTCGCAAAAAAAGAAAAAAAAACTATAGAATTTGAGCGTAAGAAGGTAGGTTCTGCTAAATGATTGTTTCAATTACCTGTTTCCTGTTTAAGTCTGGACGGTTAAAAAGTGTGACGAATCGAACAAGGAAGGAAAAATATAACCCAACAAGGTCTGTCGCTACGAGAGCAGTAAATTAAAGGAATAACACATACCGCCATCAATCTGAAAAATTGGCCAAGCAACCACATAATTCGTCAGGTCGGCACACATTACGTCCAAACTATAAACGAGGAGGCTTAAAAAGGCAAAAAGGGGCCCGCCGCCGTCCAATCATGTGCGGTATTTTGCATAAATTACTGTGCTGCAGTGAACGGGTTGGATTTCTGAAAAATAAACGGGCGTAAAATAAGCCTCAGTGGCCGAATGCAAATAACACCATTATATGCTAATGCGATGTGCGTAATCCCTACCGTTTGTTTCGTGTATGTAACAGGCCTTCCCGAATACGCATTCCAGGAATAGCTACCCGACTTCCTTAACCTCTACTTAATATCAGTAATATAATTCAACGGACGACGGAGTGGCTGTATTTTGTTAGTTATACGATGATTGTATGAAAGATGTTACTGCTTAGGAAGGGTATCACTTGACTACTGAGATGATGGAAAATAGAAAAGTATTGATGAAGAAAATATTTTGGGTTAACCGTGTGACGACTATGAAGGTCACATATTAGTTGGGGTTAAAACTGGATGGATGAACTGGAACTGATGGATCTTTTAAGGTTTATGGTATTGAAAAAGTTTAATATAAAAAATTAGAAGAGATTCGACAATGATAGATAGATGTCAACTAAGAAGAATATAATTTTATATAGAAATATCTAACTTAAGGCTTCTCAATATAAATAAGTAAAGTTCGAGATAAAGCTTTTCATTGGCGTCTCCCCACGCCACAATACGTTGGAATAACGGTAATATATAGCTAATGCAAAGAGTACTAGACTGATTAACTACTGAAACACTTTTTTTAAGAGTAGCCATGGAATTTATTGCCGCTTCTTCACCATAGGAAACGACTAATTGGAGCCGTGCATTAACGTAAGCGTATGTGGAAGAAAAACATTGTGAATTTGAAAAAAAAATACACCCATTTCAGGTGACGCTGAGAGAAAATTCAATTCGGTATCTTTGATACAGAAACAAAACATTTCATTATCGACCGGATTAACTAAATATCGGCAGGAGGTTGAGTTAAAATTAGTAGCCGTCTAGACGAGGGCGACCTGACCGCGGTCCGACCTAATGTTTCAGCAATCACTTTGATATAGTGCGCGAGCGGTCAAACAAGTACCACTGTCGGCTGTAACAGCCATTATAGCCCGATCTATTCGCGATAAATACAGGTAGACGTTTACACGCCCACAACTTGCCGACAAAGGGTTCGAAATTCGAAACTCCCATTTCAAATATTAAACTAAATCATTGTCGTCAGGCAGCTAGGAGCGATCAAAAGCCACTCGTTTCAGGTTTGTTTTTATTTCACGAAATCGAGTGGTCTTGGTCGCAGAAAAATGTATTGCAACATGTTGAAGTGGCGATATTAGCCGAGCATTTCCGAGGGTAGGAGCGCCGCGACGGGGCGCAATTACCCCGAATATAACCCCTATAAAACGAGAGCGATTATACCGTTACACGTTTAGCATCGAGACATTGGTGTACTCGAAAACCCTCCGTAGAAGTATACGTGCATGCGGCGAGGATACCTAGTCGGCAGTCGTAAAACAGTTATAATAGGCGCAGTGCGGAAACACAGCTTTATGGGGTCCCTGAAACACGTAACATGCGCACTGAATCGATTATCGTATGGTTATTCTGGTTTTTGAGACGGGTCACGGAACAAAAAAATATTTATGAACCATAAAACGAGGTACATACCAGCATTACAAGCATTGATCAAATACATTGGCGTCGAATGCGACGTTCGATGGGGGTCGTGGAACTCATTGGCTTCACCCAAAGACAAACGAAATGAGAACCGTCAAAGTTATGATCTTACCGAAAATAATGAAACGTGACGACTTGCGTGGGACTAATAACAATTAAGTACCGACAGTTTTATTTCTATTGTTCGACACCTCGCTGCTTACACCAAGTTGGGGCGACTCGTAAACTTATCTGTCAACACAAAGTTCCACACACAGTTTTATGGTGTTTGACTTGGTACAATTTACTGAAGTGGAAATATTATGTTGAACGTTTAATATTTCTCGGATTTTAGATGTGTTACGTTAAGAAATAGAGAGAAAAATTCTAAGAAATACGTGGTAAATACTTCGAAAGCTCTTGTTCTGTTGTAAACATTGGAAAAGTAGTGCTAAACTACGGTAATTTTAAAGCTTTTGATTCAATAAATGAAATTGCTAACCGATCAAGTCCGTTATACAGATGTGGGTTAGATGTGGTATGAAAGAAAAAAAAAACTGTACGGAGGATGATTAAGCAACTTTTGATTCACGAAGCATCGAAGTGGATGAGGCCAGACGCTGGGAAATTGCATAGGGCAATCGGAGTGTCGCAAAAAAATATCAATTTGCGTTAGGAAGATTCAATTGTCCGCAGGCAGAGGAAAGCGTGAAACATAAGAAGCTAATTTCCTCTGGGATGAGGTTCGCCTCGGGAAATCCTCGTCTATGGACGTGAACGTCAATGAACATGGACATTAGCGGCGACTTTGTTTTTGTTTACGTGCATGTCCTCGGCGGGCTTGATGTTGTCGGCGTCAGTTTTGTTGAGATATATTTTTATTTATACCGACTTTGTTCTAAGAGTTTTAGGATTAAAAAGCAATCAAATAGAATTTGAATAATTTACGGCAAGTCGTTTGTAGTTCAAATGAAACAGGTTACAGATAATAATTAGATTGAATTTTAAAGGTAAGATTATCATGATCGGATTAAAATATCAATTTAATTATTTTTACTGGCATTCAAGCAGGAACTGACTATCAGAACTCCAGCTTAGTGCGTCACAAACAAAAAAAGGTTTCAAAGTTACAAAGTTTCAACAAGCCGTCTTCGACGAGACTGATTCATTCAAATTGCCGTAAGCATAAAAAAAAAATCGCTGCGTTTATTCGTTTGAATAGGGCTCCGGTTGCCGCGTGTATGACGCGTGTCTACGGCGCCAAAGCACGTCTTGAACGATCAGAAGGGAGCGGAGGCAGTCGCGTGTGCATAATGTAGGGCTGGCCCCCGCAGCGCCGGCGTCAACGACCCGCCCGAGTCAAGGACGCGAGAAGCCCGCCCAGTGACAGAGCAAGCCGATAAAACCGCTGTTATCCAAACGTAATAGGTTACTAGCGTGTGATAAATTTAATACACCTATAAAAATATGCGAATTATGGTAACGTGAATTGGATAATGTAACGCTGTGTTTGTCGTTAAAACTATTACAAAAAATAAAAATTATATTAATAGACTAGTGTTTGTTTTTAATTACTAAGTTTAGTTTAATTTTTATTATACAGTGGCCCATTAAGTAATAAAAACTTAATTGAAGTTAGGATATTAAACAGCCGCAGCCGCTTTGAATAATTTACACAGTATGAAGGAAAATGTTAAAAAACAGCTATGTATCACACTAATATTATAAAGGCGAAAGTTTTTCACTGTGTGCGTTTTGTTTGTTACTTTACGCTCGTACATGGGTAGACCATGTCCTGGAATATCACATAGGATATTTTTTATCCCGGGAGTATAAATGATATTTATTTTGCAAATAGGTTTTAAAGAACACTTTTACACGTCAATTATTTTTTTCTTCAGTTTAAACTAGACGAGGCTGGTGTTTCCCAGCTGATTACTCTGAGAAGAAACACCGAAACAAACTCAGGGGTCAAGGTCTCTTTTAAAGTCCAGTAAATATGTAATGGTCAAAATCACATGAGAACCAGGCAGATTTATCTTTGAAGAAAGAACCAAACAGATTTGAGTGGACCTGTCCAGTCAGTGCAAGCATTTGTCAGTATTCGCAAAGCTCAAGTCAGGACTGCTAAGGAGTTCAAGGAGTATGTTCCGTTAGAATATTTTTCTAGCAGCTAGTACAACACATTAAACGCGTGTTAATAGAGCCAGATTAGCTAAGTACCGATTCCCGTACATTGTATGTATTTACTGAAGATGTGCGACAAACTGGTTTTTATCAAACGATGAATAATTTAGGTAAGTAATTGATGATTACGATGCTAAAAATGAATTGATCTGGCACCTGTGTCCCGATGTCAACGGACTGTTAATATATCCTGTTTGTCTATAAATATACCGATGAGCGAATTTGTTGGGGCCTCGTGTAGGTGTTTGTGGAATGGCTTTCGCATCTACTCAGTTTTTTGCAAGCATGCACTTTGTAACCAAAACATACGATCTGTGCAAACAAAGGAATAAGGGTCAGCGCAGACGGAGAGCAGCGCAGCGGAGAGGATTTTATTAAGTCACCCGAAAATCAACTTTAAATTTATAAAAATAAAGTGCATGTTTGCTTAAATCTGACAAAAAATGCGCGCGTGTCCTCGAAGATACGCGGGAAGCGCATCTTCGACATACGCCATCCGTCAGAAAATGCCCGAGACCGCGCGGGAATTTTTCCTCTCTGTCTGCGCTGACCCTAATGCGTCGGTTTTTTCATAACCTCCAACATTCCGCATAGGATTATTCAGTCTGTATCTGACACGTGAATAATAATGAACTGTTTACTTAAATCATACTGAAAACAAATAAAATGATTGACTCACAAATTCCGGGATATCCACATGTTTCTACAAATATGTATTGAAGGAGGATTTCCCAAGGTAAATGATATAATCGAACCGTGTTGTACATTATGTTATGTTCGATTTGTTCTCATTATTTCATTCAATGCATCTATTCCTGACGATACACTTGGCAGAGGTTTCAAAAGGCCTAGAAACAGACGATCCGTACTAAATTAACGTTACAACAAGTAAAACGCTTTAGAATCTTATCTAGTTTCTGTACTGGATAGTTTAGGAGGCTGAGTAATAGATAAGGTTTATCTAGTTTAAATCTTATATGAGATCTGCAGGCCGCGTTTGAGGATTATTTGGGTGTTTGACAAAGGTTTACAAGACGGTAACCAAGTGTTTCTGCCACGGTTGCGGGGACGGCAAAACACTTTCTGGAAACCATAGGCGTGGGCTTTCGGACGGCGAGCTATGGGCCGCTCGCCATCCGGCTGTTTGGCAAGGATCTAGCCCGGGTCGACGGCACGTTGTGTTCCACGCACGCATCAGAGACAGCAAAATTGACGGGGCTAGTTAGGGCCGATGCCTGCCAGTACTGCGGTTTTTTCGAAGGAGTTAACGTAGCCCGCGAAAAAAAGGGCAACACTTGTGGCAACACTCTTGCTCCACTCAAAGCGGGGGAAAATATTTAATGATGATATTCCATATCAAAACACAAACCAAAAGTTTTGAACACCAGTTTAGCATAGCTTGTCGATGGGCATAGCCAAAACATTTTAGTCAGGAAGATATCATACAAAAGACATGAAACACAAAAGGAACGAACCACCTCTATTATAACAAACGTTCAAGCTAACACCAGAATAAAATATGACCAGCAAACACAGTTTCGATGTCGATACATTAAGCGGCCTACTTAGCGGCTAATTGTGCCAATAAGGGCGGGTAATACAGATTTATTTTTTGCTAGTCACGCGAGAAAGTGTGAATACGGTTGTGGAGTGTGACAAGTGAGGGCCAATTTGGGTCGGGGGCGAGTGTTTGCCCACTGAAGGCCTGGGCACACTTAGTTGCGTAGACTTACTGGTTTTTAGGGTTCCGTACACCAAAAGGAATAAACGTTTATTTCAAATAGACCAGTTACAGGCACTTTTGAATTGTCAAAATGTCGGTCAGTCAAACAAGTGAAGCTAAATTGCACGTTCCAAAGAGTAGGTCTCCATGGAGAAGAACGTGCAAGACACTCCATGGACACTCTCTTAACTCGTATTGAGTAACATGAATCTTCGTTACATATTTCTTTTTTGTTTCTATTACATATGTGAACACATTGAAGATAAGTAATAAACTTCCAAAAATTCCAGAACCCTTATAGGATCACTGTTGTCCGTCTGTCTGCCAAGACCCTTTGTCTCGGGAACGCGTGGAGATTTCGAGTTGAAGCCCTTGAAGCTGTCAAAAAATAAAACTTCTAAGTTAACGGGGAAAAAAGGTGCGACCGTTATGTCACAAAAAGTATCTACAAAATCAAATTCACAGGGTACTTCTCTTTGACTTAGAATCCTGAAATTTGGCATAAAGTAAAGGTCTTATAGCGCAGATATAGGACCACTAAACGTATGGCGCATGGCCGTACGTCTGGTGGTCCGATGGTGGAACGACGAACGAATTACAAACCTACTGCCCAAAAAACGTTTTCTCAAAGAGGTGAAGGGAATGGAATTCGATTAAATATTTCGCTATACTTATTCAGAAGTAATTACAATGCGCACGGTTACGGATAGACATGCGATCATTTTATCGTTTTCTCGTCATTATTGGACTGAAAAAACTGCATCGCAATACCAGTCGGCATTGCGTTTTGTTTTTGTTTACATTTTATTATTTACTGGCCATACTTGTTTGGTATCTGATAGTTGTTTTAGCTGTTGAATCGAGCGTCGGTGTCGCAGGACGACTACTGGCCCCCATAGGCGCGGGTTTGCGGACAGCGCGCTATCGGTAGCTCGCCGTCCGGCTCTCAGGTAACGAGTCGACGGCGCGTTGTGTTCCTCGCGCGCTTCACAGAGATGTCAGCAAAATTCTGGGGGCCAATTAGGACCGACACCTGCCAGGGTTGCTGAATTGCTGATAGTTTGCAGGAGTTACCACAGCCATCGAAATAAAGGGGAATTGATGGAACACTGGATTTTATTCAGTAAAAGTCATTTGATGTTTTCCACAGTTAAAAAAAAAAGCTGTCGAATCAAGTATCGCGTTATTATAGACTAACAGCCGTGTTGGATTACACAAAGAGAATAGAAAGAGAAGCCCCGATGTGCTGGGATATTGAATGACAGTACCGTGACACGTTACCCTATTTTGGTGACGATAAACAATACTGAGGCCTACTGTCCACGGACGCGTGGCTTCATAGACGCGTATTCGTCATTACACACTTGTTCACAGCTTACATACAAAACTATGAAATTTTGGACGACGAAGCTGCAAAGTCGTGCCGTCATGTTGTATAATGACGTATACGCGTCTAAGAAGCTACGCGTCCATGGACGGATGAAGCCTAAGTTAACACTAGCATTATGTCTCCGCGATCGAGTCGAAAATTAGTTATCGGCCGTACGATGTTGTTGTAAATACTGTATACTTGTGATTTTTCTGATGCAACACTAAATCGACATTTCATTACCTATATCTTCGTCTTTCTATTCAAATAAAATTATTTTATTTCACTTAAACCTACATGGGCTGTTGGGCACTTATAAAACGTCAGAAGCTAGCTCACGGTTCCAATTGGTCGTTTCCTATGGTGAAGAACCGGCAAGAAACTCTGTGGTAACTCTAAAAAAAAAGATTGATTCTACAATATTTCTATATTACAATATTAATAGATTTATGAGAGGACAATGTAGGACGGTCAACTTTGCTTGGTCTAAACCGATAACAAGAGGCTATTCAAAAATAAACACCTATCAATAAATGAGATGTATAAATATAAAAACAATGGCACAAAAGAGGAAAAAAACTGTGTAGGTAATATGAATTAACAATGAAATTAAAACAGTCAGGTATTTATCAGGGTTTTTACTTTAAACTAGACATGAACGTATATTTCATACTACTAATATTATCCCGTACTCGGCAAACATTACTAATCAAAAGCAACTTGGCGCAACCATGTATTCTTTGCCACTTGATCAATCAGCGTAGCCTCTGAACCAATCAAAATGTCAAAACAGTACAGTTACATCCAGATTTAAAAGTCGTAAAGTGAAGATTGAGGCCCTAAACTACAATAGGTGAGGCGCGGTCGAGTCAATTGGTGGTCCATAACAGTAATAAAATCCATCGTATAACAACAAGGCAGCTATGAGTCGCGTCCATATTGTCTCCGTGTCTCGGTGCAATTGGGTATTTTCCTGTATACTAGTGCGCTTCACTATCAGCGATTGCATCACTGCTTACCATCAGGTGGGATCGCAGTCAAGCGCTAGTTTATAGCTATAAAAAAAAAAAATACATTCTTTAAACAGCATCAAAAATGCCATTACCATTTCAGATATTTTATTCTATTATTTTATTACTTTTAGGAAAACTTACAGCTACTTGTTACACAGTAAACACTGAAAATATGTAAAAAAACGGCCATTTAATAAAAAAATATTAAATCAGATAAAACGCCTTTCAAATCTAGTGAAAAGGGAAATTGTCAATAATCAGAATACGATGACGGATGATGACACATTTTAGATCGTGCATCTTGTACATAGTGAAATATGACGTCATTAGGTCACGTGTGTACTAAGGAGATAGCAAAATATTCCCACCACGCCTCCACTTTTCCTCGTATCAATATTTGAAATGCCAATTGCTGCCTTATTTAATAACCAATTTTTATTTTTAGATTGTTGTTTACTACAAAATATTGTATGAAAATAAACATAGGAAAGTAACCAATTGGAGGGCCGTAACAATAGTAAAAATCTATTGTTCAACAACACGGCAGCAACGAATCGCCTCCAGATTGTTTCGATACAACTACTTCCCAACATAATCGTTGCTCCTAGCAACGTTTTTGATTAAATTATTACTTTCCTCTGTCCAGGTCATCGTCAAATAATACATAAACAGTTGTTATGTCGCTCGAGCAATTGTTGACAACGAGTCATGTATTGTTGGTGCCATATGCAACTAATACATTCGCACGGTTATGCATCGTTGTCGTCATTCGCATATAAAAGCTTGCGTTCCTAATTGTGTACAACATTTATTTACGTGACGTGTCTATTTTAATACATATACCTAAACATGTGGCGCGTACTAAGGCGTTTATAGAAGCTTTGTTGTGAATTTATTGAACCTTTGTTTCTATTTTAATACAGATATAGGTGTCACAATATTTCCGATTTTGTAACGTTTTTCCTTGCATTATGTTTTGTTCGAAAAGATGTTGTTTGTAAACAAATTATTTACTTGCCGAAGGGACATGTTTGGGTTACCGTCATTGCCAACATATTTAGCTTAGAGTCTATTTATAGAACTGCTGGAACTTCGGATATATATAGGGATAATTGTAATTACGGAACATTCCAATTTATTAGTAACTATAGGGATAGGGACATAGCGAATTACACCGGCGGCAAAACTCAATCAAAGGTAAATAAGGCAATTGCCAAGGAAATGAATTATTGTAAATATTGAATAAGGGGAAACAGTGGCACAATTAGAGTCGCCGGCACGTATTGGACCTAACAGCTTGCTGATTATATAGCATGAGACCTTATGCAACAATTGCATATGATATCGTTATGTGCGATGAAAAACATTGCAATTCTTTGATTACTAATCATTTTAAATCTGGCGGAGTAATAGCGGAAGGATTCGTTTTATTTATTTATTTATTAAAACTTCATGCAACACAAAGGTACAAAGGTGGACTTAATGCCTTAGGCATTTCACGAGTAGGTAAAAATTGTCTGTCAATTTTACTAACTTTAGGTTTATTGGATATCAAATCATTTTAATTATTAACAAGGCGACCTAAAGAGCTTCATAAATCAGTACATAATGACATTAGTTTAACATTTAAGCTTTTGAAGCTTTTTAACACAATCGTTATGTTTTTATATACTCGAAATATTTCATTATACATACATGATGAGCAAAAAATTGTTATATTTATTACTAGCTTTTGCCCGAAGCTTCGCCCGCGTAGGTTCATAAAATATAGCCTATGTCACTTATCAATAAAACAACATTTCTATCCATGAAAACATTTTCGCAATCGGACCAGTATTTACAGAAATTACCTCCTACAAACAAAAAACAAACTTTACCCTCTTATAATATTAGTATAGATTGATGGAAAAGCGCCTGACCACTGGTAAGATATGATGTGGTCGACGTTGGAACACGAAATTCAATTCGAAATTCTCAATTCGCCGCTGAATACACTTCATAATTTACAAATTCAAAAGAGGAACGAACATATTCGCTCTAATAAATTCGTAAACAATGGCAATTAGCCGCGATCAAACAGAGAACTTAATATTTATTTAAATTGTACAACCGAAGCCATAAGTTTCGTGTACGGCGGTGGAATAAGTCCGATCACGCCATGGCTCGGCGCCGTGCCGGGGGATTCCCGACGATAGGTATTTCACTTTGTGCACGTGCAATTTACTGTGACTCTATGAAAATATTTACAACGTGGTGCATTCACAACGGTTGTTGGCTTCACAATGGGATATAAATGCAGACGTATATTTTATTTATTTTTTAAATCATTTACGGGATTGTCCCGTTCTTTCATGTGTACAAAAACGTTTATTGCTGATAAAACCTGAATACGGTAGGCCCAAGGAGTGGCTAGTACGGTAGGCCCAAGGATGGAGTGGCCTATGCCTAGCAGGTGGATAAAGATGACGAAAAAGTCTAAATTCATAGAAATACTGGTAATGTGTATAATTTACCGTTGTCAAAAACAGTCTGATATGCCTTTTATATCGAAACAACAACCCAAATAATATTTTTATCTGTATAACAATTACCTGAGTCGTATTAATCGAACAAACAACATCATATTGATTTATTACCGTACTTACACGTGTATCAAATACCAATACATAGGAAGTAGATACCAGTATGTATAACTAGATCTATCTCTTAAGTAAGTTTGATCAAAACTAAAGTGTGAAAGCAGCTAATCTTGGTCCGTCTTGGTACAGGACCAATGAGTCACAATTCGTCAGGACCCCGCGTCTAGAGACGATTGATAATGATCGAGCGAGGACACAAAGTAACGCCTGCCTCTATATCATGGCAGTGACGATGTGGAAAATGTTGCTGGATGTATTTATTGCGCTGTCTTATTTGTTGTTTATTTCTGAAGTCAATTGAACTGTACTTCCTCTACAGTCGTTTTGGGGTTACAACACAATAGAACAATACAATAATAGCTCAATTATCTGCAACAAAAAATTATCCTAATCCTAAAATGTGATTATACTTAATTCTCACAGAAACCAGTTTTGGTACATATGAGAAGACTCATCACTTCCATTCACACGGTTTGGAGGCGAGCGGTGCGGCGGCGGCGCACCAAACCTGTTCCATAGAGACAGGTGTCCCTCCACCAGGCCTATCGAACAACGTTTTTTGTTTATTTTCCTTTATAATTGCGGCCTTAAGCGTGCCGTCCGCGGCATCTCAACTCATCAACGGCTCAGACATTCAGTGACATGTTTAATTATCAGAAATCGACTGTTTGACGCTATCGGCTTTCGTTTCACTGTCAGCTCAGGTGTTTGAGAAATGCTAGCTACCGTTAACGAGCTTTTTTTGTAATTTAATAGTGAACGGTAAAATATATTTCGGAAGAAGTAGTCGAGTAAAAATTTGTTTTTCATGTTAATAAAGCGTGCCGTGAAACCACCATCAAACAAAAACTCATGTATTTGTGTAAAGAAATGTGAACATGTACCGTAAAAGTACAGACGTTTGAAAGCGTTCATTGTTTTATAATAAATATATGAAATTAATTACATTTTCTAGTAGCACTACGCGTAGGAATTGCTAGGTGGCACGTAATTTCCCCGGGGCGGTTTGACGAACGGCGGATTACCGTTCAAGCTAAAAGCGGGTAGCGAATAACTTAGTACAGAGGCACTCTACTAAATTTCAATATAAACAGGGCTGAAGATAACCCGGCTGGTATCGATATATCGAGATACGAGTTTCTCACAGTTTCTAAGAGGGAACCGTTTTCGCTACAACTTGTTACTTATGGTAACGTCATCAGAGACGTGGGAAATTCAACGTGTAACGTCGGGACGTATTCATTGTTATGAAGACGGATAGAGACGGGATCGGAAGCGTCGACATTATCGTGCCAAGCAGGAATGCGAATACTGCACGCGTGCTTCGGGAATATCGGCTTTTGTATCATCCTTCGTGTATGGAAGCAAAGAATTTCTGCACTGACACATCATCTGTGTGGGAAAATTTAAAGCAATTTGTACAAACTTGTCAATGGCGGCTTCCGGACACGGCATTTATGCATGATTATACCGATTAACAGTGAATGAATACCAGTTTTTTTTTATCCAAGGTTGACTTGCTCGTCCTCTCTAATTTGAAGATAATTCTTAAATTGGATGCATCTCTAGGTCGTCATGAAGCTACTCTGTTCAGTGAGTCGGATGTGGCGTTATGAAATGGTTGCAATCGTTCGCTTATCAAGTAAACAAGTTTGCGGCACAGCGTACTGCAATATATTTATTTATCAATGAGTAAATACATTTGTTATCTTCAACCTGTTACCTGGTAAGGTTCGCCTTGACGTCGCAGGTTGATATGTAATGAACTAGTTTCCATGAATGATAAGATTAATTTTGGCGCCTAACAGTAATTTTGCTGAATCATTCTGCGTAAGTCAATATAATGTGCGCGTCAGGCAATGTCCGTTTTTAATATACTTTAAAACGTGAACATGATTTTATTTGAATAAGTACCCTGTATAACAAACTTGATAAAAATGTCTTACGCATATTTAATATATAGATTTAACATTATAATAATCGTTAATCTCACATAATCTGGAGGCACTCCAGCTAGTTGGCAGGTTGGCTTTATCTCGCGAATGTTACTATTTGTCAAATGAGTTTCTGTGCAATAAATCTATTTGCAGGAACACTATCTTAACATTAGTATTAATTAATTGTAACAAGCTGGTAGCTTTTAAAAACGTAAAGGTTATCGATCAACCATTCAACGCCTGTTTTTATTTTCAAAAGTCTGAAAAATTCAATAAGTTTATTTAAAAAAAAACAAAATTCATGGAATAGACAACAGTGATACTGCTGTCTATTCGTAGAAGACGCACCGGGCGCCGATGGTTGCGGTACGATCTCCGGCTGTCGTAGGGTGTGGCCTGCAGGCAACAGACCTGAGGACTCTGTTACCAGAACAGTAAAAAGCCTGAGACGTGTTCCATGAATCCACAGAAAAAATGAAAGACCAGTTCTGCGGATTGCGGTCATACGTGGCCGCAGAGGATGGCCAAAGATAGCTTTAGCACACCATGTGGTTTAAGTTAGTCTGACAAACCCTTGGGGGTCAGTACGTAGCTAGCGTAGCAAATGCAAATCGTGGGGCTCGTACCCCACGATTTGGGTTTGGCCCTGCTTGGGTGTTAAAACCTGTGTCATTTGAATTCTAATCACTACTGGATTTTCTATAAAGACTATACCAAGGCAACTACCTAAGAACCTATGAACCCATAAATGCACAAAGGCCTAGGACAGCCGGGGCCTAGTTGAAAAATATGTTTAAAAGAGTTATAACCTTTTGAATGTCTTAAATTACACAGTTCGGTTACAATTGTCTTTCTATTGTGTATCTAATTACGACATTCGATGAGTTAATTCGTTGTCATTTATAAATATGGGGGGCCCTTTGGTAGAATTTACTACAGGCCCCACGCTGGCTAAATCCGGCACTGCTTGGGGTACACCATACCTTACAAAGGTGGTAAAGTAGAATAGGTATTTTTAAATTGCAACAAAAAAAGAAAGGGGAAATTAGGGCCCATCAGGACATTGTCTTAGATTAGTAAGCAACAATTAGTGTCAAACATTTCTTTTTTGGCATACCCATTAATGGGTCACAAGTGTAAAACATACATAGAGTACAGTAAACAAATCTAAAAATAGTAGGTACTGGTACACGTGTACTGAACACGCTATTAACTCGTGATGCAATAAACTTCGCTATCAGCTAGATACAGTGAGTAATCGGGAAAAAAGAGTTTTTTTTTTTATTATATATTTGTTTTATCAATTCTATTCACATTATTGTTTGTATAAACTTTGATGTCATGCGGAAAAACCTTTGTAACCACACAAGTTATTACTCGTATTATTTATTTTTGATATTACTGAAGTATGTGGCTTGTCGCTGTGAACATTTTTTGAGTTATGTAAAGATTTAGAAATTGTTTTTTTTTTTTTCATAAATTAATGAAAGAATTCTGGCGACTTCTTTTAGTTAATTACTTCTTAGTTATTTCATTACGATTATTTTCATAGAAGTAATTCCTTACCTACATCTACACTAATATTATAAAGAGGTAATTTGAAAGTACTGGTCCGATAGCTAATATTTTATGAGTAATAAAAAAAAAACAGAAATTAAAATATAACTTGATGTTAATCTAAAATCTTACGAAAGAAGTTTAATATCGCAACGGATTTCTTGCATTTTAAAAACACAACAAATATAACCTATTTGAATTATGGTATTTATTACAATAGGATGTTTACTTTTACAACATTAAAACAAATGGTATTTTGTTAAAAATCAACAAACGTTTGTGTTTACCATCCTGTATACATATTTGTAAACAAGTAATCAATTAAAATGCACAGCGGGGTTTTTGGCGAAATTTTTTCAAGTAAAATGAACAATGTATTATTCGCAAATTGATTACTATAGGATATTGTGATGTAAAATTGGTTTAGCTTAGTATTATAAGTGTCAGCGCAATACAACAATATGTAGAATGATTGAAACAGGCGTTCCTCAAGTCAGTGAAGCTACATTTTCTGCTGCCAAATAGTGCAAAAATATAAAGAGATACCCCCGCATTCCAATGGAAATCCATGTGACTGAAAATTAAATATATATACTTTCTATACTTGACAGTGGTTAAATGCACAAACCGAGGAAGGCAAAAAAATAATAATATGTTAACTGTGGTATACACCTTAAAAAATCCTGAATATGTACTCCAAAAACCGATCTAGCAATTTTTGGAAATTATAATCTAGGTGCTAAATATTATAACTACGCTTAAAATCCAAATCATTTTATAAAAATGAATAGATGTGGTATACACATTAAATGCAGGACAAGTTAAGTAGTTGACGTCACGGCAGTTGCGATCCTTACCAGGCATCGATTAGACGTAACTTCTTGAGTTGTACCTGCTTACTGACAACTTGGTTGTTTCATTTATAAACCCAAATCCCTAACTAGTGATTCTAGTGAACACCACATTAACAATGGTGGAAATAAATATATTCAGCCTTACAATGCTCCCACTGCTGGAACTCAGGCCTCTTCTCCTGTAGAGGGAATGGGCCGTATTTCAACACGCGGACCCAGTGCGCTTTATGCGCTGTGGATATCACATGTCTTAGATTTTTTTGTTCTAGGACATGCCAGTTTCCTCTCGATGTTTTCCTTCACCTATGTGAGAGTAGTAGTGATGAAACAAATTACATACAGTAATGCGCCTGGCTGGGTTTGAACCCGCGAGCTACTACTCGTAAGTCGAAGCCATTACCACTGGGCAAAATAAAAATGGTGTATGACAAATAGACCGTACCCGTGCACAATAGTGCACAAACACAGACGGACGCCGGTAATCCACTTAGTGATTACAATTTTGTAATGTCTACTTCTGTAATCAACAAGATTAAAACTCCTATGCTAGCGGAGCCCGGTGCAAAGTATCGCCGGCGAAACTAGGTGTGGCGCTAGTCGATACTCGATAAAAATTGATGACTCACGGTCTTCCAATGATGTATTATTGTATTGAAGCGGCATCGAGATAAAACGATTCGAATTATCCTTAAAGGAATTTCGATATCAACGCTACGTGCTGATAAAGCGTTATAGCAACAGGTTGTTGTCAATTGCTATTTTGTATGATGATAATTTTTATCAACACACGGCTAAGAAATTCTTCTTTTCGCTCGCACGTGTTTTTTTTTTTTTGGACGGTTTCGATCATACATTTCCGCACAACCTTCCATGGAAACTGTAACTTTAATATTTATACGGGTTGTTGAGGAAGAATTTTAGAGTTTTCATTGTTGGTTTATGTATTTATGACGAAGACCTTTAACTACCTACATGGCGTCTCGAAACGCCCTGTGGAGGTTGTAAACTAATCTACATAAATATTTGCACTTACGTCAACCCAATGACGAATTGAAGTCACCAGAATAGGTACATACCTGAAACGGAAAAAAAAATTGTTAATAATACAAAACATATTCAATTATTCTCGGAACTAAACAGATGTAAGGTAATCAACATTCGTAACAAGTTTTGTGGAAAAAAACCTAAATAAAAGTATTCCGTTACAAAATGGGACACACTACCACGCACGCCCCTTGTTATTACGTTGAATATTAATTAAGAAAAGACCTATGTACATATAAGTTCGTAGAGAAAATTTTAGCCGTGGTTTCATTTTTCCTTTCATAGTTTAGAAGCAATAGAGGGGTATGTGAAATATTAACGCGTTGCCCTGCGCTGCGGTCCCGTGTAGAATTTACAAGCTACCATAACGGAACTGAGAGTATTTTAAAATATCAAGTAACCGTGTCAAGGATGAGTAAATCTAGTGATTAATGAGTGTGATTAGATAATGCGGGCTTCTTTATAATAATAACCGCTGCGGAAAAGCTTTCATGAGCTGGTTTGAGGGACAGAAAGTCATATGATATCATCCGGATTTTTTGAGACGGTGATTTGCAGAAGCATATTTATGAGCTCGTGTTCTCCGAAAGGATATGAATCACTAATCTGTCTGTATCCTTATGGCTCTGATGCTTGTATCTGATTCAAGCTTCCTTGTTACTTTGAAATGCAACGAGCAAATAAAAACACCAATGCCATTCATTCCGGCAGTTATTCTGTGAATTTAATCAGAGATAAAATTGCTGCCGCCAATGATAAACAGTTTGTTTACTTTAAGTGACGAAGAAAAAATTCTGAAAAATCCTCATGCGTATTGAAATGAGTAGAAGTAAATACAGTATTATACAAAGACATTAATAATGTATCGTTAGAGGTTAACCGTGCAAAGGTCATGTTTGGGCCAGACAAATCTCCATTAAAAGCGACCCTAGAAAGGTCACGCTTTTGGCGCTTTCATCGTACAAAATTACGTCTTGATCCTATGTCCCCGAGCGTTGTGAAATACATCTGTACTATGAAGACTTAACAAATATTAGATACTTCAGATCCAAACGAGTTTTTAAGACTTCCAAGTCCTTCAAGAAGTTGGTGATAATATTAGGCTTTCAGATGTAATCGACACATATGTAGAGGGTTAATTTCAAAGTTAAAACGACATTTAGAGCTGAAATTCACAATGGTATTAAGTATCTTGGTGATGAGGGTTCAGTAAACGAGTATTAGGCTGTTCAGATTATTCAAAATGCTAAAAATAAAAGCTTTTTAACTTTTATTGTAACAGTTGCGAGCATGTGGTTTTTATTTGCACAGCGGGCAAAATCAGCGGTGTTAGGTAATTTATTTTATGGGTAAAAGTTTAACACCTGTAATCTTGACCTAATTAGCGGTCTCCATTTAAGCAAACGTGTACAACATTCGCAAGAGTGCGCTTACACAGGTCATTTGCATATCTTAGCTATTGACTCGTCTAGACTTTGTTTGAATTACTGTTCAACGAACTGAGACAGCCTGATTTACGAGACTGTTAAATTGCTGCCAAGATGCATGGCGAATTGGTGGAAAAAGTAAGCTTAACTGACAATGTATTGTGCTCTGAAAGCCCATAAAGACCGAGTGTATTCTATATCGAATTACGGAATTTTACTGTCTGAAAAGCAATCTCATACTCTAAAGTTTTTTATAATCTCAGCCTAAATCTGTCAAAAATACGATTTATGGCCGCTGAGACGACATAATTATAACGACTAAATTGCCAACGTTTTATTTCTAATTACAAGAAATTGGCCATGTGAAAAAGATTATTCAAACATTTTACGGATGATCAAGTGATTAATTGAAAATCGAAAAGGTCGCAAAACTTCGTGTAGTTCGTGCACAGGCGCCCTGTGGTACCTATACCTACGCACTATGCTTTCATTAGGGCATCCAGGCTGGACAAAATCGATGGTGAGTGTTTCTCGAAAACAGAAATATTAATGTGTACAAACCACATACACGTGATAACAATGCTGGTTAATTTTAGGGCCTGACCAGATAAGTTTGGCGCCCGTAGTCACTCGCGCGTTCTCGAGATACTAGAGCAGACTACAGCTCCATCGCGTTTTCACAATCACGCGTAAAACGCGAATCCGGATCCTCGGGTGCCATCATGCCTATTGCTGCGTCGAGGCGTTTGGTTTATTTTTTTAATCAATAATATAAACTAGTGCTTGACTGTGATCCTACCGATGGTAAGTCGGTTAAAAATATAGCGTGATAACTTCGGTTCTTACAGAACTTTTTATCGACGAAGTTATACTAGAATAATCATATGGTATTACAGCTAAGCGAATAAAAATATTTTGTTAAGCCTTTTCTCTTTGTTTACTATGTTTCCATCGATGGTAAGCAAACCACAACACAACTACAATTACAATCATTATGAATTAGCAGATTACAAACTTTTAGCAAAATGACAATGGGATCGTGTTGGAATGACGAATTTATAAAAAGAACAGACTTGGGCCCCTGGAGGAAGAACAAACGAGATCTGCACTTGCGACGGCGCGGTAAAAAAGCGGAAACAAATTAAAAACAAGAGGAAACAAGCGTGAGTAATAATAAACCAATAGTTTTAAATATTTGAATAAAACATGTCTAAGCACATTAAAATTGCATTATAATAAAGGTCTAATTTGATTTTTTGTGCCTCCTGAAAAGTTAGTTACGAGGTATTCACTCTAAGCCATCGATTTGGGGTTATCACTTATCGCAGATTTTGTTTTCATCGCGCCATACATGTGTAATCGATAGAAAGAAAAGTAGAATAAAATAATATTTTTATTCTAAAAAGTCAACTAAGTGTTTAGTTCTTCGATCTAACAATGTACCTAATATCTTGGCTAATTCCTGGTCCTTTAAATAGCTCACTAAACTAATCCCGTATTTTATATAATGAATTCCACAGTCGCAAGCGTAAAAACCCAGTGGTACAATGAAGCAGATAAACCGAAAAAGATGGATTCTGGTTTTCCTGTTATGCCTCGATCATTAAAAACAAAACTAACTTTTTTCATGTGTCACGATTAATTAGGAGCATATTGTTATTAATGTTGACAATAGGTGAAAACAACCTGTTCTTTTTTTAATGTTTTTATAGTTTAATCACAGGGAAAATAAAACATAGTCAATTCGGGAAATACGTTCAGATAAGAGCAATATGCAAGTTCTTACTAACGTCATAGGAATGTATTGTGAATGCCTATAATATTATTGTTTCTATGTAGGTATCAACAATCGTTTCTCTCTGGTACGAAGAGAACGAAAACAGGATAAAAGGGGTTAAAAAGTCAAACGTAATTTATTAAACTGTCAGTATTTCATAAGGATCCTATAATAACTGGTATCCACAGCCCACACCGACGACATTATCACACAAATACACATAAAATCGTATTAAAAAACCTCTATAAAATTTTTACCATGGGGAATTCTAGGGTACAATAATACCCGGCCGAGTGGAGCAGCTTGTAAACAAAGAGAAAGGGTCAAAAAGGCAATAAAGATTCACTTTTATAGTGAATCACGCTGTGTAATGTCAATAGTAATCGGAACTCGGAATTGATAAGTCATTGTCACAAAATAGACTGGTACAGAAGGTTAACTCTATTCAACGAGCAAAAACGTACGCACTAGGTGGAGCGTCAATGTATATTATGTGTTTTAGCTTTCAAATCAATTACAAATAGTATCCTAATCTATATTAATATCATAAAGTGGAATGATTTATTTGTTCGTAATAAAAAAAAAAACTTTAAAACCGATTAAGAAATTTAATTCAACAATAAAATGCTACTTTATCACTGAGAGACAGGCCTATAGGCATATACTTGAAGCCGCTGGAAGATGATATTCGAATAAGAATTTATCGCTCAATCCTAATATGCATTCATAAATATGCGTCAACGGAAAATATCGCAATTGGTATTAGTTTGAGAAAGCACGAGATCGACGTTTGCGCTTGTATCTTTCGAATGGACCTTCTGTATCTATTTATTCTGTGTCATAGTCAGCAATCGAGCACTCAATAAACACCCCTCCACAGTTCTAGGTAATCAAACCGCAGTATTATCAGACCCTGTGGGTTTTTTTTTTTATTCCCAGAAACCATTAACGGCTGAAAACCCTAGTTTGGTTTAGTTTTCCGCAAACATGTAATTGTGAACGGAAATAAAATTATCGATAGACTGACGATTGATCGTTTGAACATGACAACGTTTGTAAACAAACAAATGGTGTTTTAGTATTTGATTATTGAAAGGCATTTTATATTAAAACTAGCTTTTGCTAGCGGCTTCGCCCGTATTAAAGCAGGTTTCTCCATAGAAACTTTGGATCCCCGCTTCAACCCCATGAGTAGTGAATTTTGGAAAACCCTCTTAGTGTTAGCCTACCTACGTCTTAAAAGGAAACCTTGTGCAAAATTCTACATTTCTAGTCTCCGCAGTTTTGGCTGTGCGTTGATATGTCAGCCAATCTCTTCTTTTATATAAATAGATAGGTAAATATATACACCGCTAAATTTTAATCGTTTTAATCCCGTGGAGGGTCGATCCGGTACATGAAACACTATCGATTTGTAAAGATAAACGAAATTAATTTCTTTAAGAAAAAGTCAGCTGAGCGAGTTCAGTGACCTGTAGGTACTTTGTACGCAACGCTGACTATTAACTAATTCATACATGCGTGAATTAATACGAGTTTTGAAAAAGAGGTACTTTATTTTTTAATTTTATCTTTACAAATCGATAGTGTTTCATGTACCGGATCGACCCTCCACGGGATTAAAACGATTAAATTTTAACGGTGTATAGATTTTTTGTAGACAGAATCGAGGATATACAGTGAGTTTTAGGAATCATCAATCATCTCCTCTATAATTAGTAGTAAGTACAAATAATATTAAAATAAAATCCTTTGTCTATACATGGACATATTAATAAACACTTCTTTGGTATCATTAAAGGCAGCGACCGCGACCATTATATGCGTTGCGTTATAAATAGCTCGGAATGAATAAATTTAGTTGAGGAAAAAAAATCAAAGGCGCCTGTGTTTGCAATTTACATCTGGTTATTCCCCACTCGAAGAAAAGAGCATGACTTTTTCAATGTAACTAATGTTTATACAACATATTTTCATTGTTAATGCTAATCTTGATACTTGCTACATACATATTACAGAAAAGTCTCCCACTGCGTCCGTCTGTACGAATAACCTTAAAAACTAGTGTACGGATTTTCATGCGGTTTTTACCAATTGACAGATTGATTCATGACGAAGGTTTAGGTGTATAATACATGTATATTAAAGTTAAGTAAAACAGAATTCCAAAGATTAGTAGCAACTGGGCAAAGCTAGTGCGCATCGCTATAGTCTGTCTAAAAAGTCAATAGACTTAGGGATTTTGTATAATATTTAATCATTTAAAGAATACTTATAATATTCGATACTTTTTATAAGGTTCTTCTAATAGTAAACTATGATCAAGATCTCTTAATCAACCTCGATTATTGAACCAGTGTTGACTACATCAGATTTCATTTTGCCCTAATAATTCCCCCGACTTTTTCGACAGACTCTAATAAGCCGTAAGTCTACTCAAAGGTACGTAATCATACAAATAACAAAATTATCGTTTTATCTCGAAGCTAAAAATAGAAAAGACGGAATTATGACGTCATTATACAAATTACAAGCTGCCAATGAGGAGACATAACTGTAATTAATGTTGTGCGCCTAGGAACATAACGTATAGTTATTTCGTAGTTCGTACGAAACGCTTCAACGTTGCCGGTAACATCGTATAATTTGAGCAAACTATCAATTACAGGAAGGCGTTATGTAAATTTGTAAATATATGGAAGAATGAAAGATATACAAAGAGGCGGATTCGCCATATAGCAAGAGTAGCAAATGCTACAGGCACCGCGCTTTCGGGGATCTTACACTAAGGGCTTTAATTCATCGGGACACCATGGCTGCGCGACACACAGCTGCGCCTAGACAAACTAGACACCATACAGACACCAGAGTCGCCACACGTCCGAGCTGGTCACGCTACCAAACGGACACCAGGTGAATAAAGAGCTGTATACATTTTGTTGGTAGCGGCGACTGGTCGCGCCGCCGTGGTGTCTCGGTAAAATATAGCCCTAAAAGGCAAAATAAAATCTAGTCTATATTCAGTCAATCTCTTAGATTTCCCTCACTAACGTAGGTACTTTACAATCTAAAAATCTACTGGATCTGGCGATTGGAAAAGATAATCAGAACAATAGTACTAAATAGGTCTACACTGGGGCCCCTTGGTCGAATTTTCTACAGGCCCCGTGCTGGCTTAATCCACCATTGGTATACACGAAGCGAAAAAAATTAAGACGCTCTAATATAAAGTAGGTCTAGCTTGTTCTAGGTTATTAGAATTCAACCTGCGTCGCCGGATCGTAGGATATGGAGCACATAGAGATCAGTACTTTATTGCTGTTGCATGTTTACAGTATTTATATCCGATCTCATCATCATTTCTGCCGAAAGACGCCCACTGTTGGACATAAGCCTACCCCAAGTGTCGCCACAATGACCGGACCTGTGCGTCTCGCATACGTCGGATTCCTGCCACCCTCGCCAGATCATGGGTCCACCTTGCGGGAGGCCTTCCAACGCTGCGTCTTCCGGTACGTGGACGCCATTCCAGAACTTTTCGTCCCCATCGACCATCTGTTCTGCGAGCTTTATCCGTTTTTATTTTATCCCATCTAACTTGTATAAAATGTCTATTTGTCTCTATATCATCTTACTACTAGATAGTATCCCCCATCATCATCATCATCTTCCTGTCGTTGTCCCGTGTTTTGTTTTATCCCCACCCTACTTTATTTCCAAAATAATCAATACATAAAATAATGCCAGCTCACCTAAACCTCGCCTAAAAAAATCTCTGAATCATTTCGTCCCTTCAGTGCATAACGGAAAACGTAATCAGATAAAAAACACATCATACTATATTAATCACACTACATTTATTAAAGCGAAAGTTTGTATGTTTACATGTGTGCATGTTATTACTCATTCACGCTCAAACGACTAAACAGATTTGAATGAAATTTGGCGCACGGGTAAGCCATGTCATAGAATAGCATATAATTCAATTCAAAATTTATACCTGCATGGGCACTTGTAATATGTTTGAAGTAATACATATACGAAAAAAAAAATCAGCCTCACCATACAAAATGATAAACTTGATTGGACAATTTGTATGGCGAGGTTGACTTTTTTTTTCGTTTCCTGATAAAAAAAATTGTGGAAGGTTGTTCAGTTTAATCTACTGAGCAAGCCCTTTAAGTTTGTGGAGGGCTGTCCCTTACACCTTATAAGTCGTGGCCAGATTTTAGAATTAACACTTTAAGATATGGCAACTATAACTGGCCAGACCGTTTAAATGTTAACGTTTGATGATATGTCAATCTTCGTTTGGCCATATCATGGGGATTTCTATGATAATAAAATAAATGGTCTAAAGAAAGTAGATTGACATATCATTAAACTTTTATGTTTAAAACGATCTGGCCAGTTCCATTTAGCCATATCAAGAAATGATCAATTTCGAAAAACTGGCCACGACATATACGTATAATAGATCTTCTCTTGGGATAATTTTCTACTAAGACGCAGGCTAAACCGTTGGCAGAAGCTAGTGAAACACTAAAAGCTCCGTGACGTTTTATCTTGTACAAAACACGCTGCTGTAACTGAAGTGCGGTACACAATAAAGTACCTATTCTATACATCTATCTATAATGAGCTGCCGACGTCACGGCTTCGAGTGCATGACGCACGGTTAGCGGAATCGGAAGCTAAGCCTACATTCGCTACCCACGCGCCACAGCTAACACGTGAAACGAGAAATAGGATTAGGTGACGATCAATGTTGACCCCAATTTCATCCCTAAATTCGGGCTGTATGACATATGTGGCTGATCTCCTCAGTGCTTAAGTCTAAAGGTACTTACTTAGAAGGACATAGAAACTAAATATACATGTCAACACTGACTTTGGATATTTTTACGTATGTACCACAAAGACATATCGATAACTTTATTTTGAGAATGATCAATTTTTGCAGAGGTGAAATGTGCCTTTACATATTATAATTTGTAAAATAAATGTTTGTTTTGTAAACAATTTGATGATTTTTTAAATAGCCGAAAACAGAAATATACCTTTTTTTTTACTTTTTTTAATAGATATCTACTCGAAAAGCCATACTATTTTTTTATTCGAGTATAGAATAAATATTACGCTTTTTGATAGAAATAGGTATGTTATAAGAATTTTTTATGTACATTTATGTACTTAGTATTTATTTTTTTCAATATATGAATAACTGATAACATATTCCTAGATTGTGTTAATGAGTGTAGATAGAAAGTGCCATAGGTCATGTACATAAAGGATTTTGTAGCACAAACATTCTATATCACTGCCGTTAATGATCTGTCAATAGTTAATAAACTAATTAATATAAAAATATTTATTTATTACTCATTAACTAATGATAAAAACTTCCGGTTTACAGTCTTATCACACACGTTATCAGCTTTAAGTCCCAAATAGCTAAATCCGGTCATACTGTGCTACATTTTTTCGGTATAGATTATACAGGGCTGCTGGGGCCCACGGTAATGGAATGAAGGAAAAGAAGGAACATAGGAGTGAGTTTTAGTCTTCAAAAGTCTGACCAGCTCCCTTTCTGTCCCGCTCAGTCATAGGGCGAGAAAAGTCATTGGATGATTTTTTTATCTAAAAAAAAAAGAGATTTTTTTTATTATTAGGCACGGGTGCCTATAACAAACTTGTTTGAAAACAGATTCGTGATATCACTAGGAGGTTATTATTGCTACCCACCATCCTGACCTTTAAATCTTTCAGAAAAAATATTTTCTTTATCGATTTGACATTTGACATGTAATCCCTCTTTTATTTTCATTTTTCACTCAGCAAGAGGAAAGTTCGTACCGTGACTTTGTTTTTAAGAGTGATATCATAATTTAAGTTTTCTTCCCTCTATTTATCATTCATAAATAGGTTTTACCTTAGATTGGTACCCACAGCAACGCCCTCGCATCTCGTGGAACTCGTATCCCGATTCAGACAAGATATTTTTAACTCGGATCCAATCCGATGTCTATTTTTATCATGAATCCATGACGTTCTTAGCTAGGGGTGTGGGGCTAGGGGGATTTTATCTAATGTGAAAGGAAATAAATGTTGCGACGACTCCGAACTAATTAAAATAAGGTTTAGTCGTGGCTCTGGACCGTTTGAAGCAACTGAAGAAACACAGCCCTGAGTTCAAATTTGAGTTTAGAGTTAACTCTAATGGCGTCATAAGGTATAATTTACTCTACCCTGGCATTTTTGAACGCGAACGTAAGTTCAACTGTCAATGTTATGGCTTGATCACACGTACCGAGTAAAAGGGCGAGACAGTAAAATGTTGCTCGGCCGAGACAGTGATGTAAGCGAATTGTAGAGATAAGCGCTCGGCCGATCACTCAGTACTGTGTTTACACGTACCGAGTACTCGGCCGAGAGTACTGTCTCGCCCGTTTACTCGGTACGTGTGATCAAGGCATTGAGCATTGGCCGCTTAATCCAACTTACCCTGCTCAGAGTTAGAGTTACTTGGATTAACTCTAGGGCAGCTACTCGACTCTGGTTATTTTTGAACGTAGGGCAAGTAGTCAGTAATAGCGTGATAATCCCTCTCGCCCCTCCCAGAGCAGGTGGAGTCAATTCATGATTGCTGAGCAAACCGAGGTTTGACTAAGAGAGAGACTGGTGCTTTGAATACATATCCATAAGAACCTGTAATACAGATTATGTTCCTCCCACGTCCAGAAACCAAGCAAGAGAATATTTTTTTTGTGTTTTTATCATTGGTGACTTACGGCTCTGAAACGTCATCGCTCACTATGGGCCTCATGAAAGGCTTTTCAGTCACCAAAAGGTCAATGAGATGGCTATGCTCGGAGTTTACTTGCGTGAGCAAGAGAACCGAGTTTACCGACATAGCCCGAAGAATCGCCTATCACAATTGATAGTGGGCTGAGCACATTGCTTGCAGAACAGAAGGTCGTGGGTGCTGAAAGGTTCTGGAGTAGCAACCGCGTACCAGAAGACGTTATAGGCGTTTGCGTTGGGAAGGTCTCCCACAAAATGGACTAATTGCCTTGCTTGGGAAAATCATCCAATGACATCACCGCGCCCTTGGGCGGAGTAGGAGATAGTGTCAGATTTTTACTGACTAAAAACTCACTCCTGTTCCTGCGTTACCTTTCATACCGGGGTTGAATCTTCCTTTCAGAAGCATACCCTTTGGCTCCAGTAGGCTTTGACCCTGCTGGATAACAGCTAACAACTCCTTGAGGCGTGCGTGGAACAATACGCGCCGTCGATGTCTTAGGCTCGGTCCGGATGATTAGTGGACAGTCGGAGGGCGAGCTACCCATAGCTCGCCGTCCGCAAGCCCTGGTGGACTCATGACCTGGTAACGGTGGGGAGAATCCGATGTATTCGATACACACAGGCCTATGCCTAACAATGGAAGTCTTTCAGCTGAAGTAATAATGATGACACGTGTAACGCTATATGAAATTACATAAATTAGTATGTATTATTTTGTTTATTATGACGGCCATGTTTGGACTCGGCTAAATATAGACGAGGTGAAGTATTTTTAACTTGAATCTGTTATCTATTTCTATCTGAACGTCCTTGAAAAGTTAAGGGTGGGCGTTTGTTGTTCAGACTGAGTTAAAAGCGAGAAAATCTGCATAATATGATGTTATCAATGAATTAGTAAGTAGGTATTTTATGTTTTGATCTTTCACACAGTCGATTTGTAGGTAAAGGTCATAGTGACGTAGACTGGAAGGCTTAAAGGCCGTTTATAGGTTATGTGTCTGTTTGAGTTATTTGTCAAGTTCACAAAAATAAAATACTAATTTTCATAACTTACTGGTTTATATTTTAGGATATTTTTGTAAATAAGTTGTATCTACTGGGGTTGTGCTCGGAGTTTCCTTGCGTGAACGAATCAGGAATGAGGATATCTGCAGAAGAACCAAGGTTACCGACATAGCACGAAGAATCACCAAACTTAAGTGGCAATGGGCAGGGCACATAGCTCGCAGAGCATATGGCCGTTGGAGCCCAAAGGTTCTGGAATAGCAACCATGTACCTACCAGAAGACGTAACGTTGGAAGACCTCCTACAAGGTGGACCGATGGGTTCGAGACGCACAGAACCGTTCATTGTGGCGATACTTGGGGGAGGCCTATGTTCAACAGTGGATATCTTTCTGCTGAAATGATGATGATTAGTATCTACGAGCATAGACGATATATTCACAGATACAATGACTTTTTGGAAAATGTAATGAATAATATTGTTTCAGAAATATCCATATTACTGTGTTGTGTCACACTAATATCTTAAAGGCGAAAGGTTGTATGTGTGTGTAGTATATAATCTTTTAGGCTAATTATAAGTATATCATCTACTTTCACGCGTACCTCAAACCTCAGGAAAAAACTTATTAGGTATGCGGTGTATTTGGCAGAATTTTGCGGTCTTCGTTTTCGGCCGAATCGTTCGGTTCAAATGCCGAATATATCCGGTTTAATGAATCATTATAAATGCCTTTAAAGCAAAATAAATTAACGGAATCCCATATTCTAACCATCATATTTATTAAACAACTATTTTTTTCGTGGTTTTAATATCCCACTTTGTAAGAAATGATTCTGCAATGTTAGTTGCACAATCGAAACGCATGGAACGCGAAATTATGGAACAGGGAACCGAATTATCCGGTAGTATATTCGGTTCGATAAGAACTTAAACGAATATTATCTGGTGAAACCACTATACTGCGCATTTCTAGTACTTACATATTTTTAGATTCACGAACAACTTGTAAGAATAACATCGGTATAACATAAAATATCAACATATTTATTACAATTCAACAAGTCTACCTTTCAAATGAAACCTTACACAGTTTGAGAAAACAGGAAAATATAAAGAGAAAGAAAGTTCATTTACGAAACGAATCATAAGTCGGCCATAGTAAGTTGCTATGTAAATGTTTGATTTTATTATTTACTTATTAAATTATATAATATATATATAGTATTAAATGAATTAACTTCCAGGCAAGAGTTGCTGAAGAAATTTAATAAAAAACACGGAAATAAACAAAACAGGCTGTTGTTTTTTTTATGAACCATCGACTGGACGTCGATCCAGGTCAGACTGCGGTAAGTAAAAGCTATTTATAATGTCTCAATTTATTAAACATCTCGCTCGTGACAATAAAACATTAGACTTAACCTGGTACTGGAATGTACATTCATGAAGAAAAAGCAAAACGATCCACAAGTTGGATGGCGCCAAAACGAATTTTATGATTCATTGCTCTATTTTCATTTGCAATACAGACTGGCCGACTCAGTTAATCGGTGTAGGAAAGAAGTAAAAATATTCCAAGTTTTAAAAGTTTAAAAGCAATCTCGGCTGACTGCACCCGACGATGAACAGGTAAAAAGTAGCGAATCGAGAACAATTCATGTCGACCGGCGGCCAGTGCCGACCACCCAGCACGGAATATCTAGGACGCACTGCACTACCCACGTACAGACGATGACAAAACTGCTATATCCATTCGCGCGAATATTTAATTACACAGTGAGTATACAGATTCCGTTTGATTACAAAATTAAATCATATCAACGTAGATGTTTATTTGATTTTTTTGCTAATTAATTACTTCCCTTACAAGCGCTTATTTCTCTGTTAATTACGAGAACGTCAAATTATTTGAAGACAATGTTCGAGCATTGAATTCTGAATAATAAGCTCATAAAAGCGAAACTATTATTTTACGTACTCGCTTTTCAGTACCTAAGGTAACTAACTGTCTTGCTGTGCACTGATTAAGTCTCATAATGAAGTTCGCTTGCGATGCCGTTTTAATTACACTGAGCGGTAAGAACAGCAATGGCTTCGTTTTAATATGAAAAAGATACAAAAATACACCGCTATCGCTACATCAAAGTATCGCGATCTCTTAAAATAATACTTCTTCTCGCATTATCGAGAAACAGTAAAGAAAATACGTAGTATAAACTGTATAACAGATCATTATTGACCACTTAGGTCAGCGGCAAACATTCTCAACAGGCCAACGCCCCACCGTGCGTCTGTTCGCCGGTAGCCGAATATCAGTCCTACAGAGAACTGAGCAAGGCACAATATCGCATGGCTGCTCGCCAGATAGTTGGATCGCCCATCCTATACACTGCGCTTCAATGCAGTTCCCGGAATGCATCGGTCTCCTTTGCAATATTTTTGTGTTATGGCGAGCCAATTTGGTGCAGATTTTTTCCTGGTAGTCACGTCGTATATCAAATGATGTGACCTTCGAATATAAGGCTAAGGGTTGTTGAATAGAAGTTTTGTATTCAAGGTTCTTTTTTTGTGTCAGGTAACTCCAGGTAGGTTTGAGGCCCACTGATTTGTCTCCGTTCCTCGCAAGATGTTTATGATCTGTTACCTGGCCCCGAAAACGGCAACGACCATGAGGTTATTAAACTTGTTTTTGTTACAACTCACAGACACAATATTTAAAATTTATTCTATGCGAATAGTGTAACACGAAGATAGATACTTATTGTATTTTATGTTCATCTGATTATGAATAAAAGCAGTGAAGACATTAGCGTTTGTAACTACCTACTTATTAATGTGGGACCACACAAAGCCGCACTAAGTAGTGTTAACTGTGTGAAATAAATTGCGTAACTTGGCTTCTATTTTACTGTGTCCATAATTAATTTAGTGTTAATCTGTAATTACTAGACATTTAAATCAAGGAGCAACTTTTGTGACCGTCTGTCCTTCAATTGCGGTGATATCGATGTTCTAATTTTGAAGGAAGCAAAACTAGATATATCAGTATATTCTGTATCCAAAAGAAATAATATTTATACAAAAATATTTCGTTGTTAATAACAACTTAACGAAAGTAAGCGAGGACGCTCGCCTGTACAACATATTGCTTGTTGAAGCGTGGAACTGTCAGAGGAACGTGAATTGACGTGACGAGGACACGTAAAGTAACGGATTTACTAACTTTCTCGCAACTGACAATGTGTAGCATCTTTCGACAACCTTTTACGCACTCCAAACTTCATTGACGTTTGAAGGTACAGAAAACATTGTACGAAAATAGAAGGCTAAATAAATCTTAACAAAAGGTAAACTGAAAGTTTTCATCAGCGCTATAAACCTCAATGTAATTTTACAGGTCAATTAAGAATCAATTAAACTACAGCCATTTAAAAAGCCGTGCCTGTAACGAAAGCGATAAAGTTGATCTAATTAGGACACCTGGCATTGAAGTGTTAGAGAGTATCGACGCAACAATTGGCCGAAAGCCGAGGGGCCGCGGGCCGAATGCCGAAACCTTTGGTGTGCATCGCGACACGGCGCGTTATCCTTCATGAAAGCGTGGCGGCTAATGAGCAAAGTTTCCACAGGCCGCTTGTGTCATAGCCTCGGCAGCGCTTACAGAACAGTTACCAGACGACCACTAGCTTATTGTCGGATTCTCGTAACACATACCACAACAACTTTATCAAAACTACTTAGCCCAAAGCTAATTAACATACAAATTAGAAAATACGTTCCAACTAAGATAAATAAATGACAATATTACAGCTTTAAATGTAATTAATTAAAAATAACAAGCGGTAATTCGTAAATTATGGATGTTTCAACATGCCGAAGCTATTAAAGAAAGTTGTTATGAAACAAGGAATGATACAAAGATCACTGAGGGTGTGAAGCTAAACAACATCAAGGTTGGCATTAGTGGACACGTGCTGCGATACATCGCTAATTCTATAAAGCATATGTTTAAAAGTTTAAAAACAATGAATCACGAAAGTCGCCAACATATATTTTTTCACGCAGTGGAAAGCTCTGTTACAATTGAAGTTGAAATGACTAATAAAAATTCCCGAACCAGTGAAAGTCGTGGAAACTACATTCTCGAAACGTTGCGTTGAGCTTCACGTCGTGCGAATTCTGCGTCGAGTGCAGGCATGTAGGAAGAAACCTATAGACATCCTGAGTCTCCGATAACTGGAAACTTTACGGAGCCAACGAAGTGAATACAAGACTCAGAACGACAAAAATTTTACCAAGGATTTATTATAATAAGGTGTACGTCCTTTCAGCATTGTACTTTGTACCGCTAACCTACCATAAAATCAGATAGTGTTTTCAAACAATGCCTACGAGAAAAAAAAAGGAAAATCAGGTGACCTTAAACGACAACGAATTCACGCTGAAACAATTACACGCACATCTAGGGAGCGAAACCGTAAGCGCATGCCATGGCTGGCCGACACGAATATTTCACTTATTTTGCATACTAACAAGCAACGGTCCGCGCAGGCGCGACAGGTTGCGTCACCGGCCGTTGCGCAATCCACTCACGCGCATGGAGACTGCCATTCATCCGGCCGCCTCGCTTGGTAACAGACTAGATTCGCAAGATCTAGAACCGCGCTTCCGACAATGTCATTAATCTATTGTGTGACGCAGACATTTTATTGGCTCCGCTAAATGCCATGGCGGAACCGACGTGCTTGGCAACAAAGGATTTGCCAACAACAATAAATGCCACTTGTTATGATAAATAATATCGATTTGTGTGACTGATAATCTGCCAGTACTTTATTATATGTTTTCATGATAAATATTTGTAAATTATTACAGCAGCAATAAACGAATGAGTAAAAGATGCTGTCAATTAACAACAAAACTATGATAATAGTCTCGTAACTTAACTAAAGTAGTCACAGTTCACTGCTTTTAGATTATTTTATCACATACGCGATTATTGAATGAAATTCGAGTCCGTCTCCATTGAATGTCATGCTTGTTATCGTTACTTTTTTGGCTGATAACGAGGAATGAAAATCTATACTAATGTTATAATGCTGAAGAGTTTGTTTGCGTGGTTAAACTTGATAATCTCGGGAAGTAATAATTCTAATTGGAAAAATATGTTAGTATTGTATAGCCCATTATCGAGGGAGGCTATTGACTATATAACATCGCGATACGACAAGACCAATAAGAACGGAGCAGTACCTAACTAAAGCCGCGGGTGAAACCGCAGGGGAGAGCCAGTTTGCGATAAAAGGAAGGACTTAGCCAAAAAACAGCAACTGTAAATGTAGAGGAAATGCGAGTACAAATAAAAAAGTAACCATGTCCATTCATAAAAGAATAGTGCGTGCAACATTTCTATCGAACTTTCGCGCGATAACAGACCGGATGTTTGGCCATGTGTGGCATTGTTCACACAGGCCCATTCGCTATACTAAGATTAAAAACACAATAACTATTAGTTCAATCGTCCATAGTGCTAAGGTCTGAGCCCAATTTGGACTGACGATTTCCTTAGTATTACACCTTCCGTTTATGCTTCGTAGGCGTCGAACAACATGACTAAAAAAAAATGGTTGCCTGTAAAGTCGGTTTTACGGGCGAAGATTTTACGTGACAACGTCTTTTTCTCGGTAGAATATTTATTGATATGAATATAATTAAATTGTACATATTGGCGGCAGACCGATCATAGTTGAGTGGGAGAGAGACGCAAGGCATTCGGCGGGCCTCTCTCTCGTTCGGTGACTCATCGTAACGTTACCGAGCGTTACACTTTTTCATAAGTGACTCCCAGCCGCAACCTAATTTAAGACGTTGTCACGTCAAAAAAGGAAGTTATACGGGTTACACCGGACTGAGTTCAAAATAATTATAATAATTATAGGAAAACAACTTCTGAAGTAATTGTTAACAGAAGTGAGCAGTGGTACTGTCTCTGTTTATTTACCAAATGGTTAGGGCGCTCCAACAATACGCCCTTTGAGTTTAAATGTCAAACGGTAATTGAGCTGAGCTAGTACCGGGTAATAATGAAACCTACCGGATGTCTGGCTGCACGTAAATTGTTTTGTTGCCAACTAAATAATTTGATAATATTATATACAAGCCGGATGCAGGCATTGCGGGCACAGAATGCTAATTGTCAGTTATCGAAATTGGTAAAAACCAGTAACCCGATCAACGAACGTAATTATGTAGTTCCACGATTCGGTGCGTGTTACATTCTATAGACAATAAGCATTTAATTATTTTGCAACACATCATTTATGCTGACGTCGTTTAGAGGAAGCTCTAGGATGGGTCGATTTTTCTTGTATCTTTTTTTTTTCGCTACACAATTTATTTTATTTTATATAAGGCTTACAGACTAATAAACCAATGTTATAATGAATGTAATGTTATCAAATACCTAATCAAAAATCCCCACATATAGATAAAAAAAAAACATAAAAGTTAATTCATTAGTTAAGAGAGAAGTTAACTAGCATTGAAAAATGTTTCTGCCATTTGCCATCTCACACTGGTGCAGAATAAGTCGATATTAAGGTCCCTAGGAAGACGCTTAAAATTGCTTCTGTTTGTCTGTTTCCTTTACTTACTTCCAATTGCAAGTGAAACATTAAGTTTTTTATTTTTTAGTATTTCGTTGTACCTATTCCTTTTATTTATTTATTAAAACTTCATGCAACATAAAAGTACAAAGGCGGACTTAGTGCCTTAGGCATTCTCTACCAGTCTATCTAGCGTAGTGAAGAGAAAACATGGTAGGCCTTTCTGAGTAGTTTATGATACCATTTTTCTGGATAGAGATAGAGAGAGGCTTTTTACTGCCTAAAAACCAGAGTTTCTTAGGTTTGGGGGCCACGGCTACTCTTTCAAAAAAATCTCGTACCCCAGTAATTTATAATACATAGGTAGATAATATGTTTGACGTATACAATTACCTACAAGATGTAGTCAATAGTGCAATGCCCGATAGGCATCGCTCCGACCGCTAACTATAGCAAAGGTGATCTCCACATATCGCATCGAACGGATGTTTATACAAACAGATAGGTGAATTTTTTTCCCCGGTTAGTTCAAGCACTTGACTTTGATCGGACAATCAATAAAAATGTTATAATTAGTATTACTGAGCAAAAAAATTGTGATGGACCGATGTGGGTACCCGATAGAAGCGAGACGCACAGGGCCGGTCGTTATGGTGACACTTGGGGGAGGTTTATTTCCAACAGTGGATGTCGTAAAATGATAATGATGAAAAAAAAATGTTTAAATATATTCACATGGTAATAAAAGAGGTTCTCAGTATTGTTAAGCAACGTTCATTTAGTAAAAATTGTCACACGTACGTGGAGGAGCAATGTCCGCTTTCTGATAAATGATCCGTCCACCTAAGCTCCATTGCTCTAATCTAGTTACCTAAGTGTACAAAATACGAATCATCAACTTATCACGAGCGACGTCAGCGCGAAATCGAGAGTGGGCGGTTATCGCAGTGGCGGCCGCGACTCCCAACGTCACACCGCACTCGCGCTGCGTCCGTTAATTACGTCAAACTTGCGTAAGCCTGCATTTCATAGAACCGATTGTTTATCGAAACAATTCTTCATCATTACATCACATTCACATCAATCTTGATGACTTTGTCCCGTGAACAAACCAGTGGTTTCCTGTCAGCTGTCACCTTTAAATTATTGCAAGATTTTTCCAACTGTTTAAAATAAATCGGTGACACGCAAGTTAAGGAATTAACGAGGCAATCATTCGGCTCCGGCCATATAATCGTTTCAAGTACGTCACTAATGACAAGGACGCTACGAAATCTGCGGACGCATTCGCCTGTTGCGGACAAGCATGTCCGAAATTGTCAAACTAGAGAATGGATACGCTAAACTATGAATTTTCCGAAATCTGTTATTTGGTTTCACTATCAATAAAAGTTAGTTTATCAGTAGTAGTTTTGAATATTTTTTTTCTATTTATTATTTATTTATAACCCACTCTGGCTTTGCACGTTTACAAATTATACACACAACCTCTTTATTCTTTTTTCTGTCAGTGAAAAACCACATCAAAATCCATTACGTGGTTCTAAAGAAGATAGCGAGTAAACAGACAGAAGCGTAAAACGATTTAGTTTTAAATTATGAAGAGACTAGCTGCCTGCCCCGGCTTCGTGTGAGAGCATTTCTTTTTCAGACTTAAAAAAAAAATGACTACAACAATTGTCAATTATTTACTTAGGTTAGTTAAGTTTTAAACAAGTATAAGATTTCGCATACAGACGAAATTTCCCTTTTCACCCTCTGAAAGATGACATTTCTAAAAACCCTTTGTTAGTGCTCGCTTACGCCATTAACGTCTTGTACAACATAGATTTCAAAACCAAACGTGAATCTGTATGAAGCAACTTCATAATCGTTGCAGGGACATTTCGTCGAACTAGTCAATCAAGTCATATTTATGCAGTGTTTAAAGTTGCGAATAAGAGTTTCGTCATATTCAGCTTTCACTGTGCAGATGACAGCTGATTCGGTCACCATGCCGTATCCAAAGAGCGATTCGTATCTGTTTGAGATCAGCAATGACTCACTTGAGGCCATTGCTACATCAGCTGACTCATTGAGCGCCGGCTGCGAATGGGAAATCCATTGTTTTAGTGTCCTTTAATCTAGACTCGTGTTATGCCTCGGTGGGACTTAACAACCCCTTCGTTAACTACTAAACGGTCTAGCCTTCTAGGTCTTACTGCTTTATTTTCAGTCTGACTGGCGTCATTTCAAGCGATTTATATAACACCATGCATTTTACTGTCATCATTACTATGGTAACAGCTTTCAGCATTACATCCAGTTTTTTCCGGTTGGGTAAACCCGTGTGACACATCCGCAATCCCACGCGATTACAACAGCTAGGTCAAACCTATTTTCGTATTTAACACTGGACGGAACTGAACTGTATTGCGATATTTGTTGTGACCATTTACAACGGCATAATCGTTTGTTTGCTCTCTCAATTTATGATCATATGTATTATGCTGGTATAATGTATGAAGTTTGTTAACATGCTTTATAACAAAAGATGTTACTAAATTCAAAGCTACATTTCTAAGTTTCCACGAAAACTGCAGAATTCTAAAACAATTCGCTTCGTTGACCACAACGCCTTTTGAGGACTGGACAAAGTATAAAGTGTCTAGACGAGCAACATGATGAAGAAGTCGAATAAGGAGTTAAGAGTAGAAAATTTAAATTGAAAATGTCTATATTAGTGGAGGTTTAAAAGTCAGCTGTTAGACAATGCAAGGTGCGGTGCGGCGGTGAAGCAGTGAATCAGTGACTGGGATCAGCTGATTCATTCGTCGGGTAAGCGGCCTTGCATGCACCGACTGTGAGAATGAATACACAAGTTACATTAATCACCTACTTGACTGAAGGATATTTCGAGGTAAATATGAAGTAATAGCACTCTTGTATGCATAAGAAATAATTAGTATTTTAATATGTACATGCATCATGTAGGAAATCATGTCATTCTTTGTTACTAGAACACACGAGCAATGTATCTCCGTGCAGTTACCCAACTGATATGCGATTTCTCTCGATGATATTATTCACGAACGCGTTTAACTTAAGAATGAAAACGAAACGCAGAAATAACAATGATGAATGAAAGTCAGTAAGTTTGTGTGTGCGATAACTGTTGCCAATCAAGTTTCCGAAACAAGGTGACATCAATGACCTGGAGGCGAAGGTGACCCGCACTCGTGTAATACAATAGTTTGTCGAACCCGCGATTATTTCTAATATTAGTTTTCCAAAAGAGTTATTATTTTTAAACGTTCTGAAAATCTAAGCATCGCTTTAACAGAATGATAAAGTGAAACTATTGACGGTGTTTCAATGTCAAAATGTCAGGATGCAAAAATATTTTTCTCTTTGAAATGGTACGTTAAAGTCTTCATATACCCGTAAGGCTGGAACGAAACCAGTTTCTCAATGACAAGTACAGTGTAAATCGAACAAAAACCTATGAAACACAGCCGAGATGTGGTCAACATAAAAACACTCTGTTTAAAAAGAAATATAAAACAAAAAAAGTAAAAAGATGAAGCGTATTTACCCCCACCGGGGTGGGCAATAGAGGCTGCCGCCGACTAATTGCGAAAAACGAGATTAACGCTCACTGTAGAGGCACTAAACGAGGATGGCTCTGTTTACCACCCCAGTTTCATTCCTTTTACAGCACCACTAATAGACTTATTTTATTAGGGAAACGCCGAGATAACATTTATATTAGCAACTAAGTAATCATCGTAAAATCAACACTATTGAAAGTGGCCGCTGATGTCCTAGCTCGACTGTCTTGTTTAGCAATCAAAATAGAGTGCTTTAGTTAAGTGCAGTAATCAAATATATTTATACAACAAAAATTTAAATGTAACGTCTAGTTTAGATTTGAAACTTGACTTTTTTAAAAGCTTCATTTCGACCGCACATCGTGTAGACAATTTTTTTTTTATCTGATAAAACTATCCAATGACATCCCCCGCTCTTGGGCGGAACGCGAGATAGTGTCTTTTGTGTGACTTTTACTGGCTAAAAACCCACTCCTGTTCCTTCGTTGCCTTTCGTATTGGGGCCGAATCTTCCTTTCAGAAACAGATTCTTGGCCCCAGTAGGCTTCGACTCTGCTGGGCCCCTACGGTTGTCACGTAGACATTGGTACTGTCATCAAAACACGTATGCGATCAAAGAAATTTATTTTTTATTTTCACTTCTAACCCCAGACAGTAACAACGAACAGGCAGCAGTTAGGAGAGACGGCCAACTAGAAAACAGAGGCGGCTAATTGCCGGTAACCGTACAAACGTGATTACCTGCACTGCATCCGAGTATGGCGGTACACGGATGTATGGGAGCAGTGGCGTAGCTAAGTGACTAAGGGCCCTGGGGCAAAAACAAACTGGGGCCCCTAAATTGTTTAAACTTTTTCAATATATTTTTAAAATATTATAAAATGCAATGCTACTTCATAACTTCATTTATATAAATCAATACGCAATAAAAAAAGATTTATCATTAACATGCACACACAATGATATGGAGACATGGTCGCCGTTAATGTGATCAGCAACGATATCTTTCACAGCTTAGTTACCGAATCTTCACGAATAGGCTTTTGAACCAATACCGCAGTGGTCACATTATTTGATTCACTATCAACAGAAATATTTTTCGCAAAATTTTTCTTTTGTTCAATAAGCGGTTTGTTAATCAGGTTTTGGGGGCTCCAAAGCTAGAGGGCCCCAGGGTACTGCCCCGCCTAGCCCCTTAGTAGCTACTCCACTGTATGGGAGAGGGCATTGTGATGCCTTCTACTTACACTAATACAACATAACGAGAAACAACACTGATTACACGTTGTCTAGACGGTAAAAGATGAAACTAATTAACAGTATTTAGATTTCGATATCGCGAACTATCGATATCACTGATAAAGTTCTGTTTACGCAAACCTATTTCAAGCCACAAACAATTCAGTAATTTTATAGTTAGCAACAATCGGTAATCGATAGGTATACAATATACTATTTCAGACAATGAAATCTCCACTTAGCAACATAATAATAAGTTCTAACACATTGAATAATCTGCCTTAGGAACACGTACGTTTTACGGTACACCGGTGTTGGGCCCGATCACAGAAAGGAAGAAAGAGATTAAAAAGGTAATACTTTCCGATTTGTAATACAAAGAGTGTCGCCGCTTGTCTCACACCCTCTAACTCAACTACAGGCAATAAACCAATACGAACGCGCATTACGCAACAGACCACGCACATTTAGAACGCAAGTTTGCTATTGGTAGTTGAACTATGAGCATTGCCCTACTTTGTGGCACGCCTTCTCCCCTACACAGCCATTCTAACCTCTCATCTGTTCTGTGGGCCCGATCGTCCCTGACACAATCCAATTACTAAACGGGGATTGTTATTTAAGAGAGAAAAACCAGACAAGTGCTCGTCAGACAATAATAATAGATACAATGGGAGCTAGAAGGAAATAGGTCAATCTGCAGTGCTGCAGAGATAACAGATAAGGCTACCAGCCTGTCAATTAAGCATTGAAATGGTTAAACCTCATTCTGCTAAAAGCCGCTTACTGTGTGAAGGAGGAAAGTCGAAGAACCACATACAAACATACATTACATTATAACTAGGGATGTATATGGATATGTAATTTCGGATCTGGATACGGATATAGGAATAATATTATACCGGTTCATCATCATCGTTTCAGGCGAAAGACGTCTACTGTTGGACATTTTTTTTTTGTTGGTGGAATATCATGGAAATCATCCAATGACATCTTCGCGCCCTTGAGCGGAACGGGGAAATTTAGCGCTTGAAATATCATTATCATTTCAGCCGAAAGACGTTCATTATTGGACATAGGACTCCCCAAGTGTCGCCAACGACCGGTCCTGTGCGTCTCGCACCCATCGGATACCCGCGACTCTCACCAGCTCGTCTGTTCACCTTGTGAGAGGCCTTCCAATACTTCCTTTCATACCAACTACGGATATGAGAATTATTTTATTATAAAAGAAATACAAATATGTAGTAAGATTTGATTTCTATTTCTAGTCTAGATTATTACTTGTATGGTCGGACAAAACAAACAAAATTCTATCGCAGCCTTTCATTTAGACTACGCCGAAACTTTTATATCGGTTTCAGTTACGATTAGGGATATTTATTTTACTTAGAATATCCGATAGTTTCGGAGCTCCATAACAACCCTGATATGAGCTGATAACCTTCACTGATTATAACCTCACACCCCGATTGGGCGCGTCGGCCTCCATGCATTTTATATGAAAACTAGACTTGTAGAGCTACACTTGATCCACGCCACGCGACGTCGTTCTACGTACAAATCAGGCGTGTTACACGTGTGCGTCAGTCTAATGTAGTTCTAGCTTAACACTCACAGATTTTCCCACACATCATTCTTTAATGTAATAGTCCTTATGTCGTCGTATCAATGCGAGCCAGAGATTCTTAACATTGTAACACACAATGACACGTAATTATAGAACATGGCGTTGTAACGCCACGTGTAACTCAATGTTACATAAAAACGCAATTTTACATCATATTTACATAGATGATAAGTATAAAAAGTGGTCTATTGAGCTACAAACTGTATTTATGTATACGAAATGAATTGAATAAGTCATGATAGACAAATGAATGAATGATTTGATAAAGGTCTAATTTTCGTTTCAGTTTTTTCAAAATGAATGTAAGTAATTAGCAAGCATTGCATGAAAATTAAGAGAACAAAGTTCCCCTTGTTCTCGAGACAAAAATCCTAAATTAGCGGCGAGTGGCAGCACAATAATATCCAACAAACTTAGAAATTAATTATAAATTAAGGGACGACAAATTATATTTCTCACCAAATTGAATGAAGACATTATTTCAGGGGTGAAGTAAAAGCGGGTTGTTTTCAAATGGTAATTTCTTCAAGTGGAATATAATCATTGTGCGTATTTTCAGAACAGGCAGAATTGTCACGATGGCATCACTCATTTCTTTGCCTTTAATTGTAAATATTCTCAAGACTGTGCATCGGGCTTGCGGACAGAGCTCGCTGTCCGACCGTCTGGTAACTGTCCAGACCGAGCCCTAGTCGTTGACGACGCGCACTGTTCTGCCTAAGAGTTGTCAGCAACCGTTGGAGCCCAGCTGGGTCAAAGCCTACTGGGGCTAGGGTCTGTTTCCGAAAAGCAGGCTCGTTTCATACATAGGTATGAAAGGCAAGAAGGGACGGAGTGGGTTCCAGCAATCGCTAAGCGCCATCGATGTCGCCCTAGAAAGAGGTGGCGAGATGATCTAGACTCGTATCACGAGAACTGGTTAGAGACAGCACGAGAGAAGAATGTCTGGAAGGACTTGGGGGAGGCCTTTTCCCAGCAATGGGACAGTAATGGCTATTAAAAAAAAAAAGTCTGACACTATCTTCCGTTCCGCCCAAGGGCAGGGGATGTCATATGGATGAATTACAAACCGGAAAAAAAGACTGCATTTCAGTGGCCAATCAGTAAGCTCACGTTCACGTGATATCATCTCATTCAATATGAAACATTAAGTACGTGGGGGAAATAATCGATTGTTTTATAATAAGGAGGCCCCATAGAGCGTGGGCTGGTTAGTCTACACACGCCTTAACTTAATTATTGAAACCTTACCGGACGTTTTGTATTATTTGTTGTAATAACACGTTATTTATTCCCCCATATGATAATGAAAGGTACAATTTATTTCAACTTACCTTGTGCAAACCGCAGAAAATTATGGCGTTGAATTTGGATATTTAATTACTGGTGTAACTTCGTATGTCTCTTACGGCTACACTTTATAGCTGTTTCGTAACGAATGATACTACATAAGATGAATACTTACGTAATTGTTTTACGTATTGTTAATTTGAGTAAATTATACAATTGATTGACACTCAGTCTCTGAAGGTACTGACTGTACTTATAAGAAAATGCGATGAGAAATGAAGTCGGTTAAAATGGAGATTCAAAAATAGTTCTTATGTGGATGTTGATAGAATTGAAGTGTTGGCGACGCATTGGATAGTGCACGCAAGTGTGTAATAAGTCATATAGTTACTTAATCGTCTCCTTGAAACACTTTATTATCAGGCGGGTTATGGGCGTGACATACATTTCACAGTAAACACCGTTAACTTACACATGTAGGACTTTAGTTTTTAACACACTCTGTGCCACCGACACGCCTGTTGTGTTTATATAAATAAACTATGTATTTGTCCCATCATCATTAGTGCTGTGAATGTTACAGGTGTGTTTTTTACTGTATTATGTAGGTATGACTTTATTTAATCTTAATTTAATTACCGTACTACAATTCACTCAGTTTATTTAGTGAAATCTAAAAACTGAAATGTGTTGAAATGTTTTCCAAAAGATTCCTGACAATTTTCATAACTTTGGCGACAACATATTTTTTTTATCGCCGTTTTTTCTTTGGCACTTGTAAGTGGCCAAATCTGTAGTATATGAAACGACAAGACATATTCAACCGTTAAGTGAAACATTGTGTAATCGATCACTTAGACTGACCGAACATTCATGAAAGAAAATAACGGGCCACAATTCATTAATTAAACAAAGCGACCACAGTCGGCGGTGACAAGTCGCGTCCCCATTCCCGCGAAAGTTTCAATACTTCGCTATTGGGGTTATCTGTGACAAGGTTGTAAGCAGAGGACCACCTGAGAAACGTAAACGTGAAGTTTCCGAGTAAAACGTGAATTATGACCAACTTCATGAGATCTCTCTGTGTTTATTGTGTACGACAATAAATTAGCAGCTGACGCAGGTCTCGATGCACTGGCCATCGACGAAGGTTGAGCGATGTCAAGTAAATTTTAACACGCAATTAGTAACCCGTCGGACACCTTGGCACCGATCGGCTGGGTGTTTCAGGGACGTGGCCGCAACCACCCGCTAAATTCCGATGTAGTACACCCGCACAGCAACCGGGGTTCCAGTCTGGCGCGATATTTCGGGGGAGGTCGCGAAAACTTTTATTGTTCGTTGCTTAACGCGCTTTTTCCGTAATAGGCCTTTGGTAACAAATGTCGATCATTGTTTTTGCACACGCAATCTGTCGGTTACTAACCGTATAGACAGGGTATAACGAAACTTTTATGCTGTTGCTCTAATTCCTTTCAATCAGAAAATTGTTTTAATAGCCGTAACCGTTTATTTTTGGCGTATCTTATGTTCGTAAAAAAAAAGCGTTTCAAGTGAAAAAAAAATCGTGATTCGTAATATGAAATTGTACAAATTTCAATTAACATTTTCATAAACCTAAACAAATAATTTCAAGTAAATTATATATTTGTAGTATTCGTATTTTCATGTAAATTCTGTTAAACTGTTTGCAACAAATCAGTCACGTGGTAACATAGTACTTAACACGGAAATGTTTAAGTAATTATGTTAATTAAAAATTACGAACGATATCGTTCGCGTCGCAAGCGGCTCACGGTGTACACATTTAGTATTGCAGGTAATCTATTCGAGCCGTCAGACATATAATTATAATAATAGGTACAGTATATTATTTTAGTATGGCACGCTACATGGTATGTATCTGTCGCTAAGCGGTCGAAACAATGCCGTCTGTGTCAGAGCGTTTTGTGCGCTCTCGTGAGTGGTGGTGAGTTCATTTTGGCAGTTGGGGCGCCTTGTCTTGATGGAAACGGTGCGAGTTTCCAAGAGTAGGTAGACCGTAGACCGCACCTCGCCGGCGCCGGGTCGTGTACAATAATCCGGGTGGCAACAGTATAAGCGTGACGTCGTACACTCACCTTGACTCACTTTAGTTGGCCCGTTTGCATTACACTGTTTGCTCGACGTGTACTCGTGATTAGTTTAGAGAAAGAGGCTTGTACGGTGTTTTCAACGTGTGCCAAACAATATAAAAGATCTCCTTTATAAAGAAATCAAAATTGAATCCTTTAAAACTTAGTAGAGTATCTTATCAAAAATCAATTTTGCCAAATCATCAAAATATTTAATGATTGAATTGCAAGACTTTTTCTTCAGCTATTATTTAATGTAAGAAGAGAACAGAACACTTTCTTGTGAAACTAACCGCCGCTATGAATGGGCGATATCGCAATTAATTGCAAGCAGATAACTCAAACAGCTGATGCTCTGCCATTCGTGTCGTATCAACACGATCGTATTCATGGGGCGAAAGCGTGCCTCGTGACGCGGACTTTTTACACAAATTCCATGTGCGTACAGATGGAAAAATGTTACATACATTGCGTATGTAACAAGCGTAGGAACTTTTTTATAAATGTTTACTCATTAGCAGATTCATTGGCCTTTCAAAAACAAGCAAACACGTCATTCTAGTGTGGAATTAGATATATTCTAGGAATGTTATTTTTTCGACCGTGTCACAGAGATGAAGCAATTCGTTTGATAAAATATCGATTCGAAGAAATCAGTGTACATATATCTAATCGTAGTCGGGTTGGATCAGTCTAGACCCGAGATAAGGATAAAAAAAGAAGGCAACCCGCAGTGGTTAACTGTACAGTGAGATTTCGATCTTAAAGCAGTGCCTATCTCCTTGACTCGTTTCGTATTGGCATCGACGGGTCGGCGTTGCGAAATTCGCCCACAGGCCGCAGGCGTTAGTCATTGTCGCCTATTGCATCCAGTGCAGACAGGCCTTGCTTCACACAGCGTTACATGCTCCATTTGAGACTGTATTGATGAGGTATTGTATGCGGTTAGCTAACGCTCCGACTGTTTAGTGTTTTGATTCATTACAGCGATGCCTGTTCAGATAAAAAAAAATATTGCGCTGTATGAAACTAGAGTCTGTCTAAAAAGTTAAACGACTTGGATAATTATTAAGGTAAAATGAAATCTGATGTAGTCAACACTGGTTCAATAATTAAGGTTGATTAAGAGATCTTTATCATTGTTTACTAATAGAAGAACCTTTTAAAAAGTATCGAATATAAGTATTTTTTTAATAATTAAATATTATACTAAATTCCCAAGTCGTTTGACTTTTTAGACAGACTATAGTAGATTAATATCAACTGTACAAGGCATTCAATCAAATTAAGTAACAAGAAGACCTTTTTTTGAATGTCTATGTATAAGTAAACAACACGAAATAGCATAATTTATGCATAATTTGTGTCAGAAAAACATTGACGTTTGTTTTTCGGGTCAATCTGAGTTTCACTGAAGCAAATGTACAAATCTATTGTCCGTCAGCGGAATGCAAAAAACATGACGCAATTGGGTCATTTGAAACCAATAACTTCGCCGGCGAAACCGCAATGTGATATTAATAGACAACTACCGACAAACAGACACTGATTATATTATTATTATTCAAGATTATTTACCGACAGACCAACACAAACATACTTTACGAAGATCTAGAACTTAAAAGTTCTGTCGAAACGTCTAGTTGACACTTCGCGTGACTACAAGGGCTGGCTTTTAACTCGGACAGAGGTTTAGCATTGCCATACAGCGTGGCAATGCCGCCAGTCTTTTGGGCACATTACCAGTCGACAGCGATGTGGAAGACTTTTGTGACGCAATCTTTTAGTTTGATTTTAGTTGATTGTAATTAGCGCAGGATTTTATTATTGTTACTTTTTTAATTTACTGTAATTATAGTTATTTAGTTATTATCTAAGAAAATTCTCAATAAAAAATGCTTTACAATTATTTATTTAATTATGCGGTTCTATAAATATAATACAAAGGGTTCAAAAAACCAATCTCTAACTCACTGTGGTTTCTACGGATCTCTGAAATACGCGAACATTTAGAGATAATGACAGTCAAGGAAGAGATTAGATCATCCTGCTCCAAGTACAAAGCACGTCTTGCAATTCATCCCAACAAACTAGCAGTGCAGTTGACCATTCAAGAATCTTATGGGAGGACTGAAAAGGAGGCATATTTTGAGATAGCTGCACATGATCAAATATAGAGATTGTCCCATAGGGGATATTGCTCTGCAAGTCATATATCAATTTCATCACATCTGCTTGTAGTTAGACTACTGATTGCAAGATAAAGACAAAAAAAAAATACGGTTATTCTTCACGATTCTCGGAAAAGGGTTCAAGTTGAAGAAAAAGGGAATTTATAAACAAATCGTTATTGGTTAAATTGTTTGGCGCCAGAGAAACAAACCGAGTCTAATTTACAACGAAACGTACAGTTTGTTTTGGTCGTTCATCAAGTCGAAACAAATGTTGAGGCGTAGAGGAAATAGAAATCAAGTTCCGAGAAATAGAAAAAACGTCGGGAAGTGACGTTGCTTGACCCGAAAAAAACGTTACAGCAAGTAGCGTCAGACTTGGCGTTAGGGTTGCCAGGTTACAAAACAGAAAAGCCGGACAGATCAACCAGTTTAGCCTGACTATTGGAATATTTTTTTTTAACTAAATAACGCCTTTTTATCTAGACTACTATACTAATATTGTAAAGAGGTAGTTTTTTTTTTTTTTTTGTTTTTAATGAGGAAATCTATGAAAGTAAGTACTGGTACGATTGCAAAAATTTATTCACCCTTAGAAAGCAGCTTTATTCCTGAGTGACATAGGCTATACCTATGTGAGCGAAGCCGCGGACAAAAGCTAATTGAACATAAAGTCTTTTTAAATTCTAATGAAGCAACAATAAAATTGTCTGATATGATTGCTAGTCCCCTCCGCTTTTGCTTGCGATACATGGTAAGGCAGAACACAATGACAAATCTACAATAAATGGTAATTTAAAAAACCTAACCTAAGTCAGACTGGCCGGACTCGGCCTAATTTGGCCGGACACACAACCTAAAACCCTGACCGTGTCCAGCTTCATCCGGACGCGTAGCAACGCTACTTGGCCTTATATTGGCCAGTTCGCATCAGCACAGTGGAATTTCATTGTTTACATGTTATTGACAGCGCTATAGAAACGACCAGATTTAGCACAAGCCCGTGCATTAATAGCACTCAACTATTTTAGCCCGCGGCTTCACTTGCGTAAATGTATTACGTAAACTAATAAAATAAGCATGTGTATTGCGCTTGAAAATTGCAATATGAGACGAAGAATGCATTGAAATTCAGTTGCCAACTAGTTTTTTTATATCGACCTTACATGCTACATTTAAAAGTGGAGATCACTTGCTAAATATTTTTCATTTTCACCGTCCAATTATAATTTAGGTGTCTTCAAGGCTAAAGTGAATAGGCACTTAATAAACTAGTGCGCCTCACCATCAACGACTGCATCACTGCTTACCACCAGGTGGGATCGCAGTCAAGCACTGGTTGGTTTATATCATTAAAAAAAAAAGACGACTTAAAAACCAGGAGGTTCTCAATTTTGTTAAAGATATTTTGTTTATGTTTTTTACTTCAGAACTACGTCATTTATGAACCGATTTGGAAAATTCTATTTTTATTTAAAAGAATATACTTCCAGATTATTCCCGTTGTTATCAAAATCAAGTTCTGGTGTTGGAATCCGTCATCCTTTAGATTTTTTTATTTTTATCAATAGATAAAACATTTTCATTAAGAAAATGTCACATGATGAAATAAAATTGATGAAGAAAACTTCAAACGGCCAACGGAACTACACAAACATACGGATAACTTGACATAGTTAAAAAAGTTAAAGCGACTATGATAAAACAAATATTAATAATCCTGTCAATAAAGGTATCATCAAGTTGATGATGAAGCCGGAAGATAGTCAAAGGAACTCCGTAGTAAAACAATATATCCTAGCCATATAACAGCATAATGAAATTATTTGGTTATGAGATGAACTCTGGCTTTAAAATGGTAATCTAATATATAAAAATCACGTGTAACAGTATTTGTTTCGAACTCTTCACGGCTTGCATGATGTTTATGATTCTTTTTTTGTGTATATTTATTTAGCAGGTCTGATAATGATAGGTGGTAGGTTAATTTTTATCCTCGTTCCCTCCGCCCCCAATTTCTTTGATGATTTACATAGCAGAAAAACGTTTGCTAAGTCAGCTAGTACTCTATAGAACCTGCACGATATTTAGGTTTAGCTGTAGGATACAAAAAACTAAACAGTGGAAAAGAAAAAAATTTTATACCAAAATAATTATCCAACTTCTGTAAATAAGACACTAAAAAGTGTATAAACAACTTTATTTTCGGAAGTCGATGTTAAATAACGACGACGCAACACAACCAGAAACACGAACATCCCATCTTTTTTTTTTAAATTTCTATCGTCTTTTGAAAATCCGCGCTGTTTCAAGCGTGAAAGGATTAAAACCGTCTCAGTTTTATCTTCCGCTTCCTAGCCTAGTTTATCACAGGCAAGCTCATGCAAGTTCTAAGACTCCTAATATCCGTGCACCTACTCCCACACGACGCGTCTCGGATCTGGCAGGGCGCCATGTAAACACACCACCAAATAGGGCAATGACCACCTTACAAACGCAAATAGAATATTTTCTATTAATAATCAGGTCCGAAAATAAATAGAAAGCGAGGGGAGACACCACGTGTCTCTCGTATACGAAGATTAATTGCCGCCGCTCGAGAACGGCGCTAGTCAATGTTTGGAAATGGATTATAAAACTTCCGAACAAAAACCTGGAGACTGAACTCACTCAATTTATATTAGCTATTAAACTACGCTCTTTCAAAATTAAGGAGCTTTCAAGTCCTTAAAATCAGAAGTTTGACCATTCAGATTGAGTGACGTCAAATAATTTTATCGCTGTCTTTCCTTTGTCATTGAGTTAGATAAAAACATAACCCTTCCTTGCAGTCGGGTAAAAATAAAGGTGTTCCGAGCTCCCTGGAACACTGATTTGTTAATTTTATTTTTAGATCTTAAAGACGAGCTTTGTTTGTGCTGCTGTAAATAGAATGTTTCATCCTTATACGGCTTATGATGTTTGGTTCCGCCTGAATATTTCATGATTTACGCGACTATAAATAAATGTAAGATTCTCTTTATGAAGAAGATAATAATGTAAGTATTATCGTTTGTAATACTGCTATGATTTATTGAACCATACGGAGTGTGTGAGGTCCATTCACTTTACACGACCACATTTGATAAGCTGTTAGATATTTCAAAAAGATTCTAATAATCAATGACATTATCAGTAATAACAACGAAGCGATCACGATTTTAGTGAACTGTTACAGCTATGGTATAACTTTGAGATAAGCTTGAAGTGTAAAGGTTGACAGTGATCAGGAAAGACTATTTCCACACAAAGGATAGAGCAAATGCACCTTTAAAACTAAATGAAACAATATTAGAAAACAATTTCAACTGCGTCAAACTTTCCTCGTTTCTCGTGTCGTCATTTGTGGCTCGTGTAAAGAAAACTGCGACGCCGCGTTTACTGCGCGAGAGACTAACACCGCAGTGAAAACTTGCACGTGACTGCAAAGGTCATTAATAGTATATCGATCGTTTTATATCGATAAACAGATATATTGCCGTTAACAGGGGTGAATTGCGGATCAAAATTTGTTGCACTGATCCGGGACACGAGCAAGAAGAAAATTATGATATCGATACAACGATAAATTATCGACACATCGAATGAAAAATATCGATCCATTGTCATTTAAATAAAACATCTAATTTGTAGATAAGTTGCAGCAGTAACTGTTAAGTATTCTCGTACCTACCGTAAAAAAGATTTCGATAGCAAAAGAAATCATTTGCGTAGCAAGGAAATCGTTTTCCTAGAACGGAGCCCATTTGCGCAGTGCGGCCGTGAGGTGACGACATGATTGACTTCTAAACAACATGTTTAAAGTGCAGGGGCAGACGGCTACTGCACTCATTAACATTTATCATTTAAACAAAAATGTTTCAAATCGCTTATCCTGAGGCATGAATAGTATCCAGACATTCTTACGATTTAAAGATTCAGAAGTAAAGTAATGACAATTTGTACAATTTAGTTTTCATCATCATCATTATCATTTCAGCCGAGAGACGTCCACTGCTCGACATAGGTCTCCTCTAAGTATCGCCACAACGCCAACGATCGGCCTTCTGCTTCTCAACTCCAACGGATTCCCGCGACCATCTTGTGGGGCCTTCCAACGCTGTATTATGCGGTACGCGGTCGGCACTTCAGAAAATCAGAACCTACAGACCATCGAGCAATGTGCCCTGCCCACTGCCACTTAAGTTTAGCAATTCTTCGGGAAATCAGATTCAGCATAAATATCTATCTGCCTGCAGATATAAATAACGTCGTATCTAAAATTCATGAAACTATAAAAGCGCGCTCCACACAATTCTCGTAGGTAAAATCGGACCAGACTGCGAACTGAGTCTGCGATATTCATATGGCACCAGAATTAACCCGGTCACCGCTTCATTGAAGAGCACAGTCAGTAGTTCATTGAGAATTTTTTATTTACGATGCAATAAATCTGCTCCCACGCGACCTCGGGCCGCCTCCTAGCAACGGTTCGCCCACCGTGTCGAAAAAGGTCGGAACTGACAACGCGTGGTATGTACCTGCAACGCCTTCTTTGCCAATATGTGGGATGTAGATTGTAACAGAACCGATCGCTTTCAAAACAGCAACGACCAATGAACTGTACACTGTATTATAAATAACAACGGGTTAAAAATGAAAACATGATGCAAGGCTGATGAGCAATTTCCGCATACGACATGTAAACAATAATTACGAAAGTACTGGCAGTTTAATAGCTTCGAGCGAGAATCAACAATGGCGGTTGCATATATGGTACGGAGTAAGTAAATTAATAACCGCAGATGACGCCGGTTAATTCCGGATTAATCGAACAATCGGATGTTATTCGATGCGATGATCGATTGTTATTCGATGTTCTATCGACTACCTACTGTAACTGTGATATCATTCGGTATTACACGTGCCAGAATAGTTCTTTTTACATAATATTTAACCGATTAATTGAAATATGAGATATTCACTTACCTCGTTTATGTGTTTGTAGGTTTTGATGAGGTCTACGCTGAGTTTTCTTAGCGGTGCTGTCGAGGGGTCTCGAAAGTGATGTGGTATTCGGGCCTGCATAGCCTGGGCAAGCGAGAAGTATTCATTTAATATAAGAACAACATGAAAAGCGGACAAAAAAGCAATAAGCTAAGGATGTTTCAGGCAATTTGGATGTCACTACACTACAGACAAGACAACAAAACAAAGCATAGGTGTTTGAACTCACGTTAAGGTGAAATCTGCAAAATACTCGTATTTTCCACCAGAACAGATTTTAAAAGTGTAAAAAATTAACGGCATTATAGGTAACATAAAAGGTAGGATAGAATACATAATTAACATAACATTCATGAATCTAAGTAGGAGACGCACGTAGACGCCTTAACACACGAGACGGTTTGTATAAACATCTATTCAATAAAATGTTGAACAATCGGTTCACACCTGAGGCAAACCTACAATATAACCCTAACGCAATCACTGTCAGTAATAACCATACGTTAGTCCCGGTACTGTGAACTTCACTAGGCGCACTCGCCGCGCACATCGGAGATTATCTAACAAAGTTTCGTATTGAAACATGTTCACTCTGACAATAAGGAAACCCAATATTTTCGCGCGAAACACTAGTCGGACACATTTATTAATTAACCCAGTCTAGACGAGGGGTATCTATCGATCGTAGCCAGTTGGTATTCAACGCTAACTAAATACATCACTAGTATTTCAGTGAAAGAGAACTTAGTTGTAGTAGGTAATTAGTGCCACTTTACTGACTAATTTATTTACTTGCGCGTAATGTCTAGACGCGCGTGGTTAATGGCTCTTTTAATAAAACAATAGGTGTGGCGCGCGGAGGTCACAGGTTTAAAAAAACTTTAAGAATATGCAAGTGCATTATAGCACGCTTCTCATGGAATTGGGTTCAGAAGTGATCGTATATGATAATGAAACTTTTTACCTGGTACTAGCTGTAGTTTTGCAGCAAAATTAATTTGTGTTTAGGACGTTAGTCCCCCAAACTGCCTCGTGCATCATTTACCTGGGCGGGGGTATGGTAGCGGCAGAAAGCTCGGGGGTCGCGCACTGTGGCGCTCACCTGAATGTCTGAGGGCGCGGACATGGAGGCCAGCTGGTCTTCGGCGACCAGTCTCCCGTACAGCGGCACGTGGCGCCGCTCGCCGCTGGCAGCCTCCGGCATGCCGCCGCCGACCACGCCCACTGCAACAAACACACACATTACGTTACAACAACATACATGAGACACAATATAAACATCGATTAAATGAAAAAGAAACACTAAAGCAAAGATCAATCCCTGCAGTCACAACAACAATGTATTGTGTAGACTAATATAAAACTCCAAGTTTGCTAAATATAGTATGTCACGAAGTTCTTACCAAACGGTTAATAAATATGGTAATCCACTAAATCGACTTCAAACAAACTCGTCTTTACCTAAAAATAAACATTGACTTCATAAAAAAACTTAGACAAATAACTTTCCAAGTTTCCAACACCGACGTTACAATGCAAAAATCTACAATTGTTGTTCAATACTGCTATATCAAACACAACGGTTGACCGTACATACGGTAGAGCAAATACTTTGATCTTCAGCTAATAAATAGTCAATGATTTACAATTATTTACAAGACTATTTTCATATCACCGCAACTGGATGTTCGGTAAGAAACTAATATTGAAGCTATTCCTCAATTTAGTTTATTTGATGATATTAAAATGTATGTAAACTGTGGAGCGATCTATTTGTCGGACATTCACGGTGATAATTCTATAAGAACCAGTATTAAACTTGGTCATTATTAGTTCGGTAGACGGCGCGGGCGTCGCATCTCAATCAATCTGGTATCGTAATAGATCAAATTGCCGTGTGAACAAGCTTTATTCACCTGATTGCCGCCCACATACTGCCGGATCCAAATACTTGGTAGGTATGCTAAAGGTGAATGAATCATTCCGGATTGACTTGTTTCACGGACTATGGACGACGCCGACGTCATCTCTGTGTTTATGGAAACACGTTAGAAATCGATATTATTAGCGATGGGATAATTTGGAACAGTAATTTGGAACTGGATTGTAAATTCATGGTGGTGGTTCATGCTTAGTGAGAACCCAAAGTCGTAAAGGTTATTTAATATTACGGTTTCCTTTGAGCTACAATTTCCATATTATCTAGAGACAGCAAAACAATGTAGTTTAAACTTTACAGCATGTTAAGTTGCTTGTAAGAATCCTTGCTTGCTCCACCAAAGCCGTAGAACTAGTCGCTAAGTATCGTATCGCCGAAGTTCTCATAGCGGACTGTCCTCCGGGGATGCTTCTACATGTCTGGAACCTGCGGTGGGATCGTCGCGGTCTCATTTTCTTACTTTTTATCTATAAAATATTTATGTTTTCCTTGAAATATTTTAAATTCAAATTCAAGCAAAACCTGCTGGGCAAAAACTTTTATTTTTGCAACAAGTGATATTTGTCAGTGATTCGAGGAAACTGTAAGTAATTTAATGAAAATAACTGATTATATGATATCCGTGAAGTAACAAGAATGTAACTTTCTCCAGGATTTACCAAGTTTAAAACAACTTCACACAAAATTACGCGACTAATTCAAGTCTTAATGGTCGTAAATTTCGATCATGAACGTCTTCTGGCAATAAAAAATTCATTTCAACCCGTAAAATTAAATCACCTAATAAAATAAAACCCCATAAAACAAAGTGTCCTCGGTCGAGTTGAGTTGAAAATGTTAAGAGATGGGACTGAGAGAGATATTAATCAAAATTTGCTTAATATATTGTTAGGAGAGTCGAATTTGTTTTAACACGTAATCCAAGGTGTGAATGTGAACTTTATCGTGTTTAATCCAGAGGTCGCAGACAAGTTAATTTGGTCTTATTTATGTACCGTCTGGTACGACGTGACATTTCATAATAAAACAACGACGTTCGAGGCTCGCTGCGTACTTTTGCTGAGCGAAAAGTTTGTTGAACGTCTCACAAGTTCTCATTACGTAGACGTACTCAGGTATCTATTTAAATTGGACCTAATTTCTGTAGCCATTTCGTTTAATTGACGCAACAGGTGTCGCATAAACAAGATATAAAAAATTTCACAGCAGTTTTGAATTACAAAAATACCTTTAATGAGTTCTTGAAAGTCTGGTTACATTGTTTCTCTCGGAATCGAGTCGAAATAAACTGGAATTACAGCACTGTACGCTTAATTCCAAAAAGGGGTAATTACCAGCGAAAGGGAACGAAGGGTTATAAGCTAATTTATGGCACTTAACAGATTTTTTGCGCTGTCAGTTGAAAAACATGACTATATTATCCGCAGACAAAAAGTCGTTATATAAGTAATTTTGTAGTTTAATCAGTAAAGTCGAAACAGATCTAGTTAAAACTAATGCATCAAGGTGTAACCACCCTACGAGAGACACAAGTAAACTAATTTCCCTGACGATTAGAGGCATCGGATGATTATAGAATGCAGATATGTATGATTACTTTATATGCTGACACCTGTACCCCTAGCCAAGTTGATAATTTGCAATCTTTAACGCTAGTTAACTTCAAATTTACGGGAATGACGTCATCTCACGTGGTCAGAACAAAAGAATTGGGGGCGTGGCAAACTCGATGAGTTCGACGCAAGCGAAACGGTTGTAAATTGGCTGGGGGGGCTGCTTTTTTAGGTGAGAAATCATCCAATGCTTTCTCCCGCTATGTAGGCATGTTAGACTTTTCCTGAGTAAAACCCACTCCTACGTCGCATCTTTGCCTTGCGTCCCAAGACCCCAGGTTTACCTTTTGGAAGCTAATCCATAGTCCTAGTAGGCTTTAACCCTGCTTGGCCCCTACAATTTATACTGACCCCTTTGAGTTTCTTATTTAGTCTGTGTATCATACCATACCATATTCAAAATTTTCTGAACTGACCTTTACTTCTTTCAGGCTTTTATGTAGTAGTAATTAATTCATTAAACCCCAAGCGAACGCCGGCGTTCGCGCACCTATTGTCTTTCAATTGTGTCTGCAATTATCACAATTGAAAGGTTAATAGAATAGGATTAGGTTAAATGATCTACCGTTCACTTTTAATTAGCGAGGGCTCAGTGTGCAGTCAGGGTGCTTTAGGATCGTAAAAGTCAAAAAACAAAAATTTATTTCACATAGGCCTACATGGGCACTTATAAAACGTCAGAAGCTAGTGCACGGTTCGAAATTGGTAATTGGCGAAGGCTCCAAGCAGTCGGCCAAAGAAAAAGAGAGTGCTTAAAGGGGCTGAAAATAATCTTCATTTAAGATGTATAAGTGTTTTAAAACATGTAGGTACAGCCTGAGGTACCTACAGCCTAAATAAATACATTTTTTTAAAACTTTGAGTTAATATTAACCAGTTTGGAAAAAAAAGTCACACGATCAAACAAACGTAGCGTCAATATTGGTAGGCTATCAGGCCTATTATCAAGTACGTATGCGCACGCGCATTCGCGATGTTATCGTCACACACACATGTGCATCAACGAGCATGCAACTGCGTAGTTTATTGTGAAATGAGTACTGTTGTGTGCGAAAATGGTTTCGCGAACTCGGGTATTTGTTTGACAAGGTGCAAATAAACATGTTATTTTAATACAATGATTTGCATTTAAGTAGGCATTAGTCGGGATATTCAGGTCAAGGGTCGATAGAATTTTGAACTGCACATATTTTACTGTATTCGTTCAGGTGAAGGTCTCAAAGTGGTGGTGAGTAACAGTGATAAATAAAAACAAGTGCAATATCTTGAACTTTTGAGGAACGCAGTAGGAAAGAATTAATGAAATTTACGTCATAAGAGATTTTGGATTCCAAGATTTTAAGTAAGTCTTGCATTTAAGTCCGGTGTCTGTGTTTCTTGATAGCTACAACCTGGGGGGTCTTTAAGTCAAGAGTGAATAGGTCTATATAGACAAGCGTGCTACATCGTCGGCCACATCATCGCTTACCATAAGGTGAGATAGCGGTCACGCGAGTCTATCAATAATAACAAAAAATAATAATAATATCCTTTAAACAAATTGTTGTTATTGTAAATTTTCAGATTATTTATGCTCTATAGTGCAAAGCACTTTGACATGTTATCTCAACCCCTAAGTCCCCTTGACAGATAAGAGTAACTTCTGATTTAGGAAAACTTTAGGACACCTTAAGTTCCAAATAATTATTTTATATTTGGAAAATAATACGATTTACAAAGGAATCTTAAAAGACGCATTTATTCTGTATTTGATATTTAAATTTACTCAATTGTAGATTTTTTATACAACTGGCCATCATATTATTTAATGAATTTGATTTCTTATTATGATAAAATACATAAAATTATAATTAAATTTATAAGGAGTTATAATAGAGCTCTCGATTAGAAACACGTTTGCATTGAAAGGATGACGGCTAATTAGTAATATCTATGCCATAGTCAGTCTTTAGCTAATCGAACATAAGAGTAGCTTCAGTAGTCTATAGAATGCATCTTCGAAGACGTACGACAGAATAGTTAAACCAATAACATTCTCGTGGCATACATAAATATGTTAAAATTATCTACATCCGGATAACTCAACTCTCCGGACGCTCAGATGAATGGATGTACGACTCCGCTCCGATTGAAAATCAGGCCGCATCCGCCTATTAGCATTACAAACATTCTTAGTTCCGTACTAAAATGACTGAACAACTAACAAAGTGTATTCATCTTTGTTGTCTTGCAAGTTTATTCTTCCATAAACATCATTAAAAAATTGATATCCTCCAAATTCACTTTATTCCCTTGGCAGTACAATTCACATATTTTACAATTTGATTATTCTGCCAATGACAAAAAGGCCATTTCCCTTTTCATGGCTTAAATTACATACAAACAATAAATACTACATTAGGACCATATGACAATTCGGCATAGAAAGGTGGCACGCGGCGAAAGCGCACGCGATTTCTGTACCCGAGCGACGACGATCGGTGATATTATAACAAGATTGCATTTAAACTGCGCAGTAAGGGCGTCCAGGTTACGTAGACCTCTGCGACAAGGTCGTATTCCCCCTTGGAGACCGGATCGTCGTGGTGCGAAGGGAGGTGTGGAAAGGCTGTGTGTGTGACGAAGGTATCGGGCCGACGAACGGATGAGACGCGCGGCTACGTCATCGCTGTGCTGCAAACGTTCGGAACCGGCCGCGCTGCCGGCCGACAACCTGTGGTAGGTATGTCAGGAATGTGACTAGCCTCCGGTAGATTGGCGTGGGAGGTGCAAGATACCACCGTTCGCTGTTTACGAACCGCAATTGCAATTTTCAGTGTAATTAATTTATCGCCCTGTGTCCACATACTGTATTGTTTTAATTAATATTGTTTAAATTTCAGTTATAATTATAATCTGGGAAATCATGTAATAGTCAAGTGTCAAATTTAACAACTTTAAACTTTGTGTTTAGAACAGATTAATCTACAAATTGATCATTATAAGGACAGTCGGTTTCTGATTCTGTTTTGAGTTTTAAGTCAATTTGTAGTGGGCCCAGTAAGAACTTTAATTTGATATTATTAAGCACAAGGTCGCATTAAAACCGTGTCATGGAAGTTTAAGTAAAATGTATGGCCGATCGTAGTTCGATGTAACTGCGCAGTTCTCGTGTCGAGACTTCGAGGAATCCATTAAGGCGATCTCCTTGACGCATTACTGGTAGCAATGCTACTCGGGGCACTATGCACAATAACAATGTGAAACTTACGATTGCCAGGTTCACTTTCGTAGTAGGTATCCATCACTACACAACACTAAACTAAATTGTAAATTGCACTACACAAAAAAAAACACTAAATTAGCGTTTTAAGTCACAAAGAAGCACTTGAGCAATCCAAACATCGTAAGAAATCCTCGTCCGGAGTGGAAGCAAACAAGTGAATGCGCTCATCGTGTTTTTTCACTGTCTAAAACTGTGGACACTTGAGTATTTGTTTGTGGATGAGCACAGAACGTAGTTAGAGAATCAATGCGTCGGTGAGCGGTGGGCCGGCATCGTCGGGCGTCCTTGCCCGCGTCACCCGCGTGTTATTGTTGTGAAACAATGTTTATACACGTGGCGGCGTTGATGCGCACTTCACGTCTCCGCCGATAAGGACGCTATGTCGGCGCGGCCAGCCCGCCACAACTAACGCGCGAAACCAATGCTTGCTAGTAATAACCGAACGGAAGGCCACGTGATTCAGATGACAAACGAGTCGGTAAACTATACACTGACCGACCGCGAGCCATGCTTATCGGTGAACGATTTACTATCAAATCTCCATGTCGAGTAATTATTACTTACGTTGTTGTACTTTTCAAACAAGATTCTAAGCTGTGACGTTTCATTCTAACTTAGTATAATAAATAAAACCTACAAGAAATCCAATTACTTTTAAAAGATCTACTCAGAGGAATAAACTTGAGCGGGAGCCCGCAGCGAAATTCTAGCGATTACTCAAAAATATCTTTGAAGTATTAGGGGGAAAAAAGTACAGGAGCCGCACCTCGAACAGTCATATGCATAAAACTACACGAATTCTTTTTTTCTCGGCTGCTGCCAGCCACGCAATTTCTCCGATTGTATGCAAATCCTCGACGCAAACAAAGAATGAAAAAGCACCGACGCAGACGTTCGCTCCATCCCACCTGTGTCCCCCCATCGCGTCCGTCTGAGCTGCGGGCAAACTAGCGACCGTTGCGACGCAATCCAACCGAGAGCCGCACCGTAAACAACCACGATATTATTCCTGAATAGATCTCATCTCTTTACATATCGACCGCCACCGTCTTGTCGAGCACGCTTTTATTAGCCGTCTTCAACTTGTGAATTATTCAGTGAGTATTCTATTAAGCACTTAGGCAGAAGAATAATGCATCCAGTAGATTTTCATAGTGGCTGGCGGGCGCGGCGCATAAACATCACCTTGGCCCGCACGCTCGGCCCGAGAGGAAAATAGAATCGAATGCATCAGAATGTGACCCATTTAACGAAGTGTGCGATAACGAATGGGGACGTCTTATTGTATAAGTAATCTGTATTATTTATATCATGACATATTCATATCATCCTCATTAGTAAACAATGCTAAATTCCACGGTTACTATCTTGTATTTGCGATTGTTTTTATCGAACACTTCTTCGGCGAGTAGCAACAGAGGTGTTTATTGACGATTGAGCAAAAGAATACATAACATTATTGATTAGTTTTGCGTCACATAAGTGTGGTAGCGATTACACTGTTGTTAGTAGACCTCATTTAATAGTAATTAAAATATTTATTTATTTCTACAGATAACAACATTGTATTAGGTTTTTAGGTTGACAGGTAGTTGGGAAAGAAATATGTATTAATTTTGAGAGATTCTAAACTAGGCCTAGGCCTGTATTTTAAGGTTTCAGGTTAAAATACATTACAATTATAAATCTTGTTATATTATATACTATATGGTTAAATTAGGCGCCATTAAGTTATTATTCGAGAAACTTCTCGTATAATTCGAAAGAACATAAGTTACACAACAACTCAAGCGTGTAATTCATTAACCTAAGTGTCAAATATGTACCTGTGACTCTGAATTCCTATCAAATCTCCATTCTATTAGTAAACGAAAGTTACAATCTAAGCAGGCAGGTAAACGTTTAGAACAAAGTCAATAAAAGAAACCGTTGACAGTAAATAAAAAAAAAAGATTTCAAAGCACGAAGGTCGTAAAGTTGTAAGGATGTCATTAATTAAAAATAGAAGCGTGGAGCTGTCATTGCGTCAGCGTCACATCGTCAGTCGTCACAGACGTCGTCGGCGGCGCCGGTGCGGCAAGCGCGCTGCAGATGGTAGCACGCGAAGCCCGCGAGGCCACAGGACGGGTCCAAGGCAGGTTTAACGGCCGGCCGCCCGCCTGTCTGGCCGTTCACCCGGGGCCCGCGCGGGGGCGAAACGTGCGCGAAAACACCGCGCCCGCGCCGTTACTGCCTCACGCTCCATCCACAGATAGCCAAACGTTTTCCTTTGTCGTGTTATCTCTTTCTGATTCTTACAGAACGTAAAGGACGCGGCGCAAACGCAACGACTGCGGACACAACACTAGAATAGGCAGACACAAGGAAGCGATACACGATTGTGTATCTTATCGATCGCTGAACGATGGATTGGATCGGACCCCAAAATCTATACGAGTGCTGTTGAACTTGACTTGTCAACGACATTTGGCGCGTTTTCGGTTGTGATAAGTCGTGTATAACATTTTCTTTGGTTTATGTAGATTTTTTATTGAAACAGCGACCGTGAGAAACGCGTTAGCAACACATTGAGTATAGAACTAGACATATTTAGCGCTGATATCTCTTACAGTTAAATATTTTATCCCATTTGGAACAAGAGCGTGAAGATAAGTAGTTTAATTTACGACCATTTCCCACAAAGCATTTACCTCAAAGAAATTAATGAACTAACCACGCCTCCTGTGTAATTAGGATGAACAGCTGTTCAGCAGTTGGAGTTATTTACCAAAAAGCGTGCGGTCTCGTTCGGTTCGGCTAATCTTCGGGGAATGAAGGGTCTTTTACAGTTCACTCAATTGTTTTGAACTCGTAAATCCCAACAAATCACTTAGCGCGATTTCGTCAATTTGTCTGTCAAACAAGATAAAGATTGTCAGAAAACAATAACACCGATTATCGTTAATTAACTTTCGTTTGAGCTTGGCCGTGGCGGATGCTCCGCTTTGTTGTAACGCCAGTAGATATTATATTTACTTTGGTAAATATTAATTAATCGCTAGGATCCGTGGTTTGGCTTCAAACCAGGAATAAGTTTATGAAGGCACCTTTTGTATTGCGGCGTTTACCCGGTTACTCGCGAAGGTTTCCGTGGCATCAAAGCAAAGCGCGATGTAGCGATACTCACTAAATATGTACTTCTTAGCTGAATTTCATGGCTGAACGATGGACCACCAGATATATCAGATGTACTGTATTTAACCACAATATGTTAATTGATCGAATAAACGTTTTTATTTTATTTATTTAAAATTTTAAACCACTACTTTTCAGCAAAAGCGAGATTTGATTGGTGTAAGTTCTTCCATAATGCGTTTACTGTCCTTTACATACTGCAGCAAACTTAATTAACTTAAGTCGAGTAACTTTAGTAAGTAACATAACTACAGGCGTGTCCAAATTACACTTTATGCCTATTCTTATCCCTCCCAAGACGAAATTATCGAACTTTGAGAGGTAACCTTCAAAACAAGAAGTAGGGCCCCATCGTCTTCGATTCAAATATCAAATGCGTCATAGATATTCGGCGGGCAATTTACTTAACATCTCAAGACACCGACGCAGACCATTGTCCAGCATCCGAGCGAGATAAGTGTGTCGTTCTAGATTGTGCAAGCGGCCACCGTTGCGGCGTCAATGTGCAAAAACCGTCGGCGGTCAACGACGCTGGGGCCCGATGGGGATGCGCAAGCGCAACACCACCAAAATGGACACCGGCATTACTCATTGTTCATATTTAATGTTATGATATGAAATAAGAAACTCGAATTACTCACAATCGAACCAATTACTCAATTTATTAATCAGATTTTAAGGTCACAAAATTGATCTTCATTATTTTAAATCTACCCCCAAGTTAAAGACTGCTTACTGATATCCGTTAAATGACGATCAATTTAACTTGGTCTTGAAAGACCTCGAACAGGAAGTCGAGCTAAGGGCAATGAACACTCGAGTGTGAAGGTCGCAAAATAAATAAACGTGTCACAGTTGGCACTGGCGAATAAACTGATAAAAATATTGAATCGACTTGTCTGGCTGATGACAAACTGGTCATAGAAAACATTTCTTAATTAGCTAAGTAAATCACTTAGATTATGAACCTTTTGGTAATTAAGATAATTTTACTTGATGCTATTAAACTTATTAAATAAAAGTGAGTGTAAACTTTTTAAAACGAGCTATCATCAGACGTTACACATTCATCCAGTTACCGTTAAGTCATAATGCTTTCCATACTCATTCAATTATTAAAATAACAGCACCGTTGGACGCGCAAAAACCTTAGCTGTCGGTCGATGACACCGAGGGGCACTTTAGGGCTGACTCCGTCATACTTCGTCAACTTCGTACCATAGTTATAATAAAATACTTAATTTATTTTCCTCATAATAAAGCACTGAGTGAGAATAGCGTGTACTTACTTTCAGATTTTACCTTATTGATATCGGATACACTTTCTAAAGAACAAGATTTTTATAGAGACAGCGTTTATAATTGTTGAGGATAGATAAGGATATTTAATAAATCGGACTCTGTATGTCTGTTGTGTTAAGCAAGACTTATTCCAATTAAAATGTAAAATACCTAGGTAGTGCGCAATGAAATCGCGGTTGCAGAAATAATGGGGCGCGATCACTAGCCCGCCGGAGAAATCTTAACTATTTGCATAGGGTACCTGAATGCCCACACACTTTGCCCACGCTGCACGCTGCCCGCGTATTGTCCTCGTCTGCCATGTATGAATTAAGTACTACCCCGATTAACACGTTCAATTCAGATATTTCAAATGAGTGTATTGACGGAATTGTTTCGTAATTAACCAAGTTAATCGTGTTTTTGTAGCACTGGAAATACTGCCTGTAAAGCATGATGATTGACAAATATCTTTCTTGTTCAAACAATCGCGTTAACTTAATTTCGTGTTGCTCTGAATTTCATTAAAACGCGCCGCTTTCCTGGGTTTAATGTTACTTTATTACGACTTCTGACCTAAGAAATTTCTAATTATTCGAGACAATTTCACCGGCACAATGCGTACAGACAATTTTGGTGGGGAACGATAAATCGTCGTTCCGCATTCCAATGTGAAATTCATTCACGGGTCGAAACGAAGTCGTCTAGACTGTGTGTCGGAGAAAGGTGACCATTCACCGGCCGGCATGACTCGCGAGGCGGCCCGACTGCGCTCCCACCGACGTGTAAGTAACTGGTTAGTAATCGGCTTCGTTATCATGTGAACACATTATTTTTTTATAGTTTTTTCGTACACTCTACAGATACCGTTCGATTCAACAGTTAAAGACAACGTTTAAAGTTATAAGAATTCTTCAAATCATCATCTGCATGACCCTGATTGAACTTAGGTAATCAAACAATAACGCAACTTTACGACGTTCATGTTTGATTCACAATCTGGCAGTAATTTATTCTCATAATCTTGTAAACAGCGCGGCGGTATCGCCACAAAGTACAAAACTAAATACTTAATGTAAGTCTTGTAAGCGAGCACTTTCCAAACAACACGATATCATCTACATGACGGCGGTGCACGAGCGTTTGGTTTTAATGACAGCGCACCGTGAGGCCAGCATCCGCGTAGCAACAGCTTTCAGACAGTGAATGAAAGTTGATCGCGCCGGAAAAAATGCGAGACCGCCGATGGTTCCGGCACTAACGACCGACGTAAATATTTGGCACTCGGATCCCAGGCTGTGGTCCGACCACCGCATTACAATTTTCATCGACATTTCAGTACCCCAGATTTTTTTGGACTTTGTAGCTGTGTCCACTTTTCTTTTTAGCTGTAATGTTTATGTCGCGGGACAAATTCGCTCCTTCTAATTTATTCGACTAAAATTGTGTTTCCTCAAACATTCTGAGATAAATTAGCATGTTTTATTTCGTATTCATGAATCTCAAATAGGTTGTTAGCGAATTTATCTGAAGTCTTCATCCTTATCCTTATAAGCAAGGAAGATTTCGCATTTAGCCAAACGGCTTCTACGGAAATCCCTGATGATTATTTACAAAGAACGTTCACCCCTCAGCGGTGCTAACAGCTGCCAAGGTGGCCACCTAGTTTCTTTTTTTTTCGTAATAATTATATTCAAAGTGTGCGCATTCATATTATTTGAGAATGATTTATTGAATATTGAAATATGAAATGGCATTAAGTTAGTCACTTAATTTTGCAATAAGTTTGTTATATTTATGTTTATTTCGGTTTACCAGCACTTATTTATCTTTAGTTATTTGCGTAATCGGATATTGTGTAAATTATTGAACTATAAATGTTAATTTAAATCCGGGGTAACATGTCCCGATTTTCCGAGAAACTGGGTATTAAGAACAGTCTTTGTGTTATTTAGAACTGGCAAATGCAACGATCTCCGGTGGAGTGCCAAAAGCGTGGGAGGTGTCGGAGTCGCGGGCATCACCACCGGAAAGTCGAATAAAATATAGGTGTTACCGACTTTAAAGCGGGTCATCATACTGACAAAACTACCGTTTGATATTACAGAGATCGTTATTTAATTACAGAATTCATTATTGCAATAATCGATGTTGTTAAACAATGGGAAAGTAAATAAATAACATAAGTGTCAAATGAAATGATCGATATGCTCGTTCGATGCCTTTGATAAGCTCTTACCAAAGACGTAAAGTCGTATTATCTAATAAAAGCATCAATGCAAGCAGCAAGCACCCATCTGCGAGGGTTGAACACGGAATTAGGTTAAAGGTTGGGGAGGTCGACGCCGCGTTAAACAGTTTTAGGGTCGAGGCTATATGGACCGATCATAATTCGACCCAAAATAAAGTCTAAATTATGTCATAAAACAATTTAATATTTACAACATGTAAAAATAATTTGTTGTTAGGTTATTTGCAGCATACGCGGCTTATGTTATTTATTGTTGTTGATTGATGGCTACGAAATGTAGGACACCGAATTTAACACTTTAATTACGGCGTGGTATTTTCATGTCGGTGTACGAAGCTCTTGAGTTGGTTTCGCTGCTTTCGAAAATACGGAATGCTGAGAGTGGGAATCTTACATAAGAGGTTTTATTGCGGCCCGTAAATGGTTAAGTTTCAGGTGTAAAATGAATCGTGTGGTTGGTATTGGAAAACAGTGCAACTGAATGTCGGTGTTAAATCGAGGTCAAAGGGATGTAGGGCAGGATGTACTCATACCTACAGGTGGGTCACAGAGGGCTGTGTGCATTCAACAATGTACACCCACAGGGCTTTATTCACCTGCATTTGTTTAGCCTGTTGTACCATTAAAGGAGGTCATAACATGGAAAATTGTGTTATGTCCAATGAATCAAGGGCCCATGTGATTTGATTCACTTGGATTGTTGCAGCCTGGGGTAAGATCAAAAGGGATTTAGGTATTTGTTGAGAGTTGAGAGAATGAGCATTAGAGATTATAAACTTTAGTTTTATCTTCAATGTTCTGATATATTTTGCTGCAGATTAAAAACAACTATGTTATGTACAAAATATTTCTTGGCAAAAAATTAAACAAATTATTTAGTAATTTATTTAATTGTTGTTAAAAGTTTGCTGAACTTGAGGGTAGTCTTAAGTTCACACAATTTCAGACTACCCTCAAATTCAGCAAACTAATAGGTGTAAGATATTATTAACTGTATTTCAAGACCATGTAGTATTTTCTCCAGTGATCTGATCGGCTGCTCTTATTTTCATCCATAAATCGCTGAAGCTAATCTGCTGAGGTTCGATAAAAGAATACCAATAGGACCACTAGTTTAGAAAAAATGCAAATTCTTATAAAACAGGGGTCAATGTCTGCTGTTTAGAGTTTGTTTGCATGCAAGAAGGTAGGTAGATGATTTTTTTTTAAATATAAATTTTTGGTATCTACAATCTATGGTGCAGGAAGGTAAAAAGGTTTTGATGATGAATTGATTGAATAAGGATTGGTGATCAATGATTCATCTACTCAACCAACTAAAGCTAAAAGTGCAACTACCTTACAAAATAAGTGTATTGAGGCAAAATTAAGTGAATTCAATAGTATTTACTTAGCAATTAAAATACTGTGTGCTTTACGTTAATAACTTGACTAATGGGAGTGTTATCTCTTTTGATATAGTTGTTTTGGAGTAAATATGGTGAAATGTATACATAAACTTGGAATCATGCTGTTGTCAAGGAGGAAAACTTGTGACTACATACTACTGAATCATGTTTTATGTTGAAGTTATAGCAAAATTCGAATGTTATCATTATACTTACACTTATTTTTGGCATTCTCGTCCATGAGCATGTTGAAATGGTGGTGGCGGTTCCACGCAGCCATTTTGCCTTCGTGAGGAGCCCCGAGAAGCACCAGGGCCGCCCCGGCGGGCCCAACTCCGTCTAGGGGCTCCAGTGTCCTCAGCGCACTACAACTTTGTCACACACTCATAACCCAAGGAACATAGCTATCACACACTCGCGCTCAAAACGCCGTCGCCCCGGACGGCGATGTCATCGGCGCCGACGCGCGGCGCACATGCCTTGCACTTCCGCTCCACGCACTTATGCACACGCGGGTAAACAAGCACGATCAAAACGGCACCGAGCGGTGATTCACCTCTAACGCCCGTCGCGCTCCGCACTGCAGGCGACTGTAGCGGCGCCGCGAGCCGCAGCCGACTGACACCCAAACACTCGTCCCGTGTCACGTGTGCGCTGCACCTAATCACATCGACCAACAACACTATCCCGCACTATTTAATTCACACCCGATTAGAAATCACCGTCCAATATTACCCACAAATTAATGAATTCAACCGAACGCGACGTGAGCGAGCAAGACGCGCGACGCGGTTTCCCTTCGCCGTTCCGATCCTCACTGCTCCGAATCGAACTCACGAACAAAATAATAACAAATGTGCATGAGATGCTCGCTATAATATGTGCACGTGGGTTGCGTCACACACAGGACCGACAAAATATTATGAAATCACTTATACCAATCAGAATGTTTCAAAAATTACGACGGAATGCCTCTGAATGCAGACAGTTGATGGCCAGCAAACGAATATAAAATTTTATGAAATACGAACTTCACTGTCGCACTCACAAGTATCCCAGTGATTGCTTGATCAAAAGTTTAAACAGTATAATTACAACACCAATAACTACACTATTTGTAAACAAAACACAGCCCGTAATACATTCAGAAAATAACAGTTTTGAACAGTAAACGCGAACGCGTTGATCAAGCGCGACAAATAGGACAAAACATGGCAGACTCGAAAAGCACACGAATGTTGTCTATGGTCGTTTTATTTTTAAACGCTCTGATTTCATACAGAAAATAAATTGAATTTTAGCGACGAATGCCCTTTTGATTCTTTGTTTTGAAACAGGAATCTGTCCAAATGAATGTTGAAATAAGTATATCTTAAGCTACTAATGAGTTTAGAGAAATAACCATTACAATATCAGTAAAAATTCAAATAACTTTAAGATTTCTTGTAGAAAAACTAGAAAATCAATAGAATCTTGCGTGTAACGGAGTGTTCAAGCGAGTCATAGACTAACAAAAATGTGGTATTGCCAGAAATGAAAAATAAAATACAATAATTTAGTTCATTTCATTCATTCAATAAATTTTCATGGAAAAATCTCGTGGGGTGTTTATTTCAATATTTTAAATAATATCTGTCATTAGATTTCTTCAAGTGAAGTTCAGTGGGTGTTTGAATAAATTCGGGTAGTTTTTCGCTGATCCGGCAAAAATTTAATTTCACTTTCAGCCATGTTCATAGGAAAATATACCAAATAGAACATATTTTAAACCAAGTAGAACATATTATTTTATATAAAATAATAATTTGTAACATAATATATTTGATTGAGGAATTCATTCTATAAATTAGTTTTCAAAATATTGTTTTTTTTTTTTAATATTGTGTACCCAAATGAATCAGAATTTGTAACATATATGAATCAGAAACAAAAATGAAAAACTTTATGTAGATGGGCTCTGTATTAAGAAAATAATCTTATTTTGACAACAACAATAATGTGATTTTGTAAAAATATATAAGTGATCATAACATTCTAATCATTGTAAATCATTTTTTAAACTCTAATATAAAATTGTATTTTATGAGAAGGCAAGAAAAACAGTATTCTTGCCTTCTCATAAAATATATAACACAAAATTTTAATTTGTACACGGCCCAAAATTGGACAAGGAAAATCACGCAAAAATAGCGCTCTTATCGTGCTGAAGAAGAGAAAAACTAATTTATTTAATAATTCATATGGGGTTTTGATCGGATTAGGCACATATGAAGCAGGATTTTGCCTCAACTCGTGCAAAACTCATCATACCTACAGACTACATTAATATACAAAAAATCATACGAAACCGACTGAAGTTTTAAAACAATATTTGTTTTTTTTTTTATTATTATTATTTTAAAGTAGGTATTGTAATCGGGTTGTCACGTGAAACAAACACAGATGAATCAGATATACCTTCGTAACACCATCTAAGCCAATTAGCCGCACTTCCGCCTTCTAGTCCGTCCGTTGCACGACTGGATCCCTCTCGAAAGCGGATCTTAATTTTGCGCCGAATTTATGAGTATTTTTCACCAGATAAGTGTCAGGTGCAAAATACTGATTAATTACTTAATTTATAAATATATACTTAATTACTTTTTTATAAATATATTAACGTAATTAAAATCAAGACACATTTTTTTTTGTACGAGGAAAATTCATTTCCTTTCGATATAATTATAATATTCAGATTGTTTAATTATAAGAAATAAAAGATGTTTTCAGTATTTTTTGACGTGACAACGTCTTAAATTAGGTTGCGGCTGGGAGTCACTTATGAAAAAGTGTAACGCTCGGTAACGTTACGATGAGTCACCGAACGAGAGAGAGGCCCGCCGAATGCCTTGCGTCTCTCTCCCACTCAACTATGATCGGTCTGCCGCGCGCGCAGCACTAGAGAATTAGGCGCATTGAATCGGCGCATGGACGTTGTCACGTAAAATCTTCGCCCGTAAAACCGACTTTACAGGCAACCATTTTTTTTGTACTATAAACTCTTTTTCTTTTTCCCTTCTCGCTTGAAACAAAGGATATCCTAACAGAAATCAGAACCAGAATTTTGATTAAAGGATATTGCCAATCTTTGTATGGGATTTGGACCAAGTGCTGCCCAGAATGCACACATAGTGCATTTTATTTCTCAGGCCAACACCAATCATTAACTGAAGCGCTTAAAAATCTGTCCCAGGAGTCAAGAGAACAAATATTTTTTGCGAATTATTTATTTTCGAAAAGTAGCTTGATAATTGTTTTTATTTTAGCGTAATTGATCACTGACTATAATATGCTATCATTAATCATTTACACTAAGAAGGACAGTGCCAATTTTTATTTGGGAGGTGGATTAAGTGCTGCCCAGATTGCGCAAATAGTGGAATTTGTTCCTCAGGCCAACACAAGTCTGCAAACTGAAGCGCTCCAAAATCTGTCCTAGTGGCCAAGAGAAAAAAAATGTTTTGTGTGGATAATTTATAATTGTTTTTAGAGTCAGTAATCAATTACACTAAAAAGGAAATAGCCAATTTTTTTAGGGTAGTTTAATTAAGTGCTGCCCAGAATGCACCGATAGTGGCGTTTGTTCCTCAGTCCAATACTAATCAGTAAACTAAAGCGCTCCAAAATCTGTTCCAGGAGTCAAGAGAAAAAAAATGTTTTGTTGTGAATTATTTATTTACGAGAAAATCTAAACAATTGTTTTCAGTGTAACTAATTTTGAATTTGCCTCATACTAGGAATTATTTCTGTATCATAGGTGTGTTTACAAACAAGTAAACTCATATTAACAAGACACCCAGACCCAAAACACCTATCTGTAGGCCATAAAAATATTTTTTCCATGCGGGAAAAAAACCCGTGATATGTAGCACAGCAGTCAAAAACTCAACACTGCGCCAACTGTGTCGTACTTTTTGTGTATCTTTTTAAATAAAATTAGAGTGTCTGTTTGTAATATCGAAATAACCGTTTTTTGCTAAATGCATATGAATATATGTATGGTACATACACCAAAATAACATTTTATACATCTTTGTCTGTCTGTCTGTTTGTTCCGGCTAATCTCTGAAATGACTGGACCGATTTAACGGGACTTTTATTGGCAGGTAGATGTAATAGTAATAATAGAATAAGGAGTAACTTAGGGTGCTTTAATATTAGAAAAAATAAATTCAAAATCCTGTAGTCCACGTCGCCTGCGCCCGCGTCTTCGCGGACACCGCTAGTCAATAATAACTTTTTGTCTATTAGTCTTATTGTCTCAAAAAGTTATTACATTAATGATTATTGCATAATTATGACTAATTATAAATCAGTCAGTAAAGTACAGTGGATCAATTTCCAAAGCGTATTTATATTATGAAAAATTAGGACTTTTCAAATAAAATTGCTTTTATTTGAAAAGTCCTAAGTTTTTGCGATCATACAAAATATGAAGTGAAGACAGATTCAGTATATCTATTTTATAAATAGTCCAGATTACTCTATTTTGCGATGTGAAAATTAATATTACATGAGCTGCAGAAAAAAATACCATAAACTATAATGTTGTGAAAATAAGCAGTGTAAACTAACCTAGCTATGATTATACCTATCTCTCAATTGCCTTGTTTTTGTCACTACATATTATGCAGCTGAGCTTAATGTACCTTAGAGAGTTTTAATAAAAGTATTTCCTACTGCTATTTCCAATTGAAAAAGTATAAACCACCTTATAATACTGTTTCCGCCAAAAGAAAAAAAGTTTTTGGCCCCCAACGATAATATTGAGGCCAATTTGAGGAATATTTGGCTACAGTAAACTATAAACTATCCTCGAACACTAACTGGAACGGTTTTGATACAAGAAACATGATTTAATGAGAAATATTTATTAAAAACAAAGGTTGTTTTTATTTGGTTCACCTGGGACCAATATTTTTTAAAATATTTATTTTTTTGTTTAAATTAATGCTATGATCCCACTGGAACTACTTTCATTCCTGGGCAGCACTTGGTCCGAACCCTGGCAGTATCCTTTCTATTATTCATTTTTTCTTAAAGCGTACAACCAAGATTTTCCTCTGCGTAAATAACGATATCTCTTTGTATTTTTAAATTGGCTCGTTGTCTGTTGACGTTTTTAGATCATTGGATATATGTCAGAGGGACAAATTATTTCCTTCGTAGTTGCAATCTGTCAAAAATATTTTCTGAAAATGTAATAAATCACAAGATTGCAAAATTTAATCATAGCTAAAAAAAAAGATGGTCCAAAAAAAACCCAGCATCGATTTATTCCAGTTTTACAGAAACAATAGTTATTGCTGATTAACAATTATAATGAACAAAACAACAACAACAATTATGATGATTACTGTAAAAGTTATAAAAATAAACTGTGTATCAATAGGTCGTGCAGTAATCAGTACCGGTACCTACAACTAGTTTAAAGCCCAATACAAGCATTACCTATTAAATGTTTTTAGTTCAGTATTTAGTATTTCGGTAAAACGGCGTCATAAAATAACAATTCTTATTTTTTGGTTTTCAAGCATGCTATTGTCATTTCTTTCTCTTATAAGGTCGAGTGACCACAATAAATAACAGGTTTTGAGTCGTCAGTGTGTGTATAATTGTATACATATAGAAAAGAGGTTTAGAACGAAAATACTTCGAAGTGCTAAAAACTAATAAAAATACAAGTAACTCATGATTTTTCATAACTTTGTCAGTCTATCTATAGCTCTTATATTCCATTGTTTTTAGCATTGCACTTTGGGTGGGGTAAATTGTGCAATGTAATGAAACTTTTTTTTGTATTTTTATGACCAGGTCACTTGGACCTTTGTAATGAAACTACTGATATTCATTTAGTCCCAATCGATTCTGGGTTTTTGGTCCATACATTATGGACCATCTCCTTTGCTTTTTCTGAGGTGAAAAGGTAAAATTATTAAGTTCCTTTCAGTCGCACTCGCACCATAGTTTTCTATGTTTTTTATGGCATTCTTTGTTTTTGTTAACAGTCAGCAAAATACCTAATCTCCCAATTATGTTCCAGCGTGTAGGTAAAAAGTCAACATAATTATTTAAGTAGGTACTTAACTAATTATTCTGAGGCGAGGTGTTAATAAGAATTTTCTGCGAAAGGCTTAGCTTAAGTACCTACATCTGATAGAATGAGAACAATCGTTGCTATTTAATTATGTAATGCGTGTGTACTCAAACTATGGAAGTGATAGACACATACCTACATAAGTTTCATTTATTCGTTAGTGGTAAGTACTGGGTGTTTTGCTGCAATGGTTAAAGTGGAAGTTGACGTTGTAACTCTAACTTGTAGGGTAGGAAGATTGATTGATCGATCCTTTTTTGGTTTTATCTGGTAAGATTCATGCTGACTTAGATTTTTACTGTTCCTTTTTTTTGCACCTAGTTAATTTATTATCTGTTAAACTCTCAAGTCACAGATGAATGAATGAAAAGTTTCATTCAATTGCATTCAATAGTTCCTTTCATGTTCTTGTTCTACGTTTCTCTTGTTATCGTGTAAAATTTATCGCAAAATCGTAAGCTTTCTCTAAATCCAAGAAAATATCGGATTATTGCTATCCATATCCATTTGAGGAAGTTTGCATAAATTAATACATTGCAAGTTTAAGAGAGTGGTATAAAAAGTGAGAGACGCGTTGTGCGTCATAACTTTAACCTTATTTCATTTTACTGACTGTGGTGTTAATTTTACATCATTCAGCGTAATCACAGAACAATGCCTAAAAATGGTGGAAGAATTAGAAATTTCAAAAACGAGCATTTTGGTAAGTGTTTTAACTATTTAAATGTGATTTGTTTTTTCTCTTTGTCTTTTGGCTCGTGGTATTTCCCATCGGGCGTCATTGCTTTTGCCATGCAATATTGTAATATGTCCATTAATTTTGTATTTTTTTTCTAATTCATTGTTCTTCTAATCAACTGGAGTAAAAAAACAAGGTAAAAGACATTGACACTAACTTTATTTACAGAACATGACGACAGAATGCACACCAGTAACACACGGCGAGTTAGTTTCAAACCAGGTACAAACAAAGGTAAAAACAAATGGAACAATGCGAAGCTACTGTTGGATGATGACATTGATATGACAGGATCTGCTGGAGGTCCTCATGTACAGCGTAACCGAGCATTCAGAGGCCGCGGAGGTCGTCTTAACTCCCCAGCACCAAGATCAGGTCATGGAATGATCAAAAAGAAGTTCATTGCTGGACCACTGCCATGGTATCAGATTATCATCCCGTACGGAGCTAAACATGAGAAAGATGTGGTTTTACGGACACTTCTGAGCCACATCTCACCAGATATCTTCATTCCACACTACTATAAGATCAACGGAAATGCAGCCGTCTTCTATGTCGATGATGTTAAGCTGGCTGAAAAGCTGTTCCATGCTGATAGAAAGATTACTATGTCAGATGGTTTCAAGTTAATGGTGATTGTAAGAAATGCTGTACCAAGTGTTGCTATTGATGCTGAGATGAAGGAGAAAATGAAGCTGGCTATGGCTAAGAGATACAATGCTGCTACTAAGGCATTAGATTTAACCAAGTTTCATGCAGATCCAGGTAAGAAATCATTTAAATTTTTTAACCTTTCATATACCTTCAATTAGGGACAATAGCAGCGTGAATGTTAGCGTTCACTTGGGGATTCATGAATTAATAATATTTACTTTTTGAAATGAATACTTGATTCTGAATCTCATATAATTTCGTAAGTTATCCATGTCCATGTAGTGATTTTAGTTGCTGTGATTTATAATAACAAAGGTATTTTAAATTGAATTAAAACTTATTTTGGAAGTCACAGGCAAGTAGTTATGATAATTAACAAAGACATTAACTTCTGAAAGAGAGTTTACCATTTTGTTACTAAAAGTAGTTTGTTAGCGGCTTCACTCATGTAAATATAGAAAATTTTCTCCAAGAATAAGAAGAATACAATATGAAATCAAATTCATCTATTTGAGTATGAAAGAGTAGCAAATGTACATACAAACTTTCATTGGGAATAAAGCTTTATTCCTTTGATACAAGAAATAAAGTTTGATGTATTTATAATTATTTTTGGAGATAAGGGGCTATCATCTCCCATAGTGTAGGGGATGTAGTCACTGCGACCTAAAGGATCCATTGTGACTCGCCACCTTGTTTGAGTAACTCTTTTAGCCCTTAAACTTCTAGGAAATTTAGAAAACTCCTAGCTATTAGAGTTTTAATCTCCTTCGGGCGAATAATGTGTTGGCCCAGATGGACACTGCGTTTGTGGTGCCTGTTTAGTTTGTAGTGGACGGTTAAGGCCGTGGGCTATCGCACAGATGTTGGTCCTGCTAAGCTCAAGAAGGTTGGCAGTTTGTTTTTATGAGTAGCCTTCTATAAGAGATTTGGCGTGTAGCAGTCCTGGTTGTACTAACCAGTGCTTTTTTGAATCGCTAAATAGGTTGCCCTTAAGGGTCTGCATGGCCTGGTTCTTCGAGATACCAGAGAAGGGTTCTGGTCCTATCTGATGACCTTGTGCTCCAGTCCTTGCAAGTTCATCGGCTTTTTCGTTGCCATTGATTCCAGAATGACCAGGTACCCATCTCGGAATAACTATTCCTTTGCCCCAGGTCATTCAGTTTGTTAACGCAGTCTTTTACCAGTTTCGAATTTATGGTATTCGAGTTCAAGGCGTTAAGAGCTGCCTGGCTTTCTGAGTAAATCAGAATTAATTGATTTATGTAGTTTCGTTGACGGTTGGCCTCCGCACATTCTATAATGGCGTATACCGCATGTTTACCCTGATTCATGCTTTTGCTGAATTTCTGGCTAATGCCTAATATTCCACATCCTACATTCTCACCCATTTTGGACCCAGATTAGGCTTCCAGCCTTGCAACTAATGAGGTTGCTTGACCAGTCCTCTCTGCTCAGTAGTTCCTCTGTGAAGTTACACTGGAAGCATGACGTATGTTGTCATAGCTAGTTGATTGTGTTCAAGTACTGATTCGTGTAGCGATCTCAGTGCTTGAGAGCGCCAGTTTCCTTTGCCAGAGCTGTTAAATAGCTGAAGTGGCGGTAGGTAAGTAGGGCATTTAGAGCAGCTCCTGGGGTTGTGGACATGGCCCCTGTTGATATGAGGCATGTAAGTCTCTGCAAACCATTAAGTTTGTTAATGACTGTCACTTGAGTTGTTTTCCTCCACCATACTTTGCAGGCGTACATTATTATCGGCCTGACTATAGCGGTGTACAACCGCAGGGCGATTTTAGGGCTTAGGCCCCATCTGTTTTTTAAGTTTGATGTAAATAGCTATTTACAATGAACTTATTGCTTTATATAATGGTGTGATATTTTGTTTTTTTTTTTTATTATTGATAAGCTCACGTTTAACCACCATCTCATCTGATGGTAAGCAGTGATATATTGAATTGATATATTTACTCTGTATTGTACACCATACTACAGAAGACACCAGATAACCGTGGAATGACACACATTGACCTTTATCTAATATTTTTATGTAGGTACCCGAACAACAGACAATGAATTTTTATTACTAGATCATGTAAAGGTTCACAATAAATGTTGGTTCATGACAGCTGAACATCTTTATTTCTGTTTTTGAAAGTCAACAAATGTAAAGGTCAATGACCGTTATTCCACGGTTATCTGGCACCTACCTTACCAATTATAGCTGTGAACAATGTGAGGAGAGTCCACTCTGTCAGCTATCATCCTCAGAACCATGTTAGGGCTAGCCATGACTCGTGCTAGCAGTGAAACCATTGCGCCTGCCTAATGTTATTTTTGCTTTGACAGAACTGGCGGACATCTTCTGTGCCCTATTCCGCCCAGTTATCATGCTGGCTGCTATTGACATTATTGCTGAGAACATTCCTGATCTTGAGGCATTAAACCTCAATGACAACAAACTTCATGGTATTGAACACTTGAAGATCCTCGCTACAAAACTGAAGAACTTGAAGATCCTGTATATGGGTGATAACCGGGTGAGTTTAATAAACCAGTTTTTTTTTCTTTTTGGCAACTGAGCCGGCGTTAAGTGTTCTGCCAGTGTCATTTATTTATTTATTTATTTATTTAACCAGAACGACAGAATGCCAATTACACTGATTACAAAAGTTACAAATTATGTAAAACCTAATTAAAGAAAATATAACAAATAATATAACTAAATCTCTTATTCAGTCTTCTCGCAAATCGCCAGACATTCGATCAATTGGGCACGCCACAATCATGGCGGTAAGTCCCCTCTTTGAGGCGTGGCTGGAAAGGCCTCACGGCGTCCTTACCTTCCGCATGACGCAGGTCCTCACCGGACATGGTTCGTTCGGGAGTTTCCTACACCGGATTCATGCGGAAGTGACGCCCGGGTGTCGCCACTGTGCGGAACGCCCGGAGGACACGGTGGAGCACACAGTCGAGGTGTGCCCTGCTTGGGCGGAGCGTCGCCGTGCCCTCGTGAGGGTGATCGCCGGCGGAGACCTCTCGCGCCGGGCCTTGGTTGAGGCCATGGTCCGGAGCGAGGAGGAGTGGCAGGCGGTCGCCGACTTCTGCGAAGCAGTAATGCTTGCAAAGGAGGAGGCCGAACGCATCAGGCAACGGCGTATTCGCCGCCGCCGTCGCCGGGATTCTGATCCCGATTTCCGGCCAACGTAGACGCGGGCTTGCGGACAGTGAGCAATGGGTAGCTCGCTGTCCGGCCGTCCGGTAACTGTCCGGACCAAGCCCAAGTCGTCGACGGCGCGCACTGTTCCCGCGCGCCTCAAGGAGTTGTCAGCAACAGCAGGGACCCAGCCGGGTCGAAGCCTACTGGGGCCAGGGTTATCCGAAAGGGCGCTCGAGCCCCGGTATGAAGGCTAGAAGGAACGGGGTGGGTCTTTTAGTCAGTAAGAGTCTGACACTATCTCCCGCTCCGCCCAAGGGCGGGGGATGTCAATGCATGATTTTTCCCACCATAAAAAAAAAAAGACATTCGATCAATATCTCCTTCCATTCATCAGCGAATAGATCTAGTCTAGGACTGGATTCAAGAAGAGCGTTGAGTGCGATTAACATTCGCGGAATAGGTGACATACGTCGTGAAACCGTACGGCAGCGCGGCACTACAAATAATTTATGCCGTCTTGTGGTGACTGCAGCTATGTAAGGTGAACCGTTGAACTTTTGAACTTTGTGGTAGATCTAAGGTTTTTGTGGCTAAGGTGGTGATACCAGGATTAACCATAACGATTTTGACGACCCATGAATGACTTACCAAACTCTTTGAGTTAATGTCTGTGTCAATTTTTATTTCCACTTACCTTTGCATCTTCATCTAATGACCTGTTTTTAGGGTTCCGTACCCAAAGGGTAAAAACGGGAGCATATTACTAAGACTTTGCTGTCTGTCCGTCCGTCTGTCCGTCTGTCACCAGACTGTTTCTTAAGAACCGCGACAGTGCCGTAACGAGCCTTTTATACTTCCGGTGCGACCTTTTATATCTACGCCTCTTGAAAAAGGTTTTAATCTCACACTGTTGACATCTTTTTGAGGCGCACGTAGAACACAACGCGCCATCGACTCGGACTTGGTCTTTATCACAGTTTAGCTATGCATTGCTCGCAGTTTGCAAGCCTGTGCTTACAGTTTGCAGGTCTACGCTTACAATTCGCAAGCTCGCGCTTACAGTTCACAAGTCCGCGCTTACAGTGGCGGGAAAGCTCCCTGCGACTCCCGACTCCCGAGACGCTTTTTTTATGGTGGGAAAAAAACATCCAATGACATCCCCCGCTCTTGGGCGGAGCGGGAGATAGTGTCAGACTCTTACTGACTAAAAGACCCACCCCGTTCCTTCTAGCCTATCATATCGGGGCTCGAGCTGTCTTTCGAAACTAACCCTGGCCCCAGTAGGCTTCGACCCAGCTGGGTCCCTGCTGTTGTTGACAAGTCCTTGAGGCGCGCGGGAACAGTGCGCGTCGTCGACGACTTGGGCTTGGTCCGGACAGTTACCGGACGGCCGGACAGCGAGCTACCCATTGCTCACTGTCCGCAAACCCGCGCCTACGGTGCAAGCCCGCGCCTACGGTGCAAGCCCGTGCCTACGGTACTCTCGGGACGTCTGCTGTGGCGGTGGCTGGGGCGTAATGATGTCCTCTCTTATAGTCTCCGCCACCTTCTTCCCTCGCCTACTTTACAAGAGTGGGCTGCTTCCCATTCCCTTTTGCTATTATGACTATGGCTTGAACCAAAGCTGGATGGATGCTATAGGTTACCGCCGCCGATCAGTCCAGATATGGACTCTGAACGATACGATAGTACAATCACCAAACTTTATAGAGAAGACTATTCAAACTGTCTTTTGTTTCCATTTGCAATAAATCTGCTAATAAAGAGGTAATGTTTGTTTTTTTGGTTTGTAGGAGGTAATCTCTGGAAGTTCTGGTCCGATTGCTAAAATTTTTTCATCGATAGAAAGCTGTTTTATTCCTGAGTGACATAGGCTATATATTATATGTACGCGGGCGAAGTCGCGGGCAAAAGCTAGTAATATAATATTTTTTTTGTTTGTTTCTAGATTCCATACATCGGATCCTTGGAGCCATTGAAGGCCTTGCCGCTGGTGGAGCTGTACCTGAAAGGAAATCCTTTGCTGACCAGGTTTAATGATCACGAGATCTACGTCAGGTAGTGTTATTGAACATACATATTGTGGGAAAACTTCACTTGTGGTGTAATTCTTTTGAGGGTTGGGAACTTGTGGGTTTCTTTGACAGATGTAAATGGGAAGTTCTGTTGAGTCAGACATGGAGAAACGTTAGCAGTTTAATATTGTGTTTGTCATCTTAATTGGGGCAATTATGTACTTCGATATTTTCTTTAGGACAATAGTTACATGTATTGGTAGAATACTTACATGTCTTGGGAGAATACTTACATGTCTTGGGAGAATACTTACATGTCTTGGGAGAATACTTACATGTCTTGGCAGAATACCTACATGTCTTGGAATAATACACAAACACATCGGTCTTGGGGACTATTTACATTTGTTTTAACCTCTAGAGTGCCTTGTTTTTTACCTGACGTAAAAAACAAGGTTTTTCAACTTACTGCTTATGCTGCTGCCAACAAAGACACTTCCGCCTGTCCACCGTTAAGTTCATTTTTGCTTGCACTCGAAACGAAAACTTCAAAGGGTTTGGTTTGGCGCCGCGTTGCAGGATTCAAACGAATATATTTTAAGTGATCAGGCAGAAATTAGCACGATGTTATCGACGGTGTTGGCTGGTGTTTGGATTACTGTTTTATATGACCCTAAGTAGTATCGTATGAAATTTGAGGGGTTAAAGATTCGCCGTGCCCTCGTGGGGGTGATCGGCGGCGGAGACCTCTCGCGCCGGGCCCTGGTCGAGGCCATGGTCCGGAGCGAGGAAGAGTGGCAGGCGGTCGCCGACTTCTGCGAAGCAGTAATGCTCGCTAAGGAGGTGGCCGACCGCATCAGACAACGGCGCTCTCGCCGCCGCCGCCGGGATTCCGATCCCGATTTCCAGCCACCGTAGGCGCGGGCTTGCGGACAGTGATCAATGGGTAGCTCGCTGTCCGGCCGTCCGGTAACCGTCCGGACCAAGCCCAAGTCGTCGACGGCGCGCACTGTTCCCGCGCGCCTCAAGGAGTTGTCAGCAACAGCAGGGGCCCAGCCGGGTCGAAGCCTACTGGGGCCAGGGTTATCCGAAAGGGCGCTCGAGCCCCGGTACGAAGGCTAGAAGGAACGGGATGGGTTTTTTAGTCAGTAAGAGTCTGACACTATCTCCCGCTCCGCCCAAGGGCGGGGGATGTCAATGCATGATTTTTCCCATCGAAAAAAAAAAAAAAAAAAAAAAGGGGTTAAAGATGAAATTGTTCAAACAATATTTATTTCCTTGGTCGATACAACATTACTGTAGTCTTGTTTAATTATTTAAATAGGAGCAGAACTGTAACATTCGTTTTCATATCTTTTAAACTAAAAAATTGAGCTGATGTTTTTTATTTGTGTTCTTGCCAGCAAATCCTTTACATGAGTCGCGATATAAAAAGGTATTATCCAACTTTCCCAGCACGAAGAAAATTCGGTCTATACACCGCTAAATTTTAATCGTTTTTATCCCTTGGAGGGTCGATCCGGTACATGAAACACCATCGAATTGTAAAGATAATATTAAAAAATAAAGTACCTTTTTTTCAAAACTTGTATTAATTTACGCATGTACGAAATTAATTTTTTTAAGAAAACAGCTTACCGAGTTCAATGACCCGTAAGTTAATGTCGGCGTTGCGTTCAAACTACCTACAGGTCAGTTTCACGTACCGGATCGACCCTCCACGGGATTAAAACGATTAAAATTTAACGGTGTATAATGAATGGCGAATAAAATAATGTGCTCGGTATACGAAAAGAAAACCGCTTGAAGTTTTCCTTTTGCGAGTGTCTCTTTACCAAGATTGTTCTGCTCCTGTTTTCTTATTACATTTCAGAAACTGCCACCACCTTTTGTCGAACCTAGAGGTAAATCTAGGTCGCGGACACGGTCGCAGATTCAACGATCTACAGAATAAAATAACATAAACTTATGCATATTATACATTCATTTTATCAATAAACTTGTATGCAAGATGAATATGTCATATGATAGGAGTGTTCAAATGTTGAATAGAAGGTGGAAAGTTGAGGTTGCGCGTCATTTGAAGGGATCAACCATAAAGCAAAAAGTTCTGGGTCCGAGAGTGCTCAAATTCTCACTAGATGGCGCCGAAATATTTTTTTTTAGTGTGTTTTTTTTAGTGTGTCTTTTTTAGTGTACCGAAGCGTTATTAAATCAATGAAATGGTATTTGCGACAATTTTACATTTCACTTTATTTAACTGTTACCTCAAAATCCAAGTAATTTTGTCTGTTCATATTTCTAACTATAATCTTTTTAAGTAGCGTTATACTTAGCGCGCACATGAGCACGCCCGGGCCCGTAGCTCTTTCTAATAAACAAAACATCTTAAATTTAAATAACGTCATGGATTTTTACAAAAACTTATCATAGTAAGAGGCCTCTATTTCGAATCTAAAATATTTAATGGTTATTTTCATTATTTATCAAAGTTTAATTATGTGAGATGTGTCATCTGAGAATCACAATCATTATTAAATATCCATTAATCATTTAACCCCCCCCCCCTGCATTTAAGTAGGTCTTAAAATTGCTTCTAGCAAGGGACTTCACAAACGACATTTTTTTCTTAGAATATAAATAAATTGGTGTCGCCAACGCTCAACTTTCCAACCTATCTACTACTTCTGACGCGTATTATGTCCTAGAAACACTAAATTAATATTATCTATACTTGAGTTGCACAACATTTATACAATGTCATGTCAGTGACGTCATCTCATCTTACATCACAGTTTTTGATAATTGCGTGACCATTTCTTGTGTATAAAGAAATATATTCTGTGCATGAAGTATAAAATATCTGGACGTTCTTTTATTCTATAGACAAATCGATCAGTACTAACTTGAGTGACCCTTGTCACTCTTCTTGGCGTATTCGTCCAATGTCCAATCAACGGGCTCAGGCAATTTACTTTTCTGTTAGCGTTCCCGCCAAAAAAATGTATGGCAATGACATTGCTTGTTACGTCACTTGTCACGTGACTTCAGGTAATGTCATTACCATACATTTTGTAGTTAGTGATTCGCGGGAAAAAGTAAAATATTATATAAAAAAAGCCCTAGTATGTATTTTTTACTAATAACCATAAAATAAAAAAGAATAGAGAAATTTAAAAAAATCAAATTTAAATACGAGATTTTCATTATTTATCGTGGGGACAAACAATTGTCGTTAGAAAAAAAGAATGTCCTATATATTATTATGTTTTTGCAAAATGTTAGTTACGAACGTTTCTTTGACTATTATCAACCGTTGATTTTTCTTAAGATGGAAAGCCTCTCAATTCTTCTGACACTGAATTGCAAAATGCAAAAAACTTGAAAAAAAAAAAATTAATTGCGCAGACTACACTGGGGGCACTTCCATCTTAACGTTTTTATGCACAAACATACATATTATAATGAAAATAAATCATTGTAAGTGCAGCCTCTGTTATGCAATGTTTCTTTTTACTTTATGATTTGCATTCTTATTTTGAGTGTATTTTGGTAATATAAGTGACTGTTAATTCTTATAGAACTGTAATATAAATTTGAAAAAACTTAATATTAGTGAGATTTATATTACATACGGCTTTTATTCTTGAAGTATATATTATCGAGGAATCATTATCAATTATCGCAAGTGTGTGTACAGTCAGTGAATACGATTGCTTGGCAGGCTGTTTATACTTTATAGTGGGTGCCAAATAAATTTGCAATAACTGTCATTGACCAGACTACATTTATTGCCAGTAATATTTAAAAAAAAAAACGGAAATAGTAAGTTAAAGCTGTGCTGACTCGACATTTATTATGATTCCTAATATTTTCAATTAATGAAAAACCTTCAAAATTATTTATTTGTTTACTTACATGGCAAGGTTAATTGCACCTTAATGCATATTTATCTGGCGCTTAATATAACGACTTAACTCATCGAATGTCGTAATTAGAAACACAATAGTAAGACAATTGCTTATGTCGAACTGTGTAACTTAAGACATTCGAAAGGTTAAATTAGCAGTAAATTCAAATTAAAATATACATTTTTTTCACAGTCGTGTGAAATGGTTAAAATAAGGCAAATATTAACACATGACAAGCTGCTACACAATTAGCTTCCCTGACTGTACATACAACACATTGAGTAGCTAAATATTTCGTTAGACTTTATTCATACCTCTGAATGTATAAAGTTTAATGATGAAATATTTAGAGGTAAAAATATGTGATAAAATCACAGATATGTAATAGACACAAGTGTATAATATACTAATACAAATAAGTAACTAGATATCTGTGATTTTATCAGTATTTTTTTTTTTTGTTAAAATAAAGCTTGATAAATGAAATATAGGTATGCAAACATTAATTAATGAACATTAAAAAAGAGGCAGCACCTATAAATAAGTCAAAGAAACGTCTTATTATATTTCTTATTGTTGTGTTTAGGGTATAAATTAGACAAGCTAAAGAACTCAAATCTTCTCGTTAATTATTCATATTTGTGCTAGCATTGAAACACATTCCAATGCGATGCTCTAAATGCGTAATCACTGGTTATCACAATGGTTTTCGCTTTGACAATTCAACTACATACGCATTAATGCAGCTATCGAGTAGTTTTCAGATATCAGAAATTACTTTTCTGATAGCGTTCTCGTCAAACGCCAAGTTCAAATGTATGGTAATGACATCAACTGCGGGAGTGGTGTGTGCCGTGACGGGTAATGTCATTGCCATACATTTTGTGCTTAGCGTTTGGTGGGAACGCTAAGAGAAACGTCATGTCTAAACCAGCTGAAATGATGTATGTTGCTTTGTTAAAGCTTAAACGATTGTGAACATTAGTGGTACGGAATTAGATATTAGATTTCCGTGAACCTGTTCAATAGCTTGTCTTATTAATACCCTAAGGGTCAACTCACACCGAAAGAGCGGCGAAGGGCAGCGAAGCGGAGCGCAGTTTCAGTTTCATATGAATTTTAACTTTATTATCATTACCATAATATTTATTATCGCATAAGAAACTCGAACGAGTCGCGCGGATGCCCGCGGCGCCGCAGGAATTCCGGGGAATTCTCTCGTTCGTGTTTCTCATGCGATAATAAGTATTATAGAAATGAAAATAAAGTTAAAATTCACATGACACTGAAACTGCGCTGCCCTTCGCCGCTCTTTCGGTGTGAGTTGACCCTTAATACCCTAAGAGGTACTAAAAATTAATAAAGTATTTGAGTTTCAGAATGATTCATGTTTCATGCCATTGCTATATTGTTTGTCTCCAGCGATGTGCGGAAGAAGTTTCCCAAGCTGACCAAGTTGGTAAGTAACTTTTTTATGTTTTTTTTTTCTTCGTATTTTAAATGTACTATATGCTGTCTCACAGGTTTGCCAACCCAACCAGATAGAGGTGTTCACAAGAACACTTACAAACTTCACAATTGGTAGAGTATTGGTATGATGTCGGCCTTTGATTGGTTATGACACTGCGCAAGTAAAGGTAGAACTCATTGGGCAAACGTGGGCCCTGGACGCAAACCTCCAAACATCTAGTTTTGCAGGGCTACGTTAGATCCACGCTACGTGAGGCCACGCGACTTTACGTACAAATCAGGCGTGACCTACGTGTGCTTCGGTCTAATGTAGTTCTCGCTGAAATCGTTATAGAGCTTCGTGGAACCATTCTTAAAAAAATATAGTTTAAAAACTAAAAAAAACACGCATATTGCATATTATATCAAACTAAAAAGTGTAAAATAATTTTCAATATAGGTAGAAAATGGCGCTAAGTGCCATATTCTTCATAAATCAAGCACCCCACGCTTTTTTCACAATAATATTAATATTTTTCGTTCATTATTATTATTTTCTACCTATATTGAAAATTATTTTTCACTTTTTAGTTTGATATACTATGAAAGCGTGTTTTTTTAGTTTTTTTAAACTAAATTTTTACTTTTCACTAAAAAAAAAACGGAGTATTGTATTGTCATCAGTCTTTGAAAATCTGATCGCCCAAAGTTGGTCAAAATCGAGCTCAAAGGCGTTGGTTACAAACATACAGGTGAAGCTAATATAAGCGTGTTAAAAAAAATGCGTTAGCTCACACTAGGAATAACGCCTGTATCGTTGGTATGTTCACAAACTTATAAACTCACATACACAACATATCTAGACCCAGAACAGATACCTATCAGTAGGTTATACAAATATTTGCTTCGACAAATACAAATGTTTGTGTCCTAATATATACTGCAGTGTAAAATGTGATAATGCACGGTTTTACTTGCGCGTTTGTCATAGTGAATAAAGGTTATGTTGAATCATTTTACAACATCCAACTATCATCATATTCCTGCCGCTGTCCCATTTTATTTGGGGTCAGCAACACATTTTTTTTTTCCTTTCTGTGTATCACTAACTCTTTCAAATCACTTCTCACACAGTCCATGCATCTTTTCTTTGACCTCCCTCTTTCTCTCTATCCATCCACATGCATATTCATAACTCTTTAAGTATCATAGTTTCATCTCTCCTCTTTACATGGCTATACCAAGACAAACGATTTAATTCCTAACCAATAATTAGAATCGGGTGAGATAGCGGTTAAGTGCGAGCCTATAATTAATAAACATAATAAATAACCCAAAATTCATAAAACACAAACACACTTATAACAATCACTATTCATTTCAAATAGGTAAGTGGCCTGTCTGTCTTTTTCTGAAAACAGCAAATCATCTTTTTCAAACTCCTCAATAAAATGGACCGAGAAACGCATCTTAATTTTTTTTCAAATACCCACTACTAATCCTCATTTCACCACTACTAAATAATACTACCTAACAGGACGGAGTGGACCTGCCCCCAGCCATCGGCTTCGATGTCCTAGAAGACGTGCACCTCCCACCTCGCCAGCAATCATTCTTGGTAGACCCAGCAGGCCAGGACTTGGTCCGCGAGTTCCTTACTCAGTACTTCGCGATTTATGACGCCGAGTCACGGCAGTCGCTGCTTGAGGCTTATCATGAGCATGCGACGATGTCTATGGCTGCTAGTTACCTGACGAATGATAGTCGAAATGCTGCTTCTCAAAGGTACGTTGACGGCTTTTAAGAGTTTACTTACAGTAAAGTCTTATTTTGCTTCTGAGTTATAACATTGGCCCAAATTAGTAAACCACTAAAAATACTGTAAATACATTGTCTTGAGTTCATATTGGTTTATTAACCAAGCTTGGTCAAAGCTATACCCCAGAGCTAAATGAATTTACTGTACTTATTTTAAATAACATATTACAGAGGTATTTGGGGATTGCAAAAATTATTTTAGAGAGAAACTGAATCGTAAATGTTTTTAAACGTTAAGTAGGCTTTCTGAAATGTGCTTTATACTGGAATAATATTACAGTATTGCTTTTCCAGTATAATATCAATATAGGTTCAAAATATACTTACAGGTTGACGAAATTTATTTTTATTTTATTTTAATAAGTACAGTGACAGACTAAGACAATTTAGACAGTTAATACAAAATACAGCACATAAATCAGAAATCCAATTATTACTGTACATAGCATTCAATGCATAATGTGCTTCATTAGTGACAGAAGGGTGAAATATTATGGAGAAGTTAATAAATGAAACTAATGTAATTACAATTTATACAAACAATTTCTTTATATATTTAATAGTTCAAGAACAAGTCTACCTCAGGGCATATTGTATTATATTGATTACACATTCTGGACAACGGGTTATTCTCAGAAACATTATTGTTACTAGAGGAAATACTAAATAATTGTGGAGTGCGCACAAATGTTTTAACTTACTGCAAAAAAAGTAATGAAAACTAAGAATCTTATTAATTTTGTTTTCTATGTCTTTTTTGTACTTAAATATCAATTAAGACATGACTTTTCTTATGCCCTTACTTTTTCAACACTTAATATAATAAAGAGGTAAAGTTTGTTCTTTTTTGTTTGTAGGAGGTAATCTCCGAAAGTACTGGTCCGATTCCTAATTTTTTTTCACCGATATAAATCTGCCTTATTCCTGATAGACATAGGTTTTAGAAGCCGTGGGGCAAAAGCTAGTAGTCTAATAAACATCTGTATTTTAATTTCCAGACTGAACTCCTACATTACAAACAGCCGCAATATCATGCGTATCACGGAGCGTGAATCTCGACGCCGATACCTGCGCGCGGGCAGGTTGCAGGTGGTCTCGTTCCTATCAGACCTGCCGAAGACAACCCACGACCTGATGGGATTCGCTGTTGATTTACTTGTGTTTACGGTAAGTGAATTATATCAAAAACAGTTGTTATACTGGGTGTCTCAGAAATAATCCACTTTTGTAGATGAATAAAAAAAAATTGGCCAAGTGCGAGTCGAACTCGCGCACAATGCAACTCAATAAAGGCACGGAGCCTTTGTACATTTTACATTTGTTGAAATTTCAACAGTCTAGCTATCACGGTTCCTGACATACAGTCTGGTGACGGACAGATAGACAAGACAGACAGACGGACGGACAGCGGAGTCTTTGTAATATAGTTCCGTTTTACCCTTTGGCTACGGAACCCTAAAAATTAACAAATACATTTACAAAATCAGAAATTGAAGACATGGGAAAATTATTTAAATGTCATACTTATTATTTCTTCCTTTCGTTAATTCACCATAGTTTTGACACAATCTCTAACCTCCCACAGCCCGCCATGATCGTCCTAACGATGAACGGCGTCTACAAGGAGACCAATACGAGCGGGAACCCCATCCGTTCCTTCCACCGCACATTTGTGATCGTGCCGAACGCCGGCGGCGGCTTCTGCATTATCAACGATATGCTGTACGTCACTAACACTACTAAGGAACAGGTGAGGACCTTGGAATTTTTCTGTTGTCAGACTATTTTGACCATTGAAGAGAAATAATGTTAGATACAATGTGGCACTGTCGATCCCTGTAAGTGTTTGTCCAGATTTTAGCCTTTTTTACCACAGCATCAGATAATCTTTTTTAATAGCTCATAGTTTGTGATTCAGGCTTTTTAGCGGATTTCTTTTGATTTTCATGCACATTAAACTGAACCAAAATTTAAAGTACTTTAAAAAAGTATCAAAAAAATATATATATAGAAAAACAAAAATAAATATGATTAATTATGACCAGAAATCGTATTTTTATATGATTATTTACGTGATTTATAACGTTTTTCCAAAAATTTTGTGCAGATTTAAAACAAAACTGCACCTTTTTCATATAAATAATTTAAAAACCAACTAAACAAAACTACTAAAAAGCAATTTAGCCTACTAGCCACCTTAATATCACGTATTCTGGAACAATCAAAAGGTTGAAATAATTTACCATAGGTTATTATTTATTTATGTATATACAAACACCTTAAATCGAAAAAAAAAAACAAAAACAGATAGAAGAGTACAAAGCTATTATTATTAAGGGGTTATTATTATTTTTCGAGACGTAAAAGTGTCAAATAAAACAATATCTAAAACAAATATTTTCACCACCCAGGAGGACGCAGCCTTCGCGACAGGCGTGGTAGTCGAGCCGATTCCACCGACGCCTGCGCCGACGCCAACACCCGCCATGGTGGCGCCTTCACAAGACGACACGCAGAAGCTGATGCTCACCATGCTCAGCCAACAGACCGGGATGAACGACCATTGGAGCATCAAGTGAGTTTCTGTAAAAATAAAGTAATCATCACGTCACACAGCTGTCGTAGATAGCCGTGTATACATATACATGGCTAAAGTATACATAATTATAGATAAAATACATATTTTATCTATAATTCTGCCCTGGTAATCGATATAGCAGTAAGTCAAAAAAGGCGGTTTCGAGAAAGATTTTAAATCAATATTATTGTACTGCAAAAAACACATTTTTCCCTTTCTTTTGACATATAGAACATAAAAATCGTGTGCGTAGTTTTATCACAAACGCTAAAATTGTAACAAAAATATTTGCGCGCCGTTTTCTCGAAACCGCCTTTTTTGACTTACTGCTATATCGATTACCAGGGCAGAATTATGTATACATATTTTATCTATAATTATGTATACTTTTTAACTCTAGTTTCAATACCATAATTTTCTTTTGTGCGCCTACCATATTGTCTCTTCACCACCCTAGGTTGACTGGTAGAGAATGCCTAAGGCATTAAGTCCGCCTATGTACTTTGTGTTGCATGAAGATTAAATAAATAAATAAATAGCCGCTCAAACATTATCAAGGACAAGTTCGATCGTGTACAGAGTACTACTCTCATCTTTGGGATGGATCTGCCAGATACCAGCGTGATGCGTTTGAGTCAAAAACGAGCAAAAAGGATCATTGGTAAAGATGCATTCTTCGAGTCGGAGTTTCATGTCGAGTTGAGCACCGACTTCGAATTAAGAATTCGGCGTCGCTGCTCAAGACTACTGACTTAGCCTGTCAGTTTTTTTACCATTTCGGGGTGTGTGCGTCGGAATTGCATAATAGGGTAGTTTCCAGGGTCAAAATAAATACATATTATTTAGTCCGTATTTTAGATTATAAAAAATTATTGGTCACGTATTTTTTTTTTTCGATTAAACCAAAAATAACAAAGATATAGCCCATTAAAGTTACGTGTGACGTCACCCCGTGCGAAAAAATGCAGCACGGCGTGACGTCACACGTTACTTTAATGGGCTATATCTTTGTCATTTTTGGTTTAATTTACAAATAAAAAAATACGTGTCCCTTATTTTTGAATAATCTAAAAGTACTAATTACATTTTTTACGGCAACTAGCCTTTTACGCCAAGCCTGTTTCATCATCGGACCACCAGATGTAAGGCGATGTGCCACTGGTACATTGTCAATATCCCACCCATACGCACGAAACGTTTTGGGAAGAACGCATTCATTGTGCGTACAGCTAAGGATTGGAATTCCCTGCTAGAGTCTGTTTCCTGGTAGCTACAATCTAGGGATAGGTTACTTCTAGGCAGTCAGTCTCCACCATGTCGACCACATTGTTGCTTACCATCAGGTGAGATAGAGGTCAAGTGCGAGCCTATCAATAACAAAAAAAAAAATGTTTTGTATTTTTCAAAGAGTAGGTTAGGAGGAAGGGTGCCGAATGATTCATCACACGCGCCACCATCAGTGAGATTTTGTATCTGTTGGATAAGGAGCTTGAGTTTGAGCTAAAGTTATACCTCAGTCAGAACCGAAGTAATCCGACTTTACAGAACTGATTTTTTGTTCCATCTACTAAGATCAAAGTATTTGTATTCAGTAATGGCACATGAGTACAATTACCGGAACGGATCTTGAACGCTGGCTTCAAGTTGCGCAGAAGTCAAATATTCGGTCTCTTTAGTAGTGCGATGTGAGATGCGGGTGCGGTGAATGTCAGTGATTGGCAGTGATTGGCTCGCCACGCCATCGTATCATAGACGTCACTCGTGATTCGTTTCTTGCGCTGCTGCATGTATGTAACAACAACGACGATTGGCTTGCCAATGTATGGAATGAGCAAAGCGATCCCCGCTCAAGATTTGTGCTTTCCGAGGAATCCTCATATGGATCATAATTATTTTACAGCATAAGTTTTAACCAATAATGCTTTTTTTCTTTCCAGCTGCCTACAACAGACAGGATGGGACTTTCAACGTGCCTTATTCGTGTTCAACCAATTAAATACAGAGGGGAAGATCCCTCCAGAAGCATTCATCAAGTGAACACAAAACATTTAAATAAGGCTGTGCCAGTGTACATATTAGTTATAAAGAGTAAACTATTTTTTTTTGTTAAAAGTATGACTTCTGGTCGTCTAGTTTATCTATGGATAAGTGAAAAGAGTTTTAATGCTCAGTGCATCCGTGGAATTTTACTGCCGCGAAGTGAGAAAATATATTATGAATTGTTAGATGAATAGACAAACTTGTAAACAATTAGAAAGCGAGTGTTTGAGAAAAGTGAAAGAAACTATGTTGAAAACGCACAAGAAAATTATGTTTGGATTTAAATAATGGAAGAACAACGCCTTTAAAATATTTATGAAAATGCATTGGATCACTCAAAGATGCTCAAGTTATATCAAGCATAATAAGATGAAGTTTAATAAAAAATCGAAAATCAATATTAACTATCTAAGAATATTTAGATGAATTGAATGACTAGAGTGATCAAGAAGGACTTACGAGGAAAACAAACGATTTTGAAGAAAAAAGAAGAACTCAACAACAACAGCTATATACATTGCAACACACTGGATCATCACCACCACATTGTCATGGTGTTTGTCTACCATAACCCTCTAAAAAGAGTTTTCGTCCATTTTCTTAATATTCAGTAGATTTCACCCAAAAAGAATCCTTGTATTACTTTTCATTTATGTTTTGTAGGTTTGTTTGTTCAACATTAATTTGAGTAAAAAAAGTTCCTAAAAAAGCAAATTTAATTGAAAAGAAAAAAAGCAATATAGTTTATGTTAAGATGAATCAATGATCTGTTCTAAAGTATTTATTGAAAAGTTATCGAGTTAACTTTTAATAATAAAACAAAAAGTAAAAAAAGATAACTTTTCATTGAATACTTATTTTACTGGACATGCGATGTTGACTTTTAATTGATTTTTAGATATATCTCAAGACCGGTAAAGAATAACATTGTAACTCAGTTTTAGAAAATTCGCATTATGCATTTTATGCAGCGAGAATATGATTAATTAGTAAATCAAAATGTCCTCAACTGAGTTACAATGTAATTCCTTTCAGATCTCGATTTATAAATAATTAAATAATAAATAATCACACGCTATGGTGCTACATCGCATGACCGTCTGTATATTAAAAAAAAAAACTGCCAAATACCATAGATAAAAAAATATAGCTCATTGTTTCATCTATGGAAAAGTAGTTGAAAAAAACCATTGTTTTTGAAAAATGCTATCAATTGTAAACCAAGCATAGAAATATGGAATTAGTGTTAAATAGTTATTATGCAACATCATTACGTTTCCGTCAATATGTTGTGTTCTTATGATTTTGTATATTAATGCTTACAATACTTTATTGTATATATTTTGTATTGTATATAGTTTTCACCCAAAAATATTGGGATTATGTCTTCAATCTTACCAGATGCTATTAGTAAACTAAAAAAACATGTATTCACTGGTATTTCATACAAAAATAGTTAAAGAAAAAGAATGACACATAACGTTTAATTTCTGAATTGATTTTGTTATTTGTAAATAATCGTTATTAATTATACTTTCGTTTGGGGTTTCTTAGGGCCGCAGTGTTGATCATACAGGCTAAGTTCCTCAAAGATCGGCAGGTTTTCTGTGCTTGATGTTACAATGCTGGGTTTGTGTGGAACCAGATTGTTGTATTCATGGTGTGCTAGTCAGTGGACAGTACATTACTGCGGCGGAACCCCGAGACTTGTCTCAGTGGGCTAGCTGCAGCGTGTGTGATTATTTTTCATCAAGAGTTTCAGAAAGCACTTTCTTACTTAGCCGTGAAGTTTGGGGACAGCCTTAATCTTCCTGCGGCCTCGGGTGGCGTGTAGGGTTTACGATAAGAGCTAACATTAAGACTGTTACTGAAGTAAATAAATCTTTCTTTTTTTGATCGTATTTTGTGTTTAATTTGAATGTACTTAAAATCTGAGCCGTAAAAGCACATAATGACCTCATCTTTATGTATGAAGCAACTTAAATTTTATCCAGCTGCGGTGTGCGTGTAGTCGTATCGACGGAGAGCTTAATATTTATTACGTAGCAAAAAAGGGGGCGCAAGGCCCGGCTCCTCGCGACATGCCCGCGCGGGTCCCCGCAACGGCCAATTTTTTATGGGACCGAGCGAGCGTCCGCTTAAAACGTCTTTTCGACCCTAAGGCAGTGGTCCGATTGCCGGCGAGAAAACTATTAACTATCGGAGATTTTCTCTATAAATAAACTCGCTCAGCGATACTCGTTCAGCGATGCTCGCTCGCTTGATCATTTCTTAACAGTGCGCCATTGAAAGTATACTCGCTTATAGCCCGGCGACAAAACTATCGGAACTACACACTCGCTTCCCGCTGATCGCCAACTCATTTATAGTTTTTAGTTCTACTCGTTTCTCGTTCATCGTCGGCGGTCGGACCACAGCCTAACGCCCGAGGACACAGTCAAGTAAGTATACGTTAGAAGTCTGCCCTGCAGTGCACCACCGTGTCCTCGTGGAGGCGTTAGGTGGTGGCCATCTCGCGTCCGGTCGATGGTTCAGTCCTGGTTCAAGCTATGGTAAGAAGGAATTGGAGGCGGTCATCTGAGTTGTGCTGAAATGTTTTCATTGAGATGTTTTTGAGTCAACTTGGATTTGGTTCATGCTAATCGGCCAGACAGGGAGCTACATTGCCCGTCCGCAAGCCTACGCCTACATTGGCGGGGTATCAATATATTACTCCAGACTAAGTTCCAGAATGTGGTAAGGTAGCCTAACCTAACACCTTACCACCTCAAATATCGCCTACCAACCTACACTTTAACTGCATTACACTTTTAACTTCCCACATTATATTTATGTACTTAATAATATAGGAAACGGGAAACTACATCATTGCTGTCGTTTATTTTACTTGTTGCCTCGTATTTTACGTATGTACCTATACGGGGACAAAGGCCTTCCCCGTATAGTACTCCTTATCACTCTTCATTAGGCATTACGCAAGATACCGTTAATTAAACAAGTAGGTATTCGTTATTAGACAGAACCAAAACATATTTGTTTATGTTTGGGAACCCCCTGTACCTACTCAAAATAGGATGCTGATACCACGGCGTCATGATGATGAATTTTGGCGCTCAGGAATGATTAATGTTTACCTACATATTTCGTTACGCTCATTCATCATCACTTATAACAAAAGTTAATTGCTGGACATGAGCTTAGTGCAAGTATCGCCACATCGACCACTCCTGTGCGTCTCGAATCTAGCAAGTCTGCTGACCACTCACCACTTGCGGCATTGACCTGTTCTTTGGTGCACTTTATGGAAGGCCTTCCACGCTGCGTTTTCCGGCACACGGTGACCATTCTGGAGTAGCGACCGTGTTGGCTCTACCGACCATCTAGGTGGCGCTGTACCTACTCAGCATGTTTAGTTTTTGTCTTTATTTGAGTATGGGAGCATTATTAAGTTATTGAAATGGTATTTGCTAAAAGCGCACATTCCACTTTGTCAAATTATTGCCTCAAAATCCACTGGATTCTGACAGATAACTAACTGCAGAACAGAAGACTATGATTTATGTGTTCTGTGGATAGCTCTTTATTTATGGTTGATAAAAAATTATGTAAGTACTAGGTATATTCCCACAAAAATAATAAATTCAATTCAATAAAGAAAAATTAAAGTAAAATTACGGTAAAATTAACATTAGTATAGCTATAGGTAGGTGCCTATCTACTATAATGCTCCTTTCTTTGGTATTAGTCAAAGAGTATAAGGCGAAGGATGGAGCTAGAAGTACCTACTGAGGTTGAAAAGTTTAGGTACAGACTGACTCAAAATTACGCAACTAATCTAAAGTGATCCGAGTCAACAAACTCGGAAAAGGTTAAAAACACTTTTGGCGTAAAGCATTCGTAATAAAAAATTTAATAACGTCATTAAATTCTCGTATGATTTTGTTTATCCCATTTCCCCGCACAACTTTAACGCCTAATCCATTGTTAAAACGATAATCCTAGTCAACAGCGATGATTAGGTATAAACAAGTTATCTGAATGACGTGTAAAGTAATCTGTTGGAAAATGTAGACATAATTTTGTTCTCAGAAATAAAATGATAGTATGTCAATCTCAGGTGAATGATGATTAATTTGGGTACAACGAGAAGTTCTGATTTCCAGGGTTCTGATTTCTAACCTAACCATGACGTGCTCCGCAACAGGTCGCGGTATGGCGGACAGAGCTCCGGCGGGATCTCATGGTGAAATGGCGTCAGCGACTATCGCAACCCAGTGCTGGACACGCCATAATTATGGCGGTAAGTCCCTCTTTAAGGCGTGGCTGGAAAACGGACTCACGGCGTCCTCACCTTCCGCATGACGCAGGTTCTCACCGGACATGGCAAGTTCGGGAGGTTCCTGCACCGGATTCGTGTGGAAGTGACGCCCGGGTGTCACCACTGCGCGGAACGCCCGGAGGTCACGGTGGAACACACAGTAAAGGTGTGCCCCGCTTGGGTAGAGCATCGCCGTGCCCTCGTGAGGGCTATCGGCAGCAGCGATCTCTCACGCCGGGCCTTGGTACGGGCCATGGTACGGAGCGAGGAGGAGTGGCAGGCGGTCACCTCCTTCTGCGAAGCAGTACCTAATGTTAGCAAAAGAGAAGGCCGACCGCATCAGGCAACGGCAGCGCTCATACACAGCGCCCCAACCGCCGCCGGGATTCCGATCCCGATTTCCTGCCACCGTAGGCGCGGGCTTGCGGACAGTGAGCAATGGGTAGCTCGCTGTCCGACCGTCCGGTAAATGTCCGGACCCAGCAACAGCAGGGGCTCAGCCGGGTCGAAGCCTACTGGGGCCAGAGTTATCCGAAAGGGAACTCGAGCCCCGGTATGAAGGCTTGCGTGAACGGGGTGGGTTTGTCAGTCAGTAAGAGTCTGACACTATTTCCCGCTCCGCTCAAGAGCGGGGGTTGTCATTGGAGGATTTTCCTCACCATAAAAAAAAGCATTGGAAACATTATATAGCTGATTATACTATGCTAGCTACGTAGCTACACGGTATGTACTTTATATAATGAGTAAGTACTCATTATAAATAACGGTTTTTCGTTATATTTAGGTCAAGAATTGTAAATAACACGTCATGATGTATGATAAACATTTTTGATAAAAATATTTAAGCTCAACCAACATGGTTGCGCGACATATTTGGTGCTAACATCTACTCCAAGGTTGATTTCAGTTTAAAATCTATTGAGAAGACAGACACATCGCAAACATGGAGGAAAGAAATATGGTACAAACCAGAGGTGTAACGTTTTTTTTTTATTTAAGGAAAGTCGTCCAACAACTTCTCCCGCCCTTAGGCGGCGTGTTAGGCTTTTACTGACTAACACCCACTCCTAGTTCTTTTTTGCCTCGCATTCCAGGGCCGGGTTTTCCTTCAAGAAGCAAACTCATGGCCCCAATAGGCTTCGATCCTACTGGGCCCCTACGGTTAGCTGATATCTCCTTGAGGTGCGCGTGGAACACTCCGCGCCGTTGATAGCTTGTGCTCGGTCCGGACTAGGGAATCCAACCCTGCATGCCTGCGGGATTGATGTCAGCAATCCCGCGGTCAAGTGAAAGACGGATTTGCTCATCAAGGGTTTCACCATAAAACCTACTTAAATAGTTCGATACCCGAATCCAGTTTCTAATCATTTCCGATTCGCAAATATTTTCGTAAAAAATCAGCAGCTTTTATGGAACAAGAAAATTAAATTCACGTGCTGTGGTGAATCCTCGGTCATACCATAGAGTATTATACCCATAGATGAGAATAAGTACAAGTATTATACCTAAACTGACATTGATTACGTTCCGTTTCAGTTGCGATATAAGACTCTCATAATCCAAAATAGAAATTCAAAAAATTATTTAACTGCAAGGCGAAATCGAAAAAAAAAAAATATTTTCCAGACATATACTATAAAAAATGTCACAATTTCCATGTAAAGTTGTTTCATCACTTTTTGATGGATGGATTGATGAAAGAAATATAGGTAATCTAAAGGGCGGCAGGTCGTCGGAATCCAATTTTCTTATAAAAATGTGTATGTGTAATCCCGAGTTTGCGGGATCCCGCGCTTGCGGGATTGGATTCCCTAGTCCAGACGGTTACCAGACGGTCGGTTTATGAGAGAAAGGCCTCACCCTTTCTCAAAAATATAGGTCCACAAACGCGGACGTGAGCCCGCGCCTATAGTGGCCGTAAATGGAGATCTGTATCCCAGCGGTTCATATACCGATATGTATGTGAATTAGGATTCAAACCAGCTTAAGTAATCTAAACTTCCATTTCCAAGTCCCTCTTCAGCAAATGAGCAAGCTCTGCGCAGTGAGTGGAACAGTTTCTTGACATGCTTAGGAAGTAACGGTCTTTGATCCATTGGTTTTGTACCGTATTAACTTTGTTCTTTTTGTTAAAAGTATGATAAGTCCAATGGCTAGGTTCGAGCTATCTATGAGAACAAGGGACTTATTTATTTATTGTCTAATACAACCGACTTCAAAAGAAACTAAATAAAAATACAAAATAGCTTTAATTTTGGAAGTCTGTATTTCCGTTTTTTTTTCATCTTTTGACACCGTCTGTCAAAACATACTTTTTGTGTTTCGGAAATCATCAAAATCGGTTCACATTATAGTTGTTCAGCTAAGATATGCTGAACAAGATACAAAAAAGAAAAAAATTAGATGAGGGTGAGGAGGTTCTCAAACTTCCTTTTTGGAATTCTGTTAATTATACCATAAGATCCAAAAGATAAAAGGAAAATCTCACCAACATATGCACACTTTTCTATTCCATAATAAATAGATAATAATCGAATATGTGATTCAATTAAAAGCTTAAAATCCGAATAATCTGATAAGTACTATTCCAAAGGTATTTTCGCAGTTTAGCTTTATAGTGAATAATTCACTAAAAACCTATTGTGAAATATTTCAGCCGTATTGCATACGGCCGAAATATCTTGACCGCTCCGAACTTCGAACGATTGGCTGCGCAGTAATTTTTATTATTATTAAAAATATGTCAAATACGATCACGAATTTTTCAAGCATAGTTCGGAACGCCTTAGTTCAGAGTGGCCTTGTACTGTTGGATTGTTCTACTGGAGTGGATTGACTTAATTTTTCTTATTTTGGAACATTGTTTTAATGGAAATTATTTCTAATATTGCTGTATTATAACTATACACAACTTTAACTTTTTATACAACTTTAAGCAAACTAGAGCTTGCTTAAATTTGTATCCTTCGTTATTGGCAGACACCTGGAGAACATTTATGTAAATTTTATCCCAGTTCAGCCGAAAGGCTAAATATAGGCGCAGACATCTAAGCTTCACTTTATTTTTTCCACAGTTATTTTCCTCTAGTCTGCTTTATCCTATCTTTCCTTCCTCAAACACATTTACATGCAATGCTTGATGTAGGTTTACCTAAACTGCTGCGCACGCGTCTCATTGACGTCACTATGTTGATAAACCTGTTTTTATTTATTTGAGGAAAGAATATACCACGAGTCTTTCCTTTAACAGTTAATCTACCTGGAGTTATGTTAAACAAGCTGTGGGATTGATTGAAAGATTTACCGCGGCTTTGGAACTTAACGGGTAAGGTAACTGAAGGCACACGTTTAGTCAGTAAAAGCCCAGGCACTCAGGCTTTTAGAAGCGAGGGTTTTTATAATAGTTAGATTCTTGTTTGATCATTTTTCCACCTGATGGTAAGCGACGATGTGGTCGAAGGCTGGGTTGCAACAGTGGCTGCCTCGTTTCCAAGATGAGAGAAAAAAGCCTCGCTGATACGCCTTCTCCCACGTCTTAATTTAACGTTAAAGTTAACGCTACGCCTCTACTTCTAGTTCATCATCATCAACATCATCATTCGCCGACTTCTGCGAAGCAGTCATGCTCGCTAAGGAGGAGGCCGACCGCATCAGGCAACGGCGCTCTCGCCGCCGCCGCCGGGATTCCGATCCCGATTTCCAGCCACCGTAGGCGCGGGCTTGCGGACAGTGAGCAATGGGTAGCTCGCTGTACGGCCGTCCGGTAACCGTCCGGAATAAGCCCAAGTCGTCGACGCGCTGTTCCCGCGCGCCTCAAGGAGTTGTCAGCAACAGCAGGGGCCCAGCCGGGTCGAAGCCTACTGGGGCCAGGGTTATCCGAAAGGGCGCTCGAGCCCCAGTATGAAGGCTTGAAGGAACGGGATGGGTTTTTTAGTCAGTAAGAGTCTGACACTATCTCCCGCTCCGCCCAAGAGCGGGGGTTGTCATAAGAAGATTTTTCCCATCGAAAAAAAAAATCAACATCATCATTTCAGCCGAAAGTCGTCCACTGTTGGACATAGGCGTCCCCCAAGTGTCGCCACAATGAACGTTCCTGTGCGTCTCGCATCCATCGGATTCCCGCAACCCTTAACAGGTCATCGGTCCACCTTGTAGAAGGCCTCCGAACGCTACGTCTTGCGGTACGTGGTCGCCATTCCAGAATCTTTCGGTCCCAACGGTCATCTTTTTTTTTTTTTTTTTTTTATTGTGGGAAAAAATCATGCATTGACATCCCCCGCTCTTGGGCGGAGCGGGAGATAGTGTCAGACTCTTACTGACTAAAAGACCCACCCCGTTCCTTCTAGCCTTCATACCGGGGCTTGAGCGCCCTTTCGGATAACCCTGGCCCCAGTAGGCTTCGACCCGGCTGGGTCCCTGCTGTTGCTGACAACTCCTTGAGGCGCGCGGGAACAGTGCGCGCCGTCGACGTCTTGGGCTTGGTCCGGAAAGTTACCGGACGGCCGGACAGTGAGCTACCCATTGCTCACTGTCCGCAAGCCCGCGCCTACGGTGGCCGGAAATCGGGATCAGAATCCCGGTTGCTGCGGCGGCGGCGATAACGCCGTTGCCTGATGCGTTCGGCCTCCTCCTTTGCGAGCATTACTGCTTCGCAGAAGTCGGCGACCGCCTGCCACTCCTCCTCGCTCCGGACCATGGCCTCAACCAAGGCCCGGCGCGAGAGGTCTCCGCCGCCGATCGCCCCCACGAGGGCACGGCGATGCTCCGCCCAAGCAGGGCACACCTCGACTGTGTGCTCCACCGTGTCCTCCGGGCGTTCCGCACAGTGGCGACACCCGGGCGTCACTGTTCTGCGAGTAATGTGCCCTGCCAATTGCCAATTAAGTTTGGCGATTCTTTGTACGGATATCCACATTCCTGATTCGATTACGCAAGGAAACTCCAAGCATAGCCCTTTCCATTGCTCTTTGGGTGACTGTAAGTTTTCTGATGAGACCCATTGTAAGCGACTTCTAGTTAGAATAAGCATATGTTTCAATCATGAGTTCTAGGTATGTAGGTACTTCATTCTAGCGCTGTTGTGGATTAAAACGTCACTGTAATAGTGCACTTACCTGCTTTTCTATTTAACCCAGTTGTTGGAACGTTAATTCATTACTACGATAAGATAATAAAATCGTAATATTGCTCGGTAGGTTCGTATTATACCTACACACTGCACTAGAAACTGGACTAAAATCAATATATCCTTTGGGCCTCGGTTTATATCGGAACTAGCTTTTACCAGCAGCTTCGCTTGCGTGTTAGTAGGAAATATATAGAAAGAAGCTAGGGCACAGTTCCAAATTGGTCTTTTCCTATGGAGAAAAACCTGCTAAAAGGTTGTGGGAATCCGATAGATGTTCAAATTGCTTCCAAGCAATAGTTTTTATGACGACTGTATAAACAATTGCGTTAGTAAAATGTTATTTAATATCATATGAGATAATGTGCACATTTATCTTTACAACTGTTTTATCTTTATTTACACTTGTAAAATATTGTTTGCACAATCATGTTACACCTAGTCTCTTTCAGTTAGATATTGAAAACTGCGCAAAACAAAAATATGCAACTCGATATACTTTATTTGTCGATAGGCTTTAGTTTTGTCAGCTAGCGGGAGAGAAATCCAATAACTCCCGCCGAGTTGCTAGCCTGTCGGTTTTCTATCAGTTGCATTTCGGGGAGTGTGCATCGGAATTACATGACTTAATTCCGCCAAGCCTGATCCATCATCGGACGACCAGACGTAAGACGATGCCCCGCCGGTAGGTTCATGGTTTAAATTCCACCCATATGCAAAAATGTTTTGAGAACACATTAATTTGTGCGTACAGTTAAGAAGTGAAATTCTCTGCCGGTGTTCATGTTTCACAGGTTTTCCTTTCAAAAGTCGACCCATAACCCCAGTAGGCTTCAGCCCTGCTGGGTTCCTACGGTTTTATTGACATCAAAAAAATAATTTCCGCGTTTTCCACTTTTTGGTGCCACGGTGACTACCTCTTTCGAATAATCCCGTAGTGATATGGGATATGAGAAATCTATTAACCCTAAATAAAACAAAAACCACTTTTATGCAGTTCTCCTTTGCTAAAAGACAGTTACCGGAATTAGTAATTAAGGTGCACTCCTGCAACTTCCCTGTCACTTCCGAAACTTGTTCATGCATGTGTTTAAAAAAAACATTATCTACTAAATATTTAGGTGTACTCTTGGATAGCAAGTTGAGCTGGGGCCTTAACATTGACCAAATTACATCACGCACAAGAAAGTTAATCTGGGCGTTCAAAAAGTTAAGACACATATAAAACTAATTCGTACGGTATACTACGCACTAGCACAGTCAGCTGGGTTACTGTATTACGGTTTGGGGTGGAGCAGGTAAGATCTTCATGATTAACTTAGAAAGAGCTCAAAGATCACTCCTCAAAGTCATGACTTTTAAACCATACCGATTTTCGATTGAAACCCTGTACCAAAACTGTCAAGTTCTAACAGTGAGACAATTGTAACTTCTGAACCTACTCATACAACAACATCGTGTTACTCCCTACGATGAGCATGCTACAGGCAGGCGCACAGTTCGGAATGTTTGTCCACATATTAAATTCAACACTGCATCAGTAAGGCGGCAGCACATATACTTGGCAATGAAACTCTATAATAAAATCAATACGATGCTAACAATAAATCAACTTACACAGAATACCTTTAAACACAGAGTAAAGACATGGTTCCAAACATTAAACTTCCTACAGACTGAAGAACTCCTTGAGTAAACTTATCAACCTCACAGTCAAACGCCAACACACCCTCGATCTTATGGTTTTATTTTTGTTATTTTTTTTTTTTTTTTTTGGTATGGTAATTATTATTTTAATCCTAATTTTATTTTCAAGCATGTTGTTCTTAATTTTTATACTTCTTTATTTTTCCTCATTTATTTATTATTTGTAAATTAAATTCAAAGTCACCTCAACTTCGAGAATTAAGTGACAATAAAGGGAGAAGACACTGACTTCTGTAATACAGGTTTTTACCTAGCTCAGAAATCAGAGCTTCAAATCTTATTGTGTAAATAATTGTTTATGTCAATAAACTATTTGATTTGATACATCAAATAAACTTATAGAGTAATACTAATCCGTTACTGGTAAGCACAACATACGATACTTTATAGTTTGTAAAATAGATTGCAAAGTTGGCTCCTTTCACCTTTGATCTTGTATTGATTTATCCTCTTCTTCAATGTCCGCATTATCGTTCAACTGCTATGATGATTACTTCTCTGTTACTGCAGTGCGTCGAAGTCTCTTCTCTCAATCATTCTCTTGTATCTTTTCAAGAGGAAAATTTAAAGAGCATTTTATTTGTATTGTGTGTAATTGTAAAACTGTATACAGGATTCCTAAACCCTATATGATGAACAAAAAAAAATCAAGCTTTTGTCATTCGGTCTTAAACTTTAATTGCTCTTTAAAACCTGCCTAGGCATTTACTGATTCATCTCGAACCAAAACTAAAGGTTACGAACTTGAATCTTGTGTCTCTGTCTAAAAAAGGAATTTTAGGAGGTCAAGGAGTACGAGATTTTTACGAAATCATTTTAAGACAACTGTAGAACAAAATATATAGGTATAGAAGTCAATCTACATACAAAGCGCGCTCGAGCAACGCACACATAGACACCGCTCACGGACACGATATCTCGGAGCGCCTCGGCCCGCTCGTCGAACAGTTCCGGCTCAAACGCTCATTAGTGTGCGTACACTGAGCGTAGGTATATAAAGTGAAGTACATGAATGAGGTTATCTTCTGTACCTATCTATTTTGTGACTGTAGTCTTGGCTACGTCATAACTTGAGGATTATCAAACATTTTCCGCCAGGTTTTGACGTAGCATTGACGTTAGAAGTTGGGTGGGTGTTGCCTGTTTATAATTACCACTTCTGGCGATCACTAGGGCTGTCGATCATCATTTTTTTGAGCTACTATTTTTCTTTAAATTTTATTAAATCTCAGCGTTTGCTCTCTCTCTCTCTTATCTTGGATTAAGTCGTAAGCTATTAACTGGCTGGCCTCTTGATCTAGTAGTTAGTGGCCCAGACTGCTATGCCGGAGGTCGTGGGTTCGATTCCCACACAGGACAAATGTTTGTGTGATGAGCACGATCGTTTGTTCTGTGTCTGGGTGAAATTTATCTATAATAATGTATGTATTTAGAAATATGTAAGTACCTATTTGATCAGTTGTCTAGTACTTATAGCACAAGCTCTGTTTAGCAGGGGACTAGGCAGGATAGTTGTGGAATATTATATTATTAAGCTCCATCCAAGTCCGCTCAAGGTGTAGTGACAGGAAGTGTCAGACTTTTACTGACTAAAATCCACGTGTGTTCCGTCAGTCGTGTTCCGGTTCCACGGTAACTCTTTCGGACATTGACGCAGCTTTTTTGAACTACCTGAATATGCTTTTAAAGCTCTCGTTTTTCTTGTTCTAGCAGGGCCAGTTATGTACCTGCACAGGTTCCTTCCAATACGCAGGTAAACCGGAGCAGCAGAATGTTTTTTTCCATAATAGTCTTATTTAATTCTTAATGAATACCTATCTATGCTAATTTATTTGTTTTTTGGTTATTGCCTTTTACGGTATGTTTATGTTCCTGTTAATTTTGCCAGAAACAACATTTATCTACGCAGTTATATTTTTAGAATACAAGCCAGATTTTATGTATGTCACGAACTCATAAAGTCAGAACTCAATCAAAGCTGTGCATATAGTAGAAGTAGTCCTATTATGTAGTAGTCCTATTACGTCTATCCGCGCCCATTACGGGCCAGTCCCTCCGGTAGTTGTCAAGCTCACCTTTACACCTTCACCTTGGTCTGCCACGATGTCACCTTGCGTTTAACTGGACTCAACAAGGGGCTCTATTAACCCACAGCTCATCTGATATTGCGGCCTAATGCAACTTTAGAGTAGCGTACGGAGCACAAACCGGTCTTTGACACTTAAGCAGAGGTCCAAACTCGAGGTTTATCAGTGATATATGGAGCGCAGTATTGTGAGGGTTCGAAGAGGCAACAACACGACGTTGCCGTATAGTTTTTTATGTAACCTTTTCGCAGTTTTGTAGTACTTAGTCGTCGTAGTTATGTCTTCAACATAGTCGGTCGTAAAAAAAATTGTCACCAGTCTTGTTAAAGGTATCGTGGTACCGACATCATACTTTTATAGGTGAAAGATTATGTTATATATTTATAATGTATGTATATATTTGTTACTTTTTCACGCTCGAACAGCTGAACGGGTTTCCATGGAACTTGATAATGTGGTCGACCATGTCCTGGGATAGCACATAGGATACTTTTTATGCCGGGTTTTCGCTTTTTATGCCGGTGGAATATTTTTAGACTATCACACGGAAAATGGTGCTGGCGGTAAATGGTGTGTTGCAAAAATTGAATTGTAAGTTGAGCAGTTGCTTCATCTACATCTTCTACACTAATATTATTAAGAGGTATAAAATGTTTTTTTTTTGTTTTCATGTTTTTTTGTTTGCAGGAGGTAATCTCTGAAAGTACTGGTCGTATTGCTAAAATTTTTTCACCAATAGAAAGCTGCTTTATTCCTGAGTGACATATATACGCGGACGAAGTCGTGGGTAAAAGTTAGTGTAAAATAATGGTACTGCAGCGTCCGGTTAAACTGGAACCTTTTTTTTTTTTATGGTGGGAAAATATCATGCATTGACATCCCCCGCCCTTGGGCGGAGCGGGAGATAGTGTCAGACTCTTACTGACTAAAAGACCCACCCCGTTCCTTCTAGCCTTCATACCGGGGCTCGAGCGCCCTTTCGGATAACCCTGGCCCCAGTAGGCTTCGACCCGGCTGGGCCCCTGCTGTTGCTGACAACTCCTTGAGGCGCGCGGAAACAGTGCGCGCCGTCGAATACTTGGGCTTGGTCCGGACAGTTCTCAGTTCTCAGTTGGTCTTGGACAGGAAATTGGAACCTAACCAAAACATAGTTGGAAAAAAAGCTAAGCAGAGAAGAGTTCTTAGTACGCAAGCCGGAGAGATTTATAATTGTCCTATCAGTGCATGCAGAATGGCTAGCAAAACATTTCGGGCGAATATTATTTGTGCCAGAAAGAGATGCCGAAATGGTTTAGACGCATACCATGAGTACTAGTTCGATATGGCGTGGTCTGTGTCTCCTTTTTTATTAGATTTCTTCATGACTTCTCCCGCTCTGGATGGACCGAGAGGAAGACTTCATCGACTAAACCCTACCTATGCTAATCCAATTGCCCTTTTGAGCTCTAGGGTTTTTTTTTGCGTTAACTCATTTGAATGATCCTGCAGAACTGGTAGTCTTGTGTCTCCTGATGGGACAATTATCCATCTATTTACTTAAACTAATTACAAATATTTAGTTATTTTTGCGTCATGAACAAAATTTGCGCCATTCACTACACATGTCATGCTTTCTAGTATCTTTGTTTGTGTTTTATCTTTGTTAGTTAAGAACAAATACTTATTGTAAAGTAAATGTACTTAATTAACTAATAACCCCTGTGATGCAATCGTAAACAATTTATATTATAAGATATTACACAATTTACAATTTGAATGCGTTTTAAATTGTAGTTGATCAAAACAATGTTTCGTCTGAAAATTGTTAAATCACATCCAGCTGCATCCGGTACAACTATAATAGTCATGAAAAAACTAGATAGTTAATGATTTCAGAATTAAGATGACCATGATGAAGATGGATTTTTTTATCAAAATAAAGCTTTTATATTTTCACAAGCTCGTTAGCTAGTTAGCATAGGGCCCAATATACTTCCCTTAGGGACACACTTAAAATTATACGTTTTCTTTCCAGTTTCAGTTTTTTTTCTCATTTGTATCTGCTTCTTAGCTTGTGTAGGGTTGTAATATATTCGCACAGACCTCTCTTGATAACTCTAAAGACGTTATGATCCGTAATTAGGTTATAATATTGTCGAAGCATTACATAAGTTTAATTTTAATAAAAATACTACCCTTAAAACATAATTACAGAAAATTAAATCAACATGGTAAGTCATCAACTTCAAGATTTTAGCGAAATGGAGGGACCGTAAGGTCGATGCTTGCTAGGGCTATGGGAATATTCGAAAAAACACCGTGGCCCTGGAACTCAAAAGGAAGTAAAGGGACACAGGTGGATTTTAGTCAGTAAAAGTCTGACACGCCCTCCCACTCCATTTAGAGCTAGGGAAGTTATTTGCTGATTACCCACCTCAAAAAAATCAGTACATTTGGTAGCCCTGTTTTTAAAGACAGAGAGAGCTTGAGGAATATTTTGTTTTTGCTTAACGCGTGGGGAATCCCTATTTCAAACGTTTACAGGAAATTTTACTGGCGTACGTGGTATGTTACACTTTGCCCGCGGTATCGCCTGTGTTAATAAGCACTTATCAACCTGCGAAAGCAGTTCATCTTTAGACTAAGTACGTACATTAACGTCATTGCAATAAAAAGATGAATGAACATGACGTTATTAACAGTAGTAAATATAAGAAAAAAATATGTGGTTTTTAGAACTAGAATAGAAAATAGCCAGTCAGATCTGTCATTGAAAAATAAGGTCAATCTATGTGCCAAGAAAATGTTGATACTATCCAAGTTTTAAAAGGAAAACTCGCAAAGCGCTCAGAATTTTTGTCTCACAAATCGAAAACCAACGACAAAGCTACTACATTGTTTTTACTACGGTTTAGACACACTGATCTGTTTTATACGTTATCTCAATAAAGACTAGACTAGTTATACATAAAACGGTGTCATCAGCTAGGTACTTCGTATCTTCAATAAACAATAGTGCGCGTACGCACGCGATGACGGAAGATTTTCTCGTTTCCCATGATATAATGAGTTTAATAGCTTATGACCTGCGAAACTATGTCTATGCTCTTAATATCCGTCATTTGTCATAGATTGTTAGTCGATGATAGTAGAAAAACCAACAACAGGGTGTGTAAATGTTAGATTTTGAAACGAAAAGATATGCAGCTTTCTAAACAGGATCATCTACCCAACCTTTTCTTGAATACATTGTGGTAGTTTTCTAGTTAACTGTAAAAGTGTTGTTCTGTACTATATATTTATGCACACATCGCAACATTTTCATCATCATCATCATCATTTCAGCTGAAAGACAGTCCCCTGCTGGACATAACCCAGGTGTCGCTACCTCGACCGATTCTGTGCGTCTCGCACTAGACTTCTGTGACCTTCGGCAGGTAATTGGTCTACCTTGTGGGAGATCTTTCAACACTGCGACTACCGTGGTCAACACGTCAGAACTTTTTGGCCCTATCAACCAAATGTTGCACAGCCCAGTATCACTTATGTTTGGCGATTTTTCGGGTTTTGTCGGCTCTGTTGTATCTTATTCAATGCGTCTACCACTTAGAGTGTACAGAGTCCGATCTTGATAGAATTAGGTGTTACACGAGTGTTAAGCATGACTTTTGTTTTGTCAATGTTCATTTTTTTTCATTCTACTGAGGGCATCGAGCGTTGTATTGAAGTCGTCTATAGACTCGGCTATGACTGCTATATCGTCGGCAAATCGAAAGTGAGTGATGTACTCACTCCAGTTGAGGACTTTGAAGACATGTTTTTTTGCAGCTGTGATCAGTTTCAGAGAGATAACAATTTTCTGCCTCACACCCCGTTGCTGGAGATAAGTCGAGAACTCGAGACAGATTTATATGGTTTGTTATCTAATACGGCACTGTTTAGTACTGCTACGCTTACTGGATCGTTAGGAAACCTTGATTTTTTTAAACCTATATCTACCTTGATTTGTGCTCCTACCTAAATATTAAATACCAGATGCAATCTGTTTCTTTGTTTTAGGCAGGTAGGTATTGTTTCTGAGAACTGTATTTCTTGCTACATATCCTCACGTTTGGAGTCCGGGATCTTCAGCTGATGACGTCAATCGCACTAACGATTTGATGCATACCTAAGTTGTAAAGTCTTGAGGTGGATTTCTTGAATCTTTTATTTCTTTGTGGTTGGTAAAGGTTTAGTATAGTTTCTTCAAAATTAACTTGTAGTTACAAACTTGCGATTCCAATAAATTTTGATTTTCTTGGTACGAATGCCATCATGGTTTTGATATCGATTTGTAGAAGAATTTGAATTAAGAATTTTTAATTTTATGCTGACATCACTCTCATCTCATCGTCTCTTCGAAAAAAGCCGTTGATTAGATCTGTTTGCTGAAGAATTGTTAGAATGTTTGGCGATTTGCGTATATACCTACGAATAGGTATGTCGCAAGTAGAAAAGGTTCTACTACTTGTAAATCACTTTATATTATTTTTCTTAATTCACAGAGTTATTGAGCGTTGTTGAAAGAACTTTGTTTCTGTAATGTAATATAACAATTGAAATCCTTAGTAGTTGGTGTTATGTCGCATTTTTAGGCATTTTACTTTTTATTAAACCTACAAAATCAAATTAAAAAAGTATAATATAAAGAAACATAATTTTTCAAGAGATTTTATCACTTTATAGTATCGAACCCCAGTTCTAAATCTTTCTTTTTCGTTGTATCGATCATTACAATTTTAATGTGTTTTAATCATCCAGCCGCATCGACAAGATCTTTCATAATTTTATGATTTTTCTGGTTTTGTGATCGATAGATGAAAAAGACGTTATGTGTCCATAAAAGTATAAATATTTTCATATACGGCTTTACTTCGTTTTATAAGTTAGTAGGTAACTGTTCTTCTTTTTATTCGATTTGATAGTAATGTTGTTATTAAAGAAACATGTTTTTACTCAAAGCTGGTACATTTTTCACGGTAGACGGGCAAGTCATCGACCGTACTGGTTGGCGTAGCTTGGAGAAAACTCCGTGGAGCTGTGGCGTTGCAAATTGTAGAATATTGTGCTTGAGAACAAATACGCCTATATTTATTTAATTACAAGACAATATATACATAATAGTTTATTATAATATATTAAATATTAATATATATATATATATATATATATATTATATTTAAGTATGCTTAACCTAACTATACACACTAAAGGCTTCTCCCTACTAAAATATGGCTTCATAAAACTCCTCCGCATCGCTGTCGACTGGAAGTGTGCCCAAGACGCTGGCGGCATTGCCACGTTGAATGGCAATGCTTATTCTCTGACCGAGGTAAAAACCAGCCCTTGGGTCACGTGAACGTCTTGAAAGTTCTTTAAAAAAAGTTTATGAGCACTCGGACCCCACGGCCCAAGAGTTTCAACCCATCGAGAACAATGTGGAATACCTTGGATATGTTTCATGTATTTTCAAATACATTTAAAAGGGACTTACCTACCCCCCCCTCCCCCTGGTTGAATTAAGAATTAAAAATTGAGTAATTTGTCAAGTTAAAATTTTACTCTAGCTCAAAATCATGTTTTCAATTTTAAGCATTACGCAAACGTCAATGATTTAAATATGTAGTCTGTAAAATTCTGTCTACAAAATTACATGTTGTATTAATATGATACTTAATATGTACTTGAATTATGATTCAAGATTATTTTCAGGTTTTGGGACAACAAAATTGATGTCAAACATAACATAGTTCAAGTTCAATTACAACCCAAACTTTTTATATGTTTTTTTTTAAATGCAAATCGTTAATTTAGATTGATTTAAAATCCAAATCGTTAATTAAAATCGACTTATCGACGACACAACGCTAAAGATGATATTTAAGTTGATTGAAATTGTCTTGAATTATGATTGAAAGTTTATGTATTAACTTTTTTTTAGATGGGAAATTGTAAAATAACTTTTCCCTCCCAGGGGGGAGCGAGAGGAACTGTCGGACTTTTATGAATCAACACACGGACAAGCTTCACCACAGTTTTGTCTGCGCTGGCCGGTGTGTAAAAGGAACATCGTGCGTGTGATCATCATCATTATTTCAGCCGAAGGACGTCTACTGTTGGACTTGTAGGCTTACCCCAGGTGTCGCCACAACGAACGGTCCTGTGCGTCTTACATCCACCGCATTCTCACGACTCTCACCAGCAGGCTTACTCTTGATTTCAATTCCGATCGGTCGACATTGAGATTGTGACGTTTCGTACCCTTTAATTCAATGCTAGCGCCAAATTGGTTCAAAATTGCGTGAACATTTTGAGAACTAACTGAAATCTTATATGTTGACAATATTGTTTTCAAGAGTCCAAATCACGTAACGTCAAAATTGACATTGCAATCGGATTGACTTTAGATTGAAATTAAAATTAAATTTAAAAAAAAACGGATTTTAAGCCTGCAGGTCATCGGACCATCTAGCGGGAGGCCTTCTTACGTTTTCCGGGGCGCGGTCGCTACTCTAGAACCTTTCGGCCTCATCGACCATCCGTTCTACGAGCAATGGTTCTTGTATTCTGTGTATCATCGTGGTCATTTTTGCATGATCATTTGCATCGCGGCGCCAAACCAAACCCTTTGGCCTCTGCCACACTTGGCGGAAATTCCGTCGCGGAAGATCGGTGACGGAACGTTAATACAAGTTATCTACACTATAATAAAGAGGTAAAGTTTGTTTTTTTGTTTGTAGGAGGTAATCTCTGGAAGTACTGGTCCTTCCGTCTTTCCTTGCGATCATTTTTACACCGTTAGAAAGCTGCTTTATTCCTGAGTGACATAGGCTATATTTTATGTATACGAGCAAAGTCGCGGGCAACCGCTAGTTGCATATAAACTACAATTGGCGGGCACCCTATGCGGAAGATCAGTCGCTCCGCCGGTCGTAGTTTATATGCAATAACTTGTGTTAACGTTCCGTCGCCGATCTTCCGCGACGGAATTTCCGTCTTGTGTGGCGTGGGCCTTTGATGTCTTCGTTTCGAGTGCAAGCAAAATGAACTCAGCGGTGGTCCGGTGGAAGTGTCTTTGATGGTACCTACAATAGGCTAGTGGCCGTAAAAAATGTAATTATACCGTCTTTTAGATTATTCAAAAATAAGGGACACGTATTTTTTTATTTGTAAATTAAACCAAAAATGAGAAAGATATAGCCCATTAAAGTTACGTGTGACGTCACACGTAACTTTAATGGGCTATATCATTGTTATTTTTTGTTTAATCAAGAAAAGAAAAAATACGTATCCAATATTTTTTTATAATCTAAAATACGGACTAAATAAAATGTAATTATTTTGACCCTGGACACTACCCTATTACTTACTGACTAAAATCTACCTAGAGTCCTTCAGATGCCTTTAGCGTTCCAGGGCCGCCGGTGACTCTTTCGAACAATCCCAAAACTCTGAACCACTCTGAACCTACTTTGGTTTGTAATTCTATACAGTTTCTCAAATTCATAATTCATTGCGCTCCAATTTCGATTCGCCTGTCCATTATGAACGAACGTAACGAATGAAGTATGTGCATTTAAAATTCAAATGAGATAAGTCATTAGCAATAATTCGTATTCTTTGTATGATATGAACAAAGAAAGTTAGTTTTAATATTTGGAATTGCTAGTGAAATGTTTTAAGTTGCGTAATGCCATGTCTAATTCACAGTTATGTGCACAAAGCTTGCATTAATTGGTCCTTAACTTAAGAGGAATACAAGAGCAAATCGCAAGTTTTATAACACGTTTAAGTATAATGCCTTGCAGTTAACAGAATCAAATACAAATCATTTATTTGTTTGAGTATGGGTAAAACATGAGGTGGTATAAAATTAAAGAATTGTTCTTTGGACCATACCCTACCATTAGAGGTGTATAAATAATCAGAATAGTACATTTTGATACAAGTTTGTTATTGCGATCGAGGCGGAATTCGCACGAGCCATAGGCGAGTGTGTTATGGAGCCGAGGGCTGCAGTGACTTTGCACGTGTATCAGACGACGTTTTTCAATACACTTACGAATAAATGAATAAACGGAGTTTGACCGGCGGTTTGGGGGTTGACGAGCGCCCCGCCTAATACGATAGATGTAATAAAATTGTGGCGGGGAGAGCACGTGCATTTTTCTGCACTAGTGTGGAAAACAGTAAATTGCGGTGGAATAAGGGCAAGTTTTCGAGTAAGTGTATTGAAAAAAGTATTTTTTTCTTCAAAATACAGTTAATTTAGTTAAGTTACTTTTATCGGTTAAAAACCGGACATGTAGTCTTTCTGATTGTTTGTCAGATTATTCTACAAGCAACGTTTTACCGTTATAGTGTTTGAATTGTATAATCAAGTCTGTACATTTTAAGCAAACCTCTAAAATGCTTCACATTTGCAAGCATTGAGTCTGTGTCCGTTTCTTTTGTATGCTGTCCGAGAGTGACTGTGGAGTTTTCCTGTAGTCCTCTTAAGTATTTTAATTTGTACTGCCCAATTTATAAATACCGGATATACTCAATGTCATGTCCAAAATGGCCGGTCTCGACTCTCGACAAACTCTGGATTAATAACTGTACCTATCCAATAACCGTAGTTGTATCTACAGTTATAAATTAAAACTTCATGGCTATGATGGAGCGACATGGTCAAAATTGTGACAAAGCTCCTTAATAAAGATTAAAAAAAAAAAAAAAAACTTCATGTTTAATTAATAAAATGAACCCAATTACTTACTAACCTTATATATAGGGTGACTGGCAATTAGTGTACGATAATTAAACACGTGATTGTGCTCATGATAACAAACAATTTTTATTATGGAAGCAAAGCCAAAATCGCGAAAAAAATATCAGCTGTTCAGTGCATTAGGCAAACATAAATGTACTGAACTGCTTTTTTTATATATATTTTTTATTATATATATCATAGTAAAAGTTCCTCGCCATGGCTCGGGCCTTAACACCGCCTCGCCGGTAATCACTAACATTACACACTTATATCATAATGTACTAAGTACAGTATTAATTTAATATAATAATCTAAGGATTATTTGTAATGTCAGAATATTCATTAAAATGTAAAAAAAAAACAAATATACGCTCTAAAGTCAAAATAATAATTACAGAGAGGAATAGCAAGATTCATGCAATATGAAATTTTCGTAGAATAATTACTACAAAATTAACTGAAACAAAACAAAGTGAATTGACCTAGAAATTATGCGTAGCTTTAGATCGTCGACACGGTTCGTTCAATATTTATACGTTCCATCAACGTCAGTGAACTCATGTGCGCTCGCCTTTACTTTTACTGCACTATCTAGAATCACTTATCTGAGCAACTCGCAGCGCGAATGCGAAGTTGCTGAGTTGCTGTAGTTGGTTGGCGCAACCGGTGGTCGACGGTCGTGTAATTGTTTTTTTTTTTAAGTGCTCAAGTGTCAGTGTACAGTGTTAACGGTAAAGCGGAGTTAGTTAGCAGGTAAGCTGGACCTTCTATCGGATATAGCTCTTTGTTGTTATTAGAATGTTTTTAAGATTTGTGCCGTTTGAATACCCGTTTCTTAGATCGCCCATTGTTTTCGTTCCGCAATTCAACAATAGGTCAATCATTTTCGTGGGTACCGTACCTAGTAAGTACCTACAGTTCTTCTAAACAAAAGGAAAAATTAGCCGTTTTACATGCCAGTTCCATATTCTTTTTTCAAAATATCGAATTGGAAATTGCCAAATTCATAGTGTTATCCTGATTTGTATGTAAACGAACCTACTTACTCATTTTTTTTTTTAACTTACAAACTGTATTCCAAATTCAAATCACCGGTTATAGGCGATTAAAAAGATTGAAATTTAAATTTTAAATAAGTGTTCTTAGTTCCAACTGACAGTCAATAAAATAATGGCGGTTATAAACGATAGGCTTAACTGTTACTATTGAAGACTATTGTTATGTTTCCATCATTGTTATACTGGCACAGTTTTGGTTGCCAAATCAAAACACACAAAACGATGTACAGTATCTTCAAAATATTCAATGTGTGAAACTAACCATATTCCCGGAACTACTAAACAGTGGGAAATGTAACTATAAAAAGTAAGGGAAGTAGACGACTGTGTATAACGACTTTTTTCAGCCACAAAAGGAACTATGCAATGTCCAATGAATATTAACAAGTGTGCTATTAAATTCAAAACTGACAACAATAATGATATACCCTCAAAACATAAACTCATTCAAACTGACTTATTAATATTATCAACGTAGTTGTTCCAATTCGTTTGCCCATTAGCATAATGTAATGAAAAGCCTACAGATGAATAATTAATCTATAAAACTCTTAATTATTAACAAATACGTAATAGACTATCTAGGCTTATGCATCGATAATTAAAACTAACTATCAATGATACAAAGAAGCCGAAAGATCCTTGGTCTAAAGAAGCCAGAAATTCTATAAATAGAATTGAATTTAAAGACGTTCATAAGTTCAAACACGTCAGAGATCTAGATTCAAGAAGCAAACAAAAACAATATGCCTTGGCCTTTCGCTGTCTATGTTGCTCTGCATTCATAGAGGCTAGAAGGCTAAACCCCGATGAACCCTACCTTATTCAGAGGAATAGACAGTATCACACTGATAGAGAGGAAAAACTGACTGACTGACATATCTACTTATAGTTGGAGCTACTGGGAGTAGGAGCGTGGAATTTTCCACAAGGTTGTCCTTTTATAGTGTATGCAAGCAGTAAGAGAGGATTTTTCAATTCAACCCCTAAAGGAACGAAATGGGAGTCGAAAGTTTGTATGCAAAAACTTAATTTCAAGCGGGCGAAGCTGGTAGAAGCTATAAATACTTTGTTACTCAAACAGCTGAACGAATTTGTTTGAGGCACGCGGGTAGATCATGTCCTGAAGTAGGACATAGGACTTTTTATCCCAGAAGTATAATATAAGACTCTTGGGATAATTCTCTAGATTTAGGAAACGAGCGAGCAGAAGTTAGTTTTTTAAACGATCAAGCAAGCAAGCATCACCAAGCATCACTTTCTTACTTATTTTTCTGTTTCCTTCTTCTTGTCTTTTATTATATAAAAGGTGTAAGGGACAGCCCTCCACATCCTTTAAGGGCTTGCTTAGTAGACGAAACTGAACAACCTTCCACAATTTTTTTTTCGGGAATCGAAAAAAAAAACAGCCTCACCATCCAAAATTATAAACTTGATTGGACAATTTGTTTGGCAAGGACATTATTTTTTTTTCGTTTCCTGAAAAATATTTTGTGGAAGGTTGTTCAGTTTCGTCTACCGAGCAAGCCCTTAAAGTTTGTCAAGGGCTGTCCCTTACACCTTGTATGTATGTCGTGGCCACCTTTTAGAATTGATCACTTCATGATATGGCCAATTAAAACTCGCCAGATCGTTTAAACGCTAACATTTGATGATATGTCATTCTCGTTTGGCCACATAATTGATGTAGGATTTCTATGATAATAAAAGATCTAAAGAAAGTAGGCCAAACGAGGATTGAAATATCATTAAACTTTAACGTTTAAAGCGATTTGGCCAGTTTTCTTGGTCATATAATGAAATGACCAATTTCTAAGGTCTCGCCACAAGATGTATACAAGGTGTGAGGGACAGCCCTCCACAAACTTTAAGGGCTTGCTCAGTAAACGACACTGAACAAAACCTACCATAAAATTTTTTTCAGGACACGAAAAATAATTGTGGGCTGTTCAGTTTTGTCTACTGAGCAAGCCCTTAGAGTTTGTGGGGTGCTGTCCCTTACACCATTTATATGAATTGGTCAATAAATAAATAGACCATCAATCCCATTTCCTCAAAATTTAACTACAGCTTCAACGGCTCACAGATTTACTGAGCTAATTTCAATTAGCCAGAGTAGTTAATATTCTAGTTACTACCGAGTCACGTACGGCTCGCCCGAACGTTATGGATGCTGAGCAAAAACGGTGCAGATCACAATCCGACGACAAACAAGCGGACGTTCACCCGTAATGCCCTCCTGCGTGAACGAGCGTGACTTATTATTGAGAACAATACCGTATTAAAAATTGTGTTAAAATTTGTAACCCTTAAAGCGAACGGGGTTTGGGGTAAGAAATCAAGAAGCCGTTTGTCATAAAATTCATAACATATCAGAAGCCCGATTCACGTAATGAAAACCGTAACGATATCGTAGCGATTTTGTCGTTTAGGCCATTTCCGTATTCACATCCATCAATCCAGTTCAAACGACACCGATTTTAAAGTCGTTTGAATTCGATTTAAGAAAAATCTGTATTATATTATCCTGGTAGAATACTTATTAATGTAACTGGAAATAAGTCGATAGATCGTGAATACCGCTTTTGGATAGGACTTCGATCGAACGACTGTAAAACTTCAACGATATTTGGCTTGTTTGATTTTACGTGAATCAGGCTACTGATCTATAAAAGGAGATACTGACTGACTGACATATCAAGGCACAGCGGAAACTACTAGAAGAAGAAACCTGAAATTTTGCACTTGGATTCCTCTATGACCTAGGAGAGTGGAATGAAACGAAGTCCAAAGTTTCATTTTCACGCGAGCGGAGCCGCTGGCAGAAGCTAGTCAATATTATGAAGGTGGAAGTTTGAGCGTGAACAATGTCGATAAAAGTTGGTACAAAGGAAGATGAAGTCTTGAAATAACAAGGAATACTTTTAACCTGGGGACTATGTTCCCTTGGAATAATTTTTAATTTCTATCACGCGGATTAAGCTGCTAGCAGAAGCTAACAATTTTATAAATTCCCAAATAAAAACTAAAATATATTATTTTAGTATTTTACCGTTACCGCATATCTTCAAACACCGCAAGATTTTATGAAACCTTGCAAAAGTGTAAATTCTTAAAAAAAAAAACAATCTCATCTATGTTTTGGTATTATACTTTAAGGTGTACTCTAAAATATTTAAGAAATGTATTCATAATATGAAATCCTTATGTAATCTTAAGCACATTGCTTATTCCAAGAATAAAGGTAAAGCTTCTTGGGATATTGTTAAGCGTTGTACTGGTAATGAACGCTCTCATGAATATATTACTAGTATAACAGATAATGGTGTTATCGCTACATCAGGATCAGAAATAGCAAATTTATTTAATAACTTTTTTATTGATATTGTTGAAAATAGAGCAACCTTACAGAATAACACCTATAAGCAAGATTTTAAAAGCAATGACAATAGCATATTCCTAAATCCTACAAACCCTGAGGAAATATTTAGCATATTAAAGACATTAAATAACACAAAATCCACCGGTTACGATGACATTTCTACAGATCTATTGAAACGAGTATCCCCATTCATTGCAGAACCGCTTTCATATATTATAAACTTATCTCTAGAACAAGGTTGCTTCCCAGATAAACTCAAAATATCTGTAATAAAACCACTGCATAAAAAAGGGTCTAAGTCAGACAAAAATAACTACCGACCCATTGCTCTTATTCCAATTCTATCCAAGGTCTTTGAAAGAGTTATGTACAAAAGAGTTCACTCCTTTTTAGAAAAATATAATATACTTGCCAAAGAACAGTTCGGTTTTAGAAAAAAGAAATCCACTTCACTAGCAGCATATAACTTAGTAAAATCCATAATGAATAACATAAACTCTAAAAATGTAACTTCAGCTCTATTTTTAGACCTTAGTAAAGCGTTCGACTTCGTAAATCATTCCATTCTTATCGATAAATTATATAAAATTGGAATTAGGGGCCCAGCACTGGAATGGTTCAAATCATATTTAACGAATAGAACTCAGATCACGAGAATTACGAAATTTGATGACAAAATGAACAGTCTCATCAACTTTAACTCCCAGCCTCGACAAAATTTCTATGGAGTTCCACAGGGAAGTATTTTGGGACCACCATTATTCCTTGTATACGTTAATGATCTTCCGCTAACAATAGATCAAGATTTTGTTTTGTTTGCTGACGATACAACAATAATCTTAGATGGTAAAAATAAAGAATCACACGAGTCTAATATAAATGCTAGTTTGGATAAAATAATTACATGGCTAGATAGAAACGCCTTGAAAGTTAACGTGGAAAAAACTAAAATATTAAATTTTAAAACACAAAAGAGTAAACATACTCATCTTAAAGTAGCACATAGGGATCAAATAGTGGAACAGATACATAAAACAAAATTTCTTGGTCTAACTCTTGATGAACATTTCACGTGGAGGGAACATATTGATGAAGTATGTATGAAAATAAATAGATTTGTTTTTGCTTTAAAAAAGGTTAAAAATGAGACATCACGACCGACCGCATTAATGGTATATCATGCGTATGTTTGCTCTGTCATCCGATATGGTATCATTCTTTGGGGAAACTCCTCTGACATTTCTAGAGTCTTACTAGCACAAAAAAAATGCATTCGTGCAATCTTCAACATGGAGTGGACTGATTCTTGCAGACCAGTGTATAAATCACACAACCTTCTCACAGTTCCTTGTATTTATATATATGAAATCGCTAAGTTTGTTAAAACCAATTCCTCAATATTTGAAACAAACAACAATAATAAAAAACGAAAAGTTACGCACTACCATTTGCAATTGCCAGTACCAAAAATTGAATTATTTAGACGTAGTTGTGTGTACATGGCTCCACTTATTTATAACTCGATACCAAATTTTATAACTGACCTTCCTTACGGAAAATTTTGCAAAGTACTGAAAAAGTGGCTCATCTCACATAGTTTTTATTCTTTGACCGAATTTCTCAAAAAAGGTTCTTGTCAATCCTATCATTATAGAAACGTGTTGTAGATCGTTTTGGTAGGTACTGTTTTGGTGTTGCAGGACCCACTGCATTTTTATATTTTTATGTTGTTATTAAGCCAAATTGCGTCTAATTTAAATTTCTGTTATTTAATTTTGTGATAGTTTATAAACATAATAGGTATTTGTTTAAAATAATTCTAATTATTAAATTGTATAAAGTTTTTGTTTCTGTAATAGAAACAATATTTAAAAAAATAATATTTTACAGTCCATTAGGTTTAATATTTTTCTTAAAAGGAAACTTCGTGTGAAATACTGTAGTTTTGCTTACTATGAGCATCACATAACGTATTTTAATATTTGCATGCCAACTCATGGCAAAATGTGTCTGCACTATTATAATAAGTTACCATCTCCTGTACCGCATTTAATGCAAATAAATGGCTTTGACTTTGACTTTGACTTTGACTTTGAAGTCGTCTCGAAAATAAAGAGATTCCAATTTTATGCGATTTATCATAAACTAAGGTTGTTTAGAATAGGGTAGTTTCCAGGGTCAAAACAATTACATTTTATTTAGTCCGTAAGTATTTTAGATTATAAAAAAATATTGGAGACGATTTTTTTCTTTTTTCGATTAAACAAAAAATAACAAAGATATAGCCCATTAAAGTTACGTGTGACGTCACCCCGTGCGAAAAAATGCAGCACGGCAGCGGCGTGACGTTACACGTAACTTTAATGGGCTATATCTTTGTCATTTTCATATCTTTGTCATTTCAAATGACTGGCCTGTTGGTCTAGTGGTTAGTGACCCTGACTGCTATGCTGGAGGTCGTGGGTTCGATTCCCACCCTGGACAAATGTTTATGTGATGAGCATGATCATTTGTTCTGTGTCTGGGTGTAATTTATCTATAATATGTATGTATTTAAAAATATATAAGTATGTTTATCAGTTTTCTAGTACCCATAACACAAGCTCTGCTTAGCTTGGGACTAAATGGCGTTGTGTGATAGTTGTGGAATATTAAAAGAATATTAAAATATTTTTGGTTTAATTTACAAATAAAAAAATACGTGTCCCTTATTTTTGAAGAATCTAAAAGACGAACTAATTACATTTTTTACGGAAACCGGTGACATATATATAACTTACACCTTACGCTAATTTGGAAGCAAAATTGAGCACAGAGTAAATAGTACTAAAGAAACAAAATTGCGTAAGGTGGTTCTTCGGTTGGGGTCAAAACAACATCAAACACAGGCACACACCGAACACAGAAACAGGGTATAAATCTAGAAAATATGGGTGCTGTAATGTCCAATACTGTTATAAATTTTGATTATGTAATATGTCTGAAAACAATAATGGAAGGAATTGTAAAAGAAGACAAAGATATCAATGGGATGTTTATTCAGGATGTCAAAGCAAAGCAAAGTCAGGATGCGATAGTAGTGAACACTTGCGTACGATTTCAATAACCTGTGTCAATGTGGTGTGATTACATTTGAAGATGAACGTCTGAATGAAGTGGATCAAAATGTTTAATTTAAATATGAAGGGTACAGGTAAAGAACTGGGGAATATATGTATATATTTCACAATATGGTTAGTTGACTGAAGCAAAACGCACGACGAACATAACGTAATTCTATTTTATATGTCCATAACTTTAGGTAGTGAGTGAACCATAGAAATTTTCTTAGGTATATTTATGGAGTGAACAGACGTTTCTATTTCGCAATAATAAACCTGATTATGGCAGAATTGAGAAGATTTTTAATGTTACCGAATTTTAACTGTATGGTATTATAATAAATCGATATAATATTTTATAGCTTTTACTAGTATCTAGTTCCCCCTTAAAGTAAAAATATATACCCAACAAAAAGTATGCTACATACAAATACCGGCGCGGATCTTGAGCGCTAAGCTTTAGAGTAGGGATCACTTTGCGCATTCCATACATTGGCGAGCCAATCGTCGTCTTTGTTAGATACATACAGCAGCGCAGGGAACGAATCACGAGTGACGTCTATGACACGATAGCGCGACGAGCCAATCACTGACTTTCCCCACCTCCGCGTCTCACTTCGCACCACTAAAGAGACCGAATATTTGACTTTTGCGCAACTTGAAGTCAGCGCTCAAGATCCGTTCCGGTAATTGTAAATGTACTATTCCAGGATATGGTCTACCTGTGTCCCAATTTCATTTGAATTATTAAACAAACCCACATCTTTATAATATTAGTGTGATGTGATGAATATTAATAACATTGTTCAGGCAGGGGCCATAGTCTTGACATAGTTCTAGGTTACCAGTTCACTTAAGACTCCAAAAACCATAGCCCTATATCTTTATGTTCCATATGCTACAACAGTTTTTCACCAACCGGGGTTTGTCCTTGGGTGTACTAGCATAGCGCGTAAAAGAATATTCCTCGGTTGGTATCACGTTCTATTAAAATTATCTAAAGAGTCTCTGCGAGTTGGCTTCAGCCCCTCTTACACATTCCAAAGGTCCAGGACCTCAGGGTCCTGAGATGTTTAAATGCCATAAATAATCCTAACTAATATTATAAATGTGAAAGTGTGGATGATTGGATGTTTGTTACTTAATCACTCAAAAACGGCTGAACGGATTTGGATGAAATTTGGCATGCATACCTATAGCCTTTGACATTGAAAAGAACATATGCTACCTTTTATCCCGATTCCTTAAGTACCTAATGCCATGCGGGCGAAGCCGCTGGCAAAAAGTAATACATACATCTTCAATGTGTGTGCATATGCCCGAATGAAAAAACCACAGACGAATATCTATGTACTCTTCCAAGATAGCCTTATCTTAGAAACAATACAACGTTACAATACTAGATTTACTATGCATATAACATTTCAATAACACTTAACGTCCGAGTTACTGTAGCAAGCAATGTGTTTTAACAGTTTAACAATGGTTTGAGATTAATAGCCACACATTACCAGTTACAGAAGAAAGATTTTGCGCCCGTGAATAAATTCTTTCGTGAATTTACTGTGCGATATCCTTAGTAAGTAGCTAACAATTTGTGATTATCGTGTGTTGTACTTTTAGTGAACCGTTTGACTCGACCGAAATTCTAACTGTTTTTGTTCTAAGAGTTTTCTTTTTTTTGCTGTATCTATAAAAATGGAGCATGTTTGTCAATTCGGTTGTGTTTTATTTATTTTAATGTTTGTTACCTCAGAACTCCACCGTTTACTAACCGATTTAGAATATGATTTAGAAGATACTTTCAAGTTGGTTCCGTTTTTTTTTTAATAAAAATCCAGTTCTGATGAGATCTATGAAAAAACGACTGAACTCTTATATAATAATATTAGCTGTTTACACATGAAATTGGCGTTTTTAAGACAGGTTATTTTGAATCGAAAAAATATTTTCGGATTAACTTAGATTATGCGTACAGCTAAGGAATGGAATTCCCTGCCGGAGTCTGTTTTTCCTGATAGCTATAACCTAGGGGTCTTTAAGTCAAGAGTGAATAGATTGCTTCTAGGCAAGCGTGCTCCATCGTCGGCCACATCATCGCTTACCATCTGGTGAGATTGTGGTCAAACGCGAGCCTATCCATTATAAAAAAAAAACTTTATGTTAATTAGGTACGTTATTCTTTTCTTTGTTATAACGCTGTGTGGCTATGGCCAGAATATAGCTTTATATTCAATATCATGCCCAAAAATATTAGCAGTCTATACATACGTACTAAGGAAATGAGCAAGAACTGCTCACGATTTTGTTTTTTGGTTTTAGTATTTTGTAAATCTCATGTTATTTCGTGACTAAAGTCAATTCAATTTTAATGCGAAACATGAACGAACTAAGTTTTTGTAAGAAAGCGATCGATCACTTACATGTAAAAAGTTTTTTGGAATTATCCATTACGAATTTCTAACTTTTTCTTAAAAATTTTACTTACGTATAGTCAAAAGTGAGAGAGGAGAAATCGATCGATATTGTAGATCAATCAATGATTGACATTTAACAAAAAGCTAGATGTGATAATGACAGATCGCTATTATGTGATCGTCAACTGTTTTTATCTTGGAGCTGACACAGCTAGGCTTCGGGTCGGGACAGACTGGTCAAAAGATGGCGGGCCCAGTTAGACCAAATTAACCACAATGGTTCGCACAGTTCGCACTGCACTACAATTGCTGTAGGATGCGGGTGACAGCTGTTGAATTCATACAATGTAGATACCAATCCTTTTCTCTCATCTTAAAGATGCATATTTTCTTCCGTTTTTCATGGTGGGAAAAAATCACCCAATGATATCCCCCGCTCTTGGGCGGAGCGGGAGATAGTGTCAGACTCTTACTGACTAAAAGACCCACCCCGTTCCTTCTAGCCTTCATACTGGGGCTCTAGTGCCCTTTCGGATAACCCTGGTCCCAGTAGGCTTCGACCCGGCTGGGTCCCTGCTGTTGCTGACAACTCCTTGAGGCGCGCGGGAACAGTGCGCGCCTTCGACGACTTGGGGCATATTTTTGACCTGCTATCGTAGTACTATGTCAAAAAGGCCTTAGTCTTGGATGGAACGAGCTGGACCTGGAAGTTATAGCAGAGATCTTTGACCAGCACTTGGATAATAAAGTCTGGCTATAATTCAGTTGAATAGATTAAAAAGAAAATGAAAATAATAACTTTGGGTGACTTGGTATGAATATTGGAAAAATATTTATTGAGCTTCATCCAATGGGACCAATTTGGGTTATTTTTTTCTAATAGAAGTCTCAGAAACGTTCATAGGGATGAAAATTAGAAAAATTGCACAGAAAAACGTATAAACATAATTATTACTTTATTACATGCAAACTTCCTAGTTGTCAATATTAGGGTCAACTCTCAACCCTTGCTGTAAACTAATTTTGGCTTTTGACATTCTGTCAAGTCAGCTAGTAGATAATAAAAATTTAAAGAAAAAGAAAATAATTAAAGAAAAATATTTTATTTTACATATGTACATACATATATGTAGATGGATGAAAGGAGAAGGAGGCCAAATAGAAGATGGATGAATTGTGTGAGGACTGTGAGGAGTGATATAAAAGAAAAGCATGTTAGTGATAGCGTGACGGCTGACAGGACAGAATAGAAGAAAAAAAACGTGATGCGCCGACCCTGATTAATATAGGCCAAGGGCAGCAAGGTGATATAACCACAGTGTAGAAACAACATATCGAAACTTAAGATTAAAAAAATAACACTAACGATGTGTTTTTCATGGGTGCGCCAAATAGGTCCAGTTCAGCAGAAATTCCAGGGAACTACGTAGTAGTTGCTTGACACTGGTATTTGACTGATTCTTACTGTACGAATGCAAATAAGTTTATTTATTTATTTAGTTATTAGGTTTTAATCAATGTTCCTAAAACATAAACAGGTTCTCAAGAACTTGAGACATAAACTACAAACCAAACTAGTAATATTATTGAACAAAAGCCGGTTATCACAAGATATAATAACACTGGGCAAAAAACTAACTGATTCGCTCTTGTGCATATATTTGAAAATGCCACCAGAAAATTCAAATACAGCTGGTTTTTATACCAAAAATGAAATATTCATTATGTCACAAATATATTACTTATTAGGTAAATAAATAAGTTTAAAAATACTGGCCAAGTGCGAGTTGGACTCACGTACGAAGTGTTCCGTACCGTCCTTAGGAAAATTTGGCAAAAAATATCGTGTTTGTTGTATGGCAGCCATTTATGTTATTTTGTTATAGCGGCATCAGAAATACATAATTTGTGAAAATTTCAACCGTCTAGCTATCTCGGTTCCTGAGATACTGCTTGGTGAAAGACTGACAGACGGACAGAAGACTTAGTAATAATCACAGAACAGAGGAATCAAATAATAACCCTTTGCGTCATCATCATCATCATCATCAGCCTTTTTAATGTTCCCACTGCTGGGACTCAAGCCTCCTCTCTAGGGCCCGTATTAATAAACGTTCCTCAGCCCAAGATTTCGTACTTAATACTAAGCTTTGAGGTCTTGATCGTATTAATAAACGAGATTCACAAGCTTAAGCTCAAGCTCAAGTTCGAGCTCAAGCTCAGCTTAGGTTTACGGCATCAGCCGAGTGTTGTCTGATTAATAAACGAAACTCGAAACTTAAGTTTACAACAATCTCTGTACTTGAGCTGCCAGATCATGAGTGTAGACCGACCGGGACTTGAGGTCGTGATTATCGTAGCGCGAAACATGGAGTTTGCAAATATTTATATTATCGTTTAACAAAAATTGATGTAAGAAATGCTTCAAATCCTTTTGGATTGCCAAGTAAATAAAAAAAATCAATTTGTTCAAGATTCGGTATTTTATATTCCCATTAAAAGGCATTTTATTTTAAACTTCAGCCAATGTGACGTAATCGTTCACGTAAGCTAAGCTTGAGTACAGCGCATTGAGGCGCTGATCTTGGTAACTGAGATCCTGTACTCATGTGTTTATTAATTAGCAAAGATCTTGAGCTTCTGTCATCGTATAATCGGGGATCAAATGATATCACACTTGAGGACGGAGTTGAGCATCGTTTACTAATACGGGCCTAGGAAAGCGATATCCACGTGGGCCCAGTGCGGGTTGGTGGATGTCACATGTCTTCGAATTTTTGGTTCTAGGACATGCCGGTTTCCTCTCGATGTTTGCCTTCACCGTTTTGAGAGCAGTGGTGATTAAATAAATTACTCAAAGTAATGCGCCTGGCAGGGTTTGAACCCGCGACCTACAACTCGTAAGTCGGAGTCATCACCGCTCTTCATCACCCTTTGGGTACGAAAGTCTAAAAAACACCATGGCTCTTGTCTATGTATTTTTTCCAAGTACCTACATATTATGTATCTATTTTTTGTTATTATGTCTTTTTTTAATGGATTGGTTTCACACAAACGCGTGGAGCACGGTTAGCTTACGCCGTATATGCACTAGGGGAGGCCGATCGAGATAAAATGGGACATCTATACATAATATAACAAATCTGTAAAAGTTTTTAGTTGTGCGCGCATCACGTAAAATGTACAAAATAGATGTAAATAACTTTTAAATATTAAAATTGTGTTTAACTTGATATATTATTTAGGCTTTGTTTCATCGCAAGTGGTTGACTATGTTGAAAGATATACTATATTGTAGCGCGGTACGAAGTTTTTCAGGTCAGCTAGTTAAATAATAATTTGTTTTTATTTTAGAGCTATTGTTGATATACTTAACTCTATCAATTTTCATTTGTTTTCTCTGAAAAATGTGTGCAGCAAAGTAAATCGTTTACAAGAAATGCAAATTGTTTTTCATAACATTCAAGTATGTCACCGTAATGTATTCCTCAGTTTTGCTCTGCTCGTAAAAGTAAACTATTGTTTTTATTGGGGCCGAGGTAAACGTGATCGTAAATATTATACATAGCAAGTGTACTCCTTAATCGCTCACTTAGCTACATGTCCTTACCATAATGTCATTTGGGATTACAGATACATTACTTGAATAAATAGCATTATTTTTAGTATAAAGGGTGTAAGGGACAGCCCTCCGCAAACTTTAAGGGCTTGCTCAGTAGACGAAACTGAACGACTTCCACAATTTTTTTTCAGGATTCGTAAAAAAAAATCGGCCTCTCCATACAAACTGTCCAATCAAGTTTATAATTTTGTATGGTGAGGCCGATTTTTTTTTTACGATTCCTGAAAAAAAAAAAATTGTGGAAGTTGTTCAGTTTCGTCTTCAGAGCAAGCCCTTAACGTTTGTGGAGGGTTGTCCCTTATCTTGTATGTGAAACCTGTATATTGTTAAAAAACAGTAACTGAATCGATTCCAATATTTTTTATACTACTGTTATATTTTTTCGCAAAAAGGTTTAAAAAACGGTCACAAGTTAGACACCACCGACACTAAATACAACACAGGTTACGGCAGATCATAGCGGGCATTATTCAAAAACTAAGTCTTAATAAGTTCAAATCATTTGTAAAACGTAAACTTTGTCAAAAGGCTTTTTACACTGTAAAAGACTATATTCAGGACGAAAAGGCTTGGGATTGACCTGCTCCAGTACCTACTACAACTGTTGTCATTTTTATTTTTCTTCTTTTGTATTTTTAATAACTATTTTTATTTTCAAATGTGCTTTTTCTTTTTATTTTATTTGTTTTTTTTTTTACAATTTGACATTGTAGATTATTTTTATTTTACAAAATGACATGTATACATTTTAAAAACTTAAAGCATTTTTTTTTCTTTGACATAAATATGTACTTTTCTAAATATTTTGTAAACTATCAATTTGCTTATATTATTGTAAATGTGAGGACTATGTTGATTGCTTTTTCTTTTCTTTTCAGTAATTTTAACGTATGTCTGGCAATTTGAGTGTTTTATGCGGCCTACCCAAATGTCCTTTCTTTGGTATTGTTCGTAAAGTCGTAGAGCTCCTTAGTAGTCCTAAGTTGAGCTTTTCAAATACTGACAAATGCTTACACTGATTAGACAGGTCCACTCAAATCTGTATAGTTCTTTCTTCAAAAGACTATCTCAGACAAATCTGCATGGTTCTCATGTGATTTGACCATCACATATTTACAGTATGGACTTTAAAAGTTACTTTGACCCCTGAGTTTGTTTCGGTGTTCCTTCTCGGGGCAGTCAGATAGAAAACACCGGCCTCATCTAGCATAAACTGACGAAAAAAAATTGACGTGTAAAAGTGTTTTTTAAACCTATTTACAAAATAAATATCATTTATCATTAGCCTACGCACAGCTGGGTGGCGGGAGCAAAACAGACTCCCAGTCGCTGGATGGCCCTGGCCTTGAGTGACCATGTATTTTTCCACACAACCGGGTAACATAACAAGCTTATAACTTTGTAATTTTTGATGATACAGTTATTAAATTTTGTACATAGATTCTTTACATAAAATATAAGACACGTGTTTAGTTAAATATATTTGGTAAATTAAATACACAATGTCATAGATACAATTTAAATAAAAAACGACACGTGTTTTGGGTTTTACATATATACTAAAAACAATGTTGTATATAATTTTTCTATATTTGTTCGTCTCATAACTTATCCTAAATGACTGGACCGATTTGGATTAGATGTTGTATTTATATTTGAGCTGGAAGATTTGTAAGTTCAATAAGTTTCCAGGGTCAAAATAATTACATTTAAAAAATTTATTAATTGCATTTTTTCTTTTTTCGATTAAACAAAAAATAACAAAGTTACGTGTCACGTCACCACGTGCGAAAAAATGCAGCACGGCGTGACGTCACACGTAACTTTATGGGCTATATCTTTGTCATTTTTGGTTTAATTTACAAATAAAAAATACGTGTCCCTTATTTTTAAATAATCTAAAAGACGAACTTATTACATTTTTTATGGCAACTAGCCTATTGGACTCGGTAGGTGGCACTGCAATCGGATTATCAGTTTTTTTTTGCAAATAAATGTTTTTCTTTCTAACTTTGCTTTCAGGCATTAAAACGTCTGTCGGTAGTAAAGATTTGAATTGGGGGAGGCCTTTGCTCAGTTTTGGAACAAGTAAGGGCTGAATAAAAAAAAAATGCAATTAAGCCTTTTTGTTATCTCTGATTCCTACAGCCTGATACGTTAGCTTCATAACATTTGTTGAAAAAATAAAATAAAAATTAATTATTATTTGATACCTACTCAGAGTAAACAAATGTTTAAACCGATGTTTTTGATAAAATATACCACTGTGGTTTGTTTAGTGATAATGTTATCAGCACCAAACAGTCAAGTGCGAGTGGGTGGAAGGTGATAATCAGCGGTTTTTTTTTGTTCAGTTAGGACTACTGGCTTTTTTGCGATATGCGAGTATGTGGTGTTTAGGCTTTTCAATTTATAATTTTCATGGACTATATTTGCCGACCAATGTAGGTGCAAGTTGCAAGTTGTTGAGAGCAGTGGTGGCTGGGTGGTAATGGCTCCAACTTACGACTTGTAGGTCGCGGGTTCAAAAATTGCCAGGTGCATTACTTTGTGTAATTTATTTCATTACCACGCTCTCAAAACGGTGATGGAAAACATCGTGAGGAAACCGGCATGTCCTTGAACCAAAAATTCAAAGACCACGACATTCACCAACCCGCTCTGGCCCCGCGTTTTGGATTACGGCTTATTCTCTCTCCTAAAGAGGAGGCCTGGCTGGGTCCCAGCTGTGGGAACAAGCCTGATGATGATGATGTTGATGTAGGTGAAAGTTTGTGGATGGTGAGCTACTCATGGCTCACCATCAGGCCGTCCGGTAAGGCCCAAGCCCATGTAGACGCGACGGCGCGTTATGTACTATGCTACCCTCAAAGAAATGTCATCAAAATTGATAGAGCCAGTTAGGGCCAATGCTTGCTAGGGCTGCGGACTGTTTAAAGGAGTTACCGTAGCCCTCGCAAAAAAGGGCAAGTGAAGGAACACTAGGTTTTAGTCGGTAAAATTTGACATTCCCTCTCGCTCCACATATACAACATTATATGTGAAACCCGAAACACGTGACTAGTATTTTTATGTAAAGAATCCAAGTACAAAATTTCATAACTGAATTATGAAAAATCACAAAGTTATAAGCTTGTTGTGACAGCAAAAATACATAGTCACCGGACCATCCAGGCGACTGAGGGGTTGTTTTCCACTTGCACCCAGTTGTTTGCTGGCAAATAATACCCGCTATGACCCTCCATGTCCTGTGTTGTACTTAGTGTCGGCGGTGTCCGTATTGTGACCTTTATAAATTTGGGACCACCATATTATATTTAAAAAAAAAAATATAACATGGTGTAAGAACTGTGGGAATTCATTCAGTTATTGATTCTGAACAAACTATATTGAGGTTTTGCGTAAAAACTGAAAATAATTTATTTATTTACTTAACAGTTCATGTACACACTTAACATAAAAAGAAAAGAAGACAGAAACAGAAAAATAGGTACATAGGTGATGCTTATTTATAAAGAAATCTCTTCCAGCATACCCGCGAAAGGAGAATTTAAAAAACAAAAAAAAGAAATGTAGACACCATGTAATGTTGTACAGTGGGACACATTATGTGATGATTCCCACCTAAAAAAAGTGTAGGTATACGAAATAGCCAAATTTATAATGGATCGGAAATAGCATTACCATTACAAAGTCTTGCAATTACATACTATGATTAAGTAGCAGTAATACTACGTAATCATAGTAATCATTGTAAGTCTTTGTAACTACGAATGAGCGTCAAAGTATGGATTTTTTTTCTTATTACATTGAGCTTAGAATACAAATAATATGGTGTGTATAAAAATAAATACAGCAAAGATGTCATAATATAATAGTTAATGACCATGTATGTTTTTTTCTCGAGTTCGTTGTCATTTTGTAGCTGTAATTTGTAAGTCAATTTAGTAATTTGGTAACTAATTACCTGTATTATTTCTTGTTTAATGACTTCCTAACAATATATCTTTAGTTAATAAATTAGAATTGAATGCATCAAATATATTTGTCTCAGCTGTACGTATGTACATGATATGTTTCGTTAATCATAAGCGAGAACTGTACTGCATTACAATTTGTTACAAAAAAGCCTAATAAATACCAAGTCAAGCATAGACAAATTTTTTCTTCAATTTTGCCAGCTGCAACAAAAACTCGATCAACAATAATCGACAGGCCAAAATTTATAAAAAAAAAATTCGCCAGTATTGTGTGGTAACAAAAAACCCATAATTCACTACAGTAACTTTCGAATGATAATTAAATTATTGTAGATAACACACGCGTACGGAAGCAATCGAATCGATTACTGGTCGATGGTGGCGTGAATGCCGCGATAGTCGAAGTAGCGTGACTGCGTGCGGAACAGACGGGGCGTCTCTGCGTCTTCCGACTGTTATTTTTTTGCTAATTGCTCGTTGCCAGGTAATAGAGAATGGGTCATTATGTTTTGCCAATTATTCAATCATGTTGTGACAGCTGACGGTTTCATTCTACACTTCACTGAGGATATCCTTACGTATTCGGACCAGAAAGTTATTAATCATTTTTAATGTAGCACAGCCGCGTAAAAATATATCGCTCTAACTTTAATATTAAAAATTTAATTAATTTGTTACTTAACACAGATTTTTTAGTTTGTTATTTTGGCATTTTATAATAATAAAATACATTATACAATAATATTTAATAGTTAAGATGTAAGTATATATTTAAAAATCAAAGAAATATAATAAAATACATTGTATATTGTTTTTTACTAGTTTTTGCCCGCGGTTTCATTCGCTTACATAAAATATAGCTTAACTCACTCAGGAATAAAGTAGCTTTCTATCGGTGATAAAATTTTAGTAATCAGATCAGTACTTTCAGAGATTACCTCCTACTAACAAAAAAAAACTTTACCTCTTTTTTTTAGTGTAGATATCCTGATATCAAATCGGTCAGACTCAGATTTTTACAAGAAACACCTAGCTATTTGCTTCCATCTCTTTAGTAAGTATCAAGTTCAACGGAGTGGAAATTGTTAGCTAATAAAAAGAAAATCAAACTGCGTTCATGCTAAATTATGTACAAACCATTTTGTTTTGTCAAGATATCTAGATCTATTATCTAGATATCTTGTCTGTTTTGTCTTTAATTTGTATCTAATTAGACTTGTTATTTCTTATTTCTCTTCAGTGAGCATTTGTTTTTTTAGCATAAGGCATTATGTGTCATACGTTCTTTTAGTGGTTAATATTTCCGTATCTGTATATCTAAAAGATTTTTTATAATTCTATGGGAAATCGTCAAATGACTTTTCCTTTTCTGTGTGAAGAGAGAGAAGAGGGTGTTGGATTTTTACTGACTAAAACCCAACCTGTGGTCCTTCAGTTGCCTTTTGTGGTCCAGCCACGTTAACACTTTAGAACAATTTCGCTGCTGCTAGTGTTTAACTGCAATCCTCCCTAATGGATCGTTGATGGTGAAGCGCGCTAGTTTATGTTACTACTAAAAAGTTTGGTGTTCTTCTCGATTTCATGCGTCTTATAAGCTATAGGAGTGGTTTTGGGTTAGGCCTACTGTCCACGGCCACGTAGCTTTAAAGACGCGTATTCATTGTAACACGCCTGGTGTACGCTTGCGTGAAGCTTACCTCTCTAGCCTTGAAGACACATATATCTATAACATTATAACGTATGCAAATACATTAAACATATCTGAAAGTGAGTGTACAATTTAAAGTAGGTAATTGTTTCGCAGTTTACCTACCTGAATTTAGGGTGGGAAATTAGACCAGAAGTGCGCACCTTTATGGCTTGTTGTACATTGTTTCGTCCGCCACAAATGTCAAGGTTCCACTTTGTTACGTTCATTTTTGTTCATTTTGCACAAAATATCAAACAATATAACAATGAATTTACAACTGTCACGGTTTCAATTTTTTTTTCTTTTTTGTACTCGTTACAGGAAACAGGCAAAAAAAAAAAAACAATGTTGCACTGAAATTCTGAACAAACCGTTTTTGTTACTGAAGGTAAAATCATTGACTGTGTTTTAAATGCACTTCAATTCTGTTTTTGAAAAGGGATAAGATGAGAAGTCATTAAGAGTGTCCATGAAGTTTCTTGCACGGTGTTTTTCATAGAGATCTAGTCTTTGGAATGTGCAATTAGTATTTTTTTTACTGAAAGACTTTTGACATTTCAAAAGTTCCTATAAATAGTCGTAAAGTTTGTCTGCGTGTGTTTCTTAACTTCTTCACGTTGAAATAAATGCTTTGCTCCTTCTTTTTTCTTCTTTACCTTCGAAAACTTCATCCACATTCCTGCAATGGGGAAAGTGTTTAATTCACTGGGATTTCTGCCACGGTCAATGTTTCTGCTACTTTTCAAGATCCCTGTTTCGTCCCCTTAGAGAGTGAATTTCGGAAAATCCTGTGTTAGTGCTCGCTTACGTTACAAAAAGGAACCTTGTGCAAAATTTCTTTCTCCTAGTCCCAGAAGTTTTAGCTGTGCGTTGTTAATATGTTAGTTAGTTTCTCCTTTTATATGTATAGATGAGAAAAAATTATAAATTACCATAGCAAATTCTTGTCACTTTTCGTAATTAATTTACATGAAATTCTATCGCGTGATAGCTCGATTATTTTTAATCGTATTTCGTGTTGGATGCGCGTGCGCCTATTCTGTTCTAGAAAGGAGAGAATTCACGGAAAAGTTTTCGCCGTGTGAGAGTTGACAGGAGGATAAATCTCTTTATCTTAAACATGCGAGATTTTATCTTCTTATGTACCCGTTATATATCATGTCTCAACAATTAAATTATATGACGCTTAATTATTTTATGCCTCGTTGACTCTGTGTACAAAATGTTATGTAGATTATAAGACCGTTTTGTTCTAACTACGTCAATGAGATTACGGCGTGTTTTTTTTTTAACTTTCGACAGTATGCGCTTGTATGTAGGAATGCCGAAGGATCTTTTTCTTTGCCGACACCGATAGTGAGAGCAGTGATGACCGAGTGGTAACGGCCCCGACTTACGAGTTGTAGGTCGCGGGTTCAAACCCAGCCAGGCGTATTACTTTGTGTAATTTATTTCATCATCACTGCTCTCAAAACGGTGAAGGAAAATATCGTGTGGAAACCGGCATGTTCTAGAGCCAAAAAATTCGAAGACACGTGACATGATGGCATCCATCACATCAGCCATTAGCCATTGTGATGTGTGTGATTACGGCCCTTTCCTTCCCCTAGAGTGGAGGCCTGAGTCCCATCAGTGGGAACATTATAAATCCGATATGCCATGCTATGCCGATAGTGGGCGCCGGACTTTACGCGCCGTTTTCAGTATGTTACACTTTTGAATACTTCCGAAGTTATAATTAAATGTTTTATGTGTTAAAATTGCGTTTGTGTTTAATGGTATCGTCTTTTATTTATAGCTGGTTTCAATATACGTCATACCAAACAATTTCGCAAAAAAAAATACTGGTTTTAACTGAATTACCATACTGGCGGAATTTATATTAGTTCATTGAAAAGCACGTGCTAAAAAGACTCGACACGTGCTTTTTAAATACAATTAAATAGACAAGTAGTTACGGGTAATTGTTTGAATATCGACTAGGTTAAAAAGTAAAAAACTGGCCAAGTGTGAGTCGGACCCGCGAACAAAAGGTTCCGTACCAGCAAAAAAAAAACACGTTTATTTTATGGGAGTCCCACTTAAATATTTATTTTATTCCGTTTTTAGTATTTTTTATTATGGCGGTGACAGAAATACATCATCGGTTAAATTTTCAAATGTCTAGCTATCATGGTTCAGGATATACCGAGGGCCAGTAAAGTTTTAGCAATAGGGTTCCGTTTTTATCCTTTGGGTACGGAACCCTAAAAAAAATTAAGTATTCCAAATAATCAACTGGTTTTAGCGATATATCCTTAATTAATTAATTTATTGCGTTTCTTTTTGCGTATTTACTGCATATACGTGTATATATACCGCCACGGATATCTATGTATACCACTATAGAACTGTGTAGGTATCTCAAATTGTAATGACATACAATAATATTGTATGTATAAGTACACACCTACACCACGCATTAGAAATTTAAGGGGCCGGCGACGGATCAATTTCCATACAAACGTAATACCACGCTCATTTGCAGTTGGAGCATATTTCCAACATATTATGATGATATTCGGTTATAGACAATATTTATCTAGGTTCCTAGGCTACTGGTGATTTGTAATACAGGCTTTCTAAGCCTAACTCAAACACCAACTCCTCCTGTTAAATATAATAAAAACGGGTCATATGTAAAACCTAGAATAAGTTTATCAATAAACGAATTTATTATTATTTCTTTATTCATCAATACTGCATATTATAAATTACATTTTTAAATATTTCAATATAAAATAAATAAAAAATATAGTAGCCCACCGGTATCAGGAACATGGTCCAAGCTACCGGTGGGTGGTTAGGGCTCCAAAGAAAGGAACCTCCTAACGATACGAGCCGTGTCCAGTAGAACTACTTTCTGAATCAAGCCCTTGATCCAGTCGCCTAACGAGAGTCTCCTAAGGTGTTGGCTATTAAGCTCTTGGCTATTGTTCTGTGTCTGAATATAATTTATCTATAATAATATGTATATATAAGTATGTTTATCAATTGTCTAGTACTCATAACACAAGCTCTACTTAGCTTGCGATTAGACGGTTGTGTGATAGAACTTGTGGATTCTGTACTTTGTCAAGGTTTTCATTTCGAATAATCCGGTGAGATCATGTACTCATTGATATCTCTCGCGAAGTGTCGGTAATTTACGTGACGTAGGTACACGGGCGGCATCAGCATGCAGACAGGAATATAAAAGTGAATCCATCCGTTACTTCGCAGTTATCTCCAATTGAGCACTCGTTTTGTAAGCGATGCCGACGCGACGATTTACTGGTTCACGTCTGTTGAAGCCCACACGTTTAGTGTCTGTCGTGTGTGTGTGTGTGTCTGTCTGTGTGTATGCGTCGTTTTTTTCTTGTTATGCCAGGAAAGTCATGTAATTGAGACAATGAAGATTTCCTGTATTTTTAACTGTTAAGTTCTTACGATCCATCCTAAGGTTGTCCGGTACATATCGCTGTCAGCGTTAACCCCTCAAACGTCAAGCGAACGCGGGCGTTCGCGCGTGATTTCACTCCATTTGGTTGAACACTAATATTATTAAAAGTACGTGTAGATTATTAAAATTTTGAGCGTTTATTTATTGGTTATGAACCTAAAAATTTAAATAAGAAATTCTTCATAAAGTAGGCTGTAAATTTCGAAAATAAGCAACCTTTTCTATTTATCCGTATTTATACCTATTTAAATGCTTGGGGTCTCAGACCGCTATTGTCCCCATAGATATAAGTTGTGTTACTTTTTTACTTTATTCTCCACACTTGTACGTGTCTACATCATTCATATTCCGAATTCATTTCAAAAACATTCCGCGCCCATAAAAACAATAACTTTCATCGTTCATCTCGCTAATTTCGGTACGGCACACCAAAAAAGAAAGCCGGCAATCACAATCACACTTATGATAATGGCCACACCAGATCACGTGCACTATCAGACGGAAACAACATAGTTTCACGTAACAATGATGACGAGATCTCTTGTGAAAACTGTCTAATGGTAAACGGGTTCCCATGGTTTTTAGGGTCCCGTTAAAGTGACAAAACATCTATGATACTAGTACGTCTTTCCTGTCAAAGAACGGTTATGTGTGACGGGCAATTAATAATGTTAATGCTATCAAAAGATGTCGGTGAACTGACTTTTATTTGAGTAATTAAGTGTGTTTTGTGTTGGAAAATGTGAATGTGATAAAATCAGACTTTAAAGTGGTACCGTAGAAGAAATAAGTTAGCTTATCCCACTAATATTGTTAAAGTGAAAGGGACATTATTACGTTTTGCGTAAAATACCCTTACATCAATCATCGTAAGGAACATTTTTGCATTTTAAGTAAAAGTCCCTTTCGTTAATTCATACTAATTCTTGTACGTATATGTATGTGTACTAGCTTTTGCCCGTGGCTTCGCCCGCGTGGTATTAGAGTCTTTTCTATAGACCGATATAAGATACACAATTCTACCATACATTATTTTGATATATCTTAAAGGGTTTAGGCAGCGTTTTCGTTGAAAGCTCCCAGACGGCTTATTTTTTCCCGATGTCTTCAACAAATACCGTTATGGTCACAGAAATAAATAAAAAAACTTAATAAATTATATACTAAAAGCGCTATTGGAGCTCTGTTGTGCTGTTGTAATTATAATAAATACTATTATTATTATTGGCAGCATTCATAGTAGATGAATACTGCGTAGACCCACCGCGTAGACGTTACGTAGGCGTTTGTAGACGCAGCGTAAGCCCTTCGTAGGCGTTCGTTGACGCAGCGTAAGCCGTTCGTAGACGCAGCGTAAGCCCTTCGTAGGCGTTCGTAGACGCAGTGTAAGCCTTTCTTAGGCTGCGTTAGACGCTGCGTAGGCCCGCCGCGTAGACGTTACGTAGGCGTTCGTTGACGCAGCGTAAGCCCTTCGTAGCCGTTAGTAGACGCAGCGTAAGCCCTTTGTAGGCGTTCGTAGATGCAGCGTAAGCCCTTCTTAGGCTGCGCTAGATGCTGCGTAGATGTTACGTAGGCGTTCGTAGACGCAGCGTAGAAGCGGCGTAGTGGAACTTTATTGTAGAATTTTTTAAGCAGTATTTTAGTCTCCTACAATTTTGTCCTCTCAACCTTATTCGACAGAGCGGTGCCAAGCAAACTGACAAATTAGCTAACAGTATTTTTGAAACGAATAAATTATCCATTAAATTGTTGTCTTTCTACAAAGGTATTTGCAGATGCTGACGTCAAAAAAACAACAACAGATATAATACAAATATTCATAAAAGAACATTTATGACGCACATACGATTATTTTTATTTATTGTTATTATTGAATGAATATATAAATGTTTGTGATTATTCATATTAATAATAGGGAGAGGTGGTAAGCCTTAGCTGTGGTTAGTTACAATTTTTTGGGCTTCGGGGTGTTTGTAGAAGTGACTGTGGCCATGGAAGGGACATATAGATAACTGAAGGAATACAGGTGGATTTTGGTTAGTCTCCCCACTTACTCCGCCCGAAGCGGAAGAAGTCATTTGATTTGATTTGCCACTTCAAAAAAGAACTATAAATTCTATTCTACGCTGAGATTTCTATGAGAGAGCCTTTTTGACCTCACACAGGCCTTTTTTATTTTTTGTTATTTTCTTTTGATGTTACATTTTTTATTTTAAGTTATTTATAGTTGAGTTAACATTTTATTTTTATTTTATTGTTGTTTGTCGTGTGTGAGTCAGAAATAAATGATTTTCTTTCTTTTTTTTTTGCTTTTTGTTTATAAGCACTTACGAGATGATTTCACAAATTCACCCCATAAATAGAGGTACGTAGTTTGTGTGGGAAAATTATTTTTACACTGGCAAAGTCGTCAGAAGCTATTACTACTTACTTAAACTTGAATCCGTTATTTATAGTTTCAAATTATTTTGACATAAAGAATTAAAAAAAAAAGAACTTTATACCTATGACGCATTTGTGAGCAATATTTAAAACGTCTAATGCTGCATACCGCTGAATCTTGTTTATGGTTCAAGACATACTCGCTAAACTCGTTTGCTAAAGTTGACTGGTGCATATTTGATAATGTTGTTTTATATATCTCAATTAATTGACTAGATATTTAGTTCAGATCTACGTACTTAAATATAGGTCTAGTATACATTTTTTATGACTTGTTTTGCTGTGACTGAAGGCTGAAGGTAGTATGGCAGGATATCATTACAAACAGTATTGTAGCTAGTTAGAAATCAAACAGTATTGTAGCGTTGTGCTCCTTGGTAATTCCTAAGTTTGAGCTACACGAATACTGGCAAATACATTGACTGGACAGGTCCACTCAAAACCTGTGTGGTTCTTTCTTCAAAAGACCATCTGAGACTCTTATCTGCATGTAATATGATTTGACCATTACATTTTACTGTATGGATTTTATTTATTTATTTCTTCATATATCCTTTATTGTACACCAAGATAATATATTGTACATTTGAGCCTTATATTTAGAACATACAATTGGCGGCTTTATTGGATTTTAAAAGAGACTGACTCCTGAGTTTGTTTTGGTGTTTCTTCTCGAGGTAGTCAGCTAGGAAACACCGGCATTATCTAGTTTAAACTGACTGAAAAAAAATTACGTGTAAAAGTGTTTTTTTAAAACCTATTTGCAAAATAAATATGATTTATCATTTATGATACTTCACGTGTTTTTATACCAATGTTCACGAATTTAGATCTAGTTTCAGCAGGTAATTTTAACTACCTCCAAAGAGTCACTGACATGAAGAAGATAAAATTTACTTATTTTGCAAGGTAAGGTAAAAAGTAACTATTTTTTTAAAGAGTAATTTAGCAATCTTTTTCTTCAGTTGTAACTACATTAGTCAAATGTTTCCTTCACAGTTTCACACCAACACTAGTCTCTGAAATGAGTAGGACAATCTCAGACCAGAGATAATCACTCCTAAATCTCAAACTATTCATTCTGGTCAAATCATACAAGAACAGATGTAGTGGAAATCATCAATAATCTTTTTGCGCTCTAGGTAGACCGAGAGAAAGCGTCAGACTTTTATAAAACACACTCGTGTTCCGTCAGTTGCCCCTTGCGTTCACCACCTTGGGTCACGGTAACTCGACGTTCAAACAATTCGACAACATAACTGGCCTGTTGGTCTAGTGGTTAGTGAACCTGACTGCTATGCCAGAGGTCGTGGGTTCGATTCCCACCCAGGACAAATGTTTGTGTGATGAGCACGATCATTTGTTCTGTGTCTGGGTGTAATTTATATATAATATGTATGTATTTAGAAATATATAAGTATGTTTATCAGTTGTTAGTACCCATAACACAAGCTCTGCTTAGCTTGGGACTAGTCGACGTTCGTGTGATTCTTGTGGAATATTATATTATATTATTATTATATTATAACTAACCCAATAGTGAGTAATTATTTATAAATATAATCTTCTTAGTCGTTTCAAACCAGTGACCATATCTGATATCATCGTTGAAAGCCATCAAGTGTACCAGTACAGTGTAATAAGGTGGAGGAATGTCTAAGAAAGCGGGGCGTGTCATGTTAGCTTTACTCTTATCACTGAGTGTCTCTTGATAAATGATAACATGCCGTAATAAGACTGAAGTTTTAAAAATATAATGATAGCGATTTTTTATATCACTTTTCATAATTTAATTTGGCCAAGGCCGTTCCATCATCGGACGATTAGACGTACGGCGTTGGGCCACCGGTATTTGGTGCATTGGATAACCCACCCATACGTATAAAACAACTCCGCAACTATCACACAACGCCGTCTAGTCCCAAGCTAAGCAGAGCTTGTGTTATGAGTACTAGAGAACTGCTAGATAGACTTATATATTTCAAAATACACACATATTATAGATAAATTACACCCAGACACAGAACAAATGATTATGCTCATCACACAAACATTCGTCCTGGGTGGAAATCGAACCCACGACCTCCGGCATAGCAGTCAGGGTCACTAACCACTACACCAAAACGCCAGTCAAAACATTTTGGGAACACATTTATTGTGTGTATAGCTAAGGAGTGGAATTCCCAGCCGGAGTGTTTCCTGATAGCTACAACTTAGGGGTCTTTAAGTCACGAGTGAATAATTCTTCTTCTAGGCAAGTGTGCTCTATCGTCGACCATCGCTTACCATCAGGTGAGAAGTGGTCAAACGTACTGGTTTATCCTGGTGAGGACCTGCGTCAGATGGAAGGTAAGGACACCGTGGCGCCTTTATAGCCAATATGTGACCGTCCTTTCTTTGAAGAAATCAAAACTCCCAATAATAAATGGTACATCTTTGTGTCAAACAAACTGTGTTTGTAAGGTAACTAGGTACATTCAAAACGCAGGTAACTTCAGGCAAAGTGGTCCGGAAATGCTGCCATTCCTAAGGATGAGTGTCCATTGACGTCAAACGATTGAAGGTGGTTTTCCGCCAGCGATGTGGTTTAAAGTTACCTCGGTTATGTTACTCATTTTGTTACCTGTAAACTACTTCGCGTATTTTATCTTTCTGTTAAATGACTGTTCTCAAGATTTACTATGCTATGATTTAACCTTTTGAATGTCTTATGTTACACAGTTCGACATAAGCAATTGTCTTTCTATTGTGTCTCTAATTACGACATCCAAATAGTTAAGGCCCAAGCGTCCGAGCAGTGCCTTAAAACAGTGACTTTCTGATGCCTACTCCTCGGTAACGGCCAGGTTAATAGGTTTGAAAAAAATATATGTTTATAATAGATTCATGAACAACATTATCAACTATTGATTTTTTCGTGCGATTAATACTTTTGTCAAAAAAATATATTTCATAATTTCACAACTTTTGCCTACGCCTTCGAAACGGCTTAGATCTTTAGAAACATTTGTATGAATATAGAAAAAGGTCAGCGGGGCTCTATTCAGGCGCAGCTGGCCGGAATCAAATGCACAGATACTCGTACTGCCGCGCCGCCTAGACGGGTAAAAAATCGCTTATTAATTTATTATAAGCCTTCTTGCTTGAAATAATAACATCTGAGTTGAGCTACACGAATACTGACAATGCGCCAAATGGACAGGTCCAATAAAATCTGTGTGGTTCTTTCTTCGAAAGACCATCTCGAACACCAATTTGCATGGTTTTCAAACGGTGCCTCTACACGGTATATTATAATAATAATAATAATATTCCACAACTATCACACAACGCTGTCTAGTCCCAAGCTAAGCAGAGCTTGTGTTATGAGTACTAGACAGCTGATAAACATACTTATATATTTCTAAATACATACATATTTTAGATACATTACACCCAGACACAGAACAAATGATCATGCTCATCCATTGATATACAAAAAACCCAATGGTTTTTATGGGGTTTTTATAATTTAGTGTGCTCATCACATAAACATTTGTCCTGGGTGGGAATCGAACCCACGACCTCCGGCATAGCAGTCAGGGTCACTAACCACTAGACCAACAGGCCAGTCAAATATTGACTTGCGAATGAGATCCTATAGGTCCTACCACAGCAAGCAAGTCTGTGGGTCCTACATCATCATTACTGTTAATGTTTTAATTCATTATTTTGGATATAAAAGTATTTATACCACATTACGAGTAGTTTTATTATGAAAAAACAATCGATAAAGTCATAAAAGTTAAATAAAAACAATCTAGTAACCATCTATGGTCGAAGTAATATCGAGATCTCGATTAATTACTGTCGCTAGACGAATCATCTAAGGTTTCTTTTTCAGAAGTCATGAAAGTGCGCAAATGTATTATTTTTTTTACAAATCAAGGCACATGAGTAGACAATACGCTGGAATAGGACATCAAATACTTTATATCCGTGGACTAATTTTCCAATTTTATGCGGGTGAAGGCGCTGACAGAAGCTAGTAATTTTAATCATATAGTTTGGATGTCAAAGTCAAAGTCAAAAATATTTTTATTTCACATAGGCCTACATGGGCACTTATAAAACGTCAGAAGCTAGTGCACGGTTCCAAATTGGTCGTTTCCTGTTAAGAAGAAGAGGCAAGAAACTCCATGGTATGATGTAAGGGATGAAAGGGCTAATCTCCAAAAGTAGTAATCCGATTTTAAAGTTACACGATTACTGAGTACCATACATAGGCTCTATCACGAGAAATTAACAGTTTTCGCAGTAAAATAGGCCACTAAAGCGAATACACGGGAAAAAGTAGGTGATCCATCTGACATAAGAGTCGTGATATAAAGTTGTTATATGGTAATAAGCAATAAATGTAACATTGTTACGCAAAGAGCGGTTTTATGTTACGAAGAACTTGAGTCACGAGATATGTATAATAGTTTAAAGAAATAGCTCTTTTACAGTTGTTACGGAGAATATGTGATGTGTTTTATTTTAGCCTGTTTCATTAATTCTTTGTGAGAGTCTGTATTTGTTGACAGTGCTGGATTTAGATTTCTGTGGCTTAATTCAGTTTCTATCTTTTAATTATTTTACATTTTTATTTCATTATCGACTTTGTGCTCACATGATAGAGGCAACAAGTAGGTAAATGTAACACATAATATGATTTAAAAGAGTGTCCATGGAGTTTCTTGTAACACATAATATGATTTAAAAGAGTGTTCATGGAGTTTCTTGTACGTTCTTCTCCATAGAGACCTTCTCTTTGGAACGTGCAATTTAGCTTTACTTTTCTTGGACTGACCGACATTTGACTATTCAAAAGTGCCTGTAAATGGTCTATTTGAAATAAATGCTTTGATTTGATTTGAGCGGCCCATAGGCAGAGCATGTGGTGGAGGACCTCAAATTGTTTATTGTGCTGCTATTGGTCTAGCGCGGTAGACTGCACGCAAGGCGCCATTTCTGTTCATATTTTGGGCTGTTTGATCTCGCAGATTTTTAAATGTTATCTTTTTCCGCTGAAAAAAAATAGTTTTTCGTCTGACTATTTCTAAGAAAACTCAGTATTTTTTAATTTCTACTGAGCATTTATCGATTTAATTTTTTTTTTGTGATGTGATGGTAGCCCACCCGTAACCTATGTTGCCTATGCTTAAATCCGCCACTGTTTCCTGATATCTACCACCTTGGGGTCTTTAAGTCAAGAATGAATAGGTTACTTCTAGGCAAGCCTGCTCTATTGTCGGTTACATCATACCTTACCATTAGGCACTAAGCACTAGTTTATACCAATTAAAAAAAAAGGTGAGATAGTGGTCAAATGCTTGTCTATTCATAAAAAAAAACAAACTGAATTTGTTGTCAGATTTTGAAACACGAAACGTATCATGAGTAATAAAATGGTTTTTTTGATGACGTAGGTACAGTTATGGAATTTTGAATCTCGTATTGCAAACAGGCAAATAATTTTGTGGTTTACCACAAAATTATTTATAGCATTTTTGAAAAGTTGATGGCAATACCTGAAATTTTTCATTCTATTTTTACGTTATATAACTCCAACATAAATTCAAATGTAATGCTATCAAAAACATAATTTTGTAAAAAAAAACTTAAGCTTGTAACTCATTTCTACAGTAAAAAGTTATGAGATCCATCTAATACCAAGTCGGTTAATTTATTCAGTCCGTACCTTGATGACCTAGATTGATTTGGCAACCGCATGTATATCACACGTCGTGAGGAAACCGGTATGTCCTAGAACCAAAAATACGAAGACGTGTTACATCTACTGGACCCGCGTGGTGGATTACGGCCCATTCCCTCTCCTAGAAAGGAGGCCTGATTCCCAGCAGTGGGAACATTAAAAGCCGACTATGCTATATTTATATCACAAGTAGGCATGGGCTAACTATATCCGTAAAAGATTGGATATGTAGTATATTACTCCAAGTCAAGATATATATCCGATTAATATATCCATATCCGCTTAATATATCCGGGAGTGAAGTAACTTTAGGGAGCGAGAATTATGTTAGGGTCTAGCTAGGATAGAAGGATAATTCCGACTTATAAATAGATCGACGGAATGAGGCATTCTAAATAATTCCAATGTAGCTCAAGATTGATATATCCGCGAAATGGTAAATCGTAATAATTGATTTCTCTTCATACTTAGCAGGCTTAGGATTGACAATAAAATTAAAACATTTCATAAGCATATTTAAAAATCAGCAACATTTTATCATTTTTGTTCCTAAAGCTCCTCTATCAGAAGCAAACTCCGATGTTTATCGGGTGCGTTTAATAGGTTTATTTTCTTACAGCGCTTTTTTTGCTTAACCTTTAAACTCAAAACACACCTAAGTGTCAGTGTTGTTCATCGCTGCATTCGGTTCGGATAGACTTGCATTGATTCAGTTCGGTCGCGGTCGGAACTCGGAGTGGGTCGGAATTACTTGGGGATATACCGTTGCTGGTAATATTGCCACCAATATTCACACTTCGGGGCAATATTCCCACTTCACGGCAATATTGCTGGCAAAGGCACATCACTAGTTAGCACTCACAGCACTCGCTGCGTTGAGTGCGAGTTCCTTTAACGAGTTTGACTCTGGTTCAGAGTTTAGCGCGGCCCAATCTGATCGCGCAACGTCATAGAAATGCCATTGTTAGCACTCTGATCCATATAGAAACTAACCTAAAGACTACCAGACTTGACTAGGGAAGATTTTGGCGGGACTTCTTCGAGTGAAGTTCATTGTCTGTTTTTATTATTTGCAATTTGATTCCTAGTGAATAACTAATCCAATTTAACATCATACAATGTTAAATTGGATTAGTTTTGTATCTTAGGTGTTTCAGCAACAGGTCAATATGTGCAATCATTGAAACTGGCGCAATCTCGGTAAAATAGGGCTGAAATTTTATTGTTGTGTTGAATATCTTAGCGAAGTTTGCCGAGAAGGTTTTTTTTTATGGTGGAAAAAAATCCAATGACATCCCCCACTCTCGGGCGGAGCGGGAGATAATGTCAGACTCTTACTGACTAAAAGACCCACCCCGTTACTTCTAGCCTTCATACCGGGGCTCGAGCTGTTTTTCGAAACTAACCCTGGCCATAGTAGGCTTCGACCCAGCTGGGTCCCTGCTGTTGCTGATAACTCCTTGAGGCGCGCGGGAACAGTGCGCACCGTCGACGACTTGGGCTTGGCCCGGCCAGTTACCCCGGCCGGCCGGACAGCGAGTTGCCGAGAAGGTTGACTTGATTCATTTGCTACCAAATCATACAAAAAAAAAAAAAAAAACAGAATGCGTATAACCAAATTCTAATGTAAATAATTACGAAGACATGGCGTAAAAGGCTTAGTGTCTAAGCCAAAAACATTAACAAAAAACTTGACTAAGTAAAAAATTGAATAATATTACCTGCTTACTTTAGTTACTCAAATAACGAGCCTAACAGGAATATATACAAGTTTTCTTTCTTATACATGATCATGGTATAACAATGTAATTCATTTCAATTCTATTTCCTTGTGCGAATGTAATGTACATTATGTATGAGCTTGCATGTTCGATTATACCTAGGTACGAATACATATTATTACTTATTAATATACAATTTTGGGTATCGTTGCAAAATGGGTCGTGGTTTTTCCGATATGACCATGATTGAATTTTTTAATTGATAATTTATGTTAGATTTACACGCATGACTTGGCTGTTTAATGATTTTGTATAATAATACTACTTTAGTTTTTAATTCGATTTTTTATAATTTAGTTTTTTGATAATGAATGCTTGCACTTTATTATTAGATTGCGTATGTATCTGTTTCTAATGTTTTTACAGTACTATTTGGTAGCAACCGTAGGAACTCAGCAGGGTCGAAGCCTACTGGGGCCAAGGATTTGTATCTAAAAGGAAAACTCGACCCTGGGACGAGGCAAAGAGTGAACAGGAGTGGGTTTTTTGGTCAGTAAAAGTCTGACACAATCTCGCGCTCCGCCCAAGAGCGGGTGATGTCATTGTATGATTTTGCTGCGGATGATAGGCGCGCGCGATGTCGGCTCTCACCCACGGCCTCGCAACTAAAGGGGCCTTTTTTTTTTTTTTTTTTTTTTCGATGGGAAAAATCATGCATTCACATCCCCCGCCCTTGGGCGGAGCGGGAGATAGTGTCAGACTCTTACTGACTAAAAAACCCATCCCGTTCCTTCTAGCCTTCGTACCGGGGCTCGAGCGCCCTTTCGGATAACCCTGGCCCCAGTAGGCTTCGACCCGGCTGAGCCCCTGCTGTTGCTGACAACTCCTTCAGGCGCGCGGGAACAGTGCGCGCCGTCGACGACTTGGGCTTGGTCCAGACGGTTACCGGACGGCCGGACAGCGAGCTACCCATTGCTCACTGTCCGCAAGCCCGCGCCTACGGTGGCTGAAAATCGGGATCGGAATCCCGGCGGCGGCGGCGAGAGCGCCGTTGTCTGATGCGGTCGGCCACCTCCTTAGCGAGCATTACTGCTTCGCAGAAGTCGGCGACCGCCTGCCACTCCTCCTCGCTCCGGACCATGGCCTCGACCAGGGCCCGGCGCGAGAGGTCTCCGCCGCCGATCACCCCCACGAGGGCACGGCGATGCTCCGCCCAAGCAGGGCACACCGCGATTGTGTGCTCCACCGTGTCCTCCGGGCGTTCCGCACAGTGGCGACACCCGGGCGTCACTTCCGCTTTAATTCGGAACAGGAACCTCCCGAACTTGCCATTTCCGGTGAGGACCTGTGTCATGCGGAAGGTAAGGACGCCGTGAGGTCTTTCCAGCCACGCCTCAAAGAGGGGACTTATCGCCATAATTGTGGCGTGCCCATAACGGGGTTGCGATAGTCGCTGACGCCATTCCACCATGAGATCCCGCCGGAGCTCTGTCCGCCATGCCGCGACCTGTCGCGGCAGAGGACTTTCACCCCGGCGTTGCATCTCCACGCGCATGTCGTGCATGTGTGCAAGGAAACTAAAGGGGCCTCGCACAAGCGAGGGCTCTGGCAACGCTTGCTTGGGAGGCCTATGTCCAACAGTGGACGTGTTTCGGCTGATATGATGATGATGATGAATTGAAAGGCTCGCGTTTGACCTCTATTTAACCTGATGGTAAGCTACGATATTGCTGAACACTGGGTTGCAATGGTCGCTGTCTCGTTGTTGAACTTATGGAAGAAAAAGGCCTCGCTGATTTGCGTTTTCCCACATCTAAATTAGTCCACATTACGCCTCTGACAAAGATGTACGTCATTAGGTGTATCTGTTACTACATTTCACAGATGTAATACGTATCGAGTAACGGATGTGAATGTGCAGCTAATAAAATTAATTGTATTCTCAGAACTGGTCTCGTAATATGATGACAGGACGGCTCACTGCGCCAGCCGTCCTGTCATAATAGATGTTTAACGATTGGCTGTTGCACTGTGTGTCGCGGGTTCGAATCCCGTACGGAAAAAATATTAACAGACAGTTGTTTCGGATCTGAGTGTCTTGTGTACGTGAGTTTACATATTTGTGAACGTACCTCCGATACACGAGTAATTCCTAGTGCGGAGTGTTGGAAAGGAATGTTGTCCTTTAAAAATTAACAGGTTTTTTTTGACTTTACAAATAAATCATAGAATATGCTTATCGGTTTAATTTTAAAATAGCCATTTTTAATCGCGCCGAAAGTAAAATAACCACTCATAAAAGAATTATTTTTATTTGTGTGAAAATTGACATTAACTCTTTTCATATCTGGTGGCTCCTCAATTTATGATCAACTGTGTCATCAATTCCCAAAATGTAAACTATAAAAAACTTCCTGAAGAAGACTCTATCGTTATTACAAATAATAAAACTATCTGTACTTAAAATCTGGTTCTTATCAAAACCAGCAGAACATATAGTTTTCCCTTCAACTGAAAACCGTTATAAACCCCACGTGTCTAATAAAACACACATAAAACAAAACCAAACATATCCTTATCATTTATTTCATAATATTTTCAAAACAATGCTATCAATCCCGCTATCAAAGCTTCCCTATGCGAATGACGTCAAATGTTATCTAAACCATAATGGTGGAACTAAGTACATTCAATTAGGTAGTACGTTATCGTCACCCCGGTTGAAGTTATGGCGACATATCATGGGATATCACTAAAGCTGGGTACACATTTATGGCGAAACGATACCACGATAAAATCTAACGTGTTTCTGACAACTGTACTTATTTTTAGTTTTTTCTAGGTAGGGAAATCATCCAATGACATCTCCCACTCTTGGGCAAGAAAAACTTACTCCTGTTCCTTCTTTGCCTTTGTACAAGGATCGAGTTTTCCTTTCAGAAATAAATACTTGGCCCCAGTAGACTTCGACCCTGTTGGGCCCCTACGGTTTGCTGACATCTTCTTGAGGCGTGCGTGGAATAGTACGCGCATTCGACGACTTGTGCTCGGTCCGGACGGTTACCGGACGGTCGGACGGCGAGCTGACCTGCCAACTATAACTAGTCTCAGGGTTGATTAACTCATCAAATGCCGTAATAAGAGATACAATAGAAAGACAATTGCTTATGTCGAACTGTGTAACTTAAGACATTCAAAAGGTTAAAAATAACTTGCTCTACAAATAATATTGCTCAGTGTTCAACACGCCTATAAATAGGAATTATATTAGTTTATATATGTAATTATGCATCAACTGCACAGACTGAAATAAATAAAGTATAAAAACGTTTTATTATTCGTTTAGCGGTAAGTCCTCTTGAAAAAATATCATTCTATTGTTGTCATCTTCGAATGATTGACAGAAATAGAACAGTATGATTTAAATGCGTTTAGCATCAATTGTGTTTTGAGTGATTTATGAGTATATTATAGTAAGGCTCGCTACATTACAAATATTTTCGGCGCAGGCGCGCGTCTAACTTGTTTGTAATGTTTTTAGAAAAATTAATGGGACCTTCAAGGGCCGATGCCTGCTAGGGTTAAGAAATATGGTGGCCCTGGAACGTAAAGTGCAACTGAAGGATCAAAGTAGGCTTATAGTCAGTTAAAGTCTGACACTCAAAACAGTAGGCTTTATTATATTGCGAAGGCAGGAAAATCTTCGATAAATATGTGTGTAATGCACGTGCACATTTTTATTTCGAAAAAAAAAACTCGGGTGTCATAGAAAATAGTTTATGCACACGTGAATTTATACTAGGCCAACCTGATAGTGTGAGATAGAACAACTGTCCCATTGGGCCTAATTGGGAGAGCTACGGATGTTTCGGAACAGTTATCGCGGCCCTAGAACGTATCGGTCAAGGCTAAATGACCACGTGTAGGCTTAGTCAGTAAAAGTCTGACACGCTCTCTCGCTTCACTCAGAAAGGGAGAAGTTACTTGAAAAATTCCTATTTTTAGTGGGATCTTTCAGACCCACATGAACTTTTGGCGCGACATAATACGCTAGTGTGGTCCCAGCATTATAAATATTCACAGTTTTGTTTAATGAATAAACTGATAAGGGTTGTAAATACAGACGTAATACAAAACTACAATGACAAAGTGATTATGAACTTTAACTCTATAGACATAGAATGTAATTTAGTATGTGGTGTTGTCGGTTTGTTTGCGGTCGTCGGAACGAGGCTATATGGAATATTTTGCTAGTAACATTCCATGCATGCTTTGTTCGATGTTATGGTTGACATTTTTCGTCATTATTAAATGAATCAATGATTTCGCAGGAGAGGCTTAGGAATTTGCCTTTCGACGTAAATTGCCTGAATAAGATTCTCATCTTTCATCCTCATTTCTCATCCTCCATTATAGTGAAGTGAAGATAAATCGAATTTCTATTTGGGGTGTACAATGATGTGCATTATTCCAGTATCATGCTAACATGATAAAAAACGCGATGATGAAAAACGCGGGTGAAACCGCGGGGCACAGCTAGTCTACTACTAATAGTAGACTAGCTGTGCCCCGCGGTTTCACCCGCGTTTTTCTCGTTTCCATGGTACCAACTCTTAACATCTTACACACGTGATAACTTTTAAACGAAACATCCGATTGAGATGAAACAAAAAGTATTTTACTTTTACATAAATACTCTTGATAACATAATGCTTAATTTCGATAAAGATTAATATTACGATACATATTTAACGTAGTTTTTTTTTCTTCAGACGATTTAATAATTATTTTGAACACAAAATCGGTTATTGTGATTAAACCATGATAGCTAGATATATGTTCTTGCGGACTTTTTTGTAGGTCTTAATGGGATCTACAAACCCGCAGTACATTATTTTGTTCTATTGTCAATAGTTTTTAAAGCGCACGCAAAAATAGGTTTTCGATTTTACACCTTGTTTTAAAAAATAGCAATTTTACTACGGATCCCTAATTTTGAAAAAAAAAACATTGTCTATAGCCTTCCTCGATAAATGGACTACCCAACACTGAAAGAATCATTCAAATCGGACCAGTAGTTCCAGAGATTAGCGCGTTCAAACAAACAAACAAACAAACACTGCAGCTTTATAATATTATAATATATATATATATATATAATATATTAGTATAGATATCGGTTAGTTGTAGAATCGGGAAGATACACTAATCCTGTACAGGTAAGTTGTGCAGGTAAACCGCAGCGTGAATGTGCACAACTGTGCAGGTTTCTATACAAGCTTAACTGACAGGTATAAGTTGTAACTGTGCAGGTAAACTTGTCAGGTATACCCTATCGTGTGGGCTATCTCAAGATTTGTTCGTTTAGTTCGCGAGTAGCGGTATAGATGTCGCCATAGACTGGCTATGTGCCACATCCAGTTTACCATTCTGATATGGTTTTTTTTTGTGGAAAATTAGGTGGAGTTTCCAGAGAAGAGGTTTTGGAGCCGCGATTACTCTATCGAACAATCACACAGCCTATGGCATTCAATATTAAAGTGATAAACGATTATGTTCTCTGTTTAGAATGTTCCCACTGCTGGGACTAAGGCCTCCTTTCTAAGAGAAGGATACGTCCGTAATCAAGGTATCCTGGTTGGGCCGAATCTGTGTATATCGGACGTCAGCGACGAGCGCCCGTCGCGTGACAAAGCGCGTGTGTCGCGTGTGGCTATTCCTGTCGCGGAAACCAGATTTTTGCGTTATGTCACTAGTTCAGTTTTAACGGTGTGCATGTAGTCGTGCCGATGGAGAACTTAATATTTATTACGTAATAAAAAGGTCGCAGGTTCTTGCAACGGAGCGCTTTTGCTTAACGATGTTTCGGACCGTAGATGTCTCATGTCTTCGAATGTTTTTAAGCTATTGTATAGCTTCTATCGCAGGCCTTGAGCGTGGAGACCGAATCCAGAAATTCCGTAACGAAAATAACCTAACACCCCCCACTTATTTGTTTTTTGAGCGTGGTGACCGATAAGAAAACAAATGAGTGAAAGCAGCTGTCGGCGTTTTGGATGGGTGGGGTTAAGCAGCTGTTAGCGAGGTCTGGTTTTGGATGGAAGGGGTTAAGCAGCTGTTAGCGAGGGCTGGTTTTGTATGGGTGGGGTTAAGCAGCTGTTGGCGAGGTCTAGTTTTGGATGGGTGGGGTTAAGCAGCTGTTGGCGAGGTCTGGCTTTGTATGGGTGGGGTTAAGCAGCTGTTGGCGAGGTCTATTGCATAAGTTGATAAAAAATGCTATGCAATAGCTTTACCGCGGCAGTCCCCGAGTGCCACACGTCTTTTTTTTCAATGGTTTTAACATAAATCATCAAAGTAAACTTTCCTGACTGGTCATGTATTTTGTTCGTAAACTACCTACTGATTTTGTTATAGACGTATTATTATATATTACTTTATTAGTAAAACATGAGTTGAACGGCCTACACAACAAAATTAACGCATCCTTATTTTAATGGCTTTGAATGTTACTGATTTTACGATTACCACAAAGATAAATTTTACCACTTACAAGGCTAAAGGAAATATTAAAATATATAACAAAAACAATGATAATTACGTATTTCTTAATACTTACCTTCATACGCTATAGACTCATTAGATTACTGGTTAGTTAAGGTTTTTTAAGTGCTTATTATAATTATGGGTTAATTATTTTTGAAAGTAGGTACTGTAAATTTCACAGCTTATGTGGGTATTTTAATGAGTCCTAAGAACTATGTTTTACAGTAAATAACTATTAGAGTTATTTGGATTATACGAATATGGATAACTCAGACTTTTGTTATAGTTTAATCAGTTACAAGCACTTCTGAACCGCCGAGAGACTCTTGAAGATGAAGCTAGTTGTATATTCCAAAGCGTGCATTTTTATGGAGAAGAATTGAGTAGATACTTATAGAATTAGGAATAGGTGCCTTTTTTTTATGGTGGGAAAAAATCATGCATTGACATCCCCCGCCCTTGGGCGGAGCGGGAGATAGTGTCAGACTCTTACTGACTAAAAGACCCACCCCGTTCCTTCTAGCCTTCATACCGGGGCTCGAGCGCCCTTTCGGAGGAATAGGTGCCTGAAAAGTTATGAGGAAATTGATTTTCATGGATGTGGAGGAATAAACTAAATGACATTCTTAAAACAAAAGCCTTTGAGTGATACAGAAAGATCGTATTCAAGAGTAGGATCCAGTGTACACTATAAACCTACAAAAATAAGTTTTTAAGTCTTATAAAAAAAATTCTTGCCGGTTCTTCTTCATAGTAACGACCAAATGGAACTGTGTTGCACTAACTTCCGACGTTTTATAAAAGCCCATGTAGGCTTATATTTATTTTTATTTAACAATTTATGTACACACAATAATTAAAGAACAGAAGAAGGAAACAAAAGAATAGTACAAAGGTGATGCTTATATCTAAAGAAATCTCTTACAGAATTTCTGCGAAAGGAAAATTAGTGAAAATAGAGACTTAGTTATATTTAAAATTGAATTAAATTTTGAATAATGAAATATTTTAATATATGCGCAGTAATAGGCTATCAAGTAAACTTACCTAATAAAACGAAAGTAAAATAAACAAAAATTCCTAGGTAACTTTTCATTTTATTACTTACAGAGAAAATAATTACGTGCCTTACTTTCTACAGAACATTCTGCTGTGGGAAAAGTTAATTTATTATGCACAGTTACTTTGCGATAACCAAGACTATTCTCATATGAACGTTACGGTTTCTAATCCGGTTAATGTCTTTTGTTACAAATCTTTCATGCTATTTTCGACCTTATTTCAAAGAAACTAGAGTGGGAAGTACAATGTGTGTTACTGTCACATATGTCATTGTGTTAAGAAGGTGTGTTATTAGGCATTAAGAAGTGTAAAACTGAGTTATATTGTAACTGTACAAATAATTGTGTTTTTAATTGTTTTTTTTTTAATGATTTGTTAGAGTAATCTACATTTTTAAGTCGTTAATCTTTCTGCATATCATTTTGGGCATATTTTATTTTTTATTTGACGTAGCTATTAGCTAGGTACCTACTACGGTTTTTTTGAAGTGGAAAATCGTGAAATAACTTCAACTCGCACCCTCTCGGTGTTAGATTTTTATTGACTAAAAGCTATTTGTTTTGATTCAATTGCCCTTTGCGTGAGTAAAAATATTCTGCCGACTTCGAATCTCTTTTTTTGAAGTCGGTTAAAAATGTGTCAAATGTCTCATACGCGACTTAGTTGTCATGGTGGCTTAAACTATTTCCAACAACTTCGATATTTTTTTATTTTATTATATCAAGTAGGTGAGAAACGAAGGTACCTAAATACTTGTTAATCAGTTATTTATTTATTCGTTTATTAACAATTAAATTTATAACTGAATTATTTCTTTATTTGTCTTCTTCACATATATAGTTTACATTTTTAAAGATTTCTTTAAAAAAATAGTTGTCCGCCGGGGTCGGAAGCAGGGTCCAAGCTACCGGAGCATGGTTAGGGCTCTTTATTATTATTATTACTACGCGTAACCTACCAATAACAAGTATAAATAACAATATCAAGTAAATACCTATTCAGAGAGAAGTGTCAACAAGATTATTCCAGGAATTAATGCAGAATAAAAAAAAACAAAGGTATATAAAATAGAAAAATAATAGGAATTCATAATGCCTACGGAACAGACAGCGATGTCTGTTTCTAGCTTGTGAAGCAAAAAATATTGCATATTCCAAGAAGAGCTGTATTTAAATATAATTCAATCCTTCCCCTTTTATTAACCGACTTCGAAAAGGAAGAGGTTCTATGTTCGATTGAATGTTTGTTTTTTTGTTTTTATGTATGTTCACCGATATCTCGGTCAATTGTGAACCGATTTTGAAAATTCTTTTTTTGATAGAAAGGTTATACTTCCAAATTGGTCCTATTGAAATATTGTTATGATCTGATCATGAACTTCGAAGGTATGGCATAGAACTCCTCATAGGATCACAGCAGAACTGTCGTGATAGGTAAAATTGCTTTGTTTATGCGTGTAGTCGATGACTGGCTGAAGGAAAAGGGGGAGGGGATGTATCGGACTGATCTGATGACGAAGCCAGAAGGTAAATTAATGTAATCTAACCGTGTTTGGGATTATAAGAATCGTTATGAGATGCTCCCTGGCTCTATGGTATATATTTAAGTTTGGCTGAGAGGTACTTTTTAGTAGTGGTAGGTACCATAGCTAAAAAGTAATAAAAATAAATACAACCGACTTCAATGTTAAATATACACTGAAAAGTACAAAATAACTTAAATTTCGGAAGTCAGTGAAAAGTACAAAATAACTTTAATTTCGGAAGTCAGTGTTAAATAACGAAGAGACAAAACTATTATAGAAACACCGACTTCCGAAATTAAAGTTATTCTATACATTTCAGTGTTTTTTTAAAATTGCGGTCGGTTATATTTTTTTTTGTAAATAGTATTTTATTATGTAAAGAGTCTATGTGCAAAATTTCAAGACTGTACCTACTATGAAAAATCACAAAGCATAATAAATAAACTAAAAAAACAAACTTCTTCTTTTCTTCTTCTTCTTCTTTTAATAAACTTCTGTCCTTACTTTATATAAATATATATATGTAGTATATATATTATATTAAATATATATAATGTATGTGTATTTTATTTATAATTATGTATAATTTTTACTCTTGTTTTAATACCAAAATTTGCTTTTTGTGCGCCTACCATATTTTCTCTTCACTACCCTAGGTTGACTGGTAGAGAATGCCTAAGGCCGCCTATGTACTTTGTGTTGCATGAAGAATAAATAAATTAATAAATACATGGTCACCGGGCACCCGTGCAACTGTGGGCTTCAGCACCCAGCTGTGCGCTGGCCTAATGCCCGCTATGACCTGCCGTGACCTGTATTGTACTTAGTATCGGTGGTGTCCAACTTGTGACCTTTTAAGCTATTGCATAGCTTCTATCGCGGGCCTTGAGCGTGGAGACCGAATCCAGAAATTCCGTAACGAAAATAACCTAACACCCCCCACTCATTTGTTTTCTTATCGGTCAACACGCTCAAAAAGTTTAACTTCAATTAATATCAAAGAAAAAAAAAACAAAGGAAAAAAATACTGCATAAATAAAATAAATAAATAATTATAATTGTATAAGTTGATAAAAAATGCTATGCAATAGCTTTACCGCGGCAGTCACCGAGTGTCACACGTCTTTTTTTAAATATTTTTGGGAAAAAATATAACACGGTGAAAAATTATTGGAATCGATTCAATTACTTATTCTGGACAAATTATAGTCAGGTTCCGCATTATATACTAAAAATAATCTTGTATACGTTTACGTATTGATTGATTACGATATCATTTGAATACTAGAAATTGTTTTTAAACAAAATGTGGCCTTCGTTTGTTTTGAATCGTCGACCTTATTATTACCAGCATTACGAATAATTCAGTTTGTTTTTTCTGTGTTTTGGTTTTTTAGTACCTATTCAGTCAGTAAACAAAAAACAAGGTGTTGTTAGGTAATTTGCCTGTGACAATAGAAACAAGACGTGATGTCATTTGATTCGGAGCGAATGATACGAATGAATTATATTGGTAGGAGAATATACCGTTTTAGTCTGATAAGTTACTATTTATAGTTATTGGCACGGATCTTGAGCGCTGGCGTCAAGTTGCGCAGAAGTCAAATATTCAGTCTCTTTAGTCGTGCGACGTGAGACGAAGATGGGTTCCCAGCGCCATCGTGTCATAGACGTCAGTCGTGATTCGTTCCCTGCGCTTGCTTCATGTATCTAACAACGACAACGATTGGCTCGCCAATGTATGGAATGCGCGAAGCGATCCCCACTCTGACGCCGAGCGCTCAAGATCCGGGCCGATAACTATGTACCTCTATGTTAATGTTTTGTGTGGGGGTAAGAGATAGTGCCAGACTTTTTTTTAGCCTGTCCTGTCCCACTCCTCACTCCCTCCATCTTTAGCATTCCAGCCTTCCTTTCAGCCAAGCTACGACCGTTTCTTTTCGATTCTCTTGTGACGAACGCCTCGAGTACGCCACGTCTCAAGTCCTTTGTTCTGACCATGTGACTGAGCGTTGAGATGATATTCTTCTAGTTCTGGCGACGTCGGTCTAATTCGTCCCGCTATCTCCTTCGAGGTCTACATCGACCTTGTCTCATTGTCTCAGGGCACCATTTGAGTGCAACTTTAGCCCACAGTTTGTCGGGCATGCAGGTTCCTGCACATTCTTACTTAGTTCGGCAACATTTTGAGTTACATCAGCTATCCTGATTTCGGAGCACAGTGTATGTATCAAACTTGATCAGTGGTTACTTTATCTGTTACTTTTTAAACTGCGCTTCATTGCCAGTTGGCAAACCATCATTTTGAACTGCTGGATGTTAGTCAAGTCTTTTACCTTATCATCATCATTTCAGTCGAAAGACGTCCACAGTTGGACATAGACCTCCCCCAAGTGTCGCCACAACGAACTATCCTGTGCGTCTCGCATCCATCGGATTCTCGCAACTTTTACCAGGCCGTCGGTCCACCTAGTAGCAGACCTTCCGGTACGCCGTCGCCATTCCGGAATCTTTCGGCCCCAACAGCCATCTGTTCGGCCATGTGTCCTGTCCATTGCCACTTTTTTTTTAGTTGATATAAACTAGTGCTTGACTGCGATCCCACCTGCTGGTAAGCAGCGATGCAATCTCTGATGGTAAGGCGCACTAGTTTGACAGACTTAAGTTTGGGGATTTATCGTTTTTACTTCAACTGTTACTGCGCTTCATTGCTCGTTGAAATACGACGATGCTTTTTAAATTTTGTCATTCATTCATTTTTGTGCGCGACTTGATAGATTCAAAACAACGCTGTGACTAAATAGTTGCATCAATCCTAATTATTCAAATTGTTTTGACATTCTAAATTCAAACAAATTTGAAAATTGAGCAATTCTAAATTCAAAATTAGCGGGAAATATTTAACGACAGAACTTAAAAGTCATGCCTAGTACCGTCAGTTTAAACTTTTGGATGTAAGTTTTTTCCTACTGACTAAAATTTTGAAAGACTTCGCTTTGTAGGGCCACTATGACTGTATCGAACAATGCCATAGCCCTGGCATTAGATTTATGGCTTTAACTTGGTATTTAATGTATCTATTGTTATTCCTTCTTAGAAAGAAGAAGGATTTCCTTGTGTAACGTCAACCTAGGTAATAATTTTGTTGATATCAAAAGGAAAAAAAAATGCATTTTCTACGAATTCCGCGCTCCGGTAGCTATGCTGTGGTGATCAGACAGGCATGTGCTCCATCAGAGGCGACCTTTACCGTTATAAGGCCCTAAATCTTTGCGAAGTCATCATCATTTCAGCCGAAAGACGTCCACTGTTGGACATAGGCCTCCCCCGAGCGTCGCCACAACGACCGGTCCTGTACGTCACGCATCCATCGGATTCCCGCGACCCTGACCAGGTCATCGGTCCACCTTGTTGAGACCTTCCAACGCTGCGTCTTCTGGTACGTGGTTGCCACTCCAGAACCTTTCGTCCCCATCAATCTGTTCTGCGTTCAATGTGCCCTGCCACTTAAGTTTGGCGATTATTTGAGCTATGTCGGTAACCTCCTGCGGATATTTTGCAAGGTATTTGAATCAAAACTGGGTATTTCTTACGCTAGGTGAAGGTGAGAAGCATGGGTAGTCAGAAAGGGAACCCCGGGGTCCTGGAACGAGAGGCAAAGATGGAATATAGGTGTGGTATTAATCAGTAAAAATCTGACATACCCTTACGTTCCGCCCTGGAGCGGGTAAAGTCATTGGATGATTTACACTTAAAAAATTTTTTTTTGAGAAATAGTAAATTTAAAAAAGGTTGACCATCATAAAATTAATTCACCTTAAATCACCTTAATAATAATAATAATTAATTTATTTAATTTAATAAATGTTAAATTTGGGTTTAACATATTTTAGTAGATTTATACAAATGAACAATCATAAATACGACAGCGATGACAAACTGTGGTACCTACCTAATAAATGCGCTAAAGAACTTACACGTATAGTTACTGTTTTTGCAATAATCTTGTAAATGAGTTACGTCATTTTCATTCCTCTTTTTCATTTCTTCAGAACAGGCATCGTATTTGAGAAATTACTACGCGTTCCAAATGAGAATAGGACCGATTCCTATGTTTTGACGTCTCGTCATACTGTCAAATCGAAGAAATTTTGGCAAAATTGAAGAACTTAGAGTTATGTAAAATTGAAGAACTGGATTCTGATTAAACTTTTTTCGTTCACACTTCATAAATAAATTAAATTTTTCATAAAGTAATTAATGTTTAAAAATTTATTTCCTCAATTTGACAGTAAATCGTGATGTCACAACATGGCAGGCGATCCTATTTTCATTTGGAACGCTTTGTACATAGTTATCCTATTATTAATTTGAAGTTTATTATGAAAGGTAGTATACTAAAAAAAGGTTCAAATATTAGCTTATGTTTCTAATCGACTGCGGCCCCTGGCGGATGCCCTGGTATTTACCCTTTCACGCTGCCACTGCTTCATTTAAAGTACTATTATTCAGTTTCATCTAGTTAAAATAAAGTGCACCCCCAAGGTTAAAGCCAATCCGTCAGTTTATAATATGACTCGTAAAAGTATAAGCTTTTTTATCTCAGTAACTAACTACATAATGCATTTCAAACTAGAATTTTCTTGGATTTATGCGAAATTATCTATTCAAATATTGAGAATTACATAACAAGATTTATTACACTTACAGTTTGCAATTATTCGATGATATAAGTATAAAAATAATTTTCAATATAGGTAGAAAATAATAATAATGAACGAAAAATATTAATATCATTGTGAAAAGAGCTTGGGGCGCTTTGTGCCATATTTTTCGTAAATGGAGTGTTTTTTTAGTTTTTTTAAACTACATTTTTATTTTTCACTAAAAAAAGACGGATGATTATATTGTCATCAGTCTTCGATGGGTGTGCAAAGTTTGAAGAAAATCTAACCACCCAAAGTAGGTCAAAATCGAGCTCAAAGGCGTTGGTTACAAACATACAGGTGAAGCTAATTAAGCGTGTTAAAAAAAAACATTCCTAGCGAATTTCGTGTCTATTTCTGTCAATGTATTATTTAAAATACTTCTCAAATAGGTTCCATAGGTTCCTAAAGCTATTGTTTCAAATCTAGTGAAGGTTGCGGGAAACCGATGAATGCGGGACGCACAGAAACGATCGTTATGGCGACGCTTGGGGGAGGCCTATGTCCAACAGTGGAAGTGTATCGGCTGAAATGATGATGATGACGTGACAAATTATATTAATTTTTTTTTGGCAGTTGGGCCCATTTAAATATTTTTTTTATTCTGCTTATAGTATTTGTTGTTAGAGCGGCTACAGAAATACATTATCTGTGAAAATTTCAACTGTCTAGCTATCACGGTTCATGAGATACAGCCTGGTCACAGACAGACAGACAGCAAAGTCTTAGTAACAGAGTTCCGTTTAACCTTTGGGAACGGGTCCCTAAGCCTGCTATCCCACTGGTAGCCAACGTCGTAAGTTTCTAGTAGTAAAGCGCCAACGTTGAGCAGACACGTCGTTAACGTCGCGGTTTGAGGTGTATGTAAGAAACTTGCGACGTTAGCGTCACGTCTGTTCAACGTTGGCACTATACCACTAGAAACTCACGACGTTAACGTAGCGTCTGCGTTACGTTGGCGCTGCGCAGACGTTGGAGAAGTGTCAAAGCTCGTAAGACGCCAGTGGGATAGAAGCCCAAAAATCTTAAGCTAGAACTACATTAGAGTGACGCACACGTGGACCACGCCTGATTTGTACGTAGAACGTCGTCGCGTGGCGTGGATCTGATGTAGCTCTACAAGTCTAGTTGTCATATAAAATGTATGGAGACAGTGTGCGCAGTGCAGTTCTACCTTTACACTTAAATTTTTTCGTCAGTTTAAGCTAGATGAGGCCGGTGACACATGTAATTCGTAATATGTGGTTTTAGTGTAATTTTAGCAGGAAATGTAAACAATATTTAAACCTCAACTGGATCATATCTTTGAACCACCAGATTACGAATTATAACTCGGTTGTTAGTTACATAATAACTAAGTTGGATTGTTGAGTTTGTCTTTTTTTTTAAGGTAAATCATCCAATGACATCCCCCGCTCTTGGGTGGAAAGGGAGGTCGTGCCAGATTTTTACTGACTAAAAACCCTCTCCTTTTCCTTCTTTGCCTTCGATCCTGGGCCGAGTTTTCTTTTCAGCAGTCGAAGCCTACTACGACTCTGCTGGGCCCATACCGTTTGCTGACGTCTCCTTGAGGCGCGCGTGGAACAGTACGCGCCGTGGTCTAGTGAAAAAACATACAGTTACTGAGCTTGAGGTCTTGGTTTCGATTCTTGGATCGATAATTCGTTCAATGACCTCGGTTAATTGACCGATATATTTATTCAATTAAGTACTCGAAGTCAATTAGTTACATTGATGAGGAAATACTATGTCTTATAAATAACGGTCGATTGACTTTTTCCGGGTTATATTATTAACCATATATTATTAAACAGTGGTCACGCTACCTAAATTCATATCTTTCCTTTCTAAAGTAACTTTGAAGACTATTTGGACGCTGCTTATAGTGGTCATTATGTGGTCAAACTCTGAAACTTCCTCTAGGTCCACCCAGCGGGAGCGGGAGTAGGTATGCAATGGCAATAGAAATGTAAATGTGCCTTTACAGTTGTAGCGACATCTATGGCACCACATAAGAACTAATCCTTCATCGCGCAATCAAAGTTCTTCGCGCGATTTGAATGTATACGACAGCCCGAAATCATCTATTGGACAGTTGCCCGTCAAACGTAACACCCGTCTGGTTGGGGATCTTTCGACCTGACAGATGTTAAAGGCCCCATATACGGTACGATTTGTCTGACTCTGTACGATTGAAATTCGAATTTTTAGTTCCTATGTTGCGTCATAGATGTCGCTATGCGCCGGTTACATAAGCCTGAGCCTTCATCATTAAAAATCTACATTTTTTTCTACCCAACTACTGTTTCGTGTCATATTGCGTACGTTATCAGTCCTAATTCATCCTTATCAGTCAATCTAGGCCGTCAAGTCCTCTTGTAACACGCTTCTCGCCTGGCCGCTCTTGCAGAACCAAATAGATTTTAACTATAATTGCTAACATTTTGAAATGGTTTGTTTTACCATTAAGATAATGGGCTAATTGACTTTTAGTGTTTGCGAAATTTAAAGTGATGTTTCAGTGTTTGCCCGCTTGTTTTATTTAGTTTAAGGGCAGCTTTCGTTATGGCCTAGCAGTTACGGCCTCGTCTTTTTAATACGAAAATGTCACATAGGTTTTTTTTTGGTGGGAAAATCATCCAATGACATCGCTTGCTCTTGGGCGGAGCGGGAGATAGTGTCTGACTTTTGCTGACTAAAAATCCACTCCAGTTTCTTCCTTGCCTTCGTCTCAGGATCCCGGGTCGCAGTTTCACGCTGCCTGTGGCCTCAGTAGGCTTCGACCCTGTTGGGCGCCTATGATTTGCTGACAGCTCCTTGTGGCGCGTGTCGACGTCTTGGGCTCGGTCTGGACTGTTACCAGAAGGTCAGACGTTAGCTGCCCATTGCTCACCGTCCGCAAGCCACGTCACATTATACGTTATAAAAAAGACTAGACTCCACTAGGGCTGCGGGTTTGAAAGAGTTATCGTGGCAGTTGCCCTTTGCGTTCGCATGCCATGGTAACTCTCGAACAATCTTGCAGCCCATCTAAGACTCATACCATGACATTTTTAATTAACTTCCAGAAGGAGGTTCTCAAGTAGACAGATTTATTTTTAAATCTTCTTCAGCGATCTCTTCGTCAAATGTTGTTTTTTGGTTTAAAAGAGTTTTGCCACCCGACTTGGTGGCAAAATTCTTTCTCAATTTAATTTTGGTGAAAATCTGATGAAGTACTTCGGCGATAGAATTATAGCAAATCTTCGGGTTTGTGCGATTACTCGTCTGTTTATTACATACTAGCTTTTGTCCGCAGCTTCGTCCGCGGACATATAACATTGTCTAGCCTATGTCACTCAGGCGCAAAGCAGCTTTCTATCGGTAAAAAATTTTAGCAATCGGACCAGTACTTTGAGAGATTACCTCCTACAAACGAAAAACTTTACCGCTTTATAATATTAGTGTAAACAATATCCACTATAAAAGTAGAACTACTAACCGCAATAATCGGTGTATTGACATGATTACGGTATCTTCGTATGACCTCTGTTCATCTCCCTCGCAATTATTTTCTGATTTCACTTTTAGTCTCCACAGAAAAGTAATGGCGTCCGGTCCTCAGAGCCTGAATTCTCACGTCTCGGTATTTTCTCGTTATGACCTTTGAACTTCAACTCACTATCAAAGTTGGATTATATATCGTCGTATATAATCAAACTAAACAGGCTGTATTTTTGAGACGGGTCAGTAAGGCCAGCCATGGTACCTGCGTACCTGAACCGTTATAGTTGCAGAAAAACGTACGTTTTCTAGGAACGATTTCCTGTCTATTGATTCAACGTTTGATTACCTACATGAAATAGGATCGATAGGCTTAATTTTTATTTTACCTTTTTTTGCTGACTATTTTTTTCCAAAATATTTGCTTACGTTTAAAAATATCTTAGTTATGGATGATGCCCTAGAAACCTTTTGCAATATTTTTTTATTTTACGATATATTAAAAATTAGAATAGTCCTTGATCCTTTTCAATAAGTTTCGACTTTTCGAGGTAGACAAAATCAAGATTATTCGCGAGTAATAAATGTTGCATCACTGGTATGACTTTTTAGGGTTGTATTTCCGCCATCCGGCTATATATATAAATTCTTTAAAACGTAGTTCAAATTAGGTCTATGCAACATATTTTCAGAATAATAAGAAAACTTCCTATTGTACTTAATTGTATATTAAGCGTGAATACTTCGCGTTTAATGAATCGATTTGCGCAATTCCGAATACGTCATAGATTTTACGACTTAGCACTATAATCTGCAATTCGTTGCACAGCGTGGAGTGTAGCGTAGTGTTTATTGTGACCTCAAGTGCTGTGGGTGAATGTACTAGGTAACTAGGCATTTAGATCGTGGATCTAGATAGGTTTTGAGACGCAGAAATAATTCAGTGATTGTGTTTATTTCAAGTTGGTGACAAAGAATAACCTCGGAACATTAATTACGTTAGATCTAGTTAACTGTTTTAACAGTTATTATTCTGGGATCTATGTGATTGAGTTTTTGCCGGTATGTACTAAAGATTTTCTTTATTCTCTTCAAAGAGTTTTAAAATAAAATAAAAATCAGTTTACAATATAGTCAAAAAAGGATAAAATTAAATTTAAATCAAAATAAAAAAAAATGAAATCATAATTCGGTTCGATTGCGTTCGATTCCCATCTAGGACAAATGTTTTTATTATGATGAGCATGTTCATTTGTTCTGTGTCTGGGTGTAATTTATAAATAACTAGCTGACCCGGCAAACGTTGTTTTGCCATTAAAGAAAAATGTTAACGGTGGACAACCCTTATCACTAAGGGTTATGAAAAATAGATGTTGGCTGATTCTCAGACCTACTCAATATGCTCACAAAATTTCATGAGAATCGGTCAAGCCGTTTCGGATGAGTACGGGAACGAACATTGTGACACGAGAATTTTATATATAAGATTATGTGTGTATTTAGAAATATATTATGTATCTTTCTCAGTTCTATATTTCTCATAACACAAACTCTACTTAGCTTGGGACTAGATGGCGTTGTGTTAATAAGTATAGTTGTGGAAATAAAAAAAAACAAAAAAACAGCATTTTGAGGGAAAAAAAATGAAATAATTTCAAAACCATAATTAAAAATTAAAACCGTAACTATTACAAATGAAAATGTTTTCGATGAACTCTGGCACCCAATGTAAGATTTAAATTGTTTTTTGTGTTTTCAAATTGTGTGTTTGTCCTTCCTTCCCCTACCTATCACAAGATGTTGTTTTCTTGTTTGATTTAACATTTTCATTTCTGAATACGTTGACAAATTCAGCGTCAAAGCACTTAGGTTTTTCCGGATTAGTTGTAGTGTTTACCTTGACCTTACTTCACTGTTAATGTTCAATTCTTCGAAGGCTATACTCATATTGATCATAGTGAATAATGAGTAAGCTGGTTTTATCATTTATACCAAAGTGTTCATCATCATTGAGGAAAGTCATCCACTCCAGGTCGAAGCCAGCTTCTGATTTGATTTTTGCAAAATTGCTTTAAATTTATACCTATGTCTCTCTTTACTCAGCCATATCTCATTATTTTAGCTCTTTATAATTCGTCAGACGCCTGGGCTTGGTTGCTAAGGTATCTGTTTTTTTGTTTCCAGTTGTTGTTATAATTGTTAAAATAATATCTATTCTTAGAGACAATTTCAATACTATTATATTTTTTTTATATACCATCATTCAAAGTGACTATTACTAGGAACAGAGTGAGTTTTTTAGTCAGTGTGTGTCTGACACTATCAGCAGTTCCGCCGAGGGATATCATTTGGATGATTTTTACCCGCCGGAAAAAAAATCTATTACTACGAAGTAGGAACATACGCTCGTACACATAGTTAATGAACGTTTAAGAAGTATCTTATTTTTTAAATCTATATTTAATTAATATTTTAAATCTAAGAATCTTGTAAGTTTTAGTGTGATATTTAAAAAAAAGAGAAATGTTGTCAGCAAAAACAGTTAATTTCATTTCTTCGCAAAGCTTAGACGTTCTGTCGTATGTGCTCTTTATGTACTTACCTACTACTACACATCTGGTCAAGGGTAAAACCAGGTACTGAACAATTGCAATATAAATATTTGTTATTATTAGAAGCAGATAATTAGTATACATACACTCTTGTTAACCACCCATGGTGCTTAGGAGTTATAATAGTTAGATAATTGCTTTTCGTAATAATGACTTTACGGTCATTTTGTGCTAATTAATAAATGAACGTACAGGTATATTAACAAGGATCTTAATGATTTTTGTGGAAAAGTTATGGTAAATTCTGTTTCTTCTTTAATTGAATTGAATTGGGTATCTCCCTCTTTCTCTTTATTAACTTTTTTTGTCTAATCATCATTATTTCTGTCCGTACTCATTTCGTCTTATCATCACTTTTCTGTTCTTACCCAAATATTAATGGGATCGCTCTTTCAAGCACAGATGTAAGATTGGTGTATACCAACTAACTTTGACGACCAGCGATTTCACATTATTATTTTTAATGATGAAACAAATAATGTTATCATTAACCGCTGAAATTCAAAGGCAAAACTTATAGTTACGGTTGAAGCAGATGAAATAACGTCATCTTTTGAAAAAACTGGTGCAACAGCAGAAATCAATGTTATCGTTATAATGAAATTTGACAGAATGTTGAATCTCGCTCAGTTGTCATCTGTCTCTTACAGTATTTATCCTACTGTTTCTAGCTATATGCTCCTTTTCACAATACTTACATTGATAATTTTTCGGTCTTTCTCAATTCTATACCCCTATTCATTCATACTTGAAACATGTCTTGCAATATTTTGTCATGAATCTGATTTTAAAAACCAAAACACTACAACGCAACTAATGTATGAATTCTTTGAAATTCCCAAGGAGTTCCTTGTAAAAACGTTAGTCATGTAATCACAAGTGCGTCCAAGCCATTCACTAATTACGTTTTATGTTGTACTTTGCTTAGCAAGCTGCTTATACTTTAACCTTAGTGGGATAAAAAATGAAAGATATATGCAAATTTAGAATTGGGTTAAACGTTCTGGTTTCACTTAAAGGAGGTTTCATATCGCCCTTTCGGTTATTGATTACTTACTAGCTTGTGGCTGCGGCTTCGCCTGCGTGTAACATGAAAATCATCTTAAGGGAGCAAAATAATAACCCTTAATCTATCTCCTTTCTCTCAGTCCATCCAAAGGTTGTCTGTAAGAGATCGCCCTGTGCGATAAGACCGCCCATTGTGCACTTATTCTTTTAAATGTTTGTCCTGTATTTTTGTTTATTTGGTGTACAATAAAGATTATAATAAATAAATAAATAAATAAATAATTATACTGTATTGCTCGAGATCCAGAACAAGGTCTATCTACCCGTGTGCTTCTAAATCTGATAAGCTGTTTGAGCATAAAAGAGTAAGAAACATAAACACACACAAATACAAACTTTCGCCTTTATGTTTAGTAGACGTTTTTTCATTCTTTTTTTTTTTGTTAATAGGTGAGATTGCGATGTACAGTTTTGGAGTCGGATTGTGTGATTAGGCAGAAACATAACAATATGATGACGTTATAATAAGTATTAAAGCTATATAACTATGGTAATAACGTTTTAAGGTGGGTCTACACTAGAGGAGCCAAGCACGAGTGGAGCACGAGCCGAGCCTAAATTTAGACCGACTCTAGAGGCACCGAGCACGAGTTTAAGGCACACGAATTTAAGGCACACGAGTCACCGGCCACAACCACTAAACGCCGCCACCTGCGTATTTCCTGTAGATTTCATACATTTTAGGATTTGCTGCACAAGGAGACTGCCAGTGGCCGTCACACACAAGCTACAAATTGCTGCTGCTCGCGTCTGGTGGCCCTAACCGGCGACTAAATGCCGTAACACGCCAGTTACGCATTTGAACCTTCTTCGTCAGTGTCCATGTATGCGTGACTGCTCGTATGGGTTAAAAAAAACAGCAGCTACCAGCCACAAGTGAAACTGCCTTTGTGGCTGTGGCATCTAGCCCATGCGTGGCGACACTAAGCTCGGCTTGTCCTCCACTCGTGCTAGGCTGCTCATGCGTAGACCCACCTTTATAGTTCTGCAACGTTGCACATTGGAACGCAGATAAATGAGTGTTGCGCGATGACTTCGTCCATTGTAGCTGCTGCAACGGCCATGTTGCAGCAACGCCTTGCAACGCAAGAGAATTGTGTTGCCGTGTTACGTTTTTCGTTTCTGTCTTCCGTATTTATTTAATTAGTAAGTACTGTTGTAATTTGAAATTCTTTCGTCGGTTTCATGTCGTTGGATAATCAGATGTTGGCTAAGAAATTGTTTGAAAGAGCCGCCGAGGCCCTGAAACGCAAAGGGCAACCGAAAGCACAAAGGTGGGTTTTAGTCAGAGTCTGACACTCCTTCTCCCTTCACCCAGAGCGGTAGAAATCATTTGATGATGCGGAAAAAAACAAATGTTTACACCGGGCAATGACCTGGTGAAGGTCGCGGTAATTCGATGAATACAAGACGCACAGGACCGAACGTTGTGGCGACACCTGGAGGAGGCCCATGTCGAGCTTTTAAATTCAACTTCCAACTCAATTCACAATTCGTGCCGGTTATAGGTACCGGCACGAATTGTGAATATTGAGCGCTCGGCGTCAGAGTGGGGATCGCTATGTGCATTCCATACATTGGCGAGTTAGATACATGCAGCAAGCGTAGGAAACGAATCACGAGTGACGTCCATGACGCGATGGCGCGGCGAGCTTATCACTGACACTCCCCGCCCCCGCGTCTCACTTCGTACCACTAAAGAGACCGAATATTTGACTTCTGCGCAACTTGAAGTTAACGCTCAAGATCGGTGCTGGTATCTATAGCTCGCTGTCTGAGACGCGTAGTGTTCCAGGCGCGCCTCAAAGAGAGGTCAGCAAAACCATAGGCCCAGCAGGGTCGCCGCCTACTGGGGCCATGGGTTGGTTTTCGAAAAGGAACCCGGGGTCCGTCCTGGGACGTAAGGCAGAGAAGGAACATAGGAGTGAGTATCTACACTAATATTATAAAGAGGTACAACTGTACAACCAAAGCTGGATAAAAATATATTAAGAACATCGCTCATTTGATAATCGCATTGAAAAACGAGAAGTTTTTAAGCTATCTCGTAGTCAGAGACATTATCATAAAGGAAAATAACCTCAAAAGGTTACTCTTGTTTAAATATTTCTAAAATAATGGTGTCAACTTGTTTAAGTTTTTTAGGTATCGAATACTATTGAGATTTTAAAACAGTCGATATTTTTAGTAATAATTGATGTCCATTTTTGGCCTGGAACACCATAGAGGCTGGGCAATCCCCTTTGATTTTTTTGTTTGTAGGAGGAAAAGTACTGGTCCGACTGCTGAAATTTTTTCACCGGTAAAAAAACTGCTTTATTCCTGAGTGACATAGGTTATATTTTATGTAAGCGGGTGAAGCTGCTGGCTAGTTTGTCAGTAAAAGTCCAACGGTCCCTATTGTTCCTTAAAAAAAGTCAATTCACATTTTCTTTACCAAAAGGCCCAACTTTTGTAAGTTTTATCTTTAGCATCGGTCAATCAAGCCCAATTTGCTTGGAATTGTCTAAATTAAGCTATTTCGGTGCGTGTTGTATTGCCCTTAGCGCGGCAAGGCTGCGTTTGACGTCACATGGCTTGAGGACACTCCGCCTGATCGTGTGTGAACGGAGCACGTTTGGAATGGATGCGGCAGTTTATTACAGCATTTTTGTTGAGAAAAAACAAAAATATATTAGTGTTTTAAATGGGCTGCAGGTTTAAATATTGAAGAGTCTTTAGGGGATCAGTTGCCTTATGCGATTCAGGACCACGGTGTCTCTTCGGAACCATCCTATAGCCTTAGCATATTAGGCAGTTGCCTCCTTCAGCGAAGTAGTAATGCTAGCTAAGGAGCTGGCCGCAGGCGTGAGGGTACGGACATCCTCGCGCCACAGCCACGGCTTAGCTTGCAGGCGAAGAGCAATGGGTAGCTCGCCGTCCGGTCGTCCGGTTACCGTCCGGACCGAGTCCAAGTCGTTGGCAGAGCGTAGTGTTCCACCCGCTCGTCAAAGAGATATCAACAAACCGTTGGGGCCCAGCAAGGCCAAATGCCCGTTAAGGCAGCGGGGATTTTTAGAAAACTTGTGGTTCTAAAATTTAAACGGCAATCGAAGGACACAGACATCTGGGGCTCGCCCTCCTGCTCCACTTTAGTGCAGGAGAAGTCATTGTACGATTTTCTACCTTAAAAAAGTCTTGGTACTTGTTCTTGGCATCGGCCTTCTTCCTCTAAAAAAGAATTCTAAAAAACTACATATAGGAACAGTTGCTTTTTTGATCAAACCGCAACTTATACACCAAAAAAGGGAGCGTAACAATCCCTAAAACTCCTTAAAGCCCATTCTGAATAGAGCTCAATATCATCATAATTAAGTTTCACTATGATTTTCGTGTCTCTTAAGGAATCCAGTTAATTATTTCTGCCCATTTATAGTAGACTTAATTACTTGAAAGAATGTTATTTGAAGAATTTTCGCTGAGCTCATAATTCTTTGACTTGAGTCGGTACCAAAGTACAGTTGGTTCTGAGGCTTCGTCAGTTTAATCGCAAATACTCATCGGTATCTTTCCAGTAGACATTTCTTTTAATAGAACTAGTATAAGATTGACTTATAACATATTATGTCAAGCGGATATGCAGTGGTATAATTTGGTAGTAATTGTAGTAATACCTACTAAATCCTCACTTATATTATAAAAGCGAAAGTGAGTTTGTTTGCTTGTTTGTTACGTCTTCACGCCTAAATGGCAAACCCGATTTTGATGAATTTTGGTACAGAAATAGTTGGGACCCTGGAGACGGACATAGGCAAATTTTTTCACGCAGGCGAATCCGCGGGTAAAAGCTAGTATTTTTAAATTTGGCGAAAATTCGTATGTATATAAAATAGATACATTCTTTATATTTGTTACTCATTCACTCTCAAACGGCTGAAAGAAACTTGGCATACGGGTAAACCATATTTTGGAATAGGATATAGCTTTTTATTCCGTGAGTTTATTCCCTTGGGATGATATTCAACTTACACGCGGGCGAAGCTACTGGCAAAAGTTAGTCGCACTATTACTTATAAAGGCAAAAGTTTGTGAGTCTATGTATGTTTCTCACTTCTTCACGCTTGGATACCTGCCCCCCTAGTTAGTTACGACCGTTTCGTTTCGATTCTCATGCGTCGAACGCCTCGAGTTAACCACGCGTTCGATTCCTTTGTTCTGACCACGTGACTGAGCGTTGGGATGACGTCAAAACAAAGAAATCGGAGGCGTAGCTAAATCGAGGCGTTCGACAAAAGAGAATCGAAACGAAACGGTCATGACTTGGCCAGGCATGCTGAATGGATTCCGAACGATCTTGTATGGCGCCAGAGCAATGTATTTTGATCTTCTTGAAATAGTTTATTTTTTATCAACCTACCTCCTTGTAGAAGCCCCAAACTGTTGCAACGATGAAAATACACGTGCACGTACACGTGCTACCAACTCCGATAGATAAGCATAATATCAGTTTCCATATCCTTTGCAAGAAAAAAAATCAAGACATGAGACATCCATCAACCCGTACTGGAAACGATTTTTTTTTAAGCTATTGCATAGCTTCTATCGCGGGCCTTGAGCGTGGAGACCGAATCCAGAAATTCCGTAACGAAAATAACCTAACACCACCACTCATTTGTTTTTTGAGCGTGGTGACCGATAAGAAAACTAATGTGTGAACAATCAATCAAAATTCAATTCAATGTGTGAAAGTGAAACTTCAATTAATATCAAAGAAAAAAAAACAAAGGAAAAAAAATACTGCATAATTAAAATAAATAAATAATTATAATTGCATAGGTTGATAAAAATGCTATGCAATAGCTTTACCGCGGCAGTCCCCGAGTGCCACACGTCTTTTTCTTTACAACTATCGCACAACGCCTTCTAGTCCCTAGCTAAGCAGAGCTTGTGTTATGAGTACCAAACAACTGATAAACACACTTATATATTTCAAAATACATACATATTATAGATAAATTACACCCAGAAACAGAACAAATGATCATGCTCATCACATAAACATTTGTCCTGGGTGGGAATCAAACCCACGACCTGCGGCATAGCAGTCAGGGCCACTAACTACTAGACCAACAGGCCAGTCAAATTGGATTATGGCTCATTCCATCTCCTAGAGAGAAGTTCTGAGTTCCAGCTGGGGTACATTATAAAAGGTGATTAGGTTTATGCTTTGCAAGCACAGTATACTTCCTTGTTGTGTCTTCAGAGGTCAATGTATGTAGCTTTACATGTAGGCTATACTTTAAGTTTTTCGCTTAAGCCTATCTATTTATATGTACCTTCATGTGGAAACCCTAAGCTGTTGTAACGATCAAGATCTGTACACGTACCTCCCGTAGATAAGTGTAATGTCAGTGAATCGTACGCAAATGATGCGCATACGCATGTTGGAATCAAAGCACCTAAACTTGGTTCCGACAATTTGTCCTAATACTGTTAAAAATACATGAATGACAATTTTGTGACGACCATACTTTTTTTTTTTTAATCTGATCAACATTTTCACGTGTTTTTTTTTTCACTTTTTAAAAGTTAAATGAAGAAGTTAATAATTTTTAGACAAGTGAAACTTTTCAATAGGCAGTCGGTATTGCTGTTGAGTTTCTTAGTAGTTAAGAGTTGAGACCACACGAATACTGAAAAATACTTGCACTGACTGGGCAGGTCCACTCAAATCTATTTGGTTCTTTTCTCAAAAGACCATCTCAGACACTAATTTGCATGGTGTTCATATGATTTGACTATTACATGTTTACTATATGGACTATAAAATAGACATTGAACTCTGAGTTTGTTTCGGTGTTTCTCCTCAGGGTACTCAGTTAAGATACACCGGCCTCATCTATTTTATATAGACGTGATGTGTTTAAAATCTAAAGGACTTCTTTGTAAACATAGAATTTGGAACACTATCTCACCGTACCCCTAGCCAAGTTGCTAATCTGCAATAGTTAACGCTTGTAGAAAGCTTCAAATGTACCGGAATGACGTCGTCTTATCGTTCAGTCACGTGGTCAGAACAAAAGAATTGGCGGCAAGGTCAACTCGAAGCGTTCGGCGCAAGCGAAACGGTTGTAACTTGGCTAGGGGGGCAGACGCCATTTATGATGCAGTCGATAATGCTTCACGCTTGCCTAGAAGTACTTACTAGCTTTTGCTGGCAGCTTCGCCTGCGTAAATAAAATATATCACTCAGGAATAAAGCAGCTTTCCACCTCCAAAAATTTTAGCAATCGAACCAGTACTTCTAGAGATTACCTCCTACAAGCAAAGAAACAAACTTTACCTCTTAATTATATAAGTGTAGATTACATGAAACACTTTTATTTGTTAGAATTCTTCAAGTCCAGTGTCATTTAAGCTTTCTGATATATGGTAGGTATTCTTCATTAACTTATCCCCATGACCCCTTTTTTGCCTAAAGCTGTTGTGCTAAAAATTTCTGTTCACGTGCCATTTGTTCCCATAGATTAGCGTAATATCAGTGAATCGTACTGGTCCGCAGATGACGCGCACGCGCATGTCAAACGCCACATAGATCACAATAGCTGACAGTGATGTTACTTATGCAAGAGGTGAACGTGAATGGAATCGTTTTGAAGGAAACTTTTTAGGTTTTAGGAAGATTTTGCTGTTTTTTATAGGCTATTTTTGTTTTGTTGACCGCATTTATTAAAACAGTTCACTCAATATATTTTACTGGCCTTTGCTCGTAGCTTCATCGTCCGCTTTTGATGTATCTTAACTGATTACCTTCAGAAGTTCCAGAATCAAATAATTGATAATAATAATATTAATATATTAATAACTAGCTCTTGCCCGCGACTTCGCCCGCGTACATAAAATATAGCTTAGGTCACTCAGGAATAAAGCAGCTTTCTATCGAAGAAAAAATTTTGCAATCAGACCAGACCTTCCAGAGATTACGCCCTAAAAACCAAAAAAAAAAACTTTACCTCTTTTTTAATTTTTTTTTCTTTATACTATTAGTGTAGATTAATAAAAATAATTTTACCCAAATTCGAAAAACGAAAGATTTTTTTAAATCCTTTTAAAACTAGGTGAGTTAAAAAGCTTCAAAATCTGGTGGTAGGAGAAACTGTCAAGTAACAGAAAAAGGATGCATATACGGACATGTAACGTCACTACTATTTTGTTACAAGCATAGATATAATATTTCTATGGTTACAAGCGCACAAAAGAGATAGGGAGACGGTTCCACTACGCTCCCAGTATTTTTCACATCAAAATGTCGCTTGGTACATTTTATAATTTATTTTGATGTTTTGAGAAAAACAAATATTTTTAATGTTCTTCGTCGTTTCGTATAAAACTTTTGTGTTAATAATAAACTTTATTTTCAGACTATAACATAATAATATGATTAAACTATGTCAGTTACTGACTAAATACGTTACATATCTGAATGACGGTCTGTGTACCGCCTTCCAGTAAACACTATTTGGCTATCCACCCTGTCGGCTACAGTAGCCACGAGGCTATTGAGGCTGTTGAACACCCGAAGCATCAGTGATGTGTTGTTCTTTGTTATATTGTTATAAAGTTGGATTATCATCATCATCATCGTCAACATTTCAGCCGAAAGACGTCCACTGTTGGACATAGGCCTCCCTCAAGTATCGCCACAACGACCGAGCCTGTGCGTCTCGCATCCACCGCATTTGATGGATCATGGATGATGAAAATTATCTTGATACAGATTATTCGATCATTGTGGCTACACTTGGGGGAGGCATATGTCCAACAGTGGACGTCTATCGGCTGAAATGATGATGAAGATGATGAGATTATTCCAGATCCTTAAATGTTTTATTATTATTTTTATTAATATTATTACCTAGTTAAACATCATTGTACCGTGTTCTGACTTAAAAAATAGCACCATCCAATCCCTTCCCGTCAGTATAATGTCAATAAGAATTAATAAGATGTTCTTACATTTGATTCTCACGTACTGATTTCAATCATAATTGGCGATGAGAAACATCAAAGCAATTACCTGTCATCAAACTGCGTAGTACAGCAATTTTACAGAAAAAACTGGATTGTCAAGTGCTGTAATAGCGAATCATTGTTCCGACATAACTAGCTGTTTTTCACTGAATTACATGAAAATTACATTAGACATTTTCCTTTCTTAGATAATAAAAAGATTTAGAAAGATTATCATTTCTTAAGATTATTGTGTTTTGAGTATGTGGAGATGGAAGTCTGTCATCATCTTCCTGCCCTTGTCCCGTTTTATTTGTGGTCGGTACAACACTGTTTTTTTCTTCCATTCTGTCTTGTCCCCTGAAGCGGTTTCACTAACTCCCTTTTTCATATCACTCCTTACACAATCCATCCATCTTTTCTTCGATGTCCCTCTTCCTCTTTATCCATTAATTCATATGAATGGATGGAGAGGAAGAGACTTATAATGTGTGGAGATAAAGTTTTGTATTAACTACAATGGGAGCTCAGTACTATGAAGTACAGGGACAGTTGGAATTGTTTGGGTTGGAGGCCTAAGCCCCTCTATCAAAGTGACAATGGAAGGTGTCTTTTTTATAGATATTATTTGTACCGTTAATACTTTCTGAACTAACAATGCTTTCTTTACTCTGATTAGTAATCATTAAGACGTAGTACAAGATGATACAATCAAAGATGCCGTAATAAATGTTTGTAAACAAAGAATTATAATTAATATCTCGTGTAATAAAAACAAGCATTCTAGACACGGAGAGTTTGCACTTAAGCATAATGCCTTTATTGCCTAGCGCTAAGATATCTAAGCTTTAAATAAACAGGAATAATTCTAGATTTTCATGGATTTTCCAAACGGTAAAACAATTTCTATTACCTAGATACGATCTGCAGAATATTATAAAGGCGAAAGTTTGTAAGTGTGTAAAGTTTCTTACTTCTTCGTGCTAGAACGGTGAACGGATTTTATGAAAAACACATATGCCATTTCTTCACACATATGTCATTTGACCGCACTTTGACAGCTCTTCAGCTTCTTATGACTGACAGCATCTTCAGCTTCTGCGACCACATCACAATTGTTCAGATCAGTTTTTGGAAACGCTGCCTTAATTGCAGTATTATATTTGACTATATGAGAAGTAGTCCCACAGCATTTATGATTATTATAGTTTAAACGCCTTCACTGGAAATGGTATAAGTATTTATTCGTTTCGTTCATGCTCTTTTTCTATAATAAATATGTAACTAGGAGTTTTGTTGAGTTCTTCTCCATAGAGACCTATGCTTTGGAATGTGCAATTAGTTTCATCTTTCTGACTGACCTACATCTTGACAATTTAAAAGTAAATTGTTTATTTAAAATAAATGCTTTGAGCTTGAAATTCACAAATCATGTCGGAAATTATTCTATTAAATACACTTTAGCATTGGTAGATTGCAACTGCACTTCTGACCGCTGACTGAACATCATACTTATGTCTCATTTCTTCCATATATCATATAGGATAGTTTTTTGAACTTAGGGGTGGAAAAACATTAAATAACTTCTGCCGCTCTGGGTTGAGAGACCCCTCTCTGTGACTTTTATTGGCTTTTTTATCATGAATAGGTTCGCGTTTGATCACTATGTCACCTGATGGTAAGCGATAATGTATCGGACGATGGTGCACGCTTGCCTAGAAGTAACCTATTCACTCTTGACTCAAAGACCCCTACGTTAACAGCTATCAGGAAACACAGATTCACTCCTAAGCTGTTCGCTTAATGAATGTGTTCACAAAAGTGCTAAAACACCTCGTAAGTTTTTGCAATTACTCTTTGCATTCCAAGGTCACGGTATTTCTTTCAAACTAACCTGCAGCCCTAGCAGGCTTCGATTATAAAGCTTTGCGTTACGAATCTTGCGAATTGCGATCATGAGACCAATTGGTCCTTCACGGTCGCTGGCCTGACGCGTGACGTCATTAAATCCATTATATGTTTATTGTTGTTGTTCATTGTAGTTTTATCTGTTTCTAATGCGAACAATTGATTTGTCTGCTTCGATGGAAATGTTTGTAGGCTGCACATCTGTTTGTGTTTCATGAGCAAAACAAACTGTGTGAGCTAAGAGATATTTTTTATTTATAGTTTTATGTATCTGATTGTATCTGATGCGGTTGTTGATTGTAATCCTTGATTGTTTATATTTCGAATTTAGTGTGTTCCTTAGCTCTTATAGTGTTCTGGAGTTTATAGTATCTTGAAGTATTAACTTCTAAAGCCTCTTTAAGGTCTATACTACCTTCTATATCTTTGTTGACTTGGTATGTTTCGCCCAATCAAACGCTGGCGTTCGCGCGTGAAATCGTGCCTTTCTGTCGAAGACTAAGCGGACGCCCGGCGTCCGCATAGATCATAAAATATTGAACATTTTATTTGTAGGTTATTTATCCAAGAAGGTAAATAAAAAGTTTGTCGTCTAGTATTTTGTAAATATCTGTAATAAGGTCCACAATGAAGTGGTTTGAATATATAATGTGGATATCACAACAACTGATCTTTTTTTTTTTGGCAGTACCTATAGTTCACCCAGTAGCAAAATAAAATAAAGGATTAATTATTTTTAATGGCTTTTGTAGGTGTATCAGCGAACTGATAAGAGCTGATTTTAAAATCACAATTATTATTCATTGACGTTAACCGTTATCAGTATCCTGGATTATAAAAACTAACCGTTATTTGTTTTGTTGCAGATAAGACTGAAATGTTCAATTATTGAAACGGTTTACGAGATCCGGTTAAATTAGAAAAAGGTCAGTAGAATTGTGCTAAACTAACACTAATTAAAATAAATCGTTTAACTAGCGTTGCCTTATACCATATCCATAGAGAGATACAATATTAGTTGCGTTGTTTTATTTCCTTCACTTTTAAAAGGCCATAAGACTGATATGTTTACAGTGACATGTAATAAATTAGAAGAAGTAGGTACATGTTGGTACTAACTATTCTGACTTGACCTAAATATAAAGATATGCGTAAATACAACAGGTACTGTGATGATGAAAAAACCTTTTTAAGAAGTACACTTTTGTAAGTTGTGTTCTTAAATTTTCAGCCAGAATGCCGCGTATCGACAACCGCCAGCCGGCGGCGACCGAAGACTTCCGCCGCGTGCTGCGGGAAAAAGCGTTGAACCACAGCCTGTTCTACTTGAAGCTGAGCGCAGGAGTGTCGCCCGAACACAAGCGGGAGGCACCTGCGCACGCGCCGCGTCGAACAACCGGCAGTGCGGGCGTGCGCGCGCCGCCGACTGGCCGCGTCTCGAGACAGGCGCAACCGCGCGTCTCCGAGCTCCTGCGCCGCTTCGAGCCCGCCCCGATGCAGTACCTCCGCCCTCCTCGGGCTTCCTCTCCACTCGAAGACATCTCCTCTTCAGACGACGACGACAGAGCAGCAGTCAGACGCCGCAGCCGCGACCTCAGCGACGACTCCGCAGTGGAACTAGAGACACGTCTGCGGAGACACTCACATCCACGGGATATCACACCTCCGCCCGACACGATGTCGCCGAGGCGAGAGAGAACTTTGATTGAGGCTCATGATGTGGAACTGGGGCGAAGGAGCAGCGAGGGTTGCGAGATAAGGGGGCGGTGCGTGAGGACCCCCAGTGTGGTGGTGAGCGACTACTCGGACGGCGTGGTAGCGGTGGGTGCCACAGAGGAGGAGGTGGACTGGCTGCGGTCCAGGTCCCTGTCAGCAGACTCCGCGTGCTCATCTTGCTCCACGCTGTCCAGCCGCGACGATGACGAGTTCGAGTCACCAACCCTGCCAAAAAAGGTGAGTTTTCTTTTATTGCAGTCTTATTATTAACCCTTTTCAGTTTGTATAACCTTTTTACAGGAAATTTTTGACATAGTTAACAAAAACAAATAATTTTCTCAACAAAGTGTTAGCTTTCGTAATAGCTTAATAATGAAAGGCAAATTCTTAATGCATATCTACAACAGGCCACTAATTTTCTAATGACGCACTAAATCAGAAGTCACTTTCGAAAACACTTAAAATAAACATGATTGTTATAAAATCTTTGCATTCATAATTATCTTTGAATCTACAATGGAAATTAATATAATCGTCTCTAATGCAGGCGAGTTCGTCATCACGATTTGAAAGTATTCAATGAATGTAAGTTTATCTAAATGCTGAACGAAATTAGCCAATATGAATCCATTATTTAAACTAAAAACGTTCAATTATGACTCACTAAACTGACTGACGTCGCTTGTCAAACAATTTTTTTACTCTCAACGTCCTTCACGTTTTCCTTGACTAAATACTTAGTGACGTCAATTGATGATTTTTTTTTTTGTATTACGAGTATAGCTCTAATTAATTGTTTTATTATCTAACAAATGCTACATACTGTCCACCTGCTCTTGTATCACACAAGGTACCTATTCACTAAATCAAACATTATCCTTAATTTATTTAAACAAATTATTAAAAACAATTTAAAAGTATGACGTCAAAAATCTACTTCGCTTTGCTGTTGACTGATATTGTACCTAAAAGACTGGTCGTATTGCCACGTTGTATGGCAATGTTTATTCTCTGTTCAAGGTAAAAGCTAGCCCTAGATTGTGTCAACGTGTCAACACGTTTATATACCTTTATATTTACAATTTGTGAGCACTTGGATCCTAACATCCACAATTTTACCCCAAACAGCTCGACAAAATAACTGATGATTAATTAGATGAATTTTGATTTGCCTATATACGGGTTGTTTATTATGGACGACAGGACCTTAATTTATAGGTAATGTGTTAACTGCCCGTAAAAGTTCAAGGAACTTCTCATACTAAACATGAATTAGAACAAGATGAATCAACTTCCAAAGACACTTGAAGATTAAAACTGATTGACGACAGAACAATAATTTACACCGTATGTGTTGCCCGGCTGTTAAAAGCTGAAGAGACTACTTATAATAAACATGACTTGGAAGAAGATGAATCAACTTCCGAAGATACTTTAAGCTTTTTGTTGTTGCATGCTAGGTCTATTGAAGAGGCAAGCTTAACCGTCTTATGTAAAACAGGGGTTCTAAAATGTTTGAGGACATTCAAATGCTCATCTCCTTTCCTGACCTCAATTTTGTTTAGAGGTTCATAATTCCTTAATCGTCTGATCGAAATACTTAACTAATTTCAGTTCTTATCTTTAAATCAAAATGAGATTCATTTGTGCAAATCCATTCCTTCTCTAAAATCAAAGTTGTTTTAAGATTTATCTTTCGTTTATAATCTACGTCAGAAAATACTTAACCAAATTGAGTTCTTATCTTTAAATCAGAATAAAATTCGCTATATTAACGATTATAAATATGAGTTTTCTACTCTTCTAAATTCAATGTGGTTTTATACCTTAACATTTATCATCTGGGTCAAAAATTACTGAACCAAATTAAGTTCTTATTTCCTAATCGGATTAAAATGCGTAATATTTAACGGCTATATGAATTTCTACTCCTCTTAATTCAATATTGGTTTTGAACCTTGTGGCTTATAATGTTTCAGAAAATACTTAACTAAATTAGGTTCTAATCTCCAAATTCGAATAAAATTCACTGCATTTACGAATATATTTATGAACCTTCTACGGTTCTAAATTCAATGATGTTTTGATCCTTATCGTTTAAAATCATCTGTATCAGCAATTAACAGTTAATCAAATTCGGTTCTTATCTCAAAATTGGCATAAGAATTTTTACATTAACCACTATCGTGAATTAATAAGGGAATTAGCATACTACAGATATACCTATTCGATATGCGATCTGATAAAGATTCTTATCTTCTTGAATTCTTAAGCACCATTAACAAGGTTTTTGGCATTGACACCACAAGACTGCAGCTTTCGAGTTTACGATTTATCGTGTCAGTAGTTTGAACAACTTTTTGAAAAAACTGATTTACATTTTTGATAACTCGGTTAATATTACGGAAGTAATTTCTTTGGTATGTAGCAAAAATAACTAAGAAGTAAATGCAAAGGGCAAAGGTAAAGGAAATGATAAATTACTAGTTATAACTAATAACGCAAATTGTTAAAAAATTCAGTCAGCATTTTACTTAACCAGGTATCAAGAAGGGTTCAATTCATGCACTTTTCAAGCTGTCTGATGCAGTTAGTAACATTAAACTAAAATCACTTCCGCCAGTTCTTGTTTCGAACTTTTCAGTTGTTTTTTTACAATTTATTTTTGTGATTATCCAATGTTACGCCTACGCTTATGACTCCCACAATTCAGATTCAATTCACTGGGATTAAAATATTTAATATATAATATTATTATGTTACCAGGCAAAATTCCATGCACCAGATAATCGTCTCGTCAGGATGTTTGATTCCTCATATCCTATGATGGCTATAATCCGTGGGTTACAGTTATTTGTATGTAAAGCGGATGCTCACATCCGTCATTCACGTGTCCGATGTTATTGTACATGGTAACTGGAGCAGGAACATATTAGTTACAGCGGTTGTACATAATTGACAATTGTTTTACATTGTTTGTTTAGTATGTGTCCCTCGTATGTTTGTAGCTTTTTATAGTTCGTTATCTGAGAAAATGTCTGCAGTCTTGAATCATTGGTTGCCTTCATATTTTTAAATTAAGTCTAGAAATATTGTCAGTTTCTTGTTTTAGCACTCAAAGTTTCCAAATTATAAATGTTGAGCTAAACTAAAGCACAATATGATGTGTGTTAATTTATACTTACTTCTTACATTTAAACGACCCAATATCCTGAAGGTAAACTTTTATTCCTAGTCAAGCAAGTAGATAAAATACTGCCTTTACCAGTGACCGAGTAGCTGTCCAATTAATTGCTCTACTAATTAGGTGTGAAATTAAGACTTGTTAAGGCCCATTAATTTATCCTCAACGCAATGTTCCTAATAAGAATTGTCCACTAAGGCGTATACATTTGAAGAAAGCTTCACATCTACCGATAGGGATAAAAAAAAGTAATAGAAATGGTCGCATTTCAATTGGTCACGGTCTTGTTGCAGTCATTATTTTGATTGCTCTATTACTCGATGCGGGTCCATCTCCACGGTTCTTTATGGGTACAGCAATCATCTAACCGAGCTTCTGTCTCTTTTTTGTACACTTGGAATGTATGTAATAGAAACAAAGCACCATAGCTTCGTAATATAGTTGTTGATGTTCCAATATGTAAATCAGCATGATACAAAATGTGCTCATTTTCTGAAACAAAATGTTTTGGTATAAGCAATATACAATTTGGCCAGTTACAAGTTGTATTATAAACAACTAGCAATTATTGTAATGGGTGTCCCTTAAGGTTCTGCTTTCGGTCCATTGTTTTATTTCTAGCTCATCAGAATAATGATCGCACATCATAGTTTTTTATGGAAAACGAACTGTTTATGTAAATTTCTTCTTGTCATCAGGTTATTTTTAAATATCAGACTTTGTCTACTTACTTTAGGTAATCAAATGCACGCAGCGTTTCAAAATGTAGAAACCATATTTAGTTTTGTGACGTTGTCTTAATTCTTTTTGTTATTAACGATGATCGTGATGCCCTTAAAACGATTGTCATGATTGCGCGTTTAAAATTAAGCGTGCGTATTGCCCCGGTTTACGAGTTGTAGATCGCGGGTTCAAACTCAACCGGGTGCATTACTTTGTGTAATTTATTTCATCACCACAGCTCTCAAAACCGTGAAGGAAAACATCGTGAGGAAACTGGCATGCACATTCACCAATCTTCACTGGGCCCGCGTTGTAGATTATGGCTCATTCCCTCTCATAAAACGGAGCCCTGAGTTCCAGCAGTGGGAACATTAAAAGGCTGATTATGCTATGTGCGTATATATATGCGTATGCTTAGTTTTTAGACCTAAGGAACGTTACCTTTCTAAAGTATAATGAAGTGAGCTCTTCCTATTTCTAATAGAAAGTGTGGTCTTGCTTGAATGCAGTCGCATAAATATCATATTCATACAGTCGAGAGAGTGTATTTACTTTTATTCTTGTGTAATGTGCTTGGGGCATTGTAAAGTGAAGTAATAGTAGAGTTGTAATTTTAATCTTTGGGGTCACTTTAATTTAGTCGTTTAAATTTACGATTACAGCTGAAGTTTTGACTGCAGTGAGTTTTATAAAATCAACAAACACTAACAAAGTGTGTTACGCCAATGGTAGTTATAAATTAAAATTTATTAAATTTCTCGTTAATATATGCAATATGTATTTTATCTTTGCTTGAAAATTTGTTACTATTTGTTTAGCAATACTCGTTAGTTATATACATGCAAAACTATCTATGTAAGTTAAACTTATTTGATCTATCGTCGATGGTTGATTTTTAGAGAATGCCTTGTTGCATTAGGTCCGTCTACGTACAACTACTGTCTACAAGGTTTAAATAAATAGAATGTTTAAAATTATTTTTTAGGATGTCAACGTATCTGTCAGTTGCTAAATAGCTAGCTCTAATGCAAATGACAATAATAAACATAATTTAGAAGTGTTTATCCTTTATCTGTCACTGATATATTCACCTATGCTCATATAATTCTGAATAAATAAGTAAACCTAACCTTCTGGCGTATTAAATTAAAAGCAGTACTGCCACAAAAAAGGATGAACTGTATCATCATTGCACAAATAATTTCTTACAAGACAACTGCATATTTCTTCAAAGAAGCCTACGTCATCACGAATCGTAAATAATTATGTAGTAACGAATGTAATGACCTTTCGGTGGCTAATTTTGGATGTCTCTCCAAACACTCCGTAGCTTGTTGGGGTCAAACTGCCGAAATGATATTTGAACACCCGCTCTCTGACGTCAATAGTGTCCATGAGATGATCTGTCTCAAGCTACAAGGCTCTTCAGACGATACTGTACCAACTACTATTGTTATTATTGTTTAAAAGAATTTGGTTTTTATTCGTATAGGACATAAGGCATTAGATGTTGTGAATGAAGTTGGGAAAGGAGTTATAAAACTTTTTGCTATCTATGCAGTCAATTACAACTGCAATTTGTTAGGGTGTGAATGATCGTGTATGTGTGTGAGTAGGAATGCGCGAGATACCCAGGAATTTCTATGAGTATAAAGGAAAAGTACAATTCAAATGGAATTACGTGATAGATGGCATGCATTCAAAGTTAGTGGGTTATACTTATTTACTCAGAAGATGACATAGTACAACGAAAATGGGGATATTCGATCCCGTATGAATCCGATTGCTACATATGTTACTGGGTATGTTTATTCTATGTTGGAAACGTGTTGGTGGTGGATTACGGCCCATTTTCTCTCCTAGAGAGGAGGCCTGAGTCCCAGCAGTGGGACCATTATAAAAGCTGATGATAATGATGATTCTACGTTGTATTCGTATTGTCATGATATGATTTTAATATTTTTTTAGCATTGAAATTTATTATGAATCGGCCTGACTAAAATAAGTACGATTAATTAGTTTTGGACGACGCATATTAAGTTTTTGTTATAGTTTTTCTGAGATTGACGTCCTCATTAATTTTGACGTCAGATTTAAAGTAGCGTGACCTGTCTTGTGTTAAAAAAACTGTTTGCATTTATGTGGTATTCTTTCTCATAAATAAAGCTTACTACTAAACGGGTGCTTTTTTGATTTAAAGAATTAAAGAATAACAAAACATCGTTTTACTACAACGATGACAACTCAACTAGTCGTTTATATTATACTATACCGCGTACATCGAAGGACGAATAAATTGCCTACTACGGTCTTCCCGTGAATTCCCGTCCGGTTATAATTTATGTGACTTGCAGTCACCTAAATAGACATATGTTCTTAATAAACTAGTGCACCTCACCATCAACGATTGCATCACTGTTTTTTACCAGGTGAGATCGCAGTAAAGTACTCGTCAGCACTAGTCTCTCTATCACAATTAAAAAAAAAACATATGCCCCCGATTTCTGATTTAAGCATTTGAAATTGAATAATTATCATACTCTAGCCTAAAAACCTGTTAAAATTTGGCATTTAAGGAGAGTTTGAGGCGTTCTTAATTCAAAATACGACGATTGCAGATATCAACGAGGCTAAGGGTACAGGAACCCAAAAGGCAACTTATGTTAGGTGTGGTTTTAGTCAATAAAAATCTAACACGCCCTAAAGTCATAAGACGATATATCACACCTAAAAAAGCTATTTATGTGCTTATCTTTCAATTTGTTTGTTTATCGCACCCGAGGGCGTAAAAATCAATTTCCTGCACAAACGCACTCAATTTTTTTTTACATATTTACTGGTGTTTAAGCCATTAATAATACATTCATTTGTACGACGTAGATAAACTATACATTACCTAGTAAAGGTTATAAAATTCACATTAACGTTCTCGCTCTTGATAATGACGTCATCATTGATGATGCAGACTGTAGTACGTGTGTTTGTGATCGAGATCAAACAATAGGATCGGGATCTCGAGTCTTGAGATGGTTCACAAAAAACTGGTCAAGTGCGAGTCGGACTCCTACATAAAGGGTTCCGTACCGTCCGTGGAAAAAAAACGGCAATATAATAATATTCCATAACTATCACACAACGCCGTCTAGTCCCAAGCTAAGCAGAGCTTGTGTTATGAGTACTACACAACTGATAAACATACTTATATACTTCTAAATAAATACATATTATAGATAAATTACACCCAGACACAGAGCAAATGTTCATGCTCATCATACACACATTGGTCCTGGGTGGGAATCGAACCCACGACCTCCGGCATAGCAGTCAGAGTCACTAACCACTAGACCAACAGGCCTGTCAAATAAAATCACGTTTGTTGTATGGGAGCCCCACTTAAATATTTTATTTTGTTTTTAGTATTTATTGCTATAGCGGCAACAAAAATACATAATTTGTGAAATTTTCAATTGTCTAGCTGTCACAGTTCATGTGTTACAGCCCGGTGACAAACGGATGGCGCAGTCTTAGTAAATGTTGTCCCGTTTTATTCTTTAGGTAGTAAGTAAGGAACCCTGAAATATTATTTAAGTGCTGTTCCTTTCTATTCAAGTAGTTTAATGGGGTTTTTGGAGAAAATGGCGACACTGTGGTTGAAAACATATTTGTCATACTCTATTTCCGGTAGGCTTAAAATCACCCAAAGTGCAATGGAAAGGGGTTTGCTCGGAGTTTCCTTGCGTGATCGAATCAGTAATGAAGATATCCGCAGGACAACCAAGGTTGCCGACATAGCACGAAGAATCGCCAAACTCAAGTGGCAATGGGCAGGACACATTGCTCGTAGAACAGATGGCCATTGGGGCCGAAGCCCGAAAGGTTCTGGAGTGGCGATCGCGTACCGGAAGACGCAGCGCCGGAAGGCCTTCTACAAGATGGACCGATGACCTGGTGAAGGTTGCGTGGATCCGATGGATGCGGGACGTACAGGATCGATCATTGTGGCGACACTTGGGGGAGGCCTATGTTCACGTCTGGCCTATGTGGACGTCTATCGCCTGATATGATGATGATGATGAATTTCCGGAAATTACGGAACCCTAAATACATCGTGTGCAAATAAGAAATCGACTTGATTGTTGGTACGTACCATTACCCACGTGGGTAATGGTATAGTTGAACAATGGCATGTTATGATTGTGTCGTTTTCAGTCCGTAGTAAACTGATAGTTTTAATATTTTTTTTAATTCACTCGACCCACCCATCATTGACGTCAATCGACCGGTTGTGCTTCTATGTGTGTGTAACACGTTTACACATACGTAGGGCTGTCATCGTTTAAAAGTTTATGGCACAAAATAGATAGGTACAGAAGACAATCTCATGTATGTACTTCACTTTTTATACCTACGCTCGGTGAACGCACACTAATGAGCGTTTGAGCCGGAACTGTTCGACGAGTGATCCGAGACGCGACCGAGACATCGTGTCCGTGAGCGGTGTCTATGTATGCGTTGCTCGAGCGCGCTTCGTATGTAGATTGACTTCTGTAACTATCTATTTTGTGTTTATGGTGTGTAAAACACTTATCAAAGGCGTTATATTACTACTTATACTAGTTATCTTTTGTAATTGTTATGCTATACAGTTTTATGGTAATAATTAACGTCATTAATGTGCGTAGGTTCGGTACTGATATGGAAGTTTTTGCGCATTTTAATTATTATTTGTTGTTTTATGTATTACAATTTTATTTACGGACGTGTGTTCCATATTAATAGGACAATAATACATAATTTACACTACATGCACACATAAATATTAATCTGCTGCGGTTCGATATGACTCAATTATAAAATGCATTTGAATATAATCTATTATATTGTTAAATATTAATGTAATGCTTCCGTGAACACATCCCGTTATACAGACCCTAGTTCACTGTCCAGTCATTCGTTGGATTTGAATCATTCTATTTCCTTCCTCATTCTCCTGCGTCAGATCTATATCTATATAGGTACTAATATTATTAGGCTAATAAAGTTCAGAGTATATTTTTGTTTGATCGTGCTTATCTCAGGAACTACTGTTTGTAGAAAATGACTGCATAACATGACGCTAAGGTCAAAAGGGGCGGTAAAGTAACCGAAATCGTGAAACTGTGGGGTACAATTAGTCAGATGATAATAAAATAAAAATACTCTTTATTCCTATACTCTTTTTTCTTTTATTATAGATAGGCTCGCGTTTGACCACTATCATACTCATTTTGTGCTACTATCTCACCTGATGGAAAGCGATGATGTGGCCGACGATGGAGCATGCTTGCCTAGAAGCAACCTGTTCACATTTGACATAAAGATTCATAATGTTTAAAACTTATTAAGCTGACTTTATCGGTATGAAAACACTTAAAATATAAAAAAAATATATTCTTTAGACTTAAGAGTGCCTAATGCGAGTTGGCTTCACATTAACGCGATCAGTACGTTTATGACGTTCGGCGCTCCGATTGGCCCGCTCCAAAGTTTTAACCAATCAAAAACATGGACTAAACGTTTCGATCGCGTTACATTGGTTCTTACGACAGAAAATCACTTTTCAAGATTGATTTTAGTATTTTTATCTTCGTTGCCAACCCTACGAGTATTGAGCAAGTGTCAAATCGCTTATATCCATACAGGCCTGTGTCTATATGAGCAGTTAAAATTGTGCGTGTGTGCGTAATGCAAGTGCCCGCGTTGTGCATTCGTATGATGCTTCTCTTGTCGTTTATTACCAGCACCATGTGCGACGCCATGCTATGCACAGGTTATAATGTACAGCACCATAAGTAATGCCATGATATGCACTGGTCATAAACTTGCATGTGTGATTTTTATGAATACTGTTAGAAATATTTGTTGAGTAATAATGATGGACGTTGATGAACGGGGATTTTAAGATTATTTTTATGCGTGTCCATACTACTTACTATTATTTCCAGTTTGTATTTATACCAATTAGATTATATACTATATTTATCAAATTTAGTTGTTTATAATTATGTTGTAGTTATATTCTAATAAAGTCACGGTAATTTTGATTCCGAGGTTCTAGAATGTAAAGGGTGACTGAAGGCCAAAGGTGTGTTTTTTATTCAGTAAGAGTCTAACACGCCCTCACGATCCACTCTAGAGAGAAAGAAGTCATTGAATGATTTTACACCTCGAAAAAAAATCTGTGGTAAATAAAAAATATTTTACAACAGCCAAAGTCACAAGTTAAATTGTTCGTTTTTTTATGTGAAGTTGATAATTTGGATACTAGTTGTTTAATGTTCATTTAATTATTTTGTCGATTTATTTGGTGATTCACATCATAAACTTTACTATTTTATTTATTACTTTATTTATTTTAATATAAAACCAGCAATTGACAGTGAAACTTGCTATAGACATGGTTAAAAAAAAAAAAAAAACTCCAACACGCACAAAACGTTTTGGGAACACATTCATTGTGCGTGCGGCTAGGGAGTGGAATTCCTTGCCGGAGTCTGTGTTTCCTGATAGCTACAACCCGGGAATCTTTAAGTTGAGAGTGAATAGGTTTCTTTTAGGTAAGCGCGTTCCATTGTCGACCGCATCGTCGCTTTCCATCAGGTGAGATAGCGGTCAAGTGCGAACCTATCAAAAAAAAAAAAAAAAAATAGTGCTTGACTGCGATCCCACCTGATGGTAAGCAGTGAAGCAATCGTTGATGTTGGCACTAGTTTATTAAGATTACTATATTTCAACTAAACGGTAGTCATACTGTCATAAAACAATACCGACCTCTGTCATACAGATACGATCTTCATCTCCATTGAGATAAATAAATTCCAATGAGATACAAACAAAGCTATGCAAAATAACAAAAACAAAGCAATGAGACAAACAGAATTGTAAATGTAAAAGTATTCAAACCATGACTTATAATGCAACCCTTTCTTAAAATAACGCTACAGGACTGACAATTTATTTTTTCGAAGTGGGTAATCGTCTTCTTTGTATATAATACTAGCTTTTGCCCGCAGCTTCGCCCGCATACATAAAATATAGCCTATGTCACTCTGGAAGAAAGCGGCTTTCTATCGGTGAAAAATATTTCGCAATCGGACCTGTACTTTCACAGATTACCTCCTACAAACAAAAAAAAAACTTTACCTCTTTATAATATTAAGTGTAAACTAATGCTTGACTGTGATCCCACCTGATGATAAGCAGTGATGCAATCAATCCCTGCTCCAAAAAAAAAAAACAAAAAAAAAACCTCTTTATAAATTTAGTATAGACTAGCTTTTGACCGCAGCTTCGCCTGCATAAATAAAATATAGCCTCAGAAACAAACTCAGAAATAAAGCATTTTTCTACCAATGAAAAAAATTTCGCAATCGGACTAGTACTTTCAGAAAAAACTAATGCTTGACTGCGATCCCACCTGATGATAAACAGTGACGCAATCGCTGACGGTGAGGCGCACTAGTTTATTCATTTTTCTACCAGTGAAAAAATTTTCGCAATGGGACTAGTACTTTCAGAGAAAACTAATGCTTAACTGCGATTCCACCTGATGATAAACAGTCGCAATGGCTGACGGTGAGGCGCACTAGTTTATTAAGAGTCTATTCACTCTAGCCTTGAAGACACCTAAAATATAATCGGACGACAAGACCATCGGAGGGAGGGTGTGTCAGATTTTTACTGACTAAAATCAAAACCTATATTCCTTCAGTTCTCCGTTGTGTTTCAGCAACACGGGTTAGCCCTTTAGACGTCAAACCAAAGAAAGATGAAAGAGGTTAGAAAGGAAATACTTTCTGATTTGTACTACAAGTGTCGCCGCTTGCCTCCCACCCTTTAACTCCACTACAGACAATAAACCAATACGAACGCGTATTACGCAACTAACAGACCATGCTCACTTAGATCGCAAGTTTACTATTGGTAGTTGAACTATGAGCGCTGCCCTACTTTGTGGCACGGCTAGCCTATCCACAAGGTCATTCTAACCGCTCGTCTGTTCTGTGAGTCAAACCATAGCCCCAGTAGGCTTCAGCCCTGTTGGGCCTTTACGACAGGACTGATATTTGAAATTGAGTATGACAAATATGTTTTAATCACAACCTCGAAATTTCCTCCAATAAAAAAAACTGGGCAAGTGCGAGTCGGACTCACGCACCGAGGGTTCCGTGCAAACTACAATTCCCGAACGGAGTCTCAAAGATTTTTCCGAATTGAATTTTTTTTGTGATGTAGGTAACAACGAATTTACTGTTTTCAGATTTTTTCCTATACCTGTGCTTTAAGATCTTGCTTTGTGCCAAATTTCAGGAATCTGGGTTAACGGGAAGTACCCTATGAATTTCGATCTTTGAGAGTATCAAAATTTACGTTTTTTTTTGCGACATAAACGGCCGTATCTTTTTTATTCGTTAACGTAGAAGTTTAATTTTTTCACAGCTAAAAGGGACTGCAAACTTGAGTATATAGTTTTAATTTAAACTCGATACCTTTACGCGTTATCGAGATAAAGGGTCTTGACAAACAGACAAACGGATGGACAACAAAGTGATCCTGTAAGGGTTCCATTTTTTTTTATTTTGGGGTACGTAACCCTAAAAGTTCCAATGAACTACTTGAATAGAACGGTACGGCACTCAACAATATTTTTTATTGTACTTAACAATAAGACAAGTACGAGTATGTAAAGATAATCCGGATGACTGATAAATAAAGTTCCGCGAAGCTGTCAAAGACCAATTATGTGTGAAGACTTCCTCATTCTTGTACTGCGTCTCTTTGTCTTTCACCAAGGTAGAAAAGTCCAAAGTTCAAGGTGATTTACTTTTCCTCACGTTCAGAAGCATCTTTACGAGAAATTACTGTTGTAGGAACCAGATTTTAAATGTCATTGGAATAATCAATAAGTTATCATTTGCATAAATACTGCGACACTAGGCCGCCATTTTTGTCTTCCTTTCATTGTAAATTGTGTGATTTATTGGTTGGAGAGAGGTTTTTTTCTACGGGAAAGTAAACTTATAAATATTGCCCTCTTTTTTACCAGCAGGTCTAGGAATTTTCTCTACTACATTATTTTAAGGTTTGCGAAATCTGAATATAGTTTGTTCAAAATTAATAACTGAATGGATTCCAATAGTTTTTACACCATGTTATATTTTTCCTTAAAATATTCAAAAAGTCACAAGTTGGTCACGGCAGCTCATTATGGGCATAAGGAGCCAGCAAACAGCTGGCTGCAAGTGCAAAACGACCCCTGAGTCGCCTGGATGGTCCGGTGACTATGTATTTTTACTGACATAACAAGCTTATAACTTTGTCGGTTTTCATGATACATTTATGAAATTTTGTACATAGTTTCTTTATTTAAAAAATATTGATACGTGATTCGGGTTTCGCATATACTAAAGTAATATTGTACGTATATTATAAAAAATACCATAAATTAAGCTGATCCTACTGAAAAGTTTAAGATCTGAAGCCGAGCCTGTAAAAAATATTTTAAATGCTGCTAGGTTTTTCTTTCAGTCAAGGAAGAATAAAAACCATTCTAAAATTAATTTTCTCATTTTCATCTCGTCCAGAAAATTAATTTTAGAATATGTACTATCGATCGTCTTTCCCATAAATATCTAAAATAAAAAACAAAGTGCTTTTTATGAAAATGATTAGGTATCAACTCACCTATTCTGTAAAAAAATTAACAAAGAACTTAGTTGGATTTGCAGCTGTCATTCTCTAATGATAAGAAAATGAAACCGTTTACTAAAGAAAACTGAGAAGAACCTGAAAATATTAAAAAAAATAATCTACGACGAAATGCATGCTAACCTTAACATTTTAACCAAAACCTTATTGTGTGTCCTTTTAAAACAGGTCGCTCAGGATTCTTTAGACACCCTTGCTTCTTATTTCGAAATAAATTAAAAAGTAAAATTCCTTGTTCCAGATGATAAACGCTGATTGAGGGCCAGGACTCTTGAGCGACCTGCGTGTGGACATCGGCGGCAAAGGATCAACTCCAACTGGATCTATCTTTTGCTTCAAAGTTTCTGATGTATAGACTTTCTTAGAAAATTCGGTTACTGCCAGTGACATCTATTTGACGTTTGTAAAAAAATAGGAGTTTGATTTACGCGGGAATCTGGGCGATGGCATTGGCGGTTACTTTTTAAATTTAGAAATCTATAGTTAAAGACTCTGATAAGTTATGAATATTTTTGTTTTTTTTTTTTAATAACTTTTTTCTTTTTGTGATGATTACGTGTAAGAGTATTTTTGTTTTTAAGGCAGCTTCAATATTCTAAATTTGAAAAATTTGATAGTTGGGCTCTTATCATGTTATTGATGGAAACTTATGATTGGTTAATTTATAGTTGGAGGAAATTAGTGAGAATCAAAATTTTAATATTCTTAAACAAAAAATACTTTCGTGTTGATGATGATAAAATTAATGGCATTAATATTATAAATAGATATAATATCGTAGTTGTGATGAAATCTTCCTAATGACTTTTTGTCTTATATTTTGGTTTTAAGCTAATTTATTTCCCAATTAATTTTAAAATATAATACTACGCAATCAAAATAAATCGAAATGAACTTTTTCGTAAGAGTTATGCGCAAAAAAGTAATTATGTTTACATTGACATTTAATTATTAAAAAAAATATAACGAACGCTGGACCTTCAATTTCTCTGAATTATTTATATTATTAACAAAATAGGCCGGATTTCAAAATATATTTTAAGATCAAACTATTGTTTTGTTTTCCTATTGTTACTTGTTATTTTAATTATTTATACACACGTAGTGTAACATAATGAAAATAGATGTAAAACATGTTACTTCTCGTTATTTTTCCTTATAAAAATCAATGTAACTATAAAGTGTTGTAGGTACTGAATAAAATAGTTAAAAAAAAAATACAAATATTTTGAAATGTTAAATACTGAGCTATATGAAAAATTATGAGGCTTATTTCGAATATTTTAATTATTATTTATTTAAAAGACAGTATTCCGATATCCGAGGTTTTTTTTTTTGGCTTTTAAAACATTATTTAATTTTACTCTTAGTATACCAGTTAGGCTGCTATCAGACGGACTGTATCGCAGCAACCGCACGCAGTCCATAAATATTTAACTGCATGCAGTTTGATCTGACTTTGCGCAGCTGGCGCCACGCATCTAGCCCCGGAGTTTTTAGTGTATGATTTGATCTTTAAGTGCCTCAAAATAAAGTTGACAATGTCAATGTGCGTTTGCTCTTTGTAATAAACTGCACATTGACTGTATGCGGTTAGCGATGGACAGCGTGCGTCGACACTACACGACTGTAGCTGACCGCGTAAAGTTGAAGGCACGACTGCATGCAGTTGATATTGACTTACTCGACTGCAGCCGACCGCGTGCAGTTGATATTGACTTCACTTGACTGCAGCCGACCGCGTGCAGTTGATATCATGACTGCACGAAGTCGAACGTACAACTGCATGCAGTTTTTAAAGACCACGCGCGACCGCGCACGATCGATGCGATGCAGTCCGTCTGATATCAGCCTTATATTAATCAAAATTAATCTGTTTCGTCAAATATAAATAAATAACGGTCAATAGTATACAAATATTTCGAACAAAGGTTTTATAGGTTTTCCTCTTTCCTTGTTTTGTTTTAGACTTACCTATAACTCGTGAAACATAGCAATTCCTATGAAAATAATTATTATAGGAATATTTTAATATGATTCTCATAATATTAAACTGTTACTACTACACTAAGTTACATTTTTAATATAAATATTTTACCGTAAAAGTATTACGATGTAGAGTAGACTTGTTTTGTTTTACTATCTTTATTTAACAATAAATTTATAAACTTCATTCAATCAAGAATAACAAAGAATAATAACATATCATTTTCGTAGTTTAATAATAAATGTTTCTTTACTATAGACGTTTAAATTTTCCCTTAGTGATATTATTTTATACCAAAATATCTTGCCTTATGAGATTATTTAAATAGTAATAAGGTTCTTGATTAATAATTATTATTAAATAAAAACATTCCATACATTTTAATATTACCTTTTATTATACAGTAAAGTTATCTATTTCCATTTTGACATGAAACTAATTCTGAAAATTATGTGTGTATCCTTAGATTTTTACAGCATTATGTTTTAATAAGTAAATTATTGTTAAGTTAAAATTATTATAATGTGAATGCTGAATAAATTTTATTCATTGTTTACTTCGTTTATGTCATTTACTACTCCAAAAGACTGGAACAATTGTCCGATTACTTCGGTGTCTTCAAGGCTAGAGTGAATAGGCTCTTAATAAACTAGTGCGCCTCACCATCAATTATAATTATTATTGCATCACTGCTTAGCATCAGGTAGGATCGCAGTCAAGCACTAGTTTAATAAATTTAAATCTTCACTTCACTTACTTTGTAGAGTTTTTTTTTTCGTTTTTGTTTGGAGGAGGTAATCTCTGAAAGTACTGGTCCGGTTGCAAAATTTTTTTAATAAGCAGCTTTAGTCCTTACATTGGCTATATTTTATCACGTACATAAAGTGGTGGAGCCGAGGGTAAAAGCTAGTATATAATACATTTAAGGATTGAAAAGAAAAGGGATCGATTGATATGGTACGGTCTTGTGGAGAGGAGTGATTAAACACAAGTTACTAAAAGAGTTATAAGTACACATGATCAAAAAATCAAAATCATTTATTTCAAATAGACCATTTGCAGGCACTTTTGAATAGTCAAATGTCGGTCAGTCCAAGAAAAGTGAAGCTAAATTGCACGTTCCAATACGTAGGTCTCTATGGAGAAGAACGTGCAAGAAACTCCATGGACACAATTTTTAAAATATATTATAATAATAATATAATATAATATAATAATATTCCACAACTATCACACAACGCCGTCTAGTCCCAAGCTAAGCAGAGCTTGTGTTATGGGTACTAGACAACTGATAAACATACTTATATATTTCTAAATACATACATATTATAGATAAATTACACCCAGACACAGAACAAATGATTATGCGTTATTATGAGTTACATAGATCTTGGTTACATATTTCTTGTCGCTTCTAATATGTGAGCACAATGTAGGTAGATGCGTAATAATAATAAGTTATTATTCTTTTTATTAAATGTAATTAAAAATGGAAACCGAATTAAGCCACTGGCAGCCAAGAGATGACCAGTCTCAACCGATGGCACCCATTCACGGGCATGACACGTGCATCAGCCCCACTCAGCTCAACCATTTTAAAAGGAACCGAATGACCCAATAACACGTGCCACCACCAGCAAGACATTTGGGTGAGCATGACAAACTCACAACTGCCATGCTGGTTATGTCAAATAAGTTGTAACCTAATAAAGATGCTCCATGGTGCTTCACATTCACAAAAACTTGAAAAAAAAGTGCTTTTACATTATACAATGCTATTTAGTTTCCAATTAAATGAATGGAAAGAAAGAGGGAGGACTAAGAAAAGATGCCAGGTGATAGCGTGCCCTGGGTTTACAGGACCGAATGGAAGAAAATAACGTGTTACCACGCCCACAAATAACATGGGACAAGGGCAGGAAGATGATGATGATGATTCAACTAGTATTTCCCGCGTTAGTATTTATTCATAATTTTACCTGTAATCGTAGGATTTGAGGCAGTAGAGTTGCCACCTAATAAATTGTACGTTTATGAAGCTAAGCTTGAATTGAACTAAGGGTTATTAATAAAGCCTTGTAAAAGATACCTGAGGGATAGTTCAAAAAGACTATACAGTTTTAGGATCCTTTTGGATACAGACATTTTTTTTAAGTAGGAAATCATCAAATGAATTATCTCGCTCTATGAAAGAGCTCGAGGGTGTGCTAGATTGTTACTGACAAAGCCTTAATCTGACACCAGTTCCAACGCACGACTCAAAAAGATGTAAGCAAAGCTGAAGGGGGCTAGCCGAGCCCGCTAGAGCTGCGTGAACGTTTAAATGGTGGCCCTAGAACGCAAAGGGCAACTGAAGGACACAGGTGTGGTTATATTCAGTAAAAGTCTGACACGCCCTCGCGCTCCACCCAGACCGGGAGAAGTCTTTGGATGACTTCCCACCCTAAAAAAGAAATCAATCTTATTAAAAAAATCTACAATATGAAAACAGATGGAGCTAGCTGACCTCATGAGAAATATTTTCATGAAATCTATTAAGTATGCAGCTCTTTAAAAATAAATTAATATGTAATTTTCCCCTTTTCCCTTTTCCCTTCCCTTCGGACCGCGAAAGCGTTTAGACGTGCAATCCGTAAAAGTTTTTTCAATTTTTATTAAAAATTAATAGTTATTTCGAAATAAAGTGATGAATATAATTTGCAAAAGTACTAAGAGCGCATAAATTTTGAAGAGAACGCGAAACATCAGCAGAGTACTGGATGAAGTGGGCCGGCAACAGTAAAAACTGAGATAGCACGCGGAGCCCCGCTGCGCTTACGCTGTGCGTGTGTCATCTTTGTCGGCTGCCCAACTTATGAGCGATAGCGATTAGCGAGTAATATATTTATGTTTACTTGGCTCTGTCTTGATTATTAGTCGGATTAGACAAACTAACAAGCTAAGGTAACATGTATAAAACACCACCAAATCAATCCAAAATGCCTTCAAATCAATCCAAAACGCCTCCAAATCAATTTTCATCGCGTTCGGAGTCTGATATCCGAAAGCTGCAAGCAAACCAAGACCCAGAGGAAAACATCACCCAGCAAGCCAAACGCAGATGCATTTCACTCGGCAGTGGTGACCTGGATATGTTTAAAAACGACATCAAAAAGATGATCAATGAAATGATTTGTACCCAAAGCATCCGTTTGGACAAATTAGAAGGTCATATTAAGGAAATAAAAAATCACTACACGGAAATTAAGGTCACAAATACTGATCTCGAAAAGGCAATGACAGTGGTCTCCGATCAATTACAGTCTCTTGAAAATAAAATTACGGGACTAGAAAATCAACGTGGCTCCATGGCAATCCAGTTAGCTAAGTTAGAAAACAAGTTGGAAGTTCTCGACCACAATCTCATCAAAACATCTATAGAATTACGTAATGTACCCAAAAGGCAGAGTGAGACCAAGACAATGCTGTATGATACTATATCGCACCTCTCAAAACATCTAGGAATTGATATGGAATCCTCTAGTATCCGTGATATTGCAAGACTACCTTCAAAAAAGGAAAACGTAACATCAAGTTTATCAGTTGAGTTCTGTAATACCATGGTGAAAACGAGGTTTCTTGCTGCTGTTAAAGACTACAATAAACTTAATCCCACCGACAAGATAAAATCAACCCACTTAAATTTAAAATCTGTACCGGAAACACCTATCTACATTACAGAGCTTTTAACAGCCAATACTAAAAGGTTATTTTACCTTACTCGAAACCACGCTAAGACACACCAGTATAATTATTGTTGGACGTCGAATGGAAAAGTTATGCTTAAAAAGAATCCTGATAGCCAGGCTATCGTGGTGAGAAGCGAAGAACAACTGAAGCAGCTAGCGGCAATCATTAAAGCATGACTATTTACATTTAAGTATACCCTGCTATTTTGTATGTATCATTTGATTACTTTTACGATTTCATCAAATTGCTATATTAAAACACTAAATACAGACACTAACAATACTCACACATATAACTTTTTTCATCCACACCACATACTCTCAACATACATGACTCACTCAACACCAACACCAACATATAACAACACCATATCACCACAGATACTCCTTACATCTGCATGCGTTTATACCCATCATTCTATAAATACCTACTTCAATATCATAAAATATATGTTTTTAAACCTAATGCCCCCGAACATAAGCCTTCCACACGCTCTTAAAATATATACCATCCTGTTTACTCGTAACCCACAAAATATTTTTACCTTGCCAGTAAAATGACTACTAACATAAACAATCTAATTAAATGTATCGACGAATTGTCTGTATCAACTACCTATACATGCACACCTGAGGAAACACTCTCCATTGTGAAGTGTCCTAATAACTTCATTAAAATCCTATCACAAAACATTCGTTCTATAAACCGTAATTTTTTAAACTTGCAAACGCTTCTGCACCGAATTTCTTTTGATTGCGATCTGATTGTTTTAACTGAATGTTGGTTACCATGCTCTAGCAATATCGTTATCCCGATTCTTAATAATTACTCGTCATTTATGACCACCAAACATCTCAATCAGAGTGATGGTGTAGTAGTGTATTCGAAATCGAACCTGTCTGTTACATGTGAAGAACCAGATTTTCACCAATCCGCGTCTGGTCTTGTTATAAAAATTAACTCAGACTTGGCGATAATCTGTATTTATCGATCACCATCCATAGACAACATAAACAGCTTTCTCACAGCTCTTAACAGCATACTTGTGTCGCTGCATAGATTTAAATCGGTAGTTCTAACAGGCGATTTTAACGTGGATATCAAACCTACAACTTCTGACATGCGCTCCCATGAATACTTAAATTGCCTCGCTTTTCACGGTTATCTCCCAGCCCACACCCTGCCGACCAGGGATGGGAATTGTTTGGATCATTTGTTTCTCAAATCAACCGCCCCCACCCATACCTTTGTTTTAAGTTCTACAATAACTGATCACTCCTCTTCCTTACTTTGCATCTATAATAAATCTATACGAACTGTCGCAAACCACTTTATAACAAAAATTGACTATGATGGGCTTGACAAATCAATGTCACAACTGGATTTCTCCCCTATTTTGAACACAAAAGACCCAAATATGGCTACCGATAAATTATTGAATTTAGTGAAGGTATCCATATCTGAAAATACTATAGTTAAAAAAGTTTCATCAAATAAAAGAATCCTAAAACCATGGATCACATCTGGTCTATTACGGTGCATTAGAAACAGGGACGCGCTACATAAGAAAGTTAAAAAATTCCCAGGAAATGAAGTTATAAAAATTACTTATCTTCGATACAGAAACTACTGTATTCGTATTTTAAAGAAGGCTAAAAGAATTTACGATAAAGAAGAACTAGAAAAAGTTAGTACAAACCCCAAATTACTATGGGACACTATTAAACGAGTTACTAACACTACTAAAACTAAAAATACATCTGAACAATTGCTTACCTTGTCATCCTCACCTATTGAATCTTGTAACTCTGTAAACTCATTCTTTGTTAACATTGGCGAGAAGCTTGCAAATAATATCCACTCTAGTACTACGCAGCCTTTGACAGTTACTCAACCCACTTTTAACTTCTCGTTAACTTCATCATTCGTCCTTGAACCTATTGATCTTGACGAAATTACAACAGTTATACACTCATTGCGCTCTGATGCTGCTACTGGCTGGGATGGCATATCACCCTACATCCTAAAGAGATACTCAACCCTCTTGGCACCCATACTATGCCATATTTTTAATATCTGTTTTGAGACTGCAGTCTTTCCCTCTTCTTTTAAAAAGGCAATCATTCATCCAGTCTTCAAGGGAGGCGACGGGAGCATGCCGAATAATTACCGACCTATAGCAGTTCTAACTGCCTTATCCAAGGTACTAGAACGTCTTATTAATAAAAGACTTGTAAACTACCTAGAACATCACAAACTAATATCACCACAACAATTTGGATTTCGTAAAAATAAGTCAACCTATGACGCAGTTCAGGAATTAACTAACAATGTTGTAAAAAACCTAAATAGTAATAAAAAAGTCCTAACAATATTCCTAGACCTTGCAAAGGCGTTCGACACCGTCCCCGTTCGTTCTCTCTTACTCAAACTTGAAAAGATGGGTGTCAGGGGATTGCAACTTGATCTCTTTCAAAGCTACCTCACAAATCGCTCACAGATAGTCAGAATTCATCAGCATAGCAGCAATGAACTCCCCATCTACTGTGGCGTTCCGCAAGGAAGCATATTGGGTCCCACCTTATTTCTAATATTTATAAATGACTTATGTAATTTAGACATCCCAAATGCTAAGATGACATCATATGCGGATGACACAGCTATAACTTTCGTCGCTAATACATGGTCTGAACTCGAGAACAAGGCACAAAATGGCTTTAATGTAGCACTGACATGGCTTAATCTCCACAAACTTACACTAAACACCTCCAAAACAAAGTTTATTACCTATTCGGTCAGTTCTGCTTCTCAACCAAACCAAAGAATATTATTAAAAGCTCACACCTGTAATTTGCAAACTCAAATGTCATGCCAATGTACACCCATAACTTCTACGGACGAAATAAAATACCTAGGTATAATCATAGATAAGAATCTTAAATTTAAATCCCATATTAATGTCCTTACTGGCAGAGTTCGTAAACTTATATATATTTTTAAAACCCTTAGAAGCATTGCTAACCCTACTATTATACGTAATGTCTATTTTACCTTATGCCTATCAATTATTACTTATTGTATTCCCTGTTGGGGTGGTGCTGCAAAAACTATCCTCAAACCACTTGAAGTAGCGCACCGGGCCATACTGAAAGTGGCTACCTTCCGTCCACTAATTTATCCAACTAATCAATTATACACAAATTGCAATGTCCTCAACGTGCGGCAACACTTTATTTTACAAACAATTTTATTGCAACACTGCATGACCCCCTATATTGAAATTACCAAACGCCGAAAAGACATGATATGCACTACGCCAAAAACTCGCTTAACGTTTACTAAAAGATTCTTTTATTATTTAGGTCCGTTCCTTTACAATGTAATAAACAATAAATGTCCAATTTATAGACTGTCCTATCATAATTGTAAAAAGACGCTCCGCGCATTCCTCCAAGATAAAACCTATGACGAAACAGAAAAATATTTAATTTAATTAAGGTATGACCAGTTTGTAACTTGTACCACACCCACTGACTCACACACGTTTACACAGCCACGCACGCTTTCACAATTGCTTGCCTACGCACATACATTCATTCACACACTCACACACACTCACAGACCCATACACGACACAACACAACCCAACACACGCACCGTCACACATATATACACATACAATTGCACACTAATATCTGTTAAACATTTTGCTTGAATTTATTTATGTTGTTAAAATAAAAAATTGTAATAATACAACTCGAGGGGATCGGCACTGTTACTTCTTAATACAGGCTATTTCATAGCCTAGCAAGGAGAACAGAACGTCACCCACTTGATTGTCAGAAATGTAAAACTACCCACTTTGTGAAAAATGTAAAATGCTCTGCAATCTGTTTTATATATGAATAAAGATTATTATTATTATTATTATTATTAATTAAATTCAGTGTTAAAACACCAAAAAAGGTGCCAAATAACTGCCTCCAAACTTGTGCAAACATAAGCAAATGCCCTTTTGATATACATATCCATAAATCTATCGACAAAACCCGCGAATTAGGTCACTGCAAATCATATTAAAAATAAAAATATTCAATATTCTATCTTATGTTATATTGATAGAGTTTATAATCGACTGCAGTCGACCAAAACTAATTTCCTTTGTTCGAAAGCCCTTTCCACACAATGACATAACGCATGCGTGAATGACGCGCGAACTGACCTCGACTGCAGCACGTGGGAATGTTAGCTGTCTCGCTTTAACACCAGACTAACTTATGGGGCGATTTCAAAAGCATTCGAAATAAGTATCCCTGTCTCTTTTTAGCATAATGTTTCTTTTTCCACGCAAAGGTCGTAATAGCGGTAGGTATTATTGTTGGTTATTTTAATATTGATAAACATCTAGAATGCAATAGGAATACTTGAATCAACTTGAATGTAAGAATAGTGTTTCTGTCACCAAAATACCTGTATTTTTTTTTTGCTTGAACTTTGCAACAAAAATGCCAGTGAAGCAGAAAATCTTACGCTTGAGATAAAGTGAAATATTTATAGGTGAATTTCAATGTTCATGAAGTATTTTATTATCTTTGCTGTCAATATTATTTATAAATCACCCTTTCACATTCCACTGGATTTCTTATCTGGTTGATAACAAAATGGTAATTTTGGTGTAGGTAGGTATAATTTGGCAAATTAATCAGAAATGGTTGCACTACTACGGATTAGCGAGGAAATGGGGCTTTTCGTGAACAGTTTGAAAACCAAGGTTATGATGGTGGGGTGGTGGGTAAGTCTGGAAAATTGGAGCTCACTAGCCCTTTGGACCTAGAAATAGTGGACAATTTTATTTACCTGGGCTCCAATAAAATAAAAATGTAAAATGGAAATAACAGATAAGTTTATTCTCTCTTCTCTCTTTTTATTCTCCAATGTCAGTAACGATGGCTCGTGCGAGAAGGAAGTCCGTTGAAGAATTGGTATAGCTAACAGCGCCATGTCTTAGCTAAGTATACCAAATTTGGAGAGACCGCAACATCTCCGTTAAGACCAAAACCAAACTGGTGCGGACTCTGGTCTTCTCGATCTTTTCATATGGCGCTGACTTGGACGCTGAAGGCAGTAAATGGGATTGCCCAGCCTCTATGGTGTTCCAGGCCAAAGACGGACATCAAATATTACTATCAATGATAAAACTATTGCTTTTTCCCTAAAGTTACTTTTTACTTACCACTTATTGTTTATTATAGTGGCGGTTAATTGGAACTAAGGGAATACATATTATTTTATGGCAAAATTAATGAACAAAGTATTTTTTCTCTAGTCATTTGTCAGCTCATGGCCTCAAAAGGGCAATCCCTTGTCATTGAAACAGTACGGTAGTCGTCCAATTATTTTACAAAACAACGAAAAGTTTGTGTTGCAAAAAGTGAAACAATTAAGGGTCCTTTTTCCCCCTTCTTTTTTCTAATACCTAAGACACTCAATTTTCCCCTTTGAAAATCACACAATTGTACTCTATAAGTATCTTCGAAAACAAATGGTAACCCTATCTTTATATCTTACTAGCTTTTGCCCGCAGCTTCACTTGCTTACGTAAAATATAGCCTATGTCACTCAGGATTATAGCAGCTTTCTATCAGTGAAAAATTTTTACAATCGGACTAGTACTTCCAGAGATTACCTCCTACAAAAAAAAACTAACTTTACCTATTTAAAGAAAGAAAGAAAGAAAAGAAAGAAAAAGAGTTTATTCGCGTCAAACATGACGCATACCATAACAAAATAAATAAATAACAATATCAACTAAAAGTAGCACGTAAGATATGCGTCATTTATTATATTACTAACTTTTGCCCACGGCGTCGCCCACGTAGGTACATAAAATATAGCCTATGTCACTCCGGGATAAAGCAGCTTTCTATCGGTGAAAAAATTTTAGCAATCGGACTAGTACTTCCAGAGATTACCCCCTACATACAAACTTACACATTTTACTTCTTTATAATATTAGTACCTATAGATATATAGTTTAGATACACAGCTTGCAAAAAATCATCTTTGTTTTATCAACAATAGATGCATCAGCCGATTGATTCGGTTACATCATGAGATGTAATTACATAAGGCATGACGTAAATAATGTTTAATAAATTATCTTATTGAGTATTGTGTGGTCTGTACATAGGCACAGATGGTGTTAAGATAGCTGTGTTCGTTTTATTGGTGCGATGTGTAATTTTTATGTTCTTTAGTTCTTATGAAACTTGTCGATATTGCGTTTGATTCAATTTGATTGAGCCGCCATGAGCCGCCGAAAGCAGTGGTGGCCGAGTGGTAACGGCCCCGACTTACGAGTTGTAGGCCGCGGGTTCAAACCCAGCCAGACGCATTACTTTGTGTAATTTATTTCATCACCACTGCTTTCAAAACGGTGAAGGAAAATGTTTTCCTTCCGTCCGGACCAAGCCCAAGTCGTCGACGGCGCGCTACCGCGCGCCTCAAGGAGTTGTCAGCAACAGTAGGGGCCCAGCCGGGTCGAAGCCTACTGGGGCCAGGTTTATCCGAAAGGGCGCTCGAGCCCCGGTATGAAGGCTTGAAGGAACGGGATGGGTTTTTTAGTCAGTAAGAGTCTGACACTATCTCCCGCTCCGCCCAAGAGCGGGGGTTGTCATAGGATGATTTTTCCCATCGGAAAAAAAACCTAGTGCACCTTTACATTGGATTGTTAATTCAATGTACTGCGCTCTCGACTCGTCGCTGCGGCCAGCGCTGCGCTCAAGGCTGTTATCTTAGAGAATAGCACCCCTGGGCTATATTTCACCGAGACACCATAGCAGCGCCACTAGTCGCCGCTACCAACAAAATGTATACAGCTCTATAGAGAGTTAATCACCTGGTATCCGTTTGGTTGCGCCACCAATTTTGTGGCTCGACCAGCTCATACGTGTGGTGATTCTAATGTCTGTATGGTGTCTAGTTGGGTAACTTAGGGCTATATTTCACCGGGCCAAAGCGTCCCTACGAAGAAAATAAAAGGTTTTTTTTGTTGGCTTTCTAGCGCCTACCAGTATTTTCATTATAGTGAGTGGCTTGCGCTCGCGCATGTTAGCAAGACGTTGCTAAGGGTAAAAATATTGCTGTATAACATTGCTCTGAGTTTTTTGGAAGGCACAAAAATACCTATGGCGTTCTGTGATTGACATTTAAATTAAATTTATCGTGAGCATCCACAACAATGGTATTTTTGAGGCTTATAAATCTATATATATTTATATAAACATAAATTTCCATTTCCCTTTTTCACGCCATAACTTGTAAATGACTTTACCGATTTTGCTAATGCTAATTACTTTAAATAATATTTTTATTAGAGACTAGCTTTTGCCCGGACCTTCGTCCGAGCGAATGTCGATTATTGCAGATACGAAGTCGAAGCTAATAAATGTTCAATTGTTTAACCGTGAAAGCGTAACCGACTTACAGAGTTTTCCATTTCTAATGTACGCTTACACTATAGAAATATTTTTGAATTTATCTTTTTATTATTTCAGAATGTTCTTACCACTATCAATACAACATTAGTTTTAGTATATAATGCGAAATCCGAAACACGTGTCTAGTATTTTTATATAAAAAGTATATGTACATTCATAACTGTATTAGGAAAAATCACAAAATTATAAGCTTGTTATGTCAAATATACATAACACCGGGCTATCAGTCGCCTACTGAGGGGTGGTTTAGCACTTGAACGCAGCTTTTTGCTTGTGCCTAATGCTCGCTTTGATCTGCCGTATCTGCGTCTCGGTGGTGTCCAACTTGTGACCGTTTTAAATACTTTTGGGAAAAAATGGTGTAAAAACTATTGGAATCCTTTCAGTTACTGATTCTGAACCAACTATATTCAGATTTCGCATAAACTAAAAATAATTTTGTATAAGCTTTGCTTAGGCGGTTAGATACTTCTTGTTCCATATTTCATTTCTTTATAACACGTCAACCAAACTACTTAACTAATCTATCAATGTTCGTCAAATTACCATTGAGAACCGTTACAATTTGTGACAATTCTACAACATAAAATATTGTGACAGTTTGTGACGGACTATCGATAACATGCGGACTACCATCTGTATCTGTCACATTGTAAACCGATAGTATTAGTAAATAGCAGAGGTGTGTCGAATGTTATATTCCGATTCCGAAAGTTCCAATCGAAAGTTCCCATTGATTTTGCACTTTTAATTCCGATTTCGGTTCCGATAAATTTTAATCGGTATTTGTATCATAGCGGAGGTACAAAAAAGTTTATAAAGTTGACTCTCAGTTATCCGGCCCTTGTCTCGTCCGACCCTCTTCATAACGACACACCTATTGATTGACAAGCTTAGTTATATTTTTACAAGTGCATTAATACCTTTTTTTAATAATATAAACTAGTGCTTGTTGGGATCACAATCCCACCTAATAGTAAGCAGTGATGCAATCGATGATGGTGAAGCGCACTAGTTTATTATGAGCTTATTTAAGCTTTCTGGAATGGTCTTGATGAGTATTAATTATATAGGTATATTCCACGCTGTTAAAGCTTGCTATCAAAAAATAATTTTCATTGAAAACTTGTTTTTAAAACCAATCTCCGGTTTAGGAAAATCCGAAGAATTTTCTCGTATAAGGTGTCGAGTCTGCTAGAGAATACGAATGATCGATATTAGTCGGGTATCGATTGAAATGAATCGATTTAAAACAATATTGCTGAGAGAGATATATGAGGTGTCAAAGCGTGATTTATTTGCGAGCCTCCGACGATGTTGGTGCGCGTGAGTACTGCTACGAAAGTGTGGAAACAGAACTTTAAAAGCATTTGGATAATCAAATAATCATAGCTTTTCTTTAGTGTGTTGTGCTATTGCAGGGCAAAGGACCCCTGGTCCCTCTTCCACTAAATTTTATTTTCTGCTATTGTGGTCCGGTCCTTCTGGCAGGAATTCAGCTCATTACGGCATCTTCGCCTTGGTTTGCTGCGATGTCCCTAAGATTAAACTGTCTGACTTTTTGGCGTGAATATGTATTTAAAATTGCTTCCATGTAGGACGTATCAGACTTTTTCTGAATAAAACCCACTCCTGTTCCTTCTTTGCCTTGTCTTGGACCCCGATATTCACTTTCGCACAGCCCATGGGTCCTTGCAAGGCTACGGGATTCTTTCACAAAAGGCAACTAAAGGAACACGGGTAGGTTATATATAGTCAGTAAAAGACTGGCACCCCTTTCCCTCCACCTAGAGTGTGAAAACTTTTTTGAAGAAAGAAAGAAACACAAAAAAAAAACAAACATAAATGAATAAATAAATAATAATAAATAAAGACAAACATCTATTTGTAACTCGTACAGTACAAAAAACAATAAAATAAAACTGTTTGATGACTTCGTACCTTCAAGTTAATTAGCCTGTTATGTCCCACTGCTGGGCGAAGGCCTCCTCCTTCTTTTCTACACACCTATCTCCTCAGCCATTGCGGGCCAGTTCTTCCGGTAGTTGTCCAGCACATCTCTCCACCTTCGTCTTGGTCTGCCGGGAACGGCATGTTGCTTTGCGTTTAATAGTACCCAATAAATGGCTTTTTCAAATTGAACATAGCATATGTAAATTAATAAATATATCGCAAAGAAAATGGATTTAAAGGTCAGCTGGGCGCAGCTGGCCGGAATTAAATGCATGGTTATTCATACTGTCGCCTAGGCGGGTACGAGTGTTGTGGCTCTTTTAGCCCAAAGCTCATCAGACATGCGGCTGACGTGTTCGGCCCAATCTCACTTTAGAGTAGAAAAAAAAAAGATAGTTAAAATGTCTTACTCCATATAACATTAGCTTTAAGAAGTAAGCAAACGTAAATATTTGTTGATTTTAAGCGTCGCCTATTCGTTATGTTACGCAATACGGACATTCCCATAAAATTGTCATTTTAGCATCAGAAGACGGGAGAAAAAATATATTCTGTAGACTTGTTTATTGCAGTTGAGAATGGTTTTGCTAAAGACTTACAACATTTTTCCTAAAAAGGTTTTTTTTATTGTTGATAGGTTTGCGCTTGACCTATCGTAGCTATCTCACCTGATGGAAAGCGACGATGCGGTCGACGATGAAGCGCGCTTACCTAGAAGTAACCTATTTCATCATCATCATCATTTCAGCCGATAGACGTCCTCTGTTGGACATAGGCCTCCCCGAAGTGTCGCCACAATGATCGATTCTGTGCGTCCCGCATCCATCGGATTACTAAGTAAGAAGTAACTTATTTAGTCTTTAAGAATTTTAAGATTCCCGGGTTGTAGCCATCAGTAAACACAGACTCCGGCAGGGAATTCCACTTCGGTTTGAGTGTTGTTGCGAGAATGTTCGAAAGAGTTACCAGGGTTCTGAAACGCAAACACCTAAAGGAATTCAGTGGGTTTTGGTCAAAGAAAGTCTGACACTCCTTCTTGCTCCACCCAGAGCGGGAGAAGTTATCTGATAATTTCCCAGTTAAAAAAATAAATAAAAGGCATTCGAATGCAGATGAAGAGTTTCCTTTTTTGGCTAGACTGGTTTATCATATTAATTATGCGAAAGAAAATAAGACAGTGGTTGTAGACTTAAATCTACAATAAAGATTCAAATAGGTAAGGAAATAGAACCGTGCATTGCTCTGTCGTTTTATAAGTACCCATTTAGGTCTATGTGAAATAAAATATGTTGAATTTTATTGGATTTCCAAGTTTCTTGCAAATATTAAAAATTTTAGACGCGTAGTTATTACTCTCCGAAATAAATCTATTATTATTTGCTAGCTTTTGCCCGCGTTCAGAAAATATGTCACTCAGGAATTAAGCAGCTTTCTATCGGTGATAAAATTTTAGCGATCCGATCAGTCCTTCCAGAGATTACCTCCTACAAACAAAAAAAAAAAACATAGAAACAAACTTTACCTCTTTATTATATTAGTGTAGAAGTGTAGATTTATTTATTTATTTAAACTTCATGTACCACTGCTGTACATGAAGTTTTTTTACAAGGCATTCATTGAGTTAAAAAAGACATCACTGTGGTAGGTTTGCACGATAAACAAAAACAAATTATGAAACGGAAAAAAAGTTATTTATATAATAATATATAATAAAATACATATATATGCTAAAATAATAAATAAATTAAATAATAGATATAGATTTGGGGCGTATTATATAAAAGTTCAGCCTTTATACTTCTTTGTTGACGTCCGACTCTTTCGAAGAATACTCAAAAGCTATCAAAGAGGGCATAAAAATAATTCTTGAATTGGTTTTTAATTGATAACAATGTGGCTGGGAAATTAAGTTCAGTGATGCCTTTCAAGATGCGACAAATTACTTCGATTAAAATCAGCTTTGCAATGCATTCCGAATTAAAGCAAGATGACATTGCATTACGATTGCATTCGAGATCATTCAAGATGGATGCCTTACCTTTAAGTGGAACAGAGTAATGATTATAATGAATGAACCAAATTATGGCCGAAAGGTAATTGAAATAAATTGGGCGTCGTTCTGATTGACAGTAATTGCAATTATTATGAATGTCGTCTGACGAAAAAGCTCATTATATTGCGAACTTATTTTTATCGAGAAAGGGGGACATTTAGTAATTAACATTTATTATTGTCCAAAATTAACTACACAATGTGTGGGAATAAAATAATTTTTGTCAGTGCGATATTTTTAGCACTTTTTATATAGATACAAAAACTAAAAATAGGATTTCATTTTAAAACTTGTATGGTCTTTATATTTTAAGACTTGTATGGTCTTCATATTTTAAGAATTATAAGGTTTTCATATTTCAACAATTGTAGAGAGAAAGTTTGCATAAATTGTAAGATTTTCAAATTGTATAAATTATAACATGACATTTTCATCCGTAAGCATTTACGTTCTTGCATTTTACAAACACGAGTGTGGAAGAAACAATATACATTTAGGAATTTTCTTAAATCGCATGGTTTATGTTATAAAATGAGAGGTTTTTCTTAAATTCATTCAGTAGTAGTTAAGTTAGAATTTAAGACTTGATGATTGTCTATTATAGACAAATAGCCTAGGTTTTTTATTTTTAAAATGTTTCTATGTCACAAGTAAACTACTTTTAAAATAAAATTATGAGGTCATTCAAATTCATTGTCAATTGTAGTAAAAGCAGATGTGATTGCACAGAGGAAAACTTTATTTTTTTGGATATTGTTTTTTTTTTGCTTATAATTTTGTTTATTCAATTTCAAATCATAATTATATAACTATTTATAAACACCTAAGTAAACTAATAAATATTATAATTAAAAAGATTTAAATACAAACTAAAAATAAATTTATTACAAACAGGTGGAAAAAAGAACTTATTAGGCATCAAAAAATTCAACCACATCGATATTAATGGGAAATTAATTATCAATTTTATTTTTTTATATTCAGTAAATTTGTATTATATGTCGCTACATAAGTTAAAGGGTCACGGAAATGTAAACAAACAAACAGACATAAAATTAATAAATTATACAATAATCAAGGATAGTCATTAGTAAAATCATTGTAATGATAACATACTCGGAAAAGATGCTGTGATTGATTTGTTGACATTTGATTTATGATGTTTTTAAATTTAAATTATTCGTGTAAATAAATAAAGTTTCTTAGACGCTATATCAACAAATGCTAAAAACTGATTAAGGGAAGTTGGTACTCGAGTAACAAAAACTAATCAGTTATAACAATTTTTTTTTTATCTACTGAGTATAATAATAATATTTATTTATTTATTTATGTACACAAAAACACTTAAAATCGAAAAGAACAAATAAGGATAAAAGAGTACAAAGGACCTGCTTATTGGTAAAAACTGTCGGCAAAGATAGCAACATTGACATCTTTGCCGACAGTTTTTACCAATTCCGTAAGAATCTTATGACATTTAATAGTAAATAGCATTTTTATCACGTTTATTGCAATCTTTTCTCAAATTTGTAACCTCGCCCTAATTTAAACCGAGTATAATTATTTATTTTAATTCCATATTCCCATAATTTATTAACATTAAAAATTGTATTATTATTTTAATTATTTTCTGTTAATTTTAAATGTCAATTTTTTTAAATTCAATTTGTAATATAAAACAATAATTAATATAGCACTCTTATAAATGATAGATCTCATTAATTGAAACATTAAGTATTTTTTCATTTATGTGTAAGCTGTGTACTTCTTTAAGTGACAAGTTCACCACAATCATTGGTATATATATGCTAGTTATTTTTTGTAAAATGTTATTAGTGAATAAGTCGTTGGAGTACCTTAATATAAATAAAAAAATAAATTTCAAACGACATTCCTTCCAGCAGACCTGCGACAGGCAGTTAGATGCGATATGTAGACACTGTGTAAGTATAAATAGAAAAAAAAGGTTTTTTTTTGTTTGTAACAGGTAATCTCTGAAAATACTGGTTCGATTACTAAAATTTTTACACCAATTATAAACTAAGCAGAATGATCGTGCTCATCGCACAAATATTTGTCTTGGGTGGATAGAACCCTTTATCTCCAGCATAGCAGTCAAGGTCAACAACTAGACCAACAGACCAGTCAAATAAGTTCGTTTATGCAATAAACTTAAAGCTACGTGTTACGTACACATCTAGTAGTAGGTAGGTATTCTATAACTCGTTTTGTCGTCAATGTGCAGCTTGTAAGTTGCTCTGCATGCTTTCGAATTAGTGCGTTAGTCAAATATTTTAACAATATTTTTTGCTTGCAGTGAAACCAGTTCCAAGTTTTTGTAGAAATCAGAAACGTTTATTTCAAATAGACCAAGTACAGGCACTTTTGAATTGTCAAGATGAGGGTCACTCAAAAAAAAAAAGTGAATTTTTGTGTAGTTTTTTTTTTTAATTATTATTCATTTAATTCAAGTAAAGACTTATTTTAGTTACATATGCATACACATACAGAAAAAATATGTCGTAAAATTACATAAAATTAAAATGTTAAAATTAAAATTAAATTAATTTATATTGCACTGGATTATAATTATCATTGGATTGGATTTTCTTTAAATTGCATTGGATTATCATTAAATTAAAAAGAATTTTATAATTATAACGTCAGGCAGTCTAACATTAAAAGAAAAAAGAGGTTTTTTTTTATAAAACCTTATTTTTTATTTGATGTAAACTAGTGCTTATCAGCTATCCCACCTGATGGTAAGCAGTGATACAAACGTTGATGGTGAAATGCGATAGTTTGTTATGAGCCTATTTACACTAGCCTTAAAGATAACTAAATTATAATCGGATGGGAAGGTTTGCACCATGGGGCTTGGAAATTACTCCTGTATCGTTTGTGCGTATACAGACTTTCACTAAACTCACATATACAAGACATCCAAATCCGGAACAACTATAATATGTAGGCCATATAAATACCTAGGTATTTGTTTCGTGCGGGAATAGAACGCGCGACACGCAGCTTAGTTGCCAATGATTCAATCACTACGACAACTGTGACGTCAGAGCCATCTTACACATTAAAAAATTTATAATTAATTTATTGTAAAGGATTCGTCAAAAGTGCGATGGGAAATAATCGTCTTAAACGTCTCACTCTTGGAGAAGTAAGAATTAGTGTCTGACTTTTACTGACTAAATCCCACCTGTGTCCTTCAGTTGCTTTTTGCGACACTAGAGACTGCATATAGTCTGTAACTCCTGATAGCTACAATACAACCTAGGGGTCTTAAAGTCACGAGTGAATAGGTTACTTTCAGGTAGGCGTGCTCCATTGTTGACCACATCATCGTTTACCATCAGGTGAGATAGTGATCAACGCGAGTACAACCAATAAAAAAATAGTCTTAGGTAATGTGCCGCTATCGTAAAAAAACAGTAACATAAGTTCCAACATAACACTCCGGATGCTACGAACACCTTAAGCGCCGGAACATCACATCAAGCAACACTAAACACTGTTAATTAACCGATTACCATCACTCAGTGTCACTCGGACACTAATTGAGAACATCCATCAAATCAAAACTAGAAATACTGTTACAGTTTTATCAGACAACCCGTCCTGTCACGCGGGCGTCCCTATTCGCCAAAAAACTTGCGATGTCTCGGTCCCACGTAGGGTTGGCAAATAGAAACTTATCGAGACCCCGGAACAATTCCATATCGGGCCGTGGCTATAACTATGAACATTATTGAATATATAAATTACGGTATATTAATTTTATTCTTCCAGATAAAATAAGTTTGGGTAAACAATCACCTTATGATATATCAAATTGAGAACTTTGCTTTTATAGTAGGAAATCTACAGTACATTATGATTTACTTTCATATTAACTAAATAAAATCAGAATAAAAAAAAAAATACAAACAGAATAAACCTCTCCTTGATAGACTTTTACTCAACTGGATTAAACAATAAATTACAGGGCTAGCTGTAATTTATTATTTTATTTTTTGTAATTCGTAATCCGGGACATAAAATCGGATTACTGGACACGGGACAAGACGTGAAATTTCGGGACAATCCCGGAAATCCCGGACATCTGGCAACCTTAATCCCACGTCTTATAACTTATCTTAAATCATGAATTAATCGGTCGCAAGCTGCGGAGCAAAGCGACACACAACACTATCTCGAGTACTACGCCAGTAGTTGTACAACCAGTGAACAGTATACACGTATCGAACGCGATCGAATTCCGAATTCAAAAAACGATATTATACCTTAGTGATGTGTTGATGAATCGATTTCAAGTGCATTAATCCGATTGGTGACAGTGATGAGCTCTATCGGATTAAACGTCAGTGCGGATAATCTAAATCAGTGCAGTATTGTGTTACATTTTAATGCAGATTGACGTTAAGCAAGTTTGCGACATGTGAAGTAACTTTAAGCGATCGGTAAAGTTGGTATTATTGCTATAACTTCGTCGTTATTTGTGGTTTCTTGTCTATAAGCGTAGATCTATATGTGTCATATTTGAATTACATTTTATTTCAATTACAGGCCGCATATAAAAAAAAAAAATAACAAAAAAAGCATGACCTCAAAAATATCACAGCGTAAATCAATCAAGTGATCGATAAATCAATACAAATCGAAACCGGAAACGTCTTAAAAAGTCTGGCATTCAATTGTTTACATAGGACAAAACAAATAACGTTCTTTTTATTTTAACTGACTGATAATTGACCGCCTTTCGGGTCCAGCATCAAGAATATTTGATTGAAGTAATCTTAGAATTGATCTTCTCGCTCACCGTGACGCTAATTGCCACAACGGCTTATCAATATCTCGTCTCGATTATTTTCGATTAACGATATGCCATCGAGACATTTGAACCCACTCGATTGTGGAGTGTGAATTAGATGGATAGCTTTTTAATTTATTATTTTAATTTATTATTAAGGTTTCTATTATATTAAGGTTTGGATCAGTTAAAGGGAAAGGAAAATGAAGGAACATAGATGGGTTTTACGTCACTGTAGAGCAGCAGGGTGAAGTAATTTGATCACATTCTATCTCAAAAACAAAAAATGTTTATTTCGAAGTATCGTAATATCCAGTTACTGAGTTGTTGAGGTCTGATAGGTAGTCGTTTCATGTAAATTGCTGTTATTCAGCTGCATCTAGGTAGACTGGAAGGCGAACTGAACATATTTGGGTTACGGTTTTATAAGCAAAGCAGTTACGGTTTTTATTTGAATGAAATTAAAAGTGCATCTTTTATAATAAACTATAATTATTTTTGAGTCGGAAAATCATCAAATATTTTTCTCGCTCTGGGTGGAGTGACAGAGAGTATCAGACTTTTACTGACTAAAATCCAGCCATGTTTCTTCAGTTGCCCTTTGTGTCTAGAACTGCGGTATCTTTCGAACAATCTTGCAACCGAATCTTGCCATCCTACCTTGTTTTCCACAAGAAATGCATCTAACTTAAAAATATGTATACCTATAATATTTTTGTGTTGGAAAATATTTTACTAATTTATTTCTTACAATTACTACTGAAAGTTAGATATATTTACACTTAGATAATTATGTAAATGTATAATATACCTATAATTTTAAATTCTAGTCATCAAAGCGCCAAAACCCCTAATTACACGAATCTAAGTGCTGCTTTCGGCTGAAATGATGATGATCGACTCAAAATCTAAGATATTATTGTTGCATATTGGTTACGTGTGAGAGTGTAACATTCTTGTGTATATATGTATAAAGGGTGTAAGGGACAGCCCTCCAAACTTTAAGGGCTTACTCAGTAGAGGAAACTGAACAACCTTCCACAACACTTTTTTTAAGGAAACGAAAAAAAAAATCCGCCTCACCATACAAAATTATAAACTTGATTGGATAGTTTGTATGGAGAGGCCGATTTGTTTTTTCGTTTCTTATATATACTTTTAATATTCTTACGCTTGACCACTGTCTCACCTAATAGTAAGCGATGATGTAGACGATAGTGAACCCTACAGTGCGTGTGTGCTTGCCTACAAGTAACTTATTCACTCTTGGCTGAAAGGCCCCTGGGCTGTGGTCATCAGGAAACACAGCCGCTGGCAAAGAATCCCATTCCTTAGGCTGTACACACAATGAATATAAATCATATTATAATTATTTATTTTGTATGTATAGTAGTGGTACATAAGCGCACCTAATGAAACGAGGCATTCTCTACCAGTTAATCTGGTTAAAAAAGACTCCAAGAGATGAAAGGATTTTGAGAGTGTTTTTCATAATACTCTTTCAAGGTACCTTATGGGAGAAAATTTTGTGTCAAGTTTGATGGATTGATTTGATTGCTTGATTTATTCAAATGTAATTGCGAATATTAAAGATTGAAAGAACACAGTAAAAATATATTAATATCAATAAATTAAAAAAAAAGAGAAATATTGATACATGTAACCACGTATTTCTATAACCGGTACTCGGTAGTAACAATTTATTGATACGGTTGATTTACACCCTAGTCTACTATACAAAAAAAAACATAAGATGTGCTAATCAGTTCCGATGTTTTCCGATATGTACAGAAACCATCAAATATATATACGTACAAAGCGTTTTGGGAGTACATTCATTATGCGTACAGCTAAGGAATGGAATTCCCTGCCGGAGTCTGTGTCTCCTGATAGCTATAACCTAGGGGTCTTTAAATCAAGAGTGAATAGATTGCTTCTAGGTAAGCGTGCTCCATCGTCGGCCACATCATCGCTTACCATCAGGTGAGATTGTGGTCAAACGCGAGCCTGTCCATTATAAAAAAAAAAAAAATATCTTATCATGACAGACCATCGTGTTTCGAAGAATAAGATGCTATAAAACCTCGGATACATTAAGGGATGGAATGACCCCAATCATGACGCGCAATGCTTAATCTACATGAAGCTGCAGCATTGACAACTTTCCCGCAACTTGTCCCCCAACATTTGCAACGTTGTTGGACAATTTGACAACGTTGCGCTCAACGACCGTATAGCGTTGCGCGACATGTTTGGGGTCTTTTGTCCTCTCTTTTGTATCTTTTATATTACTGAGGCTTCAAATGTCTTGTACAGAATACAAGGGCCAAGTGTCAGTTTTTTGAAGTAGGTCCTTCTCGATCGCATCAGTTTTGAAGCGATTTTTCAGTTTCAGTTCAAACTAGCTTCTGCCGGCGGCTTCACCCGCATGAAACTAGAAAAAATATACACCGCTTAATTTTAGTCGTTTTAATCCCGTGGAGGGTCGATCCGGTACATTAAACACTATCTATTTGTAAAAAAAAATAAAAAATAAAGTACCTACCTCTTTTTCAAAACTCGTATTAATTTACGCATGTACGAAATTAGTATCTTTATGAAAACGTCAGCTGAGCGAGTTCATTGACCTGTAGTTAATAGTCGGCGTTGCGTACAAAGTACCTACAGGTCATTGAGCTCGCTCACCTGACCTTTTTCTTCGATTAAAATTTAGCGGTGTATAGTCTATGTCTTTCAGTGTTAAACTAACATTAAACTGATCAAAGAATTTATCTATAATAAATTAAAATCGTTTTTGTGTTTATTCATTAACTTCTGTCAGTGACTTTGAAAATATATTCTTAAGTTGAAGTAATAAAACTGTAGGTATTTTACTAATGAAAGAATTTTTAGGATCCGTCCAGAAGTTTTTGGCTATATCAATTATTATAAAAAATCTTTTTGATTTATATTTTTATAATATGTGTAATTCAATTGGTACGTATAAGCAAACAAAAATACAAATCTTTATAGATAGGGAAGTTAACGCGATCAAAAAGTACGTTTAAAATCTATTATTTACACCACAGATAACACCTTAAATATTGAGGAGAAAGTGATGATTAAAGATACTTATTGAAACATATACAGGTTCATCAGTGATAATATTAAATTATTGAGATACATCAGTACATCCAGCTTATAATGCTTAAACTAGTGATCCGCCATTGTTTGGCATTGTGGCAATTTATAAGATATGGTGAAAACATAGAGTTTTCTTTATTATTTGCAAGTTTTAACCTTCCACAACGAATTATCTTGAAAACCGTATTCAAGTCCATTGCGTATGCATAGGTAGTTTAAAAAAAAAACAAAGCTGTCACCATAGGTTTCAATAGTATATCTACACAGTATATAGTCACATTGTTAGACACGGCATGTGAGTTACCCTACTAAACTATATTGTACTTTTCATTTTGTAAAGAATACTTTATATCAAAATCATGTACCTACATAGAATATGCCGCATCCGTTTTTCGAAGCTCCTGAAAGCACAAAAATCAGTAAGAATTCGTCTATATTTCAGCCATATCAACATGTTACAACTTACGTCAGAAAAAAATAAACAAACCATAAATATGGCGGTTTGTTAGCAATATAAACACGGCATAGACAACATGGTAAGCACATGTAGTCTTAGTCTGATGGAGTGCGTGATGATGGGAATAATGGCTATCAGAAGTTTTTAAACGTTGCATATTTAACTTAATTTATTGTGACGATCAATCGCTTTGTGAGGGTCTGGCTCAGTGTCTGGCAATCGTCTGGCGTTGTTCCGCCCAAGCGGGGTACACCTTCACCGTGTCCTCCGGGTACACACAATTGTGACACTCGGGTGTTTCTTCCGCCTAAATTTGAAAAAAGAGCCTCCAGAACTGGCCATGTCCGGTGAGGACATGTGTCATGCGGAAGGTACGGACGCCGCGACGCTTCAGCCACTCTTCAAAGAACTTACCGCCGTGATAGTCACTGTCGCCATACCCCCATGAGATCCCGGCTGAACTCTGTCTGCCATACCACAAGAGTAGATGTGGCCATACCGCGATTTGTCGTAGCAGCAGAGTTTCGGAATGAGTAACACGATACCCCTTAACAAGACTGTTGACAGAATCGAAACTCGCCGGGCGTTATTATTATGGCACTTCTTTCTCATTTCTGTTTCTCTTTTATAAGTTTGGTGTGTTCACCATCGTATGAAGATTTCCATGACTGGGGTAAAAAATAATTTACTTATATCTCTTACTTACCCATAACTTTAATAGGTATTAATTCAAGTTCCCTCTAAGGATTGACTAATAAGAATAGGCTGATCGTAACACGTAGCCTCCAGCATTTTAAAATATTGAGATTTCTTTTTAAAACATAGCCATTGGCGAAATGATTACTTCACAGATTCCTCGTCATTTATATATTATATTACTTTCTGCCAGCGGCTTAATCTAAGTGAAAGTAGAAAATAATCTTAAGGGCACATATTCTCAAGGGAATAAAGCATGCTGCCCGCGACTAAATGTCGTAGGGTGTTTTTAATATCGTGCGGATCTCATCTCGCGTGCGGAATTGCGCCGCATACAGAAAATTTTACAATGCAAAAAGAAGTCCCGCGTGCGTATTCCACATTTCCACACATTCAGTAAATACTTGTACGAAATTGACATTAGCGGGGGTTACGCGTGTGGGACAATCCCAAATGCCTGATCAAAACTGCAAGATATTAAAACACCTTTAAAGTCGCGGGCGACATGTTGAATTCCGAATGAAACGAAGATTGCTAAGTTTTAAATCTGAAAGTAGTAAGGGCTTTCTCCCGAGCACAGCGAGGGAGTTAATATAGAAAGCTGAGTGATGTGAAGAATTAACTATCATAAAAAAAAGTTTTACAGTGCTACTCCAGGACATGGTCTAACTGTAGGTATGCAAAATTTCATACAAATCTATTCAGACGTTTGTGCGTGAAGGAGTAAAAATACACAACACACATACATAACAACTTTTGCCATTATAATATTAGTTAAGTTATAATCACCTAACCGACACTAATAGGGAGCGACGCTAATTTCGAATTATGTCACTTTTAATTAGCACTGATATGTTTAATAGCTAGAAGACATGATTTAGGAGTTAATGTTTTTTGATCTGCCAAAACTTTGGTAATTTTTTAACCTAGATTTTGATGTTACGATATACCCATGTTTTTTTTCTGGAGTTTTGGAAATCGTCCAATGACTTCTGTCGCTTTAGTGCGGAGTGGGTAGGCGTGTCAGACATTTGCTGACTGACGACTAAAACCTCACTTATGTTTCTTGTGGGGCTCTTTGCAATCTAGGACTACGGGTTTCCCTTTCAAAAGACAACTCATAGCCCCGGCGTCGACCCTGCTGGGCCCCTATGGTTTTGCTGACATCTCTTTGAGGCGCGCGTGGAACACTATGCGCCGTCGACGACTCAGGCTCGGTCCGGGCGGTTACCGGATGCCTAGACGGTTACCGGACGACCGGACGGCGAGCTGCCCATTGCTCGCCGTCCGGAAGCCCACGCACGATATACCCATGTATTAGGTTTTTTTGAGCTGGGATTTTTTTAAATAATTCTTCCCGGTCCACTCTTTATTCCAGAAGATAGAAGAAACGTTTTCAGTAAATACATGATATTATATTTAACTAAAGTACGTTGCTATAGTAAATTATAGATATTTAAAAACTTAATATTACAGTTTCAAATTTTTTTCGAATTTCTCTAGGGTTAGGTACTTCATCCTAAAAACATCTGGCGTAATTCGTTGCAAAAAAAAAAAGAAAATATTTGAAGTAGATACAAATTTTGCACTGATTTTTCCGGTAAAAAATCTAGAATACCAGTTAAAACAGGACTTAGTTTGATTTATCTCTTACCTCCTTCACTCAGAGGCTGCGCACGCAATTATCCGCATAATTACTTGTCTTGACCCAATTATGACTTCGAAAACATTCACGTGGTTATAATTATTAATATAGAATACACCACAGAGCATCGACGCGCCTTTGTGGCCACAGCTAGAGACAGCATCGCCAAAATATGTGACACAAACAAAGCGTTTCAGTAAATGACCGATTCTGACGTTGGCTATGACCACCGAAACATTACCATGAAACCTTGTGTGACTTTGTCACTGTTTACTCATGGCCCGTGACAATTCTGACTATGGCTATGATAGCTAAAACGTACCTCTACTTAATACAATTTCGAAGGCACAAATATTATTAGTATTGTCAAAAGATTATATGCAGACAAAAAGTGTCATTATCGCCGTTTGCTTTAGAAGACAATTTTAATTATAGTTAAGAGTGCCGAAATTTGTGCTGTTGCGATCAACGTGCGTCTGTAAAAGATGTCAGCAAAATCGAAGGAAATAAATGGAACTTTTCATGGAGATAAAAGTGACTTTAAATCTTTAAAAATTGAATAATAACACAAAACTCAAAATATGTATTATAAAGGCGTCATCATACGAAGTGTAAATCTTTGACTTTTTGAATCGTTGATGTGTAAAGGATTATCCACAGATGCCAGTGGCACAAATATATGCGACCTCTAGGCTCTAATACCCAGTAGGACCGAGATGTCCGCTAGGGCTGCGGGATCATTTAAAAGACATATAAGGACTTGCAAAGGCATTAATTGCTGGGATAGGTAAGGTTATCTTGACATAAGGAAGGCCTAGAACGCAAAAGGTAAATCAAGGAACATAGGTAGTTCAGTCAAAAATTTTGTTTTTTTTTTGTTTTTGTACAACATCAAAAAAAAAAAAATCGCTGCCAGTTTAGAAGCCATGCTGACTTTAATAGTTGCCTGCGTGGTGTTCCGTGCTCTATGGAATACACGCACGTCGAGCATATAAATCATATGCAAGAATATATGCGTTAGCCATTGAGTCGGACGTGGACATGATTTTATTTAGTGCAGTCTCTGTATTGAATGTTAATGTTTAAAATGTCTGTTTGTTTATTGGTTTTAATGTTTGTGCGAGTATAAATGATGGGGTATTCGAGAATATCTTGCAATACCTATTCGGGATAATGAAAACTGTACCTAATAGGCTATTTTTTAGGTGGGAAGTCAACTAATGACTTTTGCCGCTTTGGGGCAGAGCGGGAGGGAGTATCAGACTTTTAATGACTAAAAAGTCCAAAGTTCCTTCTTTACCTTGCACTCGACTCCAGGTTTCCTGTTCAGAAGCGGACCCATGGCCCTAGTAGGCTTCGGCTCTGCTAAACCTTTACGGTTTTGTAGACATCTTTTTGAGGCAGTCTGGACTGTGAGCTAACTATTGCTCACCATCCGCAAGGCAACACCTATGGTGGCTGGAATTCAGGGTCGGGATTGCGGTGGCTGATGGGTGAGGAAGGTCGTTCTTTCAAGCGATCGAATGTCTTCTTAGCTATCATTAATGTATCGCAGAAGGAGGCAACCGCCTTCGATTCCTCCACGGCTGAAATCCAGTCTGAAAAGTCTCATAATTTGTGTAAAAATCTGAAAGTTAAAACCATAACCAAGACTTCACAAGAATCAATCGAATAATCAATATTTAAGAATTCTCAATAAGAGATAATTGATCAACTGAAAGGTGAATTGTACAGCTGTCATTGGAAAGTTGATACAGTTAGTGCCCTTTCAATCATAATTATGAGTTTTGAGGTTCTACACGAACAGGTATATCTGGCACGAAATCAATAATGTTCGATGGTGAAAATTATGTACTAATACTTATTATGAAACGTGCTGACCCGACAGAAGTTGTGTCAAAGGCTTGTTCGCATTTCTCAAGAATTACCGCGGTCCACGGGATCGTGGAGCTTTTTGTACCGGGACTGGGGTCCAAACTTCAAACAATATATTTTATTTGTAGAATTTTTGTACTACAAGGATTAAATGAATAAAAAGCAAACTTTGAAAAACCGAACCGTAGTACTTCGTCATATGTAGTTGTAAACAAACGCAATAAGATTCATGAATAATACCGCTTTGCGTATGAATGCAACAATTGAATATTTTTTTCTCTGTGTTATATTATTTGTCCTTATTAACATGACAAGCAAAAAGTTTTACAATAGATTGTAACCTTGTGTTTGGAAGTTGCAATAGAAAACGTTGGGTACGATAAGAATCTAAATATTTATTTTTTATTATTAATTTTAATAACTTTATTTTTTTTTTTCGTGCATGCATGCCTAGACACGACTGCAAATTTGTCTCACAATCACACCCCGCACTAATATAAAGGCGAAATTTTGTATCTGTCTGTGTGTGTGTTTGTTACTCCTTCTCGATGAAATAAATTACTTAAAGTAATGCGGCTGGCTAAGTTTGAACCCGCGATCTGCAACTTGTAAGTCGAGGCTACATATAAATCTTACTCTGACAATAACCAATTTCATTTAGGGAGTTAGTTATAGCGTGACGAGTGACAGGACAGAATGGAAGAATAAAGCGTGTTGCACCGACCAAATAAAACGGGACAAGGGCAGTAAGATGATGATTATGAATAACCAATTACATTTTATACATAGTTAATTTTTTGTAGCAGTAAAGAAATCGCTAGCTTGCCACACGATTATCTTTACTGCGATCAGAAGATACTTTCTCATTTTGAAGTTTAGCGTACGGATCACTAATAATAAACACATCTATCACATAAAATAAAGTATCTATCAGACAACAACTACATGCACCAGAGCATGCAACGTTCGAACCAGACCAGAGACAACCCGCGGCGTGAACCATAGACAACTTGTCAGAATCTAACCTGTGATTCTGTCTACCCATGTTACACGGTACAACGCCTCTAATCTTATTTATCTGATGGAATGGAGTGATATGTGCAATGAGAATATGCTTTTAGATTTCGAAGAACTTTTTAAGGAAGTTAGAGGTCCGGGTTGGTTTTTCAAGAAGTCAACCTGTATATGCAGCATAATATGTGCAGGAAAATTATTTTTCGAAAAAAAAAAAGACGGTAATCTCTCATAACGTTTTGTTTTTGAGTGGGATGTCTTTCAACGACTTCTTCCACTCCAGGGCGGAGCGGGAGAGCGTGTCAGACTTTTACAGGGTTTCCCCTTCAGAAGCAAACCCATGGCTTCAGCTTTGGCCTTGTTGGTTTTGCTGACATCTCTCTGAGGAGCGCGTGGAACACAATAAACGCGCCGTCGCCGACTTGGGCTCAGTTTGGACGACGAGTTACCCATTGCTCGCCATTCGCAAGACCATGCCTACGGCAGGCCTCCGTCACTCCATGTACTTGCGCGCTATAAGTGCCTACCGCCCAGCCGAGCGGTCTCGGTCCGCCGGCGAATCAAATTCAGTGCGGTTTTCGCAAGCGAAGCGCGCGCACGCCGTTCAATTTTAATAGTGCTGTTCGTTCGTACGCGTATTACGATGCCGATTTTTTCTACACTAAAATTTAATAATCGAGAATTTAGAAAAAGTAAGAAATTTATAAAAAATTATATAAAAATAAGACACGTGTAACTTTAAAGATTTTTTTTTATTTTACCTACACACTGATGTCTATAATTATGTTTTATCTAGGTTTCTTCCACAGTCAGCACCAATATATAAAACAAAACAAACTTACAAATATAATAAAACAAACTTTAAAAAAGAAAACCGACTTCAAAACACTAAACCGTAAGAAATAATTTCTTCTTTGATGTCGGTGCTTTTTCGATTCGTAATTACCAGCTGTTAGCAGTAACATAAAAAAAAAAACAAATTATTTCTTACGGCTTATTGCTTTATTTGAAGTCGGTTCTCTTTTTTTAAGGCTTTTTTTTTTCATTTCTAGTGAACATCTCCGAAGATCATCATCAAACTAAGAAGTATTATACTTATTTCAAAACGTTCTCCTAAATGTAAAAAATCCTTTTCTGAAAACCGCATCGATATCGGTTTAGCCAAACGCGAGATTATCGCGCACAAACATACAACCTACATATTACCTTATAAATGATAAAATTTTTAACTGCCACATAAAAGTCAGAACATATTCACAGTTCTCAATAACATAGATAAAAAGTTATGTTAATTTAATTTTATCGAAGAGGTAGCCCTGCGATTACTGTGGAATCGCGCGGTGCGAATCAAACACTGCTGTACGCTTGAGCATTTAGGCGCATTTCAGCATACAGTGGTTGTTGACGCGAGGGAGTAGGCAATTATCGTAATAGGTATTGGAAATTTTCTACTGAGTGAAGTATCTGTTACGTAGTAACTATTCAGTAATCTGTGCCTACGGTGGCTGGAAACGGAGTTGGGATCCTGGAGGCTGGGGCATGACAAAGTTCGTTCCGTTCGCTTCTTTTCAATTCGATATCCACAGCGAAGTTACATGATAATCAATTTTATTTACAATGTACTACACAACTGTCAAGGTCCATTTTGGGCGGTATATCTTAGAATTAATCACTATTGTCTCAAGTATAAAACAATGAAAATGGGCGTAATAAAAATCATTGACACTTGTTGATTTATATCTTCTTGTTCACGATACATTATTTATTAGGTAACTAGGAATTTACGAGTTTGTTTTTTTTAAGTTTCTAAACACATACGTACTTAGTTACTTTGTTATTTTAAGAACTGTCTCGAATCTTTACATAATTACGAGTCTCAAGAACAAAATCTTTTGGAAGAATTAGACAGTGTATTTTATTACGTACTAGCTTTTGCCCGCAGCTTCGCCCGCGTATACATAAAATATAGCCTATGTCACTCAGGAATAAAGGCGGCAAAATTTCTATCGGTGAAAAAATTTTAGCTATCGGATCAGTACTTCTAGAGATTACCTCCTACAAAGAATAAAACAAAAAAAAAAATAAAAAAAAAACAAACTTTAGCTCTTTATTATATTACTATAGATTCGTATAAAACACACTTAAAACTATATGGCACTATATTTTTATTAAATAAACAATTTTTTGAAATAACTATCGAACTCTATCTTACTATTTACACAGAACTTCAAAACTTCATACCATAAATCGATAAATTTTCGTAAACGATTTTGTTCTTAGGGCCAGTCGAATTATAAAACAATATTTTTCACCGCGTCTATCTGTCGGTATGAACGCGAAAACCTTAACAACTATTGAACGAATTTTTATGGAGTTTTTTTAGTAGTCAAAGTGTTTCATGAAGAACGTTTAGATGTTTAAAAATGCATTTATTTGTAGAGAAAAAATGAGAATTTAAAAGATTTGTATCAACTGTGAAAACGTGAAAGAGCCACAATAAGATATAGAACGCATATTTTTTTTTACAAAATATAAAACAAAGATGCGTGATCGAATCAGGAATGAAAATATCTACAGGAGAGTCAAGGTTGCCGACATAGCTTAAAGAATCGCTAAACATAAGTGGCAGTGGGCAGGGCTATAATTCGCAGAACAGATGGGCGATGAGGACTAAAGGTTCTGGAGTAGTGACAATGTACAGTAATACGCAGCTTTGGAAGGCTCCCACATGGTGGACTAAAGGCTTGGAGAAGGTCGCGGAAATCCGATGGGCGCGAGAAGCAGGACCGGTCGTTGTGACGATACTTGAGGAATTTTTTTAAGCTATTGCATAGCTTCTATAGCGGGCCCTGAGCGTGGAGACCGAATCCAGAAATTCCGTAACGAAAATAACCTAACACCCCCCACTCATTTGTTTTTTGAGCGTGGTAACCGATAAGAAAACAAATGAGTGAACAATCAATCAAAATTCAATTCAATATGTGTGAAAGTGTAACTTCAATTAATATCAAAGAAAAAAATCAAAGGAAAAAAAATACTGCATAAATAAAATAAATAAATAATTATAATTGCATAAGTTGATAAAAATGCTATGCAATAGCTTTAACGCGGCAGTCCCCGAGTGCCGCACGTCTTTTTTTTCCAGCAGTGGACGTTTTCCACTAAGATAATGATAGAATTCAGATTAAAATTGACAGCCTAGCTATCAACCTGATTTTCTTAGGGTGAGTTGCACCTATAACGATAACCAAACCATAACCAGCCGTGAAACGGCCGCCTATTGGTCAATTCGACGATTTGACAACTGTTAACGGCTTTGTTATCGTTATAGTTAAATGGTGCAACTCGCCCTTAGTTTCTAATCACAAGAATAAACTAGGCTTTTGTTTATGTGTCCCTATTGTAGCAACTACCTACAGCTAATTTAAATAATAATTAAGCGAAACAACAGATCATGCAAATACGAATTGTTACGAAACGTATGCGAATGCGTTCTGTCGGCCGTCAATAGATATCTGCGGTTTGACAGACAGACAGACAGACTTAAATAGACGTGGATAACCTTTCTTGGATATTAGTTTAAGTTTTATAGTGATGAAGAATGGTCTGTATATCATTGAGAAGGTAATAAAGATTTAAAAGACGTATAATGATGATTGGTTGAGACTGATTGATACTGGTTGGTTTGATTGAGACTGGTTTACTGATTGATTGGGTTTTAGACAGTATGTCAGTCTTTTACTGTCTAAAACCCACTCCTGTTCCTTCTTTGCCTTCTGTCTAAGACCCTGGAGGTGTCTGTTGAGCTAAGTTTGAACCGCTTTTATAAGCCTCCTCATTTTATTTATCGATAATCACCTGATAAGTCAAAAGTAAAACAAATTCAAGCAGCACATCTATTTCTGAATGAATTAACTCATTTAAAAATGTGTTAATTCATTAATACAAAGTTTCGTTCCTGGTTCCGACATTTCGAACTTCCGATTAATTAGATTCCAATTTTTAATCAGAATTTATATAAAAAAATGGAGTGATCTCGGTGAAATGAAGCTGGGAATTTTATTGTAGTATTGACAACTACAGCGAGTTTGCCAAGAAGGTTGACTCTATACATGTGCTGGCAAATAAAGAAAAACTAAAACTTCAGTAAGAAAATAAAAATAGACTTCATATTCAATTGTAACATTTTACGTCAATGCCTGACCCCACCTGGGTGATAAAATCTACAACGCAGACTACTTACTGTTATAATTATCGGCAGAGATCTTGAGCGCTGACTTCAAGTTGCTTAGATGTCAAATATTCGGTCTCTTTAGTGGTGCGACGTGAGACGCGGGAGCGAGGAATGTCTGTGTTTCATAGACGTCACTCGTGATTCGTTCCCTGTGCTTGCTGCACGTATCTAACAAATGACGACGATTGGCTCGCCAATGTATGGAATACGCAATGCGACCCCCACTCTGACGCTGAGCGCTCAAGATCCGTGCCGATAACTATACTACATTATTCAAAGATTTTTACAGAGATTAGTTATACGTACACCGTATCTCAGATATCGATGAGGGGCGGAAGGGAACGTAGGTGTGGTTTTAGTCAGTAAAAGTCTGACACACCCTTACACTCTATCCTAGAGCGAGAAGTCATTGGATGATTACCCCTCTTAAAAAAAAAAAATCTATTGTATACAAAATCAAAATTTTGTTGTGTGTTTGATACGTGTGTATGTGTGTGTGCATCTTTTACTGCCGAATTCTTTGCCTAAAATTAGCCCGTATCGTTGATCTTTCTTTTTAAGGAAAAGCCATATATAAAACGCGTGAAACCTGCCGTGAAGGAACGTACGGTAATAAAATTAAATTCTGTCAGCAGAATTGTTACATGATACAACTTGATATACAAGTAAACTGTCAAAAACATGTTGATAAGGTTATTTCGTCGGCACTTTAGATCGCCTTTTTAACCACGAAATTATGATTTAAACGCAATCCTGTCACTTGATATGTCAAGTGAGGAATTTTATTAAAAGTGAAATGTTTATCAAAATTATTTATGAAATTCGTGTTATATTTTTTTGTTTTGGCTTCGTACGGTTTTTGCTTTTAACAAGTGTCAAGTTTAAAAAGTATTTAATTTACAGTTACTTTGAATTTCATTAGAATGTATTAGAGTTCTCTGCGCAATCAGTATACATAAAACTACCCGAAATAAACTATTGGGCAGTCTTCCAGACCAGACCCAACACCCGTCTAGTCGGAGGATCCCCCTTTTCAATGGAAGTTTATGAAGCTTTACACCCTAATCCGTATGTAACATTTAAATATCTAATATGCATATTGCTATCCACACATAACTGTTGACAGCCATCAAAACTGTCATTTACACTCGTTGAGTCACTAAAGTGGTGTTACCTTATTACCTCCAATTGAGAACTAATATTTAAACCTAACGTTTTCTTTGAAAAGCTTTAATTCAATTCAAATTCAAAATAGTTTTCATTTCACACTACTCAGGTAGTGTGAAATGAAAACTATTTTACTCCAGACGAACTTTGTACCGCATAACAGACAATGAATTTAGTATATCTTTCGATATAGCCAACCAATTGCGATGAAACAAAGCCTAAGTAATATATTAAGTTATACACAATTTTAATGTATAAAAGTTTATCTACATCGATTTTGTACATTTTCTACATTCAACTAAAGGCCGCTGCATACGTGACGGGTTTTTTCACGAACGGTATGGAACGGGAAATTTTGGAAATATCGTTTCGTACAAAATTTATATGGAAGCGCACATGCAGACGGGAACGTTAACATTAGTATGAAACGATATTTCCAAAATTTCCCGTTTCGTCCCGTCCGTGAAAAAACCAGTCACGTAGATCTACACTATCTACACTAATACAATAAAGAGGTAAAAATTTGTTTTTTTGTTTGTAGGAGGTAATCTCTGGAAGTACTGGTCCGATTGTGATCATTTTTACACCGTTATATTTTATGTATGCGGGCGAAGCCCTTAGTTTATTATATGTATAGACCTGCATGAGCACTTATGAAACGTTGGAGACTAGTGCACTGTTCCAATTAGTCGTTTTCTATAGAAGAGAACCGTACAGGGATCTCCATGGTGTCTCTATAATTAAGCTTAGAGTCAATATTCACTGCAAATAGGCAACTACAAGCCGGTAATGTCCACAGCCTAACAGCTAACATTGTACCGTTGGGAATACTGCCGATGCACTCTCTGATACCCTGGATTCCCTTCGCCATAAAAGGTAAAATTGTCAGATAAGAACTGTCCACAATATTCATGTTTCAAGTCCAGCACTGCGTGATTTACGAAATGTTGCTCTGTGGGACACCGTTCTGATCAACTGGCAACATTTCACTCAAATGCAAATTATGGGCGTTAGGGTTACCAGTGTAATAAGTTTTTTCTGTAGGGGAATTGGTTAGGTCTTACTATCAGATAAACTCGTGTAGGCTCGTAAAATTAATATGGAATGGAGGTAACTGCTGATTTTCCGCTGATTCACTGCTCCAGTGGTAACTACCCCGACTTATGAGTTGTAGATCGTGGTATCAAACCGAATCCAATGTGCTTTGAAAAACGGACTCCTCCTTGTGCCGTGATCCTGCTCGTCGTCTTATGCTGAGGATCGAGACCTCCTTGCTACATCACTTTCACGTATTCTTCCATCTGTTTCTGTCTCTGGCGGTGTGAAGGGCATTATATAGCGTAAAGTAAAGAGCGGTGTGGATCTGTTTGGACCAACGTATTGGACTGCGTCCACGAGACCTTTTCCCATCCACTTTAACTGTCACGATGAGCCTTTGAAATTACCACCACCATGCCTTGCAATGTAACAGAATTAGAATCTTACGTAGACACTCTGACGACAATCGCGATAAGATTTTGAATTCTCGCCACAGAACAGATGAAAAAAGTTAGAATGGCCTTATGGGCGAGGCAAGCGTGCCACAAAGCAGGGTAATGCTCATAGTTCAACTACCAATAGCAAACTTGCGATCTAAGTGTGCGTGGTCTGTTAGTTGCGTATTGCGCGTTCTTATCGGTTTATTACCTGTAAAGGGTGTGAGACAAGCGGCGACACTCGTTGTAGTACAAATCGGGAAGTATTTTCTTTCTGACCTCTTTCATTTTTTCTTGCAATATGGATACGTTGAATAACTAAAATCCATCTCACTTCAGACGAATCTTTTGTACAGGCACTGTATTTTCCGGCTTTGCCAGAATAATTTGGACAGCCCTATCCTGGAACGATACAACTAACATGTTTCGATTATGATCTCGTCAGAACCCATGATGTCTTCGTTAACATTCTGCACATCGTATCGAAAGTTCTCGCTGATATTTACGATACTTGTGCGAGATCCCAACTGGCATTTCGAAAGGTCAGGTGCGGTGGTTGCCATTCATCATGAGTGTACTTCGTATACTCAGAGGTGTAGTGTGGGCTAATTTAAACGTGGGCGAAGACCCTCTCCTAGAGAGGAGGCGTGTGGCCCAGCAGTGGGAACATTAATAAAAAGGCTGATGATGATGAAGGCGCATCAGTGAGTTCTTTTTCTTTTCATCATCATCATCATTTCACCCGAAAAACGTCCACTGTTGGACATAGGCCTCTCCCAATGTGTCGCCATAATGACCGGTCATCTGCGTCTCGCATCCATCGAATTCCCGCGACTCTCACCAAGTCATTGGTCCACTTTGTAGGAAACCTTCCAACGCTGCGTCTTCCGGCACGAAGTGGTCATTCCAGAACCTTTCATGCTAGCAATGTGCCCTACCCACTGCCACTTAACTTAAGGCGATTCTTTCTTTTTCTTTTATAAATATGAAAATGAGACAGCAACTGTCGCAACCGAATTTTTGACCACGTCATAATGGTCGAAAGGGAGCCTTTAAATTATAAAACAAAACCCTCGTTGATAAAGAGCCCTCGCATACACGAGGTCTCTTTGGGTGCGAGACCGCGGGAATGGCCCACTTCGCCCCCGTTCAGTTACGCTACTGCATATACTCAGTGTACTTTAAACGGGAACGATGTCGTAAGTGGGATTTACGACTGTTTGCAAACTTTTTGGCGTTGAATCAGATGTGAAATACGCTAGTTGATGGCAAGAATCTTGTGTCGATAATGACTGGATCATAAAGTTTAACGTGCTTCTGAAGGCGATACGTTTATAACTTGATGGGTTTGGTAAACGTGCTATATTTGCCAATTAAGAGCGCCCAATCTCAGATATTTTTCAATACTCTCACTCTTGCATGATTATAACTTTAGTACACTTTTTTTTCTAGATATTTTTGGGAACACAGATATCTTGTGGATATTATCTAAGTTTTTATTGAAATTAAAAATTAAATTTGTGTAAAACTAATCCAGTAACTAACCTACTAAAAATCTATTTACTATCGAGCGTGAACTTTGCCTCTTCACAATGTACTTTTTAAATTAAACAGTAAGCGAGATTTTGAATGTCGAAAATACAAAAACTTCGAGGTAAAAAAAAAACACGTATTGTGAAATTTTCAAGTGATAGACGGAATTTACAAATGCTAACGGAGCGTTCAAGCGTAATCTCTTATTTCGGTGGTTTCTTTATCAAACATTGCGTTGGATAAAACAACAAGCTCTTAACCTTTCAAACGCCGTAATAAAGAGACACAATAGAAAGACAATGAGGATTAATTAAATTAAATTAAAAGGTATTAATTAATTAAACCATGTTCACGTTGATGATCGATGACTCGAAAAGAGCCGTCTTAAGACTAAAGATTTTTCCTTGCCAGAAGTTCGACTGGCCTGTTGGTCTTGTGGTTAGTGACCCTGACTGCTATGCCAGAGGTCGTGGGTTCGATTCCCACCCAGGACAAATGTTTGTGTGATGAGCATAATCATTTGTTCTGTCTCTGGGTGTAATTTGTCTATAATATGTGTGTATTTTGAAATATATAAGTATATTTATTGCTTAGCTTGGGACTACACGGCGTTGTGTGATAGTTGTAAAAAAAAAGTTTAAAGCAGAAAGATATTATGTGTTAACAGCTAGCCATTGCGATTTGTCAAGCGATTAGAGGATAAACAATACTTTTTAATCGTGAGGCAATTTTAGTATTCTTCACGTTTTTAGTCTGGATAAGAAATTATGTATAGACTTGACTATAAATCAGCTTTTTGCAGACCACACAAGACGCCATAAAAAGGGCACTATATCTTCATCGCTGCCTTATGTCTTACAAAATATCGTAACTTTTATAGATCTATAAGAAATCTAAGGTTTCGTCCAGAGTAAGGGGTTTGCGCGGGTACGAAAAATTAAAAACTAGTAGCCAATATTACAAACATGGGGTGCCAAAGGCAACTGTTCAACACAGGAGGATTATGAGTGGATGGAGTTACCTATTTGATGATCCGCTCTAAAAAGGCCCCGAGTGCGACTAAATGATTAAAGCCATTAGGGGACAAAATGTCCCCCAACATGGTTTGCAACTCGTGAATGCGTTGTAAAACATTGGGGGCAAGTTGCGGGACACTGGGCAACGTAACATCTCTGTGTTTTGTCCCCTTATATTTGTGAGGCTTTATAGCGTCACAGTAGTAGTTGATTAACCTTTCGAATGATAAGCGTACAGAACCTCTTTCATCTGTTTTGTGGTTGCGTGTCATGTTGGGGGATAGTTTGTCCCCCAATGTGCTTCAGCTAACGAACGACCGTTTTTTGTTTACTTCGGTGGAAACACGTCTAGCCACTCCTGCTTGCTTCATTTAGCGATGTCTTGTAGCCACCTAATCAAGTCCGCCTCCGCGTCCGCTCCCGCCCTAATCACCGCTTGTATACTCAGGCCGAACCCTAAGATTGCTCATTGTAGTGAATGCTTGGCACTTGACGTATTCGTGCCGGTCTCGCTGTAGTCGGCTAGGCCGCCAAACAAAAACGAAAATACCTAGAAATTACTAACAATTAATTTATTTTCCACTGGCGGCCTTAGATTCCGAGTGCCATTCAGTAAGAAGGTTGAAAAGGTTCATTGATGTTTTTATTATTTATTACACACAAAATAATACTAGATATGAATTACAGTAACTAATGGACTAGGAAATAACATGGTAGCTTCTATAGGCAAACTAGGACGAGTCCTGTATCTCGGTAAGGTTTGTTCTTCGTTCGGCCCACTGAGTTTTGTCCCACATAAAAAATTCCTGGTTCGTCCCTAACTATATGCTTCCTTCGTCCCGAAATAGTATTTTAATTATTTTGTTCTCGTTTCGTCCTATTTTATATTCCTTGTTCGGCCCATATTTTTTTTGTATAGACAATTTTGACTTTTTTGTACACTCAGCCAAAAAAAATTATTACTATTTTATGAGTACAAATTACATACTAGCTTCTGCCAGTGGCTTCATCCGTGTGATAGTAAAAATATTCTCGAAGATGTGATGCATTATCTAGCGGATGGTACATTTAAATGTGTGGTGAAACGATTTAAACAGTTGTATATCATTTAAGGTCATCTCAAGTACCAGTGAAAAAATTAATGTTGTGCCGTTAATATATGTACTGGACAAAAAGGAACCTACATACGGAACTCTGTTCTCTCTTATTAAATCGCTAATTCCTCGTTGGAATCCAATTTCATTCAGAACTGATTATGAGAAGGCGGCCATGAATGGTATCCGTAAATTATTTCCAAACGTCACATGCAAAGGTTGTTACTTCCATTTCCCTCAAGCTCTTTGGAAAAGAGCAAAAGCATTAAATTTAAATAAAAATAGAATGTTTAAGAAGCATATTGTTTTGTGTTTGTCATTAGCTTTGCTTCCATCAGAACTCGTTTTGCTAAAAATTAAAGCAAATGTTGTTTTTTTTTTTATATGTACCTACTCTCACTTAATTCTTGGCCGGTATATTATTTTATAACTAAAATTATCGTGTCTTAAATACATTTTTTTTTTCATTTTTGGTAAAGATCGTCGTATTTTATTAAAGATCTGTCCGTTTTATCTTATCTGATTATTATACCATTTCTGTGATTTTGATTATGATAGTAAAGATGATTTATACAAAATTTTTTAGAATTGTTTTATTATTAGAAATCGAATTTTATCATCATAATATCAGCCGAAAGACGTCCGCTGTTCGACATAGGCTTCCCCCAAGCGTCGCCACAACGACCGGTCCTTAGCATCACGCATCCATTGAAATGAATTTACTTTAAAAAAATACTTAGCGAACTATATTACTGTAAAACCGACAAATAATAATAACTCTAAACTAACTAAAACGAACTAAAATATGATGTTTGTTTTTAGTTGGTTTAGTTTTTTTTTATAAGTCCGTATTTAATCTTTTTTGAAATGATATTCGAAAATTTCAATTATGTACTTACGTTTTTTCGTTGACTGTACTTTTAACGTATTTGGAATTCGGGACGAAACACAACTTTAATAGTGATGTGGGACGAATCAATAATTTTTTGGAATGTGGGACAAAACTTCGGGACGAACGAAGAACAAACCCTCGGTAAACATGCGAATAAGAAGAAAATACCTACCTCAGCTTATGCTACGATAATTTAAAAAAAAAAGAACATAAAGGTCCAGTGATACCACGGACACACTCACCACCATGGACTCGTATTACCGAGAAATGATAAACATATGAAACAAAAATAATACAACAACCGTCGCTTGTTTTCTAAAAACTGTTCTTGTAACCCAGTTAAAACTAAATTTTCATTTCGGAATGAAGAATGGTGGTCTCTGTTTCCTCATCATAAAGGGCAAACTGGTATTTATAGTTAACTATATACTGAAGTTTTTATTAATTCTATTTTTTTATCCACTAATGGTCAAAGGCCAAACCCATATTTTGAATGGTCTCTTTGTTGAGACCAGAATTGAGACCAGATCATCACGCCATGTTCGATCTTTATCCATTTGTCCTTTAAGGATTTTGAAAATGTGACCCCGCGATACTATTGTTGTACAAAGAAAGAGCTGGGGCCAAAACAAATAATCATTTAATGATGAGCTATCTTTTTCTTCTTCTTCTTCTTCTTCTTCGTGTCGATTTGACTCAAATTTTGTCCGACCAGTATTCAGCTATAAATCAAGTATAATCATTGATTAGGTCTTGCTAAGATGCGTGTACTTGTTTGTGACCCATTTTTTTCCAAACGATAATGTACTTCTACAAATCCTTATTCCATTCATGTTCTCCACATGCCACCAAGATCCCCCACCGCGTCAATCTCAGAAAAACTTCATCGAATCGACAATAAATACAACGAACTAATAATTAAGTTCTGAAGCGACTCCTACTGCGAACTTATGAATATGCGGTAAACGTACGACGAAATCGTACCCGTGCTTATACACCAACATTTCTTGACATTTTGCGGTGGCGCTACATGTCAGTTAAAATCTGTCAAACTCCATCCATCTACCTTAGTTCTGTATTCAACCGCAGGCCTTAATGTGCTGGTTCATTTGTAAATTGCAGCCAAAAAACTCGGGTCTTAAGCTGTCTCGATTTTAAAGGCTTTAATTAGTAAAGCAACGATAACTTTTTTATGGGCCATACCGTAAAGATAATGCTCAATTTGCGGCTCTTTCTCACGTTGTATTTCACTTTTGAAGTATTTACGGTTTTGAGGCGTTCTTCTGTAGGTCTTTAGATTTATGGAATACTGGCAAAAGATGCAATTTAAAGGACCAATCTGGTTTCGAGTATAATTTGATGATTTTGTTAAATTATAAAGATGTAGTAGATCCACATTTATTATTGAACTTCTTGTGTGGAAGATTTAAGTATCCTTTTAGATAATTTTTACATCACTGTTTTTATTTCTTTATTCAAAACTAACCTATATAAATTGATATAGTCAAACGATTGCGATGAAACAAAGCATGAGTAATAAATCAAGATACACACAGTTTTAATGTATAAAAATTATCTACATCAATTTCGTACATTTTACGTGATGCGAGCACCAAATTAAAAATTTCTATAAATGTATAGGTAGTCAAAATATAAAATAAAAGTTTGACTTGCGTTAGACTACTATCTCACCTGATAGTAAGCGATGATGTGGACGACGATAGAGCACGCTTGCCTAGAACTAACCTATATTCACTTTTGACTTAAATATGGTAGCTACTAACTGTTAGGAAACACAGACTACGGCCGCTTTTTTAAAAAGAATCAAGAAATTACACAACCTAAATTTCGCATCATCAATTTCAACATAAGAAAATATTTGTATTAAAACCAGTATAAGTATCATAGCTATACCAGAACCGTTTACAAGCCATAATACCCAAAGTGGGCAATATTAAGCGTCCAACACTTAAAATTCCACAATTTTAAATTACAAAATAAAGCTATCAGTGAACCGAATAAGGTAACAATATAAAGTATATGGACCTATTAAGGTGAGGTAATAAATTCGTCTAATAAGGGCCACGACAAATTGTAAGAATTACTTGGTAGATCTAATGGTAATCGCTTTGGGCGGGACTCCGGCCCCCTCGAACGTTAGGGCGGGGTCTGCCTTTGTAGGTAATTTGTTGTACTGTTTATTTGTTTAGGTAGGTTTAAATAATTTAGTATTGTTTTAAATTGTCAGCCTTTTAAATGTTTATGTTTAAGGGATTTTTAGATAATAACCGGTCGTATATAAGTTTTTTTAGAAAGTAGTATTTATAGTACAGTTACTAAAAAAGCTGTATTTATTTTATTTGTAGTCCTAAAATACTACTAAAAATATAAAGTATTTTTATAGGTGGAAGTTGGGGCCGCGGTCCCGGACAGTCTCGGTCCAAAGTGCTCCACGAGCCAAATTAAAATTCGCGTTGTATTTCCGTAAGAAGTTTGGCAGTAGTATCATCACAGTGTTATTGTTTTCCCTTTTCTATTTGTAAAAATCGTTTTAGTATATTCGTATTTAGCTTATTTATTTGATCAGTGTTCTATTTTTAACGGATTTCGAAAAGGAGAAGGTTCTATGTTCGGCTGAATATATGTTTTGACAGTATAAGTTCAAGTATTTCTTAAAGGTACGTTTTTTTCAGAAATTATTTATTGGTTTCTTTGTTTTTTGTATTTTCTGTGATATCGTAATAGTTATAACCATAAAATCTAATAAAAGAAGTGTTTTTTGTGATAAGTTCTAACGTGAAAATTATGCATTTCAAAGGTGAATTTTATACCATCAGCTTATATCATGAATATAAATAGAGTACCTACCTACGATTTTCTTCTGATAAACAACTCTGTGTTATTGGTTTAATTGCTTTTGTTTTATAGATTTTGTCCTGTAGCCTCGGGAGAAGAAGAGTATTCGTGTAGTAAAATTTTCGACATGAAAGCGATTATAATTGTAGTGAATGTAGATAACTACCCATCCCATTTATTAGCAGTTCTATGTCCGTATCAATAATAATATTGATTCGCTATATCCTTTTGAGACGCATTGTTTCCACAGTTGAACTCACAGACTTATATGTTGAACTAATATATTGTAAAATATATGTAAAAAAATTGTAGAGTTTTCTTTGATGAAAAGTAGTATATCACTACTTATCTAAGTACTGGTAAGTTTTTACTTATTAGGTATATATTATACTTAACTATGTTATTATAATAATATTTTCATTCTTAATGACGAGGATTTCTTTCTCTGACGCAAGTTGTCATGAGTAATGATCCATTGTGTTCCGAACGGGTTTCTTTATGAGTTACTGATTTTTCCGCATTTTTACTCTTACTTATTATTTTAACGAAGAAAAGTACCTAATGGGAATTGAGTATTAATAGTTCGAAAGTAAATTAACACCATAATCAATTTTGTGCTTTTTTAGAGTTCCGTGCTTAAAGGGTAAAAACGGCACCGTATTGCTAAGACTCTACTGTCCGTCAGTCTGTCACCAGGCCGTATGTTGTGTCTCATGAATCGTAGTAGCTATAGCCAGTTAAAATTTTCTTAGATTATGTATTTTGTACTGTTACAACGACAAATACTAATAAAAATATAATCTTTCCTGCAGTCGGGTAAAAACAGAATAAAATAAATATTCTAGTTGGATCCCATCAACAAACGTGATTTTTGTTGCCGTTTTTTTACTACGGAACACTTCGTGCGCGAGTCCGACTCGCACTTGGCCGGTTTTTCTGAAACATATACATATTTACTTTTAATCTAACAATCACACATGCGAGTACTAACTTTACTAAGTACTAGCTTTTGCCCGCAGCTTCACCCGCGTACATAAAATATAGCCTATGTCACTCAGGAATAAAGCAGCTTGCTATCGGTGAAAAAATTTTAGCAATCGGTCCAGTACTTTCAGAGATTACCTCCTACAAACAAAAAAAAAAACAAACTTTACCTCTTTATAATACCATAGTGTAGATAAAATCATCAAATCATTCTTCGGCATAAACCTTCTAGTGCACGATATCAATAATGTCTATAAAATTTACTAAATAAATCAAACTTCGTTGTTATCATATATCAAATTCGAAATGTATAGTTACACAAACATTTATTTTCTTCGCACTGTTGCAATAAATTTGAAGCAACTACGTAAAGTAGATATATATTAACAAGATCGAAACACTTGGTATTGTTATTTTATTTGTAGTAAAGAAGCAATGTGGTAGGTTGGAGAAGAAGAGGAATACCATACAAAAGATGAAGGGATTGTATGATATGTGTAGTAAAAAAGACACCCGGTATTCTTGCATTATAAATCCAATTAGATTGCTGAAGATGTGTAAAAATAGATTTTGCATATAAAAATATATAGAGAAGTCAAATTCAAAGCATTTATTTCAAATAGACCATTTGCAGGCATTTTTGAATAATCAAATGTCGGTCAGTCTAAGATAAGTGCAAAGCTAAATTGCACGTGATACGATTATTGCAATAAAACTTATATTTGATTAATTTGATTTGTGACCAATTTAAGCAGTAATGTCTACGATAGAAAAGGGGAATAAAAGACAGCATGACGGATGACAAGGTCGAATGAAAGAAAGCGTGATACGTTGACCCCAAGTAAGATGGGACAGGGGCAGGAAGTTGGTTACTTATTATAAAGGTTGAAACAGCATCAGACTGTTCCTAACTGATCAACATCTTTATTTCTACATATGTACATGATATTATAAATAAATAAAACTCAGACACAGAACAAATAACCGTGCTCATTGCATAAACATTTGTCTTGGGTGGGAATCGAACTCATGACCTCCCGTATAGCAGTCAGGGCCAGTAACCTCTAGACCAATAGGCCAGCTGTATTATAAGTATCTGATGTCAATGATACTTCATTACATTTCAAATATTTTATTATTTATTTATTGCGCTCATCCACTCTGTCTAATAAGTGAACCGACTTGGGAATTTTGTATAATATTAATTCATTTAAAAAATACTTATATTCGATAATTTATATATATATACTTTTTTTAAGGTTCTTCTGTTAGTTAACAATGATCTCTACCTCTTAATTAACCTTGATTATTGAACTCGTGTTGACTACATCAGATTTCATTAAATCCTAATAATTACCCAAGTCGTTTAACTTATTACACAGACTCTACCACAGTATAGCATTTTTTAACCAAAAGCTTTACTAGTCTTTGTTGCATTGACTTAAAAAGTTTAAACAAATGAATAAAATGATTTATACTGCATCAAAATTATGACACCATAAGATATCAAGATCAAACCTGATCAAAAAGCAATTTGTAAAATTGACAAGTGTCCCTTGGAAATTGAATTGTATTTAAATGAACTAGATACGGCCAACCCACTTAGACTGGTACAATAAATAATTGCCGTAACTTAGGCTTGATCGCGATTCGATCGGCTCAAGACAAGTATCAAGTAATAAATCTGAATAGCTTCACGTAGGCTGGGTCGATAGTTTGTCAAATATTCAGGTTATGTTACGTGGTAATTAAAATAAATTTGATTGGAATAATGGTATGTCTTCAAAGATTTTGTTGTCTAAGCAACCGTAGGGGCCCAGCAGGGTCGAAGCCTACTGAGGCCATGGGTTGTGTGAAAGAGATCCCCGGAGCCCTGCAACGATGGCAAAGAAGGAACAAGAGTGGGGTTTTAGTCAGTTCCCGCTCTGCCTAAGGGCGGGAGGTGTCATTTGATGATTTTTCAACCTACAAAAAAAAACTTAAAGTTGTAAATGTTAATATAAAATAATCCTTCACGTTACAATTTATTTGGCCTCAACGTAGTCACCTTTCTCTTCTTGACACTTTTCAGCCACACCTTTTACGATTTTTTTTTAATTGAATATGTCTTTCCTATGACCTGCCTATTTACTTGCAGAAATCAAGATCCATATTGAATACTTTTTTGTTACATACATTGTCTCTTTCACACTCAAAATACGAGGAGTTGCAGACATCAGCCCGATATGTAGTAAAAACAGAAATTTTAATATCTTATCACAATCTCTTTTAGGTAAGCTTATCACGCTGTATCATTACACATATTAAAGTGGGAAACGAGCATCATACAATTTCAAAGACAGGAACGATACAAAAAACTGAACAGGACATTACCGCTGGCCAAAGAGTCGTATCACATAGCAACACAGTATACAGACCATATGCAGTATACCAACAGTTTTCGTCAAGAATGTATAGTATCGGTTCAGACGTTGATCGAGTGTGGTGCTGTTTTTTCCATGCTGTGTATATGGTTATACGAGTTGCGAGTGATTTGTTACGCTGGAGTGTCTTTGTGATCGTGTATGCCTTAGGGCTGGCTGGGTTCGGATTTTGTTTGTGAATTTATTGTTTGTCGTGGCTGTCTAATATATTTATGTATTCTAGCTCCCACACGGTGGACCGATGACCTGGTAAGAGTCGTGGGAATGAGATGAATGCAAGAAGCACAGGACCGTTCATTGTGGAGACACTTGGGGAGGCCTATGTCCAACAGTGGACGTTCTTCGGCTGAACTGATGACGATGATGAGGATAATAAATTCTAGCATAAACACGCGGCTACGCTCACATGAAACTTTTGATTTCCCTTAGCGTTGAATTTTGATAATTATTTTTGCATACCTCGGTATGCAAAAATAACGTTATTAATATTGCGAGAAAAAATAAAACATAATTATTTTTGATCCCAGGGGTTTTAGCTGGCCATTGATGAGCTATGCCTTTTCTTTTTAAGTAAGTTCTTTGTATACTTTTTTTGATTATGGTCTTTGTATACTTTTTTCGTTATAGTGGTCAAACGCGAGCCTATGCTCGCGTTTGACCACTATGTCAGTTGATGGTAAACGATGATGTGGTCAAAGATGGAGCACGCTTGCCTAGAAGTAGCCGTTTCACTATTTACTATACGTCTAGTTTTGCTGTTTGCTACTACGAGTACTTCGATCTCACAAGAAGTCTTAGAGATGATAGAAACTCCTTCAATGTTTGTTTGTTAAATTGTCTGGAATCATTCCAGAAGGTTACATGATCGGGTTAATGCACCTCGATCAAGGCAAAAAGAAGTTGAAAAAAGTTTTATATTTTTTTCTAAACCAATTACTTTATCAAGCACTGTATTGTATTTATGTATCAACCATTTTCGAGATGGCCAATCATAAAATCAATCCTCCCGTTCAGGGCTGAGCGAAAGGAGTGCCAGACATTTACTGATTAACTCCCACCTATGTTTCTTCACTTGCCCTTTGCGTTCTAGGGCCGCAAACTCTTCTACACAAATCATGCGGCCCTGGTGTGTGTGTTAGATGAAAGAGGTTAGAATGACCTTGTGGGCGTGGCAGGAGTGCCACAAAATATGATCATGCTCATAATTGACCCAACCAATAGTAAACTTACGATCCAAGTGTGCGTGGTGTGCTCGTTGCGTAATGCGCGTTCGTATTGATTTATTGCCTGTAGTGGAGTTAAAGGGTGTGAGACAAACGGCGACACCCGTCGTAGTACAAATCGGCTTTCATCTTTCCTGTGGTGTCAACCATGTGCCAGTATTTCTTTACATTACACATTAATCGCTAGCTCTAAAGACCGAGGTGATACGACGCAACTTGTTTTGGTAAGGTTAGATATGTGGCGAAATGTCCCAAGTTTTTGCAGATTTATTTATTTGATTGTATTGCTCGCCGGTGTCTTTAAATGGTCCTTTTCAAGGCATTTGCAAACGTGTTCAGAATTTAAATGATTCTCAGACGCATTTTTCCATTAATTCTCGGTACAGTAAAAAGTTTTACAAATTGGTATGGCCCTTTAAATGTTGAGTGGGATTCATATTGATTTAAGGTGGATGCTCACTACAATAAAAAAAAATCTCTCTAACTTTGGGTATTGGTAAATTGTGATTTCTTGACGTTTTATCTCTTCTCTAAGTTAGAGCGTTATGATGGTAGCTTTAATAAGCTTAATTGTGTAAATTCATATATATAGGTCACTTTCGCAAATGTAATTTTAATTATCATACTATCCAATAAGTATTAAGCTGAAATTGAAATATTAAGTTGAAAATAAAATTTCCGTAGATACGCCTTTTTTGTAATTTACACAAAAAAAGGCGTATCTACGGAAATTTCATTTTCGCGGGCTACCTCGAGCATCCACCTTAATGTAGTGGGTGGTGTGAACCACAAAAAAGATGAAAGAGGTTAGAAAGGAAATACTTTCCGATTTGTACAACAACGAGTGTCGCCGCTTGTCTCCCACCCTTTAACTCCACCACAGATTACTGAATAGTTACTACGTAAACTCCACTACAGGCAATAAACCAATACGAACGCGCGTTACGCAACTAACAGACTACGCACACTTAGATCGCAAGTTTGCTATTGGTTGTTGTACTACGAGCATTGGCCTACTTTGTGGCACGCCTACCCTGCCCACAAGACCACTCTAACCTTTTTTATCTGTTCTGTGGTGTGACCTAAACATGACATGCAGTATGAACTATACATGACAAGCAAATCATGCAAAAGTGAAGCGCAAATAATATCGCTGAGTGATTTTTCATGATACCTGGAGTTATGAGGTAACCGGCTGAATGTTAAAAAAGCTATGTACACGGCACTTATATTATTATGTCTATAGATAGACACTGGTTTCTGCCACAGACTTCGTCCGCTTGAAAGTAAACAAGTACCTAACCTACGGGAATATTCTTTCTTTTTCCTATTCCAAATCATATTATAACGGTTTGCTAGTGTGCCATTACATTCAAGGTCGTTCCTCCACGCTTAGTGGACTGACCATTAAGCGTGGAGGAATAAACGTACATACATACAAACTTACACCTTCATAATTTTATTGTGATTATGATTTCGAAGAATACGAACTAAGGAACGAACATTTTCTCTAGACCCAAAATAGTTATCTGTAGCCGTACAATTATTGCCGAGCAGTGGTGGCCGAGTGGTAATGGCCCCGACTTACGAGTTGTAGGTCGCGGGTTCGAACTCAGCCAGCCGCATTACTTTGTGTAATTTATTTCAAAACTACTCTCAAAACGGTGAAGGAAAACATCGTGAGAAAACCGGCATGTCCTAGAACTAAAAATTCGAAGACATGTGATATTCACCAACCCGTACTGGGCCCGCGTGGTGGATTATGGCCCATTCTCTCTCCTAGAGAGGAGACCTGAGTCCCAGCAGTGTGAACATTAAAAAGGCTGATGATGATACAATTATTTGTTTCGTATCAAACCTACAACACATAGCGCAGCAGCCAATCTCACAACTACAGCACCAACTTCACCGTCGGTTTAACTAGCTTTCAAATTGAAGTAAGATCGTATCGTCAATAAAGTTTAAACAAATTAAATTTTACGATTTAATCGTATTTGTGATGGATAGTTAGAACGAGACTATGATAATGTGATAAAAGCCTAGCGCAATACAGAAGGTTCACTGAATTTACTAATCTGTCTTACCTTTTACCAAGAAGGTTGGGTTCGGCTTCCTGTCTAGCCGAATGCAGCTTAAAGTTAATGCTGGTGATAGCGACTGACAATCTGACCTCCAGGTCACCCAATATACTTGGGTACTATGACCTACTGCAAGACGTGTCAGATTTTGGGCGCATCATGTTGGGTGACATTATGACCCCTAATGTACACTTACATGGGTTGGCGGCAACGATTTCTTGCGGCGGCCCTTCATGGTCCGAAGCAAGGAGGAGTGGCAGGTAGTCACCTCCTTTTGCAAAGCAATAATGCTACCCAAGGGCTGCGCACGCGCGTGCTAGCGACCCTCACGCTCCAGCCGCCGGGATCCCGATCTCGATTTCCGGCCACCGTATGTGCGAGCTTGCGGACGGCGAGCAATGGCTCCGTCTAGTAACCGTCCGGGCCAAGAATAAGTCACCAACGGTGCGTAATGTTCCACGCGCGCCTCAAGGAGATGTCAGCAAACAGTAGAGGTCCAACAGGGTCGAAGCCCACTGGGGCCAAGGGTCTATTTCTGGAAGGGAGTTTCGGCCCCGGTATAAAAGCCAACGAAGAAACGGGGTGGATTTTTTAGTTAGTAATAGTCAGACACTATCTCCCGCTCTGCCCAAAAGCGGGGGATGTCATCTGGATGATTTTTATTTATTTATTTATTAGAACTTTATGCGAAGCACAGATACAAAGGCGGACTTAATGCCTTAGGCATTTTCTACCAGTCAACCTAGGGTCAGATGATTCAACTCTGATCTTCATAGATAAGGTTTTGGTATTGAAAAATTATATTGAAAATCGGACTAAATTGAAGCAACAACCATTAATTTTAGAGGTCAGCCTGTCTGGTAACGCTTGAAACTGATAGCTTTTTTGAATGTTCTTACTCACTATGTCCATATTTTCGGATGAAGCTGAATGAACCTTCTCAACGCACTGTAATGTGCGGTTATTAAAAAAAGAATTAAGACAAATAGCAGTAGCAGTTATCAGCCATCTTAATAGAGCACTGAGCAATTATATTAATGTCCGTGCGCAAGAACGTTTGTTTGTGTGTCAATTTGCAAGCGCATATCACTCTGTAGTATGTTGGTACACATCTGTGTGAATGGCTGAGGTTTTTAGGGGTCCTTTAGATATAAATCTATTTAGGAATGACGATATTTTCCAATTATCTGCCCTCTGCAGTTTTACCCTCGTCCTTAGTAATTAAAAAGAGTGTCTATAGAGTTTCTTTCTGGTACATTCTTCTTCCTTCATAGAGATTTATCTACGCTTTGCAATGTACAATTAGCATAATGTTTTTGACTGACTAACTTCTAAACTTTCAATAGTGCCTGCAAATGGTTTATTTGAAATAAAATGCTTCGAATATTGAATAAGATGTGGTGTATGTATTGCCTCAAAGACGGACTTTAAAACACTAAAAATATTTTCAACTCGAACAAGCGGTTCCTGAGATTAGAGTCTGATCAAAAAAGAAAAACTCTTTAGCTTTATAATATTTCTAAAAATGTATACAAAAAATATATGTGTAAATGTATGTGTACTCAAGCACTTAAAGATAAGTAGTCAGGACAGTGCTACTACTACTATTGTCCTAGGGAGGAAGAAGTCATTGGATGATTTCCTACACGGAAAAAAAAAACTGAAGTTGCAAATCACTCTTATAGATGTACCTTTTATTGGTGATTTTGACGGATAATTAAATTGAACTACAAACATCTGCCCACATAAACACCTGAAGGGACAAAGAAATTAAATTAACACCAATAAATCATGACCAAATAATTTTTGGACTGCAATTACCACCTACAGAACCCACGACCAATAATTACACGTTTAAAACCTCAGTGATTAACGAGTCGCACCTAAAATTAATTAGTCGTAATGTATTTGCCTACAGATAAGGTAATGTATACTGTTGTTTTGTGCACACATTGCCTGGGGCTAAACTTTACCGTTAGGAGAGCCGGTGGAGTTAGGGTTGCCAAACGTACTTTTAAATTGGAGTACTGTATAGGGGGTCCATATATAGGGACTAATTAACTCTATACTCTATTTTGCGTTGGATTATGTAATAGGTATAATCTGAAAAAGTTAAAACAATTTTATATTGAATAAACTTAATTGAACTGAATAAAATTAATTTGATTAAATGAAATTAAAATAAATTTAATTGATTTCTATTTAATAAAATAAAGTTATTACAGACTACTGTATATTTTGAAAAGTCTTTCCACAGTAAATCAATTTTATAATTAAGAATTTTGTACATTGGTATAGGGAAAAATATACTTTTGGAAAATTACAATTACTTACAAAAAAAAAAAAAATTGTTGCACCAATGCCAATGCGTCGTTTACAGAAGTGGGCAACCATAGGTAGAGCGGTAAGAAATGCTCGGAGTGTTTATTCGGCAGTTAATGATGTAGAATGATGTTAATGATAGTGTAAACTGTTTAAAAGCAGCATTAATGAGTTGCCTAACTCTTTGAAATTAATCTGATACAGCTACTATTTAATTTCACTTTTAATTATTTATATACTAGCTTTTACCAGCGGCTTAGCCCGTGTGAAAGTAGAAAACTGCTATTCAATTCAAAATATTTTTATTTCATATAGGCCTACATGGGCACCTATAAAACGTCAGAAACTAGTGCACGGTTCCATATTGGTCGTTTCTTATGGAGAAGAACCGGCAAGAAACTTCACGATTACTCTTTTTTTTTTAAAAAAGTGGTTGTCATTACAATATTTCAATACTACAGTAATAAGTGTAAGAAAAAAAAAAAAAAGAAATCATAATAAATAAAAGTGAGAAGTAAATAAGAAGTAATCTAAGAATTCATAGAGTCTACACTCAGTGTTCTCACATTCACATTTTAATCATCTGCTTGCTATTTCTAGACATGTTTGTTCATGGACACGTTTTTTACCCGGGAACTCATCAAATAAATTCTCCCGCTGCTCTGGGAGGAGCGCCAGGGAGTGTCATATTTCTACTGCTTCTTACTATCTGTAACTTAGACTGTATAGATATTTAAATGGCAGCCAGGATCAAGGCTTAGCTTACTTTCCGAGGCTTGGAGGAAACTCAAAACGAAGAAACACGGAGGAAATTATGCAATGGATAGCTTAACCTCGAATTTTGACCCCATTTTTGCATGGAAAATCATCAAATAACTTCTGTCGTTCTGGTTGGAGCGGGAAGGAGTGTCAGACGTTAACTGACTAAAACCCACAGGGTTCCTTCAGTTGTCCTTTATTGCGAGGCTACGTTATCTCCTTCAAACAATTTGCAGCCCTTGATGGCGTTGGCCCTAACTGGCCCCTACAATTTTGCTGACATCTCTTTGAGACGCGCGTGGAACATAACGTTCCCTCGCTCGACTCGGGCCAGGATGGGGACCACAGGTAGGTTTTAGTCAAGTCTGACACTCCCTTTTGCTCTATTCAGAGAGGCAGGAGTCGATTGAAAATTTCACACTTACATAAAAGGTTGTTTGAAGCAGGGGTAGATTGTGCTCGGGTGTTTATTTTTCGTACCGGTAATGGACAATTGGACATATTTACTTTTTATATCGGTAATATGTTCTCACGGGATGATTTCGACTGTCACGTTTTCGACATTGTTTCCTTCATCTGTCTGTTACGCTAAATCTCTAAACTGAAGTAAAGATTAACTACCTCTAAATTATTAATTTCAAAGCTGTATTTGATGCCTAATTGTACCTACCTTAACGATAGTTGCTCATGTTATGGGATGATGAAGTCGACGATTGAGGACACTAGCCTTGATATTATGCGATAACCAGCGTCACACTGGTTTCATGCTGAACTGGACCTATTTTGCCGCAGACGTGAGGCACTTAAACTTTACTTTTTTTGCTGCTTTTTTTTTGTTTCATGTTACCTAAATATAGTGTGTGCGTCTTACACTGTGCTAAATAAATTATTTTTCTTTCTTTCTTTTAATAAATTATTATGATGTAAAACCATTAAAAGCCATCATAACTGGATGTCAAAATATACACTAAAGTATCTCAATTCACACTATTTTATTTCCCCAAATTAACCATATTAAGTACAAAATGAAGTCTTAAAAGTAATGAATGTCCACTAAAATGTAATTGTGTACCCTTAATCCGGCTATATTTACGGTTTTTTGGTGGCGGAATGAGTTTTTAAAATGTCAATGCGTTGTACATTTAATTTTACGATTCAAATTAACTTTTATTGCGATTTTCTGCAGTGTTATTCACTTTCTCTGTAGGTTCTTTTTTGTGACTTTAAGAAGATATTGAGGTAAATCTCTTGACATAAATTACGCAAAAAGGAGTGTTTATTGGCTGTCTCTTGGCTGACATAATAATAAAAATGTGCAAAAGCTTTCGCGTTTGTAAATAAAAAATGTAAGCTTCTAGGTAATAAAACTACGCGTAACACCAGGGGCGTAGCGTGGGCTAATTTAGACGTGGGTCAGTGTTCGACCACTTCGTCGCTTACTTTCGGGTAAAATAGTGGTCAAGCACGAACTTATAAATTATAAAACAAAACCTTCGTCTTTACAGCCCTTCATACGCGAGGCCTGTTTGAGCACGAGGACGTGGGTGAGGGCCCATTTCGCTCACGCCTATTATTATAATTAGAGCAAAATTCTCCCACCTTCGAAATCCCAATAAAATAGATTTTTGCAACATTAATCATGGGAACTAGTTTTAGTCAGTAAAAGTCTGAAACTCCCTCCTGTTCAACCCAGAGCTGGAGAAGATATTGGATAATTACCCACTTAAAAAACAGGGGCCGCGGATTTTTTTGCCGCCCCAGGGCCGTTAGTCATCTCGTTACGCCACTGACTATTGACACATTTGCTGAGCTGTACTACAAATTATTACAAGAGAAACATTACGTGGAAAGCGATTAATAGCTTCTAAATTAATCCGATTAATGAGGCCGTTTTAGAAATTGGCCTCGAATTTAAATAATACATTCTACATGACTAATCACAATATTTAATGTTGTCACCAATTACATCATTTACACCGAATAAATAAGAACTGGTTCAAAGGTAATTAGCTGTGACGAATGCATGCTAGCGCCGCTTTCAGATGGTGTGAGAGGCGGTCTTAATGCAAAAATGTTGTTTGTGCATTTTGTCACTGTATTGCGTAATTATTTGAGAAAATTGCAGTGCGTAAATCAGGGGCTTGTTATTTTTGTTTATAATAATTTCTTAATAAATAAATATCAGTAAAATCAGATCGGTGGTGGCCGAAAGGTAACGGCTCCGACTTACGAGTTGTAGATCACGGGTTCAAACCAAGCAAAGCGCATTACTTTGTGTAATTTATTTCATCAGCACTGCTCTCAAAAGAATGAAGGGATATTGTGAAGAAACCGGTTTGTCCTAGAACAAAAAATTGTGACATTCACCAACCCGCACTGGGCCTGCGTGGTGGATTGCGGCCCATTCCCTCTCCTAGAGAAGAGATCTGAGGACTCTGATGATGATGCCTTCTCTCTGGGAATAGGCCCTAATCCACTACGCGGGCCTAGTGCGAATTGGTGGATGACATATCTTCGAATTTTTGGTTCTAGTTTATACTGGATTCCTCACGATGTTTTCCTTCATCGTTTTGAGAGCAGTGGTCAAGAAACAAATTTCACAATATGTCTGGCTGGGTTCGAACCCGCGATTAATAACTTGTAAGTCGGGGTCGTTACCACTGGGTCATCACTACTCTAGGAAAGGATATGATGATCTACATATTTTGTAAATAATATCCTGGAGGAAAAAGAAGAGAATATATTTTAATGAATTAAAAATAAATTATATAAACGTTTTAAAATATTTAGGTACAATATTTTACCCATTGCCGCTGAAAGAAATTGCTTGCTAACACATAGTCTGAACCATGAACAGTGCGAAACGCGAATTCGCATGATATTCAAAAAACAAGGAACATTTTGCAACAGCCCATTATCATAATTCGGAAATTATCCGTTTATTACAATTTTATAACCTCACAATTTGAATAAAAATGAAATAATAGCATAATGACGTACCATTACCCTTTCTTCGAAGAATAATGTGAAAATTATCTTTGTTTAAAAATAATCTTGAGTACCCTAAAATGGTGTGTGTATAATCCATAATTCGTCAGGCCAGTGGTGTTCAAACTTTGGTTTTTATTGGTTTGGTGAGAATTTGACTGCATAACCAAGGCTTTTTTTTTTGTCAACCTTTCTACACCAAATGTCAAGTGTAGGTTTCTTTAACTGGGCGCTAATTTACTCGGTCCTGAGTCAATTCACTTGGTTTTGGGTCAAATCTTGATTCTGGATTAATATGTTTGTTTTTGTTTTTTTTTTTTTAATTTTTCTCAGTCCTGAGTCACTTGACCGATCTTGGGTCAATTTGCTTTGCCCTGGGTCATTTGCTTGAACGTAGGTCAGTTTGCTCAGTATACTGGGTCAATTGAATCAATAGATTCAAGACGGTTTGTTCGGTCTTGGACCAATTTTCCTAGTTTTGGATTAATTAGTCCTGTCCTAGCTGAATTTGCTCAGATACAGATTGGATATGTGAGGCCCATAATCAAGGTTTTCCTTCATGGTAAGAATGTCCGAAGCATTACTCCGCCTTCGTACGTTTGTGTATGTTTAATATCATTAAGGAGATACCATTATCTATTTTTCAAGCTTAGAAAATAAAAACTAGCATAACATTTATAATACTCATTTATTGTAATTTTCACAAATCCAGACTGGTTGTAGATTGAGCACCCCTGCTTTAATCGAACGCGCGTCGATTGTCGAAACGATTACGCCTGAGGTGGCGGCTTCGAGCCAACAGTCATTTATTTATCTCTCGTTCAATTCAATTCGGGAATTTGTTAATTGAATGTGAATTAATGGGATGTATTATTCTTATTTTTAATTGGTACTTAATGAATAGGCTCGGGAAAGTGAAAAGTGAATTACTTATTTAAGTACTGCAATCGAGTCAGCTTCACGTTTTTATGTATATATGTACAATCAAAGACACTTCCGCCTGATCATCGCTAAGTTCATTATTGTATTCAAAACGAAAATGTCAAAGGGTTTGGTTTGGCGCCGCAACGTAGGACTCAAGCTAATTTTTTTTAAGTGGTCAAGCAGAAATTACCTCGATGGTACATTATAGAAGGTGTAATCTTAAGACTTTTTTGCATTTAATAAAGCAATTGCCTAGTGAAAAAACATATAAGGCGTTTAAATTGAACGAAAAGGTATGGTTTGACTTTTTATATTGCCTAAGGAATAACATACCTCCTAAGTATGGTGAGTGCTGTAGTTCTAGCTAAAAAGCTCCAAGATAGCACGCAAAAATCAAATTTTCGACTCGGGCCCGATCCTTACCGAACGGCCAGACGGCGAGCTACCCATTGCTTGTAGTCTGTAAGCCCGTGCCTACGGTGGCCGAAGATTACCCTGCGACACCCGAGGCGTGTCCTGTCGCGATGGCTGTGGGGTGTAAGGATATTCGTCCATACATCTCTTTCGCTAACATTATTGCATTTCCTCTCGCTCTGGACCATATCCTTGAAAAGGTCCGGCGCGAGAGGTTGCCTCCACTCTTCTCATCACTTTGTTGGGATGGAAAAGTAAGGTCGATATACTGGTTGTAAGGGAAATCGGCCTATTCTTACAAACTTATAAACTTTATTGGGCAGTTTGTATGGAGAGCCCGATTTCTATTTTCGTTTCTGTATAAAAATATTGTGGAGGATTGTTCAGTTTCATCTACAGAGCAAGCCCTTTACGGAGATCTTTCTCTAACACCCTGTATTATAAGGAGCGCTTATTTTTCAAGGCAATTTTCGCAGTAAGTTAGTAACCAGATAATTTCCTATGATATTCGATACCGCTAAACCATTACTGCTAATACATCCTGAAGTTATTAATTTAATTAAAACTAGAACATTATGCGCTACAATAACATATAATTATGTCCATACACGCTTTTATAAAACACTTGAGATCAATGACTTATTGCTACTATTAATAATTTGGTTCTTATGACATGAAAATTATAGTCACCAAACGGCTGAATGAATATATGATATTAAGAATGATTCACGCTGGATTGTAGACGACAATTTTTTAAATTAACTAGTAAGTATTTGCTAGCGGCTTCGCTCGCGTAGAATTGGTACCTCGTCTCATTATAATTGATAGCATATGTGTTAATCTAGAATGTGAGTTATCCATGTAAGAAATTTCATCCAAACGAGTTCAGCTGTTTGATTGTGAAGGAGTAACAAATATGCATAAAAACTTTTGCTTCTATAAAATACTGGCTGACTCTGTAATCATTGTTCTACTATATTATAAACCAGAGCGGAAGAAGTCATGTCATGTTTTCCTACATAATAAAAAAATAACTTTCTAAATGATCAAAGCAAAAATGAAAGGTAAAATTTACAACAAAAATATTAGAATATATAATAATAATATATTACATTAATACATTAATTTAACCTTTCAATTGTGATAATTACAGACACAATTGAAAGACAATAGGTGCGCGAACGCCGGCGTTCGCTTGGGGTTTACTGAATTAAATTATTTTTGGTTGACTTGTAGAAAATGCTTAAGGTATTAAGTCCGCCTTTGTACTTTTTAAAGCATGAAGATTAAATAAATAAATAAAAATCGCCGAGGAATTATTCTCTAATTTTGTCTCTATTAATACGTATTTTTTTTATAAAAGCGGTCACGCCATTTCGATTTTATTTATATTAAAATATATACCTAAGTATGACTATCCTTTAGTTTTAAAATTGCTTAAAGACACCTTCAAATCCAGTCGTGATGATGACCCGGAAGTAAGAGCAGCTCACCCTAGGCAGCCTAGTATTGAAAGGGTTTCATATTTACTTTGGAAACCGTTGTTTTTGGTTAGGTTTCTTCGTTTTTTGACACCGATTTTTCATTTCAAGTTGTGGTAAAAATTGGTGAAAATTATCACTAAAAATAAATGAGCACTTCTCTTAGGTACATATAATGGAATAGAGAACCTCCTTAGTTTGAAATCGATTAAAAATCTTAACGGGTTCCATCTCTGTACAAATATTAACTAATGTCGGGACAGCTGTGATAGTTGGTTGAATAAATATCCCCTAGTGAACATTCTTCCTAAACCAGCTTGATCGCGACCATGTCGCAACTGAAACCGAGTGTGCGAATGAAGGCACATCTAATTATATATAATTAAGTGTTTTATTGCTGTGTCCGTTCCGGCTGCAAGTGTCGATATAAGGTGTGAAATTATGCTCGTTTATGACCATATAATTGGTCGAAATGCAATGACTTATAATATTTTGCTATTTTGTAAGACTTGGATTTGAAATGAGACTTTAGATATGACTTTAGATATATAAACTTGTACACAAGTTTTTCGGTGATAGTAGGTTGGTATGACACGTGTCATACTGTGTGGATTGAATTGAGATTGTTGGGCTGTGAAAAAGATGGATGATACCCGTAAAATATTGCATACATGTAGCGTAGAAGAGAATGTTGAGATGGATGTGTGGTGTGACAAGAATAAACAAAGTGAGAAATAACTTTATTAGAGGAAGTTAAAATAGCGCCAGTGACTGAAAAGTTGAAAGGCAATCGTTTGTCTTGGTATGGTCATGTGATAGAGGGATGATACTCATGTTATAAAAAAAGGTCTGAGTATACATGTAGATAGATGGAGAGGGAGAGGGAGGTCAAAGAAAAGATGTACGGATTCCTCACAAGGAGTGATATGAAAGAAAAGGGAGTTAGTGGTCATATGACGGGTGACAGTACAGAATGGAAGGAAATATCGTGTTGCGCTGAAATCAAGTAATATGGACAGGAAGAAGAAGAAGGTATGATAGAACGTACATGATGTGCTTTTTAAAGAATTAGGTACTTACGCAAAGAACTGAAATAGGTGGTTGGATCTTTTTGTCAAAATAATTGACATGTCTGACAGGGCCCAATAAGGTCTTCGAGGGATTCGCGAAAGTTCGGAAGAATAGACGCGGCTGGGTTGTAGTCTGTAAAAGTCTGACATTCTCTCTTGCCCCCCGCCCAGGGCGGGAGGACTTATTTGATACTTACTCTGGATTGGACCATGCCTTCTCTGTTTTTTTTTTTGAGTTTTGTTGTTAGTACCTACGCAAGTCTCAAATAAACGATTTTCTTTCTATACCTACCACAAAAAAGGTAAGGTAAACCATGATAGATCTGCTTAGAAAAATTCGTACTATATTATATTTTAAAGTGAAGAGAATTATGTCTCAACCTCAAAAATCATTCAATATTTACAAGCAACCCGCCCCAGCTTCGCTCGAGCGCCAGAAATCTTTGAATTTCTCGGTTTGACTTAACTATACTATGCATGGATAATACAGTCAAATCTTTCTTAGGAGTCATTCTGTACATTGGTGAAAACCGCATGGACATCCGCTCAGTAGTTTTTGAGTTTAACGCATACAAACAGACAGGCAAACAGACGCGGTGAAGGCCTTTGTTTTACAAGAAATATGTAAGGATTTATCTCCCGCATAACTTCAAGACACAAGGCCGCAAGGATTTAAGGCCCAAGCGCCCGAAAAGTGCCATAAAACAGTGACTTTCTGAAGCTTACTCCTCGGTAACGGTCAGGTTAATAGGTTTGAAAAAAATATATGTTTATTATAGATTCATGAACAACATTATCAACATTTGATTTTTTCGTGCTAATAATACTTTTGTCTAAAAAAAATATTTAGCAATTTCGCAACATATCCATACTCCTTCGAAACGGCTTGGATCTTTAGAAACATTGTTACACATAAAAATTGGTGGTTGAATATTCTTCAAAGTGAACATCGCATATGTAAATCAATCAATATTTCGCAAAGAAAATGGATTTAAAGGTCAGCCGCACGCTTTCAGAGCGCTGCTGGCCGCAAATAAATGCACAGATTTGCGTACTGGCGCCTAGGCGGGTGCGAGAGGTGAGTCCACATAATTTTGGCCTTGGATGTTTCAAGGGACTATAAGCCTTAAGAATAGACTTTGCCGAATTAATACCTCCACAATCCACGTATGGTACAGGTTTAAAACTCCGCCGGTGGTCCTGCCGCCTTCCACAAGAATTTATGTCCCAATGCCACGCAGCACGTGACGTGAAACCTTTGATATAGTTTATTACATAATGCCGTATTTGTATTCAGGAGGTGAGAACAGTAAAACACGAGTATTTGTATTGTAATTTTTGTCGGTAGTACCTATACTATTATATTGTGAGTACTTAGGTACCATTTAAGGTGGGAAATAAAATTTTAATAACCCAATGACTTCTTCCGCTCTTAGTCAGACTTTTACAGGGTAAAAAAAAGACGTGTGGCACTCGGGGATTGCCGCGGTAAAGCTATTGCATAGCATTTTTATCAACTTATGCAATTATAATTTTTTTTTATTTTTTTTTATGCAGTATTTTTTTTTCTTTGTTTTTTTTTCATTGATATTAATTGAAGTTACACTTTCACACATTGAATTGAATTTTGATTGATTGTTCATTCATTTGTTTTCTTATCGGTCACCACGCTCAAAAAACAAATGAGTGGGGGTGTTAGGTTATTTTCGTTACGGAATTTCTGGATTCGGTCTCCACGCTCAAGGCCGGCGGCGATAGAAGCTATGCAATAGCTTAAAAATCCTATTCAAATAACTAGATTCCAACACTATTTATCTAGATTCCCACACAAACAACTCGATAACTTTCGCAACACATATTCACTTACCAGTCCTATCAATTTGATAAACCAGTACAGTATGATCAACATACTGGCCACGCTATAACTTCGGTGTAACTTGGCTATGACGGGCGACATTTAGCAAGCAGCACAATTCATAGTATAATGCATCGAAGTAACAGCTGCTTGATTTATCACTGTATGTTCTGTCCAATGAATATATGAATGTTCTGATATATTTTTATGTCATACTAATACTATAAAGGCTTAGGCTTGTAGGTATGTCTTGAGATTATTGCTCTTTCACGCAGAAATGGTTGAATGGTTTTGAATGAAACTTGGGGTTATCCAAGTTTAAATAAATAAATAAGTCACTGTTTAATAGAAATCAACTCATGAAAAAGTAAAAACCGGCCAAGTGCGAGTCAAACTCTGCGAGAAGGGTTCCGTAGCAGCAAGTAACATAATATAAAAATTCTTGTAGTTCGTTGTATCTTTGATCGATGTTTTAATAATAGTGTATTTTTTTAGATTTATGACATATTAAAAAAAAAACTACTTACTAGATCTCGTTCAAACCAATTTTCGTTGGCGGTTTGCATGGTACTAATGTGTAACATATTTTTTTTTTAGTGTTATCATTCTCTTATCTTAGAAGTTACACACACATTTTACCACTTTGGAAGTGTCTCTCGCGTAAACTATTCAGTTTAGAAAAAAAATGATATTAGAAACCTCAGTATCACGCATGTTCCTTCTTTGCTATTGTTCCAGGACCCCGAGGGTCTCTTTCGCATCACCCATGGCCCTAGTAAAATAATAATAGACCAGAAAAAAAAAAATTGTAAATACCTCTCATTTTCAGCTTTAACCGGTTTCAACGGTTGGCTCTAGTAAACACTTTTTTGTTGTTTGTTGTTTTACATAATATTTACTGTTTACCAGTAAACTCATTCAACAATTGGGTCAAGTTTTTTCCTTAAAATTCTTGTTAATAAATACATGGAAGTTGAATGATTAACAAAATAATGTGGATGTTTCTCGGTAAAGGAGTTAATTGGCTGCAAGCATGTCAGCCATGCTGCCACTTCCCGCTATTGCGGTTTTTGTTGTTAAACTTAACTGGTCGGTCCTCCTGTTACGTTGGCTTTATTGATAGGTTTTTTTTTTAATATACCTTCTATATGATTTTAGATTTATTTACAACAAAATATAAAGTACACAAATTATCCATAATCTACACATAATATAATAAAGAGGTAAAGTTTTTTTTGTTTGTAGGATCTCTGAAAGTACTGCCCCCCTAGCCAAGTTACAACCGTTTCGCTTGCGCCGAACGCTTCGAGTTGGCCACGCCACCAATTCTTTTGTTCTGACCACGTGACTGAGCGTTGAGATGACGTCATTCCCGTACATTTGAAGGTTTTTGCAAGCGTTAACGATTGCAGATTAGCAACTTGGCTAGGGGTACTGGTCCGATTGCTAAAATTTTTTCACCGACAGAAAGCTGCTTTATTTCTGAGTACACATATGCTATAATTTGTGTACGCGGGTGAAGCCGCGAGAAAAAACTAGTATATAATAAACATTTAATTCAAACCTCAATTAATCCCAGTAAGTAAAAAGGTAAAAAAAAAAAAATGTTTTTAGCCATAACTTACCCCGTCATGCCGTCTCTAACCAGCCCTCGCGATACGTGTCCAAATCATCCAGTCACCTCTTTCAAGGCCGGTCTCGACGGGGCGCTTTCCTTCAGTAGGAACCCACAGTGTGGCGACGCTTGCCCAGCGGTTCCTGTGCATACGGCTGACATGACCCGCCCAGTCCCCTTTGAACCTGCATGTAAAGCCTATTGAGGCCAGGGTTATCCGAAAGGGAACTCGAGCCCCGGTATGATGACTTGAAGGAACGGGGTGGGTTTTTTAGTCAGTTAGAGTCTGACACTATCTCCCGCTCCGCCCAAGAGCGGGGGTTGTCATAGGATGCTTTTTCCCACCAAAACAAAGCCTGCATGTAAAATAATATGATCTTCAAAAGTATAATAACTATAAATAAATGTCGGGAGTTGAACGTCACATCGACACAGTATGTAGGACATACTCATAGACATACACAGTCCGATCCAGTGACGCAGCATTGGGCAATCCCACCAACCACATGAAACACTCAGGATGTCGTAGGAGCTGGCACGCACTGAATTCAGGATAGGCGTGGGCAAAGTGTGTCATCTTTGCGATTAGAACATTTGCATCTGAATCACTGATATATATCACTGTCCCGGAATAGCGATATAAATATATCATTTAAAATAACAGTTCAAAATATACAAACACAGATACTGACTGTTATGAATCGTGATCTATTACGTCGCATCATATGCACTAACTCTAACAGTTTTATGCAATTGAATTTTGATTTAAGAATCATTTTAAGCAGATATTTATAGTTCAGGTCATTAATTATATTTGGGTACACTATTTACGTTTTAATTTGAATTTTAAAAAGACTGCAGGTCATTTAGGGTGAGTTGCACCATTTAACTATAGCGATAACCAAACCATAACCAGCCGTGAAACGGCCACCTATTGGTCAATTCGACGATTTGACAACTGTTAACGGCTTTGCTATCGTTATAGTTAAATGGTGCAACTCACCCTTAGAGTAAAGAGTGTTTCAGTGTTCCAATTGTTCTAAATGATGCATTTAAAACCTTACGTTGCAATCTTTCGGAACAGTGAGTTAGTTTAGTAAAGTTTCGCACGCCTACTTCAGGATCGAGGTTGACTGGAAGGCCGCTTTCGGACGATGGTATGAAAGCCTTTAATCAAGCCTTAGCAAACATCGCCGACATACCAATTGTAAATTATTGATTTCAATTTCAAAACAAGTGGTTTCAGAACAACTTATCCTATTATATATTACTTCATCATCATCATCATCATATCAGCCGAAAGACGTCCACTGTTGGACATAGGCCTCCCCCAAGCGTCGCCACAACGACCGGTCCTGTGCATCACGCATCCATCGGATGCCTATGATGATATATTACTTACCTGAAGAAAAACAAAGAAAGCTTGCATCATCAACATACGGTTGCTCTCATCGTACATCATATCCAATTTATTTGGGGCCGGAGCAACATTATGGCTTCATGCAATTGGCATCGATATTTTATAACATAAAAAAAAACAAACTAATTGAAACAACTCGACCAAAATATTTATAACTAACCAAATAGGTAGCTGAGTAATTGCCTCAATAACATAAGCAATTTTAGCGTTACACTTTCCTACATGTGTTATTATATTTTTTATACCATTCGTATTTACCGTGTCATGTATGTTGATTAATTCAACTTTTTTAAACGCAACACGTTGTGATATGTTTATATTAATTTTGAATTCAGTTAAAGGCCGCCACACACGGGGAAGATAATATATCTAATAAATCATACTAAAATAAAGTGTACCTACATGCGAATGGTTGGAGAGGGAGACAGAGGCAAAAAAAGATGGAATTGTGTGAGAAATGACATGAAAAAGAGGCAGTTGGAGATAACATGACAGGTGACAGGACAAAATGGAAGATGGACAAATTGCGCTGACTCTATTAACACGGGCCTAGGACAGGGAGACGATGATGATTAAAAAAAAAAGTATTATAAAGTTAGTCTATCAAACACAGTTGACATAAGTTCTATAATACACTAATATTATAAAGTTGAAAGTTTGTATATAGGATATAAGGAGTACTATAACACTTCGACATGGGTAAAACCAGTGAAAGAAGCTGGTATTAACATAAACCTTAGGGCCTTAGGTTGCGTTGCATCTATATTAATATTAAAAAGCTGAAAAAATTGTTTGTGTAGGTACGTGTTTTTGAATCACAGGAACTGTTCTGTATTGACCATTTATTGAGACTATATGCTATACCACGCTATAACCAATAGGAACCGTGAGGGATAGCTCATTTGCAATGAAATTCCAAAATTTATAAAAATATTCATGTCCATGTAGTGGCAAAATAGAAATAAAAAATATTTATTGGTTCATTCAATTTACAAACGTAGATGATGCCCTGAATTACTTGTGACTCTGTTATAAAAAAAAAAAAACACCTTTGTAAATACCCATGTTTTCAAAATAAAAAATATTTAAGATTATACTTGTAAGTTTAACTTCATTCAAATCCATGGCTGGCGATATTGTGAAATATATTCACCGTGTGTGATGACCTTAATTGAATTTCAGTGCGAGCATAAATAAATTAAATGTAGTCACGAATCAATTAATCGAATTCGGTGTTGGAGGTAATTAATTTAATTATTTGCTCACTGAATCAATGAAACCAACAGAATCGAAACGAAATACTTAATTGATTTATTAAATGCAAATACTGTTACGTATTAAGATGTGCTCTAATTATTTCTGTTTCGTTATAATAATTTGCTGGTATAATTATAATTATTCTTGCTGCTCTTTTCGTCATCATCTTCCTGCTCTTGTCCCATATTATTCGGGGTTGGCATAACACATTTTTTTTTGCTTCCATTCTGTCCTGTCACCCGTTACGCTATCACTAACTCCGTTTTCTTTCATATCGAGTGATATCCTACGTCGAGAATAATAGAAATATTGTTATTTTTAATATAGGAAAAGCCAAATGACATGTTTTGCCATTTACTTTTTAAAAAACTGCGAAATACAATTCGCTTAAATTTCTTTTTTTTTTTTTAAATAAAGACGTAGGAACCTAGATAAATATTGTCTATAACCGAATATCATCATAATATGTTGGAAATATGCTCCAACTGCAAATGAGCGTGGTATTACTTTTGTATGGAAATTCATTCGTCGCCGGCCCCTTAAAGACTCAATTACAGTTGCCAGGAACCAGATTAAAACAAAAGTTGGAGAGAGTCTTCCATGAAATGGGTAACTAGGCAATACACCTATGGTACCCCTAGTATTGCTGATCCATAGGCGGTGTTTCCTTTTTCTTCTGAAAAATACTTTGAAATTTCTCCTGTGCGGGGGAAGCGTTGATATCGTGTCGTTTATAAACACGATATCCGCGCTTCCCCAACACAGGTCACCCAGCCCCAGAATAACTATCTCTAGGCCATATAAATATTTTTTGTGTAAGGAAATTGTTCCGCGATACGCAACGGCAGTAATCATTCCTTCTACATTATCATGACCATTGATTGAAGTCTGCACTTACTTATGGTTTCCTTCTTACCTCCAAGAAAATCTATCATAAACTTATATCTCCTTACGTCACATCCGTTACATCATAAGTTTATAAAACAGCAAATTGCGAACTTGTCAGTATGATCGATCGTGTGAAACATGATATGTCTCGCGATCGCTAATCGAACAGGGCATCGATCTCCTCGATATGGACATTACAAGCATGTGTGATATAGCGCAAAAACTTGTTGTTTTTGACAACTTTGACAGGTAATGAACGGTTCTAGAATTTTAGTTTGATGGTTTTTTATTTTTCAGGTGGGAAGTCATCAAATAACTCCTCCTACTTTTGGCGAGAAGGAATGTTAGTCTTAGGGTCTAAGTAGATGGACTGCATTTCAACTGCAATCCAACTGCAAATTGCAGTTTGAATGCAGTTGACACGATTGCAAGAGATCTGCAAACACGACTGCAATAGAACTGCAAACCAAACATGCGGTCCGACTGCAGTCGTGTGAACTGCACACCCACTGCATCCGAACTGCACCATACCCACCCGCCTGCACGCTCCGCCCTCCCGTGAAACACTTAAACTGCAATTTGCAGTTGAATTGTAGTTGAAATGCGGTCCGTCTGTTTAGATACCTAAGGGGGTATAATGACTGAAACCCACATGGGTTACTTGAGTTGCCCTTTACGTTTCAGGGCCGTAGTAAATCTGTTGATCAAGCCTGCAGGCGTCAGTTTTATGGTATCAGCCTAGTGTTTCAGTTATACTTTAGACATTGATAAGCAATAGTCGACTGGCCTGTTGGTCTAGTGGTCAGTGATCCTGACTGCTATGCCGGAGGTCGTGGGTTTGATTCCCAACCAGGACAAACGTTTGTGTGATGAGCATAATCATTTGTTCTGTGTCTGGGTGTAATTTATCTATAATATGTATGTATTTAGAAATATATAAGTATGTTTATCAGTTGTGTAGTACCCATAACACAAGCTCTGCTTAGCTTGGGACTAGACGGCGCCGGCGTTGTGTGATTGTTGTGGAATACATTATATTATTATAATAGGTATAATAAACACTAATAATTTTCCACGCTAAAATAATAGAGACAAGATTGAAATGGCTTCACAATTTGGTTTTATTATGGGTCCTTGAATGTTCTTGTTTGGTCTTTTGATCCAAATTTTAAGCTTAGTTATGCAAGTTTTTTAAAATTTGAATGATTATATTGCAATGTTACCTTCACAGTTGCAGTTGTTGTGACTTGTGAAGAAATATATATTTGAAATTGTTATGACTCCAATAACATAGTATCACAGCATTAGACTCCTAAAATTTCAGGGATATCATATACTATGCAATTGCATGATATTATCAGTTTTGTGCACTATTGTTTATAACGAAGTAAGGGACTACTCTACAAATATAATAGCCAATAGTCGTAGTGAAATCGTCACTTAGTCAATTATAAGCTTTTGTATGCCAAAAGCTTATACTAGATTAGATTACCATTTTACATTGCAATCAATAAATTATACATTACCTCATATCGAGTCTCCAGTTTATTATCATAAAAAAAACCGATGGTGTAACTGAATTGGAAAGCCTTTCCAAAGCTAGCTGAAATTATACCAGAGTCACCAGAAAATAACCTATACATAATTATAATAAAACTGTAGAAGTTTTTAGTTGTGCGCGCATCACGTAAAATGTACGAAATCAGTGTAGATAACTTTTATACATTAAAATTGTATATAACCTGATATATTACTTATGCTTTGTTTCTTCGCAATCGGTTGACTATATTGAAAGATATACTACATTCATTGACTGTTAGGCGGTACGAAGTTCGCCGGATCAGCTAGTTTGAAATATTTAAGTTTACGCTCCTTATAACATGAACATTCTTAGACAAATAGCTTACATAAACAACCATATAATTTGGCCTAACATAGATGAACTGATCAGATCGAGACAGACAACATGGCGGTGCGGCCCACCCGCTGCGCAGGCGCATAAGGGCCGTTGTTTACGGCAGATATAATTTGAAAAGATGTACCATGGATGTATACAAATAAATCTAGATGTATGTTTTTTTAGAATCTCCCTAAATAAATTATAATTTGTATATAATTATGTAGGTTTATATTATATTGAATATATAAGTATGTTTATTATATAAATATTTGTACACTTGTTTTCTTATCAAACTATTCTTTTTTTTTATGCACCTGCCATGTTTTCTCTTCACCACCCTAAGTTGACTGGTAGAGAATGCCTAAGGCGTTAAGTCCGCCTTTGTACCTTTGTGTTGCATGAAGTTGTAATAAATAAATAAATAAACTAAGCTTACAAAGATACAATGTCAAATAAAAACAGAATATTATAATATAATATTTGATTATTATTATCTGAGATATTCTGGCGTTCATCATAGAATTTTGCATCGGTAGCCCAAAATCATAGGACATTGCAAATGCGTCCATGTTGGATTCCTATATCTTGAAGCGTACTTAAGTTGGACACGATTTGGCTTTTAAATGAAGGAAACATAACTCCTATTTACATAATATCTGCGCTAATGTAGACTCGATACTTTTAGCGTAAAAATATACATCCCGAGTTGTAATGTATTGTACATTATAGCTAGCCGTGTGTGCCAAGCTTAAGCACGTAGCGATTTATGATAGAAGGAATTATTACACGGTTGTGGAATTAGACATTAAATTGTAAGTTTATATTAGTGTTAGAGTAATACTTTGCCCTATTGAAGGTTAGAGGTTAGAGTCTCTGTTGTTGTCTTGCACAATAAATTGTGCAAAGTATAGACAGAGTTCTTAGTTTAGAGGTCTTTGAATATAGGTTGTGAGATTGTTCGAAATAGTCACCGTGGCCCCGTAATGCAAAGGGATACCGTTTTTTTTAGGTGCGAAAATTTTGAATGACTACTCCTGCTCTAGGGTAGAGCAGTAGTATGTCAGACTATTACTGACTACCTATAACCAACTCCAGCTAAGAGTATGTCCTTTTTTGCCTTGTGTTTCAAAATCGGGGGTTTTCCTTTCAAAAGTGAACTGATGGCTCCAGCAGGTTTCGACCCTGTTGTGCCCCTACGGTTTTGCTGATATCTCCTTAAGGCGCTCGCAGGACAGTCCCTCTCGCTCCAATCGAAGCACAATTTTATTTATTTGATGATTTCTCACCTTCAAAAATGGTGTTCTTAAATTTTATTATCAATGGACATATGAATAATATGATAAAAGTTTTTTGGAGGTGTGTATAACAAGAGAATTAAATCGTCTTCCGTCAGAATTTACAACTAATAGAATCGTCTCCTATAACCAGAAAATGCATTTCATTCTGATAGTTAACTTAACTCTAAGTGGCATCCAATACGAATTATTTAAAGTATAATTACCTTAGTATACTATCATCATAAATTTATGAGTAGTATCTCAGGCTGTGCAAATGCGAAAACAATAAATTAATGAAGATTGCTTACTTTATATATAATATTTTATGAAGAAAATAAGCTCGCGTTTTGAATTTATTATCTTACAAAGTATAAATGCATAAAAACTAATTATTAATATTTAATAACCCACCATACTTCTCAGGCTTTACCATCTGTTCTCATATTTTTTCTACCATAATTACTAGGTGTATGAAAGGGAATTCTTTCTCAGACGTTCGATGGCTGTTCGTTTGTGTGCAAATCAAGTCCTTGCTATAAATAATAATTTTTAATAAGGCATCATGGATCAATAGAGTATATAATTATGATCTCTTGCTCCGTGGAATAGACAAAGAAACATAAATTAGATTATAAAATGAACAACGGTCTATTTCGTGTACCGTTTTACGTGTAAACAAAGAATACATATAGAAGAATACATATATACAAATTTTATAAATGTGACTGGTTATATTGAAATGTTTCCTTTATAATCTTAAATTTAAGATTTTACTCTATTTCAAGTGGCGCGGATGATACTATCAAATCAATGTGTGAATGAATTAATGTATGACTGACGGTTGATTAGGCCCAGCTTAAATAAAAAAAAACATTAGGACTGTTGATGTTCTAAACGTGGTCATTGTCACTGTAAACGCTTTTAGGTAGCTATGATTGTATTATTAATTAATTTACTGAACATACAACATAGTACATATGGAAGTGAAAATTATAAATAAAACACATTCAATGGGCGACCTTATTGCAATTATCGCAATCCGTGGTCTCTTCCAGGCGACTTGATATGGACAGTAGTTTCAGAACATGACAAACCATATTAGGGAATCCTACACAGCAGATATTATTTACAGTTGAATATTGAAGCCAAGATTGAATGGGCATATATACCACTAATTTTTTACTTACATTTTTTGTAATTTAAAATTTAAATTAGTACAAATACTTAAAGGGCTTATTAGAAAAGCTCTTGTTATAATTTAAGTAAAGTCTTAATAAGTATGAATATTATCATAAACAGAAAACTTATTATCGTTTGTTTATAAATGTCATTTAATTTGTGAAAATACCAACAGGCTATTGCTGAATGAATAAATGACGATCAAAATGGAAAAAAACACTGCGCGTAGTATTTTTTTCGTAGGAATTGCTATGAATGAGTCCATCGTGAATTCACCAATTATGCCGTGGACAATTTTGTTTTTTTTTTTTTTTCTACTTTTGACTTCAAGAATATGATCAGTAATGGGTACGTACAGATAGAGCCCATTTTTTTTTGTTGTATTAATAAAAATATGTAATAGGGGGTGTATGTAAAAGCTTCGGTCTCATCCAGCACCTCTACCTCCACATTCGACTCAGGCGCAGGTGTGGCCGGACGGTGTGCGAAGGCTACATTTTGTATGTGTGCGGAATAAGTAATAGCCTCCTGTTCGAGTGCTTGAAACCGTGCGATGTAAACAAACGTAGTGTGACTGTCGGCTTGTTGGGCAGTTTGTCATGCTAATGTATGGCTAGGCTTGAAACTAGTGGAACGGGCCGTTTGGCTGCACAGTTACATATTATTGTGCTTAAGTTCGAAGGTTTAATGTTGGAGTTATGAAATATGGTCGGAGTTGATATAACTTTTGGATGCCATAATGAAATATGTCGATTTTAAATGTAGAAATAAAACACTTTTCAGATAGGTTAGCTTAGGGATCGGCAGACCGTGATTTTCAATCCTAAACAAGAAACAGTACAACCAACAAGCGGTATCATAAATCGTTAAATAAGATAAGCGCAATGCTCACATTAATACAAATATTAACTTCAAATAAGATAGAGAAAGTAAACATTTATTATTTAAACTGCTGTTAACAAACATAAATACCGTGTAATACCTTTAGCGTAGATTTAAAAATGATAAAATTTTAACAGCGCAAAAATAAATAATTTATCGCCACAATTAATACCAGATACAATCAATAAACAACTACGAACATGTCTATAAAACCTTCTGATATTGATTTACGCTGATTTTAGTGAAGTTATGGCAATAACTACTAATACACGCTCTATAAGAGGCCTAAGAAATTTTATTTGACACAATTGTAGGTCTGGTTCTGAGGCCTGAGCAATAAATACGGATATATTGGTCGAATTAAACTTTTTGACCGCTCAAATGTTGCAGGATGTAACAATAAACCAACAAAAAATATTGTCAAGGTTATCCGAGGTGTTTGACTTTGAGGCGAAAATCAAACAAGTGCTGTAATCGTCTGGGATATTCCCATTAAGACGCCGTCTAGTGCCACTAAGAATAAACAAAAACATTCTCAGCGATGCGGTAATCAATAACATCAGTACCAATGCGGGCGACTAAGATGACGTCTTCGCATTGTCGGAGCGCCACTCCGCCCCTCACGCGGACTTCGTCGACGGATCTCGCCGCGGCATGTCCTATATCGCCGGACCTGTCGAGACGCGCCTTATCTCCGGACCTGGCGCTAAACTTCACGCGACATCGACCTTTATCGCCAGACGTGTTAGAACACTGCAGACCATTATCCCCTGACTTCGCCCGAAGATCAAGGTCTCCAGCCAGACCTAGATCACTCATGGAGTCGCTGTTGGTCGCGAAGATGGAGGCGTTGAGTACGGGAAAATTAGTGCGGACGGATTCTATGGACAGTTGTAGCAGTTTCGGGTCGATGTCCTCGCTTCCTAGTGATGTGTGCCGTTGTGATGATTGCCTCCTAGGCATTGTGGATTTCTACATGCCCAGCCCTCTGTCAGACGTAAATAAGGCGCTAAGAAAGGTGAGTGGAATGTGATTTGTTTCAATATCTTTGTCTTATTAAATCTAAATATAGAATGTTGTGGGTCGGAGCAGGTATTTTAGTAGCTACCAATAATATTAATAATTATGTGTTCGAGTAGGTACATTTTTGTTCGATAAGTTTTGATTTGTAATATGGACGTGACTTTTTTTAGTTAGTGTTCATGTTCTAAATTTTTTGTAATTTTCGTTTAGAAGTCGGATTTGAGCTGTTATATTTGAATACAATACACAATATTACCGTCTCAAATACGCTTAAATCGTTACTGTGTTCAAAAATTCATTCCACACGTTGTACTAATTTGTTTGTAAACATTGACGTAGGACATCACACGTGTGAATAGTAAAAGAAAACATGTCCAACGTACTAGTAACGCCATCTAGTGAACATGATGCGAGCTAAGTAAAGAATTCAAGTTGATTGCATGTTGAGGCTCGATCCGTGTGATTAGTTTATGTTTAGTTTAGTAGATGGCGCTGCTAGATAGTTGTTTTCATTGCTCTACAATGGAGTTTCAGTTTTTCCTTCGATTAAATTTGTAATGAATAAATTAGGGTTAATCTATATCAATAACAATAACATTCAGTAGGTCATTTATATTAGAACAAAAAAAAAATAGCCTGAATTCTAACATTTTGGTGTAACGTATTTTTTTTAAGACGTTAAAATATACCATAGAAAAGAAAAATGTTTTTTTAAATATATTTCTTTATAACGAATATGGCATATTTATCTATGTTTTATGTAAACTGTATGTCATTATACCATGAAAGTCCCTAGTTGATTATTTTTCGCCTTTATGTTCTCTATAAATAAGGTCAAACGCACAATTATTATTCAGGAATTGCAAATTAGAAATGTCTACATCAAGACCAATATTGGGTGTCCTGCGTCAGTACTTGCGTCAATCACCATGTAAGGAGATACTTAGGATGAACATGAACTTATTAACATAAAAGTATTACCTACCTACAAGTAAATAAGTGAAACTGACATATGAAATCAAACAATAACAATTACAGACGGGTCCTGAGGCTCTTTGGGCTTGGACCGTGGTCCCTACTTCCATATATAAAAATATTTTTTTTAACAGTAATAGTATCAGTAACAGTTTGGGATCACTTCTTCTTCTTCCTGCCTTTGTCCCGTTACATTTGAGGTCGGCGCAACACGGTTTTTTCTTACATTCTGTCCTGTCACTCAGCACGCTATCACTAACTCCCTTTTTTTTCATATCACTTTTCACACAATCCATCCATCTTTTCTTCGGCCTCCCTCTCCCTCTCCATCCATTCACATGTAAATTCATAACTCTTTTAGCAACATGAATGACCATACAGAGACAAACGATTTCCTTTCAACCTTTCAGTCACTGGCGCCACTTCCAAACTTCCCCTAATATACTGTACCTACTTTAATTTTTCATGGTGGTTCCAAAATGAACCACCACCATCCATCCATCCAAAAAAAGGTCATGTGAAAAGGGGAGATCCTCCGGCTGGGGTTGCGTCCAAGCAACTGCCCAATTGTCTTTTTTTTTTTTACTGTCTTACAAACTTTCTAAATAAACGAAGAACTTTAAGTATATTTTGTATTTTTAGTTCCTAAGTGGCGATATAGATGCCGCTACATGTGTAATGCATTTTAATTTCGGAAGGCTGTGCGTATATTCTTTTTTTTTATCGTAGTGTTTTTTTTTTAGTGAAATCACGTTTTTTTTTTTGGAAAAAGTTTTTGATAAGTATCGCTTTACTGAAAAGTAGTAAAAATTATTAGACCCGATGGTTCTAATGTTGAGAAACTTAGAGTTTGTAGTGAATAGTGAAACAAGAATGTTGGGATCATGCCAAGATAGCATGTAGGCGGATACGCTCATTCATTCATCAAGTAGCTTCCTCATTCATTTCATTGATAAGAAAAAAAAATTATACGTAGATTTGTAAAGTAAGTAGCTAGGTAGTATATTATTTGTTTGCATACACTTGTTTTCAAACTTTTGAATCATCTCTCACAAACTATACCGTAGTGATTTTTATTCATTTTGTACCTGTCTTCTCTTTCTCAAATTTTTAAATATTAATATTCCTATTCAGAAGTAGGTAGGAAGATACTAAGTTTAATTGAGAAACAAACTAAGATTATTGGCACAATAATATGCGGCATTAACTCACATTATGGGGCACTCGTCGGTTCAAAACTTCAGCCTTGAGTAAGTACCACTAGGTTTTGCCTGCAGCTTCGCCCACGTACCTATATAAAGTGTAGCCTATGTCACTCTTGAGTGATATAGGTGTAGGTATATTTTGTTCAGCAGCTTTCTATCGGTGAAAAAGTTTTAATAAACGACTTTAAAATCGGTGTCGTTCACACTCAATTGATAGATCTGAATTCGGAAATGGTCTAAACAACTAAATCGCTACGATATCATTATGGTTTTGATTACGTGAATCGGGCTACAGTACTTTCAGAGAATTACGTTTTAGACAGGCCTGTTGGTCTAGTGGTTAGTGACCCTGACTGCTATGCTGGAGGTCGTGGGTTCGATTCCCACCCAGGACAAATGTTTGTGTGATGAGCACGATCATTTGTTCTGTGTCTGGGTGTAATTTATCTATAATATGTATGTATTTAGAAATATATAAGTATGTTTATCAGTTGTCTAGTACCCATAACACAAGCTCTGCTTAGCTTGGGACTAGACGGCGCTGTGTGATAGTTGTGCAATATTATTATTATTATTATTATTTTAAAAACAAAAAAAAAAAAACTATAATATCAGTGTAGGATAATTCTTCTAAAGAATGCGCGCAGCCAATTTTTCGAAGTTCGCAACAGTCAAGATATTTCGAGCGTACTATAACAGTCTACAATGTTTAACTGACCATTGTTTAAAAAAGCGTTAATAAATAATGTGCGATAGACTGGCAGCTGGATTTGCGTCAGTGACCATATTAGGATTCAGGGATGCGGTTAGAAATACCTGCGTAGGTACATTATAAATTATTACTACGTAATAATGTTTGTACCGGTACACGACGTACCTATAGTTAACCTGTACCTTTTGCACTTAAACAGAGGCGTAGGGTAAACTAATTTAGACGAGGGCGAAGGTACATCAGCGAAGCCTTTTTCTTTCGCCACTGTCGGAACGCCCGGAGGACACGGTGGAGCACACAGTCGAGGTATGCCCCGCTTGGGCGGAGCATCGCCGTGCCCTCGTGGGGGCGATCGGCGGCGGAGACCTCTCGCTCCGGGCCTTAATTGAGGTCATGGTCCGGAGCGAAGAGGAGTGGCAGGTGGGCGCCGACTTCTGCGAAGCAGTAATGCTCGCAAAGGAGGAGGCCGAACGTATCAGGCAACGACGTTGTCGCCGCCGCCGCTGCCGGGATTCTGATCCCGATTTCCGGCCACCGTAGGCGCGGGCTTGCGGACCGTGAGCAATGGGTAGCTCGCTGTCCGGCCGTCCGGTAACTGTCCGGACCAAGCCCAAGTCGTCGACGGTGCGCACTGTTCCCGCGCGCCTCAATGCTAGAAGGAACGGGGTGGGTCTTTTAGTCAGTAAAAGTCAGTAGTCGCCCAAGAGCGGGGGATGTAATTGGATGATTTTTTCCCACCATTAGGTAACAAAAAAACCTTTTTCTTTTATAAATCCGAAAACTAGACAGCGACTGTCGCAACCTAGTATTCGATCACATCGTCGCTTACCGACGCGACAGGTCAAATATGGTCAAACGTGACCCTATCAATTATAAAATAATCCCTCGTTCTAATACAGCTCTAACTCTTTAAAAATGCTGAAGGAAAACTTTGTAAGGAATCCAGCATCTTCGAATTTAGGATAATTCGAAGATATGTGACATCCACCATCCGGCACTGGGCCTCCGTGGTGGATTACAGCCCATTCTCTCTTTTAGAGAAGAGACCTGGGCCCCAAGTATGCTATTACAATAGTGTCAGAATAGATAGACCATTCTGACACTATTGATTTCATAATTGTTGATTTTGAGTAAGTTTGGTAATCTACTAATATAATGACGTCATAATGACTTTCCAATGATCAACGTGAAGTGGGATAGAATGGTAATGTCGTACATATTTACAAATGAAAGTCTTACGTATGCGGTAATCTGCGAAAATTATGACAGTTCCTTTGATCAGTGACCTACCATTAGAACGTTATTGTGCAGTCATTGCTTTTAAAAAGCTCGATATTGTCTTTTTACCACAACTATATTACGAGACCATTGACGGATCAATGAGCGACCATTATGAATTAGCAGATTATGAACTTTTATCAAAATGACAATGGGATCGTGTTGGAATGATGGATTTATAAAAATAGCAGACTTAGGCTCCTGAGTCTTAGCAATGGGAACATTATAAGGCTGAATTCGTTTTGCAACGATAGTTTTATGTGATGAGGGAAAATTTCCATATTTTTATCAAACGTCACATTTCGATCAATCTCCACAATTTTTTTTTTTAAAGAAATCTTATCTTCCGTTATAATTAATTTAATTAAGTGACTTTAAAACAATATTTTAGTTACGTCATAGACGTCATAATTGTATCAATTTGCCAGTTTCTTGACACTTTTTTATTTAGGGCAGATGTTTCAATAACCAGATATTATTAAACTCGGAATAAAAATGATAGAGTCTGCCTAAAAAGTCAAACAAAATAAAATCTGATGTAGTCAACACTGGTTCAATAATCAAGATTGATTAAGAGATCTTAATTATTGTTTACTAATAGAAGAACCTTATAAAAAGTATCGAATATAAGTATTTTTTAAATGATTAAATATTATACAAAATTCCCAACTCGTTTGACTTTTTTAGACAAACTATAGCATAATATTTTGTTCTTTAGATAACAATTATGTGATGTTTGATAAATTAGGCCTCAGATAAGTAAATAGTATCTATTGTCTGTTTCATTCCCAGGTGTGGAAATTCTTTACAAAAAAAACTGAAATTCTCTTATTTAGAATATATATCCTGAAACATTGTAGATATCGGTTTCTACATAATTATGTTCGATTATGACTTCGTTTTTAGTCATCGTTATTGTTGAAATGATCCATAGTGTGCTTTTCTTTTTCCATCCAACATTGAAGTAGATTTTCAGCTTAAGTCCATAAATATCAAAGCATTATTGCTGAAATCACGTACTGTTGGACATGCAAGATGCAAACTAAAAAAAGAAAAAGGGCCATAAAGATACGAGTATTAGCACCATGATTAGTGTGGTCTATTCTTATCCTTACATATTATAAAACTAAGCAATCCTCTAGACTCCGTATCTGTATGTCTGCTTGTCTGTTCACGATAAATTTAAAAACTACTAAACGGATTTTCATGCGGTATTTAACAATAGAGTGATTCAAGAGAAAGCTTTTGTACCTAGTAGAGAAAAGTCGAGAATTCTAAAGATCTATGTGTCGACTGTTCTCGTAAAAAACTGGGCCGGGTTCTTTGTACTTAAATAATATTTTCCTTTAAATACTTAACAAGAAAAATATTTTAACCTTTCATGCCAGATGTGTGGTTTATGTTTATTTATAAAAGTAAATTACTCATTTGTCTTCTTTGAAGTATTTGCGTAAACAATAGTGTTGTAAACAGCCAAAGTGACTTTTAAAATTATTGGAAGCGTGGAACAAAGACAGTCTGCCGGTAGGTATATAATTTAACTTTGTGAAATGGCTCATAAAAAAAAGAATGATTTTCATTTCTTAGATAGTTGAAATTGTTACTCGAGAGTAAATTGGTTAAATGCTTCATCGTCGAGCACATCATCATTTACCATCAAGCGAGATAGAGCTCAAATACGAGCCTGTCAGTAACAACAACTCCTCTTTACTTATTTCTGCACACTATTGTCTACATCTCTTCTGATCTTTCCTTTCGCAGTGAAATTTCTATAGGAAATAAGCAGCACTTTTGTACATAATTTTATAATATTGCTGTATCATTTTCTGTATATTGTGTGTACATACATTGTAAAATAAATAAATAAACAACAATTAGTGCGCCTCACTATCAACGATTGCATCACTGCTTACTACTTACTTACTGGATCGCAGTCAAGCACTGGTTTATATCAATTAAAAAAAATTCTGAAGTAGGTATTTAAAAAAATAGGCATTACTATTTTTCTATGAAGGAAAAATAAAGTAAATATAGAAAAAAAATACAATTTTTTATTGAAGACGAAACACTTAAGTAAATAACCCCAAGGCCCCTTTCTATGGTATTTAGCCAGCTGTCTTAGTAATGGCGTTTTTAATATCGTGCGGCTTTGATCACCTATGCGGGATTGTCCCGTTTTTAGAAAATTTCGTAATGCAAAAGAACATGTCCCGCGTGTGTATTCTACGCATTACAATAAATACTTGTATGAAATTGATATTTGTGGTTTTTATCACGCGTGCGGGGCAATCCCGCATGCGTGATAAAAACCGCACGATATTAAAAACACCTTAACGGTTAAATCCTAAAAGAATGGTAATAAATTAACAATAATGTTAAATATTTCCTGTTTGGCATGCCTGTACTGAGGGGTTCAAAATAATTATAGCATGAGTCAGCAACATAATCCGGTGTTCTGACGCACTTACTGGCACGAATGAAAGGCATTAGGTACAGGAATTCACTTACATGCGTTAGGTGCGTGAAATAATACTAATTAAATTAACATTTAATACCGTCACCATGACGGTATTAAACATTACTTATTACTAGCTTTTGTCCGCGACTTCGTCCGCGACTTCGTCCGCATATATAAAATATAGCCTATGTCAATAAGGAATAAATCAGCTTTCTATAGGTGAAAAAAAAATTAGCAATCGGATCAGTACTTCAACCTTTACCTTTAAACTTTACCTCTTTATTATAATAGTGTAGATGTAAATTATTTCTTTTATCATAGCCTATTTTTTCTCGCACTGCTGGGTAAAGGCCTTTTCATTCTCTTCCTAAACCTCTGGCGATCTCTGGTCTAGCTTCTACCTTCTACCTTCGCCGGGGTCGGTCTCGTCGCCGTCGACCTTTCTGAGGCGTCCAGTTAGTGACGAACCTCGCTCATCTATGACATGGCCACTCTACTCCCACTTCAGCCTGGCTGTTTTTTCCCCATGGAGCTTCTTGCACATTCTTCTCCATAGATATTTACGCTTTGGAATGTACAATTAGCATAAATTTTCTGACTGACTTCTTGTCAATTGCCTCTTAATGGTTTATTTGAAATAAATGCTTAATTTGAATAGATTATTTGGATCGAGAAACAGTTGATTGAATCTTTTATCTATGCTGCGCTCCATTGCCCTTTGACAAATCTTGAGTTTGAACTAATTTTTTGTTAATTTTTTGTGGACTTATTATTATTATGTATTATTAAATATTACCTACTCGGAGAAACTGGATCTGTGACCCACAGAAATCTCAGCAATAGTGCTTGTAGTCTGCATACCCAAAAGATAATTTATGTGCAGTAAGAACAATGTTGTCGAGCACAGACCCCTGTGGGATTCCGGCATTAATGGCAATTTTTTCTAGACTTGCTTTTGACAGCGGCTTCACCCGCGTGAAAGCATATTATGCTGCGATATTTATAAAAAAATGCAGGGCTGGGTAGTATCACCAATCTACGTACGCTTGCGTTTTTAGTAAAGTTTAGTAGCAAGCTATGACGAGACCGACAATGGAACAGTCCTATTACTTTTTATTTACCCAATATTTCATTAAGACTATCTCTTCAATGCTCTTCCTCTACTTTACATGTCTGTGTATTGTCTCGATCCAGTCCCGTGACGTCAGCGGACACGGTTCGGCTGGCGGCCATCATGTGCGTCACGCTGACGTCATTATGCTCAAGTTATGGCTCCCACTGCTATAAGGAACCAGAGCGTATGTGCTTGGAGGCCGGGCAGTTGGAATGTGAGGTGGTACTGATAGACTTAAGTATATGCAAATCTATCGATAAGACATTCTCATCGCCACTTATATTGTACAGACGCAAAAGTATTCGTCTAAGGGATAATCTATGGAAGTACACTGATCATATTGCGGAATCTGTTTCATTGGTATACACTCCCATTTTTAATTAGTACATAAAAATGGGGCTACCCCCTACTGATTATAGTTGTTTTGTAATCAAAAGTAAAAAAAAAAACCAAAATAATTGTCCACAAAAATTTATCATTATTGGTAAATTCATAACAGAATCAATCAATTTTTTTTCCATTCCTAATCAATAGCCTGTACAATATTTCAATAAATTAAGTGACATTTAGGGATATAAAAAAATGCAAAACTTTGGTGTTTATGAATATTAATTATTGAGACTTCTTGATTTAAGTGTTTGTACCAATGGTGTATATTATTGTCGAGAATGCAGTTTCTTAGGATAAACTACCGGATAGAAAACGCTGGCAAAAGCAATCAATTTACAGCACGGTTGGCGTAGTATTGTGTGTCGACAGTTCGATTCCCATGCGAAATAAATATTTGTGTGATCTACAGATAGATGCTCCGGGTATGGGTCTTGTTTTGAGAGTTTATATGTTTGTGAACGCACCTACGGTACATGAGCTATTCCTACTGTGGGGCAACGTTTTTAAAAATATAAAAACAAAAATAATTCGATTTTATGGTCTTCGCTTTGTGAGAGACAGAAATTCGTACTTGGATAATGATACCCTGTGTTAGGAATCTTCAAGCTCTCATCTCGAATTTGTATCTACTGATTTCTCATGATTTTTATCTAAATTTTAACATTGTGAACAAACAAATTTGCGAGAATATTGATCATTGATTTAACCTTTAGATAATTTGAGAAAAGAAATAATATATAGTGTAGGTATTATTAGGTGTCGTGTAAGATGATGTGGACGTGACCAAGCGCGTGTAGTGTGTATATTCGTACACCTTAAGAGGGAACAATAAGCAGATTGAATAATTCATGCTCGTCGTTGGGTTTTCTCCTAGGAAACCTTTGACTAATTGAGATTTAGATAGAGATCACATTCATTCGGTGGCTTGGATGATCTAACAAGAAAGGGATATAAATCACCAAGAGGATATCAATGTTTATTAATGGACTATTTGCAATCTCATTATAATTTATCTTACCTTTATATTAAGTTTCTTCTTTTTCTATACTTTTGTTTTAATCGCTATTCCGATGGTTTACCTTTTTAGCTTTATTCATGGTATTTTTCTCAGCCTAGTCATCAAATACAGTGTCATCATCTCTTTTTCCTAGTTTTGGGTTCGGTTTCCAGTCTTACTGGATGCGTGCGACCATCATATGCAGAATAAAATATATGTGTTTATTAGGTAGTCAAAACAAGTAGACAAGTCTATAAATATTTCTTCAATCTAATTTATTTTTTATGTAACTACAACCAGCGGCTTAGTCTGCGTAAAATTTGAAAATATATGCCTTATTTACTCAGATACAAAACGTAATTCTAATGGTGAAAAAATTTTTAAATAAAATAGGCTTTCGAGTTTATTCATTACAAATAAAATGCAAATCTTTTCTCTTTATCATTTTAGTATAGATTATGTTATCTTCTATTTAAATTCAGTACGTTGCTAGCTGTGTTTAGTCATGTCTTTTACTTGCTATTTTTGGCCCTTCTGCTCTGGGTTTTTGCAAAATGCCATAACGTTTCTTTATTCCACGATCACCTGGCATCATATCTCTCACTTTCATAACTGTCACTTTCATAATTATTATTTTATGTTCTGAAATCTCCTTACCATTTGCGTTTCGGTTGTTAAATTCTCTCAATACATCACTTACGTTTATTTCATTTACAAATGTACTTATATGTATATCAGTCTACCCTGTGACGTCAGTAGACACGCTCCAAATACTTGGCCGTCTCGTGCGTCATTGTGACGTCATTTCTCTTTGAAAGGCTTTCTACCGACACCCGCACCGCTTTTGGGATGCATCAGACAATCTGTACCGTATATGTACGCGTTTAATATATGCTTATGTGATTGGTGGTCGGCATTGTTTGGTTGCGGATGTAAGAATAATGTTGAGAATGTGAATGAAAAAGTGAGTTGTGATTGCGGGTTTTCGATAGATTAAGCTAAGTGGACGATAGAGCCGTTTAGGACCAAAGTTTTAGGCTTAAGTTTGTAGGTATTGTATGAGTTTATGATAATATTCAAAATTAGTTAAAATATCTGTTCCCCAAAAACTGTTTTACATTTTGGCAGAATTTATGATGTAAAAATAAAAACTAATTGTGAATAAATAAATTTAAAAATGCCGAGATAAAGAAGGAGATCTCTTCTGTGTTAGTTCAGGTAAACAGATTTTTATCATAAATAGAACAGTTTTTAATTAGTCTGTTCTTCCTATTGGTTAATGCCCATGGTTCACGTCCTCGATATATCTATAAATACTGTGTGAAAAAGCTCCGAATAATGTGATGAATACATGGAGGATGACTAAGCTTTAATTATCACCTCATTCTAATCGAAATCCAAAGAATAGATATACTTTTAGGATTTGTTTTGGGCGTTTTTTATTGTATTTTCTTTAGTTTGCTTGTTTTCTAACATATTGACCAAAATGATCAGCGATACGATACTAAACTACTAGCTCCATAGAAAGTGTTAGGTAAATATGTATTTAGAATAGATTTCTGCAATGTTAAGAATTTGAAAGTCACTGACGTGGCTGTCCATAAGAGTGCTAATGGTTAAGATTATGACGTCAATGAGAAAATACGAGTGTCATTGAAATCCGCATACTTACGGCACTTATTGTAGATACAGCTGTTCGTAATTTGCAATTGTATTATTGTTATAATTATCAACCATATTTTTGGAAAATGTACGTCAAATCATCGGTTTTAACCCTTGGCTATTATTTCTGATATTTTGTAGTCATGATCAAGACAAGACAAGATCCCCAAGATCTGACGGGCAATCATACTTATTAGTGTTTTTTAAGGTTTCTTACAAATGGAAAACGGAATCTATATAGGATCCCTTCATTGTTCGTTTGTTTGCCCAAACCCTTTGACTTCGGAAAGTGTTGAGAATGAAGTTGAAATTAATGTCTAATATTAAGTCGTGTGTGTTTAAGTGAGTTGAAATTAAAGTCTAAGTTGTGAATCAGCAATTAAAAATCAAATAAGTCAACGACTTCAAAAGATATGGCCATTATATCACGCAAAATTTTGATACTCGCAAAATAATCAAAACCAATGGGGTAATTCCTGTTGACCTAGGTCAAGAAGTATGTCACAACTCAAGTAGAGGAAAAATCCCAAAAAAAATTAGACTTGCATTAGCACTTCGAGAATAGGCCGTGACGCATATCGATGCTTCGGAGAATATTTTCTCAATTTCAAAGTTTATCCGCCAATTTTAGTTAATTGTTTTCACTTAATCACTCGTGTGTGAGTCCAACTTGTAATTGGTCTTATATAAAGTGTATATCTGCTAATAAAACGATGAAATAAGTATCACCAAGGTATTGCGTTTTAATGACCTTAGTACATCCTTACTTGGATGATGCGAAGTCATTCAATTAGAACAGCCAATTAGAGTATGAATGGCTGAGAAACAAACCGTATACGAAGTTTTACAAACACATACACACCCACTACAAATTAATAAAGTACAATGACACAGGAAAATTAAAACAAAAAAACATCGCATATTTCAATACAAAAGTGCCTACAAACACAAACCGACCCTTTTAAGCCGTCAAAAGTAAATACAGTGGAAGTAAAATCAGAACTTTTAAAGCCAAATTAAAATAATAACGATGAATTACCAAATAACTTTAAGCATTTCGTTGACCTTAAAGCGAAGACACCAAAGATTGGCGCCCGTCATTAATATGAAGTAAAAATGGTGATGAAATGCCAATAAAATTGACCTGCGGACGGTAACTCAATGTCTCGAATTAAAAGTAAGGCGAACATTACACGGTAGGTTTTGCTGTCAGTTTTGCCACAGTCAAAGTTTTGACTGACGCAAAACCTACCGTCTGAAGCGATGATTGACGTTTTTTAGTACTGATTGACAAAAACCATAATTCATGATTGATGGAATTGATTGACGCTTGCATGACCGTGTAATAGTCGCCTAATACATGTTTGTGGCAGTTATTATTGTAATACCTTCAGCATTCTCGTTGATGTGATAGTATTAGACGCGCTTACGTAATAGAAGGTTGGTTTTGCAGGGACCAATCGGCTCGCTTTACGACAGGAAAGAGGAAAAATAACTCCAAAAATGCGAGACACAATCATGTCTGATATCTTATTTTAATAATTTTAATCAGGATATAGAGAAAAAAAATTAAGAATTCTTATTTTTTTTAAACTATCGTTGTTTACTGACCTTGGCCTCTAACAGTTCGTTACAAAAGTTATATAACAAATAAATACTTGAACACTGACGTCATGGTATTGTTTTAGATCCATCCCATTTGCAAAAAGTGACCTTACAACAACGGGCTACATTTAAATCGTTCGTTTTCGTAAGTGAAAATAGGTCAAAATTTGCATGGGCACATGATAAACATTATTAAAATAGGATTCAAACTAAATCACTAACAATACGAAAAAAATGAGATTATTTATTATTTTAATGCGAGTTTTTTTATCCGTAGAATAAGTTTAGTACTATTTTACAAAAAATACTTAAGCTTTTGTTAAATTACGCCACATTATCTAAATAATTTTTTCTTCTTTATTTGTTCATTGGTCAAGCTAACAGTTGATTGAACTAGTCATTTCTCCGAAATTTAATTTTGTTACTATTATGTGCCATTGGAATTTTAGATTTTACCTGGCCATTTACTCTGCTTTAGTCTTTTTCTTGTGAGTCCTAATTAACCATAGAGGTTAATTAGGACTCACAAGTTTCCTCTTAATCGAGACGAGTCGGATGATAATCCTATAATATAAATCTAGTTGATCAGTCAGTAGCAAATTCAATGACTGCAATACAAAAATTTCCAGATTTCTGAACAACATTTATGGTTAATAGTGAAGTATTAAGTGAAGAACACTCATTATATACAAATTATTGACTTGCCATACATACGTACTACATACGCAGGATGACGTGTGAAGAATTACATTTATGTACATTTAACAACACCGATTTGTATACAAATACGGTATGATTGGATTTCAAGGGGCAGTTTACCTGTCAACGGTAAATGTTCTGCTTGAGTGTAGGTACTCAACTATTTCACTTCTTTTGATTTGCTTCTTATGATAAAGTGTTCCGGGCATGTTGACCAGCACCGTTTCATTTTTCCGTCCTTTTCTGACCATTTACCTATTCTCAACTCAGACTATTAACTTATATCTAATAGGTCTCTTATATTGCACTCCGAATTCTCCTGATTCTCCCACATTATCAATTCCAGTTGTCTTCTAGTGCATTTACGCTCCAGCTGTATCTTCATTAACCAGTACTTTATAATTGTTATTTACTTCTGAATATATTTATTTATATCCTGTAGATACAAGAACATTCAAAATCATTAGGTTATTGGCGGGATTACTTCGAGTGAAGTTCTGTGGCTGGTTTCATTATTCGCAAATTGATTCTTAGGTTGATATTGTGAATTGAAATTAGTGCAGTTTTGTAACTGAACAATATGTGGAATTATTGAAGCCCTGGTTCTCGGTAAAATAGAGCTGAGAATTTTGTTTTGTCGTGTTAACTACCTCAGTGAAAATTATCAAGAACGATATCGACTTGATACATTTGCTGCCAAATTCTACAAAAATATGAGACTGTGTAAGTAAATCACTAAATAAATAACAAACAAATTAACTATGCATCCGAAGATATAGCATAAAGGAGCCAAAAATATTAACAAAAGAAAAATTAAGACGCCAAGATTAGCAAGTAGATTGATGATGGTAGAATGTTCGGTAATTATTATTAATATTACAGTTCCTCTAACTTCTCATTTTTCAAGAGAATTAGAAAGTACGAGAACATCTTTAAAGTTCTTTGTAAAAAAACATTTTATTCTCTAATATAGTAACAGTAAATTAGGAAAAACTTCTCTGATTTGGACATTTAGGCTTCGAAGAATCCCCTGTTACTTGATTGCTTTTTCGCCGGCGATGGTATTCGTTAAGAACCATATAGCGGCGTCAAATCAGTTCAAACGAACCAAAGACGTATTAATTTTTTCTCAAGGTTCTTATAGACACGTTTTAAAAACACGCTTTATTTACTTGCGTCATGGTTTTGCCTCCGTTTTCTGTTTAGTGTTCAACCGCTAAAGAAGTTAAGTGAAAAAATTTTTAGACTTGTTTACTGGACGATGTGGTTGTTAATGTTGGTACATAGGTTCATAGTATGGGTTATGTGTTTAGCCTGTTTAGCGGCGCCATACTCAACTGAGTAACTACTGCAAAACAGTTATGCGTAGTTATAATTTTTTAATGATTTTATTTGTTTTTTACTGCTTAACAAAACACACAATTTTGAAATCACTAGCGGGCCTGTCAGCGTAAAATTAAATTTGACATTCATTTATCGCATGTATTGTTACCAAATGAATGCTTATGCATAATTGAAAGTACTATAATCAATATGACTATATAAAAATTGACGACTGAAAATCTGCTCTAACAGGTTGCTGTACTCAAATGAGTACTTAGATGCAGTAGATTAGTTTTTGAACCATTGTGCCATTGATTTTTTTTAGATTTGAGTCAATAGGTAAATCAAATCAAATCAAATCAAAGCATTTATTTCAAATAGACCATTTACAGGCACTTTTGAATAGTCAAATGTCGGTCAGTCCAAGAAAAGTAAAGCTAATTGTAAAATAATTGTGCATGTGCAAAAAATACAAGACGAACCTTATCGAGAGTTATAAGTTTTAGTCGCTTGAGGTTGATACATTAAAGGAGTTGTTAGAGACATCCGTAAATCGTCGACTCTTCATGTCACCACGAGATCTTCCGGAACTCTGTCTGCCACGCACTTGTCGCGGCAGCGGAGTTTCGCCCTGGCGTTGAACCTCCGTGCGGTGACTAGGGGGTTGGACTTTTCTTAGAACAGCGGGTCATCATCGCTGCTCAACCAGGAAAAGCTACCAGTGTTCTGGGCATCTTTCCCGTTCCTAAGCGAAGTGAATCAATTTATTTATGCCTAATGAATTATTTTTATACGATCATAATATGTTATTAATTTGTTTAGTGTAAGTTGTCTATGAGTATTATATATATATTATATTATATTTATTAGTTTGTTATTAGCTAAGTATTTTATAAGTACATTAATAGAGATACTCGTATTAAAGTTGCAGGAGTGCATAACTTACCGAAAGAAATAAGGAGTGCGATTTGCGGTTGATTGTGCGGTTCGTTCAACATTTTTAAGACCCTACTAAAAACACATTTTTCAAAATGTAATTATAACATAAGCCTAAAATATTTAAATATTATTATTGTAGAAGTTACTTATTTGCAAAATAAATTAATGATTGCTTATTTAATGTGAATACTTGTTGAGACGAATGTACCTTAAAGGTTTTTCAACTCCGGCAAATCCGTTATCTTTTCTGAAAACCTGTACCGGACTTCAGAATTTATTGGAAAATGGTTACTCGTTAATTCAATATTGTCAAAATAATTAAATTCCTCAGAAGTCTTTACACCTTTCGGCAGGTACTAGTGTTTCCAGAAGTCCCAATTTGCGCGGGACATCCATATTTTAGGGGTCTGCATGGGGACGCGTCCTGATTTACACCTGATCGGGAAGCTAAATGTCCCGATAAATTTGCAGTAATGGGTAGCTCGTCGGTCGCCAGCCCAATAAGGACCAAGCCCGAGCCGATGGCACGTCATGTTGTATATACTTCTCAAAGAAATACGAGCAAAATTGAAAGGGTCTAGTACGGTTGATGCCCCTAGGGCTACGAGAATGTTTGAAACAGAACGTTTGATTTGGAAAGCAAAGGGCGACTGAAGTAGTCTAGGTTTTAGTCAGTCGAAGTCTGCCTCGCCCCCTCGTTCCAACCTAGAGCGAGAGAAATCATCGGATGATTTCTCAAAGCAAAAAAAAAATATTAAAAAAAAATGCCTGATCTACCCTAAATCCCGATTGCTTTACCATCTGTCCCGATTTTTATCCAATCGGACCTGGTAACACTAACTGGTACTATTATTCTGATCTTGTACAAGATTCTAGGTATGATTGGTCAGAAAATTCGTTTAAAAAAGTGTCTGCTCGTCCGGCAAGGTCACGGCAGGTCGAACAAGGACGCAGGTCATTACCTAGGCAATCTGGGTCGAATCTACGATAACAATCGGTTATTTTTTTACTGTTATTTTTTTGTAACCATCGATTTAAGTAGTTTCCTGTTCTTTGAAGAAAGAATGTTGCAAAAAATAACCAAGGTGGTTGGCTGGTTTACTGGTATTTGCTTGGTTTAACCAAAGAAATTAACCATAAAGTTTTTCCCAGTTACATTTCTTTTATAACTGAAGAAGATATAGAAGGTGGTGTGCTGGGTTAAGTTAGAGTTTATTTCATTATAAAAAGTTTATGGACGGGAACTGGACGGTTGGATGGTCGCTTGTCGTCCACAAGCCTACGTGGTGGCCGTGGATCGCCCTGAGACTCCGCCGCCATCGACGACTTGGGCTTGGTCCGGACAGTTACCGGACGGCCGGACAGCGAGCTACCCATTGCTCACTGTCCGCAAGCCCGCGCCTACGTTGGCCGGAAATCGGGATCAGAATCCCGGCGACGGCGGCGGCGATAACGCCGTTGCCTCCTCCCTTGCGAGCTTTACTGCTTCGCAGAAGTCGGCGACCGCCTGCCACTCCTCCTCACTCCGGACCATGGCCTCAACCAAGGCCCGGCGCGAGAGGTCTCCGCCGCGATCGCCCCCACGAGGGCACGGCGAGCCCTGAGACTCTCAACGCCCAGGGCGTTTCATGTAGCGGTAGCTGGGGCTTGAGGATATTTTTTCTTTCACACTGCGGCCGTTTTATTTGCTAGCATAATGGACGAAGCCATCTGTATGCATGTGTGTATGTTTGTTATTTCTGCACGTTTAAACATTTGAACAGATTTAAATGTAGACGTAAGTTTTTTGGTTTTAATTGTATTTAATTCTGCAATAACAAGACTATTGATAAGGTACAAATAAATGAATTTTCGTGAAAATACACTCGTAGTAGCGGTTTCGCCACAATTGCGCCCTCATCCATCATATATAGATAAATAATCGGTAAGATACTCATTATTGCGAGAATATGTTTCCTTGGGATCAATTTCTACTTTCACACTTGAAATGCCGCTGGATGAAACTGGTTTCAAAAATCTATTTTATTCAGTTTTTACTACAAGTTTCACACTTCAGGTTTTTTCATGACCGATGACGATATTCACTGATTTATTCGGAGTTTTTCTTTGACTTTTAGATCAAGTGACTGCATTTGATTTTCCTGTACTTGTATAGAGTCAATGCTCCTGGTTTCGTCAACGACCGCGTGAGATTTAATAGCTTTATTAGTTACGGTACTGAATCACTGTATCATGAAACAACACATTTTTGGACAAGTGAATACTGACTTCACTTGGCCAAAAATAGTATGAATACGTTTAAATATATGACTTAAGTTATAGGTAGGTAGTTTTGAGTGAAATATGATTCGTCATTCGTGAACAGTATGACTGGACATTGGAAAACTTTTTGCTGAAAAATTTGACTCATCCTTACATGTTCTAAAACAAAGTCTTCCCTCGTCTATCTGTCTGTATGAACGCGAAATATTTAAAACTGCTAACCGGGTTTTCATGAAAAGAGAGCAGTAGTGGCCGAGTGGTAACGGCCCCGACTTACGAGTCGCGGGTTCAAACCCAGCCAGGAGCGTTATTTTGTGTAATTTATTTCATCGCCACTGCTCTCAAAACGGTGAAGGAAAACATCGTGAGGAAACCAAAAATTCGAAGACATGTGACATCTACTAACCCTCACTGGGCCTATGTGATGGATTCCGGCCCGGGAACATTATATGGCCGACTATGTTATGCTTAATTTAAATATAGAGTGATTCATGAGGAAGGTTAAAGTTTTATCATACATATTATAGAATTCTCGGTCTCTACTATAATTTTGAATGAAAACTGCATGAAAATCTTAGTAGTAGTTATAAATATATCACGTTCAATACAGACAGAATCGGTTTTATACGTAAATAGCAATCATCGCAATTTTTTCGTTAATTTAAACTAGATGACGCTATTGGTACTGAGCTGATTATTCTGAGAATAAATATCGAAACAAACTCAGAGGTTAAAGTTTCTTGTAAAGTCTATACAGTAAACATATGCGGTTTTGAGTGCTTGTTTTTGTAAATTCCTAAACAATGAATGAATCAGTCTCAACACTCCTTGGGTTTCAGACAGTACATATAGATATATTCTGTACCAATTGTCGAAATACTGAACAGTTGGATTAGTAACTGACAGTTTGGTGACGGACATCAATGCCAAGCGGGAAACGGATCCATTACAGTGTGAAAATGATGAATGTGAGAACCATAGGTTATATGCTTGGTGTAGCGACACTTGTCACTTGTCTATCTATAGGGATAACATTAGTCCAACCACGTGTAATGTTGGTAGCGCACGTCAATGCTTATGGGGAAGTGAGCCAATTATGGTGGGAATCCAACGGGTGGGAGAGGTACATGACAAGCTATTGTGGTGACATTTAGGGGAGGCCTATGTCCCGCAGTGGACGTCTTTTGCAGAGATAATGATGATAATAATAATGTTAAATACATTTTTGACTTTCGACAATCGTTATTAGCATTTTCGTAATGCTCAATCTATTTTACGGTAGTGGGAACATAAATCTAAAATATTATTGAGATTATTTAAGGAGTTTAATTTAAGAACATTTATTAAGTTTCGTAACCTCTTTGTTACTTGATTTTTCTTTAGAATTGCTAAAGCTACTAATACGACAACAAATAATTACACTAATTTCGATGGGAGATTTAAAAAAAAATACTTACCCATTCTATTGTTGATTCGGGTTGCGAATCACTGACATAATTATCTTTTTTTTTAATTTATTGATACACACTAAGGTAGGCGACAGATGAACGTGGAATATCGGTCATTAACCCACCTACATTTATCGACATTTTTAATTAAAAAAAAAAACGGAAATTAAGATATAAAGCTGTCTTGAACCAGTATGTATCGTGATCCTTTACATGATTAGGTAGTGAAAAGCAATTCATTGTTTGCTTTTCGGGTACCAACGCAGAGACATTAGGGAAAGGTCAATATACTTTATTCCACGGTTATCTCACGCCTTCTTTATTGCTTGACTGCGATCCCAGCTGATGGTAAGCAGTGATAAATGATATTTATTATTGTAAATAGGTTTAAAAAACACTTTTACACGTCAATTTTTTTTCATCAGTTTATGCTTGATGAGGCCGGTGTTTCCTATCTGAAAACCTTGAGAAGAAACACCGAAACAAACTCAGGGGTCAAAGTCAAGTGACGGTCGATGGTACCTCCTGAAAGTACATTGTATATATAAAAAAAAATAACCATTATCAAAATATTACGTAATCGTTTTAGCAACAAAACCTTAACTAACAATCACCAACGGCCGATTTAGGACATACGCGTATGGCCGATGCATTGTTTTGTGACATATCCAGTCAAACTTGACACACGGAAAACTAGAGAACTAAGGCAACATGTGTTGTATTTATATTGATGTCAAAGACAAGTGGCGCCAGCATTGTCTAGTAAGTACAGTAGGCACAACTGATCTTGAGCGGTTGCGCAAAAGTCAAATATTCGGTCTCTTTAGTGGTGCGAAGTGAGACACGGGGGCGGGGAGTGTCAGTGATTGGCTCGCCGCCCCATTGCGTCATAGACGTCACTAATAATTCGTTCCCTGCGTTGCTGCATGTATCTAACAACGAAAACGATTCGCTGGCCAATGTATGGAATGCGCAAAGCGATCCCCACTCTGACGCCGAGCGCTCAAGATCCGTTGTGCCTACTGTAAAAGTGGACTTTGTATACTGAATTTCAAAATGTATATAAAATTATTCTCGTATTTAAATAAATACGATTGTATACGGTATTCACGCAATGTTTGACGTAATGTAGTATTTACATTGCTGTATAATAATGTTAGGTGGTGCTTTGACCTTAGTCTGTCAAAGCCACGTAGGTACGTACGCATACCTACCAAATTTACCTTATATTTTCATTCAAATCCCGCGTGTAAGTAGAAAAAGATTTCAAAAGAACATATTCAGTGGATAATTAACCGTGTGTCAATTTTTGATCTAGAATCCGTTTAGCCGTATAAGCGTAATGGAGTGACGAACATACACACACTACGCATACATACAGCGAGGAGAAGACGTTCACCATTAAACATACAATTATCGGAACGGATCTTGAGCGCTGGCTTCAAGTTGCGCAGAAGTCAAATATTCGGTCTCTTTAGTGCTGCGAAGTGAGACACGGGGGCGGAGAGTGTCGGTGATTGGCTCGTCGCCCCATCGATCGTGTTATAAACGTCACTCATGATTCGCTCCCTGCGTTGATGCATGTATCTAACAACGAAGACGATTGGCTCGCCAATGTATGGAATGCGCAAAGCGATACCCACTCTGACGCCGAGCGCTCAAGATCCGTGCCGGTAGTTGTATTTCTCCTCCAAGTGTCTGATTTGCATTCATCAGATATCGGCAACCCCTAGGTCACCGATTCATCTTACTTCTAACGCTGCGTCTTCTGGTACGCGGTAACCACTCTAGAACCTACATATCCTCTTCATAATCTATTTCTGCTGCATGTTGCTAAAAGAGTTATGAATTTACATGTGGATGGATGGAGAGGGAGAGGGAGGCCAAAGAAAAGATGGATGGATTGTGTGAGAAGTGATATGAAAGAAAAGGGAGTTAGTGATAGCGTGACGAGTGACAGGACAGAATGTAAAAAAAAATTAATTTTAAATGAAACGTGTTGCGCCGACCCCAAATAAAATGGGACAGGGGCAGGAAGAAGAAGAATCTGTTTCTGTTGCACAAAAATCATTCATATTGGTTCAGTGTTTAACCCATATAACGTAACCAACAAACATAAACATAAAGTGTCATTTTTGCAACTATAATATTAGATAGAGATAATATGGATGTAGTGAAGGATATCCACGATGTTATGGTTAGTGACTATCACACCATCTTGTCACGGCATATGATTTAGAGTCTTGCTTCAATCGGTTTCGATTTCTATAATCCGATATAACTGAACAGAAATAGAATTGGACAGCGTTATGTAAAAACAGATTAAGGCGTATAGTCCCTTGAACTATCTGGCCGAAATTATGTGAATGCAACTCTCGCACTCGCCTAGGCGGCAGTGCGCAAATCTGTGCATTTATTTGCGGCCAGCAGCGCCCGGAAAGCGCTTTAAATCCATTTTCTCTGCGAGATATTGATTGATTTACATATGCAATGTTCACTTTGAAGAATATTTAACCACCAATTTTTATGTGTAAAAATGTTTCTAAAGGTCCAAGCCGTTTCGGAGGAGTAGGGAAACGTTGCGAAAAGTTGCGAAATTGCTAATTTTTTTTTTGACAAAGTATTAATTGCACGAAAAAATCAAATGTTGATATTATTGTTCATGAATCTATAATAAACATATATTTTTTTCAAACCAATTGACCTAGCCGTTACGGAGGAGTAGGCCTCAGAAAATCACTGTTTTATGGCACTTTTCGGGCGCTTGGCCCTTAAGCAACACTAGAGAGAATTTGTGAAAATGAGCTTCAAAGATTTTAAAGTTAAAATTGTCGCTGTGAGCTCATTATTTATGTTACGTACATGATTTTTTTTTTACTGTAAATTAAAATGTGTATAAAGTTTAGATTAATTCAGTCGTTTGATTCTTTAATACGATTTGTTTTGGGTGAAATAGTGTTGTATAAGATTAAATCCAAATATTTAAATGCAAATTTCTCAAAATAAACAAAAATTATACCATTTCTTTATGATGATCTTGTATGCCATTACTGATTACGAGATACACATAAATTTGGATAATTTTGCTATAGTCAAATACCTCAAAATAATAACGAATTAGCTGCCATTTTACGCGGTTAGTTCGATATTGCGTTTTTAATAAATAAATTGAAACGGATTATCTACAACTTTTGTGGATATAATTCGTTTATGTATTTTAAAATCCTATTTGTATATTTTGTAACAGTTACTTAGGCGCATAATTCTTTATTACGTAACTAATATGTGCAAAACTTCTAACAAATTTTGACATGTAATTAACCCCTTATTATAAGGCACTAGGATTGACTTTTGAACACAAAATTAGCTGAACACTTTATTAAAAATACCTGGAATCGATCTGCATTCAAAACTCATTTTTTTTTCAATTTTGTCGCATCATTCGTTCTTCCATAATGCAGTCCAATTATCCAGTAACTTACCGATCGACTCACCGTTAAAGGCTCATTAAAAGAAAGAAGAAAGAAAACATGTTCAATTAGCATCAATAAAAAAAAGCAACTACAATGTCACGGCTGCGCCAAAAAAGTCCAGTTTAGCATAATGCCAGATAACTAGAAGCCACCTGACGTATGCCTGTATTTTATTTGAACACTTACGGCTCATAGTCCCTTGAACATCTGGCCGAAATTAAATGAACACTACACTCGTACCGTGCTTAGGTGGCAGTACGCGAACCTGTTTGTGCATTTAATTCCGGCCAGCTACGCCCGGTTAGAGCCCCGCTGACCTTTAAATCCATTTTCTTTGCAAAATATTGATTGACTAACTTTTGCCAGCGGCTTCTCCTGCGAAGGCGCAGCGAAGTAGGTGCCCAATCCTAAAGCACCCAATCCATCAACCACTACGCCGACCGTCCTGTTGAAACTAACGTTATAAATAAAAACTCTAATCTAATGTCTATTCTTAGATAAATACAAGAGCTTGCAGATAAGTCAACATTATTTATTATCTACTTTTCATGCACAATGGTTATATAAATAGTCTGAGAATAAGTACATAATGGGTTCTGATCACCACATTGCATGTCCACAATGTTATCTAAGGATCAGCAGAGACCAGAATACATGTAGGTATCTAGAGAAGTCCCTTATCAGATTTTGTAAAACGAACTGCATAAAACTCGTTTTTTATATATAAATACTTCCTTGGGAAACTATAGCAGTTTTGTGGGGTATCAGCCATGGTAGACGCGGGCTTGCGGACGTCGAGCCATAAGTAACTCGCTGTCCAGCCGTCGATCGGACCGAGCCCGAGTCGTCGTCAGCGCGTAGTGATTTACACGCTCCTTAAAGAGATGTCAGCAAACCGTAGGGGTCCAGCAGGGCCGATGCCGCTAGGACCTAAGAATTTCTAAAAAAGAAACCTATAGTCCTAGAACGCAAAAGGCCACTGAAGGACACTAATGTCGTTTTAGTCAGTAACTATCTGACACGCCTTCCCGCTCTGCGCAGATCGAAAGAAGTAATTAGACAGTTTCCCACTTTAAAAAAAAGGCAGTTTATTGATTCTTCGAACTATTTGGATGCAAAAACCCCATATTTGAATAAATTAATTGACCACACTGACCTCAAAAATTTAGAAAAACTTGAAGCTATGAAAAATTTATTGACGTCTGATAAAACCCCAATGATTATAGTGCTATATACGGAATGCTTGATTTAGTATCGTAAAAGGTATTTTTTGTATCTCCAATTTCCCATCTTCGATGAGTATATAATATATTCTCTTTCTTGCTACCGGTGTCGCAAATGAGGTACATACAAAAAAAGAGATAAGTAGCCAGGGTCGTCAGATATCGTTTCTTCAAAATCATAGCATAGCAGAATCAGCTTTTTAATGTTCCCACTGCTGGGACTCAACCCTCCTCTCTAGGAGAAGGAGTGGGCTGTAATCCACCACGCGGGCCCAGTGTGGTTTGGTGGATGTCACACGTCTTCGAATTTATGGTTCTATGAGAATGCCGGTTTCCCCACGATGTTTTCTTTCACCGTTTTCGAGAGCAGTGGTGATGAAATAAATTACACAGAGCGCCTGGCTGGGTTTGAACCTGCGACCTACAACTAGTAAGTCGGGGCTCCACTCGGCATCTACGGGTGCTCTCGAAACCGCTTTCATAAATTAAGTGATGGTTGCATTTTAAATTCTACGTATATTTAAATTCTTATCAAATGAGACTTGGTCCTGAAGTCGTCCGGCGAAGGTAAAGGCATCAAAGACCAGTTTACTAACAAGGGTTAATTTTCTGTCTCTTGTTTACTATTAATTATTTACTGAAATTATATTTAAGTACTATTTCAATAGTACTTCTAAAATAGGTTTTAAAACGTCTATTTTATGGGCATATAAATAATAATGAAAGTGATGAAGCAGGGAGGTCGCGACCCTCAGCATTTAAGAATGCGACACAAAGTTCTCCTTGCGTATACTCCTGGATATAATTATGATATCAAACTTAAATTTATTGTTAAGTACAAGCAGTAATAAAAGATATTACAAATAACTTTTACTATACTTTTTTTTTTAATTCCACATAACTATCACACAACGCAGTCTAGTCCCAAGCTAAGCAGAGCTTGTGTCATGGGTAACAGAGAACTGATAAACATACATATATATTTTTAAATACATACATATTATAGATAAATTACACCCAGACACAGACAAATCATCATGCTCATCACACAAACATTTGTCCTGGGTGGGAATTGAACCCACGACCTCTTGCATAACAGTCAGGGTCACTAACCACTAGACCAACAGGCTAGTCAAATACTTTTTACTTATATCGTGTTTTTTTTGCTCAAAAGTTGTCGCAAAAACGCCGGCGTTCGCTTGGGGTTTAATGAATTAATTCCTCTGTGTTACTGCTGTTCTTTTTTTCAAAATAATTTCTGAACATTCAGGTTACTATTATTGCTGTGTTATTGGGCACCATATTTCATCGCCTTTTCTAGGTTTAATTTTTAAAAACCTGATAAAAGTTTAGTATTGATTAAATATAGATATTGCGTTTCAAATCGATTTATGTTGTGGATATATTATCCTATTATATTTTATTATGTCTTTTCTGTAATACATCGTTCACAATTAACGTTTGTTTACAGTTTATTAATTAAAAGTGTCATGTCTGTATAAAAAAAGATTTTAATAGCTATTGTGTAGAATCACACCTTTTTGTTCGTACGTATTGTGTTTATAAACCTTGAATTTGTAAACAGACTTGCCACGCTATAATTTTTCTTCCGAAAAAAAGTTATTGTTATTTAAATCCAAAATATATTCATTATAAAAACTCACAACACCGGAACGAATGCGTATAACGTCATAATGACAATTGAACAGCCAAAAACAAAAATATGGTCGACACCTCTTTAAATAAAAATTGTTTTTAACAAAAGTTCATGACGTACGTATTTTCAAACTTAAATAAATTTATTGTAAGAATAACAGGAAGATATCTTTGTAAGTAAATTATTATTGATTTATTACTTGATAAGTGATAAATAAGTAGACCTTAAGGTCCAGACAGGACAATTTACGCATAAAACACTCGACGAAGTGCAATAAAATAAAATAAGATGGGTTGAAGTCAATTTTTCGACGCTCGACGTAAAGATGTTAAGAATTTTAAGGTTTCCGCCGTCACTTGAGAGGTTTTTTTTACATTTGAATGGCAATATACTCATAAATTGATAGTATTCGTTGGTATATCTGTCAAAGGCAGAGTAAGCATCTTATAGGTAACTTAGCTCTAACTTTCTTCGTATTCATGAAATTAATAGTAAATAGTGCTTGATAAACAAAACTTGGTTTACGTAAATAATATTTTTGCTAATAAATGCTCTTTTTAAACTCATTAAATATTTGGTTTGACATTACTAACTAGTGTATAATGTCAACAAGTTTTTTCCCCACAATTTATGACCCGTTTAAAATTTTTACATTGAAAAGATCGTAAAGTCATGCTTGTTATATTATACGATTATACCATATTATTTAACTGGTATAATAAATTATTTTGTCAATTTATTACCTATTGTACAAGAGCTAGTGCCCTTTAAGTTGTAACGAGGTAATGCAAAAAATTGACGTGTGTTCCAATTTTCTTCACAGAAAGATCATGTTAAATGCAGTTTCTTCACATTCACCTACAGTGGAAAGTTTTGCCAATTATATCATACTAGTTTTTGCCCGCAGCTTCTCTCCCGTACATAAAATATAGCCTTTGTCACTCAGGAATAAAACAGCTTTCAATCGGTGAAGTAGTACTTTCAGAGATTACTTCCTACAAACAAATAGAAATAAAAAGACGTGTGGCACTCGGGGACTGCCGCGGTAAAGCTATTGCATAGCATTTTTATCAACTTATGCAATTATAATTATTTATTTATTTTATTTAGGCAGTATTTTTTTCCTTTGTTTTTTTTTTTTCTTTGAAGTTACACTTTCACACATTGAATTGAATTTTGATTGATTGTTCACTCATTTGTTTTCTTATCGGTCACCACGCTCAAAAAACAAATGAGTGGGGGGTGTTAGGTTATTTTCGTTACGGAATTTCTGGGTTCAGTCTCCACGTTCAAGGCCCGCGATAGAAGCTATGCAATAGCTTAAAAAAAAACAAACTTTACCTCCTTATAATGTGTAGATTGTTAATTTGCTGTAACTATAATTTTGTAAAGAGCAGTGCAGGCCTTATAATATCGGCCCCGACTTAGGAGTTGTAGATTGTGCGTGCTAAACCTAGACAGGCAATTTGTGAACTTTATTTCTTCACCTCTACTCTCAAAACGGTGAAACAAAACATCGTGAGGATACCTATCCTAGAACAAAAAAAAACGAAGAATTTTGGCTTCTGCTGACCTTACGGCTCATTATTTCACCAAGAGACAATGCCTGAGTCCCAGCAGTGGGAACATTGACTTACTTGACTTAAGATCCTTTGTCCCCTAACTGGGGTAGAAGGCGTCGACAGTAGTCACCCATCGCGATCTGTCTTGAGCTTCTTCACCTCGCTCCATGTCAATCCGATGGCCTTCGCTTCTGCCAACACGGTACGTTGCCAGGCTTGCCAAGCCACGCTTTCTTTTCCCTAGGGGATTCCAGTCCAACGCCTGTTTAGGTATATGATCGGAATCCCTCCTAAGCGTGTGACCAATCCATCTCCACTTACGACGATTGATCTGCACTCTGCAGGTCGATCGGGCTTTCATGGCATTTTTCTAACTGCTCTACGTTTGAGATGGTTTCGGACCAGTAAAATCAAAGGATGCGACGAAGACAACGATATGTATACTTTTGTATGTTAAGCTTACCATTACCTGTTAAAATGTTGGTCGTGAGAGCGAGAAAGAGGGGTAGAGTACACCATTTATAGCTCCATCTTTTTAACAATTCAGTTTAGGTCGCGTAAATCAGGTGGTAGAATAAATAAAGTGATTCTTATGAGGAACCTGAAACATGTCTCTAGAATAAAGCAATAAAGACAGTTAATTGTTTTATTTTTATTTCTTTAACGGGGTTGTTTTATTATTATTATCTTTAAATAGATATCATTATATAATTGGAACCTTTAGTTGGCGTAGGAGTCGATTTGTACTTGATTTTGCGTCTGTAACCTACGTAAAGGAATTTAAATGTGTGTTACTTTTGAAATCATCCATTGTTGCTGCTAGGTCAGTCTTATTAACCTTTGTTGCCTGTGTATTGGATGAGTCCATTTTATTTTCCTTATACAAAAAAACTTTGCTGATGTAAATATCTACTTGCTTGCTTACAACAATTATTAAAATTGATTCTGGTAGATAGGATGACAGTTCAATAAAAATCGGAGCATTATCATTAACTGTATCTTCAGTCTGTTGCATTTATATCATCGTTTATGACGCAATGAGCTCCTAGTATTACGCGGAAGGTCTAGATAAGATAACAGTGTTCACAGCATCAATTCATTTAGCTAAACAGACCATAACGTTCCTAGAATCAATGCGAACTATAACTAGTCCAGCGCCTTGCCCCGTGGTTCATGTTTAGTAACAAGTATTATCATCATCAACAGCAATTCTTCAATTAAAACCGTTCAGACGTTGTTGACAAATTATCGTCTCCCCTACTTTACCGTTCTCTCAACCGTTAAAATTGGAACTACACCAATATTTGACAAAAACAACATAAATGACTCAACCGCTAAAACAAACGTTTGCAGTAATTCAAAAACTGAATAACGAACCCATTAGAACACATGTGTGATCTCAATAAACCAACAATATCATTCCCATAAACGAAGCTGTAACAAATCATTACGATTCCAATTTGGAATGTGTTCACACGAACTTTAATTAATAACCTGACTACATCAATAAGTCCAAGAACCCTATACATGGAATAAAAGGAAACCGCAGTTATTGATTGCGATCAGTACCACATACGTCGTCAAAAACTAGAGTGATACAAATTGCAACACACAAGTTGGAGCAATTTAATATTTAAGCCACGCACAAGGCTCTACTGATTTCTAAATAAACGTTGGGTGTCGGGCTATCACCCGCATATCTTGTACATCGACATAGTATTTCGTTGAGCGGTTCAGTTGCGCGCGCGCGGCGCGTGAAGTCTACCGCCACCGGGTCACATGCGCAGTGCTCGCTCTACCCGCGCGCATGACGCTCGCGTCCGCCGCACCATAGCCCGCGCACCACAAGTGACAATCAATGTGACCTTGCATTAAAATGTCGTTACCCTGTCATCCAAATATCTGGAGGCAGTACGCGAAGTGATACTTCATAATAATGCCGGAGTGCACGGAACAGTTCACGTTCACCATACCCATTATACGCTACACCATGGAAGCTGAAGATAGGCCTACAGACGCGGAGCGTCAGCAGCTTACTAAAAAGATGTCTCTGCTGACCCCCGTAAAGATAGAAACTCCTGACTGTGGGAGGAGTGGAAGAAGGTCATCTGAACCCACCAAGTATTATATACCACCACAGTGCAATAACAGACTATCACCTAGGAGTGCGCGCAAACGAGATACAAAAAGAAGCAAAACTGCACATAAAGAAGATTCTCCTCCTAAGGAGAGCTTTGGACCAAAACCGTGTAATTGTGAGAACTGTAGGGCTTCGAGTCCTCTGCCGCCGGGTTATGGACCGCAGACTATGTCTCCTGGTTACGACCAGATGAAGATGTCCCTTTTGGAAGTGCCTTGGACTGAGGATTATACGGAGGCATCCAGTGACGATCTCAGTTCGGAATGGGACTCCGATGTTCCTGAGCCAGCACCTCCAAAGGTAAACATAATTCATAAAACCCTTTCAGTTAACTTTACGGATGTTTCAGATACTTTCGAATTACATGATAAATATCAAGTTGTTCCGGCGAAAACTTGATTGAACCCAAAAACGACTGGCTCAGAGTTCATTCACTAACTTTAGATACAGTACAATCCGACTTATCACTATTCATGCATTATGCTAAATCATGAATGTTCGATTCAATTCAAATTATACACGTAAAACTAGTTTTCAAACGAATTGTTTTATTTTGTTTCCATCTACAATTCAATTCGTCTTTATAGCATTACCCTGAATGATATACTAGGCAATTATAATGGAGATATTAATCTTGCATTCCGTTGCTTATATGTCACGCTTTAAAAAAGCTAATGGTTGATTGTTTCTACAATAGATTTGAAAGTGTCAATGAGGCCCATACTGTTGTTGATGTGATAACAGACATTTGCGAAACAATTCAATAGGTAATTAAAATTGAACATTGAATTACAAATGTTGCAAATTACACTTTAAATTTGTATACGAACTGAGGGGCCAGTGTTTTTTGCAACCTGTTTACATTTTCGGCTAAATGAGAAAATATAATGACGCTGGTTAAACTTGTACAAGAAGTGAACTGTGTGACGTTGTTAACAAATAATAAGAATATATTTTGTTCTTAAACCGGATTTATATGTTAATTGTCTCCATAAGAAAAGCAGATAGTTATCATAATCATAAAATTTATAAGTATTCCGGTTTTGAACCGACTTTGACCTGATTTGCCTCCTACGAGACCTCACGTGTCTAATTTTAGATTTACCCCAAGCATTCAATCATTTAAAATGTTGCGGTTGGTTTACCTAATTTATTCTCCAAGACCTGAAACCAGTTTAATGCCAATTGTAAAAAATCAAATTAAATTTAATTTAATACAGGCACACGCGTTCCGTTTTTTGTTGATCACAAACATAGTCAAAACAGTTTCTTCTTTCCCGGATTTGTCAAAATCATTCACTAGATTTTCAAAAAACGGTACATTTAGTCCGTTAGAATGAAATTATACATCAAAATGAAAACTTAATAGAAACTTGACATTAAAAAAAGTTTCTTTGACAGAAATATCTTGTACTAGTAACTTGATGTTTCGTGTTACTCTGTATATTTTTTGAACTAACGATTATATTATTATTCATAGATAGTCCCTCGTTATTATCATCCTGGTATCCGCTTTTTTATTGACATATTTTATTCTACTAACTTGCGTCTATTAATACACGTTTGTAATTTTAACAACTAATTCACGATCTTGTGGCCACGTGGTTGGAAGTAGTGCCGGTTTACTTATACTAATTTTAGAATTTGTCCAATCACGTGTAATGTTCAAGGAATAAATATTAGTTGAATTATGCCAATACCATTTTCTTTAAATGCATTTTTCGTGTAGATAAAAATAATAATGTAATAGAGCAATAGCCTATTTTCAATGTTGTTCTGTATGTCCATGGAACGGTTTTAAAACTTATTCTACCAATTTAAGGATATTATTTATAATTCACTTTATCACTGTCTATTAAAAATCCATTTTTAATATATCCGGATCTTGGAATTCTCTCCGAGTTTAATTGTTCTTTAACAAAATTCAGCAACCGCTTTAAAATCACCCGCATTAAGTTATATATACGGGTGATGTAACAAATCGATACCATTTATCAACGATCGATCGATTATTTATCGATGTTCTCTCATCGAAGTTTTCGAACAACCGTTAACCGCTGTTGTCCCGGTAACCCACTTTCACGCTACTCTTATTGTTCTGTGTAAGTGTATTGTAGTGTATTATGGGGTTTATGCAAAGTGTTCCTTCAGAGCATGAATATCTCATATAGCTAAGGAAATAGTAGTCAATTATATGATTTCGTGAATTGTCATTTTACTCTAAGTACTATTTACTTAATGTAGAGTTACCTTTAGCTTAATGGAATATTTTTATCAAGACTCTACGGGGTCTTATTTCAGCTCTTCATTATTTAAACAATTGGAGGTATGTTTAAATGACAATTAAAAGTGAGGAGTTTAAATGGCTGATTCAGTTTGTTATAGGTACTAATGATATCGTATCATCACAGCAGCCCTATCAATTAGGGAAAGGCCCATTTCCTTTCTAAAGCGATATCATGTCAAATGGTTTTTACTGCATTTGTACGTGTGTGACACTACTGAGATTTTATTTTACTTCATACGCTAGGAATCTGCGTTCTTCTTATTATCTTCTACTGCTTTCTTCTTCAGATTATTCTGGTTTTATTCTTCCATATATCCAGTCGATCCTTCTGTGGGCAAAGCTTCATCTCAATATTAGGGTGGATGCATTTATGCGGCAGTTGCGGAACCATTTTCTACATAAATAATGGAATCGTCTCTATTTTTTTTTTAATTCAAATATAGTACACATTTTTTTTTTTTTGACTGCAATAGTTTTTTATACCCTGATTTCCTAGATATGCACTAGCCATATGTCTTCATCATTGGCTGACTGGTAGAGAATGCCTTGGTTGTTGTTGTTGGTTGGTGACTTTACTCCGCCTTTGTACCTTAGCGCTATGTAACGTTTTAATAATGATAAATATATTTAATCCAATTCTGTAAATCGAATATTGATATCATAGAAATAAAATTCCAGAATATAAAGCCTGAGTTATTTCAATAGCGATATTGTGAAGCAGTTCTTAAAGGCCAGTTACAACTGCAAAAAAAATAATAGGAAGTCGATTAAAAAGTAAAGAAAAAGCCGTAACTTAAGGTTAAGCGCTGATTAATGGAGTAATCCGTCATCTATATTACTATTTATCTCTAAACATAATAATTATTTCTTGATTTCGCATCCATCATGACACTCAGAATGACGTGGTCAATAGATTGTCTGTACATAGATGGATTACATTCTGAGGCGGGTTTTATGGAAATAATTTTATTATCTTTTGTAATTATTTCAATTTAATGACAGTGTGTACTGCGCTAGCATGACCGTGTGATATTTTTCGTAGTTTATGACTAAAGAACCTTGTACCTTGTTTAAAACCGTAACTTGTATAGGCAGATATGTCTTGGCCTGATCTTAGAATCGATCACTTCATAATATGGTCAACTTGTTTGGTCAGATCGTTTAAACGTCAACATTTGGTGATATGTCAATCATCGTTTGGCCATTCCATTGATGTAGGGTTTTAAAGAAAGTAGGCCAAATAAGGATTGACATATCATCAAACTTTAACGTTTAAAACGATTTGGCCAGTTTTAGTTGTCCATTTCATGAAGTAATCAATTTCTAAGATCTGGTCACGAGATCACGACATCAAATATGCCTGTAGTAAAACTTGCGTGAAAGTAAAAAATATCCTATAGGAACACACTCCCGTGATTAAAAGCATCTTATATGCTATTTCAGGTCATGACCCGTGTGCTCAATAGGGTAGTTTCCAGGGTCAAAATAATTACATTTTATTTAGTCCGTATTTTAGATAATAAAAAAATATTGGATCCGTATTTTTTCCTTTTTTCTATTAAACAAAAAATAACAAAGATATAGCCCATTAAAGTTACGTGTGACGAAACCCCCCCGTGCAAAAAAAATGCATCACGGCGTGACGTTACACGTAACTTTAATGGGCTGTATCTTTGTTATTTTTGGTTTAATTTACAAATATTTTTTTATACAATTTTTTTATAAAAAAATACGTGTCCCTTGTTTTTGATTAATCTAAAAGACGGACTAATTACATTTTTTACGGCAACTAGCTTATTTCACCTAATTCCGTTCAGTCGTTTAAGCATGAAGAATATAACAATCATACACATGTGTGTATGATTGTTATGTATGCACAAACACAATTTTTCCTCTATAATGTTAGAGTAATGTGATTACATTCATTGAAATAAATCAAGTAGGTACACATGTACTCATATTATAATATTCTAAACCACATCTTAGCTCAGTATTTCTAAACTAAACATGAATTAATTTTGTTTTTTTTCATAAATTAATTAATACATCGTCATTCAAATAAACACAAACCGGCAATTGATAGAGTACGTAATTGTGGTATAATGACGTTATCCCTATTTGTGACTGATCCTTTTCATTTCAAATAGTTAATATAGAAAAATAAGTGCGAATTAAGTATTATTGCGGTTTTGTGATTCATTTTATTTTTTTTATAATAGGTACTTTTTTCATATCGTCTCGTGAAAAGCAAAGCGATATTGAGTAAACTTTACAGGAGAGTGATTTGAGGTTAAAATTGTTTAGAAGGAAAAATTGATAATTTAAAAAAAAGTCGAATCCGACTATTTCTTCATTTTTAACAATTCATCTATTTCTATCATTCATTTTCTTTGCATTTTTCATAAATGTTAGTTTAAAAACCAAAATTTTGTCTGCAAGTTTTTTTTTACTTAAAATAAAACCGAAATTGAAAACCATTTTTATTGCTTTTAAAGGCCTCGACATCCGACTTATTCCAACAAAGTTATCTTCAATGCGAAAACGTGTCCTCGTTACCTTTTCGCTGCACCCGATAAACGATAAGTACCGGAAAGATTCATACTTTGTACCAACAACATACTTTGTACCAGTAAGTATAAACAAATAAGATCGGTTTGTTTATACTTACTAACAATGTTTGTACAAGCAACTCCTCCCTCTATTGTTATAGCAAGGACGATATAATCAGACCAGTCAAATGATGATCTAGGCACAATAAAATAATGTGGGAATTATTAATGATGTTAAGTTTATGATGTTAAGTTAAGTTTATGTAGTGTAGTTTGTTGTGGTGTGTGTGTTATGTTAAGTTTATGTGTTTTTTGTGATGTTAAGTTGACGTTAGTTTTAGTAAGCAATTGTCTTTCTATTGTGTCTCTAATTACGGCATTCAATGAGTTAAGGGTCGGGATCCAATACTGAGGGCACCATCATGTGCATGCAGCGTGCTATCCTTTCTTATAATGGTTTTAAATGCGATATTAACCATGTTTAAAATTAAATGTCGAATCTCTAAGAATAGATGAATTTAAACACGTGTTTATTTGAAATTAAATCACATTATAATCGGTCTTCGCGTTCGATTATAATGTGGGTGTCTTCAAGGCTAGAGTGAATAGGCCCTTAATAAACTAGTGCGCCTCACCATCAAAGATTGCATCGCTGCTTACCATCAGGTGGGATCGCAGTCAAGCACTAGTTTATCTCAATAAACAAAAAAAAAAAAATATTCAGACATTTATTAGTTCATTCTGGACAGATAACAATGATGAAAAAAATTTGTGTTTTTTTTTTTGCAAGGTTGCACTGTTCAGTTAATAATGAAATGTGATAATTATTTTTCGACATCGGTTTTAGAAGATTGCTTTGTTTTAGCATGGGCCTCTCCTATATTCTTCTACAGTTCTCGGTCATGGGTTTTCCTTTTCCACATTGGCTCCGAAAGCCTATTAAAATTACATTCGACTTGAATATATATAATTGTATTAAACTTGCGTTTTAAACTTGATCAAAATGCTATATGCTATCAGGTAAATATAGCTTATAGCTTTTTGACTACGTTTAATTGATATAATTAAAACCCAAGTGAACGCCAGCGTTCATTCTCTCGTTGTTTTTTCTCTAATTACGGTATTAGAAAGATTTAAAGGTAATATCTAGAAAACTTCATTCAATTAAACTGTTCATAGCTGTGTATGTTGTTTACACCAGTTAGCTACCGGATAATATTTTTTGCCAATAACTATAAAACTAATAAACTAGATTGAAATGACCCGGATTTTTAAAGTACGCTCATTTTTGTCACCTCCCACATCAATTGTACCACAAATAGTGGTCCAGGATGCCGTCTACCATTTATTGTGCGGCCACTAAAAATTGCTTATTATTTCTATTTCTAGCTATTACGCAACTATTTGTGGTTGGAGCGCGTACAGCTAAGGAATGGAATTCCCTGCCGGAGTCTGAGTTTCCTGATAGCTATAACCTAGGGGTCTTTAAGTCAAGAGTGAATAGGTTGCGTCTAGGTAGGCGCGCTCCATCGTCGGCTATATCATCGTTTACCGTGAGATAGTGGTCAAACGCGAGCATATCCATAGTAAAAAAAAAGTTTATTTAAGCTATGTTCAATAAAATCAGCCTAATGGAAAGTGTGTTGGTGTTATTGTAATTAAAATTTGATGAGTTCGTAGTGAGGATAGTAAATAACGTTGATGATATCATCCACACAGATATAAACCAAAAAATTATGTAAAAAAAGCTTACGTTTAATATCATTAAAATAATTATTGTATTATGCGAGAGCAAGCTAATTATAAAGATTCTCAGCCTTTAATTAAAAGTATCTTGACAAGAGCAAAGAAATCGAACAACAATAGAATAATTCAATCTCGTTGATTGAATTACATTATGACCATACTACATCAATTTGTGATTGCAGACAATCATACAATTGAACATATTGAGCATGTAGATATTTAAAATTAAAGACGTTATTTTAAATTCTATGCAACGATAAATATGGATTTTCTTGTGCACTTAATCAGGATTACATAAGGGCATCGATCAGATCTTACTAATATTGACCATTTGAGAATGACGATCGCAAAATAATGATGAAATGTTTTTGTACTAGACAATACATTTCTTTTCCTCCAACTCTCCTTTCATAGATATGCTGGAAGAATTTGTTTCAAAAATAAGCGCTGAATTTGTGCCTATACTTGTGTACATTATAGATAAAGATATATTATGAATATTAGGAAATGTATAAAAGCAAAAGATAAAGATACAAGAAGCTCACAGCAGAGAAATGATGCCGGTTAGAAACTATTTGGTGAATTGAATATAGTAAATTCCGGTTTTAGTATTGTTGTTTCAAACGCTGAACATAACAAAACTACCAAACGTAACAAACCAATTATTCAAATTTTTATGTTATTCTTTTCGGCGTAGATCTACCCACGCATAACATCAATACAATGGGTTGTACATACTCTTCGTCCATCTAATTAATTTTGTTACAAAAACTTGTAACTGCGCAGTTTATCTGTTCAATTTATTTTTCACTGAAATACGAATACTTGTGGTATTTTCAGTCTGTATCTGTAAATATATGCGTGGAACATTTTGGCTTCTTTATTGTTCTGGAAAGATTGATGATTGGTTTCGTACCGAACATAAATGTCAAGCCTAGCAACCTCAATGGCATTAAACTTTTTAAGAATCTCCAGAAGTTTTATGATGCTGTCATTATGGTTAGCTCTAATAGTTTATGTACCAAATTGTTAGAGCTTCAAATTATTACATTCATAAATTTATAATACCGTTTGCGGTCGCCAAAAGTATATTTTTATTTACAATTTTTAACTATTAAGTGTCTCCGCTCTAAAATGTTTGCGGTTAGACTAAGACGCCAAAACTGGTTGTATTTGCATATTTTTAAGTAGGTACATTTCAAAATACTTATAATAATTATTGATTTATAAAAACCGGTCAAGAGCGTGTCGGGCCACGCTCAGTGTAGGGTTCTGTAGTTTTTCAAAATTTCAGCTTTCTAGTGCTAACGGTCACAGAGATTAAGCGAGGACGGACAGACGGACAGACAGACATGGCGAAACTATAAGGGTTCCTAGTTGACTATGGAACCCTAAAAAAGAACAAATTTTATCGAAACGTTTGTTTATATTAAAATTTTACATACAGAGCACAGAACAGAATAAGAACAAAACAGAACAGAACAAAAACAGTATAATTGCTAATTTAGGATGAACCGCTTCGTATTTTTCTTCTTTTTCTTCTTTCTGCCCTTGTCCCATCTTATTTGGGGTCGGCGTAACACGTTTTTTTCTTCCATTCTACCCTGTCACTCGTCATGCTATCACTAACTTCCTTTTCTTTCATATCGCTCTTCACGCAATCCATCCATCTTTTCTTTGGCCTCCATCTCCCTCTCTATTATGATCGTAAATTAATTACTGCTATTAATTTAGCCATATTAACATTTTTAACAATTGATGTTTACTTAAAAACTGGTAGCAATACGAATTATTGCAAATTCTAAACTTTGCTAGTGTGTATAGATTAAACATGTTTGTTACAGATAAATACTAAGGAACATAAAAACAATTCTTCATTCGTAAAACTGGTAATTTTACTTTCAATTTTAAAAACTTTATATAATTTCAACTTTCTCTATTTGATTTCTGACAAGTGTACCTAGTTTCTCTAGAATTGACGTACAAAGCTTCTTTACGTGTAGGTAGATGATGATAAAATTGGTCACGTCGCAATCATGATTTGAAACTATGAATACTTTGAAATGATAAATATCATTAATAGCACATATATTTCTCGTAATTGACTCATAAATTTATCAAAGTTCAGATATTACCTTCATCATCACTTAACATCAAATAGATAACCCGAATATACAGGATTTGATGGAAATGGGTGGTCGTATTTTAAATACCTGCTGTTACTATTCATATAAATGAATAACTTTGTTCAAGGAACCCATGGTTAATTTCGAAGAAATTAATATTGTTTACCTGATGATAACTTTACACAAGAAGTCCAATTTTAATCTATGAAATCATTGAAGAAAGTAGTTTATTTTTATGAGCAGAAGCAGTATCCAAACTATTTTTTCTACATCCTGTAGAAGTACAGACTAAGCAGTGATATTAGATGTAGGCTTTTTATATAAAATTATTAATAATCTGGGGGCTATTCCCCCATATTCGCATATTTATAAATGGTGTAAGGGACAGCCCTCCACAAACTTTAATGGCCTCCAATCAAGTTAATAATTTTGTATGGTGAGGCGAATTTTTTTTTTTCGTTTCCTTATAAAGTTTTTTATGGTAGGTTGTTCAGTTTCGTTTACTGAGCAAGCCCTTAAAGTCTGTGGCTGTCCCTTACACCTTGTATATCGCCTAATAGTTCATCTTATAGCTTTTAATAATTATGCCTCAATTGTATCAAGATACTTAAATGCGATGTGATTCATGACTCTTGACATAAGTTACGTAAATTTATTGTTCCTAATTTTATCTATTCTGGAAGTAAAAAACATGTAATTGTGAAAATTGGCATTCACAAAGTTCAATAAGACAACGTTAGTCTCAAACACGATAAAACTTCAAACGGGCTTAGAATTGAAAACGATTCTTATTTACCTTAAAATCACGTATTGAACGGAGACGCTATTTAAACATATCCATGTTTACTATCCAGTAACAGTTAAATAAGAGTTAAAAATTAGTATCTGAATACTAAGTAACTACTGCTCAAATCCGGATTTGAAATAAGATGGATAAAACATGATGTGACATGATACAGATAGTATGGAAGTAAAACTAGAACATATGTTGTCAAACATAACGAATTGTAGAGCTGTGGTTAAAAATAATGACAGTTGTACGGGTCGATCTCCAAGAATAAGTAACGCATGCTGTGTAACTACTGACTATACTATATAACTTTACTTCGTGCCTTAAAAAACAGGTTAAAAGCCCCCATTCCCCAACCCTACATACAATTCCGTATAGGACATCGTCTCTAGATATTTTGAAAACACAGACATATCTTGTGGATATAATCTAGATTTCTATTAAAATCAAAACATATTTTTGTTATAAAACATATCCAGTAAAGACCTCTGAAAATCTGCTATTTTTCTTGAACTTTGACCCTTTATAATGTACTGTATACACGGACATATGTATGTACATTTAAAATATAAAAAAAAAATACTATTGTAATCTTGTATCGACAAGCAATAACGGAATTACCGAATGCCAACAAAGTCAGGCGTTATCTCTCTCTTTTCGCGTTGCTTCTTTATCAAGCCTTGAATTATGTTGAATAAAACAACATGCTTTAAAATCATGTTCACGTTGACAATAGATGGCTCGGGAAGGTCCCTCTTAAGGCCCCGAATATCATTTTTAGACCTTTGACAGTCTTTACTGATAGTTAGAAATCGTCAGAATCTGTTATCACTCTTGCTCAAGGGATATAGTCCTATCCAGTTACTGTGTTGTGGAGGTTTGACCGGCAGTTGCTCTGTGTAAAATATCTACTGGTTTTCAGCTGCACTCAGGTAGGAGTGGATCCCAATATAGCTAGCTAAAGGTAAGGCAGTTTGATGAAAAGATTGTCTGGGATGAAAGCTGCTAGAACATCGTTCTTCAAACATTGTCATTTATAACTTATAACTTAATCAACATTTCATAGTATGTTAGTATGTTAAGCAGCACCAGTTCATAGTATGTTAATTCTTACTACTTAACAACATTCATCAACTTTTTTTCTTTGGTCTTTGTTTGGATTGTCTATTTAACCAATATCTTTATGAAAATTATTTTGTTTTTCAGTAGATTTCAGATAATATTTTCTATTTTTGTAGTATTAGGCACACCAATTGTATCGAGTCAGCTATCTCGACAAATTTCGGTGTTGAAAATCATACTAGGTACAATAACATTCTCAGCACTATTTTACCGAGATTACGCCGGTTTCTGCTCCGGTTCGTCATCAATCATCGACGCGGTTCGTGTTCAAATAGATTTACTGTGGCTTTTCTTATATTATCTAACATATCGTCTGGGTCATTAATGGTTATCAAATCAGTTTCTAAGCTAGTGGTATCAATAACTCTGTGTCCTATTTGAAACACAGTGTATTAGTTGGAAAACACTTTATATCAAAACATACACCAGACTTAAATTATGCAACGATCGTCTGCTTCTATAACTTTATGATAACCTTTGTGGTCTGTCTGACATTATATTGGTGTCAACTGCTCAACAATTGCACACGAAACTGGACTTTATTCCCATTAGATAAGAATTGATAATAATTAGTAAAAAAAACTGGAAAATTTCCTAAGTCGACAAACAGCCAACCGACGGTTGATATTTTTATATTTAGACAGAGAAGCAATAATATGATCGAATAATGATAAAGATTTTTTGCGTGGCGATGGCAATTTGAAATAAACGAAAGCCAAACAACTTACGTACGTATGTACTCTAACGAAGATAAATTTTACTCTAACGACTTTGCAAAAACTGGCGTTGCCTTTATTTAAAATAGTTTTTGAATGAACAGTACATATAGATATAGCTAATTACTGTGGTGATAGCTCAATGGTTGAGGCATCCACCAATGTGAATATATAGAATAATATGTATATAAACCAAAACGGCCAAATAACTTTCGTACAACGTGTGTACAATCGGGGCTCGAGAGGCATTCTCTACCAGTCAACCTAGGGTGGTGAAAAGACAATAGAAGTATATCTAAAGTTTTGCCCAGTAACTGGGTTGTGGAGGACTGATAGGCAGCTCCATGTAAAACACAGGTATTTAGCCGAACTCAGATAGACTGGCAGCCGATCCCAAGCTAATTTCGAAAAGGCGAACGATAATGATGTAGGTAAATAAATTTTGTGGTTAACAGTAAAAAAGGCTAGCGATGAAACGTTATAACGGTTTTGTACAGGTGAAGTGTAGATCATGGCTACCATTGTTTTCCCTATCAATAACTTAACTTCATAAATAAGGTAAACCGCGATCGCTTCAGTCACTGTATCGTTATTATGATTTGAGTCATTTCAACAGTTTTGTAATGAAACAATGAATGGTTAAGTACGTTGTTACTAAAATTATAATGTTCTATAGATCGATGACCTGGTGAAGGTTGCGTGAGTCCGCTGGATGTGAGACGCAAAGGACCAATCAAAGTGCAGACGCTTGAAAGCCGTCTATGTTTAGCAGTATGATGATAGATAACGTTGATGATGATGATGATGCGAATCTAGATATTGATATAGTCGCTGATAAATAACTACTTTATTATCTATGCAACTTTCTGCACTAACATAAGTAGCGAAGTCAAAACTATAATGTTAAACATGATCGGGTTTTTCTTAGCAAGCAAGTCATCAATATTCTATGCAAGGCAAGCAAAGCTGCCATCAGAAAGGGGTCACCTTAGTGTTGGTTTCACTTCTAAGCATATAGCACGAACAATAATGAACCTTAGTTAAATTATCTGCTGGATCATCATTCACTTGATTTTACATGGCTACTGCACGAATTTCTTTATCACTGTCAAAAATAAAATTTACATTTAGAATGCATTTTAGAGACTTCAATTCGATATTTTTGAAATGGAGCACAAAGATTAACTGAAAGAAGACGGATAGGTTTTTGTTAGTAAAAACCTGTCATTCTCTCTCGTTCTACCCAGAATGGCTGAAGTTATCTGATGATTTTCTACCCTCAAAGAAAATGAATGTTTATTACCGTAACATTTACTATCACTTGCACGTTCTGACGATAAGGTTTATTTGTCTAAGTGACAGATAGTATTAACCTTAATGAAGTTTTAATTTACTAGGTATAGTTGTCAGATAATTCGTGACTTTAACATTACCATAGACATCTGGTTTGCTTTCCTCTAAAAAATTCAGTCAAGACGAAAGCATTTTTAGCTTTCACTAACGTCATCAGTAGAATGATTAGAGTTTAATTGGTGAGATAACCTGTCGTCTGTCACTGGCCCTGATGCAATCTTTATCAGCAGGGCATTGGAATATCGTGCGGTTACAATAAGATTAACCGTGACGTTTTTTGCCTTTTCTTTTTCCTAGGAATAGACCGATTGTTACCATGCTTTAGCTGCTGACGATTTACATACGCCCATATAGAGCAAATTTAAAAAATAATATCTTAAATTTTAGTGTCTGCACGGAAATTTAAAAAAAAATCTACAGCATTAAAATATAGTTACGCCTATAATATGGCTAACACGTGTAGAACATATTAAAGCACAAATTGTGCATATAGATGTATTAAATATTGAATATTGTGTAGGTAGTTGACATTTATTAAGCTCAACAAAAACTAACTGCTCAAATTCTTGTGATTACGACTATCAAATGTCAGACTAATAGATTAATAACCTGAACTCCGAACAAATGAATATGATGTCAGTCTTTATTACTTTTAATTGAGTTGGGTATTCGTTGGAGTGATTCTTGGCTAAAAATAGCCTGGACTCATTCTTTTTGTGATTGTCTAGGGTCAAAACCGTTTTATGAATACAAATACCGTTATTGTTTATGAGGGAGAAAACATTTAAGAAATGATTTATAGATTGGTAAAAGATGATAATAAAACTAGAAAGGAGATTACTGCATAGGTGATGGTATATAAAGTACTGATGGTTTTAAAAATTTGAAAGATGGTATAATGAAATAAAATTGTAAAAGTATCGATGGAAGTGAAATCATATTGTTAAAGAGATGCATATGCTAAGCATTAGGATAGTGAAGGATTTGGGAGATGAATGTGATGATTCATCTAGCATAAAACCTGCGAATAATTTTGTACGTAATTATGTCTGGAACCTCCTATTACGTATTGGAATTTACGAGCTGCTAAAGATGAAGGATGTTTCCCATTTACGTCAATTTTTTGGTATTTTTTTTTCCTCGTTCAAGGAAAGTGCATTTCTTGGTAGGTTTCTTCACGTTTTTATTTCTTTTTGTGGCCAACGGTTATTCCAACGGTTCTTCGATAACTAATTAAGTAAGAGCTGTAGATGCAGGATGTTAGATTTTCAACAGATGAATTATTTGGAAAAAAAATCGGGTTACACATGATGTCTTCCATCTTGTTATCACTGGCCTAGGCTGATACTTTCTTAAATTAAATTAAGAAGGTGTTCAGGCTAGACCAGTGCTTCTTTGGTGAAATGTGGATCTCCTTACCAATCTCTACTATTTCTTAGCAAGATAACTATATTTTGGTTTTTGATGGACTTTTTAAAATGAACTTTAGTGGCTATTTCAATTATTCGCAATTTTATTCCTAGTGGATATTGTAATGCAAAATTAGTGTAGTTTTGTAATATAAGTATCTACAGAAATATACAATGTGTCAAATCATTGAAATAAGCGCAATCACAGTAAAAAAGAGCTGAAAATTCTATTGAAGCAGTTAACGAATTAGCTGAGAATTTAATTGTAGTGGTATTCGGTTAACTAGACTGAATAAGGCTGACTCCATACATTTGCTGGAAATTACTATAAAAACATTAGCATAACATCCGCACTCTAACCAAAACCAAAATTACTGAATAAAACCTAAGTACCTACTTTTTACACCTAACACCTGGCTAAAAGTACAAACCGAGAAAAGCCAAATAAAAAAAAGAAATAAACAAGTGATTGCATATTAAAGTAAAAAAATAATTAAAAATACAGAATAATTTTCATTAAATAATGTCAAATGAATAAAAATTAACGATGTCAAACCAAAAAAGCATAACAATTATATGGAAGTCAAATTAGCATTAAGAACTCATTAAAAAATAATCAAATCAAAAAGTCATAATTAAAAAAATATAGTGTCGTGTGTTTTTGTGATTATCTTTAGGTATAGGTTATTTTAAATCTTTATAACTACACACATCTAAAACGCAAAGTAGCGTGTGCCACATAGCAGTTCCAGTTTTATACATAGACCGTATGTAAAGTCTATGTAAACTTGGTGTATTAGCTTAGGTATTAGCTGAACGTATGTAGCACATACATGTTAAATGCTTTTATAAGGCATTTTATCTTTAATCTATATGCAGAAGGTGCTATCATAGTCCCAAAGAAGAAATACATGTTTTTGTGAGTAACAATAAATTGCAAACCACTTCAATATAAGACGCTCTTCATTTATTATTATGTTTTACCTAAAACATGTCTATCTCGATTTAAAACGATTATGATATGATTATTATATCTAGCCCGTACTGACCCACTGCTGGGCAAAGGCCTCCCTCCACTCCTTCCAATGTTCCCATCTCCTTCTTGGTCTGCCGCGGCCCCGTCGTGCGATTTCAGGGCACCAATTTTGCGTTTTACTGGCCCACCTCTCGTTAGGCATATACGATATATACATATAAAACGATATTTAAGTAAATCGTTTTGCCAGTATTTTAATACAGTTTTTTTACCTCATTTTTATATTAGACCTACTAAACTTTTCAATTAGATCCTTTGCTAAAAATTCCAATCATAAATCTCAATTATTCCATAGCTATCGAGACAAACTGGCATATATTATTTTAATCTAAAATTAAAACCTATCTTATTATTGGTAAGTAAATTCATAGGTAAAACTAGTTAAGTACGCATATCATTTGAAGCCATTATTTTGACCATACTGAGCTCAGTTACGCGAACAGTATTATCTTAAGTGCCGTTAATTCTCTCTTAAGTAGTTATTATCCAAATTAGATATCATCGAGCCGATTTGTATGCTAACTAGGGTCCTTTTATGTATTTAAATTCTTTATAGCTTACTTTATACATATTCGCCATGTCACTCATCTCTTGGCCTTACCTTAATTTTGTAATTGTTTTTCTGTGGGTCGTTCGCGTTTTTTAGTACCTACCATCACTGAGTTAATTTTATTCATATTTTCTTTATTATTTCTCTCATCTTATAGTCTAGTACCATCACAGTTTTAGAGATAAACGGAACAGTGTGTAAAGTTCCACATACCTCCGTTGGATAGGGAGGATCCTCCACGATGGGTGTTACGTATGATTCGGGCAACTGTCCGATAAATGATTTCAGGCTGTTGTATATGTTCAAATCGCGTGGAGTATTTTAATTGCACAAAGCTAGATTTCATTTTTTTTTTGGTTCTTTTTTGGTGCCATAGATGTCGCTACATAGTCGGTGCTAACAATAGTGGCACTCTCTTTGTCGCTATGTAAATAGAGTTAATAGGTATTACTCGTACATAGGTTTGTACCCTTGTCACCAAACATAAGTACGTTTAATTATTTTTTTTTATCATATGACGCAATAGATGCAAAAGAATACTTATTTGTATCTGTATATAATTATAAAGTGTATAAATATAAAAATGCATAATAAATGATTATACTTTAAAAAGAAAAAGGTGCAAACAAGTTTAAAGCGGTATCAACTTATCGTTAAGTCGTTAAATTAATACATACTTGTTTTGGCGAAATATATTTAGTTATCTTTTTTTGTGGATACCGTCCATCTTGGGAACAGCTACTAATTAAAACTAAACCACAACCACCGCTCTTTCTTCGTTTCTTGTTTTTTCTGGGCTTTGGGAAGACGATTTACACTAGCAAGGTTATCTCTGGTAGTACGGGTCCGTTTGCTAAAATTTTGCTCACCGATAGAAAGCTGCTTTATTCCTGAGTAACATACACATATTTTATGTATGCAGGCGAAGATGCGAGCAAAAGCTTGTTTCTGATAAAGGGGAATAATTCTACGTGTCTCAGAAAACACGTATAGATGTCGGTTTTGGCTATTGAGTAAAGCATGATGATTTGATGATTCTAGCTAAAAAAAATCCTACTCTAAATTTCATTGAAAAAAAAAAACTGATTATGATTCGTTAATGTCGAAAGATATGAATAATTCCGGAACAACACATTTTATTTGGAACAGTAGATTATGCAGTAATGTCATCACGGTGACGCCATGGTCACCGTGATGACGTATACACCGGCCCCATTCGTGTTCACCACTTTTCATTTAAATCGATTATATGAATGGCTTTAAATATGATATCCATATTCTTTTGTTTTATATTTCATAATGACAGTGTATAGGTACCTACTGTCGCATTCAAAAGCGGTTTATAAAAACTTGTTTTCACATTCATTTGTGATAATTATATGCTACTAATATTATAAATGCGAAAGTTTGTATGTATGGATGTTTTTTATTCTTTTACGTAAAAAAATACTGAACGGATTTGAATGAAACTTTACAATAATGTAGTTTATACATCAGAATAACATAGGCTATAATTTCTAATTATATTTCAACGACAATTCAGTCAAATATATAAAGATAAGTAAGAAAAAAATCCGTCATATGTGAGTTATTCTGGCGTGCTTGATAAATTAATAGTTAATAACTTTGTCTTGTATGACATGAAATTCGTTGCTCTAAAATTTTATAATGTAACTATATTGGCGCGTGAGGAGTTAACAATCTCAAATTCTGAATTCTAATATAGCATATTAGGATGCTTCTTTTAGTGACTCTTTTATTCTGGAGTTATTCTGGCGTGTTTATTATATTAATAACTAATAAGCTACTCGAACTACTAATCCTGGGCAGACGAAGTCGCGGGCACTAGTTAGTGTATTGTAATTTATGCATGCAAATATTTATGCAAATAAAGCCAAAATTCTGTATATTTTTTATTTTATTAAGGTCGTCTTTATCAGACAGACTGGAATCGTCATTTATTTGTTACAGTGTTGATGTCGCACGTCAAACTGTCTCATACGTCTCAGTATTGTCTTCATGTATAACTTAGGATCCGTCAACGTCGACATTTACGTCATAGTTTTTTGCTTTTGCTTGATTTGAGATTGCTTCCGTATACAAACAATGAGAATGAGGCCTTAGTTTTTTAATATACGTATGTTGTTTATGCGGGTCGTTGAATATAAAATAATACAGTTTAACGATCAATAAACACTTTTTCCTTTTTTTCTCCAATAAATTTGGGTGCTAAAGGAGACCGACGGAATAATATTTTCGTAAAATTTTGGCACTTTTAATGCCCTTATATACTTAAGTTTACAGCATCTTGATAGCGTTCAGTGTTTATTGATGAGATATTAAGATAATTTTACTGTCAGTGTGTTTTTGTAAATATTATTGCGTGACATTTAACTTTTGTGCTCTTTACTGCGGTCTCATTTAAATAAATACTTACTTTATTGTTAATTTTGCTGTAAGCCCTAATTATGTGAAATGTCATATGAATAAACTGAGTTTTTTCTTCGAAAAAGTACATGAAAACATATGTAAAGTGTCACCCTGAAATTATTACTATGAATGTTCGTTGAATATTAATTCGTTAGTTACTTTTAATATTCACTCGTTTTTTTTTTTAAATATAAGTATTAATTTTATCGTAGTTTACGAGCTTCTTGCAACACCACAGCATACTTAAAACAAAACAGTTAGTATTTTTCAATAACTAAAAATGTAACAAATCATGTTGCCTTCCACTACTTTACATTGAAAACCCCATAAATGTGTAAGAGATAACTTTACAGAATGAAAAAGACACTACACCCAGTAAATTTTTATTGCTAATATTTTATTTTAAAACCTACCAACCTTTATTTTTAGTTTGTCACTTGAATACCTTTTTAGATGCTTTTAGGTTATCGTCGTAAATTTGAATGAGTGCAACTTGCGAATTTTTACAAGGTTCACAGGAACTATTATTAATTGTATCACAGATAACTAACATTTTTTGTAATTTTACGTGCATCTTAGTATTCTTCCTAAAGTTGACGAAATGAAATGATAAAAAATGTTAAAGTTACATTCCTGAGCTCACAATTTTAAGGCACCGCTGTATGCACAAGTAGATATCACAATGTAAATATTGGACTTAGCATTGTAACCAAAGATAGCTTGTAAGTGCCACTTCATAATACAATTAATTTCCTACTTTACGTTATTGTACATTTGTTTGATATTACATCACCTGTTCGAAGTTTAAAATGCATATCTTTTCAAAACAATTATGTTCGACGAAGACTACATTATATACCACAAATATTATTTGAACATAAAAAGGAGGAGTGTTGATAAGAGGCATTTTTCGCCTATCACAAACTCGAAAAAAAAAGTTTCGATTTTCAATTATTTAATAATTCACTTGTACAGTTGAAGATATATATTTTTTTATTCAATAAGATTTCCGTAATAAATAATATTTAGTCATACTAATTATTGCCCAAAAAGAGAGTGTTTGGTTTTTTTTTGTATATTTTTGACGTTTTTTCAATCTTTAAGTTAAAAAATTTTTTAAAGCGTTCTTTGAAACAAATTCTTTTTGACTCACATTGAAACTACTGTTTATAAGCTAGAGTACTATTTTATTTTGTTTCTCTGTGCGCTTCTACCCTAAAAGGAAAAATAGATTACGCGTGAGAGTAGGATAGACTGGGTACGATTAAAACAAACGATGAACTAGAACAGAATACTATTCTAAATATCATTTGGACTTGTTGACTTCTTCGTTTGTCTCTGTACTTTTTGAGCGTGTTTTAAGACGCTCAAAAAGTCTAAATAATTGTTTTTTGTATTTGTCATGATGTTATACTATTAAATAAAATTTATATCACATCAAGTGGCTGATACAACCCTCCTCCTTTCGAATGGGAAAATGCATGCATTATATTTCACAAGCGAGCACTGATTTTTTTTATCCTGTTACTAAAGAAAGCGTATGTGAAAAAATACACCTATAATGCCACAAAATTGCAAAAAAGTCTGTGCTTATCATAATCACATGACTTAATTCAACAAAATATGTAAGTAAGTACATACCTAAACATAAGACTAGTAATTAAAGTAACCGTGTAAGTGGCACTTACAGTATTTTGGCATTCAGATCACGTTTGTACTCGTATAGGCACGCGACGGGGTGGTCCCTGATAGTACCTGCACCATTTTTGTGCGCGACTGTACGTGATACGAGTTACGTAATTTGGTATTATGGGCTTATAGGTGTATTTAAGTACTAGTTTAAAATTAACGCGTTTAGTGACAAGTTGCTTCTGTCTTTATGGAGTGCTTATTGTATTAGGTTTTATTCAATAAATCAATCAATCATTTATTTGCTACATCTATTCATGTACCATATTTTGTGGTACATGAGTAGGTAGTAGTGCAGATAGCTGTAGACCAACATATTATCTAAGTTACAGGTATGCAAATATTAAAGAAAATTTATAAACCAATGAATTAATGAAAATGTTTAATAATTTACATTATTGATTATATTATGACAAAATAGTAAAATTAAAACTAAATAAAGTATATATAAAGTCATCTAAGTATATTTTCCGGTAACAAAATCAAAACTCCTAAAATCTTTAAAATATGGCATTATAAAGTTCCTAGAAAAAACCAAATGAAATTATAAATTGCAATGCCATTTTGTTTCCAAGCAATCCTCAAATCAAGTCTTTCTAGATATATCTTGCAGTGTTAGATAACATTCTTAAAATCTAAACGAAACAAAATAAAATATACGTAATTTCCAAAAAAAGAATGACATCACTACGTCATTAAGTGAATGAGGCGAGACTACGATCCAATTAGGTATCAAGAACAGTAGGTAATTTGTCTAACTAAACGCGACCGAGTAACAAACTTCAATGAAGTCATATTCATACATTACGTCAACGTCACAGATAACAAAATAAACTAGAAAGCCCATCACTATCTAGTTCAACAATAGAACGCATTGAATGCAGTTCAGTTGATAGATAATTGACCGCGTAGGATAACAGATAACAAAAGCAATTGACGTCAGACACAATGATGGAAATAATTATACTGCCATTATGCAGTTAGTGTTGATTGGTGACGGTCAGTGTCACTGGCGGTGATTAGGTGTACAGTACAATGAAGGTGTTCTAAAATGACACTCACTAAGTGGCAGCATAAAGACGTTAGGTCTAGGTATCTGTCAAAACGGTTATGTTAATGTCATTAGTTCATCTTTTATTTATTATGTCTGTAAAACATAGGTATTACAGAGGGTGATATACAATATAGTGCGCTGTTTTGCCAAATATAGGCATTTATACTTATAGTTTGCTATAAGTATAAATGCCAGTATTTGGCAAAATGCAGCATGCATAGTAACAAATATTTAAAATTATAATATAACAAAAAAAAAGTATCAAATAAATAAATAGAATGTCAAAACATTAAACACAATATTAAAAAATTAAATACGTTGTCAAATAATTAAATAGATTGTCAAAACAATAAATACGTTGCCAAAAAATTAAAAAGGTTGCCAAAAAATTAAAATACGAGTAGAATGACAAAAAATTCAATAGAATGACAAAAAAAAAATAATAGAATGCAAAAAAAAAAATGATAACAATAAAATAGAAAATAAGACTTTCGAAGCTTTTCTGTCATTAGTGGCTAGGTATTAGTTATTTAAATACATAGTTTTGTTTTATTCATCACTCACTATTTATTAGTGATCAATGGTTTTATTGCACTTTGTTTCTGAACTTTCAACTTTCTTTTGCGTCAGCTTTACTTCCGTGTTTTATTGGTTAAAATACAAAAACTACTGTTTAAAAATCAGAATAATTGGGCTGAAGAATGTTTTGTTTTGACAAACCTGCTTATCTTTGATACTGGGGGCAGTGAAGCACACCGGATAAGCACTCACTTGCGGTGCACGTGGTGTGTGTAGGTCATGCGAATGCACTAATACTTCCATAAGAAGTAGAAGTTCATTAGTTCAGTGGGATGGTCCGAAAATTCAAAGGACAACTGTAAGAATAGAGATGGAGCGAGGGAGTCCCAGACTTTTACAGACAAAATAAGTTCATTGCTCCTTCATTATCAAATGAAGTAACGAACGCAACCTACTAATACATATCTTACTCAGTAATTAATATCTATGTCGTCTAATTAGAAGAAATGCGTATTACGTGTTCTTATCACCTTTTTCTCCTAATCATTTGTGTCGTAGTCTAAACAAATTCTAGTATTGTTTTAATCCTTTTACTAGATGACCCGGTGAACTTCGTACGGGCCCATAACAGTCAATGAATCCATTATATCTTTTGACTTAGGTTTTATTTGTAAACAAAGCCTAAGTAGTGTATAGGGTGATTGGCAATTAGTGTACGATACTTAAACACGTGATTGTGCTCATGATAACAAACAATTTTTATTATGGAGCAAAGCCGTAATCGCGAAAAATATGTCAGCTGTTCAGTACATTAGGCAAACATAAATGTACTGAACAGCTGATTTTTTTTCGCGATTTCAGGTTTGTTCCTGTAGTAAAAGTTGTTGGTTATCATGAGCACATACACGTGTTTAAATATCGTACCCTATATATATTAAGTTACACACAATTTTAATGTATAAAAGTTATCTACATCGATTTCGTACATTTTCCATGATGAGTGCACAATTAAGAACTTCTACAGATTTATTATTATTATGTATAGATGTAAGAGTATACATACAATTTGCTTCAATATATTCCATTATGGTTCGGTACGAGAAAGCATGCAATGCAAAGCGCGTAGCTTTTCTTACTTATAAAATAAGAAAATCAAGGTTTCAATAAATTGGGCTGCGGGAACGTTGCAACGAATCACTGCCGCTGCAGCGCAAAGAGCAACTAAAGTATCACGGGTACGTTTAAGTCAATAAATGTCTTACATTCTCTCTCGCTTCACCTAGAGTGGGAGAAGTTATTATGTTTTTTATTCATTATTGATAGGCTCGCCTTTGACCACCATCAAACCTGGGCCCCAAGTCTGCTATTTTTAAAAATTCGTCATTCCAACACGATCCCATTGTCATTTTGCTAAAAGTTTGTAATCTGCTAATTCATAATGATCGATCATTGATCGGTCAATGGTCTTGTAATAGAATTGTGGTAGAATGATAATTTCGAGCATATTAAAACCAATAACTGCACAATAACGTTCTAATGGTAAAACACTGATCAAATAAACTGTCAAAGTTTTAGCAGATTACCGCAAACGTCCAATATTCATTTGTCAATATGTACGAGATTACTATTCTATGCCGCTTCTTTCAATGGAGTGTCAGTAGTTGACCATTGGAAAGTCATAATGACGCCATTATATTAGTAGATTACCAAACTTGTCAAAATCGACAATTATGACATCATTGATAGACCATTCTGACACTATTGTAATAGCAGACTTGGGCTTGAAGGAACGGGATGGGTTTTTTAGTCAGTAAGAGTCTGACACTATCTCCCGCTCCGCCCAAGAGCAGGGGTTGTCATAAGATGATTTTTCCCATCGAAAAAAAAAGGCCCTGATGGTAAGCGATGATGTGGTCGACGATAGAGCACGTCTGCCTATTCACTCTTGACTTAAAGAGTTGTGGGTGACCCCCTAGGTTGTGATGATTTACCATCATAAAAAGGAGGACATTAACTAGTGATTATTTGTCCTTAATTAGACAAGAGACAGTGTCACTTCATCTTTGTATCTTAGACAAAAAGACACCTGCAATATCTACATAATAATAGCTATGTTTAGCTTCCTACCAGTTAAGCCACCTGCGTGTTTCCTACTTTAATTTAAAATAAAAATATTTAACATTAAAATTCAACAAATTATCTAAATTACCAAATGAAATGTGCAACAATGACGTTGTTAAATCTAAAAATATGTTGATTAATGTCCTGCGTATTTAATTATCTGTAAATTATTGTTTTAGTTTTAAACTTTGGTTTTCATTTTGTGAAAACGGAAAATTAATATGCGTATTATTTTTATCTATGTATAATATGCATACTAATATATAAGATAGATATATTACTATGCATATCAAAAGATTGCATATTAATTAATAAATATACATAATAATTTACCCTCCTACACCTGAAAATGAACGAAATTTTTATTTAACTATTTTTAGAGTTTAATCGAATCTTGATAGCACCGTAAAAGAGCATGATCATTATGGCAATTGTCTTTCTATTGTGTCTTTAATTACGGCATTCAATGAGTTAAGCAATTAATAAATAAATAAATTAATACTAACACTAGTTTTAAGTTTTTTTATACTACTAACATATTGGATCCTGGTTATCTTAAATAAACGTATTATTATTATTATTATTATTCTGAAATAAATAGAATATATTAAATATATCACAAAAATAAATAACTACAGGTAAACATTAATAAAAATAACATTATTTATAGCATAATAATCAGACTTTGCCTAAGACCAGTGCGTGTTGCCAGTGATGACATATGGCTCCGAAATGTTGTCACTTACAATAGGCCTCATCAGAAGACTTAAAGTCACCCAAAAGGCAATGAAAACGGCTATGCTTGGGTTTTTCTTGCGTGATCACATCAGAAATGAAGATATCTGCAGGAGAACCAAGGTTATAGACATAGCCCAAAGAATCGCCAAACTTAAGTGGCAGTGGGCAGGGCATAGTGCTCGCAGAACAGATGGTCGATGGGGACGAAAGGTTCTAGAGTGGCGACCACTTGAAGACACAGCGTTGCCAGGCCTCTTACAAGGTGGACCGATGACCTGGTGAGGGTCACGGGAAACCGATGGATGTAGAACGTACAGAACCGGTCATTATGGCGACACTTGGGTCTTGTCTTTCGGCTGGAACGGTGATGATAAATCAGACTTTTAAAGTTCCCACTACTGGGACAGGCTTCTCTAGGAGAGGAAAAGGACCGTAATCATTAGGTCAATGTTAGTTGTTTTTTCGTTCAAGGACTGCACTAACTAATTTTATGTCATTAACTTGGTACTTCCTATAATACGTCATAAGCGTCATTGTACGCTTCACATGACCATACACATGAATGAAAATACTGTACTTATTCACTGAATAAGCTGTGTCATGTTATCTTTAGTTTCTGGTAAGAAATTTTCAATGCAAACGCAAGTCAAGTGAGCACAGGGCTCCGGGTTTGTTCGAAAGAATTACTGGATGATTATTTGAAACCGAAAGAGCGTCTCATTCATCTGGCCTAGATTTCGTACCAATCTACATAGTTTGTGTCGTAAACCACTGGGCGGAAATGGTTGAATATAAACATTTTTCAATTTTGGTAGCGCAACTTTTTCTTCTGTTTTCGTGATGATTAGGGACCCAGGACCCTAATTCTCGTGAAAACCGAGGTGAAGAAACTGAAGAGCAGAAAGTTTTTCCTCAGATTTTGAGAAAATTAGGGACCCAGGTCCTTATTTTTCACGAAAGCTGAAGTAAAGGTTTCGTCACCAAAATTTAAAAATGAATTATATTCACCCAAATGGGTGCCTTAGTTACATTTAGTGATCGGGGAAAATAAAAATATTAAATTGTACTTAAAAAAAAGATTGGGCCAGATGAATGAGATATTCTCTCGTTTACAAAGAATCAGCCTCATTCATCTAATCAGTTTGAAGAAGAATCTGCAAGGAATTCCTTGGACACTCTTTTCTATCATGTTATGTATTACATATTTATTGTCTCGTTTTCTTGCTAATATACGATATGACGTCATTGTATTCAAAGACATCCATAACATATAAATATAATCATGCTCCTAATGGGAATAAAGCCTCCCCTATAGGAGAGGAAATGGGCTGTAATCCACCACGCGGGCGCAGTGTGGTTTGGTCAATAAATATAAAGTAATTATAGTGTACATATCAAACCGTTTCCTCTAATTAATTTGGCGACCAACATTACTTTCATGTGTACCACCACACCTAAACCAAACCTCAACTAGTCATTCTACTTACGACCAACGATTTTAAAATGGCGACCGAAAAAAGTTTAATGTTGTACGATTACGGCCTAAGGCATGTTACATTTAAAGCTAATAAATCGAGTGATTAATTGTATCGCGTTCCTAACCTTATTTAGGAGGATAATCGGCTCCATCGATTTTTTGTTCGTATGGAAGAATAATTGAACGTGATACGTATTGGTTTGGGCTTTGATTGGTATTAACGTTGCCGACTAATCGATTTGATTGATGTGTTAGGATTTGGGGTCATTGTACTATGAGTACTATTGTATCGATTTATAATCGAATGAAGTATCGATAGAACTAATCACACTAATATTATAAAGGCGAAAGTTTGTGAGTATGTGTATATGTTTGATACTTCTTCACGGCTCGAATGGCTGAATGGAATTCATTTCGAAACGTGGTACACGCGTAGATAATGTCCTGAAATAGCATATACCTAAGTTATTTCAGAAGTAAGATTCGTTGAGACAATTTTCTACAGCAGCAGCAAGTCACACTAATAGTATAAAGGTGAAAGTTTGTATGTATGTATATTTGTTACTCCATCACGCTAGAACAGCTGAACCGGATGGACATCCATCACCTATGTCCCAAATGTTTTGGATAACCTAGTGTAATATTACTAATAATAGTGGTCTAGTGGTCTCACTAGGTATATTAGGTATAGGTAGGATTAGGATTAATCCAATACAGGGTCTAGTAGGCTGGATAGGATGCTATTTATCCCAGGGATTAAGTTCTCTTAACATCATTTTCTACTTATATCCAGGCAAAAATGCTCTCAGAGCCTAATTTTAAATATTTATTCAGTATAAAAATACACAGACAAATAAATCGTTGAGATAGTTATTAAAATAACCCCCTGATGTTCAAATATCTTTAAGAATCCCACAAATGTCTCTATTTATAAATTAACGATGAAATAAATTGTGTAAGGAGCTGATTAAAACATTACTAGTTGAGTATACGACAGCGTAAATAAAATATATTGTGGTCGTCTGGCCTCATATAAATGACATTTATGTTGTCCAACTGAGTTCTAGAACGCAATTTACAAGTATATTGCTGATATACAAATATACGCTTTATTGAGTATATTTAAAAACTAGCCTCTGTGAGCGGCTTCTCCCGCTTGAAAGATTTCTCCATACATATTTCGGTGAGAGTCAGAATGACGGGTGTACTTCAGCGAAATAGATTAGAGTAAATATCGTTAAAATGTACCTAAAATGTACTATTCAGTACATCGCTTTAAAATATCTAATAATTGACAACAAGATGGCGGATGTACCTTAATTTTGAACTATGTGTTGTACCTACGTTTAAAGGAGAGAACTAAAAGCTTTTAACATTTTTCCATAAAAATAATAAACACTGGCATGATTTTGGATACAAACGGCTAAATCTAGTAAGTTAAAAACCGTCAAGTACGAGTCGGACTCGCAAACTAAGGGATCCGTACAAACTTACCTATGCAAATAGTTCGATTCCCAAATCGATTCTCCAAAATTTTTTTCGAATAGCTCGAAAAGTAACCTATTTTGTGATAAACGGAAAACAAAGCGAACCTGTAAGGGTTCAGGTTTTACCGACTCAGATACGGAACCCTAAAAGGCAGGTTAATCAACAAATTTTAGTAAAACGTAAGGACACTCGTCATTCGAGCAACTGAGCTCTTTAATAAATACCTCTAAATGTTTATGGAGTGCGCAAAACAAGACAAGTGCGAACGCGCATAAAACCACGAGATTGCAGCTAAATCGTGACTAAACTACACAAACTATCATTTTACTTACTAAATTATTCAATAATTGTCAATAAATCGCACAAAAACGTTTTTATGTGTATTTATAAGCAATTATGTTTTGTATCTAATCAGACAATCTCGATTGGTGGGTTTCTCTATGTGCTAGAGTAGTTACGAGCGCAGTTAATATATTTTGTTAATGTCCCACTAGAGGTGTGTTACGTTCTACGAATGTTAGGGCTTGGTTGGATTGATAGAACCGTTGGTGCAGCCGTGGGACATACAATGTAGATATATGTAAGTGTAAGATCCATACTAAAATCATTTTTTATTTCATTGTGTGTACCTGTGTGCCAAATAAACGTATTTTCTTTCTTTCTTTCTTTCTTTATAGAAATTCGGATTAAAAATATTATGTTCCTAAAATTGCGTTATATACTTAATTCTAATACTTAATCAAATCTGAATCACCAATTAGCCTCTACGCACGCCTTTCCACCGAGTCCAAAGCTGCCATAATAGTCCTCTACTAGATTAAAAGTCAACCTTCCCATAATTTTACCAGCACTTACCTTCTCGCTCCTGGCCAAAGGCCACTCCTCAATCCGTCCACTTCTTCCATCTTTCGCGGGCCGCGCTTCCTCTTTCATCATCATCATCATCATTTCAGCCCAAAGACGTCCACTGTTGGACATATGCCTCCCCAAATGTTGCCATAATGACCGGTCCTGTGCGTCTCATATCCATCGGATCCCTCCGACCCTCACCACGTCCGATGACCTGGTGAGTGTCGGAGGATCCACCCTGTGGGAGGCTTCCCAATGCTAGGTCTTTCGGTACATGGTCGTCTTCCAGAACCTTTCGTTCCCATCGACGTAACAATATTAAAATCTAATAAATAAAGGCCATGCTATCTAAAGTATCAGGTAATAATGGAGCATGCCAATAAGTGCACCTTTAATGTACTATTACTCATTCTGTGAAATAACTTTTTAAGAAACGACTCATTGTGTTGTATTTATTTATTTTCCGATAAAAATAAATGATTTTATTTTATTCAATAATAATTTTATTGTTGTATTTTATTCATTTTCCGATGAAAAACAATAACTGTTGATGAATGACGTGTCTCAATTTAAATAAATGTAAAAAAAAAACATAAATGAAAGCTATGGTTTTTCACCATATAAGATAACAAAGCTTCTATTACTCTCTAACTACTTTCCTGATCTGTTGCGATTTTATTTCAAATTATAATCTCTACCCAATATTAAGACAAATTGACAAGCGTGAACAAAGCTTTATCAATAACTATCTTCTAGTAAATACAGAGTACACGCCGTCTGCATTCCAGTAACGAGATATTATGCGTCACATTACAGACACAATTTGCTGATGCAGACCGCTGCTTGGGTAACAAACCCAACACTATTGTTTACTTAAAATAACTTGTGAACAAGACGAACTAGTCTCTAACTAACCCATTTTTTTGCACATTTGAATAATAACCCTTTTTAGGGTTTTTAGGGGAAAAACAGGGCCCCACTACCAGTGCACCGAGTGCGACTTGTTTTTACGTTGACGCGATCAAAACGTTTAGCGCGTTTGGCTCCCTGATTGGTTAAGATCTCGGAGCGGACCAATCAAAGCGCCGAACGTAATAAACGTGTCGATCGCGTTAACGTAAAACAAACTCACACTAGGCACTCTGAACTCCGGCCGTCTATGTTCATATGAACCGTGACAGCTATGCAGTTAAAATTTTCATGATGTAGATATTTATGTTGCCGCTATAACCACATAACAAAATAAACGCTATAAAAAAGTTGCATTGATTGAGTTTTAAAAAGTTATATTGAGATTATTTGAATAGTATGAAGCCTTGCAATGAAGTATACAATTTAGCTTCACTTTTCTTTTGACTGACCGACATTTTGAAAATTCAAAAGTGCCTGTAATTGATCCATTTGAAATGTCGTTTCTGATTTCTGCCCTTCGTGCGCTGTTTTTTTATGAAATTGCTGCAAAAATGTCTCTAAAATTATGTCCGAAATCTTACTATATATCGCACACCGGGTGCAACAACGTCATAAGTAACACATACATTTTTTTTCAGGAGATCGATTTAAAAATTGTTGTTTTGTAAAGTGAAATGTTTTTACAATACTATTAAATATCCATGACCAAAATATTGTTTATACTCCATATTTGAAAATTGAGGTTGGTTCAGAAAAAAAAATGTTATTTATGTGGTACATCTTTAATGTTTTTAAAAACGATACCTACATTTATGACGTTATTGTGCAGAAAGTTAAATTGACAGGTCATTTTAAGAGTTACATTTATGATATTGTCGCACAGGATGTAGACGCATGTTTGACATCATTTGTAATCAATAACTCATTTTCGCAAATTTAGCATTTATGACGTTATTGCACACGGTGTGCGATATGCTGATATATCGTAAGATTTCGATTTTTTTTTATCGTAAGCTTTATCCATTCTTGCTGAAGCATGGACAAAGTTTTATCTATATTATCATCTAGTAAATTCAGAGTACATGCCGTCTGCATTCCAGCAGTGAGACATTATACGCCACATTACAGACACAATTTGCTGATGAAAACAGCTGCTTCGACAACCAACCAACCACCGCTTACTTGAAATAATTTGCATCGCATTATTATTGAGTGGAAAGAATTTGCGAAATTAGCGGAAAGTTGGTCGATATTTTTACCTCGTAACCTAAACAAGAAAAACAGAATAATCTTCTGTTTTTCTTGTTTGGGTTACGATTTTAAGAGGATATTGCTGTCACCTTTTATCTTAGTTAATCTTAAGATTAAACATTGAAGATAAAAAGCAAATTACCAAACCCTTTTTGTCTCTGCTCCACTTCTCTATCTTCAGTGAGTATTATTCCAATTGCTTGTGGTCATAACGAGAGAACGATGCCCAATGGGCTATCATGCTTCTCTGTACTGAGATTGTTTACTTGTTGCACAAATTTTTCATTGCTTCGGCTCACTTCATCAAGGTTTTACCCTACTTACTAATTTTTCCAACAATATGCTTTACCCCCTTTTACTTGAAAAGAGGAAAGTCTTGTTACATATTCCCATTAGTAATTTTAAAATTACGTAAAAGCTTTGTACTACCAGCTATATTGCGTTCTATCTTGCGGTGGTGTGCGTAGCCGGGCAATCCCTCATAGTAAGGCACTTTCCTGTGCATTGTTCTAAAATATTTCCTTCAAGTATCATATGCAGTTATTGGAAATACTGGAGGAAACATCATAATGACTGGTATTGTCATATTGTTAATGATAAAACGACTAATTGGGTACGTATAATTAAATTGTGTGCAATGTTTGTTTACAATATGATGTAATCTAATATGCTTTGTGAACTTTTGAGGGATAGGTCATATGTATGTCTATTTTTATTGAATTCAAAAATGTATATCACATTCTGTAAAGTTCGGATAGATTGAGAATGCTACTGTGTATATTCACACTGTAGTGTTAATTAATTTATCGGCATCGGTATATGTATATGTATCCTAAATAACAACAGTTGTAATGTTTTTAAGACATCTGCAGGCAATAATATTAATTTTAATTTTGTACATGTGTGAATGACTAATCTCAATAACTCTAGTTACTATGTCTGCATGATGAGGTTCCATAACTTTATGGTAAAATTTTGTATTCAAATCCAAAACTTTAATTTCAATTTCGGGTGACTCTCACTGCTTTTTTTGCTTAATCATACACACAGATACACACTGATAAAACTCCGGATTTGGATATTTAGATTATAACATCACTGATTAGTTTTAATAGTGATGCTATGTTAATTTCTTGAATCAAAGTTTTTGAACGTTGAACTAAAAATCCCAATGAGTATGGTCTGATGGGCTTAAAGTTCTTCGAAGACACGTACGTCATCGTCTGTTTTTAAGGTTTCTAAAATCGATGAGGAAATATAGTTTTCACAATACGTCATTGATGTGGTCAATAGTAAGATTGGTTTTTGCCATTAGAATAATCGTCATCGTTCTTTTATCCTTATCTTAATTTATTTAGGGTTGACGATATATAATCATCTTCATCTACAAATTATACTTCTATATTGTCTATTACTCAGTACATCTATAGCTTCTTTGGTTTTGCCCTCTTGCGAGTAGAACGTTTTCTATTAAATTAGCTTTCGTTGGTTCAAGTGTCGGAAGTGTGTCATATCTTACTTAATCGAAAGTGACAGGCCCACTATCAACGAGGCGTAGTATTTGATGAATGTCGTCCACTCTTCATACGTACATAAAATGTTATGTCTCAATAAACACTTGTGTCATCAATTCCTTGTTACCTGTTTGCCTTGCGCTAGTTGTTAGGTCAATGATCTTTACTGCCTTTTACTGTATTGACTTATGAATGATCTATTTCTTCTATCCTTATAATAAAGTGTACCGTATTTTGTTTAATGCTCATTTTATTGTTTATCTTTGTAGTATGTACTTGGTTTAGTTCTTGTTTAGCGCTTCCTTGACAATAGAGAAATTCATCGTAATTTTATGTTCATTTACAGTATCTGGACAATTTATTTCATTTGTCTAAATATGTCTGATGTTGTTGTGTAATTTCCAACATTTGTTCAAAGGGTTCAGTTAGGTTTAGATTTCTGACTTCAACATAACGATAATCCTGCACTTTTTCACAATCTCTTCGATCTTGTTTTCACAGATAAGCACTTTTTTGTTACATCACCTTTTATGAGATTTGGATCTTTCCAGCCAATACCAACCAATGCTTATTAAGTTTAATTGGAACAAAAAGTTGACCTTGTTCGTAAATGCCAAAATATGTAACGATGTTGACAGCAACCTCAGTATCTGGCTGGCTCTACGTAGTTACTATAGTATTTTACTTGTAATTATACTTATTTGTTCAGAATAAACAATGTCTTTCGATTCGTTTTGCTATATTTCTGCCAGTTACGTGACTAAAATACAAATATATTTTCAATTTCATGAATATAGTAAATCATTAGTTGTTTCGTGAAATATAACAGCTTTCAGCTATGTATGTCTGATTGCTTTGAAGGTTCCTTCTATGAGTCACACGTGATTCTGGCATATCTCCAAATTGTTTGGTTTTGCAAATCATTTTAATGGGAGCAGGATTAAGAGTTTTGTATATGTTGAATCTTTGCAACGATAAAATAAAAATGAACATGAACTATTCCTAAATATGCATGCATGCATTTGGTTTAAAATTAAAACTGATACCTATGATTTCATAATCCCTATTTTTATCTATGCACTGCACATACCTGCATTATTTTAGGTGAACAAAATTTTTGCAATACAAAATTCGCATTTCTCAGTGGTTTTATGCATTGCACGGTTAATGAGCATTGACGTCATCTCTGGCCCAGTTCTCCATCATATGTATGACTATGTAAACATAGTATTGTTGCCCCAATATCAAGCGTGACGTCTGTCTCAACAAAACTAGCGGAGCGTGCATTCAAGTGACAATAGCTGGTGGATTTTGTTTGATATTATTATGTCTGAAGGATAGAAGATATTATTTGATGTGTCTATTTTAATAGTTATTGCTTTAGAGATACTTTCAACTGTGCTAACAACAATACAGTTTACAATTGTGCTTATCACGTCTCGGTTGGTTGAGTTGAGGGTGCATTAACATTAACAAAGGTTAAATCCTTTTGAAGATCACTGCTTTTTCTTTGGGGCATCACCATATAACTTCTCCCACTATGGGTCTAACATATAAAGTAGAATGAGATTATTAGTGACTAAAATCCAACCGTGTTCTTTCAGTTACACTGTGCGTTCTAGAGTGGCTGTGACTCTTTCAAACTTCCACCGGCAGGCATTGGCCTTAGCGGGCTGCGCTAATCATGCTAACGATAACCAACAAGAGTGAAAAAGTAATGGATGACAGAAAGCATGTAAGGAGATGATGTACTTGTACAAGTTAAGAATTCACTACCATATACATTAAATACACTTTTAAAGTCTACTGCTGTATTGCACATATTATAACCTTCCCCGATAATGTTATAGTTATCTGAATTAGCAGCGTAATAATATCCAAACGGATATAGGTAGCCTGCAAAAATTATCACGAAGATTGACAAAAAAACAAAACAATAACGATATACTTTTAAACTTGTGGTTGCTGTCAACATCGGTTTAAACATAGACTTTACTTTTAAACCAAGCTAAAGGTTTGACGTGATTCATATTAGTTATGATTTAATATGATATGTTACTTGTCTTGGATTTAATAAATCATTTCATTCTGTCAGCAATATTGTCTTATTTGTTTTCCCAAGATTGATTTCTGAGAACTATAAAAGGGATTATGACATCAATCTTTCGTAAAGATAAGTTTAAAGGTAGACTCATTATTCATTATTTTGATATTATCGACCAAGAATCATGGCTTATTAAGGTCACTTTCATTCTTAACTGGCTCTAGTTTTTCTTAAGCCCTGTCACCATTCCACTTTCTTTTTTTTTTCTTAAATATCGATAAACTTATAGCCGATTATAACTTTTTTTTTTTTTTTTTCCTGTGGCAACACAACAGCTAACAGCTGATTTAAATTGTTCTCTTGTAATTTTAATTTTAAATATTAATTTTCTTTGTTTTCGAAGTCTTATTCCAATTATTCATCAATTAAATAGAGTATTTATATGTATTACTTGTTAGATTCGTGCAAATAAGTGTAAATAAGTGTAAAAAATTCAATTAAAGTTTGTGACAGATATAGGTTACCGGCATCTACTAGTGATTTTTGCATTGTCATCTGTTATCAGGTACAATTTTCTTTTTACATTTTAAGATAGCAAATCTTATTGTTTGCGTTCTGTTAAGTCAGTGATCCTTAGATTTCTCATTCTTTTGTTAAGTTACAAATTGTTGTGAATGACAATACAAACGTAAACATAACCTTAGTTGGTTGGTGACAGAACTTAAATTTCTAAAGTTTATTTTCTTTTACTAACTATCTTCTAAATCTTTATCACAATCGACCTTGTCTATTCTGTTTTCTTTTCATTTCCTTATAATCATGCCTTTGACTCGCAGCGCCTATGCTCGCCAGTTGGAGTCTAAACTCAGTCTGGCTTTGAGCCAATTAAAGGCCTCCAAAGAGTGCTGTGACCAACTAAATAAGGAAATAGATGACAGTGAAAAGGTCCTCCTTGAAGCCCATAACAATAATAGAAAGTTGAAAAATGAAATGGCTCAGTTATACATACAATTCACTGAAGCCATAGAAGACAGGGATAGGCTCCAACTTGTTGTGGACGGGTTCAGCCAATGTAGCACAGAGTATGAAAATGCTCTGAGCCACAAGTACTTATTGCAACAACAGCTGCAAGAGGCAAAAACTCAAATAACACAACTCGAGACGACTAATCTTAACATCACTGCCTCGTTGAATCAAAGTCTGTTCAGCGAGTTGGTGCCTATTGCTCCATCAATGGTATCACAAATTAACCCCTCTTATACCATAGATTTGACTAGTGATGATGAGTCTCAATCAACTAAAAGAGTGAGGGTAGTCACAAGTAAAAATAAACTTAAAAAATATATAAAAATCAACAGATATATAGTAAAAACTAAGAAAATGGTCAAAAAACAAAAGTACTTTATCAAGAATGTCAAATTAAATCGGGAAAGATTACACTTACTTAGGCAATTAGATATATATTCTTCCAACTTAGAAAAAAGTACTAAGAGATACCAATCTGACACTGAAGACTTGCAAAGGGAGCTGAACCGCTTACAACACAAACTTAGTTCAATGTCCATCAAATATACAGCTTCTGAAAACCAAATGAAGGAATATGTATTGGCAATGAATGAGCTGGTGAGCTCACAAAAACCCAATTGTGAACATTGTCATACAACATCTATTACATCTGCGCCGGGCCATTCATTGTCAATATGTGATACCACCTTACCCCAGTCTAGTGTTAGTTTGCCGGTAGAAATAACTAATTGCTTTTCACAACAGTTCTCAAATAGGGAAATAGTAATTTTTTGTGATGAAATTGGAAAGGACTTAGGCCATTTATTGACAAACGAATATCCAGGACACTCAATTATAAACAACTGTATGCCTGGCTGTTCCTTATATGACATAATGAAAGAAATAATAAAATGTAAATTTGACCAGGATTCTATACTTTTAATTTTTATTGGTAATAGGGGAAATGTGAACAGAGGAGAATTACTCCAATATTATAGTACCTTAAGTAACCTGAGTGTAGGAAAAATTGTGATGTTTACATTCCCTTACAGCCAAAGTTTGCCACAGGAAGAAAATTGCATTAGGGATAAGATTAATATGACATTGTACAATTTGATATTAAATAATAGTTTGTTCCATTTAATTGACACCAACAATTATGTTGGTATTAACTATTATTTGACAAAAGATAGATATCTTGCTGATAATTACTATCTTTCCAAATTTTGTAAAAGACAGATAGCTATGTCGCTATCATATTATTTTTTTATTTCAGCCAAGAACTTGGCTAAACAACTTGCTCCTGTTGAGCAATGCAATGACTTAATAATTGATTGTGCCAATAAGTTGGCATCAAATATTGACATTAATATTAATTTAAATTAGAAATTGAGACAACAGAGTCAATCTCTAGCACGAATTTACTGATAAACAAAAATCATTCAAATCAAATCTTGAAATCCATAAATAGTATCAACCTGGTGCATCAAAACATTCAGGGATTCATGAATAAAGATTTAGAGGTAGAGCTATTCCTTAATTGTAATGATATTGATATTCTTTGTATAACGGAACATTGGCTTAAAAGCCACCAGCTCATGTTCAATTTTAATAACCACCAGGTTGGTAGTTCATTCAGCAGAACTAATGCCTTACGTGGTGGCTCATTGATTTTAGTTAGTAACCACATTAAATTTAAGGAACGTAAGGATATTGTGAGTCTGTCTGTTGAGCGGTCAATTGAAATAGCCTGTATTGAGTTGGAGCAGTTTATTATATTAAGTGTGTACAAACCCCCTTCCGGATTGTATGACTGCTTTGAAAAGGTAATGGATGAAGTGTTTCACAAGATTTGTAATTCAAATAAGTACATAATCACATGTGGTGATTTTAATGTTAATTTATTAGAAAATTCAGCTTTATGTAGCAAAATTATAAGTTTGTTTCAGTCCTACAATCTTGTTAATTTGTTTTTGGAGCCTACAAGAATAACTCCTACTAGTGCCACTTGCATAGATAATATTTATACCGATGTTGTACCTAGCCATAAAGACATTATAAATTTACTAGATTCTGATCATTGTGGGCAATTAATTACTTTTCAAATTCCAAACATCATAGTGGCTAAAAAGAATATCACTGTTAACCCGAAAACTGCAAATCGCTTAGAAACTTTTAAAACCAAACTAATTAATAATTTACCAGCTTTGTCAACATTAGATGATCTGAATCAACAATATGAATGTTTTTTTAATATGTACTGTAAGCAATTTAATTCCACTTTTATACCCAAAACTATGTCGGTTAACAGTAATGTATCTTTCAGTGAATGGGCTACCATTGGTATACATAAAAGTAGAACGCGACTCTATGAATTGTATGAGGAAAAAATTCTTGTAAACACTGCCGAGTTTAGTTTGTATGTTAGAAATTATTCAAAATTATTCAAAAAAGTATGCTCTGTTGTAAAATCGCGCTACTTGAGTTCCAAAATTAAAAATAGTAATAATATAATTAAAACAACCTGGAATATTATAAACAGTGAAACTGGAAGATCTACAAAACCATGTAGTGACTATAGCCTTAAAATTAATGACAGCGTGGTCGAATCGGACTCACAAGTTGCTGCAGCTTTTGAAAAGTTCTTTTCAGAGATCCCCATATTAACTACTAAATCTCTGAACTCGTCACCCACTGCTGCAGAGTCTCTGCTTAAAGAAAATGTTAAAGTTTGTGATTCAGATTTTATTTTCGAACATGTGACATATGTGGATATAATTAAAACCTTTAACACTTTGAATGTAAAAAAGACCACAGATTTATGGGGAAATTCTGTGGATGTTGTAAAGTCTATTATAAAGGTTGTAGCTCCTAGTTTAGCACTTATTTTTAATAATTGTATTGATCGTGGCGAGTTTCCTGACTTAATGAAGTATAGTAAAATAATACCATTGTTTAAAACAGGTAGCACATCTGACCCCACAAATTATAGACCTATTTCAGTGCTACCCACCTTTAGTAAAATATTTGAGAAACTAATTTTACATCAATTACAAAGATTTTTTAATAGACATAAGTTGTTACATGATAAACAGTTCGGTTTTACAAGGGGTCGTTCAACAACCGATGCCGGGGTTGAACTTTTAGGACATATTTATAATGCATGGGAAGACAAATGCGATGTCCTGGGCATTTTTTGTGATTTGTCCAAGGCTTTCGATTGCGTTCTCCATGAAACATTAATCAGGAAACTACACCATTACGGGATCCGGAATTCCTCTCTGGATCTTCTTACTTCTTATTTGAGTGATAGGATTCAGAGAGTTGATGTAAATGGAAAAAGATCACCCGGGTCTGTAGCATCAATGGGTGTGCCCCAGGGCTCGATTCTTGGCCCATTTTTATTTCTCATTTATATCAATGACTTGCCATACCTCATAAAGGATAACCATGATATAGTGCTGTTTGCAGACGACACTTCGCTTTTGTTTAAGCTTAAACGTCAGCAGCCGGTTACTGATGACATAAATAACGCCCTTTCAAAAATAGTACACTGGTTTAATGTCAATAACCTGCTCCTTAACGAAAAGAAAACCAAATTTGTTAAATTTACGATGCCTCACGTAAGACAGGTAGAAACTAGTGTGCTAATAAAAGGTAAAGAATTGAGTCCTGAAGACACTACAGTATTCTTAGGTATAACTCTTGATGCTAAGCTTCAGTGGGGCCCACACGTGGATAAGTTATCGAAAAAACTTAGCTCTGCCGCATACGCTGTTAGACAAATTCGAAATCTAACTGACTTAGAGACAGCCCGTTTAGTTTACTTCAGTTATTTTCATAGTGTCATGTCGTACGGTATTCTATTATGGGGAAATGCCGCCGATATCCAAACGATTTTTGTTTTGCAGAAAAGGGCTATTCGTTCAATTTATAAATTAAGTCCCAGATACTCCCTCAGAGATAAATTTAAAAATATTAATATTTTGACTGTGCCATCTCAGTATATCTATGAAAATATTTTGTATGTTCATAAAAATAAAAACATGTTTAAAAAATACAGTGACATTCACAACGTTAATACTAGGAACAAACACAAGTTAGTGGTTCCTGCCACCAGGCTCAAAAAAATAGGACGCTCATTTAGATGCCAAAGTATACATTTTTATAATAAGCTTCCCAGTCCTATTCAGGAACTTAGCATTAATAAATTCAAAATATTTGTAAAGCGAAAACTTTGCCAAAAGGCTTTTTATTCTGTAAAAGAGTATCTCGAGGATAAAACGGCTTGGGATTGACCTGCTCCAGTACCTACTCACTATAATTATTATCATTTGAATGTTTTTTTGTTTTAACTGCCTTTTTTATTGACGATTGTTGTTGTTTTACAATTATGATATTGTATATATATAAATATATATCTTATTATTATTTTTTTTACAATTATGACATGTTTATTTTTACTATTTGACTGATTTTTTTATATACTTTTTTTTTTACAATTTGCAATATTTACACTTTTGTAAATTTTATTATTGTGAATGTGAGAACTATGTGGATTACTCTTTCGTTTTCTTTTATATTCACATGATGTCTGGCAGTTTTGAGTATTTGATGTGGCCTACCCAAATGTCCTTTCTTTGACATTGTTCGTCAAGTCGTTGAGCTCCTTAGTAGTCCTGAGTTGAGCTACACGCATATTGACAAATGCTTGCACTGACTGGACAGGTCCACTTAAAACTGTGTGGTTCTTTCTTCAAAAGACCATCTCAGGCTCTATCTGCATGGTTCTCATATGATTTGACCATTACATGTTTTGCTGTATGGACTTTAAAAGAGACTTTGACCCCTGAGTTTGTTTCGGTGTTTCTTCTCAGGGTAGTCAGCTAGGAAACACCGGCCTCATCTAGCATTATTTGACGACAAAAAAAAATTGACGTGTAAAAGTGTTTTTATAAAACCTACTTGCAAAATAAAGATCATTTATCATTTATCATTTAACTTTACATAATTACATCCATAAAATATTAACCAGTTGCATTTTTCATTTTATTTTTAATAACATATTCAACGTCTTACCTGTCAGCATGAATTAGGAGAACTTGAGACGTGTATTATCAGTTTTAATTGAGTAGGTGTACATTTTAATTAAGCAAAACGGTTATATAATAATTTAATCAATTAGTGTCTTTGAGGGTCGTTTCCTTGGCACACTTTAAAGGTACTATTTTAAATTGCGAGAACGGGTGGTTTTGACACTATACTGTTTAATTAAAAAATCACTCTAATAACTGTTATTAATAAAATGTAATCGTGTATTAAGTGAAAGTTACGGCCCCGAGCATGGCATATTCATTAATAAGATACTCGGGCATTATAGTTAGAATTACATGTTAGTTTTGCAAATTATGCGAACTTTGAGGCTACAATTCACACAACGGCCATCTATTCTGCGAGCAAGGTGCCCTGCCCATTACCACGCATTGCACAAGTGCTAATCTTTGCCCATGTAAAGGTATAATAGAAAACTATCCCCTAAGGAGGTTCCCTTAGGGGATAGTTTTCTATTATACCTTTACACCCTGAATAAAAAGTAGTATCCTGTGTGCTATTCCAAGACTACCAAGACATGGTCTGGTGTGACAAATTTCATCTTAGTCTGTTCTGACATTTAGACGTGAAGGAGTAACGAACATACCTACGCATAAATTTAAACTTTCGTCTTTATATAATGTTAGTGTGATGATTGACAATATATTATTTATATTATATATTACATGTCTAGAAGCTTAGCAAGCTTATGTAGTACTAGTACATAATATGTCTAGAAGGGACGTCACGGCTAAGATAACTACCATTAAAAAAATATGGGAGATAAAACTATGTATGTTGTGTTGACACGAAATATATTGAGATATGAGCCAGATAATGATGAAGGAGTTTAAACTCTATATTCATTAATGTATGTACACGTAAGCACTTAAAAAATTAAAGAACAAATACAGATAGAAGAGCACAAAGGTACTGCTTATTTCAAATGAAATTTCTTCCAGCATACCTGTGACAGGAGAGTTGGATTAGTTGATGAGTTGGTTGGTTGGTTTGTTGATTGATTGGTTGAGTGACAGTGTTCTAGATAAGAACAAATGCTGATCATAAAAGAACTAAAGATCCACAGAATGGATAAAATCATTATGTCAGAGATGATTTATTCACCATTCAATAGCAACATTAATAAAAAGGTTTCTACACTGTCTATCAACTTGTGATAATTGACACTGGCCTATTTGGTTAGATGCGCATGAGTGGCTTTCAATGGATACGCGTTTTACACGCCAATTTCCGGTACGATTTGCGTCATTCGAAAATTACGATAGTTTTGTTTCCTTTTTATCGATTTGAAAAAGGAATTAAGGCATTGTTATTTTGTTACTGAAATAATAAGGGTTAAGCATGTTTGTTTTAATTTTATTTTTTGTTTACGGAATTGTTTTATTCATAATATGTTGTTTGTTTTCAGGTAATAACAATTATCGGTGTGATTTTCTTCAACACTATTAATATGTAAGTCGTAGAGTTATCTTTATACTTAATAATAATTCTTATTCAATATTTCTTCTGTACCTGTGTATTTCTTTTTTTCTTGACATCAAGGTTTCACTTAAAGTGAGTTGGCAAACGTTGATTTGTATAACATTCAGTGTTTTCTTTTAATTACTACGCGTTCCAAATGAGAATAGGACCGATTCCTATGTTTGACGTCTCATCATACTGTCAATTCGAAGAAATTTTGGCAAAATTGAAGAACTCAGAGGTGAGTAAAATTGAAGAACTAGATTCTGATTAAACATTTTTCGTTCACAGTTCATAAATAAATTAAATTTTTCGTAAATTAAGTAATGTTTAAAAGTTTTATTCCTTGATTTGACAGTAAATCGTGACGTCACAACATGGCGGGCGATCCTATTCTCATTTGGAATGCACTGTACTAATAAATTGATGCTTCACGGATAGATTTTTTTTCCTTTGTAGGCTAGCGTCATTTGACACTATTTTACCGAATAGTATTAGCGATGATAAATGTAACCTATTGACTTAACTGGGTTGTAGTTATCAGGAAACATGAACAGAAACTTTTACTCCTTAGCGGTATGCACAATGAATGTTTTTAAAAAACAATTTGTGCGTATTGGCGGGATGTCCACCATTTACTGGGGACGCATCACCGCGCTTCTTGTGGTCCTGTGATAGAAATGGTTTGGCTTTGGTGGAGTTAAAATGTGTTTCCGATGCACATTGAAATACACTAAGTAACATCAATTTGAACATTGCATATACATTCAAGGAAACCACTTATTTGGCTTTACCGCTTCTATAGTACTTGCAAAAAGATTAAACATTTTAAATACACACGATTACCATGTAACATGGATCTTATTAGGACAGTTACGTGGTTTAAAATATACATTAAAAAATACTTGCCAACATTACCAATATATTCCTTCTCTACTATTTTAAAAATACCACTATAATTTGGTCCTTCGTGTCAGTGCTGCTCAATGTCAGCCATTTTGAAAACTTGACACAAATGAAGACTAAGCTTAATTGGGATATCTTTCTGGTAATGGTTAAATAGAGACCCGGCCCGACTTTGCTCTAGTGTAAATTATAGAGTGCTGATTAAAAAGCCTCTATAAAACAGCATTATTCGCCTCTAAAAATCTATACAGACTTCTAAATTATTAAGTCAGCCAAAACAAGTGTCTGAATTATTTTGTCGTAGTCAATAATTATCTTCTATGTAAGCCACTTTCTGGATGCTTATAAAAAAAAGAGAGCACAAATTACTCTAAAATTCCGAGCTTGCTTCACTCCCTCTGGGACTAAGAATATTTAAAAACATTGTAAAAAGGCAAATGGCCTTTTTCCGTTGCTTAGTTACAAAAAGAAAATTTTGGCCACGTGGCCAACAATAAAATGTTTGGTTTGATTTACAAATTCTCCAAATTATATTCATAAATCTGCCCCGTTTATCGCTATTAGATACTATTAGTGAAAATCGTATCAAACTTGGTGGGATTGCTAGGAGAAGTATACGGATAAACAGACCGATACGGAATGTAATTTTTCTTCATTATGTTTTAAAAAGGCGATCATTTTTATAACACAAAATTTGAGCAGACAGAGTTGCTGTCAAACAGTTTACTTATATTATCTGAGTTATATTTTCTTTAATGTAAATGTATACATAATTTGTACCTATTGTCAATTAGTGTAATTGGCATTTTGTCGTTCTGGTTAGTTAAATAAATAAACAGTTCCTCTATTCACCGTGGTTCAAGTTATATTGGCTACTTTGCATACACCAGCAACACTTAAATGTAACCATATTCTTACTTCAAGAAAATGTTGAATTACCTTACTTTACGAAAGTTATTTAAATAGACGCCTTGGTGTCGATTTTTATTGCTAATTAATTAAAATACAACACGAAATACGTTAATGGTTTTTACTATGTAATTAGAAACATAGACACTATTAAAAATGTGGGTTTTTGTCGTTTTAAGTTGATGAAGCTAGGTTGTTAACGTTTTAAAAGTATTACTTATACACCTAGCAATACCTAGTTTATGTGTTTTAGCATGGCAGTACTTAACGGCCATTCACCCTGTAAATAAATTCATGTTACTAATTTAAAAACGAAGTTATAAATACATAAGGAAGTTTTGCAAGCATAAGTCAGTTTCATAACAATCATAGCCACCATTACTTCAGTCGAAAGACTACTGACTACTGTTGAGCTTAGGCCTCCCCCAAGTGTTGCAACAACGACTGATACTGAGCGTATCCCATCTGTCGGATTTCCGCGACCCTCACCATTTTATCGGTCCATTAAGTCAGTTTTCATAGTTTTAATAAATTTGTAGATTTTTTAGTTGTAATAATTTTTATACATTAAAATTGTGTGTAACTTGATCTATTACTAAAGCTTTGTTGCATCGCAATCGGTTGACTATATCGAAAGAAATACTACATTCGCGTGACATAAAAGAAGTTCATGTTTGTTTTTTTTTTTCTTAGAGGCAACTAACCTCAGTCAAGGTGCTTATACACAAGACTCCCAGACAAGGAACAACTATTAATCTGTAGGTCATACAAATATTATGTTCTGAACCCGTGACACGCAGTACATCAGCCAATCACTTAATCACTGCTTCAGTCACGCTGTCATCAAAACATCGACTAAGTTGTTGTATTACATAACTTTTACGTGACTATACAGACATACATAATAATTTAATCATAGCAAATAAATACTTACATACTATAAATACCTGTTCCAAATAATATGAGAAATGCAATTTTCTGGTATTTAGGTACACTTAAGGGCCCTTGCTCACGGCGACTTTTTGTAGCGATACTGTCGCGCGTTAGCATCGCTAAATTCTCGATGCAGTCGGTAGTTGTATGCCCTTGCCCATATCACGATTCTCAGTCGCGAAGCAAACGCGATACTGTCGCGCTTCTGTCGCGATACAAACGCGCTTCATTAACAAAAATCAAGTTTTTGTATGTAGAATATTTTACTTCTTCCGTTTTCTCCCTGATGTCATCCGTCACGGTCGCGTATTTACTTCGCTATAGTCGCGATGTTGTAGCGCGTTAGCATCACTTCGGCAGCGCGTGGCAAACGCGAGTAACGCGCTTTAAAATGCTATCGCACGCTTATGAAACGCGCGGTAGCTTCGCTACACAAAGTCATCGTGGGCGAGGGGCCTAACAGTACTAAACACGGCTATCTTTACATCTGTCTCGAGCTCTACACAAAAAGTGCACAATTTGTCTGTCTGTCTGTCCATCATTGCGCACTATATGCCTGGGAAAGGAACCGGCGTAAAACCGGGCTGTTTGGACATAGAGATATAAATAGAGATAGTTTCAAATGTCCGATTTAAAGCCTTGATAAATGAGTGAAATATTTACGTTAGTAGTTATTAGTAGTTTATGATGTGAACAGTAGTAAAAGTGAAATAGGGCTGTGGATACGGAGAAGGCAACCTTTAACTTAATAAGTTTAAGCTTCCCAAAAAAAAAACACACACACCACAGATACCCCCTGTATTATTTTAAGTTCTTATCCATCCTGAGGTTGTCTGGAAGAGATCGCTCTCAGCGATAAGACCGCCGTTGTGCCCGTTAATTTATGTTTTTGTTTAAGCTGTATTACTTTTTGGTGTACAATAAAGTTTATTCTATTCTATTCTTATTTAGATAATTTTCTCCCTGTAGCTTCGCACACAACACAGTACACAGTTTAGAGAAACAGTAGATTGTACAACCAAGTTAAAATTAGTGTTGATTTTCCAAGCTCCTAAACTTGTAGAGTTAAAGAGCTCGGAAATTTGAATTCACTTGAATCCCTGTTTTTATACTCCTTGCGTACCTATATATACAACCTGGGGATCTTTAAGTCAATGTTTAATAAGTTATTTCTGGGCAAGCGTGTATCGTCGACCACATCATCGCTTTCCATCAGCTGAGAGTGCCTGTCAACATTAATAGAAAAGATCATAAAATGTCTGAATATAACCCAATCGTTCAAAGGCGGATTTAATACCTTAGGCATTCTTTACCAGTCAACCTAGGATGATGGAGAGACAATATGGCAGGTGCATAAAAAATAGGAAATATTATTTAGAAAACAAGGGTACAAAAGTATATATATACAAATAAAATAAGCATACATATAGATATAAATACGTACTTATTACTATAAAGTAAGGGGGGAAAGGCGATCTTGCCATTGGTGTAAAAATAATTCCGTTTAAATGATAATGTAAATGTTAATGTTTCTACTGTAATTTAAAAAAAAATAGGTATGAGTGTAAATAAATAATAATAACAATACACACACTCCCTTTCCGTTTAACTTTTGGTATTTCCTAAAAGAGTATATAAATAATAATATGCCTAACCTAACCAATCATTTCAGTTCCTTGCAAAACAATGCGTCATTTTAGGAATTTTCAGAATTCCACTATATTTTCTGATTAGTACATGTGTCACCAGAGAGCAATGTCCAGTGATAACGACCCCAACTTACGATTCACTGGTCACGGGTTCAAACCCAACCAGGCGCAGTACTTTGTTCACTGCTCTCAAAACGGTAAAGGAAAACATCGTGAGGAAACTTTTCACACAACAACTAGTGCCAAATTAAGCAAGATCTTGTGGTATGAGTACTAGACAACTGATAAACATATCTACTATAAATATGTTTATGAGTTGTCTGTTGTTTCTAAATACATATATATTTTAGATGATAACAAACGATGGTGGCCATCACCCAACATTTGTCCTGGGTGGGATTCGAACCCACGATCGGTATAGCAGTTAGCACCACTAGACGAACTTACAGGCCTATCAAGGTATTAATATACTTTGATACGCCTGTTGGTCTAGTAGTCTAGGGTGTGATTATCTCCAAGAACATAGTCTAAAGCCCGACTTCAGCCACCGATCAACATTCGACTAGTGGAAATCGCTGTTTTGATTTAACAGCCAAATAATAAGTAAACCTATACTCCATTTGCTTAGTAAACAATCTTGATACGTCTTTTTACTAAAAAAAAAAGATTATTTAAATGTAGTTAATTACCTAACATCGGTAAGTAATTATCTAATTGTAAACGTTTTTAAATAAATATTTTAGACAAGTTTTAGTTAAAAGACAAATGTCAAGATTGTTTAAATTTTAAAGCCCATCAAATCTAATAAATATCGTTTGAAAGTTCTGCACGTGGTATGTTTTAATTGTAATTTTTTTGAATAAAAATTGTATAATGTTATAAAAGCTTCATAAATCAATGGTTTTACGAAAAAGATAATAGCTAAAATAGTGCGAGTCACGCCTATACTATATTTTAATATTTTATATAAAAGTGTGAAACGTCAAGCGGTATTTTTTAGATTTGTTGTGCTATAGTTAAGTATCAAGACTAATGGCGTATAGTTGCAAAACCACGAAACGAATTCAATGTCAAAGGTTTTGGTCTAACTAGAATGTCAATGTCTCGTCCTTTAACAAACATGTCAAGTACAGAAATGACGTGGATTTCGTACAGTCACGGGATTTCGCATTGTATGGAGTAGGTAATTTGGTATATTTTCCCTATAGATCAACCTGATAACAAGAGGTCATTACCTACTGGTCTGTTACTATTTTTGTTCAAACAATGGTCTGAATTCTTTTTTTAGGGTTCCGTAACTCAAAAGGAAAAAACGGAACCCTAATAGGATCACTTTGTTGTTCGTCCGTCTGTCTGTCTATCTGTCTGTCAAGACCCTTATCTCGATAACGCTTGGAGGTATCGAGTTGAAATTAAAACCATATACACAGGTCTGCGGTCCCTTCAAGCTGTGAAAAATCAAACTTCTAAGTTAACAATTAAAAAAGATACGGCCGTTTATGTGGCAAAAAAACGTATATTTTGATACTCTCAAAGATCAAAATTCATAGGGTACTTCCCGTTGACCCAGAATCCTGAAATTTGGCACAAAGCAAGTTCTTATAGCACAAGTATAGGAAAAAAACAGTAAATTTGTAGTTACCAACGACCCCAAAAAGAAAGTTCCAATTAGGAAAAATCTTCGAGACTCGATTCGGGAATTGTAGTTTGCACGGAACCCTCAGTGCGCGAGTCCGACTCGCACTTGCCAAGTTTTTATACAGTTTTACCTACATAAAAAAAACCTTTTGATCATTTTAAAGTAAAGTAAATATCAGATCAGAAAAATAAATATAATGTTTCCCAATACTGGGACTCCAGCCTCTTCTCTAGGTGAGACAATGGGCCTTCACCATATGGGCTTAGTGCGGGTTGATCAATCTTCGAATTGAGAGCAGTGGTGATGACATAAATTACACAAAGTAAATTGCTTGCCTAGGTTAGGAACCCACGACCTCCAACTTGTACCTTAACGTCGGCCGTTATCACTGGGCTGCCACTTTTCAATATCTATATAAATAAAAGAAGAAACTTAATGACACACAAACGCACAGCTGAAATTACTGGGACTAGGAGTGTGACATTTTACATCAGGGATCCTTTTATGACGTAGGGGAGCAATAAGAGAGGAATTTCCAAAATTCACCCTCTATGAGGATGAAACGGTGGTCCAAATAAAAAGTGTTTATGGAGAAACTTTCTTTCAAGCGAATATACACCGCTAAATTTTCATCGTTTTAATCCCATAGAGGTTCGATCCGGTACACGAAATACTACTGGTAGTTTGTACGCAACTACCTACAGGTCATTGGACTCGCTCAGCTGACGTTTTCTTAAAGAAATTAATTTGGTACATGCGTAAATTAATACGAGTTTTGAAAAAATGGTACTTTATTTTTTAATTTTATCTTTACAAATCGATAGTGTTTCATGTACCGGATCGACCCTCCACGGTATTTAAAACGATCAAAATTTAAGGGTGTATCATATATAGCCTATGTTATTCAGGAATAAAGCAGCTTTTTATCGGTGAAACAATTTACGCAATCGGGTCAGTACTTTTAGAGATAATCTCTTACAAACAAAAAAACATAACAACTTTACCTGTTTCAAATATTAGTGGAGATAATAACAATACAAATAATGTAAGAGATCTGATAAATATGCAAATATTATTGAAGGTTGTGAAGATACTGATACAGATAAAATTTATTAAAATGTAATGTTATCTTCTAGTTTGATCGTGTGAACGACACAATTTTAATATTTATATTTGAATCATTAATATTATTTTGCATAACCATATTCCCCGCAGTATTAATTACTACATGATTTTGTTATCATCATTTACACGGGAATAAACAGACGATATAACTAATTAATAGAAAATTTATTAAAAATTTATGTACAAAGGGAATCCCTGTTAACATTTTCGTTCTACGAAATAAAACAGCTATTTGATATAACGTTTTTTTCATCATAACAATGACGTACATTATTCCATTGGAAGGGAAAATGCTTAGAGGGAAAATAATATAATGGTTATATGACGCCAACAATAATAGTTATATATTGAGTACTAGGAATGCGATTTGTGTATTTATGTTAGGAATTTAACACCATACGGTTAGCTTTCCGGGTAAAGGGTACAAAGGTCGTCGTAATATCTTCTCGTTAATTACCTGACTCAGTAATTTGTTAAAATATCATGGGGAAGCTAGGAATAATAAATTATATGAAAATGTACATACATACAAATAGGGTGACTGGCAATTAGTGTACGATACTTAAACACGTGATTGTTCTCATGATAACAAATAATTTTTATTATGGAAGGAGAGCCGAAATCGCAACAAAAATATCAGCTGTTCAGTGCATTCGGCAAACATAAATGTACTGAACAGCTGATTTTTTTTCGCGATTTCAGGTTTGTTTCCATAGTAAAAGTTCTTGGTTATCATGAGCACAATCACGTGTTTAAGTATCGTACCTACACTAATTACCAGTCACCCTTTATAAATGTACACTAAAAAAGGCAGTGGGAGCATTAAAAAGGCTAAGAATGTATCAGCCTTTTTAATGTTCCCACTGCCTTTTTTCCCACTGTTTGGACTCCGGCCTCCTCTCTAGGAGAGGCAATAGGCCGTAATCCACCACGCGGGCCCAGTGCGAGTTGGTGGATGTCACATATCTTCGATTATTTGGTTCTAGGACATGCCGATTTCCTCGCGATGTTTTCCTTCACAGTTCTGAGCGCAGTGGTAATGAAATAAATTACATGACCTGCAACTCGTAATTCGGGGCTGTTACCCCTCGGTCACCACTGTTCCATAGAAAAATGTAAGATTTTCTTTTAATACCTTTAGGTGAAATATCTTATACACACAGGGTGATTTGTACCACAAAGTTAGGGACTAATTTACTCACAGGTCTTAATTTCTCGCTAGAAATTTTCATTCACAGTTATAAAATAAATAATAAGACACTTACTTGGTTATCTTCTCAGAGAACATATCAAAAAAAAAAAAAAAACTGCTGATACCTGCGGCTTTGCTCGCGTAATAGTATGAATTTATCCATAAGGAACATACTTATGTGCTATTAATCCAGGTCCCGTCTACTATTTCTTTTTCCATCAAAATCCATTCAGCCGTTCGAGCGTGAAGAAGTAACACACACAAGTAACAAACACACACACATACACTCACTAACCTTCGCCTGAATATTAGTGTGATTAACAAAACTAATTTTGATCTAAAATCTGTGTTCAAAAAAGACAAATAGAGAGCTATAAATATTTTAAAGTCTGACTATCAATTCAGTCTCTCAATTTAATATGTACTTGACATTTCAACTACATAATTCAGTTTCCATTTGTGTCTATCGTATTAAGGCCTAGTCAAGGCCTAACCAAATTCATGTAATGGATCAATTTGAGTATAACGGCATGCGCTGGCGCACGCCATTGTTTTTATTTAAGGACCGGAAATTGTAATGGTATTTGTGAACATTAGCGATGATTTAGTTGTCTGTTTAGTGCTATTTATATATTTTTTTTATTTGTGAACTTTGTCGTGGATTGGTGATGGCAAAGTTGTAGATATTGAAAAAACAAAATATAGTTGGAAAAACAAAATATAGTTAACTTAGCTTCATGAATATTTCTGAGTGTTTCTGTGAATCATTAAAAAATATATCAAAAACACATTTTTTTAGTCGATTAGTATTCTCAAGAAGAACTAATGCGTTTTTAAAGAAACACTTTTATGGATATATTATGTATTATTTATGTATAAGCGCTATAATATCTTCTATTAGTAAATACTCGTAATTGTACTAATCGTTTTAAGTGATTACGTGGCATCGACTTATTATAATAATAATTATTATTTTATACATCAGAAACACGCACGTAAACATTGATTTTGTAATATATTATCTAACAACGTGAGCTATAGCATAATGTTATTCTTTTTTTATTACTTACATTATGCAGATGAACAATAATTTATATTTATGCACTACAGTGTCCATTTACCACCAGGTGGTTTGAAGGCAAAATAAAATATGTATATGCATATCTAATATTATTGTTTTATACTTGGTATGGAAAGCATATGTTGTAATATGTTTCTTATCGTTATTGTAAAAATAGATTCTAAATGAGCGAGGCAATGGGAAGAGTGAAGTAATAAAGTAGATTAGAAAATGTAATTTAGAAATATTGACAGATTGTTTATAAGTAAATCATAATCAGCCTTTTAACCCCTGAGACCCCAAGCATTTAAATAGGTATAAATACGGGAAAAATGGAAAGGTTGCTTTTTTTCGAAATTTTCAGACTATTTTATAAAGAATTTCTTATTTACATTCTCAGATACCTAACCAATAAATAAAACGCTCAAAATTTTAATTATCTACGCGGACTTTTAATAATCTTAGTGTTCAACCGAATTGCGCGAAATCACGCGCGAATGCCAGCGTTCGCTTAGAGTTTGAGAGGTGGCGTGGTACGCCAGGAACTCAGGCATCTACTTTAGAAAAAGGGAATGGGCCACTTGGGCCCAGTTCAGATTTATGGATGTCACATGTCTTCGTTTATAAGTACTTAGCTTTAAGCATAGCGTAGTCGGCTTTATAATGTTCCCATTGTTGGGGCTCAGGCCTCCTCTCTAGGAGAGGCAAAGGGAAGTAATCCACCACGCGGGATCAGTGCGGGTTGGGGGTAGCTCTAAATATTTTTTTTTAATGTTGATAGGGTCGAGCTTGACCACTATCTCACCCAATAGAAAGCGACGATGAAACGCGCTTCAGAAGTAACATTCTTTATTTAAAGGCCCCTAAGGTTGTAGCTATCAGGAAACACAGACTCCAGCGGGAGGTCCACTCCATAGCTGTTTGCACAATTAATGTGTTCTCAAAACGTTTTGTGCGTATGCGCGGGATATTCATCATGTCCCCGTGGCGCATCGCCAACAATGAACTTAGCGGTGGCCAGGCGGAAGTGTCTTTGATGGTACACTTCCCGAAATGCAATCGGTAGAAACTTTAAATTGATAGGATTATTAACCAGTAACTGATCCATAACATTTCTCAAGGTAACGCGCTGTGTGAGACCTTGTAACATATTCCAACCTTCTGAAAATATTGGAGACAAATTTATATTTCCTATATCAAAGTAGAATTACTTTGCTTCAACTTCAAAGAAGCAAATCATAAAAATAAACAAACAAAAGTAAAATTATACAAACACGTAAAGGACCAACTTGTTAGCAGATGCGTTTTGTCAAAGGCTTTACGTGCGTCATAAATGTACTTGACATAATGGCATCTGGCCACTTCCCAGTACACGTGAAACCGCCTTCCGTCTCTCTCTAATGACTTCCAACAATATAGGAAGGACAGGGAAAGTATGAAAACTTAGTCTAGCTGTCACTGTGTGAGTTATATGTGTTGTATGCTTTTCTATTTTGATTGATTAACGTTGGATCTATTGTTAAAGGAGTTTTTGTTGAGGTTTACCAATTATATAATCATAAAGTTGGTTAGCATATACAGCTCATATTACATTACAGTGTTAATTGCTGTCAGTGTGATGTATTTGTTATCCTCTTTTCTTAAGAGCGCCCATCCCGAGATATATTTCGGTACTCTTACGAGATTATAACGCTATTTAGAAAGAAAACATGTTGGTTCTGCCTGAGTAGATGCACAATTCGTTACAGAAATACAAAAACCAGGGCCTCAAGTCTGCTATTACAATAGTGTCAAAATGTTCTATCATTGATTTCATAATTGTTGATTTTGACAAGTTTTGGTAATCTACTAATATAATGGCGTCATTATGACTTTCCAATGGTCAACTACTGACAGTCCATTGAGATAAATAGCATAGAATGCGAATCTTGTACACAATGATAAATGAATGTCTGACGTATGCGGTAGCCTGCTAAAATTATGACAGTTCTTTAATTAATGTCCTACCATTAGAACGTCATTGTGCAGTCAGTGCTTTTAATAAGCTCGATATTGTCATTTTACCACAACTCTATTATGAGACCATTGACTGATCAATGATCGATCATTATGAATTAGCAGACTTAGGTTTCTCTGCCAGGCTTTGTATGTATCGGGCATAACTGTATTACATCATATGATTATTTGTTGTATTGCAGTCATATTGCATTATCTATTGCATTTTGAAGCTGACCTCAATAGAGACAAACATAAACAAAATAAAACAGGGAAGTATACTTAAAAAAAAAAAAACACAATTTTACCAATAAAATCTAAGAATCCAAATTGCGTCGCATCTTAAAAAGAATAGGCATATATTGCTCAAGCTCAGCATATATACCGTGACGCTGGGCAAATCCAGCCATCCACGCCATCCTTTTACACATCTTTTTTCTTTTCTTTCGGTTTTTATTGAAATAAAAACATACAAATATGTGTAAAATTAATCCACTAAAATCTGCTAATTTACGTGAACTTTGACACTTCATAATGTACTCATAAATTAAATAAGTAAAGAAAATAAAACTTAAAGGGTTTAAAAAAAAATACGTTGGTGGAACATTTGATGACAATTTTTTTGTAAAATATTTGAGTGACTGATAGAATTACTAAATGCCAAAAGGCCGTTCAGGCGTTGTCTCTCCTTTGTCGTGTTACCAAACATTGCGTTTGATAAAACATCAAACTTTTATAAAAACCATGCTCACGTTGACGACAGATAAACAGATCAGGAAGGGCCCTCTTAAGAGATCACCTTTACAGAGTTCGTTAAGCGTTGTGTAAATAATGAGATTAATTTATTATTTCTGATTCTTTTAAAACTATAAAATTTATAGATTTTCTATAGCAGAGCCTTTTGTTTGCCTTTTATGTTGTAATCTTTACTCTATTGAGAATATACGTCACACAGCAGTAAACAATAGCAACTAGTTTCGAAACTAGTTTCGTGTGAATTCCATTGAGATTCTGTTAAAAACAGTTTCTATGTCGATGCCAAGAAAATATAAAAATGTTTTAATAAAAATCAAACCGGATAATTTATCACTTGGCTTGGGGGCACCACTAGTTCTAGAATATATTAAACTAGAAAAGCAACTCACACCGTACTTAATGAACCATAGGTTAAAAAAAAATACATAAGCTTATAATATATACATCATTATTTTTAGTAGGTATATGCGAAACTTGATTATAGTTTGTTTAGGATTAGTAACTGAATGGATTCCAATAGTTTATACACCATGATATATTTTTTCCCACAAATATTTAAAAAGGTCACAAGTTAGACACCATCGACCCTAAGTACAAAACAGGTCACGACCACGACAGGTCATAGCGATTAAATAGCTAGGTACAAGTGCAAAGCAATCTCTCTGATAGTGGTGGTAAGCCAGTCTGCTCTTCAAGCATCTAAGGATATATTCCCCGCTTGTTACTACATACGTGCTAGTGACCATATATTGAGTGTACAAGTTAGAGCCCACCATTTTTCTCGAATTATTTTAATAGCATTGTTCAAAAAGCGGCTTGTGTATTGCCCAAAATCATAACTTAATTTATTATGTCTTTTCATATCCTTCTATACTGCCACACGAAATTTGTCTTTAAGCAGACTTGTATCGAACGTACAGCAGCATAATCCTTATGTCAAACGGGGCCTCTGCAAGTTTGCTTTGACGCCTAGCATGTCTGCTAAAGGTCTAGGATCAGAAAAAAACCGACATCTTATCAGTGATCAACAAAATTTTAAAATGAATATGAATACATATGTTAGCGATGAGTCTCGTGGTCATTCCTATTTTGTACTTTTAATACGCATGTATAACAACGTGATATAATGACGCTTTGTCTATAATTCTAGATCCACTGGTTCCATGGAAAGGAAGGCTGGAATAATAGTTTACCATTGTAAATTCAATTTACCTAAGCATTGTTTTTCCTTTTCATTGTATTCAGTGTTTTCCTCATTATTTCGTTGTATTTTTAACAGGATTAGATTATTTAAATGTTAAATATAAAAAAAAAATATTAATATTTTTATTAAAACAGGAAATTGGTAAACAAAAACAAGGATGACGTCTATAATGTTTACGTATATTATCTAGGATTGCGTTTGATCACTATTTCCCACATTGAAAGATATAAGTAATTGCATAAAAGTAACCTATTCACTAGAGGTTTAAATATTCGCAGGCTGTTCTTTCAACATTTTTTTTAGTACCTACCAAAAGTTAGGCTTTGTACCAATTTTCCCCGTTTCACTATAATTATACCTTTTCTTTCATACGATTCATCCATATTTTCTTTGGCATCCCTCTCTTTTTCTCTCTACATCCATCCACATCCATATTCATCACTCTTTTATATATTTCAATGCATATTAAATCAACAAGTAGTATTTAATTAATTAATCGTTGTACGTATTAAAAAATCGATTCTCACGGATATTATGATCAAGATTAACAACATCAGTCTATTTACATAACGATATTGTGACAAGAGTAACAATATGTTCAACCTAGATTTTCTAAATTTATAAGTATTTTGCATTTTAATTTCATGACGTCAAACAATCAATGTCATTTCCTTAGAGATCTAACGTTTAGCCTTGATTCGATTGAAGACAAACTATTATTTTATAACTGATGTATGTAATCTTAATTTTAGATTTCAATATGCTGATAATATCAACTTTACTGTGTATATCTTATCTCTAACATCAGTCCTCGACATAAATGAGAAGGAATATTTAAGTAACATTGCAATGTTTAATTCTGATTTGAATAGTTATAGAATATCAACCACCAAACATTTAGTAGTTTATAACTATATTTCGATTTAAACTTATTTTACCTCAGCTATTTAACATAAAATAAATATTAACTACCTATAAAAATAATAATATGTACAAACGGGTAGAAAAAAAGATCTAAGTTATTGAATTCTATTATCAAAAAAATGTAAAAGCCATGAATAACTACTTCATTTCTCTTCATTATTCTAGAATTTACATAATTTACAAATGAGATAACAAGATATAAAAATATCAGTCGAACTCTATCGTCATATTAAAAAGTCATCTGGCATGCTGAATCCATTTGATGACGGCATGAAATTAGCTAGTAGACTATTTTATAATGACCTCAATGAAGAGGCTACTCTTAGTTATCATAAAAAGTACTCCAATAACTTTATTGACCTTTGAACACGACTAAACAGTTATTCACAAACCACTTCCTTTTATGAAGGAACCTCTATCAATTCTAACTACTACAACTACAACAAATAACTCGCTAACTGTCATCTAAGCAAGTAGAAAAAATATAGAAGTTTGTATCCGGAAGAATTTGTAGTATTTGCACAATATGACTTTTCTTTTAAGGCCCTTTAATTTTAGCCAATAATTTTCGTTAGTCATCTCCTAGTTTTGGTAATACATCACTATTTAACCCGTAATAGCAGTATACCCAATACTAAAAAAAATATGCGTAAGTATACCCATACTTCCGAGTATTTACGGCTAGAGGAATATAAGCAGTTATATTCGACCAGTAGGTCATGGATAAAAGTCCTCGTATTTACCAATGTGACTTAACGTCATTATGCGTACTTTCTAAGTTATCTAAAACATCCCTGATAAATAACTAACGTCACTAGGAAAGACTAATGACCCAGATTACCAATACGCAACAGTGGTGACGATCAATGTCGTCTTGGCCAATATGAGCTGAATTACAGACCTTATGAGTCGCCTATGACTAAGAAATCATTTCACGTAAATGGTCCGATGAACCACGCAGACGCGTTGACGACATCGTACAACCAAGCGTAACTATTAAAACATTATCCTCTTCCATAGTGCGTCCGGTCAAGTCGAGTCGGAAAAGCCCACGCTCAATGGGAATGATTACACTTCCTTTAAGGATTATGGATATGAAGACTTCATTTTTGGGGAGTAACTACTTATTGTTTTTGACGTTTTCCGGATGTAACATTTCTATACTTTTCGTTTGGGTTTCTTCCCCAAACATTTTCCTTCCCTTTATGAGTGCAAATTAGGTTCTTACTACGGTTCAAAAAATTTAATGACGTCTACACAAAAATTATAACGTCATTTTTATCGAAAATAACACCGATAACTTTATTGTAATCATAAACAACTACTTACTTGTGACGTAAGACATAGTAGGCACTATTGAAGCAGTTTTCACAGAAACAGTTTCTGATTTCTCATCAGATTTTGCTGCATTGTTAGCTGCTATTTCGTTGATAAGTATTATTATTGTGACGTTAGTTCAGTGCCTGTGTACGTAAATGCATTTGTTTAAATATGATTCAACAGTAAAAAATTAGGTCATGGAACTTATGTTACTCAATTATTATTTATTTTTTCCGTTTCAATGTTAATACAAGCAGAAAGACAAGGTGTAAATTATTATAACCACTTTTCTCAGAGATGGGACTGAAAAATAATGTTAGATGATTAAAGAGCAAGCCTTTAAAAGCTAAGCAGCTTTTGATCAAATACTTCTATACACCTTCTAAAAAATAATTAAACTTTCAAAACTTGCAAAATTTTGTTGGTCCAAATGACATCCTAAGAATTGGCGTAGAAAACTCTAGAATGCAGAAGCAACTGAGTCCGTAAATAGCAATCCCACATAAGAATCTAAATAAACTTTAATTTTACGAACAATCCGTTTCATTACTACCAAGTAGACTCATCCTCAATCAAGATATTTCTTTAAGTGATGATGGGATTGTTGAGAAAATCTTCAGATATACTCCAGTGATGTACACCACTTCCGAGAAACAATTCATTTAATTGCTTGTTAATTACTAAGTAGAATCTGATCAGTTATCTTTGTAAAGGAGCTTTTATTATGAAATAGTGCTTTGTACTGTACAAGAAGTTTTATTCTAGAACAATCATATTGATGAAGCAAAGGAAATTAACTTAAGCATCAAATATATTCAAAACTTTAAAGCTCCGGCTAAGTATAACTATATAGCCAATTCAAAAGAAACAAATAATAAAGTTAATGAAGAATTTGATGGAATTTTAAATTTTTTTGTTTTGTTTTTGTTCGGTGATTGGTGAAATCTAAACCAGAAAATCAGCATTCAGTGTCGGTCCAGGTAACTAATATTATAATGACTAGCCCGGTTAAAACCACCACTTAAGCAAAACCTTATACAATACACTTACCAAACCAATATATTAAGCAAACCCTTTTTATTGAATATTTTGAAGTTAAAGCGAATAATAACTGGTTCAAATAAAACAGTATCCATTTTAATTAGTACGTTGAACCTAATTAATTTTTAATACCTGCGTCACTACACGCATCAAGAAATTGGACGGAATTCTGAGTAAACATACATAAGTTTTTAGAAAAATCCGATGAAAAATTGAATTTCCGTAAATCGATGTGGCCGACGGCCCGACGCATATACATTGACGTCACTGTATAGCCTCTGCGGTCTATACCGTCGACTGGTGAATCAGTGGATGGATAAATAAGTTTATATTGGCGAAGCAACGGCCTGGCTAGCCAGTGTGTTTCGCGCCGTTGCAAAGACATTACTTGACTGTTATCCTTGCGCACGAGTCGTGTTTCAATTTTAGCTGTTTCAAGCTTTCATTTTTTTGTGTTGGTGTTATTGATTTAATTAACAATGTATTCGGCAAATATTTGTGTTACTATGGAGGATTTTATGGATGTTGTTTTCTGTGCTTATGTGCACAGTCATAAAAAGGTTAGTTTTTTTTATTTATGAAAAAAAAAAAAAACAAATTGCAAAACGATTATGAAGGTTCTACAAGGTTCTGTTGTAAAGATATTTTCGGCAACCATTATAAGAATTTATTAATTTTTTTTAGTCAAGGGAAGGATTGGTTTAAACCAATCAATATTATAATAATAACTTTATTGATATATATATATATGTAATTAGCGACCATCCGTGAGTGTTAACTGGGTGTTTTAAATAATTAATATCATAACTAAAAATTACATTACTTCATAAAAAAATATACAAATTAATTACATTCCATAATTTAATTAATTAAAACCAGTCATAACTAGTATGTTGACATCTATGTTTTAGTTATTTATTCATGTTTTGTAATTTGAAATTAATGTATTCAGAATAAGTTAGATAGATAAGATATAATCTTGTTCTTCCTTGGATCTGATCTTTATCTATTCAATGTTTAGATGACATAAAATCGATTATGCAAACTTATAATAGCTTTTTTCTATTATAAAATTTTCAAAATCAACGACATTACGAGTAATTGTTTTCTGATCAAAGATTAAGCTACCTTAATAAATGCGGATAAAACATATATCCCAATTACAACTACAAATTATTGGTCCAGCAGACGCTATTATGATGATTGTAAACCCCAACGATTCCTTGTGTACAAATGTTGCTCAAACATCTTTAGCAACACCTACTATATGATACGCATTATACGTAGCTTATGTTAGTAAGATAATGCCTATTCCCATTACAGTCATTAGAAACGCTAAACTATCGTTATGTGTACGTAGAGCATCACCAATCGACTACTTAATACTATGCACACTAAATACATCACCAGTATCAGTAAATAAAGGGGAATTTATTAGTCCAATTTAATTAATAATTTAATATATAACCATGTTATTGTTAACTATATCGCTAACCACTGGAACTAATTAGTTACCTGTTTATCCTTCTCAATTATTTTTAATAAACAGTATTCCATTATCCGTATTGACATAAACTTTAATTAGTTCCATTAATTGGAATATTTTAAAATATGGCTAGGGTTATTTTCTCATTATGAACACAGTTGAGTACCTAACTGTGTTCTAATGGATACAGACAGCGAAGCTACATTATTCGTGGGCAATGAATCCAGGTCATTGATTTCAGGACCGAAATTATTCTTTCTATCTTCAATTACTAAAAGCTTCACGCAAGGTATCATATTAGGCCCCAGGTTACTACTTCAATTATTTCTGATTCCAAGGCTAACTAAACCCATGCATAGGCATTTGAACTAAACTCAAGGCTGTTTCAAGCTGTTTGCTATCTCAAAAACAATAAAACACGTCCTAACGATACACACGCATTTTTATGTTTTACGTACCAACAAAATCATAAAACACTGCACGTCATTCGCAAGCCTACTCAATAATTCTGCAAATTGAATAACTATAAAACTGGGTCGTAGGAAACATACAAGTGACAGATAAATCATAATTATCTATAATAACGTCAACACATAGATAGCCAATAAGCCCGTAATGTGGGAAAAATACTATGAATAGGGGGCCAGCAGGAGTTTTTTTTTTCTGTTAGGTTCAAACAATGAGACCACCATTGTTTCCATCGAGTCCTTGTTTTTCTGTTATGTTTTTTGCTGTTTGTCCCTGTTATGTCCTATGTGAACTTAGCACTATTTTTTACTGTAAAATGGGTTTGATGTACTTAACCGTCGTAATAAAAAATCTCAAGGTTGAATATCGGTTTCTTACATCACAAATCTATAGCCAAGGAATGATTATTGCATATAATGTCAAATTAAATATAGAATTTCAAATTCGCTGACCAGTTCCATCTCAATATAGACAATATATTATCAATCTTTAATACTTGATAGGACAAGAGTGTTTAATGTTTTTTACAAAATGCTCAAATACTTTTTTATCCATTTCAGCAATCGGAAAGATGGCGTAAGCTACGCAACATCGTTCAGTGGACGCCATTCTTCCAGACCTACAAGAAGCAGAGGTACCCCTGGATTCAGCTTGCTGGTCATCAAGGCAACTTCAAGGCGGGACCTGACCAAGGCACCATTTTGAAAAAACTTTGCCCGCAAGAAGAGAGGTGTTTTCAGGTAAATTTTAATAAAACATTTCTGTTTCGTTATTCGTATGTTCATTTCACATTACAATATTTATGGGTTTAGTAGGAAAAAATGGTGTATTAAGTCAATTGTAAACATGGTTGAAATTCCACATTACATCGTTGGGGTAAAGGACATTGTACTGTTTTTCAATTTGCTCTTTTTGTGTAGTACATTTTTTAAGTTCAGTGTTTTCTTCTTCCGTTATAGTTTATATCTTTTTGCTCATATGTGATATTTCTCTTCTTTAGATGACTAACATCATTGAAAAAAAGAGCTAAAATCCTCTTAATTCATTTTAAGTATTAGTATATCATTTCCAATAAATCGGATGTCATAATTACGTATGATGAAGACATCTGTTGGGAAGACACCTTACGTGTTTCGTTAAGTGTGTTTGTAGTACCAAAAACTAAAGTTCTTAGAAACATGAGTCATTCTACTAGAGTTACTACAGAACTACTATTAGCGACACGTGGTTGTGTTATGTGAAGCCATTCATGTGTGCAAAAATATCTTCACATATATAAATTATAGATACAATTTTAACATATGTATTCATATCATAATATGTTTGTAATTGAAATTAACTAAATTTCCTGCAGTAATCTTTTACAGTGCTGTTTTCGCCTGTTTTTTGTTTGGTCATTGATGCTCATCATTTTAAATTATTTAATCGGTGATATTACTTCTATACTATAGGATCTGATCTTCATCCGGTTTCCATTTCCAGAAATGATTCACTAAATCAATATAAGCTGAGAACAATGATTCACTTAATTTTCTCAAAAGTTCGACACCAAATAGAGTTTGTGAATCGGCAGTTTTTTTTTCTCTCTAAAGTTGTGGTAAATTCAAGTCAATAACCGTTGAAATAAAGATGGTTGCCCTCAAAACAAATGAAAACAAAAAATGTGTGAAAAATCGATGACACCTTTGATCTTTAGCTAATTGAACATTGTTCGAGTCTAATGACTTAAATAGCTTTGGTTTTTAAAAACAATTGTTTAGATCGATCAAGAAACAATTAAGTTTGAAGAAGTGCTGACGTTTCTTGACCACTATGTATCATCAAACCATTTCATGATTTGGGAAATGAAGTCATAAACGTCAATGCCTATGCAACATACAACAATTTAAGAAATGCGGGTTTAAGATATTTTTTTATTTATATCTTAAATATCTTAGACCTAAGAGGTCGTTAGGCCAGATCTACAGAAAAAAATAGCAAGGCCATGAAAAGATAAATTTGCTGGTAGTTTCTCATATCTAAAAGTTTTTTTTAGCTTAAATATTGCATATGTATTCCAAGTATATTATTTTACTTCTTGCTGCATAACTTGACTATGTTGGTCTAAGTTCGTGGTCTTTTTATCAACTGCAGGTATATGGCGCGTTATTCTTCTTCAATCCAATATTACCCTTAAGTCTTCCCTGATACGGTTTAGGACCTTCTGGTTGTATTGATGAAACAAAATACTTATGACCTGTTATGACTGGGAGTTTTTGCTGGATTATTAATGTATTATTTTTCCTTGATCAAACCACAAAACGCTGTAGATGACTATTAATATTAATTTATATGATTTCATGGTTGGACTATGCGCAATATTATTGCTATAGTTTTAAATGTCAAAATATGTTTTCATAATATTTCCAGTAAAATTATTGACTTTCGTCAGCGTCACAGTGTTGTTTATTTTCCTAATAATATGACTTGACAATTTGACAATTTTAAATACGCCTAAATCCGTTTGATTTCAGTTATATAATTATAAAAGTATTAAATAACAACTAAGCACAAACGAAATCAGATAGCATTTGACGTCATTTCAAGTATCCAACGTAAGCAATGCCATTTTGGACATGCGAATTTCTTTGTAGATAATGTCCGAACACATAATGGTCCCATATTTAGAATTACAATGCACGTAGGTATACTTTGTACTTAAGAAGCTGCGTAGAAATTAGTTCATTTGAATAATGTTTTTCATGGAAAATTTCTCGAAGTTGACAAAAATAACAATGTATGTACTCGCAATAAGGCTTGACATTCCAACAGCGTCATAGAGAAAAATGGGTTGGACTAAGTTTCGAAGACAAGCGTTTGACGTGTTCTATGTTTACAAAGACTGAATAAAACATTGCGGTGTGCGAATATTACATAAAAAGAACTCATGTTTGTAAATCGCACGTCACTAATATCATTTGAATTTCGTGTAGCACTTGCTTATGGACGTTACGTTACTGTTTTTATTTTGGTTTGGAAATCAATAAGGCTGTGTAATATTTTATCCAGATTTTAGGCGCTATCTAAATCATCGTCTACTGCTTCTACTTTTCTAAGTATATTCTTTATTTATTCATTGTCGTAATAGATACGACTGACTGTATGGACTCTATCTTTCAATACTTTACTTAACAGGATATAATTTTTCATTGAGCTACTGTTGTCTCTCGCTATTTTTTACTCCATCTATTTGTGTTACTTTCTAAGAATTTTGACCTGTAGCCCTTTCTGCACGTGCCTAAAAATGACGCCAGTGTCAATAATGATATTGCTTATGGTTTGGTTGACCTTTTCGCGAAAATCAAGCCTGAAGATTAGATAATGTTTTGCGTAGAAAACGATAGTCGGCTCGTGCTTTCTATTATGTATTTCTAATTTTGATTGAAAAGCATGATTGTTATCTAACATGTCGTAAATTACAATGATACGTAATTCATAAATAGTGATTACGTATTCACTTCAATTAATATAAGATTTGCTTTTGTGGTATGTTTTGAGCTTGGTTTTAATAATGTTTTTTTTTTTCATTCCAGTTGCTGATGAAAGACGTTCTGAGGCCATTCGTACCTGAATACAAAGGACAAGTCACATGTGAAGACGGAGAATGTATCCTTTTTCAAATAATATTCTACAATACCAAACAGTTGTATAAGATGGTTATCAAACAATATGTTAAAATGGTTCCTAACATATCTTAAATAAATTTGTGAGCAAATATTAGCTGTAACCATGAAGAACATTAAAAATTATGTAAATTTTATTCTGAAAATTTACAAAAGTTTTAGTTTCAAATTAAGAGTGTAAAGTAATTTCAACTTATTGTCATCATCATTTTTTTAAAGAAGATGTTCATCACTGGATATATAAAAGCAATATCACAATTACAAATCATTTCAATCAACAACATACAACGAATATTTCCTTAACCAAGCATTCCAATACAGTGTATTTACAACTACAAGACCTGCTAAGCGATTTCGATAGCCCGTGCGTCATGGACTGCAAGATTGGCGTCAGGACGTACCTTGAGGAAGAGCTCGCTAAAGCTAAGGAGAAGACCAAGTTAAGAAAAGTGAGTATCCTTAGATCCTTATTCTTAAATAGCCTTCCTCCAATCCTTATTCATACATAATATTATAAAACGAAATTCCCCACCGCCTCTCTCAGTCTATTCGCGATAAACTTGAAAACTACTTACGGATTTTCATTTCATTTTTACCAATACACAGGGTGATTCATTCAGTCGAAAGACGTCCACTGTTAGACATAGGCCACCCCCAAGTATTGTTACAACGACCGGTCATTCATTGGATTCCTGCGATCCTCACCAGGTCATCGTTCCACCTTTTGGAAGACCTTCGGCTAGCAAATTGCGTCTTTTGGTGCTCGGTCGAAGAATTTCAAAGATTTGTAACATCTGGATAGGATAGAAGTAATCTCGATCTTACTGCTAGTTTGTGAACGAATAAAGCGACAAATGACCAAATGACATAAAATTTACTAGTTCTTTTTAGACTTATTTGTACTTTTCCTGATAAACATAATTATGTACCTTGTTGATTTACGATAATACGACTAGAATATTGAAAAACCTCTGTGATATGCATGAATGAGATATTCAAACAACATTTGCATTGTATAATAAAATGACATGATGAGACTGGTTGAAGTAAATTGCTCGTTTCCCTTTATCAAGGCGTTTGAAATATGAGTATGCATGATTTTAAACAGTTTATCACCTCATACAAATAGAACTTACGTAAACCTTCCTTGTCATCTCACCAAATGCACTTATAATTTCGTTATTGTATTTAAATATATTAGAAGTTTCTTAATCATACATAACCTTACCTACCTACGTATTGTATTAGTATGTACCAGATCACCTGAGTAGGGTTTAGTAAAATTGTCGATAATTAAGGTTTTTCGTTGCATATCCTCTATCTCTTCTTAGAATGTTTTATGGATAAAATTGTTTAGACAGTGATTTTAGAATGATTTTACATTGAGTACGAAACTATATACATGTTTCTGCAATATGTCGATAACACTATATTGCACTTGCATATTATCTACATACAATAAACTGTCCACTTTAACGACATCACGTACACAGGTACTACTGTTTAAATGTGCGCTTTATTCTTAAAGGTATCTCCGTCATTATTACGTCAGTTGTTGTTGCTACGATATTCAATTTTTTTTTGTCATCATAAATTTTATCAAAATCATCATTGAAAATTTTAAGAACGAGTAATTTAGTTGTTTTACAAAACAACCATAACTTTATAGAAAACAGTCTAGATTAGAAACTGTTAGTTAAATCACACAAAAATATAATTTTCTTGTACTTATCTAATTCTAGTCATATTATGAGTTTTTATGTAGTTTATCCATATTATAAAATGTTTCATTGTATTGTGCTTTCAACTGAGACTATTGAGCGTGTGGTTCTAGGTTTGTTTTCTGAGTCGAAAAAAAAAATCTAGTAACACTTACTCTGTCTAAACTCTGGGCGTTCGTAAATATGTTGGTTATGCACCTGATTTCTCTCCTGTCGTAACATATTGCAGTCTCACTAGAGTAAAAGATTTTACACTTGTACACTCCTCCCCCCTAAATTGCGCCCTAATTTCCCGTTCTCTTTAAATTTATCTCTCCTGCATACCTAAATTGGCTTATCTCTATTGAGATCGGACCACTGTAATCAAAATTCAATAGGGAGGATTATTGTGAAATGTTTACCTATTACTTAAAACGTGAACGTGCCAAATGGCATGAACATGCAAAGAAACTAAACAACATTATTTTAGAAACAAAGAAAAATAACCTTTAAATTACTGATGAAAAGTATAAATCGGCATGGTTGTTCTAGCGACCTCCATAGTATCGTTTAATAGAGTTCATTGCTTATCCGACAATGTCAGGAGAATGTGTGGACGCATTGATAAACCCGTCTTAATTACCAGTTTGTACGTCAATGATATGTATAAAACCAAACATATACAACAGTAATTATGTTGTAAGCAAACCAGTTATAAAAATAATCAGAGAGTCATAATACTCATTGAAACGATATTTTTACTTTGTTGGTTGTTATTGCAGTATAAATAGCACGTAATTAATAGGCTATGAATAGATTATAGGAAGGGAAGAACTCATTATGAACGAATGATGAAAGGTCAATGGGTACGTGATGATGTATAGCGTCTCGGATATTAATATCTGATTTGAGTCAACGCGTGGGTTGGGATCACTTAAAGCCATTCACTATGCTGCATAAGTTATAAGTCGTAAAATTAATTCCTAAAAGCTTTTAAATCTTATTGTGATTTAAGCTCTGGTTTTGAATACACAAATATTGATGACTGAACAAAAAAATACACACACTATAAATGTTTGTTCATTATCCTAAACAATTTTTTTTCGCTTTATTCCAGGATATGTACGAGAAGATGATCCAGATAGACCCTAAAGCACCAACAGAAGAAGAGCACAGGAGTAAAGGCGTCACGAAGCCAAGGTACATGATCTGGAGGGAGACCATCAGTTCTACTGCGACCCTCGGCTTCAGGATAGATGGTGTCAAGAAGGCTGACGGCACCAGCTCCAAAGACTTTAAGACTACTAAGACTAGGGAACAAATTGTTGAATCCTTCAAAGATTTTACAAGCAATTTTCCAAACGCTGCGGTGAGTTTCATATTGAATTGATTTTCTAACGTCCTAACCAATTTACTATAATTTTGCGAGATCAAATTATTCTTAATTTTTTTTTCATATACTTGACTAGTTTTGATATCTTCAAAATCAAACCATAACAAATATATTAATATTGTTGTAACATTTTTCTTATGTTGTATTTTTTTCTTTTACAGCCGAAATACTTAGAAAGACTGAAGAGCATCAGAGATACACTGAAAGAGTCACCGTTCTTCAGATCTCACGAACTCATCGGCAGCTCCTTACTCTTCGTCCACGACAAAAGGCGGGCCTCTCTCTGGATGATAGACTTCGCAAAGACGGTCCCTGTTCCAGACAATGTCAGTATAGACCACAACTCAGTCTGGGAAGTCGGCAACCACGAAGATGGCTACCTTATAGGGTTGAACAATCTCATCTCAATCTTTGAATCTCTCATAAAAGATGATAATGGCAACATAGACCAGTGCTACGCCAACGTTAACGTTAGTTTAGAAAAAAATGTTAGAAAAGATAACTTTGATACTTGAAGTATCGTGACCTGAGAGAAATCTCGTGAGAATTGACTGTGCACAGTGATGTTGTACTGTTATGCATTTTCAGTAGTTTTACTGAGCCGTACAGATCTGATGGCTTGTTTATGCGACGCTGAACTTTGTGGGAATAAAGTTACAGCTTGAAGAAGAGACGTTATTTATAACGCAAGCATGGATTGAAGAGTAGACGAAAGTTGGGCATCGCAAAAACATGTCAACTGAGGCGATCATTCTGATCGCACCCTTCACGACTACGTACCTATACTTGTTTATATTTCTTGTAAATAATCCATAGTATTATAAATGTATGTGTATTACTGTTAAGTTTAAAATACTCAATGCTAGGTTAGGTTTGGGCACCACCAATAATTTTAATGTTTTTGTTTCCGTAGTTAATAAATGTAAAATTGTACTGTAAGGTTATTTCAAGTACCTAATGACTAAAACTGAACAATCAATTGCAGAACAAATTAACTATTACTAGTGGAAAAGAACTGAAGTACAGGAATTACAATGGAAGAAATTTGTTTTTTGTTCTCCAATTTTAATTTGTTACCATGGTTTGTAATTAGATGTTTCACTAAATTTAAACATGGTAAATTCGTAATAGATATTTATTTTGTTTTAAGTACACTATATTAGTGTAATGACTAGTTGAAAGTCAATATTATAAGTCAAACAATCTGAAGGTACTAAATAAAAGTAATATCTCGTCATTTCTGTTTTCTTTTTTTACAATCCCTTAGTTTCATCTTCGAATACACGTAGTCTTAATGTTTACTATACACTACAGTATTTTATCGAGCATTTCTATGTAATGTAACGTTCTAACGAATGGTACAATACAGGTCAATGCTCAGTTTCAATAGCATTTCCTGGTTCGTGAGGGTGATACACTAGAACATATCAAAGAACGCTCGATGTTCTCTCCCTAGTTAAAGTCTATACTCTCCATAACGATGCGATTAGATGATAGACACAAGATAGACAGAAAATAACATAAGTCATTATACCTGTTATTTTTGACAGCTGCCAAAACATACCTATCTAAATGTTATTTTATTGAAGTATTGGTACCAACTAGAGTCAAAAATGGTAAAATCGTAAATACATAAAATGAAATGTTATGTTCAATGGTTGCGTTTAATGGTATTAGCGAACCGGAAAACGCAGCGTTGGAAGGCCTCCTACAAGGTGGACTGACGACCTGGTGAAGGTAGCGGAAATCCGAGGGATGCGGGACGCACATGATCGTTCGTTGTAGCGACGCTTGGGGGAGGCCTATGTCCAACAGTAGACGTCTATCGGCTGAAATGATGATGATGATGATGATGAATGGTATTAGAGTAGCAACCTACTGGCGAAAGATTTTTTTAAATCTTTCCTTAAGTTTTTTTGTTTATTCACACATAACACAAATGTTTCCTATTTATGATATTAGTATTCAATAATCAAAGTTGATTAAGAGATAGAGATCATTGTTTACTAACAGAAGAACCTTATGAAAAGTATCGAATATAAGTATTTTTTAAATGATTAAATATTATACAAAATTTCCAAGTCGGTTGACTTATTAGACAGACTATACCTATATTAAAATAAGTGTTGTAGAAATAAGTACCTATCTAGTACTATATGAACTATGAAGGTAGTTTTGCTAAATCTAGTCTTTGTATGAACATACAGTTCACAAAGCACAAACCATTTCACCACATGTTGCTTATTGTTCATTGTAATGCAATAATAGTTAGCGTGCAGAAATTATTGACGGATGCAAAGTGAAAAAAATATTTATTTAAAATTTTAAGGTTTTCTGTTTTACTAAAAATATAATATTTGCTCTACCTAACATTTTTTTGTAGATATCGTTAACGTTATGTGTTCGTAATTGTACCACGTGAAAGAAAATTATCCATAGGATTGAAAAAAAAAACTTATTTTTATAGTGCTTTATTTTTCGTAATTTTTTTTAAGAAACTTTGCTCCTAGGAAATACTTCTGTTTGGTGGGTGTGTTTACAAATATAAGTCACAAACTCAAGACACCCAGAAGACCTGGGATAACAATCAGTAGGTCATACAAACATAGTTCAGGTGAAGCAATAATTTGACTAAATTCAGTAAAATTGTTTGTATGTTTTTATCAGTTATTCCACTTTATGACTTGATAAAGCTTACAATGACTAAAAAACAAAATAAACAATTAAAGTCAACGCCATATAGTGAGAAAAGGGAAACATGTACAATTCTAATACTGTGTCAATGTCAAATATCGTTTCCAACTCCGCTCAAGTCGAAAATTGGCGGTTTGCACATTTGAATGCCTTTAGATGGAGCTGCTCCTTTTGCGTCTAACCATTGGTCACATGATACAAATTTCAGCCAATCCGAAGCTGTAATTCGAAAATTAGTGACAGCGCGCAAGTCCGCAATACCGTACAGTTTTTTTCGTTTCCTGTAAAGTTGGTAAAAATGACATAGGCGGTGTTGTTAGCTAAGGGACGATTTGTCAAGACAATTAGTCGGATTTGTGCTCTCCCAGAAGGCGAGCCTACGATATGCACGTTCCTAGTTTAAGTCACAGTCTAGCAATAGCAGGTATTCTATAGAGCAAGTTCTTTGTTTGTGCCCTAGGGGCGGTCATATCTTCATTATATACAGTAGGCACAACGGATCTTGAACGGTTGCGCAGAAGTCAAATATTCGGTCTCTTTAGTGGTGCGAAGTGAGACGCGGGGGCGGGGAGTGTCAGTGATTGGCTCGCCGCACCATCTCGTCATAGACGTCACTCCTCATTCGTTTCCTGCGTTGCTGCATGTATCTAATAATGAATGCGCAAAGCGATCCCCACTCTGACACCGAGCGCTCAAGATCCGTTGTGCCTTCTGTAAAGGGTTTGAAAATACCCCCGACGGTTTGAAAATACAATTGGATCTGGTAGGTGACGTGGCAACCGGGTTTTCAAAATTTTTGTGACGAAAAGTCACATTTCGGTCAGGGCAATGTATGGTGGGATTGATAGTATAGGATTTTTTTTTTGTTCTATTCCATGATATTCCGTTTATAACATGTAACTCAAAAGCAATTTTTAAGTATCGCTCTTGAATTACGGATCTTCAGTGATCTGTGATCCAATGAAAACTGATTTATTTTTTCTTTATTCAAGTATATTCAGTTTTTACCTATAAGCCAAAAACTCAAAAGCAATGTTCTAATACCGACAAGAAGTGCTTTTGACTTAGGAGGACTTTCGCAAATTCCTTCCGTGATCTGTGATCCTGTCAAGTCTAACTAACCCAAACACCTGTGATCTAAATCATTTCTTAATTAGGAAAAATGCAAATAAAAGTTGGTTCATTTTTACACTGACATATAGGTTCGAAAAATATAGAGGGCCCTTGATAGTAGGCAACTTAAATATTGCTAGTACCAAATTTTATTTCGAGACTGATCCGTCTAGGACTCGTCTAAATAATTGTAACCCCACTTTTAAAACTTGACATTGTATTGGTGATTATAAATCTGATGCTCCACCACACCTTCAACTTATTCTGTAGATAAATAACTTGGGTAATACTGTAGCGGCATCTATAACAATACCCAGGAACTAAAAAAGAACCTATAAAAACCTTCATCGCGTTTATTAGAGTTCTCTCGTGATTGGAATATACACGACAGTTCAGAATCCAAAATCGGTCAGTTGCCCAGACCATAATTTATTATACAATAACCATCTGGTCGAAAATACTCCCAATTTAATGGAGGTTTACCGGACTTAGGAAATTGTATTAAGTTATCATTTCTGGAAATAAATAATTAAAACCACTGTATTGTATTGGACGGCTTATAATCATCACTTACTTAAACCTAACTTACTTGAATAAATTATAAATTAAATAACTATTGTCTATATTAAGCTAAAAAGGCACTTGGGTTACGTATTATCTTTGTCTTTAAGGTTATCTACAACTATGTCGGTTAAACTACAACGTCTGGAATCACCTTCTTCTGCATTGGCACTCTCCCTTCGCATTCGGGAGAAGAGTCTTGGTACAGGACCCGTACTGGACCGCCCAGTATCTGGGGGAGCGGGGGAATATCTCCTCATTCGTGGTTTAGAAACTTCTTCTTCAGAAGCAGTCTCTGAATATGGAGGAGGCGGTTGCTGCAACATTGTCATTCGACTCTCCCTCGCAGCAGTCGCTGTCGGTATCTGCAACTCCGCCCCAGCAACTACAGTAGCTAGCGTTGGCGTAAATTGTGGAGCTGCAGCTCTTGCAGACACCCTTCTTCGTCGAGGCCCAGAATCATCTGTACGTTTTGATTCAAGACTGTCTCTACTTGGAGGTGTACTTGGTATCGCAAATTCTGGTCTAATTGAACCACGTCTTCTTGATGTCACAGCGCTTGGTTCTGTAATAAATTCCAACAACCCAGGGGGGTCGTTAGATGATCCAGCTGCTGTTTCCAAAACTGCTAAAGCTCTAAGAAGATCAGCCACACTTGTATTTTCTAAGACTTCCACTTGCTCGGATTCTGGAAGATTAGTTATGTTTACATCGGGGTCAAACAGACTTGGACGACCATGTCTTGTTCTGTTTCTATAACGCTCTAAATCGCTTGAGTATTCACCAGGTTCTTCCAAGGACTGATTACGACCTTGTCTTTTTTGGCTGTTGAACTGTTTAATGGTTGCTTCTAAGTCTCCTGACATAACATTAGGTGTACTATTTTTGCGAGATGCTCCAAATGATGGGAATAAGCTACTGCGTCCAGCACGTGTCTTGTTTTTATAATCGACCAATTCATCTGAACTTTCTGGCATAACATCATCATCGTTTTTCTTAGATCGGCCAAAAGTAGGAAACAAACTGAGGCGCCCTTTTTTGGTGCGATTCTGATATTTTTGTACTTCGTCTTCATCAACAGTATCTTCATCATTACTTGAACGACCGCTGAAATTAAAGCTTGGGAAAATGCTTCGCCTTCCGCGTTTAGTGTTTTCTCTATAACGTTCAGCGTCATCGTCGGGATCACTGAAATCGAAAGTTGGGAATATGCTGTGCCGTCCTGATTTAGTTCGGTCTTTGTAAGCTTTGGCTTCTTCATCTTCACTAAAATCAAATGTAGGGAAAATACTATGTCTTTTACTCTTCTGACGATATGCTTTAGCAGCTGCTGCATCTTCATCTTCAGAGAAATCAAATGTTGGGAAAATGCTTCGCCGACCACGATTAGTTTTCTCAAGGTAAGAGTTTGCTAGATAATCTTCATCGTCATTATTAAAGTCAAATGTGGGGAAGATACTGTGTCTACCTCTTTTTGTTTTTTCTTTATATGCTTCTGCTTCATTTCGTTCTTCGTTAAATGTGGGGAATATACTTCCACGTTTCGATTTAGAGGTATCTTTGACATTTTCGTTAATTGCTTGAGAAGTCGGGATATCAGTCGAACTTGGTTTTCGTAAGAAAAATCTCGTTATTATATTTTGTGGTGTCACATTTTCTTCTGGATAAACTTTAGATGGTAATGATAACTTTCCACTTCTAATGTTGGCTTCTCTTCTGAATTTCTCTGCCGATTCACCATTAGTCCATGTGTGTTCATGAACATCCTGTGGTATGAATTCCTTTTTGTAATTTGGTACAGCTACACTTAATGCTCTAGTTCTTTTAGGATTGTTTGGTAAATAGTCTTGTCCTATACTAAACATAGGTGGCCTCTCATTTGCTAAAATATGTTCATCATCAAAGAGATGAACACCTTTATCAACACGATCCTTCTGGGCCTGTTCCAATCCTCCTAGTACATTTACTACCCGTGCCAATAGTTCAGCTGGTTTGACAATAGCTGAGGCAGTAAATGTCTTTTCTTTGTCTATTCCAAGTAAATCAGTATCAGATTGAATTCGGAGCATATCTTTGGCAGAAAGTTGAATATTTTCTGAATTCGCTCGTTTTCTTTTATAGATGGGGAATCTTGGTTCAACGTCATATGTGAAAATGGGACAACTTGCACTTCGGTAGAGTGGTGGTAAGGCCTCTACGTACACCGGCTGAAAAGATAAAGAGAAATAAATATTAGTACTAAGTAGTTTTTATCTACTATCAAAGTAAACACAATTGGTGTTAATTCTACGAGATAAATACAGGTTCATGAACCCTATTCATTCAGGTTCAAGGACTGAATCTAAAATACTAAGTACCATTAGTTTTGTAACGGTTCAGTTTTTAAGGATTATCTCAATCAATATGTTCCTTTCGAGGTTTGCTGAGAGAAAGATAATACTTATTGTTCAGTTAAACTAGTTTTAGTACATAATCAGTACTATGTTTAGTTTTTGCTTACAATTAAGTGTTTTGATTAACGTTACGTTTGTTTATCATAAACATTACCTTAATTTTGATCAGATTAGCTTCATTAATAATCTTTCTTAATGCTGATAGATCCTTCGTGAAGCCTTGCAGGATTTTGTTCTGAGTATTTTTGAACTGACAGGCAAATTTCTGTTCTATTCTATGGATCCTTTCTGATCTCATGCCGCTAGTGATGAATCCGAGCAACATGACAATGTAACCCAAACCGAAGGTAATCCAGATAATCAGGAATATTTGGTACGCGCAAAAGTACCCGTACTTGAAACCGTTGTTTACCGTACCTGAAATTAAGAAGAACATACTTTAGAAAGGCTGCTAATCACTGTTGCTTCCCATTTATTGGATATTCCGATAATTATCCCAGTGCCAGTAGCAACATGAAGTTAGAATTGGTAAGAGGTATACTGTATATTCTTTCGAAATAACGAAATGTTACCAATATACCTCATCTGCAGGTAATATAGGCGTTATGTTATGATGTGTTGCTTGTTGCAGATACCTATATTATAATTTTCATAAAACATTATTTTATCTTTGCTCTTTAGAAATAACTTTTGTATCGTGAGTGTATTTACAAACATGTAAACTCACATGCACATGACACACAAATCCGAGAAAACTGTCTGTAGACAACAGGAATACTTGTTCTGTTTGGGATTCAAATAAGCAATATGCAGTGCAACAGCCAATCGCTCTACCACCACGCGGGCCCAGTGCGGGTTGGTGGATGTCACATGTCTTCGATTTTTTGGTTCTAGGACATGCCGGTTTCCTCACGATGTTTTCCTTCACCGTTTTGAGAGCAGTGGTAATGAAATAAATTACACAAAATAATGCGCCTGACAGAGTTTGAACCCGCGATCTACAACTCGTAAGTCGGAGCCATTACCACTCGGCCACCACTGCTCTCAACCGTGCAATTAAAATAATAATATTCAAATAAAAATAAACAGTTAATACCTGCTACTAAATCACCAAAACCAATAGTGGTTAGCGTGACAAAGGCATAATAGATGGAGGCTACATAGTCCCATCCCTCGAACACCATGAAGATGCAGGCAGGTAAGAAGATGAAGAACAAGAAGCCAGGCACCAGGTACAGGAAGATCTGGCCCAACATGCCAAGATTGGTGAAGTGGTAGCCAAGGTTATGCGCTCTTTTCTCGTTTCTTCTCTTATATTTGCGGTAGACTGAGATGAGCTGAAATAGAGAAAAATTTCCTGTTAATAACCATAAATAAATAATCATAAATCCATATATATATAAGGTAACAATGAATAGTTAAAAATAAAGTACCTATGTTACAAAACATTTTCCTGATTATTATTTACTTTTATAGATAAATATAAGACATGTAATTATGGTTTTGAAAACTGCACATGAGTTCAGATTTTTCTAAACATATCAAATCCTATGTTCGTAAATATGTTAAGTAGCAACACAATTTTGCAAGGCGCTGTATATGTATATGTCCGTAATATAACCAACTAGACACAGTTTTAAAAGAAGAAAGGAATGGAAGGACAAAATTAAAAATAAAACTTGGTAGGTATTGGATAAAATTACCTGCATGCCGAAGTATTCACCAAGGTTGGCAAGCAAGATACCATTGATTGGTATACCAAACAATCCGTAGAATATCATTAGGATTCTACCCAAGTGCGTAGTCGGTGCTAAATTGCCGTAACCTGGAATAATGAAAATGTTAACGTTAAAAAAAATGTTACAGAAAAGCAGATATATTTTCTTTTTATCTTCGGTCCAAACAAATTCTGTTTGTAACATTTATCATTTCATCACCATGTCCATCTCATACACTAACTGCTATTTTTGTTGATAACCAAGTTTCACAAACAGCAGCAGTAAAACAAATGACAACACAAAGAAAAGTCTATAAAATTGTACCCAATATTATTAATAATATTTCTTTATAACATAATTCTTCGGATTGCAAATCAGACAATAGTGGAAAATATCTAAGGCACATCTCCATAAATCTTGAGCAAAGTGTGTGGGGATATATTATTATGATGATGGTAATAAATATTAAAATTAGTAGATAACCTGTACTTATTGTATTACACATTCCAATGACTCAATATCTTACTTGTAAACAAAGATGGGATTTACATTAAGTAACATTCTGTTTTAATTTAAAAACGCTTTCGATCACTGATCTGCAATAGTAGGGCAGTGCCCATTAAATGTCTGGATTAGACAGAAACTGCTAAAAGTCCTATCGTTTTTATTTCCAAGGCTGCGGTAACTGTTTTAAACAATCCTGATCTAATTTTTTTTTATGTCTTTGAGGGTATCAAATCAAAATCAGCAAAATAATGAGCACTATAGATTATGATGGCAAAATAACTAACACTCATATACTCTTTATAATATTAGAGTCTATAGACCTGATAAACAAATATGATAATAAACAAGTTAGCATACAGAAAATAGTTTACACAGATAATCTGGAACTTACCTATAGTACTAACGACGGTATAAGAGAAGAAGAAAGAATGGTAGAAATCCCACTTGAAAGGAGGCTCAGCATCCTCTGTGGTATAGTTGAACATGGACTTGCCGCAGTAGTCTGACAGCTTTCGAAGAATCGTATCCTGCTTCTCTGGATCATCGGGAATGTAGTTCTCGTATAAAAGGTCTGGAAATAAGAAATTTTCTAAGTTAGTGTCATGATTAATATAATGAAGGCACCAGCATATATGACCTATGGTATGCACATTGCTGATAAGATGATGAATAACGTAAGTATTTAAAAGAATAACGAAAACCAAATTCCAGAACAAAGACTGTATTGGCAAAAAATCATTTTACTGGTGTCAATAATTATAGGTAGGAAAATTTTCATATGCAGCGAAGTTTTTTGTCTAGTAAACAGAAAAATCCTCAAAGTCGTGATTTTTAACTTTAATTTCTTGCTTAAAATAACCATCGAGGTTGTTACAAAGCAACAAAATACACAAAATATTTTTATAACATATCGTGACATCCTAGTTAATCCCAATATTTTAAACAATGTCGGACTGTAACAGAACCACTTAGCGTTTCTGTCGTAACAAAATAGCCACGGTAATAAGAAATATAGGGCCCTAATTAAGCAGTTAACCGAGTTTTTACAAAGGACAATTTTACGGGCGAATTAACACAAATTAGTTGTTTTTATCACAAATTGTATGGTAATACGTATCGATTAGCTGTAGAAAAAAGTTGAAAAGCATTGCCCCGTTGAGGGCAAAAAGTTGTAATTGATTTTCGTATGAATGAGAGAAAACATATCTTAGTAATTGAACCGTATAACCATGCTAACTAGTTGATAGAGCGCGAAGAAATGGTTAAATTGTTAGTTAGTCATGGGATTCGAACAAAGGTTTTCCTTTTACGGTACCTATCACAGTAACAACAGAATAATTAACACTACTATGGTTATTGAAGACTGCATTATTGTATTTGCTATCAACGAATTGGTTTCATTTACTTTTTTCAATACTTTTCGTTCACGCGCATTTAATTCACAGCAGTTTTTTTGTAGCCTTTTGAATTTTCAAATCAGTTTGACCAAGAGTCTACATGAACATCGTTGCTACTTGTTGCACCAAACAACTTGATTAATCCGAATCCAGCTGAAATCTACGGAAGTCATTTGTGGTTGAGCACAGTAGCATCCATTCTACCTCTTCATTATGCATTTTGTAAAGAAGGCGCGGTCTTTATTGTTGTTCTATTATCATTAAATGAATATAAAACCGATTTACGATACAGGAGACGATTGAATGGAACTATTGTGGTTTGAAGGTCTATGTCACCGCCGATGTCGGTGCAAAGGACGATTAATAGTTTTTAAAATTTAATATGAACATGAATGATGAATGGAGTTTGAAATATGATGCATTGTGCAAACCGAATAAGCAAAGACACTGGCGCAGATTGAGTAGTTTGTATATTTGTTATGAATCTGCATGATAGCGTGAAAAAGAATCTACACTAATGTTATAAAGAGGTAAAGTTTGTTTTTATGTTCTTTTTTGTTTGTAAGAGGTAATCTCTGAAAGTACTTATTGGTCCCATTGCGAAAATTTATTTACAGAGTGAGATAGTGACTTAAGCTATATTTTATGTATGCGGGCGAAGCCGTGGGCAAAAGCTAGTCATTCATATTTTACGTTTTTGTTTATTTTAAATAATAAAAATTTGGTGCAATGTCTGGGTCACCAAGATACTGGCTGATATGATATAAAATATAAAAAAACACATGCGCATGAAAATTAATACGAGTGTAACATCTTATGTCAAGTTTTCTGACTCTTCAATCTCCCCACCGGACTTATGTAGATAATATTTATATATATATAACCCTAAATGACTACATACATGACATACATATATCAGCAGACTTTAAGAGACAGAAGACCAGAAGACCAGTCTCAAAACCAACCGAGAGATCATCAAAAATAAGCAACCTTACAACATGCAATACCTTAACAATAATGGTACTTTAACATGTTCGCACTGTGCACGCACCTTCACAGCAAAGGTAGACTTATAACAGTCATATTAGAATATATGATCCATCAATTATGTTCCCTTGTTGTTTGTTTGTGTTACTTTGGACAGACCCAAGGTCGCACAGGAATCAGTAACCGTACCAAATTTGGCAAGGAATTGTGCATATGTTTAAAGAACTCAATGTACATTTTCAATAATTTAATTTACCTACTTAAAACTAACTGGTTCAACACGTGTTAGAGCAGACTGGATTAAGTCTACATCTGTTTTCATTACGTAAATTATTTGCATTACTTAGGATCAAACTACATATGGCTCCGTAGTAAATTGTCAACCTCATTTTGCATTTTGATGTTTCATTTTTTTTTATATTTGGCTACAAAAATATGATCAATAACGAGTCGGTACGGATAGATTCCCACTTTTTTTGTACTAATTAAACAAATGTTTAAAAATATTCATAATATATATATTTTACCGACTAACACGCTAATCCAAAAAGCTTTGTGTTTGAGGATAACTCAATTAAATAAATTTCCAATCATGCTTAACGACATATCTACATACTTTAGTTTTCACCTCTTAACATCTAGACCATACGTCAAAAAAGGACTCCATTAATGCGTCAAGAACCCCTTGACGATAACAAAACTATCGACAAAAGTGATACAGTAGCTAATGGAATGTTTAATTTCAATTGCAACACTTAAAATCAAGAAGCCTTGATTGAACATATTTAAAATAAACAAATAACAGTGGCGTCAATGAGTAGGATTATCAATAATAATGTTAGTTAAGGTTTAATAATAATATAAAATATGCGGTACTAAATGTTACCAGATATACTTGATTTCTTTATAGAATAAGTAAGTGAAGATGAAGTAGACGAAATTAGAATGATTTACATCAAAATAAAGCTATCAATACCTAAGTCTAAATATTATATTACATTCAGCAAGTTTAATGCAAAATTTTGTGAGGTTAATGACTTTCTTTATAATCTTCATTACTGCCTTGAATCTTCACGTTCGAAAAAGATTGCAAGCCTTTTGGATGAGATTGAAGGGCCAGTATTAAGAGACTAGGGATAAATATCAATAAAATAGTAATCACTTGGAACAACTGCCAACCCTAATCAATCGAGGACAATTAATGCTTACATACCTATTCGATAACCAGATAACAGAATCGATTCTAAGGTAATGAAGCTGACACAGAAATCAACTAGTTGTACATGGTAATCATGTGTTTAATGCGAGAAAGGCTATGTTTATACTGTGTCACTAACAGATATTTATTTATTTACTTGTTATTACTAAATAACCTCCTCTATTGCAACAAACATGCACTCTACCGTTGCTTCTTTTCTGCTCTACACATATAAAAATAGGAATATGATTTACTTTTATTATTTTTAATTCTAATGTTTTCATTACTATATTAAAAGTCCTCCCGGTTAGTTGATATATATATTATGTATATAGATATTTTAAAATTCATAATTGGTTTTTCGAAGGTGACTATGTAATTATTGTGATAGGAGATAGCACAGTTTTAGTAAAGGTTTAATTTTGCAATTAACACTTAGCTCTTGTATTATTTTTTTAATACCATGTATTTATTTATATTATACACAAATATAAATATTACATATATTATAGAAAACGTTATATTAATGTTACGGAGCAGAACTGGCCCAGTGGTAACGTCCCCGAATTACGATTGTACCTCGTAGGTTTAAACCTAGGCGCTTTACTTTATGTATTTTAAAACATCGTGAGGAAGCAGCATGTTTTAGAAGCAAAACATGAAAGACATGTAACACCAACCAACCCGCACTGGGCCGCGTGGTGGATTACGAACCCTGCCCTCTCCTGAGAGAAAGCCTGAATGCGCTGCTGGGGCAGCGAGAACATTTTAAGCGGAAGATGGTTGTAAGCATGCTAATATATAATCTTTCTAATATAGATTTGTTAAATATGTATGGAGAATTAATGTTACAACATGGCTGTATTATACACCTATAAATACTTTAAACATAATTTTGAAGCTCAGTAAGTTACTGCTGAAGATGATCATACGATAATTCATAAATTGACTACTGACTAATATATGTCTACGTTTAAGTGTATAGAGTGCTGATGCTGTCGTAGAATATTTAAGAATCAGTAACGTTTGGTAATGGTCCTTGAGGTCTAGGACTTTCTAACATAGCCTTCACTCTTGTACTTTAATGGTGAATGGAGAAAACGTGTCAATAGAAGATAAAGGAAAAAAAACATAAATAGACAACACGACTTTTTGCAAACCTGGTGCGTGATGTGGAAGCACCTCACACAACAGGCAAAACGTTTTAATTATCACATCAACCATGAATTAACGTGTTAACCGTTTTATCGACGACAATAATATCGTTACTGTTTACATAAACATGTGACGGAATCTTGAGAAATCGTGAACGGTTCATGAGTCTCATTATGTCGTTTAAGGCCTCAAAGAGACCCTATTGTAGGACTATTTGATTAGTTTAAAAGGTCCATAACCTTCTCGGGTTTATCAGGGTCTTTCAAATTATTTTTTTGTTATATAATTAACATGCTTTAAAGGAATACACGGATTTCTATGTCAAGTACTGTTGTGGTCGTACCTAACAGTTATCAACTATATTACAGAGTAAATTGCTAAAGTCAAGTTTGGAAAAAAATGTGTTACAGTTTACAAGAGCGCGCTATGTTATTTGAATGTTTTGGATCACTAGTCTCGTAGACATAAATACACTACAATTGAAACAAAGAGTGGAGCATTAATACCGTCATGAGATGTCTTTAATTCATGCTTTTAATAAATTTCTGAAGTTACTCTTTCATTCTAACCTTCTTTAATGATAATAGCAATGTCAATGCGGAGGTTCCACATTAGGTTTTCCTTTAAATGATTGCTTTCATTAATAAACTTTGTAATATTGATATTCTCACAACGCACTAACCTCGGTGGTTGAAAATACCTATCAATTATTCATAGGGTATAATTTCCCGCAGATTTCCACTTGTCGTCATTTTTACTACGTTTCCACTTCAATGACTTCACAGCAAAACCACTGGATAATCCTTCCGAGTTTTCCTTCGAGGTCAATTGACATTTTTGTAACGGCATTTAGAGCTACCTTATAAATTCTTTAATTGAAGCATATTCTACTGAAAATTATCCCTCTTTCCTTGTGCATCTGATGACGGCCAAAATTATCGTGTATGACCAAACCTTGAATCAGTATCAGCTGTTTGCAAATCTGAAATTGGTTAAATTAGTCTGACATCCCAAAACTCAACAAAGGAAATATACAAAATAATTGTTTGCTTAACTGACGTTGTATTTCCATAGAGCAAGGATGGCAGACGACAATAATTCTAATATAAGGCTAATTTTCAGAGCACGACACTTGGTTTACAGAAGCCTTCGTTTGTTTACTTATAAATACGATGTCACATGAACATATTAAAGATATTAGAAGTAATGGACTCATTCTGTGATGGCAACGGCTGCCTTGTTTCTAAGGAAATGCAGTAGCTTGAAGGTCGTCAGAACTTGAAATAACATTTTTCGAAATCGAATCTTTGCATCTAATCTGACTTTGTGAGTATGCACAAAAAGGTGGCTTTAAAGATAAAGATATGCATAAATTAGGAGGTAGGAGGGATGGTGATGTCCTAAACATATCCGAAGGATGACCTTGATCTATTTAATTACGATTTAGTCTTGTATAGACTTATACAAGACTTGATCTTTAGTTTTCTTATCAAAGAAACTAGTCTCTGCTATCGGCTTCACCTGCGTGAAACCGTTTCATACCCTTAAGGGGTGAATTTTGGGAAATTTCTGATTCTGTATTTATATATGTTATTAAAAATTCTCTTTAAATGCTTTTTAATTCTTTAGCGTTCTAAGTCTTGATGAATCTATGAGTGAGTCAAGACTTTGCCCTTTATATAAATAGAAGATAAGTAATTTGAATATATCCTAAGCTAATAAATTGTGTCAATTAAGGCGAATACACATCTTCCTCGTGTTCATTAGGTAGCACTGGAACTACATTATACTATTATTTATCATTAACACAATTTTTTTAGTCAGTTTTAGTCGTGTCATTATATTCCTGCAAAATTTAGAATAATCTTATTCTTATGCCACTGGATGGCAAATAAGTGAGCAAAATTAGTGGTGATAGTTTTATGTGCCCGTATTAACGATGGATGCGGGACACACAGGAACGTTCGATGTGGCGACGCTTGGGAGAGGCCTATGTCCAACAGTGGACGTGTATCGGCTGAAATGATGATGATGATGATGATTAACGATGTTTTGCGGTAGAAATAAGTTCGGTGGTAGTACTTCCCCGAAGGGGTTTTTATGCTTCTCTTTTATTATATGGATGGGATTCCCATATGTCCAGTAGCAAGTAGTGGTCTGATCACTATCACGTAAACCTATGTAAATTGATTACGTTTTGAGGTTTCAATAATTGTGGTCAATGTTGTATCACGTATTTTGATCATCGTCATTCTTACGGGTGCTACTTGTGGTAGATTTTCCTGAGATATCATGTCAGATCTTACTTACGATCTACGCAACTAGAATATTAAAATATAAACGTGTTAGTTTCCTTTGGACTAAAAGGTCCCGAATTTATGATGATTTTTAGTTTCTTTACAGTTGTTTGCGTTTATGAAGTTGTTTTCAGTGAATCATCGTTAGATAATTTCGTCTTCCAAAAAAAGTGACACGACTGGTTTACTACAATGTTTTGTTTTAGTACTTACATTAATGCATATATGTCACAATCTCATTTAGAAAGCTTAAAGAGAACAAGAGGAATCTGGATACAGGCAGCTTACAGTACACGGCTGACTGACTGACATATTAACGCACAGTCAAAACTGCTAGGACTAGGAGCGTGAAATTTCAGACAAGGTTTCCTTTTATAACGTGAGTAAGCACTAAGGAAGGATTTTCAAAAAATCATTCCTAAAAAGATGCTAGGTGTTAAAATAACGGATCGCGTTCGAAATACTACACTGCGCTCCAAAACTCAAATCGTTGACGAAGTTCAGAAGGCTGCCCAACTTAAATGTGACTAGGCTGGACATATCTGCCGCATGCCTATCGAGCGGTGGGCCAGTAAAACGCAAAATTGGTACCTTTGAATTGCATGACGGGGCTGCGGCAGACCAAGAAGGAGAAGGCAGGACGACTTGGATATCTTCTTTGGGAACTGGAAAGAGGTGGTTCAAAACCGGGAACATTGGAAGGAGGCCTTTGCCCAGCAGTGGGACAGTATGGGCTAGATATAATAATAATAAAAGGATGAAATGGGAATCTAACGTATGCATAGGAAACCTAATTTCACGCGAACGAAACTGCTGGCAGAAGCTAGTCGTTACATAAATAAAGTAAGCAAAACACGATCTCTCAATTGTATGTTGTCTATTTGACCCTTGCTGTCTACCGAAATACTTGCAGTACCAATAAAAAATAACAAAGCATAAAACATTTTCCTCCATCATCTATTAAAGTAAAGACTCTCGGGTCATACATTTCAACGCACAAACTTGACCTGTGACTTTCCAGAACACGTTACACAATGAAAAAGTGTAATAGATCAGGCTGATTGAGGAAATAATTCGTTCATATATCATCAAAGATTCAGGCGCCGACACATCAGATAAGGCCGTCTGTATGACCGGCCTCATGTTCATCATTATCCTTATGTCTTCCTCGCACGGCGAAAGAATTCTAATGTACCAACATAAAACGGGAGTCTAGTCTAATTTATAGTTTGAATTAGGAAATTGTGGCAAGGAACTCTTTTCTTGAAGGTTGGATGCGCGCGCGATTTCTCAAGGTGAACTGAATTTTGGAATTTATTTGGCAGGTCATAGTCCGGTCATTAGTTGGTATTTCAATCATGTCGGATGTGTATCACAGTCAGGTTTGTGAAGGTTTCTCCTTTTAATGCCTGGTTGATTTTTTATTGGGGAAGATTCATTTTGTGTGACAAATCTTAGTCGTTTAAGTTTTTTGTATACATTTTTTGGTCAAATTGTGGTCATATTACAAGAGGTTGTAAAAATGCCATACAAATTTTATATCACGAAGAAAAAATGCAATTCTTCTAGGCTTATATTATTTATTCTTTGAAAGTTTCTGATTCCGTGACAAAAATCCTCATTAAATAAACCATAAACAAAATACATGTACACAAATGATATTTAAAAATTTGTGCTACATAAACATTTAAAAAACTTGATTGAATAAATCAGCACTTTAAGAGACTTATTCAATGTTGCTCCCGTCAAATAAGGCAACTCAAAAGCTGGGTCATACATTATCGATTGATATGTAGAAAAACTCGACCCGACACTTTTTTATAATATTACAGATGTAACAAATACTGATCCTTATTTTGAATAAGATAAGATTGAAATTGGCGATGCAGAATTGAATGATCATGAAGTTATAGCGAATGGACATACAAGTAAAATACTAGACTACCACATTTATAGCAGTGCTAAATCAGTCGATATTGATAAATATTAGATTTGTCCTAATTTTACTATAGAATTTGCTTGCCTGCTAGATAGGATCTCTACAAAAGAAAACTTTGAAATTTACACTGGGACATACATGCAGAAATCTTTAACCTTGCCTTATGTGAAAATATAAAAAATTTAAGACAACACAGTTGATTTTATTGTTCACTTCAATAAATCCTGTTTTGTAAGGTAAAATAATAAACAATAGTCAAAAGCCAGTTTCATCTTTGACATATCTGATGATAAGTAATCAAAAAATAGGTATAGACCGTAAACAGCCTATTAGATTTAGCAATCAGGTGTTTTAAGTTCAAAGAACAAAAAAAAGGAATTACCTAATTAAAATGATTGAAAAGGGTTCCCCAAGGACTTACATTGGGACCACAACTGTACATCAAAAAATAATAAATTCCAAGTGACAAATCCAGCCATTTAAGATTCTAAGACCGGTTTAGTGTTGCATTGCTCATGACCGAGTTGTAATTTTAAGGCAATCTAGCTTGTTTGGAGACATAAACATTTTTTTATTCCTAATGTGTTTATTACCAGGTAAACACATAATTGTGAGTTGATTAATATGCGTGGTCACGCTTATGAATATGATTTTGAATGTCTTTTAGATAATAGTTGCAGTTTATTATTATGGAGGGGTTTCCTAACTATGTGTAGAAATGATAGGCTGCAGTAGTACTACAACGAACTATTGATGAAAACAAGAAAAAAGAAGAGGTATTTTTTCATTTGTAATATATTAGAGCTGTCCAAAGTAAGACTGAATCCGCACTACGGCAACACCTTAACCTTGTTGCTAGAGTACATAATAAATTAAATTCTTAACTTCAACCCACAACTTAAAATAAAACAACAATGAAACTAAACGCATAACCTAAATAAAAGAGTCCATTCATTACTCACAGACGGAAAACACAGTTAAAGAACAATACTCATAGTAACTAAAAGTAATGTAGGCAATAGTATCTGATATGACACAAAAGTAAAACCACCAAGCATTCTGACAAACATAACACACGAAATACATCATTCACATTAAACCATTTATGAGCAAGTTTGCACTAATTGTACTCGTTTTAATGTTATTACATAAATTGTTAATGTTTCACAAACAGTTGAAGAGACAGACTTCTGTAACACTGGTGCCACCTAGCTCATGCCTTCCCGCTGCACTCGGAGCGGGAGAAGGGTTTTGGATAATTTTCAAACTTAAAAAAAGGTGTCAAAGCTTCAATTGAAAATGTAACAGCTTTATGTTAATTAAACATTTTCATTTTAACTTATTAAACACATTTTGAATTTGTTTTAAACATGAATAAAAAATGTTTATATGTACAATATCCCACCAGATTATAGAATAGGGTCCAAGCTAATGGCGGTGTTAGCTCCAGAGAAAGGAATCTTCTAACTAGAAGTATACGAGCCGTGTCCAGGAGTACCGCTTTCTAAATAAAGCCCTAAGAAGAATCTGGGCTTCTGAAATGGTTGGTCATATAATAAAATAAAATATAATAATTATTATATCTTTATTCCCTTAGATACACATATTAAATTACATTTTGAAATATTTTTTAAACCAAAGCATACACAAAATATTAAAAAAAAATATATATTTATTATTATTATTTTAAGAACAGATTACCCTTCAAAAATGCATCTCACAACCGTCTACTTTAAACCTTATCGCATAAGATTACGTCGCAGTATAAATTAACATCAAAATTTAAAAGATAAAAACTGTATAAACAAAGGTAAATTGTTTTAAGACTGTTTAAAAGTCTTAAGAGAATCTTAAGTAAGACTATCGTTAACAACTGAAATAAGTAATAGTTGGCTCTATCCCGAAGCTGCACTGAATTTACAGAAAATGTGCATAATTTCAAGAGACATTCTTTATACTCATAATCAGCAATAGAGTAATTTTTTATCAGTAATATATTTTTATAGGATTGGCATCCAGGCATTACCCTATAAAACCTAAGTATAGAAAAGTTTAATCAACTTTACAATGTTCCCACTGCTGGGACTCAGTCCACCTTTCTAGGATAGCGAAGGGGCTGTAATCCACTATACGGGCCCCGTACAGGTTGGTAAATGTCACAGGTGTCCTCAGTTTAGCTTGCCTATTTTTTTCATCGTTTTGAGAGCTGTTGTGATAAAATAAATTACACAAAGCGAACTTGCGACATGCAACTCGTAAGTCGGGATCATTTCACTGGGGGCACAGTAGTACTGCTCTCAACACAAACATATACACAAACAATTCTTCCCCCCTTTAATCTATGTGTAGACAAAACTAAGGAGAAAGAGGGATCGAGCTATACACTCTTTATCTCTAAATAGCTCCATCTCTATAATAGTTCAGTTTAGGTCGTAAAATAGATCGCGTCAGTTCAGTTATAACACGAGGGTCATGGGAAAATCTTTCATATGAAACAAAAGTTAATAGTTGAAGTAACGTATTATCTAGTACTTTTGCGTCATCAGATCGATTGAGTGAAGCAAGCAATGAATCATTGAACACTTTGATAATACAAATGTTCTAATTAAACACCGTTTTTATGTCGTACACCTATTAAGTGTTCGTACGAAACAATTAGCTGTCTGAATCCGTAGAGGTTTGATTTATTTTGATTAATTTTTATTAGTATTGGAATTTAACAGTGAATAAATAGGTGGTAAGTGCAGAATACGATTATCTAGGGGAATAGTTGCTAATTCTACAAGATGATTTATAATTCCTCGGCAGTTTTTCAGGGGTAAACGTTTTTTTTTTTTTTTGTTAAAGTTTTGCTTACCTAACTATACTTGAATGAGGAAGCCATAAAAAAAAAAACTAGATGTAAAAGTAAGCAACTTTGCGCTTATGGAACCCCCAGTGGGGCACAAACTTTGGCTTAGGACTTTGCTGGAGGGAGAACAAACAAAGGACTGGATCGAACCGATTGTGAAAATATAAAGCAATTTACTAGCTAAATGTTTTTTTTTTTCATATTACGGCATTAATTCCAATGCTGTTATTAATAAAATATTGTCAAATATTCAAAGCCTAAAAATAAATAATAAATAAACAGAACCCATCATGAAAAAGGAAGGACGCTTAAATCAGCCTGTTTCTTCTTAATCATCTAGATCAAGAAACAAAAACACAACATCAACAAACGAACATTTTTTAAAACATATAATATAGAAGGTTACACGGACAACATGCACGTACAGTCAATATAAAGCCAGAAAAGAACTAATAATTCTACTTAAAAAACGTAAACAATTTCTTGATACAATAGCAAATGCCTGACCAAAGAATTTTCAAACATAATTTAAGAACAAAAAAATAAAGTTACACGCCTTAGAGATCAAATTTCCTATTATAATATCCAATCACAGAAAATAACCTTAACGTAAATATTTAAAGCATCTATAAAGATACAGTACAAGACATTGTCAACATACAAAATCCCATGCATACACACACTAACTATTTACCATCAGGAAAATAGCCTAAACATACCTGTAATTACTGGCTTAATTTGCTTAAACGTGTCGGTTAATTTAAACGATCGTTAAAAATTCACACGTCATCGGTTTTGTACTGGACCACGAAACTAATTATCAGTAATTTATAAGATGGTAACACAACAATATTGCTGGCAATATTATGGTCATCGTACCGTCGCCATTTTAGAATGCATTCAAATAAAAGCCGACAACGGTTTCGGGTATGAATTCTTGGCGAGATTTTTTCAAGTGAAGTTCTTTGACTGTTTTAATTTAGATTATATTATGTAACTTATGATGTTTTAATTACATACTTTAATTCAATTCAATTAAAGTATGTAATATTTGATATCGATGTGGACGAATTTTTTGATGCCCTCTGAGTTTTCCCCGTTTTTCAGCCTTTTTTACTCGTTTGTACATATTATTATTTTAAGTTTGTATATATGTACCTAGTGGATTAATTAGATTAACTGTTTTAATTATTCGCAAAATTATTCCTAGTGGATAGTGTGATATAAAATTGAAGTAGTTATTTTTATGTTAGCACAACTGGACATACTATTTGTGGAATCAATGAAACAGGCGCAATCTTAGTAAAATAGAGCAAATAACTTTATTGGAATTTCTGACTACTTCAGCGAAGCTTGCCGTTAAGGCTGACTCAATACGTTTGATGCTAAATTATGCAAAGAATTTTAGCTTGATATTTTTTTTTATTATTCCGTTGCCAAAAACTAAATATTGTCAACCAGCGATATTTAATTTACTAACATATGATAAGCTATCATTAATAAATCTTCCAAGAATTTTAAATATTTTTTTATTCTTAATAATTATTTTAGGAGTGTTGAATGAAAATACCTTATGAATTTTACAAATCAATGCTCAGTGTTACCAGGGTGACTCAAAGATAGTATAATTAGTTAGGATTTAAGGCACTTATAATATTATTATTATTACCGTATAAATATTTGAACATTAAAATACAATAAATTTAACTAACAATACTATACGTGTGTAAATAACAATAATATACTGATTGAGTCATAAATTGCTGGCAATAAAATTAATGCAAATATGATACTAAAATAATGCAAACATCACTAATTTTGTGCTAGTGTTATTAATTTTATTATACAAAGTTTGGGTCAAAATTTAAAAAGATAATCGGTACAAGTTTTTAATAAACAGCATGAATGATTTGTTTAGATTATGAGGAATAATAATCTAAACAAATCATTCATTGAGTATATGGTTTTAATTTCAACTCGATACCTCCACGCGTTCTCGAGATAAAGGGTCTTGTCAGACAGACAGACTGACGGACGGACAACAAAGTATTCCTATAAGGGTTTCGTTTTTTCCTTTAGAGGTACGGAACCATAAAAATTATAGTTAGACGGTGTAAGAGATGATAAAATTAGAAAAGGGTTAATAATTGAAATGAGAATAAAAATACAAAAATGTTTTACACTGACAACCCTAAATCTATTTCCTCCTGTTCAGTCCATCCAAAGTTTGTCTATAAGACACCCCGTGTGGTAATACAATCTATTTAATTATAAACTTATTTTTATAAAGGTTTGTCCTGTGATATTATATCATATGTAATAAATAAATAAATAGCACAAAACTCCTTGTTAAGAGTGGTGTCAGGTTCATTCTAGGTTATGCCTTGGTATATGTAAAGATCTATTTATGACACTCGGGAACAACGTCATAACTTGATTTTCAAGGCAGAGGAGTAAAGATATCTAATGAATGGTCACTCATCTGTAGACTGGCTTCGACAACCGTTGCTTAATCTTGGAGATTGGCTGATTCAGCTGATATATTCTACCCACAAGCTCCAGCGAGCAATCAGTAACCAGTAAGCAATCAGCCAGCTCGGTATTATAAGATTTATGAATCTTTAGAAAACTTCTCATTTAATTTAAGATTATTACGACTATTAGTCATGCAGTAAGTAAATATTATCGTGAAGCGAAATTAAACTATCAGTTGGAGTAGATAGTTCAACTCTGCCAAATTATTTTCGTAGAGAATCAAATTGGAGATGCAGAAAACAGTCCGATGTTTTGCGTATAAAATTAAAAAGAGACTAGAAAAATGACGAATGCTTGGTGTGACTGATGATACAACTAGAAAAGAGAAGAATTTCGAAAGATAACAGTAAATTAAAAAAGTCGCGTCGCCTACTCCAAATAAATTGGAATGGCAGATAGACCAGGAGTAAATTGTAATCATTGTACTTGAATGATAAATGATATTTATTTGACAAAAAAGTTTTTACTAATTCAAACAAGATGAAGTGTGGTAGGTGTGTGTGGTGTGTGGAAGGTGTTCTTAGCTGACTACCCTGAAAATTCTTCTACCAAAACAAGCTCATAGGCCAAAGTCTCTTTTAAAGTCCATGTAGCAAACATGTAATGATCAAATCTTATGAGAATATACAGATTGTTGAATCAGTTGAATTGACTTTTCTTTTGCTAATCGGAGATATAAATCCCAAAATATTCTGACGCTTTACAGGTGTCACAGAGCATTATAAAGTGCTTTGTCAAATATTTGATGATACCTAATATTCTCCAGACTCCAGACGAGCTTTTTCACAACAACAAACGCATAAACTGCATTGATCTAAATGTCTTTAATTGTGAGATTAGAAATGAGAACATGTTTAAATTTTTCTATGTATGTATATCTAAAAAGCAATTGGTCTTTGATGTGCACTTAATTTGATAATATTTAATTAGAACACGGAAGTAAATACGAGTAAAAGCGGAACATGAATGGAGTGTGTAGTTATTTTATTTTTATAACCTATTTTTATTTCTGAACTTCTGGAGTATGTAATGTGCCATATGTAAGTATCTAGGTTTGTGGTTAATGTTATTATTTATGTTGTAACATATTTGATTATAAATCTATATTTTTGTTATCTTATTCAATACAGCTTTGAAGTATTAGGCTTACATAAATTATGTTTTGCAATATGTATTTCTGGTCTGTTATACTTTTATATTAGGTCGTTCTCCATCAAATGGAATAAAACAGGTTCTATCACGAATCTCTAACAATAAAATCTTCATAAGTTTTTTTAACCTAACCACACAGACTTCGTGGTCTCCATTTGACAAAAAGATAAAACAAGAGCAAAAGACCTAGGGACTATAACCTTATACAATGGTTGTAATGACGATCCACTTGAGATACCCATACGCATCCAAAACGGACCAATTGAAAGGGAGATAGATTATGAGCAGTGGGACAGCAAGAAAATTTCATTCAAATTGTGAACGATAGGGGTATAAACTAATTTAAACATTACCTCAGGCCTAGAATGTAGATTCTTGCACAATCTAAACAACAATTAAACTTGGAGACACATAAAAAGTAAGAGTAAAATCAGATACTTTTCAGCTTACAAGGAAAATAGAAGTAAGTATACAACTCAATGCTAACATGAAACTATACGCTAGAACAATGAGGTAAATGACAATGGATTCAACGTTAATTATGGATGATGATAGTGAAACTATAAATGTATGTAAACAACAAAGGTAACGGATCAATATAATTGCGACTAAATGTATTAATATCTTTCTTTAACGGCGGGCTATCCTAGTGCGGTTACTACGGCTGATGAGAATTGTATATGGCACAAATACTGTAACCTTATTGATAGTTAGTTTTGAGCCGTTTGGAATCGAAATGCTTGAGTCATGGGGTCCGAGTGCTCGTCTCCTTTTAAAAAAAAAATCTCTCCGACCCTTTGGACCGAGCTGGCTTGTTCTTCGCCCAAAGAATTAGCATTGCTATTCGTCGTTGCAATATTGACGGTCTTCTGGGCACATTGCTGGATGACTCCGAAGAGTATATTTTTTTTTTATTATTATTATAATTTTGTTTATATTTAAATTTCTTAAGCCATATAAATAATATAAATCTAGATATCGGTAGGTTGTATTTCAGGAAATATAAGGGTAGGGATCGTTTCCAACATAATATACAAAGTAGTGAATACAATGGCATATTAAACCGAGAAAAACCAGTTTATTGTGAAATATTTATTGGTGCTAAGCATTTACATGTCACAGTAGATAAAAATGTAGCTGAGAAGGTTTGTAGATCAAGAACGAAAGAGAGGGTTAAATGTTTGACGCTTACAAACTTCAGGATGGTGAAACTGAAGATATAACCCTTGCAATACTTGAAACGTTGACATCTTTATACGAAACTAACTTTAGCCAGCGACTTTGCATGTGACACCGTGTGAAAATAGAAAATATGTGTCACTCATTGACAAAGCACCAATCTACCTGCGAAAGATTTTTTTGAAATGGGTCCAGTAATTTTTGAGTTTATTCATTATAAACAAAAATACAAATCTTTTCCCGTTATAATTTTAGTACAAAAATGTTACATATATATATAGCGTTACAGATATAATTGGCGAATATTATACAATTTGAAAGGAAAGGAATCGTCAATACTACAAATTCGCATGGTGGCTTGGAGTAACTGAATACGAGGTGCCGTAAATTAGAATAGAAAACAAAACTTTTAGTCCCTAAACTACTTTAACCCGATGATAATGATGAAACCGATGTTCGTGTATTATTGTTAGCTGATAGCACTGCTAGCAAAAATCGACCACTTGTGATAGTAGATAGTGACACACATGGAATAGCTCGATGCAAAAATAATCAATTACAAAAAACAGAATGTTGAGATGATGAACAATTAGATCGGAAAAAGACATAGAAAAATGGAAACAGGTAAACACCTGAACCAGGTATGTCATATTTCGTAGGATTTTTTCTTTCTTTTCCTTAAATTTAATGTCAAATTAAAGTATAAACTGTTACTCATCTCTTTATGGATGTTAGTTACATTAATGAAGGTAACTTCATAACGTGGAATGAGTACATTGACTCGCTTGCATCACAACAACTTTATTTGACTGTATTACACGTAAACATTCGTTCCATGGTGTTAAACTTTGCTCAAATAGAACTCATTATAAGGTGTAGTAAGCGTCATATTGATTTAATTGTACTAACGGAAGTAAATATTAAAAGCAATTGTATACAACTATTTAATATGCCAGACTATTCAATATATTCATCGCTAAGATCAAACAAAAGGGGCGGGGGGGTTATCTTGTATGTCCACAACAATCATTACTTTGAAAAACAAGTGCTAAGTACAAACTCTTTTGAATCAATTATGGGCACACTTAAAACCGACTATAATTATAATATAGACATTTGTGCTGTCTATAGACCACCTGATTCCAACAAACAACTATTTGTCAATGAATTATATCGTTCACTGAATCTAAGCAGTTTATCTTCCGATTTACTAATGATTGGTGATGTAAATATTAATTTAAATAGGAAAAATAGTAATGTCTGCTCTGAATATCTAAATAAAATGAGTGAACTAGGCTTGCACTGTGGGATTAATCAATTTACTAGGGTCGAAAAAACGACAAACAAAAATAAACAAACAGTTATAACTCGGTCATGCATTGATCATATCTTCTTGCGGAGAGTGTGTGGGAGCGACGCACACACTGCCGTTATAAACACAGCGCCAGCTGACCACTATATAATAGGCTGCGCATGTGTGATACCGGCTTATGCGTCGACCATCTCACCGTGTACTATCACTCGTTTAGATAATAAACGTGTGAGTGAGAGGCTAATGAGCGTCGACTGGTCACCTGCACTCGATTATCAATGCCCTGAATACATACTAGATTTTATCTTGGATAAGTTTAAGCAGATTTACAAGGAATGTAGAATAACTATAAATAAAAGTGATGTTTATAAACTTAAAAAGTGTGAATGGGTTAACAATCGAGTAAAATTCATGAGCAAAAAAAGAAATAAACTGTATAAAATTTGGAAAAGTGAGCCTACTAACTTAATAAACAGAATAATATACAATAAATATCGAAATAAAACAAATAAATATATAAATTATATTAAAAACAAATACTATAAGACTGAAATTAGTAAAAATTTTCGGAATTCGAAAAAAATATGGAGTATTATTAACTTATTATGTGGGAACATTACAAAGTCAATAGAGGATGTCGTTTTTAAGGCGTTTAATCGTAAGGAGAAAGACTTAGCCGATACATTTTCGAATGAATTCCAACGAAACGTCGACAGTATAACAAAACCCTGTGACACCACCATACTAGACCCGCTGACATACTCTAGTGACTGCGGCATGTCCCTGCGAATAAACAATATATCACACGATAAAATCTATAAAATTATAAATAACCTAAATATAAATAAAAGTCCTGGCTATGATGAGATACGATGTTCCGACTTGAAATGTGTATCACAAAAAATTTGTCCAGTCATTACACATCTTATTAATACTAGTTTAAAAACGTGTACTTACCCTGATAAACTAAAAATAGGTACTATTCGCCCAGTTCACAAAAAAGGATCCTTAAAAGACTACAATAATTATAGACCTATCACAATTTTGTCATGTATTGACAAGATAGTTGAGCGTTGTATTAGTGACAAAATAAACCATTTTTTAAGTGAGAACAATATAATAAATCAAAAGCAATTTGGCTTTCAGAAAGACCGTAGCGCCGCTCAACTGTTGTGTCAATTCAGTGACGAAATTAACTCACACCTTAATGAAAAAAAACATATTATAATAATTTTTATTGATTTTAGTAAAGCTTTCGACACACTTAATTATAATACACTTTCACAGAAACTAGAATGCAGTGGTATAAGGGGCCCCCTCCTTCGGTGGTTTATGAACTACCACAGCAATAGATATACGACTGTTAAGCTAGGAAACTCGTATAGTGACATGAAATTAACAACTAAAGGCACGGCACAGGGATCAATATTTGGGCCCACGGAATACCTACTATATGTCAACGATATGTGCAATACTATAGGGGTGGGCTCAGTATACCAGTTTGCCGATGACACCTGCATCGTAGTGGCTGATAAAGATGCTGAAAGGGCCGAGCGCCTTCTTCAAACGAACTTCGACTTACTATGCAAGTGGTCGCACGACGTTGGTCTCGTCATAAATGCTGACAAAACCAAAGCCATGCACATACATTCTTCACATAATAAAGCTACCTACACACCTTCCATCAAAGCCCATAGCCATGACTGTCTGCACACTGCATGTGCCGGAAGTTGTAGCTGTGAAAAATTAGAGTTCGTCAAAGAACACAAATATATTGGTCTTATAATCGATGACAAGTTCACTTGGGTCCCTCATATAAACTATCTATGTGATAGACTAAGATCTATCCTGGGTCGAATAATCGTACTTAAACATAAAATGCCATATAAAACTTTAAGGCTACTATACCTAGCTCTAGCTGACTCCATTATTGGCTATGGTCTCAGTAGCTACGGGAGAACTTACAAAACACATTTAGATAAAATTTACAAATTACAACAACGAATTCTCAAAAATATAGTACCACCTAAAATTAAAACAAAATACCAAAATGATTACTCAGAACTATTTCATTATTGCAACATATTGCCAGTTCACAACATGGCTAAACTTTCCATACTAAAAGATGAATTTAATAACATAAATAATTTAATTAAGAATGCACGTCATCCAAAACTAAGAACGTTATCGAACATGAACACCTTTACCTTGCCTAGATACAACAATACATACGGTATGAGAACATACACATACATTCTGCCAAAAATAATTAACGAACTTCCTGTGGACATACAAAATAAATACCTCAGCAACCCTAAAAAATCAAAGCGTGAATTAAAAAAGTACTTTTTGCAAAAAGTGAATTAGTTTAGATAAACTTATTACTAACATTTAATTTATCCGAACTCACTAACCATGCATAAGCCAGTAATGGCTTTAGTGGTTTTTAGTATAAAAAAGTCAAATGTATACTGTTTTTATCTTGAACATAAATAAAAAAAAAAAAAAAAAAAAAAAATGTGTAGTGTGACGAGAATGGATAAAGTGATAAATAAGTATAGTAGAGGAAGTTTAAAATTGGCGATAGTGACAGAAAAGTTGAAAGGGAATCGTTTGTTTTGGTATGGCCATGTGAAGAGGAGATATGAAACGCATGTTACTGAAAGAGTTATGTGTATACATGTGAATGGATCGAAAGGGAGGCCAAAGAAAAGATGGATGGATTGTATGAGGAGTAATATGAATGAAAAGGAAGTTATTGACAGCGTGATGGGTGGCAGGACAAAATGGAAGAAAAAAGTGTTGCACTGACCCTAAGTAAAATAGGACAAGGGCCGGAAGATGATGATTGCTTGTTTTCATAACATTGAGTGATGCAAGGTAATCACTATTAATTTCTATATAGGATTATCATATTTCTAAATTCTTTGTCTGATATTGCGTTACCACATAGGGGCGTAGTACTCTGCAATGTCAAACTATATATATGTGTAGGTGCCTATAGATAGTCATACATTAATAGGTACCGAGATATGATATTACGTATTAGGTAAATAAGTGCAAGTACATTCATACCTTCACTTATCTCTTTGGGAATTCTCTTCTAACTTTTGAATGGCAATGGTCGTATGTTTTTATTGATAACTTGCAATCATTATCATTTGACAGGCCTGTTGGTGTAGTGGTTAGTGACCCTGACTGCTATGCCGAAGGTCGTGGGTTCGATTCCCACCCAGGACAAATGTTTGTGTGATGAGCACGATCTTTTGTTCTGTGTCTGGGTGTAATTTATCTGTATGTATTTAGAAATAAATAAGTATGTTTATCAGTTTTCGAGTACCCATAACACAAGCTCTGGGACTAGACGGCGCTGTGTGATAGTTGTCGAATATTATTTCAGTCGAAAGAGGTCCACTGCTGGACATAGGCTTCTCAATTGTCACCCTCGCGACTCTCACTAGGTTATTGGTCCACCTTGAGGGAAGCTTCCAACGCAGTCTTCCGGTACGCAGTCGCTACTTCAAAACCTTTTGGCCCCATCTACCATCTGTTCTGCGAGTAATATGCTCTGCCACGTAAATTTGGCGATTCTTCAGGCAATGTCAACAACCTTGCTTTTCCTGTGGATATCTTCTTTCCTGATATGATCACGCAAGAAAACTTCGAGCATAACCCTTTCCATCGCCCTTTGGGTGACTTTAAGCCTTCATAAGATACCTATTGTAACATGATAACTTGCAATCTTGCAATGCTATTGTTTTCAGTATGAGTAAGTATGTAACCTCACATTTTCCTTGGTAACGAAGAGACAGGACAAAATGTGGGATTTTAAAATAGGTAAGCTAAAATATACGAGGATGTCATTGTTTACTTGCATTATTATTTATTGAAATAAAATGAATGAACCATTTTCTTCATTAATAAATGCAAAATTCTTATTAGCCTAGCTGGTTTAAAATTACTCAATACACTACTTTGGAATTCCCATACTACTATTTATTTCATACGTCCTTAGCTTTACGTATAGTCGTCTGAATTTCAAAGTCAGAGGCGTGTATCATATTATTTCTTTAATTTTAATCTATACTAATTTATATACAAAAAGGAAACTGACTGCCTGACTAACATACTACAATTACTGGCAATTACTGTCCATTCCAGGTTGCCTGGAAGAGATCGCGGAATGCGATATGGCCGCCCATTGTATGTATGTGTTATAGTTTTAGTTTCCTTTTTGTTTAAGTTATAATGTTCAATAAAGCGTATAATAAATAAATAAACATATCAATGCACAGAAAAAACTACTAAGTCTGGAAGCGCGTAATGCACAAGGTTTCCTTTTATGACGTATGCGAGCACTAAGAGAGGATTTTTCAAAATTCATCCCTTAAGGGGATGAAGGGATTCGCGAGTGAAGCCGCTGGCAAAAGCTAGTTATGAGATAAAATTGTTTATTTGTAGGAGGAAATTTTTGGAAATACCGATTGGAATACAAAAGATCTTACACCGTAGAAGAGTGTTATGAACAACGTTAAGGGAGAAGCAGAGCCGTTGAAAGAAGGTAGTCAGATCAAGTAAAAATAATATTAAATTCGTCAAAGAAATTTGTGAACGAATTGATTTATTTAACAATTCCTATGGTATTATACATTTATATAATAAAAGAAAAGGACGGAAGCAGAAAAATAGATACATAGGTGATGCTTATTTCTACAGAAATCTCTTCCAGCGTACATGCGAAAGGAGAATTGGAAAAAAAGAAAAGAATGAAATAGCAGTTAAATTATTTAAGTCTCGACAGTAGGTCGGCAGAGACATTGAAACAATTCTGCATACGAAAGACATACGTACGTTTCGTCTTGAATAAATTTAAACGTCAGGGAAGGAAAAAAAGAAAAGTGATAAAAGGATGTCGTGCGTCATTACTTCCTAGAATTTGAGCCTTAGTGCCGACACGTATTGTATTACTACTATTGTATTACTAGTGTGTTTTTCAGTGTTTCGTACCCTAAGTATAAAAATGGGACCCCATTATTAAGACTTCACAGTCTGTCTGTCAGGCAGTCTATATGACATGAACTGTGATAGTTAGATAGTTGAAATTTTCACAGATGATGTATTTCTATTGCTGCTATAACAACAAATACTAAAAAAAAAAACAGAATAAAATAACTATTTAAATGCTCCCATAAAAAAAACATGTTTTTTTTTGTAGTTTTTTTGTTCGGTATTTATAATAGGGTGTTAATACTGTCCGACTCGCACTTGACCGGTTTTTTTTTTATTTATTTATTTTTGTACACACAAATGGAAAGAACAAATATATTTATATAAAAGAGCACAAAATTTACCTACTGTTTATTTCAAATGATTTTTTTTTAAACACAATTCATTTTAAAAACCATTTAATAACGCAGTAGTGTCACAGATTACTGAATAGTTACTACGTAACAGATACTTCACTCAGTAGAAAATTTCCAATACCTATTACGATAATTGCCTACTCCCTCGCGTCAACACCCACTGTATGCTAAAATGCGCCTAAATGCTCAAGCGTACAGCAGTGATTGCTTCGCACCGCGCGATTCCACAGTAATCGCAGGGCTGCCTCTTCCATAAAATTAAATTAACACAACTTTTTATCTATGTTATTGAGAACTGTGAATATGTTCTGATTTTTATGTGGCAGTTAAAAAATTTATCATTTATAAAATATTTAACCAACTTAAAAAAAAGGAGTTGATCAGACATACAGGCCAAACTGAGAAGTTTGACTTGTGTGGTTTGTAGGTATGTATGTTTGTGCGCGATAATCTCGCGTTTGGCTAAACCGATATCGATGCGGTTTTCAGAAAAGGATTTGTTACATTTAGGAGAACGTTTTAAAATAAGTATAATACTTCTTAGTTTGATGATGATCTTCGGAGATGTTCACTAGAAATGAAAAAAAAAAGCCTTAAAAAAAGAGAACCGACTTCAAATAAAGCACTAAGCCGTAAGAAATAATTTGTTTTTTTTTTATGTTAGTGCTAACAGCTGGTAATTACGAATCGAAAAAGCACCGACATCAAAGAAGAAATTATTTCTTACGGTTTAGTGTTTTGAAGTCAGTTCTCTTTTTTGAAGTTTGTTTTATTATATTTGTAAGTTTGTTTTGTTTTATATATTAGTGCTGACTGTGGAAGAAATCTAGATAAAACATAATTATAGACATCAGTGTGTAGGTGTGTAAGTGACCCATCTACAGCACATAAGGCACCACACGGCGTCGTAATACGCGTACGAACGAACAGCACTATTAAAATTGAACGGCGTGCGCGCGCTTCGCTTGCGAAAACCGCACTGAATTTGATCCGCCGGCGGACCGAGACCGCTCGGCTGGGCGGTAGGCACTTATAGCGCGCAAGTACATGGAGTGACGGAGGCCTGGTAGTGTTATAAAAATGTATATAAAGTAAAAGAGTACTTTTTATGCAAATACGACTAGTAATTATTAAAATGAAACTGATAGGTAACGGTAAGTTGACGATCATGGTATACCATAACAACAATCAATTATTTTCTTTCATAATTCCCTGACAGCTACAGTAAGCTTTTAAAAGATTTAGGATAATAGTGTACTGGTTTAATTCTTTCAATCAACTTTCGGAGTTATCGCAACAGATAAATTTTAATTGACCGACAGTTTGAGCCTAATAATATTTATGTTAGTAGGTCCCTTCCCAATGGTCTGAATCTTGATTATTATAGTGGTATGAAAGGCAAGAGTGGATTTTTAGTCAGTAAAAGTCTCATACACCCTCCCGTTCCGCCCAAGAGAAGAGAATGTCATTAGATGATATTCCCACAGAAAAAAAAACCTTGTCTGGAATATAACAGAATTAAGACATTTTTCTTTTATAGTAAGTACGTTCTTTTAGGATGTTCGTGATGTTTTCCTTCACTCTTTTACAGCAGTGACTACTCAAAATTGAGCTCTTGCCTGGGCTTGAATTGAACCCACGACGTAGGTACAACTCATAAGTTACCGCAGGGCCAATACTGGTCTAAGTTAAATATTTTAGAATAAGCGATAAGTTTTGTTGTACTGCGCTGGTTTTCCAGTATTGTCATATATATTTTCATAGATTTCATTTGTTGTCTCTTTGTCCTGTCCTAATAAATATGCATCAATTTGTGGAACTTAATTATCTAACATGAAATATGGCTTTAAATTACGTTTTATGAATAGAAATACAAGATGCATCTAGACGAGAAGTAAGTATTGTAATATAATACACGGGATAACACTGAGATTATTTTATTATAGGGCCATAATATATGCATTACTGACGTATTTATTATTTACATACATATTAGTTCATACAGATTACAGATTAGAGAAGTATTTGTTTAAAGCGCAATTGATTTTATGGCTGTTTTGCTTGTAAGTAATTATGAATAATTAATATATTTCATGTTTTATGATCAAAATAGGCTCAAAAATATAGCAGAAGGACATGAGTTGCATGATGGTAAAAGAAAGCGGCTTATGTCCACTTGTAGACAGCTAATGTCTTGTTATGAGGATGATTATTTATCCGTTTTTTTTTTTTGGGCTATTCGTTAGGCAATAAATATTTAGTTTAAGTATTTTATATTATTATATTGTATGTACCTGTGTGATAAATAAACGTCTTTTCTTTCTATATTTTCACTTAGGCATATAACTATTAAAGTTGTCAAGGCTCATTTTGACACCGGCGCGCGCTGTTCCCGCGCGCCTCAAGGAGTTGTCACTGTTGTCAGCAACAGCAGGGGCCCAGCCGGGTCGAAGCCTACTGGGCCCAGGGTTATCCGAAAGGGCGCTCGAGCCCCGGTATGAAGGCTTGAAGGATTACTCAGTAAGAGTCTGACATTATCTCCCGCTCCACCCAAGAGCGGAGGTCGTCATATGATGATTTTTCCCATCGAAAAAAAAGGCTTATTTTGACATTTGTATTTTGACTAACTTTCTCTTCAGGTGACAGATAGGTAACGGCCCCGACTTAGGTACGAGTTGTAGGTCGCGGGTTCAAACCAAGCCAGGCGCTTTATTTTGTGCAATTTATTTCATCACCACGGCTCTTAAAACGGTGAAGGAAAATATCGCGGTGAGGAAACCGGCATGTCCTAGAACAAAAAATTTGAAGACATGTGACGTTCACCAACCCGCACTGGGCCCGCGTGGTGGATTACTTTTTTTTTTTTCTTTTTATTGTTTATAGGTTCGCACTTGACCGCTATCTCACCTGATGGAAAGCGACGATGCGGTCGACGATGGAACGCGCTTACCTAAAAGAAACCTATTCACTCTCGACTTAAAGATTCCCGGGTTGTAGCTATCAGGAAACACAGACTCCGGCAAGGAATTCCACTCCCTAGCCGCACGCACAATGAATGTGTTCCCAAAACGTTTTGTGCGTGTTGGTGGGATATCCACCATATACCGGTGGCGCATAGCCGTACGTCTGGTAGTCCGATGATGAAACGGGCTAGGCGGAATTAGGTTATGCAATTCCGACGCACACTCTCCGAAATGCAACCGGTAGAAAACCGACAGGCTAGCAACTCTGCGTCGATGCTCAAGACTTTTGAAGCCTCGACTCGACGAGTGTATCATCGCCAATTATCCTTCTGGCTCGCCTCTCAATTGCCTCAAGTGCATCAAGCTGGTATCGGGCAGATCCGTCCCAAAGATGAGAGCAATACTCCATACACGATCGAACTTGCGCTTGATAAAGTTTGAGCAGCTGTTCCGGCGTGAAGTACTGTCTGACCTTTGCGAGAACTCCCAACTTTTTGGCAGCCAGTTGAGCCTTTGCTTCGATGTATGGAAAACTTGGATTACGCCCCATTCCCTCTCCTAGAGAGAGGACGCCTGAGTCCTATTAGTGGGAACATTAAAAAGGCTGATTATACTAACTTTTCTTTAATAAATTTGTTTTTTTTTTTGTTTTTAAGTACTGACAAGCTCACGATCGCCCGCTGGTCGGCGATAACGTTTGCCTAAAAGTAACCTATTTACCGATGCCAAAACGGATCTTGATCGCTCGGCGTCAGAGTGGGGATCGCTTTGCGCATTCCATACATTGGCGAGCGAATCGTCTTCGTTGTTAGATACATGCAGCAACGCAGGGGACGAATTAGGAGTGACGTCTATGACGCGATGGCGCGGCAAGCCAATCACTGACACTCCCCGCCCCTACGTCTCACTTCGCACCACTAAAGAGACCGAATATTTGATTTCTGCGCATCCGCTCAAAATTCGTGATGGAAACTGTACCATTACTATTTAACTTTGACTTAAAGACTCCCAAGTTGTATCTATGAGGAAACAAGAGACTTCGCCGGGGAATTCCACTTTATTTGTACGCACAACGAATTTAATGATTGAAATAATTTTTCCAAACGTGTCGACTGTCAATACCTGAACCATTGTTGCATGGTTCACGTACTCCCTAATTTTAAAATATTATTTTAATTTTAAATTCAAGTATGTATTACATTCAAATATTATTTAATTCTTGTGTCGGGTATTTTTGTAAGTATATTTTTTTAAGTCACAAACAATTCGTTAATTTAATCATATATTATTTTTAATGCAATTTTTTGATCCTATATTGATTGAAATAAATAAATAAAAATAATAAAAAAATCGTTCGAACGTATTGTACGTTCGAAAATATTAATTAAAAAAAAAACTGACTTTTTTGATTAGCCTGTTCTGTCCCACTATTTATTAAAAGTTGGCTTGGCACGGATTAGTTACGTAATTCAAACTAATTTTTGGTGTACCTGTCAGTTTTTTTCTCTGCACATATTTTTCAGTAAAGGCTAAATAAAAGGTCGTGCCCATCCCCATTTCATTATTGATTAGAAAATTGAAGTGCACGTTGCAATCAACAGTTTCACAGAGAGCTATAGACAATAGTCTCGAGTTTTTTTATCAGGTCGCGTGGTAATAACAATGGCATGACACATTGACTATTATGTGCTGAAGTATCTGAGTTACAGAGATAGCGGCCCAGCATTGGGCGTTGTCATTACATTATGATCTGCGCGCCTTAAAAAGAAACAAAATTGACGGGGCCAGTTAAGGTCGATGCTCGCGATGGCTGAGGATTTTTCGATGGAGTTACCATGCCCTTGTAAAAAGGGCACCTGAAGGAACACGTGGATTTTTGTCAATTAAAGTCTGATTACACCCAGAGAGGGGTGTAATGAGAAAGTTTATTTTTGTTAGAATTTTTTTTTTGTGTGAAATCACCAAATGTTTTATCATTTGATGATTTCACACATAAAAAAATTGCAGTATCTAAAGTTGGGTTTTTTTTGGTAGGAAATCATCCAATGACATCTTTCACCCTTTTTGTGTCAGACTTTTACTGACTAAAACCCACTCCTAGTTCCTTCGTTAACTTTCACTCCAGGGCTTGGAAAGTAAAAGGAGAGGAAATCTTTCAGAAGCGAACCTGTGGCCCTAGAAGGCTTTGACCCTGCTGCACCTCTAAGGTTTTGCTGACACGTGTGGAACATTACGAGCTACGAGGTGTGGATGGTGATGATAATGGTGTAGCAATATCTTAATAGGCAGTTCTTTTCTAGCCATGTATACTTCTTCTTTCAATTCATTTATCGTTTCTTTGGTCTTCCTATAACCATTCAGTTATGTGGATATACACATGACTTCCATCATAAAACCTTCCTAATGTCTTGAAACTTGTCTTCAGTCAGTCTTTACTCAGGAGGTATCGAATTTAGTTATATTTAGTTATGCTACGCTAGATTATAAGTAGAGAGAGAGTAGTGGTGCGAAATAAAAGTAAAACAAAGTAAAGTAAAAGGCTGAGTTTGTATCTACGAGCTACAAACTCATAAGTTGGGTAAATGCCCCACCTCTACACTACTACTGCTTTTAACTACTATTGTTCTAAAGCTAGAGAGTGATTCAATCGCGTGACCAGGTAAAAAGGTATTATTGTGAAAACTACGAGCATCTATAATAAAACAATATTATTACAAAATAGTCTTACCAATATAATATAAATAAATAAAAATAATATCGTGTTGACGATTGTTTTATTTTTATCTGTTTAGAATAAAAACGTACCTAGGTACTTACTAAATATAAATCAATCACACCTGATGTTCGTTTGCAGGAAAAAAATATCGATATCCTTAATCGCTCACGTTGCAGAACAATGACAATTAAACACCGCTTATTTACGTATTAATAACTAACTAGAAAACTAAACTGGTTAATTTTCAGGCTAATTGTTATGAGTTTAGGGCAATAGACATATAAATTAAAGTCAGGTTTCTCTAAACTTATGTATTTCGTAATAGACCCAATTTAGTTTCAAAGATAACACTGGCAGTCAAGAAATTTAGCTATTTTATTTTTCATCAAATGAATTTCTTTATAATTCTGTGAGTCTTTATTTGAAAATAGAATATAGGTATTCTCAAAGATAACACTAGCAGTCACGAAATTTAATTTTATTTTTCTCCTAAAGAATGTTTTTATATTTCTGCGAGTATTTTATTTGAAAATAGAATTACTTTATCTAGCTATTATTATCCGTTAATTTACAATTGAAGTTTTTTGAGTGAAGTTCAGTGACTGTTCAATTATTTATAAATTGATTTTTAGTAGATATAGCCATGTAAAATTGGCGTAGTTACATATTTTAAGTGTCAGCAACTGAAAAATTTGTAGAATCATTGAAACATGTAAATCTCGGTATAAAAAATTGATTGTATCTCAACGAAGCTTGCCGAGATGGCTGTTTCAATAATTTGCTGCTAAATAAAAAACGTTGCATCCGCATTCTAATCGAAAACAAAGTGATATAGTTTACTGTCTCAAAAACTAAACTGAACTGTTTTATGAACTAGACACTGGCTAAATGCAAATATGTGTGGGGAAAAAAAATACAGTCGTTTTTAATTTTCTTGTAAAATATCTGTTCTATCAAGATAACACAGATATTTTACAAGTACCTTGATTGATAGGTAGAAAACATAATGAAGTGTTTAACCATATAGAAAATTGATTTTATTTCCTTATCAGATTAGGCCACTAGTAGGTGGTCACATCTAATGGTTCTTGTAAATTAACAATCTACTATTTAGGTAATTAATAACCAATCACGTCGGTTCATTTGTAATAGAAAATTTATCAATAATATTTTGTATTTGTAAACGTATATTAGACCTTGTTCTTCAAATCTATTCTGTATTAAGCAGTCAGTATGATATCACTTCTTAGTATAAAATCAAAAATATTTTCCTCGCTTTCAACATAAACTAAACTGACACCGAAATATATAAACAATTTAGATTTCCGACGCAACAAGTGTTATTATAAATTCGTTCGCATAAACGAATACATTAGACGCCTAAATTAATCTTAACTTACTTTGGATTTCCAGCCTTTCCAGTTTGTCTTCAGCCCTCTGCTTGACTTCAAGTGGACTTTCTATGTGGTAGAATATGCTTGCGCCTACCAATAAGTACATGATGTGCAGCGCAAGCATGCAGGCCAGCTGCTTTTTGGACATCATCTTGACTAGCTTCTTTTAATAAAACTTCTTCAATAAATATCTTTACACTTATAAACACTTCTTGCTATCACAGTTGTCTTTAGACTTGTATACTACTGTCACATACAATCACAAGTGTTTCATAATCCATATCGTCCCTTGGAGAGGGTTTAGCAACTGGAGCAACAAAAATCTCAAAATCTCCAATGTTCCTATGAACCGATTCAGGGGTAAACTGAGATCTTGCTGACACACACTCTGCTTTTTGTACCACATGTTAATAAGGTCTTCATTGAAGATAATTACACAAACACTTTATTTTTTTTTATTTATTTAATTATAATGTTCGTATGTACATCGTGGTGAACAGCGACTTTAGATGACACTTCCCGATTGGCCGACGTTCGGCCCGAGCGGTCGATGCGTTCGAATGAGGTTCCCTGCGCGCGCGCCTGCGAATCGTACGCCGTTTGCTCTTACGTCCTTTTTTTATACGGCAAGCTCTAAATATTTGTGTGACAACGACACGAATTAACTCGTCGTAAAGGATAATAAGTAAGGTTATAACCGACATAGTTATAGCACTAGTTCTGACGCAGTGATAATGCTAACACTATGAGGCGAAAGATTTCGTTTATAACCGGGGATTAGAAGAGGATTCTGCGTTTGATAGTGAGATAGTTACATCATTGGCTGATAGCGAATTCTTCCAGCATTTAAACTTTGACGTAGCCGAGGGACGATTATAGGCTTGCCTGTGTTGACGATGGAACAAACTGTTGAGTGATAAATTGAAAACGGTAAATATACAAAAATGATAAGTTGATAAATAATTGTGTTTTAATAGCGTATACAATTAGTCATTCATGTACCAGATGATGATTTTGTCTAAATTTTATGTTGTCGGTTCGGGTTTATCAGGGAGTTCCGTACATAAAGAGCGCTCACGAAAAAGTTATGGTTGGACGATACCACGTTTTTGATTCCCATTATTTTTTGTCTGATATAAACTAGTGCTTGACTGCGATTACACTTGATGGTGAGCAGTGATGCAATCGTTAATGATGAGGTGCATTAGTTTATTAAGAGCCTATTCACTCTAGCCTTGAAGACACCCAAATTATAACGTATAATTATACGTTGTCGATAATCAGGGAGTTCCGTACATAAAGAGTGTTCACAAATAAAGTTATGGTTTAACGATACATTGTATGAAACCATGCTTTTGTAAACTTTGATCACTCCCTAATATTACTAAGTCCTGACGTCACAAGCCGTTAATACCGGGTTTCATTTCTCTTATCCTGTTGAGTCGAGCCTCTACGTGAGGTTCAGAGTCTTTGGGAATTACTTTAATCATCTGACTGTTACGAGAAATGTTTATTTATTGCATATCTCTTTAGTTGAATAAAGTGCAGCTTCGTTAGGTTCAACTTCATATATCGATGTTAAGGGAAGTTTTGAAATTAATTCCTTATATGAGACTATGTGTCACCGCCAATCCACTTTTAACCCAGTTCTACCAATGAAAGTGACGTATGCACTCCCACTGTGTATGCTGTAAGGTTTTGTATCGGCATTTTTTGGCCAGTGAGGGCCACAAGAAGGGAGCAGCGGCGATTTATAGCGTGTAGCTGCCACTGGTGACATTCGTGTGCGGCGAATTCATATACTAAAATGTATGAGAACTATAGGAAATAAGCCGGTGGCGACGTTTTGTGGTTATGGCCAGTGGCTCGTATGCGGCGACCCTAAAGGTATATAGCGAAATTCTAGATCAGAAAGTCGAAATACACCGTTAAATTTTGATCGTTTTAACCTTTCAATCGTGGAAATCACAGACACAATAGAAAGACAATAGGTGCGCGAACGCTGACGTTCGCTTGGGGTTTAATGAATTAATCCCGTGGAGAGTCGATCCGGTACATGAAACACAATCGATTTGTAAAGATCGCGAAAAGATGCGAGTCCAATGACCTGTAGGCAGTAGTCGGCGATGCGTACAAAACCACCTCGCAACTAACTCGCTTAGCTGACGTTTTCTTAAAGAAATTAATTTCGTACATGCGTAAATTAATACGAGTTTTAAAAAAAGGTTCTTTATTTTTTTATTTTATCTTTACAAATCGATAGTGTTTCACATACCGGATCGACCCTGCATGGGATTAAAACGATCAAAATTTAACGGTGTATAAGTCATGCGAAGAACAAAATCTACACCGTTAATTTTGTTTTTTTGGGATGTATCCCGGATTCTCTCACCTACCTATAATAAACTGGCAGGTGAGCGTAGGATTCTAGGTTCGATTCGGTCGGGAATTGTTATTGGGTTTTTCATTAGGAATTCAGTAGCAGCTTGATATTCGGAAGTAACTAGCCTAACGTCTGATCTAAACTCGGTTGGTTTGATGTCCCATTAGACTCGAGAGTAACGAAAGAGCGGTCGCCACTCTAGAACCATTGGGCACCATCGACCAAATTATCTGAACAGCCCGATATTAGCATAGCATAGCATATACGGCCCTATAATGTTCCCACTGTTGGGACTCAAGCCTCCTCTTTAGGAGAGAGAATGGGCTGTAATCCAGCACGCAGACCCAGTGTTGGTTGGTATTGTTAGCACTTAATGTGTTATTACTTCTTCTTCTTTTCGATTCGATGATAAACTTGCTAAACTGTTTGGACCCAGTAGGTAGCTTCGTTAATAGCAGCATCGGTGGTACTCATCACAACCTCCAAAGGCAGGTGAATGGGCACTTAGAGCATTCTAATGTGTGGCTCATATTTTGAAGAGCAGCACCGCACTCGCATTGAGATTCTAACAGGTCTATAACTCCATTTTGCCAAGTGGTGTTTGCAGCGGCCTTCCTGGGTATGTAACCGATTTAGTGCTTTTCATGAAGACCACTGCAAAACGTGCCCAGGCGGGAGATGTTCTTCCCAAAGATTTACCTATTCTTTCTTTAGGTGATGGGTTATTACGACCCTAATGGATGATGACCTTCAGAGACACAGGGTGTCTCTGGCATCGACGTATCATCATATACGGGTATGCCTATGGTATTAGAACTTACAATTAGACGCGATGAGTTTAGAAACGAGCTCAGGAGCCAGGTAAATTTTCATTTATAAGATTGCTCAAAAGCTCTTTTCTTTTATTATAAACTACCTGATGAATCTTTTGAATTTTATATTTTATTATTAACGTAATTACCTTTCTAATAGGTCCGGGACATAGAAATTAATTTACTCATTGTGCGTACAGTTAAGGAGCGGAATTCCCCGCCGGAGTCAATGTTTCCTGATAACTACAACCCAAGAGGGAAAACGCAGTACTTTTAAAAAGGCGTCGGTACCACAAAATGTGGTAGACTTGCCAAAGAGAAGCCACTCACGAAGTTTCAAGTATCTATTATTAAAGATAACCGCAGTTTTAACGCATACAATATTTTAATAAATAACTTCAAAACTATTCAAAAATATAACACATTTTTTTAGGTAGGAAAATCATCCAATGCCCAAAAATCCAATGACTAAAGCCCACTCCTGTTCCTTCGTCGCCTTTCGTATCGGGGCCGCAACTTCCTTTCAGAAACAAATTTTTGGCCCCAGTAGGCTTCGACTCTGCTGGGCCCCTACGAAATATAACACAAGAGTAACCATGGAGTTTCTTGCCGGCTCTTTTTCAGAGGAAACGACCAATTATGAACCCTTCATTAGCTTCTGACGTAGGCCTATGAGAAATAATTTAAACTGCTGCTTAATTCTTCCGTTCGACTGTCAAACATGCTAGTGCGGGGGCGAAAATGCGCGACAATAAATAAGGGTGTGCTCATTCATCGACTTCTTTAGTCTAACAGAATTTATTATTTATCAAAATGGGAGCCGTCCCGCAGACTTATATTTCTTTGTTAAAATAAATAATATATATTTATTGGAGTTTTTTTTTTTATTAGCCTTTTATGTCTCTCGGCTTGATAAAGGCATCTTTTTAAGAGTTTTTTATTCGCATTTACAAATAAAAACTATGTTCAAGTTAAAAGCATTTGTTTGTTTCGGAAGTTCTTTATTTACGTAAAACAGGAAGTGTTCCGTATTTTTGTATTACTTCATTTTTAGGTGCGGGTACATCTCTTTTATTCTTAAAACTATATGTTAAGTGTGACTCTATGTCAATGTCAAGAAAACTGAATTTATTTTTATTGATTTTAATTAATTAATTATACCGGTTAGACAACCAATTACAGTAACTAAACAAAAACAATTAAAATTTCTCACTGTAGGTAAGTACTCGACAAAATTCGGTTTTAAATTGACTAATTCTGAAATGACAGCCAAAAGACATATAACCCATCATCATCAGTTTAGTGAAAAGACGTGTACCGCAGGAAATAGGCCAACCCAAGTGTCACCGTAGACATATACTTCAGCAATATTTTTGCAACACTCAACCACTTTTACATCACCTTCCTTCAGATTATGTTTACAATACTTTCTGCGTAGCCTTCTTAGCCTTATCGTTGATCAGCCAACCAGTGGCGTATTTAAATTTTTTCATACTTCAGCAATATTTTTGCAACACTCAACCACTTTTACATCACCTTCCTTCAGATTATGTTTACAATACTTTCTGCGTAGCCTTCTTAGCCTTATCGTTGATCAGCCAACCAGTGGCGTATTTAAAATTTTTCTGCTCTTTTTTAGGAGTGGGATAACATAAAAAAAAGTACCAACTGTGGGTGGAGCGAGAGAGATTGTCAGACTTTTACTGATGAAAACACACCTGTGTACTTTTAGTTGACTTTTGCGTTCGAGGGCCATGGCAACTCTTTCGAATAAACCCGCTATCCTAAGATTTGCCGCCATAGAATGGATAAATAAATGATAGACTTTTCCGTAGAGTGAGTTTTTCTTTCAATAACCAAACTTTAGCGAAACCGAGCGAAACATACTCAAAAAATTCAACAAAGAAGTCATTTTGTTGACTTGTGCACAGAATCTCGACGATCAAAGATACAAAACTATAAATACTAGTAGTAGTAGTTAAGAAGAGCGGCAGACTTGAAAAGTGTAATTACTCTCTAAAAAATTCGGTAGGCTGGTAGGGACAGATTGCGCCGCCAGTCGCATTCTACCGCCCCGGGCCATGGCTTTCTTGTCCCAAGCGTAAATACGCCACTACAGATGCCAACGCTTCACTAGCCAACTCATCAAAATAACCTAAGTTATCTAGTATCATGTGTATTTTCCTCTATTTCAGTTAAATAACTTTACATTCAGTAGATATGGACTGCGTGATTAAACACAGATTAGCGATGTAAATAAGAACTGGTAACATTTTTGGTTGAGAATTTTTTTTTTTTTTTAATTATGAGATACAGTGCTGGATTAAGCCAGCGCGGGGCCTGTAGTAAGTTCAACCAAGGGGACCCTGTAATATTATTATATACTTCTCATTCTTATGTCAATCACCAACAACCCCGTGGATTTTACGATTGTATACCTAAGTGGTGGAAAGTACCGTAATGAAGGAAATCTAAGAGATTGACTGTGATATTCAATGAAATTATCAGCAGTATTTTTTTTTCAGTGGGTGAAAATCATTCAGATAACATCCCCCGCCTAAAGCTAAAAAACCCACCCCGTTCCTTCGTTCATACCAGAGCCGAGCCTTCCTTTCAGATGCAGACCCTTGGTCCCAGTAGGCATCGACCTGCTGGGCCCCTACGGTTGCTGGCAAATAATCAGCTGTATTTGGATCTTGACATATTTAAATAGTTCCACTAGTTTTATTTTGGGTTTAAGTACAGGATCCCCGAATACGCGAGGCCCCCGAATGCGCGGGGCCTGTAGCGTTTGCTACTCTTGCTATATGGCTAATCCGCCACTGATGAGATAGTTATTAGACTTCTGATAACGTTAATTAGTTTTACCGTTGCTTGTAAACGAGTTATAAATTACACATTTCTTAATTATTTACAAGATGTTTTTCCCGCTATTTTGTAAAAGTACGTGAGTGACATAGTCTGGCGAAATGATTTAATTTCCATTGGATAAAGTGAGTGTGTAAAGATAATCTTTACTGATTCTAGTTTTTGAAAGTCATTTATGTATATCGAATGAAATTCAATCTGGTGATCTCTTAGAGATCATTAGTCTTTTTTTGAAATGGGAAATCAATGAACAAAGGGAATAAATAAACAAGCGACGCATTATGAGCGACTTACGCTCATAATGCGCCGCTTGTTCATTTATAAAATAGATTTGTCTAGTTACTCTGTACAAGTTTGAAGGCGATAATAAAAAAAATATTATTATTTAAGTTTATTTTTATTTTTATTTATATTTCGTTTTCTTTTTGTGTGCCTGCCATATTGTCTCTGCACCACCCTAGGTTGACTAGTAGAGAATGCTCAAGGCATTAAGTCCGACTATGTACTTTGTGTTGCATGAAGATTAAATAAATAAATGTACAGGTGTAATAAGCATTGTTAAGTCAAAAAATAAGGGCGACACCCAGGGGACCTCAGCGGTCCTCTGAGGTGCAAGTGAAACACTACGCGCTGTCAAGTCGGGTTTGGTCCTTAGCTCCTTACCCTACCCATTGCTCGTCGTCAGCAGCAATTATGGTGGCCAAAAAATGGAAAAGCCCATTTCCAGTATTTTTTTTAAGATGAGAAATAAGGTCTTTCCCAGTTGTAGGTTAAGCTCGCCTACATCAACTGTACTTCTTTTAACTGTATGTTTAAATTGTACAGTAAAGAATAAAAAAAAAGGTCCAGACACTAAAGGTGGTTATCCAGTTTAGTCAGCCAAGGAAAAAACAAGTCTCATAGGCAGACAATAGTTTGGGAGGCTAGAAGTTATTACCAATGACGTTTAAACATCCACGTCATTAATATCTAGCAATAAACGCAAGTACTTATAGAAACCAGGACACATAATTATATAGTGATGGTTCTAGGAAGGATATACAAAATATTAGTTAAATACTTGGAATTTCCACAAAGGAAAGGTTCAAGAGAGAAGGAAGGAAAGGAAACAGGATCTGATTTCGACAACGTAACACTTGTAGGAGGGACCAAAGACGTCATGATCTAAGTAACAAATCTGACGTTTTAAAAACATGACACATCAAAGAACTAACTTAATACAGGAAAAGTGACTAACGGTAATAATAAAACCAGTTAGAATAAAAATAAATAAAACTTACATATATGTTAATAGTTTAATGCAAGAATGGCGTCTCGGATGATTTTCCAAATCGCAAAAAAAAAGAAAATTTGTGACGTAACAGCAACAATAAACCGAAGTATCTTTTTTTCTCGTTAACTTACAAGTTTGATTTTTTTATAGCTTCAAGAGTCCGCAGATCTGAGTGTATGGTTTTAATTTGAACTCGATACCTTCAGGCGTGCCCGAGATAAAGATCCAGACTGGAGAAGACGAAGAAGAGCTGATACTAACCACTGATACTGACTACTGACTGAGATGAAGACTGAGAGTGTCTGTTGACAGACAGACGGATGGACAGACAACAAAGTGATCATAGGATCACTACCCAACGCCCTACCTTACCCTGTACCCTTATAGAAGGGTTCCGTTTTTTCCTTTTGAGGTATGGAACGCTAGGTTCACTACGAAAACAAAAACATATAGAGTAGCAGTCATTGACGTAAAAGGAAAATCGATACGCGTGTTGTACAAGTGACTCTTTTTGTGATATTAAAAATAACATTGCCCCTCACTAGGAATAACCATAAGCCCATTCAGAAACATTTAAAACAGGCACAAACCCAAAACCTGTACGCCATACAATTCAGTATAATTGATTGCTGATTATGTATTATAGTCGGTTATCGATTACGCTAAAAACAATTATTCACCTACTTTTCGAAAATAAAGACTTAATTCATAAAAAATAATTTTTTTTTTCTCTTGACTCTCGGGACAAATTTCAGAGCGCTTCAGTTTACTGATTGGTGTTAGCCTGAGGAACGAAATGCACTATAAGTGCATTCTGGGCAGCACATGGTCCACCTTTCATACAAAAATTGGCAATATCCTTTGCACGGGAATCATACCGGACATTGTGATAATCTTACCTTTGCGTGAGGGAATTCATTGATTTCACAGTAATAGTCACTATTTCATCGAGTTTCTGCATTACAAGGGCCTAATCACGTAGACGTGAGTTTTAACTACAGTCACCTGTAAATATTCCAATGTTATTACCTGAGTGGGAAGAGAAGAATGTTAATTATTCATACCTGAGTGGGTTGCGTTGAAAATGAATCAATACCAAGAATGATGACGCTGGTGGTTAACCCTAGATCGCCTGGTAAATTCAAATTTTCATTTTCCAGGTTAGGTTCTATCCCCCGTAGGCGCGGACTTGCGGGCGAAGAGCAATGGGTAGGTTGCTGTCCTACCGTATCGTAACCGTCCAGCCCGAGCCTAGTCGTTGACGGCACGTAGTGTTTCACGCGCGTCTCAAGATGTCAGCAAAACCGAAGAGGCCCAGCAGGGTCCACTAGAACCATGGGTTACATTATGCGAAAGAGAACCCCAGGGCCCTGGACCGAAGGTAAAGAAATAACAGGAGTCGGTTTTTAGTCAGTAAAAGTTTGACACTATCTCCCGGTCCGCCCAAGAGTAAGGGATGTCATTTGATTATTTTCTCAGCTAATAAAAATCTTATTACCTAGTTGAATTGCGTTAAAAATGACTCAACATCAAGAATGATGACGCTGGTGTATTCTAGATCGCCTGGCTTCACCAAATTTACTTCTAACCCTATCATGAAAAAGTCATTTGGTAAGGTTACCTGAACTGACAGGGTTGTATTGACGATTTTAATGATTATATTATGATTTCGCAAACAAATATTTGTTACGTTTGCACATCATAATTATTTTAGTGAATATAAACTCTAACACTGACCAGCAAAATACAAAAACCAGTAGTGCAGATATACGGGGCCCAGTACGGTCCACGTCGTGGACCCCACCACCATGTTTTTTTTTTTTTTTTTGATGGGAAAAATCATCTTATGACAACCCCCGCTCTTGGGCGGAGCAGGAGATAGTGTCAGACTCTTACTGACTAAAAAACCCATCCCGTTCCTTCAAGCCTTCATACCGGGGCTCGAGCGCCCTTTCGGATAACCCTGGCCCCAGTAGGCTTCGACCCGGCTGGGCCCCTGCTGTTGCTCACAACTCCTTGAAGCGCGCGGGAACAGCGCGCGCCGTCGACGACTTGGGCTTGGTCCGGACTGTTACCGGACGGCCGGACAGCGAGCTACCCATTGCTCACTGTCCGCAAGCCCGCGCCTACGGTGGCTGGAAATCGGGATCGGAATCCCGGCGGCGGCGGCGAGAGCGCCGTTGCCTTATGCGGTCGGCCTCCTCCTTAGCGAACCATGTTGGTTAGTTAGTTTGATAAAACTAAACTTATGTTCAAGTTGTGTGTTATGTTATGTTATGTTATGTTATATCATGTTGGTTTTACACCGGCGAGTAGAGGCGTGGATGTGATGTCGAGATTTAAAATCATGCTTACCTTTTTAGATCCAGATGTCCAACCTGTACACAAGTAAGCAGTACTAGGAGCTGGAGTAAATAGTGGGCAGCGATGTCTTGCGATAGTCGGAACTACGACCTGTGCCAGCACGAGCCATCGCGAGATGTCACGGGTCAGCGCTTCACGGAAAGTTCTGACTGGTTTCGATGGCTGGGACGATTTGAGTATCTGTTTTGACAAAGTAAACAAATACTTTATTCTTAGAGCTATAAAGTGCAATATCGTCAGTGTCAAATATTTCAATTCTAACTTCGCACATCCTAACACACAAAAGTTTTGCCATATAAATTTTTATCTCCCATCCCATCCACATCTCACCTCGCCGATGTAAAACCACCTTATGACAACTAAGTATAAACTACAAACGTACTGTTAGACTGTGCCTTCGTGGAGTATTTTTGCATAAAGAGATTTAACGAACTGGAACTTATTTAAATTCAATATAAAATTGAATTACAATAAAAACTTGGATTTAGGAAATGTGTGGCTCAAAAGGAGGACGTTAAAGAACTGACTGTTGCACTTGAGTGCCTTGGGATTGAGTGTTTAGGGTCGACTTCTTTTTTTGTAATACTTGAAAACTATGAAAATCATTTAGAAGACGTGAAAAATGGTGCTTCTCATGTTATTTTCATTTTTAACCGACTTCAAAAAGGAGGAACGTATGTTTTTTTTTAATGTATGTTCACCTATATCTCGGCCAATTGTTGACCGATTTTGATTTTTTTTATTTATTTAAAGGCTATGCTTCCAAGTTGGTCCCATAGAAATATTGTTATGATCTGATCATGAACTTTGAAGATATGGAACAGAACTCCTCACAGAATAACAGCGGAACTGTGATTACAAGTAAAGTTGCTTTGTTTATACGTGTAGTCGATAACTGACTGTCAGAAAAGAGGGATCCCCCTGGATGCATCGAACTGATCTGATGATAAAGCCAGAAGTATAAAAAATAAATTAATGTAATCTAACCGTGTTTGGGATTATTAGAATCGTTATGAGATGCACAGTGGCTATAAGTTATTTAAGTTTGTCTGAGAGGTACTTTTTAGTGGTGTGGTACAATAATTAAAAAATATAAAATAAAAAACTTTTTTACTATATTTAAATTACTAATAAAACTGGGATGTATCATTTTATACTTGTAGCCTGTTGGTCGGATATTCACAACAGGCTTACAGCGTCCAATATTTAACAATGCACTCAGAACACTGTTGGGGCTACCGTGGTGTTGCAGTGCATTAGGGATATTTGCTGAGGCGCGGGTTGATGACTTTGCCACCATAATCAGGAAGAGATGCTCATCCCTACTCTCGCGTTCGTGAAGGCACCAGAACCATACTGTTTTTTCAGATAAGTAGGAGTTCCGCATGCATGCAGCATGAAGCCGCTGCCATGCAGATGCGTGCGGCTTCATGCTACCAACATTATTTTTTAAGATATTGTTACTAACAATATGTGGACCTCGTCCGAATTATAACAGTACGTCGGACGTCAATTCTGAGTAGCCAGCTTTTCAAAATCGGATTACATATTCTGAAACTCGTCAACATGGAATTATTCCAGTCTGTCCAAAAGATCAATGCCCTTGAAATGCCGGTCACAGGAGTAAACTCGTCACTATCATCAGTCACAAATATTTACCTCGCCGTGCTAATCTAAGCCTTAATCCACCTTCAGGTTTAAAGGTATTAACGTGAAAGCCCGATCTAGTCCACGCGTCATTCTTGTGGCTATCTGAAGGTTATACAATGCCTTATTAAGGTTTATAGACAGTCACTTGAATGGCAGGCAAATATTCAAAAATGGAACAAGGGTCTTGGGATTACAGACGATGAAAAATGGAAATAAATTACGTTTTCATTACTCATACTCTGAAAGTAGGTCTGAAGTTGCCTGAGGAGCGGGCTGAAAGTGATACTTTTCATCCCTAGGGAGTTTTACTTTACAACTGACAGCTGTCAAATTATAAAAAAAAACTAGTTCTATATTCACATTTCTATTGAACCATGTTCCAATTTTCCATACAGCCAGTCAATCACAGCACGATATAAAATTGAAATAACTTAAAGACAAGTATTAATTAAATAATGTTTTTGATTTATTTGTTCAACTATTTTTTTTAAATACTTTACTTTTAAAAGATTACAATTAATTTCAAATTTTTCAATAATGAGGCTGAATAGCTGCATGGCCGCCCGCAGAAAAAAAAAAAACAAAATGGTGGGAAAGTGGCAATCAGTCGTTGGTTTTTTCGAGTTTTGTTTACATTTCCGTACAACAGAGATTTGTATTAACACGTTATGTTTATCAGATTAAAATAGTGATTTAACGCCTAATTTCATAAGAGAAGAGGCTAAAGCAGTAATGGAATACCTTTTACCGCCTAAATCAGAAGAAAGATACCTACTTAAAATCATAGGTTCGTACCTATATATATACGACTCAGGTTTTACAAATTTTTTCTTTATTTTTAGTTTCCTCGTATTCGTAATGAAAAGCACAGTGTTTACCTCGGGGTGAAAGTAACCCATTTAACCCCTCGAATTAGCGACCTCGCTTCGCTCGCCCGCCAACTCCTTCTCGGGACGAAATGAGTTACTTTCACCCCTAGTGTAACAATGTACTATTTTATACTTGATATTTGTAACCAGTTGTTGTAATTTTGGAAAAGGTTGTATTGTAAAGTCTTTGGTCTTTCTTTAATCACCATTCAGTACATAATCTATTCGCTGTCTACTGTAAACTCACTCATTAACTTCAGTTATGGCTTCCCACGGTGAATTAAACTCATAAACAGTTTTCGATATATCGAATTTTCTAACATTTCCAAGTGTTTTGGCACGATATAATTCTGAGTATTAAACACCATTAATATTATTAGTATTTACGATTCTATTGATCCAAAATGTCTTTTGATGACATATTTACTCCTATTTCCTCAACACGCGTTGTCACATATAGACTTGTATTTTTGGCAATAAATTCAAGGATCCTTATGTCTTTGATTCATCCTTGTTCCGTCATATTTCCTTGTCATCTTCAAGACGAGGTTAATATTAGTTCATTGTTTGCAAATTTTACAGGAATGTGGTCAATGTCTTGTATTTTGGAGTTTTATCATTTTATTGCTGCATCTTCAGCATTATAAGCTCTTAATCAGGTAAAATGATCACGGTCATTAAATTCAAAGGACCGACGTTTTGCTGAAACCATAAGTGTGTAACGAAACGAGGAAATTACCTTATGATTCGTGTTTTATTTCCCGACATATGATCTTTTTACGACTGGTTTACTGTTTGGAAACAAAAACAACCTAAATACGTTTCCTTCAAAATACTGTTTAATGAAATGGGATCATAATCATCTCTGTTTACAAAAGTTTATTTTTCTCATGTTCTTCATATTTTATCTTCCTAGTTGTCTAGAATATCATTTTATTACAGTGTGTCTACTTATGTTCCTATTTTCAATTTCATTGGAGTCATTCCCCCCTTTCTACCAATTCACACTAAATGCTCACTCATGCAATAAATTATGACTACTCACACCATTAGCAGTAAATTGGTCCTCAGCTTTGGTTACAGGATTTGTGCCATTTACTTTATTACCATATTTACTTATTTAACATCACAGTCCACCAGCATCACCTTCATCATTTTAAAAACTTATGCCGCTGCATAAATCTTGCATTACTCTAATTGGTAGTGAGCAAGTGATTAGCACTGATGGGGATGTCGTCTAAATCAATTATTTCACTGATTGGTATACTTCCCTATGTATGTAATAAATATTACTTGGAGAGATATATTAGCATGTTGCAATTAGTATAATAGTTAAAGTTATGTACAAATAAACAATTACTGGAGCACGCAGAACGATGGATGATTGACAAACGATACAATATGACGCAAAAGGCTGAAGGACAGCTGTAGTGGTGTTACTTAAGGGTGGTTTTTGTCCAGCAAAGACTTCCATAGTAGGTACATAGTTTTCGCGTAGTGCGAATATTTGTTTTAAAGGTTAAAATATTAACTAATAGATATTGCAAGTTCTAGCCGGGCAGGTGAATCAAGGTTATTGACATCTCGAAGGATCGATCTAAAATGGTAGTAGGCAGGGTACATTGTTCGAAGAACGTATGGTGGATAGAAAGGTTGTGGAAAGAAAGGTTTTGGAGTGGCGACCGCATACCTACCACAAGATGCAGCCTTGGAACTAGGCAGACTGATGACCTGGTGAGGGTAGTAGAAATCTGATGAACGCGAGACGCTATTACCTGAATTAGTGAGAGCAGTGGTACCACGGAATCTGTATGTTCTATTCTGGGACTGGTGTTCAGTTGCCCAACCGTAAAGTCGGGGTACCTACTTATAAGTAGCCAGGTGCATAACTTGGGTATGTACGTATTTCCTGCGTAATTGAATGGGTGAGGAAATAGCTACTGTACGTGTAATTAATTTCATCACTATTGCTCTCAAAGCGGTGAAGGGAAATATCGTGAGGAAACTGTCAGGTCTCAGAATCAGGACTGAGTCTATATGCTAGATTACGGCCTATTCCTTCTCCGAGAGAGGAGGCCTGGGTCCTAGCAGTGAAAACATTATTAGGCTGATTATCTTATGCTTAATAACCTAAATTTAACAATTTATTAAAATTTACCATTTTGAATATAAGTATTTAAATTTCTTTGTAGTGCACTCTATAAAAATGAAATTGTCACTTTAAACCTGGTTGATTTAAAGTGACAATTGAGTTTCCAATTGTCCTGATTTTACTACATAAATAAGTAATTATGAATAAATAATTCCAATGCCTCATAACATAAGGATTGCTGTGAATATCTGAAGGAACAAATGCATACCTAAATAAATTTAATACAAATACCTACAATTATATATAATTATAAATAAGTAATATATTATATAATAATACAAACCTAATTGTGGTCAGAATTTTCAATTAAATAAAGGTTTTAAACGTCCACTTAATAATACTTTGAATTGATTTAAGTTGGTAAACAAGCATTTAAACAATATTTAATAAACTATAATTAATTACAGTAACACCCAAAACTAATTTAAACCAACTAAAAACCAACCAAAATATGGCATCAAAAAACTCCTCCACATCGACGTGCTGTCGACTGGTTTTATTCTTCCACTTCTTCCCGTGTCGATTTGACTCAAATTTTGTCCGACCAATATTTAGCCACTTGGACAGCTCTGTTGTTGGCTTCGCATAAGTCATGGAGGGTGCAGATAGTAGTGCATGCCGGGCAGGAAAGAAGGTGACACAGATCCTGTGAAGGGGCTCCACACTGGCACTGGTAATATGGGCATTATCAGGCCAACTGCGATGTAGAGGAGTCTCTTGGGCAAAAGTCTGACGGTATGGCCACGCTGCATGGCAATGCGTATCCTGTGTCCAAGCTAAAAGCCAGCTCTTGGATTACGCGAAGTGTTAACAAGACGTTTCGACAAATCTATAAGCAATTTATGAGCACTCAGGCCAAATATTTCGCCGGGGCCTTGGTTGAGGCCATGGTCCGGAGCGAGGAGGAGTGGCAGGCGGTCGCCGACTTCTGCGAAGCAGTGATGCTCGCAAAGGAGGAGGCCGAACGCATCAAGCAACGGCGTTATCGCCGCCGCCGCCGCAGGGATTCTGATCCCGATTTCCGGCCACCGTTGGCGCGGGCTTGCGGACGGTAAGCAATGGGTAGCTCACTGTCCGGCCGTCCGGTAACTGTCCGGACCAAGCCCAAGTCGTCGACGGCGCGCACTGTTCCCGCGCGCCTCAAGGAGTTGTCAGCAACAGCAAGGACCCAGCCGGGTCGAAGCCTACTAGGGCCAGGGTTATCCGAAAGGGCGCTCGAGCTCCGGTATGACAATTTCAAAGTCCCGGGACACGAGACAACCTACATTCAAATTCCCGAAAATTTCCGGGACTTCGAGACTTTTGAGGTTGTATTTTTTTTTAAGAGACTAGTACTTAGGACTTTTTGAAGAATATTAATCGAGATAATATCTGATAAAATGTATTAAAAAAAAAAACAACAAAGAAAAAGCAAGTGCGAGTCGGACTTGCGCACTCAGGTTTCCGTACAAACTTACCTATGTGAATACTTGAATTCCCGAACAAGAGTCTCGAAAATTTTTTCAAATCCCATTTTTTTTTTGTCGTACCAACAAATTTACTTTTTTCAAATTTATTCCTATCCTATACCTATTCTTTAAGACCTTGCTTTATGTCAAATTTCAAAATTCTTGGTCAACGGAAAATACCCTTTAAATTTTGATTCCTTTGAGAGTGTTGAAAAATACATTTAGTCCTAAACCGAACTTAGTTAAAAATCTTTAGATAAATTCTCAATAACTTTGCTGTAATTGGTAATTCGACTAGTATTTAATCATTGGTCATAATCGCAACATTGTTAATTCACATAATTACAGATTTGTTTCATAATTAAATGGCGCTAGGCTATATATTTATCTTCTTATTTGAAATTTCGATAATCTTGTCTCGTCTCAAGTCCCGGGACTCGAGCCAACTAAAATTACGAAAACTCCTAGGACTTCGAGACACAACACGTCCCGATACCCAAACCCTAGTCGATGGCCGCTAGGTGAGACAGCGGGGAATTTCTGAAAAAGAAACCCGTAGTCCTAGAACGCAAAGTGTAACTGAAGGACACAGATGTTGGTTTTAGTCAGTAAACTCTGACACGCCTTCTCACTCCCCTCAGTGTGTCAAGTCAAGTCCTCAAGTGTCAACAAGATGTTTCGACAGATCTTCATACAATTTATGAATACTCGGACCAAATATTTAAAACCCCATTCATACGATATTTTGTGACGTCTAAGCAAATATCTTTATCCGTATTTCCTGCGTAATTGAATAGGTGAGGAAATACTGTAGGAAGTAGCTGCTGACGTTACATGTTTTTTCCTCTAAGTTAGTAGCCAAATAGGTCTGGTTAAGCATCATACTACTCGGCATCAAGCAGCGTTTATCATCTTTGGTACAGTCACGTATCCTCACCTTTTTTGGTCACGTATGCCGCCGAGGGGAGGTAGCTATTGAGCGACTTGTGGTCCAGGGAGAGGTTGAGGGCACCAGGCCACGAGGAAAATCGCCGATGAGGTGGACTGACTAGATAAAAGCTGCAATGAATGGGTCATCATTATTACACGAATGCACGAAGAAGGCGGCCATCAGAGAGGAGCGGCGGGGTGTGTGAAGCTGGCCACCAAAACCTGAATTGATGACTACGACCACTCTGTCAAGAGTGATACTGACAGAGAAGAAGAAGAAGGTATCATACCTATCGCTTATTAATTTTTATTGATTAAGTACCAAGCAAGTGCAATCAGATATCTGCGTCTTTGTGGAGGAGACTGGTAACGACGTAGTAACCTATTTATTCTTGATTGAGCATTTGGCGTGCCCAAACGTAAGGGGGTTTGGGCACGCCAAATCATGACTATAAGTCTCCTCTTTGAGGAGTGGCTGGAGAGTTGTCACGACGGCTCCACCTTCCACATAATGCAGGTCCTCACCCGACATGATACGTTCGGGAGGTATCTGAACCTGATTCGTGCGAAAGAAACGCCAGGGTGTCACCGTTGTGTTGACCATCCGGAGGACAAAGTGGAGCATACGGTGGAGGCGTGCCTCGCTAAGGTGGAACACCCTGTGTTCTCGTGGGGACGATCGGTGGCAGTGCCCTCTCGTGCCGGACGCTGGTACAAGCCATGATCCGGTGCGAAGGGCAACGGTCATCCTCGCTACCCAGCCGCCGGATCTCGATCCCGTTTTCCAGCCACCATAGGCGTGGGCTTGTGGACGACGAGCATTGAGTAGCTCGCCTTCCGGCCGTCCGGTAACAGTCCGGACCGAGCCCGAGTAATCGACGGCGCGTATTGTTCCACGCGCACCTCAAAGAGATGCCAACAAAACTGTAAGAGCCCAGCAGGGCTGAAGCCTACTGGGGCCATGGATTGACTTCCGAAAGGGAAACCCAGGGTGCTGGAATGCTAGGTAAAAGAACGTAGATGTGGTTTTAACCAATAAAAGTCTGACACGCCTTCAATTTAGTTTTCGATGATAGTGAAGTCACTGTCATCGAAAATTGACGCAATTTGGACATTCACATCTATGGAAAGCTACCCATGAAACATCTATGACTAAACCATGGATTTTTAAATGGTAAACAAAGATCCCATGAATTCTAGGTAGACATTTACTCAACTAGGACCGGTCATAAGGTCGAGTAGACATGCCATTAATTTTCCCGGTAGGTAAGGTACGTACTCGGTGCGCAAACAAATATACGGCAAACCAAATGATAGGTAAGTGGAACAATGAAATTGTTAGTAGGTAAACCTAGGTTCAGGATTATAATAATAATTATTATGTTTTCTAACGTCAAAAGCTTGGTTTGCGTATGCGGCATTCTTTTGTAAGTTGCCTATTTTAAGAATTGGTGATAATAAAAAACCAGGCAAGTGCGAGTTGGACTCGCGCACTGAGTCACTGAGGTAACCTTGCATACAAACTTACCTAATAAAATAGTTAAATTCCCGAATTGAGTTACAAAAAATTTTCCTAATCGCAAAAAAGTTATTTTTTGTTAATAACTTAGGGTAACCCAAGTTAATAAAAAAGGTTTTCATTATTGGGCCTAGGGAATATAATTTTGCATTCAAAGGAATTCCCCTCTTTCCGCCCCTTATAGGTTAAATGTCTAAAAACTCTTTTTTAGTGCTGGCCAACGTCAAATACTACGTCTACTACAACTACGTCGGCCTTGTGCAAAATTTCACGTTCCTAAACTCAGTAATTTTGGCTGTGCATGGGTAGTCAGTCAGTTTCTCCTTTGACTATTCTACGTTGCACAGGTTATATAAAAGATTTTCGAACCTACCTATTTTTAACACGCTTATAGCTTCACCTGTATGTTTGTAACCAACGCCTTTGAGCTCGATTTTGACCAACTTTCGGCGATCAGATTTCCTTCAAACTTTGCACACCCATCAAAAGACAAAATAAAAAAAGAAATAATAGTGAAAAAATTTTACACTTTTTAGTTTGATATGCTATGAAAGCGTGTTTTTTTTAATTTTTTTAAACTATTTTTTTTATTAGAGCTATCGGCTAGTAATAAAGTCAGTTAGAGAAACAATATCGCTACTCGTCTTATTCAAATCACCTATCTATAACACACGAATCGTATAACCAATCATCTCCAAGTCCCCATGACCTCATCATTCACTACCAATGCTATCGTTTCCGATCGTCTTCCGATACAGTATTAGTATTCCAGTCGCCTCCTTAATCACTGCTCTGTGCATTATTGCATTTATTTGTATACTATTAAGTAGTTGATGAGAATGCTAAGAGGTGCAATTGGGACGTTTGGCAGCGTTCGTTTGGTTGAAAAGTACCTACCAACTTTTGCTAAAAAAAAATTAATAACATGACATTACTTCGCTTGTTTTCCCTATTCCTTTCAAACGGCTTTGATCTTTAGAATTTTTGTTTACATACAAAAGAAAAAAATTGCTGGTTAAGTGTTCTTCAGAATGCAAGTAGCATATTATGTAAATCAATCAATATTTCGCATAGAATTGATTTGAAGATCAGCGGGACAGATACTTTTACTGCCTACTTAGACTGCAGTACGTGTATGTGCGCATTTAATTCCAGCCAGAAGTTTAAGGAATTGTATGCCTTAAGTGTTTGAAGAGAATGCTAAGAGGTAGAACGTTTTGAAGCTGGTAGAAAAATTATGTCTTAACAAAATGGTGAAAGTAGAAAATATACCTTCCCCCCTAGCCAAGTTACAACCTTTCGCTTGCGTCGAACGTTTCGAGTTGGCCACGCCCCTGATTCTTTTGTTCTGACCACGTAACCGAGCATTGAGATGACGTTATTCCCGTACATTTTAAGCTTTCTACAAGCGTTAACGATTGCAGATTAGCAACTTGGCTAGGGGTACTTAAGTTACTCAGTGATAAAGTAAGTAGGTACTCGTATCATTCTATTGGTAAAAGAATTTTCAATAAAAGTTTTTTTTTTACTCTTGAGAGGTTCGCGTTTGACCACTGTCTCACCTGATGGAAAGTGACGATGCGGTCGACGATGGAGTACCTACTTTTGTTTAGAAATAATCCATTCTCTCTGACTTAAAGAACAGGGAACACATTTTCAACTTATGAGTTTCTTCCTCTAATGTACTCACCACCAAGTCAAGAAAATTTTAATTAATAAGCAACCAAACGTTTCTGATACAATTTTACCCTCTTCACTCTTCACATTTAAAAAGACCCTGTTCAGAGGACAGCATGACAGACAGAAACAAGAATATTATTGGCAGTAAGTCTTTGATTTTAACAGAGTACTGTGATGGTAGACAAAAGCCAGTGCTGCTTGCAGTAGCTGATAGTGATTACTGTACCCTTCACCAGGTCATCGGTCCACCTTGTAGGAGGCCTTCCAACGCAGCGTTTTTCGGTATCCGGTTGCTACTCCAGAACCTTAAAGAGAGAACATTTTCTTATAAGGTCTAGTTTCCATATAAATTGTATAGAGACCGACGCATCCCGATCGGCGTGTGTGGCACATGTATTTCTACCTTTAGTGACGCGAAGTGGAGCTTGATCGGACTTTTAAATAAAACAAATGAACACGGGGCTCGGAGCCAGACTGAACGGAGTCGAGTAAGCTGTGATGACGAGATGAGAGTACAAAGCGGAGGATAGCTGAACTCCACTCCACCCAACACTGGGAACACTTGCCACTTTTCTCCGCTCCATTCCACCCAGGGGCCTTACCATGACGTGTTAAAATGTCCGGCGTGTGAGCGAGAAAAAAGGATGGAGCCTATATAAAGCTCTATCCCTTTTACTGTTCTGTTTAGATCGTCAAATGGATCGCATTTAGAGCTCGTGGTACCGCAGTCGAAACACACCCTTATTGTCGCTCAGTTACTTGGCTAGTCCTTCAGCCAGTCTTTTTATTCAGTTTTTAATAAACGGCTTAGGTGTCCAATTAGCTGGCTAATTTAACCAAATGATTGCGTTAAACTCGTATACTTACATATGGACCATAGAAGGTGGAGTTCAGAAAATTAACTAAGTTCCATTTTTGGGTAAGAAATTTTAATGATCATAACTCCTACTCTTGGTTAAGTGAAAAGGAGCATGAGACTTTTAGTCTTGTTCCTTAAGTGTTGTTCTTTTAGACAATTGCCCTTTGCCTTTCAGGGAAGAAAAATCTCGCAGCCGTTTTTTCTTAAGTGAAAAAACATCCAACGACATCTCCCACCCTTCGGTGGAGCGCGAGAGCGTGCCAGGCTTTTACTGACTAAAACCCCTAGTCCCTTCGTGCTTCGTTCCCTTGCATTCCAGATGTGGGTTTTTCTTTCAGAAGCGAGCCCATGGCCCCAGTAGATTTCGACCCTGTTGGGCCCCTATGGTTTACTGATAACTCTTTGAGGCGTGCGTGGAACACTACGCGCCAACGACGACTTGGGATTGGTTCGGACGATTACCGGACGGTCAGACGGCAAGCTACCCATTGCTCGTCGTCTGCAGGCCCTCGCCTACGGTGGTTGGAGATCGGGATTACTGCTTCGCAGAAGGAGGCGACCCGCTGCCACTTCTCCTCCCTTCCGACCACGGCCAGTACAAGGCCCGGTGTGAGAGATCGTTGCCCCTGATCCCCCCCCCCCCCCCCCCCCCCCGAGGACACGGCGGTAAATTCTCGCAGTCCTGGCAAAGATTTTGAACTTGAAAGACAAAATCACCTAACTCTATTTCTCAACCAGTTTTAATTTTTGTACTTTTTACCCTAATATCTTGTTCGATTATTGGTTGATAACCGTCATTACCTATAATGTCCTACCTCATTCAAATCTGGGCGTGTCCAAATGTTTTTCCAAGCAGGTCATAATGACGTAGCTACGAGGTATCATAATACGTGCCTAGCCTACCTATACTTGATGAATTCATCGCAACCAAGTGCACAGTAAGGTCGAAATACCTAGAGTCTTGATTGACCGCTCCGAATTTTGCACAAATAGCATTGCAGTGGATGGATGGAGGGGAAGATGGAGGCCAAAAAAAAGATGGATGGATTGTGTGAGAAGCGATATGAAAGAAAAAGCCGGCCAAGTGCGAGTTGGACTCGCCCATGAAGGGTTCCGTAGCACCAAGTAACATAATATAAAAGTTCTTGTAATGTGTTGTAACTTTGATCGATGTTTTAATAATAGTATTTTTTTTTTTCGATTTATGACGCATTTAAAAAAAAACTACTTACTAGATTTCGTTCAAACCAATTTTCGTTGGTAGTTTTTATAGTAATGTACATCATATATTTTTTTTAGTTTTATCATTCTCTTATTTTAGAAGTTAGAGGGGGGGGACACACATTTTACCACTTTGGATGTGTCTCTCGCGCAAACTATTCAGTTTAGAAAAAAATGATATTAGAAACCTCAGTATCATTTTTAAAGACCTATCCATAGATACTCCACACGTATGGGTTTATATTTGTTCCGGAATTTTCAAATTAGCACGAATTTGTGTTTAAGGTGAAAAACGTATAAATAATATCAATCTACGCTGCCAATGTAAAAGAAATCAGTATTTTATTTTATACAAATTAAAAATAATTGTTCATTGAATTTAATCAATCATTCATATAATAAACGATTTCGTTAGCCTTTCTGTATGTTTGTTATTTTATTTTATTCCATAATTCCAATCCCGGAACTTTTTCCGGTACTTCCCGCAAATTATGGATAAAATGGCATGTCCATATTATAATTTCTTGACGCAAGTATATAAAATCAATCTACCTACTCCGATCTCTGGTTATCATCAGAAACAGTGACATTATTGCTACTGTTATTGAAAACTGAAGTATCATAAAACTTGGACGATTCATAATTTTCAAGTATTACAGCGCCATTTAACACTTCTCAATAACTTCGTAATAAAATTACTATAATCTACCTTACATACTTGTACATTCACTATGCTCGTTGCTAAATCAAACCGAAGTTTGAAACTTCGAACTTACCTTATAGAGAACAGGGTGTAAAGTCCCTCAAACCTCTTTTAAAAAGTAAGGATTCTCTGATAAGATGGGAGTTGTGTCTGGTCTGGGCAACTGTCCGATTGTTCTTGAACAGTTGTGTAGTATTTTTTTAAATCTGATATAAACTAGTACTTGACTGCGATCCCACCTGATGGTAAGCAGTGATGCAATTGTTGATGGTGAGGCGCACTACTTTATTAATTAGAGCCTATTCACTCTAGCCTTGATGACACCTAAATTATAATCGGACGGGAAGAAAGCAGCAGGCAAATTGTGCCAGTTCTTCGATGTATAAATGACGAGGTGAAACGCTTAGTTTATTTTTTAGCTTATGTTTTAGTCGCTTCTCTGCTAACACTAATGAACTATCTGTAAGCGCTATGTGGAATTTTATGTTTTAGTTCCTGCGAGGCGGTAGTGGCTTCTGGATGCCACTGTGGAGGTGGATGTGAAATGCACAGGACCGGTCATCGTAGTGACACCTGTACCCCTAGCCAAGTTGCCAATCTGCAATCGTTAACGCTAGTAGAAAGCTTCAAATGCACGGGAATGACGTCATCTCAACGCTCAGTCATGTGGTCAGAATAAAAGTATTGGGGACATGGCCAACTCGAAGCGTTCGACGCAAGCGAAACGGTTGTAACTTGGCTAGGGGAGCTGGACTTTGTTCACATGTATGACCATGATAGTACGCTATCCAGGAAAGGTTTTAAGTCCGACTGGGAGGGATGAGACGGCAACTATAAAGAATGGCCTTCAACACACACAGCTTTACATACCATAACTGTGCATGTAGGAGCCCATCGACAAAACGTTTGTTTAAATTGGATATGCAGAGACCAACTTAAACTCGCAGTCGGTTCCAAGATTTCTATTACCTAATACTGCTGCAGTTTCTAAATAAGAGCATTTATACAACCGGATTGGCTCCATAATCCGTTTGGGTCATAGAAATAAGTGGTTTGGGTCATTGATAAATGATATTTATTTAGCAAATAAGTTTTTTAAAAGTTTTTTCGTCAGTATACTAGATGAGGCCGGCGTTTCCTAGCTGACTACCCTGAGAAGAAACAGCGAAACAAGCTCAGGGGTCAAAGTCTCTTTAAAAGTCCATACAATAAATATGTGTTGGTCAAAATCACATGAGAACCTTATTCTTTTGAAGAAAGAACCATACAGATTTGAGTGGACCTGTCCAGTTAGTCTCTCTTTCTCAGGACTGCTAAGGAGCTTGTTTTTAGGGTTCCGTAGTTATTATTTTTAGTTTATTATTTGAATGGAAATTATCTAAAAAGTGCCAACACCCAGATAACAAGAAACACATTAATCATTTTAAGGCATGTTCTTTTAGTTTGATAACAATTGAAAATTGACCAATGCGCTCATAACCAGAAAATTATTAGCATTTAAGTTAGCATCATTAAAATATGTATAAATTGGTTTTCACTTCTAAAACGTGACACAAAATCAGTGGATAGTTTCTTATTTGAAAATCCATTGCAGTTTTTCTTCCAGTCAGCACATACTAACCAGTTGAAATGCAGTAATGGATACGTAAAAGGGAGAAAAAACGTGACTGTATCGTTTTTGATGTCTGAACATTCTGGTAGCACGTGTAGTTCGTACGTAAGTAACTGGCTGTAAGCAGTTAGCACCCTAACGACAGGTCGTTGTAGACTAATTAGGCTATAGTCTATCTAAAAAGTCAACTGACTTGGGAATTTTGTATATCTAAGAAATACTAATATTCGATACTTTTTATAAGGTTCTTCTATTAGTAAACAATTATCAATATCTCTTAATCAACCTTGATTATTGAACCAGCGTTGACTACATCAGACTTCATTTTACCGTAATAAATACCCAAGTCGGTTGACTTATTAGACATACTCTAATTATTAAGCTTGAAGCTAGCGACCTTCTTCAACGTAAACGTTAGTACAAGATGGTCTAACTAGGTAGAGTCTAAGGACTTTTTCTTTGTTATCCTGTTCTTTTCCACTATTAGGCAACGATCTTCCTCTAATCCTTCCAACTTTCGCGGATCCATGCTTCCTCTTTTCAGTTCTGCCGAAATCTAACTCAAAAAATTGTAGGTCGAGCTATGAGCAGGCAGGAAATTTATTTTTAAAAAACAATCATTCCGATTCTCAATGGCATGCCAGATTGGAATGTGTGATTCTGATCAGGATTTCAATTGCAAATTAATGTGATCAACAACAACCTAACGTAAGCCAAGCACGATGTAGAAAAAACCCCTTTTGATAAACGCATTGATTTTCAAATTACCTAGATTATATTAGCTATAGGTAACATTGTGATATTCTTACTCGTGTTAAACTGAGATTTGCATGTTGTAATGCATTTAATTTATAAAAAGCATGTGTTGGAGTACCTACCTACCTCCTTATCTATGATACTGTCGCTGATCGTATTATGAATAGCTTACAGGTGCCTTTGGGGCGGGAAATCTCCAAATAACTACTCTCGCTCTAGGTAGAGCGAGACCCTACGAGACTTTTAGGTACAGACTAAAACCCACCTGTGTTCCTTGAATTGCCCTTTATGTTTCTAGAGCCACAGTAACTCATTCGAACATTCTCAGTAGGTACAGCAGTTTACAGATACCTCTTTTATGACTGCTATATGTAGAGTTTTATAGCAGTTGGGCAACTTTTTTTGCGTTTAGGCCCGTTGGCTTTAATAAGCTATGGTTTTAATGTTTAATGCACTTAGGTACCTACCTAAGTTGGTACCGTTTTAACCACAAACATTTATATTTTTTTATCAATTATTCAGGTACCTATTGTTTAAAAAAATCTTAGAAAAACAATTTAAGAAAATGTTCAAAATTATTAAGAAAATTTCTCAAATTTCCAGCAGCGCTATCTATTGTACCACACTATAAGTACGTGTCATAAATTAGTTCATCATTTTTATATCCGGGTACAGGGATACAGGAGACCATTATTCCAAAACCCTATGCTTATTTTTTTACTTTGGAGCCAATTATGTACACGTTGAACAAATGTGTGCGCAATTGGCTCCAACACAGAATTTTAAACGGTACCAGCCTTTATTTTCAGTAGATTCGATCCCTCGAATCAATTGAAAATAAAGGCAACTCGAAATAGTACCAAATAAAAAACAAAAAGTTTTATTATAAAAATTAAGAAAGTTTTAAATGAACTTCCTTGTTTTCTATTAAAACTTTTTTCATTCAATGATTTCTGAATAAAACGAAACGTAATTTTGTGCGTTTTGTTTTGTTTTTCTGCTTATTTTTGCAGACTTATTTCGAGAAAAATATAAAAGAAAAAACTATGAGCAATGTTTTAATTATGCATAAAATATCATGCTAATTTCTTTTTAAAGTACCGTTTTGACAAAGCAGAAGAATAGCCCATTTTGGACAGCTCCTTTCGATAAATTAATAGTTTGACGTTTCAGAATCTCTAGGCTTAATCTAAACGTATGTCTGACAGCTAGCGATTTGCCTTGCCTGCACACGTCTTGTAAATTGTACGTTTTTGTCTACGTTTTCTGTTTTTAATACTCATTTCTTTTATCAACAACAATGGATCATGAAAGCAGACAATTGGCCCAAGATTTCTTCCTTCGGGAACCAGCGGACCCGCGGATACGGTACGTTAAAATACTTAGCACACATCACAGCAATTTGTCTCGTTCGGTCCTTCAAACAATGTGTTTTTTTTTTTCAGGAAGGCTAAAGTTGAGCCTCAGGAGGAAGACCCTCATCCTAATTTGAAGGTGGAAATGCAGACAGTTCGATTAAGTTCAGATTCACAGAAACTTGTATTGGACACTCTCAGGTTTATTCACGGCCCTGACTTTAAACTTGGAAGCGCCAGTGTTTATAAGGTAAGTTTATTTAAATGACAGTTATTTATAGTTTAAAACTTTGTGGAGCGATTTTTTTTTTTCACTTTAAAATTTAATTTTCAAACATAATTTTTCAATAGGTCCTAAGTCCATGGGGACTGTCATGAAGTTGTGCAATATTTTGATATTTCTTGTAATGGCGTAACATGGCATAACTTTTTACACAGAGATAAATAACATTGTATTAAAACTAACCAACAACATCTTAATTCATTAACCTTTTGTCTTAAGTTACACAGTTCGACATAAGCAATTGTCTTTCTATTGTGTCTCTAATTACGACATTCAATGAGTTAAACCCCAAGCGATCGCCGGCATTCGCGCACCTATTGTCTTTCTATTGTGTCTGTGATTTCCACGATTGAAAGGTTAAATATGGATTCTTTTGAGTCATTGTTTCTTAAAATAAGGTTTGATGCCTAAATTGCTTCAAGTTTTTACTTATTCTGCAGGATTTATTATTTAAGTATTTAAACCTTATTGCAATAATGAAACATAGCACAAAGGCGGACTTAATGCCATAAGTATGAAGGCATTTTCTACCAGTTGACCATTGTTCATAGTATTAGTTATAAACACATAAAAAATAATACAATATTTATTTGGTTTAACCTTTCAATTGTGATAATTAAAGACACAATTGAAAGACAACAGGTGTGCGAACGCCGGCGTTCGCTTGGGGTTTAATGAATTAAATCTGGTTTTAAAACCTATAAAATTATACATTACTTTTACTAGTACAATAATAATGAAACAACTCTTGAGACACCTTTTCACCCTTGAAAAGTTACGTGTTACACTCAACTGCAAACATTTTTCACCACATGCTCTTTTGATTCTCTCGCTGACGCTCAGGACTCTAATTTTAAATTGCTCAATTTTGATGACCGAGCATTCTAATGCTCTATCAATCTCTCATCAAAATTGAGCATGTGGTTAAAAGCAACTTTGCACTCTTGTAAAACAAATGACTATTGTAGGGAAGTTAGAAAACAGGCTCTTCTTAGATGGGTAAATCATCCAGTGATTTCTCCCACTCTTGTGCGTAGCAGGAGGGTGTGTCAGACTTTTACTGACTTAAAATCCACCCCTAAGTGACCACTGTGAAGCAAGGAGCAAATAAAACATTTCAATAAGAGCACTTACTTTATTTAATATTACTAAACAATATGGCCAAAAAAAATATTTAAATGTTGCTTGTTCTATAGTAGTTTAACAGTTCAGTTTAGGTCTTAAATGGATCGCGTTATGAGATTGTGGCAGAGGCTCAGAATCAGATATAGGTACCGCCACGGATCTTGAGCGCTCGGCGTCGGAGTGGGGATCGCTTTGCGCATTCCATACATTAGCGAGCCAATCGTCGTCGTTGTTAGATACATGCAGCTTGCTCACTCACACTCCCCACCCCTGTGTCTCACTTCATATCACTAAATAGGTCCGATATTTGACTTCTGTGCAAGTGAAGGTCAGCGCTCAAAATTAGTGCCGGTACCTATATCTATTGAATCGATTTCAACGAGTTGTAAAATAGGCAATTTTTTTTATCCTAACACAGTCAAGAAGTTTATGTTAAACTAATAGATATTCTAAGATAAAATTCTTGATAATCTTGATTATGTCAATAGCGTTTTGCGTGTGTAGATAATAATACCGATGATTATTTGCCTACTTGACTTGTAAAAATGCCTATTTGGTCGATTGGTAGAAATGATAGAAAATTACAGTTTGTCTTTGTACAGTGTTTTTTTTAGAGTAGAGTTTTAATAAATAAAATAGCAAATTTCTCAAAAAAACTATTACCTAAGTGCATTTATAAAATAGTAGCTAGTAGGTCTCATAAGCCTTTACGTCACTTAGGGACGTCGCGTGTACGTTGCAAAGCAATGGAAAACATTGCTTTTAAAGCGTGTTTGTAGCAAGTTAACTAAGTACAATAAACTAGTATCAAAATGGATGGCGACGAGGAGACACTACTTTTGGCTTTGTTACTTCGAAGACGCCGCAGACCCGCACCTCGTTGCCAGATCTCGTGCGCGTCCGCAACAAATTCGCTGGGCATGCGCGGCGCATTCGTTGTGCGTACGTAACGTATTCGTTGCGCACTCGCTTCGCTTTAACTCTTTGAATGCCGAAATTAGAGACACAATAGAAAGACAATTGCTTATGTCGAACTGTGTAACATAAGACATTCAAAAGGTTAAGGACGCTCGCAATCCTCTAGTATAATAAGGCCCTTAAGATCTCAATTACCTAGGTTTCACTGTACTGATTGATTTTCGGGCTTCTGATTATTGGTAACGACTGTCAAAGATCTACAAATAAAATATTGTCATTGTCAGTGTAGGGCGCAGTTAACTACTTTTTGTAATCAGATTACAAATTACGATTGAAAGTAGTTAACTACATGTAATTACGATTACATGTAATCGTGACTACATATAGTTAACTACATGAAGTAGTTGGTAGTTTGATTACTGTAATAAAGTAGTTATAACTACTGATTACTTGAGATCTAAGAATAAACATTGATTTATCAAAACTAAATAGGGCTCTAAAATTTAATTATAAATTAAAATGGTATTTAAGTATATTAAGAAAAAACTTCAGTATATTTTACATATAATATTTTTATTTTCATGAATAATCGAGGTTTGAAAAAAACAAGTTTTATTGAAAAAATATATTATAGTGGGCTCGCCTCGGACGTATCTCCACAAGCGGACGGTGGGTGGACCACTCGGTGATAAATGATAAATGATAAATGATAAATAATCTTTATTTTGCAAGTAGGTTTTATAAAAACACTTTTACACGTCAATTTTTTTTTTGTCGTCAAATAATGCTAGATGAGGCCGGTGTTTCCTAGCTGACTACCCTGAGAAGAAACACCGAAACAAACTCAGGGGTCAAAGTCTCTTTTAAAGTCCATACAGCAAAACATGTAATGGTCAAATCATATGAGAACCATGCAGATTGAGCCTGAGATGGTCTTTTGAAGAAATTACCACACAGTTTTAAGTGGACCTGTCCAGTCAGTGCAAGCATTTGTCAATATGCGTGTAGCTCAACTGAGGACTACTAAGGAGCTCAACGACTTGACGAACAATGCCAAAGAAAGGACATTTGGGTAGGCCACATCAAATACTCAAAACTGCCAGACATCATGTGAATATAAAAGAAAACGAAAGAGTAATCCACATAGTTCTCACATTCACAATAATAAAATTTACAAAAGTGTAAATATTGCAAATTGTAAAAAAAAAGTATATAAAAAAATCAGTCAAATAGTAAAAATAAACATGTCATAATTGTAAAAAAATAATAATAAGATATATATTTATATATATACAATATCATAATTGTAAAACAACAACAATCGTCAATAAAAAAGGCAGTTAAAACAAAAAAACATTCAAATGATAATAATTATAGTGAGTAGGTACTGGAGCAGGTCAATCCCAAGCCGTTTTATCCTCGAGATACTCTTTTACAGAATAAAAAGCCTTTTGGCAAAGTTTTCGCTTTACAAATATTTTGAATTTATTAATGCTAAGTTCCTGAATAGGACTGGGAAGCTTATTATAAAAATGTATACTTTGGCATCTAAATGAGCGTCCTATTTTTTTGAGCCTGGTGGCAGGAACCACTAACTTGTGTTTGTTCCTAGTATTAACGTTGTGAATGTCACTGTATTTTTTAAACATGTTTTTATTTTTATGAACATACAAAATATTTTCATAGATATACTGAGATGGCACAGTCAAAATATTAATATTTTTAAATTTATCTCTGAGGGAGTATCTGGGACTTAATTTATAAATTGAACGAATAGCCCTTTTCTGCAAAACAAAAATCGTTTGGATATCGGCGGCATTTCCCCACAAAAGCGAAGTGTCGTCTGCAAACAGCACTATATCATGGTTATCCTTTATGAGGTATGGCAAGTCATTGATATAAATGAGAAATAAAAATGGACCAAGAATCGAGCCCTGGGGCACACCCATTGATACTACAGACCCGGGTGATCTTTTTCCATTTACATCAACTCTCTGAATCCTATCACTCAAATAAGAAGTAAGAAGATCCAGAGAGGAATTCCGGATCCCGTAATGGTGTAGTTTCCTGATTAATGTTTCATGGAGAACGCAATCGAAAGCCTTAGACAAATCACAAAAAATGCCCAGGACATCGCATTTGTCTTCCCATGCATTATAAATATGTCCTAAAAGTTCAACCCCGGCATCGGTTGTTGAACGACCCCTTGTAAAACCGAACTGTTTATCATGTAACAACTTATGTCTATTAAAAAATCTTTGTAATTGATGTAAAATTAGTTTCTCAAATATTTTACTAAAGGTGGGTAGCACTGAAATAGGTCTATAATTTGTGGGGTCAGATGTGCTACCTGTTTTAAACAATGGTATTATTTTACTATACTTCATTAAGTCAGGAAACTCGCCACGATCAATACAATTATTAAAAATAAGTGCTAAACTAGGAGCTACAACCTTTATAATAGACTTTACAACATCCACAGAATTTCCCCATAAATCTGTGGTCTTTTTTACATTCAAAGTGTTAAAGGTTTTAATTATATCCACATATGTCACATGTTCGAAAATAAAATCTGAATCACAAACTTTAACATTTTCTTTAAGCAGAGACTCTGCAGCAGTGGGTGATGAGTTCAGAGATTTAGTAGTTAATATGGGGATCTCTGAAAAGAACTTTTCAAAAGCTGCAGCAACTTGTGAGTCCGATTCGATCACGCTGTCATTAATTTTAAGGCTATAGTCACTACATGGTTTTGTAGATCTTCCAGTCTCACTGTTTATAATATTCCAGGTTGTTTTAATTATATTATTACTATTTTTAATTTTGGAACTCAAGTAGCGCGATTTTGCAACAGAGCATACTTTTTTGAATAATTTTGAATAATTTCTAACATACAAACTAAACTCGGCAGTGTTTACAAGAATTTTTTCCTCATACAATTCATAGAGTCGCGTTCTACTTTTATGTATACCAATGGTAGCCCATTCACTGAAAGATACATTACTGTTAATCAACATAGTTTTGGGTATAAAAGTGGAATTAAATTGCTTACAGTACATATTAAAAAAACATTCATATTGTTGATTCAGATCATCTAATGTTGACAAAGCTGGTAAATTATTAATTAGTTTAGTTTTAAAAGTTTCTAAGCGATTTGCAGTTTTCGGGTTAACAGTGATATTCTTTTTAGCCACTATGATGTTTGGAATTTGAAATGTAATTAATTGCCCACAATGATCAGAATCTAGTAAATTTATAATGTCTTTATGGCTAGGTACAACATCGGTATAAATATTATCTATGCAAGTGGCACTAGTAGGAGTTATTCTTGTAGGCTCCAAAAACAAATTAACAAGATTGTAGGACTGAAACAAACTTATAATTTTGCTACATAAAGCTGAATTTTCTAATAAATTAACATTAAAATCACCACATGTGATTATGTACTTATTTGAATTACAAATCTTGTGAAACACTTCATCCATTACCTTTTCAAAGCAGTCATACAATCCGGAAGGGGGTTTGTACACACTTAATATAATAAACTGCTCCAACTCAATACAGGCCTCAATTTCAATTGACCGCTCAACAGACAGACTCACAATATCCTTACGTTCCTTAAATTTAATGTGGTTACTAACTAAAATCAATGAGCCACCACGTAAGGCATTAGTTCTGCTGAATGAACTACCAACCTGGTGGTTATTAAAATTGAACATGAGCTGGTGGCTTTTAAGCCAATGTTCCGTTATACAAAGAATATCAATATCATTACAGTTAAGGAATAGCTCTACCTCTAAATCTTTATTCATGAATCCCTGAATGTTTTGATGCACCAGGTTGATACTATTTATGGATTTCAAGATTTGATTTGAATGATTTTTGTTTATCAGTAAATTCATGCTAGAGATTGACTCTGTTGTCTCAATTTCTAATTTAAATTAATATTAATGTCAATATTTGATGCCAACTTATTGGCACAATCAATTATTAAGTCATTGCATTGCTCAACAGGAGCAAGTTGTTTAGCCAAGTTCTTGGCTGAAATAAAAAAATAATATGATAGCAACATAGCTATCTGTCTTTTACAAAATTTGGAAAGATAGTAATTATCAGCAAGATATCTATCTTTTGTCAAATAATAGTTAATACCAACATAATTGTTGGTGTCAATTAAATGGAACAAATTATTATTTAATATCAAATTGTGACAACTCACTGCTCGCATGTTTGCCTTGCGTTGACCGCGTGTTGGTAACGCGCGGGTCCCGAGTGGACCGCATGGTATGCGGTCCACTCGGGACCCGCGAATTTTTTATTACAAAGTACTCGGTCAGTGAATTCGGCCTCCTCCAAGTGCCGCCATAATGACCGGCGGCCACTGTTGGACATAAGCCTCCCCCAAGTGTCGCCATTTAGGCGCTATAATGACTGATGCCCACTGTTGGACATAAGTCTCCCTTTCTCTATAATGACCTATGTCCACTGTTGGACATAGGCCTCCCCCTCGTTCAGATGATCGATGTCCATCGTTGAACATAGACCTATAATATAACATTTATAATATAATAACGCGGTATAGAAATAATTTGTTACCTTTCGAACATTTTTCTGAAAAAGGAAAACACGGCCCCAGTGTGAAAAGCAACGTAGGAACAGGGTGGATTTTTAGCCTGTAAAGTCTGTCACTATCTCCCCGGCGGCGGCGGGGAAGTCATTTAGATGATTTTAGCCCATCGAAAAAAAAAACCATTCGAACAGCCGCAACACTACGCACTAACTACTTACCTAGCTAGCAAACGAGAAGTCGGTAAATGAACACACGCGTTTACTTTTTTTTTAAAACGCAATATTATGTTAGATGTGTAGTTAGAAAAAGTAGTTAAGTAATCGTGATTGCAACCACAATTTGTAGTTAGTAATCAAAACTTCTAACTACATTTTACGATTACTTTTTGTAGTTAGTAGTTGTGATTACTAACTACAAAATGTAGTTGCAGTTATTAATCAGTAGTTAGATTACAAATTGCCCAACACTGGTCATTGTAATATTATAAAGGGGCTCGTTGGCCTGGGACCGCGGTCCCAATTTCTATCTATAATTTGTTTTTATGGGGCCAATCCACAAAAGGCATTAAGAAGTACAGTTACCAAAAATACCAATTTTTTTTGTGTGCCTAAAATACAATACAAAAAAAATATTGTTAGGACCGCGGTCCCGGTCCAAAGAGCCCACAACCAATTATAAAGAGGAAAGTTTTGTATTTGTGAGAAATAAGTAAACTTAAAAACTGCTGAACCAATTTCAAAATATCTTTTGCTAATAGATTTCACTGAGTTATGCCTATGTCGGCTATATATTTTCTAGCTAGTTTTTTTTTTTTTTATAAAATGTTTACTTAACTGATTAAATTTTATTTTCTTTGATTTTTTAGGATAAAGGTTCAAACTTAGGTAACCGCTACTGGATGGAGAGAGGTAACCTCATCGTGCAAGGAGGCTGTGACTACTCGTTGACTGTTAAACCTGAGATCGAGACCTCTGAGGCCAGGCTGCGGGCATTTGCACTCAGCAAGTTGGAGAGGTTTGTTGTTCTTCTTCTTCCTTTCGTGTTGATGTTCTCAAATTATATTTTTTTGTCCAACATTTGTCAACCTGTACAGATCTATTGTTGACCTCGTATAGATCCTGAAAACCGCAGGTTAAATCAAATCAAAAATATTTTATTTTACATAGGTCTACATGGGCCCTTATAAAACGTCAAAAGCTAGTCTAGGTGTTGTACTTATTATATTGAAAGTTTAAGTTAATTCGTAATGGTTGAAAGTGAACTATTGTTTATTTTTTTCGACAATTTTAAGATCTGTCATGCCTTACACCATCGTTATTGTGTCTATGATCAAATGACTTATGAATTAAATAAGAAAAAAAAAAAGTTTAAATCTTTCAATAATAATATTTATTTGCTTTTTACAGGTACAATTTCCACAAAGTTCACTGTGCAGAAGCTCTAGAAGTTGCAGCTGAAAATATAGAGAAAGCATTAGAAATACTCTTCCTCAAATATTTCAAAATTGATTTCCAAGATAGACCTGAACATGCGCCAAATAAAAATGAATTGATTGAAATGGTAAATGACGAGAGGGCTGTGCTCGATTCGATTTACGATACCAGCTTTAAAGCAAATGCAGACCACTGGGTTGTCAAATTGGACCTCGATTACCTTACGAAAATGTACGAAAGTAAAGACGTAGAAGTTCCTAAGAAAAAGAACACAAACTATACAAGCAGTGTCAAAACGAAACAAAAAGAAGTCTGTAAACTGTTTCTCAGAGGTCCCTGTAGATTTGGCGCCAAATGCAAGTTTCTTCACGAATCTAAAGAAGAAAAAACACCAGAACCCGTAGAAACTAAAGAAAATACAAAAATAACTTATGAATTAGAAATAAGGTTCCCTGAAAACTCCGTCTACCCGTACCAACCACCTTTAATATTCTTTAAAACGGAAAACAAAACTAAAATAATACCAGAGCTTACCTTCTTAAAAATAACGCTTAGACTTTTAGATGAAGCTAAAGTATTAGCTCAGGAAGGTATACCATGTGTATACTCTTTAGTCGAACTTCTAAATAATGAAGAAGAAATAATAAATTTTATACAATTTGATACTAGAACTTTTCCTGCGACAACAGATGCCTTATTCCCTCAACTTATAGAAAATTCTAGTGTTAAAAAGAATTTACCATCACATTATAAAAAGGGTGGTAACAAAGATAGTAGGGCTAATGTCAATTTTGATGAGATCTACAGGGAAAATAAGGATATAGCTAAACGGTTTGCGGAAAAGAGGGATAATGATAGGTATAATAGAATGATGTCGGGGAGAAGAAAACTACCAGCTTGGAAGAAGAGGAACGAAATATTGAATACCATAAAGAAGTCGCAGGTTAGTGTTTCTTTTTAAAAATAACTGGCACGAGTTGTGAGAATGTTACTCATTGGTCAGTAGAACCTCGACCGCGTCAATGCTTTACGTGATTGGTTCGTCAATCGGCGCTCGTCACTTATTGTGCTCCCATATTATGTCTATCGATCATCTGTGCTCACGACTCGTGTGTACCTATACTCTATTCGGAACAAGATTAGACATATAAACAAACCTTTTGTACTGTCCATTCAATCGATTTTGACTTTTATTGCGTTGGTATTGTAACCACTTCTTTGCTTTTAATGCTATCCTTATGCTTACGGCCTGCCTTTAATCACTGAATTCTAAGCTCAAACATTTATTTAATTAGGTTTATTATCGAATGCGGATATGAATCTTCTAAATATATTAATGCACTACACAAAGCAAAGCATATTAGGATACTTGACCAAGATTTATATTCGTGGCAACATTAAAAGTTTAGCCAAAAGTCATGAAGCTAAGCCATGTTTATTTTATTATTTAATAAATCTGTCAATTCAGTTTCCAATATTATGACAATTTTGTTGTGAAACTTAGACTGGCCAATATCTTGATTTGATAAAACTTAGTAAATTGTATCACCGATATTCATATATCATGTTGACATCATTTCATCAACAATATCCTTGTCAATGTTCTTTATTCTAGTGGATATTATGATGGAAAATTGATATAGTTTTGTAAATCAGAAGCATAGTGATAGTAATCTTATTACAAGTTTTATTGACTGAACGACACTTCTAATCTTTATATGCTACAAATTAACTACCTAATGCTTCTTATTAATGTCAATGTAAAATAATATCTTGAGTTATTATGATATAAAGAGCAATTAACCTAGTCTAGCAATCCCTGATGTAATCTACTGCAAATATTGTAATTGATTTCCTCAATAAACTGGGTTACCGGTAAATGCTAATCTATAACACGCGTAGATGTGTGATTTATAACTTTCCCACAAACAAACTATTATCATTTCATAAATGTTTGCCGAAAAGCCTTTCACAGTGCTTTTTCAAAGAAGAAGAAGTGTAGAAGCACAGCAGGGCCGATGCTTGTTACAGCGCCTCTAGCGGTCACTTACGGAAGCAAACTTTGTCATACAAAATATTTACGTAGTCGGTATCGAGTATGGGCAAATACTATTGCTTTAAACTCATGGTAGAGGTACTGCTAGGACCATGGTCAAACTTCTAAAAATTATACTCGTTGTACTAGAACGCAAAGGGCAAGTGAAGGAACATAGAAGTGGTTTTAAAAGTCAAAGAACAAAACTTGTTCTTTAGGATGTTAGATGTTAGGAACATAGTCTATTATAAATAACTTAGTATATAGGTTACAATTTATTTACCAAGTTAAAAATACTTGCCCGTATTATCTCCAGGTCGTCGTCATAAGCGGTGAGACCGGCTGTGGTAAGAGCACACAAGTACCGCAGTACATCTTAGACAATTGGCTGGAGAACTACAACAAAGATGGCCCCGAACACGTAGAGATAGTGTGCACGCAGCCCAGACGGATATCAGCTATTGGAGTCGCTGATAGAGTGGCCGAAGAGAGGGTCGAGAAGACTGGGCAGGTCGTTGGGTACCAGGTATGTTTATATCTTTAGGTATATAATATAATTCTGTATGTGTATTTGTCACCTAACTCCAAACTTTGTGTGCAAATTCGAGTGGGCCCTTGGACGTTTTGAAAATATTCTTGGGCCCGGTAGGTGGCGCTGCAATTGCGTTTATAATGTCTGTTTCGTGAGTTCAATGACCTGTAGGTAATTAGTACGCAACGCCGACTACTACCTACAGGTCATTGAATTCGCTCAGCTGACGTTTTCTTAAGAAATTAATTTCTTACATGCGTAAATCAATACAAGTTTTAAAACAAGGTACTTTATTTTTTAATTTTCAACAACATCACATTCGCAACGTTTTCCTACTCCTTCGAAACGGCTTTTAGGCACCAGAAGCCCCTCCAAGTAAATTAGCAGCGAGTACCACAGCATCCCCGACCGGCAGCAGCTCCGGCACCGCCAGCAACACGACCTGCTTGTGCGGCCTGGCCGCCCGGGTTTAGATCTTTAGAAACGTTTTTACACATAAAAATTGGTAGTTAAATATTCTTCAAAGTGAACATTGCATATGTAAATCAGTCAATATTTCGCAAAGAAAATGGATTTAATTCATTTAACCCCAAGCGAACGCCGGCGTTCGCGCACCTATTGTCTTTTTATTTTGTCTATAATTTCTACAATTGAAATGTTTAAAGACAGCGGCTCTGTCCGGGCGTAGCTGGTCGCAAACAAATGCACAGATAGTCGTACAGTCGCCTAGACGGGTACGAGAGTAGTGACCGTTTAATTTCGGCCAGATGGTTCAAGGGACTATAAGCCTAAATGTAAAGAATGCACTTTCGTATGAGTTTCCAAATATATATTGAAAGATATATTCCTTTCTAAAAATTATCTTTATTACTTTCCAGATAAGACTCGAAAGTAAAGTGTCGTCCAAAACCCGTCTAACATTCTGCACTACTGGTATACTACTTCGGCGTTTAGAATACGATCCCCAGTTGCAATCTGTCACCCACGTCTTAGTAGATGAAGTTCACGAGAGATCTGAGGAAAGCGACTTCTTGCTGCTGATATTGAGGGACCTTGTCAAAGTGAGGAAAGATTTGACGGTCATACTCATGAGTGCTACGTTGAATGCTGAACTGTTTTCGGAGTACTTTGGTAAAGTTCCTGTTATGGAAATTCCAGGTATGTTGTAATGTATAATAATGAATTAATATAATATTCCACAACTTTCATATGACACCATCTAGTCCAAAACTAAGTAGAGCTTGTGCTATGAGACAGACACCTGATAAAAAAAAACCTATAATTATATTTCTAAATATGTATTTAAAAGATAAAATAAATTACTCCCAGGATTATACATATATGTATTATATTTACATAATAATACACAGGTACAAATGATCATGCTCATCACACAAACATTTGTCTTGGGTTGATATCAAACCCACGACCTCCAGCATAGCAGCCAGGACCACCGGACTAATGTCCAATCAATGATAAAACTAAACTGACAATCCCATTAACAAAAAAAAATTACTTGAGCATTGTATTGTATAGCGCGTGACCAAAATCGTTACCAATGCCAGATTTTTTTTAAATATTTGCAATCAACGCCTTCTTGAAAATGTTATTAAGGGCCAAGCGCCCGAAAAGTGCCATAAAACAGTGATTTTCTGAGGTCTACTCCTCCGTAACGGCTAGGTCAATTGGTTTGAAAAAAATATATGTTTATTATAGATTCATGAACAATAATATCAACATTTGATTTTTTCTTGCAATTAATACTTTTGTCAAAAAAAAAAAGATTTAGCAATTTCGCAACTTTTCGCAACTTTTCCCTACTCCTTCGAAACGGCTTGGACCTTTAGAAACATTTTTACACATAAAATTGGTGATCAAATATGCTTCAAAGTGAACATTGCATATGTAAATCAATCAATATCTCGCAGAGAAAATGGATTTAAAGCGCTTTCCGGGCGCTGCTGGCCGCAAATAAATGCACAGATTTGCGTACTGCCGCCTAGGCGAGTGCGAGAGTTGCGTTCACATAATTTCGGCCAGATGGTTCAAGGGACTATACGCCTTAACACTAGTCATAGATAAATAGATGTAGCATCGTCAAAGTTTTTTTTTTTCTGTTTTCAGGAAGAACATTCCCAGTGGAACAACTGTTTCTTGAAGATATTATGGAGATGACAGATTATGTTTTAGAAGAAAATGGACCTTACGCCCGGAAAGTTAAGAAAGGTAAATTCATAAAAATACATGAGCGGCCTCTGTATCGCTAGTTACGAACTAAACTCTGCCTTGTTACCTGTGCGTTGAGTGCGAGTTTTTTTTACTGTGAACTGTACTGTTAATGCGATCAAAACGCACAAAGCGTTTTGGCAACACATTAATTAGGCGTACAACTTAGGAAAGAAGAGTCTACCGTGTTTAGCTCTCTGATTGGTTAAGAGCTTGGAGCAAGCCAATTGGAGCGTAGAACGTCATAAAAGTGTCGATCGTGTTAACGTAAATACAACTTGCGTGTATACTTTCTAGGTGAATGTCTTGGTCGATTTTGTGAAATTTTAGGTGTACATTTGGTAGCCAATGGTTATGAAGATATCCGCAAGAGAACCAAGGCTACCAACTTAGCCCAAAGAATCGCCAAACTTAAGTGTCATTGGGCAGGGCACATCGCTCGCAGAACAGATGCTCGATGCAGCCGAAAGGTTCTGAAATGGCGATAACGCACCGGAAGATGAAGCGTTGGAAAACGTCTCATAAGGTGGACTGATGACCTGGTGAGGGTCGCGGGAATCCGATGGATGCGAGACGGGTCGACATCGCAAAGGCAAAATCGAACTTCGAAACGAAATCGACACGGAGCGAATGCCACTTGTTTAGGACTTCAGGACCGGTCATTATGGCGACGATTTTGGGAGACCTATGTCCAACAGTGGGTGTCTTTCGGCTGAAATCACGATGTGGTAGCTCCTAGAATAGGTCGTAGCCTATTTTTTACCCTTCTACCCCCCATCCTCCATTTTTTCTTTGATAATTTACATGGCAAAAAAACGTTTGCCTAGTCAGTTACTACAATATTTTTCTCCTTATCTTCTTAGGTGACCGAAAACAAGACTTGGAATTGGAGTTAGAAACCTGTGACGTCAGAGCTGACGCTAACGAACCTCCTAAAGTGTCAATACGAGACGACAACCTCAATATATCACAGATGGTGGCGCGTTACCCTCGGTGTAGCAAGACTACTTGCAAGAATATGTATCTTATGGATTCTGAGAAGGTAAATAGTATGACAGAATTTACTTGGTTTAAAATGACATTAAGCATACTAATTTACAGGGTTATTTGTAAAACAGCAACCTTGTACGACTGTATTATTAACATCATAAAGAACATTTGTTCTTTGACTTTTTACGAAACATAATACATTTACCAAAAACAAACTTTCAAGATTTCGTTGTTCTATCTAACACATTTCAACTCTGTATTTTGGTATACCTACCTACGTCTGTATGACGCCACGCACGCGCATCAAGCACCCCGTCGCCTGATCTCCGCCACCCTCCGCTATTGTACTATCGCTTGTTTTGTATGAAAATTTGATTAACTAATATATGATAGATATATTTAAAAAAATCATAAAACAAAATTGTTGTTTATGATGTTAGTACCATAGTCCTAAGATGTTGCCAGTGTTTTACTTAATAACCCTGTATATTTCATGTTACGTTTTAAAACCGTATTTTTTATCTGTCAACAGATTAATTTGGAACTGATCGAACATATTTTGACATACATTGTAAAAGGCGATCACGAATGGCCGCGAGAGGGCGCCATATTGGTGTTCTTACCAGGCATAGCGGAAATCATGTCTTTGCATGATCAACTTGCTGAGAGTCAGACTTTTAGTCCCAAGTAAGTTACAAATCTCAGTTTTATTAAGTTTTAGGTGAACGAAAGAAGGAGAGCAAAGAACAGCTCTCTGTCCGACAAGGACCAAGTCCGAGGCGACGGTTTGTTTTGTTCTACCTGCGCCTCAAAGAGATGTTAGCAAGATTAACGGTACTAGTTAAAGCTGATGTCTGCCAGGGTCGCGGATTGTTCGATGGAGTTACCGTAGCCCTCGCAAAAGAGCAACTGAAGGATCAATAAGGGTTTTAGTCAGTTAAAGTCTGAAACTCCCTCTCGCTCCTCCAAGAGCGGGAGAAATCATTTGATTAATTGTTATTGATGCCGTAGTAATCAGCAATCGACCTGTCTAATCAGCATTTTTCTACTATCAATAATAAATACTATCAATAATATATTAACTCAACTGTGGAGCCGTACCCGCTCTGTCCGTAGTCTGTCGGAGGACCTTCTCTCTCTTGAAGTAGACGTAAGACTCAGAGGACTGCAGCGATCCTCCCACAGACGGAAATTTTTATAGGGAGTCGGGAGGGTCCGCGCCACAGACAAAGTGTTATGTTTCCTTCAATCATATAAATAATTCAATTCTGTTTTTTTTTTGCATAGCTTAAGATGTGATTTGAACAAAGAAGACCAGAAATAAACTGTAGGTCTATTATACACCTGTATCAACCTCTTTTCGGGGTTTTTCACACCATAACCACCTACAAAAAATTCTTTTTATCTTCGCAGGACAGGCAAATATGTCTTAGTACCCCTCCACTCAACGTTGTCAAGCGAGGAACAAGCGCTGGTGTTCCGGAAGCCCAGGCCTGGAGTGCGCAAGATAGTGCTGTCTACTAACATAGCGGAGACCTCCGTCACCATAGACGACTGTGTGTTTGTCGTCGACTGCGGTCGCATGAAGGAGAAACGGTACTTTGCTATTATTTTTTTTAATTTACCTGTATAGAAAAGACAGTGAGATGTCTTCATCACGTCTTCACTCTTTGGGGCCATGGGTTGATTTACGAAAGGGAAGCCTGTGGTTCTGGAGGACAAGGGGCAAAAAAGGAGCATAGACGTGATTTAATTCAATAAAAGTCTGACGATTCAAGACGTTTAGCTATAAGACGACTTCCCACTTTAAAAAGTCTCTCTTTTTCATATCATTGTTTTTTATTAAAAAATATTGTACAAAAATTAACAAAGGAAAGGAGGTACCCGATTGGACTCAACAATAAAGTCAGTAGAAGTGCTTAAAAAATAGAATCGCAAATCTTCACTACTGGCTAAAAAATGGAACAGCATCCCAAACAGCCATCGATTGTATTTGCCATCGACGCAATAAGAAGAAGATTATAACCTAGGCCTTTGTCTGACCGACAAAGTGAGAAAACTATACCTCAAAATAATTTCCTCAGATTCGACTCCAACCGCAACATGGAATCCTTGGACCTGGTGTGGGTGTCCCGCGCCAACGCCAAGCAGCGCTGCGGTCGCGCCGGCCGCGTGATGCCCGGAGTGTGCGTGCACCTGTTCACGTCGCACCGCTACAACCACCACATACTGCCGCAGCCCGTGCCCGAGATACACCGGGTGCCCTTAGAACAGCTGGTGCTGAAAATTAAGATACTTCCGCTGTTCCAGAACATGAGCATACATGAGGTGCTAGGTGAGTGTCTAACAACCACATGTGCTTGCCAACCAACCGGTACTGGCGATATACCGGGAGCCGCAATGCTTGCTGAGGCTTGGCATACGTTCACAAACTCCAAATCATTACCAACGCTTGGATGCCGTTTACATACGCTTGTGTGTTAAGGGCCTATTACACTACGCTATATTCAGACCGTTTTAGACTATGGTTTGACGTATTGCGTAGTGTAATAAGGGTCAGACAGTCTTACTAGGGAAGAAAAATAAGACGAGTCTGAATATCGTACGCGTTATTCAGCGTAATGTAATAGGCCCGTAAGTGTATTCAGATTGATTCGTTGGATCAACTTGGTATTCATAATCGATACGTGGTCATACACAGCCAACGCAAACACAACCGATGCCGGATGACAGTGCATGCATGTGAAAGTCAATTTTTTATCGTAGATTTAAAATACCTCGTCACGTCCAGGAGTTTATTATCACTGGTGTACTTTCCATCAGATCTTTATCATCGATTTTCTGTTCAAAACATCATATTAAGTACATATTGGAACTATGAAAACTAAAAATTATTTAACATACTTACTAAAAATGATCAAATTAACTAAACCATTCCCTTTTTTAATTTTTTCCAGCCAAAACAGTAGAACCACCATTAAAACAGAACATAGATGGCGCTCTCTCCCGGCTGCAAGACATAGGTGCGCTGGACAAGGCATTCAACCTGACGGCACTCGGCAAGCACCTGGCCGCGCTGCCCGTCGACGTGAGGATTGGCAAGCTCATGCTGTTCGGTGCTATCTTCTGCTGTGTTGACTCTGCGCTTACTATGGCTGCGTTTTTGAGCCATAAAAGTCCTTTTGTTGCTCCTTTTGGGAAGAAGGTGAGTTTTCACTGCTATTATTGTCTACTACCCTTTGCCCGTGATTTCGCCGCCGTACATAAAATATAGGCTATGTCACTCAGGAATAAAGCAGCTTTCTATCGATGAAAAAATTTTCGCATTCGGACCAGTACTTTCAGAGATTACTCCTACAAATAAAAATACATAAAATCAAAAAAAAAAGACGGGTTGCACTCCGGGAGTGCCGGCAGAAGTGAAAACTTGATTATTAACGTTGAGCATGTTTGATATTTTGAAATGGTTAGGGAATAATTTTGCACCAATTGCTTTATCAGTATAAAAGTACTATCATTTATGTGGTAGAATACAATATTCATTTATTGCGCTATCGTACACAAACATGACAATTTATATTACATTAAAAATTTAACACTTTAAAACTATTACAATTATTTTACATTAAAAAGTTTATCTCTCCGAAAAATCAACTTTCATCCATAATTTCAACGACTTTTTCACCATCATCATTACCAGAACTATCATCGCCAATCTCTAAAACTGATACGATAGGTTTATGGTAGCTGAAGTAAGAAACGAACAGTTTTGATTCGAACCTATTTAAATGTCTAATAAAGACCGCATCAATAGTAGTTTTGTATTTCGTTGTGCTAAGATTGCGATCATTCGACATAGTTAAACCAAATTCATTATTTAAAAATTCAATTAATGCGCGTGGCACGCTGTAACATACACGAACATTCGCGCAAGCGCCCTGCGCTGCCTAAACGAAACAGTAGGCCCAGGCATACATTTTCGCCGCGCCGTAGAGAGGGGATAGCTGTCTACTCTCCATCCGGCTTACGCTTTTTCGATCAGGTCACGTGTCCTGACGCGAGTTTAAGATTTTATACCCATTACAGAAAAAGTGCTCAACGCCGCTAAAGAAGTTTTCACTTCAAAAAAACAAAATCAAATTGTACCTCTTTATTATATTTATATAGATGACTTATAACTAATCCTTTATACTACGTAAGTAATACTTGATTGCAGGTACCTGAGGCGCGCTCTGTATGCTTAATTTTTGAACTTAATTTGCTTAGTAAAGTATTGGATTTTGAACTATCTTTTAATTTATTTTTCAGACAGAGGCAGATGCGAAAAGACGAGAATTCGCATGTTCGCAAAGTGACCAGCTAACAACACTGCGAGCTTACAGGGTAAGTTTTTAATTATTAAGTTTTATTGTTTATTTTCAAAATTTTATTATTCGTTTGACGTACTATACAGTTTCGTGTAAATACATGACAAGGAAATATTTGACGACGCAGCGTCTGGACCACACGATGTTGTGGTACGACGCGGCACCGTCTGTAACACCGTCGAGGTGATGCTTTCGACACGGCACAGAACTAAATTTTAACGGCGGCGTGGCAATATGCTACTCTCAAGGGCCGGCCGTTTTTTGTTACGACACCACATTGTGGACATGTGGCCAGGTTCTTAGGGCCATAACTGCGGCGGGCTCCGTCGCGTGGAGCCTGGCCCCGCGCCCCCTTTTTGCTACGTAATAAATATTAAGTTCTTTATCGATACGACTACATGCACACCGTTAAGGTTGAAATGGCGATGACGAAACTGCACTGAACCGTCGCACGCAACACACGCGCGACGTCACGCGGTGAGTGTCTTTCGCCGGCGCAGTTTCGACCCTAGCTACCACTGTTTAACCCATTTTTATTCCACATTACAGAAATGGCAACAAGCGATGAAGAGCAGTACTCACGCCGCGTTAGTGTTCGCGAACGAGAACTTCCTGTCTCACAAGACGTTGATGATGTTGGCGGACATTAAGCATCAGCTGCTGGGCTTGCTCGCGTCCATAGGGTTCGTGCCTGACATGCCGGCGTTACGGAAGAAGATGAGGAAGGATTCTGTGGCTAGTTTGACTGGAGATGAGGTAAATATTTGTTAAGTTTTTTTTGTAATCGTGTTTTGCTGCTCTATAAAATCTAGAAAAGTATTTCTTTGAGCTTTTATATTCTTAATCCACTTTTTGTTTTTTCATTGGTCTGTGTAGAGAGGGAGAGACCAAAGAAAATATCAATGGTTTGTATGAGGAGTACAATACCTACGGCCGACGTAACTTGGCAAGTCTGAACATTGGCCCTGCGAACTTTAGCGCATGTACACTCTTAAAAAAATATTAGCATTTATTTTTTTAAACCAAAATACGAATAAATCTTTTACTAATACATGTACCAAGCACAAATAAAGTAAATATCAGAACAGTTTGAGACAGAAAACTAAAAAATATTTTATGAATCAAATAAACAAACTTATGTCATCATTTGGTTCTAAAAGTCTTTTTGCAACCTTCTTTACAAAGTTCTTGAAAAGACTTGACGAGAAACGTCGGCCGTATTGTAATATAAACGAAAAGGGAGTCAACGATTGCGTGACGGGTGACACGATGGAATGGAAGAAAAAAACGTGTTGCGTTGATTCCAAGTAACGTGGGATAAGGGCAGGAAAATTATTATGTTGGTATAAAGAAATAATCATATAAATATTCTGTTTTGTTTCGTTTCAGTTAAACACAAATGGAAACAATGATAAGTTGCTGGCAGCTATCCTTTGTGCAGCTCTGTACCCGAACGTTGTCAAGGTATTTGAATAAGAATTTATTTTAAAGCTTTTTGGATCGTTTGATGTGATGACGCGTAAGGAGTCTTTTCTTAGCAGTTTACATTTTTCGACTGAAATTATGACAACATGTTGCGTATATCGAAGGACTGGAACAATTTGCTTGCAATGTTTTTCCCGTCCGATCCTGCTGAGGTCTTCCCGTCCGATTATTATTTAGGTGTATTCAAAGCTACAGTGAATAGGCTCTTTAATATACTAGTGCGCTTCACCATCAACATTTGTATCACTGCTTACCATTAGGTGGGATCGCAGTCAAGCACTAAGGTAGGCGCCAATTAAATGTGGAATAGCGGTCATTGAGTTTTTTAAATTAAGAACGTCAATAAATCTAGGAGGAGATTTATTGACGTTCTTAATTTAAAAAACTGAATTAAACACATAAAGCTGTCTTGAATTGACATCTATCGTGATCCTTTTCCTTTTCTGAAAAGCAGTTCATTGATAGTTTTTCGGGTACCTTCGATATATTGGATATATTAGGAAAAGGTCAATGTACTTTAAGTTTATATTAAAAAAAAAACAGTAGTGTATTCGTGAAGAAAATAGTGACTAGTCGTTGTCACTCAGCTTAGCTACGGCCCTTCACCATATTGATCAAGTGAAGTCCCAAGAGTAAACAACTAAATTCTCAATTCCAGGTCCTGACTCCAGAAAAGTCGTTCCACATGCAAGCAGCCGGAGCTATCCCGCGCCAGCCCACGCCCGACGAGCTCAAGTTCAAGACCAAGACTGATGGATACGTCGCCCTGCACCCGTCTTCTGTCAACTCCTCCATAGGGTACTTCACCAGCCCGTATATGGTGTACCAGGAAAAGGTCAAGACCAGCAGGGTGTTTATCAGGGAGTGTTCCATGGTGCCTCAGCTGCCGCTTGTGTTGTTTTCTGGTTAGTATTGAAGAAGATACTTAGAGAATATTGAGAATATTGAAAAATGAAACTGTCGTAGGTTTCATTACACATAGCTATATACACCGTTAAATTGTAATCGTTTTAATCCTTTGAACCAGTGGCTTCATTTATAAAATACTATTCATCCAAAGCTTGTAGAGTAACTTTTATAATAAAAAAAAACAGCAAGTGAAAAGGTAATACTCGTAAAATGCATCAACTAAATAGTATCGAAATACGAAAAGGTACCTAGGTACCACGCCTTGAGAGAAACTGAATTATTTCATGACGTGTGTCACTCACGCGCTGCACTTAGAGCGCGGGGTGCGCGGGGTGCACGAGGCTCGCGCCGCGTCGCATGGGCAATCAAATAGGGTTTGGGGGCGGAGTTTGATCTAGGATTGGCTATTTTTTGTGAGTCCATGTTGACTAGGCGAACGCATAATAATAATTGTTATTGTGGAATGGCGCCTACTAATGGTTTGCATTATTTAATCACGCGACAATTGGTTCGAGTTATTAAAAAAAAATATATATTTTTTAATTTTATCTTTACAAATCGATAGTGTTTTATGCACCGGTTCGACCCTCCACGGGATTAAAACGATTAAAATTTAACGTGGTATAATCAAGGTTGAATAAGAGATCTTGATCATTGTTACTAATACAAGAACCCTATAAAAAGTATCGGATATAAGTATTTTTTAAATGACTAAATATTATACAAAATTCCCAAGTCGTTTGACTTTTTAGACAGACTATAGTCGATCTTGTGTTTAACTGTTTTCTTCTTCAAACCTTTATCTACAATTTCGCCAAGTATACCATGATTTAGATTACCAAGCCACCTAAGCCACGGTCGACCTCGATAATAACAACAAAAAAAAAAAAAAACATCTTAATTTATTTTTCAGGTTGCACTTTAGCAGTAGAACTACACAGTGGTACATTTATTGTATCATTAGAAGATGGCTGGATTATGTTCCAAGTGGAAAAACACGAAGTAAGTTGACGCATTGTTTTTGTATTACTGCCCTCTGCTCATATTTCGCCGTAAACATACATCATATACCTTCATCCGATCAGCACGGATCTTGAGCGCTCGGCGTCAGAGTGGGGATCGCTTTGCGCATTACATACATTGGCGAGCCAATCGACGTCGTTGTTAGAGACATGCAGCGAGCGCAGGAATGAATCACGAGTGACGTCTATGACACAATGGCGCGGCGAGCCAATCACTTACATTCCCCGCTCCCGCGTCTCACTTCGCACCAGTAAAGAGACCGAATATTTGACTTCTGCGCAACTTGAAGCCAGCGCTCAAGATCCGTTCCGGTAATTGTACTGATTTATCATAATTTTATTGTTTTTAGGTCGCAGAAATGCTAAAAACGATACGAGTGGAGTTAATAAACTTATTAGAAGAGAAAATCAACGACCCAAGCTTGAACCTTCTACATTACGAAAAAGGTAACCGGATAATAAAAACTATAGTGCAAATCGTTACTAAGGATTAATATTATATACACAATAGGAATCTGTTCAAACACTAATGAATTTAATACAGGTGCAATTCAATTTTTTATTGGATAATTTATTTATTTATTATTCAGGTGCTAAACTATAATTATGATGGACTCTGATCGAATGTTATTTTTTTTTTTTAAGACCCGGTTTCTGTAGCAAATTATTGCAAAATTGCATAGCATAGTGGTCCTTATAATGTTCCCATTGTTGAGACTCAGACCCCCTCTCTAGGAGAGGGAATGGGCCGTAATCCACCACGCGGGCCCAGTGTCGGTTGGTGGATGTCACATGTCTTCGAATTTTTGTTCTAAGACATGTTTCCTCATGATGTTTTCTTTCACCGTTTTGAGAGCAGTGGTGTTGAAATAAATTACACAAAGTAATGCGCCTGCCTAGGTTTGAACCCGTAAGTCGGCCACCCCTGCTCTTGTAAAATAAATCACTTTAATTTTGAAATCGAATATTTTATTTATGGAGGAAAAGAGTTGAAAAGCGAGGATCCTCGGACCAGACGGGTGTTATATCTGATTTGGGCAACTGCCCGATACATGATATCTGGCTGTTGTACCTAAATGTTCAAATCGCGCGGAAAACTAATTGTGCGACGCAGGATTTTGAATTTTATCTATCGCCATTATAGATCAGGACATGGCAAGTCTATTGGCCGCCCGCGATGTATTGATAATTTTGCTTCAAAAACTGGGTGTCAATGTTATTTTTGCATGATATTTTTAGCTGGAGTGTATTCTCGAATACATAGATAGCAATACTTCTCCATGACTCATGATACTATTGAATTATACACAAGCGGGATATTATGATTACACTGTTACATTCTAGTAAACAAATCAAATAGAGAATGCAAATAAACGGTAGTTAATTGTAGTTATCCATTAAGTAAACTATACAAACCTTTTATACACTATTAATGAAATTATCTCTAGCGTAGTTTTTTATAGACAATTATTAAATTATTAAAAGAGCTATGAGTAAAATAATAAAGTTGAAGCCTTCAAATCTGGTAATTCTGTTTTAATACGTTTTATCAAAGCGCCATCTATCGTAAACATGTTGAATATACATGAAACTCAAACGCTGGTAGTTCTTTTAGGAATTAATAGATGGCGCTAGTGTCAGTGACATGCTTGTACTGAAAAAGTAAATTTTATTTGGCCCAAGATTTATAAGGATTATTTTTCCTGTACCCGTTTTTGATGGAAGCAATTATAAACAATGTTAATGTGTAATAACTAGCCACTAAATTAGTATTATGACTGCCATCCAATATTAAAAAAAAAATAGTGTAAGAAATTATTCAATCAAATTTTATTTGTATTTTTTTAATATAATTTTTATTTCTGGTGTAATCTTGAATTTGAATAGCCCGGTTTTGACTACATAATATATATAAGTACCTGATTTATTTTATTGACACAAAACAAGATCTCTCATACAGATAATAACAGAAATTATTAATTTTAAATTATGATTTCGTTTAGGCATTAGTTTATTCATTATTCAAGTAAATATAATAAATTAGATATCAGACTAATGTCTGTATAACCGACAGTGTGTCCAAATGCATAATTGGAAAAAAACGAATGTACCATAGCGGTCATTTCTGACTGAACACTTTTTGCTTGAATCCTGCGGCGCGGCGCCAAACCCAACCCTTTGAAGTTCTCGTTTCGAGTGCAAGCAAAAATGAACTTAACGGTGGTCAGGCGGAAATGTCTTTTATGGTACAAGAGCGGCTATTAGTTCTATAGTAAAATGCACCTTTTAATAGGTATGTTAACAGTGATACGAGTAACCAGTGACTTGCATGTATTTAAATTCACAATGTATTCAAATGAAATCACACTGACAATAACCATTTTATTTGTATAAGTAGACGAATTGTAATTTATTATCAGAATAATTATGTAAATAAATTATTTTTTTGTTCCTAAACTGCTTTTAATTTGTTCTATTTTATATTCATTTTTGTCCCTTATTATTATAAGGGACAAAAATGCTTACCTATTAGAGACCCCGCACACGGGCTACAAAAAAAGCCGCTTCAAGCTTCTTTTTGAGGCGGCCTTTTATGTTGCGCGCTTCATGTTTTTTTTTTGTGGTGGCTTTTTTTTTGCGGCCCGTGTGCTGGGACACTTAAACCCTAAGGGTCAACTCACACCGAAAGAGCGGCGAAGGGCAGCGAAGCGGAGCGCAGTTTCAGTTTCATATGAATTTTAACTTTATCATCATTACCATAATACTTATTATCGCATGAGAAACACGAACGAGTCGCGCGGATGCCCGCGGCGCCGCAGGAATTCCGGAAATGAAAATAAAGTTAAAATTCATATGACACTGAAACTGCGCTGCCCTTCGCCGCTCTTTCGGTGTGAGTTGACCCTAACATATTTTTACCCGACTGTGCCAGAAAAACTATTATGTTTTCAAGTGTATGTATGGGCACCCCCTACAGCAGAGATGCACAGACCGCGGCCCCCCCCCGGCAATATTCTAGTGGCCCGCCATCAAGCTAGCTCTTTTAAGAACACAAATAAATTCGGGCTATTAAAATCATTTTCATAATGATGATGAGAAAATGACAAGAAAATTATTGAAAAATTCTATAAGTAAAACTGCGGTTAATCTTAGCTTTGTCGAAAAGATGTGTGCATCAGAATGGCGGGTGTAATTTCCAGATTCGCCTAAATTTACGTACCTCTTTTGAAAATCTGTGTACCTAAACCCATTCAATGATATTTTAAAAATTAGGTACACCCGCCATCCTGATTTCAGAACCGCGGGTGTACTGCTAATCAATATATGTAGCCAAGCGTACTGTATAAGTAAATTTGGTACCTCTTTGTACCTGCAGATACAAGTATTAAATAAACGAAATACTGTAACGTTGCTGCGAAAAAAAAAAAAATCCTTTGGCGTACTTAACGCCCAGCACTGGGTTGCGATAGTCGTTGACGCCATTTCACCATGAGAACTCGCCGGAGCTCTGTCCGCCATGCCGTGACCTGTCGCGGCAGCGGACTTTCACCCCGGCGTTGCATCTCCACGCGCATATTGTGCATGTGTGCAAGGACTGTTGCCTCCTGATCCCACGGTGGTAGGCCAGCCAGAAGGCTCGCCGCTTCGCGGGAGACCGTGCAGTATCCCCGCACCATCCTTATTGCCATGACCCTCTGGCAGGCGTTCAGCATGGACGCCGGTTGCTTTTTCAGCGACGGCACCCACACCGGCGCCCCGTAGAGGGCCATGGACCGAACGATCCCCGCGTAGAGCCTCCGGCAGGAGGCGTCTGGACCCCCAAGGTTGGGCAGGAACCGCTTGAGCGCAGCCCCAGCCCGGTTGAGTTTGGGAGCCAGACGTCGGAAATGCTCCACGAAATTCCGCCGGCTGTCGAGGACGAGTCCCAGGTACTTAGGCCATGGTCCGGAGCGAGGAGGAGTGGCAGGAGGTCTCCGGACGGTCTCCGGTAGCAGGCTCCGGACCATGGCCTCAACCAAGGCCCGGCGCTAGAGGCCTCCGCTGCCCCCACAGGTGTGATAGGCAGCGTAGGCGGGTAGGTGTGTGGGCGTCACTTCCGCTTTAATTTGGAACAGGAACCTCCCGAACTTGCCATTTCCGGTGAGGACCTGTGTCATGGCAATATGTTGTTTGTTTTTGTAATTATGTATACATTTAGGTTTTTTAATATTTAACTTAAGTTATCAGTACTTACGTAAAAACACCAAAGGAATTAGTTAAGTACGCCAAAGGATTTTTTTTTTTTCACAGCAACGTTACAGTATTTCGTTTATTTAATACTTGTATCTGCAGGTACACAAGAGGTACCAAATTTACTTATACAGTACGCTTGGCTACATATATTGGTTAGCAGTACACCCGCGGTTCTGAAATCAGGATGGCGGGTGTACCTAATTTTTAAAATATCATTGAATGGGTTTAGGTACACAGATTTTCAAAAGAGGTACGTAAAGGTACACAGAAGGTCCCAAATAATTTAGGCGAATCTGGAAATTACACCCGCCATTCTGATGCACACGAAAAGATAGATATTTTGATACAATCTTTTCGTGAACGATTTTCTGAGTTTCAAAAAGGTAAACCTCTATTGGACATTTTTAGCAATCCATTCACCGTTTCAGCTAAAAAGCTGCACCAGAGTCAATGCAGTTATATTTAATCGATATTCAAAAGGATCAAGATTTTTGCAACAAATTCAATGAACTTTTACCGCTACATTGATAAAACTACAAAGTCCAATGATTAGCGAACAAATGCGCTAACTTATTTGACTTTTTCGGTTTTGAATAATAAAACAAAAAATCGAAACCACCTTGTAAATGAAAGTTTGAAAGCAATTTTATGTGTAGCTACAAGTTTTAAGTCCAATATAAAAATAGACTGTGAGCACATTATAGTGCCTCGCTTCAAATTAATATAATATTATTTTTTTGGATATTTTTATGTTTTTAACTTTTGCTGGTGGCCCACCATTAGTTCTTCATTTTCCCAAGTGGCCCCTAGTCTCAATAAGTCTGTGCATCCCTGCCCTAGAGCTAGAAAAGTCACCGTGCTTATGAACCCAACATGAAGTACGCGCATTGGGTGACGTGACAGTAACAAAAAATAGGTAGAAAAATTATTGTCATCGTGACTAAAGTCACCAGTGCGCGCTGTCTTACATTGGTCTTAGTATTGAAAGCGAGAATGGGTATGGGTACTTATACGAAAATCATAAAAAAGGTGGAATTTTGGCGTAAGGCGACTACGGTCATTTTCAAAAAATGATTGTATTATTTGGAAACAGAACCCAGAATCACACGCACCGCTGTTGTTTTAGCGACCAAAGAGGGTATCAGAAAGAAAAAATCACCTGAAAAATTACCAACGCCCGAAAAATGATTTTATAATAAACATCAACCATTCACACTACAAAGGCTGAATAACCTGCATCCGACGCCCACAAATCACGTAATGGCCGGGTAACCCGCAAAATATTGACACTATCAATCATGTACCTACATTGTCCGACAACGTACCTATGTCCCGTGCAAACAACGGTCGGTTTAATATTTCACCGAGGTAAAAAAAATGGCGTTCCATTCGCGAACGATTTCAGTAGTTTAGTGAGCGTCCCTAGTCGTAAAACGCACGTGTTTTGGTTTGTTACATGTGTACTTTAAAGGGCGAACTTTTGGGTTAGGACCGTCCGAGTTGTTTGCGCGTGGGGTGATAGTGGATGTGGCTTGGACTATTCATGATTTTAATGTTTTGTAAAGATTTAAAATTTTATTAGAATTTTGAAAAAACATCCCTAATTATATTAAATTACAGTTCAACAAGACATTGTTTACTTACTGACTAGACGAAAACATTAATAAAAAAAAATTGCAGTTTACCTCGCTCGTGGGCAATAATTCCATTAATATTCCCACTTCACGGCAATATTGCCGACAACGGCACATCTCTACTCGCTCGTGTGATTCATCAAGAAAAATTTATATAGTGACATCTGTCAGGGAATAGTCGAACTAAGAATTCGATTACATTTCATATTCAAAATACAGATGTCGCCACATCAAAATTTCTAATTGGATTCTAATTCCTGGAGCGCTAAAATGACGCTCACGATTGAGCTGTTCTTTTTTATAGTATTAGCTAATAGGTAGCAATCAGAAAAATAAAATCTGTTTGTACGTGAACAGTTTTTATTTAATTCATTAAACCCCAAGCGAACGCCGGCGTTCGCGCACCTATTGTCTTTCAATTGTATCTGTAATTATCACAATAGAAAGGTTAAATGCATGTACAAACATTTGGAAAATTGTGTGCAATTCGGTTCATTTCTCAAAATTAATGAGTCAGTCTTCTTCAGTCATTTTCAGCCAGTTACCAATAGGCTACACAGCAGTGCATCTATTCCCTATTCCGTCGCCACATCCACACTCATCCAACCCCCACAGTCGCGCCATCTGGAGGCTCCTCACGTACGGGCCGGCGTGTAATTGGCGCCATTTAGGTACCGTCCCGCGGCCGCCTCGCATTGCACGTCCCTGCCCTACAACCTTGCGAACCAATATGTTGTGAGAAACTTTGCACAAGTAGTACATGTCGTGTTCAATTTATGGGCCGAAAGTCTTTTTTTAGTTTTGAAGAACTTGTTAAGAGAAATGAATAGACTTGACTGCCTTGTCGTGCTTACCCACTTTGTGATCTGCCGCGGCTCCGACTTAGACGCGAGCCCTGAGAGTCAGGGCAATTTCATGTTTACCTATTTTAGCAAATACTCATCTACCAGTCTGTCGATCGATTCGTGATTGCTATGGCTACTCAAACAAAAACAGTCTTTGAAGTTTAAAAGTTTTTTTGTCGGTTCATTGTTCAGCATATGATTTAACAAAATAAATTGCGTGGATAAGTTGTACCTAGTAAGTATACAGAGTCTTGAAAATGTTATTGGTTTCTGGATAATTTTGATGAGTTTTCTAAAAACCAACCAGATGATCTTACTAAGACTATCATACCGTATTCTATATCGCTTCATACAACACATATCCTAGACGCAACGAACCAACTACAAAACAAGCCACAGATCTACAAAAATCCCTCACCCTCTCAATTTATCAGCATTAAACATTTTCACATAAACATAGTCTATGCCTACGCAAAAACGTCGCAAGCGTTATTATCAACCGGTCCGTTGATTCCATTCACCCGGGGCCGAATAAATCAACGCGAAAGCCGAAAGCCGACAATAAATTTGGTCCCAATCCTGGTCATCGTCGACCCAAAAGGCGTTTTAGCGTTAACCCAGGGACGGACCTTTCCGCTAAATAAATCCCTTATCTGCATACGGCAAACCTTTCTAGGGTCCAGCTTAATAAATTCAGGTTGGGCCTTGCGAACTTTTGTATTGGAAGTCTATGGAGCTGTTGTGATGGTTGCGAATTCTCTTCTTGATTTTGCAAGTCTATTGTCTATTATTTTTGAGTTTACCTGTGTGAATACTAGCTTCGCTCTCGTGAAAGTAGAAAAACTTAGGGGAAAATTTCGTAAAATTCTTTCTTAGTGCTAGCTTATGTCATAAAAGGAAGTCTTGTGTAAAATTTCACGATCCTAAGCCCTTTAGTTTTGGCTGTGCGTTGATATGATGTAGTCAGTTACTCCTTGTACATTTTATGTATGTTATTTTATATGTACATATTATGCTGACTAAACATTATTTCTAGTTAAGTAAACCGATTTTTTTTCTTATTTAGCTTATTATGAAATTTTAATGTTTTCCGGCTTTCCAAACGTAAATCCCATTTCGTAGAGAAGTACATTTTATTTTTGTTCTTTCAATGGTACTGTTGGTGTATTTCTGGCTTGGAACAAATAGTCGCGTGGCCTACAACTCTAACACAAATGTTTGTGAAGTCACTCACGATTTGATGCAGGAGTGATTCCTATTATGGTGCCTATGAAAAATAAAAAGAGTGGCTTTAAGGACTAGTGGACCAAGCTTTCCAAAGCCACTCTACTATTCCACTTTTCGCTCCAAACGCCACTCGAAAATATTAAATAGCCGGTATCAACAACTCTAGAGTCATACTTTAGGTCTGCTCATTTGGAAGGCGGCCGACCGGGTGCGCTCCCAAATCAATAGTAATTCTGTGGGTAATCCCTCGGCCCTCTGAAAAATATACACACCTACCTATAGACGAGGCTATGTAAAGTTTATTGAGTTAAATTATTCTTGGATATAACTTTTGTTCTCATGTCGCTGGCGATGTGATGTCAAATGGGGTGAATGAGAAAGTTGGAGCTTATTGGAAGTTTTGAAGACTTTGTAAGCAATTCTTTTAATTTCAACCTATTTAACCTATAAGACGAGAGTATGACCAGTGCGTATTGCCAGTGATGACGTATGACTTCGAAACATGGTCCCTTACAATTGGCCTCATCAGAAGGCTTAAAGTCACACAAAGGGCAATTGAAAGGGCTATGCTTGGAGTTTCCTTGCGTGATCACATCAGAAATGAAGATATCCGCAGGAGAACCAAGGTTACCGACATAGCTCGAAGAGAAAGTGAGCAGGGCATATTTCTCACAGAGCAGATGGTCTATGGGGACGAAAGGTTTTAGAGTGGTTGAAAGGCCTCCCACAAAATGGACCGAGTTCCTAGTTAGGGTCGCGGGAAACCCATTGATGCAAGACGCACAAGACTGGTCTTTATTGCCAAACTTGGAGGAGGCCTATGTCCAGTGGTGGACGTCTTTTGGCTAAAATGATGATGATGATGAATCTATGTACTTACAAGACTTATGTATCTAAGTAGGTTATATATGTCTTGAGACAGACTATTCTTTACAAATACTTCTTAATTTGTTATGATGTTTTAAACACTAAACAGCTGAAATAGTTTTTTAAAAGTATGGACGCAGACAAAAATTACCAGTAAAACTAAAAAAGTTTCAAAAGTGTTTCTAAATTATTCGCCATATTATTTTTTGATAAAACTGCCGTGTGCAAAAAAAGACCCTAAATAAAAATGAAAGGGTTGAGCTCCCCTCTTAATGCATCTATCTCTCTCGCACCAATATAACAATAGATTTTTTATCTCCCTCTTGCGCTGACCGCTTGACCATTGGCTGATGAAATGGGTTCACTCACACACGCTTACATGTTTGTTACACACTCGTATGTTTGTGTGTCGTGGGCGGAGGAAAAAATATTAGAGGTAGGGTAAGTGAAGTAGGTATAGGTGGGATAACTTGCAGAGATAGAGCAAATGACTTAGAAAACTAGTTGTTAAGTATTTCTCTGTTACAGAACACTCTTTTTCAAAGACTTAGCCAAGTTACTGGTTGTGGTTGAAGCCTTAATTTTTATGTTTTTTTTTTTTGTGTAGGCATATTTGGTAGGTTGTAGGTTATATTCTACCCTCCTCCCCCACCCAAGCCCCTCTCGTTTTTTATTTTATTAGAATTGTGGCAGAAAAAAGTTTGCCGGATTAGATAGTAGGTGTATATAACGAGAAGGCCCGACTCACTGAGTCATCAACGACCAGTCTAGGACCTAGACCATGACGTTTAAAGTAAGATTGTTTTAATCTTGTTTCGGTGTGAGTAAAAGACTGTGCTATACAGGTTGTCTAGTGCCATCCCTTACCCACACAGAAACAAGATTAAAACAATCTTACTTTGAACGTCATGGTAACCCCGTATATCCCTGCACCTTGCAAGCTGCTATTTTTTTTGCAAAAAAAATTAATTATGTAGCTTGTAGTATTGCTAATCCTAATTAGAGCCTTTGTAACCAAAATTAATTTTTAAAAAAAAACATTGTATTTTTATTATTATTGATTCTATAATTCAATTTTAACATTAACATATTTTTAACTTACCAAACTTAATAGTTTGATGGCGAGAAACGTTCGTTATATAATCATTTCTGTGACATCTTATAACAGCAAAAATATGAGTGGTTTTGTTGTCTGAGGTTGTGTACAAATAACAAACTTAAATATACATATTTAATTTTGATAAATAAGTTATACTATGGTCTAATTGGTCAGTTAAGGTGTGTGGCTAAGTTGAGTGGCAACGATTAGTCACTATTTTCTTAACACGAGTACACTATAGTGTGGATCTTTAATTTTTTATTTTGACTGACCGACATTTGACTATTCAAAAGTGCCTGCAAATGGTCTACTTGAAATAAATGATTTGATTTGATTCAAATTTTTTTATCTACAAGTATTTGTCCAAAATTTCGTTAAACTATCTATCCATACCTCAATAAAAACCCTAATGACACATCGTATCTCCAGGCCCGCTGTATAATGTTTATTCCACGTTATCAGCAGTGTACCCATCCCACAGATCCCAACTGTCCCTAACCTAAAACTTTAGGGTGGAGGGTACTTTAAAGTGATCTAACAGATTTCGAGGTACTACTCTAGTTGGAATATAACTGGGTAATGCTGGGTATTCCGCCTTTGTATGGGTTGGGTCACTAATGTGGTATTAGTATCTGGATACGTTGGTATGTACTTTCGTTCGTGTAGCCTACATCTAGTTTATTATTTTACGGTCAGCTTAAATGGTCAAGCTTGGAGCGAGTGGGAGTAAAACTGAATTCTATAAGTCCATCAATAGCTACGAATTTCAGGATTTTTGTATGTACCTATCACTTTTTTCAGTGTTGGCTTATATTAAGGCACAGGGATGAAGAGATTCTTGATCTAAGCTCTCTTTATCTGTCCCACTTTGTTCTCTGCTGTCTAGGTACGGACGGCGTCAACTGATTAACCACTTTTCTAAGATACTTTTATGTGAGAGGGACAATCGATACTGCTGTCTGTACCTATTCGTATTCTGCAATTTGATTGTTCAGTACAAATACCGGCACGAATCTTGAGCGCTCGTCGAAAGAGTCAGGGTCAATTGGCGCATCGTACATATCGTCGAGCCAATCACTGTAACTACAAAGATGTACTCCCAGCTCCCGCATCACACTTCATACCACTAAAGAGACCCAATACTTCACTTGTCATTCAAGTCTGCGCGATTTCAAGTTCAAGTCAGCGCTCAAGATCTGTGCCGGTATTTGTACTAGTTCTTGCAAACACAGCCTGGCAAAGTGGGGGATTATAGAACCATTCGACACCCAGTGCGAGTGCGGTGCTCTTGACCAGACGATGGTAATAAGTGGGTTATTGGAGTGCCCTAAGTGTCCCTAAACCTGCACTTTGGAGGACTTAAAAAACGTACGAGCACAAGTAGACCATGTGCTGCATATATCTCTATCTTTCCCCGGGGAGTGTGATCCTTTTGGACAGATTTCTATTAAATAGGTAGCGAGCGAAGCTGCTGGCAGCAGCTCTTCATCATTTCAGCCGAAAGACGTCCACTGTTGGACATAGGCCTCCCCAAGAGTCGCCATGATGACCGGTTCTGAGCCTCTCGCATCCATCGGATTCCCGCGATCCTCACTTGGTTATCGGTCCACCTTGCGGGAGGCCTTCCACCGCTGTATCTTCTGGTACGTGGTCGCAACTCCAGAACCTTTCATCCCCATCGACCATCTGTTCTGCGAGCAATGTGCCTTGCCTACTGCCACTTAAGTTTGGCGATTATTGGGGCTATGTCGGTAACCTTGGTTGTCTTGCGGATATCTTCATTTCTGATGTGATCACGCAATTAAATTCTGAACATAGCCCTTTCTGGCAGCAGCAAGCCAATAATAAATAGTTTTTTTATAGTCTATTTATGATCATCATCATTTTAGCCCAAAGACGTCCACTGTTGGACTTAGGCGTCCCCTAAGCGTCGCCACAACGAACGATCCTGTGCGTCTCGCATCCACCGCATTCTCGCGACTCTTACCAGGTCGTCGGTCCACTTTGTGGAAGGCCTTCCAACGCTGCATCTTCTGGTACGTGGTCGCCACTCCAGAACCTTTCATCCCCATCGACCATCGGTTCTGCGAGCAATGTGCCCTGCCCATTGACACTTAAGTTTGGCGATTCTTTGGGCTATGTCGGAAACCTTGGTTCTTATGCGGATATCTTCATTTCTGATCTGATCACGCAAGGAAACTCTGAGCATAGCCCTTTCTGGCAACAAATTGTGAAAAAAAAAAAACTTTTTTTTAGATTTATAGGTACATAATCTTTCGGTGGATAAAAATAATCCAGATGACATCCCCTGCCCTTGGGCGGAGAGGAAGATGGTGTCAGACTCTTACTGACTTCTAATTCCACCGCGTTCCTTCTTGCCTTTTTACCAGGGCCGAGCCTCACTTTCGGAAACAAACCCAAGCCCCAGTAGGCTTTGACTTAGCTGGGCTCCTACGGTAGATTTATAGGTAAGTAGGTACTTAAGTATTTTTCGAAAGTTTTTCAAGATAATTAATGTTCTTCATGAAGGATAATTGTTTAGTTTACGAAGAGTGAAGATTTATTTAGTCGGAGACGTTGAACCTCCTGCTTACGATCAGCTTGTTAAATGTGCGGACCAAAGTGTCTATTGTAACAGAGAGAGCAGTGGAGTAGAGTAGACCAAACAATTTTTTAAATTGAAATGCAGTTTGTATTTATTATTATTATCATTTAATGAATCTTCTCGTGTAGGGAAAACTTGTTTAGGATCAGAAGGATGTCCTGGGCTGCGGGATTGTTTGATTAAGTCACCGCGGCCTTGGAACGCGAAGGGCAAATGAAGGAACACGGTTGGGTTTTAGTCAGTAATGATTCTATTCCCTCTCCAAAGTGGCCCTCCCTTTCACTCCGCCCAGTAGCGGGAGAAGATATTTTGTTGACTGTACACTCCAAAATAAAGATATATCCAGCTTTCATAAAGTTATGTTGAGCACAGACTAAATTGCCAAGCATTATAATTTGCATTACAGCATTACACACATCATGTAATCTAATAGGTTACATGGTGTGTGTAATGCTAACAAACATCATCTCCTTCTACATTTCCCAACCGGCTTGAGGTTTTTTTTTTCGATGGGTAAAAACCATGCAAATGACATGCTCCTTGGGCGAAGTGGGAGATAGTGTCAGACTTTTACTGATTAAAAAACCCATTCCGTTTTTTCGTTGCCTTTTATACCGGGGCCGAGCCTTCCTTGGCCTCGGTAAGCTCTGAACCTGCTGGGCCACTACGGTTGCTGACAACCCCTTCAGGCCCGCAGGAACAGTGCGCATGGTCGACGACTTGGGCTCGGTTCGGACAGTTACCATTGCAGATGGTCGAACTGAGAGCTCCTTTTGCGAATATTTCTGCTTCGCAAAAGGAGGCGATTGCCTGCCACTCCTCCTCGCTCCGTTTCATGGCATGTACCAAGGCCAGGCGCAAGAGATCGCCGCCGCCGGTCACCCCCACAAGAACACGGCGATGCTCTGTCCAAGCAGAGCACACCTCTGCCGTGTGCTCCACCGTGTCCTCCGGGTCGCCGGGTCTACACAGTGGCGACAACCGGGCGTCACTTCCGCACAAATCCGTTGCAGGTACTTCCCGAACTTACCTGGCTTGGGGTTAGCTTCCAGTCTAACCAGATGCGACTGAATACTCGGGTTTACATGGAGCGACTGCCGTCAGACCTACACAACCCAGTTACTGGGTATGGATATTGGTATTGTATATGGATATTCCTTGGATAGCTTGATGAATTAACTTTCTGGCGTTTGATTACCTGTAACAACTGTTAAAGATCTACGAATGACAATCAGGATCAACGATTAACTTTTAATATTTTTTAATAAATTATTCTTACAAATGTACCTAAAACAGACAGTCGTCTACGCGTCTCCATGGTCGCCGCTGTCCTATCCATTTCCTTGAGTCCGCGGCGCGTGTTTGGTCACTGCCTGAGATATACATATGGCGCGTTTAACTGTTCCTACAGGGCTGTCTCTCCTGACATCTTATCGAAAGGATATAAAATAAAGGGATTTTTTATATACGTTATACCGCGTACATCGAAGGACTGGAACAATTTGCCAAATTAAATCATAAAAGCTACCTCTGTGCAAAATGTCAGTGTCAGTCAAAGAGTTTGGAGTCAGTGAGTAAGCCAGGACTTTGCTTTTTGTATACAGAAAAAAAAAATGTAAGGAAAGTAATGACCCCTGAGACCAATACCCTCTAAATCACTTCATTCTCCATTGATCTGTTTAAAGCATAAATTCTCCATAAAAAGATCAACATGAAAAGGTGACCTAACCTGACCCACCTATTGACAGTATCGCAGATAACTCAAAACATCAGGTGTTCAACACACCAGACCTCAGTACCTCATTCCACTGGACACAAAATCTAAATTGTATCAAGGGGATATTGATGAAAGCAAACCAGTTTTAAAAAATCCACTTGTAAAGGTAACAGCAATATGAGAACATGCAAGGGATGCTGTAAGGTCAAAGATCAAATAGTAAGGGCTTTTCTGAACTAAAAATAAATCTTAATTGGTCTCAAAGCTTAATGAAGTTTAAGACAAATTAGGATCAGATAAATGAGATAACCGTATCTTGCCCTAAAAATTAGATATCTTCTTCATTTTAATTATGGCCTATGGTTTTAAGATTTAGCTTGAAAATCATAATAAAATAAAAATTAAATTAATATCACTTATTTATCAGTCTGTGTCCATAGGAGTTCGATAATTTTAATTAATGTGATGAGAAACACAATTAAAAAAAAGATGATGATGATGAAAATTAAATCAAAATAAAACCGTTCAATCATTATTAATTAATTTATTTTTAAAATCACAATTGACAAATTAAAATCAAAATTAGATACACACTGATCAACTCAACAGGCCCACCAAGCGCCCATAAAAAGAAGCTCCGTAAATATGTCCAGTAGTGCAGTGTCATTAGGTAAGGTTCTGCACTACTGAGCAGGTTCATTAATTATTGTCAGTACAGTACAGTGTTTCGACGGTATTATGACCGATGTGGGTTTAACACGATCTCAACTTCAAATTCTCAGTCCAAGTTCCCTAAGCCCTCAAAAGATCAATAGCGAAAGATGAACTAAGTTGACCCATCTATAAATTGACCATTATGAAGTTAAACAGCATCAAGTGTTCATCACAAAAGGACCCTTATATCGGACACAAGATCAAAACTGTATCCAAGGGATGTTGTTGGAGAAATACTAGTTTCAAACGTCCACGTGTCACGTGTGACAAAGGTGAGATCAAAATGAGAACAGGGGATGCTGTAAGGTCAAAGGTCAAAACGACTATTTGCATATTTTGCGGAAATTTAACTATCGCTGATTGTTTTATGCTTTAGCCTGGAATTCTATCAAGCTTTGGCATTAGTTGAGATCGTGTTAAACTAACCAACATCGGATTTAATACGATTTCAACTTCAAATTCTCAGTCCAAATACTACTGACCCTTAGCCATTTTTCTAAAAATCAATATTGAAAGATGACCTAAGTTGACCCATCTATAAATTGACCATTATAAAGTTAAACAGCATCAAGTGTCCATCACAAAAGGACCCCAATATCGGACACAAGATCAAAACTGTATCAAGGGGATGCTGTTGGAGAAATACCAGTTTCAAACGTCCACGTGTCACAAAGGTGAGATCAAAATGAGAACAGGGGATGCTGTAAGGTCAAAGGTCAAATGGACTATTTGCATATTTGGGGTATTTTTTTTTTAATAATATTTTTTGAGATGGGATCAATGAATATGTATTATGTGATTATTTGGTTAAGTGGCTTATTTGTAGGTAATTGTTATGGTTTGGAAGGGGCTGATTCAGATATTAATATTAACTTGGGTTATGGGGCCTTTTCAAGGAAATTTCACGCCGACTGATCGACACTGCGTGACCAGAGGGCTGGCTCGTTCTTCGTCCAAAAACTTAGCATTGCCATTGAACGTGGCAATGCTGCCAGTCCTCTGGGCACATTTCCGGATGAAAGATATCGTACTTTGACGCCTGAGTGTACTTCGTCATTTTGAATTATATTTATGTGCACAGTTAGGTTTTAGTATAAATAGTTTAACCTTTCGTATGCCGTAATTAGAGAAACAATTAAAAAGTTATTGTGTCTCGCGTGGATCCACGTTCAGGACACACAAAGGGTTAATTCATATTTTTTATGGACATAATTATATAGAATATTTTTTACTAATAAAAAATAAATTATAATTATAATTGTTGGGTCAAATGCAGATCCACGCGACACACAATGGCTTTTTACATCTTTAAGTTTTCAGAACTAATAAATTACCAATTTATTTATTCATAGGTGCCAGCCCTACCACACAGTACGGCTAGATAAGTAACGCGGTCCTCGCCACTGTCTTGATGTAACACATTTGTAACGGCCAGATGTAAACACAGATACGGCCGGCTACATTCAACACCCTGTATCGCAATTTCCCTTACCGTATGGGGTTGGAACACCCAGAAATTGTTGCAATTTGTTTCTGATGGTGCTCGAGTACTTATTTGTATGTTAATCGGGTTATGCCTTTGTTTTTGATGACGTGGGCAGTGATTGTTGTGTTTTGTTTTGGATGTACAGCGTGATATGGACTCAATGCATAATGATGAGATGAGTCTTTGGTACTTAAAATAAAAAAATAAAAAAAAAGTTTACTGGCACTTTTGAAGTGTCAAGGAGTCGATTAGTTGGAAATATGAAGTTAGATAATGTCGATCGTCGAGATGTTAGTAAACCGTAGGGGCCCGGCAGGCCTTTTAGCCTAGGTTCGTTTCTTAAAGGAAAATCCGGCCCTGGTATGAAAGGCAAAGAAGGAACAGGAGTGGGTTTTTAGTCAGTAAAAGTCTGATACACCCTTTCGCTCCACCAAGACGATAGAATGTACCAAACAGTACGGAAGATTGGATGATTTTAAAAATTAAAGACAGTGTCGATCTTTATGGAGGAGAACATGAAATAAACTTATGTCTATGTTACTGTAAACGCTCGAACTATGGTAAATCTTAAGACTTTCCAGTAAAACCTAAGATTTACAGACATGGGTTGGTAAATGTAAGTATTTATTATAATGGGGCGATTTTTTCGGGCTTTTACCATTCTTATTCACTACTTGCTAGGTTTTACCAACGTGGACTGGTAAATGTTGGTTTTAGGAATAAAACAATGATTACTTTGAGAAGTAGGTTGGGCACAATTCTAATCTAACCTACTTCAGCCAGTTCGAAATAACGAATAATACCTACAATCTCTAGTAAAAATGTGATAGTATTTTGATTGCACTTTGAACTGGGTGAAATAGGTTAGGTTAGGTTAGAACTGTGAACAACTGCGCTACGTCCAAGTTGTTTCGTCCATTCGAGATGTCATCCATCATGTTCCAGAACTGTTTGATGACAAGTTTTTTTTTTTCAACATTTACCGGGCCTTTAATGTAAATCCTAAGATTTACCAAGTGAATGGTGGTAAAAGTTCGAATCGCAAACTTTCATGGACATTAACCATTAGTGATTGGTAAATCTTAGGTTTTACTGGAAATTATTAAGATTTGCCGTAGTTCTAGCTTTTACAGAAACATCTATACTAATATTATGCCTAAAGAGCAAAGATTTATACTCAAAAACTACTGAGCCAGTTTTTTTTTCTCAAGTAGTAGGCTACTTTATCATTGAGTATAGTCTATCTAATAAGTCAACCGACTTGCGAATTATGTATAATATTTAATCATTTAAAAAATACTTATATTCGATACTTTTTCTAAGGTTCTTCTGTTAGTAAACAATGATCTCTATCTCTTAATCAACCTTGATTATTGAACCCGTGTTGACTACATAAGATTTAATTAAATCCAAATAATTACCCAAGTCGTTTAATTCATTAAACCCCAAGCGAACGCCGGCGTTCGCGCACCTATTGTCTTTCAATTGTGTCTGCAATTATCACAATTGAAAGGTTAACTTATTAGACAGACTCTAACACCTAAATAACCACTTAAAAGCTTTCAAATTTTAAAAATTATACCACACTGAATTACACAAAAAAAATGTACCTGCAGTTCACCACGATATATTTGCAAACTTATCTCTAGTTTCGAGAAAAAAAAAATAACAACAAACAACAACAACAACAAATAAACCACAGAGAATTATACAACATTTTTTTTAAGCTATTGCATAGCTTCTATCGCGGGCCTTGAGCGTGAGACCGAATCCAGAAATTCCGTAACGAAAATAACCTAACACCCCTCACTCATTTGTTTTTTGAGCGTGGTGACCGATAAGAAAACAAATGAGTGAACAATCAATCAAAATTCAATTTAATGTGTGAAAGTGTAACTTCAATTGATATCAAAGAAAAAAAAAACAAAGGAAAAAAAATACTGCATAAATAAAATAAATAACCTACGACCGTTATTTTTGAAGCTATGCAATAGCTTAATAATTATAGTTGCATAAGTTGATAAAAATGCTATGCAATAGCTTTACCGCGGCAGTCCCCGAGTGCCACACGTCTTTTTTGTATAATTCTCTGCGGTGAATTTTTAGAAATTTTGATACTGTAATGGCCTTTTTAAGTGTTTCTTAAGGAATCTCATCTTGAGGCTCAGTATATAGTTTAAGATTAGCAGTGGACTCCTCGAGGCTAATGATGATGACCATAACACAGCAAGATTATAATCTACAACGATACCATCAAACGATGTTCGTATTCCTACCCTAGCACAAATGTTGGGTCAAACGGCCGTCATGAAACTGGAAACTCTCCAAATCAAGGGACATCGGATGTGTGCATTTAGTGGCACTAGTGTGCTTGCTAATGAGCCCCCGAGTGGTTCTCTTAGCAACGCTTTCACACAAGTTTACGTGCACTGGGTTGTGAGACCTCTAGGATAGAGTAAGTAGGGCTGTGAGATTGTTTGAAAGAGTTTTTATGGACCTGGAACGCAAAAGGCAATTATAGGAACATGTTTTTTTTTAGGGTTCCGTACCTTAAAAGGAAAAAATGGAACCCTAATAAGGTCACTTTGTTGTCCGTCCGTCCGTCCTTCTGTCTGTCTGTCAAGACCATTTATCTCTAGAACGCATGGAGGTATCGAGTTGAAATTATAGCTATATACTTAGGTCTGCGGTGCCTTGAATCTGTGAAAAAAATCAAACTTGTAAGTTAACGAGAAAAAAAGATACGGCTGTTTATGTCGCAAAAAAAAGTCTATTTCGACACTTTAAGAAATCAAAATTCATTAGGTACTACTTTCCGTAGACCTAGGATCCTGAAATTTGGCTTGAAGCAAGGTCTTGTAGCACAAGTATAGGAAAAAATCTGAAAACTGTAAATTTGTGGTTACGTCCCAAAAAAATATAGTGATTTGGAAAAATCTTCGTAACTCAATTTGCAAATTGAACTGTTTTCATAGGTCAATTTGTACGGAACCCTCAGTACGCGAGTCCGACTCGCACTTGTCCAGTTTTTTTAAATCATCCAGATGACATCCCCGCCCTGGGGCGGAGCGGAAGATAGTGTCAGACTCTTATTGACTAAGAAACCCACCCCGTTCCTTCGTTGCCTTTCATACCGGGGCCGAGCCTCCTTTTTGGAAACAGACCCTCGGCCCCAGTAGGCTTTGATCCTGTTGGGCCCCTACGGTTGCTGACAACTCCTTGAGACGCGCGGGAACAGTTCTCACCGTCGACGACTTGGGCTTATCCGGACGGTTACCGGACAGAGGAACACGGGTGGATTTTAGTCAGTAAAAGACTGATATTTCCTCATGCTTCACCCAGAGTGAGAGGAAGGATTTGATGACATCTTACCTCAAAAAAAAAAATGGCGTTGAACATCATAGTCTTATTTCCTTCCCGAAAAATATTCGTTTTCGTTATGGGTTAAATCAACCGAGCAAAACCTCGGCGTAAAACTAGTATATAATTTAATAGACGCCGAATATAGGTATTCTAGACCAAATTAAAATCATTGTAAACGATCTTCGCCCGTAAATTAATGGTTAAATCACAGTGAGCCGATCGAGCTATATTTCAGTCCCTCACTAACCCGAAAACCATTCGCCCTAAATATTTACATTGCGCCAATGTTAAGTATTATTTTCATAGTGTACATAAGTATACTGTATAGCTGTTACACTGTACTACACTTGTAGGTAAGGACTATTTTCTGAGTGCTTTTGAAGGAGATTTAATCCACTCCAATAGTACATTTCCTCATGGTAACGGAAATAAGGCTTCGATTATTGTTAGTAAAAATATTAACAATGAAAATAATTAGCAAAATTATATTAATTAATAAAATATCAATTAAATCATTAACAAAATTGATACCTTTTAATCGTGAGAATTAGAGACACAATAGAAAAACAATGGGTGCGCGATCGCTCGTTCGCTTGGGGTTTAATAAATTAATAATATAACCAATCAAATAAATTAATCAATGTTTTTTTTTTTTTCAACTTCCTTATTTGATTCTTCTTCATTAGATTGTGGTGTATCCTTACTTCCCAGGATGCGAGACGCACGGGACCGTCCATTGTGGCGAAACTTGGGGGAGGCTTAAGTCCAACAGTGGACGTATATCGGCTGAAATGATGATGATGACGATTACTTCCTAGAATTGTACCTTTTTAGCATTACTATTTAATGAAGTGTATTATTTTCAAAAATCAACGTGTAGTGCGATTACTGTTTTTTTTTTGCTATTGTACTTCTTAGTTTCGAATTTGGCCATTAACGGCCCCTTTGAAAAATTTTGAAAATAAAAATGTGACGATTCGGATACAGACCGAATATAATAATATAAAAATAATACATATAATATTCCACAACTATCACACAACGCTGTTTAGTCCCAAGCTAAGCAGATCGTGTGTTATGGGAACTAGAAAACTGATAAACATACTTAAATATTTCTAAATACATACATATTATAGATAAATTACACCCAGACACGGAACAAATGATTATGCTCATCACACAAACATATATGTATATTGTGTCCGAATCATCAGCAACTCGATTTAAGGCTAAAAAGTATCTTCAAAACCAACTATAAAAATAAATTGTCCATCCTGAAACCAATATCCGGCAGGCCTCAGATATTTATCGATATTTTCATAATTCATTCGGGGACACACGCGACACTTTTTATTTGCCATCCTAGTTTAAGATTCATGATCTCATGAGATATTGGTAGACCTTCGGAGCAGTGGATGTGACAGCCGCTTTTTATGATAAAGGAGTAAACGGTGAATGTAAATTGTTGTACAGAGAAGTTTCGCGTAAATAAAAGGTGGGTAGGTACGTGGGTTTCAGTATTGAAGTGTATCTTTGGAGCGTTCATATAGGTCTGAAAAAGAACCCCGGGATCTTGGAAGGTAAGATAAAGGAACATTTTAAAAGAAAGAAGAAATATTGTTACATATTTGACTGGCCTGTTGTTCTAGTGGTTAGTGATCCTGACTACTATGCCGGAGGTCGTGGGTTCGATTCCCACCCAGGACAAATGTTTGTGTGATGAGCATAATCATTTGTTCTGTGTCTGGGTGTAATTTATCTATAATATGTATGTATTTAGAAATATATAAGTATGTTTATCAGTTTTCTAGTATACCATAACACAAGCTTTGCTTAGCTTGGGACTAGACGGCGTTGTGTGATAGTTGTGGAATATTATATTATAAAAAAAAAATCTAGGCGGTTATCAGACTGCTACGCACCACGCAGCGCGTGAAAACGCTCCTACGCATGTTATTGCGGGAGTGCATTATCTGATCTGCATCATCGTACGGGTTTTTTACGCAATCACGCGCGTATGTGTGTCTTGTAACTTAACGCAGGCACGCACTCATTTTATACAAAATCAAGCACGGTACTACGAGACTCAGTGTGGCATACCATGCGTGTCGCACCGCACCCACGTGCGTGAGTGCGTGTTTCTCCGCATGTAGGTGCGTGATCTGCATGAACGCGCGTGGATGCAGTTTCAGTGTGTTAGACTGTGCGTGTTTTCTATACAAACGGAAATATTTACAAGCAACGTTAAGACATGCATTCACACACTACGCTGCAGGTTGCGTGGCAGTGTGATAACCACCTTATAGTTACAATTCCGTTATTAAAAAGTCAGTCAGTTGAAAAATGAAGCTGATTTAATACAGTCGTTGTCAGCGATAAGACTGTCATTGTATATTATACCCGTAAAAGGTTTTTGTTACTTATACTGTTTTAGTGTACAATACAATATATTCTACTAGCTTCGCTCCCGCTCTTCCCTACACCACACTACTATACCCTACTCTGTCCTATTCTACCCTAGTCTACCCAACTATACCCTACTCTACCCTTCTCTACCTTTCTCTACCCTACCCTCTCCTACTCTACCCTACTCTACCCTACTCTACTCTATACTACTCTACACTACTCTACACTGCTCTACACTGCTCTACACTACTCTACACTGCTCTACACTGCTCTACACTGCTCTACACTGCTCTACACTGCTCTACACTGCTCTACACTGCTCTACACTGCTCTACACTGCTCTACACTGCTCTACACTGCTCTACACTGCTCTACACTGCTCTACACTGCTCTACACTACTCTACACTACTCTACACTACTCTACACTACTCTACACTACTCTACACTACTCTACACTACTCTACACTACTCTACCCCTACTCTACCCTACTATACCCTACTCTACCCTACCTAACTTCACATAAACCATCTACTAAATAGTCCGAACAGAGCCTAAACATTTGGTTTGGATAGGTGAGCCCGTTCTTGAGTTATAAAATTACAACGAAAAGTGGCATTGATTTTTATTTAAATACTCGTAGATTCTAATTACATATTCCATAGCATAGATTACAAAACAAAAAGAATGTTCAAGAGTCTTCATGACCATTCTTTCAAATCATGTTTTACTTCACAATCCGTTTCGCTTCTCTTCTAAGTCGTACACTCTTGACAGTGGTCGTGTTCATGTCTCGGTCGAGTCCTGCACCACCGCCTCTCTCGCGATACGACGCCATGCAGCGCTGTGTTTGGCGGTTTGGGAGTTTTCGTTAACGCTACAGTGTGTCACCGATTTGATGAAGTCCGTCCACCGTGTTGGAGAGCTTCCACGTGACATTTTGCCCTCGACTTTCCCCTTCGGTCTGTCCGTTTATGTATCTCCAATCCGTACAGTAGAGATTGCAACTTTGCTTGCTTTGGTAGAGGTTGCAACTTTGCTTTTTGTTTCAGTGAGAACTTTTATACTTTAAAGGGCCGGCGACGGATGAATTTCTATAGAAACTACTACCACGGTCATTTGCAGTTGGAGCATATTTTCAACATATTATGATGATATTCGGTTATAAACAATATTTATCTAGGTTCCTACGTCGAGAATATTAGGGATATTGTTATTTTTAATACAGGAAAAGCCAAATGGCATGTTTTGCCACTTACGCTGTAAAAAAGTGCGAAATACAATTCGCTTAAATTTCTTTTTGTTTTTTTTTTTTTTAAGTAAGACGTAGGAACCTAGATAAATATTGTCGGTAACCGAATATCATCATAAAATGTTGGAAATATGCTCCAACTGCAAATGAGCGTGGTATTACGTTTGTATGGAAATTCATCCGTCGCCGGCCCCATAATGTACAATCTTACCATTCTGATGAGGCCCATTGTAAGTGACTACGTTTTAGAGCCATATGTCATCACTGGCAACATGCAGTGGTCATAGACTTTTGTCTTGAGACACTGTGGTATATTCGACGAAATGTGTTGCTCGCCGTCCAGCCGTCTTGTAGCCGTTCGAATCGATCCCGAGTCATCGAAGCTCGTAGTGTTCCACGCGCGCCTCAAAGAGATGTCAGCAAAACCGAAGAGGCCCAGCAGGGCTGATACCTGCTAGGGCTATAGGCTGACTTCCGAAAGGACAACCCGGGGTCCTGGAATATTAGGAACACAAGAAAAAGACATGCGTACATAGGTATGGTTTTATAAATAAATATAAAAAAGCCTTTATTTTCCATTACCCGCATAACAAAAAGAAAAACTTAAGTCTTTATATTTTTTTGTCGTGGAAATTACAGACTAAATAGAAAGATGCGCGAACGCCGATGTTCACTTGGGGTTTAATGAATTAGTTAAGTTAGCATTTATTTATTTATTTAAGAGGTATGGTTTTAGTCAGTAAATATCTGACGTGCGCTCTTGCTCCGCCCTGGTGCGAGATGTCACTTCTTCCAATCTTAAAAAAATTATTCAGCTACATTTCTAAATCAAGTTACTTAGTATATAAGAATGACTTGTAATTTTCACGTAAACCGTATGCAGTATAATAGTCACGCTACTCTTATGTAAGTATAGGTACATACTATACATATGTAAGTACAGTAAGCGAAAGGAATATCATAAAAAAATATCATCTGTACACGAACATATTATGTCCAAATCTTCTCCACAGCTTACGTGGGTGGTTGGGTGGTATTGGCGATATTAGGGCTGGCGCACACGAGGACATGCATACGGTTAGGTTTGAAATGTTGACGTGAAAATATTTCAGTGAATGATTCAAGATAGGTTTGTTATAATGAAGGATGAAATATGACATGACAGTTACTGACGATCCAATATAGTTCAAGACTCGTTCGTTTTCCTTTAGTTGCCCTTTACGTTCAAGGGCTGCGGTAGCTCTTTCAAGAGACTTGAAGGACTGGGATGTAGAATTTTGCGGCCCTAACAGGTATAAGTCCCTAGTATCTGTCCTTTTCGTTGACATCTCTTTGAGGTGCGCATGGCGAACAATGCGCTGTCGAACCGGAGCTGGTCCTTATAGGACAGCAATTCATTATAAGCCGTTCGCAATTCCGCAAAAGAATTACTATAGTAAGCTATTTACAAGTTTAGTCAGCCCGTCTATGATGAAATAGTCCATCACTGAAAAAAAAAAAAAGATTTGCCTCTTTTTAAGGCCCAAGCGCCCGAAAAGTGCCACAAAACAGTGACTTTCTGAAGCCTACAACTCGGTAACGGCTAGGTTTATAGGTTTGAAAAAAAATATATGTTTATTATAGATTCATGAACAACATTACCTATCAACATTTGATTTTTTCGTGCTATTAATATTTTTGTCTAAAATAAATATTTAGCAATTTCGCAACTTTTATCCTACTCCTTCAAAATGGCTTGGATCTTTGGAAACATTTTAACGCATAAAAATTGCTGGTTAAATATTCTTCAAAGTGAACATTGCATCTGTAAATCAATCAATATTTCGCAAAGAAAATGGATTTAAAGGTCAGCCACGCGCTTTCCGGGCGCTGCTGGTCGCAAGTAAATGCACAGAGGTGCGTACTGCCGCCTAGGCGAGTGCGAGAGTTGCGTCCATTTAATTTCGGCCAGATGGTTCAAGGGACTATAAGGCTTAAGAGTTGCCCGTGTCTCGTGGGTACATTTGCTACATTAAAATTCATGCACACAAAATTGCTATTGGTAGACCGTAAAAATATTTGTTTCATGCAATAGCACCCGCAAGACACAGTTTACCGATTAATAAGCTTTTGAAAACATGTTTTGAACATGTTCTATTCCATGCCACTTTATATCCAACTTTCCTGGTACTAGTTTTTTTTTGCAATAATCCCAAAAGTTGCGCAACTGTAACACAATCACACGCCACAAAAAATCGCCTTCTACCAAACCAGCCTTAACCAACAAAGTCCTTTTTAATACTCGTACATTAATGGTAAGGTACCAACCTACTAACATTACACCTTTAAAGGTAACCAAGCAGTTGCTAAAGTCTTCCATATGCTTCACCAGTCCTAGTGATCGCAGGCTTTGAATCAAGAGATATTATAGGCGGGCTCTTGCATAGATCTCGTCGAGAGGCTTGCCTCTATTTTTATTTTTACTAGAGATGGTACCGTGAGGTGGAAACGTAAGGTTGGAAAATGGGGTAAGTTGAAAATTCTGAAAAATGGGGATTAGGGTTTTATGTACCTACATTTACATTATATTGAGATTTACATATTCTCTTTGATTCATAAACTTATTTTTTGATGTGAGACATCATCAAATGATACTTTCCGCTCTGGGCTTTACTCAGACATTTACTGACTAAAAAACAAAGGGCATATGGAAGAACACAGGTACCCACCTGTGTGTATCTTAGCGTTTAGAAGTCAGGGTAACTATTTTGAACAATTCCGCATTGGACTCTGACTAATTCTTCCAAACCAGCTTACAATTAGATGCAAGATAAGGCCTTGTTATTTTTTCTTTGGTGTGTGATACACTAAAATAAATAAAAAATCAAAGAATATGTTCCTAACGCAATTTAGCAGCTAAAAACTGACTACTACGAGTATAATTGAGCTACATAATTATTATCGAATTCATGACGTTTTTACAGCTATACAAATATAGGATAGTTAGATTTAGGAATCCGATAGTCAAATATTTCGAGTATATCCTCCTATGATACCGGAGTTATCAGTAAAATTATTTGAAGCACAGTTGCAATATTTACAATAGAAATATCACCGTTATTGATACTCCATCTAGTTCCAGAATGCCTGCCATGAAAACACACAATCATAAATCTGGTATTCCAGACTTACGCCCGTGTGCTTCCCACCTCGTTGGAGAGCTCACATTATTACCGATAAGTACATGGGGCTGTGAGCTCCACACAGGATTTTGAATAATATATTATTTTCTTATGTAAAATGCCCGATTACTACCATCCCAGAGATTTTTGCGGCGGCACCGACAAAAGCTCCTTTATGGCACTTTATACGTTTTTGTTCTTAAATTTTTGTTATTTCACGTACGTTCGTGTGGGCCTCGCGAAATGAAAAAACTTTTTTGTGTTCCAACTTAATACCTATGGCACACTTATTTTGTTTCAATTTTTTATTAGTTCCATTATACGATCTACCAAAAGAGCATTGAAGGGTTTTGTAGGTACTGAACTGAATAATGTTTGAGATAGAGTATGCTAAGCCAATTAAATCCAACCCATTTCTCACCTACGCATGGTCACCGAGACCGAACAAAACCGGGGGCGTAAAAAGAGGTATATTATTTTATTATCTGGAGCCAGGCAGGACGGAGAGACGGCAATATCACCGTATATAGATTCGATTTTCTACGTGAATTCGTTTGACGGCCTTCATAATGCGACATATAAAACTGGGGACTTACGGACCCCGAAACCAATTTCGGGTTATGACCCGACGACTCTCTGATAATATTCTCGGGTTATTAGGTACGGATAGGAGTTTTTACTATGGCTATTTTTTCCGTCGACGTTGGATTATTGGTAGCGAGTTTACGATCCGCTGTTCTTCCATACTCTTGGTGGCTTACATTTGTTTTATGACGTCATCTAACCCGATACTCGCCGCCGGGACACTAGTTTATTTGTTTCTGTACAATTTTGCTCATGAACTTTTGTGAGAATTTAATTCTAGTTAGTTTTATACGTAAAGTTTTGGACGTATTGCTGTTTTGTAAACTGTAGTCAAATGTTTTATGGTAATATATTGGAATGTTTGTTATGTGGCACCGAGCTTTCATTATTTATTAGCGTAATTAAGTTATACGGTAGAATCGATAAGGTTTTTTGTCGGATGGTTGATTGAAGTAACATTATGAATTGATTACAGCAAAATTAAAGTTACACAATTACCTACAATTTTAATTGATTTTTCCGAACTATCATTATTTTTAGCTATCCATATCATAACATGATCTCTTCCTAAATGTACTTCAATTTTCTCTGCACACCTTGGTTTACTTCATTTTCATCATCATCAGCCGTAAGACGTCCACTGTTGGACACAGGCCTCCCTCAAGCTTCGCCACAACGACCAATTCTGTGCGTTTCGCTCCTTTCTTTCTGGCTAATTTCCTAAAACCATAAACTCGAAGACATAACATTCGCCAACCCGCACTAGGCTTGCGTAGTGAAGTAAGTCCAATAATTTACACAGAGACCCGCTCTCCAGGCGAGAGAACGAGCCATGCTCCTTAATCCCAACAATGGGAATTGTATAAGGCTGATTATGCTTATTAAATTATTTTTAACCAAACCGCAGAATTCTCAGCTACTCCAAAATGCACCTCAATTTATGCAGCTACCTTACGTTTACCAAGATTACACACCCATCTCTCTCCGTTCCGCATTGTCACTTTTCGTATAGACTGTTCTCACACCTAGAGACCCCTTCTCCAGGTGAGAGAACGGGTCATACTCATTTATCCCAATAATGGGAACTTTATGGCTGATCGTGTTTATTAATATATATTTTTTAATAAACTCACAGAATTGTCAGCTACTATTATAACCTATTTCCAAAATGCACCTCAATTTCTGCAGTACACCTCATGTTTACCCTATTTATCTTACGTTTACCAAGATTACACACCCATCCCTCTCTTTGCCGCATAATCAGTTTTTGTATGGACTGTTCTCACACCTAGAGACCCCCTCTCCAGGTGAGAGAACGGGTCATACTCATTAATCCCAATAATGGGAACTTTATGGCTGATCATGTTTATTAATATTTTTTTAACAAAATCACAGAATTGTCAGCTACTATTATAAACCTATTTCCAAAATGCACCTCAATTTCTGCAGTACACCTCATGTTTACTGTTCCTACCTTACGTTTACCAAGATTACAGACCCATCCCTCTCCGTGTCGCATAGTCACGTTTCTTACACATGAGTACCAAGTGCTCTGTCGTAAAGAATATGACCTTTTACTTATATAGATGGTACGTGCGTTGCTGCTAAACGTTCAATGATTCCCTTCGATACTTCTACTTATTTGTTTCGTACGTTTCAGTGTTATTTGAGAGGGTTAAGGGCTGAGTGCTTTGTTGCGTGTCGGTGTTGCTCCGTTTATCTGTATTCTACATTATCTATAGGGATCATGTGGTCTTATGTGCTACGTTGTTGTGATGTTGTACTCAATAATGTTTTGGGAGTTGAGACCGCTAGTTTAAAAACCAGTCAAAAGCGAGTCGGACTCGCGTACAAAGTGTTCTATTGTCATTAGATCTATAACCTTTAGTTATTTTATTATTTACACCAGTTTCAGTGTTTTTTGTTGAAAAATCACGTTTGGAGAATCAAGGTTGTCGACATAGCACAAAGAATCGCCCAACTTAAATAGCAATGGGCAGAGCACATTGCTCGCAGAACAGATTGCCGTTGGGGCCGAAAGATTGTGGAGTAGCGACCGCGCACCGGAAGACAAGGTGGACCGATGACCTGGTGAAGGTTGCGGGAATCCGATGGATGCAGGACGCACAGGATCGTTGGTTGTGGTAACACTTGGGGGAGGCCTATGTCCAAAAGTGGACGTCTGTCGGCTGAAATGATGATTTGTTATTATAGCGGTAACAGAAATACCTACATAATCTGTGGAAACTTCAACTGTCTAGTTATCACGATTCATGAGGTACTTACAGCCTGGTGACAGACAAATGGACAGTGGAGTCTTAGTATTAGGGCCCAGTTTTTACCCTATGGGTGCAGAACGCTTAAAAATAATATCAATCAATCAATCAATCAATCAATCAGTCAATCAATCAATCAATCTTTATTTGTGAACATAGGTATTACAATAAAGGTCATATAAAACATTTTAGTCGCGCTCTATGTCCTACCAATAAAATCGGTGTACAAATATATTAGTCTTTTAGTAAGTAATATGATCGCTTTGTTTTCTAATTTAGTCCCTAGCTATTACCATTGGTCGAGTTTATTGTGTGAGATAAGACTCGATACACTGTTATATATTTATCCACTGACAATTTTCAATTCAAAACTTTTTCACCGCATACCGCATACTCTCCCCTGTATTATTAATAAGGTCTTATAATCCATCCTAAGGTTGTATGGTAGATATCGTTGTCAGCGATTAGACCTCCGTTGTACCCATAGATTTAAGTTTATTTAGAAGTTGTGTTACTTTTTTAAATATATGTAGATAGAGATAGATAGAGTTATTCCAGTCTATTCGTATATAATTATGTACATATATTTTACAAAATAGGCACTTTTCACCTCCCAATCTTATCAGCCAAACAAAAAACATACGAAATTCACATTGATACACAGGGTGATGCGGAACAACGCCTACTTTATTAAAACTCACTCTGTATTCATAACGCATCAGCTACACTATCACAAATAATATCGCCCCCGAAGATGCATTGGAAAAGAAATGTATCAGAAAATGTATAAAAAAGCTGTATTGTGACTGTAGGTTTACAAGATGCAGTGATAACTGGATGTGCCATTCGTAGGTAGAACTAAGTACCTACTTAGTGGTTCTAAACAAGGCTGCAATATCAGTAAAAATGGCTTTTTCGTGTCCCATTTTGACCACTAGTGGGACCCAGGCCTATCCTTTCTCTATATCTGCACTTTTAATAAATTTAAAAAAAATACTGGCCCGATTTCATTGAGTGACATAGGCGTATAATTTATATTTTCACGCCGGTAAAGCCAGTGGCTGAAGATCATCATAATCATCATCATTTTGATGAGAAAGACGACCACTGTTGGACATAGGCTGGAGTCTGTGTTTCCTGATAACTATAACTGAGGGGTCTTTAAGTCAAGAGTGAATAAATTGCTTCTAGGCTAGCGTATTCCATCGTCGGCCACATCATCGCTTATCGTCGGGTGAGATAGTGGTCAAACGCGAGCCTATCCATTACAAAAAAAGGCTTTCCCCAAGCGTCGCTATAACGACAGGTCTTGTGCGTCCATCTATCGGATTCCCTCAATCCTCATCAAGTCAACGAATCACCTAATGAGAGGCCTTCCAATGCTGTGAGTTCTGGTAGATACGTGGTCGCCCTTCCAGAACCTTTCGACCATCTGTTCTGCGAGCAATGTACCCGGCCCACTGTCGCTTAAGTTTAGCGATTCTTCAAGATATGTGGTTAAGGGTTTTTTGGTTTGGTTGCCAAATTCTTTTCAATATGCAATATTCTGTAAGGGAAGGTGAGCAGTTTTTCTAAGCACTTAGCCGAGTTCTATTAGACAACAAGACGAATGCTTCCTGCTAAGTGTTGCGCTACTACAGGCCTAGCGCCGCGAGGAACTCGTTTTAAAACAGATTGAATTTTGTGAGTTTTACAAAGCGAGTCAAAACATGATATAGTCGGCGTATGAGATGTAGAACCAATAATAAGGCCTGAAGTGAGTGCAATTTGGGGTTTGTGTGCCTTCCCAATAAGCACCATCAGACCCCACTTTCCTTGAAAAAAATCGACACCTTAGTATAAATCTGACATGCCCGGACCGGAGCCTCTCACGCTCTGGGGCTAGAGCGGGAGAAGTCATCGGATGATTACCTAAAAAAAAAATTCAAATATGGAGTATAGGTATCTTCAACTTGCCCAAGATATTTTCTTTTACTTAAAAGTAACTTTTTAGGCTCTTCCAGTATCTTTATATAGTAACAAATATATGAATGTAGGCGTGTGCGGGCGAGCGTATGATTCTTGTAGGGAGATATGGGATTTTTCAGAGATATGTACCGGCCTGACTTTGCTTGTCCGAGAGGGTGGCTCCGAGATAGTTTGAGCTTTAGAGAAGGTACTGTGTCTGTATGTATCTTTGTTATTTATCTATGAAAACATAAATCGTGTAAATAATAATTTAAATAAATTGACTAGGGTTTTGGAAGGCCTCATAAGATGGAACGCCGACCAGATGAGGGTCACAAGAATCCAATGGCTAAGACACGCACAAGAACGGTCGTTATGGGAAGACCTAAGTCTAACAGTGGACGTCTTCAGCTGAAATCATGACTGAAGTGTTATAAATTTGACGTGTGTCTAAAAACATTATAGTCTAGATAATTATGAGTTGGTATTACATAGTTGCCTTTAATTTTATTTCTCCCAAGTTAGAAAGTACTACTTGACAAAAAACCTTGCTCTATATATTATTATTACCCTTTGGTAAGTGCTTCTTAACAAATTATCTGTCAACAACCAATTAAATATCATCTATCATTTAAAGCACACCTAACCTTAACAACCGTACCAAATTCAACAAACGTATGGCATTCATAATTTAATATTAAAAACATAGCGGTCCCACGTTGGGCGCCATCAGGGGATTTTTTACAATCAATTAGAATGACCCTCCTTTTTCTATATAAATTGGTCTGTCTACCCTCTTATAAATGATATCTGGAGAGCGACACGGTGTGGGAGGTACTAGTGATGGATCGTTTGGACATAAATGTGATTGGCTATTTCTGTTTCGGCAAGAAGGGATTGATTTTCAGTTAATTAAGATGTCATCACTCATGTTTTGTTTTGAGCTTGAAAAGGACAGAAAAGGTTGCGGAATGATTGAAAAAAAAAAAAACACCGAACAACCGAAACTACTATGCTCTCATTAACTTGTATTTCAAATGGTTATAAGTAAGTTTGAAAAACTCTTTTCTAATGATAATTTTATATACTTAAGTTTTTAATAAATATGTTTTATGCATAATTTCATGTAGTCCATACGTTATTTATTATTATGTAAATGTAAAAATCAAGTTTTTTGCGTCCCCCAGTACCGACTTACGCAGTTTATTTTGTTTGCACCACATAGCAGTGGAAACAAATTTAAAGATGATATAATATGTATGTATAGTATTGTAAATCTACGTCAGTCCTCTACGTGAACGCGCCATTACATCACATTTTACTATTTAACCCGATCCAAAACTTTCAATAATCAAATTTATCAAAATCACTGACATTACATCAACCGATAAACTCTACGTCAGTCTGGTGACTTGTATTTATTTAAATAGTACCTACCTACCTCTAAAAATCCCCGCACAATATGTGTTTTTTTTAATTGTTAATGTTTTATATTTTATTGTTCTGTCTTCATTGTACTTCAATGTTTAAATAGTGTAACTGGCTTCGATTCGTGCTGTTTATATATAAAAAAAGATAAATACAAAAAATCACTACTACTTTACTATTTTTTTTCTCTACTATTTTTCAAACATAGAACTTGTCAAATTCGCTGACGTCACATCTAACGAAAAAATATGAACCCTATCACTGCGCACGGTTTTTACTCACCTACTTCAGCATTTCTAAATCCCCTCTCTAGGGTGGGCTAACTCTATCTCGGGGGTAAGGGATTATTGGAAGAAAGCGCGGCTACGTATGGGATCCAGTCGCCATTGTCAATGAGATCGCATATGGCGCGAACTTATTAAATATTCACCACTTGCTGAGAACGTGAATGTGTACGGGGTTATAGTTTTGATTTTTAGGGCGGATCTGTAAATATGTAGTTTTGTGTTTTGATGTTTTGAAACAAAGTTTCAAAAGGTGATGAGAGTTTTGACTTAAAGTTAATGATTGATGCTGTCCGGAACATTTTCATAAAAATGTGTTTAAATTGTGCGGGAATGAGCTATTTAATTCAATTAAATGAGAGGCCTTTTCCAAAGTGGACCACTGGTGTTCATTTGACAGTTGGGGTTCTAAAAAATCGTGTCAAAAATTATTCCTCCGCGTCGCTATCGACTGGAAGTGTGCCCACAATACTGGCGGCATTGCCATGTTGTATTGCAATGTCTTAATCTCCAATAGAGGTTATTACCAGCTCTTGGGTCACGCTAAGTGTAAACTGGGCAAACGATAAATAATAATATATTTTATTCACAAAGTGAGGTAGGGTGTATTAAAGTCAAAACTGATAATATGGTCAATTTACAAATTAAAAGAAGATAAATTCTGACTTCCTAGCTAGGCTACACAGTAAACTGTGTTAAAGTTCGACAGCCCAAGTTCCCATGACACGAATATAAGATTACAGAGAGACTGCCTACAACAGAGATATTAACTTTTAAATAGTGTATGTGCATTCATACTTAATATTAAGCATGTTATAAGTAGCACCCAGCAATAGATGCTTTATTTTAAAGCCTGTGTCCTAGTTTTGGAAGACATGTTTTATTTACCTATCTCTCTCTCAAACAGAAAGGAGGCATGTGTCCTAGCAGTGGGAACGTAATGCACTGATATTGCAACTGCTGACAGCAAAGTCTTGCTAGATAATAAAAAACAGAACCGTATAATCCCAAAGCTTCTGCCCTGGTTTACATTCACCGGTTAAGCAGCTCCATTCATGTCAATATGCAAACGAAAAAAAACCTAGACCCACCTTTTACTAAAACCTCGTTCATTACAGGCCACACACTTATCCCGCATCGCATCCGCCGGGTGAATGTGGATCAATGGCGGTTTTTTTTTTATTCAAAATAAGTCCTTAAAAAAACCATGCCACCCCAGAAGCCAAATGGCCCAGAATTTGTTTAAATTGTCACGTACAGACACTGCGCGGTTACACAATCCGCGAACGTTGGCGCTCAAAGTTTTATTAATGAACCGTTATTTTTTTAATTTTGGAGTTTTGTTGGTTATTTAGTTGTTTGGCCTAGTCTTTTTGTGGGTTGAATGGTTTTGTTTACGCCCGTTTATCAAAATTATTTTTATTTACGCTGCTATTTACGCCTATTTAATAGAAACGAAAAGAAATATGTAACTATAAGGATTTTTGTAATACACGATATAAAAGAGTGTTAATGGAGTTTCTTGAACGATCTTCTCCATAGAATTTTACGCTTTAGAATGTGAATGGAATAATTGTTTTTTAATTTGTAACTTGCTTTTGCCCGTGGCTTTGCCCGCATACATAAAATATAACCTATGTTACTCAGGAATAAAGCAACTTTCTATCGGTAAAAATTTTTAGCAATTGGACCATACTTTCAGAGATTTTTAGAGAACTTAAGCTCATAGTATCAGTATAGATTAATAGTAGATTATGTGACTAGGGGATAAAGCAGTGTCTTTAAGTCGAGGGCGGCAACCTTCGTTTTGCTGATTTTAATCCCGAACGTCAGTGAGGGACTTATATAATTAACTCCCGAGCATTGCGAGGGAGTTAATAAAGAAACCTGAGTGAAGTGAGGAATTCAAGCCGCCCAAGACAAAGACTGCTTTATCCCCGTGTTGCATATTCTACTTTTTACACCATCTGTGAGATAATTAAAAGATAGTTTGGTCGACCAAATCATATATTAGAGAAATATAAGTATTATATTTACAAGTTCATCAAACAAAAAAAAAATCACTACTCCAAAATTCTATAGTTTCAATTTTCTATAACGCTAAAATTCTATTTTTTTTGGCGAAAAATAAAAATTCTATTTTTTTTTTGTTAGCGGCCAGTTTGAATTTCGAGTCAACATGCTCGATGCCCGTACAATTTAATTCAAAATGTTGACTATTTTTTAAGTTCCAAATTCAAATCTCATTATTCCCTAAGGATCGGCGATACTGCATTATCTCCTTAGGGATAGAATGACTTGCTTTAAGTTAGGTTTGTATGACGTATAAAACGACATTATCGAGCAGGTGATGTAAAAAAATAATATATAATCGCAATAATTCAGTAGTTTGGTATTAACGAAAGGAAAAATACTCGTAACAATAAAGATGATCATGTTTGTACAAAAACATCTTTTATTTTGTTTAGCAAAAAAAAAATGTAAATAACTGGCAAGTATAAGCACCGAAGCACTTATAACATGAGAACCATTTTAATTAACTGCTCATCATTTATTTGACAAACACTGCACCCGATAGACATACGGCAAAGGGGTTAAAAATGCATCGTAGTCACATAAAAAATCCTCTGTACAGATATCGGATTTTAAATTTTAAAATGTGCATTGTATTGTATCGGGGTTCAAAAATCGATTGGTCCCAGCGACAAAGGGTTAACCATTAAAGATAAAAAAAAATCCATTGATTTTTAGACACGACAGCTTGCGAGCTCGTCAGTGAACTTTAAAATAAATGGGATGGAATGCTACGTCATTATTATGTAAGTAGTTCAAGGGCATTGGGTAAGTAAATAAAGTATCTATGTATTGCAAAATTTAATTTAAGATTATATGCCTACATTTATTTAAGTAATTTAAAACATATGTACACACTATTATAAATTAATTAATTATCTACACTTATAAACAACTTAATAACTATAATTACATCATCATCATCATCATCATTTAGCCGATACACGTCCACTGTTGGACATAGGCCTCACCCACGCGTCGCCACATCGAACGTTCCTGTGCGTCCCGCATCCATCGGTATAATTACAGTAAATTAAAAAATAAATAAATAATAATTGCAAAATTAGGTATTACTTAGACAAGGTGGTTACCCATTTGGTTCGGACACGCTCGGCGCATTTTATACATTTGTTTACTTTTACTTTGTGTTTGTAACTGTTGTGCTGTGTCTCTCCCGAATAAAAAAGTTCTATTCTATTCTATTCTTCTTAGATATGGTTACATTATTAACCTTTCAATCGTGGAAATTACAGACACCATAGAAAGACAATAGGTGCGCGAACGCCAGCGGGCGTTCGCTTGGGGTTTAATGAATTAAATATTATTTGGTTAACAATTTTGAACAATGTGCTTAACCGCTACTAATGTACCACAGGTAGATTAGTTCTTGAGAAGTGGCTATAGAGGCATCACAGGATCCTCATTTTCCACCTAATGCAAGTCGTCGGTCAAAAGAAACGTCTGGATGTCACTATTGTGCGAATCGCCTGGACACTATGGTATTATGGCAGAGGTCTGCCCACTTGGGTGGAGCAGCACCGTGTTCTTCTGGAAGCGATCGGCGGTGGCGATAGTCAGACCATGATGATTGTGAGGGAATGAGATGTAAACCTCCACGGTGGCCCTCGTGCTAGTTGGTGAATGTTACATGTTTTCGAATTCTTGACTCTAGGTCATGCCGGTTTCCTCACGATTTTTATTTCATACTGCTCTTGAAGGCAGTGTTCCTTCACTGTTTTTAAGAGCAGCGGTGATGAAATAAATTACATAAAATAAAGGGCCTATCTAGGTATGAACCGGTGACGTACCACTTGTAAGTCAACTGATGACAAAACTGTTTAGGCTATCAGAGTAGTTCTTTTACATGTGAAAACTACCAGCTACCTAGAGGAGGGCCGAGTGCGGATTGTGATGTGTCATATTTTCGAATTTTTGGTTTTAGGACATTGGCTTTTGGCATTTGGCTTTCTTCCTCGCTTTTTTTTATTTATGTATGTGATGGAATACTTTTCCAGTCTCATCGAATAGTGCTGAATATTTGAGATGGACCGACTGTCTATCTACTAAATTATCATCAACATCATCATCATTTCAGCCGATACACGTCCACTGTTGGACATAGGCCTCCCCCAAGCATCGCCAATACCAGAATATTATTATATGGACCGACTACCATGCAGACCTCCACCAATCGACCGAAAATTATAAACTTTAATAATCAAGGTAAACTATCAACTATTATATTTACATACATAAATTACATACAGGCACATTATTAAATAATTTAAAATTGCTCACATTGTCCGTCAGTCCCTGGCAAACTATACATCCACCAACCGACCAAAAGTGATAAACTTTAATAACCAAAATAAACTATCAACTATTATATTCACATACATAAATTACATACAGGCACATTATTAAATAATTAAAAATTGCTCACATTGGCCGTCAGTCCCTGGCAACTATGCTGCCTCCCACTGCGCAATAATTTCGGCACGCTGCGGGTCGGTGATGGGCTCCTATGGTGAGAGTATAACAGGTAAGGGGGTAAACAATTAAATGTATGCAACATACAAATAAATTATTTTGTGTTGTGAAGAAAGTTACAATTGTTGAATTGCAGGGTAGAGAAAGGTTAGCTCGCTGTCCGGCCGTTCGGTAACTGTCCGGACCAAGCCCAAGTCGTCGACGGCGCGCACTGTTCCCGCGCGCCTCAAGGAGTTGTCAGCAAAAGCAGGGACCCAGCCGGGTCAAAGCCTACTGGGGCCAGGGTTATCCGAAAGGGCGCTCGAGCCCCGGTATGAAGGCTAGAAGGAACGGGGTGGGTCTTTTAGTCAGTAAGAGTCTGACACTATCTCCCGCTCCGCCCAAGGGCGGGGGATGTCAGTGCATGATTTTTCCCACCATATAAAAAAAAGGGTAGAGAAAGGTTTACCAGTGTTGGATTATTCGGAAGAGTTATCATGGCCCGAGCAACGGGTAGCTCGTCGTCCGACCGTCCGGTAACCGTCCGGACCGAGTTCGAGTCGACGACGGCGCGTAGAGTTCCATGCGCGACTCAAAGATATAGAGCTAGAGAAGTCGTGTATGTTAATGACATTTGTATATCATTTAATTTGAGTTCTATATCCGATATTTTTCTCTAATTCTACCTAACTGTTCTATTAAAATTGTACTTCGTTTAGAAAATTGCTGTGCCTGAAGGGTCCATGTGCACCTATTTAAGCATTTTTAAGATCAATGCATGTGATATATCAATAAAGGTAACATATATGTAAAATAGCAGTAAAGAATGGTATTAAAGTCATTGGATGATTTTCAACCTAAAAATTATTATGCACTAACAATAAAACAAAACACACATTACAGTAGTACGACATTACCTTAAAATATATCTAATTAGAATTCTCACTTCCCTTTACAACTTTCAAAGTCCTTCTTTTGAATATGAAACTAACCACCATTTCTGATTTTAAAAGTTCTGCAAAAGAAATAAATCTAAAGTAACGGTATTTTTCACATAAAAAATCTTCCCATAACTAAAAATATACGATAAATATTAAGTCCATCTACCACGGCGGTACATTTTTCGTACGCAATATAATACACACAACGCAAAATTACAAGTCACCGTTCTGGCGACAACCCTATATTCAACCTCTGTACTACAAACCGACAAGAATCACCAACAGTAGATGACTATAATATAGATTGACGCTTTAGTGTGCCAGTCTGAAAGAGACTTGGAAACTAAACGAGAGATGTATGTTGCGTTATTCGGTATACTCGTTTCGTTTTAACCCCAAAATGCTCAAGGCCTGGAGTTCTTATTGTATCCGACATTGTGGATCCATTAATCAGTCTGTGCCAGAATCATCAATATAGCATTACAGAAGATACGTCCAAGTATTGGATTCGATATCCTATGTATCGATTATGTATCGGTAATTCGATTATGCCAGCATTGTTAAGAGGCTGTTCATCATCTGAAAAATGCTGGTGTCATTATGTTTTGGTGTAGGCAATGTAGCGGTTTTGGATGTGATTCAAAGCAAATATGTGCTCTACCTACTTAGTCAGCATAGATTCAGATATTCTAGAATAAGTTTTTTTAAGCATTCAGTTGTTTGGCTCAAAGTACAAACAGTTTAACCAGAAATTGGTTGATTATGAAATATTTAGACAATTTTTTTTGGCACTTTGGCTTCTTAAATAGAACTAATGTTAGTTTTTGATATTGGAAGCGGATTCTTTATTAATTTGTGCTTTAAAACTTATTTATATAAAAGTTTTAGTATTTGAAGGACATACAAGAAAGATATTATTTTGTGTAAATGAAATGACGTACCTACGTAAAATACTAAAGGTATAATAAATGTTCAATTTACCACACGAGTAGATCATGTCCTGAAATGGTAGGATAGAATACTTTTATCCCAAAGCAACTTGGGATATAATTTTCTACTTTCGCGAAGGCAAAACCACTGCAGAAAAATAGTAGACACTCGTTATTTGAAGTAAAGAAAACTACTCATAGAAAACCTGAAAAAAATGTTCCTTCACCAAAAACTTTCAATACATCTTCTTAAATACATGAAACCGATAGAAAAAAGGGCACACGAGTGTTGAGCCATTCCTAGTAAGAACTGAACACCGTCCGGCGGGCATTAGTCATCCTCGTTGAGAGGTATCCTGTGGGAAATTACGTGCGGGGGCCGCCGCGACCGCGTGCGCCGTTGACGGGTTGATGCTGCGGGTATATGCTAGCGTTTTGTGAGCTTATGTGAAACGGTCGGCGATTGATTGAAAATAGGTGTATGAGTAGAAGAAAATAATTTCAAGATAGAAATTCGTTGATATTAACATGATTTGTAGTGCATCTAAGTGTCAAAATTAACGGATATTCATGTACTTATTACTTTTGCGATGTTCTACGTAGGCAAAACGTGAACGTGAACGCGAAGCGATGCGGCGCTAATGGAACAAACAATTAACATTTTACTACCGTGGCTTACGCAACGACTTCGCTCGCATGTAAGAGATAGCCACCGCATTGCATTGTTTTCACGTTAAGTCTCCCGTATAAAACGCCTTGTTATACATACCTACTAATAATTTTTTACACCACCTGCTCGATAATGTCATTTTACACGTCATACAAACCTCACTTAAAGCAAGTCATTATATGCCTAGGGAGATAATGCAGTATGGCCGATCCCTAGGGAATAATGAGATTTGAATTTGGAGCATCAAGAATCGTCAACATTGTGAATTAAAATGTAGGCGCATCGAACAAGTTGACTCGAAATTCAAACCAAAGAGTATGTAATCACTATGATTCAAACTGGCCACTAACAAAAAAAAGAAAATAGAATAAAACGTGCGTACTGACGACACGGGAGCATTACAAAAAAATGAAACTATAGAATCTTGAAGTAGTGAATTTTGTTTGTTTGATGAACTTGTAAATATAATACTTATATTTCTCTGATATGATTTGGTCGACCAAATTGTCTTTTAATTATCTCACAGATGGTGTAAAAAGTAGAGTATGCAACACAGGGATAAAGCTGTCTTTGTCTTGGGCGGCTTAAATTCCTCACTTCACTCAGGTTTCTTTATTAACTGCCTCGCAATGCTCGGGAGTTAATTTTATAAATCCCTCACTTTCGTTCGGGATTAAAATCAGCAACCTTCGTTTCGTTCGGAATTCAACATGCCGCCCGCGACTTAAAGACACTGCTTTATCCCCTAGTCACATAAACTACTATTATAATTGCTAAAGTAATTTTATGTGTCTGAAACTTTACTCACGGGTATAATATTAATATCGTAAAATAAGGATAACCACTATTTGCGGCAATATGTTTCCTTGGGATGTTTTTCGACTTGAATGTCGAAGTAGACTCTTCCAGGAGTTAGTACTACTTATGAGGGAAAATGATTGTTGAAAGTTCAAAATATATCTGTCATTGATTGACTGTAGTAAACAAACAGTTGCTAATAAAGCCTCTAGGAACATAGTAGAGGCAAGAAAGTGTTGATTTTATGAATTCAAAAGAATTTTGCAACTGTATTTTCAGAGAACCGTTACTCGAAGATGCTGTATCTTTTTTCTGGTAGGAAATTATCAAATAACTTCTTCTGCCCTCAAACTTATTCTGGCCAAAACCCACCCATGTTCCACGTACATTCGTACATTCCAGGGCCGCGGGTACTCTTTCGAACAATCCCTCACGCCTTAGCAAACTGTTTAACTTTTAATTTGTGGTTTTTGCATTCGTGACACATACATGTCTAACCAAAAAGAATCACTCGAAAAACACCGTTATCTTACGCAACTGACATCCACCAGACTGTCGATCCAGTTAGCCTAACGGTGCTGCTAACCCTCGCATGCTGAATCAGGTGCTAAGCCACAACACATTGCAGTTACTAAGACACATAATACGATCCCGCAATTTTTCCCACACGCACAAAAGGGTTAAAGTCTTCAATGTAAAAGGATATCTAATTTCCCGTGAAAGCAAAATTGGCGTAACACTGCAGAGGTAGTTTTTTTTCTGCGTTTTTTTGTTAACCCCTTTGCGCCGGCACCTTTGTCGTTTTTTGTGAAGCGCTAAGAAAAGGCGGTTAGTTTATATCCGGTCTTTGACGTTTGGAGGGTTGACCGATGTTCTCAATAAGTATTAATTATTTGAAGTATTTTTGTATTGAAGATTGACATGAATTGTAGGCGTATTGTAAGTAAGGGTACCTATGTTTCTTTGATTCAATTAAGACGGTATATTTTTTAATGTTTTTGAATGTGAAATAACTCCTGGTAGAATTTAAGAAAATTTAAATAGGTATGTAAAAGATATTTTGATCGATATTTTGCATAAGCAGAGGGCTGGCTCATTCTTTGACCAAATAAATAGTCAGCAGTGCTATTCGACGTGGTAAAGACTTCCAATCTTCACGCCAGAAACTTGCCCAGATGATAGCGTTGTAATCTCTAAGCTTCGACGCATAAATACACTTATTTTTTTTCCTTTGCTATTGTATATTTGCTTAGTTTTTGTTATTTGTGTGCATTATGTGTTTTGGTGCATGATTTGTGCTGTAGCCAATAAATGATTTATCTATCTATTTATCTACCTATTTGGTTTGTATTAGCGTAGTTAGTTTACAAATATACCGACTTCATCTAGTTTAAATTACGACGAAAAAATTGAAAAGTGTTTTTGAAAACCTTTATTTATCATTTATTTAAGTTAGTTTGAAATCCATATTCATATTTAAAGTCAACGTAAGTATAGTTTATGTGAATAAACTAAATCATATTTACAAGCACATATGAATTGTCAAAGAAATCAGTCAGAAAAGCTCCTTCCAGATTCTAAAACATGCCAAAAACTTATTGAAGATACTACTTATTGACTACTTCTAGATAAAAATATGTTTCACGACAGTGAAAACTAAAGATATTTGCTATTATAACAGACTCTATCACCCTGTCTAGCAAAAAAACCGTTAACTCCACTAGATTAAAACTCAAAGGATTATTAATTTTCACACATCATCAGCCTACGTGAGATCCTATCACAAACATGGCGCTAAATTGAAAGAAAAATAATTTCACGCGAATTAGGAAGCATCTGTCGTCACCTGACATTTGTCTAACCCTTGATTACCCTTTCCTTTCTTAGGGTCCTATTGACCCGCAGCGGATATCAAAGGGTTCTTTTGTCTGCTAACTGTTATTACGAGATACCAGGTGCAGTGTTGAGTCTTCCTTGTTTCTCACGAGATAGGGATTTGGCGACTGTTGAAGGGTTAAGATGCAACTGTTTGCTTTGCACGTTTTGAGGGTTAGGTGGGAAGTCAATGACGGGTTAGATACGGATCTTTATAAGGTTATTGTGATGTCCATTAAACGTTAAAGTACTTGAATATTATATAACATTCACTGTAATCGAAATATTGTCTTCCTTTAACGACATACATAACACACTAGCTTTTCCCGCAGCTTCGCTCGCGTATATAAAATATAGCCTATGTCACTCAGAAATAAGGCAGCTTTCTATTGCTGCAAAAATTTTGCAATTAAATCTCTGAAAGTACTGGTCCGATTGCTATTGTTTTTATAATATAAATATAATATTCCACAACCACAGCGCCGCCGTCTAGTCCCAAGCTAAGCAAAGCTTGTGTTATGGGTATTAAACAACTGATAAACATACTTATATATTTCTAAATACATACATATTATAGATAAATTACACCCAGACACAGAACAAATGATCGTGCTCATCACACAAACATTTGTCCTGGGTGGGAATCGAACCCACGACCTCCGGCATAGCAGTCAGTGTCACTAACCACTACACCAACAGGCCTGTCTGTTATGCATTTAGGAACAAACAAAAAAAACTTTACCTCTCTATTATATTAGGTACTGTAGATATTTATTTATTTATTTATTATATACTTTATTGTACATAAAAACCTAACAAAGAAAAAAATAGATAATTAGGAACATTTTATTCAAGTATTTCTAAAAGTATTAAGAAGTAAAACTTTTTGAGGAAAGGTAACGGCACACCATCTTTATCTTATCTACTTACTTATCCATTTAATACATATTATGATTTAAAAGAGTAGCCATGGATTAATTCTTCATTCTTTCTTCATAGAGTTTGGAATTGCAATTAACATTATTTTTCTGACTGATTGATTTCCTGAGAATTCAAAAGTGCCTGTCTATGGTTTATTTGAAATAAATGCTTGATTCTGATTCTTATGAATCGTCATGAGTTTGTTTCAATCAAACTTATGTATGGTGATATTGTAATGGCCAAACATTGTATGTACTTATGTTTGTGTGCGTCTGAACAAATTTGAATAAAATTTGGTACATGAGTTGACCATGTCCTAGAAAAGTACATATTCGACTTTTTATCCCAGAAGAATCTTCGTTTAGGATAATTATCTACTTTTACGCAGACAAAACCGCTGATCACATATTTTAAATATCTATATAAAACACAGATAACAAAACCTAAGAAAAGTGACTCAGTGTTCAGGTCATGTTAGCTTTTATTCCGGTAGACGAAGCGGGGAGAAGACGCGTCGAGCGTGCGTGATTGACTGTCTGGACTTCGAGTTGAAAGTTGGGGTGGGCTGGTGGAGTATTTTGCCTATACGAGCAATGCCGCAGAGAGGACGTGCGTGGACGTTATTGCGTGAAACAAACATATTTTGGTGTAACCATACTTTAAAGTTACGGGAGAACTTTTGTTTACTAGTTTTACGTTTTTACCTGTATGTAAAAAACAATTGATATTTCTTGAAGATGATTAAGTTACCATCATCGTTTTCGGCCACAAGAATTTTATTTCTTAACATGGCGGTTATGGACTGAAATATGCTGCTTGGTTATGTGCCCTCATGTGACGATGAAACTCTGAGCACATTAAGACATTGAAATTAGAAGATATTTGTAGGTACGTTCATTTGGTTTGCTGTAAGAATTTCTGCGGGTAGGTAGTCTCACTCCGAAGCGTTTAAAAGTTATCTTAAATAAACGACATAACTATTTTACGATTCTTCCCGATGATTATGCGACACTGACCGATATAAAAACCCAATATTGTGAGTTTACAGTTGGTAATAAATAAACACCGTCATTGGATAAATGACGGTGTTTATTTATTACCAACTTTTAGTGTTTACATCACATAATGCATTATTCACTAATTAAATAAGGTATTTACGAATTCATTTTGAATGATATAAAAATATTTCAAAATTAATAAAGAAAAAATATATAAAATTTTAACGTTTGAATCCTTCACTATACCTAACACATCTGATGCCTCTATCTCTTACTCTATGTAACTAGTTTTGTACATTTAAGGGCGAACAAACACGAACATATTTTTTCTTTCGTTATAACAAGTTATGATAACGTATTTGTGAAGGTTCAACAGACTTGCGCAAATAATATTTTGATACAACCATTTGCCTTATAAATGTTTTCAAATGTATTTACATTAGTGAGAGATACCTACTTTTATGGAGAATATTCTGAGAACGGTATTTTAGTAAGTTTTAGAATTTTATTTGGGCTTTTTTTTTTAGATGGGTATCGTTCAATGACTTCTCTCGCTCTGGAGCGCAGCGGGAGGGTGTGTCAGACTTTTACTGATTAAAACCCACTCCTATGTTCCTTCTTTGCCTTCGTTCCAAGGCCCAGGCGTTTTCTTTCGACCATGCTGGGCCTTACGGTTTTGCTGACATCTCTTTGAGGCGACTCGAGCTCTGTACGGACGGTTACCGGTACGACCGAAAAGCAAGCTACCCATTACTCGTCCGAGATAATAATATGCAAGTCAACGTGGAATAGTTTTTGTTTCTGAAACAAATGAATGTCAGTTTCTGTTAAAGTTCTTATATTATTCATTAAACTCGCTAACCAAGCGTACTTTAAATACTGACTAGCGGATTCTAAATTTAAATTCTATATACAAAAATATTTGAATTAGGAACCTTCTTCCGGTAAGGGTTGCGGGAATCCAATGGATGCGAGATGCGCAGGACCGTTAATTGTGTCGCCACTTGGGGGAGGCCTATGTCCAACAGTGTAAGTCTTTCGGCTGAAATGTTGAATAATCCTTAATATATTTTAAAATTGATAATCTTTTTTTGTTGTAAAAACGTAAAGATAATTTATAATCTTAATCTATCTGAATAAATCTCGCGAACTCGCCAACATCGCCAAAACTTCCATCCTATCCCAGTGACTACGTAAGAAACAGGATAGCCGAAGCAAGTTGTTTGTCGAGCCACAAATGCTATTTGCCGTGCCGAATCCAACGGCCACTGGTGGTGTCACGTTGCTACGCTGAGGACATGGAGGATGGAGAAATGGAGCGCCAATGTGAGGTTGACCTTCTTACTACGGGATAGAACTGGGATAAAAAAAGAAAAGTATTACTTTTTGATTTAGTGCATATATTACAGAGCTGAAATACGCGCACCAAAAGTAAGACATTCTGTAAAAAAGTATGCTATACCTCGAAAAGCGTCATTCAGAAATACTAGACAAAATTATACTGTTTAAAAAAAACTCTAGTTCACTTTTTGCTGTTTGTTTCTAATCAATAAGAATAAGGTTGTTTAACAAACGCTTATTGTTTCAGCAAAATCTTAATTTTAAACAACCTGTTGTAACAGTAGAACAGTATGTTTTTTAAAACGAAATATGAAAGGTGAACGTTCTTAATAATAATGACAGTGATCATCTTTTGAAAGACAATCTGTGTTCCATTACTTGCAAAAATTTTTATAAAGAAAATGTGCGTCCTAGCGCTCCATTCACTACTAAATCAGTGTTTAATCAAATAAACCTAAATGTTTGTTTGTGCAACGAAAACCTACGTCTGGTGGTGACGTTTCGATTGCGTACGTTAATAATGTGTAGGAAAAGTTGCCATTGTTGGCTAATGGCTGTGTACACAGTGGCCGCTGTCAGAGACCTACTTTTAGGCATAGGAATTTTATTTGCCTGCTCATTTATGATACTAGAATTTTCTTAAAACTCAGTGTCTCTTAACGTATGTAAATCGTCATTTGGTGAGGATTTATCGTATTGGTTTTCTTATTTTTTGCCATTATTTTTCTTTCAGTCGGATATAAAATCCAAGCAAATCCAAGCAAATCAAGCTAACAAATTCATCTCAATGTTACCTACACCATAAAATGTGCAAATAGAGAAACTACAAATACCCAAATATATACGAATAGGAAGCCATATTTTCCGCCGATATCCACCCCGGCAGCCGTGCGTCCGAAAAAATAGTAGATAATCTAACTTTTTCTAACGCCCCTGATCCTGGAAACTATCCAATATATCTAGATACCTCTACGATGAACCCTTCTACAGAATGATGGTTCAAGGTAAATTGGGAAATTTTCCTGGGGGCGTTTGGTAGGGAAACGGCACAAATCATTACTGACAGTTGACCAAACGGGGTGTGCTCCCCCTAAAATATGTATGAGGCTACGACTGCCTGTTATGGTGTCCGAATGTTGATAAGCCAAGTATCGGGTCGTAAGATTGGATTCCAATAATAGGGGACGTAGGGGAGAATTAGGATTTGTCGCGATTTTTTTCGGGACGAAAATTGGTCGGCTTCTAAGGGTCGGAATTTTTGATGATCATGAATATTGTATTTCGATTTTCTTTTATTTGTAAGTGTCAGCGTATATCCTGAATATTGCATTGTTGATCGGAATTTAAATGATGCAATTTTGAGGGTTTGGAAAGTCATTCGACTTTTGCAATAAAAGCGTAAAATTGATACATACATTAGGAATAAACTTCTTATTTATAGTAATAGACTAAAAATTTGTTTTAGAAAATTATATTAATTGGCAAAAGAAACAATAAAAAAAACTTAACTGATCCACATAAAATATTCAGTACCAATTTTACGTTACGACATAACCACAATTAACAGAAACATCTTGAATCCGTGGGAAAGTATCTAACAATGAAAAACACTAAATCAAAACAAATATCGTTCTCCACAAACGCTACTGTTGCCACAACAGTGTCTAAATCCTTTTAAATCCGAGAAATAGGATTTTGTAAAAAAACGTTGAAAAAAAATCGCACTCGTTGACTCCAGTAAAAAGTAACAATAGATTTCTAAAAAAAAAAATTGTTCGAAGTGTTGGTAGCAGTGTAAGCTGCCAGTGTACAAAATAGAATTAATTGTACACTTTTTTTTGTATCAAAATTATTTGAAAAAAGAATTTGGAGTGTTCGGATTTAGAGTTGACGGTTTTGCTATAGGTAGTTATTATTTTTACTTTTGGCCGTGTAAAATATTTCCGGCTTGTTGGATGTGTATGGAATATACCTGTTGGAAACGAAGACTTTTACTTTTGTAATCTTTTATCTTTGCCTTTATTATATTTTTTCTTTAATCTGCCCTTAATGAGAATAAATGAGAATATGCTAAACTGTGTAGGTTTTAATTGTTTTACAAAGTGAATATGTCGTTGATTGGTTCATAGGTAATTAAAAAAGGAAATAAAAATCATAAAAAAGATACCCTCGCGATCGAATTGCGATTACAGTGGCTAATTTCAACAAATATTAGCAGCAGATAGGAGAGACGCAGGAGATATTATACTGCATAAGCGTGGGCGTAAATACAAGTGCACTCTTTGTTCCTTAACTATAAAACACATTTAAAAAAATCTGGTAAATCGGTTAAACTTTCTCATAGGTTCATGACACTGCAATAAATTAACCGTCATTATTACTCAAAAAGTTCAAAAAACACCAAAATACTGAACCCTATCAATTACAAAAGAAAAAAACTCTAAATGACCCCATATCTATAAACCTATACAAATATAATTAGTGTTGTTCAAAATAATATATCACGTTTTTTTTTTTACCCAAAACATGTCGTTTTAACCCCGTTTCCCCCGTTTTTGTGTTTTTTTTTCGACAATTGTTCAATATTTGGCGATGTCAAGAGTCGATTGGTGTGAAATTGTTCACAGCGGAGTGTTCTCATGACCTTTAGGACCTTTTTGATAATTATAATGTCCCATTGATTGAACTAATTGCGCTAATGAATCATTATTGAAAATCTATTTCTAATCGCAGGCTATCGAGTTTTACAAGACGAGATGATTTTTATTCGGTTAAAATGATGTTACAGAGAGTTTTAAGATGAAATATGGACACAATGTGGATCTAATTTTGTAAATTCATACTAAAGCCATACATGTGAAAGAAACTTTGCCTGTCTAACGGATAAACCAATTTGGATTAAGCACACTGTTATACCATGTATCTATTAGATAGATAAGATATTTTATCACTGGGTGTACGCTAACTTGGGACAACTTTATACTTCTAAAAAACAATGAAATTCTATTTCATTGGTAAGCGTATCACTTGAGAACAGCTAGACCGAAAGATTCCCGGGAAATTGTGAAATTCGGGAAAAAGATCAGTTAATAGTAACTGACTAAAAAATTAGTATTAAAATAATAATTACTAGGAAAAATGAATATAAAACTTGCTTTAGCAAATTCTCCCAACCCTGATACTTGTATATCAAGATATCTAAACTAATATTTTTAAAGAGGAAAGTTTGGTTTGTTTGTTACGATTTAACTGAAAACTACTTAACCGATTTAAAAAAATCTTTTACCATTAGAAAGCTACATTTTCACTGAGTAATATAGTAAATAGCTAGTACAATAAATAGCAATCACGCTAAAACGTATCATAACGAGGTATAATTCGCACAATATGATACCGAATACCGTTGGAAGACACGCAATAGTCGAACCCTATTCACCCAACAATACCGACTTAACCCTTTCACTGCTGACGGACTACTTTTATTATTTCATTATTAATTTGAATGAATGTTGCGATTTTTGCGTATACCTGATCTATGATAATAGGGTGATTCACTATTCAATTTTTGCATAGAGGGGTCCTATTCTAATTCGCTCGTTGACTATAATGCGGAGCAGATGCAGGCTTAAGGCTCTTTTATGGTTTTTAATGGAAGCTCTGGTGATGGGTATAAGGGTATCCTGGCGGTTATAATGTTGATGAATGTATTGATGGCAACGAGATTCGATTTAGTCGTAAGGAACTAATTTTCTAGCAGTGCCAAAAAATCATATGGTTTAAAAATATCTCTGTTTGTCCATTGGAAGGCAAAAAGTCTTCTTAAATTTTTAATTTTTTGGTTTTTGTCGTTAGTCCATGCTAGTTTATTTTACAATGGGCTGCCGCAGCCTTCATTCTAATCAAAGACCCTAGGAAACACGAGCATTTAATTCCTTGCGTTTAAACAATAAACAGTTTTTTTAGGTCACTGAAAAAGCTCTTACACACTTGACTAAACCAGCTTTGCAACTATCGAAACTAGTAAATTAAATACTCGAGTAATCTATTTCAATCGACCCGGTATATCACGCGAATAGAAGTACCTCTTCACTATATCAGATCAAAAATCTGCATAATAAAAGCAAATTAGGCGAATAATTCAGCGCAGTCGGTGGCACATGTCAAGTTCGAAATTACCTTTGAATCTAATCTTAGATCTATGAGTGCAGCTCTTGACAAATTATTGGATTCTTTTCGTCGAGTTTTTTTTTTTATAAAAAATGAGGTTTAGTTGTAGATTTAAAGGGTTTCTTTGCTGTTTTGTTATTGAACAAAGTCGTATGACAATTATAAAAAATAAAGTAAGTAGGTACTATTTTATTTATCTCTTTGTTGTTTTGTACGTGTTTGAGGGTACAAAATTCGTAGCTCGCTGTCCGGCCGTCCGGTAACTGTCCGGACCAAGCCCAAGTCGTCGACGGCGCGCGCTGTTCCCGCGCGCCTCAAGGAGTTGTCAGCAACAGCAGGGACCCAGCCGGGTCGAAGCCTACTGGGGCCAGGGTTATCCGAAAGGGCGCTCGAGCCCCGGTATGAAGGCTTGAAGGAACGGGATGGGTTTTTTAGTCAGTAAGAGTCTGACACTATCTCCCGCTCCGCCCAAGAGCGGGGGTTGTCATAAGATGATTTTTCCCATCGACAAAAAAAAAAAAAAAAAAAGGGTACAAAATTCAATAAATTATTATTAATATTTATTATTAGTTTTTATTTTATACGATTATCAAACTGAAAATAACAGATATATTCCGATATGTAATTGGTGATAGAGTTTGTCTAATAAGTCAATCGACTTGGGTAATTATTAAGGTAAAAGGAAATTAAAATAATCAAAGTTGATTAAGAGATACTGATTATTGTTTACTAATAGAAAAACCATATATAAAAAGTATCGAATATAAGTATTTAAAAAAAAAATCATATTATACGAAATTCCCAAGTTGGTCGACTTAGACAGACTATACTTTGTAAGTAATAATGCCGTATTTTGTGAGTATCCCAGGATAAGTCAGACTTAAAAAAAAAACATTTTTAAAACGTCAATCGATTACGCATCAGTTCAAAATATCGAACGTATAACTGCAACGGTTTGTTATTTCTAAACTGATTTATGGCCAGAGACAAAGTTGAAAAGCGAACGCGTTTTTTTTTCTCTTAAATATTTGTGTTTGGTACGGGTGTTTTATTTGTGTCAAAAATTCGCAAGGGGTCGCATAGACAGCGCGAAAAAGGGTTATTATTATTACTAGAAAAATAAGTTTATGTTATATTGTTCGGTAATGAATTATTGGGTCGGGTCGTTTCAGGTACATTGAGTATCATGTGAAGGGTTAGTTTAAGCAAGATGACAGTCGGGAGGTTCACACGTGAAAGTGTAGTCAGGTAGACTTTATTTGCAAAAATGTGAACAATTTAGAAGCTAGTGTGATGTGATGTTACTTAGGTTGATGTTGTCATCAGTGTTCAACATGGATATAAACACAGTGTTCTACTAGTTTTGTGTTATTTAAGTGAAATAAATTAATGGTGAATTAAAATGACAAGTTATGCAACTTCAGTGGAAAACAAGTAAGTGTTCACTGTATTATACGTACGTATCGATTAATACATACGAACGAATTGACATATAATAATAACAGTACCCATATACATTTTTCGCAAATCATAACAAAAACAACTCAATTTACTCTATAAGTATTTTTTTACGTCTGACTAACTAAAAACATCATAGATCTCTTAGTAAGTACACTTAGAGGGACTGTACAAGTAAAACTTTCGCAAAACGCTGAACTTACCGGAGACTAAGAGCTGAACTAATTTAGCCACACTAACACCCATTTCCGACTAACCCGTAAGCAACCTCAAAGTAACCCTCAACCGTCTCGTTTCTTTTGTGTGCCCCTTAACCTTTTAATAATAATTACACCTTTTGTGACTTAACCCTTTAACGCGCCGGTAATTCTTAAACCCGGCTACCTGACCCGCGGGGTCTACCTTACTTCCTGATTCATTCCTTAACGATCGAGTCTACGGTATGCGTGTGCGCAAGTTATCGGTTCGAATTTTGAAATCTATTCGAGTGATGTATCGCGTTTTGATTTTGCGGTGTTAGTGTGCTGTGGCTTTGTGTTGTGTTTTTATTAACGACGGTGAGTTGTTTGTGCTTTGATTGTTTCTTTGACGAACGATGTGATAAAATATGACAAGATATATTATTAATTTTTAACAATACACTTTATTGTACCTACACGAGCAAAATGATTATGATAATTTGAGCCTTAAAAAAAAACCTACGATTGGCGGCCTTATCGCATACTGCGATCTCTTGCAGGCAACCTACAAATATTTGAGATATTTTCTCAAATAAAAAGTAAATACCAAAAAGCAATACTGCCGACAAAACAGTCATTATATGTTATTTTCGTATTTCCGAAACGCTACACATTTTTAATAAACCATCAAAATTTTCCGGCCGACTTTCCTTATTACCCTGCCTATTGTAACGGGGAGTAGCATAATTTTATTCATACAAGACGATATAACAAACAAGAAGTCGTTACGTACGTCAGCAGTTCCCCGAGACAATAAAAGGAGGCTGGACTCGTCTGCACGAATGTCCTCATACGGTATCCACGAAGGATGATACGCTGTTATTTCCAACATATTCCAATATATTATTTTTTATTGCCCTCCGACGGGGAGGCAGGGGGGAGTCGCGTCATGCGTGATATTTGATATAAAGTCGGAACTCAACTTCGTTATGCGATATTCTTTTTTCAAAGGACAATGCTTTGGTACAGACGTAACATATTTTTGAGGAGATAGGTAGTATTTTTCTCGAGTTGCTCGGATAGGTCCAATTATTCCACGACAAGAGTATGTTTGCGATGTTAGTTTGTTAACGTTGTTATTTGTGGCGTAAAGAGTAGAACTTGGCTTGTTCGAATAATGTACGTAATATGTACATGACATTGTTAATGTCTACTTTATTATTTCCGCCCTATAGACTTTCTTACTATGAGTATTTTATTTGTATGGATGTTGACATAGTTTTGCTAGTTCTGAATTGAATAATGGTGTATTATTATTTATTTAAGAACGAAACAACAAAACTAATTTATTTAAATACAAAACACATATTAAGAAACAAAGTTCCTTACCGCGTCTGACCGTCTGTACTTATCAAAAATTACTGAATAGATTTTCATGTAGTTTCCACCAATAGACAGACTGATTCATGAGAAAGGTTAAGATGTATAGTACATTCATATTATAATAGAGAAAAGCCGAGAATTTCAAAGATTTCTGCATCACTGCTTGCACATCGTAGTCAAGCACTAGTTTATATTATTTAAAAAAAAAAACTTTGTGAAGCTGGTGTGGATTGTTAGTTTGAAATAAAACACTGATCCCTTGCATGACAGTTAATAATTACGTTAAATTAGTTTTGTAATAACTCTTTAAAACCTATATATTTTTGGAATCAGGGTTAATTGTATTAATAGAAAGATGCCATTGTAGAATGTCTTTCAAACCATTACTGTCGAATACCTCCTTACTCCTTATTTTTTTCTTTTATTACCAAATTATCACAAAAAAAAAAATTACTCAAAAACAAAACGCAAAACTAGCAAACTACATATCAAGTAAAACATACATTGTAAGGGTAAGTTCAGCCATGTCGTGGGCGAATAAAGTCCGTTGTAAATAAGCTAGGGGGCGAGGGTGGCGGTCAGTCCACCCCACCGGACCCGCCCCCAGGGGGTGAGGCGTCGGTCATATGTACCCCCGTGAGCAGTTTAGGGTTGTGCGAATGCGAGCAATTTAATTTGCGTGCTGGTCATTATTTTGGGAGTAATTGAATTTTTTTTTTATGGTAATATCTTAATTAAAGAGCTGATAATTAATAAACGTGGGGTGTACCTAAAGATTATCTAATATATAAAATCTCGTGTCACACTATATGATATCAAACTCTGCCGAAACGGCTTGACCGAATTTTTAAAATGTTTTGTGTATGTTTGTAGGTCTGAGACATCGTAGGCTATTTTTACCCTCCTGCCCCCACCCCCTTATTATTTATAATTTATTTGAAACTAGAACAACGTTTACCGAGTCAGCTAGTAATTAAATATACTCGTAGATTTTATACGTAAAATGGTGAACTCGTATTTTTTTTTTTATGGTATAATTCAAGTGCTTGATTGATTTAGTGCATTTTTTTGTCGTCATGTTATTAACAACTCAATTTTAAATTGAGGGAACTGTGGGATTGTTTAAAAGTAATGTAATGCAAAGGGCTACTAAAGGCACACATGTGGGTTTTAGTCAAGAAAAGTCTGATAGGTACCCTTCGCTCCTCCCAATGTGAGTTATGTCATTTAATGATTTCCTACCAAAAAAGTGCCATTCGCAATTTGCTTAGCAATTTTATGGTATATAAAGTTCTTTCTACTTACATCATGATCTATAGGTAAATGGAGAAAATGTTATTTCTCAGTTAAACAAATTTTCTTCGAGCACGATTCCGCGAAACGTTTATTTTCTAAACACTGCGAGATGTGATTAACCGCCACGAAGCTCAATAAAAAACGACTTTGTCGGACCAGTCTGATGAACTTTTCAAGTTGCTGACTTTTCGAACACAATATATTCGGACACAGTGTCTGAATCAACACATTTATTTTCAATATTTTTTCACTGGCAATACGGACACCACCAAAATTGAAGCTGTTTAGTACAGCCTAATGAAAAAAAGTTCTAAAATCAAAGTTGCCACCTTAAATAGTTTTGGTAACACTTTTTTTTACATAAATTATTTTAAAACTATCTGACCGTACTGAATGACGTGTGTCCGAATCATAAGTGAAAAAAAAATGTGTCAGTTCGGACACTGTGTCCGAATATATTGTGGCCAAATCGTCTGTCCGAATGGTTCACTATCACTCTCCTTTTTTTTCAAACTAATTACACCGTCAAAACAAACAATTCCCTTAACCTATTCAATAAATTGTCAGGTAAAATCCCCACAACAGATTAATAAAGCCCAATATACCCACACTAGCCTGTCCACACACACATACACTAGTTAAGTACATTAAGTCGGCTATCCGAGACACTTGGGGTGGACGGGCAACAAATGTCGCGGTCAGTAGGGGGTACCCACCGCTCACCCACCCTCGTAGCACCCCCACGCCATGAAAGTGTAGCCGCTACGAGTGCTACGAGCTACGGCGCTACGAACGAATGTAATATAATTTTATGACGTCACAAATAGTAGCTGGATGAATTTTTCAGTTGTAATAATAAATTGAGGTTTTTTAATGTTACGTTTATTGTATAGGATTTGGCATACTTTGTGTTTTTCTTTGACATTTTCTTAATGAGCAGACCAATATTACTTTATTAAGTTGCACGCATTAGTATTTTATTTGTTACCTAATTAACAAATTGATCGAACGTTAAAAATACAAAAAGTAGAGCACAAAGCAAAACCATTGTACATAAAACTTCGCAAATAAAACGTTAAAAATGATAATTAATTGCAGAAAATTCTGCAAAAAAAAGAAACGCAAAGGGTAAAACATTCGTTAAGCAAATAAATTCGGTAACTGAATTTATTCGAATATGGAACGGGGAGGAATCAATTAGAGTGAACACAGATTTCAAATTCCGAACTGGCCAAATGGCCAATAAAGGCAAATGGTGCGATAGTACATTCGGATCTACGCATCTGGCATAACTTGACTCTTTTCTTTGTTGAAATTTGGTCTGTAACATAGCTCTTGGTTAGTTGGTTTTTATATGTAAGTTTATGATACCATTAGTATGTTTTCTGTTCTGGTGGGCATCCATTTTTGCTAACACCGTGTTTTGGACGTATCTTATTGGTTGACTCGTGTTTTGTAAGATTGTATTACAAGCTCTTTCTGTTTTATTTCGAGGATTAAAATAGATGTCTCAATATACTTTATGTTTGGTACCTTGGATTTCTTATGAGCTGGCGGCGCGTGGGCGTACTTTAATATAAATGGCTTGGGACGTAATTTCGGAAAGTTACTTGTAAAGGAAACGGCTAGTTTTATTAATTCAGTCATAATCGAGAAAGCTCTGTTTCTTTTTTTTTGGACAAAATAAATGATTGTCATAAAATCTTACAATGTACCTATGTGTTTCGGAGTTTCAGCCGCTTTCGGCTTAAAAAAACGGACCGTTAATTAGACTAGTTTTTGAAATAAATAATAATTAATATGTGATTTTATAGGAGATTGATTCGTATTATCTGACATAATGAATTTAATTTACGCACAAGAGACAGAGATACACAACGTAAAAAACCGGTCTCACGCACACATGCTTGAAGCTGTTAGCCCGACTTTTTTGTCATGTTTGTAGGGAGATGTTCCATCTAGACATTATATAATCAAAACTTCTTCCAGGCAAGCGTGTTCTGTCGATGAGATGAGATACTTTGTAATCAAGTCTTTCAATAATAATAATAAAAAAAAAACATTTTTTTTTAAATTATTAATTTGATTGGAGCATCACTTGATAATTTTTAGATCTTTTACTACCCTAAGTATATGTCTGAACCTCCTTATTACTACCACTCAAAATACTAACAAAAATCTAACACAAATCTATCTGTCCAGACAATATTGGCCGAGCTACATCGTTCGAGCCATTGATTTCCCCAAGTTAGTTTGGAATGAAATATGACCTCTGCTACGTCCGTATGCTCAAGTAAGTTTGTAAGAATTTAGACGTTAGAAATTCCCTATAGGAGACTTTTTTAGTTAGGGAAATCATCCAATGACTTCTCTCGCTCTAGAACGGAGGGTCAGACTTTAATCCACTCTTATATTCCTTCTGTATCTTGCATTTCAGAACCGTAGGTTCCCTTTCGGAAGCCACCCCATGGCTCCAGTAGGCATCCGACCCTGCTGGGGCCCTACGGATTCGCTGACATCTCTTTGAGGCGCGTGTGGAATGCTACGCGTATGTTTCCTGATAGCTATAACCTAGGAGTCTTAAAGTCAAGTGAATAGTTTACTTCTAAGCAAGCATTCTCAATTGTCGACCACATCATCGTTTACCATCAAATGGTAATCAAGCCTATTAATATTAATAATAAAAATATGCACACTAAAGTATGTGATAAGTTTTAAATCTTTTTGTAAACTAAGAATATGACTGAACCGTCTTATATTTCGAAATAATAACAAAAATCTAACGTAAATTCGTCTGTCCAGACAATATTGGCCAAGCTACAACATCGCTCCAGCCATTGATTTCCCCAAGTTAGTTTGGAATGAAATATGACCTCTGCTACGTCCGTATGCTCTAGTTTGTAAGAATTTCGATGTGGGTAGTTGTAAATATGTTTGTTTAGTTTGGACGAGATTTTTATTGCTAAAAGTCAACATAATATGAACTATTTTGCCCGCGGCTTCACCCACGTACATAAAATATAGCCTACTAGCTTTTGCCCGCGGCTTCACCTACGTGGCATTAGGTACTTAAGGAATCGGGATAAAAGGTATCCTATGTTCTTTTACTTGTCAAAGGCTATATGCATGCCAAATTTCATCCAAATCCGTTCAGTCGTTTTTGCGTGATTAAGTAACATACATCCAAACATCCACACTTTCACTTTTATAATATTAGTAAGGATGTCACTCGGGAATAAAGCAGCTTTCTATCGATAAAAAAAGTTTAGCAATCGGACCAGTACTTCCAGAGATTACCTCCTACAAACAATAAAAACTGTACCTCTTTATTATATTATTGTAGATAACATACCTAGGTATATAATTTTCCCACCGCTGGGAATCAGGCCTCCTGTTTAAGAGAAAGGATGAAAGGAGGAAAAGCAAGGTAGAACACCTTTCAGCTATCCATTAACCGTCCGGACCGCGTCCGAGTCGTCGACGGCGCGTAGTGATCCACGCGCGCCTCAAAGAGATGTGGCTTAGGGGCCCAGCAGAGCTGAAGCCTACTTAGGCAATGAGTAGCTTGAAAAGGAACTTCGGGGACCTGGAATGTCAGGCAAAGAAGGAACATAGGTGTGGTTTTAGTCAGCAAAAGTCTGACACGCCGCCCTGTTCCCCTCTAGAGTGTGAAAAATCATTGGATGATTCCCAACATTAAAAGAAAAAGAAAACTTTGTGGACCCAGTGTTGTTGATGTCTGCTTTAACTATACTATATAGCCCGCTTGAATTTGAGGGGATGTGCGGTTGTTAGTGGTAACATCATCTCAACGATTGTTAAATTGGTGCAACCCGTCCCGTCATTCGCTTAACCAGAGATCTGACGGCTTTTTTTTTACGGTGGGAAAAAATCATCCAATGACAACCCCCGCTCTTGGGTGGAGCGGGAGATAGTGCCAGACTCTTACTGACTAAAAGACCCACCCCATTCCTTCTAGCCTTCATACCGGGGCTCGAGCTCCCTTTCGGATAACCCTGGCCCCAGTAGGCTTCGACCCGGCTGGGTCCCTGTTGTTGCTGACAACTTCTTGAGGCGCGCGGGAACAGTGCGCGCGTCGACGACTTAGGCTTGGTGCGGACAGTTACCGGACGGCCGGACAGCGAGCTACCCATTGCTCACTGTCCGCAAGCCCGCGCCTACGTTGGCCGGAAATCGGGATCATCCGACGGCTGATAAAGCGTTAGTTTATCATTAAAGTTAGTTGGTGCAACTCACTCTTAGGACCGTTAGTTTTACCAGAGTTAGTGAGGTGCTAGCGACCCCAGCTTTGAATGAGTGTTACAAATCTTTGAAATTCGTCACTCTTAATTCTCTACTATAAACAACTAAACTTTAAAAAAAAAAAAAATTTCTAATGGCTGAAATTGCATGGAAATCCGTTCAGTCGTTTTTGAGTTTATCGCGAACATACAGACAGACACCTGCGATAGAGGACTTTGTTGTCTAATATACAAGGTGTAAGGGACAGCCCTCCACAAACTTTAAGGGCTTGCTCAGTAGATGAAACTGAATAACCTTCCACAAAATTCATTATCAGGAAACGAAAAAAAAAATCAGTGTCACCGTATAAAATGATAAACTTGATTGGTCAATTTGTATGGCGAGGACGATATTTTTTTTTCGTTTAGGGCTGTCCCCTTCCTCCACCTGCCAAAGAATCTCCAAAAATCTCCCCATCATGTACCAAAAATTACTTCTTCTTCAAACGGCACAACTTATACCTTGAAGTATTATATTAAATGTATCTGTGTATGTATATCGGTGTAATCGTCGGTCACCATCGCAACGATAGCCAGGCAACGCCGTATTAGTCTATATAACTGTAGATATAAGGCATGATTTCCCCTGACAAAAGTACAACAGATACAAATAGCAGACCGTACATAGATGTAGTGGTGCTGGAAGTGAATTGATTTAAATATATCCTCTTTAGCAGTTGTAATAATTGGTACTGATAAACAATTAGGCTTTTGGTGGTCTTCATAAAAAAGTATCTAGTGTTTTGAAAAAAAAAAACTTTTTTTTTTTTTATGCAGAACCGCTTTAATGAAAAAGAGTTTTTTTGGGATGGCCCCGAAAATTTACTGATAGTATAAAAAATTTGCCCCTATTACAATTTAAGAAAAGTCTCCACTCTCTATTACTTAAAAAATGTTACTATTCTGTAGAAGATTTTTTAAAAGATGTATTTTAATATTTTACATGCATGCTGCATGTAATAATTGTTTTATATAATAATATTATATTATATATATTTAAAGACTGATTCCCAAATTTTAAGTAAGTTTTCTTTAATTATAAATATATATATATATATATAAATATGTAAATGTAAAATAGTTATTTTTATTTCTTTTTTCTTGTGAGAGTTTAATTTTGTTTTTTATTTAGTTAGTTTATTTTTAGTTTTTAACGATCTTATGATCTCAACATTTGTACGCCTTCACGGCAAAACATAGCGCTCATTGAATTTATGTAAGATCTTCCTATGTTCCTTGTACCTATGTTCTACAAATAAAATTCTGATTCTGATTCTGATTAATACATTTACTCGAAAACCCGGTCTTATATTTATTATTGCTTTTAGACACGCAATTTAATGTTGTCCGCACTAGTGCAAAAAAGTGCGCGAGCTCGCCATCGTATCAAAGTGGGCGCTAAACGACCCCCACGAGTTGCCGGTCAACCCACGTTTATTCATTTCTAGTATATTGGAAATACTGCAGTGCTTGACTTAATAACACCCTCGCCTGTGACTCGGGTGAATACCGCCTCGGTTGCAAAGACAAACTTTCTCCATTTTCTTGTATCAAAATGTACCGTTTCGTTACAATTTTTTTTTTATTTTTTTTAAGGCTCGCGTTAGACCATTTGCTGATAGTAACCGATGATGTGGCCGACGATGGAGCACGCTTGCCTAGAAGCAATCTATTCACTCTTGACTTAAAAACCCCTAGTTTATAGCAATAAGGAAACAAGGCGTAGTAGCAAAAAACATAAGGCGATCAATTTGTTGAAAAAAAAATCTGTGGTCTATGAAAGCTACAGAGTTTAGCCTTTTCTTTTACAATTTTATTGTACAATTGTAAAAGTACACCAACAGATCAATGGAATTCTTGAAAATCAGTCAAAGTCATCTGTAGGAACTTAATTTGCATATTCATCATGAAGATTCTATTGATGCAATATTTCATAAATTTATATAAAAATATTTCAGCTAAGCCAAAAAGATCAGCCTATACACAATTATTTTATTTGAAATTTCACCTTCATACAGTAAAGTAATTATTTTGCCTTACTGTGCACTACAGGACATTTTTGAAAAGGAAACCCGTGGTTCTAGAATGCAAAAGGCAACTGAACGACAAGCACCTATGGTTATAATCAATTAAAGTCCAACACGCCCTCCCACTCCACCTTAGAGCGAGAAAAGTCACTGGATGACATCTCACCGCAAAAAAAGTTTGATTGTTTTGACAAACTTTTTGTACCGTTTGTACTTTTCTAAAACAGTTTGTGCAGAAAAAAGGTTTGAGACGGCGCAAGAGAAAAATGTCTATATGTATGTTTTTATGGTGGGAAAAATCATCCAATGACAAACCCCGCTCTTGGGCGGAGCGGGAGATAGTGTCAGACTCTTACTGACTAAAAACCCACCCCGTTCCTTCAAGCCTTCATACCGGGGCTCGAATTCCCTTTCGGATAACTCTTGCCCCAGTAGGCTTCGATCAGGGCTGGGCCCCTGCTGTTGCTGACAACTCCTTCAGTCTGGAAGGACTTGAGAGAAGCTTTTGCCGAGCAGTGAGACAGTAACTCACTCGGTCATTTTTCCATTTTTTTTTTAACCTAGCCTGGTTAAAAAAAAATGGATAAAAGATCTGTTAGCACATCCAGTATAAAGCAGATCCTTGAAACGAAAGGTAGTGGGACAGTTAATATATTTGAAGTAAGGTAGAAAAAGGGTTTCCAGTACTGCCTTTGTGCGGGGATGCCCTTTAGTGGGATCTAATAAAACCTTGTTACGGCCAGAGGGAGACCAATCTCAATATTGAAAGTGTTCTTTACATGATATGGAATTTAGGGACTTCTCTTTGATATTAAACCGGGAAAATCTTTTTACTATAATGTTTTCAGATAACGTAATATCATGGTTCCTTACTATTATATGATTTCGTGGAAAATTCTGTTTTGTGTAAACATGTTGAATGTTGGGTGGAATGCCTTGAAAGTAGGGTTTTAATAAAATTGTTTTGTGGAGGTTCTGGTGTTTATGTTTTTGTATTAGTATTTATAACTGTAGTTAATATATTAAATACTAGCTTTTGCCCGCAGCTTCGTCTGCGTACATAAATTATAGCCATACCACTCAGGAATAAAGCAGCTTTCTATCGGTGAAAAATTTTAGCACCAGTACTTCCAGAGATTACCTCCTACTAACAAAAAAAAACAAACATTACCTCTTTATTATATTAATGTAGATTTAAAACCGGCCAAGTGCGAGTCGAACTAGCGTATGAAGGGCGAATACTACACTTACAATTTTTTTCCTGTTTTTAGTACTAAATACTATTACTATTACTATTGCCGCTAGGCAATAGAAGTACATCATCTGTGAAAATGTCAACTGTCTAGCTATCACGGTTCATGAGATATAGCCTGATGAAAGACAAACGGATAGTAGAGTCTTAACAATAGAGACCCTGTTGCTAAGATGCCATTGTCTTTGGATCATTTTCAATCTTTAGGTACGAAACACAAAAAAGACTAAAAAGACGTGGAATTCACTACCTGATATTTTAAAATAGTGCATGTCGATCCAATAATTCGGACTGACATCTTTCGATACACCATTAGTTTCACCGTATAAACTTTTCATTTATTTTGTTATTTATTTTGCCCTTTCCCATAGGCAAAGGCCTCTACTGAATTTTTCTAGGTATTTTATCTTAAACCACCTTGAACTACCTCTTTCGAACAATTTACAAAACCCTAGATTGAATACTATTCTAGAAAGTTATTCGTCTATTCCCTTCATTAGAGTGAACTAATAAACCGTCCAGTCTGCTCGGGCAAACTTGTATCGAAGCATCTAAAGATAGCCACGACTCAGTAGCGTATCGTGGCTTGGGCGAAGTGGGCCCACGCTCACGACCTCGTATCCAAAGGGGCCCCGCTCAAGCAAGGGCTCTTTAATAATGTGGGTTTTTATATAACTCACTAGCTTTTGCTCACGGTTTCGGCCCGCATACACCTACCTACCTATGTCACTCAGGAATAAAGCAGCTTTCTAACGGTGAAAAAAATTTCGCAATCGGACCATTACTTTCAGAGATAACTTCCTACAAACAAAAAAAAACAAACGTTACCTCTTTATAATTTTATAGTGCAGATAAGCTCGTGGTTGGAACACTATTTTACCTGCAGATGGTAAGCGACGATGTGGTCACACTGGGTTGCGACAGTCGCTGTCTCGTTCGAAAAAAAAAATTGACGTGTAAAAGTGTTTTTATAAAACCTACTTGCAAAATAAAGATTATTTATCATTTATCATTAAAAATTTTTGAAAGAAAAAGGCCTCGATGACGTGCGTTCGCCCACATTTAAATTGGTCGACGCTACGCCTCTGGCTGGCTCGACACGTGCTTGACTCGAAACCGTAACTAATTTCAGAATTCTCTGAGCTTAGCAGGTCCATCAAGTAAAATTTGGAGTAACAAAAAAAAAATACTTTGTGGATTAGAAGCGAAACATTGCACACATGCTTTATGGACTTTAAAAAAGAGAGTTTGACCCCTGAGTTTGTTTTGGTGTATCTTTTCAGGGTAGTCAGCTAGGTAAAACCGGTCATCCAGTTTAATTTATTAAACTCCAAGCGAACATCGGCATTCGCTCTCTCATTGTCTTTACAAGCTTTTATTTAGTTTCACATGTCCCGATGTTTGTCTGTCATCAAATCTTGCAAATCAAATTAGATCCATTTCCCGGCTACCGATTGAGCTGAAATTTTGCATGCATGTGTAAATCAGATGACAATGCAAAATTATTAAGACATGAAGCTGATCTGATGATGGAACTGGAAGGTGGCTATAGGAACTTGGTAGTTAAACGACACAACCCTATCGAGTTTGAGCTCGTATGATTCGTCTTGACGAGTATTAATTATTTATAAGTATACCGAGCTATAAAAGCTTGCTATTAAAAAATGATTTTCATTAAAAAACTTGTTTTATTGTGTCCTCAAATACGGTATTCGAAAGGTTAAACCACAAAATAAATAGGTACAGAAGACAATCTCATGTATGTACTTCACTTTTTATACGTAAACTCGGTGGACGCACACTAATGAGCGTTTGAGCCGGAACTGTTCGGCGAGTGGGCTGAGACGCGACCGAGATATCGTGTCCGTGAGCGGTGTCTATGTGTGCGTAGCTCGAGCGCGCTTTGTATGTAGATTGACTTCTGTACCTATCTATTTTGTGGTTAAACTGACGAAATAATTTACGTGTAAATATATGTTTTTATCAATGAATTTGTGGCGGGATTTTTTTGAGTGTACATATTACTTCTCGACATAGTGATTACACAGTTGATTGTTATAACTTTTACAGTAATCCTATTATCATTGTTAAGAAGTAACTCATGATTTTTTCACACATACTTAGTTAGCCTATAGCTCTTATACCCCATTGATTTCGGCTTTGCACTTTCAGTGGAGTAAATTGTGTATTATAAAGAACCTAGTGATACCTATTTAGTCCCAAACGATTCTGGGCTCTTACGACTTTTTTTTTGTCGAAAAGGAGGTTCTATGTTCGGCTGAATTTTTTTCTGGGACCATCTCTTTTTGATGTTGTTTTAATTATTTGCAAATTGATTCTTAATGGATATTGTCAAGTAAAATTGTTGATTGGAATCTCAAGTGTATACACAACTAAACACTGTATCATGTGGAAGCATTGCCACAGGCGCGATTTTGGTAAAACTAAGCTGAGAATTTTTTCATACTAATAACTTATCATAGTAAAGCTCGGCGAGAGGGCTGACTCTATACATTTGCTGCCAAATTCTGCAAAAACATAAAATTACATATCATATCGTAACATATTCATTTATTTCTGGAATATGTTACTTCTAAATAGTGAAAAGCAAACTCGAAAGAAAAAAATATCAAACATTGCAGATGCAAAAGCGATGCGGAGAAGTTTTTCGGTGTATATTTGTGTTCATTACTTTAGGTATAATGCCAATGAGTGAACCTACAAACAATTCATACATAATTGCTACAATGTTACAGACATGTGTTTCTGAGGGATTGCTCGAATTAGTTACCGTGGAACATAAAGGGTAACTGAAGAAACAACTGTGGGTTTTAGTCAGTAAAAGTCTGAAATTCCTTCTCGCTCTACCATATACTTATAGAGTAGAGCGGGAGAGAGTTTTAGACTTTTATCCGGAGTAGTTATTTGCTGATATCCCAAAAAAAGGGATAAGTATATGTCATACCTATTCATTCCATGATTTATAAATAAACGGGACAAGTATGAGCATACCAAGTCAGAATGTTATCTCTATAACTTAAAAACTAAATGGCAAAAACTGTTCGAAATTACTTAAACTTTTCGACAAAATGTATACGACGAAATAGACAGTCATAAGGATATTTTGTATCAAATCCACTATATCTATGTAACTGGTTCTCAACAAACCCGGCTCTAACTTTCACTACAATGTAGGTTATGTAACTAAAAAAACTTATCTTTCCATTATTTTACTACCCCACTAATTAATAAGTTGTTGAGACTGCAACAAAAAGTTTCCGAGCTTTACAAACTTTTTTTTTATTTTCATATTTTGTTTCACTCCTGGCCTCTTTCTACTCTTTCGATCTTTTACGCTATTAACTGACCGCTAAAAAATTTGATTGCAATAACCAATAGACACTAAAAATCCCAAACATATTCGAATTATAAAACCCGAAATTCCACTCAAGTCTCTATCTATATATTTCATGAGTTTATTATAAGTATAAAATAATCAGTATCTATCAGTCCTAACGCTGAGACACTGGCCTGTTTTCTATAAAAGCGGATCAATTAACACTTACAAAAAAAAATTATCAGTATATCTGTAAACTAACTAACTCAGAAACTAAGACGTGATCGAACTCGGTACATAGTTGCAACAAAAAGAGCTTTTGCTCAGTATGACACAATCTATACGAATTATATTACAAATAGCTCATAAAGGTAGTCTCACTAGCTTTTGCCCACGGCTTTGCTCGCGAACATAAAATATAGTCTATGTCACTCGGGAATAAAGCTGCTTTCTATCGGTGAAAAAAATTTTTGTAATCGGACCAGTACTTTCAGAGATTACCTCTTACAAACAAAATAAAAACATAAATTATTTATTAGTGTAGACTTAGACAAATAATACGCTAGCTCTATTATTTCAAATCTATGACAGCTTCATTTATAGAAGAACAAAGTAATCGCTACTTTGTTCTTCTATTATTCTAATCATTTTTGTTTTTCTAAAATATGCTTTAAAAATATACGATTACCTATCTAACACAAAAAGGTATTTTCATTAATTTTTTCACCATAAATTCAAAATGTTTTAATTTCACGCAGACCTACATGAGAAAACATTAGAAGTTTGTGTACGGTTTCAATTCGTCGTTTACTATGGAGAAGAACCGGCCAGAAACTCGATGGTTACTCTTTAAAAAAAAATGGTTACATCTATCTTTACAGGTAGTTTTTAATCCCCGATGCGATAAAATGCGCTTAGCCTAACTTACTAATACTAACGTCTATAACTAATTATAAACAATGCATCTCTTGTATACCCCAAGTACAACAAAAAAAGTCTGTCTCACTATTAAAATACAATTCAATGACCATCCTGTTATATCCAGACAATTACGTGTATTTCAACAGAGCTTTATTTTATTATTGATAGGCTCGCATTTGACCACCATCTCACCTGATGGTAAGCGAATATTTGGTCGACAATGGAGCACGCTTATCTAGAAGTAACCTATTCACTCTTGACTTAAAGACCCCTAAGTTGTAGCTATCTGGAAATATAGACACCGGCAGTGAATTCCAGTCCTAGTCTACCTTTCATGTCTCAAACACATGTCAATTACTAATACCCTGTCTTTAACTTACGAACTAATAAATGGCCGGCTAGTCGTAAGTACAAGCCTAGTCGTTGCAACAAAGAGTCGTCTCCTAAGGGCACTGGGCAGGTATGACGCATGCGCCATCTCGTGGCCGCCACTACCTGACCGCCACCGGACACTGATCAATATTAAAGTCCGAGGGAGGATGCTGGGGGATGTCTGTTTGTCTGTTAGAACTATATAGAGATGGTAATACCGCTAGATATTTTTTGAGTGTGATATTTTCAAGAATTTATTCTCTGCTTCTGCTTCGATAATGATGATGACGACGAAGATTGTAAGTAATGAACCACGAAAAAAAAAAATTTTATTAGCTTTTGTAAAAAAATATGCTGGTTTTTCCACAATATGTGCTGCAGTAGAATTAAAAAAATACGTGTTTTCTGTTTACGCAACAGGTTTTATATGAACGGTAATTTTCATTGAGCGTACAGGTAAAGAATTCCCTGTCGGAGTCTGTATTTCCTGCAACTTATAGCCTTAAAGTCAAGAGTGAAGCAAGTTACTTCTAGACAAGTGCGTTCTATCGTCGATCACACTATCTACACTATATCTAGCAAAAAAAAAACTTGTGTCCAGCAAGTTTCATAATAAAGAATAAAAATTATAATAGAGTAACTCTGACAAACTTGACATTTGACTAAGTATAAATCTATTTTTTATTCCGCTTTCAATAATTCATGCTAAAAAAAAATAAAAAAAAAAGCGGTATCAACATCTCCATACAATTCCATCTTAACTCACCTTTCTGCGGACACTACGGGGGAGGGTCCAAGAGAAATGACGACCCTTAACTAAAACACACACATACACACGCACGGCGATCTCACTCACACATCCCCACCGTCCTTTCACTTTACGTTCGTCCTCTAATTGTGTACTTTGTGTGTGTGTGTCAGTGAAGGGGGGTGTATTAGTGTGCGTGTCCAGTTTCCGCGCTCCTGGGTTTTGCTAATTTAATTAGAGGTACAAAAAGATTAAGGTTGGAGCACGCAAGCATTAGATACTGCTTTTGTTGAGGTCTCCGTTATATGTACCTGAGGGTAGTTTTATATATGTAACGTGGGTAGTCTGGATTTAAAAGTTTTGTTAGTGTAACTGAACTGCGATTGATAGTATTGATTTTTTCAATAAAGGGAATGCTTGAGGACTTTTGATTGATAAGTTTAGTTGCTTAGGGACCGATTCAAGGGATCGTCTTTGGTTACCTGGTTGGACATTTTCTTCGGTTAGTATGATTAGGTGTATTCGTATCCAATAATATGCCGTTATTTTTTGTATGAATTATTGTTACGAAGAGACAAGATTTTTTTTCAAAATTTGATGGCACGGTTGGCGGAGTGGTTGAGCGATTGGCTGTTGCACTGCGTGGGAATCGAACCCGGAAGGTTCGATTCCCGCACAAAACAAATATTTGCATGGCCTACAGACAGTTTCAGCTCTATGTGTCTTGTATGTGACTGTACATGTTTATGAACTCAGCTACTATACAGGAGTAATTATTAGTGTGGGGCAATGTGTTTTAAAAAAGAAAGAAAAAGATATATTTTAGTTTTGTAAGGCTAACAAGCTATAACCTATTAAGAAAGTCAAAATTCTCAAAAATATTGAATAATAAAACGGATGGTGTCGCTCTCAGAACTAATCTAGCATTTATCTTAAATATTTGTTGCCCAAACAACATTGTTTTTACTGAAATCAGGCTCTCTCTCATGCATTTTTATAGCATTCTGTATAACATACCACTGTTTACTTAAAGACTATGTTGAGGTATGGAAATCACTATGTTATGTTCTGGTTGTATTTATTTTCTTTCTGAAACGTAGAAGACTTATTTTGGTATAAAGGCATTATTTTTGTTTGAAGTTTACACACTATTACATGTAAAGGTAAACAATTCGATCTTAAGTCTAAATGTCCCATCACTTAAAGAAGAGTACTACATGCACTATTTTATACGTCATATCAGCTAAATATAATAAGTTTGTATGTGCGTTTGTCTGTTTGTTACTCCATCACGCTCAAACGGCTGAAGACATTTGTATGAAATATGGAACACGGGTAGATCGTGTTCTGGAATAGCATATAAGATGAGGAGATTAGTTTATACTAAGAAGGAAGTCACTGGCAGAAGCTATTCATGACTGTTAAAGTTATTTATAGTACACCACAAACCACTTACTTTACTTGATTTTCTTCCAACAAAAGTTGTACAGAGAGCTCTATTCTCCTTTTAGGATTACGTAGCAGGCACTCGAACAAATCATAAACAAAAACACGTGAGGTATACGTAAGTACCTACATGGTGTATCGGATGCAAGGATTTCAGAAAACGGCTCTACCAGCACACCCTGTTTGTCTTCAAAACAGTGGCCCATTCCCGATACCACGATTCCGTCGAATATAAAAAGTAAGTCGATAGCTTACCGGAGAAATTTATACTTTTGGATATTCGAAATATGTTCTCCTAACCAGCGTAGTGTGAGACTATTCGCCCCTCGCACTACTTGCACCCAGCGACGGGCGAGGTGAAGTCTGAACGCGTATAGGTGTCAAGTTACATTGGCTAACTGAATACAGAGTATATCGTATAAATTCAGCCCACGGGTGAATATAACCGTGGTAGTCTCTGGGTTGTTTTCACATAATAGAGCTATTTTCTTTTGTTTTTGTTACGTTGCTCGCGTCTCGTTATAGGTACGCAAACAATGAAAACAAAAGGCGGTGTCTTATTTCGGGTTTTTACTTTCGCATTTTGATAGTATATTTTATGATATTATGTGGGTATGTTTTCTGAATGTTAAAGAAAAATATTTAGGCTCCCCGTTCTGGTAAATGTAACGTTCAGGTGGGAAAAGACGGGGTCCATTGCTAAACGTAGAAAACGGGCGATGCGAATATAATGTAGAACAAAGAGATATATTTTATACAAAATTACACTTTGTAAAATACACCTAAATTATTTATTTTTGCAATGCAATTACATATTTGTTGTTTTTTTATAAACATGTTCTGTACAAAAAACTGTAACGGAGGCGTGTTTTGTCCACTCTGTCACGAAAATTAAAAAGAAAATTAATTTAAGTGCTTAAATTGTACCAATAATATAAAAGAAGTGTAGTTAAATACGATTTTTACATTATTGCAATTGTTATTAAAAAAGAAAATCATATCATAATTACTTCTTTATTTGATTTATGTACTAAATGTCGAAGGAAGGATTTGCTGTCCTCTAAATTAAAAAAATTATTCCAAAATCAAAAATTTGTGCATTCATTTCACCAAATCAGAACTACTTACATACAGGCGTACAGGCGAGCCGAGAACTGCTAACAGCATTCCAACGAGTCCGGCCAGTGAAACGGTCGCGACTGTACCACCAAGGCGCCTGGAATTTAGTTCCATTCAGTTACCGTTTCCTCTCTAGCCTTTGCCAGCTGCTTTTAGTAGTGTGACGTCAATTTTGGGGATAGATGGGACAGAATTCGATCTTTTGGTTTTGCCTTTTTTTTTAAATTGCTTGGCTCTGATCCCACCTGATGAATAAGCAGTGATGCAATCGTCGATGGTGAAGCGCGCTAGTTTATTAGGAGCCTGTGTGCCTTTGCCTTGAACACACCTAAATTATAATCGCCTTCGTACGGTTTTTGCATTCAGTCTGTCAAAGTCAAAGCATTTATTTCAAATAGATCATTTGCAGGCACTTTTGAATAGTCAAATGTCGGTCAGTCTAAGAAAAGTGAAGCTAAATTGCACGTTCCAAAGCGTAGATCTCTATGGAGAAGAACGCGCAAGAAACTTCATGGACAATCTTTAAAATCATATTATGTGTTACATATTATGCTTGGTTACATATTACTTGTTGCTTCTATTATGTATAAAATAATAAAATAAAAATGTAAAATAATTAAAAGATAGAAACTGAATTAAGCCACTGGCAGCTAAGACATGACTAGTCTCATCTGACGGCACCCGTTCACGAGCGTGGCGCGTGAATCAGCCCCACTCAGCTCAACCATGAGTCATGTTTAGTCAGTACTACAGTAAAAGTTTCAACTATATTTATCCGAGGTGGTATCTGTTTCAATGATTCCACATACACAATAAACCATTTCTTGATTTGAAAAGGTTCCCCAGTAACAACCATAAAAAAAAACCATCCGTTTTTTTGTTTTTTGGGGAAATATTTTGTATGGAGATACATTCAAATTAAAAAAAAGAAAATGCATTGAACAGAAATAAATCAAATCGGTCTAAAAGTTACGAACGTGTAGTCCTAGGAGAGTCATTCGACATGACTGGTGGAAAATGGTGTGTAAAACAACTATTTATTGTGTTTTAATATATATTTCGACACTCGTAAAAAAAAGTTACGTTTTGTTAGAAGCCAAATTTGATATTTTATGTTATCAAAAGAGTCAACTTTTCTTTTGATAACAAAGTTATACATAGCGAAATATTACGATCGTAAAGATACCATAGACGGACAAAAATCTCGTAAGGTGGGTTTTAACAACAAGCAACTGGACATAATTTATCGTGACCACTCTGTTAATTAATTTATCATGTCACGAAGAAGAAGAAGAATGTAAGTATTTCAATAAACACAATAATAATAATATGGATGACGAGAAATGAGACAGGGTCACGGTAGACCACGAAGACGATGCGATGAACTGGATATAATATATCGCCAGAATTGGACAGGGTTCTCGAGTGTACAGAATAAAGTAGTAAAAAAAATGCTTTTGAAGACTTGTCCAGTATTCATACAATCGTTTGGTTACTCTGGCTATCGGCAACTTGCTGAAATACAGTCCAACTTGTTACCGGTCGGTTTTGGTACAAATTCTCAATATTGCACATTCTGCATGCTGTGCTTTTACAAATTTTCAATTTTAACCACTATTAGTACCTAATTGTTTACTTTTATACGTTAAATGCACTTATTGTTGCTAGACATGATATATGTATTATAAATTAAATAAATGCACAAGATACCTATTTTTTTATTTGGAGGTTGGAAATCAAATAACTTCTCTCGTACTAGGTTGGAGCTAGAGGGCGGGACAGACTATTATTACTGACTATTACCCAGCCGGGTCGAAGCCTACTGGGGCCAGGGTAATCCGAAAGGGCGCTCGAGCCCCGGTATGAAGGCTAGAAGGAACGGGGTGGGTCTTTTAGTCAGTAAGAGTCTGACACTATATCCCGCTCCGCCCAAGGGCGGGGGATGTCAATGCATGATTTTTCCCACCATAAAAAAAAAAAAAGACTATTACTGACTATAATCCACCTATGTCCTTCTGTTGCTTATTACTTTTTAGGGCCACTGTAACTCTTTGCTGAGCATATGTTGCTTCTCACATCCAACCATGATAACTTAATTACTATGCATATTTTATGTAATTACATATTTTTTAGTATTCGGTTCTTATTTTAAAGCGACAATCGATCAGTCAGAGACACAAAAACGGGGACGGAGGCGTAATTAATTCATTTTATTATCAGGAAACAGTTGGTCGACTCTTCGCGTAGCCAGAGGTGTGGACTCTTCTTCAGTCAACGAATCGGCATTGCCATCCAGCGTGGCAATGCTACCAGCGTTCTGGGCACTTTTCCCATTGACATTGATGTGGACGAATTTTTTGAAGCCCTCTGAGTTTTCCGCGTTTTTCAGCCTTAATATAACATAATAATAATATGTACAGAAGAGTAAAAATACTCGTTTGTACTTATTATTATTTTAAGTTTATACATATTTACCTAGTGATTATTTAATAGATTGATTGAAAAGCAAAAAAAAATATATAAAAAATATCACGCAAATATAATATTACTATTCAATTTTAAACCTTTGACAATCATTGTGCGTACAGCTAAGGAGTGGAATTCCCTGACGGAGTCTGAGTTTCCTTATAGCTATAACCTAGGGGTCTTTAAGACAAGAGTTTACTTCTAGACAAGCATGCTCCATCGTCGACCACATTGTCACTTTCCATCAGCTGAAATATCCAATATACCATTATTTCAGCGATAGTAACAGAAAAAAAAAAACTTCAAAACGGAATTAAGAAATTTAAAAATTTCAAGCGTAAATACTGTTATTGACTTTGGTTTTGTACTATAGATAGTACAAAGCTCACCCAAAACCAAACAAACAAGAAAAAAGCCACCTTCAACCAATATTTAAATATAAGGAAACCTTGTACAAGTACAAATGGGGTGCGACAGAGGCCCAGTGACCCTCATCAGCGCTATCTGGTGTCCACGGTGACACCGCCCCGCTCAAGAATCGTGGCTGTCCAACTTATCTACGGACCTTTTTCACTGTTACATAATCGGGATATATATGGTACTTACCTTGGTGTTTGCGGTGAGGAAATTTTGTAATGAAACTGGTTTATTGAAGAAGAAAAAATTTACAGTGTCATTTATTTATTTATTTACAATTTACAACATTACAGTCTAATTAAACTAATGCGTTGTACAGAAACAAGAGAAAAAAAAAATGTATATATACATTACCACTAATAGTCATGTGGCTACATCTCTCATCCAACCATCCTGTCGCAGGTCTGCTGGAAGAAATTTCATTTCAAATAAGCAGTACCTTTGTACTCTTCCATCTGTATTTTTTTCATTTCATTTTTAAGTGTGTGTATATAAATGACTAAATAAATAAATAAACAAAACATGATAATTCCATAATGTCTAACTTTTCACAAAAGTTGAAAAACCAGTAACTACTTTGCACAAATGCAATTGGATATATCATGATTTGTTTTAAACCTTCCTCTTCAAATGTTACTACATGAATTAGCACGATTTGAACTACACTAGCATAACGGGCGATGTAATTTATGGTATTCTATCGAATGTCATCATTTGTTTTTTTTTTTTACAAAAATTGGAATTGTAATGTTTTGTTCTGTCACTCCTCTATTGTTAAAAAATAAGTCTTTGAGCAATTGATTTCAAGATATCAAAAAACAGCAACAACAAGTAGTGTTAAATTAAAACGTTAAAAAAATCTAGTAAATCTAGGGCAGCATTAAATAAGTCTGCGAAATATTTAAGTCTTTGAAAATATGATCAAAAAGTGCAACAATATCTAACATGTACAACATGTAACATGTACTGCTTGCTATTACCCTAATTGGTCCTTATTACATAATTGTTTGAAACAAGGTATTTAGATCGTTACGTTTACGATAAATTTATATACCATGAAACGGATTTTCATGCGAATTCTAGTAGATAATAGTCAGAGTGATTTACTAGGAAGAAATTTAGATTATTTTTTTTCGACTTATTGACTTTTTGGTAATTCAAAAGTGCCTGTAATTGGTCTATTTGAAACAAACGTTTCAGGTTTCTGTTCAATGCAAGCATATTATAGTAGAGCCAAGAATTTAAATGATTTTATTTTACCCGTGCGAAGCTGGAGCAGGTCGCCAGTTTACTATAAAACAAATTTAAAATCGTGCTGAATTTAATAATAAATGAGTTCCACAAAAGTACACAGAAGCAGCATAAATTAAAAGCACACTCGACACTCATGTTCTCTTTTAATTACAACAAATAATATTACTTACCTATGCAGTCCAAAAACCCTGCACGCGCTCACGCAAAAAATGCAACAAAAAATAACAAAAAAGGGTGTTGGGTGGGCCCCCGTGACACCCCGCCGCCCACCATTCTACCCCCCTCTCATATCTCTGCACTCGCCACTGCTAATCTGTGTATTTAACAAACGTAATTTGTCCGAAAATTACCCAAACTGAAACAGACTCTATCACAAAGCTTTAAAGTTGAATTTGGTAATTAAAGTTTCCTGGATTTGTTCGCAAAAGACTTTTCCAAAACAGCAGACAGCTAGGGGAGTGAGGTCTACCCACCTAAAAACGTGGAAACACTGATGAATGTCCCCCATTAGATGTTATTTATTTAGAATGTGGTCGAGAAAGGGACTCGGCCGTTTAAGTTTACCTAAAGTTTACTTAGGACCGAGTGTATTGGGTTAGACTGAAGACGCTTTCAATGCTTGAGACAAATAACTGTCAGTTATAGGGGTCCAGTTTTTCGGCTTTCGGCTTATGACGGTATTTTATCATGACGATGTGGCAATGACTGGTATGTAGGTGTCGAGTGATGTTTGTTTAGGGTGAAAACCTGCCAGTGTTATTTATTATTGTCCATTATACGTTCTTTTAAACTCACGGGGGTACTTGGGACCCCGCGTTGCATTTCAGGGTTCGCAGATAATGGTTTATACGATTTACGTGCAGTTTTTGAACAAAAACCCCGCGGATATCTGGAGTAAGAGTTTCACTAAAACTGGAGACCACATTAATCTTAGCAACTGTCCGTCTCTTTACTACGAGTTTTCGCTGAGGTCGCTTAGTTTTGGTTTTACTACAGGTACTGCAGTAGATGCATAATTTATATTCTTACCCTTCTCTCTAGATCTATATATTGCTGTTTATTACACTTATGATAATGTTGATAATGAATCAATTTTGAAAAAAGTGTAAAAAGAAATTAACGATGAAGAGGGAAAAATCACTACTTACTTAAGGAACAATCTGTTCTATGTTGAATTATATACTTTTAGAATAGAATGATGAACGTCACAACTCTAACATATACCTAAGCCTAATTAGAACAAATATTTAAAGTTTTCATGCAATCTCTAAAGTACTCAGTATGGTCGTCTTAATCTATTTTTTTATTGTTATTGATAGACTTACGCTTGACACCTGATTGTAAACGATGATATGGTCGACTATGGATCACGCTTCCCTAGAACCTTTTCACTAAGTACTCCAAGTTGTAGCTATGAAGAAATATACACCCCGGCAGGGTATTCCACTCCTTAGCTATATGTACACACAATGAACTTGTAAATACTATCTACTTTTACTACATAGTTTATTATCAATTGCCGTTATAAATATACAGCATTCAGTAAGCTATTTTAATTCATTAAACCCCAAGCGTTCGCGCACCTATTGTCTTTCTATTGTGTCTGTAATTTCCATAACTGAAAGTGTAATTGTTATATCCTAAAAAAATACAGATATAGAGTCCCTCATTCGAGATAAGATCGAGTAGAGCCCGTAGTAGTGTCGGTCTGGACAACCGGCACGTAGCGATCTGTCTATGTGTCAATAGGTAACTAATGGTGCTGGACTGATGGCCCGCTTAAATTGTACTTACGGTTGGCTAGCCCGGCTAATAATATGGTGGAGCATTAGTACTCTAGCTGTGATGTGATATCGCGAAGATATACAAATATTTTTTTTTGAAGATGGGTTATCATTAAGTGTCTTTTATTCTGGCTGGATTGAGAGGGAATGTCAGATTTTTACTGACTAAAATGACAACCGTCTTTCATGAGGAGGACAAGTGACAACTCTTTTGTATTCCAGGGACCAGTGGCTCTTTTGGAAAATCTTATTTCATGACGTGGTCAACTCTTTAGAATTGGTTAGGGCTGCAGAGACATTTTCCAAAAATCTCTTATTACAGTTTAAAGCTAATATCTTACTACACATTTGCAAGTCATCTAGACGGTCAATAAAGGAAAAGTATCTTAGTGAAAGCCTAAACTAAAAAGGCTAAAAGAGCATAGAAAAAGGAGTAAAAAAAAATGGAGTAGGCGAAATCTTCCATAAGTTGTAAGCGCCAAAAGGGACAGAACGATAAGGCAGTGATTGTGGCTGTAGGTAGCTTGTAGTCCTGGACTGGTGGCCCGCTTAAAATGTACTTACAGGTAGCTAGACCAGGGTGTGGCGGGCCAAAGTGTTACCTTAGCCCTGGAATATAAAGAGTAACTGAAGGAAACATGGGTGAGTTTTACATGCTTCATCCAAAGCAAGAAATGTGAACCCCCAAAAAAGCTAGACCAGCGTATAACTTAAAAGGACATTAGGACTAAAGCTGTGATACGTTCAAACGTCATTCAGAAGATAAATGCAGAAAAAGGTGAGATTAGAACAAGACCTGAAGTAAAAAGGGAAAATAAATAATGTAATACATACATAGCCTTACAAAACATCCAAACACAAAGACGCGCGGACGCGCACTGAGGGCGCAAGGCCTGCATCGCTTCCAATTATGCGCCTGCGCCGCCGCACTCTGTTGATATATCAAGAGACAACATGCCACCGTGGACTTACAAATATATCCAAAAGAGTGGATGACAATTATGAAATTGACCAAACCAGTACTACAGTTATATCGCCAAAGACATATCAAAATAGGCGTTGGTACTCACTGCTAAAGACGGAACGAAGCAAAGTGTCAATTGTTAAATTAATAGTGATGGTAGATGAAATAGTGCTGATGGCTCGCTTAAAAAACACTGTCAAACACTTTGATATAATAATAATAGTAAACACATAATAATAAAGAAAAGAAAAAATTGTAACAATTGTTGTTAATTTAAGAATCAATCTTTTTCAGCATACCTGTATGGGAAAGGCGAGTTGGAAAAAAGAGATTTAGATACTTACCGCGTGTAAGAGTAACAAGCGAAACTGGGCAAATGCGAGTCGGACTCGCGCCCTCAAAGGGTTCCGTACAAACTTACCTCTATGTAAATAGATCAATTCCGGAATGGAGTCTTGGATTGGATTTAAACAAATCGCAAAGAAAAAAAATGTGACGAAGCAACAAATTCACGGTTTTCAGATTTATTCCTATACTTGTGCTATAAGACCTTGCTTTATACCAAATTTCAGGATTTTGGGTTAACGGGAAGTACCCTATGAATTTTGATTTCCTCGAGAATGTACGTTTTTTGCCACATAAACCGAAGTATATTTTTTTTTCGTTTTCGTAAAGTTTGATTTTTTTACAGCTTCAAGAATACGCAGACTTGGGTATATGATTTTGATTTCAATTCGATACCTCCATGCGTTCCCGAGAACGTTTACATAGAATGTTTTGACAGACAGACGGACGGACATCAACAAAGTGATCCGTTTTTTCCTTTTGAGGTACGGAACCCTAATAATAAAGACAATATAAAACAATGGACATAAACCATTGTACTAATGTGTCTTTCAAAGCTGTAGAGTAAGATTCGTGGTTATAACGGGTCAGACAGAATCAGTTCTCCTCTAGAGCTGAATTGTTAAAACTGGCTGAATAAACTTGAATGTTTGCAAAAGCAGGGGCGTAGCTGCCGCCGTATCTGCCGTATCGATGATACGGGGGTCCCCGCGCTACAGGGGCCTCGACGTGACGTGCGCGATAATTCCTTACATGTTATCCACAATTTTCTTGTATTGATATGCGATTACTAGTGAGTAAATAATGAAAATCTACACTAATATAATAAAGAAGTAAAGTTTGTTTTTTTGTTTGTAGGAGGTAATCTCTGAAACTATTAGTCCGATTGCAAAACTTTTAGCTCCGGTAGAAAGCTGTTTTATTCCTGAGTGATATAGGCTATATTTTAAGCACGTGGGCGTAGTCGCGGGCAAAAGCTAGTATAATATAATGTTCTTACAGTGTATAGCTAGCTCTACTCGTTCTACATAAGATCATAATTAAAACTTAACCTGTCCTAGTCCAGAATGCTCTAATAAACAAGCCCAAAAAAAAACAGTGTTTGATACGGAGCCCCTGATGGCCTACGCCACTGATGAAAAGTCAATCACAACCGATTGATGGCAGCGTCTAACCGACTTAAAGATGGATACGACGGGAAGAGATGAAAAGGTGCTGAAATTTAAAGCTGAACAAAGTTTTGATAACAATATTAATCACCTATACTCCGTTCGAAGTAACATTAGACATTTATACAAATCCCTTTTAACGCCCGTTCAATCGATTTTGACTTCTATTGCGTTACTTGCACGACAAATCGCAACTGCAGCTAACAGTTGGTATTCTAACTACTTTTTTTGCTTTTATTGCCATTGTTATGCTTATGGAATAGAAGTCAAAATCGGTTGAATGGACAGTAAAAAACGTTTGTTAAATGTCTAATCTTAGTTTAAATTGAGTATAGATGTTAACTGTAAAAGGTGTGGGCCAATCATCACTCTCAGAGGTTAACAACAGTTTTCTATTCCCGAAAACGCCCACTCAAATCACACTAATATTATAAAGGTGAAAGTATGTGAGTGTGTATGTTTATTACTTCTTCACGCTCTAACGGCTGAACGGATTTGAATGAAATTTGGCACACGGATAGACCATGTCCTAGATAAGCAGAGAGAATACTTTTTATTTAAATAATATGTTCTTATGGATGGATATTTTTTTACTTTCACACAAGCCAAACCACTGGCAGAAACTAGTTAATTATATTTTCCATTCAATAATATTCTCGGAAATTTTATATGGACTCCAGCACAAAGCGCTCGGTAATCCTACTCTAATACACTTTACATATAGTAAATAATATTATTCAGATTATGTTATATTATATGTATGTTTATATTATGTCGTATTCGTGTCTAATGTATACTATTTTTAATACATCTACCTATCAACTCGCATTATGGACGACTGAACAGGTAGCGTCAGCAAAATAATATGTTTGAAAAATTATATCTGTATATTATCTTGTTCGTGAAAGCATATAATGTTGAAAAGTTATTTTTAAGCGAAAAATTTGCTAATTTATTGTTGTTTGTATTCTTTGCATGCTTAATCATTTTTGAGTGGCCATGTGAAGTAGTGAATTTTTTTTTGCATTATTTAAATGCCTGTAATTTTTTTCAAATGCTCAAAGCTACTGGCGTAGTCTCCGTTGCTATGTCATAATCATATTTTTATGAGATTAAACGCTTGCTTTCTAGTGTTGCGTGTATGTGTTAAAATTTATAGATTATTGTATAGCAAATATTTGACGTTATAAATAGTTGGAATGGTTGCGGTCAATATTTGTAACCATCAAAAGCAATGGGACTGACATACTCTAATAAAAGCCCCATAATAAAAACTGATTAAAATAAAACTATGAAAGTCATGGAAAAATTAAAAGAAACTTGTGATTTTAAATAACTGTAACAAGATTATTATATACCTATGGCTATATTAAATTTTTATCTCTTAAATATATTTAAGATATAAAAAAGATTGCCATTAAAATATATATATATAAAGCTGTTTCACTTTTTCTGACAACGCTACAAAACTCGCCGTCCCCAGCAAATGTTGTGGTGAATTTCATATTTTTGTAAGTATCTACTTCGTATGTTTATTCTCCATGTGTTTCGGTTCACATGGAATTTTCTTGATTTTTTATGCTTTCATAGGCATTATGTACGCCATGTTTGAAGAGCTCTCTTCTCTCTGAATATCATATTATACCACTTTGAGCTGAGTCATTTAGTTTTTTTTTCTCTCTGTAGATTTTGTTTGCTGGCTTGTATATTTTATTTCGTTAAAATACAGCGTGAGCTTGTGATCAAAATGTACGTTTATCAGAGAAGGGATGAGTAAACATGTGGGAAAAATGTAATATCGCTTTTCCACTGCAAATCTTATTATTCATTTATTTATAAAAGTCCAAATAATTGTCTTAGTAATTTCAAGACCTTTTGACGTGTATCCCATTTTGTTTGGTTTTGGCTTCAGTCGGTTGAGGATTAAGCCAGTGTCAAGCTTGGAAAGTAGGTATTTAGATTTTGATCCAGAATACAGTGACTTTGTTTTTCATTAGACTGTAGATATATTATTATACAGTCTAATGTTTTTGTAATATTTTGTAAAAGTGTAGCGATTCAACTTTCATGGATAAAATGCTCCATCGTAGGTACCGAGATCGCGTCTGTTTCAATAATACCTAGATATTGTCTAATTTATTTTAGATAAAAAACTTTACGCACCAATAACTATGAATCTATTTGCGAATAAGTGTAACTGCCACTAGTACCTCACTCAAAAAAATCCTGCCTTAACTTCGTCCATAATTTAAAAAAGCATTTTATAATAATACTAATGCCCCTTTGACCTGTCTAAAAGCTGACTTTTCGTTGGAAAAAACAACAACAAACAAATACATACACAAAAATATCCAATTTGATGAAGCCGTTTAGGACGAGTTATGTGACGAACATGCATACAGAAGAATTATTTATATAAAGTTAGATCAATAAAGTGGGCAGTGTTTTTTTACGATATCCATTTCAAAATAGTATCTTTGTTCCAAAGTCGCAGTCGTAACAATACTGTCGATGACAAGAACTCCCTATTCGACTTTATCCTGCCAATAATCCTCTGACTATTGTAAACTTCCATTGCCCGATTACTTATTTTGAAAAATGACCTCTAAACTCCACAAAGTCCCTCGGATTTAGTTATCCCGAATGTCATTTCACCCCTTCTTAAACAAAACCTGGCTCTGAAGAGAACGGATTGCTGGGTACATTGTCTAAACAATTCTAAGTGATCGAACTATTATCAAAAACGACTTATGCGACACCAATCAATTTCCAAACTACAACTCTATCTCCCAAAACTTCTGGAACAATTTCGCAAAACATCGCCGCAATTCTACTTTTAAAATTTCATATTTTTGAAGACGAAAAGATTTAAAAGAACTTTTGTGGTTAATTAAAATTTGCACGCTATTTTCAATGACGCAGAGTTTGAAATTGCTTGTTCATGCTCACTTTAAAACGTCCGATGAAGCAGTTTTTTCGCGTTGGGCTAAATTGCCTTAAACGGTGTCAATTTGCCGAATCATTTTGGAGCGTAAGGAGTGCAAAATAGAACTCAATTTTAGTTTTGTTTCGGGCAAGTAGTTATACATTTGTTTAGGGTAGCCGCGCCAGTTGTCGGTCCATAACAAAACACATAAATTAAGTGCTCAATAATAAATGGAAATGTCCCTTGCAGAGGACAGGGCATTAGGGCGGGATTATGAGGAATGTGGCCCTCCTTGCTCTTGTTTCTGGACGACCGAACGGTCTTACGTACAATACAAATGAAGAGGTTTTTAGTAATCAATTGTTCCAGTATTTCGGAGCGTACAAAATTAAATGGGTATTTTCTTAGACTTTTTTTTTTGTAGGCCTTTCACAGACGTTAGGCAATCCGCAGATTACTTTTATATCTTCATATTCTTTTTATAATCAAAGTATGAAAGAATAAATATTACAAATATAAAATCATACATAAACATTTTCCATTTTAAAAAAACAACCTCAAAAAGTACGTGTAAACACAAAAGCAAATAAATCACAGGATATTTAACTTTATCCATTGAACCAACAATATAAATCTCTGAATATCTGTTTCATCCTATTATCTCACAAACACTCCCATTATGCATTATCATCTGAAAACAGGTCTGATACACGCGACTAAAATATTTTAGGGAGACGAATCTCCAAACGACCCTTGTGGCCAATAAGTGGTCAAATAAATGGTACGTGTCAAAACTTTTGTGGGATGAATACCTGTATCGAATTGACAAAAGGTTTCTCATCTCTGACACGTATAAACATCCGAGGTCCATTCGATTTTTAAACGCTGTTAAACGAGTATTCGAAATTCAAATATTCGTTGCGCGTGGCTAAGGGTCGACGGTCGGGTAAGTTCGGCCCCTAGTGGACAAACTGGCCAGCACGCGACAGGGGTGAAACCGGTCGACCATTGGTCAGTGAGGGGGAGCCGAAGGGGGAAAATACTGGTCAGCTATTGGCTGGAGAAATCGCCAGGTGCGATATTGCGAAAAATGTTGTTTTGAATGTTGAGTTTCGGTGTACAGAATGCAAGTTTAATTATTACAAAACTTAAATATTAAGGATAAATTTTGTTATGAATATCTTTATGTATATCCAAATTACGTATTTAAATTTTCTTTTTTTTTTTAGCTGTTAGAGGAATGAAAAATCAAGATGAGATAAGAGATGACGAAGATTATTGAAGAAAACAATATCACTAACTTCTGCCAGCGGATTCGCCCACGTGAAAGTAGGTTTTCCATACAAACTTTGGACCCAAAATTAACCCTTTTAGGGGGCGAATTTCGAAAAATCCTCTCTTAGTGCCCACCTACGTCATAAAAGGAAGCATTGTGTAAAATTTTACATTCCTAGTCCTAGTAGTTTCGGCTGTGCATTGATTGATATGTCAGTCATTCAGTCAGTTTCTCCTTTTATATATATATATATATATATATATATATTATTACTAGCAAAAGCCAACGTTTAACTTTAATAAATATTAAAAATAATTTAATCAAGAGAAACTTTTGTAACAAAATAATATATTAATACAGTAGGTAATTAAAAACTGAAATATGTAATTTTAAGCTCCATTATTTCCAGAAAGGTAAGCAAGCAGGCGTCAAAAATCTTGTTGAAATTTAATATGTTGCCGATTGTAGTCTGATATGCATTGTATGCATGCAAGGCGTTCGGTTGAACGCGTCAGGCATATACGGGCGATGTATTTACTTGTACTTTAATAGGTCGAAATTGAGAGATTTTTAAAAGATAACAAACGATGTATATCAATGTCGCTTTTCCTATTCAAGGCTTACTTTAACAGATCAACTATCAAACCTGATTATTTGACATAAATAACTGCTATACCTACACTAATAACACTTTTTTATATATTATTGATAAGCTTGCGTTTGATCACTTTCTCACCTAATGGAAAGCGATGATACGGTCGACGTCCATCGTCGACCGTATCATCGCCACAATTTTTTTTTTTTTTGTTAGCGTTATCATTATTTTTTGTTAGCTTCTCCAGCTCTGGTATACCGAGGGGGGTTGCAGACTTTTACTTATATTTACTTTTAAAACTCACCTTTGTGCTTTAGTTTGTGTTTATGTTGGTGGTGTTTTCCCTTTGGGTTACAGAGCCACAGTTACTCTTCTATACAATCAGCCAATCCAGAAGCAAATAATAACCCTGTCTGCTCTTTAATGTAACGGTTGAACTTTATATTGTATTAGTTCAATAACTAACAGTCTGCAGTCTTGGACATCGTATCGTCTGACATTAATCGATAGACCGTCTTCCTTCGCAGATAGACTTACTTTACATCAGACATGAAATATACACTATTATTTCCATTCAGTTTACTCATTTCAAATGTGTCCAATTTACTAGAGCGGCAGTTACAAAAACTGTTGTAGTGCTATGAGAAATTTTACCAACACAAAATACGACCGCGATTTAGTTGAGTTTTAAAATATGTGGTGATGTGCGATAAAGTGTATGTGTAATGTGTGTATTTAAAAAAAATTATATATATAAAAGGTGTAAGGGACAGCCCTCCACAATCTTTAAGGCATTGCTCAGTAGACGAAACTGAACAACCTTCCACAAAATTATTTTTTAGGAAACGTAAAAAAAAATCAGCCTCACCACACAAAATGATCAACTTGATTGGACAATTTGTATGGCGAGGCCGATTTTTTTTTCGTTTCCAACTTGTGACTTAATATTTTTGGGAATAATGTATTTTTTTTTCCAAAAATATTAGGTCACATGGTGTAAAAACTATTTGAATGGATTCAGTTACTGATTTGAAATATACTAAAAATAATGTTGTATATACCTATTACTTACATACCTAGTACGAATTCACAAACCAAAAATCCAAAGCGCAAAATCGGACTCACCTATCCACATACAATCTAAAACAAAACACAACGGAACACCATCATCAACTTCAACGGTTATAACATCGCTTCGACACACCATCTCATTCGGCGACATCACTAAATTACAATTTCAAGGGCCGTTTTGGGAACAAAAAACATTTATATCAATGGTAGGTCGGTTCTAAATTTCACTAGTCATTGACAGGTCGTAAGAGGCGGGGCTAGGTCTCTGGAGGCTCGTTCAGCTATAGATGCGGAGTAAGTAGATAAGAATGCTGGATATACCCCCGGACTTGCCGGAGGAGTGGAGATGTGTGGAGTGGATGGTCGCGAAAATGATGAGTGCAATATTTTTTACGTTGTAGATGCTGTCTTTAGATTAATGCGTGTTGGTACGTGGTACGTTTCACTCCCTCTCCTGTAGGAGGGGAGTCTGAGGCCTCCTCTCTAGGAGAGGGAATGGGCTGTAATCCAAAACGCGGGCCCAGGGCAGGTTGGTGAATGTCACACGTCTTCTAATTTTTGGTTCTAAGATATGCCGGTTTCCTCACGATGTTTTCCTTCACCGTTTTTTGAGCAGTGGTGATGAAATAAATTACATAAAGTAATGCGCCTGGCTGGGTTCAAACCCGCGACCTGAAACTCGTAAGTGCTTGGTACAAGTTAATAGGAACACAAATATTGTTGTTTTCAATATCCCAAAGTTACTCCACTCTATATACTTCTCTTGGAGGGTCAAAGGTAAAGTTTTCGGCCGCTGGCCGCAAGGGACGGCTCGGGGTTCGAACCCGGGATAAAAGTCCGCGTAATTCTCACGTAGGTAGAACTACCCTTGTATTTGTCAGTCTAAGTCGAACGGTATGTGTTTGTAAGTTCGTCTCATTACAGTAATGTGTTTCATGATGTGTTTATTGTTCTTTTAAATATTAAAGAGTGGTAGAATTAATATTTTGTTTTTGTATAATTTTCGCTACTTCAAATCAGGTGTAGTCCAGGAGTTAAGCTTGTTAAGGTGTACCGTGTAAGGTAGGCCGAGAAATGGTTCATTTGTGTTACATTAATTTCATGTTACGTTTCACTAATCTGTACCCACTCAGCATCATGACTTTTTTTTTTATTTTTTGGATGGCAAATCGTCCGATGACTTTTCGACCTTGAGCGGAGCGAGAGGGTTTGTCAGACTTTTACTAACCAATCCCCACCCTAAGGTCCCGGGTTTACCTTTCAGAAGCGAACCCATGGGGTTCGACCACGCTGGGCCCCTACGGTAGCTGGAAATCGAGATCACGATCGAAGGTCATATCCTCGCGCGTGTGACTGCCTCCTTTGCTAGCATTACTGCCTTGCAGAAAGAGGCGACCGCCTGCCACGCCTCAACGCCCGGCGTGAGTTATCGCTGCCGCCGAGTGACCCTACGAGAACACGGCGGTGCTCTACCCAGGCGGGGCACACCTCTACCGTATGCTCCACCGTGTCCTCTGGGCGGTCCATGCATTGATGACGTCCGGGCGTTTCTTCCGCACGAATCAGGTGCAGAAACCTCCCGAACTTACGTGGATCGTTCACAAACATGTAAACTCGCATACACAAGACACTCAGAACCCGAACAACATTTGAAGGCCATACAAATATTTGTTCAGTGCAGGAATTGAACCCACGAGACGTAGCACAGCAGGCATTTACTCAACAACTGCTCCAATCGTGAAAACCGTGACATAATTGACAAGATGCAACCATGCTAATACCTAACTTGCATCTTGTCATCCCACGCAAGCTCCGACTTACGTGTATTCGAATGCACGTGTAAACTTATGGAGTGAACGTGGGCGTTGTGCTAAACGTCGCAACTAGCGACAAATGCATTGGTATTGCAGATATTAATAGAAATAAGTACAAGAAGGTACACGTGGCAATTTCTCGTTTAGTATTTAGTTAAATAAGATATAAGCATATTAGTTAATATATGTATACTACGTAATATTATAAAAAACTGGCCAAGTGCGAGTCGGACTCGCCCATGAAGGGTTCCGTAGCAGCAAATAACATAATATAAAAGTTTTTGTTATGTGTTGTAACTTTGATCGATGTTTTAATAATAGTGTATTTTTTTCGGTTTATGACGCATTAAAAAAAACTACTTACTGGATTTCGTTCAAATCAATTTTCGTTGGTAGTTTTTATAGTAATGTATATCATATATTTTTTTTAGTTTTATCATTCTCTTATCTTAGAAGTTAGAGGGGGGGGGACACACATTTTATCACTTTGGAAGTGTCTCTCGCGCAAACTATTCAGTTTAGAAAAAAATGATATTAGAAACCTCAGTATCATTTTTGAAGACCTATCTATAGATATCCCACACGCATGGGTTGGATGAAAAAAAAAATTTTGAGTTTCAGTTCTATGTATGGGGACCCCCAAAATTTATTGCTTTTTTTCTATTTTTGTGTGAAAATCTTAATGCGGTTCACAGAATACATCTACTTACAAAGTTTCAACAGTATAGCTCTTATAGTTTCGGAAAAAAGTGGCTGTGACATACGGACGGACAGACAGACAGACAGACAGACAGACAGACAGACAGACAGACAGACATGACGAATCTATAAGGGTTCCGTTTTTTGCCATTTGGCTACGGAACCCTAAAAAGGGACAGTTTTATAATATATATTTTTTATTATTGTCTTATTTGTTTGTAGGAGGTAATATCTGAAAGTAAGAGGTCCTAGAAAAGAAGCATTCGCTCTGTGTCGATTTCGTTTCGAAGTTCGATTTCGTCTTTGCTATGGCGACCAGTCCAATTACTAAAACATGTTCACCAATAGAAAGCTGCTTTATTCCTGAGTGACATAGGCTACATGTCATGTAAGCGGGTGAAGCCGCGGACAAAAGCTACTTTATAATATACTAAATTGAGTACCTTATAAAAACACAGGATAATAATATTTATAAAACAAATGTACAATAAGCGACCATATCACACAGGGAAATTTCTCACAGACAAGCGTTGGATGGACTGAAAAAAAACGAGATAGACTAGATATATAGGGCAGTCAGTGTACAATTACTTACATAAACAATATATAATATATAAATACCTACAATACCAAATAATTTATATAAAATTTTTATAATTTGAAAATATTCAAATAACTCAATGATTTCAATTTGTAAGACATGAAAGTCTCCAAAATGTATTTTGATACGAGTTTTCATTTTTCTTACAATGTATAATCCGGGAACTTTTTCAGCTCAGTGTTTCAGTAGGCTTTTTAATAAAAAAAATTCGAGCTGGCATAGGTTGGTAGAAGGAGGTGTCCTCGCTCCGGACCATGGCATGAACCAAAGACAGCTTGAGCCCCGATACGAAGGCTACAAGAAACGGGGTGGGTCTTTTAGTCAGTAAGAGTCTGAAACTATGTCCCGCTCCGCCCAAGAGCGGGAAATGTCATTGGATGTTTTTTTCCCACAATAAAATAAGGGCCCGACACGAGAGGTTGACACTGCCGTACTCCGCCCAAGCGACACGCTAAGAAGAAGTCTAAAAATGCACCTTATGTAGCAATTTGAGACTAAGATTAATAGAGTGAAACGTCAGATTTCCTGACGGTCAAGCGCGAGCCAATAAAAAAAAACCGGCCAAGTGCGAGTCGGACTCGCCCATGAAGGGTTCCGTAGCAGCAAGTAACATAATATAAAAGTTCTTGTTATGTGTTGTAACTTTGATCGATGTTTTAATAATAGTGTATTTTTTTCGGTTTATGACGCATTAAAAAAAAACTACTTACTGGATTTCGTTCAAACCAATTTTCGTTGGTAGTTTTTATAGTAATGTATATCATATATTTTTTTTAGTTTTATCATTCTCTTATCTTAGAAGTTAGAGGGGGGGGGACACACATTTTATCACTTTGGAAGTGTCTCTCGCGCAAACTATTCAGTTTAGAAAAAAATGATATTAGAAACCTCAGTATCATTTTTGAAGGCCTATCCATAGATACCCCACATGAATGGGTATGATGAAAAAAAATTTTTTGAGTTTCAGTTCTATGTATGGGGACCCCCAAAATTTATTGCTTTTTTTCTATTTTTGTGTGAAAATCTTAATGCGGTTCACAGAATACATTTACTTACAAAGTTTCAACAGTATAGCTCTTATAGTTTCGGAAAAAAGTGGCTGTGACATACGGACGGACAGACAGACAGACAGACAGACAGACAGACAGACAGACAGACATGACGAATCTATAAGGGTTCCGTTTTTTGCCATTTGGCTACGGAACCCTAAAAAGACTCTCCCAGTCTCCCTCTGTCCGCTATGTATCACTAAAGGAAATCTAGTAAAATTTCTTGCGTCACTAAAGAAAACTGTACACACCAACCTTTCCAAAACTAATCCCAACAAAACTTAACCCTCCAAAAAACGTTACAAATGTCAAGCTTTAAAACAACACTGATACTACGCAAGGCAAGCGCGCACACGTCGCCGTCGCTCAAATATTTACGTTGACTTAGGTTAACCCTTGCGCGGCGACTCCGTCCATCAGTTCCCGTGGTCTCGCGGGACCGGCCAGGTAACAAATATAGTGGTAGGAATATTAGATAGGTTAACCCTGTATCGATTTGGTTTTTAGAAAAATTGAATTGATGATTTAAAAAATTGCGTCTATCGATATCTTTTTACTATTTTACTCTTTGTCTTTATTCTTTTTATACATATACAGGTTACATTTTTAAAAATATAAAAAAAAATCAGACATTATGTATAAAGATATACAATTTTAATGTATAACGTTTTTTTTACAGATGGAATTATGGTGGAAGAAGACGTTAGAGGAAGACAAACCAGGATGATGTAGAGAATCAACAATTAAATTCCAGGAAATATAAAATGGTGGGTAGTGGTAGTTCTTTGAGGGTAGGCTAACTACATTGTTGGGGTTCCTCCTGCAATATATCTCCTGCTTCGCCTTAGAGAGAAGGAAGTCATTGACGATTTCTCACCTTAAAGAATCCTATATTATAAACCTATATTTTGTTCAAATGCATGTTCAATAAGCTACAAGTAAATATTACTCAAAGATTTTATATAATCTAGATAGTCGGTTGTCCTACTACTGATTTCCCACTGCTGGATAATTGGCCAATTGGCTAACGCGGGTCAGTTTCCGTTGAAGTCAAGTTTGCTCATCCATCTTCGTCTTGGTTTACCGCGGTATCGCCCAGCATTTTGTAGGTGTTTTTTATTTAGGAGAGAATGAGACCAAGTATGGATCTTGGCCTTAACACAAACGCTGGAAGATTATTGATTAGTAACACAACTTTGGGCACCCAAAAATCAGACAAAATAGCAAAATAGATCCATATATACACGGGTTACATAAAAAAAAATACTTACAAAATCGTCCCTCTCTATGCTTCCAAAGTCTACACCGTCCAATGCGAGGGTCATCCCAAGAACCCGCAATAAAATATGCGCCGCAGGACCGTAGGATGTAAAAATGTTGTTTTTAAGGCTCTCCTCAATAATGTATCCTTTAGGATCGTTAAGTGCTCCTTACCTTTACCTATGTATGTTTATAGGCAGACCCGAGCACCTCTTTTATAAGTAATGTTCTTCTTTATTGTATTATAAAAATTTTAATAGTGTACCGTAATTTTTCGTCTGTATTGGTCTGGTGTGGTCGTTATTGGAATATGGGTCATTATGCGTCATTAATATTATTTTTATTGGGTTTTCTTTAACTTTCCATGGGAAATACATTTATTTATACTTAACTACATAATTGAAAAACATAACAGATTGGAATACGCGATCTTATGAATGTCTCTCTTTAAAAAGCGCTTCCTCTGAACATCAGAACGGCAAACAGTCGGTTCTCCTTTAAAGGTTTTTTTACAATAATTATTCTTTATTTGTATGGACATAAATTTACAATTTTACTTATTTCTTTTCTATTTGTCTTCTATTATGTTGCAACTGCTAAGTTATATCTCTACACTATCCTAAGGTTGATTGGTAAAAAATGACTTAGTTGTAAAGTCCACCTTTGAACAGTGTTATTTTAGTGCACTAGCTTTTGCTCTCAGCTTCACCCGCGTACATAAAAATATAGCCTATGTCACTCAGGAATAAAACAGCTTTCTATCGGTGAAATAATTTTAGTAATCGGACCAGTACTTCCAGAGATTACCTCCTACAAACAAAAAAACGAACTTTACCAAGAGGTAAAGTTATCGTTATAGAGGTAGTATCTACACTTATATAATAAAGATATTATATTACTGTAGATAAAGTTTTAAATAAATGTTAAATAAAAATAAATATGTTATAATGTTGTATAAATGTTGGTTTAAAAAGAATTAATAGAGTTCCATACCAATAATTTAGAGACATAAGCTTGTAATTCAAACACTTAGGCTACCACAAAAGTAAAAAGAAACACTTTTTGATGACCCTGAAAGAAGGTCACCGCGACGAAGGACACACCAGTCCATACGACCGACATCAACCCTAAATCGCGCGTAAAATAGGCTCAGAGGCACAAATAAACCCGGCCCAAAAATACATGTGCCGTTCAGCGTAACTCACTGAACTATCGGTTAACATTCACTATCAATAAAGTACGAGCCGATGGGCAAAGGGCGTCGGTGATCGATGGAACTTCTAATTTATACCCAAAACCCTAAGGCCGTATCGATTACACCCGCTAACTTTGCCCGGCCCGATGTACCGAGGCGCGTTGCTTTTTGCAAAATTTGCTCGCTGTCTCTTGAGGGTTAAGTTAGCGTATTACTTGATAGTTCGGGAATTAAATTTTTAGACGCGTGGGAATGATCTAATGGATGCGTCTTTGATATTCTTTTTGATCCGATGTTTCTTAAGACGTTTTTATCACGAGAACTTTACTGATGCATCAGTATTTTTTTTTGTTTTTGTTTTTTCTTCAGTTCTATATTAATGATTAACGTTCTGCTGCTATTGGGTTCACTCGAGTCAAAGTGGAAAATTGTCTTCATCGTATGTTCGATGAGGAAAATTTTCCACTCTCGAAATAAAAAGTAAAATCTATATAACATTCCAGGACCTTGAGGAAGGTGTTATTGTGTGCTCAGTTTCATTGAAATACACTCTGCCGTTCAAGCGTGTAGAAATAAAAAACATACACAATATAAATTTTTGCATTATAAACTATAATTTATGACCAAATAAAAAATATTATATTGTTCAGTTTTGGATTACGCATTTTTTTAAATACCCATACCTTGTACAGTATTTAATAATAACAAATTAGTTAGGACTTTGGGACGAGCAATTGCTTATGCTTTTTTACTATTCTTTTATATTATAACTATTAAAGTTACAAAAAAAATAATTACAAAATTTAAAATAACCACCGAAGTACAAAATCTATAAAAAGTAAAAGAGCTGGTTAAAAGGAGTCTAATGAGCCCAAACTTGACGTGTATACTAGTAGGCATTCCAGAATTCCATTAGCCACAAGCCAATTCTAGCATTAGGACCGTCATCATGAAAAATATTTAGAACTGGTTAAGATGAATCTAATGGGTCAAAATTCAATGGTTTTATTAATAGACAATCCAAGGTTACGTCTCTTACCTTCAACCTCCATCATCAGACCAGCCTGGTAGCGTCGGCATGTCATGTCACATTTATGTGTTTATTAGTGAAGTATATATCCACGAAGTGTAGTACCACCTGCCACAGTCAACAAACGAGCTGCTGACCTTGAACACCTGAAGAGATCTTCATAAATTGTATCTAAGAACCATCTCTATAACGTCAGCTATCAAATAAAAACCGCATCAAAATCGGTCCATTCGCTTAGGCGCTACTATACCACAGACAGACACCTCAAACTTCTTTTTCGTCGGGGGTTAAAAATACATTTATTCAAAATGGCCATTTTCCAAAGATGAACTATAAAGGCCAGTCCACTTTCCAAATTAACTGGCCTTTATAGTCTGCGATCCTACCTGATGGTTAGAAGTGATGCAATCGATGATGGTAAATAGCACTTTTACAGTTTACTAAAAGCTCTATAGTCTTGAAGACACCTAAATTATAATTTAACGGGAAGACCGCTGCAGGCAATTGGTTCCAGTCCTTCGATTTACGCGGTATAAACGACGAGGTGAAACGCTTAGTCCAGACCGCAAAGGTGTCAACAACGTAAGGGTGGACATTTGCCGTACGTCGTGTTGTCCAATAGGAAGGTAGAACATGATGGCAGAATCAACTCATGTAGTTCCAAATCACAAAATAACGAAAAACTGGCTAACTTATGCCTTTGATCCATATTTTGTGGATTGATAATAACCAAATCTGGATCACCGTGTCAAGATCCAATATCAAAAATATTACAGCTACATAGCACAGAAACAACACTTCCCGATCACATAGCCACTTGTAGCCAAAACACGTTCAACTCAAAAACATGATCCTACAGACAATTTCGATAATTTTCCCATGTTTACGATACATTACCAAATTAATATATTCCTCGGTTCTTGCCGATCGATCTCAAATATCTCTAGGCACACGCTCAGCAGAAATTATTTACACTTCAACGGTTTCAAGGATCGTAATACGAAACTTTATTAAAGGGTTATCACAATCTATCTAGCTTCATCTCTATACTTGTGTAGTTCAGATAATAGAGATATGAGCTACACTAGCTTGATGCTAGGTTTTTTGGTACCTATACTAGCAAAACGACTGTGGCTAGGGTTATCCGAAAGGGCGCTCGAGTCCCGGTATGAAGGCTTGAAGGAACGGGATGGGTTTTTTAGTCAGTAAGAGTCTGACACTATCTCCCGCTCCACCCAAGAGCGGGGGTTGTCATAAGATGATTTTTCCCATCGAAAAAAAAAGGCCCCTAGGCAAGTTACAACCGTTTCGCTTGCGTAGAACGCTTCGAGTTGGCCGCGTCCTCGAATCTTTTGTTCTGACCACGTGACTGAGCGTTGAGATGACGCCATTCTCGTACATTTGAAACTTTCTACTAGCGTTAACTATTGCAGATTAGCTACTTTGCTAGGTGGGCAGGACTGTCAACACCCGTATACACATAAGAACAACGAAAAGATGATGACATTGGGAGCGTATTACAAGCGACACTCGAAGGGCACTAGTCGGGTTTTTGAGGGAGGGACGAGTATATAACTCCTCCCGCTCAGGGTGTGTGTCAGACTTTTACTGACTCTAGCTGACTGGATGTTAACTGCAAATGACAGCAATGTTAGTGAGTTACAATATGTCCTTTAAAAGAGTTCACTCTTCGAAGCTGACAAAGCCTGTGAATATTATTCGTCTAATACTGTCAACACATAAACAACGACACTACGCGCCATTGACGACTTGGGCTTGGTCTGGATGGTTACCGTACGACCTGACGGCCAGACGGCGAGCTACCTCTTGATCGCCCGATGCACAAAAACTTCTTTTGGGGCAGCTGGGGCAAAAGGATTGTCTCTGCTTCACGCCTTTCATAATCTCCTTCTTACAGTCCTGACCGGTTCATCTCGGTCATCTTGCTTTATACCAGGGCCTGATGCCACCCTGATAGGTCACCGCCACCAATCGCCTCCATCAAGACAATGGTGCTCCCCTCAAGCTGAGCAGATTTCTACCGTGTCCTCTGGGCGGTCCGCACAACAGTAACATCCGGGAGTTTCTTCCCGCAGAATCCGAAACGGGAACCTCCCGTAACAATCGTGTCCGGTGAAACCTGCGTCAGGCAGAAAGTAAGGACTCTATGGCGCTATATCTCTGTAACCATTCATCAAAGAGGGGACTTATCGCGTCAAAATGGTGCGCCCGAAAGAAAATTTTAATACAGCTCAAGACGTCGAAGTACTTTTACTCATCACTGTCATCAGATGACAGCAATTGAAGACTAATACTACAACAAGACTATAATATACTAAAAATTAGCATTACAAAGTTCAATGGCAATGCTAATTGTTAAGGAAAGAACAAGCCACCCCTCTCACAAACACACAAAGATGACGTGCACTGACTCAATCATTTAGACCCGAAAATACAGAAAACACAAATCCACATTAATATTATAAATGTGAAATTAAGTTTGTCTGTTCTGCTTTCACCCTTTAACAGCTGAAACTACTTTGATACACCTTCCAATGGTATCGAGTAAGCTTGAACACCAGGGAAGTATATATGCTAAATTTTTATCTGGCTTCAACTTTGACTTCGCGTTCGCAATAGCCGCCATTCACACGAACGAAGTCAAGGGCAAAAGCAGCTGTAAGCGCGGTGTTGCGGACGACGAACAATGAGTAGTCATCGTCACAGTCGGATAACATTCTGAACCGAGCATGAGTTGTCGATGGTGCATAAAGTTCGACGCGCGCCGTAAAGAGATGTCAGCAAACCGTAGGGGCCCAGCAGGGTCGAAGCCATGGCCCCATGGCCATGGCATCGCTTCCAAAAAAGAAACCTGGGTTCCTGGAACGCAAGGGAATGAAGGACAATGGGAGTGGGTTTTAGTCCGTAAAAGTCATTGCATGATATAGAAAAATTAAAAAAAAGGGGCAAAAGTTAGTAGAGTCTCTCTAATAAGTTATACGACATGGGTAATTATTAGGATTTAATGAAATCTGATGTAGTCAACACGGGTTCAATAATCAAGGTTGATTAAGAGATAGAGATCATTGTTTACTAAGAGAAGAACCTTATGAAAAGTATCGAATATAAGTATTTTTTAAATGATTAAATATTATAAAAAAATCCCAAGTCGGTTGACTTATAAGACAGACTGTAACCAATGAAATTAGTTGTCATAACCCTACTTTGACTTTGCCGTAAGTCGCTAGGTAGTCAAAATACAAGTGTTTTGACACTTGTATTTTACTAGCGACTTGTAAAATAGCTACTTAGTAGTAAATAAAATAATAATTAGAAGTCTGGTATAGTTACCAGACTTCTAATAATTATTTTATTGTTTCTTTCAGTTTCATTAGAAGTTACATACTAAGATCTTTCACAAATATCAAAACGAATCTTTAACGAGTTTAGAGTTAGCAGGATTGCATACCTTTAATTTAAAACATTTATCTACAAACATTGTACCAGCACTACACAATCAAGATACCCCATTAAACAATCAGTAATATACCTCCTCTCTATTATTCACGAAGTTTCAGTAAGTATACGATAGCTAAGGTACTTAAATGTAAGCAATTACTGAAGGTAGATAATCCTGGAAGCTCTGACCCTCGGGATGACCCTTGCTTAACGAACTATGTATTATCTGATGATGCTACGATGGAAGGATCTCGTGTTTTGTGATCATGAACTATTCATATTAATATAGTATTTATTAAAGATGTCCTAAATTTAGAACGCTGTGTGGCATATTTTTAGGTCATTAAAAACTTACTTGAGAAAAGAAACTTCAGTGCTTATAAATTTTTTATTAGTACCTTTAGAGTTTTCGCCAATTAGGTTGTCTTTTGAACTCTTGAATAAAATTGTAGATCAGTAGGTAGAAATTATTTTCCGTTTTCCATTTTCAGTTTTTAAGTAGTTTTTTTTTTCAGTTATATTTGAAAATATTGATCGTTTTAGTACTGTAGCTGCACTTTGATGAATTTTATTATTAAAATAAGAAGTTTATTATTGCAAATAAATAGTTTAATTCATCATTTTGCGTTTCTATTAAACTAAAATTCAAGGATATAGATTCGATAAAATTATCAAATTACTTTTTCTGAGGTGTGTGAATCATTGAAGGACTTTTCGCGCTCTAGGGTGAAAAGAGAGGGCGTGACCGATTTTTACTCACTAAAACCTATCCAGTTGCTGTTTATATTTGAGGGAAACGGACTAGCTAACTCTTTAACATCTAACTTAACTCTTTTAAACATTCCCGCTGCCCAATCAAACATTAAATGAACCAGATTGGGGTACCTTCTCAAGCAAATGTAATATAATGTACGATTGTACGCACAAATCATCGTACTTTCACAACTTTTATTAAATTTAGATTTGTACCAAATTACTAGAATCCCAAAAAGAACATAGTGCACTTTTTATCTAGCTTCGACGTTGGCTTCACATTCACACGGACGAAGTAGCAGGTAAATGCTAGTATAAGATAAAACATAGAAGTCGGATGAAGTAGTTGATCGAATGAAGGTGGGTCATCCGCTGGGGAAGATCCGGGACTGGCGCGATACACGATTAATTAGGGAATAGGGGATCCAAGTAGTGGTCGACGATGCAGAGGGTACTGCCGACGAGAAAATGGCGAACAACATATTTTTTATGCCAATGAAACCTAGCAGGTCTAACATTGTAAAGAACAGATAATTAAATGGCATGGTATGGGTCCACAAAAATAATTTATTATGTGTGCCCAATAAATATGGCATACATCTGACATGCTCTTTCAAAAATTTTAATTGGTCCGAGTACCTTTCTAAATATTTGTTTATTTTAAATTCTGGAACTAACTTATCATATGGTCAATCGTTTTTTTTTTTATTTGGTTTTCCATCCTCTTCTTAGGACGATTTCCGGCTCTGGGATGAGCGAGAGTTGTCAGACTTGTGTTTTTCCAGTTAAAAATATTTATTATTTATTTATTATAATCTTTATTGTACACCAAATAAACAAAAATACAGGACAAACATTTAAAAGAATAAGTGCACAATGGGCGGTAAAATACTGACAGATCAAATAACGGTATTAGTATCTACCCACGCACACATAAACACGCTAGTGACGTAATCAAGATTTATCAAGAATTTATCAAAAAGATTATCCTAATAATTCTGCTAAATAATTTTAGGTAAAAAATTGGCAGTTTTAAAAATTTCTGAAATTGATTCAGTTGCCGATTCTAAACGTACTAATTTTAGGATGAGCGGTTATTATTATAGTTTCGAATTGTCTCAAAATTCAACTAACATAAAAAGATTACCGAATACACTGTTAAACAAAGTAATTCTGCATTAACCCACCTGTATCCCCAACACTTCCCTGATCGTCTGTACCAGATAGGACGGTTTTCGTCCAGTGGTTGTATAACTGAATTACCTATCATTTTGATTGAACGTTTGAAAGCCTCTGGAGGTCCTATTAGATCCGACCTCTATTTACCAGACGGGTTATAGATCGCGAGACACTTTTACGTAGTTAGCTTTGATTTGCAGCGAGTTATTTGATTATTTTTGTCTGATTGAATGGGACTTTGATTTAGTGAGATTTGGTTAAGATTATATGTTTATTGAGCCAAATGCATCTACCTATCTATTAACAGTTGGGCACGTCAGAATTATGGTGTTTAGTTGACTCTTTGATGGGTGACTGGAGAGGCACCATGGCTTACTTACTGAACGTAGTAAGTTTGAGAGGTTTCTGTTTCGGATTAAGGCGGAAGAAACGCCGTAACTATTTTGGGGACCCACCCGGAGGACACGATAGAGCATACGTTGGAGGTGAGCCCCGCTTGGGCGGAGCACCGCGGTGTCCTCGTGGAAGCGATTGGCGACGGCGACCGGCAGGCTCGCCTAGATAGAAAGTCAATAGGTTATTATTCACTCTTGATTAAAAAAAACCTTTAAATTGTGGGAACTTACTTTTATTTCCGAAAATGACCGAGAATTAACATCTCGATCCAACTTTCCTTCCAAAAAAAATATATATACGGAACCTCTAGTTATATAATAAAAAGCAGGTATACGATATACAAATGTATCGCTAAAATAAGGGTCTTGGGGCACAATACACGTCTTAAACAAATATAAGAAGACTGTGGCCGGTGACCTTTGTCCCTTTTGTGTGTGTGTGGGTAAGGGACGGAGTGTCAAGACACACGCACACTAGGACAACGCTTGTATTTGCAAATGTGACCCTGTAGACTTAAGAATGTGCAGAAGTGGGCGGATTTTAAATTATTAAATTGTTGTTTAGGTATATTTGTGATCTTTTCGACGTTATTTTCCGATTTTCAGATATTTTGTAAACTGTATATGTCCTAAAACCAACAATTAGTAGACATGTGCCATCTAACAGCTCTTCTAAAATGGAGGCCTGAGTTTCAGCGACAGAGCTACTTAGAGAGAACATTATAGGGCTGATTATGCTAAATTATACTTATACTGCAATAGGAGATTAAAAGAAATTTGCTTTAAAAATACAATGCTATTTTTTGTTCTTTAATTTTTCAGATACCGTCAATTTGAGACACAATAGTAAGACAATAAATGGCGTTCGCTTGGGGTTTAATGAATTAACACCTAAATAATGCGTGGTCCGCAGTTTAATATAATCATACATCTCATAAAAGTAATTAAATGTGGGACATTGTGGGTCTAGTACAATGAAGGTACAAAGAGGAACTAGTCAGGATTGGTCTCTAAAAACGAGTTAGTTTATCGTAGTCGGTTTTTACCAGCGGTAAAGGCAAGAGCTTGTCACTGATTTTTTTCCTGTGCCCAGAAACAGGTATTGGACCTGGGATGATTACTGAATTAACCCACCTCTCCTTTGCATACAGATATCCTTAGCGTTGCAGCCTAGAGCCACGGTGACTCTTCTCATAGAGCAATTTTATAATACTTAATTAACTCTTTGAATGTCGTAATTAGAGACACAATAGAAGAACAATTACCTTATGTGGGACTGTGTAACATAAGACATTCGAAAGGTTAAGGTAAGAAAGGGTTTCTTTACTTATTTTTCATTTTTGTACTCCAGTTGCATTCTAAGACCAAAGATTTTTTTTCCAAAAATACCCTATAGCAACGGCTTTGCTGGGCCCTTACGGTTTAACTGACACCTCTTTAAGACGCGCGTGGGATATTACGCACTGTAGAAGAATCGGGCTCGGTCCTACGGCCCTAAGGACATACGGCCGGACTGTGAGCTATCTATTACTTGTCGTCCACAAGCCCGCGTCTACGGTGGCCAGAGATTGCCCTTGCGACTGCGGGAGTCGGGAGAGTTGGGACACTCGGGGCGTTTCCTCTAAAGGTTGGAAAGGGTTAATTTTCAATTCAATGCAGTGTCTGTCTACGCGCTTCCTAGTCCTGTGGCTAAGCCCGTTAGGCCGGGCCACCTTCCGATACAATAACAGGCGCGGACCCTTTCTTCTGGCAGCTCGCTTATAAATTGCGGTGTCCAACTGTTTGTTGCCAATATTGCACTGCTTGTTTGTATTCAATCGATTTTGGAGAAGTATGGACTCGGGAGGTAATTTGGGTTATAATGGGATTATATTGAATTACATAGATAAGTTACAAATCTTTTAAAAACACCTACTTACAAGATTTTTTTAAGTTGGAAAATCATCCTATGATTCTCGCGCTCTTAGGCGGAGCAAGAGGGCATGAAATTTACTGAATAGAACCCACTCATTTATTCCTTCTTTGCCTTGCGTTCCAGGGGCTAACTTAATCCGTGTCCCCAGTAGGCTACGACCCTGCTGGGCCCCTACAATTAGCTGACATCTCCTTGAGGCACGCGTCGAACACTACGCGTCGTCAGCAACTTGGGCTTGGTCCAGACGGTTACCGGACGACCGGACGGTGTGTTACTCATTGCTCGCCGTCCGCAAGCCTGCGCCTACGGTGGCTGGAAATCGGGATCGAAATCCCGACAGCTGGGGTGGTTGAAATGAAACATGAAATAGATGATTTTTTACCTTAAAAAGCACATAGATCAAAATTGGGCAAAAGGAACTATTGTCTGGATCTCAGGAAATGGCTTGAGGAATTGGACTCCTACCTAAAGGATTGATCACATGTGTCTGAAGACGCGGAAAAGTGAAGAGAAGACTTTGTCCTTCAAAGGGACACAACAGGCTTATTTTTAAGGAATAGGGTAAATAACGATTCCACTTTTTCTTACAATCTTAGACATAACTTCCTGTTCGATCAAGTATGTAATATTCCTGCATAAAACTGGAAATTCCTCACAACATTTGATATTCCGGAGCACATCCATCGGAATCTTGAAAACGCCTGCATGAAGTTCAGCTGAAGATATTACCTGCATTTTTCAGGGAAATTGTAGTTGACGCTGACCTTACTTATTTGCTTGACAAATTCTTATTCCTTTTGTGTTGTTCAAGTAATTTTGTTATTGTGAGGTTTTGGCTAGCGTGAGATGTTTCAGTTTTTATTGCTGTTAGGTATTTAAGTATATAACTGGGTTTTAGCGGACTTTTTAGGACTTTATTTTTAGTTCAGTTTTTTTTTTTATTACAATGTGCTTAACCTAATACACGTTGTGATGTAAAATTGGTGTAGTTTTGTATTTAAAGAAGAAAGAAAGAAAACATGCTTATTCCGCCTAAATAGACTCACAAATCATTACAATATCAATCATACAAATATATAAAATACAAAAGCCAGTATCCCTTGTCAGGCTATGTGTGTATCGAGCGTAACAATATTGCACCTTGTAATCATAGGCAACGGAGTTGTCTAGGTTATCTGGGGCATTTTTAATTAACAGAGCAACGACAAAAATAACAATACAATCTAAGATTCTAAGTCGTGCGTCGCATCTAAGCAAGAGGCCGTTGCTCAGCATATACCGTGACGCTGGGCTAAAGCATCGATCTACGGTGCTGGTTTTCAGCAAACACCATATCTCAAATGTCTACACATCTGGACAGTATGTGGAATCATTGAAACCAGCGCGATCGCGGTAAAATGAAGCTGAGAATTTTATTGTAGTAAATCTAACTACAATAAAATTCTCAGGAAAGCTTGCTGAGAAAACTAACTCAATACTGCAAAAAAAATAGAACGTGTTACATAGGTATTAATTCAAAACAAAGTGACTGTCGCTGCCAGTATTTATAAACCAGTGTGTAACAAAAAAAAATATGTGAAAATAAACGACTGATTTTGTCATACAAAAATATATATTTAAAAAATTTGTTTCGTTAAAATAGTATAATTAATATGTTAACCTAAATAAATAAAGAGATAATCAATATTTATTATATATGCGGGAATTTTGAACGCAGCTATAGGAATGAGTTGGCAAGTGTGGGAAAGAGAGGGAGGATAACCTTGCTAGGACACATTAGGACGACGGCATTGGATGGCATTATTAAGAAAACGTGTGCTAAAGAAATAGATTATAAGACGTGATAAAACGGCTCTGTTTTATTCCCAATCCCCAACCCCACATACCTATATGTAATTATAAATTTATTTGCAGGCTAGCTGACCCGGCGAACTTCGTTCTGCCTAACAGTCATTAATGTATCTTTCAATATAGTTAACCGATTGCAATGAATCAAAGCCTAAATAACATATCAAAATATACACAATTTTAATGTATAAAAGTTATCTATATCGATTTCGTACCTTAAACGTGATGCGCGCACAACTAAAAACTTTTACAGATTTATTATATGACATTGAAATTAGTCTAAAATAATATTTAATTCTTTTTTTTATACTTATTTATAGAAATAGACAAGTGCCACTGTTAGGTACTTAAAAGCTTAGCCTCCTTCACTAGATAGTCACATTCCTTATAATAAACTGTTCCTGGTATTCCAGTATAATGTTTTTTAATATCATATTGGAATACCGTAGGTAACATACAGTATGTTCTCAATAGTAATAAAAACCCGTACCGCCCTGTTATTTACTCGACCCGTGCTCGACCGGGCCGCGAGGGTGCTTTCATTTCCGTAAGAAACATGGATGTCTGTTGTAATGGACATAGGTTATGGGTTTATTAGGTAAATTCAATTATAGAAAAGTGAAAGGGTTACAAATAATGTTAAGGTTAATTCATTAAGAAGGTATTATTATCTTGAAGTCGCATTTTTAGAAAGGGCGCTCAAGCCCCGGTATAAAGGCTTGAAGGAGCGGTATGGGTTTTTTAGTCAATAAGAGTCTGACACTATTACTAGCGTTGTCATTGGAGGATTTTTCCCATAAAAAAATGCTTATTAAAAAGTTTACATTTAAAAAATACTTAACTAACTATTATTACAGTAAATAAAAATAAAAGCCCTACGCTAATTACAACGAACTAAAATCAAATAAGTCGTATAGAGATCTGTCACTTCGGGTGACCCATGGGCTGGCTTTTACCTCGGACAGAAATTAAGCATTGCCATACAGCATCTGTCTTTTGGACACATTACCAGTCGACAGCGATGTGAAAGTGTTTTTTGACGCCATCATATTAAAAAATTGTTCCAAATTCAGGATAGCTAATCTGGCTCAAAAGGCTGATGAACTATAACGGAACTGGGTAGGACATATTTGCCACATGCCCAACTAACTGAGAATCTAAGAAACACAGAGTTGATGGCTTAAGACAGTGTTACTGTGTCGTTACAGGCCATGAAAGCGGGACGAACTGGACAGATTTCGCCAGAACTAGACTTCGATTTCACCCGCTCTTTGTGTCAGATTTTACGGACTAAAAACACACCTATGTCTTTCAGTTGCCCACTTGGACTCAGTTGGTCACGGTTTCTCTACCAAAACTTTCAATTCAATTTCTTGTGGTCTAAGCGGCCATCGTTCCTTCTAGGCCCCTATAGTTTGATAACATCTTTTTGAGCACTAGACGTCGTTGACGAGTCGGATTCAGTCTTTACCGGAAGGCCAAACGGCGAGCTGCCCATTACTCGCCATCCGCAAACAGCTCCAAGCGTGCCATCAAATATGTTTATTATTTTTCCACATTACGTCATCTTCACAGAATGCTTACGTCACAGTTTCAGTAGGAGTACAAAACAACTACGCGAATAAGTTAACTAATTTAATCCTACCGAAAAGCTTTGCGATATCTGTGCCTAATGTATGCACAGCGGATATACCCCTTCGAGCCTTGTGCGAACTGTCCAGTCCGCTTGAACTAGTTACTTGACTGTTTTTCTACTGGGAAATTCGACGTCCTTGTGGGAGTGGTTAGTAGGTGTGATATAATATATTTGAATAGCAATAACCCTTGATCGTCGATTCGGTTGGATTAAATTTATCACTGGTTGCCAGAACATTAGCTATTGTTTAATAAAATTTGTTGAAACATACCGATTAACTAAAGAACATACTGTTTAAAAAATCTTTTTTTCAATTCACTAGTATGTATAGTCCAGCCAAATCAAAATTTTAGCTGCACTAAAACAATATCTACTTACATATAAAAAAAAGAACAAAAAACGTAAAGTATATCTATACTATCTATCGTAATTAAAAACAACAACAATTACCTACCTTATTTATAATTTAAATCAATGAATAAACTTAAAAGAATACTCTGACACCCAACTTGAGCTTTAACGCAACCAAACCACGTGCCTAAAACTCGCTACTCGCCTCTACAACTCTCCCGCCGTTCAAACGCAGCACCGACCGGCCCTTGCGGGCAGTACTCCCTAGCTGTGGGCAGTACACCCTCAAAACAACCTTGAATAGCAAAAAACATTATAACTACCCTGCTCCCACAACTAAAAGCCAACCCTATGCATTACGCGATAAAGTACAATTTTCGCTGTATCGTGTTTTGTGGGCAGTAGATACAGGGGGCCGACAGATCGACCCATGGCTACTATACAACGATTGTGTAGTTTTGATTTCTATTTCGTGTGTTTGACTCCGAAATATTTGCCAAATTCCGGTTATTGGGTAGTTCCTTTATGAATTAAGTATGAGCAACTTGAAACTTGAATTAAGTATGGGCTGGTTTGTTTTTAAAGGTATGGAGTTAGTAAGTTAATGTTGGTGGAGTAAACATTTAGTTTATGTAGTTTATAATGTAGTTTGTATAATTATGAAAGTTTTAGTTTTATGTTAAACTGAAAACTAAAATTAAAAATACCTTCACATTTTATATTTTTATTAGATATTAATAGTAACAAATACTTCAGTAAACAATAAAGTATGTATTTGTTTTTGCCAAATAATATTTTTTACTAAGACAGTTAAAATATGTTTTATTTTATTGTCTTATTAAAAAAAATACTTAAGTACCTAAATTAAAAAAAAAAAAACAATTATAAACATTTTTTTTTCAAATCAAAATCAAATCAAAGACATATTTCAAAGACCACATTATCCAGGCATTTTTGAATTATCAAAATGTCAGTCAGTCAAAAAAATAAAGCTACATTGCACATACGTTTTGACAATTGACTATACAATATACATACATACATATAATAAATTAAACAAAAACTGCCTACACATTACAGCAAGCCGTCCCGACACATTTCACTTGCATGAAACTAGAAATTGCTTTGTATTTCACCCTTTTTTCTAAACGCGACAGTGACAGTGTTTACACGTAGCCGCTCCTGAAGAAATGCCCCCTCACGTGTTCACGTTAACTTGGCTACATTTTTTGGATATGGTGCAAGTTGTGAGAAAAAGGATTTTGCAAAAAAAAAAAAAACGAAAAATGTAACAGCCTGTAGATTTTATAAGTTGAGTTGCTGATAAAATTAGTTGGGTATTTTTGGATGTACACTATTCTTTTAATGAGAAAAGATTGGTATTTTTGTTTTTAATTAATAAACTTAAAAACTTCTAGACCAGTTTTAAAACTAAACTAGTACGCCTCATCATCAACGATTGCATCACTGCTTACCACCCCAAAAAAAAACTAGTAAAAGCATAGTTCCACTTTCATAAGTAGAACGATACTTTACGAATATTACCTCAGTAGTTGGTAGAAGCTAGTATTAAGTATAATGATTGGTTAAAACTTTTTAACGATATAATATAATTCAAAGTTACAATTACCAAGTCTGGCAAATTCTAACAGTTATTCATTTGACATTCATACATCCATAATTGGAGAGATATCCTACTTACTAGATTCATCCACTTGTGTCAGTTTAGGGCACCTTTTTAGAAAGGATCCATCAAGCAAACAGCAGTCGTTGATATTATTACATATTAAGCAATATTACACGAGTTGCGGAATTGCTCGTAACAGTCACTGCAACCCTAGAACACAAAGTGCAATTAGAGAAAGAAAGGCAAAGTTTCGTTAGTAAAAGAAAGACACCTCCGTCTTGCCAAAAATGAACCCGTATTGGGAGAAGTTATTTGATAATTTTCCACCGAAAAAAGACATAATCAAAGATTGAAAGGCAAAATGATCTAAGCGATATTGAGTAAACTTTACAAAAGAGTGACTTAAAGTTAAAATATTTGAGTTCACTTTTGTAAAGTTTACTTAATGTCGCTAAGATCATTTTGCCTTTCAACCGTCGATATTATATTGTTTAAGAACTAAATAAAATCTCTCCCAGTTATCTACAAACCAAAAGTAATCTGTCAGCACATTGATCTTCATTTAATTACTTTCCCAAAAAGTTTAACGAAACGCTTAAATAATAACGCTATATTAATTCTTAACTTTGTAACTTATTCTAGTGTAAAAGTTTTAGCATATGAGGTACCTTTAGCTCACAGTTTCACCCGCGTACATAAAATATAACCTAAACTCAACAATAAAGCAGCTTTCTATCGATGAAAAAATTTTAGCAATCAGATCAGATACTTTTATCTTTTATAAAAACCAAAAAACAAACTTTACCTCTTTATAATATTAGTGTAGATTTACTAACAAAAATTATTTCTATGTTATCTTAAATAAAATATTTTAATTTATATATTACATATTCAAGTAATAAAAAAAACACTTACATATTTTCTTCGTCGGTTTCCGCTGTCGCTTGTGGCTCGTGGCGAGTCCTGTCGGGCCTCCGGCGCGTCCGTGACAGCGTGACGCGGGTCCGGTCGGTCCGAAATAGATATTTCGCCGACTGTCGTCTTATTTGTGGCGTTACCCTTAGAATTATGTACATGACGCTTCGTTTTGTACTTTTTTTGTGGTATGCGAATGTGTTTCAGCATTTTGGACGGTCGTTTATTATTTTTTGGTGATGTGTTGGAATACATAGTTGTAATGTGTAGTTTATTGTTTTATGAGCATTTGTGGCATACTAATAATTTATTTTAACGTCAAATACCTACTGACAATGATCATTGAAGCCAACTTTTAAAAAAAAGCATTGTATCTCTTGCTAGAAAAGATCTAAATATTGTTTTATCTTATCTTCTCAATTACACACTGATACTAAAAAAAAAATACAAATACAATTTAATTAGCAACAGTATATAGAAGCTTATTACTGGTAAAGGTCTCTCCAATGTGGGTAAAAGTTACGTTGAACTCTGATTTTCACTTCCTCAAACTGGTTTGTATTCACGTATAAGAAGTATACTCAAAAAATCTAGTTAGATATTAGCATAAAACTTTTCCAATTGGAGTGCACAAACAGATCATATTCGTTTCTTTCTTATTAGAACGCGAAACAGCGCCATCTATTGCCGAGTAGCACGCAACTAAACATCTTTTTAACGAGGCATTTTCACTACAGAGGGCGCTAGTTTGCTTAGTAAGCTTGTTGAAATGAGGGTTGTATCTATCGGCATGCAACTTGAAAACTCGTCATGAAACTACAAGATTTCGATTTTAAAGATTAAAAATGTTTGGTTTTCCAACAAATTAATTGCAAGTAATGGAAGAACTTGTTAGACATCAATGGTACTGATTATTCGAAAAGAATTTTGTACTTATCAGAAAACTAAACTTTTATTCTTTTTATTACGCTTATTTTATATAATACTATAGAGTAACAAGTTTATTTTAGAACTTTTGTTTGTATTAAAATCACTCAAAAACCCTGGATCGATATTAAAAGTTCTTTCACCAGTAGAATGCTACTCTATCACTGACTGACATACGCTATAATTATAATTTACTTCAACGCAGGCAGCGGCTTTGCTGACATCAGTTAGTTTTTATTACGTTTAACTGTAAGTAGTTCCCTAAATTTCCTTGTAACCAACTAAATAAAAAAAAATTAAAATTCAGATAACCTCGATCCATATTATAATCAAAACATGTCAAATCAATTCAATACATTTAAAATAAGATTCCAAACATAATTAAAATTTAAATCAGAATTAAAATTAAAATCAGCACTTCATAAACTTGCGCTATATTAATTCCTATAAGACCTCCGTCATTCATTTCAAACCCGCCATTTTTTTTTCAGACTAAACACGTAAAGAATCAGAAACCTTATTTTTAAAACTTCTCAGTGAAAGTACTCGACGCTGCCGAGTGAAAAATGCAGCAAAGTTGTAACGAAAATGAAAGTGAAAGACTCCGCGAAGACTTTACAGCTTCTAAACCTTGTTTCAAGCGATTCGAAGTTGATGCAGCCGCTTTTTTGCCAAGAGGAATTGTGTTAAGAAGGCGTTTTTGGCAATTAAGCGCTGTATGTTTGTAAATTTGGTGGAGTTGTGTAAGTCGTAGTCAGAATGTCTTGTAGTGTTTCCGAATAGATGAGAGATTTTTTTTCAGTTTAAGGGTTAGTTGTCTTATTGGAATAAGAATAATCTAGTGAGTATATTTTACTGGACTAGGTGGGATTCTTTTAGTCTTATTCTTACCATATTACATACATCACTAATTCTCCAAGATGGATGATGATCATCATACATTTAGTAGGTAATTGTTACAAAAACTTGAAGTTGTATTAATTGCAAATTACCATAATATTTCCGAGAAATAGTCTTATTTCAACAGATGGTGTTTTAAGAGCTGCATTAATTATTTGATTCTGGCTTATAAAACTATTACATACAAGGAGCTATCTAATAAAAATAAGTATTTGAGTAAACACCAAGTGAAAAGAGGGTTCATTAGTATTTGAAAATTTATCTTAGCTGTTTCTTAAACTATTTTATCTATAAAAGCAATTTTATCAAAAAAAAAAAAAAAATTGATCAATTAATAATCTTTTAGTTTTGTGAAAAAAAGACCCTTTATTATGTATACAAAAAAAAAAAAATTATGAACGGTTGAAAACAAACCTAATTTTCCTGGCCTTATATAGTCTTAATTTGACATTCTAAAAAGATAGTTTCATTTTATAAGAAAATAAAATATTTACAAACGAACGCCGACAATATTAAACACAATAACATTTTCCAAATAGCCAGGCTGTGGTCTAGACTTGGCAATTTCCTTTTAGAAACTCATTTATGTGCAGTTAAAATGGGCGGCACCTCACGTTAGCGGGGTCCACGACTGGGGTCTACGGCTGTGGGGCCATATCCGGTGGCGGCCGATTGAGTTACAGATATGATTGATCAACCGCCCCCGTGATTGAGAAATTGAGGTGGGATGAGCGTGTTATCGGGTTAGCTTCACGGCAGTGTGTAGTGCAATGTTGTTGGTATTGATCATTTGCTTTATAATGTCTTAATGCAGAGTTGGAATAAAGAGTTTAAGTTTTTATTTCTTTTAACTCATTGAATGCTGTGATTAGAGACACAATAGAAAGACAATTGCTTATGTCGAACTGTGTAACTTAAGACATTCGAAAGGTTAAAGGTGTCTTCTTTTTTACATGGGAAATCATCCAAATGATTTCTTTCGCTATAGGTGGGGCAGGAGGAAGTCTCAGACTTTTACTGATTAAAACTCTAAGCGCTCCTTCAGTTGCCCTATTGCGAGGGCCACGGTAACTCCTTCGAACAATTTTTAGAGTGTGTTCTACAGTGGTCTACTAAGAGATCACAGGGTCCTCTTCCAAGTACGGATGGTGATTATAAGGGTGATCTTAATAGGGTAAAAAAGTCCTGAACTTCCTGATTTTTGTCCAAAATAGTTCAGGCACTTATGAAAATTTCACCTAGATAACTAACAAAAAAAGCGACGTAGCCCGAAACCTCTTTTTAAATGTTTGATTAACTTATGCCCACTGTCCAATTTTTTAAACAGCTTCTTATGAAAATAATTATTCATTTAGCGTGTTTATTTCTTAGATCGTTTCTATACCACTTGTATTACTCTATTTTCTAAGAAGATGTAAATATAAAAGCGGGAGCGTGGGCATGAAGGTCACAGGTAGCTATTTATATTAAAAAAATGAGGAATAGCCTTTGAAATTATTTTTCTAAGCCACTTCGATTATATCAAGTAATTACATTTTCTAAGAAAGGGGCGGAAGGTATCAATTTCTTTTCTTATGTGGCCTTGATGATCTTAGCAACCGATATTTTTAAACTAGTCAGTAGACAGTATTACCTGTTGCCCTTGCGTGGACCTTCAAGCACCTAAACAGTAACGTATTTTATTTATTATTCCGTTTATTTAGTTGATGTACATTTCTGTTACATTTTTTAATATTTCTTTAAAAAAAATATTATATTATATTTATTTATCTTTATTTTCCATTTTTACATATTAAATACATTTTTAAATATTTCTTAAAAAAATAATTTTAAAAAAACATTAAAAAATATAAAAAATAGTGTATTTGTATGTAATAATATTTATTATTATTATAGTTAGCCCATATTGTATTGCTGCCCAACTTAAATGGGACTGGGCAGGACATGTCTAACGAGCTGTGGGCGCGTAAAACGCTGGATTGGTGCCCGGGCACAGTGACGCGGGGCCGACGCAGACCACGAAGGAGATGGCGGGATGACCTGGATGGCTTCCTTAAGAATTGGAATGAGAAAGCGATCAACCGTGATCGTTGGAAGGAGTGAAGGGAGCAACATATATACAACATTATTTTTAGTTTGAGAGCAGTGGTGGCCGAGTGGTAGCGGCCCCGACTTATGAGTTGTAGGTCGCGGGTTTGAACCCAGCCAGGCGCATTACTTTGTGTAATTTATTTCATCACCACTGCTCTCAAAACGGTGAAGGAAAACATTGGGGGAAACCTATGACCTAGGATGATGATTATTTTTAGTTTATGCTAAACCTGAACATAGTTTGTTCAGAATCACTAACGGATGAAAAATAACTGAATAGACAAAATTCAATAATAATATATAATTGTAATTGTTTTTACACCATGTTATATTTTCTCCCAAAAATATTTAAAAAGGTCACAAGTTGGACAATACCGACAACAGATCACGGCAGATCATATCACTGGATGGGCCGGTGACCATGTATTTTTGTTGACAACCACTGTGTAACTTTGTGATTTTTCATGATACAATTATGAAATTTAGTACATATATTTTTTACATTAAAATACTAGACACGTGTTTTGGGTTTCGCATATACCCAAATATAACCCACCCAATATGTATTTACTAATGTTGTACATTTCAATAATTTCTATATGTTCATCAGATATAAGTGAATAGTTCTCAATGGCGATCGCTTCTGTCATTTGGCACTTGATGTTTTTGGAAAATATTCTTATACGTAACTAGCTGTGCCCGCGACTGCGTTCGCGTGGACTACAGGATTTTGAATTTATTTTTTCTAAATTAAAAGTAGACTATGTTACTTCTTATTACATCAGCTACCTGCCAAAAAAGTCCCGTCAAAGTCGGTCCAGCCATTTCAGAGATTAGCCCGGACAAACAGACAGACAAAAATTAAAAAAAAAATGTTATTTTGGTATATGTACTGTATATATATTCATATGCATGTAGTAAAAAGCAGCTATTTCAATATTACAAACAAACACTCGAATTTTATTAATATTATGTAAGATGATAAAACAAAACTATATTTAACCCTGTTCCCGATATCAATTATTTTAAAACTTTTTATGAAGTAATTATTATTTTATATTACATGTAAAATACTGTTAAAGTATCATATAAAACAGTAATATTCAGCAACCAAAGATTTGTTGACCGCAGCGTCATAACTCGATCACGTAGTCCGCCTACGCCGTAGTCCGTAGCCCGTAGCATTTTGCTACGAACGAGCCTACGAACTTTATTATTTAGTCATCTATTCAATCAAAGTGCGGGTGAGGAAATTGGAAACGCCTATTTTAACTAAATTCCTGGTCCGGTTATTGGGAGGTTGGCCTCACAACCTTTACTTTGAAAATATTTACAAATGTCATCAGTCTTGTTTGTAACTCTATATAGGAACGTTAAGATAAAGTTTGTATACAAGAACTTAATCATTGCTTTTTTTTTGTAGAGTAGAGTGATGTGTGTAGCTTATAAGCCTTCTTTGATAAATGGGCTATCCCTCACTAAAATATTTTTTCAATCAAAACTAGTAATTCCTGAGATACTAGTTGAATTATCGTAATGATTTATTTACTTTTAAATCAATATGACTGTTTGATTAAACTTTTTAAATATGATATTAGTTTTTTTTTTAATTTCATCAACAGTAACGTTATCTGAGTCTTTGATTTTTTTTTTTACTGAAATAAAAAAAAAGCATTTGTTTAAGACTACCAAAGGCACCCATACAGCAAAATACACATCAAAACACACACACCTAAGGAAATACATTTACATTATTGGACATGTCCGGACATTGTTGTGACATGTCTGCTAGAGCAATGTCCCATATAAGGACAATCAAATCTGTCGGCAATCATCGCCAGGAAAGTTCTCGTTTGACCACCATCTCACCTGATGGTAAGCGAAGATGTGATCGACGATGGAGCACATTTGCTAGAAGTAACCTATTCACTCTTGACTTATAGACCCCTTGGTTGTAACTATTAATGATTTAAATGCCCCCAGCACTAGACTATTTATAAAACGACAAACAACGACATCGTACGACTGGAACAATTTGCCTGCTGCGGTCTTCCCGTCCAATTATAATTTAGCTGTCCTAAAGACTTGAATGAACAGGCTCCTAATAAACAAGAGCGCTTCACCACCAAAGATTGTATCACTGCTTATTATCAGGTGGGATCGCAGACAAGCACTAGTTTATATGAGATAAAAAAAACTTTTTATACGGTTTGGAAAAATCTTCGAGACTCTATTCGGGAATTGAACTATTTACACCCCTTAGTCCCCAAGCATTTAAATAGTTTTATATAATAAATCCTCAAAACTTTAATAATCTACGTGGGTTTTTAATCATATTAGTGTTTGTAAAATGTTCGTGCAATTTAGCTTCACTTTTCTTGGACTGACCGACATTTGACTATTCAAAAGTGCCTGTAAATGGTCTATTTGAAATAAACGCTTTGATTTGATTTGATTTGTTCAACTAAATGACGCGCGAACGCCGGCGTTCGCTTGGGGTTTGAGGGGTAGTAAGTTTGTACGGAATCCTCAGTGCGCGAGTTCGACTCGCACTTGCCCTGTTTTTTTTTATTGAAAATCTCTCGTTTGACCAATATTTTACTTGATGGTAAGCGATGATGTGGCCGACGATAGAGCACGCTTGCCCAGAAGTAACCTATTCACTCTTGACTTATCGCTCAGTCACTGGACTATTTTAAGACGACAATTTTATAGGTGAATACCTATTTAAATTTTTAGTAAACAAATCCGTACTAAAATCGATATAAAGACTCCCCATATACTCTCAAACAAGCATAAAATTGTGTGCGTCTGTCCATACCATACTGCGGGTCTTTGTAACAAGTAAGTAGTTGGTATCTCATTATTCCTGCGCTCTCGCGTGTAAGACTCGCGGTACACTTTCAACTCGACTGTTCTGCTGAGAAATATTTTTCAACAATGTTTTTGGTACATTTTCGTTATTTTGTTTTTGGCTGCAGCTATGTTGTACCAATATTATGTTTTTTTTTTTAATGTTGCCCGACACTGTCCAAACGTTTTTTATTGTTTTCCATAATAATCTTTTATGTAAATTTGTTGGTGTGTTAAGAAATAAATAAATTTATTTGTAAAAACCGCAGCTCATTAAAAGTAAGAGGATTTTTTTTTAATTCTACATTAAATTTTGTATTCATGATGCATTTATTTGTTTGTGTTGTAGCAACCAAACAAAGGCGTCAAAATATCGCTTTGGCTTGGCAAATCAATACAAATGACTGACTACATATTAGACACTGGTATCCAAGCGAGTTTTATACTTGAACTTCTTGAAATTTGCCATTGTTAAACTTAAAACAAAGTTAAGATGATTGTCTAATAAGAACACATTTAATAAATGTTCGGAAATAAAATGTTTTAAAGCGGCCGCCCTCCGCGCTTGGCACTTTAGCAACTTACCTAGCGCTAGGCGCCAAGCGTGCAGTCCCGCTAGTTACGAATTTTGTCTACAAAAACCAAAAAAGAAAACACACTGAAATTATTTCACCGATAGAAAGCTGATTTATTCCCGAGTGACATAAGCTATATTTTATGTACGCGGGTAAAACCGCGGGTAAAAGTTAGTCTACACTAATAAAATAAAGAGGTGAAGTTTATATTTTTTTGTAGGAGTTAATCTCTGAAAGAACTAGTCCGATTGCGAAAGTTTTTTCACCAATAGAAAACTGCTTTATTCCTGAGTGACATAGGCTATATTTTATGTACGCGGGTGAAGCCGCGGGCAAAAGCTAGTTAGTAATAAAGAGGTAAAGTTTGTTTTTATGTTTTTTGTTTGTAGTACGTAATCTCTGAACTAGTAGTAGTACTAGTCCGATTGCTAAAATTTTTTCATCAATTGAAAGGTGCTTTATTTCTGAGTGGCATAGGCTATATTTCATGTACGGGGCCAAAACCGTGGGTCAAAGATAGTTATTATTATTTTTGATAGGCTCTCCTTTGACACCCTTGAAACGCATAACTATTATTAAGTAAAATCACAGCATCACATACATACAAATGCATGTTTTACACCCAAAAGTTCGACATTTGTATTGTATCTCAGACAATGGTCCCTTCCGTTGATGGGGGTGGAGAGCAGGACAGACAATGTGCGACAGAGATGAAAGACAATGGACATTAATGGCGTCATAGGCTTTGTTAAAAGTAATGCGATAGTTTTGGGATACTTTGCTGTAAGTACATAAGGGGTCTGCAAGCTGTTGTCCCGACTTGCAATCTTGCAATCCGGGAGGAATTGGGGAGGTGTATGCAAAGGGGAGGTAATTTCGTAATTAAATTATTTTAATAACAAGTCGTTTTTAGTTTTATAACTTTCGAGGTTTTAGTGTATGTTTTTAAACAAATTCGCGGTTTAAAACAAATGTGATACTTTGAAGTGCATATCCGATCTTTGAACTAACACAAACAACACAAAAATTTAAATAACACTAACAAGCTACTTATTTTGAATGATGTTTGTCCTGTATCTTTTTTGTTCATGCGGTGTACAATAAAGAATATAATAAATAAATAAATAAATAAGCACTTACCTAGTGAAAGCGGCTACGCTAAAAAAGTTGGCATTAACTCATCATCTTCATTTCTACCGAAAGACGTCCACTTTTGAACATTGGTCTCACCCAAGTGTCACCATAATTAACGGTCCTCGCATTCATTGGATTCCTGCGACTCTCAGGTTATCGGTCCACTTTATGAGACGCCTTCTAACTCTATTTTTTTAAATGTAACTGTAGATATTTTTTTATATGTAGATTGTTTTTATTCTTTTAATGGTCTAAATCATCTTCTCATTATGTTCTTTGTAATGATTGTAATTTGGGGCACATTGTTTTGATGTTTCAAAGTTTATTTCGGACATTGAAATATTTTAAAGTTTTACATACAGATTATTTTTCTGAATACTAAAAACATTTACTACTATACAGTTCATAAAAATAAAAATCGCGTAACAAAAACCTCAAAAAAAATCTTTCAAATCCAATTCATAATCCCGACAAAGTTACATGAAATTTTCCTAACAAATAAAATCATTTGCTCATGGCTGCATAAAGGTGCGCCCACACTACGTACTAATACTATAAATAGTCCTGTCTCGACATGATTAATGTAGGGTGTGCGCGTGATGGAGGTGTTATGCGAACATAATTTTATACCCGGCGAAGAAAACTTGAGTGATGGAGGCAACCCTACACTGGTCTGCTTATGAATTAATTTGGTTAGAGCCATTATAAGTAACATTTTTAATTCTTATTGATGAAATTTTTTGGTTCTTTAATGGCCAGTAGATTTTTTATTTGGACGATTGTTTGTTTAAAAGAAGCGAAATTTAACTATTTTCCAGTTTCAAACTTTTTAGATCAAAGTGGCTTAAAGTTTATGTACCTATGTAATTATTATCTACATTGGTATACACATAAATGTTCACGATAAAGATTTTACCATGTTTAAATTGTCTTATTCTATTAAAAATTTGCGTGTTTGCCAGATAGCAAATTATTTCTGGAAACAACGCGTTTTCAAATACTGATGGCTGAAACGTTTCATCCACGTGGACATCAAAATTGCATGGGCTGTCTTAAATACAAACTATTTTTATACATGAGAGCCCACTCTATTTAATTGTACTTTACTCTATTTCAGCATGAATTTAAGAGCACGTCTTGATGTGTCAAAGGTTCGAATAGTCTTGTATTGTTCATAAGAAAACTGATTTGGATGCCGCGACAAGTTTTTGCTCTCAAATCGATCACAACATCGTTAACCAAAAAACGATCACCACATAGCCATAGTAAAGACACAATCACCGACAATACATAAAAGCGTCACATAAGTGCGGATTAATTAACAAAAAGCCCCCTTCAGATTGCGGGTGGGGGCGGTATTCCGGCCGCTTCAATGATTAACGAGCGACCGTTCCGGCCGCGTATCGCATGATTAATACGTAACTACGCATTGTGCGTTTGTTCGCGTATGTGTGGTGTGGGCGTACCTTTATGTGTTGGGTGAAAAATGTGGTGTTATGTGCTGGATTTTAGCGGTCGGTAATTCGTTTGTGCGAGGTGATTAGGTGACCTTTAATACAAGTAGTAGTCTGACTAGGCACTGAGCTAATGTTATGCTCACTTAAGCGGAACAGTGATCTGACCCAGCGGTAGCGGCCGCCACTTACACACTTTACAAAAGATCTCGTGGACGCTCTCCAACACGGTGGACAGACATAGAGCAGTATGGCGTAGTATCGCGAGAGAGGCAGTGATGCGGGACTCGACCGAGACATGACTTTGTCAAGAGTGTACAACTAAGAAGAAGTCTAGAGTAGCCGAAGAAGCTTCTTCCAAAAGGACTTAGGGTATCAAATCATCTATCTATTTTCTTACTATTGTGTCACAAATTGACGGTACCTATCTGGAAGGTTAACTGAGACCAATCAAAGTAAACTTTGATATTAGCCCAGAAAATACTAAAACACATAATGACGTAAGTACAGCCTAAAGGTCATATTTGTGAACAAATACAAAGTTATTGTTAGTAAACATCCCTTCCGATAGTTGCCCGTTGGCGAGTACGTAGGATTTGTGCTTTAGTTACTATGTAAGTTTGAAAGATACGTAAGATTTGACGAAATGTTATTATTAAGAATACTTACAGAGGTCAAAATAAGGCTCACTGTTTTATTTAAAGCAAAGATATAAGGTGTTCTCTAGTTTGATGGCACTAATTATATCACATTTCTCAGGTTCGTAACAATTATATTATATCTAATTATAAGTAACAAGAAATATGTAACGAAACGAAGATTCATGTAACTCATAATATGATTTAAAAAAGTGTTCACAGAGTTTTTTGCACCTCCTTCTCTGTAGAGATCTGCGCTTTAGAACGTGCAATTTAGCTTCACTTTTTTGACTGACCAACATTTTGACAATTCAAAAGTGCCTGTAATTGGTCTGTTTGAAATAAATGTTTCTGAATTCTTATGTACATAAACAAAAATAATAATTAATTCATTAAACCACAAGCGAACGCACCCATTGTCTTTCTATTGTATCTCTAATTGCCACGATTGAAAGGTTGGAATACTTATACTAAAACCTAACTGGGGCGTCGAAGTACTCCTCTACATCGCTGTCATCTGGAAATGTGACCAGGGCCTCAAGTCTGCTATTACAATAGTGTCAGAATGGTCTATCACTGATTTCATAATTGTTGATTTTGACAAGTTTCGGTAATCTACTAATATAATGGCGTCATTATGACTTTCCAATGATCAACCACTGACACTTCATTGAAAGAAAAGACAGAATGGTAAACTCGTACATAACGATGAATGAATATCTGACGTATGCGATAATCTACTAAAATTGTAACAGTTGCTTTAATCAGTGACCTACCATTAGAACGCCATTGTGCAGTAATTGTTTTTAATAAGCTCGATATTGTCATTCTACCACAACTCTATTAGTAGACCATTGACCGATCAATGATCGATGATTATGAATTAGCAGATTACGAACTTTTAGCAAAATGACAATGGGATCGTGTTGGAATGACAAGTTTATAAAAATAGCAGACTCGGGCCCTTGAAGGCTGGTTACATTGCCATGTTGAATGGCAATGCTAATTCTTTGGGCGAAGAACGAGCCAGCCCTCTAGTCATGCAGTGTCGATTAGTTGGCGTGAAATTTTCTTATAAAGGAGACGTGCACTCAAACTCTATGACCCAAGCGTTTCGACTCCAAACGTCAATAAGTTCTGTTATTCTTTATTACATGATGTATTTTTTAAAAGCTATTTATTATTACACTTAGTAGCTTAGTAGCTTGCGTGACCAACTTACTTATTACAAACGACTACGATGGTTTTATCTAATTATTTTTATTACCGAATACAATACATAAATCAAAAAGTCAATTGATGACTAAATTTTGAGATATGATTTAAAAAAAATACATTTATATTCCCGTGGACTTTTCATTTATGTTAATATTATAAAATTATGTTTACCTAGTCACAAAATGCACCGTCAGAAAAACAGTCAATAAATTTACTTAACGGTATCACCTATAATTACCTGTAGATACTTACCGTAAAATTTACCTAGGTAAACTGGTGTCATCATCATCATCATCATCATTTCAGCCGAAAGCCGTCCACTGTTGGACATAGGCCTCCCCAAGTGTCGCCATAATGACTGGTTCTGTCCGTCTCGCATCCATCGGATTCCCGCGAACCTCAACTAAACTTGTGTTTTGTATTTAAACACCTACAAAAACAGACAAAAGTATGCACCTATTTCCCCAACTAAAACTCCTATAAAATAAAACTACTAGGTACAGAAAATGCGAATGCCAGACTACGATTGCACCCCTAATTCGTTCACATACCTCTCTAGGTGCCAGGGGGGGACCTCCTCCCTCCCCTTGAGGAATTTCGGCCTTCTACATTCCGCCTGGTCATTCCTGGAGTCATAATTTCTAGCCCCACATGACGTGGTATGTGAAACAATTGTTTTTGTTACAGCGTCTCATTTTGCGGTATGCGTCGAGCGCTTTTTGTTTTTAACCGACTGTGAAAAAGGAGGAGGTTGTGTGTTATTAGCGAATTTAATTAAAAATAGGAATGTAATGTGGTTTGCTGTTGTTACAGATATTTAAGTATTTAGTCTTCAACATAGAGCTAGAGCGAATATAGGCTCTTAATAAACTGGTACGATTCACCATCAACGAGTGCAGTCAAGCACTAGATTATATCAATTTGAAAAAAAGCGATTGAAATTGCGATCGTGGCTTGGCTTCAGCCGCTCGTACGTCTTTTAATGGTCTGGGGCCGAAGAAACTGGCCACAGCCTATAATTAAATATTCCTTTTTTAAATGTTTTTTTTTTTTGTTTCAGGTACAAGATGGACTGAAAACCTTTTCTTTTCTGTGACTGGTGCATCAGAAAAAAAACCCCAAGATGCTTGAAGTAATCGAGCTGAGATGAGACGTATGAAGAGTTAGTTTCAAGAACTGACATCCTGATTGGATAAATAAATACATACATAAAAAGTATAAAAGGTAGGTATTTTTTTTTTTGAGACTGGGAACGCGTCATATACCTTCTCCCACTCTTGGAAGAACGAAAGGGAGAATTAGACTTTTACTGACTAAAACACACCCGTGTTCCTTCAGATGCCCTTTGCATCCCAGCACTGTAGTGGCTCTTTTCAATAATGCCAGAACCATGGCAAAGGTCATCAATCAAACCATCCAGTAGTTTCTTGTTGTGCTTGTACAAACATACATACCATATAAACAAAATTGAAATGTGTTTGTAAAATATGTAATTATATTTTGTTACTAAATGCCTATGTAAGTGTAGGTACTTTAACTGTCGGTTAGTTTTGGCTGATCACAGAAACAGTTAAACTAATGGCGACGGGATTTTCACAGCCTAAGCGTTATAAGACGTAACTTTTATCTTAAAAAAAAGATTGACGGACCCACGCAAAAAAAAAAATGTTGAAAATAAAATATACGAATGACATTTTGCTGCTTTACGAGCTTGACACGGGTGAAATCATAGGCACTAGCTAGTGTTCCAATAAATGTGTTTATCTTTATTAATCCTAATTAGATCTTCGGCAGTATATGTTTCTTATAAGATTGTAAGCGACTACAAAGAAAATTCACTTGATTAACTGGAATCTAGTTGGAATCAATTATTGTTAGTGGAATATTACAACATACCTCCAATTCCAAGAATTGAACTATTATTATCTATCTTAAGCTGGGTTTACGCTAGAGGAGTCGAGCACGAGCCGAGCTTAAATTCGTGTAGTGTCGTTTGTGCTCGGCTCTAGAGTCGGTCCACACTACACTAATTTGAGCTCGGCTCGTGCACCACTTGTGCTCGGCCTCTAGCGTAGAACAACTTTTTTTATACCAGAGCGGCCCGAGATCGTTAAACGCAAACGAAGGAACATAGGTGGGTTTTTAGTATAATCACAAAAAAAGTTTTTTTTTAATATTTATTTTCAATAAACTGCGATGTGTATTTTTGCTGTCATCATTTTTTTAGTGTTTCATTTTAATTATATACTGTAAAACTACGTCATGTTATGCATTTTCTTTTTTATATGGATTGGCATGTTTATTATTTTGGATTTTTTTAATTCATTTAAATTAACGAATTTTTATGGCATTTTAATTTTCAAAATTGTTGTTATCTTGTAAGTGATTGTTGCGCTGAAGTTTTTTTTTTTATAGGTACGTGTTATGCTGCGGTATGCAGTGTATTTAAGCGTCCCCGCACACGGCCCTCAAAAACACGCTAGAACTGGCCACAAAAAAAGCTAGAAGTGGCCGCAAAAAACAGCTGAAGCGCGCGACACCTTGTGTCTGGAGAGAGGCATTAAGCCGTATTGTGGCGGCACCGCCGCACAAACGCCAAAAAGAAGCTTGAAGCGGCGTTTTTTTGAGGCCCGTGTGCGGGGATAGTAATCGTTGGTGAACCTAATTTAATAATTAAAAAATAACATAAATATGTAATCACTCATACAATATAGTTTCACAAATTCATCTTAAGAATTAAAGAAATTATTACACTTTTTATTAGACACTCGGATTTTTTGCGCTCAAGTGTATATCTACATTATACCAATTTTCGTCTCCAAAAAGTTAACTAGAACCAGACACAAACTCTCAAAAACTCTTGCCAGGACTGACCAATAAGCCAGGCCGTTACCATAACGACGTGTCTCTAAGAGGTCGAGCTGGGTAGTTCCAACCCTCTCCTGCTAATAGTACGGCGCTCATGGAATTTTGATGATCACTATTTCGCATGGTCATTGCCGTTTTCACAATTTCAGTTCTACCCGTACTCGGGTTGGTATGATGCGGAGTGGGCTTATGTAAAACTTAAATAAAAGGTATGACTCGTGTGACAGGGTTTATTATTATTACGTACCTAATTGCGCGTGTTTATGTAAAATCAACAAAGAAATACTTGTATTACCATGTGTGTACATAAATAATTAAATATATAAATAAATAAAAAAAAAATTGAATTTTTCTAGGAAAACAAAGATATAGACGCCAAAATTTTCGGCCGAATTAATTTCGTACACCCATGTGTACAAAACAAGGTCACCCAAGTTATACTGACGTATGTACAATCGGCGCTCGAGAGAGTGGAAAATCATCCTAAGACTTCTCCCGCTCTTGGGCGGAGCGTGAGGGCATGTCAAACTTTTACTGACTAATGGTTTAATTTAGTGGCTTTTAAACCACTTTTTTATTTATGATTTTGTGAATACTTGATCTGAATGCACTTTTCAATTCCCTTCTTTTTTCGAGTTCTATTTTTTTTCTATTCTATTCTCTTCTACTCTACTCTATTCTATTATTTATTATTATTTTATTATAGATATTCTATTAATACTACATAATTATTGTATTTTATTTTAATAGACGACGCCGACAGCTCGGTTGACACAGTGGTTGAGCGGTTGACTGAGCGGTACGCTGCGTGTTGCGGATTCGATGCCCTATTTGTATGGCTTACAGACAAATGTTTCGGGTCAGGCTGTCATGTAGGTTTATATGTTTGTGAACGCACTCTCGGTATAAGAGTAATTCCTAGCATGGTGAACCTTTTTTTTTCATATAAAAAAATAAATAAATGAACCTAATTGTAGAAACACTATTTGTGTCACTCTATCTATCTATGTTTATTTTTATTTACAAACTCCGTCTCCACACTACTGTGAGAAGATATGCGCAGAATGTGGTCGTACACTTGATATTTTACGCGACTCGTTTTAAGAGGCATTAACACTCAAATGAATAATTGTATTTTGTAATTACACACTGTGTCCTAGATATTTGTAGAAAAGAATTGCTTCTACGTGTATTGTTATAGTTTCCTACTTTTATTCCTTAATAAGCTCCAGAATCCAGAAATTCCGTAACGAAAATAACCTAACACCCCCCACTCATTTGTTTTTTGAGCGGTGACCGATAAGAAAACAAATGAGTGAACAATCAATCAAAATTCAATTCAATGTGTGAAAGTGTAACTTCAATTAAAATCAAAGAAAAAAAAAGGAAAAAAATACTGCATAAATACAATATATAAATAATTATAATTGCATAAGTTGATAAAAATGCTATGCAATAGCTTTACCGCGGCAGTCCCCGAGTGCCACACGTCTTTTTTTTATTAGGAGTTACTGATTGATATAATTTATTTTATGGTATCAATCAAAACTTGAAAGTAGTCATACGTTAGACATTAGTGCTGGTTAGGAATTTTCTAAACAGATTTAAATTTTCGCACACTTCTAAAAAAATGAGTATTAGGTTAGGTTAGCTATTCGTATTTAAAAAAAGGATTAATTCAAAAAGCGTCATAAAGTTTTCGATGTAGTTTCTATTTACTTTTTTCAAATCTTTTACTGAGGAATATCAACTATTCGACCAAAAACTTTGATGATTATTGGATCACAAATGGATTGTCTAAGATCTATATTAAAAGTTAAAATGAAAATTGCAATTAAAATAAAATAATATATTGTGCCATTTTGCCAAAAAAAGAAAGAAATTCTTTCTCTTTTTAAAATAGGTTATTTTTATCCTAAAATATATATTGTCTTATATTAGTCATGATAAATCTTGGTTACATCGTCGCTAACATGTTCGTGTGCGTGCGTAGATACCAATATAGTACTTTGATGTACCTACATTTATTTGCCTACAATTATTATTAGCATAACTAATATCTAAAAAAAAAAACACTGCCTAAGTAAGTGATTGTATTATGATTGTAATTTAATTTTCTAATTGGGGTGTATAAGAGTGTGTATTATTCCAGTTACATGTTGTTTAAGCCGTCCACGATTTTTAATATTTAATATTAAACAATTTCATAATGTCTGAATTACAAAATGAAGGATTGCCAGAAGTCGCTGGCTGTCCTTTATTTATTTCCAGCAAATAATTTAGCTTACTCGCCAAATTTCTGAAATTCTCTCAAAGAGCATTACGTTTCCGCATTGTCGGGGAGCAAACAGAATAGCGGTAACATTCGGCCAGACTAATTACATTAAAATCACCAGCAGCGCCGTACTAAATCACTGTACCTATTATGTACTTGCCGAGGACTCATCCGCGCTGTCGTCCGTACACCCGCCGCGGACAAATGTATAAATATTCTAAATATACTGAAATTTCGACTCCGTATACAATAAAAACACAACAGCCCCAACTTTCTCATTCGAAATTCAAACTTTTTCTCATTGAAAGTAAGTTCGATTTTATTTGTTCAACGCGAGAGGTTGTGTCATTTTAGGGTTAGGGTACACAGTCCTTACAATCCTTTCTGTTAAACTATTCTCTTTGAATAATTGCCGCATGGACCTGAAGGGTTAGAGCGTATTCATGCTCTGTCCCGCCATTGTGGTTAGGGTCCACAGTCCCCTGTGTGTGTGTCTACGTCTGAACTGGACAATGTGCATACATGCTCATTGGTGGGTAAATGTCTAGTGAAATGATTAATTGGGTACAGTCCGATAAAAATGTTTATGTATTTTTAATGGCAGGTATGTTGAGTGTTTTGTTGTGGTTGGAATAAAAAATTAACTTAGGTTGGCATGTAAATATTGTTTTATTATGTTTACAGTTATGTGTGTTACGTCTATATCAGTGTTTTTTTACATGAGCTTTACTGTGATTAATAAGGAATGATATAATTTAATATTCACAAAAACAGTACGAAAATTAATGTTTGATGATTAATATTATAGATTATTTTAATGTTTATAAATATGTACCTTACAAATACATATTTATTAACATTAAAATAATCTATAATACATACATTATAAATATGTCCTGCACATAAAATATAGCATATGTCATTCAGGAATAGAGCAGCTTTCTATCAGTAAAAAAAAAATTCGCAATTGGGTCAGTTTCTTTAGAAATTACATCGTACAAACAAAAAAATAACTTTACCTCTGTATAATATTAGTATAGATGTGCATTGTAAATTGAGGGTAGTAGCAGATAAAACATTATACATAACAATACGTAAAAAGGTGTTCCTTGTACGTAGCTAATTTCTATACTTTCTTCCGGGAGCCTTGCCTTATTCAAGAGATAAAAGGTACACTTATCAGAACATTTTTTTCAATAAACTAAATCTGAAATATTATTCCAAGCATGAATACAGCGTTAAAAGTACTGTAGGCAAAGTACTAAAAGACAAGCGTCGTTTAGTATAAAAGTTTGATTTTAACACGTTTTTTTTTGCGGAACGAGGTCTAATAAACCCTGTATGTGTCTGCCTTGCAGCACGCCATAAAAGAACAGTCTTCTGTGCCGTGCGAAGGCTGTAACTTCGATTTAGTTAAATATAGGAAAGACTTGAACGTAGGTCTAAGATGACATATTAAGACAGAATACAGTGATGTATCTACTTTAACCTGCAGTCATTTTGACTTTGTACCACACTTAGCCAAAAAGAGCTTTTAGTTTCTTAAATGTTACGGGGTCTAATAAGCCCCTTATCACAATAATGATAATTTTCAAACGAGGTCTAAAACGCCCCGTACCGCAAAAATGGAAATAATACAAAAATGAGTGCCACTATCAACGTGTTAAAATAAATTCAACTATTCCACCTCACCTCTTTCCTCCTCCTCAATACCCAAAACTTCTTCAAAATCCAAAAGCCAAATTTTACCTAACTATTAACAGCAATATTAGAGTCACGTCCAAGCCAAAACTACCCTCCGTTAAATGGGACTTGAGTAATAATTGTAACAAATGTAAGCAAGTTTGTTTTGGCTAGAACCGTGAGGCCCGGGGCATTGGTACTTCCAAACTGTCTTTGAGATATGGCAGATTAATTTGTACGGATACTATTGTGATTAAGGAGATATAGGATGATTTATAGATTTGGTTTTGAATTGTGTTACATAAATATAATCAGTTACATAAGGTTCCCACTGCTGGGTATCGCGCTTCCTCTTTAGGGGACAGAATAGGCCGTAATAACTAAGGTAGTCGCCAGATAAGTATGGAATAACGGTCATTGATCCTCTTACATTTATTGACATTCTTAATTCCAAAATCGAAAATAAAGACATAAAGCTGTCCTGAATCGACATGTATAGTGATCCTTTACATGATCTAGTAATTAAAAGCAGTTAAAAGGTCAATGTACTTTTATCCACGGTTATCTGGCGCCTCCTATAATTACATAATATTCCACAACTATCACAAGACTACACGTCTCAAGCTAAGCAGAGCCTGTGTTATGAGTACTAGACAACTGATAAACATACTTATCTATACACCCCTATTTTTTAATTAGTACACAAAAAATGGGGCTGTACCTATCTGTACCCGTTACTGATCATATTTTTGTATTCAAAAGTTAAAAAAAACGAAATCCTAAAATTGACAACGAAAAGGTAAATTCATCATAGATTCAATCATACATAACAACTGCTAGTAGAAAATACTGCGGGCATTGTTTTTCCATTTTGATCGTCATGTATTCATTCATAATCAATAGCCTGCACAATATTTCCATAAATTGAGAGACATTTTCGGATATACAAGTTAAAGTTAAGTTAGAAAGAGACATTTTGGGATAAACACAAACGCTAATGCGTTTGTGTTTATCCCAAAATGTCTCTTTTAACTTTGCTGTTTATGAATATTACTACTTAAATAATAACAAGGGCTTTTCTAATAAGCCCTTTAAGTATTTGTACTAATTAAAAATTAGTGGTGTATATTTCTAAACATATACAGATTATAAATAAATTACACCCCGACACAGAAAAAAATGATCGTGCTCATCACACAAACTTTTGTCTTAGGTGGGAATCGAAACCATGACCTCTAGCATAACAGTCAGGGCCACTAACCACTAGACTGATAGGCCAGTCAGGTGGTTGGTATCGGAACATCGTGTCTCCAGTTTCCCCTTCGACTACCGACACTACACGTACAGGTATATTATACTTACGCAATCGCGCATAGGATGTATGCGCAACTGCGTAAGTGTTCCTGTTATTCTGCAAATCACAAATGAGATCAACTATTTTTAGGGTTCCGTAGCCAAATAGCAAAAAACGAAACCCTTATAGATTCGTCATGTCTGTCTGTCTGTCCGTCCATCCGTATGTCACAGCTACTTTTTTCTGAAACTATAAGAGCTATACTGTTGAAACTCTGTACTCAAACGCATTAAGATTTTCATACAAAAATAGAAAAAAAGCAATAAATTTTGGGGGTCCCCATACTTAGAACTGAAACTCAAAAATGTTTTTTTTTCATCAAACCCATACGTGTTGGGTATCTATGGATAGGTCTTCAAAAATGATATTGAGGTTTTTAATAACATTTTTTTTTAAACTGAATAGTTTGCGCGAGAGACACTTCCAAATTGGTAAAATGTGTCCCCCCCTCTAACTTCTAAAATAAGAGAATGATAAAACTAAAAAAATTATATATATATAATGTAAATTACCATACAAACTGCCAACGAAAATTGGTTTCAACGAGATCTAGTAAGTAGTTTTTTTTAATACGTCATAAATCTAAAAAAATACACTATTATGAAAACATAGATCAAAGTTACAACGAACTACAAGAAATTTTGATATTATGTTACTTGCTGCTACGGAACCCTTCATGGGCGAGGCGATTTTATGGTCCAGACGGTTACTGGACGGTCGGACGGCTAGCCCGATTTTTCTGTAACTAGATAAATAATTTTAGAATAGAAATCGCAATATGATGACCTCTTTGCACAGTTTATGATTAAAAAAAAAATGTATTCATAAACTTACGGGTCCACTTGTCCCTAACCCTTCACTTGCATCCACGTGGTCAATTTGACCCAAGATAATTCTCAATAGAGATATATTCATGAGATGAATCTAAACCGGTTCAATCTGGACAAAGGTTACGATCTCAATTTGAACTGTATGGTCATTTAAGTCAAGTGTCATAAGGGGATGCTGTACCACAATGATAGTCAAAGGGTTAAAGGTGAAAATGGGATAAAACATCTATTTGTAGTGTATTTTGATACTTTTTTATTATGATCAGTATGTACTTTATTAGTGTAATTTGTTTCAATAGGTATACAGTTGAAGGTGAAGTTGAGATGAAAAGGTGAAGGGAGACGGTGAAGGGTTAATTTTTAAGTAATAAACTTGTTGAGACAAAAACGATTTATCATGTAGCTAGCGGTGAAAGGGTTAGGTAGCAGTCATAATGGTCGACCGGGTTTTTTGCTATACATTTTTAGTAAGTATGAATATATATATTTTACTTCGAAAGACGATGATTCATTATTTCATATTTATAATTATCTTTATGAAACTTTTTACAAAACTAATTTCATAACTAACTCTTTTTTAAATTGATGAAATAAGTTTCCAAGATTTTTCTAGGACAGATTTTCTAATAATTATTTGATGTATGGATACAATTACCGTCACGGATCTTGAATGCTCGGCGTCAGAGTGGGGATCGCTTTGCGCATTTCATACATTGGCAAGCCAATCGTCGTCGTTGTTAGATACATGCAGCAAGAACAGGGAACGAATCATGACGCGATAGCGCGGCGAGCCTATCACAGATACTCCCCGCCCCCGCGTCTCACTTCGCGCCACTAAAGAGACCGAATATTTGACTTCTGCGCAACTTGAAGCCAGCGCTCAAGATCCGTGCCGGCAATTGTACATCTTGTAACATAGGTACCATGCATACCTTTATAAATAGATAATTACATGAAAATACGGATTTTTTAAATGTTTATCTGATGGTCTGTTTGTTCCTGTTAATCTCCTATACGGCTTGGCTAATTTTGACGGCGTTTTCAATAGTAAATAGGACATGTTGAAAGCAGTAACTTAGACGATGTCACGGGTAAATGCTAGTAAAGCACAAGTAACCACTTTTCATATTTTTTTATAACTTAGACGATGTCACGGGCAAATGCTAGTAAAGCACAAATTATCACTTTTCATATTTTTTTACAAGAGACTTTTCTTAACTCCTAAATGTAAGTACGTACGTACCTATTCAACCCTATGTACATTTACTTCAGTATCAAAAACGCAAAAACAAATATACATACTCTTTTAGAGTGGTGGTTTCATCTCCCAGATATTGAGGCAGGCCAGTAATATCCCAAGTCACTAATTGCAAAAAGAAAACAGGCTCCTCCTAACAGGTTATAAGTACGAGATAAAAATGTCTGGGTATTTTTCACCGGGTAATGGCAGACTAGACCGTTTGACTGCCAGGGTTGGAGTTTGGTGGCGAAATTCTTAAAGATTTAACGGCAAAAAAACTTTTGGGAAAATATTTGCAAAAGTTTGAAGAAGATACTTTAGATTTTTTGTAAGGTAGGAAATCGTCTAATGACTTCTCCGTCTTTCAGGTGGACTAAGAGGGTGTATCAGACTTTTACTGACTAAAACCACACCTATGTTCTATCATCATATCATATTCTTTGTCTGTTACTTTGCTGTCAAGGACCACAAGGTTCCCTTGCGGATTACTCATGGAAGATACTTTAGGTGCAAACCAGTTTTTATAAGCAGACAGGGTATCAAAAAAAATGTAGTACCCACTATAGCTAATAAAAAATCACAGAAAAATGTTTCATATTCGCAAAAAGCCTTGTTCATTAACTTCAACAAGAATTTATATTTCGAAGCAGAATCTACGAATTCATGAAACTTACCAATAGTTCTAATTGGCCAACTAAAATTACATACCTCGTTATCAAATTCCGTTACAATCGAACCCACCACAAAAACTTGATCGCAATTCAATAGAAACAAAACTAGAACTAAAGACCGCTCACCAAACCGAACACTTGTACCAACTTTCAAACTCCAACAATCCATTCCCAAGTTCGGCCCTGCGCATTGGCCGAACGAACCCTTTGGCCCCCCTCCCCGCACCGCTCACCGCCCCTCGCCCCCCTAGTTTCCGAATTAATTGCAATCAAAAGGAAGGACACGAGTGTAGTCCACCCCTAAGTTGGTGTGCCATGTTGAAAATTTGCCCGACAACTCTGTCTGTGTGCGAATTTTGTGTGCATGTGTTCTGTCGTCCGACTCCATACATACATATTTGTGCACGCGTGTTTATGCTTCCACGCAATGGCGTACTGTCGACCGTTACTATCTGTATAGATTGCGATTCAATTTTAGTTGACAAGAAAAGTTTTGCTGCATGTTGCAAGTTTGAATTTGAATTTAATGTTGCGTTATAATTTGATAGAACACGTTGCGAATGAATATAGGAAATAATAATTATTATGTTTCATTTTAACGTGATTTTTTTAATTCCCAATTATTCTTACAGACTGTTCCAAATCGATATTAAGGTTTCTTATTCCTAAATAACAAACTAGATTTAAATAAATTATATTATAATAATTAAATATCATTAAAAAAATGAACACCTGAACTTGGCCGTTTTTGGACCTAGATCTCTTTTCAGATAATATTGTTCAATGTAATCAATTTTTAAGGTAACCTACCTGAATAAATTTAATTGCTTTAGTTATATTAAAAGTGCCCTATTCATTAACGTGGTTTCTTATCTAAAAACCGTTACTGATGAACTCCAAATTTGTAAACAATACCATCAACCACTCCATCAACACTCACCAACCAACACACCAACACTTATCAACTTTCCACAACACCCTCAAAAATTCAACACAAAAGTCTCACCTCTAAATATAATATTAGAGAATCGTTTCACAGTAAATCTATAGAGACGTATCGATACAAACCGGACTCTAGTCGAGCCATTAGCAAATATCCTGAAATCATATACACCACTCATATAGGATTCTACGAAACTACATTAATATTTCAGACTCGGGCCAAGTTGGGGGTCCTTTCTAAACAGCCCTTGGTCTTCCAAAGTTATTCCAACTTTGTTCTCAAGTTTCGAAGCTTTTGGAGGGGGAGTGTAAAGATTACTTTGTGGAGGCACCTTATCTTAGTTTTGTGTTAGTTTGATAATGAAACTTGTTGTGTTAAAAAATTTAGCCGCAGGCTGTAGGAAGGGTGGGTCTGGTTTTTAGGAGAGTCGCGTTGTTTTTTGACGTTAGTCGCTTAATGAAAAGCGTAGTCGTGTTTTGGGGTTATAATTGAGTTCTGTGATTTTGTCACTATTTTACTTCATTATACCTATAAATGTATCTATTTATTTTAACATTTTCTAGGTCTCGGTATCAATCTGTATTTTTTTTTTACCGTTATTAAGTTAACAGTACCTCTACCATGAGTTTAAAGCAATAGTATTTGTCGATACTCGATACCGACTACGTAAATATTTTGTATGGCAAATTTTGGTTCCGTCAGTGACCGCTAGAGGCTCTGTAAAATTTGCCATACAAAATATTTACGTAGTCGGTATCGAGTATCGACAAATACTATTGCTTTAAACTCATGGTAGAGGTACAGACTATAACTTTTATACTAGTCTGTACCGGTCTGTACTAGTCTATATTGGTCTATAATAGTTTACTGTAAAATAATGTACTTTTGGACAAGACACTGATTCCTGTAACACAGGTGTTCCATCTAGCACAGGAGTCGGGGCCTCACTCTATTTGTACATGTTTTTATGATAATAATTTTATTTTATCTTATCTTATAGTAGTGTGTTTGATTAAATTCTATTCTATTATTTTTTTAAAGTTTGACATTCTGGGGTCTAAGTACGAGTTTTTCTATGCTCAGAAATAAAGAATAAAAAAAGTACAGTGCCAACATTAAATACCGAATAAAAATGCCAACAATAACAGATTTTGACAACACTTGTAAGTTAACACTACCATTTACAAAACTACCATCTACCCCACATTCAACACGTCAAAAGTAATTTAAATATAATGTATGTACAATACACAATACGTAAACAAACTGTGTGTAATCTATGTTAGCAATAATAGCACATATTGTTGGTCGATGTTATCTTTGTACTCGGTGAGCAGCGCTAACTGGTGATACCACTCGGAGGAGCCACTAGATTTGGGAGTAGGGGGGGTGTGGGTTACGAATTTTTAGGACATTAATCAAACATAGTAAAATTATATTAAAAAAAAACTGGACAAGTGCGAGTCGAACTCGCGCACCGAAGGTTCCGTGCAAACTACATTTCCCGAATGGAGTGTCCAAGATTTTCACGAATTGCAAAAAAAAAAATTCTTTGTGACGTATGTAACAGCAAATTTACTGTATTCAGATTTATTCCTAAACCTGTGCTATAAGTCCTTACTTTGTGCCAAATTTCAGGATTCTTGGTCAACGGGAACCCCATGAATTTCGATCTTTGAGAGTATCAAAATATACGTTCGTTGAATTTTGATTTTTCACAGCTTGAAGGAACCGTAGATTACTTCATATCTTAACTAACTTTTTTTATATGATTATTTTGGTGATTTTATTGTGCTTTTGAGTACAATATAGACCGGTTTACACTGTTCTTAAATAATACGTATTAATACTGTAATATGGAAATATTGTAACTACAACCATTTTTTTAAAAGAGTAACCATGGAGTTTCTTTCCGGTTCTTCTCCATAGGAAACGACCAATTTCGAACCGTGCACTAGCTTCTGACGTTTTATAAATGCCCATGTAGGCCTATGTGACTTTGAGTTTATGGTTTTTAAATTAATTTTAACTCGAAACCTCTACGATTTCTCGAGATAAACGGTCTTGACAGACAGACAGACGGACGGACGACAAAGTGATCCTATTAGGGTTCCGTTTTTTTCCTTTTGAGGTACGAAACCCTAAAAAGAAATAAAAACATACGTAATACGTTGGGTAGTACCAATAAATGATTTTTTGAATTGATTTACTACTAAAGCTATTTATTGAGATTAAAAAAAAATTGAAACAGAAATTGTTGGTGATTAATGCAGTTTTTATTATTAAACTTCTATTTTTTTTTAAATTTTGCTGATGTTTTTATCAAATTAATATTAAAAAAACCTTATCAAGATTTTTAATATAAAAAAATGTTAACCCAACCCCTACCCTACACTAGAGATAAAATGGGACAGGGGTTAGTTAGCTGCAGCTCTGAACTGATACACTGAATAAATGTTCGAGACGAGCAGGAACAAATAAATTTGTATGTTTTTTTTTGCAGTTTAAGGTTCTTATTGTGTTATTTATTACTTTGGTGTGTAGTACACCAATCGAAATTAATATTACAAAAAAAGATTTTACATATTTTTATATTTTGTTTGTAATTTATAAACTCAAAAATAACCGGACCGATTCAAAAAAATATTTCACTAGTAGATTACATTACACTATTACTGACTGGCTTTAATTATACATTACATTGACGTATGCGAAATCACTGGTAAAAATCAGTAAATAAATAACAGCAAACTTCATCTCTCTCTGCTTCAGACTTCTCCCAAAAACCGTCTACAGCATGGGCACCCTACCACTTAGGAATACGTAGCAAAGTCGAGGAGCCAACGAGATTTTGACCAATTTATAGCGTGCCAAGTGGAAAGATAAGCTAATACGGCTTAGACACGAGGGGTTTTGTATTGGAAAACTAATTTTGCATAAACTAAGAGCTGGGGAGCGCATTGGAGCGAACTAATGTGACAGGTATGCAGTGTTCGTTGCGTTGATACATGTTGATGTGTTGTTATTGTTATTAAGATGTGAAGTAGGGCTCTTGGACTATTATTGAGGAATTTGGTGTTTACGTATTAATTAGAGGTGGGTTAATTTCGATATTTATTCTGTTAAATTTAATATTTAGATTGCTGATGAATTAAGTAATCTTTAAAAATATGTATAATTTTGTTACTCAGTGTAAAAACTGTTATTTTGATCAGTATTTGATATACGAAAGAATTTACTTATTTTACACTTTTCTTTCCATATTTTTTCCCATTAGAGAATTTAATTAGAACATTCATCAGTTTTTTATTTCAGTGGAAAATTATCAAATGACTTTTTCCGCTCTGGGTGAAACGAGAGTGTTAGGCTTTTACTGATTAAAACCCATTTCAGGGTCACTGAATCTCTTCTTTTTTTATGGGTAGGCTTTGGACCACTGCCTGATGGAATACGATGATGTGGCCGATGATAGAATACGCTTGCCAAGAAGCAACCTATGATTCACTCTTGACCTAAAGACTCCTAAGTTGTAGCTATCAGGAAACACAAACTCCGGCAGGGTATTCAACCAATCCCGCAAAAATCAAGCTCCACCAGATTGATTTTTGCTCTCTCGCTCTTTTCTTTTGACCAACTAGTAAGACAAATATAATTTATATTCAAAATACGTCATATCCTCCTTCTGTTACCTACAATATCTGACCAACATCTTAAGGCTGTGCATCAGGCAATGGCGTTGTCGCCGTCGCCGCCGCCGGGACTCCGATCCCGATTTCCGGCCAACGTTGGCGCGGGCTTGCGGACAGTGAGCAATGGGTAGCTCACTGTCCGGCCGTCCGGTAACTGTCTGGACCGGACCAAGAAGAGAGAAGGACCAAGCCCAAGTCGTCGACGGCGCGCACTGTTCCCACGTGCCTCAAGGAGTTGTCAGCAACAGCAGGGACCCAGCCGGATCGAAGCCTACTGGGGCCAGGGTTATCCGAAAGGGCGCTCGAGCCCCGGTATGAAGGCTAGAAAAAACGGGGTGGGTGGTGGTGTAAGAGTCTGACACTATCTCCCGCTCCGCCCAAGGGCGGGGGATGTCAATGTATGATTTTTTTCCACAATAAAAAAAAACATCTTAAGGCTGTGACTAACGGTTACTGTCTAAAGTCTAAGGTTACTGTCGGACCGTAGAGAAACGAAAGTGATGCACGATGAAACCATTATTTTCTTTCATATTTTACAGACGAAAATTTTCTTTCATATCACTTTTCACACTTTACTCATCTTTTTTTTGGCCTTTTTTTGGCCTGTCTCTCAAGACTCGTATTGTAACATACAGTAGAATATAAAAAGGTCTTAAAAACACTGCTTGAAAACATATAGCAATGTCCGCTCCATTTCCATCCTTCATAACGACATGTTTTAAATTAAATGTCCCATGTACGTATTAACAGTTTCTACATAATCAAACAGTATCACTGACAATCCTGTTTCTGCACTCATTTATATTCAAATGATCATTTCACTACCCTTTCCAACTGTCAGTGTTCTTAGCATATCAAACGACAAATATCTACGAAATTAAACTGAACCTTTTCAACATACCTTCGTTTACATAGAGCATACTAATGACTTCGCTTGGACCTCAGAGGGTGACCAGCAAGGGACGAAAATTTCCTAAAGGGTTTACCCTAAAATAGGGGTTGAACGCGATAATTAATGCTTTAAAACGACTGTGTTTTAACCCTCACTGACAAACGATTTTATACTTTAGTATAAAGATAATTGAGTTTAGTTTTCCATGGTGTGGTCAAGCACATTCGGTCCAATTTTATAGTGTGGGGTGGCAAATAATAAGAGGTTTTGGGTACATGCAAAGTTGGTAGAGAGTTGTTGATGAATGACACTCCGAGGACCCATTGCCCTTCGAAGGTTTTAAGTGGGTAGGATAAGAAATGTCGGATATCCAGTGAAATATTTCCAACATTGTAGGTAGTTATTGCGTTTGTTTTGGTGATTTTCATATAATTAATACACGAAGTTGCAGTTATTGTCTTTTCATGGGCGACTGGAGTGCTGTTTTCGTTTATGGTGTGTTCGGAGTTTATGAATATTAATCGGATAATATTGTCATGTGAATATCAGTTTGTTAGTGTCCCATTTAGGAGCGAAATTCTGTTTCCCTTCAAAGATAGAAGAAACACTGAATATAAATTATCATAGTTAACTAGATATTGGTGGTTGGTCTACAGTTCCAAAAACAAAATAATAATAATTTAAAAACACTAAGAATGGTTTGCACCATAACATTAATACAATGGCCAATGACACCATCACTTAAAACGTGACTTTTGTCAAAACATATCATTATTTGTCATGTGCTTTAACCGCAATATCTAATAATATTTAGATCCTGTTTCCGGTTACTATTTTCAATATTTTTTGTAGTATGTTATTTTTAAAGATATACTTAAAAATATAAGTTTAGAAAATGCAATAATAATATAGCTCTTAATCGGCCGAAATAAAACGGTTCATTTTATCGTTATTTGTGATGTCTTTTTAACCATTGCTATATTGGTGTAACCAATGTTCCGCTTAAAAAGAAATTTATTGATGAAGCATTTGTTATCGTCAAAATTTCTGGTACAAACCACTCTAAAACATATAACCTAACTGGACGTAAACCATCGTTTGTTTGTTGTTTTGTAAGTTTGCTCAAAAAAAAAAAAACTTGTTAAATAAAACAAAACAATATAATGAAAACACAAGCAAACACAGTCAACTTATCATAACTCTCTTAGCGCTGTGGTCACATACATTTAGAATGTCCTTTCTTTTTGCATAATGTTGGCGCCTCATCGAGACGGGTTTTTGGGTGCGTTCATTCATTTGTGATGTCTTTTTAACCATTGCTATATTGGTGCAACCCACGTTCCGCTTACCAAGAAATTTGTTGATGAAGCATTTGTTATAGTCAAAGTTGCTGGCACAACCCACTCTAAAATATATAACCTATCTGGACGTAAACCGTCGTTTGTTTGTTGTTTTGTAATTTTGCTCAAAAAAAAAAAAAACTTGTTAAATAAAACAAAACAATATAATGAAAACACAAGCAAACACAGTCAACTTATCATAACTCTCTTAGCGCTGTGGTCACATACATTTAGAATGTCCTTTCTTTTTGCATAATGTTGGCGCCTCATCGAGACGGGTTTTTGGGTGCGTTCCAAAATATTTCTTCAGTTTCAACACAATTTCCGGTTTAAACCTAATTGATTACGTTGAAAATATTCCAGCTGTACTTTGACAATTGGTAAAAAAGTGTAATGAAGTTTTCTTGAAGAAAGTGAATGAAATTGTGCCAAGAATCATGAATGTTAGCAAAACATTAGTGTCCTAATGGTGTGAAACATTAGGACATTGTAAAGTTTGCTAACATCTCTTTGAGGCGCACGTCATTACGCGCTGTCGAAGACTTGGGTTTGATCTTTACTGGACTCCCGACGCCTAGGGTGTCTCCAGCGGGGATCCAAACAATTCTAGAATCAGCAGGAACTAAGAAGCGTGATGTTTTATTTAGAAGAACGTGACATGAAGTTCCGTAAAAGTTCTTAATGCCTTAGGAAAAGGGGCCCCGCTGGGTCGAAGCCTACTTGGGCCAGGGTCTAGTTCCGAAAGGAAGGCGGTATGAAAGGCAAGAAGAAACGGGGTGGGTTTTTTAGTCAGTAAGAATCTGACACTATCTCCCGCTACGCCCAACGGTGGGTGCTATTTGGATGATTTTTACCCACCAAAAAAAACGTCTTAGGAAAGAATTATTCAATCTTTAAAGATAATAAAAAGATATATAAACTTGGTATTTTTGTTTGCAAATTTAAAACTACTAATTCGATTTTAACAATTATTCACCAATGCTATACATTTTCTACTTTCACGTGGATGAAACCACTGATACAAACTAGAAATTAATGCTGTCATACGAAGATATAGACAACGTAAACGAAATATACGAGTATATTTTTCAAATCAAATCAAATCAAAGCATTTATTTCAAATAGACCATTTACAGGCACTTTTGAATAGGTAGTCAAATGTCGGTCAGTCCAAGAAAAGTGAAGCTAAATTGCACGTTCCAAAGAGTAGGTCTCTATGGAGAAGAACGTGCAAGAAACTCCATGGACACTCTTTTAAATCATATATGTGTTACATATAATGCTTGGTTACATATTACTTGTTGCTTCTATCATGTGAGCACAATGTCGATAGTGAAATAAAAAAGTAAAATAATTAAAAGATAGAAACTGAATTAAGCCACTGGCAGCTAAGAGATGACCAGTCCCATCTGACGGCACCCGTTCACGAGCATGACGCGTGCATCAGCCCCACTCAGCTCAACCATTTTGAAGGGAACTGAACCCAACCCAATAACACGTGCCACCAACAGCGAGACATTTGAGTGAGCATGACAAACCCTCAACTGCCATGCTCGTAATGTCAAAAAAAAAAAAAGTTGTAACCTAATAAAAATGCTCCATGGTGCTTCACATTCACAAACTTGGAAAAAGTGCTTCTACATTATACAATGCAATTGTGTCTTTCAAATTAAAAAATAATAATATTAGTTTCCAACTAATCAACTAATTAGTACGCCCTAGTGGTAGTGGAGCTTTATATGCTTTGCCGACTAGGATTTCCTCCTTTAGCATGAGTTTGCCATATGTATATGTCATGTATCGCCATCGGAGTTGACGTCACACAAAATACACAGTCACAGTGATATCAGGAAATGTTTTAAAGTGATTTTAAAGAAATACATTGCTTCAGTTAAAGGTGTTTATTTCATGGTCGGTCAAAAAGTGTCTTTCTTATCACATTACAACGGTTTTTATACTCAGAAATTGACAAGCATAAAAATTCAGTATGAAGGTAGAAAAATATTTTAAATAAATTAATAGAACGGAAATTGTCACAGTAAATTCTTATTTTCAATATGACCGGATGCTCTGATATTTTTAAAGGAAGTGGTCAAGTTAAATCCTCACAAATTCGACCGGATGTTGTAATATTTTCTAGAAAGGAAATTGTCATTTAATTTGTTATAAATTCAACAATATTTTAAAATAATTCGAAAGGATGTTATCAAATGAAATCCTTCTATAAATTCAACAGGATGTTGCAATATTTAAAAGAAATAAGCAGGAAGTGATCGCATTTAATCCTCATCAAAATATTAAAATAATGGTTTAGCGCCCACATATAATACACACAGACTTGGACAAATTATCTACGGGACTTGAAAATATTTGTTACATGCGGGAATCGAACACACGACACGCAGCACAGCAGTCAATCTCTCAACCATTACACTAACCATATCGTCATTTTCCATCGCTTGGTAAACTATGAAAGGCAATGTTTAGTTCGTATTACTGCAAAATGTCCCTATCCCATTAAAATTTAAAATATTTACATCAACACAGTCTAACATAGATCCCCCATGCCATGACTTGCAGGACACACCATATGCTGTAAGGGTGGATTGGAGACGGTTATTATGACCCCCTAGCGAAGTGACGTCATTTCGCCTAATGACCTGCTAGTTATAACACTGAGTAATATGATACTGGATTAATTAGGGATATTGAAGGATACTGTAGTATGGGACAGTTGTGAATTTATAAGCCTTTCTATAATATGAGGCGTCGAATAAAACAAGGTATAGGGTTGAGCCAATTACTGGTACAAAAATATAGCACTAGCAACAGACAGCGACTTCACCCGCGTGACAGTAGAAAATTGTCTTAGGGAAATATACTTAAACCCTTATGCCAAATTTTATTCAAATCTGTTCAACCAAATATGTATATATATATACAAATTTTCGCTCTTATAACATTAGTCTTCAAAACTTCAAAATGTTAGATGTGAAAAGCTCAATAAATGCGTGTTTCTAATTGCAAGCTACTGTTCAAAACCAGTTTTTTTAATGGTTTCTTTAAGGCATACGTTTTATTTTTATTATAGATAGACTCGTGTTTGTCCACTATCTTAGGTTATATTAAGCGATGATGGATCACGCTTGCTTAGAAGTAACTTAGTATGATGAGGCTGAATTATTTTTCGTTTCCTGAAAAAAAGTCTTGTGCAAGATTGTTCAGTTTCTTTACTGAGCAAGCCCTTAAAGTTTGTGGAGGGCTATCCTTTACACTCTGTATACCAACGCATAAATATGCGAAATAATAATTCCTTAATAAATATTAGTTAAAGACCGATATACCATCAATTTATTTGTCAAATGCAGTCTTTATATTGCATGCTCAAAGCTGAGGTACACACAAGAATATCGGTATCAAAGATAGATACCTCATTAGTGACGGAACGCGTACCTACGCAGTGTAAGGACGTAATTATAATTAATTGATGTAATTATACGACCAATATACAACATGTAACTGGAATAATGCACAATTTTGTACACCCCAATTAGTAAATGAAGTAACAATCATAATTTAATTACTGTTATTTTACTTAAATGTAGTTAGTTAATGTGTTTTTTTTTTAAGAAATGAGTTATCTTCTATATAAACATATAAATAAAATTGGAATGTCTGTTTGTAATATTGAAATAACTGCTTTTTACTACATGCGAATATACACGGTACATACACTAAAATACTTTTTTTACAATTTTTGTCTGTCTGTTTGTCTGGGCTAATTTCTGAATTGGCTGGACCGATTTTAACGCGACTTTTTTGGCAGGTAGCTGATGTAATAAGGAGTAACATAAGCTACTTTTATTTTAGAAAAAATAAATTCAAAATCCTGTGGTCCACGCGAACGAAGTCGCGGGCACAGCTAGTAATTAATAAACACGACTTTTTTTTATTTATTTTTTACTTTCAAAACATTTATATTACATGGATAGTTTGAGAGTATTATTTTTTTTACTCAAGTCACACAAGCCTTAACAAACACTACCTATATTTTAAAGACTTTCTAGTTAATTTTCCACAAGGTGCAAATTTCGAGGGTCACTTTTATTCTAAAGGTGCGATTTATATATTTTTTGGATTGAGCTCCTCACAGAAGAATATGGCATAGCCCAGAATCATACAGCATTGAAGAGTTGGTGTCTTCGACTATGTACCTAATACAAGTAATTACGAACAAACAGAACAACATAAATCTGCAATAAAGCAATTTATCACACGCATTATACTTCTATGTCATTAAGCACACGCCGTTCTCCTTTGAATCAGTCTTTATGAAACTATGAAAACATAATGACCATACGTCACGCCGTAAAATACCTACCAAAACAATGGAAGCTCGCGACAGAAATTAATATATCATTATGTCAGACCCATGTACTGTGGCCCTCACACTTAGAATATATGTGTCTCTCTCTCTTTTATATGGTCTTGTATGTTTTGTCCCTCTCTTGGGCGGAAAACTTTGGTATGAATACGCGAATCTCTCCCGTGATTGGGATTTGTTAATCTTCTTGCCTCCGAAACTGCTGAAGTTAAAATTCTAATGTGCTACAATGCCTTTGGGTAGTGTTTGTGTTGTTTGTTGAAAATTTACGAGAATAAAGTTCAGTTATAGTTAAGAATTATGACGACGTTAAAATGATAAGTATCTACGCATTTAATTGACATTGAAATTAGGTTATTGGTGGTAAGAAATTTTCAACACTTCGTTAACGGTTTAGTTGAGAATAAAGATTACGACAATGATGTCAGTTGTCGAGTATAATGACCCGATTGACCACTCGGAAGCAGGAGCTCTTCTGGAAGACGACTTCATTTGTGTCAATGATGTAATGTGGGAAATGTGTATGTTTAAGATATTTTTTCGCACACGATAGTCGGCTAACTGTGTGAACTATAAATGGTGTGCCGGATCAATCCATTGTCATCATCATTTCAGCCGAAAGACGTCCACTGTTGGATATAGGCTTCCCCAAGTGTCGCCATAATGATCGGTCCTATGTTTCTCTCATCCATCGGATTCCCGCAATCCTCACCAGGTCATCGGTCCACCTTGTGGGAGGCCTTCCAATAATACGTCTTCTGGTACGTGGTCGCCACTACAGAACCTTTCGTTCCCATCGACCATCTATTCTACGAGCAATGTGCCTTGCCTTAGGCTACGTCGGTTATTTTGGTTCTTCTGCGGATATCTTCCTTCCTGATGTGATCATATAAGGAAACTCTGAGCATACCCCTTTCCTTTGCCTTTTCAGGACAAAAAAAAAACTGCATTTAAAGGCATAATTGTTTAACCAGTTGGCAAGTAATAAGAACGAACATACAATGTCTTTTGATATCACAACAAATATTAATATTCCATTAAGACGAATCATGCGTATTTTAATTTATAATATATCGTGGACCAGAGCCATAAGAATTAACTGAAGCTAATTTCAATCCCCCCCACATGTCCCAACATACACAACTAATACGCTAATGCCTCCACAAAAGCCTTCCATAAAACCAGGCCAATGATAGTGCGTCGTTCCTCTGTGGCGCTAGCTTTGCCGCACTTCACATCAGAGGCTAATTTACACCGAGCCGCCACAAAGAAAAATACGCTAATTAAAAAGTGAGTCGACTCAAAGTGTCATAGCAAACGGAAAGTCTGGGACAGACGGGGTTCTTGTGTTGGTTAGTTTGTTCTTTTGGTCGGAAGTATTGATGTCTTTGTGGCTTTTGGCGTGTAGTTAACTTTTTTGGTGTTTTTTGTTGGACTTTTTTTTGTGATCGATATTAGCTTGGTTGAGTTGGTTAGATAGTGATTATGGATTTTGTGGCGTTGTTTTTTTTTTTGTCTTGTAAAATAGATGGCTTGTAGCTAATAAACTGTAAGGTTTGTTTCGCAACAAAATAATTACATTTTTGTGATTCGGTAAAATCTTTGAGTCTCGATTCAAAGACAATTTTGAGATTAGCCAGATTGAATTGTTTAGATGGTGATTATAGATTTTGTGGCGTAGTTTTTTTCTGTCCCGTAAAATAAATAGCTCAGAGCAGAAATAAAGAAAAACATCTGAAAACTGTAAACTTCTTACACCACAAAATAATGACATTTTAGTGATTCGGAAAATTCTTTGAATATCCTCTCCATTTGGGACTTAATAATTTTTGAGTTTCATAGGTAAGTTTGTGCGAAACCTTTGCTGCGCCACTCCGAGTCGCACCTGACTGGCTTTTTTTTAAACATTGATTTTATTTTTGGCACACCTTGTGCGAATGCGAAAAGAACGTCTACTAAATCAAGAAAACATTATTTTAATTTACTCAATATATCACTATACGTAGGCATTATGTGTAATTAGAATAAGGAAACCAATTGTAATTTACAAGTATTTTAAACAGAGACTTACAATTTTCAAACCTACACAACAATCTTACGACAGCAACCCATTTGTCTCTCAGCCATATTCCAGTACAAAATATCAAGCAACAATGCAGTGACGTAATAAGCCGAACATCGGGGAACAACGTAGCATTTACAAGGATTGAAAATACTAAGGAAATGATGCGAAGGAAAGACTTTAATGAGCTGATTCGAGTGCATTGAAAGAACGCTGCATGTCAACGGTAGCTTCAACAAAAGCCCCTTGGCATTATGGTTTTCAAAGGGAAAATGATGCAGCGCTACCTATGTAGTGATGGAAGATATGTATGTTTGAGATGGATAGCGACGTAAATATGAGAGTAGGTGCAGGGATATATTTATATTGTGTCTTGGTAGATCAGCAAAGTACTAAAAAGATAAAATTAAGAAGTTGTAACGTTGTTTTTAACACAGAATTTATTTTGGAATAGCTGAGCCAAAGGACGTCCCTCTGTTCATACAAATAATTAAAGTCAAAATCAAAGTCAAAGTCAAAGCATTAATTTATTTCAAATAGACCATTTGCAGGCACTTTTGAATAGTCAAATTTTGGTCAGTCCAAGAAAAGTGAAGCTAAATTGCACGTTCCAAAGCGATCGATAGAGATCTACCTCTATGGAGAAGAACGTGCAAGAAACTCCATGGACACTCTTATAAATCATATTATGTGTTACATATAATGCTTGATTACATATTACTCGTTGCTTCTATCATGTGAGCACAATGTAGATACTAAAATAAAAATGTAAAATAATTAAAATATACATAATCGTATAACTAACATTTTACGAGTATAACTCTTTTATTCATCCAATGAAAACTAACTAAATTTTTAAAAGGCACAAACAACTTATCGATACCAGAAGTATAAATTAACGTAAGGGACATTTTTATGTTTTGCGTAAAAGTTCCTTACGTGATTCATATTGCTATTGCTTCTGTTACCGAGTTAGTTGTTTTTTTTTTTAAAACAATAAATGTTCTCACTTAATCTTTTTAAATTCGTTTTGAGTAAAAGCTTTCTCTAGGGATTAGCACTTTTCTCTATCTGTTGTTTTAGTTATCTAGTCATTTCCCGTAATTCTTTTTACTTCATCTTCTCATCTTGCCAGTGGTCTCAACCCTTACACCTTTTTTCCTTTGGCTCCATGCTATGGCAATTTTTGTCTATTTTTTTGCTGTCGTTCTTGCAATATACGTTATTTTCGTTATGTTTTTTTTTCTTATGATTACAAAACTATTAAAAACGCCGGCTGGGGTTCCGATCCCGATTTTCGCTCACAATAGGTGTAGGCTTGCGGGCGGTGAGCACTGGGTAGTTTGCTGTCCGACCGCCTGGTAACCGTCCGGACTGCGCATACTGTTCCCGCGCGCCTCAAGGAGTTATCAGCAACCGTAGGGGCCCAGCAGGGTCAAACCCTACTTGGGCCGAGGGTCTGTTTCCGAAAGGGTTCAACACCGGTAGAAAAGGCAACGAAGGAACGGGGTGGGTTTTTAATCAGTAAGAGTCTGACACTATCTCGCGCTCCGATTTTTTTTCCGCCCACGATTTTACTCACCGATAAAAAAAACCCCATAGGAAAATTTCGAATTTTAAGTACTAAACGATTCACTTTTAAAATAGAACTTTGTAACATTTCAGTGCCCAATAAAACTAAACCAAGGTTTTATACCAGGAATACTAAAACAATTTTATATTTGTTCCAGATCAGTGTATCGGCTACGTGGAGAGCGGAGCCATCAAGAATTAAAAGCCTTTTAATGACAGCTCGCTTCGGTGGACCGCTTCATGCTGTAGAGAGCCAAGAAGCAGTGCAAGATTTATGCGAAATTATGATAAATTATAACAAAGTTTTACTGTGTGTGTACTATTGACTTTGAAAAACAAATAATAATAATATTTCACAACTATTACACAACGCCGTCTAGTCCCAAGCTAAGCAGAGCTTGTGTTATGGGTACTAGACAACTGATAAACATACTTATTTATTTCTAAATACATACATATTATAGATTAATTACACCCAGACACAGAACAAATGATCATGCTCATCACATAAACATTTGTCCTGGGTGGGAATCGAACCCACGACCTGCTGTATAGCAGTCAGGCCCACTAACCACTAGACCAAGAGGCCAGTCAACAACGACACTAAAATCTTTTTATGTGCAATAGAAAAAAAAGTGCTGTAGATATATTACATTAATTGACACGAGTTTAATTTGATTTAATCCAAAAAATTTGGCTGTCGACGATATTCCACCATTTGAGAATATGAGAATTTTTTTTCTGGCAAATATACGTAATTTGATGCATCTTTTAATTCATTAAACCCCAAGCGAACACCGGCGTTCGCGCACCTATTGTCTTTCTATTGTGTCTGTGATTTCCACAATTGAAAGGTATCGTTGTAGCTTGTGCTTTTTAGTGGCATATTATAATTATGGCTTGCTCAAAAACCTTTTTATATTACACGATGCTTAAAAAAAAACAGTGTTATGTTTTCAGGGTTCCTGTATGTTTGGATTCGTGCTATTTTTTTATTTTACTATAATTTCTAAATGCCAGCAAGAACTGATTTACATATTTAAGTTAACAATATCTGTAAATTATCTTTATACCTTCGTGTCATTCTTTGACTAGTCTGAGGTTTCTCTTTTTATGAAGCTTTGAAGCGCTTAATCTTCGTATTCCTTGACTGAACGCAAAAAATAATAAACTAGTGCACATCCATCGTAAACGATTGCATCACTGCTTACCAGTGTCGGGCAAGATCGCAGTCAAGCACTAAATTATAGCAATTCAAAAAAATTGTTCCCAGTGTTCCTACCATCTTGCATAATATCGTCCAGCTTAAGTGCCGTTTGCTTCTTAAAACCATAGGTGGTTTTATCGAAGCGGTGAACGTTCACGTCGAGTTCCGAGCGATTGTTCCACAGCTTGTTGCTGCTCAAATATTTAAGTATGCTCGTCTTTACTTGTTCTGAAATACATAGAATTGTATGGACTTTAATATAGATGGTTTTTAAGGTGATATATCATCAGACTTATACTGACTAAAACCACACTTATATTCTTTTATTGCCTTGCGTTCCAGGACCCCGTTTCCCTATTGGAAGTCAACCTATGACCTCAGTAGGCTTTGGCCCTGCTGGCTCCTACGGTTAGTACTGATAGATTGGTGAATAAAATAATACAGTTTAGTACGGCGTTTACTCTCTTGCTGTTTAATTTGTATAATATATGTACCTGTCTATTTATTTATTTATTTTTCATGCAACACAAAGTACATAGGCGCACTTAATGCCTTGGGCATTCTCCACCAGTCAACCTAGGGTGGTGAAGAAACCAAATGGTAGGCGCACAAAAAGAATCTAGTAAAAGATTCGAAAACATTAGAAAGAGTAGTCTAGTAAAAGATTTAGAGGTAAGAGGTTGTGCTGTTACGGGTGTGTGATCGACGATGAATGGTTAACTCGCCGTCCAGCCATCCGGCAAAAACGGAATTCGTGTTGGCCACGCGCGCCTCAAAAGAGATTTTGGCAAATTGTACGGGTTGCTAGGGCCACAGATTTTTTATAAAAGAGTTACTGTGGCCTTAAAACTCAAAGGGCGACTGAAATACACAGGTATTTTTTTTTTGAGGTGGGATAATCATCCAATGACATGTCGCGTAGGTGGAGCGCGAAGTGTGTCAGACTTTTATTGACTAAAAACTCACTCCTGTTCCTTCGTTGCCTTTCATACCAGGGCTGAGATTTCCTTTCAGAAGCAAACTCTTGGCTCCAGTAGGCTTCGACCCTGTCGGACCCCTACGGTTTGCTGACAACTCCTTGAGGCGCGCATGGAATAGTACGCTGTGTCGACGACTTGAATACACGCCTTCTCACTTCAGAACGTGTTTGATAATTTTCCACCTCAAAAGAAGCTGTAAGGAACCTGGCCTGCGTACAATAGTTTTTTTTTTTTGTACTATTAATTGCGGAATCCCTTTCAATGCAGTTTAAGTAATAAGAAGCTCGAACTAGCTCAGATTTTTTTTACAAAAAATAAGCGCCATGATTGAAACAAATACAAAAAACATTTTTCTAAATAAGAAAAAAAAAAACATGAAACAAAAATAACAAAAAAAAAACTATTCACAAACTCGTAAAACGTAATTACTGCATATCAAAAGGCTGCAGAAACAATTGGTATCGCACTTTAATTGGCACATCGAGGCAACGTGACTCCCACGACTCGGGGAGAGAGTGGCGATAAAGAGGCACAATAGTGGAAAAAAGTGGCAATTCCCGACCACTTGGTGTTGCCAGCTACTAATTAAGGTGTCGCAATATAGCACGGGGAGTGACGATAGTTTTTTTAGGGATCGAGAGGTGATTGTGGTGAGGTCTTTGTAGGGTTCCTTTTTTTTCGAATTTGATTGCATAATTTTTTTCATTAACTAGCTTTTGCCACAGGTTTCAGGGTTTTCGGTTTTATTTCCAGAAGGAAAATTAATCCAAACTTATAGATACTTCCAAGGAAAAGTATCCTATGCGCTAACATAGGGTATTTTTTATCCTGAGAGTTTTAAGTTACTTAAAAATAATCACAATAATAAAATAAAACGTTTGAATGTAAAACAGTACATAAATTGAATTTCTTTGCATAAAATGTAAAAATAAATTATTTAAAATTGTAAATAGTACTAATTACACAAAATCACAAAGTAGAACAAAGTGAAATAAAATAAAAACATTAATGACATTGCATTTTATTGCACATTTATGTCTCACTTGCTTGTTTCGTACCTATTTAGCTAAAAGCTAGTAACTAGATGTGAAAATTGTAAATCAATTATAAGGGCTTATTTTGAAGGTAGTATAATAAATATCTTTAGCATTTTTTCCTGATCTTTAAAAAAATGATATTTTAGTAGTAATAAAATGATATTTGACTGTCAATTGAGTTTATGAAGATAAAAAAAAAAACTCGGGGCTCTCCGGGACAGGAGCCTCAGGGATCGGGGTATTTAGGGAATAACCAGTTATAATATATAATAAAATCATAAAAAAATCATTGTATTAAATAAATTTTCTGTTATTAATTTCTACGGAACCAACGTAACTCCCGGTATTTTGTGTTTACCGGTATGACTACGAAAGGCTTACTAATTGGTAATTTACACTGTTTGCCAAGTGTCCTTATTGGCCCTGCTTATTGCGCGGGTTTGGTTCCATTTCTTTTTTTACTTTGCTCACTTACTACACCCACCTTTTATAGGCGTTCAAAATTAGAGACAATTTTTCGTTACATTTTGTTTGAGTAAGATATTTATTTCATTAAACTCTAAGGGAACGCCGGCGTTCGCGCATCTATTGTCTTACTATTGTGTCTCAAATTGACGGTATCTGAAAGGATAAATACCATGCAAATAATTTAAATATTAGATTTTTTTTCTAAACACTAGTGCGGAAGCATTAGGCAGGCTAGTGGCAGGGGAATTTCTGAAAATTTATTAAGCAGGGGAATTTCTGAAAAGGAAACCCATGGTCTTAGAAAGCAAAGGGCAACTGAAAGACAGGTGTGGTTTTAGACAGTTTTGACATGCCCTCTCGCTCCACGGTAGAGCAAGAGAAGGCAGTGGATGATTTCCTTGCCTCAAAAAAAGCTAATAAAAATATTTTCGTAGCACGCGACGTAGCTCGTAGCTCATCGTAGGCGTCAACGAGATACTACGCATGCGAGAATATTTCAAAGAGCAAAGTAAATATAATTTTTTAACTATTTTTGAAATTCGATTTCTTGTATATTACTTCTGATGTAAATGTGAAATAAAGAATGCTCAAACCTCATGTGACCTTGTATAAAATACGAAATCAATCTTTAAATTATAATTTAGGCGTCTTCAAGGCTGGAGTAACTAGGCTTTTATTAAACTAGTGCGCTTCACCATCAACAATTGCATCACTGCTTACCATCGGGTGAGAACGCAATCAAGCATTGGATAATATCATAAAAGAAAAAAAACACAAAACATACCAACAAACCACTAAAATGGTAGTAAAAGAATTGAGAAAGTAGTAAATTGGAGTAGTAAATTTAGATGACTTGAAAATAATATTTATCCAGTCATCGAAACCACTTTTTCAATACCTACAATTGTCTTCAACGATCACTGGGTAATTGGAAAAGTGGTTTTCAATACATATAATGTAATGCAATAACCATATATATTTTTTTTTCAGTCTGTGATGAGTTACACAATACCAAATGCTTAACTCAGAATCAGAATTATTAATTTGTAAGTAATGTAGGTACAATTTTAAGATGGTACATAATTGGGTGAAACTCATTTGGTAACAAACAAGTTACTGGCTTTAATTTTATTTACAACAAATTTAATAAAAAAAACAGAAGCCAGCACGTAATACAGCCATTTCCATACATAACCATTAAAAACTTCGCCCGTCAATCCAAAAACCTCGGAACCCACAAATCTTCCGTTTCAATCTTCGATTAAGAACTAATCAATCTAACTATCCAATCTTCAAAATTGCATTCTAATAAGATAGGTCTGCCCATTTGAATGCTTTGTTCGTTTAGCCGTGCTCGGGTGAGCACAGGCTGAGCACACCACCTGGGTCTTAGATACAAGACGTTATGTAATTTGATGTAAACGTTTGTGATGGAAAACTTTGATTATACACAGGGTGCGTTAAATGGGATTTAATAGTGTTGCTGGCTATTCGTGGAACCGAATGTGGCATGTGGCTATCTGAAATTAGAGGTTTCTGGGTATTTTGACAACGTTTAACGATCACACGTAACAAATAAATTAAAAAACAATAAAAATCAACAAAAAAAAAGGAAAAAAAGAAAAGTAAAAAATGCCTATACCTACCTAATTATATATAGGCATTATAATTATATAGGCATTTTTTACGTTTCTTTTTTTACGTACGCAACGCCGACAACTACCTACAGGTCATTGAACACGCTCAGCAAACGTTTTCTTAAAGAAATTAATTTCGTAATAATTTTATTTTATTTATTTATTTATTATATTCTTTATTGTACACCGCATTGTTCTTTATTATATTATTACCATAGATCGGAATAGGTAGGGCGGTTCTATGTACTTGCCATAGGTTAGAATAATATGGGTATTCTCCGAGTCCCGGGATTTGGTTTTAAAGTAGTAGAGTTATTAAAAAGAACTATCTTGCCTTTGGGACCAATGAAAGATTAGCCCAGCGCTCAAGATCCGTGCCGGTATCTGTACGCGTCTCAACAAAGCGGCAACGTCGCGCGCTTGGCAAAAAGTTTTATAGCGTGCTGGTGACGTAAAATTTACAACGTTCAAGCGCTTATTGGCTTACATATTTTTTTATACATATTGACAAAAAGAATGAAATTCAATTAAATCCCGTAGTATCAGCGAAAATTCCGGGGTATATCCAAAGTAACATCTATGTTTACGGTCAATGAACCTAAATAGCCTTACCTATCACTGATTATTCCATTTCCTTTATTACCTTATAAAATGTACAGAATTTAAAAGTTAATATTCTAAGAAACTAAATACGAAATTAAAAAGTCATCAAATTGATCACTCTTTTATTTTTGCAAGTAGAAATCCTTGTAGATTTCCTACACCCTGGGGAAGGGACTGTCTAACTGATACTCTAACACTATGCAGTATAGAGCTTTCTTTAGCCGAGACGCTGAAGTACCTGAATTTTAACTAATTACATCTAGCTGTCCGGCCCGATATTCGTCCGAGTGAATCCGTACGAATCCCGACACTCGTAATGGCCGTACAAAGCCTTAGTACGTCATGAGAAGCATGCGGAACCCACAACACTACCGCCACGGGCCTGTGTCTGTCCAAGCGACAGATTCTACAAGTCTGTCACTAGCAGACTACATCTTATGGCGGCTGGAGATCCTCGAATTAAACTTCAACTAATTACGACAAATACAGAGCAAATAAAAAAATTGTAGGTAACCATGATTTTGTTTTTATGTTGATCGCAAACTCACTTTATAACTAAACCTCACACCTCGAAAATAATGATCTATCATCACACATACCCATCAACACACATTATTTTCAACATTTTGATAATTTGTCAAAGTTAACCCTACAACAATACACCCGGTCCAACACGCCCGCTGTTGACAAAACTGTATTACCGAATATTGGACAATATTGCCCAAAACGGGTCATATTATGTTCATAAGCCCACCGCTCCGATGGTCGGGGCACACAATGCATTGATCTAGTTATTATGACCCTAAGTTTACAACGTGACAATAGGAACTTGAAATTCCAGTTATAGGGAATCCGGATTTGTGAAATTAATGTTTTTTTGAATACGGCACGAGCGGCTTTGTTGGGGGTTTAATGTAATTTGATTTAATGTGTACTTGATGATAGAGATAAAATATTTGAAATATTTTTAATAATGGATATTGACGTGAAGAGAGTTTTGGGTACGAATTTCAAAACTAAAACAGCATTATAAGACTGTGGGATCGTTTGAAAAAAGTACAGTGGCCCTAGAACACAAATGACAAATTAAAGAGTAAACAGTAAAAGTCTCACACACACTTTTGCTCCACCTTAGAGCGGGAGACGGCATTTAACGGTTTCCTACCTCAAAAAAAAAAGACTAGGTACTACGCGATTATGACTAATAGGATGGATGAAGAAGACATCTTTAAGCGCCACAAATACTTTGAATAAGGGGAGAACAATAGTAGTACTTTATGCCATGGATGTACTTACCCGTGTTTATACAGTTACCCTTTGCGTTTCAGAGCTGTGATTTTTTCGAACAATCCCGCAGCCCAAGTTTCAAATACCTACATAAACAGTAACTGTATTTCATCTAGGGTTCATTTATAAATACATGATTTTGAATTTACCCTAAAACCATTAGAAGAAAACCCTAAAAAGCGTGAAAGAGCGAATTCAACAGTTAGCAATCTCCTTTTCAAAATCGATCGACACAATGACCCATCAGACTGAAACGTATTCCATATAACAATAGACCGCATCCATCTTGCATTCCCGCAAATCTTTTCATCAAACACGATGGCCAGCTTAAAACCAGAGCGTAGGCAATGCATAAAAACTGCAAAAATTAGAAAAAAGATAAAACAATGCCTACATTCGTCGGCAGTGAGAGCTTGGCGTCCGTCTAGCGATCTCGACGAACAATAGTGACCCATTGTACCACCGTCCATTTTAAATGAGCAAAATGGCGCTCCGAAACTCGGGGTTTTGAAACAATGCTTGTCCCTAATCCCTGTGAAGGGTTAAATGCATGCTATTGGTCAGTCGTACCCCAAAGAAGTACTTTTAAAGTGTGACTGTGTGCGTGTCGCGAAGTTTTCGCGTTATAGTCGAGCGATTTGTAATATCTGCTATTTTGTGATGTGTTTTTGGCATCGCTAACCGTTTCTGGAACAACTCTGAACAGTTATTACTCGTTTTTGTTGATTAATATGTCTTTTATCTTAATTATTAGATAATATAAATTCTTTATAAAAACTTCACAGTTCAAGTACAAAGGTGGTATTAATGCCTTAGGCAATCTTTACCAGTGAAGCTAAAGTGGCGAAGAGACAATACAGCAACACTTTTACCGTTTATTCGAATAATAGTACTGCGTAAGTACATTGTGCTGCCCCTATCACTGTTCTATCTAGCTACAACCTAGCTGGCATCAAAAGTTCCAGTTGGTCGATGAGATGAAGGCAATTTCAGTCAGAAAAATGATATCTGCGTCTCTGAAAGAACACACATTTTTTCCACATTTACGGGTAAGGTAAAAATTATAAAACGATAAAGCATCTGTTAAAACTCCATCACATGACTACGACCACTCTGTCAAGAGTGCAGGACTAAGAAGAGAGATATTGTACTGTACATATCATTGTTCTATATGGACACCAGTTGACTGGCATTGACAGTACCAGTCGGTCTACGAGGGAATACAATGTGAGATAGAAGAAAACGCTAGAAATAGTTTTTCTTTTAAAAAAATGACATTTGCTTCTCTAAAAAAACAGACATACGTAAAGAAAATCTACATTTGCAAAACGATACGTTAAAATTCCAATGACCTACAAACGAACGTCACACACAGACATAAAAACAAATGCCATACGCCACATCAGCAACTCCAGGACAATTCATCGAACCCGTCAAGCGTGACAGCCAGCAACGCAATCAAAACTTCCCAACTCGGGGTAACATTGTACCCCACGTCCCACTTTTCTCGAAGACTATTATTTGAATGTCTTTCAACCCGTGAGAAGGGTACACCCCCACGCGTGTGCCAGCCAGATAATGTAATTAAAACAACACCTTTATTCGGAGTAGTCACATTTTGTAACGAGTTTTAGTTTGATGTGTGGCGACATCTTTCGGGGATTTCTTGTAAAGTTTATCTCTATGTGGTTTAGTTTGTGGATTAGGACAGGACTTTACTATTTGTAATGTTTTGTTTGGGGAAACAATGGTTTGAAAATGTCCGATTAGAACTAGCTTAATGACAGGAATTTTGATAAGAAATTGAAGTCTATTTTCAGTCATGACAGTACATAATAAAACCATTATATACAAATAACGTACAATTAAAATTAGATTCGTATTAATTTGATTTAAAAACCTTTTTAACATAAACGATTCATCTCGTCACACGGCCAGCCAAAAAATAACTGCCTCCACAGAAAAATAGTCAAACAAAAATTTAAAACCAACCCCCCCACTACCCACGAATAAGAAAAACACACATTAACCTCCAGACGCGTCGCAAAACATAATCCCTATAAAGAAACAAAGGACTGTCTCACATTAAAGTCGACAGAGATTTCCAAAGTGAAGCGCCCGAATTCTGCGCGAGAAATTTTCGGGTAACATTATACCCGTGCATTAGGGCTAAGTGATACCGTCACATTTGTTGGATTAATTCATCATCTGAATTGCCGTGGCCAGACTGATGGGCCAGAACGCCCGCCCCCCAAACCCCCCACCGCCCGGGGGGCGCTTTCGTACAGATAACTTTTCCCCTCTGTTGCGTATGGTGTTTTAATTATGTGTTGTTTTTGGTGTTTAGCGATGCTGGATTTTGAGTTTAGTGTTAATTGTCTTTTTGTATTTAATAAATTAGTGGATTAATCAGGTAGTATTCAGTTGTGAAGATATTAAAAATAACTGAAAAATACTAAATAAATTAAGATTATAAAGAAAGAAATAAAAGTTATCTTGGAGTTTTTTAGTAGGTAAGACGTATACTTACTAAGACTCGTAAACTCCTATAGTAAGTACCTAACTACATCCAAAGCACAAAATTTTCAGCCGCAATAAAAAAAAAACTAAAGAAAATTTCTGGTGACCTACCTTTCGGCTCACCTACAAACAAAACTTAAATCACCAAAAAGCAAAGAATAAAGTTTAGCTAAAGTGGTAATCAGCGTTTGTAGCGCTTAGCTTCGCCCGATGCCCTTTTGCCCCCCGAATTAGACCCCCTCCCTGGGGGTGGCTACCCCGGTACCCCACTCTACGGGACAGCGAGTGTAAGGATAAATGGGAGGGCTGGCTCTTCTGGTTAAGTGTAGATTTTCCGAATGCGGTGTTGATGACGGCTCTCCTAGTGCGGGGGTGCAGCTGTCGATAATTTTTTTTTTGTTGTTTTTATGTACCTATAATTCTATGTATCTATTATTTTAGTTAAGTAAATAAGAATAGATGAGATGTGGGCTAGAAGTGAAAGTGACCCTTATTGGGTTTCATTAAAGGCAGTAGAAGATGAAGGTGAAAAGATGAGCTTGACCACTACCGGAAGGATTGGTGCGCCACCAGTAAGGACATATATGTGTGAAAAAGTGAGAAGGAGACCTTGGTCCAGCAGTGGGACATAATAGGCTAACAACAACAACTAGTAACAATAATATTTGTCTTGTGGAATTAAATGGAAAGGGCTATGCTCGGAGTTTCATTGCGTGATCGAATCAGAAATAAAGATATCCGCAGGAGAACCAGGGTTGCCGACATAGCACGAAGAATCGCCAAACTTAAGTGGCAATGGGCAGGGCACATTTCTCGCAAAACGGATGCCAGTTGGGGCCGAAAGGTTCTGGAGTGGCGACCGCGTACTGGAACCTCCTACAAGGTGGACTGATGACCTGGTGAAGATTGCAGGAATCCGATGGATGCGAGACGCACAGGATCGTGCATTGTGGCGATGCTTGAGGGAGGCCTATGTCCAACAGTGGACGTCTATCGACTGAAATGATGATGTGGAATTAAATAAGTATAACTTAGTTTATAGGTTTTCGTACCCAAGGGGTAAAACGGGACACTAAAAAACTCTGTTGCCCGTCCGTTTGTCTATCCATTTGTCACCAGACTGTCTGTATCTCATAAACTGTGATAGTTAGACAGTTGAAATTTTCCTTTTCTTTTTGTAGTACCAAATGAAGGAAAGTTTAACATGCGTTATTAAATTAACAATAGTACTTCTTGTACATACTTTCTATAGCCTCTAACTCAACAGACAAGTTTAATTCCTTTGTAATTATTTAGCCAACATTTGATTTATTGCTTTGAGACCAGCTGATAAAAATCATAGACCAATTGTAAACTAGAAAGAATACTAAGCAAACAAAGGGTTTACGTGTTTTTAAATATCACTTATAGTTATATAAACAGCGATATTTTAACAAATCTACATTATCTACACAAATATTATAAAGAGGTAAAGTTTGTAATCTCTAAAAGTACTGATCCGATTGATAATTTTTTTTCGCGATTGGTGAAAAAAATTTAGCAATCGCTGCGTAGGCTATATTTTATGTATACGAGTAAAGCCGCGGGTAAAAGCTAGTTTGTGATAAAGGCAAGAAACATTTGAAATTACCTATGTACGACCAAAAGAATCAAAAACACCCTAAGTCTTGCTAAAAAAACAACAAGAATTTTATCGATAACCCGCTGTCCCATCACTACGCGAGTTCCCGAGACCGTTGGACAGCGAGGTTGTAAATACTCGTGTAAAATTGTCCACATTCCCCCTGGAAGCCTTTTGTGTTATATATTTCTTTGTTATTTACTTCACCCGGCGAATGTGCGCTACCTGATGTAGAGAGCTATGTTTATAATAGACATAGGTATGGTCTAATGTAGGTATGAAGTTGTCATTTGTGATGTTAAAATTTAAGGTTTTTATGCATCATATGATGATGCTTCAATATTATTTTGATGATTTAGACAACTTGTATCACGCTATACTTATATTTGGCTTCCTTAGAGTCTTCTTTTTTTTGGTGTCGATCAGACTCAAATTTATTCCGACCAATATTTAGCCACCAGTCCCCCTAGCCAAGTTACAACCGTTTCGCTTGTGTCGAAAGCTTCAAGTTGATCACGCCCCCAATTCTTTTGTTCTGACCACATCACTGAGCGTTGAGATGACGTCATTCCAGTACATTTGAAGCTTTCTACTAGCGTTAAAGATTGCAGGTTAACGACTTGGCTAGGGGTACTGGACTGGTCCGTCGTAGGCCTCGCATAAGGGTTTTTTTATTATCGTGTGGGTTTTATCACGCATGTGAAATTATCCCGCATGGTAGGACATATCACGCAGCGTAAGACACGCTAGCCTACGATATAGTTTGCACGCTGCTGTACGTTGTGACTGTATAATGGACGACAAAAACGTGGAAGTACCGCGAGGTGCTGCCCGGGATCACGTCCCGCGTGCGGGGCAATCCCGCATGCGTAATCAAAACCATACGATAGTAAGTCGTGGAAGGTGCATGTAGTTGTGCATGCTGGACAGGAAAGTAGGCTCCACACTGGCATTGTATTTGTAATGGATATTTTTAAATGACTCTGACTTTTACTGATTAAAATGACCATTTGGAACTGTGCCATGAAAGTCTATGTGAAATATTTTGAATTTAGATTTTTTTATTTGAATTTTAAAATCCAGTAATGTTACTACAGTTGCCTTTTGCATTCCAAGACCATGGTAACTCTTTCGACCAATCCCGTAGTTGTTTTTCATAAATATAATCTATATATTTGTGCCTAGAAACTTTTGTATTTATTTCTATATGTGCTGATGCTTCTAATTTTATTAATATGGTATCTTTAGGTACCTACTTTTGCTCGCTCTGCCCAGCGTCATTCCCATCAAGTGTCATTTTAGAAACCCTTCCCTCTGTCTATGTGTTTTTCAAAAACCCAGTAAATAAAGTGTAACATACAAGCGTACATAGAAACAGGGGACATCGGTGTTCGCGTCACGGAGCGCGCGAGTTAATTGCTGAGCACAAATGAGTGGCGGCGAGCGAGTTACCGAGCTGGTAGTCGGCCGACACCTGCGCTGTTAGGACAAGCGTATACTGGGACGAAAAATAATAATATTTTTCGTATTCTTAGAGAATCTGACAGCTGAGAAGGCGATGACATCACGTGACTGTGATAACGGAATTTGACACTGACACAGAGGTGTGCGTGTGCGCACTGGCCTCGGTCATTTTTGCTTGGGAGCTCGGATGCGACGCACGTATTTTAGGGATTATAATTTTGAAACTGTTTGTCATTTAAAATAATAAATACTTCTAAGTTGGTATGAGAACATTAAAGAAGGATGCAGGAAAAAAGGCAGTTAAAAAGAGGTAGCCACAGGGTGCAGGGTAGAATAGAATAGAGTAGAGTAGAGTAGAGTAGAGTAGAGTAGAATAGAATAGAGTAGAGTAGAGTAGAGTAGAGTAGAATAGAATAGAATAGAATAGAATAGAATAGAATAAAACTTTATTGTACACCAAAAAGACACTCATTAGCAGGCGAATGACTCAGCTAAGAACAGTGTAGGTACTCTTAAGTTGATTGCTGAGCACAAATGAGCTATCTCTAATTATAAAAATATCTTTTTATAATCAGTAATGCCTCCTATTGGTTTGTTTGTTTTAACCACGTGACTCAACGTTAAGATGACGTCATTCACATACGTTTGTAGTTTTCTACTAGCGTTAACGATTATACCTACATTTTGGTTAAGCCTGCTGATGTAATTCTAATTCTAAGATCATCATTCTATGTTTGGTAACATTTCTTTGCAATTCTTATAAAAGAACGTTGGAAATTGTCGTATTTCAACAAGATGTCATTATCCTGCCCGCACTCAGTATGCGCTACACCTTACAACAAAATGTCTCCCTTTCACCTTCTACTTTCGCTTAGATAATCTTATTTTTGCTGCAGCCAACGTGCTATAATCCCTCTCTCAATTGCAATAAGGTTCAAAATGGCCCACTTCTTTACCAGGAGTTAAAATGTATTACCTTTTATTGTGATCCTCAACAGGGATTAAGAGAGAGCGCGGTTTTGAATTTTGATTCGGATTGTAGCGCTCAACCGGGCCATCCAAATTAGAGCTCTGTGCGATTATTTGTCGTCCCTTTTCTAATCTGATCGGAGAAGAAACTAGGGGGGTGGGGTAGGTCAGATTATGTTGGTATATTCCTAACTATGCACACCTATTTTGCCTATTGCTTTGATTACATTCTACGGAATGGTCTTTAATGAAGATTTTGAATGTTGGAGGCGTGGTTTCAGTTGTTTAGAGAGTTGAGCAGCACTGTTATTGTGTATTTGTACAGTTTCCACGAGTATGATCTTTCGTAATCTCAGCTTTAGCTCGGTGGCGAACTCTTTACTACTAATGTTAAGTAAGGTAGCCAGGTTCGTGATTGTATTGCTGAAATGACACTGGGAGCTGATGTGTTTGGAGGAAATGTTCTGGAAAATCAATCCTAGATTTCATATCAGTAACAGAAACGTTTATTATTATATATACGAAATGATTTATTTATTTATTATTATAAGCACATACAGTTTTTTTAACAGGTATACCCAAAGCATCAAATTAGTCGCAAAATAGCCTAGCACTCAGAGATGCCACCCACAAACTGATGCATGCAACATACATACACAATAAACAATCGATGTTAGGTCTCAAGCAGCACCCTGGATAACCGGCACAAGTTACATAGATGAATTATGGATGTGTTATTTTCATCTAGGACATCTGACAATCTTATAAATGTAGTTTGTTACATTTAGTTACCGAAGATTCAAACACATAGCTGCAACACATATTGTACGTGTGTGGATGTTAGTTAAGTACTTCTTCACGCTGAAATAATTGAATAGATTCACGAAATGATTTTTATACCATGAGATAATTTTCCACTTTCATGCAGAAGCTAGTAATTTCACGATTCTAATATATCAGTCACATGTATATATTATATTGTAACAATTACAAAAATGCCTCACTTTAATAAAAAAGTTTGTGCAAGTGCGAGTCGGACTCGTGCACTTAGGGCTCCGTGCAAACAACAATTCCCGAATGGAACCTCGAAGATTTTTCCGAATAGCAATTTTTTTTTGGTGACTTAGCTGTAGATAACAAAAAAATTACAGTTTTCAGATTTATTCCTATACCTGTGCTATAAGACCTTGCTTTGTGCCAAATTTCACGATTCTAGGTTAACGGTAAGTACCTTATTAATTTAAATCTTTGAGAGTATCAAAATATGCGTTTTTTTGCAACATAATCGGATTTGATTTTTTCACAGTTCGAATTGACCGCAGACAGGCCGCAGAGTATATGGTTTTAATTTCAACTCGATACCTCCACGAGTTCTTGAGATAAAGGGCATTGACAGACAGACGGACGGACGGACAACAAAGTGATCCTATAAGGGTTCCGTTTTTTCCTTTAGACGTACGGAACCCTAAAAATGAACTCTTTGCCTTACGACTTTATGCGTAGGCGGCATCTATTGACGTTCTTAGTGAGATTTTTAGATCTATTACTTTCATCATCTTCAAACCAAGTATAAAATGGGCAGCATCCACCTGTACCAGTTTACCCTAACGACCGTCTCATTTCCTAATGGGCTGTCGTTAGCCCAAAGTGTAGGTTCCTATCTAATGCTCCATTTGGCATCACCTTACCATCTACTATCCCTATAAGTATATAATAACTCTTGCAGTGTTTTAAAGAAGAGTGAATGAACGCCATCTTTATATTTTGACATAAGTGCATAGTATAAGACAGACAGAAAGACAGACAAGTATACAGTGGTTAAGGGTGGGCCTGTACTAATTCCACCTCTTTTTTTTTCTATGGGAAAAATCATCTTATGACAACCCCCGCTCTTGGGCGGAGCGGGAGATAGTGTCAGACTCTTACTGACTAAAAAACCCATCCCGTTCCTTCAAGCCTTCATACCGGGGCTCGAGCGCCCTTTCGGATAACCCTGGCCCCAGTAGGCGATAACCCTGGCCCCAGTAGGCATAACCCTGGCCCCAGTAGGCATAACCCTGGCCCCAGTAGGCTAATTCCAGCTCTCGTTGAGGCAATACCCTGTCGCACCCAGTTATTGTGAATTCTATTTATTTATTTCATACATTATGCCAAACTTAAGTAGCAATGGGCAGTGCACATTGCTCGCAGAACAGATGGTCGTTGGGGCCAAAAGGTTCTTGAACTGGCGAGCGCGTACCGGAAGACGTAGCGTTTGAAGGACTCCTACAAGGACTAATGACCTGGTTGCGGGAAACCAAAGGATGCGAGACAGGATCATTCATTGTAACGACTCTCGGGGGTGGCCTATGTCCAACGGTGGACGTACATCGGCTGCAATGATGATAATGATACTTTATGCACATAAAGGTACAGAGTCGTACTTAATGCCGTAGGCATTTTTTATCAGTCAATCTTTGGGTGATGCAGAGAAAATAGTAGAGCAATAAAAGACAGAAAAATGGTGAATATGAATTCAGTCATGCCACCAACCATCCAACCAGTAAGGGCCCAGTGGGAAAATTTACCAAAACCAGCAAATGTGTAGAGACTCTAACCGGTTATTTTTTATGTATGTTTAACCAATAATATTATTTAGTATGTATTTTGCGATAAATAATAATCCTCCCGATCGAATTTGGATCAAAAGAACAATCTTAACAGAGATCAACTTGGCCAATATCTGTTAAGATTATATATAGATAAAACATAGGCAATATTATAGACCACTAGTGTATGCGCAAGGCTAGAATAAACAAGTTCTTCATAAAATATTGCGTCTCACCATCAATGTTTGCATCATTGCTTACCATCAGGGGAATCGACGTCAAGCACTAATTTAAATAAATAAAAAAAAAACAGGTCACTCTCTGTTCCATCACTCGCATAGTCTGATGGGACTGCAACCCGATAAGACTGGAGAGAGATCAGGCGCACGAGCAACGGCCTTATGTGCTATCCGAGGTACGGGAGTACCACATACTAAAAAACTCCGGGTAGCTAAGGAGTAATTCCTAATGGAAAAATCCAATAGCATTTTTGGGACTGCTGAGCTGACCCGAGAATTGAACCCAGGACCTCACGCTCAGCAGTCGCGCTTGCGACCATAAGACCAAAGAAGCAGACAAATTATTGTGATATAGGGCAAGTGCATCTCCAGGTCTACACACTTTTGGTGTAACACGGTAAATCAAAACCTATTAATGTGGAAGCTAAGATATTTTTGTTTTTGTTGCCGTGGATTGAGATTATAATTGGTCTTGGTAAAAGGCTAGTTGCCGTAAAAAAAATAATTAGTCCGTCTTTTAGATTATTCAAAAATAATGGACACGTATTTTTTTATTTCTAAAATAAATCAAAAATGATTTGTTATTTTTTGTTTAATCGAAAAAAGAAAAAAATCATGTCGAATATTTTTTTATAATCTAAAATACGGACTATATAAAATTTAATTATTTTGACCCTGGAAACTACCCTATTATGCCGAAGTTTTGTATGGCACGCTGAGTCTTCCAGTATGCGGCCTCCACTTTTATAAGGTAGACCGATGACCTGATGAGAGTCACAGGAATCCGATGGAGGCAAGACGCACTGAACCGGTCGTTGTAACGACACTTGGGGGAGGCCTATCTCTAACTGTGGACGTGTTTCGACTGAAATGATTTTGATGATTGTATGTCACTAGTAGGTACTTGACATAAACAAGAACAAATTTATAGAATCCATTACACAAAACCTTTGTTTTAATATTAGCTTATTTTTTATTTATTTTATTGTTTCTTACTAATTAACTTATAATTGTTTACAACAATCTCTTTGTTAAATATTACCATATGTCCAGTCGATACCATGAAATTGTAATTTAATGTTATCGCAACTCAGGTCCCCAAGATTTTGATATAAGAATCAGAATTTTATTTGTAATGGGATAATTATAGATTTTCATAATAATGAGAGTAATAAGTAATAATATTTCACAACTATCACACAACGCCGTCTAGTCCCAAGCTAAGCAGAGCTTATGTTAATGGTAGGTACAAGACAACTAATAAACATACTTATATATTTCTACACATTACTACATTCATATATAGATAAATTACATCCAGACACAGAACAAATGATTATGCTCATCACACAAACATTTGTCCTGGGTGGGAATCGAACCCACGACCTCCGGCATAGCAGTCAGGGTCACTAACCAATAGACCAACAAGCCTGTCAAAGAGGATTAATAAGTCTAGAAAAATGTTATTTACCTTTAATGTCCGATTTGTCGATATTAGTAACTAGTCTTTAACAACTCTCAAATATCTACTAGAAAATATTCGTGTTTGACTATTTCACCAATTAACAACTGTACAAAAAAACACGTAGAAGAGAAAATATTATCAAAAATATTCTCTAACCCTCAAAAATGGTAAAACATAAAACGGTCAATATTTCACTGAACCGGTTCCATCAAACCCACGGCCGGTCTATGTGGCCAGTTATTAGGGCGTTTTAACCCTTTCACTGCAGCCCCCGGGACAAAATGACCTCTCCGACCCATTTCCCTGTTTTTCTCTTAAATCAACCCTCCGTCGCGTGCTCATTGTGGGGTAAAAATGTTGTTTTCTGATAATAAAAAAGTTTTATTACTTATTTTGAAACATATGTCCTCACTTATTTATTTTTATTGATCGTGTTGATGTGACGATAAATTATTAGTTTTGATTTGTGATATTGATGTTTGAAGGGTTAATGGAATATAAAACTAAAAAACTGGGTAAGTGCGAGTCGGACTCGCGCACTGATGGTTCCGTGCAAACTACAATTCCCAAATGGAGTCTCGTAGATTTCTCCGAATTGCTATTTTTTTTTGTGACGTCGAAGGTAACAATAAATTTACTGTTTTCAGTTTTTTTCATATACTTGTGCTACCTTGCTTTGTACCAAATTTAAGGATTCTGGGTCAACGGGAAGTACGCTATGAATTTCGATCTTTGAGAGTATCAAAATATACGTTTTTTACGACATAAACGGCCGTTTTTTTTTATTCGGTAACTTGAAATTTGATTTTTTCACAGCTTGAAGAGATCGCAAACCACAATAATAAAGAGGTAAAGTTTGTTTTTTGTTTTTTATTTGTAGGAGGAATCTCTGGAAGTACTGGTTCGATTGTTAAAATTCTTTCACCAATAGAATGCTGCTTTATTCCTGAGTGACAAAGGCTATATTTTATGTACGCGGGCGAAGCTGCGGGCGAAAGCTAGTAAACTATAAATAATGTTGTATACACTTTCAGTTTTAGTTTGGTATTGAAGTAATTAATCCTAGGAAATGGTTTGTGAATTTGTTCTGAATCCAAATAGTATAATGCTCGAAGCACCATTAGCACTACTCTTTGAATTTATAGCTACAGTTCGTGAGTTAGGAACTAAAGATGATCTATGTTTAGACACTGTTTCAAGGTCGGTAGTCAATTCATAAACCATTTGTGCGATCACACTTCACAATAATATTGTTAAGGCGAAATTTTGTATGTGTGTGTATGTACGTGTATTATTTATTATTTGTTTATTATATTCTTTATTGTACACCACATCAACAAAAAAGATAAAGGATAAACATTATTCAATAATGTGTATAATGGGCAAAAAAAATGGGCAATGTGTACCTATGTTTATTTTTACTTCGTCACGCTCAAATGCCTAATTAGAAATTTGCAGAAACACACAGAAGTATATTCTTTTTGGATAATTTACGGTATTCTCACACTCCGGGAAAAGCCAGTGGTTCAGTATTTTCTGCTAGTGAGGAGAGGATCTTGGTATTGTAAAAAAAAAAAAAGAGAACTTAAACGCCTTGACTAGGTTTTTGCAGGATTTTTTCGAGTAAAGTTCTGTGTCTGTTTTGATTATTCGCAAATACTATTTAGTTAAGAAATTGTAATAAATAAAATCATCAATACAACTGTCTCAGTTCTGTATGGCTATTTCATGAAAAAGTCATTTAATATGATTAATTGAACTGAGAAAATTGTAATGTTTAAAAATTATAACTTAGTAAAGTCATACCTCTTACGGTCGTAAGTAATATTTTATTGAGCATAAACTCTGAGGCTGACCTACGAAATGCATAAAAAGAAACTTAAGAAAATTAGAATTTCACGGTCTACCTTGGAGTATTCGCAAAAGCAGTCCAGTTTTATCCAAGACCCGCCATTATTTTCTGCCCATATGACTATCTTATGGTATACATTATGAATAACTCTATCAACTGAATTTATGAATGTAAACTACAAACCTGTTTAACTAGAAATAGGACCCTCGGTACACTTGCGAATTGTGTGCAAAAAAGTGCATTGTTGAAAATGGCAGATGGTTTGAATTATTATTACAATAATAATTTTAAAATAACAATTAAGTTCGTAACGGTCACTTTTTGATTTGTTATCGCAGCTAACAGAGACTAGGAACATAAGTGTGTTATTTTTTAATGTTTTTTAAAGATTTTTAGGTTTTTTGTTTCGTTAGAATACAAACGTGAGGCAGGGAGACGTTATTTCTCCGAAACTGTTCACGGCAGTAATGGAGGATGTCTTCAAGGGTCTGGAATGGAGAGAGCTAGGCATTAATGTCAATGGCGAGTACATCACTCACCTTCGGTTTGCCGATGATATAGTAGTAATGGCCGAGACTACGGAGGAGCTCATTACAATGCTCGGTGACCTCAGTAAAGCTTTTGAAAGATTAGGACTTAAAATAAACATGGACAAAACCAAAGTCATGGTAAACCGTACATGGTGGTAAACCGCCATGTACGGTTTACCATGCACCCACGCATATCAAGATCGGAGACTCAACACACAAAGTTATGTACGACTGCGTTTACCTGGGACAGACAATGCAGTTGGGTAGGTCTAACTTCGAAAAAGAGATCAATTATCGAATCCGACTCGGCTGAGCAGCGTTGGGGAAGCTGCGCGGTATCTTCTTGTCCAACATATCACAGTGTCTCAAGATGAAAGTCGTGACCAGTGCGTGTTACCAGTGATAACATATGGTTCCGAAACGTGGTCGCTCACAATGTGCCTCATCAGAAGGCTTAAAGTCACCCAAAGGGCAATGGAAAGGGCTATGTTCGGAGTTTCCTGGCGTGATCGAATCAGGAATGAAGAAATCCGCAGGAGAACCAAGGTTACTGACATAGCACCAAAAATCGCCATAGCACGAAGAATGGCAATAGGCAGGGCTCATTGCTCGCAGAACAGATGACCGTTGAGCCGAAAGGTTCTGGAATGACGAACACGTACATGAAGACGTAGCGTAGGAAGGTCCCACAAAGTGGACCGATGACCTGGTAAGGGTTGCGGGAATCCGATGGATCCGAAACTTACAGGACCGTTCATTGTGGCTACACTTGGCGGAGGTCTATGTCCAACAGTGGACGTTTTTCGGCTGAAATGATGATGATGTGTACTTGTGCTTTTTTTTCGTTACCTTAGAAGTTTGATTATTTCACAACTTGAAAGAGCGGAGACTTGAGTATATGGTTTTAATGTCAACTCGATACCCCCGCGCGTTCCCGAGATAAAGAGTTTTGATTGATAGACAGACGGACAACGGAGTGCTCCTATAAGGGTTCCGTTTTTCCTATTGAGGTACAGAACCCTAAAAACGAAAGTAGAATATCGCAGCTTCTGTTGAAATATTCCAAACAATCGTTGGCACATTTCAACGGAACAATTCGATCTCCCCACATTTGACCGATGTCCACGCAAGGGGCGTGGTCACACACTGACCGTTCATTGGTCAAATAGCCCCCGGTCACGCAAGTAGTGACGGCTGAGCGACGGTCAGTTGACGAGGGTTTCCTGTTTGAAATATTTTTTGGGAGTAAGGGTGAGTTCTTATTGGGGAATATTGATGTTGGAAGGGTGTTTTTAATTCTGATAGGATGGTTTGATAACAGTGTACTTTTATATTTAGTTATAATTGTAGATAGCATTTAGTAGTGGATTTTTTAATTCAATTAATTCCATGCCAAACAGAAATGATGCAGAATTAACTACTGCCAGCAGCTTTGCCCGTTTCAAAGTAAAAAATTGTTCCAAGGGAAAAATACTCCCGGGAACAAAAGTATTCTATGTACTATTTCGGGACTTGGTCTACCTGTTTGCCAAGTTTCATCGAAAACCATACACTGACCGTTCATTGGTCAAATAGCCTCCGGTCATGCAAGTAGTGACGGCTGAGTTATGGTCAGTTGACCAGGGGTTTTCTATTTGGAATATTTTTTTAGAAATAAGGGTGAGTTCTTATTGGGGAATACTGGGATGTTGGAAGGGTATCCTTAATAATTCTGATGGGACGGTTTGATAACAGAGTGAGGTATATGTAGAAGTATTAAGCAGTGGCTTTTGTCTTTCAGTTGCACCGTCGTGATTTCCATACTGGACAAAAATGGTGAATATTTATTATTAGGTAGTCATATTCTTGATTATCAGGGCTTTTATTTTATAATGAGAAAGCCACATGAGTTTCTGGATAAAAGAATTGTTTGGAGCATAAGAATAGAAGATGTTCTAAAAAATATAACAGCTTTACCTATACTTATATAAAAGTTATTCCAGGTTCACTTTCTAATAGGAACATAAAAAAAAACAACTACTTAGTAACTACAAAAAAAAAAAAAAACTGGTAGGTAACGAATCCCTACATACGTACTTACGCAGTAAAAATCCTTCCGACAGAATTTTGGCCACTATACGTATAGTCAATGGATATTAGCCAAGTATGTAGGAGATATAATAGTGCACAAGTGCGTACGCAGACACAAGTGCAGTTTCTGTTTCTTTAGTCTCATAGTCCAATAGGACGGCGATACGACACGACCGAGGACATATGTAGTTCTGGCGCAAGATCAATGGCTTTTCATGCGTCCACCAACTTCTAAATTCCGGGCTGCTACTGGAATTTCCAAAAGGAAAAAACTAAACAACACTTTTGTCTGATCCGGTAGTTGAACCTAGGACCTTACACACAGCAGTCGCGCTTTGCAACCACTATATCAACGTGTCATTTAGATATACAACATGTAATTGGAATAATGCACACCAACACTCCAATTAGAACACTTTTTACTTAAATTCACTTAGGTACAATTGCCGGCACGGATCTTGAGCGCTGGCTTCAAGTTGCGCAGAAGTCAAATATTCGATCTCTTTAGTGGTGCGAAGTGAGACGCGAGGGCGGGTGTCAGTGATTGGCTCGCCGCGCCATCGCGTCATAGACGTCGCCCATGATTCGTTCCCTGCCTTGCTGCATGTATCTAACAACGACGACGATTGGCTCGCCAATGTATGGAATGCGCAAAGCGATCCCCACTGACGCCGAGCGCGCAAGATTCGTGACGGTAATTATAGTGTTTTTTTAAGAAACTAGTTATCCTAATGGTAGACAAATACTATGGATATCGATGCACGACACTGGTAGTGCTTTTACGGATACCAATAGGTACCTACATACGCACACAGAAACATTCTTTATAATAATCAAAAATTATTTTCGAATAAAAAAATTACTACGTATTTTAAAAATAGGTAGGTACTGTAGCATAGAGAGACACTAATTAAAGGCTTTTTAGCTTCAATCAGACTGTTTATATTCTTAGAAGCCTTAAATGATCTATTTTAATACAAAATTAAATTAATATTTTTTCTTAGTTGACAATTTCCATCATAATTAAAAAATCAATATTCTTTTTTATTACCATAAACCTTAAAAGACCCATTACAATGTTGTTTTAACCCTAACTAATATGTGACCTTCGAGTCGTCACAGTCATCATCATCACCAGCCTTTTTAATATTCCCAATGTTGGGACTCAGGCCTCCTCTCTACGAGAGAGAATGGGCCGTAATCCACCACGCGTGCCCAGTGCGTGTTGGCGAATGTCACATGTCTTCGAAATTTTGGTTCTAGGACATGCCGGCTTCCTCACTATGTTTTCCTTCACCGTTTTGAGAGCAGCCGTCACAGTACTTAGCTGTGATTAGTTCAGTAGCCGATTCTGAAAATACTGCTTTCAGGAAATGCATTTATGATGTTACGTGTTATATATCAGCTACCGGTAGTAGTTTTTTTTTATCATCCATTGAAAAATAACGTGGCAAAGATACTAGGACGTGAGAGAGAGAGAAATGCGCAGAACCTATGTTCAGACTCGCCAAGATCCATCGGACTACTGTATGTATGTATATTATTATATCCCAATAGCATAATTGGCTATATAATGTTCCTAGCACTTATGTAAATATTTCACAAAACAAAAAATAACAGTACTGCAATGCAACAGAAATAAATTACGATAAGAAGTAAGTTGCTTTGTTTTGTTATGAAAATATTTGTGGTCATCCCCACGGGACGCATTCAACGCTAAAACTTTACAACCACACTACAAAGAAATTAATATAAATTAAGTAAATAATATAACCTACGATTTTCAAAAAGTTGGCGACACTTGGGGGAGGCATATATCCAGCAGTGGACGTCTATCGGCTGAAATGATGATGATGATGATGATGAAAATTTCCTAAGAAATAATCTAGTTTAGAAAGGTAAATGTACGGTCTATTTTTCGTACCCTAATTAATATAACAAAAAAATAAAAAACAAAACAAAAAATTAAACAAAAACTAGTAATAACAGACAATCCCAAATTCCTAAAGTGCTCCTCACAAATACGGGAAAATTATACTTATATTAGGTATTATCTAACATTAACATTTATATTATTCAAAGCGCAATGAATCCATAATAATAGTGAAGTACGTTAAAAAAAATTAGTGTCTTTGAAAAGAAAATGTATAATTATAATTTACTCTCTGAAATCGAAGGTCACACTATTCACGCGGTTTATAATACATACCTATTCGTAGACGTATGATGCCGATTAAGTGATGCAATATCAGCAGGCAGGTGGGAACCTGCACAATACGCTCAGGATGCCGTGGGACTTTTGCATCCTAACATTATTTTAAAGTTGGAAGTAATGCTCAAGCGCACCATGGACCCTCAATTTGAACATCCTCAGCTAATACTTTAGTGCTGCCATCTGTTAAGGACTATTAAGAACGTAATAAGTTTACGATGCAACTGCCATCTGTTGGAATTTTGTAAAATTCAATAGAAAATATCGATATGTAACAGCATCAAAGTCCATAAATCTTATTGGAAATTATTTACTAATAAGAATTAAAGTGCTAATTAAGAGTCAAGTTTTTATTCATATAAACATAAAAGTTTCATGGTATTTCTCAAAAATTGCATTTATTTCAACAGAAAATATCGAAATGCATTACAAGTTAATTAAATCATATTGGAAAGATCCTCATAAGTCCAATAAATCATATTGGAAATAATTACCAATAGGAATTAAAATGTTGCATGACAGAATAAAGTTTTTATTCTTATAAACGTTAATGTTTCATGGTATTTCTCTAAAATTGCATTTAAGTATTTCATTTACCTACTTATAAACAAGTTAAATATTTGCTAAATATTATATGATGTTTATTTTTTTAAAGAAAATTCATTCCTGTATGTGTGTTAGGTTGTAAAACACACAATTACTGTAACTTAGATTCATCGAGTAGAAACTATTTTGTTGTCATAAACCACGGTAGTCTAACAACAATACTGATTAATTTTATTTTTTACAACGCGTTTTACTCAATTCAAAACGGCTTTGTCAAAAATATTAACGTTTTTTAGTATACGAAGCAAGCTTCATAACTTTATTTTCGCTACTCGACGCTAGATGGCGCTAGTAGCTTAGCAGTAGAATCTCGTAGCACTTCGTAGCACTGAGTTGAATTCAAAGTTTCCCTCTGCGATTTTATGTCCTAACTTAAACTTTGTATTTATGAGTGTATGAACACGTTTTTATGTAGAAAGCTATATACATAGGTATATATACAAATGATACCACAGTTGTTAAATGAAAATATACTTAGACAGGTATATTTACTATTTGATGGTAACGCTACGAATGTATAAACATTTTTTTTTTTATTTTGACGTTGTTTTGATTTTTTGTCGATTTATTTAATTAGCACATTTAATTATTTTGAATGTATATGTACCTATATTATAAACGGTTATGTTTTACTTGTTGTACACACACCTAAATACGCTAATAATATAATTATGTAGATAACAATTTTGGTTTTGTGTAAAAAAGTATAATTATCTGTTAAAAACGTTTTTATACGTGTGTACTGATATTATAATACTTTATATAATTACAATACTAAAGAGTTTGTTTGAACGCGCCTAAGAGTAGAACTTATTAGGTTCGAATAAAAAAAAATAGTGTTACATTTATCGAGAAAGACTATATAACATCTACCTACTACGCGGATGAAACTGCGGAAGACAACTAGTATATCCATCTGACTTGCGTTACAATGATGTATGTATTGAAAAGATGTAATATAAGAGACGAAGAGGACCCGATGTGTTTTCTGCCCTAAAAATATTTTAAGATCAGGTTTCTACATACATAAGTAGAAAACCAACATTTATAGTTTTTGAGGTGGGAAGTGTAACAACCTCTCCTGCTCTAGGGTTTTTTTTTTTTTTTCGATTGGAAAAATCATCTTATGACAACCCCCGCTCTCGGGCGGAGCGGGAGATAGTGTCAGACTCTTACTGACTCAACCCATCCCGTTCCTTCAAGCTTTCATGCTCTAGGGTGGAGCAAGAGGGCGTGTTAGAGACTTTTACTGATTAAAACCCACCTGTGTCCTTTAGTTAATCTTTGCGTTCCAAGACCATGGTAACTCAAACACGATACTAATGCTCACCAAGCGGGTATACCTAACAGGTTTACCTGTAAATGTGTGTGTGGTTCAGGTAAGTCTGAGTGTGTATGTTGCAAAACTTTGCAAGTTTCCATACAAACTTACCTGACAGGTATAAAAATAGAAATAGAAATCATTTGGTTGCCAATAATGTAGTAACAGATATGGTGTTAATTTATAGAGAGTCCCGATACATTTTGCCTACCGGCATGAAAAATTATTTAATTAATTTAATACATTGCCTAAGTTGCTACGTTTACATTTACTTAACATTTATAGAAAAGTAATTGTATAGACAATTAAGACACATAATGACATAGAATTACATCTAAAATTAAGATTATAGCATAAAATAATAATCATCATATAATGGCAGGTAAACCTATCAGGTATATATCGTGTATGGCTACCTTAACTTATCAGTTAAACGGACATCCGTTTTAATAGAAATAAAACTCTTGTCTTTGTGAGAAGCTTGGAACTGCAAGTAAAATTAAGTTATTGGAACAACTTAGCTCTTTCCTCGTTACCTGAGAACATCTTTGTAATAATATTACTTGAACGTCCGGCGCACTGAGTCCTCGGTCTAGACAGTGTGCTCCGCCAGTAACTGGTTGCTGAATGACCAATCTTTGCACAACGAAATTTTGCAGTCAAATATACTGAAATGAAAGAAAGAAGACAATTTTTTATAACTCTGAGATAAACATCAAAATAATATAATAATTTTATGTAATCTTTACTTCATTATATTTGTTGTTAAACTATTATAAAACTACATATTATTATTTTACCATATTTGATATATTTTTAAATATAAAGAAAAACATTAAAAAATATAAAAAAAAAATACAGTAAGTATTCTACCGGTATCAGGAACAGGATCCAAGCTACCCGGCGGTCAGGGCTCCAGAGAAAGTAAATTATTGTTTTTATTACTACTATAAACAAATTAAAATAAGAAGACGCAGTGTTGGAAGGCTACCGGCAAGGTGCATGCACACATGTGAAGTTCAATGCAGAGAGGTACGAGTCTTTGACTAATAATATCACCTGTAGTTGTGCACTCGCTCCGCCACCTCCCACGTCTCAACACGAAATTCCTACATCTTATGTTGTACCTAAAAATTCAGACACAATAAATCCTTATCAAAGTAACATTCTTATGTATTCAGATAGATTAGGGACAGGTTTTGGATCTTTATTAAATAACCGTTGCAAACATACCGTTATCAGTCATTGTTATCATAATCTACATTTTAATGAGCTTGTTTACAAAATAAAAAATACTAAAATTAATGAGCAGACCACAGTAGTGCTTATGATTGGAAATAGTCTTAGTGTAACTAAAAGGGACATTGTTAGTGGTATTGAAACCCTGCTTGAATTAAAATTAGGTAAATTAATATTATGTGCATTGTCTTATTCAAACAGTCTAAATGATCATGAAAATGATTATATTTTTAGCCTAAACAACTTAATGCATATCCTGTCATGCCGTCATAGTGACCGTTTATTGTATTTTGACACTAACAATTTTGTTAGTGATTTTGTTTTGATACGGGAACATATGTTTCTTCCCAAAAAAAGTCGACACTTATTGGCTACTTTGCTAGCTTATAATATACACATTATACACGCAGTTAATGATAATTTAACTGAGACTAGGTTAAGTGACGAATCAGTATTATCTAGTGTATCTAATAATACTGTTATTGATTCTTCTTTTTCTTTAAACTATTAGAAACGACAAAAGGGAAGCCTAATAATAACATTTCATTATACCATCAGAATATAAATCGCTTCTCTGGCAAAATTCTAGATGTAGAGATGTTAATAGATAAATATCATATGGATATCCTATGTTTTTGTGAAACTTGGTTAAAACCAGATAGAATGATGTTTAATGTGAATAGTTTTTTAGTTGCCAGTGCGTACAACAGATCATCAATAGGGGGTGGTACCTTGATATTATGTAATACTTCTTTAAGATATAAGGAAAGGAAAGATATCACTGCTTGCTCTGTTGATCGCTTATGTGAGGTAGCATGTGCAGAGATTGAAGGCCAAACTTTCTTATGTGTGTACAGACCACCTGCATCAAATCTAGCATCTTTTTTGATAATAATTGAAGAAATACTAAATAAACTTATTAGAGACAACAAATTAGTTTTCGTTTGTGGGGACTTAAATATTAATTTACTAGTAAATTCACCAGATAAATGTAAACTTCTCTCTTTGTTTAGTTCTTTTAATCTAAAATGTATTTTTAATGAGGCAACAAGAATAACACCTACCTCAGCTTCATGCATAGATAATATATTTACTAACTGTGTTATAAAAGACTCATCCATAATTAGTGGCGTGAGGTCTGACCATAGTGGTCAACTTGTATCTTTCGAATTAGTCAAAAAGCTTCAATTAGATTCAACTGCAGAGCTTAGACCGCTTACTAAAAATAAATTAAATAATTTTAACAACAATGTCGTCAGTAGTCTCTCAACAGCCAATTTTGATTCGCAAGACCCCAATGTAAACTATGGAACATTATTTTCTACAGTATGCCAAGAATTTAATAAGGCGTGTCCAGTCAAAAAAGTTCAAATCGGTAATAAATCCAAATTTAATAAATGGGCTACTGCTGGAATAAGAAAAAGCAGAGACACTTTATATCAGCTATACCATGAAAAATCCTTGTCGTCTGATCCTAATTTGCATAACCATGTTAGACTCTATTCAAAGATATTCAAAAGAGTCTGTGCCCAAGCTAAATCTAAATCAATAAGTAAGATAATTAGAAATTCTAATAATAAAATAAAAGCTGTCTGGAAGGTGATAAACAAGGAAACTGGAAAGACAAGCCAACGAGATCGGAATGAATTCTCACTAAAAATTGATAATAAAATCGTCTCTGATAGGTCAAAAGTAGCTGAGACGTTCGAAAACTTTTTCACCAACATCCCAATAGAAGTTACGAAATCTCTCCCTTCTTCGTCTTTGTTAGCTGAATCTTTTTTAAAAGAACATTTCACTAAGGATATACCAAACTTTGAATTTAAGCGTATTTCTGTGGATACAATAATGAAAACATTCAAAAGTCTTAACATAAAAAACACTGAAGACTTATGGGGAATATCCGTTAAGATTCTTGGAGAAATTATTGAAACAATTGCTCCTGTCCTGACAGGCATATTTAATCAGTGTTTAGACAGTGGTACGTTCCCTGATTTAATGAAACACAGTAAAGTAGTACCAATTTTTAAATCAGGTAGTAAGAGCGATCCCTCTAATTATAGACCAATATCTGTGCTTCCAGCATTGAGTAAAATCTATGAAAAGATCATGCTCGACCAGATGTTGTCTCATTTTAATATAAATGGGATTCTGCATAGTCATCAGTTTGGTTTCACGAAAGGAAGGTCAACAACAGATGCAGGAGTGAAACTCATCAGTCACATTTTGGAATCCTGGGAGAAGTCCCAGGATGCTATTGGCATATTCTGTGACCTCTCTAAAGCATTTGACTGTGTTGACCATAATACTCTGATCTGTAAATTACATCATTACGGAATTCGTGGACGAGCTGCTGATCTTGTTTTTTCCTATTTATCTTACAGGCAGCAAAAAGTATCCATTAATGGGGTGACGTCCTCGGGGTCTTTAGTAAAGATGGGCGTGCCTCAAGGTTCAATTCTAGGCCCTTTCCTTTTTTTAGTTTATATTAATGACCTTCCCTTCATGATGGCTAATTTATCCGATATAATTCTATTTGCTGATGACACCTCTCTTATTTTTAAAGTAGACAGAAAAGATGGGGATGTCTTGCATGTCAACGAGAGTCTGGCTGTCCTTTCGAAATGGTTTGCAGCTAATAATCTCTTATTAAATGCAACTAAAACTAAATGTATAAAGTTTTCATTGCCAAATGTCCCTCAAGTTGACGTCAATCTAATTCTTGACAGCAAAAAACTAGATGTTATTACAGAAACAGTGTTTTTAGGTATAACTATCGATTCTAAACTGCAGTGGGGTACTCATATTAGAACTCTCTCGGGAAGACTAAGCTCAGCTGCATATGCAGTAAGAAAAATAAGGCAATTGACAGATGTAGCCACAGCTAGGTTAGTTTATTATGCTTATTTCCACAGTATTATGTCTTATGGCATTTTACTGTGGGGACCTGCAGCTGACGTAGACTCAATCTTCATATTACAAAAGAGAGCAATCCGGGCTATTTATAAAATGGGCCCTCGCGAGTCCCTCAGAAATAAATTCAAAGAAATCGATATACTTACTCTGCCTTCTCTTTACATCTTGGAAAGCATTTTGTATGTACGTAAAAACTTAGGACTCTTTAAAATCAGAAGCGATTTTCACAACAAAAATACACGTAGTAAACACGAAATTGTCTTACCCAAATGGAGACTAGCTAAGACTAGCAAGTCATTCTTAGTTAACAGCATTCGCTTTTATAATAAGCTGCCAAAGGCGGTAACAGAACTTAGTGAGGGAAAATTCAAAAGTCATATCAAGCGTGTCCTAACCGAAAAAGCATATTACAAGGTTAAAGACTATGTCGAGGACACGCTTGTTTGGCAATGACTACCTCTGCACATGTGGCCCCCTGGTAAATCATCAATATTTTGTCTATTAACTGCTCCACCTTTGTTTTAATAATTATATATACATTTTTTTTTCTCTGACACATTGCTTTTGCAATATTTTTATTTCAACTGTCATAAATTTGTTAGTAATTTATTTTGTTAATATTTTATTGATAGTTGTAATTATTATATTATTCCTGTTTTTTTTTTTTATATTTATAGCCTCTTTTTGTATTGTAAATGTGAGAACACTGTATACTCCACGAACTCTTAGACTACTTCCTATTACGACTTACTTTGTTTTTTACTGAGAAAATTTTGATTGTGCTTTTGTGTACAATATTTGACTGGTCTACACTGTTCTTACATAACATTTATCAATATTGTAAAACAACCACTTTTTTAAAAGAGTAACCATGGAGTTTCTTGCCGGTTCTTCTCCATAGGAAACGACCAATTTGGAACCGTGCACTAACTTCTGACGTTTTATAAGTGCCCATGTAGGCCTATGTGAAATAAAAATATTTTTGACTTTGACTTGACTTGACTTTGACCTAGTGAGAGTTGCTGATCGATGCGAGATGCACATGACTAGTCTTCATGGTCATGGTAACAAGTGGAGGAGGCCTTTTATGAATTAAAATAAGTATACAATAAAAACTATAATTTATAAATGCCACCCATCTCAACGGACCTATAATTATGTTGCGTTACTTAACACAAGAGCTAGTCTTTTGATAAGCCTTGTGATGCCAAGGATGCATTCATGGAACACACACTAAAGATATTATCTTTGCTTTTTAGGGTTCCGTAGCCAAATGGCAAAAAACGGAACCCTTATAGATTCGTCATGTCTGTCTGTCTGTCTGTCTGTCTGTCTGTCTGTCTGTCTGTCTGTCCGTCCGTCCGTATGTCACAGCCACTTTTTTCCGAAACTATAAGAGCTATACTGTTGAAACTTTGTAAGTAGATGTATTCTGTGAACCGCATTAAGATTTTCACACAAAAATAGAAAAAAAGCAATAAATTTTGGGGGTCCCCATACATAGAACTGAAACTCAAAATTTTTTTTTTCATCAAACCCATGCGTGTGTGGTATCTATGGATAGGTCTTCAAAAATGATACTGAGGTTTCTAATATCATTTTTTTCTAAACTGAATAGTTTGCGCGAGAGACACTTCCAAAGTGGTAAAATGTGTGTCCCCCCCCCTCTAACTTCCAAGATAAGAGAATGATAAAACTAAAAAAAATATATGATGTACATTACTATAAAAACTACCAACGAAAATTGGTTTGAACGAAATCCAGTGAGTAGTTTTTTTTTAATGCGTCATAAACCGAAAAAAATACACTATTATTAAAACATCGATCAAAGTTACAACACATTACAAGAACTTTTATATTATGTTACTTGCTGCTACGGAACCCTTCATGGGCGAGTCCGACTCGCACTTGGCCGGTTTTTTCTTTATGTTTATATGTCAGCAAAACATTTTGGGAACAATTTTATTATTCGTACAACTAAGAAGTGGAATTCTTTACCGAAGCCTGCGTTTCCTGATAGCTACAACCTTTTTAAGTCAAGAGGAAATGAAAATGTCTAAGCAAGGGACATAAAGTTAAGAGACCTATACAAGGTTGCCTACTTCTAGGCACATGTGCTCCATCGCCGACCACATCATCGCTTACCATTAGGTGAGATAGGCTCTTTTGTCATCCAGGAGTGTCGATAAAATTGCTTAGGTACTCACTTGTATCTTACTTCAACAGTTCTGCATAGCAGAACATTTATAAGAGTCAGACTAACGTAAACTAAGAATTTAGAAATATGTTTATAAATAACCTACGTAGACCAATCAAGCATCGCAACTGCTATCGGTATTCCAAGTTAAGTATAACACAAGATTTTAAATTTATTTTATCATGCCAAGTGATCGATGTATTTCAGTCTTAAATTCAAATCATCAACGTAAAACTATTTATTTCAATCAGACCCTTAAAAAGTCTCATTGCGACCAACGAAAAACGTCATTTGATACATGTGGAAAATGGTTATTGCAGTACTCGACTCCATAACATCCTCACCTGCAACTCGCAAACTCGATCAAATTCTGCCTAGGTCGCATTGACTGAATTCTTAAGTTGTTTCGGCATGTACTTTAAACTATCTAGTAGTAGGGTACCTAAGGTAGTACATTAATTAAGCCCATTCACGATCATCTAATAGCTATTTAAGTACCTACTTCAATAATAAACATACGAAATGTATGGGGAAGTCGTTATCTAGCGCCCTCTCGCGTCACATACGTTCAAACTCACCAGATGTCATAATATTGGGGACCGTACATAATAAACAGTTGAATTGTTCCAGCCTTAAAGTATGAAACATTTTTTATTTAATATTAAGTAATAAATCTTTCATACTTTGCGTGCCTTATACCTTAGTAATTTTAAATAATTACTTAGGTATATTTATAAGGCACGCCATAACATGTTTTTTTTAAATTGTGTTATACGTTTGAGCGTCAAGAAGTAACAAAAAAATAAATACCCACACACGAATACAAACTTTCGCCATTAAAATTCTAGTATGAAAAATGTTGGATGTGATAATCTCAATAGATGTAAGCTTCCAGTTTTTTTTTTGTTAAGTTCTACTAAAGTGTACGATTTTTTAATTATTGTTGATAGATGCAAGTACATCTGACCACTATCTTACCCCATGGAAAGTGGTCGATGATGAAACACTCTCAGAAGGTACTTAATCCCTATTAATTTTTTAGGTATCTTCCCAGATTGTAACTTCAGGAAACACAGACTTCGGCAGGATATTCCACTCCTTAGCTGTGTGCACAATGATTGTGTTCCCAAAACACTGTGCGAATAGATGGGATGTTTAAAAAGTCTACATTAAATGTTCAGAGGATGACTTGAGTCTGATGGTCATTGATACGTGGTTTATCAAAATCACAAGATGCCTATGAAATTGTACAAAAAAACGTCCACTGCTTAAATAAAGCCTTTTTAAATTATATAAAATCTATTTGATAATATCACATAGATTTTATATAATATACTTCTACTTACTAGGCTATATAAATATTTGTTCCATACGGGAATTGAACCCGCGACACGCAGCGTAGCAGTCTATCGCTCAACCACTGCGCCAACCTTGCAGTCTAACCATATGCTAAACACCAGCATTTTACATGAATCGACTGCCTAACAGACCTCTACAGGCCAGTAACTGGGTGACATACCCATTAGCTGATAATATCAGATTTCCCGGCGTATCTTTTTTTAATGTTTGACTCAAAGCTGAATAGCTTTTTTTATTGTTCTTGATAGGTTAGATCTTGATCACTATCTCACCTGGTGGTAAGCTATGATGTATTCGACGATGGAGCACGCTTGCCTAGAACTAACCTATTTACTTTAGTAGCTAAGCAATACAATGTAGGTATTTATATATCTACATTGTATTGCTTAGCTAGCTAGCTAGCTTACAAATATATAAACGAAGTCCATTGCAGGCGTTTTTTTACGGTGGGTAAAAATTAGCCAGATGACATCATTATCATCATGATGGGAGATAGTGTCAGACTCTTACTGACAAAAAACCCACCCCGTTCCTTCGTTTCTTTTCATACTGGGGCCGAGCCTCCCTTTCAGTTTTCTTTCCTTTTCGTCGGGTCGACAAAGAAGTCCATTGCAGGCTTTGGTAAAACTGTTTAATGGTCTATAGAGTGCGAGCGGTTCATGTTTAACATCATCATCATCATATCAGCCGAAAGACGTCCACTGTTGGACATAGGCCTCCCCCAAGCGTCGCCACAACGACCAGTCCTGTGCATCACGCATCCATCGGATTCATCTTCATCATCATCATTTCAGCTAAAAGATGATACTAAGACATAGGCCTCCTACAAGGGTCGTCACGACGACCAGCCCTATGCGTCTCCTTGCCAGTCCTTTAATATTATTTCATACTAGCTTTTGCCCATGGCTTTGCCTGCATACATAAAATATAGCCAATGTCATTTAGGAACAAAGCAGCTTTCTATGGGTGAAAAAAATTTTAGCAATCGGACCAGTACCTTCAGAGATTACCTCCTACAAAAGAAAAACAAACTAGTAATAGTTAATAGGTAGGGTAGATAAGTATATCTCTTTTTGTGGCAGGGAATCATCAAATAACTCTCGAAGCGATAAAGAAAGAGAGTGTGTCAGACTTTATACCTTTTTTATGCCTTGGTCACACGTTCCGAGTAAACGGGCGAGACAGTACACTCGGCTGAATACTCGGTGCTTATATCTACAACTCGCTTGAATCACTGTCTCAGCCGAGCAACATTTTACTGTCTCGCCTTTTTACTCGGTACGTGTCATCAAGGCATAACTGACTAAAATCGACTCGTATTCATTCAGTTGCCCTTTGAGTCATTAAAAAATCTCGTTCCCAGTAGATAGTCTGTTGTTTTTACCACGACTATTGGAAGACATTAGAACTCTTCGATGATTACCTAAAGATGAATTTAAAAAAATAAATGATCGTCTTTCGCCCGTTTTTCTGATTACACACTTTAGTTTGAACTTTCGCATTACCTTAGGTAGATAAAGATTAAAATGGAAAAAAAAGCCTTATTCACACTAGGAGCTTAGGTAATAGGTTAAGCCATAATCACTCGAGGAGCCAACTAATAGGTAAGCTCATCTTTGTTCTCATTTCATCTGTTCTATATTTTACTAATTCAGTATAATTGACTATAGATGATAATATTATATTCAGTTGCCTACAATCTTTTTTTTTCGTAGTTGGTCAAGGGTGTGTGTGGCTTTTAGTAGACAGAACCTGCTAGTGCTGATGTCTGCTTGGGTTTCAGAATTGAATGAAATAGGCTCCTGAAGGAGATACTGATATGAGATACTAATGAGTTTTAATTTTGAGGATATGAGATACTAATGGATTTTTAATCTTTCAAAGTCTGCTACTCCCGCACTTCATCCAGAGAGAGAGAGTAGTTATTTGACGATATATAACCTCAAAAAAAAAAATATGTATGTTTCCCAATTGTAAAGATAAAATAGTAGGTAATAATTTACGTTTATTATGTAAGTACACACTGTGGATACGTTGTTTCTATGTCATGGGTAAATCAAACGACACAATTGATTAACAAATCGTGGATATTTATTGAAATAAAAATAATAAAAATGAAAAATAATAAAAACAGTTCATCTTTCACGTAGTTACACAATAAAATTTGTCTTAGTTTTTTCTCTATTTTGTCTCCATTCGTCGTCCCGTCTTTTATTTATTCACAGAAACATGTTAATTTAAAAATGGGAAAATTAATCACAAGTTTTGTAAGGTTTTTTCTCATTTTACAAGCTAACATAATAATATCTATTTTACCAACCACACAACGAAATTAAAATTTGAATAAATTTTTGGTTCGACTATACAATTTTAATATGAATGGGTGACAAAGTTTGTGAAACATTTAAATGATTTCAAACATACCAAGAATGATCAAAAAAAATATTTTTACTAAACAACCATTTTTACCTGAAAAATAATTGCTTGGCAAAATATTTTTTAAACACAAACAGGTAATGCCCAAATAGTTAGGTCTCGTTCACACGGCGTTAGTAAACTTCTATAGAATACTGTCTCTTGCACTAACACCGTCTGAAGAAGTCCTAATTAGTGAGGAGACAGATATGGACGACAAAATCTTTCTATTATAATTTACTTATAATTATCTAATATAAATTCTATTATAATTTACATTAAGTACGTATACTGAAAGATTTCACACTTGGACTAATTTAGGTACGAATGAAATTCACGAAGAAATTATTTAAAAAATAAAACTGGAATATTGGTTTCAGTCTTAATAAAATAACTAGCTTCCACAAGAAATAATAGCACATGAACAAATATCGATCTCACAGTGATAATTTTAATTTAATAATTTAATCGCTAATTAAACATACAAGTACCTCATTACGAATAACACCTACCATTTATCGATTCCAATTTCGCTTTCTACAATGCTTAAATAAATTATCGATTACAGGAAACTCACCGTTTTCTCACCAAATTTTGTTATAATCCTTGAAATATTATCGTCTATAAATATGAACATCAATAGGTAGGTACTCGATTTACACAAATAAACTTACATTAAATATGTACACAAGTTTGTTTATCTAGGATAGGAAACATTTCGCTTATTATTGTACACGATATACTAAAATTACGAAACAACTTACTCGTGAAACACATACTACATCAAACTATGAAGATCCTAGAAAATATTGGAAAGAATTCTAATTTAATTGACACTATACAGCTTAACAACTAAATAGTAAGTATATTTAAATCAACATAGCTAACTTTGGCATTGGTTTCCACATTTTTTTCTATAAATAACATGTCAAAACAAGATCGAAATTATGTAACATAAAACCGCAGACATACTTACAGCCTCCGAACGAACAAAAATTATAGAAAACCTAACATCAATCAACAATGCAACGGGAATCAACACTGTTCAGTACGAAGAAGATATGTCACTTACAATTACAGTAACTAAATTAATGCCCTTCGGTGCAAACTTTTGGGCTCATATTGCGTGCGTAAACAAATTCGCCAATATTCAATCCTTAAGACTAGAAATTGAACATAACTCGGGCTAGGTCCGGTCGACGCGCACGTTCAAATCTCGCGTACTTGGGGAGGTAGCGCGACGGAACACGTGACCGGAGTAGACCTTAGAAAATCTGGCTGGGCGGCGCGGGCGGCGGCAGGCGGAGCCCGCCCCACGGGTAGAGTCACGACGCCTCGTCACGGCACGCGTTAGAGTCATCGGATAGAGCTAAGGGAGCACCATTACTTTGATTCACAACACACTTCCGCATATGCTTTTCGAGCGTCGACGGCACGGAGAAGGGCATCTCGCAAAACCGGCAACGGTAAACGTCCTTGCCCAGTCGGCCGTGCGTCTTCATGTGCCTCGTGAGCTTGGAGCTCTGTGCGCACGCGTATGAGCATAGTTCACATTTATACGGTTTCTCTCCGGTATGAGACCGTCGATGAACCGTTAAGTTTGAGCAGTTCTTAAACACTTTCCCGCAGAACTCACAGGTGTCATTCCGTCGACCCTCTTTCGACTTCAATAAAGGGTTCTGCAGTAAACCATTGCTGCTATTTTTGAGGCCGTCGAATATATTGTCGGGCGGCCTTTGCGCGTGTAAAGTCGGCAACCACCATCCCTCTCCTCTATCCATGTCCAATTTTATACGTTTGGACGCTTCAAAAGGGTTCTCAAAAGGGTTGAAGAGAGGATGCGGTTGGGGAGGCATTTTTGCAAACTCTTCTTTCAAACGAAGCGCAGCAGTTGTTGGCATGCCATTTGGTTTGTCACTGGGTGGACCATTGTTATTGTCTCTGTCCTTAGCTAGTTGCCACTTCAGAGAATTCCCTGATTCTTGCAAAGCTTGTTTGAAAGCTTCGCTGTATTGAGCAATATTCGATAATCCAAACTTGTCCATCAATTCACCAACAACTGAGGCACTCGGTGGATTGTTGGGCATAATAGGTGTCTGTTTTCTTATAGGTGCAGATGGAGCACTACTATTTGAGACAGTAAGATCTTCTGCCTCTTCAACGTCATCTCCATCTTCGTTATCTTCCTCCTCTTCCCCATCCAACTCCTCGTCTTCTAATTCGTCATCAGAGTCGTCTTCACCGGTATCACCACCTGATTCACCATCTTCCGTATTTGCGTCAGGCGCTCTATGCACTTTCATGTGTCGTTTTAATTTGGATGCCTTCTCAAAAGATTCGTCACATTGTGTACATTTGAAGGGTTTTTCACCTGTGTGAGAGCGCCGATGCACGATCAGATTATTTTCAAATCGGAATTTCTTCCCACAGAATTCACAGGAATGTACGCCTTCATCAGTGTTGCGCTTGGCGGGAGGCGTCGATGTTGGACGCTCCGTAGGCGGCGCGTCGGCTGCCAGTGCAAGCGGTTCAATTCGACGTTCGGGTGAAGTCGAACTGTGCGGCCTCGTGGCGTCGCGAGGCGCGTCCACCGTTCCGGGTCCGGCGCCCACCGGAGGAGTCTGTCCGACTCTGGAGGGCGACGGGGAAGCGAACGGAGGCGAATGCTTCCTGGGGCTAGGAGAGCTGGAATTGCCTGTGGCCGCCCCTGGACTGGTCGTACCGGCCAGTTGCCGCAAGCGCTGCGAGTAAAAATCCAGCTGGGGTTCAAGTGAAAGGGGCTGAGATACGGGTGGGGCCCTGTCTCGCCCCGATACCGACGTTGGTACGACCGGAGGCCGGTCTGCCGGTGATGGGAATGCTTGGTGTGGAGGCATTGAGTTCGCTGCCACTGCAGCAGCTGCAGCTGCTAAGTTGAGACCATGGTGGCGGAACTGCTCTGAAACGAGCTGCTCCATTCTAAATCGATGGTCGTGATGGTTCGGCCGCGCAAACAGTGGCGTAGGAGGAACTGAAGGATGAGCCAGTGGCGGTAAGCTTCCTGGTAATGGCATCCTTAGTAAACCACTAACTCCAAAAGGTGAGTGGATGTCTGGAGGTGGAAGTAAAGGATGGTGACGCAAGCTAGGTGGTGGAAGTGGCGCGCCAGTTGACGAGCAGCCAGAGCTCGACGAAGACGTGCTAGACGTCGAGTGGTTCTGCTTGTTAGGTTGTTGCTGTGGCATTGCTTCGACGTAAATCTTGACGCCGTGCACGTGTTGCACATGCTGCAGTAGCCTCCACGCGGAGTGTACACGCGCTTTGCACGTCGAGCACACATAGTTGCTGGGTTCTGTAGACAAGGAGAAATGCGGGTTAAAAACACGTAACATCAAGCTGATCGACGAAGATGGAAACGCTTTCCGATGTAAGATTTACAGCAATATTAACAGGGGCAAAGTGTCTAGTAATAGCTCTCACATATCGTAGTGTTGGGCCTAGTGGGTGCGTGGTACGCATGCTAAGCAGTCGGAGGTCCAAGGGTTGTGCGCGGCGGTGAGTGATCGCCGCTCCGTGTCTCGCGTGATTCATGCACCTCTAAAATCTTATGAAATATACGCGGGTAGAGATCACGTACGCACGCGCGGGTTAAGACGGTTGATATTGAAATCTATGTATGTAACACTGGCCCGCTAAGGGAAAAATGAATAGAGGCTTTTTTTATTAAACGGTAGCTTAGTTGCCATCATTTGAATATGGCCATATGAACGTAGCTCACAGTAACAAAAAATATGAGTTCTGAATTTAAGATTCGTATAGGGTATATATAAAGCTACTATTTTTCAAGTAGTGACCAACTTATTTTTAAAGGCCAGACGGTGTCATTTTTCTGTGTTGATTATCAGAGGGGACACCAAAATTGTCACTTGAACGGTGGTTGCTGAAAATCAGCATCGTAGACACGCACTACTTGGATTCTTAGATTGTATTAGTAAAATTTTTGCTTCATATTTTTGTTTATTTTCATTTATGTTTGTCTCTGTTGAGGCCGGCGTCAAAATGCAACAGATAATTTAGAGACAACTGTGTTGTCTATGGTTATATGGTGCTATACAGTTATGCCCAATATAAATATGGCCTGACAGGGAAACTAGTTTTTGTATTTCTGTAACGAATTGTAAGTATATTCAGGCAGAACAAACATGTTTTCTTTTTTCTTTTATCTATTTGCGCACTAAAGTAAAAATTAATCACGTCCAAGTTTGTTGCCTAATTTTTTTCTTCATATGTCAGCATAACCTAATTCATCGGTTCCGCTCCATGGTCCAGGAGAGGCGGTCAAGGCGCGGTCAGCCCAACTTACTCTGACAGTAATTTGATTGCTCATTGTTAACCCGAGACACATTTTATTGTGAAGACAATCACGTCTCAGCGATCTTGTAGTGATGTACCGTGAGGTTAATACTCGATAGAAATATTATTGAAAAAAGTTACTTTAAGCGTAAGTTAACCAATTTACCTAACCTTTTTCTAACTGCGTTTTTACAGAGAGCAACTGCTTACCTGATCACTACAACTCAGTTACTGGATAACACGATACCATTTAGAAGACTTGTGAAGGATTTCCTGGGTTCTAAAACCCAGGACCAACGGCTTATTACACTTTTCAAAGCACGGAGGAATCTTGGTATATACCTAAGTATATTACGCATAAGACAGTGGACCCATCATGTCTATAGGAACTTACTATTATTTTAGTTACAGTATTCTAGTAGTATTATTATCTGGCAGTAAACACAGTTACATACTTTAGTCTCTATTACGGGAATTAGTTTTATCTGTCAGACAAGCGAAATATACATTGATCATAGTTATGTAACAAAAAAGTGACGGCATGCACAAAGCATGAGATTTTAATCGTCTTTATATTTAACCATGAAACTTATCAAACGCATATTGCACAAAAAACAAAATAATCTAATCCAAAAAACCCTGACTAGTACAACACAAATGGTATTATTACGGTTCCAATTAATGTAATTTATCGACATTGCGCATGCGGCACTAGCGGTGGGCGCGGCAGATAAGCGATCTTCACTGTTAAGACGATTATTGAAATGTAACGGTCAGATTGTGACCGACCGGAAAGATGACACGTACAGGCTGTTCGGATTTTGTTTAGTTAGTTATTCGTATACGCATCGTTCATTTTCGTAATTTTTTGTTCAGGCTCTAAATAAGTATAAAAAGTGAAGTAGGAAATAGAAGCTTTAATAGTTTTTGAGATATTTTTTTTTTAAAGTATTTTACCTTAATTTTAATTTATAAATTGACATATCAATTTCTAATTACACATTTTTTATCTAAAATGTTTAGTTTAAAAGTATCTTTACTGGTTAAAAATCTAGTAAAGCAAAATATTAGAGTGAGTTTAAATAATTTTAATAGAAAATAATATCAATAAAAAAATACTAGTCGTCTTTTATTTACATTGTTTTTTTTTTTGAAGTAGGCTATCAAATAACTCTGGGTAAAGCGAGGAGTGTCCGACTTTTTCTAGCTAAAACCCAGTATAAGGTTGTCTGTAAGAAATTGCCCTATGCGATAAGACCACCCATTGTACACTTATTTTAAATAATATTTGTCCTGTATTTTTTTGTTTATGTGGTATACAATAAAGAATATAAAAAATAAATAAATGTCTCCTTTTTTAAATATGCACCTTAAATAAGTGCTTGACTGCGATCCCATCGTTCAATTGCCCTATGCATTCCAGGGTAAATCTATCAACATTTCGCAGTCCTTATCATTTACACAACGATGTAACTTCATAAGACTTATAGGAACATTTTCATCAACAGTTTCGTCAGACCAAGACGAAAGATCTAAACATCAGCCTGTATAGAGATTTATCGGGATATCAATATTGTGACCTTTTTGTACCGAGTTACCGACCATTGTTCATTGTGTCGAGTTTTGGTCATCATACGGTACTGGACCGATAGAACGATACATATTAAAATATCTATTACAAAATCTTTTTTTTTATTTTTCCTTTTTCGGTACGTAACGTTTATGTCATTATTTTTAATTCCGGTAAACCTTGCGTATTTTTTATTATTGATAGGCTCGCTCTTGATTGCTATCTCACTTGATATTAAACGATGATATAATTGAAGATGGAACACGCTTGTCTAGAAGTTACCTATTCGCTATTAACTTAAGATCAACCTTGGGGGTTATAGCTATCAGTAAACACAAGTATGTGTTTGATACACTATTTGGTATCTAAAAGAAACAACGAAATATAAGTACATGTTTGTGGGCCAGAAACGTAAAGGCACCAAGCAACTAGTAAAACCTAATTCGCCAAAAAAGATAGTGTTCTTAATATACGACCTAGGCACAAGAAGAACAACATAAATATTTAAAAAAAAACTAAATAATTTTTATTTCCAAGGCCAAAACTGATTTTCACGCAAACATTCAGTTGTCAACTTCAAAATAACCAGCAATGACAAGTAAATTCTTCCGCTGATAAAACAGATAACCGGTCGATCTTTTCCTCGCAATCTAATCATCGATATTTCTGCTAACCGTACGATAAGCGTCACTACTACGTCATAAGTAAGGTCAACATAACCAACGGTGGTAAATAGAATCAAGCCGATTGGTACAGGATTACAGCGATTATAATGTGTGGTTGTATGTTCAGACAGACCACGGAGGCGACTAACTGGCCAGTGCTAGCGATTGCATTGTCATGAGTCCACTAGGTCCAATGGTCGCTAGGGTCACGGGAAAGAGATACTCTACTACTGGTACTGGAACACTGAAGGAGACAAGTGTGTTTAAGTCAGTGAAAATCTAACACTCCCTCTCGCTCCAACTAGAATAACAAATGATGTTTGACGATAACCTATCTTCAAAAAAAAAAAAATAGAAAGTAAAGTACCTTCAGTTTGGCATTTCGACAATACGGATATACATCATTATCGCAAATAGTACCTATATCACCTTGTTAAGAGCTTAGAATAACACCATTTACAGATAGAAATTGATGGTCCATGACAGGTTTGTCTTAGAAATAATCTTTTTATTATCAGGCAACAGAGGCCTATAGATAAAAATACACAACAAATAATGTCAAAGAATAGTAGACTAATACGTATTTAAAACCTTTTTAAACTATAAATTATCGTATTGTGTTAGCACCGTGTTTTACTGAATAATAATAATATTCCACAACTGTCACACAACGCTATCTAGTCCCAAGCTTAGCAGAGCTTGTGTTATGGGTACTAGATAACTGATAAACATATTTATATATTTTTAAATACATACACATTACGAGTATAGATAAATTACACCCAGACACAGAACAAATGATCATGCTCATCACATAAACAATTGTCCTGGGTGGGAATCGAATCCACGACCTGCGGCATAGCAGTCAGGGCCACTAACCACTAGACCAGCAGGCCTGTCAAATGAATGAATGAATGAATAGTATCGCGTAACCGATCTCGGAAACGTGGATATACAACACCTCTTGGTCAAAAGTTCTCTCTCAAGAAGGTCTGTAGAGTGTGGGTTGGAACTTGTACCACGAATGAGTTGAAGTTTATGCCATGACGTGGTTCTGAGCTTTCGATCGTCAGACTCCAGTAGGTCTTCTCTTGGTTTTTGTTTTTTGTTGTGTTTGTTAGTTGTTACAACTAACTAAAGATCTTACCCGAAAAGCTGCCACTCTAAAGTGGGATTGGGCCGGACATGTTTGTCGCATGTCGGATGAACTGTGGGCTAAAAGAGCCAAATATTGGGTCCCATTAAATGCATGGCGACATGGCGGCAGACCAAGGCGAAGGTGGAGAGATGAGCTTGATAAATACCGGAGGGACTGGCCCGCAATGGCCCTAGACAGATGTGTGTGGAAAAGGGAGAGGAGACCTTCGCCCAGCAGTGGGACATAAATGGGCTAACTAATTAACTAACTAACTTGTATTTGTATCTTTTCCTATGACTATCACAGCAATTTTTGCTCACCGTAATTGTGTGGCTACGATTACGATACTTATTTATCAGTATCTAGCTTCTGCTTTGCTTGCGTGAAAGTATAAAATTATCCCAAGTATAATGCCATTCCAATCTCTATTCCAAAATTCATAAACGGTTAAATAGTTTAGGCGTGAAAATGTGCAGAGTTACTTTCATATAATACAAATTATTAACTACTGCCAGCTGCTTCGCCCGTGTGATAGTAGAAAATGACTCCAAAAGAACATGCTTATGTTCTCTTGGATTCATTTTTTATTTTAAATTTTTTATTTTACCCTTTTTTTCTTCATCTTGAACCCTCAAGTAAAAGCATAAATCCAGATAAAATGTCTAAAATCTTATGTGCTATTCCAAAATAGAGTATATTTTATAGAACATAGGATTTGTTTAGCACATAAGTGTCGAATTTCATTTGAATCCCTTCAGCAGTTTCAGCGTTCACCTCTATAACTCTCTATAGCCAACTTACACCTTTATAATTAGTTCAAATTAAGTGCGAATAGATGGCGTATCCAGTCGTTGCCAGCGCGGCGTTCCTAACTCTGTGGTCCAATCGGTGGTTGATACGATCTGTGGTCATATGCGGTTGATAATTACGTGTGGTAGAAGACGCGTGGGCTGGCGTTTGGGTGGTCGAGTAATGGGATTAAACGGTGTTTGTGGTAATCCGCGATTTTAAAACGTGTAGGTATCATTATGAATTGATTGTAAGTAGATCATTGCTTACAGTACGGTTCACATTTCAAACAAATATCAATTAATCATTCTGCTTAGTTTTTATCTAGCTACATAAGCATTGGCTTTCAGGCTAGGCGGATGCAGTTCACTACTAATATTTTACAGGGGCTATCTCAGAAAATTATCCCAAGGTTCCCAAGAGACCCAAGCTTACTAGGTCCAAAGGTCTGCTTCTGAAAGGAAGACTCGGCCTTGATATGGAATGCAGCGAAGGAACAGGAGTGAGTTTTTAGTCAGTTAAAGTCTGAAACATCCTCTCGCCCAGCCCAAGAGTGGGAGATGTCATTGAATAAAAAAAAAGGTAACATATTCCCAGGATACAAAATATCCTATACTAGCTTTTGCCCGCAGCTTCGCCTGCGTACATGAAATATAGCCTATGTCACTCAGGAATAAATCAGCTTTCTATACGTGAAAAATGTATGCAATCGGACCAGTACTTCCAGAGATTACTTCCACAACACAGACTACAAACAAAAAACAAACTTTACCTCTGTATTATATTAATGTAGATGGATGAAAGATGGAGCCAAGGGGACATGTGCTGATTGTCATCCAAATCCGTACAGTCATTTGAGCGATAAGTAACAAACAGGGAATAAAGCATACACCCAATACATACATGCAAACTTTTTCCTTTATAATTTACTATAATTAGTGTGTTATTCACACGGAGAATAAAAAGTAAAGCGGGTAAACCAGACAATTAGTATCTACTTTACCCACTTTACTTTTCCTTTTTTACTTTTGTTTTTTCTTCTTTCGGATTATAAATTTTAAAATTGAAAACTGAGATTTTGTTTTATGTAAATATTTTTAGTTTTTATACAATTGAGGCACAATTAATTTTTTTTTATTTCTTTTCTTTCATGAGCAAACGGTAGAAGCTATAGTTGTTCATAAATTTAACAGTTAGTTGGCTTTTTGTAACCTTTTAACGGTAGGCAGTTAGGCGTCCCATATATCCGACAAGCACTCAAGCATTTATTCAGCCAGGTTCGAACATCCACGACGAAATACTCCATCTCGGCCGCTCTTTTGTCATATACGGAGATTGAAGAGTTAAACGAGATGGAATACCCATTCGCAAATACACAAACCTAGCGAATAGAACGCGAATACACTCGTCGGACCAATCCGAATCATCATCATCATCAACCTTTTTAATGTTCCCACTGCTGGGACTCAGGCCTCCTCTCTAGGAGAGAGAATGGGCCGTAATCCACCACGCGGGCCCAGTGCGGGTTGGTGAATGTCACATGTCTTCGAATTTTTGGTTCTAGGACATGCCGGTTTTCTCACGATGTTTTCCTTCACCGTTTTGAGAGCAGTGGTGATGAAATAAATTACACAAATTAATGCGCCTGGCTGGGTTCGAACCCGTGACCTACAACTCGTAAGTCGGGGCCATTACCACTCGGCACCACTGCTCAATCCGAATACGGATAATTAAAAAAAAACCTAATAACAAATTAAATCCAAAACTATCGCTAGAAGAAATATCAATACCCCATGAATGGTCGGGAAAACGCACCGGTTATCCGGCTACGAGAAAAAATGTGTAACAAGCGTTTCGATTTCAAAAGGCAATCGCTGATTACCGGGCATTGTGTGGGCTGAGAACCACCGGGAGTGAAATTTTTAAACACGGGGGCCATTGCGGGCCTGAGGGGGGCCTGAGTGACCCCACCTCCCACCGGGTGGACGTTTAGCTCGGGAAAGCGTATCCGGTTGTCGCGGTTGGAGGACTGTAATTTATGTGTGTGTGTGCAGATTTTTTTTCGGTAATTTTTATTGAGTGAGTATTTGTGATTTTTTTGTTGTTTGTTGATGATGGACTAAGATGAAGGGTTTAAAATTTTAAGTTTTGTCTTAATTTTAATTGTATTAAAATGTAGCGTTCAACTTTTGAATTTGTGAAACTCAAGAAAAAATATGTAATTTGAATTGATTTATGTAAAAAGGAAGGTTTACTTATCATACCTAAGTAAAACAAAAAATATTCAGCCGAACATAAAACCTTCTCCTTTTTGAAGTCGGTTAAAAAGGTAATTTTTACAAAAAAAAAATCTTTTAACAAATTACTAATACTACTCTTCACGTTAATATCTAAACACAATTTATTAAAAAAAAAAAATCTAGAAATGCAAAAACATTTCCCAGTAAAAATAAAACTTAAAACTGAAAACGCGAAATCCTAACGGCCCATATAGAACATTTCTCGGCCGGAAGCCGCCAGCGCTGCTTCCGGCGACGACAACAGTTGTTCGCACCCCAGCGCCTCTCGCGGACACCACTAGAAACTACAGACAATCGGAGTGTGTACTACAGCCTTGTTTATTTACTTAGTTATGGATATATGTATGTTTGGATTTTGTTGAAACTTTATAAAAGTAAAGGGAAAGTATTTTAGTTTCAATTCAAATGTAGGTCTAAATTAAAATGCGACATACAACTTAATTGCCATTTTGTCTAGCCAAATAGAAGAAAAACAAAAAAGCGAATCTACCAATCCAAATTCAAAAACCAAACCGTTAACAAACCACCAATCATTCAAACACCGAACAATTAACGATCATTTCCGAAGTTCACCCGAACTTAAAAACGCGTTGCTATATTTGAATCTATGCGAAATCTGAAATAAGGACGGCGTTCCGTAGAGAGTCGCCATCGACTTGTTATGCGGCGGATGTCCGTCGCGCCGCTGCGCTGAATGACCGCCTTCCCCTTCCGCCCGCGCCCCACTACCCCCCTTGAGATTTGTATAAACTGCCAGCGATCAGCGGGTTATTAAAAGGGTAAGATGGCGGAAAGTATACTTTAAAGTTGGTAAAAGAGGAAGGAAAAGTAGGTTTAGTTTTTCAGTGTTAAAGATTTGCGAAGCTAAGGTATTTTTTACATAGCATGTGCAGGATGACGGCAGAACGAAAATATAAATCTTTAAGATGAAAGAGAAGGATAGGTAGCTACATAGTATGAATTTGACAGCTGTCACCAGCACTATCCTATTGCAGATCTGATCGCATTTGAAATAATAAACATACTAATGTATCTAAAAGGTATCTTTTATATCAGAGAGTTGCACAGCTTCGATAGTCCTTTGCTTAGTTACCTTGGCACGAAAATTAAGTAAAATATACGACTTAATTCCAAAAAAGAAGTATTTTTAGACGATGTTGCAATCTCTTAAAATACCGTTATGTTTTTACAAATTCGACTGGCGAATTTAAAAATGTTTTGAGGTCGGCGGTTACCTACAGCCCGCTTACAGTCTCGACCTAGCCTAACACTAGTGCGAAGTTATAACCCCGAATGGTGCAAATTGTGACCCATAACTAGGAGACATGTTGTTGTTTGTGAAGAAAAATAAAATTTTCCAAATACAACTTCTTTGGCCAGAACTGGTTGGTCGCCAAATACTGTGGATTCGGAAAGATATACAGTTGAAATTTAGAGCTACATATGTATGTATCAGCATTTTCTTTAGGATGCAGGACTGTAAAGTTGCATCTGTTTTTAATTTTATATATTATTGTTTTGACTGTTACTGTAACAAAGATCAAAATTTTAGTTACTTTTGGATAAAAAGAGCCTATGAAATAGTGATTTAATGTATAAGATTGCACGTAGCGTTTGTCCATAGCAATTAACCAACGTGGGAGAAAAAAAAAGGTATATTTAAAAAAGTATAACAATCAGAATATCCAAATTCTAAAACGGTATCTACAAATACAGGTGCAAATGCACATTTGCGACTTTCTTCTTTTCTATCGTCAGCAGACCTGTTAAATAAAGTGTAACGGACGCGTATTTCATCCAATGTGATACGTAAATTAAAAACAAAATGAGGAAATTATAATGTAATTTAAAGCCCTTAATCAAATAATAATGGTAATAATAATCTTAAAATAAAAGAGAATTGAGTAACACAAAATTTGCAAAGTCGAATACGATATTAATATTATTTTTTAAGAGCGATAAGTGATTACAGTAGTCGCAGGAATTTTCCAAAGTTTTACCGTGTTACGCGTTTTGAAACTTAAAGGGTAGCTGAAAAACATAGATGGGTTCCGGCCAGTAAAAATCTGACTCGTCCTCTCACTCTGTCCTAGAGCCAGTGAGATTTTCAACCACAAATTAAAAAGTAATTGTCAGTAAAAAAAATAACGTACCGCTAATTAAATAGTTAGTACATTAAGCAAATAAAACCACTGTATTCATGTAAAATAAAGAACATATTTCCATACACTATTAGCTGCAGGTCATTAAGACAACGTGACGTCAATGCCGTCTGGGTCATAAGGACGCAAGTGAAAAAAATAATTTGTGGCTTATTGTTCAAATACGTACCGAATTGACCGATTTGACCGAGTATGCGGAGTGCACAAGTGTTTTTAGAAATAACAAAAGATATGGTAAGAAGTGACCCCGACCTGACTCGCTACTGACTATTAACATTCCTTGTGTTGAAGTAAGAAAAAGTAAAGATACATTTGTATCTTTAACTTATATGTTTTTGTGTAATGTTTTTTCTTGGTCTGTTGATTTTTGTTTTCTTAAAAAGTTAACAAAAGGGCTGAATTGTAATAGTTTTGGCGATATTCTGTTTGTAATGGTTTCTTGGCGAGCATATTCTTTGCTGTTTTAGTCACAATATTTTTCCTACCTAATTTAGTAAAGGAAAAAAACGTATTGCGCCGACCCCAAATAAGATGGGACAAGGGCAGGAAGAAGAAGAATTTAGTAAAGTCACCTATATATCTCGTGTCACAGTTATTATTTATCAAAGTCCTCCGAAACGACTTGACCAATTTTTATGATTTTTTTTTGTACATATACACCGCTAAATTTTGATCGTTTTAATCCCGAGATCGATCGATCATCGGGTCGATCCGGTATTTTAATTTCGTACATGCGTAAATTAATACGAGTTTTGAAAAAAAGGTACTTTATTTTTAGTGTTATCTTTACAAATCGATAGTGTTTCATGTACCGGATCGACCCTCCACGGGATTAAAACGATCAAAATTTAAGGGTGTATATTTGATAGTCTGAAAATAGGTCGTAGGCTACTTTTATCATCCTATCCTCCGCCCCCCTATTTTTTCTTTGATAACTTATACTATAGAGCTACATTTGCCAAGTTAGCTAGTAATATTACAAAGGTGAAAGTTTGTATGAATGTGTTAGTTTATTACTCCTTTACGCTCAAACAGCTGAACGAATTTGAATGCATTGACACGCAGGTAGACCACGCCTATAGGATAATTTTTACTCCAAAAGTATGTTCTTGTGGGATAGTTTTTTACTTCGTGCGAACAATACCGGTAATAGAAACTAGTATATAATAAAATGCCTAATTGATGGTTCTTTTCACTGTTTGATTATTATAAAACGCTAATTAGTTAAACATTAAATAAAGCCGTCAGCGTTCCGTCCACGGCCGCTCCCAAAAGCGGTAAAACAGTGATTTTAGTAAACTATCGCATTACTCCACAAATTGTTACAACGCCGACACCCTCGCATTTACACCCTTATGTAAGTAGAGCGAGACTGCTTTAGAGGGAGGAATTTTATTGGTCAGAATTAGTGAAATATTTGAGGTTAAAATTAGCTTATAGAACTATTTATTTCAAGGATATATATAACATTTAAAGGAATGTAAGTAAATGACATGTCCAATTAGACTAGACCGCAATAATTCCGGGTCGCTACTAATAAGTAAGATATTTTTTATTAATATTTACATTGATTGAATTTGTGAAACTCCAGTAGATTATTGATGACTGATTAATACTTAAAGTAATATTATATTTTGTACATTTTGAATTTATTTTTAATAAATGACTAAAGAATAATTTAGAAACACTTCTAATTTATGACAACCAAAATACACATTGCAGTTTACCTTTACAAAAAAAAAATAATTTACTTTTTACAACTTCTTCATTTTACTAGAAATCTCTAATAACACTACCACATTTTTTTCTTTTTTTAATAAAAACGTTGCACTACGGTAGGAATTACTCCTGTACACGGTTGCATTTACAAACATGTAAAAATACAAATATTTATTCCGTGCGGGAATCAAATCTGCGACATGCAGCGCAACAGCCATTCGCTCAACCACTGCGCCAACTGTACCGTTATATTATACAAAATATATTCAAATAAACAACCAACACTTAAACGCATCGGTGCGCTGAATTAATTTTAAAGCGTCCACCTACCCTCGCTCAAAATTTTATTGTTTTTCCGACATTTTTTGTAATATGTGGTAATGGTCGACACACATGTGTCGGCAAGTTATTATGAGTTTAAAATAGCCCCACACATCGGGTTGGGGACGAATTTTTGTGAACATTTGTGTCTTGATTTTGGGTCTCGAGACGTGACATGTTAACATGTCTGGAGATGTTTGGGGTTGTTGGGTTACTTGTGTGTGCAAGTGTTTGTCTGGTTTTAGTGTATGTATGTGTAAACTGTGCTAGTTTCTATAGTAATAATAATGACCAGTCCACTTAGGACTCCTTTTCTATCTTGGTTTTCCATATGTCACAAAAGTTTTCCACCAACCGTGAGTGTCGCTGGGTGCACTAGTATAGCGCGTACAGGAATAATCGTCGGTTGGTAAACATCAAAAGTGTCTTAAAGTCATCTGTGAGTTGTTTTTCTATACGCCTTCCAAAGGTCTAGGATCCCATGTTTCCGTGATAAATAAATGAAATAATAATAATAATTAATAGTCTTGACGTTCAACGGCTAAATACGAGAGGCTCCTCAGATGTTGGTCGAGGCTCTTGGCAGCCTCGACCAACATCTGAGGAGCCTCTCGTTGGGTCAGTTGGATTAAGGGTTTGATCCAGAAGGCAGTACTCCGAGACATGTCACGTATTGTTTGGACATTCATCTCTCAAGAGCTCAGCTACACTTAATCCAATATAATTTATAAATTGTTCCTCCGAGAGTCCTCCTCCGAGAAACCCCAGCTTTCTCTATCATGAGCTATTTGCTTCTAGATAGAGCCAGCTGTTCTTATAATGCCGTCCGCTCATCTCATATTATGTGGTCTTCCTCTGCATAGTTTCCTACTTGGGCTTCTCTAACGAGTCAACCTTATGGTCCATCACTCGTCAGACAGTCTTGCCATATGCCCCACCTACTTCCATTTTAGTTGCGATACTAAACAATTATTCAGCTTTTTCTACGCTGTTTTAGTATCAGATTGGTATTGCTGATGTTAGATATCTCCGGGGTAAGCTTCCAGAAATATAATTGCTTCTTCTAAAAGTAAGATTTATTTTTCAATTGCTTTAATTCTCAAAAGATTGATTTCTATTTTTGATTGTATCGATTATCCTGATTGACTACAAACCAATAGGTAAGTAAGAAGTTTCATCGTTTTCTAAATCTTCTGTGCTAGTCTAACAGCGTATACCTAATTATCATAGCTCTTAATTAATCCTTATAAAAAATGTTTTCAGTCTTACTGTTTTCTATCATAACCAACACACTTATCGTTTTTTCTCCGTCACTCTATCTTGTTAACCTTGTAATATATCTCCATGTCACCCACTCTCAAACAGGACATACCTCAGATAATTAGTCACATCTAACTCTACATCTGCACAGCTATCAATCGAAACACAAATTTTAATTAACGGATTCCGCAAACGGTCACATCGCCCCCACGTGGACGGACACAAAGCAAGTATGATAGCTATTCAACTGCAAACTGCACCACACAATGCACCACAATCCTTTAACATTCCTAACTCACACATCAACCAACCCGTAACTACACATCTATCCTAAAATCTACCAAATCCAACGGCTGAAAGTCGAGAGCCAATCTATCATAAAATAAATCTATGATATATTTACACACACTGAATGCATTATCACCATTCCTAAATCAGCTATCAACGGACTCTTTTCACTAAAAGGGTGAGGTTCACTATAGAAAAGGTTGACCCCTCATAAAGACTTATCACCTCATATACAAAATAAGGTTCTACTAATCCAAAAGCTCTCGAACAAAATGCAGATTTACGCATCAGTGTTAGAGATCAAATTCGAATGGACAGGAGCCAGCAGATGGGATCTCGTCAAAGTTAGCGGTAGTTTTTTCACAACAATCTCTCCTCGGACTTAACTTACGTTATCTCGCCCACGAACGTCGCAAGGAATAGAAACCCACACGTACATAATAAGGACGATATTTCTAAAGAAATTTAAATTCGCCCGCAAAGGTCCCCGAGATAGGATTAAAGATTGGGCGCCGAGATGGCCCTTTTGTGGTCGACCCTTAAGAAAACATGTCTTGATATGGTAATATCTTGGACGAGAGTTAATCGAGGAATCATTTGCGGGGGCGATCATTTATCAGAAGTACGGTCTATGAATGCGTAATTAGTTCACAGATAGCAGCCCCGCTGTCCGTTTCGAATTCATTGTTGACGTTTATTTCGCGCGAGTGGGCGAGTAAAAAGCGTTCCCTTGTTTGTGCCGCAGCTGACCGTTTTGAGGTGCGCCAGACCATGCACGTCGGGTTAAAACGATAATTTCATCTGGGGCCCAGCAGAAATCAATACCGCTATCATTGTCCATGTCCATACTTCATTCGAAGGGTCATTGAATACAAATTAATAAAAGAACCAAAAAAATTATCTCTTTACAAATAAAAATCAGACCAGTTAATCCGTACAAGAGGGAACATAGTAAAATCCAAAATATTTAGTTTAAAAAAAAACATGAATACGAAACAGATACCCGATCCGACAATCCTTCATTAATTCGTAAACCAAACAAAGAAGACCAAACACTGGACTCATCCACACTTGATACAATATTTGTTTTGATACAAACAACTGACGGCCATTGGTTCCCCATCGTTTTTGTGATGCTAATGACTCTGGCGACACTGTGGACACAGATTCTTACGTGGCAACAGAGCCTTTGTTAGCTCTAAATATCAGCTGAACGAAGCAATACTGCGGAACACACAACTTCTCAAAAACATAAAACTTCTAAATACGTTCACAACTGAAAGGACACGCGATAGTCACGAGACAAACTTCCCCTCACATTTCACAAAGTCGCAGACGTCATGTCTAAAATTAAAACCCACTTATTCCAAAGCCGCCACTTAGCCACCTTCCCGTTTATACAAAAACTAAAAATATCCACAAGCATTGTGTCACGCTTAAAGGAGTTCCATAGGTCACGGCGAGCGCATAAGCGTGTACCACGTGTCAGGAACACGCCAAACATTTTTTATCTTTAAAAAAATTATAAAAGACCGTTTCTAACAATGGGACCTCGGTAGCATCTTTGACAATTATAATATCGTAACCAACGGCATAGAGAAAACCATTAACGTCCATCGGATGAAACTCGACATTGAACTGTAATAACGACGGTTAAAGGTCGAATATTGAATGGATATTTATAAAACATGAGCTCTTTAGTAATTCACGCGGCCACGGTTAATGTAAGGGTCATCACAAAAGGCAGATGACAACAATACGCGTGCGTCAATCGTGTGCTCATGCAAATAATTTTTTTCTTCCAAATCATCCCCTTTATCTGTTCGTACAGCGATGGGGTTAATTAATATGTACGGAATAATACAATTAAAATTAAGATCCCTTTTTTAAGTTGGCACGAGGTCGCGACTTTCTGTCACCATTAGAATTATGTTCTTGTTTTGACAATAAGCTTCCGTTATGAATGCGGTTTTAAAAGTCGAGTGGATTTATGGACTTGGCTGTATTGTTTCATGTTATCTATTTAATATATTGCTATATTTTATTGTGATGTGGACCCCCGTGGTATATTGAAACTGGTTGCTATGACAGCTCTGCAGAAAGGGTTAATATGAACGTTTAGGATAAACCCAATAATCCGAAACAACTGGTGTTGAAGCAAACCTGCAATTGACACTCGGATAGCGCAACCCCGGTATACAGCAACGTAATAACGTCATATTTAATGTCCAGATATAACAGTGACGTTTCGTATCTAATGGTTTATCAAACCGTACTTTATATCAGGTAATCGGATGATATTGTTATCAGGACGTTAAAAACTGTACAAAATGGTTTTGCCTTTAGTTATCAGTCAGATGAGTGGTTGGCGATTGCTATATAAAGATATATACGTGACCAGTATAAATAGATTTGCGTTTTGTACATACTTATCTTTTTCCTTAAATTTTTCCTCAGCCAAGAATTTTGCTTTAAAAAAGTTATCATCAAACAAAAATTTGTCATGTCCAGTTTTAAAATTTAAACTATCTTTTTATATTATACCAGCTTCATTCGTGGTTTCATCCACCGTCTTACTGTTTCACGGTTGGTTACTGTTAGCTTAATATTATATAGCCTATAGCCTTCCTCAATAAATGGGCTATACAATACTGAAAGATTTGTAGTTTTTGTTAAAAATTTAAATTTTTCGTTTAAACAAATAAACTCTTCAGCTTTCTATTATTATTATCTACACTAATATTATAAAGAGGTTAGTGTATTTTTTTTTCTAGGATATTTCTTCACCGGACCCCTAGCCAAGTTACAACCGTTTCGATTGCGTCGAACGTTTCGAGTTGGCAGCGTCGCCGAATCTTTTGTTCTGAACACGCGACTGAAGGTTGAGATGTCATTATTCCTGAACATTTGAAGCTTTCTACTAGCGTTAACTATTGCAGACTAGCAACTTGGCTAGGGGTACAGTACTTCCAGAGATTATCATCCGATCGCTAAATTTTTTTCACCGATAGAATGCTTTATTCCTGAATGACTTATAATATGCTATAGTTTATATACGCAGGCAAAGCTAGTTATAGATAAACAACAAAACAGCAACAATTACGGGCAACTTATTAATATTTTTTCCAGTTCCTTTGTAAGTTGCTATTTCATAAAGCAGTTGACAGAATGCGGGTCGAAAATTTTGAACGGTGCACAATTTTCGGGCTTAAGGAAGGCTTTGTTGTGCAACGGGTTTAATACAAAAGTGTCAAATGACAGCACATCTGGTGGCACAAAGGGTTAGTCTCGGATAGATTATTTCTCGAACCACCCCCGCAAGATTGCTCGCTTATACAGATGTTCAGCTACCTCCGTTTTTATTTATTTTACGTTTTATTGAAACGGTTTGAAGGATTAATGGGTTTATTTTTACGCGAATTTATAAGGAAAGCTATTGTAAGATAAATTTGAGAGAATAGATCTAGGATGTTTATTTTTGTAAAAAACGGTAAATGTTACGGACTAGGTTAGAGGGTAATCGAATCTATGCTAACTAAAATAATGATTGAATATCTCGTTCTGTCATTATGGCGACACTTGAGGAGGCCTATATCCAAAAGAGGACGTCTTTCGACTGAAATGATGATGATGATCTTTTTTACAACAAATTACCTATAACTTTTAAAAATAAGTTGGTATCATCATTGTAATCTCCCGCTCTAGGGTGGAGCGGGAATGCATTTCAAACTTTTAGTGACTAAAAGTACACCTACAGCCTTCCGTTGCTGCTTATGTTCAAGGACCACGGGTTTCCTTTACGGAAATTTTTCGCGGTCTTAATGGGCAACGGCCCTACTGGACCGTTCCGGTTAATGTTGTCTTTCAGTGTCAGAGATGGACGTCTTGATATTTCCATAAGCAATTTAAGTATATCAAGAAAAAGAAAACTGTCAGAATTCGAAACATCCTGTTACCATAGACAGGATTAAGTTCCAACCCAAAATGTATGGACAGGCGATGACGAAGCAAAACTTATATGATTGTCCAACATTGTCATTGTGCAACATCTTGCGTGACAAAGTCGTATCGTGTAGATAAAACTGTCTCCAAAGAATCCTTTGAAGCTAAGAAAGAATCATTAATATAATAAACATCGGACCGTCATGCCGATGACGTGACGTTCGGAGTAAAAATGGCATTCTCTCGCACGTGTCTTTTCCGCCTTTTGGCTGGTTATGGAATTTTTTGGTCGGTTGAATCACAGACAAAACTGTTCGGCTCTGAAAGGTGACGTCTCGCTAGATTTTATAAATGCAGACGGTAAAGATGAAGACAGTGGTGACACTATCGATATTTTTGGTGATGTTATTGGTGTAACTATTGATAGGAAGCATACATCTGATAAATTTCTGGTATAAATATATAAAGACAAAGGTGTTAATCATTAAGTACCTACAATTTAAACTGTTTGAATTTCAAACATTAAATATTTTAAACAAGAGATTAATCAATGTTTTTGCTGTCACTGTCATCAAGAGGGTAACGCTAATGATGTACTCGTATAATTGCATCAAGAAAGATTCTTTCACCAACATTTTGAAGGATCTTTATTACTTTTTATTATTGTTTGTTTTAGTATACTCAAATATTATTATGCATAAACTTATTGGTTCTAAGGTCGATGAGATTTTGGTAGAGCTAGCTACAAAAGACACTTAACCCCTGACATTAGAATCGTCTATTGAAAATTATCCACCTTTTCACATTCAACAGCGTATAAAGGCTAAGAAGACTTACCACTATGCATAGTATTAGATTCCGCATCAGCAACTTCGGTTCTTGACTTTTTAAGGTCCTCGGGAGACGCTGAGGTATCCATACGTTCCTGCTTGATCTTCGGCTTGATATCTTCATCAGGGGAACTTGATGGCATCGGTGACGTTGATGCTCGCCTTTTAGGCGTTGATGCTCCTGCGTCACCTGTAGGAAAGTTACCTTTGAGATCTCAAAATTTCTGCACGCGGATGAAGCGTGAAATTAGAAAAAAAAAAGAAAGAAGAGGAAAAGAGAAGAAGATTCTTAAAAGAAAATAGTCCCAGGATAAAAAGTAACCTATATTATATCCGGTCAAACCACCATTTTTATAATAGATAAGTACCTATCTATTATAAAAATGGTACTTACAGAATAATGCTTCCAGAACTATCAAAATGGGTTATGAGAGCTGAATGCATAACAGCATAAAATAAGACTTAATCGATTGCTCTCAAATTTAAGGTGAAAATACCATGAAGTTGTTTTGATTAAAATTATGATCTGAAATCTTGTAATTTTTTTTATAGTGTGAAGTTATCCAATGCTTTTTCTTGCTCTACACCTCTAGAGTAGAGCGAGAGGGTGTGTCAGACTTTGCAGACCAAAACTGTGTCCTACAGTTGCCTTTTAGGTTCTTGGACAACGGACTTCCTTTCCGAAAATTCCCTGTGGCCGTAGCAGGCATCAAGTTTTACTGTAGAGTTATTTTTAAGATTTGATTTATTTGTTTAAAAAAAGAAACCACTTACCATCTAATAGCCTCTTTGGAGTGCTTGAAGCTCCTCCGTCTTCTAAAAGATCAGGAGGGGCTATGGAAGGGCTGGCGAGGGGAGGGGTATGCACTCTGCTGCTAGGAGGCCTCCTGGCCGTGAGGAGTGATGGCCTCCGGGCGCTGGTGCTCCCGCTTGAGACCTGGCCTGGTCTTGAACCATCTTCTTGGTCGGAGTTTGGCCCTGTGATTGGAAATATAGAATATAACATGTTTGGGAGTTTTTGTAGTTTCGAATTATGTAACCGTAATTAAAATCCAAACAATTCTAAGATTTAGGATAAAATTTTTGAAGACTAAATGAGTCAATTTTGATATGTTGTTTGCACAAATTCTGGCACACAACAATTTTTATTATCAACATATAACTCCAGATTTTAGACTTATTATTTATTTAAAACTTTATGCACAAAAAACTGTACAATTAGGCTTATTATTTAACAAAAAACGAAACAATCCCTTTAGTGAATTAAGATATGTACTCATAACAAAACTATAGTGTTATTAACATTTATCATCACCATCATTTCAGCCGAAAGCAGTCCACTGTTGGACATAGTCTTCCCCCAAGTGTCGCTATAAGGACCGGTCCTGCATGTCTCGCATCCACCGAAACAGCAACATTAATATAAGCTTATTTAATTTTTAAGTAGACTTTCAGATGTAGCGGACAAAAACCACAAAGTGAAGGGAGGAGGTCTATACTCAGCAATGAGAAGAGTACTTATGGATGAAAATATTGATAGACAAATTAAACAAAAAGCAAAATGAAACTTACCCGCACTATAACAATGGTAGGACGTCAGATCCTTATCACAGGAGGACACCTTATGCTGGATGAAGCGCACGATGTCGGCGAGGGCGAAGGCCCTGCGACAGGCCCCACAGGTCAGGGTGTCTGCGGGGACCCCGGGTACCGGAGACCCGCCTCCCTCTGCCGCGCTGTCCGCATCCGCTAGAAGGTAAGGACATGGTTTGATATCTGTGATTTTTTATCAATGTGAAGAAAATAATTTATGAATTTAGTAGAAAGTTAACTAAAGTTTGCTTTTTTTATTTTTAGAGGTCCTCACTAATGTAAGAAAATTTTCTCATATCATTGTTACAATTTCTCAGATGGAATAAAAACGCAAAGTGAAAACAAAGTAAAGAAGTAATACAACATGACTCTATCTTAGTTATACTGAGATATATATTTTTGCAGTTCTACTATAAAAATATATTTTGTAAAAATTTGAGTACCTAGGTAGTGAAAGTACTTATAGCAAGAATTCGAAAAAACGTGGCAGAAATCCTTGTGCTTATTTAAAAACTTTTCAATTTAATAACAAATCTAACGGCTGCAGAATCTATACAATCATTAACTTACTTACCATGAAAATGAATGAAATCATTCATGACGAGTAAGTCAGAGAAGACAGAGAATAAAGGAATGACGGATACAGAGAAAGTCAATGAGGGAGAATTTGGTCCATCTGTTGGACAGTATGACAACAATTTCCAAGGAACGCGAAATATTTAACATGCTACCACAAACAACCGCTGCTAAACGTGACACACTTTTCAAAAGACAGGACAGTTAATGCCAATTATACAAAAAAAAATAATGTTTCACAACATTCGTCCACAACATACGGGCAATGAATGACACTTTCTTTCAATCTTTTAAGTGTTAAATAACACTTAATTATATGTTGTTGGCTTCACGGTACTGTGAGGTGTCAGTTGTAGGGTTGACCGCTTAGCAGGCTACAAAAAGCCTGTAATAACCGTCCCTGCGGTCCGCATATAAAGGGTTTATTTCTTTGTTGAGACAAGAAAGTTAATCGATTTTTTTTTGGAACAGATGGCGATGTGTGAGATAGTTGTAATTATGCTTTTGATTCTGGCATTTGTGAATAGATACTGTAATTATATTAGCATTTTTCTCAGATGGGTGGAAGTAGTGACCGGGTTGACTTAGGAAACAAAAACAAATGAAAGTTTAGAAGGTAAAATCTGTGCTCTGTTTTTAAAATTAATCTGTTTGATAAAGGTATTGGAACCGAAGACAGCTGTTAATAGTAAAGTTCAGCTTAATTAATTATTAAATGTTAAGGTTCGAGCAATCCACCAACCCGCACTGGGCCCGCGTAGTGGATTACGGCCTATTCCCTCTCCTAGGCCTTTTTTTTATGGTGGGAAAAAATCATGCATTGACATCCCCCGCTCTTGGGCGGAGCGGGAGATAGTGTCAGACTCTTACTGACTAAAAGACCTACCCCGTTCCTTCTAGCCTTCATACCGGGGCTTGAGCGCCCTTTCGGATAACCCTGGCCCCAGTAGGCTTCGACCCGGCTGGGTCCCTGCTGTTGCTGACAACTCCTTGAGGCGCGCGGGAACAGTGCGCGCCGTCGACGACTTGGGCTTGGTCCGGACAGTTACCGGACGGCCGGACAGCGAGCTACCCATTGCTCACTGTCCGCAAGCCCGCGTCTACGTTGGCCGGAAATCGGGATCAGAATCCCGGCGACGGCGGCGGCGATAACGCCGTTGCCTGATGCGTTCGGCCTCCTCCTTTGCGACCCTCTCCTAGGCCTGAGTCCCAGCAGTGGGAACATTAAAAAGGCTGATGATGATGATGAAAGTTCGAGCAGATGATATCAATTGCGTTAATAAAGTAAACAAATCTGAGAATTAGAGTTTTGCAAAGAGCTTGAAGACTTTAAATTTTACTTAGAAGAAATCGACATATCAGTAAAATTATACGTTTAAGTGCATAAAAAGTCAGTTAAAAATTTTAATGGCACAAATCAAATATATTCAATGCTAATCAGATCTAAGTGTTGCAACAAAATAGACATCGTTAAATCGTCGGGTTTAAGGTGAAAAAGGATAATATCGTCAATTTTTTATAATTGCAGTAATTAAGTAAATATATTATATTCGCTTTCTTTTTTGCACTTTTAACATAGTATGGAAGAAGATTTATCATGTTGCATATGGAAATATTATATTTAGTAAGTTAAAGCAACTATTTGAAAATTGCTTGGTTGCAGATATTTAATTCACTTTGCTCCCGTCGATTTGTACTTTTTACCTGTGAATTAATCGATCAATTAGGTTATTTTTTATTTCAATAGCTTTCCCACTCTTTCCTTTTACTAAGAAGAAAACGTTAGCTTTATTATTTAACAAATCTATTTGAAGTTTACTTTACTACATTTTATTCGTCAGTGAAAATGGTTTCACTTTTTAAATCACCTACATTTCTCTCTACCAGTGACTGTAATTTCATCGACGCGGGATCTTTTATCCCGCAAACAGGCTTACCCCAAACAAATCTTACCTACATAATTAACTCCCTACATATTAATTGACATCGCCATAATATAAATAGCTGAACACAAGACACGGTCGCGACGCCTCGGATTATAAAGGCGCTTTTACACGAACAATTGGTCGGCACATCAAAGCGTGTTCGCGAGCTAATTTCACATAAGTACTGTGAGTAGACGCCCTTACATTCTCCGTTCAAACTCTCTTGGTATTATTATTTTTTCCTTCATTTTCTTTGTAAAGTAGGTACCGCTGTAATGTCTATAGGGGCTGTATTGCATTGTAACTGGAGAACTAAATTAATATAGTGAAAAAACTACGTGATTCGACGGCCATTGTTTGTTCTGCCGTACCTAGTTTGTTTAGAGGGTCTATTATGTAAATGCACGCGTTATTGATGTTAATTTTTTAACAGATTTGTAAAGGTGATGGCTCGTGGCAAATGGGAACACTTCCTGGGGAAGTAGAGGTGGATGTATCCTGTGCCTGATCAAACAACGTTTACTGATACTGTCATTAAAAAAAACGGAAGTGTAGTACCGAGTACTATTCGTAATTGGTGCGAAGAAAATTACTGAAAGTATGAGATTTCTTTGGAAAATATTACGTGAGATCCAAGACTCAAATTAACCTCTATCTAGCATCCTAGATATAGTTCCTAATACGTCGATGTTCGATCCCACTACACTTATGCAACGAACAATCTTCGAACATAATAGGTACGGTATTGCTTCACGACTCAAGTACTGACGCACATCATACCACTAAACCCTTTCTAAATCTAACGCGTAAATGGAAAAGCCTTACAAGTAGGTACATAAACGTTTACATAATCGAACCCTATCAATTTACGTGGAAAGGTGGACTGTGGGTCAAGCGGTACAATTGCTAAGCCCCACCCACCTCTACGCCACTGGACAGTGGTCACCACACATGCGCTGTGTGCACAAAAACTTTACACCCACATAAATATTTGATTTTCACGTTTCGAGTGATTTATGATTATCTATGTCGAGGGTAGCTGCCCCGGTTTTGAATGCTCTAAATAGATCAATTTTGTGGCTATGTGGGGTTAGATTTGATACATTTTCGTGATTGATATGTTTTTGAAGTGTGAGCTGTAATTTCTGAATTAAATACTACTGTATATTTTTTAATTTAAATGTTATAAACTAGTGCTTGACTGTAATTCCACATTGTGCCAGGCAGTGATGCAATCGTTGATGGTGTATTGCACTAGTTTATTAGGATCCTATTCACTCTACTCTTGTTTCACATAATATCTATTCACTGCTCAATCAACGTTAGATGTATCTTTTTTTTTTTTTGATGTATTGTATCATCAAACATGTATTAACTCCTCCCACTATTGGTGCATTGAGAGGGAGAGTCAGACTTAACTACAACTTACTTACAGCATCTTAAATGTAGATCATGAAATGACTTTGAATGCAACGACGAAAATCAAAGTTGAAGATATTTAAAGTGAAGTCTCAACTTTTAAATAAAAAACGACAATTCAATTAAATAAACCCAAAAAACCAAAAGCGAAATCAATTATTCTCAACCGAAAACCAATATAAGAAGCGCGTGCATTTTATTTCAGTTTTATTGAAAACTGCCGTCTAACCAAGGACAGTCGCCTCAGGTGTCGAGAAGGGAGACACCCTCCGAAAGGACAGAGAGACCGAAAAGTTTAAATTAGCTCGTTACTACACACGGAGTAACATGCCAGTTATATCTCCGCATTTGTTTTTTCACAGAAAAGGTCACGCCACGCGGCAAAAGTAACTTCTGTGTTAGCAAAGTTTCTACTTGGCCGTTCGTTGCATTAAATTATTAATTACATTTTGTCCCGACCGCCGCGAATTGTATCACTGTGTTAATTTGCGAAACGCTGCTAACGGTTTTGACAGAGTGCTGAAACTCTGAGTTTACTTTCACAAAGTTCCAAGATTGATGTATATTGATTACCGTGTGTCACTGTGGGCAAAAAATATGTCCAACTTTGACATAGTTCTGACCACCGTGTCCAATGTTAATTGGCAGGGGATCACGGACCCTATCGATTGTATAGAAATTGTTCGTTTTTCACGACAATAAATCTAAAATAAAAATAATAAGAATGGATATCAAATGTTGCGGGGGTGTTTATTGTGTGCTGTTATTATGAATTTGGTTTGTGCGTCCGTCTGGGTGTGGTTGAAGCGAAATTGAATATTATTTAGGAATATAAATGCTTTTCTACTGTAATGATTAGACTCTTGAAATGTACTTTAGTGGGAAATTTATATTAGCTTAAAAACCCGTGGTCAAAACAAGAGGTAATTGTGACAAAAATATTATGAGTTAATGTTTAGAAAACTACAAAAAAAAAATTAATGCGACAACGTTCTTGGTAAAGCGCAAAAGGACGTTTAGGACATCTGCTTACCGCGCTTGACAGGAAAAAGCTTGAACGAGCATAAACTTTTCATTTTCGTTTTTTTACCATTTCTGTTTTCTTTACCAACTTATGAATGCCAAAGAATTTTGACATCGGCTTCTTTGACAGCTACTTTATTCAAAGGCAGAGTTGTCGGAAATGGACATACGCCACAAAAGCCTATAGAAACCTCCCTGTGTCGGCAAATTGAGATTTAAAGCTTGTTTTAATTTATCAGAGGCTTTTTGTGCTGATAGAACTGGCTGGACACTTGTGCGATTTGAAATACTTAATTTTTATTTCTTTTTTTCTCGACCGCATCCGTTTTTTGAGGTTGGTAATTTAAAACCTCTTTATAGTGTGTTGTTTATCATATTCGTATATAAGCTAGTGCGCCTAACCATCAACGATTGTACCACTGCTTTCCATCAGATTCTCTCGAGCACTGGTTTATATCAAATATAAAAAATATATCGATGATTTACTTTAATATTTCATGGCATTTTATTTTCTAGTAGTACACTACCAAGTCTGTACCACGATTAGATGTCAAGGTTATTTTTTCAAAATAAAAAAAATAGCTTCAGTAATAACGACCCAGCAAAAACACATAGTTCCATATTGGAAACACGCCCATAGAGCCAGTTTAGCCTCGCCATTCACGTCAGAAGGCGGGTTGTGTCAACAACGTACTAATGACGTCACTTTTCTCAACATGGCCACTCTGCAACCCTTGCTTTTTTACCTATAATTACACTTAGCTGATGGAGGGGAGAATTTCGTGTTATGTACTTCAAATCAGTATATAAATTGAGGTAAGTATAATAATAACAATATTTTAACATCAGACAGTTTAATTAGTTAAAATATATTTTAGGAGACTAGTGCCTAAGATAGGCTCTAGGTCTGTGTTTTAGGACATCAGGGTCCCCGTTTAACTTATACAATCATAACCTAGATTGCGTACTAACGCGTTGACAAGGTATGCATAAAAAAAGGTGGACACGATTATTAAAATAATAAAGTCTGAGGCAAAAATACTGCTATCTACTTAAGATAATGATTTCGTGTTATCGTTATAAAATTCGCTTCTTATAGTAAACAATAGTAGATAAACTTAATCAATATTCTATTTTAAAAACATACCAAAACAACTGATGAGTAATGGATTACGATAGTCGTTTACCGAGTCATTATAACGGCCAATAGACATAAAATACAATTAGAATCTTCCAATATAAGACACCTAGCATCTATCAGATTAAAGGGCCTACCTATAAAATAGGATTACCTCTTAAGGGGACGGTTCTCGCCCACCGATAGCTAATCAAATTATCCGACGTAATTCTGTGCGACAAAAACGGCTGATTATCCTCATCTTGTTGTTTTTTTTTTCCTCTCGACCCAAGGGAGCTAAAGGGATCACTGTCCAATGCTGAATTTTTATTTTTTTCACCAAAGTACCTTGTTTTATTTGATTCTTATATTGTCTAGTTTGATCGAAATTAATTAGAATTTTTGTCTACGATTTTCTAGGATTCTTACCACTGTTCAAATATTATATTTCAAATAAAATAAAACAGTCAAGTCCGAGTCGGACTCGCGCGTTGAGGGTTCCGTACCCATAAATTAACTTTCCAAGATTATTCCGAATTGCAGAAAAGTCTTTATTTTGTGCTATAACTACAAAACGGTTTTCAGACTTCTTCCTTTACCTGTATTATGAAACCTTACTTCTTCCCACATTTCATGATTCTAGGTTAACCAAAACCACCCTGTAGGTTTTAATTTCTTTACGAGTGTCAAAATATGCACCTAAACAGAGCATATATGGACTTATATTAGGATTGCGTTGACTTAGAAGTTTGTTTTTTTAATTGCTCCAAGAAGTAGTAAACCTAAGTACATCATTTTTCAATGTGAAATAGGGTTTTGATAGACGGACAGACAGAAAATAAAGTAATCCTATTAGGGTTCAGTTTTGCTGACTGAGGTACGAAATCCTAAAAATGAAAATACTAAATGCCATTTTCTCGGTTGACCGATTCGGTTCGACCTTCTTAACTCAAAAAATCGATCGCACTTCACATCTTGATTTAAAAACTTCAATAGGTCATCAACAAGAAAGGAGATTGTTTATCAATATTGCCTTTTACATAGCACAGGTAAATAAGGTGTCCCTCGGGGGCGACAACAAGAAAAAATAGCGACCACCTCGGCGGCTGATCAAATTAAGGTTGGGTCAGTAATCATGTTACAGATACCCAATACTGGGCGGAATATTCGGAATAACTGGAGAAAAACAGAGGCCTCCAGTGTATTGGCCTCTTCGTTAGAGGGATTTGAGTTTTTTTTTCTCTTTTCACGCTTTAGGTGCGTAACACGATCCCGTGCCTGGGGAATCGGATGGACAACCCTTAATAGAAAAAATGTTGGTTATAAAAATCGAGAGTGAAAATTTATACTGTCAATTTTTCTGAACGGTGTCAATGTCGGTTTAGCTTTGAGATTAAAATTCTCCCCAAGTCTCTCTACAACCAAAACTAAGCATTATTCCATTTATATAAGCGTTAAAATTCAATGAAATAGAAACTAAATACCGTGCCAAATAAACATAATTTACTAATGAATTCTACTGCTTTTAAATTCACTTGCAGGTACAGTCATCGTCACAACAAATGACTATCATTAGGTATGTCATCATTTTCACTTCAATAAAGATAATTCAATTCCAAATTCAACTATCGCTGACGTAAATGAGGGAACGAACTTTACTATTTCAGATCTAAAATATGATGCTTCATCATAAAATCTTTAATAATTCGTATCAAAATATACGGGTCGTATACTGAGTCTCGGTGCCAAGCACCTACCCTTGTAGCACAGGGGTAGGAGTGTGGTGTGTCTCCTGGAGATATTTGTCACGACACGAGTGTCAATAAAAACGCCACACCGGACTGTCTGCCACTACACTGAGATGGCATAGGGATGGGAACTGCTAACATCGATAGAAATATTATTGTAATTTTCCTGGTAATGCCAGCAGTCGTAGTGTTAGAAGCTGTTATGAGCAAACATATAAGCGAAAAAAAATGTGTCATTCTAATTTTGAATAGGAATCTAGTATAGTAAAACATTTGTTTTTGTTGATATTGGGTATAGAAGTATCTTCATGTATACCACGTGATATTTTTGCATATGCTCGATATCTTAATGCATTAGAAGACAAAATTAGGTACTTTTGTTATTTTTATAGAATTAAGAGAAAAAGAAAAGGTAATCAGTAAGTCAGTCTAAGTGGAATAATTGCAAAATGTTTAAATTAAATAAAGGACTAATCTTACATTCCGATTGCAGCCGTTACAACTCATGTTAAACAAAGACTGTCTTAAAACACTCGCTTAACAAACTCGCTTAAAAATTCTCAAACTTAACCATTACAAACCTAACCTCACTATCTTTCTCCAACACTCAAGACATTCTTACTATCGACATCGATAACTCGCAGCACTAGAACAATACCCGTTAAGGCGGACACTTAACCCCTAATCCTTACTCCGGCAGTTCTATCTCGAGCCGGGCATTTATAGCAAAAATCTTAATTCCAGCACCGCACTGTCGTTAACTGCCCGCCACTAATTATTGCCGCTGACTGTATTTATTACTACGAGTGCCTTCTGTTTATTGTACCTAAGTTTATTTACTGATTGGCTATGTGATAGAGCATCAATGTGAATTATTTTTACTACTGCAATTTTAGCTGAAGATAATGTAATGAACGAAACAACAGTTTTCACTCGGATTTGAACATTTGAGATACATTTAAGTCGACATTACTATTGTGACCGCTATAGCTTAAACTATATCAATACCGTAATCAGTAATAGATAAACAAATCAGTGATAAATTTATCCAAAAAAAGAGAAAAACTAAAAATTCAAAAGCTAAATCACCAAAAACTTTGCACACCAAAATTCACGTACAGAGAAAAATAAACGAAATGCATGCATGTCTATCTGTACAATAAGAAATATAGTTTTTCCTAAAGCTATAAAAGTGGGGTCATAAAGCTTCGTCCGGTCGGGACTGGTGCCAGTATTGGCTACAACCCTTGCACTGTTACACTAGAAATGAACTTCTTAAACCATAATAAACTTATATGAGACCTAAAATTTTAAAGCGATGATATAAAAGAAGTATGGAAAAGAATTTAAGAAATGAGTCTTGAAATTGGAATGAAAGATGAAGGAATGTTGAAATTGTGTGGTCATTAAGCTGAAGTCGATAAAGTAGATAATAGAGCTATTAGCATGGAGCAAAAAAAAGTATTAAAACAATTCTAATAAGAATCAACTTATTGTACCTTTTGTCGTCAAAACTATTTTAATGCATTCCTTATATTTCTATCAGCTATAATGTCTTACACAAAAGTCCTAGCCGTCCATACATCACCATTAAACCAACATATATTTGAAATAAAACAAAGATCGCGAACACATCCTAGCCTCGCCTATTACCCCCGCGGTCATTATTTTGACATACAGCCTCTGCGGCCGAGTATTTGCGGTCAATGCGGCAGACGAATGCAGTTTTATTTGAAATATACTTTTAAATATTGCTTTACGTTGATAAAGTGTGAGTTTGCGGAAATGAAGCTTTGCTTTAAACTCTAAGATTTTCGTAAAGTTTTGAGTATAAAATTACTGAAGATTGAAGTTTCAGGCCTGAATGTACTTTGTGTAAGAATCTTGATCAAATTGTATGCCAAAGGAGTGCCCTCTTGCAACATAAAAAATAAACATACAAAAAAGATCCTAAGATACACAGCCAGACTGATCTAACTTTACATATTATAATAGACAGTCTTATCTCTATTTAGTCAGCAATCAATCTAATCTCAGCATAATACCCAAATTAAATCATATCAATTTATATAGCCCATATAACTCAGGGCCGATCTATACGCAGGGATATATTACACTATAACGTTCAGTCTACTTACGCACTCATTTATATGTTAATGTGAACGGCATCGGATTCGTTCAGATTCATACACAGATATCTTTCGGGGCCAGATATCATTTTCACTGCCTTATTACTTTCCAATTTGTCTTCAGTATTGGCTATTGCCTCGTTTATTGCTGCCCCCAACCGCTCTATTAAGTCGAACTCCACAATCACATAAACAATACGATCGAAGCTGGAAAATTTCAGATCAAGCGAAAATACCTTTTCGTCTTAAGTCGATGCCAGAGTCGAAAAATCTTGACTTACTCCGCGATGATAAATCCATTTTTCTTCACCATAAATTCACTGTGAGTATTCAAAACTGTTTGTAGTCCAAGCGTTCCAACTTAACTGAACGAGCACTAACTTAAAACTGAACAGAGTTGAAGTCCGATGTTCACTGACCACTGAGGTACCAAGATGTTTGAAGTCATAAAGCATGTGATCATCTTCGCAGATGAACACAGACTGACTGGCTACCTCTATAAAATTCGAGGCCCGAAATTTTAATGAAAAAAGATCCCCCAAAGTGCCAGGTAAAAAAATTCCCGTATCAAAACCGCCGTTTCCTAGTGACCCCGATCGCTCTCCCATCCCTTTGTTGGGCTCCTTTTATTTATAATAGTACATTTTTTTCACACACACGGCACCCCTAATAACGTGTGAGCAAAAATATGCGTAATCGTTCGCAGTACCAAAGTATGGGGACAGGATCCTAACGTACATACAGAAAAAACACAACTGTCCCCCATTTGAATGGCAAAAAGTGCATGTCATTGCGAAAATGGTATTAGTGGATGAATATGATTTTGCACAGATCAGAATGGATGGATGACTTATAATTGTGTCGCGTTATATTTAGCATGAATTATTGGTTTGACGTGCTTTTTGTGATGCTTACTAGAGCTTTAGGATCGGTGTCCATATCACTTTTAGTAACCACCATGAACAGACAAAATTCTGCTGTCATGAATTTACTGATCTCCGACTAACGTAATATCAAACTTCGATCTTCACTGTTGTGTCTTTGCGCTATTCTGTCTTTTATTTCTTACAGTACTTAATTGAATAAAGAAATTATCTTCGAGATTTGCCCCGAGTCTCGTAATAAAATTATGACAATCAAATAGACGACCAAAACGTTTGGTAGTGACCCCAGCACGACATAATGTTTGCTATTTCTAGGTAAACAAACATGGAAGATTGACATGGAGTGTACATCTGGTAGACTGACGCAAATAATGGGGGATAAATAATATAATTTGATTTTCCTCCGACAAATTGCGCGTGATGTTTCGGACATATTATTTTTTGCAAACCATACAATAGTTGCAGATTAAACGTTGCATATTAGTGATTGTTTACTTATAACTTAGAATACAAATGAGGGAAATTGAAAGAAACACTAGATGTAAGTAAACTTTCAAATCAATGAACCTTGTAAGTTAGCAATTCTACAAAATGCATACATACTATGAACTGGAGTGCAATAAGTATCCTAGCCCAAATCAATTTCTTTTTTCATCAAAATGAAACAAAAAAATCGTATCGGATGAACAAAAACATATACAGTTACACTACCGTTGTCCAAGATGAGATCCGAAAAATTCGGCTGAACTTACCTGTTACCGGCCGTGTGAAAACGGAACAGGTGTCTGCGGTCCGTCTTCCGTCCGACCCGTAATTATAGAATGGACAATGGCGGCGTGTGATGCGCGGGAGTGTACGTCGACGCGTCCGCGGTTTCATTCCGAATATCGCGATTGTGGCCCGCTATTGTGAAATACTGTTCTGATTATAGACCTGCGAATCTTGTGAGTGATATTTTTTGTGTTTCTGTTATTACATCTTTAAGAATATCGGGGTTTTGTTACAGGATCAATAGTATTGTTGGAGGTTTTAAAAGTTCTGATCCTTTTGAAATTTTTGATACTGATGCTAATTACAATACGCTTTAAAATCTAAATAAGAATTCATTTTTGTATAGGTTATAAAAAGGATGATATACATAGTTTATTTTCTTACAAGACACAAAAAACTTCCTCCGTAGTCTCCAGATAATATCTGACTTCATAAAAACATAAATTAAACAGACTTGCAAACACATTATTACCATTTATCTATCTAATTACATATTTTGAGCAAAAAAACCGTTCCCACAATATGGTCCGATTCTGGTCAAAGCGCACATTGTGGACAGTATTGTCAAGTGTTTTGATGACGGATCTGCCAAAGGATTGGATGACACCTTGGTCATGAAAAAAATATGACAGCGTGGGATACCCGAAAGGTATTCTTCGCAAATATGATGAACGGTGTGTCATTGTTTTGGTCTTCTGCGGAAACAGAATTTGATCTGATATTTTTTGTTCTATATTGGTCTTTTTTTGCAATAAATTGCGGTCACGCAAGTCTTTGTTACAAAAGTATATCGTTAGCGTGGTTTATATCGTTACGGACTATTAATGTCTCAAGATAAGTTACTACCGCATGCGTCTATGTGTTACACAGATTTCTTCCACCATAAAAAGTGTTCAGGTCGCCTAGACTCATTGAACTTATTCTCATAATTTACCGCGTACACTTCCATTATAATTTGATCTCCACCACACAGTGTGTTCTCTCCTCTGTCATGTGAGTTAGCGTGTCAGGAGGGCCGGGGGAGGTGTCAAGTTAAATTGGTGTATTCTACGAGTAAGGTACATTGATGAAACCAATTATTCGTGGCGTGAATTTAATGGTTCGCTTCGTTCTTGTCACAGAGTTGTTTAGTTTTAGACGTGGCTTCATTTGTTTTTTGATGTGTTTAGCGCACAAATATAAGGTGAGTTAAAATTACAGTTTTGAAAACAAGTATTTTTCTCATATATTCGTAATAACATATGCAGATCTTAAGTTATCAATTCATAAATTTTAAAAATAAAAAGATTTGTAAAAAAAAGTGGAACCCCTAATTCAAAATTCTAAAACAGTGGCCACTAAAAAATAATGTCTCAATGAAATCCACCTCAGAATTCATTAAAACAATTAACTACTTCGTATTCATACTAAAACAGATGGGTAGGGTAATTCTAACGTTTAAACAGTCTCCGGCGCAGACAATAGGCTATGTTGGCCGCTCGCACGCGGGTCGTCGGTTATCTACGGATCGGAAGAAAGCCGATCTGCGGTCGCGACGTCAAATTTATCGTTCTGTTTGCCTGTTCGCCTCTGCGTTTACAGTTAGTTGCTATGTCTGTGGTACCTGTAGGGTTAGGGATTTTTTATTGCGGTTTGTGATAGGTGTACAATGTGTACATACAATATTTACTTATGTTAATATTTGCGGTTTTACCTAAATTAGAGTTCAAGCTTATTCCGGAATCGGTGGTTTATAAACAAAATGTCATATTGATTTGCCTAATTTAGTTTTACTCATACCAGTCAAACCATTATATTTCTTTCATGCTGGAAAAGTTCAACTTGTTCTAGAAATTCTACCACATTATGATTCTTGTGCAAAAAATATTCTTTGTTTACACATACACGAACCTTCTTGCTCATTTCACATGGCCTCAATTAAGCAGTCATCATTCAAACGGATGTAAGTGCATAATCTCAAGTCGGGTCATCGCGTTAACAAGGCGAGCGGTCACGAACTGCCCGGTATGGGAAAGCTCCCAGCATACAAATGCAGATACGACCTTATGACGGTAAGGCTTGGGTAACCGGAAATGCAGTATTGCGCCGACACCTACGTACGACGCCAGATGGCGGTAGTGATTACTAAGAGATTATTTATCAGCAAATTTAAATTAGACAGCCATAATTACCGGCTAATTTTAACAAACTTTCGTTTGGTAAAGAAAGCTATAAAACAGTTGTTGGAAATTTAATGTTCCGTTAACAGTATCTACTTATCGAATCGTGCCAAACATTAACAATATTTAGTTTAAGGGCTATCTGTAATAAATCTGAGAGAACGCCCACGCTGCACACGTGATGACTAGAACAATACCCGACAAGCCTTACAACACAATATAAATCACAAACGTACATCGAGCTATCATCTTTCACTCCTATAGCTGTGTGTCTTATGATTTTTAACACCCACTTAATCTCTAACAATAAGCTTTTGAGGCATTGCAACATATTTTGATACGTGACCTAAGTTTGGCCTGTCTATTATCTTATTGGTCTATGGCGCTAGATTGAGTAATTTCGTATTTGATGATTGTATTTAGATGACGCCAATCTCTGTATTGCTATAAAGACTATGTGTATTGAATGGACGTTTTATTTAGTAGTAGTGATAGTTACTTATTTTGCTATTCAGAATATTATTATGCAAAATGACAATAGTAGATACTTAATAAGGATAAAAAAAAATGCAAAATGCACGTTGAATAATATCAGCTATAATTTTTGATCTAATTTTCTTTTATTCATTTACAATTTTGATTGTGTGTGCCATTGAAACAAAGATATATTCTACATCACTCAGTGCAGAAAAATAGAAATTTATAGCAAAATTGTTCAAGAGGAAATCATTAAAAAAAATCAAATTAAACCACAAAAAAAGATCAAATCTGGACGAGCTCCAACAATACAAAACTATGGTCTATTAAAGACCACGTTTGTCCAACCTGACTGACATGTATGCCATATGGTAGAAAAAAATAATCGGAGAGTTTAAACTGCCGAATCAAAAGATATTGGACAATGGTCACGAAGAAATCATTCATTCGCCGACAGTTCGGGATGAATTGATGAGGATCAGGTAGAATCTGACACGTAGCAATCTGCCCTTCAATCAAGTTTTAGAAGATTTTGTACCTGTATAGTCATAGATAAATAAAATCTGTTTAAAAAACATGTGATAGACGAAGCGAACGATATTTCATACATTGCAAAGTATTATAGATCTAGTTTCATGCATGACAAATTAAATTACTAGATTCTATGCAATACATAGTACACTAATATTATAAAGGCGAAAGTTTGTTACTTCTTCACGCTCAAGCGGCTGAACAAATTTGTATAATAATTTGGCACATGGGTGTAGACCATGTTTTAAAATAGCACATTGAATATCTTGGAAGAGTGTTCCCTTAGAATAATTAAATCTATTTTAACGTAGGCGAAACTACTGATACAAACTAGTAATTTCTAAAAAGAAATGTTCAGTTACATGTTATAAAGAAATAACTGTACTCCAATATGCATCTTTGTAAACGTTCATATTTATATTTCCACTAATAAGGCTACTGTGAACAGAAATTAGAGCATAGAAAAGAAAAAAATGAAAGAAAGTGACACTTGTAAGCCCTTTTCTGTTAAAATTGATGAAAGGGTGTCACATAATGATGCACAATAGTTATTTTGCCTTCGGATACCAACCCTATTCCGTATTGTTAATATTATCGGCGATCCGACTCATGTGGGTGCGGACTGAGCCTGTTTTGGCCAAAAAAATCCTTTTGACCAATTGTTTGTCAAAGGCAGGAATAGAATTTTTTGTCAAGGTGTTTATCGAAGTTTGACCATGGGAAAATATTGGAGATTCAGGTGCCTCTATCGAATTTTGATCTATTGTCAACCTGTTATTGGAATCCGTTTGATAAAATCTGAGCAGTTTTTGTTTAACTTGAATATTTTTCGGTTGTTAATGATTCTGTTTTTGATCAATACGCTAAAGGGGCTCGTGTAAAGGTTCTTTGTTAAGACTTTAATCTATATAAAGCTAACACCTACCAAACTTTAAATCGTCTCACGTTGAAAGGCCGACAATAACAAATTGGTATCAAAGCCTGACAAAGATGGACTCTTGAGAAACTGTCCACCCACTCCCTGGCTATTGATCGTGGTCTGCTTACAATAAATTAATTCTTGTTATGAACATTTTTTATTTCATTGTGTTTAAGCTTTGTATTTATTTAAAACTCGTAATAGAGCCTAATGGCGGACATTGGTCAAAGGAGATTTACTCGTAGTTTCAAATATCAGATCAAAGATAAATAGATTCTTCTAACATGTTATAATTTATTCTTTATAGTCAATTAATGAGAGAAATAAATTGAATCAAGTCAATATGTGAATTTGAAACCGTTCTGATGAAAATATTGTTTCTAAAATATGTGACATGACAAATTCGTTTCTTAAAACTGATTATTCGGTTTACAATCCTTTTCACAATTACAATGTTATGATCTTAATCGATACTCTAGACATTATTGATGAAAAAAAAACTTAACAATACAGATTACTTGTACAAGATAAGTTTACTTAAAGTGCTGTAAAGGTATTATCTGTCTGACTCATCTATATCATAGATTAAGTCCTGAAGAAAAAAGTCTGTGTTTGGGCTACTGTTTATATTGTTTGTAACTCGATTTGTATTGTAAGTTGTATTAAGCCTTTCCTCTGGGAAAGGATTGTTTGGAAAGACAGCAGTGTTCTTTTTTTTTCATGTTGTCTTTGTCCATTTGCTTGGCAAACAACTTTTCAAGTATACTCTTGTATGCTTTAACTACCAGATAGGTAAACTGCCAATAAGTATTTTTTTTTAAGATAGGAAGACATCTAATGACTTCTTCCTCTTTAGAGCGGAGCAAGAAGGTTTGTCAGACTTTTACTTACTGAAACCACAGCTGTTTCTTTAGTTGCCCTTTGCATTCTAGGACCACAGGCAATCTTTCCAGAAGTCGACCCATGGCCTTAATAGGCTTCGGCCCTGCTGGGCCTCTTGGTACTAAGTCATTAAAATGGTGTTGAAGAACATATTTGTGATTGACTAGCTTCTGCCAGCGGCTTCGCTAGCGTGAAAGTGTATTTCTCCATACAAACTTTTGACTACCATTTCATGCCCCTAAGGGGTGATATTTTAGGAAATGCTGTCTTATTCTTTGTATTTATCATAAAAGAAATTAATGTAAATTTTTTTCGATCTTTTTAATTGTTTTATAATTTTTTGGTTTGGGGTGGACATGAGTCAGATCTTTACCGTATATATATACAGATTTGCTAACAATTCAGGCATTTAGTATAAATTACCAACCATACAAATGAGTCTCGCATAACAAGATCTATGAATCTATCTGGTTTTGACTTAATAAATCACATTTCAATTTGACTCTGTTTATCTGTACTCACCTCTACATGAATGAAACTTCTTTTATTCAATTCTAAAATGTTCAGTTTCATATCGAGAATGCCTCCAACGATGTTCTGCACTGTTTAATGGGACCGGACTAATAAATCCAATTTAAATGTTACCAGGACCTCCACTGACATAACATATGTAAATCCATACGTCTTTATCTTCAGAATCACAAACACAAAACGCCGTTCGACGCGCTCAAAAAAAAAAGCATAAAATCAAGCCGGTCCAGTTGGAAATTCAAAACGGGTGGCCGTCCGCACAATCATTATTCTAAATAAGAAAATTAACTTCATTCCCATAATTTAAATATGTTGCAAAATAAATTATCTGTTGTGGCTTTCTCTTATACTGCTCTAATGGACGTCGGTTGTCAATTGCTGAAATATGTTGTCTTGACGAATTCAATTTATTGGATCAAGTATAAGGAGATGGGCATTCTTTCCCACGACTTGTTCGCGTGGATGCATTATTGCTGAGTGCGTGCAATTGAAATAGGTGATCAGGTCTATTAGCGTGCTTTGTGATATTTATTGCTCGTTAATCATGATTCCTTTGCAAACATCGCGGTTGCCGTCTGTAACGTGAGAACGGGTTACTTGACCGTTAAATCAAGATAGAGAAGTTATTGCTTAAATTATACCAGTATCAGAATCAACATCAATATTCATAATCGAGCAAAAGCCCAGCCCTATATTTACCATTCCCACCGTATATTTGTATGAAGACACAGGGATTAACCGAGGTCCAATAATTCCTGACCAAGGATCAAGATTGAGAGTTCCGTTTGTAAATGCGATCCTTCGATATTCGCTTAATGAAGACATATTGAATCGCTAAGCGGCAAAGGACAAGATATAGGCAATGTTTAAATTGACGTGCGGCCCTTTTATGCCGCATCCGTTCAGTTTTGTATCAAACACAATGGCAAATAAATGAAACAATTAAACAAAATCTCGAGCGGTCAATAAAAAATGATAAAGCAAATAAGAGTTTTAAATGTTTTATTAATTCTGGAGCATATCAAGTTTTCTGCATATATTTGGGTCGCAAAATGTTATTAATGACGATGTAGGGTTGTCATTCAAACAAAACGAAAACAATATCAATTAAAAAGTCTAGAGAGGACGGAAAACCCATATCAATTAGTGACAAACGCGAAGTAAAAACAAAACGGTACCTCTGTTAATGTTTTATTTAGAGCCCGGTCGGGCACGGCACGAAAGTTAACTTGGATTTTTAAAAGTTTGTTCAAAAGTTACGCTCGCGGTATCCCCCGTCCGTCTGGCCTCGCACCTGATAAAGTAATTTTACGATTCCCTAATTCATACTTTTGAGGAGGGTTTTAAAAAGCCAGAAGGTTTTCTGCCTCTGGACATAATTGGGATCGCGTTAATACTTGACGACTTTTTAAATTTTTAATTTGGCAGTACCGTGCCGTTTACAAATGGGAATACAATTTTGTTTTGTGATAGCTGTTGTGACAAATTTGAACTAAGTTCAGCTATGAAAATCAGTGTGGTTAAAATTTCACCTCCATTAATTACTGGTCTTGTACAGCAATACATATACGAACAACTACATAATGGCATCCAATTTCATTTACGTGTAAAGGGGGTCCCATTGTTACTCACAACAAAACCCAAGTACCTCGAAATTCTTGCTTTCAAAATAAGAACAAACGTGTCATCGACGAAATGACGCGTGTCGACCAATCGGGCGCGACGGCCGCAGACGATGGTGACGTCACTCTGCCACCGACCAATCCGAGTCGCCCGTCGCCTCCGGTCAACTTGGACTAATTGCCCGTGTGTGCGATAACGCTAGTTTTGAGAGGAATCCGTGCGCGAGAGTCGACGGCCGACGCAGGCTCATATATTACAAAAGAACGGACGTGTATGGGCTGGTTTTGCTAAATAAATTTAAAATTGATGGAATTTTAACAAATTCTGTAAAGACATCTTAGAGATGGATGATATTACGGGTGATATGTTTATAGTTCAAATAAAACTAACAAAGAAATAAAACGTGACACAAATTTTAATTTAAGCTAAAATAGTTTTAAAAGAAAAGATGACATTATAGTGCACAGAAGAGAGACCTATTCGGCTTTGGGTTGTTGAAAAGAATACCAATCATGATACTGACAATGATCATAGCAAATCAATATAGTCATACCTAATTAGGGCATTATTTTGTTTCAATATAGAAATAGAGTACTATTCTACATAAAAAAGTTAGTAGCCTCAATTTAAGATAGAAATAAAAACCGCACCATGGGAGTAATTGGCGGTCCAAAATTACAACCTCACTGGTCATCCCATTGTGAATTAAGTAAAGCATGAGAAAGAACATAAGATGCTTACACTTTTGCTTATAATTTTTAATTAATACACCTAACTGTTGGATAGTGGGAATCAAATCTAGAAAACAATGGAAAAGGCATGTGTATTCAGAAAACAGTTTCTAATGTTTTATGTTACTATGCTTAATTGGCATATAAAATTATTTTAACTATTCTAACACGATATTATTATTCCCTTCCTTAATGTAGCCAATGATATTGAAGCAAAAAGTAATACTGTCCACAATGTAGATTGTTGCATTTATGATCTTGAAGATAATAAATTAATTATAGCCCACAACTTCTTACAATGTTACAGTACTGCTGACCTTAGGACTTGGTTAAAGGTTATAACAGGTGATATATATTAATTGACATAGTGCAAGCAGCTAGAATTTGCTTAGCAAATTAATTTACAATAAAACATATTTTTTCTTGACAAATTGGAACTAATAATGAATTAAATTTCTTCAACAATTTTAGCATAACAATGATTTGCGAATGTTTTGGACACAACAATTTCCCTATTTTCTTCTCCGTGACTTTTATCATCATTATTCTCCTCTACCAATTTTTCTACAGAAATAATAGTAGCTTTAAAATGTTTTGTGTCAAACTGTCCAGTGCCCCCGACACGGAGAAGACTGGCATGAATATTTTAAAGGGGCTACTTAGTACTCTTTTCATGTTTCCCTTTCGGACATGTGATGACCACGGACGGAGTGTCAATATTGTCACAAACCCCGGTATTAAGTAGCTCGTTGCCTGAATGAATAGAGTCTCGCCGGCATGGCACATTGTGCATGTGGACTGTGTGTTTATTTAGATGATGTTTTTGTAGAACGCTGGATGGAGATTTGCCCGGACAAGGCATAAAAATATTTTAGTTTAGCCATTATAGCCATGTACATGTACAAAATTTTGAATTCTGCTAGTAGAAAAAAGTTGGCCTCAATTTTGTTTTATTTTGGCGTTTAAAATTTTCTATGCATTTTTTTTCAAATTTGAAACACTTTTGGTTGGAAATTAAAAAAAAACATTCGAGCTAACTTCAAAATTTTTAAAAGTTGTGTAGTTGGTAGAATCAAAAACTGAAATCCAATAAATAGAATCTAGTAAGAATATTTTAGTAGTTCTGCTAACATACCTTGCGCGATGCGTACAGCTGGCATCTTGATTCTCATCTTGATTTGGTCACCTATTTTTAGATCTTCAACAACTTCTATATCCTCGGAATTTTTTATCTTAATATCTTTGCTATCTTACGACAGTTCTTTAGCTCACTTCACATGTGCCGCCGTCGGTCCAGCGGCTTATCGTCCTATTTCTAAAACGTTATTGATAACGGAGGTCGTGTTATCACAAATCCCCCCTTGAATGTCCGACGGTAAACATCAATATAACTTATAGTCATCTTTTTAATTTCTTCATCGTTCACAATTCAAAATCCAACCATCTCTTATCTTACTTTTTCCTTTTCATGTTGTGCTGATTCAGTTCACACGTCAGTCGAATGTTTGCTCGCCAAAATTGACTGGTCATAAAGAGGGCCTTATCAACACTTGAATGAACGTCTCAGTGCCCTATCTAATCTATCCACACCTAGTGGCGATCCTGCGGTTCGGTAAACGATTCATTTGGTCACACTTCATTAAATAGCATCTGTTTAAACTTCTTCACTTTTCAGTCCGAACAAACAAAATTTTCAGTCACTGTCCGATTTGTTAAATTTTATTTATATTGTTCCGATGAAAATTTTGCTTTAATCGCCGAACAATTCAACGGGAAAATTAAAACAGAAATAAAATAATTTTGGAAATTTAACTGTTGTCTCGTGTTTACGATATATCGAAGTAGCGTCTCGCGATCGAGCACGTCGCGCGTGCGAAGCGGTGCGAGGCAGGTGCGCGGCCGGCCGCCCGCTCTCGCCCGATGTCCGAGAGCGTCTGTCCTGTGTCCCTTCGCGCGAGGGCTCCGCGGCCTCCGCATGTCCACAACTCGCGCTGTCTCGCTCGGCCGGCCGACGACGGCGCGTGCGAGTCCGCACGAAGTGGCCAGGGGTTACTCGCGGTCGCCACCGCCTCGGCTGATCGACAGAGACCGTGTCACGCGTGCTCTACCATCAGACGCGTGGGTGGGAGCGAGACAGGCATAAATCATGAGTGCCGTGCGTCGGTGTGCGTGCGCGGGTGGGGCGAAGATGCAGCGCGTACAAAAGAAAAGGGATAATATTTGCTTGCATATTTCATGACTCGATTAGGAGATGGAATTTTTAATTGAATGGACCCGAGCGCGGTCAGTCTACGTTTTCAAGGCGGTTTTAAAAATTAAGAACCAGTATAAAAGGGATTTCAAAGTTTTCTTTTGTTTTACTTAGTAGTATATTTTATGTTCCGTACAATGGAAGAGCTTTGTTATTCATAACTTCATAAAATATGAAATAATGGAATTAGGACATTAAGGGCCTATTTTTTTCTAGAAAATATTATGAAACATCAAACTTGTGGATTATTTTTTTAGTATTTAATGAAAGTACCGTAATAGTAAGGCCTACGTTTTTTACGTTGCCACTGTGTAAACTATACGTCGACGTAGCAACTCGCTACGAATGCTACGCGACTCGTAGCGCGCCAATTTCGTAGCACCGTTGTAAAAAATGGATCTATAAAAAGCGTAGCAAATTAGATTAAGCTGTGCAATAATTTGGAACAACACATTTTGAATAAAAAGAAAACAAATGTAAATTTAAATTCTTCAAACCTCACATTCAATTCCTTATAAACTTTATTCGCTCAAAGAACATAAAACTACATTACCGAAAAATTCGCGAAAGCGCAACACGTAAAGCTGGAGCTTCACTCTCGCTGGTAACTTTTCGCGGCACATTTTTTTCCCTCGCCGCCGTTATTTTACTTAAGACGCCGACGAACTTATCTCGGTCGGTCCTTGACTTTAATAAGTTTTATGAGTGTCAGTCGGGACTTAACTGGCGCGAGAACGGCGGCGAAAAAGAACTTTTTCATAATTGTTTCTCGACTCAGACGCGAACTTCGCGGGACTGTTCGTTCGATTATTGAAATTTCAAATTGTTCTAAGTGATTGATTGTTTATTGATTTCGTTATTTTTCTTGTTGTTTTGTGCGGCCTGTTTTTATTGTTAATGTTTTGGACTGATTTTTGAATAAACTTTGAATCCATAATAACATTTTAGTTTCTATGAACACCTTCACACGTTTTCATACCAACTAAAATGTAAGCTAAATTAACTTAAAGTACCTAATAAAAAAAAATGATTAAAATTACTGACATTTTTTTTTCTGTAAAATCCCAGTTACACTACATTCTGAACCCAGCCTAAGATCTCCAATCGCTTGACCAAACACACCGTGATAGGCTGCACACAAACCTTTAAAAAATCGTGGTCAAATGTCCAGCGGCATAAAACCTTCGCAGTATACCCGTCTCTGTCTAATTGTCACATATGAACGGCGATAATAGAGACAACTAAAGGGTTGTACGTTTTCTCGAGTGGAAATCTGGATATAATGACCGATGTATGTCTATCTCGTTCATATGTAGGGGTGTGTGGGTGTGTGGAAAGGGATGGTGGTGTATACGCGTTTAGTTTGGCTGTGTGGGGTGAGTTTTCACGTCGCTACTCGACGCTAGGCGGCGTGGAAAACCTTGTCGCATTTCGGGAATAATTTTCGGTTCGGATGTAGGTTGGAAATGAATTGTTTTACTGGGGTATGTTTATAATTGTTTTTTAGTCATTTTGTATAGAAAATTATGACTTTTACTCATAAAAATTTACATTACAGAGCATATTATTATAAGTTCTAGTATATTTATTTAATTTTATTTAAATGCTTCGTTTACAGAATCTTCTCGTAGAAACAAAAGTTTTCAATACTTTACCTACTTATATTCATTAATAAATTGTTTTATAACCACTTCGCTTGTCAAAGTTATTTTCTATTCAAACACAAATCAAAGGTAGTATGGTGTTTATAAAATTTCCAATACAAACATAACAATGTCATAACTCATAGCCTTGACTTTCAAGTTTTAACAAAAGCCTATGTTTTTTAGTTGTTCATAAAATGTGGTTTAGATTCCTGACACGGTTTTATGGTTCAATGTGAATGTCATATTGAATGTAAGACTTTCGAATTTAGTTAGATCAGGATATAGTCGGTGTAAAAAGTCAAGCGACTTGGGAATTTTGTACAATATTAAATAATTTAAAAAATACTTATATTCGATACTTTTTATAAAACGTTTTTCTATTAGTAAACTATGATCAAGGTCTTCTAATCAACCTTAATTAAATCAGTGTTGACTACATCAGATTTCATTTTGTCTTAATAATTCCCAGGTCGGTTGACTTTTTAGACAGACTCTACGACATTGACCAGTACCTGATACTTTGCCTTTAAAATGCACTTCATAAAGCTCATTTTCGGCAAAAATAATATAAACAGACACATATCCTATAACCCTGGCCCTACTAGCCTGAGGTTAGCTACTAGTCTAACCGGATCGGGGTAAATACCTGCGTTTTCCAAGGACCAACTGCCATAACCCAATTACTGGGCAACACAATACTCTTTGCATATACTGATTGATGGTCAGACTTTCAGGAGACTGACATATGTAACAACAGTCAAAGATCTATGAATAACATCCGGGACCGAAGGAAGGACTACGAGCTTTCCGAGGCATGTGGTGTCGGTGTATGTAACTAGATACATGTCGACAGTAATCCTAACTAATATTATCAATGTGAAAGTGTGGAAGTTTGGATGTTTGTTACTTAATCACGCAAAAACGGCTGAACGGATTTGGATGAAATTTGGCATGCCTATAGCCTTTGACATGGAAAAGAACATAGGCTACCTTTTATACTGATTCCTTAAGTACCTAATGCCACGCGGGCGAAGCCGCGGGCAAAAGCTAGTTTTGATAAATGTTTTTCATCTGTTCCTTCTGCGTATGGAATGTTGCGGTTTCAGAAATTTCATATTGTGATTTATTGATTATATTATCATTATGATAAAGATTCAATGGGTTATTTTTTTCGATGGGTAAAAATCATCCCGGTGACATCCCTTGGGCAAAGTGGGATATGTCAGACTCTTACTGACTAAAAAACCCACTTCGTTCCTTCTGGCCTTTCACACCGGGGTCGAGCCTCCCTTTCGAAAACAGACCGTGGCCCCAGTAGACTCAACCTAGCTGGGCTCCTACGGAAAGGTTCAATGGTGTCATTATCCTGATAATCATGATAAAATAGAATATAAAAATTATTGTTTGCGGTCTAAACCTACTCAGCTCTCATAGGAACTTAAATGTATGGGTAATAACAGTTTTATTGCTGACAAAGACATTTGCCAAACAAACTTTGGATGAGGAAGATCTTAGAACAAAAATAATGGTTCAGGAAATCATAAAGAGCGGCTGACTCGAGAAACATTTTCATACAACCGCTCTAACGTGATTATAACGTTACTACTAGATATTTTGAAAACACAGATTATATCTTGTGGATGTTATATAGGTTTCTATTTAAATTATAAAGAGTAAAACTAATCCAGTAAAAACCTGCTGAATCTGCTATTTTGCTTGAAGTTTGGCTTTTCATAAATCAAAAAAGTCAAAAAAATATATTAATAGAAACCTTCAATCAAAATTATAAATGAAAAAGTTTGGTTCCAAAAACTTTTAAAGTTTAAAAAAAAAAACATGTATTTCCTGGAACCAGTTTTGTGAAAGATTCGCGTGTATTACTGTATACCAACAGAACTTTCAGGTGTTTTCACTCTTTTTTCATGTTGCCTCTTTGTCAGACATTGCGTTGGACTACGTTGGGTGAACCAAAAAGCTTTAAATCACGCTAAGGTTGACGAAAGGCGAGTCGCGAAAGGCCCTCTTAAAAAACTTTTCTTGGTCTAGGTGGAGCAAGAAAAATTCGTCGACGGCGCGCACTGTTCCCGCACGCCTCAAGGAGTTGTCAGCAACAGCAGGGACCCAGCCGGGTCGAAGCCTACTGGGGCCAGGGTTATCCGAAAGGGAACTCGAGCCCCGGTACGAAGGCTAGAAGGAACGGGGTGGGTCTTTTAGTCAGTAAGAATCTGAAACTATCTTCCGCTCCGCCCAATAGTGGGGGTTGTCATTTGATGATTTCTTCCCACCATAAAAAAAGGAGAAGCAAGAAAAGTTTTTACACACATAGAAAAATACCACCGACATCTTTAAGCTTAAACTCGTTGATACCAATCGGTGTGCCAAAGTCAAATGCACCAATCATTCTACCAAAAAAAAAATTGTCGTGTCAACAAATGAGAACTCGATACATCGGTATAACGTTACGTGTCTCAAATTGAGCAATTTTCTGTATCCTGTGCCACATCTGTCTCAGAGGCTGGTAGAAAAAAGTATCCGTTGAAACGTTCAATTATAGAATTGTACCAGTTATGGTGCAAAAAAAAAAATCTTAGAACAAGGTTGAAAAAGGACGTTAACTTTTGAATATGGAGTATTTCAGAAAAAATGTCGTAAGCGACAATTTGCATTAATTGTGCTAATGGGTTTTCTCTTACATAGTGTTAGTGTTATATGAATAATAAGTTATATTTAGTAGATGTGTCAACAACGATCCTTTCGTTCTAAGGGTGTGGTATATTTACTCCTTATGCAAATGCTACTGCACTATTCTTATTTTCATTTTCACTCATCATTTATTAAATACTCAATAAATAACTGCAGTCAAAAAAATACACTAACTAATAATCCTAAGATTGTCATAAATTATGTTTTCATTACAGCCAGCCGTACCCTCTTTAGGGGCTAATACGTACTGAAATAGATTGGGTTAGGTCCCTTTCAAGGGCACATTTTCAAACACGTGTGTGTGGACAGTTAATATCACCATTTCTTTGAAGATTTTGGTTAAGCTTGCTTACGTTAGGAAAGGGTTTTTATGTAAGAGTAGAATAGAAAAAGACGTGTGGCACTCGGGGACTGCCGCGGTAAAGCTATTGCATAGCATTTTTATCAACTTATGCAATTATAATTATTTATTTATTTTATTTACGCATTATTTTCCTGTGTTTTTTTTTTCTTTGATATTAATTGAAGTTAGACTTTCACACATTGAATTGAATTTTGATTGATTGTTCACCCATTTGTTTTCTTATAGGTCACCACGCTCAAAAAACAAATGAGTGGGGGGTGTTAGGTTATTTTGTGACGGAATTTCTGGATTCGGTCTCCACGCTCAAGGCCCGCGATAGAAGCTATGCAATAGCTTAATAAAACTTATAGTACAGCAAAAAAGTAACACAACTTTTACACATACTTAAATCTAAAAGTTTTTAGAGAATTTTTTTTGATGAACTTCTGTGACTGATATATATATATTCATAAATTTATTCCTAGTGGATATTATGATGTAAATGGTGTAATTTTAAGTCTCAAGTGTGTGCATAACGGGACAATACTTGGAATCATTGAAGCAGTTGCGGTCTTGGTAAAATGGAGCTGAGAATTTTAATGTAGTGTTAAATACCACAGCAAAACTTGTCGAGAAGATTGACGATTGACGATTTGCTGCCAAATACTACAAAAATATTACCTACAATGTGTACATTACATGCTTATTGTATAGGTAAATAAATTAACTATTCACACGAAGACACGACTAAACTTTTTGATTGGCTTATGCTTTCGCGAAGCCAAAAAATCTAAATCTATTGGTACAATGGTTGTAAGTAATTGTTTTAATTAGAACGGAACGTTAGAAATCCTGCCTCAAGATAGACCAAAAAACCTGATGAGGGTGGCAAGAATCCGATGAATGAGCATAAGAACGGCCATTGCAGCAATACTTGGGGAGAACTATGTCCAGTAGTGGACGTCTTTCAGCTGAAATATGATGATGAATTATTATCAATTTATGGTAGGTAAGTAGTTGGTTGGACATTACCACAGAATAAAATAACAGATTTCTGACAGCACGTCAAGCCATTGTTACTGACTTTAATTTGCCGATCTTCGACAGTTGTTACTAATAGTCAGAAGCCAGGAAATCTGAAATTTTGCCAAGGCATAGCATAGCATAGCATAGTCGGCCTTATAATGTTCCCACTGTTGGGACTCAGGCCTCCTCTCTAGGTGAGGGAATGGGCCGTAATCCACCACGCGTGCCTAGTGCGGATTGGTGGATGTCACATGTCTTCGATTTTTTTTCCAGTTTCCCGACGATGTTTTCTTTCACCGTTTTGAGAGCAGTGGTGATGAAATAAATTACACAAAGTAATACTTCACCGTCGTCGGGGCAGTTACCACTCAGCCACCACTGCTCTTCAATTTTGCCAAGCGGTATCGCGTTTTCAATGACTTGGTTGTGCAATCGCTCCTTGTAAAATACCGAGCAAAGGTCTCGCTCCACTCATTTCCTTCTTCCTTCGCTGGTCTATGTTTCCCTCCGTCTTCTGCCGAAATCAGTCTCGTTCGTCCCGCCATTTGACCCCGTATCATTGTTTCAGGACACCAACTCTGTGCTACTTTGGCCCACAGTTTACACGCATACAATAGACATTGCCTGACCTGTCCCGTCCTTCCAGATATCGTCAATTTGAGACACAATAGTAAGACAATAAATGCGCGAACGCTGACTTCGCTTGGGGTTTAATGAATTAAGTTGGGCAGCCTTTTGAGCATTTTCTTTCTATTGGGTTTCTATAATTGTAGTTGTATAGGTACGTCAGTAATAATTAAAAAAATAATGATACATCTTTTATTTTCGGTAGTAAAATCATGTAATAACATCCCCCATTCTTAGATAGTGTCAGATTTTTACTGTCTAAAAATCCACTCCTGTTCCTTCGTTGCCTTTCGTACCGGTGCTGAATCTGCCTTTCAAAAACAACCTTGGCCCCAGTAGGCTGCGACTTTTCGACCCCTACGTTTTGCTGACAACTTATTGAGGCTCATGTGAAACGATACGCGTCGCCAGCGTCTTAGGCTCGGTCCTGTCGGTTACCGGTCGGACAGCGAGCTACCCATTGCTCGCCGTCGGAAAGCCTGATCCTACTAATGATACATCTTCCATACCTAAACATTACTCTTAAAAACAATGAACAGCACGTTCTTCCAAACAAAATAACTTCCAAATCTCCCATTTACACAGTAACATTTAAAATTATTTATTTGTTTACCCTGTCATGACGCACTCTCCGAACCATGACCGTCACAAATTGAATTCTGAACCGCGACCCACCCTAATACTGGGCTATTTCTGTCCTGGCCAAGCCACTTATTGGGCACACCTCTAATTTTAGCATTAACGGGCAAACATTTATTTTTAAATGGCACTTTTTATGACGATCTTTCTTCAAGGTGTGAAGTCTGAGTAGTGTCTATTTCTTCAGAGGGCTTGAGGAACTCTTGAAGTAATGAGGGTAAAAACCTCGGAGGGAAGATTCGCGTTTATGCTCTGTCCATTTCTGAAAGCGGTGTGAAACAAGTAGGTAGGTAAGTATTATATTTTGTGGGGTAAAGTTAGTAACTACATATTTGTTAGTGCAGACACTTTAGAGAAAAACTACTAATCTTTAGAGAAAGATATATTATACCTATATCCTTTACGCTGAAATGGCTAAACTTAAATTCTTATAGCCATTTGGGAGGGATAATGGGCATATGATTAGACCATGTACTGGATTAGGACGTAGTATATTTTTTTATACTGGGAGAATGAGTATCCTTAGGATAATTTTCTTTTTTTGCGTGACCAAAGTCGCTAGCAGAAGCTAGTAACACAATAAAATATTTTTTTTGCATCTAAAACTAATTATTTGACTGGCCTGTTGGTGTAGTGGTTAGTGACCCTGACTGCTATGCATTTGTTCTGTGTCTGGGTGTAATTTATCTATATATGTATGTATTTAGAAATATATAAGTATGTTTATCAGTTGTCTAGTACCCATAACACAAACTCTGCTTAGCTTGGGACTAGACGGCGTTGTGTGATAGCTGTGGAATATTATTATACGTATTCAATTGCTCTTAGTGTTAGATTTTAAAAACTCACATTTTTAATAATACCGGGTAAAATTGCCAAATTTGATTTTGAAACGACCTGCTTGAATTTATTAATATTTCAGCCCCCAGGGCTATGGGATTCTCCCAGGGCTGCAAGATGGTTCGCAAGAGTTATAGCGATCCAGAAACGCAACGGGTAACTGAAGGAATACGAGTATGTTTAGACAGCCAAAGTCTGACACTCCCCTCAGTCTACGCTGAACGAGAATTGTTATCTGATAGTTCCCAAAGTGAAAAAAAAAACAATATTTCAGCTAATATGCATCTACTGCTAGAAATAAGTGCCTAGACACCACACAAGCACCGTTAAAAAGACCGGTCTTGTTTCTTGCATCCAGCAGATTGTTGCTGCCCTCACCAACGAAAGAAAGATCTAAGAAACGTACTGTGAAAAGGGTTTAAAACACTTCATATTCATAGTGAAGTATCTCATCACCATCACCTCTCTACGAGAGGGATCCACTATCATCATTTCAGCCGAAAGAGATCCACCGTTGGACATATGCGCCTCCCTCTGTGTGTCTCAATGCCATCAGATTCCCGCGAACGTCACCAGGACACCGGTCTACTTTGTGAGAGCCCTACCAACGCTGCGTGTTCAAGTACGAGGGTAGCTTTGGTCCCCTGCAGACATCTTCATTCCTGAATCGATCGTGCAAAGAAACATCATCGAGCATATTTCTTTCGATTTCTTTTTGGGTGACTTTCAGCCTTTTGATGAGGCCCATTGTAAGCGAGTACGTTTCAAAGCCATATACACATCATCTCTGTCACAGTGTACCTAGCTAATCCTAAATCGCACATTTATTACTAACTAGCTTTTGCCGGCGGCTTCACCCGCGTACATAAAATATAGCCTATGTCACTCAGCAATAAATCTTTCTAGCGGTGAAAAAAATTTAGTAATCAGACCAATACTTTGAAAGATTACCCCGTCCAAACAAATAAACAAACTTTACCACTTTGTAATATTAAGTGCAGATTGGTGAAGATTTAGGGATGTCCTGTGTTATGTCGTTGTTTATGAACGATGTTGGGTGCTAATTAGGATGAATGTGTTACGTCGAGGTGGGAAACGCGCCTACGATATACCTAATCAAGTGCCAAGCCAAATAAGTCAACGGGTTTTTGCGGTAGTGATGTGCTGATTACGGTATTATTCATTTATCGATATTCAAAAACGGTTAAAATATAAGGTACAGAATCTGTACCTTCTTTGTTATCTTACTAACGCTTAGATTATAATAAACTTTATTGTACACCAAAATAGTAAGAATTTCACAGAAACTTAAATCTATGGGTGACTAGAATGGCGGTCTTATCGCTGACAGCGATATCTACCAGACAAACTTACGATGGGCTATAAGAACTTTGAAACACATGCCTGATTAATTAACTTAAAGTTACAAAAGCTGCAGTTTATACCATTATTTTGGTTTTAAGTTCCTACATACGAGTAAGCCCATTTTTTTAAAAGACGATCCCGTGACGAATGAATTAATGCATGTAGTACTCTTCTTTAAGTGATGGCACTTAGTCTTAAGATCGAATTGTTTTCTTAACATTTAATAGTTGAAGAGCCTAACAAGGTAAATAAATAAATACCAAAATAGTTAATTACTTAATAAAATTATTGCTTTGTTATGTGTTTATATGTAACACATATTTAAGATTGGGGATAACGGCTATTTTAATTGTCATTCATCATCATCATTAATAACAAGAAAAAAAATATTTTTGGCAACTGACGCACCTTTGGTTCAGTAAACGCTTCTCCAAAAACAGTATCGATAAACTCTAATCCCACCTCTACACAGTGACTATCTAAACTCGGTAGCTTGCACTAAATGCAGGCCCGCCAACGTAACAATAAATTTAAAGGAGACTTCACATTAATTCGAAGAGCTGCCTCAACGACCTTTGTGCCTACTGTTGTAATTAGCTACTATGTTTCAAACGACGTAAACTGTCAGGAAAGGATCTGATGAAAATACTGTGGGAATCCCAAATATACAACATTATTTTTAGTATATTATAATACCTGAATATAGTATATCCAGAATTAGTAACTAAATCGATTACAATATTTTTTACTCCATGTTATATTTTTTTTTTTTAACAAATTAAAATGGTCACAAGTTTCACACCACCGACAATAAGTACAACGGGTCATGGCAGGTCATAGCGGGCATGAAGTTCCAGCGAACAGCTGGATGTGGGAGCAAAATAACCGCTCAGTCACCCGGATGACCCGGTGATCATGTATTTGTGCGGACAACCAAGTAACATAACAAGCTTATAACTTTGTGATTTTTCATGATACAATTATATTCTCTCACAAAAATATTAGACACGTGTTTCAGTTTTTGCATTTAAATGTATGCGTCTGTGAAATTTGTCTGAAAATAAATTTGATGTATAAAATTATAATCTTAGTATGGAAACTTTTGCATAAAGCAGTTTTACAAGTTAACCATAATAGTAAATAATAATAATAATATTCCACAACTATCACACAGCGCCGTCTAGTCCCAAGCTAAGCAGAGCTTGTGTTATGGGTACTAGACAACTGATAAACATACCTATATATTTCTAAATAAATACATATAATAGATAAATTACACCCAGACACAGAACAAATGATCGTGCTCATCACACAAACATTTGTCCTGGGTGGGAATCGAACGACCTCTGGCATAGCAGTCAGGGTCACTAACCACTAGACCAACAGGCCTGTCGACCATGGGAGACTCTATCAAATAAGTTTTACCTTTCTGGGTCGAGCGAAAGGAAGACTTCCTCTCTAGTCATCTTTTTTTTGTTGCGGTTTGAAATGGTCCTGAAATGCAAAACGAAACTGAAAATCAAGGGTGTTAGACTTATACTGACAGAAAAATAGACTTTGATAACATCATTTTGCAAAATAAAATACATAGCAAAAAAGACTTCAGGTGAGATCGCAGTCAAGCACTAGTTTATATCAATTAAAAAAAAAAGAAATTGCACAATTGCACTAGCTTTCCTCTCAGCTGTGATATTTATTTATATATTGTATGTATTATGTTGTTTATTATTAAATATATATTTATAGTAGAAGTTAAATATTATTTTTATTTTAATTATAGGATACTTTGGATTAAGACTTCACACATACATTTCTTTTGCTTCTTACACACTATTGTCTATATTTCTTTTTGATTTCTCTTTTCGCAGGTCTGCTGGAAGAAATTTCTTTGGAAATAAGCAGTACCTTTATACTAATGTTTCATAGTATTATCTTTTTCTATTATTTTTGTGTGTACATAAATAGTTAAATAAATAAATAATAAATGAAATTGTTTTATTGGCAACCCTTTTAGCAACTTAAATTCTTGTCAAGATATCAAAGGATATTTGTACCGTTTAATAACGGTTTTTTTTTACTATATACTTCTTCTTTAAAAATAACGTTTAATGCTAAGATTTACGTCAGGTATCAATATCCGAGTCAGCGCAATTCATTTTATTTTAACAAAAAATACTTACTCGTTTTCACGACTCTCCACTTCTTTTAGTCTTAGAATCCTAGTAGCTAGATTTATATTGTATTTCTTATTTCAATAAGTACTTGACAATTCAGAAGATCAAAGTTTATCGGATACCAAATGTCACCCGTACCTTTAAAGTCAATACTCTAGCTATAGATTGAATTATTTTAGTTTCAACTTTGTGATTAAATCAGCGATATTTTATGGTGGTATTTATGAAATTATAGGTTTCAGACGACTCTGGTTATCCCATATCTTGTTTATCGTAAATTATTTGACACATGAGCGAAAATATTTGTAGATATTGAAAATCAAATATTACTTTCGGGGTAATATTCATTCAATGACATGTAGATAGATACTGTTAGACTTTTACTGACTAAAAATCTTCTCCTGTTCCTTCTTTGCCATTGTTCTAAGGCCCCGGGGGTCTTTTCCGCATCACCCATGGCCCCAATAGGCTTCAACTCTGCTGGGCCCTTACGGTTGCTGACAACTCCTTTTTTTCTTTTTTTAGGTGAGAAAATCATATTATAATTAGGGAGATAGTGTCAGATTTTTACTGGTTAAAGACCCACTCCTGTTCCTTTTTTGCATTGTCCCAGGGGGTTTTTTTTCGTATCACTTATGGCCCTAGTAGACTTCGACCATGCTGGACCCCTACAACTACGTGGAACACTGCGCGCCTTCGACGACTTGAGCTCGCTCCGGACGGTTACCGGACGATCGGACGGTGAGCTACCAATTGCTCGCTGTCTGCAAAAATATTACTACTTGAAATCTAAAAATAAAAATAGTTTCTTGAGCATGATGAGTTCGCATCAAAGAGCATTTGATGTACCTGGAGCACTTGATGTATAAAATGCTTAAAATATTTAACGCTAGATTTCTTGGAAACTGTTCCACTGGATCTGTTTGGTTTTTCGATATAAAAATTACTCCGCGTCACTCAGAATAGTGTACTATATTTAGGTAAAAAAGTTTCCGTGTTATAATAACTACTTTTAACATATAAATAAACAAAGTATATAAGGGTAAAAAATCGAATGCTTAATGAAAATGAGACCTAAATCAAAAAATAAGGTATCTTATAGACTTAGCTTTCACCAAAACACTCATGAAACCGGATAGAGGCAGCCTGCACCTGGTGGCGGGGACCATCACTGGACACTGCACACTGAGTAAGCACCACTACAAAATAGGCATCACAGATATTCCCCTGTGCAGAGCATGCATGGAGGAGAGGAGAAAATTGCGTATGTGCTCTTAGACTGCGTAGGTATCACTAAACGCACTCGAACCTTAGGATCTAAAAATTTGTATTTTTTAATAATAGACAGTATTGAGTTTACCTCGAACAGACAGTCCAGTTAGGTAGATTTAATTTCGAGAAAGAGGTCAACCGTCGAATTCGACACGGCTGATTCTACAGCTGCGATGCGGGATGCGCAGGATCGTTCATTGTGGCGACACTTGGGGGATGCCTATGTCCAACAGTGGATGTCTATCGGCATATCAGCCATGCAAGAGCATGATGGTGAATTTTGAGTTAGATCTCTTTTTTACTAAGCACTAGCTTTTGCCCGCGCGGCTTCGCTCCTGCTCATCCCTACTCCATCCTTCTCCACTCTACTATACCCTACTATACCCTGCTCTACCCTACTCTACCCTACTCTACCCTACTCTACCTTACCCTACCCTACACTACCCTACACTACCCTACACTACCCTACTCTACTCTATCCTACACTATCCTAATTTTCATTTTTTTTTTCCATAATGACCTTCTCCTCACAATAACGAACACAACAAAAAAAGAATTAGCGAAATCAGTCCAGCTGTTCACGCGTGATGGCGTGACCAAGGAAATAGGGATTCATTTTTATTTAAATAGATAGATGCAAAATAAACGACATAAATTCATACAAATTTTCGCCTTTATAATATTAAGTATGATTCTTACGCAAGTTTGTCTTATGTAGGTAGCCATAATCCGTACATACGTATAATCTCGCTCTTCTCACATAATATAATTTGACATACAGATACCCATTCAGTTCAAGGTTCCATTGCAATGCATCTGGCGACAGCTCGATAATTGCTAACCTCTTTGGCAGAGGTTAACTATAATGTTATTAGCGGGTAATTGATGGCTGCAATAAAAGAAACCAACAGGGTTTAATCCGTTTATGTGTCGTAATTAGATTTGGAAAGAGATTGACTTAGATTTAATTAATAGACATCAAAAGACCTTCAACATTTCAGCCGAAAAACAACATCAACCTTTATAGAGGCTGATTGGTGATCCACATTTGGTTAAGTCCAATCTTCAAAGCCTTGAGCACAGGTGTTGGGTAGCCAGCCTTTCGGTGTTTTACAGATTGCATTTTGAAGAGTGTGCGCAGGAAAGCAGCTTAAAATAATGTTTTTTTTTTTTCTAGCTGTTGCTGCCCCATTGCTGGGCAAAGGCCTCCTCCAAGTCCTTCCAAACTTTCTTTTCCTGCGCTGTCTCAAACCAGTCCTCGCGGTACGCGTCCAGATCATCCAGTCACCTCTTTCTAGGCCGACCTCGACGGCGCTTTACTTCAGTAGGGACCCACTGTGCATATAAATAATGTTTAATTATCTTTATTTAATAACTGTTGCTACTGCAAGCTTGCTGTGTAAGCTTTTTTCTTTTTGTTTTTGCGTATTTTGTGGAAAACGTTGTTGGTTACACGTTTAATCAATTTTTTTTGTATTTTATTGTTCTATAAATTGTAATGTGTCACTATTTGTTTTCCCATAATAAATAAATAAATAAAATTCTAGCCCTCTCGCGGGAGAACTCATTGGCTGATTTCCCACCTCAAAAAAGGGCAAAGCCTTTTAAAAACAGTCATTAGCCCAATAATCTAACTGAACGTACCATGATGTAAGCTATGCAAAGCTCACTGACGCCCACGCCCCACGCTGAGGAATATTCTCACAGTGTTACTCATCAGTGAGTTGCAACATTAAATAACTCGAGATTGTTAATAAGGAGTCTGCTATGTGTTGGATAGGATTTTGTATGAAATCTGAATAACACTGCAGCTAATTTAATGCGAAATTATTGAATAATTTATGCACACAAAAGTACAGAGGCGGATTTAATGTCTTAGGCATTTTTTACCTGTCAACCTAAAGATGATGCAGAAAGAAACATTTGTAGGTGCAGGGGAAGGGGGAAAAAGGCGAATAGTAATAAAATACATACAAATAAACCATAAATAAAATACAATAATATAATACATACTAGAATATACATATGTACTCGCCGTTATTAAACACAATACTCACTGAAACTGCATTTACTACGTCATCATCAGCATAATTTCAGCCGTAAGACGTCTACTGTTGGATATACGCCTCCCTCAAGTGTCGCCATAACGACCAATCTTGTGCGTCTTGTAGCCATCATTCATAAATTACATCAACGCTAAGTAATATTTTACAATGACTAAAAGTCTCTACCCGAACAACGAGAGAGAAAGAGAATATCTTGATATAGAAAATACTCATTTTCTATATCTGAGCCTCTGGATAAAATTATATACTGTCAATGACCAATAACCCAGGAAAAATTCAATATATTTATGGAAATGTCACATTGACAATCAATTCCTTGAAATCATCAAATAATTTCTCCCGCTCTATGTGGAGCAAGTATTAGGCTTTTACTTATTAAAACACACCTGTTTTTCATCAGAGATATCAGCAAACCGTAGTGGCTCAATAGGGCTGATGCTTGCTAGGGCCATAGGATCGGTTCTGAAAAGGAAATACTCAAGCTGTACGAAAAAATCTGTGTTCAAAGGGCAAAGCAAGGCTAAATGCTTTGCCCTTTGTGATCTCTCAAAGAATTCCTCAGCTAACATGGTCAATCCTTTACATTTGATTTTTTCACAATATTAGATTGATTGCCATTTTCACTAAAATCGCTCTAAAATCGCTCTAAAATCCATAAAACATTGGTTAAAAGTCTAGTAATCTAAACTGGGAAAGAAATTTCTAGGTAGGTAACGCATTTGATTTACCGAAGGTCAATTTTGTTTTGACAGGTAAGATGATGGATTTTTATCATTTTTTTTCATGCTTCCTTTATTCATCTTTCGTGTTTATTTTTATTCCTATTTTTCATGAAAAATATTCATAAAATACTAGTCAAGGTCCTTCCGAGTGCAAAATTTCGTGATAAAAAATCATAACAGTTTTCAAGAATCATGGTGTTCTTCCAATATAATAATGGTGCCATTATTTTTGATAATTCTGGTAATAATGTTCTTCAAGGTTAACCTTTAAATAGGTATAAATACGGAAATTGATAATCGTTTTTATTTATTACTAGCTTTTGCCCGCGGCTTCACCTGTGTACGCAAAATATAGCCGATGTCAATCAGAAATACAGCAGCTTTCTATCGGTAAAAATTTTAGCAATCTCAAAAAAAAAAAAAATATCGGACCAGTGCTAGCAAAGATCACCTACTACAAACAAAAAAACAATCTTTACCTCTTTATAATATTCATAATATAGTGTAGATAATATACAGCATTATCCTAAAAGCAATTTCTTTATGGGCATTACAGAAAACTGAAAGAGGCATAGGCCTCCTGAGTATAGACCCAAACTGGAGTTCCTGCAGCTTTATATCGGTTAAAAACCTTTTATCAATCGGACCAGTAATCCCAGAGATTACCCCCTCCAAACAAAAAAAAAAACATAAAAACAAAAACATACTTTGCCTCTTTATAATATTAATATATAGCAATAACAATAACTTTCAGATATATTTTATTGAAACTCAAGTATGAATGGTGCCCTTTAAATATACAAATAAAAAGGTGTAGAAATATTTGCTAAAACTATAGTGTTTTTCGGTTATAACGAGTTCAAGACTTATACTTTCGTGGTTTGTTAAAAATGTGCACTAATATCCTTATTAACAAACACTATAGAAACAATTGAGTAGAATCATCCAGTGATTGTTTAGTTATAAAAAATAAAGTAGATTCCGGGGTCAAAATAATTATATTTTATTTAGTCCGTATTTTAGATTATAAAAAAATATTGGACACGCATTTTTTCTTTTTTCGATTAAACAAAAAATAAAAAAAAATGTATAGCCCATTAAAGTTACGTGTGACGTCACTCCATGCGAAAAAATGTAGCACGGCGTGAGGACACGTAACTTTAATGGGCTATATCTTTGTCAATTTTGGTTTGATTTACAAATAAAAAAATACGTGTCCCATATTTTTGAATAATCTAACAGACCGATTAATTACATTTTTTACGGCAACTAGCCTATAGTAAACTAAAAATTACACTCAATAAATGTACCTAAGTATTAATACCAAGTAAGTACTAATACCAACAGTATTGTCTACGAGATTCCGTCTCGCATCGATGACTTACTATTGAATCTAGGAATTTGATATTCAAAGGCCTGTGTGAACTTTGAGGAACTCGATAGGAATCAAGCTACTGACTCTTTCGATTGCTTGCCTAATTTTGTATAGGGTATTATTAGTTAGTGCTCTTTCATGTGAAACAAGCCTACTTAAAATCTCGTGATCAATTATAACTTTATTAGTGTGCAGAAGCTTCTCTTAAGTGCCTGGTAAACATATTTTAGCAGCACTAAGTATTATGATGTAGGTTAGTATGAGATGTAGGTCGCGGCCCCGACTTACGAGTTGTAGGTCGCGGGTTCGAACCCAGCCAGACGCATTATTTTGAGTAATTGATTTTATCACCAATGCTCTCAAAACGGTGAAGGAAAACATCGTGAGGAAACCGGCATGTTCTAGAACCAAAAATTCGAAGACAAGTGACATTCACCAACCTGCACTGCGCCCGCGTGGTGGATTACGGCGTATTCCCTCTCCTAGAGAGGAGGCTCGAGTCCCAACAGTGGGAACATTAAAAAGACTGACGATAATGATGATGAATATTATCACCGTAACGTCTCGACCAAATATAGTTTATAGATTATTTGTTATTTTTATTATATATTTTAGTTTATTGCACTTTTTATTCTTATTAGTTATCTTAGTTAATATAGGTACTACGATTTTAGCAAGTAAGAATTTTATATCATTTACATACCTATTACATGACTATTTAACCCTTTTGTTATATAATTACTGTGATTATGTATTTAGTTATGATACGAGTATTTTACCTTTTCTCTACTGAAACACAGGATAACCTAGTTCCAGCATACACTTGACATAGATTTAAGAAAAACTGTATTTGCTGTATTATTTTGTAATATGAAGAAATTTTATTATTATTTTGTAATTTTATATTATGTATTTTATGTATGCTCCTAAGAATAAAGAATCATTAATATCGTGAAAGTACATGTCTTTTCTCTCAGTTCTTTGGCTGGTTTTATGTAGAAACCATTGGCAAGTTTTTTAAATTGTAAAAATGAGTTATCTAGATTCTAGAGGTTTCTTTTTACCTTACAGTAGGCTAGATATATTTTTCCTTTTTATTATCTTGACTAGATTTCAGAGCACATACTTATCTGTTTTTTCTTAGCATTTCAAACGATGCTTATCTCCAAAACAAAACAGCGTAAGCGCTCTAATCAAATTTCAACCAAATACTACTCCACTTTTGCAGGTATCAAAAACATTTTTTTCAATATATATTTTCGCTTATCAGGCAGGCTACTCGTAAAAACAAAAGCCGGGTTAGACAATAGCAGGGGTAGCCAACAATCGGTGGGCTCGTGCCACATTGTGTGGGCGATAGCCTCGAACGGATAACATCGCTACCCTTTACTTTTTAATGCTTTATTTTTTTTTAGGGTTTCGTATCCAATGGATAAAACGGGACTCTATTACTAAGACTCCGCTGACCGTCTGTCTGTCTGTTTCCATCCGCCTGATACCTTTGTCTGTGATAGCTATACCCTATTCGCGTTAAGATTAGACATTTGAAGAAACCTTTTTTAGTGTCTGTTCAATCGATTATAACTTCTATTTCGTCGGCATAAGGCCATCCTTATTATTAGGTACATCCTTGTCGATATTGTATTTGCTTTTTTGCTTTGTGAAAATGTGGTTACAATACCAACTATTTACTGCAGCCGTCATAAAAGATTTTCATAAATGTCTAATGTTATTTTGAACCGAGTCTAAACAGCTCAAATTATCTCAGACGATGTATTTCGATTGCCACTATAACAACAAAAGTGAGTATCCCATACAAGAATCGTGATTTTTTAGCAGTTTTTTTCTACGGACGATACGGAACCCAGATGCCCGAGTCTGATTCGCACTTGGCCGGTTTTTAATGCTTTATTTTTTTTTAATAAAGGGTGTTTTGAAGTCAAAGTCCAGAATATTAAGTATCATTGCTGTTGTGTCCAACTACTCATGATTTCTGTGGTTCTGGACTTAAGATCTTAAGTGTTTTTTACTGATTACAGTTTTTGGTTCATGTTATAATAGGTAATGGTACAGGGTCACATTATTGAGAAAGTCTTAAAAGTAAAGGAAATCTATACATACATATAATAAATCCGTAGAAGTTTTTAGTTGTGCGCGCATCACGTAAAAGGACGAAATCGATGTTGATAACTTTAATAGATACATTTAAATAGTGTGTAACTTGATATATTACTTGGGGTCGTAGGTTTTGTTTCTTCGCAATCTGTTGACTATATCGAAAGATATATAATAGTCAATGAATGTAGTTCATTGACTATTAGGCGGTACGAAGTGCTCAGCTAGTATTTACCTACTACTATATTCTATGACTTGTTATGTTATACTTGACTTGACTAATCTAAAGTTAGCAAGTAGATAAACTGCACATATAATAATAATAATATTCCACGCCGTCTAGTCCCAAGCTAAGCAGAGCTTGTGTTATGAGTACTAAACAACTGATAAACATACTTATATATTTCTAAATATATACATATTATAGATAAATTACACCCAGACACAGAACAAATGGTCATGCTCATCATACAAACATTTGTCTTGAATGGGAATCGAACCCACGACCTCCGGCATAGCAGTCAGCGTCACTAACCACTAGACCAACAGGCCAGGCAATAAACTGTACATATTTTTGCCTTTTGGTAGGAAATCATCAAATAACTTCTCCCGCTCTTTGTGGAGCAAGAGAGAGTGTCATACTTTAACTGACTAAATCACACCTGTGTACCTTCAGTTGCCTTTTGTATTTCAAGGTTACGGTAATTCTTCGAAAAATACTGAAAAAGTAGGTAAGTCTAAAGTGTACTTAAATCAGGCAAAAAATAGACTTTCCAAGTCTGTGAATAAAAACTTTAGCCTTGAAGGATACTGTTGTGTGGAACAATGCTTGGAGACTATTAAGGTAGACCAATGGGGCTCATCACTTTTTATAAGTTCATAAAAACTACTTTGAATAAAACGTTCTAAGGTCACAATGAAAATATTGTCATGGTAGAACTGTTTTGTGTAATGTATTGCTCGAAGTTAACCTATTTTAGTCTTGCTTCCTACTAATGTTACACTTTCTTTTGAAGGGGCAAAAAATTACTTATCCCTTTCTGAATTTTACTGGCCATTGATATTTATTTTGCAAATAGGTTATATAAAAAAAAAACACTTACGCTTCAATTTTTTTTCCAGTCAGTTTAAACTAAATGAAGCCGGTGTTTCCTAGCTGACTACCCTGAGAAGAAACACCGAAACAAACTCAGGGGGCCAAAGTCTCTTTTAAATTCCGTAAATATGTAATAGTCAATAATGCGTTCTAGAGCTTATGCGATCAATTTTGCAGTCCACTGATATTACACGTATAAATCTTATAAATATTTTGATGATCGTCATCATTATTTCAGCTAAACGATGGCTCCTGCTGGCCAAAGGCTTCCCCCAAGTGTCGCCACAACGACCAGTCCTATGCGTTTCGCATCCATCGGATTCCAGCGACCGTCACCAGATCGTTGGCCCATCTTGTTGGAGGCCTTTCAACTCTTCATCTTCTGGTACACTGTTGACACTTTCGAGCTTAACTGTTCTGCGATATATAAGCATATATTATACATGGCAAAAGCCAAAACCAAAATAGGCTATACTGACCTAAATAAATTACATATTACTTTTCACAACGCATTTAATTTATATTTGTTGTGTTAGGTACTCACTAAAAATTTAAATATACATAATTATTATGTGAAAAACAACCATAAAAAAACATACTAAAAAATATTAAAAGACACATAACATTAATGTTCTCCAAACAAATTATAATTCGAATTTTGAAATCATTATTTTTTTAATCTTATCACGAAATCAGCGTACCCTCATTGGTGAGTGGTGGTGGCAGGCACGAGGTATTGACCGCTGCCTACCGATGTCTGCGGGTCACTCCTATAGTGTATTACTGGCTTTTGAGTCTAGTTTAATAAAGCTTAAGAATTTTGTTTGTTTGAACGCGCTAAGCGAAAGTTCCAGACAAGTTTAAAAAAAGATTTTTGCATTTAACAGACTAAATTTTAAATTTTACTTTGGGTTAAACCTTCTGATGAGGCCCGTTGTGAACATTCGACCAATGAATGGTTTCAGTTAGTCTTAAGACAGGATCGTAAGCTTTTATGTTTTCCTATATATATTGGGTGGGCAGTATGGTCGTTAAGCGATATAGCTATTTAGTAAAATAAATAAGCATAACCATAATCAGCCTTATAATGTTCCCTCTGCTGGGACTCATCTATCATCTCTAGGAGAGGGAGTGGGCCGTAATCCACTACGCGGGCTAAGTGCCGGTCGGTGAATGTCATATATCTTCGAATGTTTGGTCCTAGGACATGCCGGTTCCTTCACGATGGCCGTGGTGGCCTAGTGATAACGGCACCGAGTTGTAAGTCGAGGGTTTAAATCCAACCAGGCGCATTACTTTGTGTAATTTATTTCAGCACCACTGCTCTCGAAACGGTAAAATAAAAAAAAATATTCTATTACAAGCTTGGACAAATCTCCTTGACAACGAAAGCACACCTATCATTGTCCAATCTATACTTATTTTACTTTGCCATGGCTATTGGCACCCTAAAAATATGAAGATGGCGGAGTATGGCACAAACTGGCACGGTATATTGACCGGCGATACCAGTCCACGGTCGTCAGGGGTGAGCGGACATTTGGATCGATTGGGCAGGTGTATTGGGAATAATTAAATAGGTACATGTTAGTTATTGGATCCTGTTATTAATTCATGTTGAGCTTTGGATGTATAAATTTTTTACGTAAACTATAAAACATCAAAAAAAAAAAAAAAACTAAAAAACCAATAAAACTAAGTAATAGTCTGCTGGGGCAGCCTGATTGTTGGAAGGATTTATCACAGCTCTGGAACGTGTAAATGATAGAAAACAGGTGGGTTTTAGTTAGTAAAAGTCTGTCAGTGTTCGATATAATTAAAAAATGAAGAAATGGTAAAAAGAATGACAAAAGGACACAGGTATGGTTTTAGTCAGTACAAATCTTTTCTTTTTTATAATGTATAGGCTCGCGTTTGACCACAAGCTCACCTGATGGTAAGCGATGATGTGGCCGACGATAGAGCACGCTTGCCTAGAAGCAATCTATTCACTCTTGACTTAAAGACCCATAGGTTGTAGCTATCAGGAAACACAGACTCCGGCAGGGAATTCTATTCCTTAGCTGCACGCATAATGATAATAATCTACAACTATCTCGTTCAACCTTAGAGCAACAGAAGATATTCAATGATTTTTCACCTTTACCAAAAAAAATACCTTCAGTATCTCACCTACTTACCTTAAAAGAAAAACTTCCATACAGCTCTATATAGATAGAAACATAAGCAGATAAACTACTTATACTAAGTTTATCAACTTATATTAAAACTAATCTATTGTTATGATACTAACATTAACAACATCCCGATCATTTACTCACCACACACAACGGAAACAAAAACTTCGAACTGTCAAACAAAAAAACCATCAGTAGTCGTTAAAACCAGTCACTAAATGTCAATCACGTATAACCTGCACCTCTGACCCATGGTCAAGTTCGGTTCCTAATTCATTCTTGATGACGAGGGTCAAGGAATTGAATACAGCCTAGAATTTACATACAAAGTCTTGAATAATAGCTGGCCGTTCAACGGGGTCAGTGTTTTTGTCCGCATGTGTATTGTGAAGGTTTGTTTGGTAGACTTTAATATGAAGGATGTAAGGTTGATGATTGAGTGGCTTTTTGAATGGGATGGTTAACTTCGTTAGGCTTGTTTTTAAAAACAGAAGTTTGTGGTTGTTTGTGTAATGTTTTTGTTTTGTTTTTTTATTTACTGTTTATCTATGACTAGCTTCTCTATACAGTTTCACCCGTGTTTTTGGTTACTACCCCGCCTTTTACGATGAATAAATAGTTCTTAATTTCAAAGCAGTAGTTACTGTGATTAGCGCTTTCAAACACAATAAACTTCAGCTTTTTATTAATAGTATACCATGTGTATATTCACGAATTTTCAATTCTGATCTAGTCTTGCTAATTTACACACTAGCTTAAAATAGATTTATACAAATTAGCATCGATCAGCGACTTCGCCGGCGTGAACTTAGAAAATTATCCAAGGTAACAAACATACCTGTTATTGGAATAAAATATAATGTCTGATGGTAAGAGGCCGGATGGGCTGACTCTGGTACCATGGAAGAACGGGAAGTGCCTGATCTGGAACGCAACTTGCGTCAGCACTGTTGCCGCCAGTCACCTGAGTCGCACCTTGCACACTGCTTCTGCCGCCGCTGAAGACGCCTGCTCTAAAAAAAGGCTGAAGTACGCTGCCTTGGAGCAGCTTTACCATTTTGTGCCGGTTGCTGTGGAGACTCTGGGCAGTTGGAGTACGGAGGCAAGGTCTTTTGTGCGAGATTTGGGCCGTAGGCTCGGTGAGGCAACGGGTGACTCCCGGTCCAGGTCGTTCTTGGTGCAAAGAATGGCCATCGCTATTCAGCGAGGTAATGCGGCGAGTGTTATGGGCACCTTTGCACCGGGAACGATCAGGGGCGGGTTATTTATTGATATTTGACGTTTCTATTTAAATTGTATCTATGACATTGTGTATTTAAATACATATCGTAAATATATTTATAATCTACTCACATTCCATATTAAAAAAAAAAAAAATGTATTTAGTCCTATTCTAGGGTATGGTTTACTCGTGTCCAACACACGCCGATCGGGGCAAGTCAGTCTCCATACATTTCATATGGAAACTAGACTTGTAGAGTTATATCTATTAGATCCACGGCACGTAACGTCGTTCTACGTACAAACCAGGCGTGTAAAGGATGATTTTTGTCTTACTACGTGAAAAGGAAGATATTTGTTGACAAATATTACTCAATATTGTATCAAATTAATTACTATTGACTCAATTTTTATTTTATTATAAAAATCTTTAACATTAAATTTTTAATTATTTTTAATTTTTAATTATTTTTTGACATGTAATTTTGACATAAGTGTAGGTATGTTTTTTTTTCTGTAAATTCAATTGTAATAATATAAAATTATTATGTAAATGTACGTCATTTTTAACGCATGCAAAATTGGAATGATAAGGACAGGCATATCAAAAATTATTACAATGCTTGAAAAAGGCTGCTAAGTCATAAGCACTAAAATAATATAATTTCATCACTATACGCTTGGTTTGCAATAAATGTTCTGACTTCAAAGTCAAAACACACACACACACACACACAAAGTCAACTTTGACTCTGTGTTGCGCGTCGGTCTAATGTAGTTCTAGCTTAAATAACAAACGAAAATGCACCAACTCTAACTACTGCTTCTGGAGCAATTTGTTATACCTACATCTGCATGTACTTACCGTTGTTCAGATGGGAAATCATCAAATAACTCCTTCCACTCTGAGAGGAGTGAGAGGGAGTGACTGAAAACTATCTATGTTTTTTCAGTTGCGTTCCAGAACTGCGGTAAGTCTTACACTAAGCGTTTTTTTTGACGATTGCTTAAATAGAGGGCATTTAATAGGGTCCAACGATCGCAACAAGTAAATATTTCAAGAGCTTTTAAAGTAAAGAATAACTAATGCATTCCTATTTTAAACTCTATGAGTTGAGATTCACTATTATGCTTCTTGAACCTTCGCTTCTGATCTTTAGCTCCAATTTAAAAGTTTCAAGATTTCTCCAACACAAAGACACGATAGCGACATACAATTATCTACATACCTACGTATCCATTTAAAAGTTCGCGCTTCCATTCACAGCTGTCCATTGACTATTAAGTCACACACACATCGCAACTCGATACCGTGTTATCTCAAGATCTGCATCGATACAACAATCGATTCTCCAATATCGTATTATCATACAAAATAAGCCCATACACAGAACAGACGAAATTAAAATGACAATTACATGCCGATTCGGATTTGAATGGCTTGAACAGCATTATTAGCGTTAAAAGCCCCTTTTGTTGGCATTCGGCTAAAGTAAATATTTTGACAAAATTCCGTTGCGCTATATTGAGTTACTTAAAGGACAATTGCTACATCACTAGCAACAAATGGGCCACTGGAATCACAGAAAAAAAAAAGTAAGTTGGAAGTGTCAATCTTTTTTTTTGTTATGACGAAATACGTTTGGACCTTCGCTTGAAACACTTGATCGACTGCCAAAGTGTCAATTGCAATAAGTTTAACAAACAAGAGAAAGTGTCATAAGAAATTGCAAGTGACCACAAAATTATGGACACCGTTTTTAACTGACCTCTCATCCTGTATAATAATCGATACACTGACAAAGCCTGGTGGGTCTTGGTAAAATTGGCTGTGCACTGGCATTACTGAGTCTTTGGGATGTCGAAATTGGGGATTTTGCGCGCAGTAATATTAATAGTGAGTGCATGTCGCGTGTCTGTCTGTCCGTGTGTTACCTTTTAGTGAACAAAATCTTCTAAACACCTATAACTGTTTTTTACAAAGTTAAAGTTTCTTTGCTTTTAGTGACTCATTAAAATACCATGTTATCCCATTTATCTGGTATCGCAAAGATTAAAGGATATCTGCGATTATCAAGGATTGTGTGGAGTTTCGCCGAGTATATATAAAAGTAAAACAATGGCTACGCGGGCCGAATCGCAATGACTGGCTGGTGTGGGCCGCCATGTGGGTTGGAGGTCATGTACGTTTTAAATTTAAATTTTGAATTTGGAATCCCTTTTCATAGAGTTTCGTAATCGTTTGAGTATCGACTATTAGTTTTTGTCGATGATTTAAATAAAATAAAGACACCAAGGTTTTCATTAATTTATTTTTTACGGTACTGTAAAAAAGCTAAAGTTAGTATTGTCTAAAATTACCTAAGATTAGGCCTTAGGATATTTTGTTTTCAATAAAAATATATGCTCACTGAGATTTTTATATAATTTTACTATGTTTTGTTCTATCAATATTCAATAAATGCTTAATTAACTGCTTAATATATCATACAAACTATAGATACTCCATTTATTTCAACAATGGAAAAAAACGTCTTTATAACTACACAATAACTTTACTTACCCAGTGTGTTATTGAGTGGAAATAAAGAAATAAAATGCCTGCAATAATGATATGTGAGCGTAAGTTCGTGTGTGTCGAACAATGATGCCAATAATCCAACTTTCGCGGTTTAACCAAATGTTGTCGTGTGGTCACGGGATTATGGAGACTTCCAAAAATATGTACTTTTATAAACTTTTTAAAATACTGTCGTTTGCTGGATCAAGTAAAGTAAACTAACTAATTACTAAAATGCATCATCATGATTTCCACGGTAAAACACCACAGCGAACGATTATGTGCGTCCCGCATCCATCGGATTCCTATGACCTCACGAAATCATCGGTCCACCTTGTAGGAGGCCCTTCAAAATTATGTTTTAAGATACGCAGTCGCCACTAAAGAGCCTTTCGGCCCCAACGACCATCTGTTCTGCGAATAATGTGCCCTGACCACTGTCTCTTTAGTTGGGCGCTTCTTCGGGCTATTTCCGTAACTGCCACAATTACTAATGTGTATATCTCAAAGTGTGCGGTGAAAGAAAACATCGTGAGAAAATCAGCATGTTCTAAAACGAAAAATCCGCACTATGGAATACGGCCCATTCCATCTTCTAGATGGAAGGCCTGAAATGCAATCGACTATACACCCCTATTTTTTAATTAGTACACAAAAAATGGGGCTGTATCTGTACCTGTTACTGATCATATTTTTGTATTCAAAAGTAGAAAAAACCGAAATCCTAAAATTGACTACGAAAAGGTAAATTCATCATAGATTCAATCATACATAAAAATTGCTAGTAGAAAATACTGCGGGCAGTGTTTTTCCATTTTAATCGTCATTTATTCATTCATAATCAATACCTGCACAATATTTCCATAAATTGACAGACATTTTGGGATAAACACAAACGCTAATAACTTTGCTGTTTATGAATATTATTTATTGAGACTTTACTTAAATAATAACAAGGGCTTTTCTAATAAGCCCTTTAAGTATTTGTACTAATTAAAAATTAGTGGTGTATACCTTTTGTTTTTGGTACACACATATTGTAATTGTTTGTGGATAATATCAAAGATACTAGGTATCTAAGTTTTACTAAACCAATGGGAAGAAAAATACTGAAGTCATAACAACACTCCACAGATTCCCTGTTCAGCTCAAGGCAAAATTATCCTCGGACAGGGCAAGTATACGTTCTGCATTGTCAATAGAGTGATTACCACACAGTCTCCTTGACAGCCGGTCGACACACGACCATTCCGGCACCATTCCATTTTAAGTATGGTTTTTATGGAAAAATACATTTTTGGAAAAAAAAAATATTATGAACCACCACGAAACTGTTTATTTTGGAAAATATATGTGAACTTTGAATTAAGAAGTTTTGGGTCATGCAGTGATAAAACTTTGGGCTTTTAGGTAGACTTACTTCTTTCAATCTAGAGAATGCAGCTGAATGCTACTATTTTACTGCGTATCTAACCTCTACCACTCAGATAATAATCTATCGGTTTACAATACCTACTTCTTTATTTACAACTAGCATTTGCCCGCGGCTTCGCCCGCGTACATAAAATATTACCTATATCACTCAGGAATAAAGCAGCTTTCTATCGGTGATAAAATTTTACCAATCGGACCTGTACTTCCAGAGATTACCTCCTACAAACAAACTTTACTTCTTTATAATATTATAAGTGTAAGGTGGAGGCCTATGTCCAAAAGTGGACGTATATCGGCCGAAATAATGTTGATGAATATTAAGTAGTTGGAACCGAGAGAAGAAAGAATAGTATTTTCTGTTTTTTAGCCAATTGTTATTGTACCATACACATTCAATTAGTACGTCCAAACAAGTATTATGTTCAAAGGCCTACTAAGCTCTTAATGCAATCCATTTTACGACCAAAACTGAACTGTAAAAGGGATGGTACTATATAGGGTGGATAGCTGCATCCCTTTTTCTCACTCACACGCCTGTTATTTTAATATGTCATGGTAAGGCCACTGGGCCTCAAGTCTGCTATTACGATAGTGTCAGAATGGTCTATCATTGATGTCATAATTGTCGATTTTGACAAGTTTGGTAATCTACTAATATAATGGCGTCATTATGACTTTCCAATGGTCAACCACTGACACTCCATTAAAGGAGGGGCATAGAATGGTAGTCTCGTACATATTGACAAATGAATATTTGAAGTTTGCGGTAATCTGCTAAAACTTTGACAGTTTATTTGATCAGTGTTTTACCATTAGAACATTATTGTGCAGTTATTGGTTTTAATATGCTCGAAATAATTACTCTACCACAATTCTATTACAAGACCATTGACCGATCAATGATCGATCATTATGAATTAGCAGATTACAAACTTTTAGCAAAATGACAATTGGATCGTGTTGGAATGACAAATTTATAAAAATAGCAGACTTGGGGCCCTGTTCCTGTTTGTATCCTAAGCTAACCGAACCTGTTCTTTATAATATCATTAGCCATATGGCCAAGACTTTCGTTTACAATTCTAACCTGCGCATTGCGGTCACGTGCTGTAGATTAAGTATTTTAGTCCTGGTCAAGTTAGCCTGTTGTGCGGTTAGGCAGATGGGCCTTTTTGATGAAACTTGTAAGAACTCAATTAAAGAACACCTTGGTTTAAACTGAGTTTCAATATGGCGAACTATTGTGGTTTGGATGTTGAATCATCGATGGCTGAAATCTGGTGAACTGAAAGTCGTGGTGGTCCAGCGGTAGTAATCCCGACATACCAGTAAAAATTATTACTTATTACTTTGTGTAATAAATTTCATCACTACTGCTCTCAAATCGGAAAAGGAACACATAGTGAGAAATCCAGCATGTCTTCGAACATCCACCAATCCACACTGAGTCTGCATGGTGTATTACGGCCCATTCCCTCTCCTAAAGATGAGGTCTGATTATGAAGATGCAGAACTGGAAGGCCACTCAGTTGGAGGAACGAAGACCGATATCAGTCCTGGAGTCTGCTGGAAGGGAGAAGCGCAGGAACCGGGTGATCGATGTGGCATTATTTTGGGAGGCCCATTTATTTATTATTTTATTCCAGCCGTGGACATCTTTCGGTTGAATCTTAAATTGAATATTATTTTTATCGTGGTTTTACAACAGAAGACACAGCGCTGCAAGGCCTCCAACAAGGTAGACCGACGACCTGGTGAGGGTCGTGGAAATCCCATGGATGCGATACCCACGAGTCCGGTCAATATAGCGACACTTGGGGAACGTCTAAGTCCGACAGTGAACGTCTTTGGGCTGAGATGATAATGATGATGACCTGTCGAGACTTGCAGAATGTTGTGACCCCGGAATGCAAAGAGCAACTAAAAGAACACAGGTGGGATTTTGTTAGTAAAAGTTTGACATTCTCTCTCGCCCCACCCAGAGCGGGTAAAATTATTTAACGTTTTCCCATCTCAAAAAAAAAAATACCTGTATTTAAATATTAGCCACAACCAGAACTAAAGTCCCTTACTTGGGGCAAAAAAGCTGCTAAATTACAATTTAGCAGCTTTTTCTTAGATCAAAATCTGCGCTTACGCCTAAGGAATGGAATTCCCTGCCGGAGTCTGTGTTTCCTGATAGCTATAACCTAGGGGTCTATAAGTCAAAAGTGAATAGATTGCTTCTAGGCAAGCGTGCTCCATCGTCGGCCACATCATCGCTTACCATCAGGTGAGATTGTGGTCAAACGCGATCCTATCCATTATAAAAAAAAACGCCGTCATAATACGGTATAATCACAGACAAAAGTAAAACCTTTCAAAAAGATCACTTTCAATTACACCTATTTAGTAGATAGTACAGTCGGGTACAAAACAAAAAGTTTAAATAAATCATAAGTTGGTACAATGTTGTTCGTGAAAGATATAATTGGTTTTGTCTATTTATAATGAGAGGTAAACGGCTAGTAATTAATGACAGGCGGTGATGAGCGCTGGATAGCTTTGTTGGTGCTCTGCCCACTGCGTACTGATTGCGTAGGATAGTAAGTTTGCTGGTAAGAGAGTACTGGTACGAACAGAAGTGCTTTCTTTTCAAGGAAGTTTTTGACCGCTTTAGCTTATTTCAGATAAAATCAACTAAAAGCTCTTTTTGACATTAGTTTAGTACTTTAATCCGAGACATCCCAGAGAACTTTTTTTTTCGATCTTATGGACTTTTTAGACATTCCTATAATTTTTATAGAGATACTTCCTACTCAGTCATTTAGAAGTCACAGCATATAATTATGTCAGCATATTGGCGTAATATTAGTATGATACACAGTCATAGTTATTTTCGGTATTTTTAAATGGCATCTACAAATACAGTAGTGGTCTATAGCGAAATGAATAAGATTTTTTAAGCTTTGTACTACACTAAAAATTTTACAAACACCTGGACCCTGAACTAGTATCTGTAGACCATACAAATCCTGAGAACGTGTGGGAATCGGACACATTTTTTTATGGTGAGAAAAATCATCCAATGACAACCCCCGCTCTTGGGTGGAGCGGGAGATAGTGTCAGACTCTTACTGAATAAAAGCCCACCCCGTTCCTTCTAGCATTCAAACCAGGGCTCGACTTCCCTTTCGGATAACTCTGGCCCCAGTAGGCTTCGACCCAGCTGGGCCCGTTCTGTTGCTTACAACTTCTTGAGGCGTACGGATACAGTGTACGCCGTCGACGACTTGGGCTTGGTCCGGACAGTTACCGGACGGCCGGACAGCGAGCTACCCATTGCTCGCCATCCGCAATTCCGCGCCTACGGTGGCCGGAAATCGGGATAGGAATCCCGGCGGCGGCGGTGAGAGCGCCATTCCCTGATGCGGTTGGCCTCCTCCTTTGCGAGCATTACTGCTTCGCAGAAGTCGGCGACTGCCTGCCACTCCTCCTCGCTCCGGACCATGGTCTCAACCAAGGCCTGGCCCGAGAGATGGGAATCGGACACATGCATCAGCCAATCGTTCACTAACCATGCTGTCATGATTATAACTTCCATACATATTAACTAATTGTAATAAACAGCTTACTTAATTTGTAAATGACAGTACCACAAACTTCAGCACCCACGATATTACTATTGCACACACATATTGATGAGACTAAAATCTAACACACTAACCATGCACTCAAAAATGAACCCTACCACAAAACAATAAGGAACTACCATTTTTTTCTTATCTAAAGTAATTAATGAGTTTTGAATGAAGAAAAATATGGTAACAATACGAATTAATCAATTTTAACTGATGGAATGGGTGCTTATAATGTGTTATAAGCGAATACGTAATTACTGTTAACACCGTTAAGTATAGTGTAGGTTGTAAGAAAAAAAATGGGTTTCTTGCGCGTGCGTGGCTTATTGTGTTGTCGTATGTAGGTAGATTATACGCATGAAAACTGGGTTACTTATAGACGATGAGTAAAGCAGGATAGTTCACATTCACGTATTATTATAGCTAACCCGTATTGTCTCACTGCTGGGAAAAGGCCTCTCTCCATTCTTTCCAATGATCACGGTTCCTCGCTTTCTCATTCTAGTTCCATCCAGGTCGTCCCGTCATCTCCTTCTTTCTTTCTTAAATTCTTTGTTGTACACCATGACCATGGTAATTTACTTTAACTGGATATCAGAGTTCATGTAGGTCATAGGCGAGCTTAACTCAAATTAGAGTTTTCTTCCAGCAAACCATTGAGTGATAGTGAGGGATAACAGTAGAGGTAAGATCCAGCGCACAATTTTAAAATTACAAATAAGTATGAATAAAATAATACATAAACATACATACTATATATATATATAAATTTAAATACATAGATATATGTACTAAGTCATTGTGAAAGGAATGCTTTTTAAATTTTCTCTTGAAGACATCGAGAGAAGGGCGGTCACGTAAGAAGTGCGGAAGAGAATTCCATAGACGCACTGCAGTGATAGAGAAGGAGCCATCATAACGACTCGAAGTGTGAAATGCAATGCGGAGAAGAAGAGAATTGGCAGTGCGACAGAGTTTACCCCTCGGGACGAAGTACTCAAAGCGTTCACGGAGGTATTGAGAAAAATTAGGATTGTGCAGGATAGTGAAGAGTAGAGATAGGATACAGGAAGCACGCCGACGCTGAATTGGCAGCCACTTCAACTCCTTCCTTCCTTCACTTCACTTCCTTTGTGGTCTGCCGGGGCCTCACGTCACTATATTCGGGCACCAATCCTTAAATGGGACTGGGCAGGACATGTCTACCATGTCTATGTCTAACGAGCTGCGGGCCCGTAAAACACAGAATTGGTATTCATATAACCTGTTGATTAGTAGAGCAACGGGAAATGCGAAAATTAGGTGCAGTCAATGTACAGGGTAGCTCGCCGTCTGGCCGTCCAGTAAGGCAAAGCCCTAGTCGATAACGCATTGTCTTTCACGCGTTCCTCAAAGATATGTCAGTAAAATTGTAGCAATTGCTAGTGCTGTCAGAATATTCGAATGAGTTGCGGTAACTCATATCATCATCATCCACTTTCGCGTTTTTGGGGCACCTCTAGAACGCAAAACGCAAATGAAGGTACATAGGTGGAATATAGTCGGTAGAAATTTGACAGGCCCTCTTACTATACTCCAGGACGGGAGAAGACATTTGATAATTATATTTATGATAACTATTGATCAATTTTATTTCTTTTATACTTTTGAAAACCGTAATTAGAGACACATTGTAAAAACAATGAGAGAGCGAACGGGTGGGGTTTAATAAATTAAATGCAAATAGGTAGTGAGTAAACATTTCAACGTAAATACAGATATGCACATACAATGCTGAATGTACTAAATTAATTTTGAGGCGAAACTAGTTTCTTCCAAAACAACAGGTTTTGGTAGTAGGCAGACAACTAGAAAGGAGTAGGATTTGTCTAAGCATCCAAAGATTAAGTAATTATATATATATTTTTAATTCAGTTGGATCCGCCCATCATCTCAAACCAAAAAGTTCTCAATAAAATCAAGTAGGTGTACATTCAAATATAAAATTGTAAATAAAATAAATAAAAAAGGACATAAAACTTGAATGATTTCCTAGGAACGATGACCCAATGTTTTGTAACCACCGCGTCAAGGAAAGGGTGTGTCCACAAATGTGTACAGTCATCGACAACAGTTTGGAGTGACATTTTGTTGTGTTGTTATTAGCATACTGGTCAGTACCGAGAGATTTGAATTTGAACAGCCTTTCTCTCATTGCTATGGTCCAGTTGCTTAAGAATATTATGAAAATGTACTTCAGATTTGAAATCATTAATTCATAACACACATATTATTAGATAGATGTAAGAATTATACATATTCAAAGAAAAAAACACTTACTAGATATTTTAATTATTTCATTTATTATTTACATAATACCTTCACCACTAAAATACGCAAATGCAATGCTGTTACGAACTAAATTATAAATTAACTGTAATACTTTTAATAATATTACCTAATACAAAATGAAACAATGAAAAGTCAAATAAAATACAATACAAATACAATAAATACTTGAAGGTTAATTTATTTGCACTGGTACGATTGTGCAAATTATCGCTAATTTTTTGTCCTTTAATACATATAATTGTATATTATGCTGTTTCTTGCTGTTTCTTATGACTGTTTAATGTTCACGAATTTGATCGTAATGTTATATAGTCTTCCTCATTGAAATAATTTTCCTATTCAAACCAGGAGTTACTAAGAATTAGCTCTTTCAAACGAGCCTTTTTTTATGGCTTCCATATCGCCAGTATCAAGTTTAAAAAGTCACCTATATGTGTTTTTTACAACCGCTTTAAGTTATTTTGAGTTCCTTTAGAATACGTATAGCACATTCTAATATTTTTGCTGTATTTGGCGGCAAATGTATCGAGTCAGTCTTCTAGAAAAGCTTCGCTGAGGTAGGTAGGCACTTAGTCAATACTACCATAAATTTTGAGCTCCATTTTACCTACGTAGCGCATGAATCCACATATTGCCCACTTGAAGTACAAAACCACACGTATTTATCTTATACCACAATTTCCACTACAAATTAATTTGCCAATAACAGCTATTGAACATCACTCCAATAGAATTCGCTAAAAACTCAAAATTCTTCAGCTTTTTAATATTATTGCCAATAAGATATAAATAAATCATTGTCTGCAATTAATCGATAAAACTATGAAATCACCTCGTAATCGCTATAATATCATCTGATAAAAATTTGACTGACCATCGGGGGTTCCCGTTTACACCTTGATAATTTTGCTACACCCACAATTAATTAATTATCAAAACATGCCTATTATCAATAATTTATCAGTTGACATTGTAAATAAAACAGTTCCTAATCAGCAATAAGAACTCACCACATATTATTTATCTACAATTAATCGCTATCTTTTCCAATGACGAGTTATTGGTCAAAATAAACTAAATCTATTATCATTACCAACAGATTAAACACTATCGGTTTTCTGACAGATCACTTTAATAATAATAATTCATTAATCAGTTATCGTCACGTCATAAAACAAAACAAAACGTCTGCCCACTCATGACCGTTTAAAAATTAAACGTAAAAAAACGGTCCAAATATGTATGAATGGACGAGCTGTGTAAGCGTTGAGATAGGTGTGATTAGAATAAGCGTGCGCGTGGGCAGGCGGGCTGTCATCGCGAGAGGTCATTGTGTGCGAGAATGAAGACCGCACCATCTTATAGAACAGACGTGTTCCATTGTGGGAGGAACTTTTTAACTCGAAAACTTTAAATTTTCAGATTTCTTTGCCCAGATAGTCGGCATAATGTCTTCATAACAAACACACCCTTAAATGTGCAATGCGCTGCCGGTTTATAGTCCTTTTATGGAGGTTTATCTTCGGAGATGCAAAACGGCGTAAAATGTCTTACGAAACTTATTATCTTGGTTGATGCAAACAAATAAAATTATATTTTTTTATATTGCGGAAGCTATACATTACACATAATTCCATTTACGAAAATATCATCATCACCTTACCGAGAAAGAGAATAGTAGTTTCAATACAACTTTGGTATAATTTCAAGATAGAATCGAACCAAAACATGACAGGTCACATCGGGACTATAAATATTATATTAAATTGACTCAATCAATTCAGACACTGTTCGAGAGCAAGCCTATTTGCCTATGTTTGGTTACACAATGTAGTACAACATGTTTGGTTCGTGTATTTGTCGTGTCTAACCGTTCGAGCGCGCGTTCGACTGGATTTGCATTGAATGAGCGCGGGCTGGACACACGCGCATCGGCCTGTCATTAGCGGACGTGCGCAATCCGTCGCCGCTCCACCCTGTTCCAAACTCAAATTATTGTGTTCAACACTCGGTCGCTTGCGACACGACTTTTAAGAAAATAGGTGACAATTGTGTATGTGTCTGTACTTTTTATTGGCTTGTCTTGCAGTTGTGAGCAACTTTCTTTTCTGCGTGTACTTTATGTGTTGCTGTTACATAATCGGCTCGGATGTATCCTTTGTTGTTTTGATTAACAACTTTCCTAAGCAATATTACGACATTTACAACAAGGTAAACGAAATGTATTTATCAGAACATTGCAACTGGTGTGACTGTACTTTTTATTAAGTGATGCCTATTTTAACAATGTTTTCGGTGAAAACAAAATTCTTGACCTAACTAAGGTGCCAAAAAATGTCAGCTTTGTTTGCAATAAATTAATTTGTAAATGCAGCTTTTAAATTCGCATTTCCATTAGCTATGACTTTCCAAAAAAAAAAAACAAATAAACGTGATAGATAATGAAGTTTCCATAACAACTAAAAAAATGCCAGCACATCACAGGTAGGCTTACATGTGGGCATGTGAATAGAAAAACTATACGGGAATGAAAAAAATCGTCTATAAAACCTCTTTGTGCTTCGGCCTTTGTCCACTTTTTTCAAAATCCACCCTCATTTGTGCTTTTTTGCAACGAAAAAACGGTTTTATAAGATCTCGAGGGAAACGATGCGAATAATTCCTCGTTTCATGTTTCTTAGTTTTTTTTTTTCATAGACGTTCTATTTTTGAACTCCCACCGGCATTCATCGTTATCGATCTAATCTCCTTTTGATAGACCTCCTTCGTGTTATGGACCCAGGACATCATTGTCCGGCCGCGTTTTTTACGAAACATCACCTTACGAAAGAGTTGATGGATAGCAAGATGGATGGAAATGAAATAAACATTTAATCTTGTTTGTATATCCTGCTTGATACCTCAAGCCCAAGCATTAAAAAGCTATAAACTTTTACAGTAGTTTCTAGAGAAACCTTGTCGCATAAGCCGTAAAGATTTATTACAGAAGTGTTAAATAAACAGGAAATGGCTTACTAACTACTGAAATGGATCTAGACAGGTCTAAAAGATACTTCTTACTTACTACAGGATGAGGTCTAAACATGGGTATATAGTCAGATTGGCTGCAGGGATGTTCGAAAAAAAAAACAAAATGTTTTAATTTTACATAAACCAAGCAAGCCAGTGCACACGGGCACTTATAAAACGTCAGAAGCTAGTGCATGGTTCCAATTTGGTCGTTTCTTATGAAGAGAACCGCGACTTTTATTTAGTAAAAGTCTGACACTCTTCCTCGCTCCACCTAGATCAGAAAAAGTTATACTATATGAGAATTTCCAACCTCAACAAAAAAGGTAGATAATAAAGGTTGATTCAACGATCCATATCATCAAGCGGCCATTAAAGAAAAGGGAGCAGTCTCTTTCAGTGAATCAAAATCTTTAGAAGACGTCTATAACTATTTAATCTAGAACTGTAAGTACTACATGAAGCTATAGGATAAATACAACAATCATAACGTAAAACACACCACAATCCTGATGGTAACGGTACTATACCTCACGTAGGCGACGATGACAACCAAGAAATTGTCACTACTAATATATACGCAATTGTAACGCTCAACACTATACTCTTACCTATGAGAAAAGGTGTAAGTAAAGTCAATGAGTATCACTAATTCTAAAAAAGTGATAATAATTGAAATTGAAATTTTTATTTCTTGATATTAAGGTCCAACGGTTAGTGCCTATACATAACCCTTGAAAGCTATTGATAGTAATAAAAACAAACTCACACAAAGACAATAACTATTTCATAATTATATCTTCCCATGGCCAGAAAACAGTAAAAACTGCCACTGAGACTTATAAATTGCCCTGTAGGTAAGCTAATTCTGAATATAATATCAAAAGAAGATTTGGATGATACCAAAGTGGTATTTTGAAATATAATAAACAGCAGCTTAACTTCTATGCTGATATATCCGATTCAAGCAGATTTCATATAAGCAATTGAAGACACGAGTTGTAAAATTATAATATTAAAGGTGTACAAGAGAAAACATTTGTAATTAATATTTCCTCCCACTGTAATTATAGATCTAATAATGAAGAAACCAGTGTTAAGAAACCAATTTTGTGATAAAGTTTTTTCTGGATATTTTTGTCCTGTTTTAAATTCAACCACAACATCAAGAGCACCGGTCATTAACATAACTATCTCAGAAACTAAAGATGCGGTCATTTCAAAATTTGTCCTTAACTTTTTTGCTCTCTCGACAAGGCGATCGGTGTCTATAAACATTATTTTTAATCACCCCTGCTCATCCCCGATAGGATCTGCAACACATGTTGTGCACACTAATGATTTTAAGGACATCCAGTAAAAAACATTTACCTACTAACCATGTTTTGCTTTTAGTGGTTCGTAAAAAAGTTTGTGCGTGTTTTAAACTCGGATTTGAGAATGGACAAATACTCTTGTTAGAAGAGTAATATGTAAGTATATGCCTTTTGATGAGTAATATGTATATGACATTTGATCATTTATAATTTTGGAGATAATGTAAGTGGCCAAACAAGAGCCTATCAATAACAAAGAAAAACAAAAACAGAAAATACGGTGTGGAAACTGTTATTCAGAAAGAAACAGCGGTGATAATATTCAAAGATACCAAAGCAGTTCTGTAAGTACTTACAAAAGTAAAAGAATGAAAAGTTACACGAAGAAACTACAAGCATAGTCTAACAATATTAAAAAAAATCTCGGCACTAAGCGTTACTGACTCTGCAATGGACTTAACGTAAACTTTGAGTCTTTTACAACATCTCACTTCGCATCTCGGTAAAAAGGGCGCAATAATTTTAAACCACAAACTTCCACTCGAGATGATTTATGCAAAACTCGTGGTGTCCATAACGGTAAACTTTTTTCGGTGTCACCAGAATTTTGGGACAAAAAACTAATTCGGGTGAAACGGTCTGGTGATGCGTTTCGAGGGGTTGTTTTGATTTTGGACGCCGATAGTGGTGTGTTTGGTGGCGAAAAAATTATTATTTAAGACCAGTGATTTGTTTGAAACATAAAAGCGAGGTTTGATAGAGTTTCAAACATGAATAATATTTTGTGTACATATTTTTTGAAATTCATATGAATTATCTTAAAATTTTAGAAAACTAGTATTACATATATTTTTATTAACTAAAATACCTATACGCTATAAGTTGTTATTTGGCAATATAACTGTAACTGGCTGTATAAGTTGTAAGATCTGTGCTAAATCTATTTAAGCAGAGCAATTTAAAAAATACCTGTATCATAATCAACATTCATCATTTAATTGATCCTCATCATAAAAACGTTATCCATATATAAATATGCGACATTTTTTTTAAAATTTAATCGGAAACCTCATGTTTTGACTTCGCGAGAAGTTGGGTCATCTCTTGTATTTCGATTGTCACGTAGGCTCTAACTGATTTATGATATGAGACCTGTCACAAAACGTTTCAGCTGTAGCCTTTAGAACGTGGCATCACGCCCGGAGCCTTTGTCATGCGATGGACATCGTGTTTTATTTTTTATTTTTTTTCGAATGCTTCATATGTTTTTTTTACAGATCCAATATGGACAGATAGGGGTTTGCTACGGCTATACTCTAAGAACACACAATGTATCTATATTTTTTAGTTTTTCTCTTACCTATGACATCAAATTCTTTTTTTCAGATTTACATTGAATACCTCTACATTTTCGATAAATCTTTCGCCTTTTATATACTCTAATTCCAGCTAACCACATACTTTTCAAAACATTGTCTCAGCTCATTACTGGGCATCAAATTCGATAGATGACTCTGTCACCACTAGTCACATTTCTTTTGCTTTCCACACTGTAACTATGCGCCTGACAGGAGGGACCGATGAGGCACACGTGAGGGCCACATGTGGGTCGGCTGTCCACATCGTATGTCATGTATGAGAATTTACGTACCGTGGTGTATGTGACCGTTGTAGGACAGTCACTGTCTACGGGTCTAACATTTTTTTAAACATAATGATTTTACAGTAGACGAACAAATATGAGATGGTTAGATTTTGATAGCTAGGCTGTTTAGGCTTTGATAGTGCCTTTATTATACCACTGAGATAAATGTAAGTATTAAGTATTGTGACCGGCCTGTTGGTCTAGTAGTAAGTGGCACTGACTGCTAAGCTGGAGGGTCGAGCGTTCGATTCCCACCCAGAACAAATGTTTGTGTGATGAGCATGATCATTTGTTCTGTGTCTGGGTGTAATTTATCCATAACATGTATGTATTTAGAAATATATAAGTATGTTTATAAGTTGTCTAGTACTCATACACAAGCTCTGCTTAGCTTGGGACTAGACGGCGTTGTGTGACAGTTGTGGAATACTATTATTATATTATTATGCTGTTGACACATCTATGGTCTGGACTACTTAAGTCGTTACTTACCTCGTCGTTTATATCGCGTACATTAAGATGAACATTTCGCCTGCTGCGGTCTTCTCGTCTGATTATAATTTAGGTGTATTCCAGGCTAGAGTGAAAAGGCTCTTAACAAACTATTGCGCTTCACCATCAACGATTATATCACTGCGAACTGTCAGGTGGGATCGCCGTCAAGCACTAGTTTATATCAATTAAAAATTTATATTAAGTGTGAAGCAAAAAACACGCTAGAAACATGTTGACAGTTAAGCAGCGCTGTATATGCTATAATAAACGAAGTAAGTATTACAACATAACAGTCTACAATTGTATCATTCTGTCACAATTTCACAATATTATTATTTTATTTGCATAGTTAAAATTACCTTCCTTTAAATAAAAATGGACGAACAAGATAAGTTTTTGCACGATAAGAAAATTGCGTTATTATACTTGATTTGTTTTAACGTTTTAATCAAATCAGTTTAAATATTTGTGATATCCCTTAATAGAACAAACATTTTCTTTAATTAGTTCACTGTTTTATAAAATTTAACATTTGCATCATAGTTTAAAATATGTTTTCATGTTACAGTTTTGTTCATGCCTGTACTTAAGACCAGTACTTCATTTTTTATTAGCTCTGACCAGATGGGTCACTAACTGCGAACTAATTTATGGTCCATATATGTCCATGTAATACAGTGTAGTACCACATTTGGCACTTCAAACAGCTACTTACACTATTATTTTTACATAAAGATAACGTAATGTCGTGTTTAATGACGGTTTTGTTCAATGACATCCTAAATGCCCGATAAATTGAGGAAGGTTGCAGTTTGGTAAGGTTTATGATCGACATAGGACATTATGATCTATCTAGTCTTTTCCCACCTTGTTGGTTGGCTTCTAGTCAAATTTACATGGAACAACTGCTTACCTGACCTTCTCAACGAATTCTTAAGTTTCAAAACTCCTAGCTCCTAAGTTTCGAAACTAGAATTTTTGTGGGTGTATTCACTAAACAGGGCCAACGACTTAACGTCCTTTCCAAGGCACAGAGCTAGGTTTCATTATATGATTAATCTTGAAATGGGAATCCCATGTGGCTGTTTTCCACTAACTTACATAATTATATACCTGATTTACATATTATTTTGAGCCCGTTGTTGCCCACAGTAGGGCAAATGCCTTTCTTCCATTCTTCTACTCTTTTCTGTCCTTAGCCACTTCTGGCCAATTCTTTAGGTAGGAGTCCAAACCGTCACGTCATCTCTTTCTGGGCCTAATTTATATATCACATCTAATTTTTTTTAAATCCTAATCACAGATTCCAATATGTAATCATAATAACGATCAACCCCCACAATATATTTATGTTTCTCACCAACCACACACTGGTACAAACACCATCGCCTCCAGACAAAAAAATCACGGTGAAATACCGCTAGCCGACGCATCTGGTAGTCGTTGCGTTTGCCTCACCGTTACCCAGTGCGCCGCTCTGACCCGGTGGGGGCAAAAAAACTAGCGTAGGAGTGCATAGCCTTTGTTTTACGATACAATTATATTGCAATAGTTGTAATTACGTTCGCATGTCGGGCAGACAGGAGAAATGACACGGAACCAGGGCATTGCTTGCGGGAAAAGTTTTTTGATGGGCGCACTGAGCTGTCGCTTCTATAAATTCTTTGTTTAACATTTTAATGACTTTGTTAATGCATCCGTACACGATAATAGTGTAGTTAAATAGAATATTTAGAATTATTTTCAAGTCTGTACTTAAAACATTACAATAGACATAATTTAATTAGGTAGTAATTGTTTTCTTTCTTTTCTACAATACTTAAACTTACGTTTTAATGAGCTACCAACTACCTTTTGACCCTAAATAAAATTGACATGTCCATGGGATAAGCAACAAAAGCTAAATTAAAAAAAAAACACTAGTTGGTAGGTACTTAACTAATACATCAAATTTTTATTACCATGACCTAACGGTATTTCCTCTCGTTTCACACAGAAATTCATCAAATTCGACACCAAATCCCACAGGATAAGCCAATGATAAAACAAATATCCGCCGGTTATAAGGGTCAAATACCATATTGCGTAAAGTCGGTCCATATGAGCGAGTCGTGTTTTTTGTCCACATTCGATACTATTTTTAACCACTGTTTGGTCTACGACCGTCAAGATGGGACTGCGATGTGATGGGTCAGGATTTTAATAAGTTGGAGAAATAATTATGCGTCGGTTTCGTAGTTCAATTATGAAATATGAACAAATGTACCGAAGTGTTGTAACAAGATAGTTTCAGAATTTTATAAGTAAGTAGTGGTAGTTAAGTATTTTAAAGACTTTTGTTATGTTTAGCCGAATATAGTACATGTGATGTTAGCCTAGTTATTAATTGACACACTAATGGATGTAAGTTTTGATTTAATATAAAATAAATGTATTGTATATGCAGTTGTTGACTAATCAAATAAATAAATAAAATAAACAAAGAACAAAGAAAAAATTATTTGAAACTCACACTAATCTCTATCGAATAACTTATAAAAATAAGGCATCTAAAAGAAAAAATAAGACCTTTCTAAGGCCAAAATGGCTCTTATCTCAGCATATACTGCAGTCATAGTCATTACAGCAGCCCTAAAAAAAATATATATAAAAATAATATCATATAATGTTATGCTACGAGTATAACAAAAAAATCATGCGAGAAGCAAAGTAGGCGTCGATTGATATGGCGGAGACGTTGAAAGAGGCACATGTCCAGCAGTGTGGAGCCACATCACAGGATATGTGTCGTCTGCTATGGTGCTCGTCTTATACGTTCTAGGATTTCCCTCGCCTAGAGGCCTGAGGCTCAGCAGCACCATTAGAAGGCTGATTATATTTATGCTTGTGCTATGCATTTTAAACTTCTACCAACATTCATGTTACAAGCATAACCTGACCCTTCACATCCTCTATCTAACGGTCTATCAAGTTTCCCAGCAAAGTTTTTCAAACACAGCTTTAGTCACAAAAACAAAAGCTTCCTTTATCTCATAGCACCACTATGTCAAATATTGTCGCTTCGTTTATTTTAGCACCGAATGTTCCGTTAGAAATGCTTGCACCTTGCAACGGCAAATAACCTGCGACCTATTTATCCGGCCATCGAAAAAACCTAGTCGCAAACCAATATAATTCAACCACTTTTCAAACAAAACACAAACGATTTTCAACTTTATTTATGAACGAATAGAGGAGGGGTAGAATTTTTTGGGATGTAAGTTTATCGTGGTTGGAGTAACCACATGTGGGAAAGATTTCGGTAAGTTTTTTTGGTAGACGGTTCCTAAGTTTGGTTTTAAACGGATGTTTGGTCGCTTTTGGTTTATTAATTAAGTTTAGGTTTAGCATTAGCGGGTCGTTAAGTCAGATTGTTTCATAATTTAATTATAAATGTGTGAGGTTGAATGGGTGAGGTCAATATTTGGTTTGTCATTGAGATGTGATAATTTGGTCAAATACAGCTTTGGTATATTTTTTTCTAAATGAAACACACCTTTGTATCGTTTGCTTAATTTTTCAGAGTTAAACGAAAATGCTTCGATCTATAATGAAAATATTACAAATTTGGAAGGTTTTTAAAAATAAATTAGGGATAATTATGTCACAAATTAAACTCAAGTCAAGTCCTACGAATAGCCATAAAACTGCAGGGTTGTTCGGAAGAACTCTGAAATGCAAAGGGCGCCTAAAGGAAAATGGCTTTTATATGGTGGGATCGAAGAACTCAAAATACCCTCACGGCTGTCGTCCGAGTGTCTTCGCAAGGTTTTGCAATACTTCGGTCACATTGCAAGGAAAGACGGTTTCAACCTCGAAAGGCTAATTGTGACTGGTAAAGTGGACGGTAAAAGGCCTCGCGGGCGCAGCCCAATACGTTGGTCCGACCAGATCTGCACCGCTCTTGACTATAATGCCCTTTACACCGCCAGAGACAGGAACAGATGGAGGAAAATCATAAGGGTTAGAGAGATGAAGCACGGCCCTCAACATTGAGGAACATGACGCAAGGAGGAGATCACAGCAGCCAACACGCAAATCATAACTCATCATAAAATAATAATTTTACAACAAATTTACAATTTTCTCCAAATCAGATAGGCCCAAAGTCACCACAGAGCCACCAGCAAAAAGCAAAATTTACCGCCACGTATTACAAATAAACAACGGTATCCATCATACATGGAGATCACGTGCTCCCGCGCCGGTCACGTCGCAAAGTATTTATGTGCAGCCACCGCTAACCGAATTCTGGGATGTCACACCTGAAGACTTATTGTGGAAAGTGCGTATCTTCATACATAAGAACAGTTTCGTAGTTACCGAAGGGCCAGGCGGGGTAGGGCCCCGGAGCTCCCAAACTCGAGGGCCCTGGTTTTTGAAAAATTCTCCCGCCCTCGAAAAAAGAAATGTTTGCAACACTAATTATAATGGTGACTCGTTTTATTCAGTAAAAGTCTGACACTTTCTCTCGCTCCACCTTAAACAAAAGAAGTTAATTGATGATTTGCCACGTAAAAGAAGGGCCACAGATTTGCTTTTTACCTCAGCACCGTCTGTCATTTAGCTACGCCTCTGCATAAGAACAAACCTACTGAGAATAAGTATACAATACTAGCTTTTGCAAGCGACTTCGTTTTTTAGAATGTCGATGATTGTAGCAAGATAAAAAGAAGCCTTCTTAGGTTTTCCTTTGTTGGGGAAATCATCAACTGACATCCCCTGAGACCTTTACTCACTAAAAACCCACTCGTGTTCCTTTATTGTCTTTCGTATCAGGGCCGAATCTTCCTTTCAGAGACAAATCTTGAAGGAAGATGGGAAACCATCCCTTTTCTATGTGCGAGTCAGATTTTTACTGAATAAACCACACCTGTGTCTTTCAGTTGCCATTTGCATTCTAAGATAGATTCCTCTTCAGAAAATGTCTGCGGGCCCTCTATGGATTGTTGACATCTCTCTGAGGAAGATAAAAAGTAGCCTATGTGAAATAATGAAAAAATCAAAATTGGTTCAGTAGTTTAACCGTAAAAGTGTAACTGACAGACAGATCTACTTTTACATTTATAATATTACTAGCTCTTACCCGCGGCCTAACCCGCATGCATAAATTATAGCCTCAGAAATAAAGCAGCTTTCTATCAGTTAAAAAAATGTAGCGTTCGGACCAATACTTTCTTTTACTTTACAGGAGATAAAGTACATTAAAACAAAAAAAAAAATATAAAAACAAACTTTACTTCTTTATTATATTAGTGTAGATTATAGGCTAACACTTATAATGCTCAGTTTCTGCAATCAGAAATGTGTGCTTTTGGAATTAGACAAATATTGAAGCAAACCGTTTTTATTTATTAGTGGGATATTATTAAACAAACTCTCCTGCTCTGTACAGAGCGAGAGGGAGTTACAGACTACGGCAGGGATTTCCACTCCTTAGCTGTATGTAGTAAAGAATAGATGAAAGAGGTCAGAATGGCCTTCTGGGCGAGGCAGGCGTGCCACAAAGTAGGGCAATGCTCATAGTTTAACTACCAATAGCAACCTTGCGATCTAAGTGTGCATGGTCTGTTTAATGCTGATGTTAATTGTGTAATTTGCGTGTTCGTATCGGTTGTATTCGTACCTGTAGTGGAGCTAAAGGGTGCGGAGATAAGCGACGAAACTTGTTGTAGTTCAAATCGGAAAGTGTTTACTTTCTAACTTCTTTCTGCTTTTCTGTGGCTGTGTGCACAATGAATGTGTTCCCAAAACGTTTTGTTCTTATGGGTGGAATGTCCACTATGTCCCGCGTTCTATGTACTTTCAGCATACCTATTGGTGTTGTCATTCTCACACCACATACCATCTTATATACTTCTGTGTCACGTAACAAAGTCCGATGCCTCACCCCCGCGTACATAAAGGTGTGTTTACACATTGCGGCGGTGATGCGATCAATCTCCATCAGAGAGCGGCGCATTATCAGTTAGTATCCGTCAGGGGACTAGGAACGCATAGAGAGGGCATTGTGTTAAATGAAAGTTTTTGAAATGCGATTCCTTATTAGCAGACTGGCTGCTGCCAGTGGCTTCGCCAAGTCTGCAGGAGTGAAAAATTTTGTCCAAATCAGTTCAGTTGTTCGAGCGTGAAGAAGTAACAAATATAAACACACATACTCACAAACTTTCACATTTATGATGTTAGTGTGATTATTCCAGGTTTCTGAAAAAACTTGGGGTCGATTTCCAGTCAAACAGGATGCAGCTGAACACGTCTGTTTTACATGGAGCAACTGCCTATCAGACGTCCACAACCCAGTAACTCGAGAACACGATACTTCTTGGATAGACTGATGGTAAGAGTAGTTTCCAGTATTTTTCCTGCCAGGTCTATATCTTCCAAAGTAGTGCGTGAGAACAATTTAACGCGATCGTCCATCAAGCGGTTATCGCGCATGCGTTCAACCCGTAACCTTATCTGGCGAGATGAAAGTGACGAAAAATGTACACATTCAAAAAATTATTGTTTTCGGTAGCGGCAAACGTGACGAACAGATCTTGTAACGCCTACACCCGAGTTTGGGAGAGATGTTTATTTTTGCAATGTTTTTGGTACATTGGTTAAGGTATGTTCGTGTCAAGTATGTTGAATATAAGATATGTAGTACTTTCTATTTTGTACCTGCGTTTTTCAAGGAAATTTGGCACCAACTGCTTGACATGACACTTGTGATCAGAGGGCTGACTCGTTCTTTGCTCAAAAAATAAAAACATGGTAATGCTGCCTCTCTTTTGGGCACATTTCCGAATGACAGTGATGTAGAGGACTCTATCGTTGCCTAAGTATATAAGTACCTATTTCTGGGACTAGAATACAAGACTCAATATCAAAAAGAGATTATCATCGTCTCTGCGAATACGAATCTTTAATTTCTTCGGGTATAATTCCTAATGAGGACTTGTTGGAATGATTGGTGGTGCAAGAGAAAGTCGAGAGCAAAAGATTACGATGATGATTTTCTATACGATGGACAGACCTCATCAAATCTGTGACACACGGCAGCATCAACACCTAAACCACCAAACAGAGCTGCATGACGTCTCATCGCAAGAAAGACGGTGGCTCAAGACCACTTTGTCAAGTGTGCACGACTAAGAAGAAGAAGAAAATTTTGTTTCCATTTTATTTATACCTGTTATGAGGGTCTGTATTAATGATTTTCAATTCCGCTATAAACTCTAGACGCACTATAGACTATGAAACATATTTTTATAGCTCGCTATTTTTCACGCTATCGTTATAACACGTTCTAGAAAAACTCGGTAATCAACTAAATTCGGCGACGTTGTCATTTTATTCGGCAACGCGCTGAACGGACACAATAAACGCTATATTGCTATTCTGCTTTGGCCCCTCTGTTGGCGCTATGTTGAGCGAGTCGTTATATTATAGCGCGAAGGTAGAGTCAATATAACAAATGCTATACGCTATGAACAAATAGCGTGTTATATTTTGGCGCTATACGTTATATTAGCCACCACTAGTCTCTACAAACACTCTATTGAACTGAAAAAAAAAGAAAATCGGTAGGTACCACTTCTGAAACAAACTACACAGACAACCAGGTCAATACTGTCACTTCTAAACAAACCAACAATCATTGTGACATCTCAATAAACCCACACATCTACATCTCCCATTCATACTGTCACAACTATATATAGTCATAATTCTTTTTAATGCCTCATTTGATTAAAGAAGAGAACTCATAACTCTTACAAAGGATTAACAGTACCTCGAAGGCTATTCACAAGGCTGTTTTGCTATGATTTATAATTTGTTTAATTCAAATATCGTGCTTCAAGTTGTACTGGTTTATTGGATCGTCTATTGTTGGTAGTTAGTTGTGACATATGGTTTACGTAACGAGTTTATAAAAAGAGAGGTGACCGTTGTTTTGGATGTACTACCTATTATGTGTCTGAGTAGTTGTATGTTTGTATATACATATATATATATATCTCATGTGAGTAGGTAGTTTATTCGTACTTGAGATTTTAATGTTGTTATATCATTATGATGTAGCTTCTTATGTGAAAATGTTTTTTCATGATTATTGCAAGGATAAAAGGAAGACTTTTCCCAGCTGTGGGAAAATACATGCTAGTAATAATAGTATAATATCGTGGAAAGAATTCAAAATGCTTGCAGTAGGTAAATACAACTTCTGAACTCGCTCATATTATAATCTACATCTACGAATATACTAATACTATAATAAATTAAAATTCTTAAGTTTTTACGTAGGGTACTTTTTACTTCTGAATATATTGACCCTATTCTATTTTTTTTTCACTAATACGTAACTGCACTACCTATCTTTAAATGCTATATTTTCTATGTTTACGAGATTAAAACTGCTGGCAGAAATTATTGCTTTACGTAATTACATACTTAAATTACCAATATATCTGATAAATGACTAAATAAACAGGAAAGTTATCCATAGCAATCATTTACCATTGTTTATAACCCCATCAACTAAAGCTATTTAATTCTAGTTTATTACCTGTCATCGCCAATTTGTAAAACCAAGAATTTTATCAACAAATTAAAACTCAGATCGGCACGCAACCTCCCCTCGCGACAGTGCAAAATCGGCGCATTCCTTACAACCCCCGCATGCAGAACAAAGGACCACATGTACTATTGTACAAATTATTTTAATACAATAAATAAAGAGATCCGCATACCGATATTACATTCATCCACTCATTCGTTCGGTCGCCAGACGGGATTTTTTTTTAATTTTCAAGCACTTCGATTGGCTCGTTCGGCTGTCGGCAAGCTTTTGAACTTGACAATTACGATTTCTGCAGGCTGTCGCTCTGATTAAAGACAGATTGCGTACACCCTCAAATTGGGAGCGATGCCTTTCAAAATATATTAATAATCTTGATTCGTGTTGTGGATGACTGACGCGTGCGTTTTGTACCCGAATCGTGGAGGCTTTAGCGGTCTTATGTTCTGAAAGTATTTATTAACAGCTAGAAGCTACGGGTATCACAGTCTGCCGTAGCAATGACGTAATTTTCTTGAACATAATTATCTTGATGATGCAAACTACTATATGTCATCATCATCATCATTTCAGCTGATACACGTCCACTGTTGGACATAGGCCTCCCCCAAGCGTCGCCACATCGAACGTTCCTGTGCGTCCCGCATCCATCGGTTTCATGCTACCTTCACCAGTCATCGGTCCACCTTGTAGGAGGCCTTCCAACACTGCATCTTCCGGTACGCGGTCGCCACTCCAAAACCTTTCGGCCCCAACGGCCATCTGTTCTGCGAGCAATGTGCCCTGCCCATTGCCACTTAAGTTTGGCAATTCTTTGTGCTATGTTGGCAACCTTAGTTACTATATGTACTAGTAGACTATATGTGTATCATATTAATGTGTATTTGTTACTCTTTCAGGTTCAAACGAAAAAAAGGATTCAGATGGACGCACAGGTATACCATGATCTGGAATAGCACATGGAGTGTGTAATTATCAACTTTCTCGTGGTTAAAGTCACTGGCAGAAGTTAGTATAGAATAAAATAGAAACCAAAACTGAAAGCAGAAGCAGAAAGAGAAAACAGTCCTGTAATTGGTGTTCATTATTAGCTTTAGGATACCGTTGATATTGTAACTGATACGAAGTAATTTGTGAATCAACAACGAAAATGTAAGCATCCCAAAATTCTATTGATTGACCGACCGTATAATTCTTTAAGGCATGCAATATTCCAACATAAAACATACTGTAGCAGGTGAGTCTCATTTCTTCAATAAAGGAAATCCAAAAAAGGTAATTGTGTAAGAAACGTTATTAAATTCCTAATAATTCTAGACAAAAAAGGGGAACACACGAAACCGTTACTTCATACAATCCGTTTGGTTCAATCAAAATTTCATCGGTTCTTTAGAAATCTACTAATACGCTAATTCAACATATTGTGAGGGGTCCACAAATAATAAAAAACGTGGGCCAGTCAAGGTAAGAAAGGGTCAGGCAACTGTTTTTTGCCCAAAAAAATCCCCTTGCCAGATGGCCCGGCGTTTAGCGACAAAAAACCGTTCGTGCCCAGACCTTGCGCAAGTAGGGATTGCAAGAGAATCTTGTTTTTGAAGTCGATTAAAACCTGTGCTGAAACTTGACGTGATTGTCTTCTTAACTAATTCAGGCTCTGGAGAGGCAACTGCAGTATTAGAGGATCTGATACAAGGTGAACCAGTGTCCTGGTAAAGACTGCTTATAGAAGTAAAAGACCGGTTAATATGGCGACGCAAAAGGAAAGCTGCTGTTTATCAGTGTACTAAGCTGCCTTTAGCAGAAATGAACGGATGGAGAATTCGCCATAAAAACAGGCACAAAATATGCTAGGGGTTTGTCCCTTTTTTTATTTTGAGGTGCAAAATCATCAAACAACTTCTCTCGCTTTAGAGGCCTGTCAAGCTTTTACTGACTAAAACCCATCTATGTTCCTTCATTTACCCTATGCGTACTATGGTAAATTTTTCAAACGTTCTCGCAGGTGGGGCGGAAAGAGTTGGATGGAGAATTGGCCAAAAAAGTTGACAAAATGTAGTTCATTAATATAATGTGATTTGAGATTTACCACGAAAGCCCAATCGTCCACCAGATCAGGAGTCTTAAGTGGATATGGATAAACATACGCGTCGGAAAGATTCCGATCACACTAACTGGCAACGGATTGGAATCCTCAAGCGACATAGTAAAGACTATAAAAATTTAGCTATTGATAAAATTTTGAGTAATTTTTCGGGTGATTGAATACCTTAACTCAAGCAAATTAATTTTGTGAGAGAACATCGAAATGAAAAGTCACGTCAGTCCAATATATCTCAGGACAGCAGATGCTTTAAACTATTATGATTAATTTTATTTTTTGTAAGCACTATTTTTTATTAATCTTTGCGTGATTTATTATAAGTATACCTTAACTATAACCTATTATTACGAGTCTTGCACGGACAGCTAGAATGAGATGTATATGTCGTGGCCAATGCGCTGAGTGCGAGTAGTTTTTAAGCTAACGCGATCAAAACGTTAAGCGCTTTTGGCTCTCTGATTGGATAAGATCTCGGAGCGAGCCAATCGGAGCTCCGAACGTCATAAACGTGTCGATCGCGTTAATGTAAAACAAAATCACACTAGGCACTCTGATTTTAGACATTGATCACTTAATGTACGACCAAATAAAACTGGCCAAATCGTTTCAAACGTTTAAAGTTTGATGATATGTCAATCTTCGTTTGGCCATATTATTGATGTAGGATTTCTATGATAATAAAAGGCATAAAGAAAATAGGCCAAACTAGCACTAGCATAGGTGTTAGTTATTCCCTCACGCACAATCGACTGAATGGGCTTGAATAAAATTTTATGATTAATACATAGTCTAAAAGGTAGTGGTTTTAATTTTATGCGAGCGGAGCCTCCTTCATTCATTACCTTTCGATTAAATTTTGTATAAAGATTTGGTGTCCATCGACAATTTAGTGAAACAATTTTTTGAATGATCAGAAATTTTTTGCTAACCTTACTCTTGTACGCAGAAACAGCATGACGATTTGTCTCAACATAATATAAATTTCTCTATAATTAATAGAGTAAGCGGACGATATTTTGACGCAGCAGATTCATCATTTAATAACAGGTGGTCAGCGGTTTTATAGTTATAAAGGTACTGCTAACCAAGATTTCTTGCAGAGTTTTAAAATTTATGTTGTGTATTAAATCTAGTCCAGTTATGCAATACTTACCAAAACTATTGAAATTATGAGTATTTGATAGGTCACATACATATAATATGTCCAGAGAAGGTAAAATATAAATAACATTGGATATTGAGGGGTAAAACTGCATATCTAAGTTAATTTATATCTATTAAAATGCAAGTTGTATAACCAAAATGACGTTCAAAGAGATACATAATATCCGTATGGTCGGAGGATCCTCACTTTTCAGCGGTAATTTGAGAGACTTTAAACCCTGGTCCTCATAACGTAATTGGCTCTTTAATGTTCCCACTGCTGGGACTCAGGCCTCTTCTCTAGAAAGGGAATGGGCCGTAATGTCACATATCGTCGAATTTTTGGTTTTCGCACGATGTTTTCCTTCACCGTTTTGAGAGTAGTGATAATGAAATAAATTACACAAATTAATGCACCTGACTTTGTTTGGACCTGCAACCTTTAACTCATAAGTCGGGGCCACCACTCGGCCACCACTGCTTAATCATAAGATATGGACCAAAAACTATAAGTTATAATATTTTTCAAACCCATGGAATCAGTTTTACCAAATTTGGTTTATTAATTCATTAAACCCCAAGCGAACGCCAGCGTTCGCGCACCTATGGTCTTTCTATTGTGACTGTAATTTCCATGATTCAGGGGTAAATGCAAATATTGGCGTTTCATCAATAAGGATCAAAACGTCCGTCTATAAATTATGGACATTCGGTTAGTAGCAACAAATTATATCGACGTTCATCTTTTGTCCTTTTTTATCTTTTCCAATCTTACACGGTCATCCTCGGAATTTATGTTCTGATGAAAGATAAAATCTTCCTATTACAGAATATTAATTTATTTGGCAATAACGCTTTTGTTGACTTAAGGTAGCGTGTTAATAATATACATGGTATTCTTGTCAAGTATGTGAAATTAAACTCTGAAGCAGCTTCTTATAATTTTATGGTACCATTAATAACCTAGCGTTTTTTGGAGGCTGGAATTCATCCGATGACTTCTTCTGCTCTGGGGTAGAGTGGTAAAGCGTGATAGACTTTTAATAAAACCACACTTATTTTCTTCTGTGTAATTCTTCGTAGCCCTGGACAATAATCCAGCTTAATGATTTATTATGACCAGGCCTTCTTTTATTTACGGGGGAATTTTGATTTGTCTATAAGTATGAATCTGTAGTACTGGGTCAGCTTGGTGGTTTACGGCCCATTCATTCTCCTAGAGAGGAGGCCTGAGTCTCAGATGTGAGAACATTAAAAGGCAGATAATGCTATGCTTATGCTATGAATCTGTATTAGAATGTTGATCTGCGAAGCTTTATATGTCCATCTTGACGTCTACAACAACCTATAATCGGAGCAAAAACCTAATAACTTTTTGTGTATGGTACCTAAACAGATCATTTTTTTACCTGTTCGCCTCACACATATACATAGTTTTTCCCTTAGTAAGAAGCAAGTTGAAAAGGGCAAAAAGGTTTTTTTTATATTGCATTGACACAACCCAGAATCAGTTTACCATTATTATAATGGTAAACTGTTTCTCTCTGTACTCCTAGCCAAGTTAATAATCTGCAATCGTTAATACTAGTAGAAAGCTTCAAATGTACGGGAATGACGTCATCTCAACGCTCAGTCACGTGGTCAGAACAAAAGAAATAGGTGCGTGGCCAATTCGACGCGTTAGACGCAAGCGAAACGGTTGTAACTTGGCTAGCGGCGCTGTACAGGCGAAGGTTGAAAAAACTACATGAACACTCTTTTATTTAATTCATTAAACCACAAGCAAATATTCGAAGAAGCATTCGCTCTCTCATTTTCCATCTTTTGTGTCTTTAATTACGGTTTTCGAAAGGTTAAATCACGTTATGTATTAAAGCTATAACGAAAAGACATGCTGACGTCAAACACCAACGAAAAACACATTTAAGAACCATTCCAATTACTCCTATTTCCTTGACAGTAACCTAAGCCTTATGCAACTCCAGCAGTTTTTCATAGTGATGGTGGATTTGGGTAGTGGTTGCATGTCATCCCCATCGACCTTCGTGACTCACTAAGCCATTTGCCTGTGTATTTATCGGAACGTGCCGTGCGACGCGCCGCTAACGGTGCTACAGTACATGCGGGGAAATAGGCTGGGGTATTTTGGACCCTTTATCTAGTGTTTGTGCAAAATTAGCTAGCTATTTATTTAGTTTAGGTACTGCTACATCACTTAAATAAAACATTACAGAAAAAAAAAGCTTCACCATTGGTCTGATATAAGTGACGATAAGAGTGTATATAGTATTTGCAAGTTTCAAGCAATATTACATTTGAAATATTGGTTTTCTGAACTACTACTCCCTATAGATCAATTTAGGAAGTTTTAAAGATCGTATTGAGAAATCTTATTTCTTCAGTTAAAAAAATTAGCAACTTGGCAAAATTCTAATCAAAACGAAGACCAACAAGAAGACTCAAAACTATCCTCAAAGTACGGTTTAAGGGATATTAAATATTTGTAAAAATATTCACGCAAACGAAGCTACTAGCAAAGTACTAGTTATTTATATACCTAACTATTTTAGACAACACATTTTTGCAAAAAAACATAAACTGACACTTCTTCCTGAAAGCGCTTGAATTACGAAAAGAAAATCTGCTCGATGAAAAGTAGAGTAAGTACATATTTGAGTAGTAGTGATTCATAAGTATCTACATACATACGTTTAGTTCTCGTATAATCCGTTACTTGCAGTTACATGTCATGGTTCAAGACTTACAGTGATTGAGATCTCAGTTATTTCAATGCTAATATTACTTGGAAATCATTTGTGTTTACTGCCCACATTATTTTTAGTTCCGTCGTCATCATCAGGAGCCATCTTTAAGTTTCATTAGCTGTTCAATTAACAGGCATGTTAATAACATAAGATACCTACCCATATTAATCAGCACAACCTTTTGACCTCTGAGTTTGTTTCGGTGTTTCTTCTCAGGGTAGTCAGATATGAAACAACGGCCTCATCTAGCATAAACTGACGAAAAAATTGATGTGTGTGTGTAAAATAAATATCATTATCATTTATCATTAGCCTTTTCTGAAATAAGTTGGGGTCAGTCAAACTAAATGAAGGTGAAGTATTTAGTGAATGTGATTTCTACAACCCAGTTACTGGATAAAACGTTGCTTCCATAGCTATTTTTTCTGGTATTTGATTCTTAGTAATGACTGTCAAAAATCTACAATTGACTCCCGGTATCAACGACTTACTTTCATTTTCTATCTACTTTTTGAAATGTGAAAATAATTTGCCTAATACATATTAATTTTATTAAAAATGACCAAGAATAAAAAAGCTTTACCTCAAAAATTTTGATAACACCTTGTTTTCAAATGCAGTCTGAAACTTAGTAGTAGCTTGAGAGTTTAAATTGTATACGAATCATCCGCGTACCAGAAGTAATTACAATCAGCGTATCAAGACTTGTATTTTTATTTTATATACGTATACATAAGTACATTGCCTACCGCGGAGTATTTCCAAAAAAGAAACCCGAGACAAGTTTTTGGACGATTTTCCGCCTTAAAAAAAGCACTTGGGCAGTGCGTTTTTTTCCCATAGAAAATACAAGAGTAAAATTGTGTAAGTCGTTTACCAAAATACACTCTGTTAGCTTGATCTTCACTTAGACAAATAAAAACAACAATACTTAAACATGCACCTCACATAGCCGACCATCTTCCTTGACCTCTATCTCCAATCTCGCTACTAAAAAATAACAACCGGCGCACCCTGTTTCGTCGAATATCCTCGGCTATGGGCACAGGCCAGAGGTCACGCAGCATGGCACGGACATCTCCGCCTCACCCTGGGGCTATGGGGCTATCGCCTAGCCCAGTAGCCCCACTGATCGATACTGTGGTATTTTTGTAGGGGGTGAGAGTAATTTGGTCATGGGTGCTAGCCTTAGCAACACCTAAACAAGGTCGGAAAACATAATTTGAATGATAAAATTAAAAAAAAATCTACTAAAGTTCAAAGCAGTGTAGCAAGCATAAGATCCTGATAACATAATGACTTAATAATGTGTTCACATATGTTTTACTTGTGATAAACTTAAAATTGTTTTGAAAGTTTCTATAAGAGGATGCGAAGAAAATATTCCTTCACAGTGGCTGCGTGTTAACGGCTTAAACTTTTAAGTTGTAGGTCATGAGTTCAAACTCAACCAGGTGCTTTGTGTGATTTATTTCATCACCACTGCTCTCAAAACGGTAAAGGAAAACATCGTGACGAAACCGGCATGTCTTAGAAAATAAAATTCGAAAATATAGGATTTCCATCAAATCGCACTGAGTCCGTGTTGTGGATTACGGCCCATTCCCATTCCTAGAGGAGTCCCAGCAGTGGGAACATTAAAAGACTGCTTTTTTATGCTTATACATATTCCTTCACTTGTCGTGTACAACATTTCTTGTAGTATAAACACCTAATGTCGATTACGCAGTATCTACAACAAACCTTTATGATGACTAATTAATTTATGAATTTTAGGAGTTCATGGCTTAATATTTCAATATAAAATCCACAAAAATCGAATTAATACTATTTAAACTGGAAATTGTTTTACAAACTACGTTCCAGGTAAAAAACATCGTCGTTATATTCCTCATCTAAGACTGAAAAAGTAAACCTTTCGAAAACTTGCAACTCCTAATGCAAACTATCTGATTTTCTCACACGTCGTCCCACGTATACCAGGGGGGCATAAAGGGGGGGTGTCCACGTGAGGCGGGGCGGCGACAGCGGCGGCGAGCGTGGCCTGTGGCTATTCCCGCCCTAGCCGCCCACCCCCGCCCATCATGACACGAGCGTGAGTCAGGGCTACTTCGTATCGGAGGTATTAGCAGGGTACAAGGCTGGTGCTAACACGACATGATAAAGAAGTAAGTGCCTGGGTACTTCGATTTGACGTCAGTACCGGTAAATGTCAAGGTAGAAAAAATTATAAAAACCAAAATGGTATTATAAATAGAATGCCGTGCTTAATGTCCAATATACTTGTGTCCTTAGATTTTTTTTAAAATGTTTTATAATCAAGAATTCCTCAGAAGTACTTTTGACCAGTTCGAATTAAGTTCAAAATTACTGACATCTACTAAAAAACCTGTTTTGTCTGTGACCTTTTTGAAACCATTATTTTTAGTAATTCTAGTTACTTGAGATGGCTAAAATAAATAATAATATCTTACAAGCGTTTTAACGTAACAAGAGTTTTAATCGAAGCCAGTCAAAACTTACTAATTGACACTATTCAATAGAAAATATAATATATGTATAACGACTTTAATCGTTGCCACATCACGTCGCATGCTACTCTCCCATGCTCTTAATAACAGAAAAACTCAATAAAAAGAAATGATAGATAAAAAAAACCTAGAAACAAGCCCTAACGAACTTTTTACAAACAAAGCACATCCACAAACTTTAGCAAAAAAAAAAACTTTCAGTCACGAAACTTGTTTTTTTTTTTTCATCTTTAAAACTAAGTTGTAAATTACACGGTAAGTAAATCCCAATAAAAGTTTGCAAAAAATGCTAAAGAAAAACATTTCTTGATGGATTAGGTGTCGCAAAAAAATATGCAAAGTTCTCACTCACCCTTTGGAAGTTTTTTCTTAGTGACTTAGATACCGAGATAAAATGTACTCGTTATATGGTAATTTACAAGTACTTTTTTCTACCTAATTTATTATTATGGGAGACCAGTTTTTTGGTACTGGCAAGAACAGAGTAACCATAATTTTTACTATTGTTATTATGTTGAAAATGAAAAAACCTATACGGGTTAAGAGCTTATTTTTAGGTTAGAATTCATCCAATGACTTTTCCCGCTCCAGGGCAGGGCGAAAAAGAAAAGAAGAATGAAATAAAAAGAGTTTATTTACGACAAACGTAGAACAGAAATCAATACAAAAGAGTGAGTTATGCGACACATCCTTGTAAAACCTTTACCGTGTCAGACTTTTACTGACTGAAGCCCACTTGTAAGTTATCTTTGCCTTGCGTTCCAGGACCTCGGATAACCCATGGTCCTAGTAGACTTCGGCCTTACTAGGCCCCTACAGTTTTCTAACATCTTTTCGAGGCGCTTAGAACGACAACCGATCACCGGACGGCCAGACGTTGAGCTACCCATTGTTCGGCATCCGCAATCCAAGCTAAGGCATAAGGAAGTCTGTTCCCTCACTCGTGGGTTAAGGGTAAGGCCAGAGACTTGACGATCGCCTAGATGTCCGATGAAGACCAAGACTAGGTTGATGGCAAGTTGTACGTCACGTGGACCTCAAAGCGGTGTCATCAAGATTAATATACTAAGATCACAGAGCAAAATGATGTAACTTATTATTTTTACATGGATGAAGCCTTAGTAGCGTCTCATATGCTTTGATTTTGATTTTGATTCACCATGGGAGAATTACACAAGCACACAGGTATTCAAAGCACATGAGACACTACTGAGACCCTAAGGTTTCATCCATGTGAAAACAAGTTATGTCAAATTGCTATGGGATCTTGGAATATAACAGGGCTAATTAGGTCTGATACTCGCCAAGGCAGTGGATTGTTGGAAGGGGAAAATGTTACTATAGCCCTCGCAAAAAGGGCAATTGGAGGGACACTTAAATAATCTAGAACGTAAATAATAAGTAGTCCATTACGAAAATATTGATACCCAATACTGCTGGCCTTAGTTTTGTTTGAAACTTCTTTCCAAAAGAACATAACATGACATACGGTACCTCATTCATAAGGCTAACCTATTGACGGTTTTTTTGTCTAACATCCTGTTCAAGCCTTTACCTATAAAAAGTGTACCACGTGCCACCCACATTATGGGTTTTTTATTATCTATATTAATAGTGCCCACCTGACGATACTAGAGAAAACATGCTTTTTTTTACAAAGTGGTTGATGCATTTGTTATCTGCTGACGATTACAGTCCCTGTCATCGTCTACTGTTTAACAAGGGCATTATCAAATGTTAAACAGAAACTTTCTACTTTCATTCATCATTTCAGTTGGACATAGGCCTCCTCCAAGTGTCGCCACAACGAACGTTCCTGTGCGTTTTGCATCCATCACTTTCACCAGGTTCTACTGTCATTAAAGGGAACAATTTCAACGAATGTCGATCATAGTCATTTCTAGGTATCATCTGAGCATACACGTACCTATATGCCCGTAGTTTTCCTGCGATTAAAATTTAAATTGACTCACTAGATATCCAACTAATTTTAGCAAAGTACTCGAGCTCTGCAAATCTATATGGACGACTTATTGAACTGAAAAGACGTAATTTTATTTGTTCTTCGATATTAATATTTATCATTATTATGTATTTATATTAGATATCACTCACTCAAAATAAAAATATGTATCTTGTAAGTACACACAAGTAACTTTTTAGGAGGAGAAAGTTTCTATATCAACAAGAATGTAATATGCAAGTATAATGTTATAATGAAGTCCATTTTGCAAATTCCGAAATTTCATAATTCACCTCTCAATTGCTAAAAATTGCCATATTGCCATATATGCCGAACCAACGAAGCATAAACTTAAAAAAATCTGAATTGACAAAACTAGATCTTGTCACGCAAATATATGACAGGTGAATGCTGAACTTGAGTGGACGGTTGCGCCCTCTGCACATCGCTGGGCGAACTAATCTTTGATACCGTACGGTTTTACGATCTTCCAATTTAGTGTCGCGTTCCGTAAAACGAGGAGCTAAAATGGTGCTTTTGACGAAGGGGTCATATCGTACAGATACAAGGTTTAGAAGCTTTAAGTTCCATAGTTAATACTTTTTGATGAAATGAACGCGTACAAGGTGAATGATCATCCGTGCTGAATGACCACGAATCCACTGAATGCTAAGTGGTCGATTTAGCAAGTGAGGCCTATATCCAGTAATAAACGTCCTGCCATACCGCTGAAATGGCCGTACCGCTGCTGGTTTGATCCTTTTTCTTGGTAGGCCAAGTTATGCTTACTTTTTTTAAAAGAGCAGAGGCTTGTATAAAGTTGCTGTAAATCAGCCCTTTTTCTCTCATTTTCTTTTTGATTTACTTAAATCTAGTACATTATTATACCAACAGTTGCAATCCTAAATCTATTTTATAAGTGCTACTTCAACATTCCTAAAAAATATTTATACATTTTCCCTAGCAAACAAGCAGAACATTTTAGACGCCCGCGCCATTGTCCAAATAGTTGCGGAGTCGCTGCCGCTTAAACATCGTCACGGCGAGTGGTGATCGAGCGCGTGGTCACCGGTCATGTTCCTACGTTTGTCCTCCCATATGTGTACACAGGGCTGCTGCTGTAGCTTATGACGAATTTAATGAATTTATGGTTATGTTTTATCCTAAGGCAGACAAATGCTTTGAAGACAGTAGCAAGAACGGTAGTTGAGATGAAATGACACAAAAGGGTCACAAAGTGTAACTAAAGAACAATATTAATAGATTCGATAGAGTTTATATGCCCGTTTGCAATATAACTCAATAGAAGACAAGAAGACCGAAAGCAGTCATTATTTGTAAGTAATTAATAGACTTTGTATGAATGGTAAAAAAGTCCAAATTTGCTATCTTTATTCACGGAATTTTGAAATAATAATCTGTCGGAATTAGATGGATTCACAAAGATATCAATAATTTGCACATATTTGAAATTTTCTCCAAAGACGCAACCCTAAACGTAACACGGTACAGTTCGCCTATTGTCTCTTAGTCCGTTGCTTGGCCATGACTACAAGTCATTACAGTAGCTGTGTCGAAAATGAGCTTAACGATTACGATTACGAACGCAAAAATAGCAGCATTTAAAGACAATGAAACTGAGACACTTAATAGATTTCCTGTATACATTGCAGGGTTTATAACTGGAACACTTAAAGTTTCTTAGATATTTCATAAGAGTTGCCCTTGCTTTGGTAGTGCTTTGCTTGTGGTTGTGGTACGTTAATTTAGATTCTAGAGAGTAAAATTGGGAAATTGTAGAAGAAAGCAATGACATGACTTGACTTGAAACATGCTTTGTGTTCCAATAGACATCATTAAAAGAATTTTTTTTCGTGAGTCACTTTTAAAAAATTGTTCTTATATTCTTGTAATCAACGGTATCAACCGACTTGGAATACTTGTAATATTAGAAAGTTGACTTATCATAATTGGAAAAGGTTAGGCAGATGAACGGATCGATCAAAACTTTCAGTGACTAGCTTCAATTAAAAAACATTTATATCTCATCAACTTCACCAATTCTTACGAGAAACCAGAAATCGCTCTGCAGTTTCGGTTGAGTTGTCTGCCTGCACATTAGTTGCGTCCAAATGACAAACGTCATGTGCTGGGGTAAGTTAACGATCTTAACGCTTTGCTGCCCCTCAAATTATCTGAGCGACCATTGCTCCGGTGTTCCCTGGCTCAGAACTGCTTACTGTATGTCCAACGTTTCCGTGTTCAGATAAGCTTTCCTGTTATTTTCTTATGATGATCAGGAAGAAATCAGGAAATTTGGTCTTTCTTTTTATGCTCAACTGCAACATTAAAAGGACGAGGTCTCTAAGATTTAAATAGACGAACCATCATCAAGTGTCATGCGTAGGATGCTGAGTAAATGATGTTATCTTGGTACCCACATGAGTAGTCATAGGACTATTCATACGGTTTACTCATTACTAAACTGCGATGACATGATGTTACAGATTCTACAATTACAAAAACATTTTGTTTACGAACTAGAAAGTACAAACCTTTTCCCATACAATACTGCATGCAAAGTCATATATGCACACGTCTGCATAGATTGACTGACACACATTTGATTAGACCAACAGCCACAGTAGATAGCAGAAAATAAATGGGCCATAAAATCTAATGACAGGAAAGTAAAATCAAACATAGAAAGACAAACAACGGCGTTTCCTTTGACCACATTGAGAGCCTTTATCATCCCTTTATCTTAGTGGGGAACAGGCGACGATTGTTCACATCATCCTTATCATCTAGCAGGTATGTAAATATTCTGTATAAGGTTTACTTAAGAATTAGTCGCCTCACATTGTGTCGCAGAATGATGTAAGTCAGAATATTAAACGTGATTTGTAATTGTATAGAGGAGATTGATTTTTGATGACATTTTGTTAGTGAACTTTAATTTTTAGAAATTTAAGCTATAGGAATGCTGCTTTTGATGCAAGTAATGGTAAAGTTGAAACTAAAATACATATTTTTATTCGGATTAATGCTAATTTGGAATCCTAAAATGCACTTTTTGAAAGGAATTCTTTTCAAAAGGTGCATATTAGTTGGTGACAGGTGCCTATGCATTGCAGAGAATTGCAAACTTACGAAATAATAGTGAACATATGTTCACCATTATTTCGCAAGTTAGTACATTTATTAAACCGTTTATTAGATACTCATATTATGACTATTTAATGAACGGTTTAGTAAATGTATTGATTATTACTTTATAAACAATCTATCGATATTAAACACTATTAAAATGTCCTTTATAGATCATGCTCGAGATCATAATCAAATGCACTTTAAAGTGCATTGTTTCTAGCTTATTAAGTCCGTGACTCGTTTTTCTGATTAAATCACAAATTAAGTCATCTCCGGTTTTATCAGATTATTGTTAATCCGACAAAACTACAGATGATAATAATTATATATCAATCTTTGTATTTTTTTCAAATACAACATCAAATAAAATCCTTCTATTTATAATTTCGTCATTTTTTCTTGATGAGACAAAATCTTGATAAGTATTTATTTTCTCATCTTTCATATCTCTGTTACGTACACTATTAACAATTTTTATTTGCCCACGTTAGGACCTGTGTCCGTTTTGATTACACGTTCTCAGATAACACACTGTTTTATTTAATTTAGTCATTCTTGTGTTTGTCTCCTCTTGATAACGTAGTAATTTATAGAGGCCAGTAAAGCTATGCTTTATGATGATTTAATTCTTGATTGTCTTCACTAGTATTTACGTTTTGTATCTCCTGTATTGTATGCGTCCGTGTGATTACACAATTGTTTGTGCCTTTTATAACCTCACGATGTCCTTTAGCGTGAATCCTTATAATAATATTATGAAGCTCGTAAACATACGTTTATTGCATACCCTACTTATGTCAAGTTTGTAATATAATTACGCAATCAGGGAAAATTGTTGCTCTGGCTACATTAAAATTTCTTCATATTACTAAAATATTTAGTTTATTCCATAACAATTTTGTCACTAATACGTCTAGTTTTATTTTTTTATTAAGTATACATGTTCGTAAGGCAACTTTTAGATAATCATTCTTTGCAACTCCAGGAAAAGACGAGTCGACCACAGACTTATTATATTACGAACCTTTGGTTTCACAATAAAAGGAAGCTCCAAAACGCTGTAGGCACTTGATTAATACAATACATAACGGATAAGCTACTTCAGCAGGAGGTTACAACTGCCTATTGCTCTGTAGGGCCAACGCGTGACCGCTTCATTTAGCTTCAAGCGACTTGTTGATGCACCTTTTGTTGGCAACATTCTGATATTTGAGAACTACATTTATCGTGAATAATAATTTACATGGTGTCATAAGACACAAGAGATAAGAGACATTAGTTCGCACCCGTGACTTGGGCAGTAGAAATACTTAATAGGGTATCTCTGCGATTGATTAGAGGTAGGTATTTACTTGTTCATAGACGGAATTCCAGAGGGTGACACTCAGTGTGTTGTCTTCTATGTAACTTTTGTCAGTTTTTCAAGGGACTGACCAACGATAATGTATATACGAGTACATATATGTAGCCTGCACAAAAAGATGTACGAAGATGATGTACCTATTAGAACACACAACATATATGTAGCTTTTCTCATGGTCACGCTAAGAATAGCGTCTCTGAGTGCGGCTACATTTGTTACCTTAGGTCTATGGGTTTCTGTTAAAACAATTGAATGTTGTCAGTCTTGGACAACCTTCGTTCTAACTCTAGAAGCAAACATCTAGTTTCAAAATCGTTAAAACTTTGTGGTTGACGATGAGGCCGTAAAAGTAAACAGATATACCAAAAATCAATACCCATCAATACTGGCCATTGAATAATATTTCTATGCATATCAAATGCGGAACGATCTTGTTTGTCCAACATAATTTATGTAGCACATTGTTCAACGGAAGCTGTAGGCTCGTTCCGTTAATCGTTTGCCGAAAAAATCTAATAAAACGGACCCTCTGGTCAGCCATTAGCAACGAACCGTGATTTCTGCCATAAAACTATATGATATTATTCATGGTTTTTTCGCCATGCCCTGCAATTGACTGGTGCTGTACATTCATTTATCAATAGTATAATCTGCGATAGTTATTCATACTGAGCTCGATTTATAGGCAGGTGGGAGCTATGGAGTCGCCTTCATTATTTTATTAAGTGTTATTTTTTTATAATGCAAAGATTACATACAAAAAAAAGGAATTTATTTGTACATTCATTAAACACATTGGCTGAAGATACAATTTTCCAGTTGCTACAACCCTTATATACCTACTTACCTATTATTTCTTTGGTTCTAATAATGTCTTTCCGAACTAGGTTTTACCAAAAAAGTTATCCTTAGCAATTTCCAAAAAATACAAATCCAAACTGTCAATTTGCTCAGCAAACATTTCCATTTCCTTCAGATTATTTTGACAACTTTTCCGCAATGATAAGACGTTTATAACTGGCTACAGATTTTATATCACTTTAAGACAAGAAGCAAACAACTGAGAATTCAAGTTCGGCAGCATAAGTCATAGTTTCATTATAGCATTACGAAACCAGTAAGGCGAAAATGAAACTCTATTTAACAGACTACTCCATGTATTTTTATGTTCTGTCCCCTAAGGTGAAAGGTCGCGTGGGGCACACGACGGTCAGTCGCGAATGGTACCGACTGGGACCCCAACTCACGTGCTAAATCCTCCTTTCATAACTATTACGTCATCTGTATTTCGATATTTTCAGAAAATTCAAAGTAAGACGGCAATGGTTTTGGATCTTTTCGAATGTAACGTTGCCTATGACGTAATTTTTTGATACCCAATCGAATCGTTTGATTTTTGACTACAGGAGAGTGTTAAAATTTGATCTTTATGTTGAAGTGATAAAGTTTAGTTTTCTGTGTGTTTTTTTTGGGAAAAACTGCACAATGCTGGCAATGTAATTAGATATACGTGGTTGTTTCGATATGAATCTTTGTGGTTTTGTGATGCTCTTTGGATATTGGATATTTTGCCCTAAAAGTATTAATATTAGTAATGCAGAATGAATGTAAATGTCGTTATTTAGTGCAGATTCTTCTATTATCACGGGACTAGTCGACATGAAAATTTTGAGGTTACCAGGTTCACACTCATAGACTTGACTCCTTCCTTGACTTTTTAAAATGTTTATGAAGACAACTTTAATATTTAATTCAATATTTAGCCTCGTCCTTTATACCACATACATCGATCGAAGGACTAGAACTATTTGCCTGCTGCGGTCTTTCCATCTGATTATAATTTAGTTGGCTTCAAATCTAGAGTGTCTATGCTCTTAATAAACTAGTGCGCCTCACCATAAACGATTGCAGCACAGTTTACCATCAGACGCAATCGCAGTCAAGCACTATTTTATATCTATTACAAAAAATCATTGGACTATGCATATTAGTAGTAATTACTTCATTTAAAATTAAGTATTTGGGTCACTCTTTCTTTTTTATTAAAAAAAAAATCTCTTTTTTTTTCTTAAAATTTTCGTTTTTTACACCACGTTCGGCCATTTTGTTTCAGTTTAGGAACTTTCTGTTATCAAAACCAAAATTAAATTCAATTAACGTCAACAACAGGTTCCGCCGTTATCACCATTATGACCGACAGTAACCTTTCAGTAAACGCTACCAATTTCCTTATCTTTGAGCCAAACAAACTGTTGGGTGACCAGTCATCCATCTACATAGTTATTTACATACCTATCGAGGAACAAGTTGCCCATTGTCGTTTGACACCGCTCGAGTTGTAAAACTGCCGGAAAACTGCTTCTATACACGCAAAATTCAACCTTAACACATCTATGAAAACTTCGATTTCCAACTTCTAACATCATGAGAAAATTTACAAAAAAAAATTATGACTGCACAAGCGAATTTCAACTTTGCCGTTCCACATTAAAGTTTAAAATCAACTGTCGTCTACAACAACGGTTAGTAACAATGAAGGAGCCTATATACCGCCCGCACGTCCTCTTTAGATAAGATAAAGGCCACCTGAAATGAAGAGAACGACACCAATATGGTGCTAATGATACCGATACCACTGGTGCTAGACCGGTAATTAATTTGTCGAACGATAAAATACCGGTCGACGATAGCCGCTGACTTTATGGTACAACCTTGTAGGTAATTTGCTGTTGGGTTGATGTGTTTTCTTTACTAAATAATTGTGGAAAATTATTTGTAATAGCGATGTGTCGCTAGCCGTCTGCTCGTCCTACAAGAATCGAGCCGGAGTCGTTGACAGAGCGTAATGTTCCACGCGCGCCCTAAAGAGATGTGTGCAAACTGTATCAATAAATTAATCAAAACTGCCTGCTAGGGCAATGGGAAAAAGTATGAATAGGATAGTCGTGGTTCTAGAACGCAACTGAAAACATAGGTGTAGTTTTAGTCAGTAAAAGTCTGATACATCCTCTTGCTCTGCCTTGTGTTATCGAGGCCCTAACAGTCCACGTAAAACATGCAAACATCTCTTTGAGGTGAATTGTGAGTTCTTAAAGTTAATTTGTTTCTCGTTTCAGTCCTCCAGTCCTTTGGCTAAAAAGACTCTTTAAAAAAAATTATGACCGATACCATTCACACCTACACCTAAAGAAAAAAACCTGAAAATAAAGAAAAAGAGAGAATCAAGCGTAAGAGCCTGGTTCTCACGACTCATGGAATCCTAGAGTGAGTTCAAAATTTGAACGTATAAAATGTCTAAAACATACATTTCTTTTACATTACATGTCATTTTATTCATAAAATATTCTTATTATTAAAATGGTCAATAATATCAAGATAAGGCTTTCAAGACCAAAAACAAAAACCATTACCGCATTTCTACACATTTTCAAAATAAATTTTGAAGTAAAATCGTCTCTTAGTACCAATATGCGCTTGGATCATCCCATATTTCATATAGCATACATTTATGAACCGAGTTCCACCACTTCCTATGTATGACCTTCTCTTCTCAGAACGGTCCGTGATACCAAAGCCCCGTGAATTACATAATGATCACCTATTTCGTGAACACGAGACACCTCACCTCTAGATGGTTTAGGGATGAGCTTTGGAGATATCGATAATTTCACGTTAAAAAATAATCAGGTGTTCGACAAATGTCTTTCAAACTTCTTAAGCACAACCTATTTTCATTAGTATGAGCCCAATTTTAATGACGATATTAATTTGAATATGTGAATAGAATTCAACCAAATTTTTAAATAGAAGATTAAGGTGTAAATGACATCTCGAAAAGATAACTGAAGGAACATACGTGCGATTTTAGTAACTTAAGTCAGATATATCCTCTCTTGCCCAAGTGCGAAAGAACTCATAAGATGATTTCCCAGCTTAAAATAAATAAGATAACTAAAATTATAATTAAGTTTAATTTTTTCTTAAACTAATATAATTTCCTTCGCTTTGCCATCGCTACAAATTTCCTACCTATTCCATAATTTTTCAGAAAACTTAATAACTCTGAATTATAACAATCTAAACCCCACAAAGAACCATCGACAAATCCCCTCCCTACGTTGACCGTATCACAGAGCGCGCGTTATTTCCATAGCTAATTGCAAATTGCGCGGCCCTGTCAACGCATACGCGATAATGTGTCATAACTTCATAACATAGGACCAACCACGTTCCTGACCACAGACCATGATTACCAGGGAATTGTGGTTGACCCTACTGCAACTATGGTGGCATGGATTTTGTGGGTAAAATTGGTAGGTTTATCTATGGGAAAATAGCACTAGTGACTGAAATGTTGAAAGGGGATTGTCTATCTTGGTGTGGTCATGTGAAGAGGAGAGATGATACGAGGAGAGATACTTAAAGAGTTATGAGTTTGCTCACATGGATGAAGAGGGAGACCAAAGAAAAATGAGTGGATTGTGGGAGAAGTGACATGAAAGAAAGGGATAATAATAATAATAATAATAATAATCACTGCGTACCGTGTTAGGATGCTGTCTCTGTTTCAGGATCTTGAACCAACCGTGAACGTCTCGGCACAACGATTGTCGGATCAGGTGCGGGTTATTCAACGTAACCACAGGTTGGACGACGCCGCACTTGATCGGCTGCGCTCACAGGTACTGAGCAACCCTATCGTCTCGACACCGCAACAGATAGAGACCGCGGGACCATCGACTTCTGTCACGACCACTCCGCGGTATGATCATGTCGAGGATGACGCAGATGATAGGGTTGACAGAGTAAGTAGCCAGTGCAACGATCGACTGAGGAGCGCACTGGAGGATGCGCTTCGTGAGTATAGATCGACTCCGACTGAGCTTAGGCCCCGTTTACCTCGGTTGCCTATGCACAAAAAAAATAGGGCGCTAGTGTGTGCTCTGGACTCGCTGCTTAAAAATGTTTTTGAGAGCAGCGACAGCCTCCTTGATACGCACTCCATCCTTTACTGTGGGGCTGTTGCGGCATGTCGTCTTGCTAATGTAAAGTTCCCATGTTATGGAGTAGCCACTCGACCAACGCCTGCCGCTCCAGCCTGGCAGTGCAGGATCGAGAGGCGTATTGATGAGGCCAGAGCACTGATTGGCAAACTATACTGCTTCAGGGAGGGCAATACACGTCCACGTGTGATGCGTTTCGTGAGGCGAGCGTTTTCGGGGACTGAAATAAGCCCCCGAGAATATTTGTCACGTGTCACGGAACGCATCGACTTCCTGAAGCAGAAAGTTTGTGCATGGGCCAATCGTATCCGGCGGTATAAGCGACGGGTCGATCGGTACTCGCAAAATCGTATGTTCCAGAGCGATGAGAGGTGGGTGTACAGAGCTTGGGAGCGACCTGGGCAAAATGTGACTGACGGGTTTCGACCGGATAGTGTTGCCACGAATACATTCTGGCGCAGCATATGGTCGAAGCCCGTATGTCACAATGAGGGTGGCTGGATGCGTGATGTTGAGCGCGTGTGCGAGGCTATACCAGAAATGGAGAAAGTTTTCATCACCCCATTAGATGTGGCCAGAGCAGTACGTCCGTTACCAAATTGGAAGTCTCCGGGACCGGACGGACTGCAAAATTTCTGGCTTAAGTGGTATAGCAGCTCACACGCGATTTTGGCATCACAATTCCAATCATCCTTAGAGTCTGGGTCACTGCCTCAGATTCTAACAACTGGTACCACCCACCTGCTCCATAAGACGGGTAGTACCGCGGATCCCAAGAATTATAGACCGATTACATGTTTGTCGACGGTCTATAAACTTCTTACGTCCATCCTGAGAGTGAAAATTACTCTACACATTGAGAAAAACTCAATTATGTTTGCCTCTCAGAATGGATGTAGGAACGGATCCCGCGGCACTAAGGAGCTACTCCTCATAGACATGGCCATAAGCCAACAGGTTCGTCGATCCCGCAAGGATCTGTCGACATGTTGGATAGATTATAAGAAGGCCTACGACTCTGTTCCACATACATGGCTCATGAAGGTGTTGGAGTTGTATAAAATAGATGCAACTCTACGCACCTTCCTTGAGTCATGTATGAGGCAATGGAAAACAGTCCTTCGCTATCCAGGATGTCGACCGATCCAGGGGAATGATGAACCAATATGGATCAAACGGGGAATATTTCAGGGCGACAGTTTGAGTCCACTTTGGTTTTGCTTAGCCTTGAATCCTTTAAGCACGTTGCTGGAGGATTCAGGTCTGGGCTATCGGTTGAGAAGAGGTGGTCAGGTCCTATCTCACCTGCTTTACATGGATGATCTGAAACTTTTTGCCCACAACAATTCGCAACTGATGGAACTACTGAAGGTAACTGAAACTTTCAGTAGTGCCATCAGGATGGAATTTGGTGTGGACAAATGTGCAGTCATGCATGTAAGGCGAGGGGAGATAGTGGAATCCGAGGGAATTCAACTCTCGGATTCCATACACCTTAGATCCCTCTCCTCGACCGAAACTTATAAGTATTTGGGTATGTCGGAAGCGTTAGGCATTAACGTCGCCGACATGAAGCAAACGTTGAAGGAGCGCTTCTTTGGCCGCCTGAAGAAAGTTTTAAACAGCCTTCTGTCAGGCGGAAATAAGGTGCGCGCCTTCAACGGTTGGGTCATGCCGGTTTTAATGTACTCTTTCGGCATACTCAAATGGACTCAGACTGAGCTAGACGCTCTGGATAGGCGGGTCCGTACATTGCTGACCGCAAATCGGATGCATCACCCACGATCTTCGGTGATGAGACTGTACATCCCGCGGAAGTGTGGAGGTCGAGGCTTTTTGAATGCAAAGACTCTACACAACCGCGAGGTGTGCAGCCTCAGAGAATACTTTCTCAAAACCGACGTGGGTATGCACCGCGATGTGGTCGCAGTGGACAAGGGACTCACCCCGCTGTCCATGGCTAAAGAGAACTGGCGCAAACCTGTGGTACTTACCACTGATGACCGCAAGGAAGTATGGAAAGGCAAGGAGCTTCACGGGCGCTTTTTTCGGGCTCTTCATGGGCCTGATGTAGATTTTTCGGCGTCCGTGGCCTGGTTACGATTCAGCAACCTCTTCGGAGAAACTGAAGGTTTTGTCTGTGCGATTATGGACGAGGTTATCTTGACGAAAAACTACCGGAGACATATTATGAAGGATGGGACGGTTGACGTGTGTCGGGCATGTCATCGTCCGGGTGAGTCCATCAGACATATTATCTCTGGTTGTTCTCGTCTGGCTAACGGCGAGTATTTGCACAGGCATAACCAAGTAGCCAGGATTCTTCACCAGCAACTTGCTTTGAAATACAACCTAGTGGACTCTGAGGTACCGTACTACAGGTATGTGCCCGACCCAGTTCTTGAAAATGACCATGTCACGTTGTACTGGGATCGGTCTATCATTACTGACCGGACTATTGTAGCCAATAAGCCGGACATAGTGGTGATAGACCGATTAGCGCGCCGTGCAATGATAGTCGATGTCACCATCCCGCATGACGAGAATCTCGTGAAAGCTGAGAAAGAAAAACAAATAAAATATCTTGACTTAGCACACGAGGTTGTCGACATGTGGAATGTGGACTCGGCTGTCATTGTGCCGATTGTTGTGACCGCTAATGGCCTTATAGCCAAAAGCATCGACGACCATCTGTCGAAGCTGGCGTTGCGCGGATGGATCAAGGGCCTGATACAGAAGGCAGTACTCCTCGATACGGCTCGTATTGTGAGGAGGTTCCTGTCTCTGGAGCCCTAACCACCGGTAGCTTGGACCCTGCTCCCGACACCGGCGGACAACTATTTTTTATATTTTTAAATGTTTTTTTTTTTTTTAATTATTTTTTTAAGAAATGTTTAAAAATGTAAAATAATATGTTCAAATGAAAAATAAAGGAAATAATAATAATAATACACAAAATTTGTTGGTAGTTATGTCAGTTCTGATGTATCAAATATTAGAAATTTTAATATAAACTTCGGTGTTTTTATAATAAAATTAAAATTAACTGATAAAATTGTCATAGAAACTTAAAATGATCAATAAAAGAGAAAGCAGTAAATGCCCATTTATCAATTTGACACATTATTTTGCGAATTTTGTAAATAACGCATTCATTTTTGAAACTTTTGGTTTCATACGCCATGAAATATTAAAAAAAGAACTATTTCAATCAAGCCAATTTATCTGTCAAAGAAAGCGGCTACCGTGCTCGTCCCAAAAATGTTAGCATCATCACATTTTTTCAATATTTATCACTCATACAAACCGACATGAAGTACAGTCTACAATAAGTCCGCAAACTAATCTCTTTGGCGGTTCACGTACGAATATCAAAGAGAAAAAAATTGTGACAAAAGTTCGCCGACAGATCCATCATATTTTCGAGATGGATCTTAAGAAATTTAACACTATTATTCTGGTAGACATTTAATACTATTATTTGGGTAAGATACGAAGGAATTTTTAATTGATGTCCGCAATGCAAACACGGGTGCTAGCTTCAACCAAATTCTTCGCGGATCGTTTCACATTTTGAAAGGACTTTGCAATAGAAGACAACGTTACAAGGCGCACTTTAAAAAAACTAAACCGTTCAATTATGAGCCTTATAATGTGAGACTTATGGAAGGTATTAAATCAAGTCAACTGTAGTTGGATGATGGTGAAGTTTAAAAAAATAATCATGTTAGCGCATCACGGTAGCCGAAATTATTTGTGGGCGGTTGAGCTGCCTTTGAATTTTTTGAGATTAAAATTATCGAGGTTTCCGTAGAAAACGTTAATATTTGCAGAGGTCACAAAAGATCGCAACATTAGCTCAAATGTATGTGGTCAAAATTTTTACTACTTCCTTGCTTATTTTGAAAGAAGTTCAGCTGAGTAAACTTTATAATTATGACCAACTTTGAAAACATTTTTTTTTATAAATTTACAGTTTGCATCTGTAACTAAGATACATTTTATTTTGCCAATAAGCCTATAAACATTGTTTAACTTTTAATTATTTTAAAACCATTAATCACAGACGCAAAGTACAGCCTTATCTAGCGGTACAATCACGCACAGTCGCCTAAAGCCACTCCAAGGCATAGAAAAGCACACGTGTCGATGTGGCTTAATCCACGGCTTTGCTTTATAATCCGACCACCCAGCGTACGACCAACCATTATTACACTGCCCACAGAAATAGTACCCCCATTATTATATAGAATGGAACACATAGGTGCCCTTATTATTTTACGCTATAAAATCGAGACCACCTACGTCACGCTTGTTTCTTTTTTGCACAAAACACTTTTGTATGCGAATGTAATGATGCGTTCGTGAATTTTAGCAGTTTTCGGGTATTTAGAGTTGTTTCGATTGTAATGTTGGTAAAGGAGTTTTTTTTTTTTCTTGTAAAAAGACGTAAATTCGCACTTGACTTGTGCGTAAACTATTGTGGGTATGTGTTATTATTGCACATTGTATATTGTGAGTAAGATTTTTTTTAAAGGGAACTTTAGTTTATTCAACTGATTGAACTTTTTGATCAGCATGAAATTGACATTTACATTTCAATAAAACTAGCCATGTTTTTTTTTTTAAGTTTGAAGATCATTTTCAATATTAATCAGAGTTTCGTATATTCAATAGTAATTGAACTCCCCTGAGATAGTTATTATTTAGAAAAAAACTAATAATAAGATTTATCGCAAAATTAGCTTGTTCTCTGACGTTACAGTCGATATATCAATACAGCTAATGATGGTCCAACATCAACAATAGTCCGTACAGTTGTCAACTATATTTTTGCGCAACTATCCCTTAAACCATTTCTAAGATTATAAACCTTAACCAATGGAGTATAAGAGTGATATTCGAATGCAGTTTGAATGTTATGAAGAGGAAGTTCCGTCGTCGGGTGTACCCAATGTTACTGCTCACTCGGACGTATACCAATGCGTATTAATGATTGTAGACCGACTGACGATTAGTTTCCATCTGTTATGACGACGCCTTCCTGTCCTCTGGTCTCCTGGTACCTACAATAATAATTTGATCTAATATTTTCTGACATATTATAATGTCACTGGTGTTATTGTACTTTTTTGATTCTAAAACAAAATCTTTTTTTTTTGGTCGTCAGGACAAATGAGGAAAATGTCACGTTGAAAATAATAACTTCTTTTCAATGTCTGTATGTAATGGGGAGATGGTAAAACGGTTTTTACGTCTACACTCTCAATCACAAAAACAGGAAAATGTAGGTGGTGGAATAAGACTAATATAAATTTTGACCTTATACAGGGTGTAAAGCTGAATTTTACACCCTGTATTAAAAATTTAAACAACAAAATTTATCTCCGCAAAAGGGCTTTTTTTAAATCATATAAACCAGTGCTTGACTGCGATCCCACCTAATGGTAAGCAAAGATACAATCGCTGCTGGTGAGGAGCACTAGTTTATTAAGAGCCCATTTACTCTAGCCTTGAAGACACCTAAATTATAATTGGGCTTGCTCAGTAGACGTAACTGAACAACTTACCACAAGATTTTTTTCAGGAAACGAAAAAATAAATCGGCCTCTCTATACAAACTGTCCAATCAACTTTATAATTTTATAATGGCCAATTTTTTTTTTTTTTTTTGTTTAATATGTTTGTTGGATATTATATGCATCCATAGCAACGTAGTATAAATGTATAACATATCGGGTGGAAAAGCACCCTTAGCATTATCATAGACTATGACAAAGAACTAGTGCACTACCATTCCCTATCTCTCTTAAACACAATAATTTGTCTAAGTGACAAAACGTGCAAGCAAATTCCTAAGCGAAATCGAGTTCACGCTAATTAAAGTCAGAATTAACTAGATATTAGAGTACTATGCGCTATGGGCATGTCTGAACCGACCTGGCTGGCTCGCCATGTGCCAAATACATACATTACTGGGTATATAAACATTAGGTCCTTTTAGTATTGGCTGAAAATTTATGTAAGTGGAGCGATTGATATGTTCGGCAAAAGGGCAAAAATATATTTTTTGTGCTACTGGCTGGTATTTGGATCGTTCGAAATTCGAATGTGTTTTACGAAGAAAAAAAATAGTAAACTCGGGAAATCTTTACTGATTTATTTTCATTTCTCTGCTATTTTGGCGCTCGCTCGAAGGGTTAATGCAAAAATAGAATTAGCAGAGAAATTAAAATTAATTTAGATATAAATTGAAGTGATCTACAATGTAATTTAGATGATAATTACGCAAAATAACTTGCTTTCCCAATTGTAAAAATACTCAACATTCCAATCAATCATAATAAATAATATTTTTCTGACTAAAACGTTAAAGTTTGACACTTGCTAACATTATAACACATGACCATAGACATAGAGATAGGAAGAATTGTCTATTTTTAATATTATGAATATTCGTGTGTAACTCTTTACTGAACCGACTCACTGTTTCGAAATATTTTACTGTTCCGAAAGATTGAAATATCAGTATCTAATGTTTTAAATGCATCATTTGGAACAATTGGGACACTGAAACACTCTTTACTCTATGTGACCGACAGTGTTTTTAAAATTCAAATTAAAACGTAAATAGTGTAATATAATTAACAAACTGAACTAAAAACATCTACTTTAAATTATTCTCAAATTAAAAATTAAATTAAATAAAACTTATAGTATGACAAACAGTTTTAAACATCGAATATAAAAAAGAATATTTTGAAACTTGATGAGCTGTGTTCTAATGTTCTACAATAAAACAAGGACTAAATTAAATTGATTTATTTTTTAACTATGTAAGATACATACGAGTATTTTGTATCTAGTATTTAAGATGAAGTTTTAAGATGTATTATTATTTCCAAAAGTATCTTGTTTATCTCAAATATTTATTTGAGATAAACAAGATACTTCTACTTAATAGTATTTAGTTTTTTGTACACTCTGTCCGAACTGTGTCTATCAAGAGGCACTGACAATGCGTCAGTGAATGAATGCATAAGATTGTGTAAAATGAACTGTGACTATCACAGTTCGTTTTACACAATCTTATGCATTCATTTATTTTAATTCCCGATGAAAGAACCTGGACATCTGTAGAAAAACAAAACCATTTATTACGAAAAAAAACATAATTATAAAAATATACAGCATGACGTAACCAAGTAAGGGGTAGAGCAGACGTTGGATAATTCGTGTTGCAAGTTTAACCGCAAGCTAATTGCGTCCATCCTAACTTGTGATATTAACTTATTGGGCTGCAGACACACTGTCGGTGAATTTCTGAATTGAGTTTTTGAATTGAGAACGTCTCAAAGCGTACCGATAAATTCTCACTCCCGTATTTATAAAGAAATAATTTTACTTAATGTTAGAATTTTTAATGATAAAATTTCATTATTTATTGGAGTAACACACGTTACTTACTTGAAATGCTCAAGTAACACTCGAAGCTAGGTTTTTGTTGTTGTTTTTTGGCAGTTCTAACTTCAAGCAATTTCTTAACTACCATTTAACTTACTACTTATCAAATCGTTACTTAAGTAGTTACTTTTACTTTTGCTTGTTTATAAATACGGGAGTGATAACCTATCGGAATTAGGCTTTAATTAAAGTACGGTTTGAGACGTTCTCAATTCAAAATACTCAATTCAGAAAAGTAGAGTTTGAGAAATACTTAACTTCAAAAGGGAGTTTTTGGCGGGATTTCATCGAATTAAGTTTAGTATCTGTTTTAAGAATTCGCAAATAGGTTCCTAGTGGATATTGTGGTATAAAATTGGTGTAGTTTTTGTATCTGAAGTGTTTATGTGGTATTATTGTAATAGGCCCGATCTAGGTAAAATAGAGCTGAGAATTGTATTGTAGTGTTAACTACCTCAGCGAAGTTCGCCAAGAAGGTTGACTTCATACATTTGCTGCCAAACGTCGTGAATTCAAACCCAGGCAGCGGATTTACTTTGTGTAATTTATTTAAGTACTACTGCTATCAAAGCGGTGAAGGAAAGCATCGTGAGAAAACCTACATGTCTTAGAAACGAAAATTCGAAGACATGTAGAAGTGGATAATGGCTTATTGCCTCTCCTACAAAAACCACGTGGAAGATCACCTATGAGGTGGACTGACCAGATAAAAGCTGCAGTGAATGCTTCACTACACGAATGCACGAAGAAGGTGGCCATGAGAGAGGAGTGGCGGCGTTTTGTGAAGCTTGACGCCAACACCTGAAATGATGACCAGGACCACTCTATCAAGAGTGATACCGACAGAGAAGAACAAAAGAGGTTTCACTTCCAGCAGTAGGAACATTACAAGGCTGATTATGTTTATCCATACAATCGTCATCATCATTTCAACTGAAAGATGTTCACTGTTGGACATAGGCCTACCCTAAGTGTGACCACAATGAATGGTCCCATGCGTCTCACATCTATCTGATTTCCGCAAACTTTACCAGGTCATCGGTCCACCTTGTAGGAGGCAACGCTGTGTCTTCCGGTATATCCATAATAATGCTAAAAAAAACTGTCCACATAAAAGATCATAATTATTATTTATCTTGCTCCACAACTACATCAATATAACCCCGCCTTACCCCAGGTCGTGTCTGGACACTGCAAAGCAAATTGAAATTAAAACTAAACTGAATAAGACGGAGTGGTTGTGGCGAAACTGCTCTTGTGAAACGACAGCCCGACTCCTGGGCTAATAGTTCTCTTACACTCATTTCGGTTACCACTGAAGCGAAGATTGCACTGGCCAAAATGGGCTTTGGGTCATAATTATCTCTGACTATACATCGTTTGATGTCCTTAAGAGGACTACTAGAGCTGACTGGAGCAGAATCAAATGACGTTACTTGAATTTGTGTATTAACGCAATTTAGTTATTATTTTTAGTTCGCACTAGCTAACCCAGCGAACTTTGTACCGCCTAACAGTCAATGAATGTAGTATATCTTTTAATATAGTCAACCGATTGCGATGAAACAAAGCTTAAGTATATATCAAGTTAAACACAATTTTAACCTATAAAAGTTATCTACATCGATTTCGTAATTTTTACGTGATGCACGCACAACTAAAAACTTGTACAGATTTATTATACGTAAATATTAAAGATTAAGCAGTGTTGTTATGCTAATGTGAGTAAGTACCAATACAAAACAAATCTGGTTAAGTGGTACTAAAAAAAAGCTAATCGCGAGTTTTATGAGGCTCAAAAGTACCACTGCAGAAAACACAATCAGAAAAATATATGTTATTCTTTAAAATAAACTTATAACATACAGCTAATTTAATACGATAGAAAAAACTATTAAGTTACTTATAAAATTATTTTATCAACTAAAAACCGGACTACATACATGTAATTCTTTTGATTTTTTATCAGATTATTTTACAAGCAACGTTTTACCATTATAGTGTTTTATCTCTGTAGATTTTAGTTTATTATTAAAATACTTAATATTTTTATAAGCATTGTGTCTTGGTGTACCTCTTATTTTTCAACATGCAGTCCGAGTGTGATCGCGTTTTAGGACCTGCAGTCCTCTTAACTGGTTTTGTGGTCTCAAGATAATGTCCGAAATATTGTCTTGAAATAACATTTGTAGTATCTACCTCTAAGCTTTTGTAAGATTGTATGTGGTGGATTCTACATCTTTCAACAATTTGTGCAAGGAATTCAAACGTTGATACTCTTGTTGTATCAGATTAAGAAACGAAGTTTGATAATAAAATGAGCTTGGTAAATCGTTAACTTACAAACCACAATAGACTGGTGGATGCAACTTATACTGGCTTAGCAACGTACGTCATTTTATTAGCGGCTAAGCTGAGCATCAGCATCCAGTCCTCCACATTCCGCTTTTTTTTTTGGTGGGGAAAATCGTCCCATGACAACGCAACCCTCGCTCTTGGGCGGAGCGGGAGATAGTGTCAGACTCTTACTGACTAAAATACCTACTCCATTTGTTCAAGCCTTCATACCGGGGCTCGAGTTCCTTTTCGGATAACCCTGGCCTGCTGCTACTGCTGGCAGTAGGCTTAGACCCGGCAGGGCCCCTTCTGTTGCTGACAACTCCTTGAGGCGCGCGGGAACAGTGCGCGCCGTCGACGACTTGGTCCACATTCCGCTTCGCAAATGATCAAGAACGCATTTTTATAATGGATTCGTTAGTGCGAATGACTGAAGTTTTATTGTGAAAAATAATTCTTTTCCACAACTTATAACCCTAGGTTGTAGCTATCAGGAAACACTAACACCAGCAGAAAATAAATTCTACTTCTTAGCTGTACGCACAATGAATGTGTTCCCAAAAAGCAGAACGTTATTTCATTCATAGCTCAGGATACCTTTTTAGGAAAATGATCTTTTGTGAGAAATGATCCAATGACTTCTTCCGCTCTGGGTGGAACGAGAAGGAGTATCAGACTATTACTAACTAAAATCCTAGCCTCAAGTGTTCTTTCAGTTGTCCTTTGCGTGTGTTATGGTGACTATTTCGAATAATTCTGCAGCCCTTGCTGACTGGCCCTATCAATCTTACTGACATTTTCTTTGAGGCGCGCGTAGGCTACAACCGTGTCGTTGACTCGAAATTGGACTTTACCGGACGGCGTCCATGACTAGCTGTCTGCAAATCCACGCCTGTGATAGCAGCGAATCGCCCTGATAATCCCGTCGCCTAGCACTGCATAGCTGAAGCCGCTAAAAAAATTAAACGCAGAATAAAAAGTAGTGAACCAAACGACATATCACCACGACCATCTCACGATGACTACCCAAAAATAAAACAGTGTAAGATTTCGATAACAAACTCTGTTATCAGTGACATCGGACTGTGTAATTAAAACGATATCATTGTTATTTAGTTAAGGATACGTGGTGACCGCGACGAGGGCGAGGGCAATGCGGTGATGGAAAGCCGGGCTGTAAACTTGTCAAGTGTGGTGATTATTTGGGTGATGACTTAGTGGGGAAGTATAGCGATATTGTCAAAATTTTTATAATGAAGATAATACTTTGGATTATATGGAGCTATATCTGACAAGGTGGACCGTATCAGGGTCACGGGAATCCGATGGATGCGTGACGCACAGGACCGGTCGTTGTGGCGACGCTTGGGGAAGGCCTATGTCCTACAGTGGACGTCTTTCGGCTGATATGATGATGATGATGATATCTGACGAGACAGTTGAAAACTTTAGATATTTATGGAGATAAAATCAATCGACAATTTAGGCACAAAATTGACAGCACAAATTTGTTGTTTTGAGGTGGGAAATCATCTAATGACTTCTCCTGCTCTATGGTGGAGCGGGAGGGCGCCGTTTACAGACTAAAACCATATCTGTTACCTCCAGTGGCCTTTACGTTTTGGGGACTGTAGATTTCCTTTTCAGAAATTCCTCGCCGCTCCAGCAGACAACCGCCCCGCTGGGACTCTACGGTTTCGCTAACATCTCTTTGAGACGCTTATGGAAGACTAAGCGTCGTCGACGGCTTGGACATGGTCTGGACTGTTACCGGACGGCCGGACTACCTACCCTAGGTGAGTTGCCATTGCTTATTATCTGCAAACCCGCGCCTAACGTGGTTGATAATCGGGGTCAGGGTCACGGCGGCCAGGGTGTAAGGATGTCCATCCCCACACGCATGCGGCCATCTCTTTCGCTAGCATTACTGCTTTGCAGAAGGAGACAACTGCCTCCCTTAATCTCTTGCTCCGGGCCATGGCCTGAACCAGGGCCCAGCGAAAGAGGTCACCGCACCGATCATCTCTACCGTATGCTAAACTATGTAAAGAAAGAAAGAAGAAAGAAAGAAACCACGCAAGGATGACAAAAAAAAGGTGATTGCTAAGCTATAATCAAGTATCTTCCTTAATCTTAATCCTTGGATAAAAAAACATGTTATAATTGCTTCTATCCGGTTATACGCGGACTGGTGGCTGACCTGAAATCTTTCTGTACAATATAACAATATATCACGTCGTCTTATCTTACGACCAGCGATAAAAATGACCGATGGGTAATGGTTAGTATTTTCGGGAAACTTGAGTAATTTTAAAAATATTTTCCTCGTTAACTAGATAGTCCTTCTAATCAATTTCTTGAGTGATATCACTGGTAGATAATAAAATTGAAGTTTTAGTTTTTCGGATAGCCATAACATGATAATGAGCGGCTGTTTTGCTGTCAACTGTGTACCATCACTATCTACTGTTCCATATTTGCAACGGTATATCCGCTCTTCAAGGAATATCACCGGATATGGTCTGTTTTGGATTCAAGTGAAAGAAACACCCAAGTGTCACCATTGCGCGAACCGCCCAGAAGACACGGTGGAGCACAAGATAGATATGTGCTACGATGTTGGAGGTGATGGGCTGCGGCGAAATTCTGCCAAAACTTTGGTTCAGATCACGGTCCAGAGTGTGTGAATGAGAAGCTGTCGCCTCCTTTTGTGAAGCAGTGATATTAGAGTAGGAGATGGCCGCCAATACGATGGAATGGGCATCCTCATGACCCAGAAGAGGTGACCCGGTCATTGGGAGTATCAAGGCAGTCTCCAACCACCGAAGGTGCGGACGACAAGCAATAAGCAGCTCGTGGTCCAGCCATCCGGTAAAGACCAAGCCCGAGCCGGTAACGACGTTAGCGTTCCTCGCGCACCTCAGAAAAATATTAGCAAAACCGTAGGGCCCCAATAGGGCTGATACCCATTAAGGTTATGAAAACTTTTTAAAGATATATTTAAAAAAAAGTCTGACAACCTCTCGCTCCATCCTAGAAACCAATAGAATAGACAATCTATTTTAATAAAATTAGTCTAGTTGGTATTAACAAGTCATAGCGTTTAGCAGGAAAGTAAAACGCTTTCAACTCAAGCGGTTTAAAATCGCTCCGTCTATGACGAGACGCGGCCTGCTGTAGTTTCCAGCAGTATCTGTCGCTCGAACAAATATTAGCCCACTGTGTCACCCTTGGACCACACACAATTAACGTGAGACTTGTCGTACATTATAATTGTTGTTAAGGCTTTTAGGATTGTACTAGTTGTCCCCCGTGGTTGCGACTGCGTCTTTGGTTACTACTCTGCTTCTACTAGTCATAGAGTGATGTTAAAAACCTTATAGTCTTCTTCGATAAAAAGCCCTCTAACACTACGTATAAGGTTTTTTTTTTATCGAACCAGCACATTCTGTTTTTGTATTTTATAAGTAGTATAATAAATTAGTTAAAAAAAAAAAAATTGCACGCCCTTCTGCTCCGCATTAGAGCAAGAGAAGTCATTGGATAAAATCTCACGTAAAAAAAAATGTGTTCAGGTTTTCGCAGAAAGGCGTTCTCTGCGGAACACTGAAATAACGATGTGATTTCATATTTTTAAAGGCAAGTGTCCTAATTAAAAGACTTATAGTCTTGTAACTGTCAGTCTATTTTTTTTACCACATCAATCTCATCATCTGCGTTTTAATATTATTGTATGTGGTCCCTTCATGACAATGGTCTAGATATGGAAACCAGACTCCGATAGATAGATGTGTTCCCTTCACGGTTCTGACTGGCTTCCTGCCCATATTCCACCACATTTACATACTCTTCTCAACAAATTGCCAAATCTTACATTCATCGTTTATATTATTCAGTATTCAACTCTCACCTCGATCACTCAAGCTGCGCGGGCGCTGACAATCAACACAAACAACTCTTAGCTATCCGCTAATACTACGAAAACCACTAATAATATTAGTTGCTAGCCTGCTTTTGCGGGTTTGCTTGGAATTCTGAGATGTTTTCCGTGATTTTGTGACTGGTTTTGAATAATGTTAAAACCGACAATGTTTTAAATAATAAATAATACCATGCGCGGGACAGTAAATATAAAGTTAATAAATAATTAAATATCTATTCTTATCAAAATACAATATATAATAAATAAATTATGATCCTTTTGAAAAGTTAGAGAAAAGAAAAGTTGACGAGATTCGACATGACTACCGTGCAATTGAAAAGACGTATCTATATCATGTGGTGGATTGCCATAAGCTGATAAATAGAAAGTAGCTAACCACTGCCAAGATGATACGATACTTGAAATCATAGAATAGAATTAAATTATGAGCTCAATCTAAATCTGAGTTGTTAATGTTCAACCTTTGAACACGGAAACATCAACAAGTATGTACCTACAACTAAACAATCAAACAGACAATCCAACAATCACCGCGGACTTCATCAGCGGCCGAACCGCACAATCAGCATCCGTCGTTTGACAGCAATTACCATCAACCATGCTGCACGATGGTGTTCTCACGAAGAGAAACCGACCGCAGCCCGATAGCGGTAACGCCATGTATTGACGGAAAATTTATTTGTTTTATTAATAGTTCGAGATTGGAGAGTGACCACAGTGTTTTGTTTTGGTCAATGGAAGTAACACGTTGTGTGAAGTTTTTTTTTTCCGTAACTGATGGGTACTTTTTTCATTAAATAACTACTCTCACTCTAGACGCGAGAGATCGTGATTTTTATTGACTAAAACACATATCTCGTCACCCTCCCTGTTAACTGTCCTAACTAGCAATTGATATTTTTCCAGGGCGACCGTTTTTCGGTCCAGCGTTAAAATCACATTCCTGTAGTTGCATTAGCTGTAGCTTTATTAATGAATTATTATGTTTTTTATACTAATCTTGGCATATTCTTTTAGTTAGTAGTGGCCCTAAAGCCCTAAGCTACGAAGGTAGTGAGGATATTTTTACCTTTCTTTTACACTTACGCAAAACAAAATACGTGAATATCTTCTAAACGGTTAACGACACAGATACGACTATTAGAGAGAACTTATTGGAAATAATGTTATGATTACGTAGGTAATATCAGTGTAGATACGACATTTGTGAGATACGACAGTTAGCGGGGAGGGCGACGATATGTTTCTTTAGTTGCCCTTTGCATCCTAAGGTCACGGTAACTCTCTCAAACAATCCCGCAGCCCCAGCAGGCGTCGGCCCATATCCTTCAGTTTTGCTAACGTCTCTTTGCGGCGTGCGTGGAGCATAACTTGCCGTCGACTCGGGCTTAGTGCTTATAGGACGGTTGGATGACGAGTTAACAAATGAGCATTATGAGAACCTAACTTAAGGATGTGATCCAATTCATTGTTTTAATGAGTCGCAAACCATAGACTTCTCTAGACATAGGTAGGTACCAGGAGATTACATACATCATTCATTCAGCTGAATTACGTTTACTGTTGGACATGGGTTTCTCCCAAATATCACCGCATCGGATTCCCGCTACCCTGACCAGGTACAGTTTCAGTCCACGTTGTTCTTCCGGTATGCGGTCGCAGTCACCACACTAGAATCATTCACTCAGCAATGTATCCTGAGCATTGCCAAGTTATAAATACCCGTATGTAAACGTTGTCTACAAACTAGGATAATTTATATATATACATATTTTTTTATAGTCACACTTATTACCAACTTACTTATCTTGGTTATAAAGATTATATAACTGCACATTAACTAAACGGAGATCCTTATAGGTGTGTCTATAAGATGAGGAAACAATGGTCTTCCCCGTGAGTAATACTCATGATCAACTAACTTTACGGCATGGCTGTAATAGCTATAAACCTAGAAACTATCGATTTCTCTAGCTCAAATAATGTAGATACTTGAATTAAAACCTCAGATTTGCTATAAAACTTTTGAAAGTTAGATTATAATTCAAAAAGACTTTTATGTTCTCAAAGACCAAACATTTAAAAGTAAAATATAACCGAATACACAAAAAAAAAACCACAAAAGTGATCATCACTCCTTACGTATCGCATACCAAACCATTAAAAAACTGTCGCAAAAACTGTATGAATAGACATTTGTTTACGTAAACAGTAAGACAATTAGTACTCAAAGAAAGACAATTTTAAAGCTGTCAATAGTCCACAAATCTTTTTTAAACCTCCACTACTGTTTCTTTGTCAGTCCTGTCAAAACATAACAACTTGTCTGTTGTCAGAAAACAATTACACAGCAATTACAACAGTCCCAAAGGACAAAAAAATAAATATCGATGTCCAAACTATACATCAATATGTCCCAAACATTTTTTGTCACAAAACTGTCCCCCGCTGTCCTTTTCCGTGTCCGACAGATTAGTTAAAGAAAGACTTTTATGGTGCACACCCACCACAACAATCAACGCGACACAGCCTACAATAATACCATTATAAACCATTGAGTTACTGTGACTTTTGTTCGAGACGTGGTCCAATTTTTTTTATCTATGCCTCTAATAAGGTTGGAGTAGCAGTTAGTAGTTGCAGCAACCGCAAATTTGTCAGACCACCTTGCAGCTAAATGAAATTTATGGCCCCAAAGCCAGGAAGACGGTAAGCCGTGCCGTTGCATAATCTCCGCAATTTATGAATGCTTTTGTTGACTTTATTGCGCTTTGTCGTTTTTATTTAATTACATCACTTAATTAATTTTTGGTACTCAAGTAAAGCTTGAATATTTCTGGATTCCTCTTATTCGATAAGCCTTGTATCTCGGAAATACTGTAAACAATATACATATAGTCTGTCTAGTAAGTCAACCGACTTGGGAACTTTGTATAGGTAATATTTAATCATTTAAAAAATACTAATATTCGATACTTACTTGTTTTTCTGATAGTTAACGATGATCTCTATCTCTTAATGAACTTTGATTATTAAACCTGTGTTGGCTACATCATATTCCATTAAATTCTAATAATAATTACCCAAGTCGTTTCACTTATTAGGCAGACTCTACCAAACTTATCTCATGAGAGTGATTTATATATAATTATAGAGAACGTAGTTGAAGCACAATTGTCGGAACAAATAGCCATCAATAGTTCCGGTGGATCAATTTTATCGATAAAAAACTGAAGACTATCTCTAAAATCAATCACGCCCATGGAAAATCGACGGACTTTTATTCAAAATCTGCACGTGAGGCGAAGGTTGGTCCTCGTATTAAAGAGAGGAAATCCGGAGCACATTGTTGTATTCGACACTTACGTACTTTACCTGACCGATAGATAAAAGAGCCAGAGAATAGGCCGTAGCTACCTTTTTTTACTATAATTGTATGGTGCCAATCTCAACGACAACGAATAAAAAAATAAATTTAAAATTCGAATGCAATAAAAAAAGTGTATGCTAATGATTTGCAACGGTCGCGACATTGTGTGTTGCCAGTTTTTTGCATAAAAAAATCAGGTTTAATTTTCTCACGTTAGCATTTTTTTTTTCTAGAAAGTTTCTAATGATGCTTTAATTTGAAGAACCCTTTGGGGTTTGATTTTCATACTTTTTTGTTTGTTTCATTGTTTGCAAAAACAACGTCTTGTAATACGGTTGTCACAAAAAATAATTGCATTGTTATTTATATGTTTCGGTTGCATATATTTATTTTCTGATTGCTTTAACTGGTTTATTTTTTCTTAGTAAAATTTTATAGGTATTATTCGGTTTTGTCTAGGTAGTAGTATTGCATCATGTTTTAAAATAAATGGTTAAAAACCAGAGATTATTATTAATTATCACATTCTCTTTAAAAGCTATCAATAGAAGCATGCTGAACAACGGACTGCTAAATTAAGCAAAACATTATGTTTCTCATAACAATTTTATACATTTTTCAACAAGACCTCAATAAGATTAATTTCCATAGAAGATCAACTAAAGTGTAGCAATCAATAAAATAACAGTACTGTACCCGGAAGAAACAGTAAAAAAAAGATTCCTGCAAATCTACTGCACTTTTTTGATACCATGACATTCACAAACAAAAGACAACCGCATCTCCTTTTGTGTTGCCAAAGAAATAAATTAAAGTATCCTTAGGGGAGAAAATTTTACCGTTAATTCTAATATACAGAAAAAAAAAACAGTTAAAAAACACTAGGATGGTTGTGGGAACGTTCTTAAAAAAGTAAGGGGCAGGAAACGGTAAGTGTAAATATGTGAGGTGACATACAAGAAAGTTTATGGACGGATATTTATATGAAAGATTTATAACAGTGGGACCAAGAGAAATTAACATGAGCTTAAAAAATTGGGTCGCTCCAGAGGCTCATTAAGAGTAGACAGGTTTAACATTTTACTGTTAAGAATATTAACGACAAGCTTTTGCCCGCGGCTTCGCCCGCGTACTTAAAATATAGCATATGTCACTCAGGAATAAAGCAGCTTTTTATTGGTGAAAAACTTTTAGCAATCGTGATTCGATTGCTAAAATTTTTGTACTTCCAGAGTTTACCTCCAACAAACAATAAAACAAACTTTACCTCTTTGTTATATTAGTGTAGACAAAGATTTTAATAATACTACAGTTTAAGGCATTGTGCCATAAAACAAGTACACAGGAAGCAATATTTTTTTCGATAAACCTGTAATAAGCTATTGAATTAATTACTATTGTAAAGTTGTTGTTGTAAAATGAGTCTGTAAGCTTTCCTAAAATGTAAAAAATAAAGAAATATAATAGAACAAATTTTTAAATCATAATAAAAAAGCAAAATATTTTATTATAGTTCTTAATTCATATTCCAGAGTTTACAAAATAGAATTATTGATCCAATCACAGCATTATTATCTATCGTTGATCCATGAAACCATCAATCATTTATAATTCAAAATCTTTCTGCTCCAAATTAGTTCCATCTGATTCCATCTAAAAACTTTTTAATTTAATTACACTAACGGGCCACTTTCAAATTGATAAAAACCTCGACCGGAAGCCCAATACTGTTTGCTTCCGCTTAAAAAACTAAAAACACGAATCTCTACGAGAGAATTTTTATCAGAAACCATCGGATCAACCCAGGCACTGATGCTCAACATTTCTAGAGACAAATGAAATGATGACTGTCAAAAAGATTTAGAAGAGGTTCGCCCAAAAAAATGGATATGGTAGTACGGTGTATGGTTAAGGTGAAGCAAGTGAATTCATTCGCTGTAAGTTGGTGTAAACATCACAGCATTGCTTTTTTGGACTCGTTTTTTATAATAATATTGTTAGTTTATATGTATTTATCTAAGTAAATAAATATTTATTTTTGTGTTTTTTATCTGTTTTACCACTACGTTGCTCCTACTATGTTATATTCCTGCACCACCCTAAAGTCGACAGGTAGATAATGCCTAAGGCATTAAGTCCGCCTTTGTACAGTGTTTCTTACTACTGCATGAAGTTTAAATAAATAAATGAAATAAAAATACATAAATAAAATAATAACGAAGACCAAAATGAATTTTAAATTCATGACCTTTAAGACCACTTCCACCATTCTTTTGAAATTAAAAAACATACCCAGTAATTGCAAGTTACAGCACAAAATATAATATTGTTGTTTCAAAAAAGTTTGACCCTCACTGTACCGCGCTCATTGAAACAGAATGCACCCCACGGTTTTTTTACACATCCTGAGAGGAGAGTGCAGTGTTTATAAAAACATATGCACATTTTTTAAGAGACTATAATATCTTCGGCAGATTCAAGGTGTGCGCATTGTGCAAGGGACATCTTTGAGGGTATTTGATAATATTGTAAGTGCGTTTTTTTATGTGCGAGCGAGTTTTTTAAGTTTTCTCACGCAGAGCTTTTTGAAGTACAGATCTGTGGGTAGATACATCCGCGGTCGTCATTGTTGATTTCACGTATGACTGCCATTGATTTGTTAATTTTGAATTTGGAATTATAATAAATATATACGAGTACGTTGGCGATCGCTTTCATATTCTTTTGATAATATTTTGTTGTGTATGGTATGCTATTGGAAATCAATTTTTAATATTAAATGCTTACTTTTTCTTACTTTCTATTCGATATTAAACGTACATTTTACACGTAATTTTTTAGAGTCTAAACACTCTAAAATGTACGTTTAAAAAAATATTTAAATAAAATTGCGTTAATACAACATTATTTAAAAAACAATAATAACAGAAACAATACCTATATCGTTAAAAAAACTCGTTGGTACAGCCGTCATCAAAAAAATCTCAGCGATAATGGTAGCTCATTTTCATCAGTTAAAAAATGCATAATTATTATAATGGCGTCCCGCATATTCATTACGTTACAAAAACGGTAATTTAATATAAACTAGATGACAAAAATACGGCCAATGTAAATAAAAAGTGTCTGAAAAACATGCAGGGGTTGGCAACTGAGAGTTGAAGAAAAAAAATTAAAAAGGGGTGTGTAAAAACAATAAGAAAAAAACTGTGGGCTGTTATCGTAAGCTAACTGGGCTTTGGGACAAGCGGTTAATTTAGTTTTAAAGCAGATTTATGGCTTTAACATTGTAATTACATTTAATAATACAATGGTGGTGTTAGCTTAGTGATAAGTTTTTTTTGTTTTAATAATAATAACATTATTACGTTTAATAATTTGCTTTTCATAAAGAAGTCTCCATATACTATCAGCAAAACTAATAATAGATTCTTCATTTCTAAAATTAAAAACTTTTATGATTGATCCTTTTTTAAATGATTCCATCCCACACAAAAATTGATTTGATAGAAAAAAAACACTAGCAACCGATCATTTCAATTGGTGTGACGGTATCATTTTTTAAAATAAGTTTACTGCTACTTTTCATGCGACTGGCTTAGGTACTTACTGTAAGCAAGTCGCATGAAAAGTTAGCATGTAGCCTGGTCGACCGAATATTATATACACATACTTTTAAAGCGCTTTAGAATAGGTTTTGAATTAGATTGAAAAATAATTGAAATGTTTAAGTCAGTCAGTTTTTGGCAAACAGTATTAACAGGAGTCTTCAAAATTTATGTATCAAAATATGGCTATCAGGAGTTTTTCTTCATACATCCAGATCCCAGAATCTTACACATAAAAAGTATCTACAGTATTATTTTTAGTAAAAAAAATTGCAAACAAAACCCCATCAGCTAAATCAAAACTTTCACTACCATCAGTACTCAACTCAGACCTCAGTACCATTTTAACGATCATTGGCTCATCCAAAACCGCATAAATCTGCTCACACCAACACACGGGGCGTTCTCAACTTTATCGATATCGGTCCATTTCGTCACAGCACTGAGAATGACACGATATTAAGTTCGTCGACAATCGGGCGAACAATGGCACATCCCTTTCACTTTCAATGCGTCAATTGACTTGTCTAGCCGATATTAATAGTATATTTTCATTGTTCTTTATTATATAGTTGGCTTTATGTGCTGAGGTGTGAAAAACTGAGTCATGATTGTTTCAAGGAGCGGTTTCAGTCCGCTTATGTATTATTTTTAGCAATGAATAAAGTGACGAAACACTAGGCAACATCGTAGTAACGACCAAGGTGAACCTGAAGGACTGCTACATAAAGGCAGAAAACAGATGGATGTGTGGAAACGGATTGCGTTTCACAAAGATTCAAAGAATTGGTTACAAATAAACCAGGCACATATTACAGGCACTTTTGAATTTTTAAGAAGTCAGACAGAAAAATTATGTTAATTGCACATTCTAAAGCGTAGATAGAACACTCTTTTAAATCATGCTATTAATATGGTTCTATTAGGTACATACATCTCAATTATAAGCACATATGTTTATTGCTACTATTTATGAGAACAGAGTAGGTAAATAAAGTTAAAAAAAAAGAAACACATCCTAAATATAGAAATTAAAATATGCCACTGCAGCTAAGAGATGACCCGTCTCAACTGACAACGCCTGTTTACGGAAATGGTGCGTTGGTACATCAGTGTGACATAGGGCTAATTATAATAGATAAGATTATATTAGAAATCTTTAATGCTTTCTATTTACTTAACCGCTTGAGATTGGCACTTTGTTACTCATATTAACAGGCATATTAAAGGTTGTCTCCCGTTTTTAGGAAGTTTATTCATTAAATATCTAAAAATCTTAAGTAAACTATCATCACTATAAAAAATATTTTATAGTAATGATAGTTTACTTAAGACTTATAGAAATAGAACTTAAGGTTACTTTAAGGCGTATAGTTCCTTGAACCATCTGGCCGAAATTATGTGAACGCAACTCTCGCACTCGCCTAGGCGGCAGTACGCAAATCTGTGCATTTATTTGCGGCCAGCAGTGCCCGGAAAGCGCTTTAAACCCATTTTCTCTGCGAGATATTGATTGATTTACATATGCAATGTTCACTTTTAAGAATATTTAACCACCAATTTTTATGTGTAAAAATGTTTCTAAAGGTCCAAGCCGTTTCGAAGGAGTAGGGAAAAGTTGCGAAATTGCAAAATTTTTTTTTTTTGGCAAAAGTATTAATTGCACGAAAAAATCAAATGTTGATATTATTGTTCATGAATCTATAATAAACATATATTTTTTTCAAACCAATTGACCTAGCCGTTACGGAGGAGTAGGCCTCAGAAAAGCACTATTTTATGGCACTTTTCGGGCGCTTGGCCCTTAAGAAGTAACCAACACTGGTCGCTTATCTAGGTAAGCGAGCAGTGAGCACCATTGTCGACTACATTATCGCTTACCATTAGGTGAGATAGCGGTCAAACACAAGCCTAACAAAAATAATGAAAACAACGTTACCTTATGTTTATATTTACAGTCACTGCTAATGACAAACAAACCTTTTAAACCCGCCCGTATAGTCAGGAACACATCCTATAAATCTTCCATAACTCTATCTGAGGGCAGATGCAAAATCCAACGGACCTAAGACATAAATTATTTAAATTTGACTAGTAATACTGCACGCATGACACAGGATATGCATAAAAGGGTTGGATAAAAAAACTCTGGGGTGAGATTTTTTTATTCATAAAGTTGAGGGGTCACCGATTCTTGTTTGGCCAGTGTTAGCAACGCCATTGATGTAACGAACTATTGAATATTTAAATGTTATAATGAATGCTTGGATTCGCACGATGATTAAAGTTTTGTGACAGTCATTCAGGACTGGGTATACAGTTTCAAAAATGGAATTCCGTTGCTATTTTGTTTTTAAACAAAAGAACAACTGCTTTTTTTTTAAATAACAGTTCTTCTGAATTGCAACTTAGTTACATCAATGCTCTAAAAAAATATAAGAGCAAGACAAGTTTTGAAAAACTACAGCCAATCAATCTCCATTGATGCTTCACTAAGATCTTAAATACTTCAATAATAATCTAAAATTTCTAAATCAAACTATATAGTCGGTTTCAATTCATACAATACAACTATCTTATCTGTAACCCCACAAATCAAAACCGATTTTCGTTCGGACCTTTTCAAAGACTTATCAAATTCAATTTAAAAATCGCACCCTTTCAAAATGCCCCGTCCATATACCGAGTCCTTTCTTTCTCTGTCCATTTTTTATCTGTAACCCGCTGACTTTATCTCTGGGACATGACAAGGCTAAAAAAATCAGCGACCAGGTGTTGCCAACAAAAAAATAGATAAAAAATCTGCAGTAGTCATTGTTGAAAAGACGTATGGTTAATCCTTTGGGGTAGTTCATGCCTATTCTGAAGACATGTGTAACGCTTGGCTTGGTTCATTGTTGGGTGAGGAAGAGACTTTTTTAGAAAGAACCCAATCAAACATTTTTGTTGATATTAAGTTCTAGCCTCTGGCTACATTGTCAGCTGTCCGTCCTTAGGAGTTTAAATGAAATAAAAGTCTTAAAAAAAAAATAAACATCCCAAAAGCTTTGATACACTATATCTGCCTAGAGCTTCAGATGACTTCTCAGCACAGAATAATCAGTTTCGCATCTATTTTTCGTCCTTATTCATCTTTTAATTGTTGTTAAAATAAAAATCATTGTCAAACCACGGTGTGCCGATGCAACGAAAAGTACGCTTACAATAGACAAAAAAAAAATCAATCGCTAAGCACCGTTCTAAAGTTCACCGCGTATGTAAAATAAAAACAATAGGATCGCTCACAGTCCGCAGCGCACGTGTTCGCGTTTAGCATTATCGATTGTCCTCATATTGTCCTCTTTCGCCGACATGCGGGTAGTCGTAAATGAGTTATCGCCGTGACGTCATGGAACAATGCGTTTTTGTTTTAGTCGGCTCGCGGGTGGCGGGGGGCGCGGACGTGCTCACTGATTGCCCGCTAATGCCGTTAGCATTTTCCGCGGGTTGTTATTACGAGCACAAAGCTTGTTACAATGTCAATAAAATCAAATACCAAATTCATAACTTTGTCTCTTCAAACTTTCCGACTAAAAGCATTTAAAATAGGCTAAATCCAAAACTTTACAAAATTTTTGCCTATATCCCGATGCACGATATTCAACAAGCAAGTAAACAAAATTAACAACAGATCAATACACAAACTAAAAAACTACAGATGAGCCAAATATCAATTTCCCACGCGAACCTCACAATCTTTTTACTAAAGATTTGGCAGATGTGCAAAATTAAAAAAGGATCTTTAAAAAATGGCCCTGAGAACTATCCTAAGCCTCACCTATGACCCGCGGCCATCTTGGACCGTTAGAAAAAATAAATTACTTGGCCGAAGAAAAGGACCCATTGTTTGGTGTTAAAAAACTTGAGGGTAAAGTTACTTGCGATTTGAATAAGTAAAAAAATGAGGGGTGACGCACAAAACCTGGGCCCCATAGTAACGTGTGTGATTTTTTTAAGACGAGGACAGTATAGTAATATGCATAGTTACAGTAACGCAAATTGATTCCTGGTCCGAGTTCTCACGGTTTTGCGTCTGTATTTTTTTTTATTAGCATTTTTGGACTGTAGTGTTGATCTTTGTATGTGTAACAATCACGGATTGATGCAATATGTTAATTTGTGTGTATCCCATTTGATTTTGCAAATTTAACCCTTTATCCAAAAGCTGGGAAACGTCATGTATGTTTTCTTAAATAGAACAGTAAAATCTGTCAAGAATACCACTAGCCAGACTGATGTACCAAACATTTCCCTTGCCTTGTCACAATCAACACTCCATATTAATAAGATCCGAGAAACTAGCCTTCAAAGAATCCTTCAAAGAACGTTTTCTATTATAAACTATTCATACTTTTGTATGTAAGGAATAAACTCAAAAACTACCGTTTTTAAAAATTCCTTAATTTTATAGTTGTAATTGAGGCAATCAGAAATATTATTTGTCATAAAAAAAAAAGTAAAAAGAAATTAAGTTGTACTAACTTATTCATTGAGTTTGAATGTTTTCCAAAATTCTCTAGTCACAACTCTTTCTAAAATCAATTCATTGTTGTGTCGATCTTCCCCTATCCTTACAACCATGTCGTCAATGTTTGGGCACGCCACAAGGCAACAGCGCGCGGTGTTCTCGCCGCCGCTATTGGGATTCTGATCCCGATTTCTGGCCACCGTAGGTGCGGGCTTCCAGACAGTGAGCAATGGGTAGCTCGCTGTCCGGCCGTCCGGTAACTGTCCGGACCCAAGTCGTCGACGTGTGCGCTTCAAGGAGTTGTCCGCAACAGCAGCGACCCAGCCGAGTCGAAGCCTACTGGGGCCAGGGTTAGTTTTGAAAGACAGCTCAAGCCCCGGTATGAAGGCTAGAAGGAACGGGGTGGGTCTTTTAGTCAGTAAGAGTTTGATACTATCTCCAGCTCCGCCCAAGAGCGGGGGTTGTTTTTGGATCATTTTTTCGGACCAAATAAAAAATGTCGTCAATGAAGGAATTTCTTAAGGTAATAAAATCAGAAACCTTAACAAATTCCTTTTCAGTGGTTGACTATCAAGTTTTATGTAGCTTCATTCACTATCTACATATATGACGCACCAACATTTTATAGTAAAACTGGTAACGCATTCTCTCCACACTACGGTTTATGCGGGTAACATTTGTATGCACGCAGCATAAGGACAACAAGCTGATAATATTAACGGTTAGCCAGAGGTCACTTAGATTTACCTCACCGCTGATCAATTCGAGTTAAGCCCGCATTCGTACGTGGAAGCTAGAAGTTAAGGAAATTGTTCATAGGAAATTGTTGGTGGATATATTAATGTGACAATAGCTGGTAATAATAAGGTAGATGGTTAAAAAAAAAAAACATTTTTTGCCAACCTATTGGTCGGCTTATTGTTTTAGGTCATCCAATGACTTTTCCTGTCCTTGGGCGGAGCGGGAGGGGGTGTCAGACTTTTACTGACCAAAATTCACTCCTGATCCCTCCGCTCCTGCCTTCGTTCCAGGGCCCCGGGATACAGTTTTGTACAATATAATGTTTTATAATACATATTTTATATAATTATCGTGTGATTTTGCACACGATCACGAGTCTACGGGGCCTAGCTAACAGCTGGATGATTCGTAAGAGTCACCATAAAATGTAAGGGTCAATTTATACTAGCGCAAAGTCGAAGCGCATCGGAGCGTCAAATTTTTTACAACTAAAGCGAAGCCGCACAAATAGGGCGTCACCGTTTTTCACTTTTTAAAATCTCAGAAGTAATGTGTGCGTTACGCTGTGGAGTAAAGGTTGAATTTGTTATGTTCAGTTTTGTACAGACGCTTCGATGCGCTTCGACTCTGCTCTAGTATAAATTGACCCTTAAGGGTAACTGAACCGCCATAGACGCAGGCTTGCGTACGACTAGCAATAGGTAGCTCGCCGTCTGGCCGTCTGGTAACCATCCAGGCCAAGCCCAAGTCGTCGACGACACGTACTGTTCCACGCTATCAGCAAAACCGTAGGGGCCTTGTATTGCTGATACTTACTATGGCTATGGAAAAAGGCAAACCTAGTTACTAGAATGCAAAGGGTGACTGAACTTATATGGGTGTTGTTTTAGTCAGTAAAAGTCTGAATACACTGTCTCCCTTCACTCAGAACGTGAGAAGTTGTTTACTCAAAATAGGGGATATTATTTTATCAGTAACTAGCTTTTGCCCGCAGCTTCGCCCGCGTCCATAAAATATAGCTTATATTACTCAGAAATAAAGCAGCTTTCTATAGGTGAAAAAATTTTTGCATATGGACCAGTACTTCCAGAGATTACCTCCTACCAACAAAAAAACAAACTTTATTATATTAATGTAGACAATGAAGTTGGAGGGTGTAAATAATTCTGGGTGGACTGACTAAAGCTAAAACCACATTAGACCGACGCACACATGTATCACGCCTAATTTGTGCGTAGAAAGACGTCGAATGGCGTCGCATCGCGTGAATCAACTCTACGAGTCTAGTTTCCATATAAAATGTATGGAAACCGATGAGCCCAGATCAACGTGTGTTACACCCGTGTGCGCAGTGTAGTTCTAGCAAACCCACGTTCATTTCGTCAGTTTCTCTTTGCAGGGCCATGTTACCTCTTTGGCAGCCTACAACGCTTCTACAGTAATCTTCTCTATGAAAGGCGATTGTAGCCATCGAAATCCCTTCACTATCTCATCCTTCATCTTCCTTTTACAGTAAGTAACCAAAGAAATTAATCACGTTACCTTGTGGAGTCCCACACGAGAGCATTAGGTGTCTCTCATTAGTTATACGATGTAATTGCGCTATCATTAGGCACCTAATTGAATGCATGCTATATTGGGATTAGCTGTATCTATGTGATTGATGCTACTAACTTGCGTTAGGGTTTGTGGTACAGCAACATGTGATCATGGTTTTTAGAGAAACTTGTCGTATCGATTCTTTTTTTTTCGGTTGTAAAATCATCCAATGACATTTCCCGCTCTTGGGCGGAGCGGGAGATAGTGTCAGACTCTTACTGACTAAAAACCCACCTGTTCCTTCGTGCCTTCATACCGGGGCTGAGCTATCTTTCGAAACTAACCCTGTAGGCATCGACCCAGCTGCGCTCCTGCTGTTTATCCTATCAATTTATAAAACCACTTAATTTTTACTTCTTCTTCGCTTTCATCGCTTATCTCTTTAGTAATTAAGCTATGCTTACATATTTTTTAGTGGGAAATTATCAAATGACTCTTCATGCTCTGTGAGTGGAGCGTGAGGGAATGTCAGACTTTTACTGACTAAAAAACTCACCTGTGTTGCTTTATTTGCTCTTTGCGTTTGAGGGTCGTGGCAACTCTTGAAAAAAAAAAACTATAGTATTAAATAATAGGCAGCTTCCGAATGAAAATAATTATGTTATAATAAACGTAGTTGGGTCTCTCAGAAATACTGCTAAATAAACGACTTGACCGTTGTATACCTATATATATACACCGCTAAATTTTAATCGTTTTAATCCCGTGGAGGGTCGATCCGGTATTGTTTCATGTACCGGATCGACCCTTCATGGGATTAAAATGATTAAAATTTAACGGTGTGTATATAAATATCACATTATTTAAACACCGCCGTTAGGTGAGCACATTCCAAAAAAACATGTTAATTTAAGTTGTCTAATAAAAATGGCTGAAAACAGTGTGTTGGATGACACATAACAAAAAGGACCCGTAGTCTACCAAAACGGAAAATCGTCATCATCATCATTTCAGCCGATAGACGTCCACTGTTGGACATAGGCCTCCCCCAAGCATCGCCACAACGACCGTTCCTCTCGCATCCACCGCTTTCCCGTGACACTCAGCAGGTGATTTTTCCCACCATAAAAAAAAAAGGTCGTCGGTAAAAATATGTACCTATTTTGATTTTTTAGGTATTTTTTTTCTGATGACAAAATTGACTAATCGAAAATATTTCGACTGCATTTTAAAACCTACCGATTGGATTTTTTTTTTCACATTACAGTATCGGACAATACAATATTTGAATACCTACATTTTATTGAAGTAGTATACTGGCTGAATAGAAAAATCTTTGTCATACGATCTCGCGGTAGTCAAGTTACCATTGTTGTCAAAAAAAACAGAAGTTTTTGAATATCGAACGCTATGCGCTCACGCAGATGTGTTGTCCACTTTTTATGTTCTTTATTCAATTGATCGAGCACCGTTATTTATGTTTTTTGTGTGATTTATCAAGTTGTTGACAGATGTATTAAACGTTGAGTTGTTTGTATAATTGATGATTTTATTGTAATTATGTGAGTGAAATGTTATTGTTCGTTACTGTGTGTATTTATTAAAATAATTACTTTTGCCCGCAGCTTCGCCCGCGACTATAAAATATAGCCTATGTCACTCAAGAATAAAGCAGCTTTCTATCGATGACAAAATTTTAGCAAACGCTCTAGCCATCGGTTTACCATGTAGGAGGCCTTCCAACGCTGCGCGATAATACGGAACTATGGATTCATTATTAGGATACCTAATTTTTTGTTTTTATTTCTTTAAACAGCTGTGTAAATGGTATTTCCATTTGAATGGACTGACTAATCCTCACAACTTCCCACTGAAGATACAATTTCAATATCATGCGCTACTCACCCATTCAATATTCTGCATTCACCAACCATGATTGATTAACAATTAAACCTATTTAAATGCAAATACAAACAATAGTTAAATAACCCTGTATAATCGAATCAGTCTGCGCAAGCGCATCTGTGACTCATGCTTCAATCAATCTACCTAGGGTTTACCCTGCAAAAAATTGTAAACTTTATTAGTAGGTAAGCTCGATATTAAATATTTAGTACGGCAACATTGCATTTTTTCCAAATTTACGTCACTTCAAAATTTCAAATTTCTTCAGACAAAAACAGTCAATATTTAAGTCTATCCATCTGAATTTACACTTATTTGTTTAATCGACATATCTGTTGTGTATTGGATGTCGGTGTGTTGGAAATAAACACGCATTTTATCAGGTGTAAAATCATCCTTCTCTCGCTATAGGGTAGAGTGAGAGCGAATCAAACTTTTACTGACTAAAAACCACCCAACAGCGTCCATCAGATGGCCCTTTTTTACACTATATTGGGGTCCACTTCCAATCTAAGTAAATACAGCTGTGTGACGGTCCATGATACTGGAAAGACTGATGTTAGATTTTCTAGGTTCTGACTACCTGATGCTGAGCTTCTGATCTACAAAGACGGACTTAACACAGCACCTGTACATACCAGATCTAAGAATTGATCACTCCAAATAAAACTGGCCAGATCGTTTAAACATTAACGTTTGATGATATTTCAATCCTCATTTGGCCATATCATTGATGTAGGATTCCTATTAAAATTAAAGCTCTAAAAAAATAGGCCAAACGAGGATCATCAAATGTTTATTTATTTATTTATTTAAAGCTTTATGCACAAAAACTGTACAAAGGCGGACTTAATGCCTTAGGCATTATCTACCAGTCGACCTTAGGGTGGTGCAGAAACAAAACATGGCAGGTGCAACTTAATAAATAGACAAAACAGAAGAGAAACAAATATATACAATAGTAAATACATACTTAGATACATACATATAACAAAAACATTGCTGTTGTGAAAAAACAAATCCAACCAATTAGCTCGGTGATGATTCTACCAACATTTTGCGAATATGCTCACGTGCCTTCACCTTAAAAGAAAACCGGCTTGTTGCCATCCTGATATTCAGAGGGAGCGCATTCCAAAGAGATATCGCCTGGACGAAAAAGGAAGAGTGGATAAGCCCAGAGCGGTGTGAGGGACATCGTAGAAGACGATTATTAGCAGACCGAAGATTTCTATTGTGCCCAGAGCAAAGAAATTGAAGTTCTGAAATCAGATAAGAAGGGGAAGAAGGATTATCCAGAAAAGAGAACAGAGTAGTCAAGGCCCTTAGCGCTCTGCGCTGACGAATGGGTAACCATTTTAAAAGCAAACGATGCTCGGATACATGATCGTACTTGCGGAGGTTGAAGACAAATCGAATGCAGTTATTCAGAAGCCGGTCAAGTTTATTGAGAAGATCTGCATTCAGGTCATAGTAGCACACATCAGCATAGTCGATTATGGGAAAGATTAGGGATTGTACAAGCATTGCCTTTATGTGAGCTGGGAGAAGATTCTTTAGACGATAGAGAGACCGTAACGTTCCAGTGACTTTTTGACTGACCTTTGCAATCTGCTTCCGCCAATCCAGACAAGCATCAACATGCAGACCAAGATCCTTGACCTCAGAGCCAAACGGGATCACCGTATTGTTGAAGATTACGGGGGGTACAGTTAGTCCATCTAGCTTTCTTAGACTATGGGGGCTCCCAACTATAATAGCCTGACACTTTGTAGGATTAACCGCCACACCGAATCTATCAGACCAGTTTTTAATTTCCCGTAAATCCCGTAAATGTTAATGTGTAAATGATCTGGCCTGATTTAGTTAGCCTTAACATGAAGTGATCATGTCTGAGATCTGGCCACAATATATCCATAGTGTCATTGTGTATCTGATGGTCATTCATGAACGTTAAGTTGACCTCGAAGTTTGACCCATACAGCTGTTAGGTATCACTTACTCGAATTTGGTTGATTGGACCAAATCCACTGACCAAATCCATTTTTTGCAACAGACGACTGGATCGAAGAGCGGTTTTCCGTACACGTTGAGTGCAGTGATGTCCATCCGCTAGCAGACCTACACGGACTCAAATAATAATAATTATGGTCAATTAAAACTACTGTATAAATGCTAAGATTTGGTTCGCAAGCAAACCAAATTCGTGATCCGATCGTACCAAGTCTGAGCTTGTGTTATGTTAATACTAGAAATCCTCTGCTGTGACTCATGGTCGGATCTATCAAAACTTAATAGAAGCGTTGCAAAATCCATCGTGGGCGGACGGACCGACAGAACTTATTTATTAGATACATCAATGCTTCTTTGTTATAATGAATGGACTATTGCAGATAGACGAGTCTAATTGGAAGTTTATTGGTGGGCCTGTAAATATATCTTGTTGGCTTTGAAGCTTTCTTGTTGGTGGACAACTGGATTTGCGTTTGTTTCTCAATTTGAATAGGATGGGTGCTTTGACTGTATTTTGGTTAGTAGATTTTAGAATTCTGTTTAGTCATAGATAGGCGTGGGCAAAAAAGCTGCCAGACTAAACTAGGAGTATGCATGTCTCGTCAGCCGTATGAACAGTAGTTGCTGGGTGAGAGTCTCTACGCAAAGGTTTCTTGCAGATGGAAACCACTGTCAAGGTTGGCCCGTACCACGAAAACTGGTTCAAGACGGCGTGAGAGAAGAATGTCTGGACGTACTTGGAGGAGGCTTTTGCCCTTCAGTAAGACAACAAAAGCTAGAGAAAAAAAACACATTGCAGCTTTAACAAATTCAAACACGAAAGGATTTGATGCAGTTATAACCTTTACAAAAAATATATTCCACTATGACTACTATGATCAGTCTTATCAGAATTGTTATCTGATTTATACCTACTGGAGAGACTTTGTTTGTCAGGCCTCATACTAGATGGACCAAAGGCCTTTTTTTTATTTATTTTTTTTTATTGTGGGAAAAAATCATGCAATGACATCCCCCGCTCTTGGGCGGAGCGGGAGATAGTGTCAGACTCTTACTGACTAAAAGACCCACCCCGTTCCTTCTAGCTTTCATACCGGGGCTCGAGCGCCCTTTCGGATAACCCTGGTTCCAGTAGGCTTCAACCCGACTGGGTCCCTGCTGTTGCTGACAACTCCTTGAGGCGCGCGGGAACAGTGCGCGTCGTCGACGACTTGGGCTTGGTCCGGACAGTTCCCGGACGGCCGGACAGGGAGCTACCCATTGCTCACTGTCCGCAAGCCCGCGCCTACGGTGGCCGGAAATTGGGATCAGAATCCCGGCGGTGGCGACGGCGGCGATAACGCCGTTGCCTGATGCGTTCGGCCTCCTCCTTTGCGAGCATTACTGCTTTGCAGAAGTCGACCGCCTGCCACTTCTCCTCGCTCCGGACCATGGCCTCAACCAAGGCCCGGCGCGAGAGGTCTCCGCCGCCGATCGCCCCCACGAGGGCACGGCGATGCCCCGTAGATGGACCAAAAGCCTGGTGAGGTTCGCGGTAATCTGATGAATGTTAGGCGCACAAGACCGGTCGTTATGGCAACACTTGGAAAGGCCTATGTTTAACAGTGAACGTCTTTTGGCTAAAATGATGATGATGATGATAATGAGAAGGAGGAGGAGAATTTTAGAACCATTTAATATTAGTTTTCTAATAAGGAACTCCTGTTTATCATTCTTCAGATGCATCACCCTGACGACTACCTTTTAACAGACGAAAAAGGTAATGACTGAATTCATTTCAATATAAAAATTAACAATGATTATGATGTCTCCTATCTCTTAGTCTCCAATATCTACGATTGCTGCAATAATCGTATAACAGCCATCTATCTAATGTACAACAGTAATAACACCACGACAGCCGTGCATAATCTGTATATTATTAAACCTTAAGAAAAGATGACTAATTCATTAGGTACATTTTACAAATCATCTATTACGTCTCTATAACGCCTTAACTTTCATACTTCATGCAAATTCGTTCGACTGACAATGAGCCCATTTGTACATTTCAACCGTTCTAATTTACCATCAACCACCACCCCCGCGAACCTTACTGTCTAAGTTATAAGGTTCAAATTAGCGTGGTAACAGGTTTAGGGATTGTAAGATAGGATTATGTACGATATATTCATATTAAAATGTAGATGCGAGTTGCGGACGAACGGACTAAGAACAATAAGGGGCGTGGGATGGTATTTACTCATTAGCTATCGATGGACGCCTTGACCGATATCCATGCTGATTGTATGGGCCTTGTGGAGGTCTGGGAAATAGCTGAACATGGTGGCAATATTTTTTTTGTTTGGCCAACAGTTTTCTACTGCTGTAGATGGTAAATGCTGTCAGTCAGCCAATCTTCATAGAAGTTATTGTTTTTGAACTTTTTCCAAATATTTTCTGCTATTAAAATCTTTTATTAACAAGCTAAGACGAGCGGTTTTTCTAAATCCATAGTTTATCTGAAGTATTGTCTTGTGTTTTATTAATTATATCCGTCCACTATTCTTGAACTTTCCACTATTTTCCTCATAATTGGGGTCAGTATCAGCGATTATTTTTATAAAAAGATAACTATAATTACATTTCTTTTCTTCTTATAGTTATGCTAACCTGCTGCAGATCTTAAAGTCAAAAGTGAATAAGTTACTTCTGGGCAATCGTGCAACGTCGGCTACTTTAGCACTTACCATCAGATAGTGGTCAACGAAAGCCTATCAATAATAAAAAAGTTGAAAAAAATATATATCAAGGATAGGACGCTGAATAATATAATTGAGAGTACTGTGTTGACAGTGTTTATTTAAGAAATTAAATATTGTGAATGAATAACGACGGTTCCACAAACCATTCTGTCATATACCTATTCCTACAAAAGTTGAAAGGAAAGTTTCAAGTAGGTACACGTAAAGCCACAAACATAAGCCCAGCTACGGTATCGGCGCATGAGTGCGATGCGCATGACACGATTACAGGTTGTCGTCACTCGATACGCCGACGGGACATCCTGATAACACCGCGTACCGCGTGCTGCGTCCATGTTACACTGCGGGACAGAAATACTGGCTATGTAAGGTCACTTTATGCTGTTTGTGCTTCGTTTTACAGTAATTTTAGTAGCTGGAATAAGAAATTAAAGTTGTATCAGACGTAGACATTTTTTGATAGATGTAGTTTAATACCATTTTTCCAATATAACATGTGTGTCAAAGAAAATAATTTGAAACTTAAAAATAATTCTTCTATAGATTATTCCTAAATTCCTATAAGAAAGTACATACTAGTAAACCAATAACGCCACTAATATTTACTATGACAAGAATCTAGTTAGACTGAAATATTCATCTTATAACCAACTGATCATTCCAATATGCCTAATTAATAACTCGCTCCGACTTTACACGGGTATTATGCATATTTTTTTCTGAGTTAATTTTTTATTAATATTTTTTTTTTTCATTTTCTGTTTCGTGATTTAGGAACAGTTAGCAGATAAACAAACGGACTCGGTAAGCGACTCTATTTTATACTCGTTTTTTTATTGCTTTTTTTTAATGCGTGTACGGCACAAGGGGTTTTAAACCCAATTTTGTTTTAACTCGCTTGTGACATCGACTGTCTTACTGTGTATACTTTGTAAAAGTTGTGTACAATAAAGAATATAACAATAAGGGATCACTCATGTATCGTGAGTTCTTTCACAAACATTTAAAATTACATACCGAGACCCAGATCCGGAATAACTAATATCGAACTTGTCTATCAATATCCCATTAGACGAAAGGACCGCGCTAAATATGTTATAATAAAAATTACATGGCCACACCAACTCGGCCAGCAGTGTACAATCATAATGGTGCGACCATTGGCGCGCGGTCGGTCGCCAATTACCCTATTGGCAGCAATTGTTGTGCGACGCTGTCCGTCGTCCTGCTTATCAATATCATAACATCCAGGCACGCAGCTCTGTTTAGCCTAGTTGAATGGGCAGAAGGACATTAGTTTTATAACAACGCAATGAAGACATCCGCAGGAGAACCAAGGTTACCGCAATAGCCCGAAGAATTGCCAAACTTTGGCAGTGGGCAGGATGCATCGCCCGCAGAACAGATGGTCAATGAGACCGAAAGGAGTGGCGATGACGTACCGGATGAAGCAGCGTTGGAACATCTCCACAAAGTTAACCAATGCCCCAGGAATCCGATGGATGCGAGACGCACGACCGGTCCTGGTCGTTATGGCGAATTTTGGGGGAGGCCTGTCCTCTATCCAGACTTCTATCTAATTTTGAACGTCTTTGGACATAATAATGTTGATTAGAGCACCTCTAAAATCAATAAGACCATATGAAAAAAAAAATGACAAACAGTAAATATTTCACTGCAAGTTCAAGACTTAGTCAGCGGGAAACTTTGACAGCCTTAACTGACAAAAATTCTGTGGGCCCAGAAATAGTGGTATTCTATCAATGATGAAAATTGACAACGAATTTAAAATATAACATTGACAGGCGCTGTCTAAATGTCAAATGGACAATCTCGATCTTGAGTTTTTTTTTTTTTTTTTTAATTGAGATAAACTAGTGCTTGACTGCGATCCCACCTGATGGTAAGTAGCGATGCAATCTTTGATGGTGAAGCGCACTAGTTTATTAAGAGCCTATTCACTCTAGCCTTGAAGACACCCAAATTATAATCGGACGGGAAGACCGCAGAAGGCAGACTGTTCCAGTCCTTCGACGTACGCGGTATAAACGACAAGGCGAAACGCTTAGTCCGGACCGTAGAGGTTTCAACAACGTAAGGGTGAATATTCGCCGTACGTACTTTGAGTGAAGTTAAGTTCTATTTTTATTATTCGCAAATTGATGTGATGAAGAATTTATGCAGTTTTTTGCACAGCTGAGTTCATTGAAACAGGTGCGATCTGGGTAAAATGGAGTTGAGAATGTTACTGTTGTCTTGACTACCCCAGCAAAGTCGATTAGGCTAACTCAATATATTTGCTACAAACACCGCAAAAACGTTAGTCATATAAAGTGACTAAGTAAAAAACTAAATACTAACTTTGACACTGGCTTAATGCTCAAAAAGACAGAAACTGAAACAAAAAAAATAACTCAATCTCTACCTGAGGCTTTACCACCAGCTCTTAACACGATCCATTTGACCTCAACTGAACTGTTAAAGGAATGAAACCACATAAGATGTAAAGCTCTATCCTTCTTTCTCGCTCGAACGTTTGATATTTCAACATGCTGGCCAAGGCCCCTAAACCACCCATCGCTAAATTAATATCAAGGGGTCCAAAACAATACCTACTTACTATCTTAATTTCTCCGACATAATAGCATACGTGCATAAAACCTCACTCACAGGCTTACGAACCCTTGGGCGTCATAGTTACTGTTAACGCCTCGTATATCATCAGGTAAGGATTGTTCCACGTTGATGTATACAGTCTCTCTATCATAGTCTTAGTACTCATGTTATTAGTGGGTGGGCTCCTTTATAGATTTATTGAGGGATGGAGCGAGTGCGAATCTTGTGGTCAATTGTTTTAATATATTATTGTTGTTTATGACTCTTGATTTGTGTTGTGATTGAATTGAAATGACGACCTATTAGACAATGGTTTGGTGGCGTTTCTAATAGGAAATAAATCAGAATTTATTACTAGGAATAGTACTATCACTAACATCAAAAGTCTCTTGGAAATATATTTTTATTTATAACTAGCTTTTACACACGGCTTCGCCTGTGTATATAAAATATAGTCTGTGAAAATCATATATAAAACACCTTTCTATCGATGAAAAAATTTTAGCAATCGGACCAGTACTTCCAGAGATTACCTCCTACAAACAAAAAAAAAGAAACTTTACTTCTAGTATGTGGCCTCTTTTTCCATGAAAATAAAAGAAAAGACCAGCTCTTACAGTTATCCATTACTTCAGCCGAAAGATGCCCACTGTAAGATATAAATGCGCGGAGGACACGGTGGAACACACAGTCGAGGTGTGCCCTGCTTGAGCGGAGCATCGCTGTGCCCTCGTGGGGGCGATCGGCAGTGGAGACCTCTCGCGCCGCGCCTTGGTTGAGGCCATGGTCCAGAGCGAGGAGGAGTGGCAGGCGGTCGCCGACTTCTGCGAAGCAGTAATGCTCGCAAAGGAGGATCTCCCGCTCTGCCCAAGAGCGGGGGTTGTCATATACAAACTCGGGCATTGGATGAATTTTCCCACCATAAAAAAAAATGGACAATATTTTAGTCTGAAATAAACGTATGTCTTTAGGCTAAATGACGATTTGGACACAATATATTCGGACACCACCAAATTTATTGAAAAAAGTTTTAAATGAGCCAATTCGGGTACTGTGTCCGAACATCATCTTCGTCATCATTTCAGCCGAAAGACGTTCACTGTTAGGCATAGGCCTCCCCCAAATGTCGCCGCAATGAACGGTCCTGTGCGTCTTGCATCCATTGGATTCCGAACATATTGTGTCAGAATTGACAGTCAGCCTTTTTTTAAATTTATAGTAGCTATTTTTACCCCACAGTTCATTACGCAAACCGAAACGTGGCTAGTAAGTCACAGTCCTATTAGAATTATTTTATAACTTAAATATGAAGATATTCATTACATATTATCATCCTAACTGAAGTGCCAGTACCAATAACCAGTAGGTACCTGTTTGTGTTATCGTCCAGCAATTTCGTGACTAATTTTCCTGTAGTGTTTTGCTTCTATAAAACAGTATCTTTTGATCGTTTATTAATTGAGACGGATGGCCGGACAGACTAGCGGAGGATTAGTACAGAGTTACCATATTAGTGCAAACTTATCACATGGAAGCCCAAAGTTATCTGTTTTATCATAATTGGATTACTGTAGTGTTGTTGACCGATCGGCTTTGGTTAATTTGTTGATAAAGTGTGTAATCGTTAACGTTGAAGGTTTGTATCTTTCTATTAAAGTCGTAACCACAAGCACATACGTCCGGACCGAGCACAAGTCCTCGACGGCGCGTACTGTTCCACGCGCGCCTCAAGATGTCAGCAAACTGTAGGGGCCCACCAGGACGAAGTCTACTAGGGCCCAAGGTTTTGCTGCTGAAAGGAAAACTCGGCCTTGGTATAAAAGGCAACGAAAGAATAGGAGTGAGGTTTTAGTGAGTAAAAGTCTGTCACACCCTCTCGCTCAACCCAAGAGCGAGACTCATCATTGGTTGATTTTCCCACTTAAAAAAAAACCTCAAGCGCGTAAAGTCAATGGTCTAGTCTCTTTCCGGTCATCTCTTATTGTCTTTCCATCAAACTTTAACACTAAAAAAACAGAGTCTACAGTTGTATTGTTGGCGCCCACATTTGTGCTCTATAATATATTGTATTGTATTGTTTCATAATTGTGAATAAATTTATTATTATTATCCATTTATTCATAAACATTCATATAAATTATATTTTTAAATATTTCAATATAAAAAAAAAACATTTAAAAATATAAAAAATAGTTGTGCATTTATTATTATTAATATCTCCTGAAAGCTTAGCTAAAATTTGAGTGTAGTGCTGTATCAACCACAATCTGAAAAACAAACATGATTATGAAGAAATAACCTGCTGACACCGTCTTATTAGAAAAATAACAAAATTAAAAAAGTATGTCTAAGTATTGTGTGCTAACACATATTATGTTTAGTACATTTTTAGTTATAAGTATAATTTAATTCCTAGGCTAAATTTTTTGTAACACATTTATAATATTATCCTCAACTGCAAAATTTATTTCTCATTTATAGGGTTTGCTGTAAGAAAACCCATTTAAGTTCACCTGTGTAGTGTATCATCGCGGTGATTTCTGCCTGACCACATAAATAAAATTTCGCTTGAATCATGCACGCCGCCAAATGAATTTTTGGTTTCGAGTGCAAGCAAAAATTAACTTAACCGTGGTCAGGCGGAAGTATCTTTGATGATGCTGCCCTATTTTGTTTGTTTTACAAAAGTTGTCTGTACAATCTACACTAATATTATAATGAGGTAAAGTTTGTATTGTTTGTTTGTAGGAGGTAATCTCTGAAAGTACTGGTCTAATTGCTAAAATTTTTTCACCGATAGAAAGCTGTTTTATTCCTGAGTGACATAGGCTATATTTTATATACGCGGGCAAAAGCTAGTAAAGGATAAAGAAAAGTATGATCCAAAACAAACACTTTATACAACAAACATTTAACCAAAATACAAAGCAATTTAAAATTACCCCACAATATTCCTTCGCCATCTAGTTAGAATCCTGCGGAAAGTGCCTCAGAGGTGCACGCATAACATCCTAATGAAAACATACGACTCTTTGATAACCTGTTATGGTGTGTACGGAACCCTTTACGCTGCAAATTGGCTTGAGGAACGCTAATTTACTACTATTGTCCGTTTTATTTGGTTATTTTTGGTTCGCATTGTTAGAAATTTTCGCTGTTTCTGTAGAGGAAGGCGGTTTAATATAATGTTGTTTATTATTGCTAATGGATTGACTTTAGCTACTTTGCTACTATTTTCTGAGGTTTTATTTTGTGTCCAGAAAGGTTTTTGTGAAAAAAAAAAAAATTTTGATTTGTTTTTAATCTTTTTAATTTCTTTCTTTTTAATATTGTTTTAAGAGTGAATTTTAATTAATTGCATCGACCTGATAGCTAAATAAATTATAACAATCTAAATCAGAAATCACCATTGTTTCAGTAGAAATGAACACTACAAATGAATCTAAAGCTCCTCATCGCATCTCCATATAAACCGAACCTTCTTGCATCCAGCAGACTTTTATGGCCTTCACCAAAAATCTTCAGGCATTAAATAACTATTCGACATTTTCAAATGGCCTGAACTGTTACGAGAAAAGGATGGTAAGGCCACGCCGGTTTTTTGCTCGCCTAGGCGGTGCCCCCCTGATCAAGGGCGGAAAACTACTTGGGATTTTTCGACAGAGTCACCGTGGTTCTGAAACGCAAAGGGTAACTGAAGGAACATGGGTTTTTCCCATATAAGTGTCGGCGGCGCTTCGTGTTCCATGCGTGCCTCTGGGAGATGACAGCAACTGTAGGGGCCCAGCAGGATCGAAGCCTACTGGGGCCATGGGTGAAGTGAAAGAGAACTCCGAGGCCCTGGAACGAAGGTAAAGAAAAAACAGGAGTGAGTTTTAATTAGTAAAAGTCTGACATACCTTTCCGTCCCGCCCAAGGGCGGGAGATGTCACTGGATGATTTCCCATTTTAAAGAAAAACCTATAAAAGTGTGCTACTCCCTGTCACTGCATCAAGAGCAGGATAAGTTCTGATTATGAAGCAAAGGGAAAAAACAAAAAAGTGAGCCAGACTCAGTTCATTCAAACCAAAGACATTAAACATATATTGTATCTCTTTAAATCTCTTTGATTCAAACCAAACCAACCCAATACAAGCCAGTAAGAAAACAAAACATTCTCAGAGAAAACAGTAAATTCCTTACATACTCAAATAGGCAACAAAGTTTATAGTTTTTAAATAAAGTTTACTTGAAGAGCTATGTGAACTGCGGCCCAGCCCATAACATATTGACTAGCGCCAATTGAGCCGAGCTCAAATTGAGACGTTTACAAGTATTGACAGTAAAATGGGGAATCGTACGAGCGAAGACGGCGCCGGAGTGAAATTTGTCCCGTTACGATGACTGTGCAGACGAGCGGGCGAGACGCAGTAGTTGTGCATTGAACGCTCAAGATAAGTAAATTGAATTTAGGATACAGGTCGCGCGGTGAATTAAGATCGCTCGGCAAAAGTGGAAGGGGCATGCGCAGTATTCAATTCTAAGGTCTATTAGGCGACATGCGGGCAGGTGTGCGCCGACGGCAACACGTCATTGGTAGATCAGCCGTTCTTCAATTCCCGCGTTGCGTACACGCACCTCATTGGATACTGTTTTACTTGGGTTCGGTTGCGTACAGCTTGTGTTATCGTATTAGTAATACGTAGTGGTAAAAAAAAAAGTTTTAAAACGGCAAACCAGAAAAATGGTTTACGACGTGAATTATTACGTTAAGAAAGAAACTAACGAATTTTTATTTTTATTTTTTTTAAACATTAGTTTAATTCAGAAGAATTTAACTATGTTATTATAAGTTATGTTACAAAGTTTCAAACATACGAAATTAAAAATAAAATCCTAACATATTAAGAATTTCTGTGCACAAATGTACACATACGCCGATTGCCCCCACTACTTTCACCGAGCGATCTTTTCATCGCGCAACCTGTAATCTACTGGTTTGTAGGAGGTAATCCCTGAAAGTACTAGTCCGATCGCTAGAATTTTTTCACCGATAGAAAGCTTCTATATTCCTGAGTGACATAGGCTATATTTTAAGTGCGCGGGCGAAGCCGCTGGAAAAGCTATTAATGAATATAACTGTGACACATATATAGAATAATACGACATGGTTGGCGCAGTGGTTGAGAGGTTTAATTCCCGTACAGAACAATTATTTGTACGGCCTTTGTCTGGGTGTCTTGTGTTATGTCACTTTACATGTTTGTAAACGTATCCACGATACATTAGTAATTCCTAGTTCGGGTTTTCTTTTTTAATTTGCTAATAAGACCATTGCAAGAGCGTTGGACGGCCTCCAACAAGGTGGACCGATGACCTGGTCAAGGTCGCGGGAATCCGATGGATGCGTGACGCAAAGGACCGGTCGTTGTGGCAACGCTTGGGGGAGGCCTATGTCCAACAGTGGACGTCTTTCGACTGATATTATGCTAATAAGAACCGTAACAGTAATAAAAAAAGACGTGTTGCACTCGGGGACTGCCGCGGTAAAGCTATTGCATAGCATTTTTATCAACTTATGCAATTATAATTATTTATTTATTTTATTTATGCAGTAATTTTTTTCCTTTTTTTTTCTTTGATATTAATTGAAGTTATACTTTTACACATTGAATTGAATTTTGATTGATTGTTCACTCATTTGTTTTCTTATCGGTCACCACGCTCAAAAAACAAATGAGTGGGGGGTGTTAGGTTATTTTCTAGCGTTCTCCACGCTCAAGGCCCGCGATAGAAGCTATGCAATAGCTTAAAAACAAAGCATTGTTATTCATCCACTCAAGGATTCAGTTTTACGTTAGCGTCATTGTCAGTAAAAGTCTACATTTCCAGATCTAATTCAACGTAAGGGTCTTTAATCAAGAGTGAATAGGTTATACTTCAAGGCGGGCGTGCTCCATCGTCGGACACATCATTGCTTACCATCAGATTAGATAGTGGTCAAACGTAAGCCTACCCATAATAATAGACTAGTGCGAGTGGGATTTGCGTACGATGGGTTCTGTATCACCCGTAGCAAAAAAACGAGCAAAAAACATCAAGTTTGTTGTATGGGAGCCCCCTTAAATATTTATTTTAGTCTGTTTTTAGTATTTGGTCTAACAGAAATACATTATCTGTTGAAATTTCAACTGTCTAACTATTACGGTTCATTAAATACAGCCCGGTGACAAATGTGCAGCGGAGTCTTCGTAATAGGGTCCCATTTTACCCTTTTTGGTAAGGAACCCTAAAAAAGAATGAACTTATTCATACAATAATACTAATAACCATTTATTTTAAAAAATACATAAAATAATCTTATAAAATAATAAACTAATACATATCATAACAACAAAACTTATTTAATAATTATGCACGTAACATCGGCGACGTACAATCATGGCAGGTAGCTGCAAATTCACCAGTACTAAAAATAACCATTTCTTTTCAGGCATCGGAGGCCCATAGAAAAAATACATAAAATAATCTTATAAAATAATAAACTAATACATATATCATAACAACAAAACTTATTTAATAATTATGCACGTAACATCGGCGTCGTACAATCATGGCAGGTAGCTGCAAATTCACCAGTACTAAAAATAACCATTTCTTTTCAGGCATCGGAGGCCCATAGAAAAAATACATAAAATAATCTTATAAAATAATAAACTAATACATATCATAACAACAAAACTTATTTAATAATTATGCACGTAACATCGGCGTCGTACAATCATGGCAGGTAGCTGCAAATTCGCCAGTCCTCGAAAAAAAACCGCCCGTCTATTGCCCCACACTATGACCATGATTCAGATTGACGCGCCGGGCGCACCAACGTCGCCCACTCGGTGGCGACGCTGATTTATTGCAAATGGCGCGAAAGCGAAAACGCTCGTAAAACGCAGCGTACGCGTTTATGGCGCGTTGTTCGGTCGCGCGATTGCATCCTACCTTACTACAACCCTTTGCGTAAATCGAGCGGTTATTAGATAGCTTTTGATTGTGTGTTTTGTTGTAATGCATTCAGTTTCAACGGTTGTTTGTGTACTTTGGTTTTGAAAAGATTTATATCAGATACATCCATATTTTAATAGTAGCGCTTACAAAACTATGTTTAAATAAATAGAATAAAATGAAATTAATTCATATACGTATAACTGTGCCCGCTTTTCGCTGCACGAGGCCTACAGATGTGCATATGAGTCCAGTAACCCAGGAAGGTACAATCTGGCTTATATGATATCACCCTCAAAATGTTCTGGTGCTCCCCGAATCCTTTACATCAAGGATTCTTTTTCGCTAGCTTGAAAGCTATCTATATCTGCTTCAGCAAACATGCCGAGTGCACTAGGTACAGGACCGCGGGAGCCCCAACAGCACCCTAAAGATGTCATTATACTGAATGCGAAGAACGTTGTAGGCTCTCTGCGTATGTCTAACCCATTGACTACACAACATGTAGAAAAACTGGCAATACACCTCCAACAGACTTATGCATTTAATCTTATTTCTGCTTGTTAGTTACAATAAACTGTACTTGTTCAATATTTCACAGTTTTAGGTACAACTTGACCAGTAAGAGAACAGTAAAATAGAAATCTTTTTCAAGTTACACTGTAAAAAATAAATTTTGAGTACAATCTTGAGCTGGTAAAAGTCAAAAAGCAGGTAACATAGTCATTACAAATATTTTTAATCATCTATAAGAAGTTCTTTAATTAGTGCATTAAATATAAATAAGCTAGATTTAGGTATATTTAACGTCATTTTAACCAAACCAATGTCACCAGAAGCTATTTTGGTTTACTCACTAGTAACTCCTTAATTGTGAAACTTGGATAAGGTACGATGGAACTGGTAATAACGTTTGATTAAAAGTTACTTAAATAAATAAATTTAAAATTTAAAAAAATCATCTATAATGGGCGACGGGTTTATTCGCAAGAGTCACGCGTTCCTTGAAGGCAAAAGGCAACAGAAAGTAAGTAGTCAGTAAAAATCTCCCTCCCTATTGCTTCACCAGAGCAAGAGAACTATTTTGATAACATACCAAAAAATTACGACACCGTTTTAAATTGTTTTGGTACAGATCAAAATTCACTCAGATTGACTTACTTGACATACGATCCCATGTCCCCCGCTGGGGCAGAAGGCGACTGTAATAACCCATCGCGACCCGTCTTGAGCTTTACGCTTAACCTCGCTTCATGTCAATCATATAGCCATCGCTTCCGCCAGGCCAGTGCGTCGCCTGGTTTGCCGAGGACTGTCATGCTTTCTATTCCCTTGAGGATTCCCGTCCAATATTTCGTATATGATCGGAATCCCTCCTAAGAATGAGACCTATCCTTGTCCACTTTCGACGTTTGGTCGATCGGGCTTTCGTGGCATTTCTTCAACAGCTCTACGTTAGAGATGGTCACGGGCCATCATTCAGTTTGCTTAAAAAATAGTGTTGAGCATTACAAACCTTGACAAAAATATCGACATTTGACATTTCAAAACCATAATTCATTGTTACGTTCTATCTGCAGCATACATCATACAAATTAGCAATCCAATTCCCAACAGATAGGGAACGGCAACAGCTAATGATTTCCACAAACGCCACGATGAGGTAAACAGCACGCCGATAAATCGTTCTATGCCAGAATGACATAACAAAGAGACTGAGATCGTAGATCTTAGAAACGAAGGAGACACGTCATTTGTACTGGTTCAGAAGTTTATACATGGTTATTTGTAAAACACTAATAACTGCTGGTTTATATTACTAACATCATAAACAACAACGTTTGTTCTATGACTTTTTACAAAACATAATTCATTTACCAAAAACCAACCTTGAAGATTTCGTTGTTCTATCTAACACATTTTAACACTGTATTTTGCTATATGCATCATGCCTCCCACCGCACGATTCCCCCACCACACGATCCCCGCTCCCCATACTACTATCGCTTGCTTCGCATCTAAGACTTCGAAATATTTAGAACGTTCAATTTAAATATTTTTATTTTTGTATGAAAATTTGATGAACTAAAATATGATTAATTTTTAAAAGTCAGAACAACAGTTGTTGTTTTTGATGTTAGTACCATAGTTCTGAGAGATAGCCAGTGTTTTCAAATAACCCTGTTGAAGAGAATATGGATCATTTCATCTTCTACATACGAACTCGAAAACCATAAACCTCGGTACGTACAAAGGTATGTTTTCATGAGAATGTATCTCTAAATCAGCCTATATTCTGAAAGATTCAATTCAATAAAATTCAACTTAATTCAATCTTTAATGCAAATCACGTGTGTTTAATAAGGTATCAACTAGTTTACATAGAGCAGCATAATTTTTTCTGACTGACTGACTTCTTGAAATTTCAAAAGTGCCTGTAAATGATTTATTTGAAAAAAAATATATTGAATCTTAGAGGTTATCAGTCACAGCAATTTTATATAAATAATGATAATAAATCATGACAAAAATAAAATCAAAGATTTTTACAACAAGAATTTTACAAGAAATTTTAGCTCCTACCTATCGCTCTGAAAACACCATCAACAATTATTTCAGTTAATTGAAGTTACTTACATTATAAAATACTTGCTTCTGCTATATGTCACTCAAGAATAAAGCAGCTTTATATTAATGAAAAACTTTTAGCAATCGGACCAGTACTTTCAGAGATTAACTCCTACAAACAAAAAAAAACACTAAAACAAACTTTACTTCTTTAGAATATTAGTTTAGAAGTGTAGACGACAATACTCCTATTAATAGGTACAAAATAGAAGCGTTTCATATTACCTAGTTTACCGCGTAGCATATCCCATATTTATAAGCTTCATGTCAGGGATGTGCAAAGCTCATTCGTGCCAGACGTTCAGACGCTTCGGTCTCATCCTATATGAATTCTGGGGCATGACTGAACAGGTCATCTTACCTAGTTGTAGGGGCCACGAAATGAGAACATAAGGTGAGATCTGGTGAATTTTGTATTAACAGTTATTAGTAGTATACTGTAAACATTTATGTCACATAGCTCACTCCTAGTTGTGATACTCCCACTTCTTTTGCATGAATATGACGTCACAGCAGAGAAAGCCAACATTTTTTATCAAAATTTCTAGGGCTCAAAAAGCTCTTTACTATCGTGCTATATATTAGAGCACGATTTCCTCTCAACCATACAATGTAGCTTCTTATAGTCAGGCTCATGTTTAGAAGTGGACATTTACTGTCTGATATCCAAGTACCGACTCGTCGTGCTCTCTAGGCATATCCCATATTTCTAAGCTCCGTGTCCGGGATGTACCTAGTTCGGTCGTGTGTGCCGGTCGTGCCGGACGGTCGGACGCTCTCACGCCGTCCTATCCGTGAATGCTACTTAATTTATAGCTGTGGTTCGAAGATGGCACCGAAGTTAAGAGCTGACAGTCACTTGGAATATTTTTCGTAACATGTCAGGGATTCACGAAGTCGGTCTTGAGAAACAAATTGGAGAGCTGGCACGCGAACTCTGTGGTCAATTAAATTTATCGTGGCACGGAATAATGGCATGCATGAATTTAAAATTAAAAATAAATATAGTAGCTATAGATTCGTTTGTGTATATGGCAGAAATTCATCCTGGCTGCCATCTATAGGTAATTTCACGTCGTATCAAGATTGGTCATGAAAATGCAAATCCATTACTTGCCAATAAATCAATATTAATTAATCCGTAGAATTAAACCTGCAATAATTTAACCTCCATTCAACAGCATTTCATTATGAACCATTATGTACCTGACTTAATAAATTAGTCAGTACTAAAGTAGTCAATGATTGGTAAGAGTGATTGAAAACGGTCGCAGGACGAGGTTCTCACGCGAACCGAGTGAACATGCTTCTTATGGCTGAAACAGAAATATAAAGGACAACAAAATTTTATGTAATGATTATTTTAAAGATTTGTATTATAGTCTTTTTACTTATCATACTCATAGCAAAGTAGAAGGTGAACGTAAAACATGTGGAGATGCAAAATTAAATGAAAAGAATAAAAAGGAAGATAGATCGTATATGTCGACGCTTAAAATCCTAGAAAGATATAAAATATCCCTAAGTAGAAAAGTAACTTTCTTCAATATTAAAATATTAATAGTCAATATTAGCTACTTGATGATGGCAATAACAGCGACATCAAAATCTAAAACTTAATTAATTGGTCGATTGGTACCTAATTAGGAACGATTGGAATGGTCATAGGTCGAAGAAAATGTATCGATATTGCCCGAGAATATGTAAAATTTATTAAAAATTTCATACATGTTTTATTTCAGTTTTTTTAGAGCTACATTAGAATTTTAATATCATCTTCAATTGGTAGAAATCAACTTTTGTTTTTCTCTTCAATAATAATTATTAATTTTATTAGGCATTAATGTCACCAACTTTTACAATATCCTGTTCACCAAGTTTATGATCTTTTTCAATATTTTTTACCATCAAGCCTTTTTTTCTATTTTTTCATTATTATTACTATTTATTCTTAATTTGCCTTTATTACTACATTCATAAGTTTGGTTTTCAGTATAACTAAGCTTCAGTATAACCAAGTCCTCTTAAAAGTTACATTGACACATATGTAAGTAGGTTTATATTTCAGTTGTCACAACAAATATAGCATAGTCAAGAAAAGCGTATGACTGGAGGAGCCATACGCTTTTCTTGACTATACTCAACACACAAATATCAGCGAGAGTTTGTATTTACGTACGTGTATGTGTTTATCTTTGCTACTCGTTCACGCTTAAATAGTTAAACAGATTTGGATGAAGTTTGACCAAAGGTGCAAAGACCACGATACGCCTGGTAGAAGCTAGAATTCCCATATAAATACCACATAACACATATTAATTAATACATCGTGACATAATATTCATGCAGCTAATGATGCCAATACCGTCGACATTGAGAGGTGTAGTGCGCCTATAAATTAATGACCAGTCGGCCGACCGGTAGCGGCTAGATTACGAACGGTCGCAGGTCGTACCCGAAGGCAAGGTTCTCACGCAAAGTACTGGCCCTACTTAGTTTATCTTCTCATCTTGAGACTGATATTGGAGCTGCAGTATGCTAATAAATAAATGAGCTTAATTATAGGGTTGGTTCTGCGAAGTTTTGATAGTTTTTGGCATGCACAATCACTAGAATTTATGCAATCAACACTATTATGATATTTGGCTTTAAGTTCTAATTCTAACTAGCTTTCGCCAGTAGTGTCACTAGTGTAAATGTGGAAAATTAACCCATGGGAACTCCTTAAAAATTCTATGGTCAGTTCCAGGACATAATGGTATATTTCATACAAATCTGTTCAGGTTGTTTGAGCATGAAGGAGTGACAAATATATTATACATACTAACATTAAATATTCCAATGCGTTCAGCTATTTCAGCGTGAAGAGAGAGAGACATACACTCATAGATATACAACATTTTTTTTAGTTTATGTGAAACCTGAATACAGATTCCAATAGTTTTACTCCATGTTATATTTTTTTCCAAAAATATTGAAGATATTTTAACGTTGGACACCACCGACACTAAGCACAACACAGATCACGGCAGTTCATAGCAGGCATTAGGTGCCAGGAAACAGCTAGGTGCAAGTGCTAAACAACCTCTGTGACGCTTGATTGGCCCGCTGACTATGTATTTTTGCTAACACAACAAGCCTATAACCACCTATAACAATGTATTTTTTACAGTTATGAAATTTTGTACATAGATACTTTACATAAAAATACTAGACACTTATTTCGGGTTTCGCATATAACTAAAACTAATGTCGTACACAAACATCTTTTATAATATTACTGTGATTAGTCTTGTTCACATTGTCCTTCTTAGGTATATAAACCCTGCAACTCAAACGTTTACATAATTTACAACCCATTTATAGGTCACCATCATGAAACACCTAACCAAGCTGAAAATATTTCCTATATCATCAACTATTTCCCAGTCTCACATAATTATATCACGTCTCGTATGTAGGTGAGGCACAGTTAGGCTGTGCGCACACGATCAGCGCTCGTGACGTCCGTCACTGGGCCGCTCTCACGCCACCGCCATCTTGCGCCAGTCACCACCCCACCTGCCAAACTATACCTTACTGATGCTAAATTATGAGAAGATGCCAAGAGACTTCGATTAGAGTATCTCGTTATGTTGGATTTTTTTAAGGCTTCGAAGTAGTCAGAGGGCTTAGCCAACTTGATACTCTACAATCGATAACGATAGTAGAAAATTTCATATGACAATGAATAAATGACTGAAATTTTGAATGATGATCTCAACGCTAAGTCACGTGGTCAAAACAAAGAAATTGGAGGCGTTGTCGACTGACTTGATGCGATTGCTATAAGAGATTCGAAACAAAACGCTCGTAACTTGGATAGGCCTGCTGGTTATTAATCTATAATAATTACTAATTACTAATTACTAATATACTAATACTAATACTAATATACTAATATATATATTATATATCTATACTTATATTATAATATTATAAAGCTGAAGAGTTTGTTTGTTTGTTTGTTTGAACGCGCTAATCTCTGGAACTACTGATCCGATTTGAATGATTCTTTCAGTGTTGGGTAGTCCATTTATCGAGGAAGGCTATAGGCTATGTTTTATTTTTTTCAAAATTAGGGATCCGTAATAAAATTGCTATTTTGTAACACAAGGTGTAAAATCGAAAACCTATTTTTGCGTGCGCTGCAAAAACTATTGACAACAGAACAAAATGATGTACTACGGGTTTGTAGATCCCATTAAGACCTACAAAAAAATCTGCGAGAACATATATCTAGCTATCATGGTTTAATCACAATAACCGATTTTGTGTTCAAAATAATTATTAAATCGTCTGAAGGAAAAAAACTACGTTAAATATGTATCGTAATATTAATCTTTATCGAAATTAAGCATTATGTTATCAAGAGTATTTATGTAGAAGTAAAATACTTTTTGTTTCATCTCAATCGGATATTTCGTTTTAAAGTTATCACGTGTGTAAGATGTTAAGAGTTGGTACCTATTAATGAGTTATGGGCCATGGAGTTTTTTATCAACATAAAATCCTGTAATAATCTATTTCGAAATATATTTGTTGATGATTGTAAGTATAAGATCTTTGAAGAGTATAATAAATACATTTATGAACGCGGTAATTTTGGGAAATACTGATCTGATATGAAAACTGTTTAAATATTAAATAGTCCATTTATTGAGGGAGGCAATTATAGGCAATATTTTATCTCGGTATTTCCACGGAAACGAGAAAAACGCGGGTGAAACCGCGGGGCACAGCTAGTAATAATATAAATTATGTGCCCTGCCCATTGCCACTTATAAAAATTATGTGTAGAGTTTTTTCTGACATCTTCTAATCAATCTTGTTTTCGAATCTAAATCCTAAGAATACAAAAAAAAAAATCAGTTCAAACCAGTATATCCCAAGATTAGCGCGTTCAAATAAACAAACTCTTAGGCTTTATAGATATGGTTAAATTAGTAATTGCAGATGGTACTAAACTAAAGTCAGGCTCATATAATTACTATTAAAAATATATTTTAATTATGTATGGCTTGAGATTCACGAAGAAACAAGGGTGTGCCTTGGCATGTTCGCATTCTGACGAGTCCATTCCCGTGCCCAAAAACGATTGTCAAGCTCGAGTTACAAAAAAAGTATTTTTTCTTTCTGTCTTTTAAAAATATTTCTAAAATTTTAATAACACTGCCTTCAAGACAATTAAATAATTCAAGTTCAGCAAAACTTTTCGAATTTATCCAATAAAGGTAATTTTAAGATATTTGTTTTGGAACCACTATTGTATTGGGTTCAACTTGAGTGTATGTTTAATAAATAAATAAATAAAATGGTGGTGTATAAGGTATCTTTTGTATATAACTTTATTAGTATGTTTGTGAAGCACCCACGATACAAGGTGTGGGACAAATTAAGAAAAGAAACAAAACCTAGAAGATGTTAAGCTTAAGGGCAGTATCTACCTACTGCTATGATCTAATAATAACTTTTATCTTCACAGGTATAAAAACCTAGCTTCAAATAAAACTATAAATCAAAACAATGCCCCAGTTAACACTTGGCTCGTCGCACGCGCCGCAGCGCTTGCGCAAGAGTCCATCCCATCGATCACGCTTAGCATTTCGCACACCCTCCTACATTGACAAACAACGAGGGCGATTGGTCGGTGGTATGTGAGAACTAACAAGTAACAGCTATGTCTTGTTGTCCACTGCTGAGTTCAATTCCTTACCATTTTGGTTTTAGGTGGGAAAATCATCCAATGACATCTCCCGCTCTTGGGTGGAGCAGGGGGGTGTCTCTGAGACTTTTACTGGTAAAAAATGACTCCTGTTCCTATTTTGCTTTCGTTCTAGGGCTCTGGGGTATACTTCCGCATAACCCACGGCCTCAGGCTTCGACCCTGCTGGGCCCCTACGGTTTGCTGACATCTATTTTAGGCGCGCATGAACTCAAATTTGGTCCGGACTGTTACCGGACGACCGAACGGCGAGCTATCCCTTGCTCGTCGTCCGTAAGCCTACGCCTACGGTGGGTGGTAATACCCCGGCAGCTGGGGTGTGAGTTATAATCATAACTCTGTAAAGCCATATTTTTCTCAGTCGCTAATAATATTTTAATGAACATAAAATCTGGCCTGCAACCTGCCAAATGCAAAAACGTAAGTAAATATGAATTTCGTGGATTGCCTTGACACTTTCCCCATAAGTAGAATTATTTGTTCTTATAGGGACTGGTTATTCTAATATTCTGAACTATTTTTAGTATTTTGTCAATATTTATTTACTATTTGATTATGATTTTAATATAAATCTATTAACTCATCGAATGTCTTAATTAGAGACACAATAGAAAGACAATTGCTTATGTCGAACTGTGTAACTTAAGACATTCAAAAGGTTAATCGTGAGTCTAGATTTTCTATTTTATTTATATTTACAAGTCACTCTTTACTACCGTTTGTCAACCTTTAGTTTAAAAAAGTAAACTACGCTGTGGAAGGCTTGCACACCTTATGCGCTAACAATAAGAACCTAAGAAGTAAGTACTTAACAGCCTAAACAAGTAATCAAGTAGCTTTTGCCCGCAGCTTCGCCTGCGCATATAAAATATAGCCGATGTCACTCACGAATAAAGTATCTTTCTATCGGTGAAAAAATGTTAGCAATCGGACCAGTTCCCCTAGCCAAGTTGATAATCTACAATCGTCCTTTTTCCTATCACGCGTATTTTAGCCCGCACGCGGTTCTTGTCCGCATGCGGACTGCGTGCATCCTATCATTTGATACATGTTTTTCCTAACATGCGGCTAGCAACACGCACAACACTGAAGCAGCAAACGAAACCTTTGTCCTGCGTGTGGCCCGGAGCGTGCTATCATAAGCATGCGGACGAGACCCGCATGCGGGATAAAATACGCATGACAGGAAAAGGGCCGTTAGGCTAGTAGAAAACTTCAAATATACGGGAACGACGTAGTCATCTCAACGCTCAGTCACGTGGTCAGAACAAAAGAATCGGGGGCGTGGCCAACTCGAGGCGTTCGACGCAAGAGAAACGGTTGTAACTTGGCTAAGGGGGCTGTACTTTCTGAGGTTGTCCCCTACAAACAAAAAACATTAAAAAAAAACTTAAATTCTTTATAATATTAGTGTAGATATATCTACAACAGTGTCTCACTCGCACATGACAAATCCACGTCCAATGTAGATCACAAAATTGAAAGTGAAATGACTGACAGACTGACACGCCACAATAAGGCACAAACAATTACAATATACTCGAATTATTGCCATATTCTCGACCACAAGTATCTAATCTAAAGTACAAAGGTCTAAAACTTACTCTGATGCCATTGTTAGATAAGAAAGTTTGCGTCATTGAAATCGAAATGGATGATTCGGATGCCATCTTTGATTATGTTTATAGTTTAACAATGAATGGACAAATTGACCTGAACTTTGGCGCTAAGTTCACTCAGCTAGTGGTGTTACAAAAGATGATTTGTTGCTACTGCTGACCAGAGTGACCCTGTTTTGTTTATTTGTATTTTTATAGCTTAGAATAGAGCGAAAAACAAGTGCCTCGAAGTTGTAACAAAGTTCTTTTGAAGTTAAAGTTCGCGAAGCTTTAAAAAGTTTGAAGTTCTAAGTGCCAGGTCAGATATTTTTAACTTAGTTTATTTAGAGTCCGAGTAAGTTTTTGTAGATTTTTCAATCGTGTAGCTTTATTTTGTTAGCGTTAGATAATATATGTTTATATATACTTAGGTACCTAAAAATGCATTGCAATGCATTTAATTAGTTAGAAAGTAAACAAAAACCGATTATAATTTGTGTGTCTTCAGGGCTAGAGTGAATATGCACTTAATAAACTAGTGTGCCTCACCATCAAAGATTGCATCACTGCTTAGGTGGGCTCGCAGTCAAGCACTAGTTTATATCAGATATGAGATAAAAAAGAAATGTATTCATTCATTATTGCATTTTGCTTTGTTTCATAAATAAATTCTAAATTCAAATTTTCATTATCATCATCATTTTAGTTGAAAGATGAACATAAGCCTGCCCCATTTTTTTTTTAAGGTTGGAAATATCATCCAATGACAACCCCCCTCTTGGGCGGAGCGGAGGAAATATTGTCATACTCTTACTGACTAAACGACCCACCCTGTTCCTTCTAGCCTTCATATCGGGACTTGAGTTTCTTGAGGCCCTTTCGGATAACCCTGGCCCCAGTAGGCTTCGACCCAGCTGAGTCCCTACTGTTGCTGACAACTCCTTGAGGCGCGCGGGAACAGTGCGCGCCGTCGACGACTTGGGCTTGGTCCGGACAGTTACCGGACGGCTGGACAGCGAGCTACCCGTTGCTCACTATCCACAAGCCCGCGCCTACGGTGGCCGGAAATCGGGATCAGAATTCTGGCGACGCCGTAACCTGATGTTGTCTCCTCCTTTGCGAGCATTACTGCTTCGAATCCTGCCCCATGTGTCATCACAACGAAGGGCCTGCGCGTCTGACATCCATCACATTCCTGTGACTCTCACCAAGTCATCGCTCTACCTTGTGGGAGGCCATCCAACGTCTTTTTGCGTTCTTCTTTATTCAAAATTTACTTCACCACAACAAAAAAAAAAAAAACATTTACACAAAAGTGTAAACTGAACTTTTTATGTAACATTTCACAGGTGATGCCGATGAAACAGAGATAGCCCCATCCCTTTTTGCATTCTTCTTTATTCAAACTTTACTTCACAATAAAAATAAAAAAAAATACCTACATAAAAGTGTAAACTGAACTTTTTATGCAACATTTCACAGGTGATGCCGATGAAACAGAGATAGCCCCCATCCCTACTCATTCATGGCCGCTTACGACATAACCAAATGTCAAAAGAAGGTCAAAGGTAATAATTGTTAGATGTTAAACGTTCTGCTGTACGTATCCTATTGATTTATGCAGGAATCCAGTGATGGGCTTGCGAGCCGAACAATAGTTTTCGTATAACAATAGCGATATTTAAATTCATTGAGAAAGCTCGGAAACTAGGTGTTAATGTTGCTGATAGAAGTATTATAGAGCTTTTGGAATATCAGTTTAATAAATATATATATTCGAATTAAGTTAATAGTTTTGTCACTCCTGTTACAAAAAAACACACAATTATTCAATAATACAAAACTGTTTGCCAAATATTCTGATTTTTTTTTTTTTAATTATCATTTCATCAGTTTCAGTCTTCGCTCAAGACTTAGAAAACTACAAAACAAAAAAAAAATTTTATGGGTGAGAAATCATCAAATAACTTCTCCCGCTCTGGGTAAAGCTAGAGAGAGTTACAGACTTTTACTGACTAAAACCCACTCATGTCCCTTCAGTTGCTTTTTCATGTCAGAACAGTGAATATTTCGAACAATCCGGCAGCTCTATAAAGAAAATACAATGCCGTAAACCGTATTTTTGGACTTTAGAAACCTTTAGTCATCATTTAAGTTTTATAGAATATGCAACTATTCGATCACCAAATTTCAGAAGACTATCTCAAATCATTTCAAGCTTCAAACGTCCAAAAACGATCTCCCTCTTCAACAAAACTTACGTCTTCAATTCCACATTATCCATTCACACAAACAAACATAAAAATAGACGCAGCATAATATAAAGCCTCAAAAATAATCAATACAACTAAACCTATAACTGAACAATTTTAATACACAACGATTTTCGAAACATCTCCTCAATCCCACAGTATCCCAAAGCACTAACTTCACATACACATACAGACACACAGACAGACACAGGTATAAGTAAAGCTAGCAAATGAACGTGGCCGCGGCGAGGCAATGGGTCAGTGAGTCACGACGCTTCCTGCAGGCTACAGGAAAGGGCAGACGTCATCCCACGTCTGTTTATATGGAGATGTTAGTACCGATCTGTTAGAATGAGAATACCTGTAAAAACTGTTGGTACTGGAACATTTGGCTGAATATTATGTGTTTTTGTTTTGGAGTGACGAGAATGGGTTAAGGCTCTAGCTCCCAAGTGCCACAGTGTTTTTCTGAAGCATCGGTAACAATTTGGTCAGTAGATTTGAGATAACATTATCAACATATGATTTTTTTTGTATGACTAATACATATATTATACACCAAAAAAAAAAATATAACGATATTTTATCGCTGGTTTTCCCTATTTCTTTCAAACGGCTTTGATCTTTAGAAATATGTTTACACAAAAATATTGCTGGTTAAGTGATCTTCAGAATGTGTAAGTATAGCATATGTAAATCAATCGATATTTCGCAAAGTAAATTGAATAAATGGTCAGCGGGGTTTTATGCGGGCGTAGGTGGCAAGTACGAGTATCATTTAAATCTAGCTAGATTTTTAAAGGACTGTGAGAAATGACGTATGGTTATCTGAAAAGAACGGATGACGCATTTGACTAAAACAGTTATGGCACACAAAACTGCAATGCGATGCAATAAAATGCCTCATCGCAAAATCCTGCCATTTCGTCTCCTGAACCGATGTGAATCTATTCGCAAGTTAGTATTAACTCGTATTAATTTGCGCATGTACGAAATTAATTTCTTTAAGAAAACGTCAGCTGAGCGAGTCCAATGACCTGTAGGCAGCTTGGCGTACAAACTATACCCATACGGGTCATTGGACTTGCTGATTTTTTAAAAAAAGGTACTTTATTTTTTAATTTTATCTTTACAAATCGATATTGTTTCATGTACCGGATCGACCCTCCACGGGATTAAAACGATTAAAATTTAACGGTGTATAATCACTAACTGACAAAAATTGACAGGAGAGGGAGAAAAAATATGTTGAGCTTATCTCAAGGAATATATGATAAGGACGGGAAGATGACTCGATGTTGATGCGACGCATTAGGTCAGTTGGTCGTGACTCTTCAGGTCAAACGAAAGCGCAGACATCACTCATAGTTGTTTTTTTTTTACTATTGCAAGGCTCACGCTTGTCCACTATCGCACTTAATGAAAAGCGACAATGTGATCGACAACGGAGCACGCTTGCCTAGAAGTAACCTATTCACTCTTCACTTAAAGGCTGTCAGACTGTAGCCATCAGGAAACACTGACTTGAGAAATTCCACTTTTTAGCTGTTTATTTGTACAGAGTTGATAATATCGATCTTCGGGTTAATTTAATTTTATGTAAAAGTGCTACTGTAAGAACATAAGGGGTTTTAGTCAGTATCTGTCCGACTGCCTTCTTGCTCGACCCAGAACAGGAAAGTACTTATGATATTATCATTATAAAACATATGTAACTTATAATTCTGTAACTACTGATAAAATAGAAAAATACGTTTTAATAATGAAATACTTTTATAATTATATTTATGACTTATTAATTTAGGTTTATATTGTATACTGGACTCTACCCTCGGATGTGATCTTTCCCTATCACGTAAAGGTTTGCTGGGAGAAAACTCATTGTTGATAGCTGACCTTTGTACATGAATTGTCAAATCACTGTTTTGTGTACACTCAAGAATTAAATGAAAACCCATTCCTGAAAAAAAATGCAAATTGTCACTTACGATGTTCTCCCTGAAAAGGCTCAAAATGTATGCGGTTAATACTCATTTTCACTACTTTCTTTAAATCAGTTATTACGAATTTAAATTACTTTGTTAGCACGCATGCAATTCGAAATCTCACAACCATTAACAACATTTATCTAGCTATAGCGAAGTCTAATCCTCCCGTTTAACATTGATGATAGAATCGAAATTGTATCCTCAATCGTAAGTAGGTTTAAATTATCTCATAATTTATCAGCCCTTTGGCTTACAGCCCATAAACTCCTTACGCACGCTTACAAGACCATTTCAGAGCTATTCACGAAGATACCAACAGTTAATTGAACGGTATTTCAATATTAATTATTAGCCAATAAACTCACAATATACCAAACAAGAAACGAAACAAATCATGCGCAAGAGTCATTAACTATAGTAAACCTTATGACCGTCTCACTAATGGAAACAAACTCGCCGAAACTGAACCAACGACACTTAACAGATTTACACTTATTAAGACAAAAGATCACGGCAGTACAGTCTGCAAGTTTACTTAGTTTCTATCTGCATTTTACACCACCTTTATTTCGTAAGTATTAAACACGAAATTCATTTGTCTAATGAGGTTAATAAGTTGGGAAGTTCCTCCGGTCGGCAGTCCACGCGCTGTCCGCACGTTCATTGAGCTCTTCCCATGACATTATCCGTACACCCTACTTTGATTTCACTTATATGTTAATACCACATAAGCTGAAAACAACCCTATGTCAATGAGGTAGAATAGAATTTAGAATGAGAGTTTTCGTTTCATAAAATGTTTGTCTATGCAGTCTAAAATAGCGCATCTGAGGCACCGATGCCCCTAGAGATGGACCTTGCGTTTTATTTCCACCAAGGAAGACACGACTTTAGTACGATGCATGGGGGAAAATATGGCCCCAAGTCCGTTCAACCGTATTTCACTGGGGTCGAGGTGGGTCACTCCGCGGACATTATTAAACTGTTACTCGTAGAGAATCGTGAGACGTGACTTATGTAGATGTTTAACTAGTAGTTTGACTGATAGTTTCACGTGTATGCAGTGGTCGTTTCGCATGTGAATCTTCCTAGCACGATCCGCTGTGGAATTAGTGAGAAAGTTTTGTTTTGACCGTATTTGGATGCGTTCGTCTAGTGCTTTGATCGGTGCAAACGGTCGGAGCTTTTGTTAAACTGTTTTCTGTTATGCTTAAGTGGGTTGTCCATTACCTAATTCCTGCAGAGAGATGATGAAAATGTTGAACGAATTCATCTACCTTTTCTATTATTTTCTTTTTCTTAAAAAACTCCTTCCCATTTTGGATGGCGCGAAAGAGAGTGTGTGACTTTTATTGTCTAAAACTCACTCATGTTCTTTCACTAACCCTTTGCGTTTCAGGGCCTCATTCACTCTCTCGAACCATCCCGCAAGGCAGTCTGTTATAGACAACATACCCATGTCAATAACGAGTTGCCGAATAAACGGAGTCATGATAATGTCCATTACATCTTTGACTACTTATGGAAACTTATGACACAGTGCAAAATATTATCAATGGAATTATGGAACGTTTAAATTTTTTGATTTTGGAAATCGTCATAATTTCTCCAGACTGCTTTAGGTGGAGTGGGAAAGCGAGTCGTGTCAGTCTTGTTTTATCTAAAGCCCATTTGTGTTCCTACAGTTTTCCTTTGCGTTTCAGTGGTAACTCTTTCGAACATTTGTTTGTTATTCTACATGTTTTACAATTTAAGACCGACTCATCACACCCAGTGCAACTAGGTACAGTGTCTGACTATGCCCGGTGAAACTTACTAGAGTGAGCTAACCGCCAACGAAAACATCACCACATAAACTTTTCCAAGTAAAAAAGCAAGCACTGGCCACTAAACTCAGAATAGAAGAAGAAAATTACTGATTTCTCATCGAAATACATGTCCACATAGCAGCTTAAATAAGGGCAGGTCACACACGAAGAATTATCTAACTAACAACAAAGACAATCTTTTCCGGGACAAGAAAAAAGTATGAAACGATCCCGGCGCGCTTGATCACGAGGAATTCAATTTATACACTTTTTGCGAGTAAATCAGGAAGGCAAAGTGTAACTGTAAAAGGCGAAATGTGGGAAAATTGGCGGGAACAATGAGAGAGATGCTTGTTTTTTTCGGTTGAAAGAGTGCTCGTCGAACGCAATTACGCGCGAACTCATATACTGGGTGATATGAGAAGGTACGGTTGCACCGCGTAGTTAATCGCTGGTTAACAAAGACCGCCATTGTACCCATAGATTTAAGTTTATGTATAAGTTACTAATTGTTGTATAATAAAGTTTATTCTATTCTATTATAATCTGTTCTGGCTTAATAATGTGCTTAAGTTTCGCTCGCTGTCTACACAACCTAACGATATGATAACGCGGACTAAAGTCTAGTTTTTGAATTAAGAATTTAAAGCCGACTTTTCACTAAAACTCTCCTTTGGCTTGGAAACCTGTTAGACTTTTAGCTTCTTATAGAGTTTCACTCGTCATTAAAAATGTTTAAACCGACTGTATGATTGTTAAATTAACTTAATAGTACCTAACGGATAAGTTTTACACCCGTAAGTCTGTAAACTGCCTAATTATTAATTTATTATAGACAAGAAAATTTATTTATGTTGTTTGATTAATCATGATAGTGTTCTTTACTAATAGCAACATTAATTCCTTAATTTGGTTATTGAATCTAATCTTAAACATTATAATAATAATAATAATAGCCTTTATTCAACAATCTTATTATACAATGTTTCTTACATGCTAAGTTTTATTATTGGACACCAGATTCCCGAAGATTGTGTTGCTTCCCAGCATAGGCCTCCCCTAAAGCTTGCCACAGAGTGCGGTCATGTGCCTTTCTCCTCCACGTAATGCCCGCAATACGTTTGATGTCGTCCTCCCATCTACGACGTTGTCTCCCTTTTTTTCTTTTATATTGTATTGGACACCAGTCCGTTACGTCCTTAGCCCACTTGTCTTTTTTATTCCTCATCATGTGGCCTGTCCACCTCCATTTTAATTTTTTTATGCAATACGTCACACTCGTAACTCCAGTTTGCTTGCGAATTGTTTCTAATTTTATTTTGTTTCTGAGTTTGATGTTGAGCATGCTCCTTTCCATGCTATGTTGGCAGATCTCCAGTTTGCGTATATTTTGTTCTGTCCAACTCCATGTTTGGCATCCGTATGTCATAATCGGTAGAATACACGAATCAAATATTTTTCTCGTGGATCTCCAATCTTAAACATTAATACCTGCTCATATCACTTAGTAAAATATTTTAAACTAACTGAATGATTTATCGATACTTAAACGTACAAAATACCGAATGTGAGTTTAATGCCGTGACTTCATCGTAATCACAAATGGTATATGGTAATCTTGTAATGGTAATTTAAATTTGATTTACATAAGCTATAAACATTTGTTTACAATGCACATGTAACTTAGGTTTTAAATGCGAATAAAATGACTTTTCGCTAAATAAATTGTGAAACTTTTCTTTGGATTTTTCAACGTGATTTTAACCAGTCTTGTCAGGGCACACTTCTTAATTAGAAATACCACTTATAGTTATAAATAAAAAATATTTCCAGTACCTAATTATTCAAATAACAATATACCGAAACGTTCGCTATCCTTCTTCGTATTTTTTTTAATAATATAAACCAGTGCTTGACTGCGATCCCATCTTTTTGAGACAAGCAGTAACGGAATCGTTGACGATGAATTGCACTAGTTTATTAGGAGTTTAGTCACTCTAGCCTTAAAGATACTAAAATTGCGGCCGGGAAGACGGTAACAATATTTTTTTTTATTGTAGATAGGTTCGCGCTTTACCACTATCGCAACTGACAGAAAGCAACGATGCAGTCAACGATCCGAAAACCCTCGATTAACAAACCGAAGTTAACTGAACAGTGCAACCGCCGCTCCGTATAGTTTTTCACGAGGAAAAGCGTACAATGCCGCGCGCAAGAAGCTGAGAAAGCACTCATTAGCCGACTGGACAGTTATTGTTGGCGATCATCACACGATGCTTTCCTCATTCCGCTGTTTAATTGACTTGTTTAGATAATGTGGCCTTTGTTTAGCCCTTCCTTGTTCCCTTGTCCTGTTATCCCACATGAACTTTGAATGCACAGTTATTTTTCCTCGATTTTTCTTATTAAATCCTTTCATTTCTAACAATGCATCGAACCCAGACTACAAATGGACTTCCTGTGATACATAAAGTCCTGGTGCAAGTTTTATTAACTTGTTCGATCGCGTTAAATAATAAGTTATGTCAAATTAAACCTGAGATAATAAATGTTTTTCGTAATTGACACCATACTAAAGTTTTAGTACAAAATTTCGCTCTAAGGCTACTTCCTGATTTATCATTAAAAGGTCTTAGGAATAAGATGTGGGAATGAATCGGACTGTTACAAGTTGTATCATTGAATTTTGGGTTAAACTACTTACCAATAGGCTTGGAGTAAAATGTGTGTGCAACGTCCAGATGGAGGGGACTATATTGTAAGGGTTACGTTTTCACTATTTGGTTACAGGACGTAAAAAAGATATTTTACGGCGAGGTCAGTGCGATGACTGTTGCGCTGAGCGGCTCATGTTCGATTCCCGCATCGAACCAATATTTATACAGCCCTTCAGATAATGTTCTAGGTGTAGGTGTCTTGTTTATTTATTTATTTATTTCTATTACAGGTACTCTCTGCACTAACAGTCGAAACCAATACGTGCAGAGAGTCATTATTAAGTTACAATACAACAAAAAAAAAATAAGAATAAAATAAATCACATAATCATTATCATCATCATCTTGTGTATGTGAGTTTACATGTTTGTGACGTACGATACAGGAGTCTGGGAAATTATATTTATAAAAGAAAAAGAAAAACAATATGACTCACACATTTAGTATTCGTAACTTACTTAAGATATGCATCTAACTGTTTAAGATGCCAAATAGCAAAATTATCAGGGAATTAAATACTAATACGAAGTGTTAATATCAACACGGAATCAATTAAATAAACCATCACACCCAAAACACCTATCTGTCTCCATCACCGAATTCATTTCAAGTCAATGTCATAAACAATAGAATGCACACACTTCAATCTGTCTATGATCAAACGTCATACATGGGACCTTGCCATTACATCCGTCAAACTACGAACTGCTGTCGGTATCCTTGATAAACCGTCGTCAGTAAGAGCAAAGGTTATAGATTAACACTGACTACGATACCGCATAACTGTCTGGTAAATGTTTTTGAGATAATTTTGATACCTTGAACTGGTTTGGAGAATTGTATGGAATCTTTAGTAGCATTCACTGTTGAAGTTAGAGCAGTGGTGCCCGAGTGGTAACGGCCCCGACTCATGAGTTGTAGGGCGCGGGTACAAACCCAGCCAGGCGCATTACTTTGTGTAATTTATTTCACCACCTCTGCTTTCAAAACGGTGATGGAAAACATCGTGGGGAAACCGGCATGTCCTAGAACATCCACCAAACCGCACTTGGCCCGAGTGGTGGATCAAGGCCCATTCCCTCTCCTAGAGAGGAGGCCTGAGTCCCAACAGTGGGAACATTATAAGGCCGACAATGCTACTGTTGAACCTTTTGTTATTTTATATTATTAATAGGCTCGCGTTTGACCACCATCTCACCTAATGGTAACCGATGATGTGGTCGACGATGGAGCACGCTTACCTAGAAGTAGCCTGTTAACTCTTGACTTAAAGACCCGTAAGTTGTAGCGATCAGGAATCACAGACCCCGGCAGGGAATTCCACTCCTTAGCTGTCCGCACAGTTATTGTGTTCCCAAAACGTTTTGTGCTTTTTCTTGCAAGACCTTTTCTGAGCTGTGAACTATCTGGGCTAAACCTTTCTTCACCTTCAAATAGTTCGTTGGTGGTAGTATTAGTAACGTCAACACAAGTGGATCATTGATGAAACGATTGGCACAATGGTTGAGTGATTAGCTGCTGCGTTACGTGTCGCGATTTCAATTCTCGCACGGAACAAATATTTGTATGGTCTAGGTGTTTTAGGTCCCACGGCTGGGAGTCAGGGCTTCCCTCTACAATAAGAACGTTTGAAAGAATTACCACAACCCTGAAACGCAAAGATCAAATGAAAGAGCATAGGTAGGTTTTAGGTGAGCAATGGGTAGCTCGCTGTCCGGCCGTCCGGTAACCGTCCGGACCAAGCCCAAGTCGTCGACAGCGCGCGCTGTTCCCGCGCGCCTCAAGGAGTCGTCCCAGCCGGGTCGAAGCCTACTGGGGCCAGGGTTATCCGAAAGGGCGCTCGAGCCCCGGTACGAAGGCAAGGAACGGGATGGGTTTTTTAGTCAGTAAGAGTCTGACACTATCTCCCGCTCCGCCCAAGAGCGGGGGTTGTCATAAGATGATTTTTACCATCGAAAAAAAAAAAAAAGGTAGTAAAAGCCTGACACACCCTTTTGCTCCACCTTATAGCGGGATATGTCGTTTGATGAATTTCAGCTTCAAAAAAGGGCTCCTTTTTAGGAGAGAGAAAGGGCTGCAATCCAACATGCGGTTACAGTGCGGGTTGATGGAGATCACATGTTTTCGAGTTTATGGTTCTAGAACATGGTTTCCCACGATATTTTCTGACCTGGCCTTCATCTCTATCCACTCAAAACGGAAAAAGGTATTTCATGCTTTCCCTACTCATAAAATAAAAATACAAGAGGGATCTTGGTGCTAAAATAAAGAAGCCTATGTGCTATGTAGGTATTAGTAAAAGAAGGAAGGTTTAATCTAAAAATATCTTTAGCCCGCGGCTTAACTAGTGCTCCTGAAATATGCGTGCCTTTGTCACTCAGGAATAAAGCAGCTTTCTATCGGTGAAAAAAATTTAGCAATCGGACCAGTACTTTTAGAGACAAACAAAAAAAGTTATCGTAAGAGTAGAAGTGTAGATGAAGCCAAATTAACAGTACAAGCTTGTTAAGAAATACTGACAACAGTATTTCGACTTTGAAACCAAATTAACATTTAATAATATTCTCGTTAGTTTACCTTCAGTAAGCTGCGGCCACACTGACCTATGGCCAGTTCGTGATATGTCTTGGGAGCCGGCGGGGCCCATCGCCCACACAGAGGTTACACACATCCGCCATTCATCAAATACTGCTAGCCTATAACTAAGATCATAGAAACAAATCGGATACGACATTGTGGCATACTGTCTTCTGCCTGCATGTTCACTCTACTCCTTCATGATCAAAAGTCTCAACTAATTTGGACGAGATTTAGCACATTAGTACATCATGTCAAGGACTAGCACATGCAATACTTTTAGTTCCGGGACATACTGACCTATGGTCAGTTCGTGATAAGTCTTGGGAGCGGACGGGGCCCATCGCCCACACAGAGGTTACACACATCCGCCATTCATCAAATACTGCTAACCTATAACTGAAATTATAAAAACAAATCGGATACGACATTGTATTTCTTTCAGAAACAAATCCTTGGCCCCAGTAGGATATTGGGGTAGTCTTCTTAACTTTGACAATTATAAGGTCTTTATTACAAATTACCAGGTTTCCACAGATCAGAATTTTATCAAAAAATAAGTCACTATAATTTGAGGCTCTAAATAAGGTGATTCAATAATGAAAAAAAAATATAGGATAGCACATTCGATACGTTTCATCCTGGGAGATACGATACGTTCCTTGGAACAATTTTCTACTTTCAGGCGAGCAAAGCAGCCTACAGAAAGTAAAGTAAATTTATATTTTCCTTGAAGATCTTCGCAGATCATACCTTAAAAACTGACAGGGCAAACAGCAGCGTCATCTATGACGGAACACAGGAACTAAAATTCAAATTTCTCCATCACGATATTAGAGTTCTCCATGCCATTAAAAATATAGGTAAAATAGCTCGAAATCAACTATGAGACAGTGACCAGGCAAAACACCCGTCTGATCAAAGAACCGTCCCTTCTCAACGTTGGTTTATGGGACTTTACACTCTATTCCTCATATTTTTAAAATACCTCTTGCCAATTTTTTTATTCCACTATTCTGTATGTCATATGACTGGCCTGTTGGTCTAGTGGTTAGTGACCCTGACTGCTATGCGTCATAGCTAGGTGGGTTCGATTCCCACCCAGGACAAATGTTTGTATGATGAGCATAATCATTTGTTCTGAGTCTGGGTGTAATTTATCTATAATATGTATGTATTTAGAAATATATAAGTATGTTTGTCAGTTGGCTAGTACCTATAACACAAGCTCTGCTTAGCTTGGGACTAGACGGCGTTGTGTGATAGTTGTGGAATATCATATTATATTATTATATCAACCTTTCTTCTCAACTCCGTGCACCAAAACAATGCCTAATATTATTCGTGAATGTCAACAGCCGGACGCGGTCGAAACAGACGACCCCGGACGGCGACGGGCGGCGACGGGCGGCGTGCGAAACTAGTAAAGGATTGACATTTTCCTATAGCTACATAGGTAAGGTGCCTTCGTGATGTATGTAGTTGATCACGACTGTCAATTGGAAAATTCTCGTGATATTTGTTTTGTGTGAAATAGCAATTTAAATAACGTTTAACACTGGAAACGACAATGTATGTTACGGTATCCAAAATGCATTCGTATTGTAGATGATTCTATGTCTGGTGACAATGAGAATCTATCCTTCAAATAAATATTTTGGGTGACATTCAAGAATTAAACTTACATTCTTGCATTCTCTAAAAGTCTATTCTATTCTCTGTAAAAATTGCTGAGGCCAAAATTGATATGCTACAGCGCTTAGTTTTCACATCTAACGATTATTACGCTCCAGCATCTGCCCGAGACATCAATCCCACAAATGGCTCGCAAACGCGAAATTTAAGTCGAAGCCAGATAATATAAGTAACCCATGTCTTCCTTGAAATTCAAGTTTATTCAAACAGACAGACAAAATCCTCTTTTATTATATTAGTATGGATTGGATCTTATTACGGTTGGATTTTTAAAGCGTTCCCATATGATACTGTAACGCAATAGCTATTAAAGCTTTTTTTTTTTTCTGTACAAAACTCCTGTTTTTGACTCCTTTTTCTTTAAGTAGGAAATTATCAAATAATTGATTCCGCTCTGATTGTAAAGAGAGGGCTTCTTTGAACATTCCCACAGCCCTAGCAAGTATTGACCCTAATAAGCCCTGTTATTTCGAGGAACACAACCCGCCATCAACTCAGACTGGGCCCAAACTGGCCAGCCAGACAACGAGTTTCCCATTTCTCTCCACCCACAAACCTGAGGGGTCTTTTTTTTTTTTTTTTTCTATGGGAAAAATCATCTTATGACAACCCCCGCTCTTGGGCGGAGCGGGAGATAGTGTCAGACTCTTACTGACTAAAAAACCCATCCCGTTCCTTCAAGCCTTCATACCGGGGCTCGAGCGCCCTTTCGGATAACCCTGGCCCCAGTAGGCTTCGACCCGGCTGGGCCCCTGCTGTTGCTGACAACTCCTTGAGGCGCGCGGGAACAGCGCGCGCCGTCGACGACTTGGGCCTGGTCCGGACGGTTACCGGACGGCCGGACAGCGAGCTACCCATTGCTCACTGTCCGCAAGCCCGCGCCTACGGTGGCTGGAAATCGGGATCGGAATCCCGGCGGCGGCGGCGAGAGCGCCGTTGCCTGATGCGATCGGCCTCCTCCTTAGCGAGCATTACCGCTTCGCAGAAGTCGGCGACCGCCTGCCACTCCTCCTCGCTCCGGACCATGGCCTCGACCAAGGCCCGGCGCGAGAGGTCTCCGCCGCCGATCACCCCCACGAGGGCACGGCGATGCTCCGTCCAAGCAGGGCACACCGCGATTGTGAACCTGAGGGGTCTCCAGCAGCAGCGGCTAGACCATGAGAATGTCCTCTTTGTTATGGTTTCAGCCATCTCCTTCGCTCGCATTACTGCTATACACTAGGAGGTGACTGCTTCCCATACCTTCTGGCCCGTACCGTGGTTTGAACCCTAATCGGATGCAAGAGTTTGCGGTTGCCTATAGATTTCATGAGAATCTGCTTCTGACTGACAAACACTATGCAGCTGTTGAAATAAAGCGATCATTAATGTCTATGAACCTTTTCAACTTGTTGTTTACTGGGGTTTCCAAAAACTAATTTGATATATCATTGGCCACCAAACATATAAGCTCCAACATTAAGATTAATTTAAACACACAACTAGCCAACAATTTACAAACAGTTTAACCCCCTCAGAAGCTTTACAAATTAGATCTCGATAAGCCTCAGTAACAAATCAATACGTTCCCAACGTGTTTATTAACGTCAATTCTCGACCAACGTCGTGCGCCCGCGCAACCAATTACCGCGCATTTTTCGTATAACTGGACAAACTAGTGTGAATGGTGACCTATATTTGTGGATCGTCCCTTTTACTTTCAAATAGCAGTGTTTATTATTTTATAAGGACTTTAGAAGGTTTTGTTTTGATTTGTTGATATATAGGTTCCTTCTTTAGGTCGCAAATCATCCAATGACTTCTCCCATTCTAGGGGGGGCTGGGGCGTGTCAGACTTTTACTGACTAAAACCCACTCTTATACTAACGGGGTCCTGGAACCTATTAAAGGATAATAGAATTGAAAAGTGTACATATTAATCTGGATGAAATTAATACCTATTTATTTTTTTATTTTGTCAAGGTAGGAAGTAAGGAAGGAAGAAGTACTATTTCTGGATTATTGTGATTTTAATCGAACTTTACGAGCGATGTCTCGTGATTGCACTAGTATCTTTAATCCTTGTAAAAAAAAGTCGTAGCGTAATTTTTAAAGCCTCTTTGATAAATGGGCAATCCAATACTAAATAAATCTCAAGGTTAGAGCGCACAAACTTTTCAACCTTATAATATTACTGTAAAAATAACCATACTCGTTTACATGAAAATTAAATGCAAATGATAGTTGATGTGCAAAAGCGATGATTTTGGTGTACAATAAAGTTTATTCTATTCTATTCTATTCTATAATCCGAAGAATTTGGGTTTTCTTACAGCAAAGCTCCGTTTACATACGACGGATATAAGTGTACAACAAAACCTTAAAGTTACATAAATAAATATTGTGTTGAGCTCATATTACCCCACAGTCCTTTTTAATCTGTCTCTGATAAAATAGTCCACTTTCTTGAAATTACTAGTAAATATCATATTTATTCATGCACTCTTAAGCAAGCACACGTACCGATTCTCCTTCAACGATTGGGTAATATCTAGTTTAGGTAGAGACTACACAATAGTTTGACCCAAACAAAAAATAAATTATCCAATGCCTTTAAGTTTTTAAATGGTAAGTTTTACAGTTAGGTTTTTAAGTTTTTTTTTATGAGTTAGCTACGGTATAAGCAGTGGCACTCTTTAAGGTAAATGATAAAATGTGGGAACTACAATATCGCATTGAGTCTAGTTATTTAGCCTGTAAAGAGTTTTGATCTTTACAGGCTAAATAAAAAAAAAACCGGCCATGTACTAGTCGGACTTGCCCATGAAGGATTCCATAGCAGCAAGTAACATTATACAAAAGTTCTTGTGGTTCGTAGTAACTTTAATCGATGTTTTAATAATAGTGTATTCTTTTTTATTTATGACGTATTGAAAAAAACTACTTACTAGATCTCGTTAAAACCAATTTTTTTGACGAAAAAAAAAAATTGAGATTTTTTCTATCTATGGGGGACCCCAAAAATTATTGTTTTTTTTTTTTCAATTTTTGAATGAAAATATTAATGTGGTTAACAGAATATATCTACTCACTAAGTTTCATCAGTATAGCTCTTATAGTTTCGGAAAAAAGTGACTGTGACATACGGACGGACAGACAGACAGACATGACGAATCTATAAGGGTTTCGTTTTTTGCCAATCGGCTACGGAACCCTAAAAAGAATTAAAAAAGTTATTTGTTGAATTTTCTGATTGACTGCATTCAGAGAAGTCAGATATTTAGACAAAAACATTTTTAAGAATCATCAAACAACTTCTCCCGTTCTGGGTGGAATAGCATCAGTCATAACATTCAGTTTCCCTTTCAGGCAATTCACAGAGGAATCTCTCACACAAACGCTGTTACAGGTTTAAGACCTGCTTCCCACAATAATGTATGTAAACCTAAACTGCATATGAAGAAAACTGAAAACATAATACTACCCTGCGGCCATGCATTACGTAGATTCGTGGAAGCTATTTGTAGGAGTCATTAGGCTAGTGATGCGCTGATATTTAGTCGTCCGTCGAGCTTGCGACACTGGGTGACACGTTGGCGCCCGGTGACACTGTGGTTAAACTGAGATTAGTGAATGTGGACAAATGAGAATGACTTTATAAAGACTATGTCTTAAATCAATAAAGCCAATGAAGCACTAGTTTATGATGTCGTTTCCGGAAAAAAGTGTCTTAACATAGGTGTACGGTTACATATATTCCCGTGGTTTCAACGATATGAACGGTCGTTATTCGAAGTACTGTCTAAACGAATGTTTTGGCACTGCTAATTTGGTAAAAATCTTCTTTTTTGTCGCAATGGATCGAAATGAAATCAATAAGCTCAAAATTTTGCAGTTTCTACAAGATCTTTGGTGGCAACCCAGACGTCACTTTGGCTGTTTATTTATTGGCTAAGTTATACTAGATTAAAAAGTTAGCTAGACTTAAAAACAAAAAGAACAAATACAGATTGAAATATAAATTTCTTCCAGCAGACCTGCAACAAGAGAGATGGTTGAGACATGTAGAAATAGTATGTAGGTATAAATAGGTTAGAAAATTTAAAATAGATTTTAAAAACTTTTTTTTTAAAAGCCTTCAATTAGAAGCCTACTATCAACTCTATGTGGGTGACACGTCCGTTTTTAGCATTATTTTATTAATATTATTGATATACTCACGCCACTGTCTCACCGGACGGCTAGCGATGATGGGGTTGACGATAGAGTACGCTTATCTAAATACTTTCAGACAAGCGTAATCTACCGTAGAATAGCAAGGAATAGTTTACTAGCTATTCCATTGTGCATAGAGTTTAGGAGTGGAATTCCCTGCCAGAAGCTGTGTTTCCTGATATCGGGGTATGTAAGTCTAGAGTGAATAGGTTAGGTACTTCTAGACGTAAACATTCTTTCAGTCAAGTTTTAACCAAAAGCTTACTTGCACATTGTGCGACTCATCCGCAAGGCCTCCGCGGGCGGCGAGTTCGTGTGGTCGTGCCCGCAGCCAGATTAAACTATTGCATTGCACCTCACCGACATTTCGGTCGCCATGGTAACCGAAAACACACGACTTTCCGTCACATCACCACCAATCAACACCCAACCCTATGTTAACAATTGTACAGTCTATTTCAGCTTGGTGAGGTGTTGGTCTAAGTAAGTTTTCTTCGTGATTTTATGAAATAGGTCGGCGGTGCGGGTCCTGTCGGTTGATCGTACGAATTTATGCTCGATACAACTGCAGAGCGTGAAGAGTGTGAGCTTGTTAGCATGGACTATTAAGCTTCATTTAAATTATGCTCGAACATTATTGTACCATCTTTTCGAAGAATATTGAGCATATCATATCGGCTTTCTAATTGATCATCCCAATCTGGGTTTTTTTAGAACTTCTCTCAGTCTAGGGCGGAGTGGGAGCGCATGTGGCACTTTTATTGATTAAAACCCACTCCTATGTTCAGGAACCCGGGTTTCTCTTATGAAAGTAAACCCATGGCTGCAGTAGGCTTCGGCCCTGTGGGCTTTTACGGTTTTGTTGACACCTCATAGAGGCGCGTGTGATACTGCTCGGTCTGGACAGCTAGATGGCGAGGTACCCGTTGATCGTCGTTCGCAAGCCGACGATCCCAGTCTGAGTATCTTCTGCTTTTTAAATAAACGAACAGTGACTTTAACTGTAGGAGAAGTATAAGATCTACCAAAAACCTCTTTGATTAGTAATAGGATTATTTTAACTGGCTGGTCATGTCACTATTTCAGTTCCCATACAGAACAAATGGCCTCATTGCTTCGAAAAAGTGACAAGTCTAATAATATTAATGTTGGACTTATCATGTTGTCGAAAAAAGAAGATATTGGTATGGCCTAAAGATAGTTTGTTTCAGGTCTGGGTGTAATATGCATGTGAATTTTAAATGTCTGTGAACACACCTACAATACAAGAGTGTGTAATTCCTAGAGCACTGAAAACGTTTAAAAAAATATATAACCACTCACTAAAAGACTGATCAAGGCCAGACAGATCAAGCGGACTCGACGATCAACCAAACCTAAATCCAAAATGAAATGTACAGCTAAATAAAGAAAAAGGAAAGAGAATAGGTTTTTTGGTACCGTTCCGTCCGTTTCATCATCAGACCACTAGACGTACGGCGTTGCGCCATCGGTACATGGAGGATACCCCACCCATTCGTACAAAGCTTTTTGGAAACACATTCATTATGCGTCCAGTTAAAGAGTGGAATTCCCTGCCGGAGTCTGTGTTTCCTGATAGCTACAACCTAGGGGTCTTTAAGTCGAGAGTGAATAGGTTACTTCTAGGCAAGCGTGCTTCATCGTCGGCCACATCATCACTTACCATCACGTGAGATAGTGGTCAAACGCGAGCCTATCAATAATAATAAAAAAAAACCTATCACACAATAGGCACACAAACAGAACTGTGACCGTGTAGTGTAGTGACAGTGACAGGTATTCGTATATTGAAATAAAGAATCTTAAATTCAATCTTGTTTATCCGTAGGATATATAAAATCTTTGATTGGAAGAAAAAGAAACAAAAATAAAATAGTGTGTCTCATGAATGTGACAAAAATAGGTTCAGTTCAACATAGATAACTAGAACCTGAACGTAAAACGGTTTTTAATAGGCTAATTTCCTTATATAGTCCGTCCACAGTAAAGCAAATGAAACCCCTAAAACAATCGACAGTAATAGCCAAAAGTATCTAAACATAACTTCAGATATGATTTCCAAATCCCCAAGCAACAAAATTGCAAAAACATTGCAAGTTTTCAACCTTTTAAATCGCAAAACATTGAATGGGGCATCCAATTATAATCGTGTGAGAACAAAGCTGTGCTCTGCACGGATACAATTGAAGATCATCTTAGTATTCTACACTTTAGCGCCTATAATTGAGCGAATTTATTTATAACGCGAAAATTGCTCTCCTGAGCATTTCATCGGCAATCGTGGATTGTATGCAAGCATGGATGCGTCTGTTGAAATTATTGGCGGGACTAGAGAGGATGATACCTTCAAGGTGAACTTAAGTGTTTACGATGCATTGAATATGAATTGATTAGTGATGAAATCAAAGTCGTCAATACGTCACTTTGACGTGCTCAGCCGTTTGTATGATTATTTTTGGTATTCCGTGCATTGTAAGCTATATTTTTTTGTGATAAGAAAACTGGTTGGGCCAGTAGGACTTTTACAAACTAAACTCCTTCAACTCCATCTATATTCCTTCAATTATCCTTTGCATTTCAGGGCCACGGTAACACTTCTGAGCAATTCTATCCAGGGCCTCAAGTCTGCTATTTAAATAGTGTCAGAATGGTCTATCATTGATTTCGTAATTGTTGATTTTGACAAGTTTTGGTAATCTACTAATTAATGGCGTCATTATGACTTTCCGATGGTCAACAACTGACATTCCATTGAAAGAAATGGCATAGAATGGTAATCTCGTAGTTTCATGCAAGCCTAAATGATTCATCATCATCATCATTTCAGCTAAATGACGTAAACTTCTGGACATAGACCTCCCCTCCAGTGTCACTAAAATGACCGCTCTACCAGCGTCTCGTATCCTTACAACGTCATCAGTCCACCTGAAGTTTTTCAACGCTGCGCTTTTCGGAACGTGATCGCCAATCCAAAGTATGAATACTTTAGTAACATGTGCCTATTAGATAAATACAATATACTTCTAATATTTTAGTAGCGGACTTATTAAAAGACATTTTTTTTTCCCGATGGTAAAAATCATCCTATGACAACTCCCGCTCTTGGGCGGAGCGGGAGATAGTGTCAGACTCTTACTGACTAAAAAACCCATCCCGTTCCTTCAAGCCTTAATACCGGGGCTCGAGCGCCCTTTCGGATAACCCTGGCCCCAATAATTGAAAGACATTGTCACTAATAAAATAACACTTTGTCCAGACCCATAAAGAAAGACCCTATATTGTCAAATCACAACTAAAAACACCAAAACACAGTACCCACCATCTCCTTGGTCTTCCATTCGTGACCGAACCCCACTAATGTGTGTATTCGACGCAGTATGACCGCAATGAAGATAGCAATGCCACTATTAATTCATTGCCTTCACTGAGAACACACCGACACTCATTATCTGCGCCCGCGCAGCCCGTGCTTCCTGCGTGCCCCTATAGGTGTAAGTTGTTCGCACCCTAAGTCTCACGGACTTAGAGAACGATAACATCGGTGCTACAGTACCTTAGGTAATCATTTATTGTTCGCTTAATTTTTATGCAAATTTTGTATTTATTCGATACCTTCGTTTCATAAATATTAATACCAACCTGTGTGTGTGACAATCAAAGGTTTTTTTTTTTCCCTAAAATAGATATTCAATAGAGTTAGAGGAACTAACAGGGTTGTACTGATGATTTTAATAATTTTGTAAATAAAACTTTAAAAAATAATAATTTAGAAGGCAACCCTGAAGCTTAAAACTAAAAATGATTTGTCTATTAAATAAAATATCAAAATTATATCAGTAGACAGACCAAGTTCCTGAACAAAATATATCGCAAAATTAATGTGACAAATTTTCAGACTGCTGTGCTTGAATAAATAAACTGTCATATTCTATCAATCTCAAATTTTCGATAATGTCTATCTAGAAATCGAGGGCAAGTTTTTCTCTTTCTTCGGGTGAGACGAAAAAAGGAGTGTCAGGCTTTTACTGAGTTACCCTTTGCGTTCCAAATCTGTGGTGACTCTTTAAATCTCTGTGTGACTCTTTTAAACTCTGACAATTTCGAAGTCTAAATATGGGATACAGTACCGATGCAAACTGGGCCCATGGGTCATGCAAAAGAAATCCCTGGGACCCTGGAACGCTGGCAAAGAAGGAAGGTGTTTTTTTTTAGTCAGAAAAAGTTTGATACACCCTCGCGCTTTACCCAAAAGCGATCCGCCGCTCATTGGAAGATTTTCACACCTAAAAAAAAGTACCGATGCAAAACTTCGGACACCAGCACCATAGGTTTCAACGTAATTTTTATTAATATTTTGTATAATTATAATAATATTTACATAAGGTACTTCTCAACTATGGAATACTTTCAAATAAAGCTCAGCAACACGTACGTATCTGAAGCAGACTTTGACGGACGGCGCAGTGCCCAGATCACAGCGCTGGCGATTTAAACACGATCTACTGAAATGTATGACCACTTACTGGCTAAGGAAGCTTGCACATGAATGGTTGGAACTGCACAAGAAGTGAAGACCCCAGCCTCTCCGCTTATGTTCAACAGTGAACGTCTTTTGGCTTAAATTATGATGATGAAGCAGGAAGAAAAGAGACTAAGACGGATAAAGGAACGCAGAAGATTTGAATACTTATCGTTTTACTTTTGATAATTTTGGCCTTTTTTTGGAGCGAGTCACTCGTTCCATTCTGGGTGGAGCAAGACGGAGTGTCAGGTTTTCGCTAACTATAACTCATATTGTTCCTTCAGTTTCCCTTCCCGCAGCTCAGAGTAGAGTTCTCACAACTTTTAAAATTGAAAACTGATTTTCTTGTTTTTTTTAAACTAAATTTTTCAGAGACTAGAAGACCGAATAACTTTCTATGAGTAATGAAACTATTAAGAATTTTGAAATTGACATTACATGACTATATCGTAGGCGCGATCGGCTGCCCATACTCAGCTCAGTAGCCAGTCGCTCAACTAGAGTGCCGTGGATTCAATTCCTGCACGAAACAAAATAATATTCGTATGGCCAAGAAGCCATCTCGTACAATATTAGTAGGTATGAAAAGATAGTATAGACTAGTCTACATTGTACCAAATAAGAAGATACAATAAAAAACATTACGGATGCAATTGTGATCTCAAACTCAAATATGAAAAAGAAGCTATCTATACATATAAATAAAATTGGAGTGTCTGTTTGTAATATTGAATTAACTGCTTTTTACTTCATGCATATGAATATATTATATACGGTACATACACCAAAATATTTTTTTTTACAATCTTTCTCTGTCTCTCTATCTGTCTGTTTATCCGGGCTAATCTCTGAAATGGCTGGACCGATTGACGGGACTTTTTTTGGCAGGTAGCTGATGTAATTACTTTAATTTTAGAAAAAATAAATTCATAATCTTGTAGTCCACGCGAACGAAGTCGCGGGCACTGCTAGTATAAAAATAAAAATAAACCTATCATTCAATAACAATTTGCAAAGACACAGACACTAGAGTGAACACTGGCTACCATCTTGCATTCCAAGGAGTCGCTCTCACGTTGCCCCACAGTTGCCTCTCATAAAATCAGCCTAACAAGTACATTTAAATTAATATTTCGCATTAGAATCGTAATCACCGGTACCGTACATATTTATGGGCAGTATAGGAGTCGTGATCGTCGACGGGGGCTAAGTGCGAACCATCATTGGAGCCCTGATAGCGAGCCGGACTTTGGCTAAGTAGGGCTAGATGTGGTTTAATGTGAGTGGTGTTATCTATGTTTATTTATAGTCATCTATAGTCACCGTGTTAGGTGACTATAGATGCGGGCTGGTACTGAAAATCAGCGCTGTGGCTCTGTCTTACACGAGCCCCAGCATTTTGCTGAGCCACCAGCCGTTTTGTGCGGATACTTGTGTGCTACTTTAGTCGAATTTGTTATTTGTTTTATTTTAAGATATGCTCTATGTGTGCCACAAATAAACACTTTTTTTTTCTTTCTTTTTTCTAGATGGGTTTTAGTCAGTAAAAGTCTAATACGACTTTTCACTCCACGGACTCCAGTTGCTACGTCTAGCAATACAAATGCATAATGTGGAATCATGTGGAATCATCTAATTATCTCGCGTCGGGCCTTGTTGCAGGCCATGGTCCAGAGCGAGGAGAAGTGGCAGGCGGACGCCTCCTTCTGCGAAGCAGTAATGCTAGCAAAGGAGGTGGCCACATGCACGAATTAATGGCCCTCACGCCCTATCCGGGATAGCGATCGAATTTCCAGCCACCGTAGGCGTGGGCATGCGGACGGCGACCAATAGGTAGCTTGCCGTCCGAACGTCTGGTAACCGTCTGGACGGAGCCCAAGTCATCGAAGGCGCGTAATGTTCCACGCGCTCCTCAAGGAGAAGTCATTAGATGATTTTCCACCTCAAAAAAAAAAACGTCTGATTCTCTCACTCACTTAACCCAAAGCTCTTCGTCTTCAACAATTTCCACACAAAAACCAACACACGAACGAAACGAATAGCTCAAACATTTAATAATAACCTGATTGATTTATTTACGCCAAGATGGCGCATGGTGCGTGCTTCAGCGCCGGTCAGACATATACGATAATCTAAACTAATGTAATAATAAAGAGGTAAAATTGTACATTTGTTTGTAAAATGTCGCAATTTCAATTGTTCTTCATACTCCACATGTCACCGTTTTGATGGCTTTTTTCCTGTAACAGCCGTGCATCTCTGGAACTCTTTCCCTTGTGCGAGTTTATGTAAACAAAGAGAGAACCAAATGATAAAATTGTGCATATTAGTTAGTTAGCGCATTTATGTCCCACTGCTGAGCGAAGGCCTCCCTCTCCCTTTTCCACACACGTCTGTTCTCGGCCGTTACAGGCCAGTCCCTCCAGTAATGTCCAACTCATCTCTCCAGCTTCGCCTTGGTCTGCCGCGATATCGCCTTGCGTTTAATTGAACCTAATAAGCTTCTATGTTATTGTGTATATGTGGAGTATAATACCCAGTATCATTGCACTAATTCGCAAAATTATTACCATTTATAAGGCACAAATGATAAAGCCTGTAGGCAAAACCACGAGCGGATGGTTAGTTTTCAATAAACACGCCTCCATTAAATTACTCATCTTCGCTTAGAACTAAGATTATCGAAGGGTATCAGTGTCAGGGGAAAGTGGAAAGGATATGCGTGTATGTGTGCGTCGTTTGCGATTATATTCGAATGCGCCTACGCGGTAATCTTTCAATCAAAGGTTGCAGGAAGGTTCGATTTGTTCCGTCGGGGTCAATGCAAATACGGTTTGTGTGGATGATGTGAATTAGCATTAGTTTTTGCTTCATCGAGAATAGTTATTTAAAAGCCATTTAATTAATTCAAGTTGTTCCGTTAATTTTGAAGACTAGAAGATTCACCATTGCAGTGGAATTTCGGTAGACTTTTTATTCTAGCTGCTGTACATAATATGCGGCTTTGCCAGAATGCTATTAGAAAATTATCCCATCGGAACATAGTCCTGAGATAAAAGTATCCTATGTCTACAAAAGTCTAAAGTCTACCGTTGTATTTAGTTTCCTTTAAGTAAATCCCTTCAGCCGTAAAACGGATCCTTAAGGATTCGAGGGTGACGAAGTACCAAACACAGTCAGAAACTTACCTTTATGATATGAATAGATATGTAATTTTCAAAAAATCTCATAAGGAAACTACACATGTTCCAAAGCTATAACAATTAGGTATGTTTTTATAATATGTAGGTATATCGTATTATAATATCAGGCATATTAAATAGGGCCTGGAACAACAAAGTAATTTCAATAACAATCTAAAACACAAGATTTCATAACAAACCTCATACCTCAAGACTCCAAACCAAGTTTACAAGACATTTTGCAAACAATTTTACAGTAATAATTAGTCAAATGGGTTTAAACAAGACGAATGGGCTTGCAGTGCGAGCGTGCGTCCACTCACGCGCAGACGCCGCGCATGCCCGACCTACCACCCTTCGCGTCGCGATGCCAATTTGTTAGTCGCGCTCGCGACTTGCGCCGGCGCATCTAGAACTTTCTAAGGATTTGGTAAGTTGGATGTTTTGGTTTTGCAACCATGTTGTGAACACGTTTTTGGTTTACAAAAGTTTTATGTTGAAAAAACGACAGGTTTAAAATATGAACGTAAAAATTTCATACACGGAGAAAGATAACGGTAATTTTGCAGTAAGATTTGATAAGAGCTTTTACATGTGACTTTAAAAAGCTACTTTATCTGATGTTAATTCATTTCCTGACTCTAAACCACAATGAGACGTTTTTTTATGAAGCATTAAGGCGTATGGTTCCTTGAACATCTGGCCGGAGTTAAATGCACACGTACTCGTACTGCCACCAGTGCCCATATAGAGCCCCACTGACCTTTAAAACCATTTTCTTTGTGAAATATTGATTGATTTATATATACTATGTACATTCTGAAGAACACTTAACTAGCATTTTTTTCATGCTAACATATTTCTAAAGATCAAAGCAGTTTGAAAGGAGTAGGGAAAACAAGCGAAAAAATATCATGTTGTTAAAAATCTTTTTTTGGCAAAAGTATTGCTAGTATGAAAAACAATCAATAATGTTGATAATGTTGAACATGAATCTATAATAAACATTTTTTTTTTTTTCATACGGCGGCGGCTCGGGACCAAGCCGTTACCGAGGTGTAGGCTTCAGAAAGTCACTGTTCCGGAACTAGGGCCTTAAAAAGCTCTTGGACCTTATTTTCCCTAACCTTATTTCAACACTGCATCTTCTGGTACGCGGTCACCACTCTTGAACCTATTTTATCCATATACCGTCTGTACTACGAGCAATGTGGTGCTCAGTGCTAAGTGAACACGAAGTTTAATTATTCTTTGGGCTATATCAGTAGCCTTAGTTTTCCTTCGGATATCGCGGGAATCCGATGGATGTGAGACGGACAAGACCGTAGTGACACTTCAGGGAGACTTATGTCCAATAGCAGACGTCTTTTGGTTGAAATAATAATTATAATAAGATTGAGCAATTGAACCTCATACAAATGGCCTTGCTTTCCAAGTAAAATTATTGCAGCTTCAACAATAAAAAAAGCTCTTCGGCAAACTGGACAACTTCTAACCAAACAAAATTAACGATTCACTTCCGCTCCATGAAAATTGAAGTGCGTACATTTGAAAACAAAAAGCGATTGTGTTACCCACACTACAAGTTAATCATCGGTTAATGGATGCATGCGTGGGCGCAGCTTTTGTGCGAACACTGCGCGAGGTGGTCGGCGTTGTGCGGCTTTACATTCGTGGAGGTATGTTTGGACTGGTATACTCGACTGATGAAATGAGGGAAGTTTTTTTACTATATTATGGTGAAACGATTGTGCACTATGAAAGAAAATAAAGAAATAAAACTATACATCTCTGCCTAATCTTTGAAGAAAACTTAGAACTAATTTTATATTATCTATCGACTCATGCTTATGTGTGTCTAGAACACATGTCTACTTATGTTACTTACTAATTGGTATTTTATTTTAAAGCAAATAAAATTAAACTAGATTTTGAAAAAAAGATTTTTCATGATACCTTGTGCGGCACAATCTGGGGCTCAAGTAGCCCCAGATTGTGCCGCAACACTGCGCGAGGTGGTCGGCGTTGTGCGGCTTTACATTCGTGGAGGTATGTTTGGACTGGTATACTCGACTGATGAAATGAGGGAAGTTTTTTTACTATATTATGGTGAAACGATTGTGCACTATGAAAGAAAATAAAGAAATAAAACTATACATCTCTGCCTAATCTTTGAAGAAAACTTAGAACTAATTTTATATTATCTATCGACTCATGCTTATGTGTGTCTAGAACACATGTCTACTTATGTTACTTACTAATTGGTATTTTATTTTAAAGCAAATAAAATTAAACTAGATTTTGAAAAAAAGATTTTTCATGATACCTTGTGCGGCACAATCTGGGGCTACTTGAACCTTTATTATATATGATAAGAGGTAGAAAAAATTTAAAATGAGGGAGACGGTAAAATAAATAAATATGTTCTTTGGGAGGTGCAAACATAATAATAAAAAGTCAAGTACGGTTCAAGAAGACTGGGAGGTCTGAAGGCACAAACAGCCACCAAGGCCCGTGGAGACCTACAGCAGTAGAGAGATCTCTCAATGGTTAGAGGTCGACAGGGATTACTTAGCCTTTTCTAATCTTAAGTAATCTCTGAAAGTACTGGACCGATTGCTAAAATTTTTTCACCGATAGCTGCTTTATTATTGAGTGACAGGCTATATTTTATGTACGCAGGCGAAGCCGCGGGCAAAAGCTAGTTATTAATATATTTATTTATATCATTAACTGCTTATAAGTAGTTATCTCATAAGATGTAAGTTTTTGACTCTTCGCGTGACCCAAGGGCTGGCTTTTGCCACGGACAGAAGATAGGCATTACCATAACGAGGCAATACCGCCAGTATTTTTGATTTTACTTTAATTGTACGAATAGTTAGTTCAGTATCTTTTACGTAAATTATTCGTGTAAACGTTCCTAGATGTAAGTGCATAAGTGTATATTTATTTTTACTTACATTCAAATCATTACAAAACAAGCATCTTCAAAAATCACTCAACAATTATATTGTCCACAAAAATGACGTTTCACAAAACACCACAAGAATTTACAACAGTCGAGTATACCAAGCGCTAGCAGACAGTGTGTCTCAGCGCTCATTTGTCCACAATAATTACCTTGCACAAATTGGTCCCGGTATAATTTATACCGACCGGCTAGTGCAACTTACTGCATATAAATTATACTAGGGGAAAGTGTTTACCCTAACCAGTTAGGGTTATTAGCTGGAATTTGTTTGTATTTGTTAAATTTATTAATTCATTAAACCCCAAGCGAACGTCGGCGTTCGCTTTCTCATTGTCTTTCAATTGTGTTTCTAATTACAGCATATGGTATGTTATTATGTTTTCTTAAGAGACGTCTTCCTTTTGGTATACTGTTTTTTTTTGGGGGGGGGGGAGGGGAACAGTCAAGTATTTTTTTCAGGCCTGAGCGGAGCGAGAGGGAGAGTACCAGACTTTTACTGACTAAAACCGTTTTGTCCTTTGCGTTCCAGGGCCGCGATGACTTATAACTAATTTTTGTCTAATTTTATCCTAATATTTGGGGTCCACTCAATTCATTTTTGTGCAGATTTACGAATGATTTTCTGATTAGGGCGGGTTTTCTTTTTAAAAAGGAATACACAGTCTTAACTCATCCATTGACTAAACAAAAAAAAAAAACAAATTGCGCTAAAACGAATGGTCTTTAAATTAGCAAAGTTTCTAGGAGTGAATTTCAAATCAAAAGTCCTGTCATATTTGACGTACCAAGATATTTGGCTTAATAGGAGCTTACTGAAAATGTACCGTTGGATGTAGAGCTACCGTACATAATCGTAAGCATACTAAGCATATTCAATCATGTTCCTACTACTGGGACCCAGGTCTCTTCGCTATGAGAGGGAATGAGCCGTACTTCACAACTCTAGCCCAGTGCGGATGAAATGATCCGAACATGAATTCCAATTATGTACACTGTTTTTCAAAACTTTTTATTCAGTTATGTTTAGTATCAATGTAGTTCTTTGTACTATGAGTAGGTATCTTGCGAATGGTTACGGTTATGAAACAGAGCTTTCGATTTTGAATAGTAGGTTGTATCTAATCACTCAACGATTATCTTAATGCTGGCGAAGACTTATATGGAGAAATAATAAGCTCCCATATTAATTACTAACTTTACGCAACGTAACATCCAAAATAAAAGGTCGTTACAGTCGAACCTTTACGAAGAAACAAAACTGTAATTTTTCTACAAAAACATTTCATTATCATCTGACATTTTTATTAATATTACTAAACTACTCCCACGCACTCATTGTTCCTTTCAATCATAAGTATGGCACAATAATTACCATCTCTAGAAGCCCAATCAAATGAAAACTCAACCTTATCTCTTGAGCATGTAAGTTCAAAGTCGAATAATATGTAGTTTTAGAACAGCAAAATGAATCTGGTAGAACTGTTGCAAACATTTTGAGTTGATTTGCAAATTTTGAAACTCTGAGTCATGGGAGTAGGCAGCGATTTATAAATAGGCCCTATGATAGATTTAATCGTTAAATTTATCACTCCATGGTGTAATCCAATAACTATTGACTACTAAGTGGATGTTTAGTAGAAGATATGAATGTATTACTGGTCACACTACCTGATTTACTTGTACCTATTAAGTTTTAGTATCGACAGTTTTATTAGATCAAGTTTGTTTATTGGTTTTTGGTATTTTGGTCCAAATTGATATTTAAAGTGGGGCAGTTGCTCCATGTACGATATTGGTATTAGATTGGCAGCCAACACCAATACAATATTATTTTTAGTATACCTGAAACACCTGTCTAGCATTTTTATGTAAAGAATCTATGTACAAAATTTCAAAACTATCATAAAAAATCACAAAGTTATAAGCTTGTTATATCAGCAAAAATACATAGTCATCGGGCCATGCAGGCAACTGAGGGGTTGTGCACTTGCACCCTTTTGTTTGCTAGCGCTTGATGCCCACCATGACCTGTGTTGTGCTTAGTGTCGGTCCAACGTGTCCAACTTGTGACCTTTTTAAATATTTTTGGGAAAAAATATAACATGGTGTAAAAACTATTGGTTACTGTTACTGATTCTGAACAAACTATATTCAAGTTTCTCATATACTAAAAATAATCCAAACTAATACTATAAATGTGTGTGGATGTTTGGATGTTTGTTAATTAATCACGCAAAAACGGCTGAACGGATTTGGATGAAATTTGGCATGCATATAGTCTTTGACATAGGCTTTATCCCGATTCCTTAAGTACCTAATGCCACGCGGGCGAAGCCACGGGCAAAAGCTAGTGTTGTATAATTGGAAAAAGGCTAGTTGGCGGACAGTACTGATGAGTAGTTCCACTGATTGAGGTTCGATACCCGATAGATAGTCGAAAAAAGTGTTAATGGGTTCTTGTTTTTGGAATGATTCAATAGCAGCCCAAAGTCAGGATTTGTGCCAATAGCCTCTCTACAAGAAAGATTGTCGGTATTTTACCTTACGTGTATAAATACGAGACACGCAATTGGCCAGTATGTTTTTTTTTTGGGTATAAAATAATAACTTGTTCCATTACGAATAATTTTAATAAACTAAATTCTCTACTGTTTCTTTAATAAAAGCTTATCTTTACTTCTAAGGACCTAATAGTGTTGTAATAAAAAGGCCTCTTGGTTATCGAATAACTTACAATCTATCATCAAAATGATTCTAAATGAAAAAATACCTACGAAAAAGTTTATTTTCCGTCAAAAGATTTGCTAAAAACTATTCAGAGTACAGTTAGTAACAATAACGAGTGTTTAAATGCTGTCGTTTTAACACACGGTACTTATAAAAGTACTGGTAGCATATTCCACGCACGCCTGCATCCATAATGTGGAATTTTCGTCGAAGATGATACTTTATGGACTAATTTTTTCGGTCGAAACAATTTGATGGCTCGATCTAGTTTTGGGTTTGTTTTTAATGACTGTGTTAAGTTACGGTGACATAAATATTAGGTCATGGAAATTAATAACCAGTATAATTGAATTATAAACATGATTAATCATGGACAAAACATATTATCATGCGAAATATATTTGCCGACAAGATTTACTTAACGTAAAAAAATTAAGGGTTAGTCATTTATCATAATCATCATTAATTTAGCACTTTGCCCAATTAATTTGGGTTCTGTGCACCTCTCTAATGTCCTTTTCAATAATATCGACTATATTGAATATTTTTTACTATTAAGTTTCTTTATTTGTATAAACCATTGCATGACTGCGATCCCGCCTGATGGTAAGCCATTACACCCTACACAAGGTGAGGCTCACTAGTTTATTAAGAGGCTATTCACTATAGCCTTGAAGACACCTAAATTATAACTAAATTATTCCAGTCCTTCGATCTACGCGGTATAATAGTTAAATAAAAAACTTTGTTCCTTTTTCATTTCCTTCTCATTAAACAAGATCTAGACCAGATATTGAATAATCTTCGCAATCTACACATACGAAAACAATTTCCACAAACGAAACACAAGCCCACAAAACTCCGTACCATCCGGAAATAAATCCGTAACGTATCCATTTCTCAGTGTCGTCCCGTTCGAGACGCGATGACCATCAGCTGCAGCATCAGTGACCCCCGGACGGTCATTTATAAACACGACCATGGGAACCGGCAGATAACGCATCGCACGTACAACCACGATTAGAATACAGACGGGTTGCAGAGCAATTACGCTAATTTACCACTTTTGGCAGACTCTGGGCTATTGACAAGACTGAGGATGATGTACTTTTAGTTTTTTGATACTCTTTTTGAAGTTTATTAACAGATATTTGATAAAATAGGACGTGTGCCCGTTTCAACCTGAATGGATATCTCAAATGATGTTTTTTTTTTTACCTTTCAAATACCGTCAATCAGAGACAATAGAAAGACAAAGACAGCGCGAACGCCCGGCATACGCTTGGGGTTTAATGTATTAATGAATTAAGGTGAGGAATCATCCAATTACTTTTCTCGCTCTGGATGGAGCGAAAAGGAGTGTCAGACTTTTACTGACTAAAACTACACCTTCAGTTGCCTTTTGCGTTCTAAGATCACGTGTTACCTTTTCAGAATATCCCCGCAGCCCTGCTGGGCCCTACGGGTTACTGATATCTCTTTGAGGACCACACAATACGTGCTCTCCCATTGCTCGTCGTCCGTAAGCTCGCGCCTTCGGTGGATCCTAAATAGAGTGTATTTAAAAATAAAGTGACTTCAATACAAATTTTTTTAGGTGGGAAGTCATCAAGTAACTTTTCTGAGTGGAACGAGAGTGTGAAGCTTTTGCTGACTAAAACCTATCTGTATTTCTCTTTTGAACATTCCCGCAGCCCTAGATATAGTATACAGCGTGCAATGTTGGTACTAGAATTCTAGAAAATAAGGAAAGTTGACAGCTTGAAATAATGATGAATCAACTACGAGTTTGCTTGAAATACAAAATAAAAAATTGGAAAATACATAGCATAGCAGGCCTCCCCTCTAGGAAAGAGAATGGCCCGTAATCCACTACGCGGGCCCAGTGTGGGTTAGTGTATGTCACATGTCTTCCAATTTTTTGGTTCTAGGATATGCCGGTTTCCACATGAAAAAAAAAAAACAAATACAACTTCCCAAAACTTGAGAAATTACTTTCAACATCCTCAACAAGACCATCCTCCGTATGTATGAGGATAAACCTCATACACTAAGTAGTCCTAGTAAAAATTGACAAGAGCGTGCTCTCGCGCATGACACGAGTTATCTCGATCGCGACGTGTGCGCGAGTGAGATGCCGATAGCATCTGTTCTCAGGCTCTAGTCCGTGCCCGTAAATATGCCACTTCCGAAAAGACAAGTCCTTGTTGTTCAAAGAGTGATGGAATATTCAGTAGGATGTACTGTCCACAGAAACCCAAAAATTACAACTCAAACAAAGAGTTTTGAAATCAGTAATTTTCTGCACTAATAAAAAAAAGAGGTACTGGTCCAATTGATATTTTTTTTTTACTGACAAAAAGATATGCTTTATTCCTGAGTGACACAGGCTATATTTTATGAACGCAGGTAAAAGCTATAGAAGAATAAAAGTAAACTATAAACACCAAGATTTTTGAAGAAACTTACCTATGTAAATAGTTTGATTCCCGAATTGATACTCGAAGTTTTTTTCCGGATCGCAAAAAGAAATATTATGGTGTTCAGACTTATTCCTATACTTGTGCTATGAGACCTTGCTTGGCCTTGCTTTGTATACAAACATAGGTACTCTCAGGTATATTCCGATGGAACGGTGATCAACACGCCCGGGGAAAGATTAGGTTCAGGACCAATGGCTTTATGTTCGAGGTACTGAGATATTACGCCACCAACTTCCAAACTCCGGGCAACTACTAGAAAAACTCAATGTCAGCATTGCTACACGACCTGGGCCTCAAGTCTACTATTACAATAGTGTCAGAATGGTCTATCATTGATGTCGTAATTGTCGATTTTGACAATTTTGGTAATCTACTAATATAATGGCGTCATTATGGCTTTCCAATGGTCAACCACTGACGCTCCATTGAAAGAAGTGGCATAGAATTAGTAATCTCGTACATATTGACAAATGAATATTTGACTTAAGCGGTAATCTGCTAAAACTTTGCCAGTTTATTTGATCAGTCTTCTACCATTAGAACGTTATTTTGCAGTTGTTGGTTTTAATATGCTCGCTATTATCATTCTACCACAATTCTATTACGATACCACTGACCGAACAATGATCGATCATTATGAATTAGCAGACTACGAACTTTTAGCAAAATGACAATGTGATCGTGTTGGAATGACGACTTTATAAAACTAGCAGACTTGGGCCCCAGAGAAACGAACCTAGGTCCCCATGCTCTGCAGTTCCGCTTATGACCTTGAGACCGATCAGGCGCTAGTCTAGTAGTAGACCTAAACAAGATTACAAGACAAAGATATATTTTAATCGATAAAATCGATTCTCTCATGGATTTACTCATTTAATTTTAATTCATACTTAACAGGTCCAGTCATATCTACCATTTTTCCAAACACTATCCAATTAGCAAGTAAGTGGACTAAGAGGAATATCAGTCACAATAAAGTCTACACAATGCAGTATTCTTTAAAGACCTAGGCAGGATGACAATGTCCTACAGTGGATGTCATCATTAAGTTGTTGGAACCACGTCGCGATGAAGACTGACAACCAGCTTTCCATGTCAACCCACATCTTGGTTAACGTGACAATAGACCGCGGTTACACGACGCAATGCATAAGAAATGTGGATAAAGCTACCGTTATATTGAAATGACTTCATAAACTACATTAAGAAAGTTCACAGACAAGAATTTTACAGAGCGGTCCCCCGACAGCAATGGATATTTCATTTTTCTAGATTATGTAGTTACCGAGATTCCGAAATTCATTGAGTGACTACTTCCTTCTATTTTCAATTGATTAACAAGCACCTTGTTTGTTTAATTTTTTGTTTTTTTTTTGGCATAGTAATCAGGCTTTTTTAATTTTGTTAATATTTTTTTCTGACTGACTTACTTCTTGACAAATCGTATCAAACAATGGCCCACATTAAAAATAACTCCCGTGTCGGTGCGTTCACAAACATTTAAACTCACAAGTACAAGCACAAGTCACCCAGACCCGGAAGAACTATCTTTAGGCCATACAAATATTTCTTCCGCACAGGGATCGAGCCCGCGACACGCAGCGCAGCAGTCAATCGCTTAACCACTGCGCCAGTAGTATGGTCTAAAATCATATTTATGATACAATAGATGTTTTTGAGGTAAGTATGTTAAATCCGCTCTAGCTTACATCTTAACTACAAAATATGCACTGTGTTATGCTTTGTTCCTTTTCCTAGATCATGACTATTTACGTTTTTATTATATTTATAATTAAGTGGGCAATCCGTGACGACCCGACACCGCATCTGTATAAATATCTGAAATAATTATTAACAGTGTATTATTTACATAAAAATATGATAAAGGCAATAGACAAGGTAGTAGGTATGTCGGCAGTATATGTAACTACGAGTATTCTTATAAGTTCATCAACATAAATCAATATGTTAGTTGTAAATCCTTGTTGAATATATGTTTCTCATTAAGTCGAGTTTGTGAAGAAAATTCAAAAATATTAAATCTTATAGAGGAAAGATTTGTAATTTTATTTATAATTAATAAACTCAAAAAAATTCTGGACAGTTACATTAGTAGAATCCTTTTTTCACTGAATGACATAGGCTACCACGAGGGCGAAGACGCTGAAATAAGCTAGCATCTAATATTTATAATATTTAGTAGAATTGCTAAGGAACATCCAATTTAAATCAAAAAATATTTTTATCAATGCTAAGATATAATTAATCAATAACGTAACGCTGACAATGTCTAAAAATGTTTCTAATAGTCTAACTAATAGAAAAACTAGGTACATATATATACAAAACATATACCTACACAAAACCACCCACAACACAACACACGCAACAAATAACAATAAATGCAAAACACATATAATTACACAGAAATCCAGTCAATCAAAACGGCCCTTTATTTCCCCGTAATTTCAGCACCGACTTTACAACCAAAAATCCTGTTACCGAACGCCCCTTCTTCGTCACAATGTTGACAAAAATACTTGTCAGACTATTGTCACAAATCTACATGACAATGTAACATAACATTGACCCCAGTCCCGGGTTGACCTTAGACCCTCACACAGGTGACCTATCCAGTCATTGGGACGTGTGTTTCTCCGCTAACCTTAAACGAAATGACTTTACACTGTAGTTTTAGTCCTATACATTTATGTTGGTCTACTGGTGGTTTGTTCAAAGTCTTGTAGGACAAATTGTTAGGCTGTGGTCGATAATGTTGTGCTTAGAGTTGTGTGAATGAGTTATGGATCTCGTTTGAACTCTGCCCTTAGATTTGCGTCAGTCCACGGAATAATTATGTCGTATGTTGTGACTCTTGTTCATTATTATCATTGGGATAGCGGAACTGGAGGACGGTGCTCCATTGTTGTTATTGGGAAATTAGTCGTGGCTTTATTAGACTTCCGTGTCTTTAGAATTTAGCTGGTTAGTTGAACGCGTAGCGTAGGTGTTTTGAGGGATGTTTTAAAAGGCGTTGAATTACACTTACAGTAATATAATAAAGAGGTAAAATTTGTTTTTTTGTTTGTAGGAGGTAATCTCAGGAAGTACTGGTCAAAGTTCTTTCACCGATAGAAAGCTGCTTTATTTCTGAGTGACAAAAGCTATATTTTATGTACGTGGGCAAACCCGCGGACAAAAGCTAATATATTATAAAGATATTTTGTTATCAGTTACTTGTTTCATTTGAATGCCATTTTTCCATATTATTGTAGCAAAAATTAAATTGACAAAATAAACAAATATATTAATACAGCCGTTAATAATTTAAAAGCAGACAATACTAAAGTAACTAACATAAGCAAGAAAATCTAACACAATGAAATGCATCGAAAGTCGCAAAGGGAAAGTGGGAAATGCATTTATATTTTATGACATCCAGTCTACCGTAACCTTAGTACTAACCAACCATTCTGTTTGAACAAAACAAAAGGATTTACAAATTAATATTAAACAGAAAATTACGATTCCTAAATGCTACATTGAAAAATATATGTCCATGAAAGAAAAGATATAGGTGGATGATAAGCTTTCTTTATAGTGTATTAAAAAAAATACTTTTTACATATTTGGGAAAACTAATACATACCTAATACATACAGTTTGGCATAAAAAGCGAGACAAATGCGCTACTAATTACCTGTATTACAAAAAAAAAAAAAAATAGTACGACGTACGTACCCTTACAATTGAAGCTATTGAAGTCAAAACAATTTCAGCATAATATACCCATAAACAAAATTTTATAAAGCACTAGCTTTTACCCTCAGCTTCTCATGCGTACATAAAATATAGTTTTTGTCACTCAGGAGTAAAGCAGCTTTCTATCGGTGAAAAAATTTTAGCAATCGCACCAGTCCTTCCAAAGATTTCCCTCCTACAAATAAAAAAACTACCTCTTTATTATATTAGTGTATCTTCTACGCTAATAATTGTAGATGATAGATGAAAAATACTCACTCACTAGTTGTGACACAGTAAGGAAATAACTTAATTAATCAATTATAGGAAGGAGGATACAATACACGCACTAACAAAACCGTAAAAAAAGACGTGTGGCACTCGGGGATTGCCGCGGTAAAGCTATTGCATAGCATTTTTATCAACTTATGCAATTATAATTATTTATTTATTTTATTTATGCAGTATTTTTTTCCTTTGTTTTTTTTTTTCTTTGTTATTAATTGAAGTTACACTTTCACACATTGAATTGAATTTTGATTGATTGTTCACTCATTTGTTTTCTTATCGGTCACCACGCTCAAAAAACAAGTGGGGGGTGATAGGTTATTTTCGTTACGGAATTTCTGGATTCAGTTTCCACGCTCAAAGCCCGCAATAGAAGGTATGCAATAGCTTAATATATAATAAAAAAAAAATTCACCGACAGAACAGTAAAATCCTAGAAAACAGAAAAGTGGAAGCCGCATACAAACCGCTTATGTCAATAAATCACAAAGCAATTCTTCAATCCGTTTCCTTATTCCGTCCCATCTTGGGCCTCGCAATAATATTATTATATTACGATAATAGGGGAATAATAATCGGCTGGTGACCGCAGCACGCAGAATAATAAGCATTCACCTTGCACACAATAGCAGGCTGAAAATATATTATGTCATTGTGGGGTTAGTGACATCGTGGGGTAACTTTAGTTAAGGAACTTTGGTTTATTGAAGTTTACCTTACCAAAAGTGTTCATCAGCTGATTTCTTTTCACTTCTTGGTAAGTGAAAACGTTAATGAAATCAGTAATCAAAAATGTGAAAACACTGTAATCATTTATTTTTAGTATAAAATTATTATGCACACTATGCACAGAAGTAACCGGCTGAAAAACTTGTTAAAATAACCTTAGTCGGTTCTGGATTTATTATAGTTAAAATAAGATTTATTTATGTACTGCTTAGAATTTAATGTGTTAAACTTTAAATTAAAATCACGTTTACATAACCAAAAGTCATGAGTAACATTACATTTAGGTTTTGTTAATCTTAGTTTAAACACGTAACCAAATGGTACAACTAGCCCGCCATTTTTGAACAGTGAAATGTTTATGTATGAAGGTGTCAAAACACTTCTTCGGACACAAATTGCCGACGACCCTCTATGGGCATCTATTTGAATAGCTTTTGGCTCAGCCCGATACAATGGCCACAAGCCCATGACCGCCTATATTCTGGATCAGATAGTTCCTACTCTGATAGCCTTCTTTGAAGATTTATTGGTAAACTGTTGCTTATTGAATTTTAATGGCACTAAATCTATTGTCCTGGATACAGCCATATTTGCGAGGATTCCCTTGTTACTACAATATTATTCATAACTATGAGAACGCATAAAGGTCAATAGATTCGTGAGAGGAGTTTTAAAATGAATCGGATCGGATTCAGATCGACAATTTGTGCTATTAGCCATGGTAACAATGATAAATCTGCGGCCTGTTCGAAATGTCAGCGGGCAGTCACAGACGGTAAGTGTTGTAGATGGACTTTTTGATCTGGTAATGCATAAATTGTGGGCACCATTTGTGGTCACGCCTCTCTGACTAAAAACATGTTGCAAGACATCTTAACTTTTCAAACATTTTTCGTATTGACCTTCTCGTTTTTGAAATAGCATGGATCAAAAGAGTTAGCAACTATGACACAAGAGAGAAGAAATATATGTTCAATAACATCGGATAATTCTTGATTGATATAATTATTTCTCAAGCAACAGAAGGGATGATTAACAGGTACAAATACTTTAACTAAAAGTTGTTAATTTGGTAACAAATCAAGTTTACAAAACAGACTAACTCCTTTTCAAAGTACAAACCCACCACAAAGTCAAAACAGAGCACAACAACTCTTGCACATACTCAAACCCAACTCTAAGTCTGGCATCAAATCTCTCATAAATTACTGATGCTTAACTTCAGGTAACGTCTCAATATGGTAAGGGACACAATTCCAATGATTGGGAATGTTACATCCTTAGCACGAATACTCTCGATATATGAGTACTGCTTACTGACATTACGGAGCTAACAAGCTTTCGTACAATTTAACCGAGGTAAATTAAGTATGGTGATCTAGAAATGTTGGGACTAGAGGAAGCTATGGAGTTTCTCCAGCGGTTTTTAAAGTATTCGATTATTTCTTGATTCTTTTTTGCTAATTAGAAGAAGTTACAGTACTCAACTTAGGTAAAACAAAACTAAATGTTCAATCCACTAAAGGTCGAGATATTGTCTTAGTAGCGAGAATCATAACTTTGATCATCTTAGCAATAGTTGTAGAACATCCAGCTTTGGATATCTATCTACTGAATGCTAATGAGGATGCAGTAGTATTTTGCGTAGAAATTACTCTTGAACTAGAAGAACTTTCAAATATCACTTACCCACGGTCAAGTGAAGATTTGAAATCTCCAAGTCTAAATCGTGCCCTAAACAATATTTATATGGTCAAAGTACCAATACACAATAGTCCTTATAAATACATTGACACCAAAACCGCATTCTGAACATATTTCACAAGATTTCAGGTACAGCTATCCTAGAATTGTAATCTTTTGCTAAACAAGTCAGGTAGTGCGGTAGTGGAGATACAGCGATATTGTTCGGATGGTCTATAGGTCAAGCGGCCGAGCGTACAAATGTCACCGTCCCAGCCGGATGGGAGAGCATTATGCGAGATGGTAGGATTTTGGTTTACGATGGACAACAATATTTTAAGAAGAATGATTGAAATATTTACATAATGGACTACAGTAATAAAATTTTAAAAGATGGATGAAATATTTAGAAAGACAATAAGAGGTCCTTTTCCGAAACCATAATAAACAGTATTGATAAAGTTCAATCTAATTAAAAATTAAATCACTTTAGTCAAAGAATTACAAAATCCAATGATGATCGACGAACATTGTTTCCTCCTTTTTAAGCTAGTAGAACCACTGGCACAAACACCCCAGCAAAACATCTGTATGTTAAAGTAGTAAAGACACAAGGATAAAGTCTTGATGATGCTAAAAGTCAAGCGGCTGTCACTGACGTCGAAAATGTCATCGTCTCAACAAATGCGTAAAGATTATTTTATGAGAGATGGTCTAAAAAAAAAGAAGAGATGGTTTAAAGAGATGGTTTAAATTATTGAAAGGTTAATATCTAACCAACCTGTTGGACGTAATAGTGGGGACTATTAAATCCAACAGGTTAGTTAGGTAACAGTTATTTGAGGTAATATCATAGGATACAAACAAATAATTGTTGAGAATTAGGACAGTTAAAATATAAAATCAATAAGAGTTAACTTTTTTTGGATTCATGATGATATATCAAAAACATTGGCGTTGAACATTTTTTTGATATGCCAAGCGATGCTAACAACATAACCATGTCTAAAAACCAAATTATAAAAAAAAACAATAATTTGCTATTACAGAGTTCTAGTTTAAAAAAAAAATCTCACAATTCACATCACAACCTTTCATAAAAATCCCGATTTCCTAAAACCTTGCGTCCTTACTTGAAACTTAAAGGTAGTGATTGTGCAAGCGAGGCATCTTCTCAAAGGTCGCCCGTTGACCGATAACGACTGCGGCCTTCTGCGGCCCGAATCACTGGGCTTGCACCATGCCATGGGGTTACTATGGGAACCCGCTCTCTACAGTCAAGCTTTTCTATATGTTTTGACACGAAACGTGTCGGATGTCGTGTTGAAATATAGAGACACCAGAATTATTATTTTGGAGGTTAAGATCGTATCGCTATTGTTATATTTCATATTATAGTTGCATTTCATATTGCATTTTTATGACTTAAGCTTTTTAGGGTTCCGTAGCCAAAAGGCAAAAAACGGAACCCTTATAGATTCGTTATGTCTGTCTGTCTGTCTGTCTGTCTGTCTGTCTATCCGTCCGTATGTCACAGCTACTTTTTTCCGAAACTATAGGAGCTATACTGTTAAAACTTTGTAAGTACATGTATTCTGTGAACGGCATTAAGATTTTCACACAAAAATAGAAAAAAAGCAATAAATTTTGGGGGTCCCCATACATAGAACTGAAACTCAAAAAATTTTTTTTCATTAAACCCATGCGTGTGGGTCTTCAAAAATGATACTGAGGTTTCTAATGTCATTTTTTTCTAAACTGAATAGTTTGCGCGAGAGATACTTCCAAAGTGGTAAAATGTGTGTCCCCCCCCCCCTCTAACTTCTAAGATAAGAGAATGATAAAACTAAAAAAAAAAATATATGATGTACGTTACTATAAAAACTACCAGCGAAAATTGGTTTGAACCAAATCTAGTAAGTAGTTTTTTTTTAATGCGTCATAAATCGAAAAAAATACACTATTATTAAAACATCGATCAAAGTTACAACACATTACAAGAACTTTTATATTATGTTACTTGCTGCTACAGAACCCTTCATGGGCGAGTCCGACTCGCACTTGGCCGGTTTTTTTTACTATTGGAATGAGAAAGCCAGAAACCGTGATCATTGAAAGGAATGGAATGAGGCTTTTGCCCAGCAGTGGGACTATATTGGCTTTAATAATAATAATACAACTTTTGATATATTTCGTGTTGTAGTTTTGAAACAACACTTTTGAATGTCGTCAATATTCTACTGAATTTCGAGTCGCTCGAATTTGACAGTAGGATAATTTTGTAGAGTTAATATTAACAAATTTGATTTATATCTTGTAAGACTTACTTCATTTCTGTTTAGGTTTATTACTGTGACTAGTGCTTTGGTATGTACAAAACGGTAGAAATTTTTTTTTTTTTGTTGAAGATAATTATGTTTTCTCCAACTTTGATTTTCTTTTGTTACTAATTATTCTACCTCAATTTTTGTAATTTTAGTTCTTTATATTCCGTATCTGATGCGTCAATATATATAACTCATAATATATTTTAAAAAGAGTGTCCCTGGAGTTTCTTGCACGTTCTTCTCCATAGAGACCTACGTTTTGGAACGTGCAATTTAGCTTCACTTTTCTTGGACTGACCGACATTTGACTATTCAAAAGTGCCTGCAAATGGTCTATTTGAAATAAATGATTTTGAATTTGAATTTGAATATATCTTGCTTTTTAAAAATGCAAATTCTAGTTTAAACAATATGCAATACGATAAAATATCACTTACAGATATAATTAGGCACAAGTTCCATTCTCACAAATGCGACCATGTCCATATTACCTAAGTAGATTCATGAACAGGTCACTAATTTACACTAATGCCTGCTTTAATTTAATGCCTTTGCCGGGTCCAAAATTTAAACGCCTTCAATACCAAATCATAACTCCTTTAAAACGTATACAGTCGTTGAATATTTATAGCGTTTACAACAAGACGAGCGTTATTCGATTGTTAGTAATGTAGCCCTACTACGAGCTCTTAATGCGATCCATTGGATGACCTAAGCTGAACTGTTAAAGAAATAGAACTAAATCTACACTAATATTATTAAGAGGTAAAGTTTTTTTTTTGTAGGAGGTCTGAAAGTTATTAAGAGGTAAAGTTTTTTTTTGTAGGAGGTAAAAAAAGATTAGTATCTTTTTTCACCAATAGAAAGCTGCTTTATTCTTGAGTGACATAAGCTATGCAAAAGCTAGTAGGTTATATATTATTATACTATTCCTACACTAGTACCTATTAAGACTACTGAATTACACACGGATTTAAAAGTGAGTATCTCATGTAGTGAGCGTTTTTATATAAATTAGAAGTTTATATGTAAGTGTAAAAAGTAAAGTCTGGACTTACTCACTGACACATTAACGCCCAGCCCAAACCCTTGGACTTAGAACGCTGAAATTTGCACACAGGAGCCTTTTATAAAGTATAAAAAGAGTAAGAAAGAAAAAGGGGGTAAATTTTCTAAAAATTTACCCCTTAAACGGGGATCCAAAGCTTGTAAAGAGATAAAATTGTGAACCATGTGGTTTTATGAACCAATTCTGAAAATTCTTTCACTTGGTCCTATCCCTACAATAGTCTATATATCTTTTACTTTCAAGCAGGCAAGCCCCTGGCAGAAACTAACTAATATTGAATTCATCACAATATAGGGTAAACGCTACAGTTATTTGTCCCTACATAGTTATTGACCATTTCAACTTTGACGGTCTAAAATAAACAATTACCTATAGGAAGTACATTCAAAACTGCTTTACTGATTAATGTGGTGGTGGACCTACTTTTCTGGTAAGCATTGCTTATTTTGAGCCGCCAAAGTTGAAATGGCCAATAACTATATAGGGGCCAATAACTAAAGCGTCGAGGTAGTTTTGTCGGTGGATGACCGTCTTAACATTCCGAGTAGATAACAATAGAGATATTATCTTCTTTTTTTTTTAATATTCGGCAAATTAGAATTTGGCACCTAAATATTGACAGTTAAAAAGTCATAATTTAAATTTTAAAATACATTATAGCGAAAATCATTAAAATATCTACTGTTTTCTGTTGATTTAGCACAGCTCTTAAATAGCAGATATTATAATAATGTAATAAAAACAATAACATCTACCTGGTTAGACATACTTAATAACGCCGCAGCTTTGCTTTGGACACTCAACAATATATTTTGAAAGGTAGACAGCTGACCAATAGTTCATAAACTCATGACCTCGACTAAGGCAAAGGTATTGCACACCTACAGTTAGTCGAATACTCGGTAATAGTAGGTATGTTCCCACCTTAAACGTTCAGCTCGCAGTCCGTCCCGCAGGACGATCACGTGGGCGCGAGTCGTAAGGTCTGCGATTATGTACGCCTGCGATACAATGGATTGGTGGGGATGTTGCTCTACTTCGCTCTGCTCTGCTTAGTCAGAGTTACATAAGAAAAACAACGAAACGACTAAAAGAAGACTGAAGAGTCTTGAAAAATATTAAAGATTTTGACTGATTTTGTTGACTAAAATAATAAATCATCATAGATGTCTTTGGGCGGAGCAGAAAAAGCTGTTTTTTAACTGTTGTAGCTTCAGAAAACCGATCTTAGAAGAAAGTCCCAGATTTCTTGTGTAATTTTGATCTATACTTACAAATATCGAAATCACCCTGCAACTCCCGATATCCTGGGTTGTCTCCTGCAGCGGTGGCTGGAGCGCAAAGATGTCCTCTTCGTCACAGTTTCAGCCACTTGTTTCCCCTACATAGTAATGCAGGCTTTGCCGAAGGAGGTGCATTCCATTCTCACTCCGTACCAAGACCGAAAGATTCTTCAGACCTACAACTCTTACTGAAAGCATACTTCAAATAAACCATTTACAGGTAATTTTATATTGTGAAGACGTCGGTCAGTTAGAAAAATGAAGCTAGTTGCACTTTCAAAGTGTAGACTTCTAAGAGAAGAATATATAGCAAACATCCTGGTTACGTACTTCTTGTCACATTTATTATTTGAAAACAAAGTAAACCAAACAACATAGTACAATAAAACCACTAAAAATAATGAAATTAAATTAATCCATTAACTAACGGCCAAGTAGAGCACCATACCAGCCCAGGAACACTCGCCACAGTCCGCACCATAATTGATACAGGCCGCTAAAAACCAATAGCAAAGCCCACAAATGATTTACTGTCGACTAATGTGCATGTACACCGACTTTATTAACATTTATTATGGTAATGATTGCTTGAATAATGTTTTAATATGCGCGCTTGAACTGACTGAGGCCTGGCCGCGTGGGGTGCTGGCCGGATGACCTGGCTTGCTGAGAGGTTATGTGCTCTTAGTACTTTAGTTACTCGTAGTTGTGTTTGGGCGGTAATAAGCTGGATTACTGAACGTTATCTGCTAATAAGCAAAGTAATAATGACACCAAAAGAAAACCCTGAAGAGACTGTTGATAATTGTAAAAAATATGTCTATCTATATCTATATTTATTGTGTTATAATATAAAGACTTATATCTCTTAAACAAATAATGTAACTAATTAACATATCAATTTATTTGAATCAAATTCTGGGCTTGGTTTATAGGGTTTTGTCAACATGATTCACTTACTCACGAGAGTGTTTACAGATTACTTTTGGTAATTACAATATTTTTTAAGCTTTACTTCTTGTAACTTACTCGTAAACTTAAAACTTTCAGTATCACCACCTTGCGCTAGCAAAGTAACATAAAATTATTTAACATACATATAGCCCACTAAACCAGTCAACTTAACACTCAATTGTCTAAACCCCACATCAATTACCACTGACTAGTCGTTGACATACATTTCCAGGTGGTCAAATTATTCCAAAATTGTATACAAACGTACACTGACCACCTTGTAATTCTCAAAGGGAAATACTGAATAGTGACAATAAACATTGATCACACGAATTTATAACAGAGCTGGCCTCGGGTCTTGGCATTGTCTGAATTCCAGCATTAAATACATTACGAATGATGATTACAGTGTCGACAGAATAACTTAGTAATGTGGCAGATTGTGCTAGAAACGATATCGATGGATGCCTCGAAATTACAATCGATAATTTTGAGCAACGTTAAAATTATGAGCAGTGAAACGATGCTGATACAAATTTTAATGATGATGCTTCAAACAAATGGTAAGTTAAAGAACAAGAATGAAATTCTTGTAAATATTACTTGAATCTTATGCAAGTGACTTATAAAGAAGAACTTATTAATGGAAGGACAACTTTTCTGCCTAAAAATTACTTTACTGTCCAAAGATTGTCTTATTGAAAAACCTCCCTAAATATAATAGTTCAACGTAATGGAAACCAATTCTTTATGATGGTTGATAAAGAGTTGGTACACACACTCATCACATTACTTTATGATAGTACAGTCACGTCATTATAATCAACCACAGTGCGACTTCACCCACTGTATAGCATAAGCCTTTCTTTTTTTGTGCCAATCGCCACTATTCTGTGTCAACTGATTCAAGTTCTACCCACAATAGTAATAATTTCACCTGCTCATCTCGTCATAGGACAACCAAATTAGACGACGAAAATGATCAAGTGAGATGTACGATGGCTTGTTTTTTTGTTACGCGGGGAATCAGAGAATGACTTCTCTCGCTCTGTTTGGAGTGAGAGAATCAGATTTTATGACTAAAACCCACTAATGTTTTTGCGAGGATCACGGTAATTCTTTCCAATAAACTCGCAGCCATGGTAGGCATCATCCCTAACGAGCTCCAGGTTAATCTTGCTGACATCTTTTTGAAGCGGACATGGAACACTACGCACCTTTGACCCGGGCTTAGTCCTTGCCGTACAACGAGCTGTCCATAGCTTGCCGTCAAACCCGCGTCTACGATGTTCGGGAATCACCCTACGACTTCCAAAGCTTGTTTGAGGAGAGAATAAAAGGCAAAGATCTGATGAAACGAACATAGGGTGGAATATAAAGAGATTATGAAGATTCAACTTCTGGAGGGTTTGGATTTCTGAAAGTCACAGTTTGGACTACATAAAGAAAAAGTGATGACATAACCCTGACTCCTCGTCAAAATCTGCATAAAACAACAACAACAATACATCTCTAACATATTCTAAAGTCGACAATCCTCTTAATTCTGAATGATAATTTATTCATGCAACATTGTGTTGGGTTGCACAACCAACAATTAGTATATAGTTTTGTCCCGGCTTCACGTTTAGTGTTACACTGTTTAATATATTAGTTGCGAAGTATCATTCATAATATTGTATTGTTTACTTGTCTACCCACTGTCCACTGATATTTATTAAGTTAATGCATATACTATAGCGTTGGTATTTAAAATTCTTTGGCGAATGGAGACGAATTAACGGATGGTTTGGATGTTATCGGTTTTTGATTTACTCAATTCTTTATGATGGGTTTCGGTTTGTTTGCATACGACTGGCGACGATGCTTGTTTTTTTGTTAAAAACACCAAGAGTCTCAAGACGAAAGTCTATGACTAGTAAGCGTTGCCGATGGCATATATGGCTCTGAAACGTGATCGCACACAATGAGCCTCATCAGAAGGTTTAATGTCATTCAAAAGCCAATGAAGAGAGCTATGGTCAGACTTTCCTTGCATGATCAAATCTGAAATGAAGATTGGAATGAAGATGCAGGAAAATCACTGTAACGCTGCAAAATCGATCAAAAGAGATACGTGACCCTGAAACGCAAAGAGGAAGTGAAGGAATACGAGTCGATATTAGTCAGTAAAAGATAAAACAAAATTATAAATAACGAATTAACCACCCATTTGCGAAGAGAATGCAGAAAAGAATGTAAGATTTAAAAGGAGAGCATATTTTTTTTTTTTAATCTGATGCATTTTATAATAAAATACATTAATTTATACAATTTAGTACAGTAATATTTTACTATATTTATGTCATCAACCTCAATTCTTTATTCTAGCGAAACATTCTGTCCTCCTACACAAAAGGCAACTTAGAATTCGATTAACATTTTACCTCTATCTATCCAAATCTGTGAAATCTTTCCACTCTAAGTAGGGAAGAACTCCTCACATGGCATGAATTTCAAACAAAGCTTGGAAGCAGTACGTGGACTTGTGAAGTCACCGTTTCCAGAGTAGTTGTGAAGTTTGTGCTTTAAAGAACTTTTCAATCAGACCCCTATACGGGATCTGGGGACGTTCGCGGCCTAGCGACTGCCCGCTTCAGTAGCATTGTACGGAAAGGGACTTTGTCTGAGAGCTGTTAACAATTTGATGTGAAATACATTGATATACAGCAATAGATTTTGCAAACGTGTAACTGAAAATATGTTTTTGTCTCGTATTTCATATTATATTCCTAAAGTAGAGTTACTTCCTGTTATTTATTAGGATTGGACATTTTGTAATGATGACCTTATTTTTCTGTTTTATATTTTAACTTTAAAAACCCTACCTAAATAAAAATGAATGGTCAATACTCCTGAAACTTATCAGCTGGATTGCTAAAAATATATACTTTGTAAAACACACAACAGCATTTATGTACATAGCTAAATTACTAAATTGATTTTATCAGTCATTTATAAATAATGGCGCTTGCACTTAGGTCACTAATCATTTGTCCTGAAAACATACGCCACTTGACAATTAAACTTTTAGAACTTATTATTTTATATTCGAAACTTGTCAAAAACTTCTATACATCCCTACTACTAAATGGTACAAAAAAATGGAGCTCTATCCGTACCCCTTACTGATTACATTTTTGAATACTAAAATCAAAATCAAAATCAAAATCAAAGCGTTTATTTCAAATAGACCATTTACAGGCACTTTTGAATAGTCAAATGTCGGTCAGTCCAAGAAAAGTGAAGCTAAATTGCACGTTCCAAAGAGTAGGTCTCTATGGAGAAGAACGTGCAAGAAACTCCATGGACACTCTTTTAAATCATATATGTGTTACATATAATGCTTGGTTACATATTACTTGTTGCTTCTATCATGTGAGCACAATGTCGATAGAGAAATAAAAATGTAAAATAATTAAAAGATAGAAACTGAATTAAGCCACTGGCAGCTAAGAGATGACCAGTCCCATCTGACGGCACCCGTTCACGAGCATGACGCGTGCATCAGCCCCACTCAGCTCAACCATTTTGAAGGGAACTGAACGACACAATAACACGTGCCACCAACAGCGAGACATTTGAGTGAGCATGACAAACTCTCAACTGCCATGCTCGAAATGTCAAAAAAAAAAAAAGTTGTAACCTAATAAAAATGCTCCATGGTGCTTCACATTCACAAACTTGGAAAAAGTGCTTCTACATTATACAATGCAATTGAGTCTTTCAAATTAAAAAATAATAATATTAGTTTCCAACTAATCAACTAATTAGTACGCCCTAGTGGTAGTGGAGCTGGACCAGCATTGAGCCAAGCATTTTTATCTTGAATATAATCCTCCAACTTATAATATGCTTCTCTGCATAGTGTGCGTTTAATACAAGATTTAAATTTCGTTTCATTGAGTTCTAATATGTGGGGAGGAATTTTATTATAACATTTCAAACAGTACCCCATGAAAGAAGAGGCCACTTTAGCCAGTCTGAAACCTGGTTGAACTAATTGATCCCTATTTCTTGTAACATAATTATGTCTATCGCCTCTTTTGCTAAAAAGATGAAGATTTTTTCTAACATACATTATGTTTTCATAGATATATTGACAAGGTACTGTCATTATGTTAATATCTTTAAACAGTTCCCTTAAAGAATCGCACCGGCGGAGATTGTAAATCGCTCTGATGGCTCTTTTCTGTAATATAAAGATTGACTCGATGTCAGCAGCCCGTCCCCATAGTAAGATACCGTACGACATGACACTATGAAAATAACTAAAATAGACTAGTCTAGCGGTATCAACATCCGTAAATTGGCGGATTTTTCTAACAGCATATGCAGCTGAGCTAAGCCGCCCTGCAAGAGAAGTTAAGTGAGGACCCCATTGTAGCCTTGAATCAAGCGTAATCCCCAGGAAAATCGTTTTATCAACAAATTCTAATTTTTCATTATTCAATACAATGTCACAATCACTACTTTTGACATTCGGTAAGGAAAATCTTATGCATTTAGTTTTTTTCCCATTTAGAACCAGATTATTAGCAGTGAACCAGTTTTGAACCTGCAATATGGCGCTATTTTCGTTGTCAAGATTGTTAGTTTTTCTATTTATCTTAAAAATCAAAGAAGTGTCGTCAGCAAACAACACCATATTAAGTTTATTTTGCAACAAATTGGGTAAATCATTAATATAAACTAAAAACAAAAAACCGGCCAAGTGCGAGTCGGACTCGCCCATGAAGGGTTCCGTAGCAGCAAGTAACATAATATAAAAGTTCTTGTAATGTGTTGTAACTTTGATCGATGTTTTAATAATAGTGTATTTTTTTTCGATTTATGACGCATTAAAAAAAAACTACTTACTAGATTTCGTTCAAACCAATTTTCGTTGGTAGTTTTTATAGTAATGTACATCATATATTTTTTTTAGTTTTATCATTCTCTTATTTTAGAAGTTAGAGGGGGGGGGACACACATTTTACCACTTTGGAAGTGTCTCTCGCCCAAACTATTCAGTTTAGAAAAAAATGATATTAGAAACCTCAGTATCATTTTTGAAGACCTATCCATAGATACCCCACACGCATGGGTTTGATGAAAAAAATTTTTTCAAGTTTTAGTTCTATGTATGGGGACCCCCAAAATTTATTGCTTTTTTTCTATTTTTGTGTGAAAATCTTAATGCGGTTCACAGAATACATCTACTTACAAAGTTTCAACAGTATAGCTCTTATAGTTTCGGAAAAAAGTGGCTGTGACATACGGACGGACGGACAGACAGACAGACAGACAGACAGACAGACAGACAGACAGACAGACAGACATGACGAATCTATAAGGGTTCCGTTTTTTGCCATTTGGCTACGGAACCCTAAAAAGGACCTAAAATTGAACCTTGGGGCACCCCCATTTCAACATTCAATCCCGACGAATTGACACCGTTTATTTGCACTAATTGCTGTCTAAAAAAAACGAAACCCCAAAATTGTCCACAAAAAGTCAAAATTGGTGAAATCAATCATTCATAACAATTGCTACAAGAAAAAACTACGCGCAGTGTAGGTCTTTCCGATCCGAACGAGTGAGATTTAAACAAATACTACTTTGATGTTTATGAATGTTATTTATTGAAACAAATAATAACGAGATCTTCTCTAATAAGCCCTTTAAATATTTATTCTAATTAAAAATTAGTAGTGTATAGTCACCCACACCTCGCACCATGTTTTTCTTTTAATTGTAATACTATAAAAAAAATATTTAAACCAGCAGCAGGCTCCATACTAGGTTACCCCTGTTCAAACTAGCGGTAACTAAGATCTTAAGTCGAAAAACTTGGTCGTGTGAGCGAGCGAAGTACGAGATAAGTGAATTTATTATCTACCACTACCCACAGTACCACCGGGTCACGCTTTGTTAGTAAGTACAGTAGTTGGACACTGCCCGTATGTCGTAGATGGTGTATTCGAGTAGGACCTTTTAGTGGGATTTGTTTTTATAGTAGAGATTAGCATAATCATAGCATAGTCGGCCTTATAATGTTCTCACTGCTGGGACTCAGGCCTCCTCTCTGGAAGAGGCAATGGACCGTAATTTATCACGCGGGCCCAGTGCCGGTTGGTGGATGACACATATCTTCGAATTTTTGGTTCTAGGACATTTCGGTTTCCTCACGACGTTTCCCTTCACAATTTTGAGAGTAGTGGTGACGAAATAAATTACACTAAGTAATGCGCCTGGCTGGGTTTGAATCCGCGACCTACAACTCGGAAGTCGGGACCGTTAGTACTGAGAGCAGAGATTAGTATACACTAATCTCTCTTACACACGAGGCTCTCTTTATGTATATAAAGAGAGCCTCGTGTGTAAGTTGTAGGTACAGCTGCATAGGCATGTCATTTTGACAGTCAATACAGGATACTGTTTCCCAGTTACTGTTTGGGAGGTCAGATTGGCAGTCGTTTCATGTAAAATATACCTAGATGATTCTGAGTTGACTGTAAGCCGACCTCGTCGATCAAGATGGGGTCGACTTTAAGACCAGAACCTGGCAAGCAAGGATTGAGTGTAGTTTTTTTTTTATTAATAAGGTTTCCATCTACATTGGCTTTGTGGATCTAAAGCTACAATTATCAATTTATTTTGAACAGAAAAGCAAAAAAAAAACAATCTCTAAAAATATAAAACGCCAAAATCCTGTTTCTGCTTTCACAGAAATAACTGTTGATCATAAATGCATCAACGGAGGAGTTATCAGCAAATATTTAGCATCGGCGCGCACCGAATTCCGGCTATTTATCGTATGAACAAAAATACATACATATTTCGGACGATGTTAATGCACTTTGTGCAGCAAACAGTGGGTGGATTTTATTGCGAAATTATTTTCAAGGAAGTTAACATATACACCACAAATTTTTAATTAGTACAAATACTTAAAGGGCTTATTAGAAAAGGTCTAGTTATTATTTAAATAAATTCTCAATAAATAATATTCACAAACACACACAGCAAAGTTATGAGCGTTTGTTTATATCCCAAAATGTCACTCAACTTATGGACATATTTTTCAGGCTATGAATTAATGAATGGAGATAAAAATGGAAAAAAAACTGCGCGTAGTATTTTCTAGTAGCAATTTTATGATTGTGATTGAATTATGCAAATAATTTTGAGTAATTTTGTAGAATTTATGTAATATTTTATTTTTATTGATAGGCTCGCGCGTGACCACTATCTCACCTGATGGTAAGTGTTGATGTGGTCGACGATGGAGCACGCTTTCCTAGACGTAACCAATTCACTTATGACTTCCAGACTCTTATGTTGCAGCTATCAGGATACACAGACTCCGACAGGGAATTCCACTCCTTAGCTGTACGCACAACGAATGTCTTCCCAAAACGAAAGGATAGAATGTCCATAATGTATCGGGGACGTATCAACATTTTCAAAGCTTATACTGTCGCGAAAGCAGAAAATGGCCTCTTTTTTTAAGGTGGGAAATCTAATGACTTCTCCCGCTCAAGGGAGAAGCAGGAGAGCGTGTCAGACTGACTGACTAAAACCACACCTATGTTCCTTCTGTTGCCTTATGCGTTGTAGGACCACCGGTATCATTTTCATATTTTTCAAGCCCCTAACAGGTATCAGCCTTAATGGGCTCCTAAGGTTTGTTGACATCTTTTTGAGGCGCCATTGCTTGTCTTTTTTAATAAAATAATCAATTAATCAAAAAAACAATCAATCAATTAAAAAAATTGGTAACATAAACATTGTTCAGCTAGCTGATAAGGAAAGTGCATGACAACCTCAACACATGTACTGCTATAACTAACTGGGGCTGCTCAATTTATTTATGCTTAAAATGTTATAGATGAAAAATGCATAATATTGGTATTTGTATTAAAAAAAAGATCAATCAATTAATTATAATCAATTGATTCTTTAAACCAATTAATTCCCTTTTACCTCCATCCTGTATACAGTAGCAGTGCAGTCGCGGTCACCTGGCCGGGCGCCAACAAAAAACGGCGCGTACGCAAATATCTACTGTTTGTCCGTCTGTCCGCCAACCGGCCGCCGGTCACTGCGGACAACAAACCCGACAGTGCGACGATTACTCATTGCTACTGTACTGTTTCAGCATTGGGTAACAAACAGAGATTTGTACCTAGATTTGTGATCGTCTGAATTTCTGACTAAAAGTACCTGACCATTTTGACGTGACAACGTCTTATAAATTGGTTTGCCGAGTGACACTTCAAGAAACTGCGTTACGCTCCGCTCACGTTATGCGCTCACAATGAGAGCGAGTGAGAGGCACGCGTCCCTTCCACTCGGGCATGGTTAGCCCGCCTAAGAGCGAGAGAGACAGACATAAAAAGTGAAAGGTACGCGTCCCTTCCACTCGAGCACAGTTAGCCCGCCTAAGAGCGAGAGAGACAGAGCGAGAGAGAGAGAGTGAGAGAGATAGATGTTTTAAATTGTTACTATTATTTCATCCTTCTTCCTACTATACGAATGAATATTCACATTAAAATTATTTTACCACTCAAAGTCGTTGTCACGTAAAACTTTCGCCCGTATAACGACTTTACAGGCAACCAATTTTTTTAGTGGAAAATCATATGGTAATAATAGGATCCTCTAGGTGGAAAGAGATTAAGTGTCAGACTTTTACTGGTCATATTACTAACAGCTCCTTGAGTAATATAGACTATGCACTATCCATTGATCGCCGTCTATCTAACCATGATAGATTGTATTTGCTGCGCCTGACTTAGTTGCGTAGTCTGTATAATGTTCCCCAGTTTGGTCAAGGCAACTTGTGTCCAGATGAAAGGCTCTCCGACAGCTCGATTTTAAGGATTTCTCCCAACTAGCTTGGAGTCTGCTTCCAGTCTAACCGGATTCGGGTGAATACTCGTATTTTCCATGGAGCCAAAGTGGATAGAGTGATGGTCAAAATTCCTGGCGTTTGACTAACTGTAACGACTATCAAAGATTTACGAGTAACAACCGCTTTAACGGCTTTACGTACCATCATGGTCATTTCTGCTTGATCATTTAAAAAAAAATTCGCTTGGATCCTGCGGCGCAGCGCCAAGCCAAATCCTTTGAAGTTTTCTTTTCGAGTGCAAGCAAAAATGAACTTAGCGGTGGTCAGGCAGAAGTGTTTTTAATGGTACTTTCTGTAGCACACGGTATCGGTAAACTTGAAAAAAATTTACTCGAACATTTCATATAACTTGTTCCACTAAATATGTCCTTTTTTTTAAATATAAAGTTTTTGAAAAAAATTGAATCATTAAAAATCTTGTTTTTTTTTTTATTCTTACTCACTGATAGTGAGTTCATTATAAATTCACACAAAATAAGGGATTTTCAGAAGTCTTTATTCAATTAGTTTCAAATAAATGTGTTATTTGATTTCAATAGAAACCTAAATAATAGACAAAATATCTTTTCTAAAATGTCTAAAGAAAGATGTGCAAAAACGTCGTAGATCACGTAAAAGCGGTTGTATAAAAAAGGATCTCGGATTAGATGCTCTTAACGAGATCATATTAATAAGTACGTACGAAGTAAATTAAATCCCTTAACAAGACTATAAAGTGCATTTACCGTGTTTTGAACACTTGCGTCCGATCGGATTGCACTCTTTGTGTTCCTCTCGCGTCTGTAAAACGAAACGCCTTGCTATGGCTCCGGCCTTTTATCGAGCTTCATTACTTCTTGTTCTGTCTGAAACGTCTAATTTAAGGATTTTAGATTCGTTGATTTTTCTGGAAAACAAATGCACGTAACTTATTTTATTTATTTATTAAGACTACATGCAACAAATAAGTATATAAATAATATAATATTCCACAACTATTACACAACGCTGTTCAGTATCAAGCTAAGCATAGCTTGTGTTATGAGTACTAGACAACTGATAAACATACTTATATATTTCTAAATACATAAATATTATAGATAAATTACACCCAGACACAGAACAAATGATCGTGCTCATCACTCAAACATTTGTCCTGGGTGGGAATCGAACCCACGACCTTTGGCATAGCATTCAGGGCCACTAACCACTAGACCAACAGGACAATCAAATCATAAAATATAGGCGGACTTAACTCTTTGAATGCCGTAATTAGAGACACAATAGAAAGACAATGGCTATGTCGAACTGTGTAACATAAGACATTCAAAAGGTTAATCGCATATGTGACGTGTGTGTGTATGTGGTGTGATGTATGTGCTGGCTGGCTAGTATTTTACAGGATAAATTTTGTAACTTCTGTGTAACTTAAGACATTCAAAAGGTTAATGCTTAACCTTTTGAATGTCTTATGTTACACAGTTCGACATAAGCAATTGTCTTTCTATTGTGTCTCTAATTACGGCATTCAAAGAGTTAATGGTGGATTTATTTTTGGTGCTTAATTTTATTTACTCCTCACTACACATCTATGTTATTACTGTCTATACATATGGTTATAATATAAGTACGTTCCTTGTTGTCCCTGCGAAGGTGTGCTAGTTAAGTTACTCAAGAAAACTATCCACGAGAAAGCTGCCGATAAAGTGTGCTTTTTTTAGCGGTGGGAAAATCATCTAATGACTTCCTCCGCTCTTCGGCGGAGCGGGAGATAGTGTCAGACTTTTACTGACTAAAAACCCACTCCTGCTGTTCCTTCGTTGCCTTTCGTACCGGGTCTTGAGTTATCTTTCGAATTAACCCTGGCCCCAGTAGGCTTCGACCCAGCTGCTGTTGCTGACAGCTCTTGTTATTTTTGTAAAACTATTTAAGTACTTTCTTTGAACAAACCATTAAAAAAATAAAACAAAAAAAAAATGTTGTGTCAGAATAATGATGTGTCAAAATAATGACTGCTTTTTCCACTCGTCTATCGTCAAAATCGAGCATGGGTTTAAACTCTTAAAAAAAACAAAAACTCTGTTAGCATTCGGTAATTCCGTGATTTACTCGAATATTTTACAAAACCTTTTCTAGGAAATACGGGTTTTTTTAAACTACTAAAAGTAGCTAGCAGCGTAGTTAGCTTTTTTTTAACCAGTGTATACTAATATAGGTGTGTTTGTTTGTGAAAATAAACTTTATTATTTTAATTATTGAACCTTTACCTCTAGTTTGTTTATGAAACCGCTGGCATAAACTAGTCTATACATTTATACATAACTATAAATAAAATTGGAGTGTCTGTTTGTAATATTGAAATAACCGCTTTTTACTACATGCATATGAATATACAAGGTGCAGTTTTAAAACTGCACAATATTTTAGGAGGTTGTAATAGAACTCATAATTAATCATGTGAAAAAACGATACCTGGTCAATAATCAGTAATACTTGTTATTTTATTTTTTAATTCATTAAACCCCAAGCGAACGCCGGCGTTCGCGCACCTATTGTCTTTCAATTGTGTCTGCAATTATCACAATTGAAAGGATACTAAACTAATTCGATTGATCGATGGCAGCGGGGGCGTGGCTAGGGTGTGGCGTGCGGGATGATGATTTGATGATACATTATTTATGAAACTATCGTTGCGAGTTGGTGTGTGTGAAAACGCCCTTTATTTTTACGTGTTTGTGTGTGTGAAAGAAAGCGCGGTTATAAGGCAGGTATCAGACTGGCTGCTTTTTAAGAAAAGTAGTTCACACATACCGATTTTCATAAATAAGAAAAAAAAAACAAAATTACCTACTCATTTTACTATTGATTCGGGTCGAGAATCACTAACATAATTACCTCCTGAAATATTTTGCAGCTTCAAAACGACACCTTGTATATACGGTACATACACCAAAATAACATATTTTTTATTTCTGTCTGTCTGTTTGTTCCGGCTAATCTCTGAAATGGCTGGACCGATTTTGACGGGACTTTTTTGGCAGGTAGCTGATGTAATAAGAAGTAACTTAGACTACTTTTATTTTAGAAACAAAAAAAAACCAAAACCCTGTAGTGCACACGAACGAAGTCGCGGGCACAGCTAGTCTAACATATAACACCAAACTAACGCCTGTCGATATTAACACAAAAACCGTTACAACAATGACTAAGCGTGACAAAGCCGCAAATGTCATGGCCGCAAAGATTACATTTCACTTCCATAATACGCAATATTTTCTACAACAAAGTAAAACGGTCAATACAGGAATCAATGACGCGATGATCTTGCATAATTTTATTGATCCAAATCAGCGTGGATCATTGATCATTCGGTCAATAATGCGTATTAAAAGTTGTCACTGTTTGGTAGTGATGTGTGCGCGGTTCTGGTTGACTAATTATCGATATCGATATTAATTTGACTTATTGTATTAGAACCTGAATATGTACGGTAAATTTATCAATAGGTTATTTTAGCAGTCTAAGTTAATAATTTTCTTCTGCTGAACATAGAGTGAAGTTACACTTTACTAGCCTTGGCCTGGCTAACTTTATAAATAACGATTTAATCAGCATGTTAAGTCTTTTTTTAAAGACTTGCCGCGTGGAACGCATACGACAACTGAAAGAACGTGTGTGTGTTTGAGTAAAAATCTGACACTTCCTCTCGCTACATCCAGAATGGAAAGAGTTATTTGATGATTTTCCGTCGACAAAGAAAAGTTATCCACTTGGCATAAAAAATAATAATTTATTAACATATTTCTTGCTGAAGATAGAGTGTGTATCTATTAGTAAGTAGTAATAAATAAAACTCACACTATAATTCCATATTGCATTACTTAAACACACTAGACCAAATTATAAAATCGACGATCGATACGAACCAACTATCACTTACATCAGGCTTCTGTTATAATAAGTAAGTACCATAAAAGCTACATCGTGCCTAAGTATCGACAAAGCCGCCCACGGACCTCACTAGTGTAGTGTTGTGCAAATCTCAGTGTTGACCGATGGTGCGTGCCAAATATCTCGATCGATCATTGCCTCCGACCCATTGTGATGTGCTACCAGGTGCGAAACCTTGTAGTGTACTGATACGGTTATTATAAGTATTTTTATGAAGGCACGTGATCTTGAAAGAAAACAGGTAAAAAATATTGGTTAAAAATTGAGAACATTCTGAGCATCAGAATGTTCATTCAAAAGAATGAACAACAAACAGCAAGGCAGCCTAAGTTTGGCTGGTAGAAAATGCCTTAAGGCATTAAGTCCGCCTCTGTACTCTTGTGTGCATAAAGTATAAATAAAAAATAAGAATCGACAAAGGACTTTTAAAAAGAGCCATGATAGACTGGATAGAAATGAGTATATCTTTAAAATATTTCAAAATTAATTGTGTATGGTTGCGTAGGTACCTTAGATAAACTATGAAATTACTTACGTATGCTTTTTAAATGGTAAATCTAACTCCTCCCACTGCGGGAGGAAGTGACAGACTTCTTTTTTTTGGAGGTGTAAAGGCTTCTCCCGGTGTCTAAAGGCCACCTATGTCCTTCAGTTGCCCTTAGCGTTCTAAGACCATGGGATTCTTTTTGAGAAATTGGCCCTAGCGAGCATCGGCACTAATAGATTTCTACGGATTTGCTGATAGAAACATCACGAGGCGAGTAGAGACGCGCGTGGAAAACTACGCAACGTCGACGACTGGAGTTTGGCTCTTACAGCCGGTCATTTACGTATTAAAACTCTCGCCTATTCCTTCATCTGCCTTTTGCATTCCATCGTCACGATAACTTCATCGGACATGCTTACTATTATCTTTAACTAAGCACTACGTACAGCATGCTATACCCTAATTAGTTTGTGTTATCAAAGTAGGTAATATTATAAACGTGAGAATAACTTTTTCTGAATATTACGCTTTCTTTTAAACTACTTTTGAACCGGCATTGATGAATTAGACTGAGCTTAAACCCCAAGAAAGGACATCGGCTTACTTTTTATCTTTGCTTCGACTTCGAGTTCGCTATAATTGACATACATGCGAACGAAGTCGTGAGCAAAAGAAAAAAATATATTGAACCCACTTCAAATTTAAACAACTTCCCACCCCATACAACTAAAAGTAAAACAACCCCAAGACAAAAGTTACAATGTCCAAAAACTAAAAGAAACAAGCTTCTTAACTTACAAATCAAACACGTTCTCCCCGCATTGTTTGACCGAACTTCGGCCGACCCAAATCACGGCTAACACGCGTTCCCCTGTTTATAACCAATAAAAATCACCCACAAGTCCGGCCGGATATCGAGTTTTCTCACCCTAAAAATTTAACACGCACCAACTTTTCTTTGAACCCCAAACCACACAAAAACAACACCTATTCTCTAGTAACTAAAGTCCTCAACAACTGCGTTATATTGGTTTTATTCATCTCGATTTCAAGTGATTTGCTCCATATGTTGAGAACAAGTGAGCTGGCTTCTTAACTCGCTGGACACCCCAAATTGAGGGTATTTCGAGGGGAAATCGTCGGGTTTATTGGAATTTCCTATGGGTTTTCACACGTGGTGAGTGCTTTAGGGGTTGAGATTATGATAGTCAAAATATGTTTGGGTCCGACACCTCGGTAAGTGATGCGGAAATATAAAGAAATTGAATTGATGGGAGTGGACTGGCAATAAAATGCTTTGTAAGACCAGGTGGAAGTCGACTTACTGTTAATTTAGTCTTTTTATAATGAGTCAAATGTTAAATAGTGTTTTTGAATAAATGCTCACTTCAATTAACTTTTTTTTAATGATATAAACTAGTCCTTGACTGCGAATTCACCTGAAGGTAAACAGTGGTGCAATCGGTGATGGTGAATCGCACTATATCGCGCATATAGTAGTGCACGATTACGATTTTGCGAATACTTTAGAACACACTATACTCTAGTATTGTAGTGTGTTAGTGAATACTCTAGCCATGAAGACTCCTAAATTATAATCGGAAGGGAAGACAGCTGCAGGCAAATTGTTTCAGTTCTTCGATGTACGCGGTATAAACGACGAGTCGAGACGCTTAGTCCGTATCATAGATGTGTCAACAACGTAAGGGTGGTCACTTGCCGTATGTCAGGTTGTCCAACGGTAGAAAGGTTGCTGCGGAACCAGGGGTGCTATTCTCAAAGAAAGCGCAGCGCTGGCACAGCGACGAGTCATCAGCGCAGTACATTGAATTAACAATCCAATGTAAAGGGGCATTGCCCCTTTACATTGGATATATGAATATTTCTTTGAATATGATAAATGATAAATGATAAATGATATTTATTTTGCAAATAGGTTCAAAAAACACTTTTACACGTCAATTTTTTTTTTTTTCGTCAGTTTATGCTAGATGAGGCCGGTGTTTCCTATCTGACTACCCTGAGAAGAAACACCGAAACAAACTCAGGGGTCAAAGTCTCTTTTAAAGTCCATACAGTAAATATGTAATGGTCAAATCACATGAGAACCATGCAGATTTGTCTGAGATGGTCTTTTGAAGAAAGAACCATACAGATTTGAGTGGACCTGTCCAATCAGTGTAAGCATTTGTCAGTATTCGAAAAGCTCAACTTAGGACTACTATGGAGCTCTACGACTTGACGAACAATACCAAAGAAAGGACATTTGGGTAGGCCGCTGAAAACACTCAAATTGCCAGACATACGTTAAAATTACTGAAAAGAAAAGAAAAAGCAATCAACATAGTCCTCACATTTACAATAATATAAACAAATTGTTAGTTTACAAAATATTTAGAGAAGTAAATATTTATGTCAAAGAAAAAAAAATATATATACTTTAAGTACTTAAAATGTATACATGTCATTTTGTAAAATAAAAATAATCTCCAATATGAATATTTCTTTGAGAATAGCACCCCTTGTCATGTCATTTCAGCGCACACTCACCAAAATTTATCCTGTAAAATACTAGCCAGCCAGCACATACATCACACCACATCGTGTAATATCCTAGAAAAAAATATTCGAAGACGCGGACCTAATGTCACACACATTCACCAACCCGTGATTACGGCCCATTCTCAGAGGCCTGAGTCCCAGCAGTGGGAACATTAGAAGTCTGATTATGTTCTAATTAATAGAAACAAAAATGCTTAATTCCGGTAGAATACGCACACATAACACAACACTACACACAAACACAACACGCTAATGTAGTGTTGGTTAAAACTAAAGTATAAAAATGTACACGTTTGACTAAATTTTAAGTCTTCCATAAAGAAATAAATACTTATGCGTAACAAGAAGCGAATCCAGCGTCAGGCAACTACCAAGTAGAACTGTCTGGCATATTTGCTGAACTGGACCTATTTAGGGCAGCCGTGAGACACATATTGTTAGTTCTCTTTTTTTTAATCATTAGTGTCTACATGTTGTTACCACACTGTGTATGCCAAATAAAATAGTTTTCTTACCAAACAAGCCTAATCAAATATATCAAGAATTTACACAAAACTAAACAGCTAATTCAACACCCAAACATTATTCTTCAAATAAAAAAATATTTGGCGTAACATATAGCCGTCAATAAGTCATTCCTTCGTATCAGCGCCCCCTGGCTGGCGGAAGCGGCTCAATTGGGCGGAAAGGCGGCTTGACCGCAGAGGTCGAGTGACCCTTCCCTTGCGCCTTTCAATCATAAGGCCTTTCACAAGGGCGGCTTTTGAGCACCTCCTTTGAGGAATTTGGAGAACTTTTGTACAATTATGTGGTTCTCAGAATTGGCTCGTATAGGTTGCGAGCGTGTATCTTTGAATTTTAATTAATATACTTCAGTGAAGTTAATTGTAAATTCAGCAATTGAAATCGTATTTTTAGAATTCCGTAATTTAACATTGATACTATGTCTACCTATGCACAGATTTTTGTAAAAAACTACCATCGACCATTAAAAATGTAAGCTCCTAATGTATTCAAAGTACAACTTGCCCAACAGGTTTTTTATTTATGAGCTTATACTGTCCTACTGCTGGGCAAAGGACTCCCCCAAATTCTTCCAGGTATTCTTTTCTTGAGCCACCTCGTACCGAGAGGTAATCGAAAAATTTAAATCATACTCCACTAGCAGCCAACTACTATTGAATGCAAAATAGAAGTGTACCTACTCAGTAGTCTTTTATGAGAATTAATTTCTTTAAACACAAAACTAGGTACATAATTAAAGAAAGAAGAACGATAAAATTTCAAAAAATATATTTCACTTTACAAAACAGCATAGTAATAAAGTCACCACAAATTTTCACCGACACCTCACACAACATACGTACGTTGTTAATTTTCCGACTACATGATTTTTAACTGACTCTAAGATGGAAAGTTAATATATCACAAAAAGCTAAAGGTAAACTGGGTCCTACTATGAGATATTCTAGAAACAGAAAAGGAAGTTCTTAACTAGAACCTAAGCAAATATAAACAAATAGATTACTTACAATTAAAAAAAAAAATAGGAAAGTATTTGAAAATCGAACTAAGTTCCAATATAAAAAAAATGGCCAGGATAAACAAATACTCGTAGATTAAAATAAAAAAAAAAAGTTTTTCGTTATTTGAAAATCGAACAAATTTCCAAAAAAAAAAAATGGACGGGATAAAAAGGCAAAAGAAAGTTTGTCCTTCAAAATTCTATTGAGATCAGAACAGTATGGTAAGAGTGTAGGACCTCATGGTAGTTCCCAGTTTACACAAAAGCCACTTTGACCACGGTCTGCAGTACCAATAGCACAGTGACGAAGAAAAGTATCGTGGGTCGTATTGTCTTGGCTATGGAGCTCACGGGCGGTGCGGAAACTAGCTGCAGCTGTGGTTGTATCACGGGCATCGCGAAAGCCTGATTATTGCAGCGGTTCAACTGGAAATAAAAAATCAAATTACTGGTTGACAGTGAGGCCTTGATCACACGTACTGAGTAAAAAGACGAGAGAGTAAAATGGTTTTCGGCCGAGACAGTGATGAAAGCGAGTAGCTGTTCATACATGTTTTGTTATTAGCACAGTCAGTTCAGACTGACAGTCAATTGAGACATTTGACAGTCATTTGTCAGTCAGAGACTGACAGTCAATTGTCACGTGTGATAAAGGCATTAGGCTGCCGCACAGGAGCGAAACGAATCAGAGGAGCTGTCATTTTGTGCAATCCTATTGGTTAATATTTCTCCGTTTCTTCGCTTCGCAGCCTCGCTCCGCTCCTGTTGACAGGCAGCCTTACAAGTTATAAGTAGTTTATCCCTGCCAGTCGCATTACTCTAGATAATTTATTTCATCACCACTGCTCTCAAAACGGTAAAAGAAAACATAGTGAGGAAACCGGCATGTCCTAAAAACAAAAATTCGAAGACATTCATCAACCCGAACTGGGCCTGTATGATGGATTACGGCCCATTCCCTCTCCCAGAGAAGGGGCCTGGTTCCCAGCAGTGGGAACAGTAAAAAAATTGATTACGCTATGCTAATGGCAATCATCATCATCATTTGAACCGAAAAACGTCCGTTGTTGTAGATAGGCCTCCCCCAGGTGTCGCCATAATGACTGATCCTGTGTTTCTCGCATCCATCGGATCCCCGCGACCCTCATCAGGTCTTCGGTCAACCTAGTGGGAGACCTTCCAACGCTGCATCTTCCCGTACTTGGTCGCCACTCTATTACCTTTCACCAGTCACCATCGACCATCCGTTCTGCGAGCAATGAGCCCTGCCCGCAGCCACTTGGCGATTCTTTGTGGTATGTCGCTAAACTCTTATCTTCATTACTGACGTGGTCACATTAGCATAGCCTTTTAAATTGCCCTTTCGGTGTCGTTTAAGTTCTCGGATGATGCCCAATGTAAGCGACCACGTTTCGAAGCCATATCTCATCCCTCGATACACGCACTGGTCATAGATAGTCATGAAACACTGTGGTATATTGGACGAGAAGACACCGCGCAGCTTCCCGAACGCTGCCCAGACGAATCGGATTCGACGATTGACCTCTTTCTCAAAGTTAGACGTACGCAACTGGACCGTCTGTCCCAGGTAAACGTAGTCATCCACAACTGCGAGTGTAGAGTCTCCGATCTTGATAGGAGTAGGTGCAAGTTATAGTCATCAGAAAACAGACTCCCGCCGATATTCCACTCCTTAGCTGTACGCACAATTAATGTATTTACAAAACGATTTTGTGCATATAGGTGGGATGTCCACCATGAACAGGTGGCGCATCGCCGTATACCAGATGATGAAACGGGCTTAGTAGAATTAGGCTACGCAATTCCGACGCACACTCCTCGAAATGCCGAATGCCAAAATGTAAAACCGAAGACTTTTTTGTAACAGAACTACGCAAGTAATCTTTTATAACTCAAAAAAATAGCCCGCAAGTAACATCAGTGATGATAGTCCAAAACGGTGTTAACTATTTCATATAAATAAGTCCACTTTCCTCCAAACTGGGAAACAGTAATATATCTTGAACAGTATACTCAGATTGATACAGATGGATTTATTATAAGTGGACGTAGATAAAGTAATAACATTTCATCCACGATAACTATCAGCTGCGATTTTAAGAAAACCACCCGTTTCATAGAATATTGACACCTTCCTAATGTGATTGTATAAAATGAGTTGTGCGTATAAAACATTCCAACCTCGCAACATGTAGTCTCCGGTGACCCAACGCAACCAGAACGGCAACCTCGCACCACTGCTTCGTAAGAACTGCCCTTCGATATCACTGACGTGAAGCATTTGTCTTCAGCACTGTGACATGTGATCGTGTGTACTCTGGAAACCACAAGAACAATAAATCGATTGAAAACGATATCAGGTACCGTCACTGAATACAGTACATAGACGCTAATATAGCACATCGGGTTTTAGAAAAAGTTCGGCTTTACATAGTGATGAACGATATGATGATGACAAAGATATAACAGGTCAGCCACTAACAACAATCATAAATGTAAATATAAAAAATTAAAATACAAATGAAATATATGAAAAAGTACAGAATATATCTGAAAAACAGTCTCTTTCTAAAAGAGGATGTGCCAAATTAACGCCCAGGTACTGTACCTTATTAACGGTGTGACGTAATGGCTCGGGTGTCTATGGGTTACTTGTGACTTGGTGGGAGCCCTGAGAAATTTTTATTTAGTTGGAATATTTCAAAAACATATAGACCTAAGAAGATGGGATGGCCTATTATACCATGGATGTTTAAGAACAAATTGAATATCTAAGCAAGAAATGTCGCAACAGTATACAAATCGGAAGTCCCTAACCTTTTCTTATCAGAGCAGCCACTCCTGGTGACCACTCAAATCCAGCAGAAAAATAATATTGACACATTTCCACTGGATTCTTGAAGATCTTAAACTCAGGCGAATTAAAATTTTGAAGATAGGTTAGACTCAAAAGTTACAATCCTACTGTCATATCAAATACAATTTTTTTCTTAGGGACAAAATCAGTTAAAATCAATATTCAAATTCAGTTCACGATTTTCAAATTTTAAGTTTTGGCCGACCATATTTTCTGTGGACCAGCACTTGTTCACGGAGCAAAGCAATTAAAAAAACATGAGCTGCTGTGATAGTGATCAGGCTTTCAGTCAAAAGTCAATTCAGTAGACACGGAATTGAGTAAAACTTACTTTACAATTGAAATTAATGTAGACTTGGTTCGAATAATATTTTTTTAGACAGTACCTGTATTTAGTAGGATCCAAGCACGCTCTTAGCGGCGTCTCAGCTTTATAAGCGCAAACATAGCATTCAAGGGGCCGTCTTTTTATCGTCCTTGTAACTGTCATTGGTTTAGGCGTCGGCTGCACGATTGGCGGCTGTCGTCGCACCACTGTTACTCTCTCCCCTTTATCTCCTGCTGCAGCTGCAGGATCCTCTTCTTCATCTTCCTCATCATCATCGTCGTCTTCTTCGTTTTCATCTCCCCTTCTACTTGAAAGTTGAAGGTTGTATCTATTACTTGAAAGACGAGATTTGAATCTATTACTTGATAGATAGGTGACACGGCTTACGATGACATGGGGAAGAGAAGAAAGATTAAAATAAGAAGAAAAGTAATAAGTTACCAGCATGGAAGAAAGTTATTGTAAATTGTACAGTCGATTGAAGCAGTGGTAGTACCGGCCTTGGTATTGCACTGGTCTAGCCTATTTCAGGATTTCGGAAAACTAGTTATATTGGTTTTGTTACCACTAATGTGCGATCGCCTGTACATCCAAAAAATATGACAGCATAAGCACAAGAAAACTATCCATGGTAGCATTTCAAGATTGATAGAAACTTATCAGTCAATATTAGACAATGAATCAGAGACACATTGGGATATTCAGTTTTTGCTGATGACTTGAAACCAGTTTCTGTCACCAAGTTCATGTCATTATGACAATTAAGCTTATGATCAGAGAAGTGGAAAAATCTAATAGAGCTATGTGTTTTTAGGGTTTTCTTGCCAAATAAATTAAAAAATTTAAGTCTTAAATTTGACACTTACTCGTCGTCTTCATCTTCCTCTAATTTTGAGCCGGTTTTCGCCGGCATAAGGAACAGCATTGCCAGCACGAGGCAACACCTCCACCGAATCATTTCCCCACTCAAATCACCACCTGGCCAAATATTTACATCTACTACGCACACCCACACACTGGATTTGTCATCTTCCCTTTTTTAATTACCAAAAATGTATAATGATATCAGATGTGTTAAATTATCAGAAATTTTGTATTTGAAAGCTCACTTCATCAGATTTTCGTGTTTGGAATTTTTTCTTTGTTTTTTCTGGCATTGTTTGAAGCTTCTTGATATAAACCTCTTTTTGGTTCCATAGATTATTTCTCACAGAAATTGATACTAAAGAGTAATAAAGTCGAAAACAAAAAAAAACTATTTTCATGTTACCTACTCTGTCTTTATGTCGTATTATAGCTTCATTAATTTAAAAACACTTGGTAATAGAGTCTGTCTAATAAGTTAAACGACTTGGGTAATTATTAGGATTTAATGAAATCTGATGTAGTCAACACGGGTTCAATAATTAAGGTTGATTTAGAGATAGAGAACATTGTTTACTAACAGAAGAACCTTATAAAAAGTATCGAATATAAGTATTTTTTAAATGATTAAATATTATACAAAATTCCCAAGTCGGTTGACTTATTAGACAGACTATACCTATAGATGATAATATAGACTTGAAAATATTGCAGTCGCGCTTCAAATGCTAAAATAATGTTTTATTTAACAGCTTACTTTTTATCCTTACCCTGTTTCTCAATCTTCTTTTCTAAACAGAACTTTTTGTTTTCCACCATAGCAGCTACGATTCCTGGTAGAGTACAAAACGAGTTCAATCAAGACATCTGGTGGTGAATGGCGGAACTAGCTATTTGCCGGTAGGTGGCGCTGTTATCAAATTATGGTTCTTATTGGACTTGAAAATTTAAAAAACTGAATGAAAAAGTGTAATTGGTTGTTTTTACGTCTTCTTTTTTTTAATAGTAAGCATCTTTTATCTATATAGGTATGGCTAATGCATTTGCTTACCCAAGGTGCAGCCTGAGTAAGCAACGTACAAACCAAGTTTACTGACTTTAGCGGGTGGTTATAAAGTCGAAATTGGTTAAAAATAGACTAAATAAAGAATTTAATTTACTATCAAGGTTTTATTTTTATTTTTTTCGACTAAAGAATGTATTTAATAGGTATTATATTTTTAACTTTATCTTGTTAGACATGTCAATGCCAATAAGATGTTATGAATAAAATAACTGCAACAGATAGGGTCTTCTATCGTTTGGGATCCACCAATTTTCTCATCTTCATGGTCTCAACGCCAACATCGTGATTCCTGAATTTTGTAAAGTTTTGATTTTCATAAGAGTTCATAGTAAAGCGAGGTCATTAAGGTTATTTATGGATCTTCCACTAGGTATCGGTAAGTCAAGACTTTTTATTTCATATACAAGGCGATTCTTTCAGAGTGCGCATGGTCAAATTCAAAACTATAATGTTAAGTTATCAAAAAAAGAAATTCTTTTTTTTTTACGGATGGAAATCATCCAATGACTTCTTTTGGTCTGGGTGGAGCGAGAGGGCGTGTCAGACTTGTAGTTATTAAAATCACACCTGTGTCCTTCAGTTCCCTTTTGGGTTCCAGGGCTACGGGTTTCCTTTTCAGGAATTCCTCGTGGTCCTATGGTTTGCTGACATCTCTTTGAGGAGCGCGTGGTTCACTACGCGCTGTTAATGATCATCAACGGGCTGGAGACTCCTTTAAGTTGCGGGATTGTTCGAAAGAGTTGCTGTGGCTTTGGAGCGCAAAAACCCACGTTAGTCAGTGAAAGTCTTATACATCTTCTCGCACCACCCAGAGCTGAAGGAGTCATTTGATGATTTCGCACCAAAAAAGGCTTCTTTGAGTGTTTTTCACTATTTTTCAAAGTTAGACCTTCATCACATTAGACTTTAAGTTTTATTTATCTGACTGTTTCGAGTTGACACTACCCAACAGCTTGTAAATGTTATGGCACCGACCCAGTGTCGATTAAATCTTGTCGCAACAGCAAATAACATCTTTCGTTAATTTATGAATCTACCAGTTCTCAGATGTCGTGTCGTCATTGTTATTTAAGATTTTCATCCGACTTGCTTCAAATTTATCGCCATTTCTCAGTTCTTATGTATCTTATCGTTATGTTATATAGTCTATAACCTGCCCAGGAATATGGACCACAATCGTACCAAGTTTGGTTAAAATTCCTTCAGTAGTTTTTGACCCACGCGTGCACATACAGACAGACGTACAGACAGACAAAAAATTTACTAATTGCATATTTGGCATCAGTATCGATTACCAATCATCCTCTAATATTAATTTTTAATATATATTCAATGTACAGAATTGACCTCTCTACAGTTTTATTATATATAAGTATAAGTATAAGTATAAGTATAGATATAGATGAAAACAGTATTTCCGATATGGTCTACCACGCCCATTTGAAAACTTCAGACTGTATTTTTTTCATGATTTAGTAAAGAATACAGGGTTCAAAACCATCCAGGTGCATTACTTTGTGTAATTTATTTCCAAAAAATTCGAAGACACGACCGACCTGCACTGGGCCCGAGTGTTGGATTACTGTCCATTCCCTCTCTTACAGAGAAGGCCTGAGTAAAAGGCTGATTTTGCTTCTGTGTTCCATATCTAGGAAAAAGTAAGTAAATATGTTTTACAAACTCAGTTTAGCATTATAGGTCTACTAGCCTACCTATATTTTATTTAAAGGTATTATCATAATGATGATGGAAGTCTATAAAAGATCGCACAGCAAGCACGAACTAGTTTTAGACTCTCTTGAGATTTATGTTACTATAAGCGTAGATTACAGATCTTTTGTTTGAAAACTAAGAGGGTCGTGGTACTGGACTTTGAATTAGTCTTGCGTTTTATGGCGTAAGACGCCGTTTCTAGGATCTCTCTTATCATGCTGCGGATTGTTTGAAGGCGTTACCGTACCTTTTTGAAATGGATACCTTTTTTTCGATAGGAAAATCATCTTATGACATCCTCCGACCTTAGGCAGAGCGGGAAATAGTGTCAGAATTTTACTGACTTAAAACCCACTCCAGTTCCTTCGTTGCCTTTCGTACCGGGGGCTGAGCTACCTTTTGGAGCTAACCCTGGCCCCAGTAGGCTTCGACCCAGCTGGGCCCATGCCGTTGTTGACAACTCCTTGAGGCGCCCGGGAAGAGTGCGCGTCGTCGACGACTTATAAAAAGGATAAGTGAACGAACGCTGTAGGTTTTAGTCTGTAAAAGTCTGTCACTCCGTCTCAAGAGACCCAGAGTGAAAGAAGTCATTTGATGATTTCCTTCGTATAAAATAGGTTATTTTTCGTCATAGAATGAAAAACAAGCATGTAGATTCTGTCACCACAGTTGAGCGGCCCAACCAGGTGCATTACTTTTTGTAATTTATTTCATCACCATTGTTCTCACAATGAAGGAAAACATCGTGAGGAAACCGGCATGGCCTAGAACCAAATTTATATTATTATTATTATTATGATTCTGAAATAGTTAATATTTTAGTGTACAAGAAAGTTTATTGTATTCTATTCTATTCTATCTGTTCTGCGATCTAACTGTCATAGTAATATTAGAAAGAAAAATTTGAATTTACGTAGAAAGGTGTAATATTTGTTACTTAAACATCTGAATGGATTTGAAAGAAATTAGATACACTATGCCATGAAGTGGTACATAGTAACTTTTTATCTAGTTTGGTCTTTTGGGATACTTTTTACTTTCACACGGGCGAAGCCACAGATAGTTAGTGTAAATGTTATTTAAATCGTTATTATGTGTAGGGTTACTTAATTGGTACTTTGTTGTGTATCAACTAGGTAAACCAAATCTGCAACTGAAGGAACACGTGTTTGTTTGTGTTAGTAAAAGTATCTCCACCTAGATGATTTCCCAATCTTAAAAAAAAAATAACTCGCAAAATTTAAGCGGTAGTGGGCAGGGTCCATTGCTTGCAGAACAGATGCCTGATGAGGCCGAAAGATTCTGCAGTGGCGATCGGATACCAGAAGATGCCGCGTTGGAAGGTCTCCTTCAAAGTGGTCCGATACGAGTCATCTAATGAACCGATCGTTAGATAGGGCGACGCTTGCGGGAAACCCAAGTACAGCAGTGAACCTGTTACTGCTGAAATGATGATTTTGAGACAACTGTTTCTATTAGATACCTAATAATTTTTCAATTTGCCCACTTGTCCTTATTAGAATTGCAAAAGCTTGAAGTTGAGCTTGCTGTTCACAACTGTTCTCCACATATTTCCTAATAGACGATGTTCCGACAAAGAAATCTAGTATCTGTCAACGCAAGCGTCCCGTCCTAATAACCTTTCCAACTGCGGCGTTCCATGAATAAGTGAACAGCGAGTATTAATGTAACTCTTTCATGAACGCACACATGTGGGCTCCCTTTGCGTGGCGCATGTTCCTCTCAGCTTATCGGCCTCACAAAGCACCGCGCCGGGCAACCGCAATCCCCTACCGAGTCCCGAATACACGACCTCATTAAAAAATGAAACCTCACAAACATGCCATGAGCCCACAAAAAGCCCCCAAGACTCGTCAAAGCGAAAAGCTCCACCTACCGGAGAGTAGCGGAACTACACCACTCGCGGAACCAACCTCTGTACTTTTTTAATTAGCCTCATACACTGAGTGAATGCGTGAAATACGTTAGATTTTTTTTTTCTCATACGCGGTTAGTTTGGTAGCTTTGAGTAAAGTATGTTAATTCACAAGTAGCCTGCTCTCGGCTGCTTTTTGAACTGTTTAAAAAAGGGGTTCCGGATAAGGCTTATTTGATAACTTTGTGCTGTGAGAGGTTAATTAGCGAGAGAGAAAATTATATGTGTATTATAAACTGTAAGGTATCACTTTGATAAAGGTATTGGGTCGTTGTCTAAGGCGAGCAGGTGTCGTGATGCCGCGATGAAGCGGCTGAGCATACTGTGCAAGCGTCCTGAAGCTCGGCAACTCTCGAACTTCTTTTATCTCAGTCTAGGTTCGCTCAAAAAGTGCAAACTCTGTACAAAGTTCACTTTCGCCTTGTGAACTAATTTTTCGCTCGGTGTCAAGTTCATGGCTGGGAGGCGGGGCGCCGGCGCGGGCGGGGTGCGGGGTGCAGGGAGCGCTATGATAAAATAAAATATTCATTATGATTGCTCAACGCGGCAATGTTCGCGAGAGCACGGGTAGTCGCGCCCTTGCGGCTTGGCCACTGAAGAAGTTTTCTATTGCAAGGGTTGAAAGGCTACTTAGTTCAGCTTTGCAATTCATTAAAAAACACAACTGCAACAAATACTTTTAAAAATAAATTAAAATAAGCACTTATAAAATAACTTCATCAACAATTGCATCATTGCTTACCATCAGGTGGGACCGCAGTAAAGCCTAGTATCATATCAATAAAAAAACCTATTAAAGTTCTAATACACTATTAGATTATTTTTAATCAGACATAGATATAATACGGTCCATAATTATCCAATAAGAAAATTTAAACTTTCAGAAATGCCCATTTTTACATTTTTTTCTGGTATATAATACCAGAAAAATTGCCCATTTTTGAAAGGGCTAGTTATTACTAGCTCTTCTGTCAGTGAATATTTTAACATATCTATTCTCCTTCCAATATAAAATTTTAGTTTTAATATTGTCATTAGGAACCAAAAATGAACCAAAAGTATCTCACCCCCAAAAAATCGCCAAACGGCCAATCTACATCAACCGCACAATTCTCAAAAGACGACTTGAAAACTGACATAAAAATCATCCCGGACCTACCTCAAATGGAAGTAGATCGTCTGGGCGACTGGCCGACTTTTTCTCCCGTTTTTCCCTTAATTAGTTCGTTAATCCGCGGAGAGGAGGGGGAGGAGGGGGCACTCATTAGCGTTCGACACTCGATTCTTGTTGGCAACACTTGTTGAACGCCATTTTTTATGATAAATACGATCGAAGGAATTGTAACTTTGAATGGAGTTCGTTTGGGAATATTTTTCGTTTAGGGAAGTTTGTTTATTAATTATTTTATAGGGATGTTTATTGATGACAGCATTTCTATCGTTTTTGCACACTAATTGATCATAATCGACTAGTATTAGAGATACAATATATACACAGCAGTTACTGAGCATATTTTGCAGACACTTGGAAATTAAACCCTTTCATTACTGTAAACTAAACTATATATTTTCTTTTTTGAGGTGGGAAATCATCAAGTGTTCTTCTACCTGTGGCCCTTTGCGTTTCAGGGTCACAATAACTCTTTCAAATGTTCCCGTAGCCCTAGCAAACGTCGGCCCTGCTGGGCCCCTTCGATTTTGCTGACATCTCTTTGAGGCGCGCGTGGAACACTATGAGGCTTGAAGTCACCCTTACTCGTCCTTATCGAACAGCTGGACGATAAGCTATTTATTGCTCGTCGTCCGCAAGCCCGCACCTATGGTAGCCGGGAATCGCCGTGTGACTTTTGATGCAAGGCGTCTCATGTGGTGACGGTTGCAGACATCACCTTTGCTTCATAGAAGGTGGTGGTCGCTTTCTATCCCCTCTCGCTCCAAACCATGGCCTGCACCAGAGCCCCACCACCGATCGCATCCAGGAGGACACAGCAGTGCTCTGCCTAAACGGAACAAACTTCCACCGTGTAAGGTTAGGTTAGCAACCTGTAACAGTTTTTTTTTTCAATTCTCCTTCGAAGGAAAATAAGCATTTTCTCTGTGTCTATTTTTCTGTTTCCTTCTTCTTGTTTAATTATTATTATATGAGTATATATTAATTGTTAAATGCCAACCCATGTGGATATCGACTCCTCAAAAACTATCTACTCTTTTGTGATTTCCCAACACGAAAAAAAATTATCATTGGTCTATTTTTCCAATAAACTTTTTGACATTAATATAAAAGGACTTTGCCAAATTATTTGATAATCGTTTGGCAATCTGTTTCATAAATGATTTTAAATATCTAATAATTTCTTTCACGAAATTACAGTAAATAATTTGTAAACAAAGCTGGATTTGAATTAATCAAGGATCTTCTCCTCTGGTTTCTAGAGTGGTAGGTTACTTCTAGGCAAGTGTGCTTCATCGTCGACCATTTCGTCTTACCGTCAGGTGAGATTTTTTTTATGGTTGGAAAATCATCTAATGACAACCCCCGCTCTTGGGCAGAGCGGGAGATATTGCAGATTCTTACTGACTAAAAACCCACCCCGTTCCTTCAAGCCTTCACACCGGGGCTCGAGGTATCTTTCGAAACTAATCCTGGCCCCAGTAGGCTTCGACCCAGCTGGGCCCTTGCTGTTGCTGACAACTCCTTGAGGCGCACGGGAACAGTGCGCGCCGTCGACGACTTGGCCTCGGTCTGGACAGTTACCGATGAACTACCCATAGCTCGCCGTCCACAAGCCCGCGTTTACGGTTGCCGTGGTCAAACGCGAGCCTCATCTTCATCTCCCTAGCTTTGGGGTCGGCTGCCTGTATAACTGGATTCGGCAGTATACCTGTGTTTTACATGGAGCGACTGATTATCAGACCTCCCAGTTACTGGGCAACACAATAGGTATTCACGATAGGCACTGATGGTTTCTGACGTCTGATTAGGTAGTCGTAGGTAGATCGTCATAGATATAACGACCGTCAAGGATCTACGAATGACCGCCAGGACTAACAGCTTTACGTGCTTTCCGAGGCACGGCCAGCGGTCAAACGCGAGCCTATCAATAATAAAAAAACCGGGCAAGTGCGAGACGAACTCGCGCCCTGAGGGTTCCGTACAAACTTACCTTTGTAAAATAAATAATTATTATATATATATAAATAGTTCAATTCAGGATTCAATTCTTGGAAGATTTTTTCGAATTGTAATAAAAGACCTTGCGATGAAAACAATTTTCAGATTTATTCCTTTAATTCTGCTATAAGACCTTGCTTTATACCAAATTTCAGGATTCTGGGTCCAACGGGAAGCCCCCTATGAATTTAAATTTTTTCCAGAGTGTCTAAATGTATATATTTTTCGCCACATAAACCGAAGTATCTTTTTTTCTCGTTAATTCACCAATTCGATTGTAAACAGCTTCAAAAATCCACAGACCTTAGCTTATGGTTTTAATTTCAACTCGATACCTCGACGCGTTTCCGGGTCTAGAAGATAAAGGGAATATAGACAACCAGGTGATCCTATAGGCGTTCCGTTTTTTGAGATACGGAACCCTAAAAAATCACCTTAGAGTCTTTTGGCTGGGTCACTAAGTACCCAGGCCGCAACCCTCGGCGTAAATACGTATCTACCTAGCTTGTAGACTACATGTACTGATGACCTTTCACGAATACTTATCTATTCACGCACTTAGTATGTTCCTACACAATTTATTCAGATTCTTTTGTTCCTTATCATCGCTAGAGCTTCAGAATAAAACCCACCTACACAACCACCTCTTATTCGTTTATCTACAGCATTTTCTCAAAATAAATTCTAAAAGGGCAAACATAACTGCCGTCGTTATTCTTAATAACCATGTTTTCATATTAGGAATCTACTCATACTTACAACATTCTAAAATGACACACGTTCTTCTGAAACATCCGAAATATTCCGTAATGAGACTTTCTCAAGATTCTCAAGTAAGAATTTATGTCTTAAATTACAGCTTTAAATACGAGTCAGCTTTTATTTCCCAAAATGCAATGTGTATAAACCTCACCCTTTGCAACGTCTAGCTAAACATTTCCTAATTTTGAATCTTCAACTACGTAGTAACTAGCGTTGGCAAATGAGACTCACACGCTGAAACGGACCATTCTAACATGACCTATCATTTCCCCCCTACGTACCCCTTAAATCCTGCTGAAATATATGGGCCAAGGGGGGGTGAAAGGTCTTGCTGCGGTGGTGTTGTCATGTACATAGTACATGGTGCTGTCAGCTTAACATCCAACTTATTAGACGTTTCGGAAATTCGGTTTCGCCCCGCAAGCACCACGGGCTACGTTGACAGTAGAGAAGGGTTGGCTCGAATGTCGAATATCGATAAATTTGTTGGGTGTTTTACATAAAACTGAAAGTTTTTTCCCCATGCACCTGAAATAAGACTTAATAAATATCTTTCTAATTCAATTCAAACAACCATTATTGTTCCTACAGCTTTTTTCATTTTTTTACAAAGCCTGTAAGATCCTCCTTCCTTCAATCCTACTGAAGGATCAAAACAAAAAGGGAGAATTCATTGGGCATCAAAAAATTTATTAACATCGCGGTTAATGGGAAAATTTCCCAGAACACTAGCAGCATGGGCACATTATAGAGCAATAACTGATACGTAGGTTAGAGAAAACCGCAGTCCAGTGGTCACGTCACGTGAAGAATCAATTAGCTGTTAACTGATATTAGTTACTCAAATATATAACTCCCGATATTGTTGTTATATTTGCAGCACCCGCCCCAGCACAGTTCGCCGTGCTAAGAAGATGTATGCACATGCATGTGAATATATTGCATCCCACACCCTTTGGTGTCTGAATGCCTTGGCCTTCCAAAGGTAACCCAACTTCTGACACATTACGGTGCTCTCGTCTGACCTTTCCTATTGTCACGTGCCAAAGCATCAGGTTCTAAAACAGGTGGCACCTCGGTGATAACAAGGCGCGAGGGGTGTGTGGCGTACCATGCTATCCGGCAAGCAGTCTTACTGGAAGATAGGCCATGCAGTCAGAGGCAGTCGACTGCTTCACCGCATTCACATGAAGCCCCACCAAGTTGAAAAGCGAGCATGTAGAATTGTAGATGGTGGTGAATTATTTTTTTAGACATTTATAAATACATACATGCTTATTAAATTTTTTGTTAGCTTAGTTTTATATAGGTATATTTATTTATTTTATTTATTATATACTTTATTGTACACCATTACACATACAAAAAAGGAAATTAAAACACATACATGATACAATGGGCGGCCTTATCACATTCCGCGATCTCTTCCAGGCAAGTATTTTGTACTTATATTCTGTTGCGAGTATTTCTTTTTCTCATAGAAAAGTTGCGGGAAAAGCTACATATATTTGTTATATTTTTTTTTAGTAATCCACCATTCATAATAACATCAGAGACCGGTTCGTAGAACAGAATAGAATAAACATTATTCACATTACACCAACATAGTAACTTCTTGGTCAGGGTTTCTAGTTATGGAAAGAAAAGAAAGAAAGAAAAACATTTTATCGGTCGGAATATGGTCTTTATCTTTGTTTTTAATTTAAAAATCGAATTTTATCGATAGCCCCACCCTCCCTAGCTGATATCCAGTTGGTAATGCAAACGTTTGTAACCCGTCGGTCCGCGCTCCGCCCGGGGCAAATACGTTGGGTAAATAACCCTCCACCATCTATATGTTCGTGCTATATCGAGCAACATACGATTTTGTACCCGCTCTCTTTGTGCCTGCTAGTGATTTTGTTAGACAGTTCTGTCTTGTAGATATCTTTCGATGGCACGGTTTAACGATAGACATCTTTTGGTGTAAAAGGGTAAGTGTGACTTTAAATCTCGCCCTTCCCATCCACACCTCGCTTAACCCTTTTAAAACCACATTTACAGCTAAAATTGTCCTTTGCCATACTGCCCCGCCTCAAGTTCATTTCAGACTACGCTTATAGCATATAGCTTTCAGTTCACAACATAACAATATCGCTCGTCATCATCATCATAACTTCAGCCGAAAGACGTTCACTGTTGGACATATGTATGCCTCCCCCAAGTGTCGCCACAATGAACGGTTCTATGCGTCTCGCATCCATCGGATTCCCGCAACCCTTACCAGGTCATCGGTCCACTTTGTAGGAGGCCTGCCAACACTATGTCTTCCAGTACGCGGTCACTATTCCAGAACCAACGGCCATCTGTTCGTTCACCATACATTTATTTATTTACTTCACGGTGGCCAGCGATCATTCACGCTGTTCATCGCTACATCGTGCCAGCTCACGCTATCCTGCAAGTAGCACTGGAAGCTGGAGAGTATAGTGTGCAGCGATGTCTCGCGATGGTCAGAGTGAGCGATCGCAAAACAGCGCAAGTCATTGCGCGTCAACGCAAGCCATCGCGAGTCAGCGCTTGACGGAGAGAGACCGTGCAGGTCCTCAAAGGCCGGTGCGAGTTTTGTGTATCCGTTTTACGAAGCAAATGAATACACTATTTTTTTTTTAATTGTTCAACATTGGAAATACTAATCATATTTTAATCCTCAACTCGCACACCCTCGCGTATCTAAACCTTTTACACCAAAGATGGACAGCGAGTGGATAGAAATATTGTCACTTTCAATTCTCGCTCATCCCATCCACAACCATCTAACTTTACCCATGTGATGCCACTAACAAAAGTTAGTACAAGCAATATGCTGCGACCACTGTTTTTTCCACCACCATATTGCTGCACATACCGTTATGGGTCTTTAAGCAGTCGATTATGAAACTCAGGCTGCAAGATTATTCAAGAGATTCACTGTAGCCCTAGTAGGCAAGGTAACTGAAGGACCACGAGTGAGGTTCAGTTAATAAAATTCTGACACTTTCTCGCCCCATCCAGAGGCCAAGAAGTTATTTAATGATTTCTAACACAAAAAGAAAACTAAGAGTTTCCAAACAACTTGTTCATAATATATCTTTTTTTTTTACTTCATTGCTATCAGTTACTTTCTCTATCATGACAGCTAGATATGATACGTAAAAAATTGCTTTTACCGGTTGAAAGTCTTGTACAAGATGCGTCCGTTTTTAAGCGAAGACCTGCGTGTACAGCTAGTAGAAAGTTTGGTTCTGTCGAAGCTAAATTATGCCGATACCGTCGTAGGACCTCGACTACTGTCACGCACCGCAAAACTAATACAACGGGTTCAAAATGCTTGCGCACGATTTTGCTTCAACATTCCACCAAGAAGCCACGTCACACCATTTTTAAACAAGCATAACATTTTAAAAATGAAGTCGCGTCGCAAGTTGCATTTGGCTTGTCTTCTTTTCGGCGTCATCAAGACTAAATGTCCATCATACCTGTACTCAAAGCTTGCATGGGTAAATAGTCACCGGCAACGCGAGGCTAGGCGTTGTGCTCAGCAGCTGGTTACTCCGCATCACCGAACTGCAGCTTTTCGAGGTAGTTTTCGGTACTCAGTCACTAAATGTTGGAATAATATTCCTCCTCCCATTAGGGACCTAAAAAATATTAGTAGTTTTAAGGCTAGACTTAAGCAATTTATTTTAAGTTCACAAATACAATTTAATGAAATTAATGTTGATAAATCTTTTATATAATTAAGTCAACAGTAATGCTAATTTAATATTTTTTAAGAATATAATAATGTATCTAATATTACCAATGACGCATTCTTAGAATTTTAATAATTTATTTTAAACAACAAATTTTATCCTGTATTTTAAACACTCACCTTCACGTTATGTACCTATTTCTAGTTTTTATGGAGGTAGCTGGTGGGTAGGGTCGTTGCGATGAGCCCTTTGCTAACCTCATGGGTTCACTTCACTTTTGTTCATTTCAGCCTGACTCCTTTCCATTTGCAATTTAAATAAAAATCACTTATAACTTTTTACTGGCACTTGTAAACATTTTCTAGACGGAAATGTTTTTCTTTATGTTTTTACTGGCTTCGAATATTAATTTATAGTTATAGTATTAGCCCTAGGTGACGGCTAATTGTCGGGCTGGGGCAGCGGTGGCTCATTATCATAGCGTTGAACATCGCGCCGCGCGTCGGCTGATGTTTTTTTATCGGAGTATTGTGGGTACTAAGTTATTTTATAGTTTTATCGTTTTATTCAATGAGGCACAAATTTTATTTTATAATATTTTGTTGTTACTTTTTATTCATCAAATAGTTATTTATGTATTTTATTTAAATAAAATTTTACACCCGTAGGTACACTTAATCAATATCTATTACACTTATGAGTATATATATATGCTTTACCCTAGTCCGTGCGTCACTGCGGGGTGCCAACTGAAAACCAGCGCTGGGTGTCTTACGTCCAGCAAATGCTGAGGTGGTCACCCTTTCGGTGCGGGCACGCTCGGCGTGCTTTGTACTTTTATTTAGTTTGTGTATTAATGTAACCGTTGTGCTGTGTCTGTACCGAATAAAAGTTTTTCTATTCTATTCTATTCTATTCTATTCTATTCTATTCTATTCTATTCTATTCTATTCTATTCTATTCTATTCTATTCTATTCTATTCTATTCTATTCTATTCTATTCTATTCTATTCTATTCTATTCTATTCTATTCATACCAAACGTTTTGCCGTATCTTTAAAGTTTCTAATCCAACTGCCTCTAAAACAAGCACCAATCCATAACACACACTGTCTTAAACCTCCGCAGCAACCTACCTACACATGCTCATACTATCTCTAAACCTATAGATATACACATGCCTATTTACATGTGCCGACTGAGCCAACATCCAGGGTTGAATTCGGCACGTCACACGAGCCGCCAGTGGACGGAATGCGAAACGGCTGGCTGTTTGTTTGTGGGTGGATGGCTCTGGCGAAATTCCGCCTTTGTTGCTTACCCGCCCGGGCGGAAGTAGTGTGGGGGATGAGACGTAGCGGGATTCAGCAAGTTATGGAAATATTTTTATCTCCTTACTGGCTTTTGCCCGCGGCTTCGTCTGCGTACATAAAAGACCTTCCCTCTTTCTCCCCCTTTTCTCACTCTTTTTATAAAAAAATGGATGCCTATATCCGTCTCCAGGGCCTCAACTATCTCTGTACCAAAATTCATCAAAATCGGTTTTGCCATTTAGGCGTGAAGACGTAACAAACAAACACACTTTCGCTTTTATAATATTAGTAAGGATTAGTGACTAACTCCAACTTCAAGCGGGTGTTACAATTTTTTTTAATTGATATAAACTAGTGCTTGACTGCGATCCCACCTGATGGTAAGCAGTGATGCAATCTTTCATAGTAAGGATCTATGGTGGTGGAGGAGAATCTTTGAAATTGTCGACTTTTCAGTACAATAACATGCTACACATCTAAGTCTTTCTTAGGAATCTCTTTGTCCATTGGTAAAAATTTCATGAAAATCCGTTCGGTAACACAACAATGTTTTATTTGTGTATTGTAAACTATGTTTATTTATTTTTGTGTTCGTTGTGTGTTGTATTAATACTGTGTGTGTGTTGTTTAATTAGTGTTGTTGTACCTATGGACGGAAACGTCCGAAATAAACGTTTATTATTATCTCCTTTAAATATAATTTTTTGAAATTTTTAAATATTTTTTATAACAAATATATAAATATAAAAAAAAAACATTTAAAAATATAAAAACAGTAGTCCACCGATGTCGGGAGCAGGGTCCAAGCTACCGGTGGTTAGGGCTCCACAGACAGGAACTTCCTCACAATGCGAGCCGTATCGAGGAGTACCGCCTTTTGTATCTGGCTCTTGATCCAGCCGCGCAACGACAGCTTCGACAGATGGTCGTCGAAGCTTTTGGCAATAAGACCATTGGCGGTCACGACAATCGTTATTAATATTATAGTTTTATTGGTATATTTTATTACTATAAGCAACTCAATTTTTTTAAATTACATTTTGTTCTATACGAAATATCTATTGGGTACTTATTTACTGTGCACTCCTACCACACTGTTGTCTTTTTAACCCCAAAGGTTGACTGGTAAAGAATGCCATGTTGTATTAAGTCCGCCTATATACTTAGTGGTGACGGTAATGCAACAAGACATTATATATTACATACTCTGTACATGAATTTTAAATAAATAAAGCCTCATCCCCGCAAACGCTTGTGACTTAAACCACACTAAGAGTTAGAATTTGGTGGGCAATAGGTACATACAAGGCATTGTTACCCTTACATAATGTATTCAGTCGTGGACTTGTCTGCAAGCTGTGTATATAGCTACGTATGTACATACTACATGTACGCCGCGGTTCGGCTTATGTAATAATTTATTGCTTTGTTGTATTATACACAGTGTTGCTTATTGAGCTAGTTTGGAGCAAAGTAATGGGCTTCGAATTATATTTGATCGTAAGGTTTCGCTTGATTTGGTTAAATTAATGGAGGCTCCTTAATGGTGCTAAATTCAATGAGTAACCTAGTACAGTAAATAGTAAGGTATATTATAGTAGTAAATTTATTTTTAGACCTGATTCCATAAAACTCAACACAAGTATACAATTGCACATACACGTACAAACAACACATACAGAGACAAATTACACGTACACAAATACATATTAAAAAATATACCTACATATAATATGTCAAAGCCAAAACTGTTAATTAATCAATACCACTTTTAACTGCAATAATTAATTAATCAGAAGTTCTTTGATCAGTTCGAATTACTTTAAAATTACAATACTAATATTTACATAAAAACCTGGTTTTGGGATTTTTTTAAAACAATTTTTTGTAGTGATTCTACTAGGTATTTTCTTTTATTTATTTTTTTCCTTTATCTGCCTGAGCTTCGCTCGCGTCCTTATTTCACTCTGTGATGAAGTATTTTTTTTATTAAATATTGTATTTTTTTTTAAATACATATCTTTTCTTTTATAATATTATTAGATACTAATAATACCTATCGATAATTTTTTAACGTATTTCAACGTTACACATTGTATAGCTCCATCAGCAACTATAGCTTGTATAGCTCAACAGTTCTTTTTAGGTCATCAAGTGGATCGTGTTCCAAGCTCATGGTAGGGTCTCGGCTTAGCCTGAACTATTTTATAAGAACTCAGTCTCTTCAAATGTTGATCTTCAAGTATGCGCTAAACTTTACCGCAGACTTTTAGCTTGGCTCTTCATTTTCATCTCGATATGTCGAACAAGATCTAAATCATGTTTCATGTTATCATGAAACTTCGAGCACCAGAATAATACCTATAAAATAGCTACAATGTAAGGAATACTGTCTTACATTTACTACGCATGTTGAGAACAATATACTTACATGATTGCTATTGCAATCAAATAGCAGGAATATGATTGCTACTGCAATTATGTTCGTGCCAGGGTTGAAGTGTGTCGGTACCGCAAGGCAATCCAGAGCCACCGTAGGCACGGCATTGCGGACGACGAGCAATGAGTAGCTCGCCGTCCGGATGTCTTGTAAAAACCGAACCCGAGTCGTCGACGGCGCTTAGCGTTCCAAGCGCAGTAAAGATATGTCAGTAAAACCGTAGGGGCCCAGTGAAGCCGATACACGCTAGGGCCATGGAAAATTTCGAAAGAGATACCATGGTCCCGTATTTCTGTAGCATAATAAAGTCTTTTTAATGTTCCCACTGCTGGGACTCAGGCCTCCTCTCTAAGAGAAGGAATAGGCCGTAATCCACTACGCGGGCGCAGTGCGGGTTAATGGATGTCACATGTCTTTGAATTTTTTGATATACTAGGTTCTCACGATGTTTTCCTTCACCCTTTTGAGAGCAAAAAATAAATGACACAAAGTATTATTATTATTTTGTGTTGTTACCGGTATTTTGTATTGCCTGCGACGGATAAATTCTCTTCTAATCAAAGGGTAACTAAAGGACACTGGCTTTAACCACTAAAAGTCTGACACGCCTTCTCACTCCATCCTAGAGCGGGACAAGCCTTGTCATAACAACATAATCTGCTCATAAAAATGTTATTCCATACGAAACCTTTGTTCAACGCTTTCAAACTTAAAATTGACGTATTAATTTGCGACAAACAGCGTCCCCCTTCCTTGCCAACATCAAAGGAACGTCAAAATTACAGGAGAACCCTACGTCAATAGTATCGTACAGAAGTTAGGAGCAATTTCTGATATCTAATATGTTCAAAGTATGCGGAATATATGAACGATATATGTCTAGGAAAAATGGTCAAATAATAACAAGGTATTTTAACTATTGTCTTGAATGTTTTGTAAGAAATGCTGAGTCCCGTTATGACTGATGGCTGCTAGGGCATCGAGGGGGTTCAGAGCCGGAAAATTTATTTAATGATTTCAATGATAGTTTTCTACTATCATGCGGGTGAAGTCGCTGGCAGCAGTTATTATAAAGTGGAAAGATTTGTGTTTTTTGATTATATATTTTAGTTTGTAATGAATAATCTCAAAAAATACATTACTGATTTTATAAATATTTCATAATTACAATAAATGTGTCAGAAAGGATCGTCTGAAATAAAAAATTTAGAGTCTGCTTTTCCACTCGCCTTTCGTCAACATCGATCATGGTATAATTAAAAGCTTTTTACTTCATCTAACGCAATCCAATGCAATGTTTGACAAAAAGGCAACGAGAAAAAAGAGAAATATCGGTTGAAAACTCTTTTAGCATTCGGTAATTCCATGATTCACTCGAATATTTTACAAAACTTATTCCAGGAAAGATGTTTTTTTTTAGCGCTTAAAAGCTTTTGAAAAATCTGTCGTTATTTAAAATCTTGATAAAAGCAAAGCTTCTATTGTTATACTTTTTAAATTATGAAGTATCAAAGTTCAAGCAAATTAGCAGATTTTCAGAGGACTTTACTGGATTAGTTTTACACAAATGATTTCAATAGAAGCCTAGACAATATCCACAAGATACTGTGTTTCCAAAATATCAAATGAAAAATGAGTAATAACGCCATAATCATATAAGAGTTGCACCATCAGTAACATCCCAAAAAATTAAAAGTATAAATGCCTATTCCCGCGAAAAGTTTTCAAAATAGAATACACCTCAAAAACGAATCCACTATTCCGTAATCACTCGACATCGTAAAAGCGTGCGACAGTTGAAATCTCGAGCGGTTACAATAATAACGCTTGTAGTGCTCAACTATTGCCCACAAAGTGAATTCCAATTGCTCTCCGAACTTCAGCATGCGAGTTACGAATGTGAATGACGAATGAACCGATTACAGACAAAGAGTATTATGTATTGAAAGTGTTGGTGGAAGTTTGAAGTATTTTATTCCGTCGTATTGTTTTTTGCTTGGTTCGTTGTAAGTTTTTGCAAAAAAAATGTGTAATTATGAATTATACTTGCGGTAGAGCTGCAAGTAGACACCAGAAAAAGATAATCTCATTTCAGTGATTAATTACATTATGCTATCATGTTTACAATAAGGCATGAATTGCGGATAATTAGAAATACTTAACGTGCCCTTGGAACCATTGACGTATCTAATATTTTTCGCGAAATAAATGATTTCTGATATCTCGGCCCAAAATCACAAATCATTTATTTCGCAATGAATGTAGGTAGCAAATAAAATGTAGACATTGTGAAAGGAGTTCCAACAAACTCTACTTTACGGCAATTCAAGCTAATAAATATTTATATCTACCCAATTATAAAACCAAATAAACAAAAATAAAGAAAGTCAGTTATATAGATCAACTTCTCTCAATCTTCATTAACTATAATACTAAAACCACAAACTTAAGTGATCTTGGGCCTAACTTGCCTGATTTTTGTGTGAAGTTATCAGACTTATCAGTGTTTTGGCGTCCATTATAGAATTTAGCAACGGTACGCACAGAATCGCTCATTGTGGCGACACTTGGGGGAGGCCTATGTCCAACAGTGGACGTCTTTCGGCTGAAATAATGATGATGATGATGGGTTTACACTTCGATTATTTAAGGGATCCTTATATTTATGAGACTAGCCATCATAAAAGCTCAAACTTGTACTTGTAATGAACCAATAGCAGTTCAATTCCATTCCCTATATACGTTACCTTAAGTACATAACACACACAACACTACGTGAGGCACCAACTAAATTGAGCACACATAACGAACGGGGGGAGAATGGGGAGAAATAGAAGCGTACCGAACTTGCTTAGATAATGTGCATACATTAAACTAAGACTAAACTAACGCGAGGCGTATCTTGATGAAGGAACTTCGGGGTTCGCCCGCGGTCTAATTATAGGGGAGATTGGGCAAAAACTGCCTCTTTGATGTGTGGGATGTGGAGAAATTTAATTAAGATGTGTGTATAAAGGATCGAAGTTTGCTGTTGGAAAAGATCAGTGGATAAGACGGAGTTGCCTAAATGCAAACTATAATTTAAGTACATAGGTGTATAAGTACTACAAACAGCAATCTAAAACTAAGTTATGAAGAGGTAAACAGTAAACTTGATTGATTCAAGAGCTGATGGTGGCCTAGTGTTATGAACTTCGTAGATTTAAACCCAGACAAGCGTTTTACTTTGTGTTATTTATTTCATCACCGCTACCCTCAGTACGATGAAAGAATACATCGTAAAGAAACCAGCATGTCTTGGAGAACAAATTTAAAAACATATGACAACCCCCTTACCAACCCTCACTGGGCCGCTCAAGTCGTCGACGGCGCGGACTGTTCCTGCGCGCCTCGAGGAGTTGTCAGCAACAGCAGGGACCCAGCTGGGTCGAAGCCTACTAGGGCCAGGGTTATCCGAAAGGGAGCTCGAGCCCCGTTATGAAGGCTAGAAGGAACGGGGTGGATCTTTTAGGCAGTAAGAGTCTGACACCATCTCCCGCTCCGTCCAATAGCGGGGAATGTCATTGGATGATTTTTTCTCACCATAAAAAAAACCCTCACTGGGCCCACATTCCACATGGTCGACCATGAACTGAACAAGAACTTGTCTCCTGGTCCCTCTTCCAAATAAGAGGCCTGAGTCCTAGCAGTGAGAACTTTATGTTATAAATTTGATTAAGTAAGTTTAATTAAACCGATATTTGTAAAAGGTATTTTCTGGTAGTTAATTACTACCGGTAATAAAAAAACACAAAGCTACATTATTAATCATTAGCTTCTTTATATTCTAAATGGAATAGAGTGCTCGATTGCTCACGGTCAAGAAATATCGGTTAAATGTGTCAGATTTTCTCAAACAACGGACTGTTTTGAACTTGAATTATTTTAGCTAGCAGTCTGCTATAAGATCTGTGCCGAGTTCTAATGATAAATCGGCCCCAGAGAACAGTACAAGAGTTGGCCAACAATTTGGGTACTCATTGCGTAACGCTGCACTTCCATTTCTTTATTAAAACTGGGAAATTTACCAATATTTTCTCTCGCTCTAGAGGTGTCTGAGAGGGCGTGTCACACTTTTACTGACTAAATCTTACCTATGTCCTTTAGTTGCTCTTTGCATTCTAAGATCACGGTATCTATTTCAAAAATTCTCGTGGTTCTGTCAGGCATGGGCCCCACTGGGCCTCTTTTTTTAAGGTGGGAAATCATCCAATGACTTCTCTCGCTCTTTGGAAGATATCAGACTTTTACGGACTAAAACCCACCCAGTTGTGACGACCGGACGGCGCGCGACGTGCTCGCCATCCTACGCAAGCCTAGGTCTACGATGGCTGAAAATCAAGATCCCGGCAATTGGGCATGAGGGCCATTTCTACGAGCCCGTAGCCGCCTAGGCTCTTTAGTAGCATTACTACTTCGCAGAAGGAGGCGATCGCCTGCAATTTCTCTTCGCCCTGGACCAAATATTAGAATCGATTTAGGGTGAGTTGCACCATTTAACTATAACGATAACCAAACTTTAACCAGCCGTGAATCGGCCGCCTATTGGTTAATTCGACGATTTGACAACTGTTAATGGCTTTGTTATCGTTATAGTTAAATGGTGCAACTCGCCCTTAGTTATTTACTGATCCTGAACAAACTATATTCAGGTTTCTGATATACTAAAACAAATGTTCTATAAACCAATATTCATTTATTTTTTCGAATCAAGTGTAAAACTTTGATCATAAAAACCTTTGTTGACCTACGTCGCCAGGCGACGAATTTATTTATTTTCTAAGTTTTTATCTGAAAGAGATAAAAATATTACAAAGAACGCAGGAATTCAGTTTTATTTGACAGTAAAATGAGTGAAATGTTGACAAACATGTGTGTAAACCGACTTTGTAGACGAAAACATGTTTTTAAACAAAAAAAAGTACATTGACTAAGTACATTGAGTGACTTTTGTACTTTATGATAATGGGAAATCTTTGATAACCGTTTTTAAAACGATAACACTAAATAAAGTTGCAAAAACAACACAAAATCTTTGGCCTAGATTCTGGAAGGAAAATTTCCCCAAATTAATTTGACATATTATGAAACACGTGATGCTGTGATTGGTTGAATAAATTTTTAACAGGCAATAGTGTCGGTTGACTTGTGATTCATTTGTGAGGCGTAACTAATTTATTTGCAGATATCAGGAGTGTATTGGTATATTGTGAAATAATGTATCTTCTCATTCAAAAAAAGACTTAGTAATGATAGTCATGATCACCATGTTATTTTTTTTTAGGTGGGTAAATCATATAAATGACATCTCCCGCCCTTAGCCGGAGCGTGAGGGTGCGTCAGACTTTTACTGACAAAAACCCACTCCTTTTCCTTCTTTTCCATTGTTCCAGGGCCCCGGGGATCTCCCTCGCATCACCCATGGCCCAGGCTTCGATCCTGCTGATCCCCTACGGTTTGCTGACCACTCCTTGAGGCTCGCGTGGAACACTACGTGCCATCGATGACTTGGGCTCGGTCTGGACAGTTAAAGGACGGTCGGTCGGCAATCTACCCATTGCTCGCCGTCCGTAAGCCCGCGCCAACGGTGACGGAAATCGTGATTAGAATCCTAGCTGGGGCGCGAGGACATTATTGCTTCGCAGAAGGAGGCGACTGCCTACCACTTCTCCTCGCTCCGGACCATGGCCTGTACCAAGGCCCATAATCGCAATACTTACCACTTGCTACAAAAAATTAAATTTAAAAATGTACTTTAAAACTACACAAAATCTGAACCCAAAATCATCTATGTATATCTGCTTAAACCGTATCTTTAAGGGATATCCGTCCCGTCCGGGTAACCGGCGTATTTACCCGGGCTGATCCGGCTTAGAACCGGTAAGTCTGTTCGCCCATACATTGACGGCAAACCAGGCTACCCGATCTTTTACATTTTAAAAGTTTCTAAATATTGGCTGAGAGAGAAATTAAATAATGGGAAAGGGTTGAATCAAGTATTCCTTGCGTTGAGTAGGAAGTTGGATTATATATAATAAAATACTTTTTGTAAAATACTGTTTATAAAACCTAGTATCAACTGACAATGAAAACACTAATTAATGACCGACCTGTTGGTCTAGTGGTTAGTTGCCCTGACTGCTATGCTGGAGGTCGTGGGTTCGACTTCCACCCAGGACAAATGTTTTTGTGATGAGCATGATCATTTGTTCTGTGTCTGGGTGTAATTTATCTATAATAATTATGTGCCGATGACCTGGTGAAGGTAGCGGGAAACTGATGGATGCGGGACGCACAGGAACGTTCGATGTGGCGACGCTTGGGGGAGGCCTATGTCCAACAGTGGACGTGTATCGGCTGAAATGATGATGATGATGAATTATGCACGTATTTAGAAATATATAAGTATGTTTATCAGTTGTCTAGTACTCACACAGAAGCTCTGCTAAGCTTGGGACTAGACGGCCTTATGTGATAGTTGTAGAAAAAAAAATCTTTACAGGGTTAACGCTGTCGAAAAGCGATGAAACGTGTGGGAATGACGTCATCTCAACGTAAAGTCGCGTGGTCAGAACAAACGAATATACAATTCGTAGCCAAGGTCAAATCGTTCAAAATCGTTTCTACAATGTTTAACGCTACATCCTTTGTTATACAAACGCTACATTGTAGAACGAGCGGCCGACTCAGGCGCGTCAACATGGCTACCAACAGTACCAACTTATCGTTTTCTACAATTGCTGACACCGAGGCGTTACCGATTAGAGAACGGAATTCGATACAAACTGGTTGTTACTTGACTAGGGGGGCTGGTCTATATGGAAACTAAACTTGTAGAGCTACACATGATCCACGCCACGAGACGTCATGCTCTGTACTAATAAATAATAAATAAATACACGTGTGTGTCGGCCTAATTTAGTTCTAGCATAAACTATATCTGAATTGAAAGAAAATATTAGACGAAAAATCAACAAAATTCCTACCCAACTTCTGAGACTTGTTTTCATGAATGTTAGAGATCGCTTTGAAGAGTGCCTGAGCCGCGAAGGACGACATTTGAATAGGTAATGTTATCTTCAAGAAGTAATATTCCTATGTTTTCAGTTTCTGATTTCGTAAATAAACGCGTATTGTATATATATAATCCATCCGATAATAATTTATGTATCTTCAAGGCTAGAGTGAATAGGCTCTTAATAAACTAGTGCGCCTCACCATCAACGATTGCATCACTACTTACCATCGGGTGGGATCGCAGTCAAGCGCTAGCATCGATAAAAAAAAAATGTATTATGATAGGTATATTTAAACCCTAGGCCTCTCCAGGAGAGGGAATGAGCCGTAATCTCACGATGATTTTCCTTCACCGTTTTAAGGTGATTACTGAGCCACCACTGCGTAAATACCACATTATTTTTAGTATACTTATAAGAAACCTGAGTATATTTTGTTCAAAATCAATAACTGAATCCATTCTAATAAATTTTACACCACGTTATATTAATTCCCAAAAGCTCTTAGTGAGCATTAAGCGCCAGCGCACAGCTGGGTGTGTGAGCAAAACAACCCCGGTGGCCCGGTGACCATGTATTTGTGTGGACAACGGATTACTTTGTGATTTTTCATGATGCAGTTAAGAAAATTTTGTACATAGATTCTTTACACAAAAATACTAGATACATGTCTCGGGTTTCGCATATACTAAGGGCCATATTTCACCGAGACACCATGACGGTGTGACTAGTTGCCGCTGCCAACAAAATGTTTATAGCTCCATAGAGAGTTACTCACCAGGCCCCCTGGCCAAGTTGCTAAACTGCAATCATTAACGCTTGTAGAAAGCTTCAAACGTACGGGAATGACGTCATCTCAACGCTCGGTCACGTAGTCAGAACAAAATAATTGGCGGCAAGCGAAACGGTGGTAACTTGGCTGGTGTCCGTTCGGTTGCGCAACCAATTTGGTGGCGCGACCAGCTCGAACGAGTGGCGACTCGACGTGTCTAGTTTGGTAGCTTAGGGCTATATTTCGCCGGGACACCATAGCGGCGGTGTCCTAGTGAAATATAGCCCTAAACTAATGTTGCATATTTTTTTTAATTTTTAAAGTATTTAACAAAAGTAAATTTTTGAGATGTGAGGACTCTCAAAAATTTCTTACCTTTTCCCTATTAGTTGACTTGCTCCCATTTCCTCTTATACAGCTATAAGGGGAAATGGGAGCAAGTCAACTGGAGACAAGCAAACACGCTCTCTAGACTGCTTTACCAATGATATAATACAATTACATGAGACACAAACATGACATTTACTTAGAAGAGAAATAACATAAAACACACAACCTAACATCAACGACAATATTTATCAATATTCCACCATTCGACATGTTTCCCATATGTCTCCTTATTCTACATAATATGTTTAGGTAAACAAAAAACATGAAACCTTTTTGTATGTTCATCATATCAGCCGAAAGACGTCCACTGTTGGACATAGGCCTCCCCCAAGCGTCGCCACAACGACCGGTCCTGTGCATCACGCATCCATCGGATTCCCGCGACCCTGACCAGGTCATCGGTCCACCTTGTTGGAGGCCGTCCAACGCTGCGTCTTCCGGTACGTGGTCGCCACTCCAGAACCTTTCGTCCCCATTGACCATCCGTTCTGCGTGCAATGTGTCCTGCCCATTGCCACTTAAGTTTGGCGATTCTTCGAGCTACGTCGGTAACCTTGGTTCTCCTGCGGATATCTTAATTTCTGATGTGATCACGCAAGGCAACTCCAAGCATAGCCCTTTCCATCGCCATTATTTTGTATGTTACCTAAGGTAAACAAACAATATCAGAACCTAGATCTTCGAGCATTGAAAAGGAATATACCTAGTGTTCCTTATCAATCATTTCCTGGCTCTATTCGTCTTGTATATAGTGCTATAAGCAGAAATAATGAAATGTCGCTGTTACCTCAACGCACCGTTACTCATACTGATAGAAGTATGGAACATTGAGGATATCGAAATACTGAGATTTATATCTTTACTGTTTTGGGGAAAAGGTGGCATTGATATTCGCCAAGTATGTTATATATTACATTCTTACATAAACGGTTTCAAGAAAGAAACTTACTAAGATTCGTTGTTTTATTAATTTTTATGATGAACGAACGATGAATGAAAAACATTTCGAACGGTGGAATATTTGAGCATTGAAATTCCACATGAAAAGGGCTATGCTCGGAGTTTCCTTGCGTTATCGCATCAAAAAATTAAGGTTGCCGTCATAGCCTGAAGAATCGCTAAACTTAACGGCAGTAGGTTCGATGCCGTTGGTGGTTGGTTGAAGTTCGAGGCCAATGGCGTCTAGGGGTTCTGGTGTGGTGACCGCAAACCGAAAAATGCAGCGTTGTAAGGCCTCGCATAAGGTGGGACAATGATCTGGTTAGGTTCGCGAAAATCCGATGAATGCGAGACGCTCAAACCGTTCGTTATGGCAACACTTGGGGAAGGCCTATGTCCAACAAAGGACGCCTTTCGACTGGAATGATGATGATTTATGTTTAACAATATGTTTGTTTATTTATGACTTGAATACACCTTTAAAATTGCTTTCATATATATGTATATATACTATACCACATAGTCGTACTATTCAAGTAAAAACATAACCCTTCTTGCAGTCGGGTAAAAAACGAATGATAACAAAATCAGGGAATACTGTTTGGTGTTGCATCTTCATGTCTATCATCTTCATGCAAAATTATTTACACCACTGGATAGTTAAAGAATCTGGTACGCTTAGTGAGGGCTGTGACTAATTCGCGTGCAGGATAGGGAAACACCGCCATTTTATTTTTTCGAGATTTCCATTTAGAGCTTTCATCTATATATTATCTATTAAAATAAGTGAGAGTGTACCAATATTAAATGAGGTCCTTTAAGCAACTAATCAAACTAAGAATATATCGTGTTCAAGATTGTCCTTAAGTGATGGAACTTATTTTTTACTTGACAAAACCAACACGTTTTTTTCTTCCATTCTGTCCTGTCACCCGCCACGCTATCACTAACTATATTCTGCCTAATAAGTCAACTGACTTGGGAATTTTTTATAACATTTAATCATTTAAAAAATACTTATATTCGATACTTTTCATAAGGTTCTTCTGTTAGTAAACAATGATCTCTATCTCTTAATCAACCTTGAATATTGAACCCGTGTTGACTACATCAGATTTCATTAAATCCTAATAATTACTTAAGTCGTTTAACTTATTAGACAGACTCTAAACTCCTTTTTCTTTCATAACACTTCTCACAAAAATTCAAATAAAGAACAAAACTATCACAACAACAAACAAACCATTCGAATTTCAAATCGCAGCTTTTAATCATAACCCTCTAATTACTGGATCGTGGTTTACGCCGCAGTAAAAGTTGGGCAGTTATCGCTGAAGCAGGTGAGTTATGCCAGGTTATATGGCAACTACGTAAGTTGGTACAATGGCGACAGCTTGGATGCATGGCTCTAGTTTTTGGCACGTCCGCTTTTGAGGGTTAATATGGGTCTGTTTTGTTGTTCATACGGTTATACCCACAATTTAAAATATATAAGGTTTAGATTTTTTAATGACAACCCCCGCTCTTGGGCGGAGCGGGAGATAGTGTCAGACTCTTACTGACTAAAAAACCCATCCCGTTCCTTCAAGCCTTCATACCGGGGCTCGAGCGCCCTTTCGGATAACCCTGGCCTCAGTAGGCTTCGACCCAGCTGGGCTGATGCTCGCTAAGGAGGAGGCCGACCGCATCAGGCAACGGCGCTCTCGCCGCCGCCGGGATTCCGATCCCGATTTCCAGCCACCGTAGGCGCGGGCTTGCGGACAGTGAGCAATGGGTAGCTCGCTGTCCGGCCGTCCGGTAACAGTCCGGACCAAGCCCAAGTTGTCGACGGCGCGCACTGTTCCCGCGCGCCTTAAGGAGTTGTCAGCAACAGCAGAGGCCCAGCCGGGTCGAAGTCTACTGGGGCTAGGGTTATTCGAAAGGGCGCTCGAGCCCCGATATGAAGGCTTGAAGGAACGGGATGGGTTTTTTAGTCAGTAAGAGTCTGATACTATCTCCCGCTCCGCCCAAGAGCGGGGGTTGTCATAAGATGATTTTTCCCATCGAAAAAAAACGGCCCAGGACTGCGGCGCCGCAGTCGTTTGCTTCCTACAGGCTGCGACTTGCTACAAATAAAAATTAATTTATCAAAACACTTATAATATATTAAAGAGGTAAAGTTTTTTTTTTTTTTTTTGTTTGTAAAAAGTAATCTCTGGACGTAGTACTGGTCTGATTGCAAAAATTTTTTCACCGATAGAAAGCTGCTTTATTTCTGAGTGACATAGGCTATATAAATTTTATGTACGTGGGGGAAGCTGCGGGCAAAAGCTAGTAAATGATAAACTAGCTAAAGTAGCTACTACTACACCGGACTCCTAATTATTATGTTATTGTTTCTTTCAGTTTCGTTCCAAGTTACATTCTATGGTCTTTCTGAAATATCAAAACGGGCCTTTAATTTTTTTACGAGTTTAGTTTCTAGATTGAACCATACACGCACAGCAAACCCAACAGCAAACAGCATTAAGTATCCGATACAACATCAAACCGACTACATACTAAAGACAAATAGACAAACATTCGAGGCAAACGATCACATGTCTCCTACAAGACAAATAGGTACTTCTTACCCCATACCACCCTCTCCTCCCCTTTAACCCCGTCCATCTTGAAACGCTGACAGTTGGTATTCACCTGCGGGGAAGCCGGGGTACGGCGGAGCAGTAAATTCCCCCGGAATGTTGGTGCTGTGTATTTAAGCTCAAATTGAGTAGTACCTAGTTCTGTTGAGGTTATAAAATACACTGATTGGATGTAATGTTAAGCTTTTTTTAGTTTTGAAGAGGTTTGTTTATCTTTTACTAGCTTTTGCCTGCGGCTTCGCCCGCATGCATAAAATATATCCTTTGTCACTCAGGAATAAAGCAGATTTCTACTGGTGAAAAATTTGTCTGTGTTTAGTCTATAACCTAGCCATCCTCGATAAATAGGACATCTAACACTAAAAGATTTTTTCGATTCGAACCAGTAGTTCCTAAGATACTACCTACCTACGTCAAACAAACAAACTCTTCAGCTTTATAATTTACTAGCTTTTTCCCGCAGTTTTGCTCGCGAACCTAAAATATAGCCTATGTCACTCAGGAATAAAGTAGCTTTCTATCAGTGAAAAATTTTTAGCAATCGGACAAGAACTTTCGGAGATTACCTCCTACAAACAAAAAATAAATAAATAAAAAAACAATGTTTTACCTCTTTATAATATTAGTGTAGATACATATAAAAGGAAAACTGACTGACTAAAAGAAGATTTTTCAAAATTCACCCCGTAGGGAAGAAACAAGGGCCCAAAGTTTGTATAGAAAAAACCGTTTAAAACGTACCTTCACGCTGTAGAAGCTAGTATTAGTAAATGGATAGATTGGCAAGATCATCATCATCATTTCAGCCGATAGACGTCCACTACGTAGGCCTCCCCCAAGTGTCGTCACAATGAACAATCACCAAAATCAACTCAATCAGATTTTTTCATAAATCAACTAGATACTTTTTTTTTCAGCGATTTCTTATTATTTATATAGAAGTCAATGTACTACTAAAAATAATGTTTTATAAATAATCACTAGGTATATTTAAACAAACTTAAAATAATAATATGTACAGATACTTAAATAAAACTTAGGCGAACATTACACGGTAGGTTTTGCTGTCAGTTTTGCCAGTCAGTTATGATTGACGAAAAACCGACCGTCTAATGCGATGATTGACATTTTTTAGTAATAATTGACCAAAACTATCATTCATGATTGATAGAATTGATTGACGATTGCATGACCGTGTAATAGTCGCCTCAGTCAGTAACTTGACTGCAACTACTGCAAACCTTTTGTACTGGAACAGTTGCGTACAAGCCACTAAAATTCTAATAAGATTTTTTGAAGTGAAAACTTCTTTAGCGGCGTTGAGCACTTTTTCTGTAATGGGTATAAAATCTTAAACTCGCGTCAGGACACGTGACCTGATCGAAAAAGCGTAAGACGGATGGAGAGTATTTAATGTAAAATAATTGTAATAGTTTTAAAGTGTTAAATTTTTAATGTAATATAAATTGTCATGTTTGTGTACGATAGCGCAATAAATGAATATTGTATTCTACCACATAAATGATAGTACTTTTATACTGATAAAGCAATTGGTGCAAAATTATTCCCTAACCATTCCAAAATATCAAACATGCTCAACGTTAATAATCAAGTTTTCACTTCTGCCGGCACTCCCGGAGTGCAAACCGTCTTTTTTTTTCTTAAAATTTTCGTATTGCCCGAATTCTAATTAGAAACTGTGGAAGAAATTCTAATAGGACAAGTGAGCGTATACAGTGACATCTAGTATCGAATAGAATCGTTATTGGAAATCGAATTTAACTTCTTGTTTTTGAAGGTAGAGGGCACTGTATTACCGATAACTATGTATTCGGATCAATTTTAAAGTCTTGTTTTGTATTGATAAATTGCCAGTTTAAAACACGGTACAGGCAAGTATACACTGAAAAATTAAAAAGGAAAATGCTACCATTTCGAATTTAATTTAGAACTCAATAACTTTGTTACAATGGTACAATGCCTGCGGTGCTGCAACCGAGGCCGACGTAATACATCACTCACTAGCAATTTTACTAAACCAGAGTATATATTATCCCCCTATCATATTATCACTCTTTGCTTTATATAAGTAACATTTACATAAGCTAGCACCAAAAATCTCTAAAATGCATTTGGCGCAAAACGAATTCAAATCAAGATTCTTTTTTAGGGTTCCGTAGCTCAAAAAGAAAAATGGGACCCTTATAGGATCACTTTGTTGTCCGTCCGTCTGTCTGTCTGTCTGTCAAGACCCTTTATCTCGAGAATGCATAGAGGTATCGAGTTTGAAATTAAAACCATATAATCAAGTCTATGGCGCCTTAAAAAGCTGTGATAAAATCAAACTTCAAAGTTAACAAATAAAAAAGATACGGCCGTTTATGTCGCAAAAAAACGTATATTTTGATTACTCTCAAATAGGGTACTCCCGTTGACCCAGAATCCTGAAATTCGGCACAAAGCAGGGGCTTATAGCACAGGTATAGGAATAAATCTGAAAACAGTTAAACTGTTGTTCCCTACGTAACAAAAAAGAAATTATTAATTTCGGAAAAATCTTCGAGACTCTATTCGGGATTGTAGTTTGCACGGAACCTTCAGGGCGCGAGTCCGACTCGCACTTGCCCAGTTTTTTCTATCAATGACAAATGACAGAGACAGTTTTTTTTTTTAATTTAGTTTTAAGAGAAAGATTTTATATCTATATCCTCCTACTAGACGTAGATATAAACAAGTAAGAATTTGTGTAATTCAAAAAAAGAACAGTCGAAAAAACAAAATAAAGCTAGCAACACACTACCTACTATTCGCATTACTAAAATCCGATGCGTGCGCCTCTCTAAATCTAAGTCCTCGAGGAGTATACTCCCCACGGTCTAGCGGTTTTCCATCAGCGGTGATTGATAAGCCGCGCCCCGTGAGATTGTCGTTTCGTGGTCGTCGCGTGATGCCTTAGTAAGGATAAGACGGGAATTGTTTGAGGAGCGAAATAATGTTTGGAGTGTTTTGTTTTGATATTAGGTAGGCATTTTTATTTGGCTTTATTTTATAATTTTTAATAGTAACTTGTTCCTTGTGGCTTCCTTAAGAATTGGAATGAGAAGGCGGGGAACCGTGATCGTTGGAAGAAGCAGAGAGAGGCTTTTGCCCAGCAGTGGGACAATATGGACTAACTATAATAAAAAATAATAGTAACTCGAGAAAAATCTACAGATTAGAAATTATGACACACAATCGCTTGTCGTTAGACTTCATATCCATTTTTAGCAGACTTAAAAACAGGTGACGGTCTCTCTCTTTTATTTTCAATCCGGTACCTATTTGTAATTCCTGATTAAAAAAAAAAAAAAAATATTTTTTAAATTCGATATGATATTCTTCAATCTGAGTATTTTCACTAAAATCGCCCTGTGCCTGCTTTAAATAAATCCTGTACAAAGCAGTCCACATAACGAATAGCACACGTATCCACTAAAGCTTACCTCTAGCATTATTGATGACTAAAACAACCCTCCCCTGCTGAGGGCCGTGCGGACCCAAATGCGAAGTGGGGTCAAACGCTAACGTTTACTTGCTGTTCCAAAGTCCAAGATCTTAGACTTTCAACACAGTTAAAAATCAACTTTAAACTTTAGAGTATAGAGTTGGATTTTCCATGTTTTGTGTTGTCTTTAAAGTCCCAAGTCGACGTTAAAGTAAGGGGGTGTTTAGAGGGTTAAACCCCCCAGGTGGCTGGGCAATTTTACCACGTTAGGCAGTGACGGTCGCCTGTAATTTTGGGCCTAATGCGACTATTCCTATTTCAAGTTACCCCTCCAGCTTAAGTATGGGCCTGACACGGGAGATAAGGCTCCCTATATACGTTGTAAGATGTAGACTTGATAGGTGTAGTGAACAGTTTAATGGGAAGTGTGGGTACTTCGGGCGATGGAGCTGATAAGGGTTGAATCGGTTTCATGGCGGGTTTTGGGTATGTTGTGTTAGAGGAACAGTTGAGAGGCTAATATTTTTCAATGGAGTTCAGTGGAAGTTCAGAAAATTTGGAAGGGGTTTTTTGTTTCATAATAAACGCTTTTATTATGAAAAAGTTTTAAAAAAATATTATAGAACCAATATATTCAGATAGTCATCTTATAAAAAGAATTTTTTATAGTTTTGTTTGTAATTAACAAACTCAAAAAGTAAGGACCTATTTAATAATAGTAATACAATTATTTCACCAATAGATTGCTAATGTATCACTGAGTGACATAGGCCATATATTTTTTGGTTTCACGCAAGCGAGTCGGTGGTAGTAGCTAGTCTGTGATACCTTTATTAGATATAATAGATATTATAAAAGCTGAAGAGTTTGATAGATTGAACACACTAATTTCAGAAACTACCAATCAATTTTGCTGTAGTATTGTAATTTACCGGTTTCACTCACGGCTTTGGTTACTGTTCTGCCACTGTAGGTCGTAGCGTAATGTTAAAAAGCCTTCCCAGATAAATGAGTTATCCAATACCTGAACCTGTACAGTAAAACGGGGTGGATAGAGACTTAGGGGTGAATAGAGACAAAACTTTGGTTTGGTTTTTCACTTTGATACCATAATATCAGCCTCTAAAAAGCATCGATTTTTTAGAATAACAATTCATTAATAAATTGATATAGTTAAATGCTGCAAAAAATGTTCAAATATTGAGAAAAAATACACTTTAAAGTTTTGTCTCTATTCACCCCATTTTACTGTACAGGTTCAGGTGTTGGATAACCCATTTATCGAGGAAGGGTTTTTAACATTACGCTACGACCTACAGTGGCAGAACAGTAACCAAAGCCGTCTTCAAGGCTAGAGTGAATAGGCTCTTAATAAACTAGTGCGCCTCACCATCAACGATTGCATCACTGCTTACCATCAGGCGGGATCGCAGTCAAGTACTAGTTTATAACAGATAAAAAAAAAAAAAATGAAACCGGTAAATTACAATACTACAGCAAAATTGATTGAACACAAGAAGAAATCTTTGTTCCCAATCAGTAAGTACACTGTATGCAGCGGCAAGTGTTCTTTCTGCCCATGTGGATTTTTATGAAACATGCAAAAGCTTGGAGGAAGCACTCAAAAACAGTGCCATAAAGTGGCTAGGAGTTGCGGCATTGATTGAAAGAGTCATCACAGCTCGGAACACAAAGAGTAACTGAAGGAGCACAGGTAGGTTTTATTCGATAAAAGTTTGACACTCGCTCCACCCAGAGTGAGAGAACTTTTATTTTCTTTTTTTTACCATGGATAGGCTCTTGACTTAAAGACCCCTAGGTTATAGCTATCAGGAAACACTCAAACTTATGTAATAACTTAACACCAAAAAAAAAGTTATGAATATTATGAATTATGGGCTAGTAACATATCCGTCAATTACAAAACAGCGTTAGCTCTTCTCAGAAAATAAAGTAAACAAGTTCAATAAAACAAATAGAAAACGCACAGTAAATCCCTTAACAACGAATTTATTACAAAAAAGGCGTGTTTATCCCCTTTATATAACCTTTTAGCAGCGTCAGGAGTCACACCTTGAAATGGTATGAAAATCGAGTGGCAGCTTTGGTGAAAACTTTTTTTCTAAAAAGTAAGTATTTTTTTACACTATTATTTGAGGAAATAACACAAAAGGGAGGATCATATCTGACTTCCTTATTCTTAAATTAGATGAGATTAGGCTTTTTAATAATGTTGTATACAACTTTGTTCATTAATTTTGCCATAAAAAAAATCGTATTCCCTTAGTTCCAAATGAGCGCCACTATAATAAACAATAAGTGGTAAATAAAAAGTAACTTTATGGAAAAAAGTTAAATCTATAAATAGGAATATATTTTGATGTCCGTCTTTAGCCTGGAACACCATAGAGGCTGGGCAATCCCTTATAGTTTCTACGAGCTATTTATTATACTATCGAATTGTTCGGTGGGTTCTCGTTGGCATTGGTGGTATTTGTTCTTGCTCGTTGTCTGTCATTCATTGTTATTAATAAGAATATTTGGTATAGTGGGAAATTGTAGTTGTAACTTAAGTGAGGACACTTATTGTGACGGACGGGAAACTACGGAACCCTACATTGAGCGTGTCCCGACCGCTCTTGGCCGGTTTTTATTTAAAATAAATCATATAAAAGACAAACAAAAATTATTTAAATTTAGTTAATTACCTAACATCAGTTTAGGTAATCACCAAATTGTAAACATTTTTAGTTTTAAGATTGTTTACATTTAGTTAACTACCTGAACAGACGGAGTATAGTATCTAAATAACCATACGAACAAACAGAAAGCTTCAATACAAAACACACGCAAACTAAGCCTTTGGTAATTGCGGGGCCGGTTCTAAACAAAGATAAAGGAACACACAAATAGATGCGGCACCCGATGCGAATATAAATCGTGTTGTAAAACTTTGTGCGTCTTAATTAATTGCGTTCGGATTACGTGGGGACGTAGACGCCTTGTTTTGTGTACCCCTTTTTACCGGTGGACCTGAATGTCAAACGTTCATAGGTAAGGATTGATGGTAGAGAGGTTTTGTGGTAAATGTAAGTTATAAAGGCCATTAACAGTGCCATAGCCAGTAGACAGTGTCACCGAACCTTTTTGTGTTTGAGAGTATCTAGATACGTCTAGGAAAACTGAAAATTTTGAAGGTAATAAAAAAACATTTTTTAAAGACCAATAAAAGAAAAATGAGGTCCTAAAAATTATAATTTTAGTCCGTTTTCATTTACTACAGTTCATCCTACTCGTTACATATATGGTGTCAAAAACAAATGCTCTCAGCGAATGAGTTTCGAATCCAATCTATAGGTAAATAGGAAAAAGAGAAGACTTGACGCAACAACGCTCATCCATGTCATGTCATGTTGTAAAAAAAGTCAAAATTAACAGCATGATTTCAAATAGGTCCAGGTATTTATAAAATGTTGACGAGGAATAATAATGGAATATATTAAAGAGGTCGAAAATGTGTAAGCGAGCGAAGCCGCGAGCAAAAGCTAGTCTACATGTATAGATATTTATTTGCCACCGAATATTTTTTTAAGGATGAAGAAGTTTTGGTCTCTTTTAATGTTAAGCAACTGGTTGTAAGTTTATCAAGTTTTCTGAAAATTAGCTAAGAATTAACTAATGTAGGATTTCAGTGTCACTGTAGTTTCAGATTCATCCTGATTTGTAAAAAACCAATGATAAGCAACAATAAAAGACAAAATATTGACGTGGCAACTACCTATACTGAATCAAAAGTAAAATCACTAACAAACAATAAAACTCCGTTAAAAGAGATACAGAAAGAAAAAAAAAGAAAAAAATCCGTTTTCCTCACAAAGTTATATTCCATTGTTATCAATCCACCTGGCCCACACAACAATCACCACACCTCAGTGTCTGACAAAAACCAAAAATTAAACAATGTCCTTTGTTGGCGAAAACGCTAAATTGAGGAAATTTCCATCCATTCTCCAGCCAGGCGTCATCCGCGCCTAAACCCCGCTTCAATTTCAATAGCACCCCCTACATACTCCCTACACCCTTTAGGACGCCCCCACACCTATTGCCATCCCTCTCTGTTGCCCATTTATCTTTTGAGAGAAACAAGGACGGAGCTACCTACAGGGCCGGTCCGAAAGTTAGACATATATTATTGTATTATACGATCGTAGGTGGCGCGGGGGTGAAGATTGATGCCACGGGTTGGCGGGGGGGTAGTTTGGGCAACCCTATGGCTACGTAACGAAATTTGCGTCACGCACGCCTGTGTGCGTCGAGGTATGACATGGCCTCATATTTCACGTGGAGGAAATTAGATGGAGGAATTAATTTTCAAGTTTTCAATATAAAGAGGAAAAATCTGCCCGTATGGTTATTTTTAAGGCTTCATCGCGAAATTAAAGGCAAGTAAGGCTTCTGGCATTCATTCCGTCCTTTGGGTGACGCATGGAAATTGCTTTTAGACTTAGCTGTTTGTCGTCATGTTGTGTCACATTGAGTAGATTTTTATTTTTTGATGTGGCATTTTGATTGATATAAACTAGTGCTTGACTGCGATCCTACCTGATGGTCCTCCCTATGATGAGGCGCTAGTTTATTAAGAGTCTATTTACTCTAGCCTTGAAGATACCCAAAAATATAATCGGACGGGAAGACCGCAGCAAGCAAATTGTCTCAGTCTGGTACCGGGTCAGGTATAAACGGCGAGGCGAAACGCTTAGTCCGGACCGTGGATGTTTCCAGATTTCTACAAAATAAGGGTCTTTAATGATATTAATTCTTTATTTTCAGGCACACATACATAAAATAAATTTAAAAATAATGAACTAATAGACATTACTAACATACCATAGCGAATCTATTTAGGTACTATCACTAATTTTTGCACACGAAGCAGTACCATTAACCAATTTAAAACAAGAGTGATTAGGTTAGGTACTAAGTCTAGGCAATTGTGCTCCTCAACGTCATCGGTTACCGTCAGGAGAGCGGAATAGTGGAAGCGGAAACAATAATAAAAAACCGGGCAAGTGTGAGTCGAACTCGCACACCGAGGGTTCCGTACAAACTTACCTACCTATGTAAACTGTTCAATTCCCGAATGGAGTTTCGATTTTTAAATGGCAATTTTTTTTTCTTGAGGGATTCGAAATACATAAACAGCTATATCTTTTTTGTCGATGACTCAGAAGTTTGATTTTTCACAGCTCCAAGGGACCGCAAACTTTGAGGATACGGTTTAAATTTCAACTCGATACCACGCGTTCCCGAGATAAAGGGTCTTCTTGACAGACAGACGAACAACAAAGTGATGATGATATAAGGGTTCCGTTTTTTTTCCTTTTGAGTTACGTAATCCTAAAAATAAAAGGTTACTAAAAGTAGAGGAGGATTATTAAAGAATCTTAAGCTGTAGTAGCTGGTTCAATAAGCTTTTGGATCAAAGAAGTAGCAAACACACGTTTGAAGCCAATTCTTTGCGCTAGGCTACCTTTAAGCTAGATCTATATTAGACCAACTCACACGTGTAACACGCCTGATTTTTACTTAGAACGACATCGCGTGTCGTGTATGAAGTGCACCTCTGCAAGTCTAGTGTACGGAGACCGACACTTTTTTTTGGTGAGGATAATCATCCAATGACAACCCCCGCTCTTGGGCGGAGCGGGAGACAGAGTCAGACGCTTACTGACTAAAAATCTCACCCAGTTCCTTCTAGCCTTCATACCGGGGCTCGAGTTCCCTTTCGGATAACCCTGGCCCCTGTAGGCTTCGACCCAGCTGGGCCCCTGCTGTTGCTGACAACTCCTTGAGGCGCGCGGGAACAGTGCGCGCCATCGACAACTTAGGCTTGGTCCGGACAGTTACCGGACGGCCGGACAGCGAGCTACCCATTACTCACTGTCCGCAAGCCCGCGCCTACGGTGGCTGGAAATCGGGATCGGAATCCCGGCGCCGTTGCCTGATGCGGTCGGCCTCCTTCTCTGCGAACATTACTGCTTCGCAGAAGTCGGCGACCGCCTGCCACTCCTGCCTCAGCCAAAGCCCGGCGCGAGTGGTCTCCGCCGCCGATCGCCCCCACGAGGGCACGGCAATGCTCCGCCCATGGAGACCAACACTCCTAGATCGGCATGCGAGGCACACGACCACGAGCAGTGTAGTTTTTAGCCTGGATCGTAGAATACCATAGAACAAATGAAAAGAAAATAGAAAATCATTTATACGGGGACACAATATTATCGCCAATTTTGCAGGCACACTAAGATACTTCTAGAGTATCCATACGCATACAATAGTACATGTATAGAAAAACTTGTATCTACCTTTATACTTGAGAAAAAGATATTCAAAGCAATGCCAGGTGTAGGTACAGATAGCCAGTCTAGTCTAGACCGTTACATTTTCTCCCTATCTTGTGTATTGAATGGCGCTTTTATGCTTCTCGTGTGGCTAAGTAACAATCTGAATTGAATCGTAATGCTCTGAGCTAATGGAAAAAATGTATTCGGAAAATGTTCAGTACGTGTTAAAATTAAGATACATACTTAGTTTATTTTTTGTGTTTATTTCCCCTAAAAGTAGGTAGGAAAAGTTTTTAAAAGCTACGTCTATTGCCAGGACGAAAATATAATAGACTTTTATACTCTAATTTATCAGGTATATGTTATTTGCCTGACTTAACTTTTTTTAAATTCCACAGAATAATTTCCTTCTTCTTCTTTTCGGATTCTTCCTATTAAATGCGAAAGCCTATTCCTATTTATAGCATATACCTCAAAAAGTATCACCATCTTGCCAGTTTGCAAGTTAATAAAAACAATAAACCCATATAAAAAGCAAAAAGATAAGTTGATTTTCTCAGCGACAACGTCCAAACTGTTCGCTGAAACAGACTATAACCCTTTTACACTAGTTTTTACAAAACAGAATTAATATTTAATAAAAAACGTTGCCCTACACTAGAAATAGCTCCTGTATCGTAGGTGTGCATTCACGAAAATAATATAGAATATACACAAGACACTATTTGTAGGCCATATAAATATTTGTTCCACGTGGGAATCGAACCCGTGACACGCAACACATCAGCCAATCGCTCAATCACTTTGCCAACTTATTTATAAAGAAATTATTCTTTAAGCCGCTTTAGGTAATCATAATTGAACAAAATATAGGACCTTTTCGAATCTGAATATACCCTAAAACCTCTACTCCTCTATTAGTCCTCTTCCTCTCTCCTACATTTTGCTGTGCCCGACTGGGTCCATATTGATCTATGAAAATTTTCAAAACCATCTATGTATACATATGGATTGCAATAAAGTATTGAGTATTGAATAATGCCGCTTTATTTGTTGTTTACAGATATGTGAATACATAGTAATATTTGAGAATGTGCTTATATTACCTACTAGCTTTTGCCAGCGGCTTCGCCCGCGTACATAAAATATAGCCATGTCACTCAGGAATAAAACAGCTGTCTAACGGTGAAAAAAAATTAGCAATCGGACCAGTACTTTTAGATATTACCTCCTAGAAACAAAAAAAAACAAACTTTACCTCTTTTTTATATTAATGTAGATGTATTTCCTGTAATCGAGACAACAAATAGCAAGATGTAAATGTTGGTAAGTCGAAATGTTTTACCACAATTATCATCTAGCTAGCAACTAGCAGTTTCAGCAGCATGAAAACGAAAATTATCCTAAGGGACACTTCCGGGACAAAAAGCATTCTATGACCTATTCCAGGACATCGTCGGACATGGACGTGTACATCTAAATCTGTTCAGCCGTTTTAACAACACACAAAAGGGGGGGTTTAAGGGTGGGTGTAGGAGGTTTCTGCACCACACTAAGGTCGACTGGCAGATAATGCCTAACGCATTAAGTCCGCCTTTGTACAGTTTTTTGTGCATAAAGTTTAAAAAAAAAAAGAACACAACATAGATATGCTACATTTCAGCTTTAATATTAGAGTGACTTTCCTCAAACTGCAATACACTGTAGCTCTAAACCCAACAACTAACACAAACAAAAGCGTTCATCTCCTAAACTTACAAACAAAAAAATAGGGCAAACATTTTACTGAAAGGACGATAATTTAAAGATGAACAAAAATGATATCGTCGAGTTCAAAGTCAGGAAACTCCATTGTACTAATTACGTGGCAGACGGCGTGCTTTCACTTTCGCCGCCGGCTCGTTTTAATTATTTTTTTTTTCAGCGTCTCGACGTCTGGCGGGAAACTCCGGGAAAAATTGACGATGACATTACGGTGGACGGCCATGTTTTTTTTTTCGTTTCGGGACGATTCTCTTTTTGTATTTGAATGTTTGTTCGTGTAAGGCATTAAGTCCGCCTTTGTACCTTTGTGTTTCTATATAATTTTAATAAATAAATAAAATGTTTGGTAGTTGTGCAATGATATTTAGTGTAGTGTGTATGAATTTCTATTGTGTTGTATTGCCTTAAGCCTATTTTAAATAAATATTTATATATTTATCCATATATAATCTGACATAAAATATCATAATAATGTATATTATCTATTAAGTATTAATTTTGCTGGAAAGAATGGCGAGACGCCTTTGACCAGCGGCGGGACAATACGGGCTAATAATGATAATAAAATAATTATTACTATTAAATATCATCTTAACATGTTACCGTACACTACAAACAATGGGCACTGGAAAATAAACCCGTTTATTTCCAGTTCTTTCCAACTTTCTGACGATAAAGTTGTATTTTTGCAATTCCTTTTTCCTTGCAGCGTATCCCCTTGTTTCTCACGTTCGCTGTTAGCGAAGTTCGCTCGCTCAATCTTTGATACTTTCTTCTTGCATTTTTTAGCTTGCCTTATTAATGAAAGTAGGTTACTAACTTGGTACGTTTTAAGAATGAAAGTTACGGCCACGCTGCCGTAGGTCGATGAACTTTCGCGAACAGCTGTCTTCTGTTTTTGTCATTGGCGAATTCGAAAGATGAGATTTTTTGCTATGATGAATAAGGACTTATAAGGACGATAGCTTCACTAACGAAGCTTTTACTACGAGTACTTTTCCACTTTTACTTCATTGACAATCCGTATTTAATTATTCATATTAATTTATTACAATCCATAGTGTTTTTAGATGTAACATAATGTTCGATGGCTCTGATGAGTTTCTGGAGAGGCGACCACGTATCGGAAGACGCAGCGTTTGAAGGCCTTTTTCATGGCGGGCCGACGACCTGGTGAGGGTCGTGGGAAGCGAGACGCACAGGTAGTTATGGCGACACTTGAAAGTAGACCTATGTCCAACAGTGGACGGCTGGAATGATAATGAAAAGCTTATAGCTAAGTACAATTAAGGGATCAAGACAGTGTTGGGAACACATGTTTTTTTTTCCACGACTCTGTGTTGTTTTGTATAAAAGTTATGATAACTAGTATACAATGAGTCAACTAATTGAAAGTCACCCTGTATAGACAACATATAATTCTTTCAGCATGAGTTGAATTGAATGAAAATTGGCCTAGATGTATAGCTAGAAATGGATAAAGTTACAATGCAACTGCTCTCACAGTGTAGGTAGGTATTGATTCTACATTTTTCAGTAGCCTGCAGACGTAGTGCTGAGCTGTTGAACTGTTGACCTGCATACGGTACTAAATGATTCATTTATACTCTGGAAACTTGCTGCTCTGATTTTATTTAGGCTTCTTATGGATTTAGAAATGGCACTCTTGATTTTTCTGTCCTTTGTAACGCTGTTGGTGCCGAACTGTAGAAACGATAAGTAATTTATAATTAAATCAATTTAATTTAAAAATCATTTAATGATTTGATTTAATTTTATGTAATTGTCTGATTTAATTTAATGTAATTGTTTGATTTAATTTAATATAATTGTTTGATTTAATTTAATTATTTCATTTTTGAATTTGTTTTATTGTTCAATTTGGAGTAATTTTAACTATTTAAATCATTACATTTTATATTGTACTCGCAATGGGTATAAATACTGTAAACATTGTTATTATTCATTTTATTATGGTTTACGTCAAATATCTTTACCATATTATAAGTAAGCTTCAAAAAACTGCGCAAAAATAATTTCATACGAAAATAGCAGCGTTTATGCCATTGGCACCAAAAAACTTGGTTTCAGAGCTCCATTATTATTTGAATAAACTGTAGGACTACACGAATTAAAAACTATAAAAATTATTATCCATTTTTATTTGATAGATATTTTTACAAATTATTGTCAATGCATAGCACAATCTATCAAACATAATTACGATCCTAACATTAACGATATCATCATAAAAACTCATGCAAAAGAAAATACGGACAAACTGCTATTGCCAACAAAACCAACACTAACATCATTAATTATCTATTAAAAAATAATCCTTTTATACGTCACAACCCATTCGATATGAGAGGACATGGGATTACCTGAACTAAGACCCATAAAAAATATGACAAACAAACAGTAGCACAATAGTTTACCCTGAATACAAGGTGGGTACGCTTTTGAGGGTTAGAAAAAAAAGCATAAATGAAGATTTTGGTTCTACGTCCGTGTATCTATTGTTGCGATTGTGGTGTGCGATGACGTCGAATATGGTGTCTTTACTTTCTCTTTCATGTCTTGTCATATAGGAAGACAGACGTGAACTTAGAATTTAAAACATTAGTGTCAAACGAATATATAGATTTAAGTCTACATTGCATTCTAAAGATGGCCACATAAGGTCCATCACCATAGCAGGTTAATAGTTTACTTTGCCAATATTGTCATTGATTGATTAATTTTTAAAAGATAGCTTTAACCTTTCGTATTAATTAGAGACACAATTAAAAATATATTGTGTCCCGCGTGGATCCACGTTTTGGCCATACAACGGGTTAAGAAATTACAGCCTTGCATATGAAAAATAGATATGTAATCATTTTTTTTAGATGAACTGAGCGATACGCAATGGATTTTGTCAAAAGACAGCAGTGACTAGGAATAATTTACCAATAGTTTTGCAGCATTTATGATTCTTAAGATCACGCATGTAGCTCCCTAAGAAGCATATAATCTATCCTATAACGTCCCACTGTCAGCATTCGGAGAACGGAGAGAGAATGGGTCGTAGCCACACGGGCCCAGTGCAGGTTGGTGGATGTCACATGTCTTGGAATTTTTGGTTCAAGGACATACCGGTTTTCTCGCGATGATTTTGTTCACTGTTTTGTGTGTAATGTTGTTGTACACAAAGACAGACCCCTGTCTGGGTTTAGGGTCTAAATAGACGGACCGCATTTCAACTGCAATCCAACTGAAAATTGCAGTTTAAGTGCAGTTTGAATGCAGTTGACACGACTGCAATAGAACTGCAAACCAAACGTGCAGTCCGATTGCATTCGAGTGAACTGCACACCGACTAGACTGCATCTGAACTGCACCATACCGCAGGAGGGCGGAGCGAGCGGGCGGGTGGGTATGGTGCAGTTCGGATGCCGTTGGTGTGCAGTCGTGTCAACTGCATTCAAACTGCAAATTGCAGTTGAATTGCAGTTAAAATGCGGTCCGTCTGTTTAGACCCTTGATTCCACAATTCCACGATGTACAACTTATAGGTCGAGGCCATTAACTCTAGGCCACCACCACTCTTCACTATATTTACTACATACATATATGGATAAAATAATCTTCAACGAGTTTCAGTCCTTAATCTCAAAGTGATTTATTTATTATGAAATTAACAATATTTTCGAACTGCTTTAAAATGTGACTTACATTTTTATACAATAGAATTTTTAACACAAGTGCCAATAAAATATGCGCCCACATTTTTTTATTCTTTGTGTAATTTTTGCCGTTAACCCTCTAAAGCTTACCCCACAACTTTTGACCCTAAGGAAGTCCTTCACATATGCCTCGGGCGACGTGTCGGCTAAATCTTCCTGAGAATGCATGCATAATAACCATCTTATAAAACTCTCCAATACATTTCTACTCGTATTTCGTTCATAAAAAAACTCTGGGTCACCCTTCTACTACCTGAGGGTGACAGCTTTTTATTCACACTTCCGTCAATATGCAAAAAGGACTGTTATTTTCTTTGATAAAGTATCGGAAATAATAATTATATGCATAATAGAACGGATTATAGGCCCCGGATTTCTGTGTGTGACATTTTTTTACTGTTCCCGTCACCTTGCCAGTGTCAGATGTTTTTTGAATTTTTTACTCTTTGAATTCGTTCAGATTTAATAATATGCATTGGTGCAAGCTGTATGTTGCCGATATTCTACTAATTGATAAGCCGATTCATTGAAATATTCGACAGGGTTACATTTATATTGAAAAGCTTTTGTTAGAGCCTATATTATGCAAATTATTTTGTACCTATTACAGAAATTGCAGAATAATAATTTACGTTTACATTTAAAAGCATATAACAGTAGACGGTTAACCCTCAAACGCTGTAGGTGTGAATCTGACATGCCGTACATTTTATAAAGCACTTGAGCGCAATCCTCGAGCCCGCCAAGGCGCGGCAACAACAATGCAGCCCGGCCGGTATCTCGGCATGCCACCTCTTGACTCCAATCAAGTAATTACTGCCCTACGGTCGAATACACCCTCGGTCCTTCAAATATTCAAAATGGCGGCTTGCTCTCCTTTCAATTTATGCAAGCGATCAAATCTACGAGACCCGCAACGGCGGCACAATGAGTACTGGTTCTATGTGTGCAGTTTTATTGCTGAAGTAAGATTGGGTTTGCCTTAATGTAGTTTTTTTTTTATTATTGTTCTAAACCTTGTTTAATAATATAATAATTATAATCTAATTCAAAATTGACATATTTTAATTTATTTGTAATGTAATTTAATTTATCTGACATTTTTTTTTTTAATTTTAATTACAATAAAATTATTATTGTAATTGGAATAGTATATTTGATGTAAGTACCTAAGATGAGTATATTGTTACTTAAAATAAAATGAATTTAAAATGTTTGTAGTGAGTATTATTAAAAAAAAAAAATCAATTACGCTACTACAATCCATAAAAACATTACACCCTTGACACACCGCATATCCCGAATAACAATAGGATGCAGATTCTGATTCTCTAAAGATAAATAATACATTTTGATTTATAATGGAAGTAAAAAAATACTCTTCATTTATCGAGAATGCATAAATAGACCCTATTATTCGATATTGGGAAGTGCAAAATATGGGTGTAACTTTTTTATATCCGTTCAATACGTGTCAGTGGACGGGTTGACTTACGAGGGATGATTTTTTTAGTACTATCAAACGTCGACATTCAAAATAGTTCAAAAATATTTTACGGGTGCATTCAATGGTGATTTGATTTATTCCAATGACATGCAGATGTAAGAGTCCTCGTTAGATTTATTTGACTGCTGTTTTTCCATTGATCTCGCGTTACGCATGATTGGTCATGTCGATTGGCAGTTAGTGTTTATTATTTGACATTACGAGGGTGAAAGACAGGATATTTAAATTTAAAATATCCACCCGCATAACTGATTTTTTTTTTACTAAAGGGCCTGTAGTAAAAATAAAATGTTACTGTTAAATGCGCGAATTTTGTATGCGAATCCAAAGCTTAGAAACGCAAATGCAGTATTATCTAAATCCGGGTCTGATAAAGCCCCTAATCTACATAATAAAAAGAAGCGTCCGGAACACAAATGCAGTGATAATGCTACAATGGTCTGGGAGACCGCGCGGCACCGGAAGGGTTACTATTGTCTGTACATACAACTCCAAATTAATGAGCGCCTGCAAAAAATGTTGCACAATCGCGACATACGATCTCTTGTAGTGTGTCTCAAAGTAGCGCAGGTAGTCTGGCGAAGAAACCGTTGGAAGTTAAAAAGCAGTTGTTTATTTTTTCCAAATGCGTAATTATTTTAATTATAAAACAAAAAAGAAAGAAAGAACATCTTTGTTGTGTTTCATAAAATTAAATATACATAGGAAATTAAAGCATAGTCGGGTAAAGAAACAATGGATTATAAGTCTTTGCGAAGCCAAAAGACGCCTATCTCAGCAAATGCTACGATACTTAAAACTATAAATAACAGCGCTGCTAAGCCTTTAATAGAACTAATCCTAATGATAAATAAAGATAGATTTTATAAAAAAAAATATACCTATTATTTTTTGTTTTAAAGCTCATTGAAGAAAATACTTAGCTGTAACATAATAATTAAATTATAATTTCAATTTTTTTGCAGCATTGACTAGTTTAATTTAAAAACTCAAATTAATTTTAGTAGGTTAAAAACAAAAAATACTTCATAAATACTCAGCAAAATAAAACTTTGAGAAACCCCGTTCAAATGTGCGCTACCTACTGATCTAATTTCCATGCGCGCGCGCAGAGGTAGCGAAGGGGTTAGATTTATTCAGTGTTACAATAGAGCTTGCATTTATTAACTTTTGCGTTCAACCAAGATTAGTTTGATTTTGACGTTTGTTGTGTTAAGTTGTTTTTCGTGATAGTGAGTGATCTGATTTCAGGAATTTGGTAGTAAAGTGTAAGAGAAGATGGGTTATCAATATCAGGTGTCAAGTGTATTTTTTTTCATAAGTGAATTTCTAAAAGTGTTAATGTAGTATCAATCACAGCAGTACTCCAACACTAAATCTTTAACGGCACTACAAATCTATATAATGCTAATTCTACATTTTCCCTATTTCATAAATACCTACCTACAGCATCACACATCACCAACATCAGCATATCTACTTCTACACATCTCTGTATTGCCATCACTCAGTTTCAAGTTACCTTTCCCACAATATTTCTGTTGATTAGAAAAGTATTGGCCCCAACTTGCGAGTTCAACGTAGAAAATTCAAACCTAGGCAGACGATTTACATTATGTAATTTATTTAATTACCACTGCTCTCAAAATAGTGAAGAAAAACATTGTGAGGAAACCGGTATGTCCTAGAACCAACAATTTGAAGACATGTGACATCCACCATCCAGTCTTTACGGTAGATTGCGGCCCATTTCCTTTACTAAGTAGAGAGAAGGTTCCCAGCTGTAGATACATTGTAACGCTGATTATGCTTATATTTTTACTTTAGGCCGTCGATTACCTGAGTATAGAAATAAAACCTTTAACAGCTGTTGATACTCAAATTGATATTACTATAAATCATTAGGTAGATATACATATGTATTAAAGCATAAAACAAAGTAATCCAGTGATTCAAACTCTGAAAGGAGTCTAAAAATCTGCGCCAGCGCAGAATACTGATCTAATTTTCATGCGCGCGCACAGAGGCAGCAAAGCGGTTATTCACAGTTTCAAAAGAGCACGTTGAACGAAGAAGTTAATAAGTTCTTCGTTCAACCAAGATTATGTACTTTAATTTTGATACTAGCTGACCCGGGGAACTTCTTGCCGCCTAACAATCAAAGAATGAAGTATATCTTTTGATATAATCAACCGAATGCGATGAAACAAAGTCTAAGTAATATATCAAGTTACACACAATTTTATTCTACAATCGATCCCATACATTTGTGATGCGCACACAAACTAAAAACTTCTACATAGGTACTTATTGTATATATAGATTGTTGTGTACAGTTGTTTCTTGTGATACTGCAGTACTACTGTAAAATTAAGTCATTATCATCATCGTATTTTTTTTTTGATAGATTTAATTAACTGTAAAGGTGTATGGAGTTGTAGTTAGGTACTAACTCTTCTGTTCAAAACCTCGAAATCCAATCGCTAATCTATTTGTGGAGGTATCCAACTGCTATTTTTTTTTATAATTCCTACTGTTAGATATATTTTTAAGTAACATACATAATATTCATTCCTTTTGATAAAGGAATTCATCAAAAACATTCTTCGGCTCTGAGTGGATTGAGAGGGCGTGCCATACTTTTAATGACTGAAATCCACTTGTGTTCCTTCAGTTACCCTTTACGTTACAGGTAAACGGTAACTATTTCAGATGTTTCCTTAACCTGAGCTCGTTAACCGTTACAATATTAATATTTACTTTTGGTCTCAAACCTCCAAACAAACTCTAAAGGTAGCCATACACACTAGGGTATACGTGACAGGTATACCTGACAGGGAAGCTTATGTGGAAACCTGCACAGTTGTACAACATCACAACACCTGTACAGGCAAACCCGTCAGGTTTACCCTAGCGTGTATGGCGGGCTTAAGAATTACTCAAGAAAACGACTCTCCCTTCCAACTTCCAAGCAAAGAAAAAATCAATTTCCCATATACTGCAAAAACGGAAATTTACGATAAATATCGGCCAAACAGCCTCCGCGACCCCATAACGGGTCTCCATAGCTTTTATAGTCCCTTTAGCCTTCGGCATATCAGTTTTTAGCACATCCCTCTAACGACCCTCTTATCCCGAATAGCCGTGAGCTTTCGACGGATCCTGTGATGTCATAAAACTCAGAAATCGTCGTTATATTTTGCTTGTATGTGTTTGATGTATACGTGGATAGAGACTGCTTGAGTTTTATAGAGGTATGTATTGTTGTCGAAGAATAGATGGATAGAAAGAAAGAAAAAGAAACAAGAAAGAAAATTGCGTTTAATTGTTAACCTTTCGAATGTCTTAAGTTACACAGTTCGACATAAGCAATTGTCTTTCTATTGTGTCTCTAATTACGGCATTCAATGAGTTAATTAGCATTACAAAAACGGAAACACCTCAAAATTAAACACATGGTACATTGAGTAATGCCAAAAAGGCCTCAGCTCAGCATAATGCCAAATGGTAACACTTGGCCACCACCTGACGCTGATTTTCAGCTGCAGCCCTTGGGTGCCATATGCTCGAACAGAAAATCTGTGCATAGACCAGCTAAAAGAAGAAGTTGCGATTTATATTTATAAAATAGTCCAAAAAAATATTTGTGCCCATTTAAAACAGAAAATATAGCTGTGATATCATTTAGCAATATTAGAAACAGTTAAAAGTGTAAACAATTGATAACATAAGTATAAAATTAAAAAAGACAATAAAACAACAAAAAGTCACACAACCTTAAGTCGAATCGGGTCTTTAAGTCGAGAGTGAATAGGTTACTTCTAGGCAAGCGCGCTCCATCGTTGGCCACATCATCACTTACCATCCGGTGAGATAGTGGTCAAACGCGAGCCTAACAATAATAATAAAAAATTAAAATATGAGTATAAATTGATTGCTAAAATGCGTGAAAATAAATAAATAACAAATGCTAAAATCCAGAGTGGTCAGTAGTTGATTAAACTATAAAATATTGCATATCAAATGGCTGAAATGTCGGCTCGAATATCTTGGAAGACAATTTGATGGTTGAACAAAAATAACTTTAATTTCGATTTGAAAGCCGAGCAACTTCTACTGATTTTTTTAGGAGGGGGGATAGCTAGCTAGCTAGGACATAGTTATTTCTTTATCCGAAGTGATGTTGTTAAATAACTTCTTCCACATTGGGTGGAGCAAAAGGGAATAACAGACTTTTCCTGGCTAAAATCCACCCGAGTTCCTTCAATTATCCGTTGCATTCAAGAGCCATGGTTTTTTTATGGTGGGAAAATCGTCTAATGACAACCCCCGCTCTTGGACGGAGAGGGAGGTAATGTCACTCTTACTGACTAAAAACCCACCCCGTTCCTACAAGCCTTCATACCGGGGCTCGAGCTAGCTTTCGAAACTAACCCTGGCCCTAGCAGGCAACTCTGCTCTCGCCGCCGCCGGTCTTCGGATACCGATCCCGATTTTCAGCCACCGTAGGCGCGGACTTGCGGACAGTGAGCAATAGGTCAGCCCAAGTCGTCGACAGCGCGCACTGTTCCCACACGCCGCGAGGAGTTGTCAGCAACAGTAGCCGGTTCGAAGCCTACGGGGTGGGTTTTTATAGTCAGTAAGAGTCTGACACTATCTCACGCTCCGCCCAAGAGCGAGGTTTTCAAAAAAAAAAAACTTATGTAACACGTGCCGTCGACGACTCGAGTTCGGTTCGGCGAGCTAAAATGTCACATCTTTTAGTTTCTGTACTCATCCTCATCAACATCTTTCTGCCCCTGGCCCATGTTATAGGCTCAGCGCAACACATTTTTTTCCTCCATTCTGCCCTGTGACTTGTCATGCTATCGCTAACTTCCTCTCATTTTACATCACTCTTCACACAATCTATACTCATTATAACTCATATCAGTCTCATATAGTTTTTGGTCTGTCAAAATTAATATTAATTTAACTCTTGATACTCAATATCAATGGCTTAGAATGAATACCTCGTAACTGTGAAATACGTAACTTTTCTGGAGGCACAAAAAACGAAATTAAACCTTTATTATCATGCAATTTTTATGTGCTATACATGTTTCATTCAAATATTTAAAACTATTGCTTTATTTCAAACGCTTGTTGTCTCTTGTTTTTAATTTTTCCGGTTGTTTTGCCGCGCCGTCGCGAGTTGACCACACTAAACTGACTTGAGCAACATCCATGCAACATCCTAGATGGCACTACAAGTATCGAATCAAAATTTTGCGTGAAACAAGATTTGTGCGTTACGAGCTTTTCAGAAATATAATAAAATAAAATTACCTAAAATTGCATAGCCGAGGTTTTCACTCTTTCACTCTTAACCACCGATATGAGAAACCAGGTTTACTCCAACCAAATAAAGTTCCTCAATTGTCCCAAGGAGAACACTTCACATGCGAAGGGTTTATGATGTAATTAGTAGGCACACAAGTGAATATTCCCTCGGCCCCTGTTCACAAAGAACGTTGTAGGAACTTGAAGCTTGTTCAAGAAAGGTAACTTCATGTGGAAGAATTCTTTTGAGCGTCTAATGCCTTTAAGCAAATTAAAAAAAAAAAACGAGGTTTTGAAAAAAGAATACTGTGAATAAACAATACATATATTCATCAATCTATCAATTTATTTATTTGCATTGTACACTAACACTTAAAAGCGAAAATAATACAGATTTATATATATATATTTAAATATATAGACCACAACTGCTTATTTGCTGGTTATTTCTAAATCTCCTAACAGACCTGAAACAGAAAAGTTAGGTGAGACAAGTAAATTGAAAAAAATACTCCAAAAAATAATAAAATATACTGCAGTAACTAAATCCAACAATATGTAATGTATGAGTAAACCAATATACCAGAAATGGATAAAATACATAATAGTATAACGTATAGGTACCTACGTAGCTAAAGAAAAACTTGCATTTAGGTACATGAATGGTTAATACGGTTTCTTTTAAAAAAATGGATGACTAGTGTAGCCTAGTTAACCCAAAAACCTAATCGATTTTAGATTAGATTTTAAGTAATCCAAGAAAATGTAGGTGAAGGACCTATATTTTCAATATTAACCAAACTTATAACCTACAAAGGCTTCGCACACTGATTTCTCGTGAAATTAATAACGTATAGGAACAGCACGTATTCTACGGCACGGTACATAAACCGTATCTGAAGGCTTAGGACGCCATTTCGCCGGGGCACTTCCTGTTAACATAAATCCACCCCTATTTTGGAGAAAACGCAAATGCTTTATGAAAGGCATGGAGATAACTATGAAGAATATTTTTTTAGATTTTCTTGGGATCTTGCTAAAGTTCATCGTATCGATTGACCACTGAAGCTTTTAACGCGACACGAGCTCTTAACGCGATCCATTTTACGACCTAAACTAAACGGTTAAAGAGAAGATCTAAATAGGGTGTATAGCTCCATCCCTCTTTCTCGATCGCACTTACTGACATTTGAACATGTCATGATAAGGTACCTGGTAGTAATAAAATATAACTAAAGCATTCACAAATTACGACTTGACCAACAAAAATTTAGACAAAATTTTACATTATTATTTGTCCAAAAGACCAAAGCTCGACGATTCTCGTAACCTTAGACAAATAGCGAACACGAGAATATTTAAAGTAAACCAACAGATTTTAGAGCACGTTATTTATACCTCGATTAAGAAAACGATATTCAAGCTAAAATACAACTTCATAAAAGTATTGTCAAAACAAATCATTCGCAGCGTCTCCACTGCCTCCTCTGTTCCTAAAGCCCAGCGCATAAACCAAACAAGTGCGTCCCAAGATGATGTTCGGCCGAAATATCCAATAACCATAGTTTTACGGGGTCCCTTTCGTATAGAAAATCGATCATCAACCCCCTCCCTTACCCCTGATGGATTACGCCGTCATCCCCCGTGATGGAATAAAAAAAAACATTAGACCCACCAGTTTCCTCGGGGGAAAGCCTTCCTCTAAGATATTTTTATTTTCCTGAAGGGGCACGTCAAGCCTGATTTTTGTTTAGACATTAATCTTTAATGTGTGTGTTGTGTGTGTTTTTTATGGGTTTTATATGAGTCGGATGCTGTTTGTCTTAAGCGGATGATTTTTTTGTTGGCCACATATGTATAACGATTGTTGTTATGCAACTTTAAACTTTAATCGTACCTTAGGAACGGACCATAAGAACTATATTATTATACTAGCTACTGCTTTTATTGTCAAATTGTATAAGCTGCGGACGCCTTTAATTGACACATTATTTACACAGAATTTAATGTCTATAAAATTACCTATCTGTATAAGAACTTGTTAATATATTGTTGGTGTTCCTCATCATCACCAGCCTTTTTAATGTTCCCACTGTTGGGACTCAAGCCCGTGAGTGTTCCTCATAATAGTAAATAAATGAATGGGCAGTATTCATTTATTGTTGTTCATGTATGTTTTAGTAGAAAATTACTCCCAGGATTAAACATGTACCAACTTTCATCGAAATCCGTTGAACCGTTCGAGTGTCAAGAAGTAATAAACATACATGCATCCACAGTCACAACTTTCACAATTTTTTTTTTATGTGCTCTCGTTTGACCACTGTCTCACCTGTTGGTAAGTGATGATGTGACCGACGATGGAGCACGCTTGCCTAGAAGTAACCTATTCACTCTTGACTTAAAGACCGCTAGGTTGTATCTAGCTATCAGGAAACACAGACTCCGGCAGGGAATTCCACTCTTTAGCTGTACGCATAATACGCATTTAATGTGATAGTGTGATTCTATTATGAAATCAAAGAAACTTGCAGAAATAAATAATTAATTTCTCAACCCGCGGAATATATTCTACAAACACTTGCGTTTATTCCACCAGAGTCGCACATCCACGACCAAATATTCCATCTCGTCAGCTCTTCTGCCACCTAAGGGGATTGGAGAGCTAAACGAGATGGAGTACTCCTAGTCGCTAACACGTGACCCTGGCAAATAGAACACGAAGCTCGTCGGACCAATTCGACGCAAGCCGTTAAAGGGTTAAGCAGTACGTAAGCTGTATGACCTTCTCGTAACTCAAAAGATAGAAAGATCATACATAAACCTGGTTGGAGTTAGAAATATTTCTCTCTGACTAAAAAGTTAAACGACTTGAGTAATTCATCATCAGCCTTTTTAATGTTCCCACTGCTGGGACTCAGGCCTCCTCTTCTCTAGGAGAGGGAATGGGCCGTAATCCACCACGCGGGCCCAGTGCGGGTTGGTGAATGTCACATGTCTTCGAATTTTTGGTTCTGGGACATGCCGGTTTCCTCACGATGTTTTCCTTCACCGTTTTGAGGGCAGTAGTGATGAAATAAATTACACAAAGTAATGCGCCTGGCTGGGTTCGAACCCGCGACCTACAACTCGTAAGTCGGGGCCGTTACCACTCGGCCATCACTGCTCTCCATTGGGTAATAAATTATTAGGGCAAAATGAAATCTGATGTAGTCAACACTGGTTCAATAATCAAGGTCGATTAAGAGATCTTGATAATAGTTTAATAGTAGAAGAACATTATAAAAAGTATCGAATATAAGTATTTTTAAATGATAAAATACTATACAAAATTCCCAAGTCGTTTGACTTTTTAAATAGACTATACATGTTTTCATCTGTAAAATCTTAAGCAAAACTTTTTCAACAATCTAAAGCATCCAAAAACTTCATCTCTCACAAAAATATTCAGCCATCTCAAAATGTAATGTCCACCGTACATAGCACTCCGCACATAGCCAGAGGCGGGGTGTCACCCCAGATACAGGGTGATTTACCTCGGGTCTCCGAGACCCTTATCGAGGCTCGTTATGACCATGTGAGGGTGAAGTTATTGTACGGTTAAAGAGGGAGGGAGGGCGAGGAGGTACGCTTCAAGACGAGCACTTTGAAGGGACATAATATGTTATTATTTTTAGAGTGCACGATGTGATGTTTGCTTTCGATTTTCTTTTCTTTTTAAAGGTGTGTGTATGGGTCGTAAGCGGTTCTGGGTTGAGCATCCCTGGGTTGAAATTAAAACGCAACTGTTCAATCGATTTTGTAAGGGTACCTATATTTGAATGAGTTACCGTGGCCTTAGAACGTAATGGACAACTAAATGTATACAGCTGCATTTTAGACAGTAAAAGTTTGACACATTTTCACGATAGGTATGTAGTATAGCGAAGCCATTTGATGAGTTTCAACCTCAAAAAAAAAAAATGTATCAAACAGCAGTAGTCGTTGTATTCTAGACAGTTTTATAGCGTTTTTTTTCTTTACCATTTCATTTTAATCGTATTTCAACATTCTAATTGTTGTTTGCAAAACTAATACAATTAAACCAACCCTTTATCTGCAACGTATAAACTTAATATCAAAATTAAAATATTTAAGCCTACACACTTTGTATAACACAAACCTACGCACATTGTAAATTAGTTTAGAAACAACAAAGAACAAACTAGAATCGGTTCGTTTACACCAATTATAACATCATTTGTATTGATTACATAATATTTTAATAATGTTAAGTCTATTTTAAGGTTTGGCTCAGAATTCTGCGGGTATAAAATATATTATTGTAAATTCCAATACTATCGGGATATTATTAAAGTGCTAGTCGATTCTTCTTTTATAGAACTGAGCTTTTCTTTGGTCAACGAATCAGCATTTCTATTCAACGTGGCTATGCTGCCAGCTTTCTGGGCACTTTTCCCATTGACATCGAAATGGATAATTTTTTTGATGTGTATAATTATTTTATACGCTTTTTAGATAGGTACTATTGTTTTCAATTCGTTCGTATATTTATTTATATGCTAATTGATAGGTGTGTTGTAATTAGTATGTGTGTGGTTTTTTTCTTGAATAAATTATGCTTTCGTAATAAAATCATATTTGTTAAACCATCACGTCACGACAGCTAAACAATTGAAAAAAAAAAATAACTAAATTTATTATATAATTAAATTGTGACTTAGCCGATGCTAAGTGGTGCCAGCAAGTCCTAAATTAAAACATAGGGTTCAGTTTTTTTTCTTAAGACTTTCCTTTTGAATATTCTCCGAACCATAAAGCTAAAAAATCTGGCAAAATCCTGTCTTGTAAAAATTCATCACACAAAACACACACAGACAAAAAAAATAAGTCTTTGATAAAATTAATAACAAACATTAATTTAACGTTAGGTGCAAAAAAACCGGTAGCTACCTACGTGTCCATAAAAACTTAAGGAATAAGTACCTTGATATATTTTCCTTAGTTCTTTTTTAATAATGATAAAATCTTTTACAACCAGACTATAGTGAGGAAACATCACTATCCTATGTTATAAATGTTTTCATGCTTTATCTATCAAATATTAATATAATACATAACAAAACTACCCAGACAGAATAAATTTATGACGAAGGGACAGTCACTCACGGGACATAAATTTCAAATATTACCTATATTGAAACGGCTCGGATTGTAAAATTAAATTTTGCATGCAGAATGTCGTAGCTGGGGGACGCTTTATTTTGTAGGCGTATATAATTTTATTGCTAGGACCAATGGTTTGCGAAACATGAATGGCATACCATATTATTTATTGTACTCATTACAGGATATCAATGTTTTGAATATCTGAGTTTTTGAATTAAAACCAAAAGTAGCCTATTTGTCCTCGGTAGTAAAATATCATATCATACGAGTCTTTACTTGAATTCAAGTGATTTCAATAAAATATTATTATTATTATTATTTAGACGAGTTAAATTAAAATTTTTACAAAACAGGATTTCTATTTTCTTTTGTCATCTACAACACACTATAATTTCACAAATTCAACAGTTTCTTAAATACATAAAAATTAAGAAATTATCACACTTTTTTATAAGTGACCTTGAATTTAAGCGGCTCAGAGTGAATTTTTAGTGACATATTAAATTAAATGCTAATTAATTCGTGTACAACACATGTTATCTATTTTCTTTTATGCCATCTAAAATATACTATAGTTTCACAAATCCATCATAGTTTCTTAAAACATTAAAATCTAGAAAATATCACAGCTTTTATAATTAATCTAGAATTTTGCGGCCCTGAGTAGAACCTACCTAAATCGCATTCTTTTCGTTCAGTCCACCCAAAGATTAGCTGTAAGACCATCCTTCAAACTCTTGTTTTATTTTTATCTTTATTTGTCTTTTACTTAATGTAAGATAAGATAAAATATTACAGCGTATATAAATCAGTAAAACAATGAAATTACCTTTAGTTAGATTTTTACAGAAGCTAACTTTAGAATACCATAGTTCTTAGATATTTTAAAAACAACAATATTTTTATTCAAAATCACAACCAATTTTAAGTATTACATGTATGATCTTAATTTTTTAAATACTTAAGAGGACGTAAATTAAAAGAAAACAATCAGGAAATACAAAGGCACATAAAACCATTATCAAATCAAACTTTATTACGAATGAAATATTCAAACCAAAATTGCGCAATCATCTACCACATTTAATCTCTAAAACATGAAGATAATATCTTAAGACGAAGCGGAAATAAATTTAGAAGACATCAGTCTTAACAATTAATACAATTATAAATATGGGGGAGCAAAAACACTGCTTTGGTCGTGTTAAAAGGCAAAGTAATACAATTTTACCGCCTTTTTCTCCCTCGCCTAATTACAAGTCATTTTATTAATAAAGTAGATCGTTACAATTAGGGCGATACCATTTAATTTGCACGCTGTTGCATTTTTTAAACTTACCTAATAAACTGTGCCGTTTTTTATCAGTTTTAACATCGCAATAAAATGTATAAATCCGTGTTTTACATAAATAAATCAGCTCTAAAAAGGTTACATATTTGTTTCAAATTCACAAGTCATAAATTATACCCAGCGGTCAGTGTTGCCCACTGAAAATATTTAACCATCAAATGGTCGCGTGGGCTCGGGTCAACCATTCACCAAAATATATTTGAATAACGAATGATATACGGTTTGTTTATTGGCGGGCCTGTTTCTCTTTTAGAATTTCATTATTCGGAGTTGACCGACGCGCGCTCGGGTCGCCGTCGGTCATTCAAAGGGGACTGATTGGCCGAATGACCCTCGTGTTCGCTACATTATATACAAAACTTGTAATATTTTCGCAGCTTGGGTCTTCCAGACCGGTTTTCTCGACCGAGGGTAACGTTTTATTGAAAATTTTACGTTTCATTTATAATTTTGAACGCACGTGTGTCTTTTAAAGGTGAAAAGGTTACAAGTTCAAGCGACGGCGTTTCTTCAAGATCGTTAAGTAGAAGTAATGCAGACGTATGAAGGTTTAATGAGAATGCGAGTTTGGTCTTTATTTCTTTTTAAATATGAATGTTTTCTGTTGAATTTTGCCAAGAAAACTACTTTTCGCACATGTTAAGATAAGCGTAAGTAGTAATTTTTCAACCCACGGTAGAAAGTGACATTGGAATTAAATTCAAACGCTATTATTTTGTCGGAAATTTGAGCTACGTCCCTTTGCGAGGGTCCTGAGGGATGAAAAACGAGGAAACTTTCCCTCTCTGTGTTACGTTGTTTACTTTTGCACTAGTTATGTAAAAAAGTGGGGTTCGAAACAATTTCTTAGGCGTGACGGCAAGGAACCCTAATGTCGTGATTATTTTGATGTTTTATCGTTACGATGCGGGCTATAGAAAATGCTGTATTTTTATTAAAATATCTGGTAACATGACTTAACAGAATGTGTACCTAATGCGAAAGTAAATAAAATATCATCATCAGCCTTTTCTAATGTTCCCTCTGCTGGGACTCCTCCGGCCGCCTCTCTTGAAGAAGGAAAGGCCGTAATCTACCACGAGGCCTCAGTGCGGGTTGGTAAATGTCACATGTCTTCGAATTTGTAAATAAAATGTCCTTGCTAATATTTGAACAATTTTAGTTACAGATGTATATTTAACAGTTATAAAATAATGCTCTTAAAAATACAACCTGAGAGAGCAGAGAGTCTCTTTACTATGAAACATGAAACTATGACTACGAAAACACATTATGGAATTATCTAAACTTACTTAAAAACCGTATTCATCAACACTCGCTCCAGCTTCGCACGTGTTTTACAAATCATGGAAATTCTTAGTTTTTTTCTGCTATAATAATAATGTCCCTCTCCTAGAAAGGAGACCTAAGTCCCAGCAGTGAGAATATTGAAAGGCTGATTATGCTGTGCTAATATAGATGTATACATCTAAACCATCCTCATAAATCATTCCATCTATTAGTGGAAACTGCATGAAAATACGTCCAATATTTTTTGAGTGTATTGCGAACATGCAGACAGACAGAAACGTTGTGGGGGCTTAAGTAAGGATAAGGATATATAGACTGTAGATATATATACATACATATCCACCATCTGCCTACAAGCCTCCAGTACATAGTTGTAAGCAATTAAGTATGCCACCTACTTGGTATTCGTAAGACATTCACTGGCTAGTTAGTATGCCGGTCGTGTGTTCTTGTAATTAGCACATACGCCCCATGGAGCGGTGACTTTTACTTGTAGGCAGAATGAAGATAGGTGTGGCAACATTATTTGATTAAAACGAAATGTAAATTTTTGGTTGAAGAAACAAAATGTATCCTCCGATATTGAAAGGGTTAAAATATCTGTTTGATTTTAAAATTATGTAAATTTGTGTAAAATTGCTCGTTACTTTCGCATATCCAGTTAAAAATAAGTTACCCATTTTCGAAACTTTGACATGAAGAAAACAAATAAGTATTAATGTAAATTATATATGTAATATTATTGATTTTACTAGCTATTTAGTATACGGGCACTGTTTTCTTGTAATTTGTACATATTTTATATCCCGTAGTTTTGACGTTTAGTTCAAGTAGAATAGAATAGAGATGAAACATAAATTTTATTTGAAGAAATAAAATGTACCTTTCGGCAGAAATAGGTTTAGATACAAAAAATATGATAACAAGCTCTTATTTACTTAGTTCGTGCGTATAATATCCGGTAAAGAATTAGTTAATTAATTACTTATTTGTTTAAACATGATTATTATTTTGCAGATATGCTGAAAAACATTTCTTGAAATACGCATCACTTTTGTACTTATTCGTGCCTTTATATAATATATGATTGTGTACTTACATTGATAGTTAAATAAATTATCCTTCTCCAAAACAATTGCTCGATAAATCCAATTATTACAAAAGCAAAGATTATATTCCTTGAGTTGTAGGAAAGTAGTTTGCATATTGCGCTGAGTAAAATAATAATGAATATCGCATAGTGACGAAGTATAACGCCTTTTCTATACCTATAATCTAACTTCTACACGGGTAAAGTAATTTGATCATTATTATTATTATATCTAGCCTATACTGTCCCACTGCTGGGCAAACGGTTCCCTCCATTCCTTCCATTGTTTCCAGCTTTGAGCCACTTCGTGCCGATTCTAGGAATAAATGAGTGATTTTTTTTTTGTGCTGTATTCATTAATGTCCTAGAATTTAGTATAAGGTGATTTTTTTTATAAGTCCTTTTTTAGTTTTAATGTTATTATGAAGCCTATATTACAGTAGATAAATAGGCAAGCTCGACTGTTAAAACTTAAAACAAGTTTCGAAAAAACACTGAAAAATGAACCAGCAACTAAATACAGGGTAAAACAAAATACACTATTTTTATAACATTTAAACCAGTATATAGGTAGGTTAAGTCTTCCTAAAAATAAAACCAAAAATACCAACACCTTTGCTCCATCCAAATAAAAATGTAAAACTTCCATGCGAAAAAAAATAAAAATAGTCTACAAACTTCCACACGAAGTTAAACTCTTCTGTTGAATATAAGAACGCTCGTACATCACAAGGTTCTACTCGCTTTCACAGTTTTTTCCCTTTTTTCTGCTCTTACTTGTAATGAAGTACATAAGTGTGACCTGACCTCTGTAAATCTGAAGCACACATGTGTGGACGTCTATACAAAGTCACGTCGTCACGCCCTTTCGTTAAACTTGTGTGTGTTGTGCAGATTTTATTGAATTTAAATTTGGAACCATAGTTTCGATTTTTTTTTTATTGTTTTGTATTACTGACGTTGTCAGAGCAAAAAATGTTTTTTTGGTTGTATTTATAGAGACGTTCTTTTCTATCGACAACCGTAGCGCATAGTAGAGATATCATTCACACTGACTTATCGCTAAATTCCTTTTCTTTTATTTCATTCTTTACACAATCCATCCATTTTTCTTTGACCTCCTTCTCCTTGTCCATTCATAACTTTTTTTAGTAACTCTAATAGTAGTAACCTTAAAATAAAAAATAAATAAATTGAGTTCTAAATTTTAATTTCCAGCCATCTTTAACATTATTTTTTATGAAGGTCAAGTAATTATCGATAATGTACAAGAACGTCCCTATAAAGTTTTTTTTTCTATAATTTGATTCGCATATTATCCAAACATGAATAGTTACAGATACTTCTATGCTTTATTGTATCTTTAAACATACTCATAAACCACGCTCTTGTGGTGTCCTAAAAAGTATAGTTTTATAGAGACATATCATAAGCATTGCTTTAATTTTTTTTAAATGAGAAATTAGGACTAAGAGGCAATTTATTTACAAACTTTTTATATTAAAGACACACGTCCAAAGGAATATTTTCATTCAAAATGAAAAACACGGTGTCCGTAACACAGTATAAGGAAAAGGCTGTCGAAAATGCGTAGGTACATAATATTCGGACCCCAACGCACACATAGACGCAACACATAGTAATCCTCGCACACATGCGAACGTTCACATACGGGCCGTATGTGCCCACGTGTGCGGGAGGGACACGTGAGAGACAGGGACAGGAGCATGCTGATGTAGTTGTGCAAGAAAGGGATGGGTGTTGCAGGACGAGCGATACAACAAATCAATACGAGCGGTGGTGACCGGTAGCCTGTGTCACTACCCCCCTCCGTCCCCCCGTCTCTCCTCTCCCCTCAGACCGCACGCCTCCCCCTACATTGTCAACTGCCACAGAGTAATTTAGACCTCCCAAAATTGTTATGGCACTGGTATTATGTGCCTTTTGCCACAATATGTTTGTCTTGTATCGTCTTCTCGTGTTACTTACGCATATTGCTTTGCGTGAGTCGTTTGTGTTAACATGGCGTGGTTATAATGTCTAACATCTAAACTTTGTTCTCTTCAAGTACTTTGTCTACTGTTTTGGGCATTTCTCTATTTATTTTTATATTTGTTTGGTTGGGCTTAATTAATGGCTCAATTTTATGCACGCCGTATAGTGAAATTTAAAAACACGTATAATGGCAAATAGACATTTGACACGATACTTCTTTGAGATCTATAACACGAATTGTATAATTATAAATTCAGCCTGTTTACTAATGAAACAGTAAAGCGCGATGTCTACAACAATAATTTATTGACCCAAAACAAACATATTTGCAATTAAATATCAACTCCAGACCCCTGTGACGTTGGGGTCTAGTCTTTCACTCCAAAAATTAAACTGCACAAACTTAAAAACTAAAACGATAAAAAGAAATCAAACAGAAACGAAACTCTATTTGAAAAGCTTTCCATTCTCTCTGTTAAAAATGATTAATTATTAATGAAAAATCAAAACTAATAAAATTAAAAAAAAATGAAGGAACGTAAGTGGGTTTTATTCAGTAAAACTCTGACATGGTATGTACTCGATATGTCCAAAAGCGGGAAAAGTTATTAAGTGATTTCCCACCTTAAAAACATTCAAGTTCGTCTCATGTGAACTTTTTTTGTATATTTTAAACTAAAAACTGCAGGTCAGTCTTTAAACTGGTTGCTTTATTGGTAAATCAAAATGAGCTTCACTGCGATAAATAACAATTATAATAGGCATAAATATATCATTATTAATAGTCATTTATAAATTTTAGAAACCTACATTTATAAATGTTACAGAAAACTTTTGACTTTATTATTTTTCCTGTGGGAGTCACGAATAAACTCTTTCACTTATTTTCTTTTTCTTTCTTTATTAAAACAAAGTAGTAGGCATCGTCTACGGGTTCCCCATATGACTATATGGAATTTCTTAAAAGCGTTAAGTAGGTATTCCTTATAAACAAGAAAGTCCTTATTCGTGGAAATTAATAAAGCGATTTTAATAAAATTTGGTACACAATTACACATACACAAGGAGTCTTGGTTTATAACGTTACATATAAGATCGTATTCGAAAGAGCGTCTAGAAATATAGTAAGGGAAAAAGTGAAAAACCTCCCTCTCTTTCTAATGTTCTGAATAATTATTTATTTCTAATATTACCTTGACTTGCTAGCTACTGGTTAAGCATAGCATAAATAATAATACCATTGAACAATCCCCAACTTCAACATACTTGCAAAACCTTTTTTTTTTCAACTTTACTGAAATTATAAAAAAAAAATTTTTTTTCCTTGTCCTCTCTGTGCAAATTGTAATTCTGTGACTCGAAATCCGCTTGACCGCGCGTATGGAAGGCAGGGAGACTTCGACCGAACAAACTTGATACTTTTGCAACTTCAGCGATAAATTATTTAGATATCGGTTTAATTATGTACAGCGGAAATGTATCTTTTTGGATGTTCGTAAAAAGATGCGGTTTTTTTGTGTGTATTTTAAAATCGTTTAAGTAGGGTTATTCACGACAATCCATGGGTTGTCCGAAAGGGAACCCCAAGGTCCTAGGACGCAGGGCTAAGAAGGGAATAAATGAGTTTTAGAGAGCAAAATTCTGTCATGTTTTCTCCGTTTCTCCCTAAAGCTGGAGAAGTCATTGGATGACTTCCACTGTTATTTATATTTTTTGTACTGTGTACCAGAAGACGCAGCTTTGGCAGGCTTCGTACAAGGTGGACCAACGACCTGGTGAAGGTTGCGGGAAACCGATGGATGCTAGACGCACAGGAACGTTTGTTGTGGCGACGCTTGGGGGACCTATGTCCAACAGTGGACGTATATCGGCTGAAATGATGATGATGATATTTTTTGTAGTTTTGATCAATAATGCTGTTTAATGCATTCAATAACCACAAATGTCTGCTGAAATTTAAGATAGAATAGAGCTCACTAAAAACTCAAAACCTTACATTCCAAACACAAAAACACCCCACGCAATGGACAGTCTTGAGAGTCCCTTTTTTCTCAAACTTTCAGGGGTTACATTCCGCTGAGTAACAGTTCTGTAATTCACTACCCTTCGCCTTACGGAGGGCCCATACAGAGGGACGATAAACTGTAAAACCACGGGAGGGTGCCCCCCTCCCCTCCGGCCCGATAAACAGGGCTATAATTTATGACACCTAGTGGAACCCTTCCTTAGATGGACCCGGTTTAAGTTTAGGTACTTTTTGTTGTATGTAGGTAGATGGCCGGGCTATTGAATTATGTATAGCGTCTGCCCGTAATGGACATTGAGAGGTTGAAAGTGGATGTCGCGTTCCAAACTTGTTTATGGATTAGGAAAGTTCTTGTTTGGCACTCATTTTGTGAAAGGTTTTGAAGCAAATTGATGTCGGGTAGTTCGAAATGTTAGTGATGTTGGTTTATATCGTACCGTATCGCAAAATTTAGCTTATAGCAGTTATTTTAATTATACGAGTATTTAACTATAGTAACATCAGCAAAATTTTATACAAATGCACCTACAAAGTTTTTCTTCTATAAAATACAAGTATAATATGAAACACTTTTTAATAGCATAAACATTAATTAAAAAAAAAAACAAAAGTGTATTTGCCATATAACATGCACATTCAAAAGATAATCAAACTAGAAAAATACAAATTATGTTATTAGAATTACCGTAGCTCTTTAACACACACACACACACACAAAAACTTCTATCACTCAATAAATACAAGCAACATGAGGTATCTTAAAAGTTCACGAAATAAATATTCACAAAGTTTCTCGTAACTTGGCGTGCGTAAAGGAAAAAAACTTTCCGCCACTTGATAATGAGATCTCCAAGTTTTTATAGGCATTTTATTTACTTTGAAATGGCTAACCGCAGATCCGATTCTTTAATTTTGTTCATTTTCTTTCCTTATTCTATTGGCTTGAAAACTTATTTATTAGTAAGCAATTTGGCAACGTTTATACTTTCTTCGTTAATTATTGTGAAGTGGCGGTAAAACAAAAGAATCTGGTCGTTTATTTAAGATTGGTTCTTCAGATATTTTTTATGAACTGGATTGTAGCTACTCTTCATCAATTGTAACCTGTAGAATTACTATCTAATATATATAGTACTATATGTTGAACCATCCATATGATTCTTTTTCTCATGAACACATCTTGCCCCACAAATTGGCAAAGGTTTGCTTCTTATCTATCCCCTCTCGGGCTAGTTCCACTAAAATGAGTAGGCAGTTTTACTGAAGACACCAATACCATACCAAGTAATAACAAAATAATACAAACCAACAAAGCAATACCACAAAGAATAATCAAACACCGCAGCTTTACACAAATGCAATTCCCTCCACAAACGCCTCACGAAGCCGCAACAGAAGTAAGTAGAAATCGATAACAAATCCAGGCAGGAGGCCGCCTGACCAATACAAGTATAAACTACATATAAATATATAAAGGCTCCTATTTTACCCTTATGGCCGGCACGGTCCGCAGCCATCTTGGAATTCACCCCTCCCCCGCATCTCACCCACGCTCAATCTTACCCCAAACATGCCCCCTCGATCTAAGGGGCCTTTGAAAGGCCGAAACCCACTAATACTAATGTCCTCTACGTATGAGCGTGTGTGTGTGCTTAATGTAGAACACACAGGTTGTGTGCTGTAAATTGTTTGCGCTCAATTTGTTTTTCGTTTGTTTTTTGTTTGCTTTGTAATGAGTGGATTGAATTTTGTGATAATTGTTTTTTTAAACTCGTGATCTTGTGTCTCAACTAAGCTCGACTTAGAACTCTATCGTGATTGTTTTAATTTTAATCTTATTTTGATATTCGATTTTATAAAAAACGTGAGTTTTAAAATTACTTCGTATACAAAAAGTAATTAAATTTATTGTGTATTTTATCACATGTGTTGTTACAGAAAATATTTTCAACGTTTAATGTAAGTAGATACAAGCATTTACCTGACATAAATTTAAACTAATAATATCATAATATCCTAAATATAGTAAAAATAAAAAGGATATGTAAGTATCGTCTAATAAAAATAAACACGTTTAAAAATAAAAGTTACTGAACTTTGTGAGTCAAAGGCCATCTTTTACTTAACGTTTATTTAAATAAGAAATCTGATTAGCGTACTTTATTGAGAATGAAAGGCTTTTCTTTGTTAGTGTAATACATCTTTTATAATCCCTTACTTTACATAGGATCTTTTTATAGACGTTGATATAATTTCAGATATTTTTATATGTAAAATAGCCCATAGATAGTTGAAACATTATCAGCAGGTTATAATGTTTCAACTATCTATGGGCACCTACTAAGCGACAGAATAAATTGTAAACATGATAAAAACTACTACTACGTAATATCAAACATTTTAACTAACACTGTAGAAAGATTAGACCTTACTACAGTGTTTTTGCACCATTTACTCTCTAACCATTTAATTTATTCTATTATTTCTATTTACTAAGATTAATTTCAAAGCTATTTGATGCTGTCGCGAGTAATAAACAAATAGAGTAAATATTTATAATTTGGTTGTAACGTATTTTACGAGGAAAGTTTATGGCAACGCTTTATGGCATGTTACGTACATAAAAGTCGAGATTTCCCCTTAAAGGATTCGCTTGTGAATAAGTTAGTACGTCATGCAGGGACCGCTCCAGTTTATATTGTAAATATGTGTTCTACACATCTATAAGGAAAGTAAATAACATACCACTTTTATAAATGTAGTTCTTTACCCTCATCCTACTCATTTTAAATGAGAAGAAACATAGAGAAGACTAGATTACTTCAGCTAATGCCATTCGATCCATTAAGATAATAAGCAACCTTTCATGATCCACGCTCTAACGATATTCCACACAGAAATCTCAATATTCATAACAGTGAGCAACGAAGGCCTAAAAGCAACGGTTGCGATCCAATCAGTCACCTCAAAGAGCATTTCAGAGATAATTGGCGTCGAGCTCAAAGAAATACGCGGTAACCGAACACCCTCCTCTCACCCCGCAATGCATTACCGAAATAAAAAATTCACGTCAATTTCCGAAGGAGATTTCCATCAGAGCCGATACGGTGGCTAAACACAAAACCCCGAAGGTGGCACACACACACTTGAAATATTCACTCGCCACTCCAATACATCATTCATTCGTCCGCCGAGAACGGTTCGACACCAATCTTCCATTTGGCAAGAAAATCGATACACGTCGTGGCCATATAAGCATTCCGGGGGTGGTAGACGGGGTGTCTTAAGGGGGAGTTAAGGTTTAGTCCCGAATATTGAATTTCCCTTGGGACAAACCCGTTTCGCTTTGTCCCTTCGGTCGGGGTCGTGTGGGCCGCGATGCCCGGGCTCGCCTACCTACGCACATCTATAGCGCACACAGATATGTATAGGTGCGTGAGTGTATGTTCGTGCGTAAGTGTTGGATAATAACATTGCGAGGCCACCAGGCATACGTGACTTTCAGGGCGTTTGACGGGCCCCCAGGCTATATGCTCTCTGTGTACATACGTATAATAATATGTGTGTGTTTGAGTGGGCGTTTTACCCTATATGTGATATAGAGGCCTCCCTACGCTTCAAAGCCTTTAAATTGGGTCTCTTTAAATAAAATGCTGTACGCACGCGTTTTTGTCAAAAGAGAACACTTTATTATATGTTCTAGGTTATAATAAGTTTTTAATACAAAATGTTTTAGATTAACTCCGAATGTAAATAAAATATTCAATTACTTAGTTGATTCGCGTTCACCCCGTGTAAAATCTTACTTTCTTTACACGTGTTTCGCAAACTCTAAATAATAATATGTTTGCAAATATATTTATAAGGCGACATGAAAATACGGAGTTACACATTCAAGGAAGAATATTAATGCGGGAAGAATTTAAAAAAAAGAGGAAAACCATCCATGTAATTAATATAGATACACTTAAACAAGATTACACTCAACCTATCTTATGCTAAATTAATATCTTAAACCAAGGCCACAAAAACAGAAAAAATAAAACAAAAAAAAATTGTTAAATATAATGGCCAGTAACATACCAGTATCAAAACTATTTAAATAAGCTTGAATTTCCTTAATGCACTTTAATCGAAGAAACCAACCAACACAATTTCAACACAAAATTAACTCCAGTTTACCCGAATACAATGCAAACAAAACATAAATCTAATGCTGGAACTACACTCCTCCCCCGTATATTTGGTTCTACGGTTCCCATAACGTTCGGTCGCTTCATTACTAGTTACGAGTCGTATGTCTACGAGCTCCGGGTCGTAAGTTGTATCTACCCTTTATTTTATGTTGCGTAAAATTAAGTTGGGCCCTCACTAGTTCGGTGAACGTTGGGAATTAATGTAGCTATTTGTTAAACTGTATGGTTGTTATGTATTTGCCAATGGCACCTACCTATTTGTGCTATTGGAGAATATATTTGGCCGAAAGTCAAATAATTCCAACTACAACTCTTCGTTCGCAAACCAGGTATGCTGGGAAGAGATTTCTTTAGAAAAAAGTTAAATATCATTGTAATATTCTTCTGGTTCCTTCTTTTTTTTCTTATAGTATTGTGTGTTCATATATTTTTTTATCTGTTATAAACTAGTACTTGACTGCGATCCCGCCTGATGGTAAGCAGTGATGCAATCGTGTGAATTTCTGTGTGTACATAAATAAATAAAGTAATATAATTGGAAAAGGTAGTTATTTATGATTAGTTATTTATATTTATTTTTGTACTTAGATAACCGTCTATTTAATAATAATAAAATAGAATAAAATAGTAATTTAATTCATTAAACCCCAAGCAAACGCGCACCTATTGTATTTCTATTGTGTCTGTAATTTCTACGATTGAAAGGTAGTAAGTTATAAATTATCGCCTTGGATGTGTCTGTAAGGGTGCTATAATATAATAAATAATTGAATTGTACCATATTATTTATTTAATAAACGTTACGCTTTATTCAGAAATACTTGTTTTATTGAATCACATAACGCTTTACAGATTAAGTAATCATAGTGTAATATATTATCTTACATCACCACCTAGGAAATTCTGAAGAAGTAATGGACTTCTTTCTGGGTCGATAAACTCAGATAAAATTTTCTCTGATCAGTATTTAGTAGCCCAAACAACTCTGTCATTGGCGTCGTATAAATTTTGGAAGATAATTGTGATTGTGCAGGACGGGCAGCAAAGTAGGTGACGCAGGTCCTATGAAGCAACTCCGCACTGGCACTGAGTTTGAGATGAGTAATTAATAATGACCAACAAGAGTAAATAAGAAATTAGCTATTAGATATTTTATATGATCGATGAAGGCAAAAGGTTGTGGAGTGACGACCCCGTACTGGAAGATGCAGCATTGGTATGGCTTCCAAAGGATGAACTGATGACCTGGTGTGAATTGCGGTAATCCGATGACTGCAAGACACACAGGACCCGTTGTTGTGGCGTTACGTGGAAGCGACCTATGTCTAGCAGTGGACCTCTTTTGGCTGAAATATTCAGGTAAGGCATGGGGGATACGGTTGTGTAGATTCTCTCCTTACTAGATAAATTATGTCGTCTCTTTCGGTGTCCACAACAAAGTTTTGACAACGTATTTAAATTATAATATAGAGCTAAAATATAAGATAGCTGTCCAGACTGTAGGGGAGATCGGCCAAACACGACCATAAATCTCTCTCACAACGACAGACGGACCAATTCTAGCATTCTTACCTACGAGCTTCACTTCAAATATAGTAAGTATACATTGGCAGTAATCGGTAGGTACACATAGGTAGGTATGTCTACCTACTACATAAGGGAGTTTATAAAATCAAATTGACGCCTGGTGATGTCTTCTGAGCGAATTTTAATTTTACTGTCAAATGTGATCTCGTGGGATTGCTTTAAAGAGTTACCGCAGTCCTGAACGCAAAGGGTAACTGAAGGAACACAGGTTGATTTAGTCAATAAACATTTGATACTAACTCTCGCTCCACGCGAAGCTGGAGGAGTAATTTGATGATTTCACACATTATTTTATCATAGGAATTAAAATAAAATATCACCTTTCAATCGTGGAAATTACAGACACAATAAAAAGACAATAGGTGCGTGAACGCGTTTGCTTGGGGTTTAATGAATTAATAGCAAACTAAAGTAATGGTTCGGTTACCTACTATTTTCTAACTGAAATTTAATAAAAAAAAGTTTTAACATAACTATTCAAAATATCCTTCAATTATACGTTCCATCGGATTTATTAAAAAATCTTTGGTTCCATCTTCACTGAAATGACACCTTCAAAAATTCCATGACATTTTAGAAAATATCTACTCGTAGCTACCACCATATTTCATTTCGTAAGCAAACCTATCTCTTCACCTTTTAAATTCACCTATTCACCTGCAAGAAAAATAAAACACAAACACAGACTCCACATCTACAATTCAACCCATTAAGCCTAATACAGTGGGTACCGCATACGGCTCGGATTTTCAATCAGTCCCCACCTTTGTGGAAGGGTGAAGTATCGCCGAGCTGACGTCTAAGACATATGCCCCATGTTATCCGGTGCCGGTTTAATCCCAGCCCGAGAACTATCGAAACTATTGGGATTGCTAAGGGGGGTGATGGGGGCGAAAGGAATGAGGGAAGCTGTTGGTGTTTTGAATTTGGAACTGATTAGAGATTGTGTTCTGTTTTAATGAGTAGGTAGTTATGTTTTTGGGAATCTATCAAAGAGTTCATTAAGGCAATAAAATCTACCTACTCCGGTAAACTCCGGTGTTCGCTATCTCATTGTCTTTTTATTGTGTCTCTAATTATGGTATTCGAAAGGTTAAGTTATTTTAAAATAATTTATGGATCTCATACGGAATGGATCAACATACAATAACATAACAGGATACAACAGATCTAAATAGTTAGAGTCTGTCTAATAAGTCAACTGACTTGGGTAATTATTAGGGTAAAATGAAATCTGATGTAGTCAACGCTGGTTTAATAATCAAGGTTGATTAAGAGATATTGATTATTGTTTACTACTAGAAGAACCTTATAAAAAGTATCTAATATAAGTATTTTTTAAAGAATGAAATATTATACAAAATTCCCAAGTCGGTTGACTTTTTAGACAGACTATATTATATTCATCTCTGTAGATACATAATTATTTTATATAAATCCTCACTTAAACGTGGAAACAAGAAGAAAAATGATTTGTTATTTCTTATCAACTCCGTATATCTTCCACGGAAAATTTCAAATCTGCGCACAGCACACATTCTAAAATTACCATTCTAAATAAAACCCAACGAAACAACAATAACCATGCATTACATTAAAACACATTGCCCGCACAATCCTTCAAATAAAATTGTAATTCTTAAAAATATATTGTCGAGTTTCCCCCGAGTCACCCGGGGCGGACTTGTTAGAGCATCGGTCGACTCGAGAATCACGTTCTCTTTGAAAAACGTCCTTTGATGCGCTCGCCTTGTTACGACCGTAACAACTAGCGTTCTCACAGTCACGTGTATTAAACCTTTAACTCTTTGTCGAGAACTAACAAACGAATATCAACCTTATAACAAACCCAGTAAGACCTACAAAAGCCTGCACACAAATAAAATAATTTCGAGTAGGCTTACGTGCCTGGGAACTGAAAGTTTTTTCCCTTGATGAGAAAATGTGTTTTTCATGACATGTAATACACTTTCTTTTTCCATCAAGTACACACATTTTTTTCTAAAGATAAAAATATTAAAGTGCGTATTATCTTCAATCAAAGTTCTATCTATGTTTTTATTTTCTCGTAAAAGTAAAATCTCGTATCCTGTGATATTTGAACCATAACGTATAATGTCTCTCTCTGATTACCATTTGACGAACTGAATATTTCGCTCTGATGGACTTTTTGAAGCCATGCCGTAGTCTGCAATTCAGCGGCAGAGAAAAAAGAAAGAAATTGCCGCCATTTTTTAAATCATGTCTACTTAGTATTTATTTTTTACTCATGTACAGTTCTTTATTGGAATTTTGATTGATTGGAGTCGGTTACTTTTGTAAGATGATATTTTTTCTTTCTTGTTTACAATGGCATTATTTTTTATGGGTATTAGTTATATACTGCCCTTATTTCTTTTTTTTTTGTAGGATTGTATTGTCTTTTGTAAGTTTACAAAGCGTATACAAAGAACAAGTGGTAGTCAGCAGATTTCAATAATCATATTTTTTTAAACTTGTATTTTAGTTAGCGTAGCAACATAAATACTTCAGCCCGAATAAAAAATAAAACAGAACGTATTAAAATCATCACGGATTAAAAAAATCGCGTTCCAAATACAAACTAAAAAAAAAACAACAATGCAAGGAATTAATTTCTCTAGTATTGTTTTCATTTGACAAACGTTAAAACAATAAGTTGAGAAGTCACATGCAGAGTTATAGACTAAACTCCATTTGTGGGCTTTGTCCTAACCCTTTGTAGGGCGAGATCCTTCATTGTTTTCACAGGGCGCGAATTAATCTCAGTTTATTTCTTTGATCGTGATGTTTGAAAGGGCCGTAGTTGTCAGCTAACGGATATGTAAATGGAACGGTTTTTTGTTCTATATTTGAATGTTTGAATGCGCATTGAGTGTGGGTCAACTGTCGACTGTTTTTGTGACGTCACTTTTATTTTGGTTTTAATTGTCGTGTTGTGAAAGATGTGGTTTACAATAGCGAATACTCGTAGTTAAGTATTAAAAGACTTGAATGTAGAAAAATGTTGAACGAAAAAGTGAAGTAATTAATTAATTAATATTAAAAATGCGTATAAATACATTCTAAATTGATTTCTACATTGCTTTACATGAGAACCTAATGTATGTTTGATTAAGCGTACCTTATGTTTTTTAAAACAAAAATAACTAGTTCAGAAATTTATTTCATGAAAACATACACAAACCTAACCTACACATGGACGCAATATTTTAAATATTTCTGGAGATTTATTATTAAACTTAACTAGATATCCTTTACTCGGAGTAAGTTTTCTTTCTTGGAAAAGAATTGGATACTCGGAAATTTCACAATATTACTTAGATTGAACTTTGTTGGAAAATCTAATAAAAATTGCTCGAGTTTACAGGTTGTAATGAATGTTCCTTCTAGTTAAATAAAAACATTAATATTTATTTCCAAAAAAAAAGAATATATGATCGATAATTTTCTTTTTGTAATCGTTTTTTTTTATCTCCTATGTCAATACCTGGCACATACAAAATCTAGAAAAAAAAAAAAAAATAGCTTTAAACATTCTTTAGAATTCGAAATTAGGTACTTAGGTATCGTATTTTGAAATAACAAAATCTATGTCATATACGTCAAACTTCAAATTTGATTACAAAATTGTTTAAGTACAAATGGTTGAGTATACAAAGCTTAAAAGCTACTTAGCAAAAAGTGATTACATACAATCACCTCAAATTATTGATTAGTGTACACGTACATAAATTCTGCCTTTACAGTTTTCTATTTCAACACACACACAGATAACTGTCAATCTTTCATAAGCCCAATAGACAATAATTTCCACAATGTAAGTACACATGCTGTCAAAAATCCCTACCCAACAATTCACTATGCATATAAAATATAAATCAAAGACATACACAGGAGACGTCCCCGGAAATTAATAAGCTGGTTATCCGGCAATCGCCCGGAGTGACGGCGGTACTTGTGTGCCATTACGTGCACGACAGTGTACGCGTGTGTGTCTGTGCGTTTGTGTGCACGCACGGATATTGTGCGGCCTTTGACGCGAGGATATTGACGTGTATTTCATTAGATACAGTTGATGTTAGATGTTTGTGGTTGGATAGGTACAGTTGAGGGTACAAAGAAGATAGAGCCACAGGTTCATGTTTTCATGGCTTAGAGAAGTTTCATCAAAAGACTTCCTTTACTCTGGGTGAAGTGAAAGGGAATGTTAGAGTTAAACTTATCTACTTATCAAAAACTCACCTGCGTTCTTTCAGTCGCTTTATGCGTTCCACAGTCGAGGTAACTCTTTCGAACAACCCCACAACCCTGGCAGGTATTGGCCACAACCATTTTGCTTGCATAGCTTTGAGGCGCGCATGAAACCCAACGCGCCGTCGACTCGAACTTGGTTCTTACCAACCTGCCGGACGGCGAACTACCTATCGCTCATCGTCCGCAAACCTGCACGTAAGGTGGCCGGGAATAGGACACAAATTTTTGTGATCAAGTTTTCCAAAAAAATATTGATCACAATAAATTTTATAGACACTTTATATTTCATCTAAGAAACTTATTACTCGATTTATATAAATAAAATCATAAAATATTTCTCAAATTCCAATTTCGATTTAGATACATATTTCTGCACGTGACTGTACATTATGTGTTGTGTGGGTGTATGAAACACAGCTTGAGCCAGAATTTCACGTAGGACGTCTCTCCTAATTTAGTTTCTGTGTTCCATACTAACGTTAATGTATACTGAAATTTCGCAGTTAGCAAGCAATGTATATTTAATTTTTAGCTCGGAAACCCGAGTTTATAAACTGCCTTATTATAAAAAAACTTTAAAACAATTTAATGAAGTTGACGTCACCAGTTTTTAACAGCGATAGTTCAGTAAATGGTGTCGATAGTCAAGTTTTTTTTTTTCGACCAGCATTTGACTATTCGGTAGATTTGTCATTAGCCACATTCTAATCCTAGTAGATATCGATGGTTCACAAGGTGTACCGATGACCTAGTGAGGGTCGCAGAAACCCGATGGTTGCAAGACGTACCTACAGAACTGGTCGTTATGGCAACACTTGTCGAAGGCTTATGTACAACAGTAGAAGTCTTTCAGCTGAAATGATGATGATGATGATTTATTGTTCTTTCTGTAACGAAATAGATTTTCAAAACTAATCTTCCGGCTTAATACCCGACTGCACCGATAAATCTATCGACCCTATGGGCTATATTTCACCAGGACCCCATGGCGGCGCGACCAGTCGCCGCAACCAACAAAATGTATACGACTCTATAGGGAGTTACTCACCTGGTATCCGTTTTACGTCCTAGCTGGTCGCGCCACCCCTTATTACTATAGAGCTGTATTGTGTCTGGTATATTTGTCAATATACCATGGCGGCGAACTGGTCGTGCCGCCATGGTATCCTAGTGATATATGGCCCTATATCTCCAAAACCCCATACACACCAGAAGCTGATTAAAACCAAACAACAGCACCATCGAACATACATAATCGGCGAGTTCCCATAACAATATCAATTATAATCAAACTCAACCCGCGCCCATATACAACGAGGCACAATTACTGCTAAGCGCAACCGGCCTCACCACAAAGGCTCACCTAAACGCCGAATTTTCTCGACTCCCCCACTACCCCCACCCGCGGTGGGAGCCACCTGCCCCCCTGAGCTCACACGTCTATCCATTTGCCAGCTAGTTCCGAGCTAAATTAATTTCAAAGCTCCTTATGTTACGTGCCTGCGGCTTTAGCCTGTGTGTGTGCGTTTCTCTTACACTGTGAAGCTACTTTCGGAAGGCTTAAATGAATATATACGATGTTACTGTGTGCGTGGAGGTATATACTGTAAGTTTACGGTATCGTCTTGTTAAGGATCGAATTAGATGTAACAAATTAGTTTGGAGTATGGTGGTTTATGTGCGAGTTATGTGTGTTATGGATCACTGGTGGTATATAGGCAGTAATTCGCTGAAAGCTCGATTAATTAACTAATAAGTAGGTAATACTATTGACGGTGTTTGAAACATACGTAACGAGTATATAGGACACTTTATTTTTCGACATTTAAAAAAATCCAAAAATCTTATAATTTCAAGGATAGAGTGAAGGCTCCTCATAAAGTAGTGCATCAATTATTGCATCACTGCTTACTATAGGGTGGGATCACAGTCAAGCACCAGTTTACATTATTAAAAAAAAAACATGTTTTCATTAAACTTTTAGTAAATGTGACAATAAATATTTGCTTTCTTTATTTCTGTCTTTCATATCTTTTGTGCCAATGACCCAATCCACTTACCACAAACAACATTTAAATACAAAAAAAAAAGAAAAAATCTCCATCCATTCCCATCACAAAATAAACTACGTAGTTTTACTTATCTATATGAACTGTATCTATTCGCTCACAGAATCTCCAACTCCACATGTTTTCACGTAAATAAACTGACAGCCGCCGACGATACCGAACGGATATTGCTCCGGCCTACTGCTTACATAACGTGTATGTAAGGGATTTTGCAGAATATTATGTAGGACGTAGGTATTATATGAAACCTTTATAGAAACTCGTCCGTATATTGAGAAACACAGGCCGCCTGCCGAAGGGAATCTTACTCAATGCAGGCTAACAGAAAAAAAATCTGGCAAGATTTGAACACTCGTTCGAATTTAGAACAAGTTTTATATTTTGTAAAAGGAGCTTTGGCGGGATGTTTTCGAATGAAGTTCATAGACTGTTTTAATTATTCGCAAATTGATTCTTAGAAAAATGTGGGATATTTCGAGTTACTGAGGCCCTGAAACGCGGAGAACAACTGAGACACAGATGGGTTTGTGTCAGTAAAAGTCATCCAGACTGGCAATAGTCAATTGATGTTTACCCACCAAAAAAAAAAAAAGTAGTAATAAAAATTCACAGAACACGCGAGCGCTACATATTCTTGAAGTCATCTATGTAATTCGGTTTTTTGTATTTCGAAATTCGAACTCATTTTCGAACCAAAACTAATCTATCATTGTAGGTTGCCAGTGTTCTTTTCTATCACATTTTTACCCTTCAGCCTTCAATCCTGAACCATTTTATCGTAAAAATCATCAATCGCATTCAAGCGAGGTCGAAATAAAAAAGAAGTGGCACACATAAGATGGATTTTCTACCTACGGATAGACCAAAAAAAAAAACATGACGTCTTCCTGTCTAAGATGAAAAAGGAACACTATGCGCCATCAACGACTCGAGCTCGGTGCTTATAGAACGAGAGGACGACAATCTACCCATTGCTTGTCGTCCGCAAGCTCGATGATGGAATGTGGATGATAATTTCATACCTACTTTTGTACATGCATAATTTTGTATTGCTGTATTTCCATTATTTGTTGAGTTCAAAGAAACCTTAGTACTTATCTAATCTTGTAACCTCACGTCTCTTGGCTGAGATTTACTCTGAACTGGTTTTTTCATTACTTCTACATACCTACTCGCATCGTCTGGTTTCAATAAAGACAAACCATGACACAAGGCAAAAACGATTCGCGTAGGTACCAATGACAAATATTAGTACTTAGGTCCCTCGCCCACGGCGACTTTTTGTAGCGATGCTGTCGCGCTTTTCGTAAGCGCGCGACAGCATCGCTACTAACGCGCCTCATTTGCACTTTCAAGCGCCAAAATATGCCAACGCGCTACAGCACCGCGACTGTATCGATGCGAACGCGCTGCAGCATCGTTACAAAAAGTCGGGGCTTAGAAGCAGGCTTTGTTTCTACATCATACTTGTATTATAAAGGCGAGAGTTTGAGAGTATGTGTAGGTAAAAGTAACACGTAATACTTTTTTGATTGTTACTTTTTCATGCACAAACAGCTGAACAGATTTCTATAAAACTTGGAACTTAGGATACTTTACACTTACTTTTTACTTTTTTTTTTTAATCACTCTTGCGACGCCGCTGATAGCAAGCTTTTCTTCATAAAGAAGCAAAATTGTTTTTTTTATTACTTTTGTAAGATGTAGGTAATCTCTGACCGAGTCGGTTATGACAATTATCAATGGAAAACCCTATAGATTAATTTTTCTAAAAATCAAAAACAACATCCCGAAATATGCACGATTCCTGTGTAGATTTAGTACGCCATGGCAGTGAAACGGCGGGTAACAGCTAATCATGTAGCGGTGCCAAGCGTCTAGATAAAGCTGGACATGGTCAGGCTTTTTGCTTGCATGTCCGGTCAAATTAGGCGGAGTCCAGCCTGTCCGGATTTTATTAGACTTTTTAAATTTGACCATTTTTTTAGATTATGCATGTGTTCTACTTCTACCACTTTGGTAAGGTAAGGTCCTTGTATCGCAAGCTCAAGCGGAGCGGACTAACACCTAGATCAAGTGCTAGTGCGCTCCGCTTGATTGTTGTTTCAGTATAATTTAAAAAGATTAGAAGAGCCATTACTAAAAAAAAAAATCCTTTTTAAGTACTCAAATGTCCGGTTAAACTAGCTGTTCTGTCCGGCTTTTCGGTTTCAAGACCTAGCAACCCTATTGTCATGAATAAATACCTACGCCAGTGTAAGTACCAAGAAAAATAAATAACATCCAAGTATTTGTCATATAGACACCTACAGCAGAGCATGTATGCCATAAAACATATAAAAATCCTGTGCAGAATTCATGACCTAAGCTCTTAAGTCACTTTTACGACGCGGCTATTCATAATAAAAGATTGAAGACGAGCACTAAAACAAAGACCAGGCACCACTATATTTCACTTTCTTCGGATCTGTTTGTATTTTTAAATGTTTTTTTTTTTTGTGAGAGTCTTTTTTTGGGTTTCATACCCAAAGGGTTAAACGGGACTAGATATGTGCCGTTGCCGGCAATATTGCTCTGAAGTGAGAATATTGGTGGGAATATTACCCGAAGTATGAATATTGGTGGGAATATTGTCCGAAGTATGAATATTGGTGGGAATATTGCCAGCAATATTCTCATATTGCCGGCAACGGTACATCTCTACGCGGGACCATATTACTTACTAAGGGCCAACGCTGCGTTACACGGTTGCCCGCGCGGTGCCATACAAAAGTGTTCCGTCGCGGGGAGCCGCGCGCACACCCGTCGTGGGCAGCCGCGCCCGCTCCCGTTTTGCTACGTAAATACATTGAAGTTCTCCCTCGACACGACTACATGCACACCGTTATAGTTGAAGTAGCGACACTGCGCAGGTCATAATCCAGTTCCCGCTACGGGGATCGTCGCACACGACATTCGCGCGTCTGTCTGTCCGTCTGCCACCAGGCTGTATGTCATGAACTGTGACAGTTAGCCAGTTGAAATTTTCACAGATGATATATTTCTGTTGTCGCTATAACAACGTGATTTTTTTGCCGTTTTTAAAGACAACTGTACCGAACTGAACACTGACATAGGTCCACCCAGACAGAGAGGGAGTTTCAGATCAGACTTTTACTTACTAAAGTGTTCCTTTAGTTGTCCTTTGCGTTTCAAGGGCACCTCAATTAACCCTTTTAAACAAACCCGCTATCCCAGTAACATTGCAATAAATATTTTGATGAATAGGTACCTTTATTACTAACTAATCTCTGTCAGCGACTTTGCTCACGTGAAAATAGATAATTACTCCAAGGAAAAATACTCGCGGGATCTTATGTGCTATCTCAAGACATGGTATAACCGTGTGCCAAATATCCAAATCCAATCAGCCGTATGGGTCTTTTTAATATCGTGCGTTTCATCACGCATGCGGAATTGCGCCCCATGCGGGGCTCCGGCACGATATCGCGCCCCGAATCCCGCGTAATACGTACGTATTACTTGTATGAAAAGGTCATTTTTTTTATTGTTGATTGGTTCACGATTGACCGCTACCTCACCTAATGGAAAGCGACGATGCGGTCGACGATTGAACGCGCTTACCTAGAAGAAACCTGTTCACTCTCTGTTGTGGGTATCATAGATATATGATGTACATAGAACCTTCAACCTACATAATAAAGTCACTCGACTCTTTGGTCAGTCGCTAAACAAACTACGGTGTTTTATTACACAACATGGTGACAGCGGTGAAAATAAAATCCATAAAATACATAATTATTGAAAGTGGTTGTAATTATTATACGTACAGGGTACATATAAGTATTGTTCAAGTATGGAACACGCGCGACCACCGTCGGAACTAAGTTTAGAAGGCGGCTCCGTCAGCCGGGCTGACGCTTGGAAAAATGTGACCTAAATACGTAACCTCCTCCACACTTATTCGACATTTATCTTTGTTAATCTAAACACATACGTATTTGTTTAGATCCGAGACCACTCAATAAGGCTATACAGCGTGCACATTTTCAATTACCAACAATAAATGAATTGGCTACTAAGCTTCACGGTGCTAAGTATTTTTCCGTTTTAGATGCCAACTCAGGATTTTGGACAGTAAAACTAGATAATGCGAGTGCAGACCTATGTACATTTAGTACTCCCTTTGGGAGATATCAGTATTTGCGATTACCGTTTGGTCTGAATTGTGCACCTGAAGTGTTTCATGCGTAAATAAAACAACTATTAGAAGGAGTAGATTCTTTTATAGATGATATTATTTGTTGGGGTAGAAGTAAAAATGAGCATGACATGCGATTGAAAGCTCCGTTGAATAGAGCTCGGGAAATCAAGTTAAAATTTAACAAAGATAAATGTCGAATAAGTGTGGAGGAGGTTACGTATTTAGGTCACATTTTTAACAAAGATGGAATGAAAATGGACTCGGAAAAAGTTAGGGCTATTCAAAAAATGCCCGAGCCAGCGGATCGCAAAGGTTTAGAGAGATTTTTAGGGGTTGTTAACTTTCTATCAAAATTTATACCTAATTATTCAGAACATACATTTCCATTAACAAGATTATTAAAAAAAGATGTTTTATGGAATTGGGAAATTGGGCACGTGCAAGCGTTCAACAAACTAAAGGAGTTAATATGTAATGCGCCGGTATTATCATTGTATAACGTTCGCGGTCCGGTTCTGTTGTCTGTGGACGCGAGCAGTGTCGCGTTGGGGGCCGTGCTCATGCAGGACGGACGCCCAGTCGAGTATGCGTCTCGCACGCTCACCGAAACACAACAGAGGTATGCACAAATCGAAAAGGAAATGTTAGCTATAGTGTTTGCGTGTGAAAAGTTTCATCAATATATTTACGGTAAAAATAAGGTAATTGTTGAATCGGATCACAAACCATTAGAAAGTATTTTTAAAAAACCTTTAGATGCGATCCCAGCACGCTTACAACGTATGATGTTGAAAATTCAAGGCTATGACTTATGGGTTTCTTATAAACCGGGAAAGTTTATGTATATACCAGATACATTATCACGTGCACCTCTTCCGGATTTGTATAACGATGGTATTAGTAAGGATATTCTTTGTCAAATAAAAATGATTGTTAGTAACGTTCCTATGTCACAAAATAAGTTTACCTATGTGAAACGGGCAACAATGGGAGATAAAACTTTAAAGTTATTGCTACAATATATTAATCAGGGTTGGCCTGACAAGTTCCATGTATCTAATGATTTAAAATATTATTGGTCTATAAGAGATGAACTATATTCTGTAGATGGGGTGTTATTTAAAAATAAACAGGTAATAATACCCCAATCCATTCAAAATGAGATGTTGAAACTAATTCACGAAGGTCATTTAGGTATTGATCGTTGTAAAAGACGTGCCCGTGAAGTGTTATTTTGGCCGGGTATAGCAAAAGACATCGAATGTTTTGTTAAAAAATGTAAAGTGTGTCAGGAGAATTCAAACAAACCGAGTAAAGAACCGATAATACCTGTGTCCATACCAGAGTTACCATGGAATATAATTGGGACGGATATATTTGAGTACGCGAAGAAAAGTTTTTTAATCATAGTTGATTATTATTCGGGTTTTGTAGAAGTAGCGCAATTAAGGGATACTTGCTCTAATTCGGTGATTAAAATAATAAAGGAAAATTTCGCGCGATATGGAATACCTGATACGGTCATTAGTGACAATGGTCCACAATATTCTGGCCGCTCTTTTAAAATGTTTGCGTTAGAATGGGGTTTCAAACATGTTACATCTTCCCCATATTGTGCACAATCAAATGGAAAGAGTGAAAGAGCAGTGCAGACTATAAAGAGGATGTTAAAAAAGTCATTACAGAGCAATACAGATTTTTATTTAAGTTTACTAAACTACAGAAACACTCAGCGAGAAAATTTGGATTCTCCTGCTCGACTAATGATGGGAAGGCGTTTAAATTGTAGATTGCCTGTTCATCCTGATCTATTAAAACGAAACGATTGTAATGACGATATACAACATAAAATATTATTAAAGCAACAAATAAAAAGTAAAAAATATTACGATCAACATTGTAAGTCGTTACCTGAATTAAATGTGGGCGATGACGTTATCATGCTTGAAAATAATAACGAACGAATCCATGGCAAAGTAGTAGCAAAGGCACCAACACCGCGTTCATACTTAGTGAAAAATAAAAAGGGTATCTACCGCCGTAATCGCCGACATTTGATTAAGAGTACGTTAGTGAGTAATCAAAGGGAAAACATAATAAATGAAAATGTTGTTGTATCGGACGATGATGACGACGATATCTACCTTTCAGGTAATGAGGATGATGAGGACTATGTGCCTAGTGATGAAATAAATAAAAGTATGCAAGATTCTTATTCACCACCTGTTTATTTTATTAGTTTATTTTTAAGTAGGAAACAGTTTATTTGATGTTACAATAAGTTCGTTTATAAGGGGAAGATGTTGTGGGTATCATAGATATATGATGTACATAGAACCTTCAACCTACATAATAAAGTCACTCGACTCTTTGGTCAGTCGCTAAACAAACTACGGTGTTTTATTACACAACACTCTCGACACAGGCTATGCGTGCAGAGCAATCCCGCATGCGTGATGATGATGACACACCATAATGACGCACGATATTAAAAACACCTTATGAGCATGATGAAGTTACATAAAAACTATCAGTTAAATAAGTCAAACCTTTACAAATCCATCCACAACCATTTCAGGGAATAATCCTTTGTCTTGATCTTGACATAGAATCATAGAAAACAGCTTTCAGAACCAATAACAAAGCTAGTTAGCTATATTAGTGATTCTCTGAATTCAGAATAACAGTATTAGTCAGTTATCAGTGTGAGTAAAGAACAAAGGTGATTGGATCATAGGAATATCACAACTTCAAAACTTGTAGTAGGCAAAAAATATAAAATTAAAAAGTTTATATTTCTCATAGGCCTACTTAAAAAACGTCAGAAGCTAGTGCACTGTTCCAAATTGGTCGTTTCCAATGGAGACGAAGCGGCAAGAGTAAGAACCTCTATTTTAATAAATTAATTAATTAATTAAATGCGCCGAATAAATGCTATTCTATTCTATTCTATTTTAGTCACCAACGTTTTTTTTTTAAGGTGGGATCATCTAATGACATCTCCCGCTTTTGGGAGGGCGGGAGAGCGTTTCATACGTTTACTGACTAAAACTCACTCCTGTTCCTTTTTTACCTTCGTTCCAGAGCCCCGGGGATTTCTTGCGCATCACCCATGGCCCCAGGCTTCGACCCTGCTGGGCCCCTACGGTTGCTGACATCTCCTTGAGGCGCGCGTGAATCACTGAGCGCCGTCGACGATTTGGGCTTGGTCCGGGCGGTCACCGGATGGTCGGACCGAGCCCAAGTCGGGATTCGTGCTTTCTTCTGCGGTGCAGGAATCCCCTGAACTGTCCGGTGAGGGCCTGCATCATGTGTAAGGACTTAAGGAGCCACCAGTTTTTTACATGGGGCGATTGCCTAAGACGCAATACGAATGCTCACGGAAAGAATGGTTATCCTACAAGTGCTGCCCAGCCACACATTTAACTCTGGGCTGATAAACGAGTATCACCAACGCCTTAATCAAATTCTTATACAACCAAATAACCATTAAATGGATCAAAACAGGTAAGGAAACCAACCAGAGATCTGCATGCAGGCCAAGGAGGCACTACCCTCCATTGAAGACCGCTTTACGAAGCAGGCCCTACGACTGACTAAACCTCAGTTGCGGCTGTTACAACTGGCCACAGTACTTTTAATAAGCACCTCTCTGTCATAGTTACAGATAGCCCACTCTGCAGAGCCTGCATGGAAGGAGACGGACCCAGTTCTGATGCCCGCTTCGGCACGAAAAGAAAACCGGGGTTCTAGAAAGCAAAAGGACACAGGTGGGTTAATTTCTGACACGCCTTCTCTCACCGCAGCAGGAAGGAAGTTTTGAAGGTAAGCGGAACAGAGAGTAAAGTCCCGCAAACCTCCGTTAAAAAGGGAGGATCCTCCGGCCGGGTGTTATGTCTGGTAGGCTATAAGTTCAAATCACGAGGCGTACTTTAATTGCGCGATGCAGGATTAGTTCTTAGGTGACACCATAGATGTCGCTACAATGTTTTCGCACGCCAAAAAAGTCATCTTGACGCCTGGTTACAATTGCCGTCACGGATTTTGAGCACTGGCTTCAAGTTGCGCAGAAGTCAAATATTCGGTCTCTTTAGTGGTGCGAAGTGAGACGCGGGGGCGGGGAGTGTCAGAGATTGGCTCGCCGCGCCATTACGTCATAGTTCATCATCATTCGTTCCCTGCGTTGCTGCATGTATCTAACAACGAAGAAGATTGTCTCGCCAATGTATGGAACGCGAAAAGCGATCCCCACTCTGACGCCGAGCGCTCAAGATCCGTTTTGGCAATTGTACCTTGTGCCAGATACAAAAATCTTCATATTTTTCGCTCTTGTCCGTTTTGAACCAACGTCCTATACGGGCCGTAAAACATTTTATGAGGCCGACGACAACGTATGATTTACGAGGGTCATCAAGACATCATACAGGTTTTATCATTGTTTTTATATCGTGAAGACTGCTTTAGGTATTGAAGGAGAGCATGATATTCTTGACTTTTTATGGTTGTGATTAAGTCTGCTGAAAGGTTCAAAACTTCAAAAGAGTAAAGCTAGAACTACATTAGACCGACGCACACGTGGCCCACGCCTGATTTGTACGTAGAACGACGTCGCGTGGCGTGGGTCAAGTGTAGCTCTAACAGTCTATTTTCCATATAAAATGTATGGAGACCGACGCTCCCAGATCGGCGTGTGTAGCCCACGTGTGCGCAGTGTAGTTCTACCTTAACTCTTCCGAACAGCCCTGGAACGTCAAGGGCAGCTGATCCTTCAGTTATGTGTTCTTACACAGGTGGACTTAGTCAGTAAAAGTCTGATACTCCCTCGCGCTCTACCCGGGGCGAGAGGAGTCATTCGATGATCGGGACGCTCAACAGGACAGATATGAAACCTCTACGTTAATACCCGTAACATAGACAAGCATGCATGACAATGTGTTTACTGATTGACTGATTGCGCGCCAATAGATAATAGACAATAAAAAAAATTGCGAAAATCACATAGTCGCATTAACGCTATGTAAGTAGAAGCTGGTTAGACAAAGGTATAAGGTACTTGCAGTTTCAAACACTTCTCTCTATGACTTCCACCCACATTTCTAGGTAGACCTAGACTGTAGGTACACAACACTGGCAACTCTCCAAAATCATTACCAAGTGTCGAAAATCCTGGATTATTTTGACCACACCCAAATAACTATGAACCCATACCCACTTGCATTGTTTAAGTCCTTACATGTAGCTATTTAAATTATTAAATTATATAGTTCTGACAGAGAACTCTTCAACAATCCTATCAATTTTTTAAGGAAGGAAATCATAAAATAACTTATAGAACCCAAAGTGTCCTCTACACTTTGGAGGACCTAAAAACGCCACTGACACCGCTATAAACGTGGCAACCCACTGGGCCCAAAAACTTTGATGAAAAAGAAAACATCGATTCGAAAAGAAGAAAATCAAATAACTTCTTCCGCACTGAGTCAAACCTACCATGTTCCTTTGTCTTCCAAGACCACACTCGGTGACTCTATCAAAAATCATCGATTCGAGAATAAGAAGATCAAATAACTTCTCCTGCACTGGGTCAGCAGTGGTGGCCGAGTGGTAACGGCCCCGACTTACGAGTTGTAGGTCGCAGGTTCAAACCCAGCCGGGCGCATTACTTTGTGTAATTTATTTCATCACCACTGCTCTCAAAACGGAGAAGGAAAAAGTCGTGAGGAAACCGGAATGTCCTAGAACCAAAAGTTTGAAGACATGTTACATCCACCAACCTGCACTGGGCCCGCTAGCTGGATTACGGCCCATTTCCTCTCCTAGAGAGGAGGCCAGAGTCCCAGCAGTGGGAACATTAAAAAGGCGACTATGCTATGCTATGCACTTGGTCAAACCTACCATGTTCCTTTGCCTTCCAAGACCACACTCCACTCGGTAACTCTTTCAAAAAATCCCGCAGACCTCAAATCCCTTCCAACAAAACCTTTTTAATTCCGCAGATTTCATCCCAAACCTTACATCGTTAACAGAAACAAAGATAAAAGCATAATACAAGCTCTACCCATGAACATGTATGACGTCATAATATTAAAATCACTTCGTTCAGGTGACCTGCGCAGCCTCATCCTTGGGAGGTGTTTAAGTTGATGAGTATTAGATAGAAGAGCGCTCGCTACACTTATCTAAGGAACTCTTATTAAATCCTCCTTAACTAATCCTTCAGGAGGTACTGGCGGCAGAAAAGTGAGGAAAAAATCTGAAAAGTGTGTCTTTTTTTTTCAAGATGAGGCTGGGGTATTACCGTGATATAATAGTAAGTATAGCATTTTGATACAAGAGGACAAAGTTTGTCATGCTGACGGAATTCGCCCGAGCTGTAGGAGAGGGTTTTATGGAGGCGAGAGCTGCAGTGACAAATTTCCACGTGTATCAAACGACGTTTTTCAATACACTTACGAAGAATAGTATAGCATTTTGATACAAGTATAAAATGTTTGTAGTTGCGACCGAGGAGCCGAGGGCTGCAGTCACTTTGCACGACTTTTTTCAAACACTTACGAAGAAATGAATAAACGGGGGTTGACCGGCGCTCATGGGGGTCGACGCGCACCCAGCTTGATACGATTAATGTAAACAAATTGTGGCGAGAGAGAGCACGCACTCTTTTCTGCTCTTGTGCGGAAAACCGTCTATTCCGTGCCTAAAAGCGGGATTTCGATTAAGTGTATTGAAAATAAATAAACGGGCGTTAACGTTTTACTCGAAGGGGTCATTTAGCGCCAAGCCAGCCCGATACCATAATTAATGTAATAAATTGTGGCGGGGTGAGCTCGCTCACTTTTCCATACTAGTGCAAAAAACTGTGAAATGTGTGCCTAAAAGGGTAAGGATAAGAGTTGTTTTTTAAATTAGAGTATTGAAAAGATTTGATTGTGCTTAGATAACATTCTATAGGTAGGTACTTTAGAAACAATTGAAAATTATAATCAAGATACTGATGTAACAACATTAAAAAAAAAAACTACGAATTCGTTCGACATTTATCATATGTATTGAATATTATATCTTCATTACTATAGAAATCCTTCATCAACGACATGGCCAAACGAGGATAGACATATCATCAAACGTTATCGTTCAAACAATCCGACCAGTTATCGTTGGCCATATCAGAAATGATCAATTCTAAAATCTGACCACGACACTCACAACTCAATTCAATAACTACCCACCATCACTTACCAAAATCTCCAATTCCCCCTTAATCCATATACGACTCAGCCTCCGTTGCCAACCGTACCAGTAATTAGTGGGACCGTGGTATATAGCCGGGCGTACATAATGTAATTATGCACGTTCGTACATACGTACGCCGCTCTAAAATACTCCTGGAACAATTTGGAACTAGAGGCGAAGTTTGAAACCGCAGCAGACGGTCGCCATTTTGCATTCCCATGACAACCGGTCGAGAATTGTCTGCCTGCTACCTGAAATGTAAATAGCTTCACGGTTTGTTGTTCAGTATTGCTTATGAGAATATTGTGAACGTGGATCACAGTTTTAATGAAAAATAAAACATGGACGCCGTGGCGGACTTCGGGTTTCGGTGGACGCTAGGTTTGAGCAATCTTGATGCTTTCTTTTTTTATTCAAACTTTTATGTCAGTTGTGGTTTCCAATTGAAATTTGGTACTGGTTTGCTTGCCAATCGTAACATTTATAATTACTGAGATATTATCGAGAAGAAAAAAGAAGTCCCTGATAATTTAAGGATCTAAAGATGTGTAAGACCAAATGCTAATTTAAGAAATCGGTTTATTTATCTTTACTTTCTTTATTTATTTGATCTTTGATCTTCTTCTTCTTTTCGAGTCGATACTCTCAAATTATATTTTTTTCTGACGAATATTTGGCAGCCTGTACAGCTATAATTTTGGCCTCGTATAGATCCTGAAAACTGCATTTATTTGATACTTTATGTACATAGAGATACAGAAGCGGACTTATTGGCTTAGGCATTTTCTACCAGTCAATTTAATGTAAACCAAGATAATTCGAGTAAATGTTACAATTTGAGCCTACTATATACAGACAATTGGAGGCCTTTCCGCATTCCGAGATCTTTTCCAGGTAACTTAAAATGAACAGAGATTGCCCAGACACGAAGTGGGACAGGTATCGTTTTTCCAGTCACAGAAGCATTAATTAAGGCGATGTTATTTTAATCTTACCAATAAAGGCCAGTAACACATATGCGTGCTCTCTGCCTTCACCCTACTTAAATGCCCCTTGACTCTTATTAATTCTTCCTCCACACCATAAAGCCTACTCCCAGGAATGTTTCCTTGTCACAGGCCCGTCATAAACTTATCCCTATTAAAGTAGAACAAGGAACAAGGAGTGCATCGTCCTCATCTCGGGATTCCTGAGCAGTGCTACAGAGCAATTCGATGGAGCATTTCAATATAAACGCTGGTCGCCATTAGCAGGCGGAGTTGCGGCCCAAGATATGAGTGGTGAGCTACCCGCGTAGGTGTTGGGTAGTGTGGAGTGCGACTTTGTATTTATTGAAAATAAAAATGTTCAGTGACGAGTATAATAGTTAAATCAGTTATTACCTATATTGCTATTTTTCTACGTTGATTAACAGTACCTTTTGTCAATCAGAACATTCGATGTCATCTAAAAGAATTGCCAGCCTCTTATTTCTTTGCAAAGAAGTCTGATTTGTTTTAAAGGAATAATGGGAATTACGCTTGGATCACACAACAGCTGGTTTTTTAAGCAGGATGTCTTAATTTCTGTGTTTCAGGGCGCTAAGCCACGCACGACATCATAATTAGCCACATCACTCGTGCATAATTCTACCTTTAAAACATACGTACTGAGTGTAATTTCAAAATGAAGTAGAATATGTTTCGCACTACGTCCGATCCGAAAACAATCCGAATCCGTAAAAATATGGTCCAGAGTAGTCGTAGAACTATTTCTATAGTAGTTTAGTTTCAACTCCCGTCATCCATGAATCTCCATCTCAGTGAAGATTATTGACGGACCAATGTAGCCGTACTATTATTTGTATGAACGCGTACGAGCAGACAGGCAGCGGAGTATGTGGCTGGAGAGCGGCATTCAGCGCAGCAGGAATCCAGTTCAGTTCAGTATGGCAGCAGTATACCAAAGGGTGGCCCCTGATTTGCTTGGATTTGGATCAATCATTGGACTAGTGCATAAGCAATATATGAATTCAGAAAAATCACGCATCAGAGATGGGATCAAATCGGATAAGCAGTGCGAAAACTACTATCCAAATTCTGTTCAAGAATTCTAGACTGATATTTTCACGGATTCGGACTAGACGTGGCGCGAAATCGCTCTAAGGGTGCACACAAATTAGACATTGTGGGTATTTTTCAAATCGCAAAGCCGACCCGAAGCAATTGGACTTGTGCGGTCAAATATATCAGATAGTTCTTTGGGTCGAGACATAATTCGATTTGGCAATATTTGTGGAACGAAAAAGCCGAAAGGTTCATTAATATAATAATATTCCACAACTATCACACGACGCCATCTAGTCCCAAGTTAAGCAGAGCTTGTGTTATTATTAGGTAATAATTATGCACTCATCGAATCGAAGATTTAGTCTTAAGTACCGACACCAAATTGCTAGCCTGTCGGTTTTCTACCGGTTGCATTTGTACGTTTGAAAAGACATCTTAAAAAATCACCAATGCAGAATCTCTTTCCATACAACTCAACATCGGAGGGCAGACAGACGTAGTTTGAGAGCACTCTTCATTTCGAATGCCTGTCCACGCGCGCCCCCGTGTGTACACGCCCTATCGGGAACAACGAACTCGCCGATATATTCTACAATGGAGAAGCTTAGTTTATATCATCTAGTTTAAACTGACCGAAAAAGTGATTTAGTGAGCCGGTTGCAGTCAGAGAGTATTTTGGAGAGAGTTTTGCCCGGGCCTACGTCGATTTCGCGGCCCCGTAACAGCGATTTCTTTTTTATAAAAAAACTATTCAAGTTATTTCTTTTTGCCAGGCCCTTTTAAAAACAAGTTAGGTTGAGTTACCATGGTCAAAAGATTAACCTTTGCTAATAACGGTTTTTTTGGTGGGTAAAAATCATCCAAATGACATCCCCCGCCCTTGGGCGGAACTGGAGATAGTGTCAGAATCTTACTGACTAAAAAACCCACCCCGTTCCTTCTAGTCTTTCGTACCGGGGCCGAGCTTCCCTTTAGGATAACCCTGGCCTCAGTACGCTTCGATGCGTCTGGGCCCCTGCTGCTGCTGACAACTCCGGTAACTCTTTCGAACAATTTGCAGCCCTGGTAGGCGTCAGGTTTTACTGGCCCCATCAATCTTGCTGTTCTCTTTGAGGCGCGCAACTTGTTGTAACACAACGCGACGTCGCTCGACCCGGGCACAACGCGCGTCCAACCTGGGCATAACGTGCCGCCTATTAGTATTTAAATTTGAAGACCTCCTCCCAACATGCCACATCCACAACCCATCGCTTCACAACTCCGCTTCTCACATGCCCTTCGCTCCTTGGCAAGTGATGAAAGGATGTGTGATGCGTACCCCTCTATTGTGGTTTGTTTCACAGCAACCAACCTGAGCTACCCACAAACCGCTCCCTCACCTGCCGAACAATCCCTGCCACGACTTTTAATTTAAAAGTACGTAGAATATTGAAGATTGTTTGAAGGGTACAAAGGTTTGTGTGTACTTGGAAATAGAAAGCAATATCGGGCTAATGAGAGTTGAAGATGTAAGCTGTATGAAACTTTCGGTTCTTAGTGAGTCGTTATAACCCTAACTAGTCCCAACTTGTAAAATTTACCCGACTGCTCCAGTAAGAGGGTTTTGTTTCCAGAGTGCTACTGCCAGCGTTTTTCCCTGCGTGAAGACTATCACTTATAAATATAAAACGTAGCTTACAACCTATTCTCAGGCCTACCAAAATATGTACAGTAAATTTTTTTTATAAAAATAGGTCAAGCCGTTTCGGAGGAGTTTGTATCTATTTATATTTCATTGGCACGCCCTAAAGCCTAAACGGCTTTTTGCTTTTTAGTTTGAAAGGTGTTATAACATTTGTCATAGTTGTGAAAATAACACTGGGTTCAACAAAGTTATTTTTAAAAAATGTTGGATTATTGGCGCCAATTTTTTATTCGTGACTTTAAATAGTCATGAAAAAAAAATTGACCACGTACCTAATAGCGATTTTATAAAAAAAAAAAAATACCTATTCAAGATTTTCGTTTTTGCCAGACTCATTTAAAATCTGCTTTATTCTTTTATGAAACTTTCAAATTTTTTCATGACTTCTCGTAGATAAGAAAGTTAGGGTCTGATTCTTTTTTTTTTATCGAGCCGTTGTTGATCTGACCTATGATTTTAATAAAATATGTTTTCATGGTGATTTCTTTTATCCATATTTGTGAATTTCCAGAGGTTCAAAATTTACAAAATTTGTAGAACCTGGTCTTAACTTGAAGAAAAGCTGTTGATACTTCGTAGTCATCCATCAGTGTAGGTACTGCCCTCCCTTCACATCGATCTAAGTATTCATCCACCTTGACAACCCTCACATTAAGTATCCACAAACATCTCTATTCGAATCACGCTCAACGGTATGTAATTACAACGAATGTCTTTCAAAAAGCAATCACATCTAGCGAGAGATCGACTATCCGAGATTGAATTGCGAATCCACGTAATATATCAAAGGTAATCCGTTTAAGTTTAAGGAGCACTATATATCATGCGATGGCGGTACATACTCCCCCGCTGTTTGGTCGCCTAAGCTGGGTGGCCCTGTAACGCATGTTTAGGTGTGTGGTGCAAGTGAGAAACGAAAGCTAGTATTTTTTTGGTGATGTATCATTAAATATACATCTCCGGATCTGGGTGGAGCGAGAGGGCGCGTCAGACTCTTATCTACTGTCTAAAACCCACCCGTGTCTTTTCAGCATCCCTATGCGACTATGCGTTCTAGGACCGTAGGCTTCGGCCACTACTATCATCTTTTCAAAGCACTCGTGGAGCATAAAGGTGCCATACGAACCTCGGCGGCAGACTGCGGATACAGGTAGCACATGCGGCGGCAGAACGAAGCCGGCTGCAGCTGCGCTCCTTTGACGACTTGCCTGGTTACCTGACGGCCGAATAACAATCTAGACTGTTCTTGTCGTCCGCAAGACCGCGACTGCCATGGTTGGTGGTCGCGGTCAGGACCACGGTGGTAAAATTGTTGTATAATGTAAAATAAGTCAATAAATATTTTCAATTTATTGACTTATTTCAATTAAATATTTGAAATGAATATCCAAGCTTATGATTTCGAATGCCAACCTTGCCATGCATAGCATAATCAGTCTCATAATGTTCCCACTGCTGAGATTCAGCTCTCCTCTCTAGAAGAGGCAATGGCCCGTAATCCACCACGCGGGCCCAGTGCGTTTTGCTACAATGATAGGAATTTAAAAAATAAATAGCATTAAATAAAAATAATAAATCGAATTCCTTTGTCCGTTCATCTCTCCGCTATCCGCTTCTATTTTAAAGCTCACTTTATTCGTCAACTAAGCAGGATGAGGGGAGGGTGTTTCAACGGGTGAGTGGGGGGTAACGTTTTCCTGTATGAAGGCACACGTCGCAAAGGGAAATCCTGTACAGGACAGAACGCTAAAATTGCCCGCTGCGATAGTAGGCTGGTATCTAGGATTATGATGGGGAGATTATTATTTAAAGATGGCGTCTTGTTGCCTAGCATTGTGTTCAAAGGGAGAATTCAAATTCTTACTAATGTAATTTGAAAGCTACAAAGAGTTGTTCATAATACTTCTAACACATTCTTATTTTAAAAAAAAATATGGTAATAAAAGAAAATATTTTTTTTAGGCCAGAGTATATTAAATAAAAAAATGAAAACTTCAGAATAAATACACGAACAAATTAGACACTCAAAATTATGATGTAGGTACTATGAGCCAAATCCCATAATTGTAGTTCAACGGGAAATGTAAATACTCTTATGACAAAATATACGTCGTTGACGCGTAGCTTGCTGATAGGCATACGCGTCGTCGTCGATGCAATTGATGGGAGACGCACAGGACCGTTCGTTGTGGCGACACTTGGGGGAGGCCTGGGTCCTAAAATGGGCGCCCTTGGTTGAAATGATGATGACGGTGAGCTTCACGCGTTTATGACAAAAAGGGCCCAAAGACGGACGTACAGACAGATTTCTTCTTTTGACTTACAGAAAACTCATAAAAAAATCGTACCATAAAATTCCACTTTGAATGTGAAAATCAATCCTTCAGGCCGTATCAAAAATGGTCTTTGGCCACTTCCATTTGGCGGATAATAAATCGCAGCACACGCCATTACTATACGAGAGGATGCCATTGTCCAACCTCTTAACATAATCCGTCTTTCAAGATAGCCATATTTTAAAGTGCGGCTTATTTTCTGCCAAACTTATATAATTATATTAATAGCTTAGATCGTGCTTGATACTATATAATTTATAAATGTAAATTGTAGGTGTTCAAACTTTTCCTTATATGTCTAATTTTTCGGTATAATTCAATATTTCTCCTTTTATATAAATATAGGTACTTAGTAGCTTTTGTCCGCAGCTTCGCCCGCGTACATTATATATAGCCTAAGTCACTCAGGAATAAAGTAATTTTCTACCGGTGAAAAAATTTTAGGACCTGACCAGATCGGACCAATACTTCCAGAGATATATTACCTCCAACAAACAAAAAAAAACTAACTTTACCTTTTTATAATATTAGTGTAGATGTAGAAGTGTAGATTAGTGTAAATAAGTATTAAACTCGTGTATAACTACTATCTCACTTGATGGTCATCCATTACGCTTACCATTTTGTGAGATTACTTCTGTAATCTCACAAAATATTATAGATAGATACAGATGACAATCTACACACAAAACTCGCTCGAGCAACGCTCTCATCAACTCACATAGACACCGCTCACGGACACGATATCTCGGCTCAATCGCCCGGTCACACTCGTACAGTTCGGCGCAACGCGCTGACCCTAGCGTGATCGCCTAGCGTAGGTATAAAAAGTAAAGTACGTACATGAAATTGACTTCTTGTACCTATCTACTTATTTTGTGGTAATCTGTTCTGTTCACTCTTTACTAAAAAATCCCAAAGTTTTTGTTGGAAAAAAACTAAGCAGAATAGCTAATGATAATGCATCAACCTGCTCGTAGGCAGAGGCGTAGCGTGGACTAATAGACGTAGGCGAAGGCATATTAGCGAGGCCCATTTTTCATAAATACGAAAACGAAACAGCGACTGTCGCAACCCAGTGTTCAACCACTTTAACGCTTGCCATCAGGTGAAATAGTGGTCAATCACGAGCCTATAAATTATAAAAAAAAAAACTTCGTTCTTGAAGAGGCGATGCGCCACCAGTAGGTACATGGTGGACATCCCACCTACACGTACAAAACGTTTTGCGCGTTCCATCGTCGACCGCATCGTCGCTTTCCATCAGGTGAGATAGCGATCAAGCGCGAACCTATCAACAATTAGAAAAAAAGAGTCCTTGCTTGTGCGAGGTCAATTTAGGTGCAAGGCCGTAGCCGAGGTCCTATTTTACCCACACCTAGCTATACCTACGCTACTGCTTTTAGGTATACGATACATTACATGCTCTAACGTCTCCTTTCAAAATTGAAAGCCGTATTGATTGATAGCAAGCAGTAATGGACGTGTTAATAATTTAAGACGCCATGAATACGTAATCTTGTGCGAGAGATGAACGTGAATTGCGGTACATAGATAATTGAGTAAATGGCATCTTAATGTACGGTGTATGTATCAATAATTGAGTGCTATGTGGAATGTATAATTATCATGAATATAAGCACAAAGGGAGCCTGACAAGGTCGCGAGATTGCTCCGAAGAGTTACCAAGGCCTTGGTGTGGCAAAAAGCAATTGAAAAGACAGGTGAATTTTAGTTAGAAAATGTCTAATGCACTTTCTAATTATGCGTACTGCAAGTTCTGCCCGGCTGCCGCATGTGTACCGTGACAAAGATGGCCGGTGGCAGTACGTTAGCAGTCCGACAACAGGCGCCAAAATTGAATACGTATCTGGCTGCCGTACGTTTGTATGCTAGTGATGCGCTATTCAACACCGGACTATTTAACACTGCATTGAACAAGTGGTGTTTCTGACGTTGCCATCCTGTTGTCGACCGCCCTCCGCACGGTTGTCGCACCGCGCTCTAAAAAGTATGATCATCCGTTCGCAGTACGACTAACGTACCGTATCCGCACCGCAGTAAGCCGTCAAACAATAAATTAAACCGCATAAATTGAAAGCGTCGCAGGATTTAGGTATTTGATGATTACCCACAAACAAAAGTGTAAAAGCAAGTCTACAAGGCAGCATCAGGAAGAAGTAGAAAGGATGATAGATAAAACTTCTGTAAGTAAACACGGGTTGATATCGAAAGCCCACAGTATTTTTTATTTGCGTTTTTACTTTAATATTTACGCAACTTTTTTGTAACTAATTTTATTAAGTAACTCGTTACATCACGCGCCTACTCTTTGAGGAGCGCGTGACACATAACGCGTTGTCGAAAACTCGGCCTCAGTCGGGACAATTCCGAACGTCTGGACGGCAAGCTACCCATTACTCGTCGTTTACAAACCCGCATTCTTAGATCATGGATCCTGGTTTCTTAACACCAAAAGTATTAAGAAGACTACTGAAAGAAGACAGATATGCAGAATGTTCCCAAATTAATACCCGTCAGAGCTCATTGTTCGTTTCTAAACAGATCATGGGAATGCAGGACCCACAGGTCAATATTATTAACGTTCGACACATCAACGTCAAATACCATACCATCTTTTGTCATACAACTTATGGGAAAAAATAACCGAGAACCAAACTGTACCCCATCGACTTTTTCACTATAGAACTCATTTAAATCTCTCGATACACCCTACTTTGCCTGCGATGCACCTTGTTGCAAATTAAGGATTCAACCCTTATAAAAAATGTGACCCCAAAGAATCGTGGGTAAAAAAGTTTTATCTTTTTTTTTTATTACACTTTATTGAAATGAGACACCGGGTACGCATATAAAATTGATCTTTTTGTGCCTCACGAAAGGGTTAGACACATCGGTAGTGCATTGAATATATTTTTTTTAATGTAGGTAAGGTACAAAGAGTTAACCCCGCGCATGCGGTTCGTGACGGTTCGTTATATCGGTGTTAAAGTTGAATTTGCGTTTGCGAACTGTCGGTTTTTTTTTGTCCCATCGATATAATTTGTTTGAAGTTCAACGGTAAATACTTTGACTGTAGGTACTTTGGTATGACTTTTGTTGAAACAAAAAACTAATAAAAAAATAGTAATTAAATGCCCATCCCCGCTAGAACTACGGAGATTTTTTTTTTAAAGCAAAGGAAAACTAAAGGACACAGGTGTGGTTTTAGTCAGTAAAAGTCTGACACACTCCATTATAGACTGGCAGAAGTCATTAGTTATTTATTCATCTCAAAAAAGAACATGCTCCTTCGTCGACCACATCGTCGCTTCGGTTGATTGAGGTGAGATAGTGGTTTGTCTCGAGTTTAATTAACACGAGAAAAACAAAAAAAAAACGGAGTACTAAGTCACTCTATTTTTTTATACACATACTAAGTGACACATTACACAAAAATGCAGTATTTTTACTCTCTTGATCAACTCGAGCGTCAAATATAATTAGGTAGGTACCAAATAAAATCACAAACTATCATAAAACAATAATAAAATCGAATTCCTAATAAAAATTTAAAATCGTCTTTATTAGAAAGTGTACCACTAGAGTTAACCCTTTCAAAGCTACGATCCGGTCTATTGTACCAAACACAAAAACTATCTGACAAAAAGCTCTAAGAGATATCATCAACAATTTCACACTTGGCACAAATGCGTCACATATTTTCAATTTGACAGAAGAGTACTTTATTTAGACGATAAGTATCGCTCCCGATTCCATCTGATGTCATTATGTTCAAGTGTCCCGGTCTCATTGACTTTTTACTTGATTTTGTAATTAAGATAAAATAGAGCGAGTTAGAATTGTTGGTTTGGTTTTATTTGGCTACTGAAGTTTATTGAAAGTTTTAAGATAAATATTACCTACGATATTTTTGAAATTAGTTCGTAGAACAGGTTTTTTTATTGTTTTTATTTCGTTTAGAGACAGTGGTGGCAAAATGGAAACAGCTCCGAATTCCGAGTTGTACTACGTCACGGGTTCAAAAACAAGCAAGCGCTTTACTTCGACTGCTCTAAGGTTTTTAGAGTAGCCACTCTAAAACACACCCAAAAAAAAATATAATCAAAATTTAAATTTTAAAAAATCTACCCAGTAAAAGTTTAAAATAAACACATAAATTTCAAACGCGTCATCGGCGACATGTTTTCCAAAACTTGGCCGCCGCGTCACTCCCCTGACATTCAGGCATACGCTCCTATTTACCAATAACCCTCACTGACCCTTAACCCTTCTACCTAAATATGACCTCTCGGCCAAGCCCCTGGTCATTGTGTAGCGAATTAATCGGCTAGTATGCCCATTGTATGGACACTGCCCACCCGTTATTCGTTCGTCGGTCATTGTGTTTATATTAAAACTTTTTAAGTGTCCCCTAGCAGTTTAGGGTTTGCGAAACTGGTTTGCGAATTTTTTTCGCGTGCAGCGGTCAAAACTGGTTTGTTTTGTATTGGACGATATCAGTTTATCTATTTTTGATTTTCGAAAAATAATGCATTGGCTAGGTCTGTTAATCTCATACAAGGTGTTGTCAAAAATATTTCCCGTAAATATTAGTACAGCAACAGATAAAAAAATCAATTCAGTTCCACTGAAAACATAAGTTTTGATAGGTGTGTCGAGTAAACAATGTCAAACTTTTATTTTCATACTAGATTAGTGCTAGCGGCTTCGCCCACGGCAAAATAAAAATATCATCCCACAGAAACATACTTCCGAGTTAAAAAATAACCTAACGCCCTATTTCAGGGCTTGGTCTACCCTTGTACAAATTTAATCCAAATCCATTCAGCCGCACACATACATGCGTACAAAACTTTTACCATTATGCTATCAGTTTTACCTACATCAAAATGGTTATAAATGCGAAATCATTTTTGAGTGTTCCATATTTAAATAAACTATTGAATGCTTGAAATACAGTCAGGTAAACAAACTAGCGTCTGCTTTCATCCGCGTGAAAGTAAGTTTCTCCATACAAACTTTAGACCCCTGTTTCATCTCCTTAATTCATTAAACCCCAAGCGAACGCCGGCGTTCGCGCACCTATTGTCTTTCTATTGTGTGTGTGTATTGTAATTTCCACGATTGAAAGGATAAGGGGTAAATTTTATCTAATCCTTTCTTAGTGCTAGCCTACGTTTTAAAAGAAACCTTGTGCAACATTTCACGATCCTAGTCGCAGTAGTTTCGACTGTGAGTTGATATGCCAATCAGTCAGTTTCTCCTGTTATGTGTAGTTTGTTTAGAATCAGTAACTGAATCGATTCCAATAATTTTTATACCATGTTATGTTATTTTTCCCAAAAATATTTAAAAAAGGTTACAAGTTGGACATCACCGACACTAAGTATAACATAGGTCGCGGCAGGTCATAGCGGGCTTTAAACACCAGCACCACCCCCTCAGTCGCCCCGATGGCCCCGCGACCGTGTATTTCTGCGGACAACCAGGTAACTTAACAACTGCGATTTTTCTTGATACAGTTAATTGATAAAATAAATAAATTAGATTATTTACGTAAAACTACTAGACACGCGTTTTGAGTTTCGATACTAAAAACAAATGCTGTACTTATAACTAGATTATTTGTATCCTACCAAAGAAAACCACACACTCTAATCCAACCGGCGATCACACACGCACGTTGCAAAAACCCGCCAGCAACAACGAACTTCAACTATTTTGCATACAGGCACACCCCTTCCTAATAGTTAACAATTTATTGTTATTATTTATGCACCGGAAATGTTCCCCTCGTGTGTAACTAGCGCTGTACAGAGGTGCATCTTGGATGAGCTGCGGGACTCTGAACTTGCTCAAGACATGGTCCCACTAATATTTTAAGATGTTAGGACTGCCTGTAATTTGGGGACAAAAAAGTTTTTATGCGGTCTTTTGGTGCTTTCATTTATAATGTTTTGAAATTCGAATTAGGGAAAAATTTAAAAGAAATGTAAGTCGAATTTAACTGCTGTTATCATTCATCAGCATTGCAGGGTTAATGCATTAACAAAAACTTTTCTATCTAGTAAGAAATTGGTCCTTTGTCCTGTAAATACAATATAATTAGCCACAACCCAATCTAAATCCATCCAATCTACACTAATAAACTTATTAAGGAGGTAAAGTTTGTTTTTTTGTTTGTCTGGAAGTACCTACCTACCGGCCCGATTGCTAAAATTTTTTCATCGCTAAAAAGCTACTTTATTTCTGAGTGACATAGGCTATATTTTACGTATGCGGGCAAAGCTGCAGGCAAAAGCTAGTAATCAATAAATAAAAGAAATAAAGGAGTTATTAGCGTAAGAAAAGTTTGTAGTACAACTTTAAGCATTAATTTAATTACAATTTCTCCTTTATGTTACTTAACTCTAACATAAAGGCGACATTCTAATGAAATCATAGTGAATTATGGTATATTATACCGTACAAAATCGGAAGTTGGTTGATAGGTAGGTACATAAGACCGATACATAAAATTCTAATAATATCTACTATTCAATAAAATCTGTCAGTCAAATTGCATAAAAAGGATCAACGCGAAAGGTGTGCGTCGTTTATGCAAATTTATTTTCAAATCGTCAGTCTGCCAAGAGATTTTAGATCTTATTTTAATGACAGCAAAGTTGATTTTTATTGCTTCGATAACTACAATAAAAAGTCTACGATATGCAATTTGATTTGAAAGCTGTTTCGCGATAATACAGTTCAAATTTGCAAAAATATTAAATGCATTTATGGCCTACTGTATCAGGTTCGTTCCTAATTTGCATGAGGTATTGTGTTGCAAGCTTTATTTTGTAAATGGCCACAAAAGATTTTTTTAATAAACAACACTGCGAATGCATGCAAAGTTAAAAGTAGAACATCTGCTATGTGGGGTTGAAAGGACCGTTTGCGCAAAAATTTGAATATCGATAGAATTAGCGTTGCATTCTACCTGTGTGGATTGAATAAATAAATATAATGAAATGTATCAAGGTTTTGTTATTTAAAATAAACAACTTGAAATGTAATACTAAATGAAAAGACTTGAACTATGTAGGTATTATTAACTACTTTAAAAAATCTCTAACAAGAATTTGCCAGATAAAATACAAAATGAACTTTACCAATTTTAAGTTTTGTATAGTAACCTGGTAACCGACCTAGGTACTACTTACATCGATTTTTTTTCTATATAAATTTACTAGTAGGTAATAATCCTGTAATACTACCGGAAAGGATAGATGGAAAAGATAGATAGCTATATAAGTACATCTAGTTAAACCACCATGTCTATAATTACCCCGCACATTTCTAAATGTTGGTCCTACGAATCGGATATGCCAGTGACTATGATCGCATTCAGAAAATAACTATAGATACACAGTAAAAAAGAAATTGTAACAACCCAGCATATTTTAAAGTTTTGCTCTTGGAATCGGATATAATACCTATACCAGTGGCTTTGATTGCTATCGGAAAATAAGTTCTATATGCAGTAAAAAAGAAATTGAACTACCCAGCATATTTTAAATTTTGGTCCTTCGAATCGGATATGCCAGTAATGATTACATTTATGTACCTACAGTAAAGTTTTAGGGCCCATATAAATACCAAGGTCGAAAACATGTTTCAAGAAAATACTGTTGATATTTTCTGTTGCTATCACACTTCAGCTCATCGTTTCTTAAAAGTTGGATCATAAAAGTAACGGTCTGTCATAACTTGGAACATCGCTCGCTTATCGATATCTTGTGGAAGGAACATATAACCTTCATCTACATGTTTGCTGTACAGTACAGTTATGGGTAAAATGTATCTATGCAACGAAGAACGTTGAGATGATACCTATGGTGAGATAAATAAAGTAAGCAATGAGTAGAAATGTAAGTAGTTACATATCATATTAGGTAGACGAAGTGTGAAAATAATGCCAAAGATAAGTGAATAGTTGAGTCTTAGTATAGTCAGATAAAGGAAGTTAAAAAATAGTGCTAGTGACTGAAAAGTTGAGAGTCTTGGTATGGTTATTAAAAGAGTTAGCGACTTGAGGTCGTTAACTTTTAAAATAAAAGGGTAAGAAGATGACCGAGGAAATACAGTAAAATCTGTAAATCTGTTAAATTATATTATGTGTGAAAATTATATAGATAGGTAGGTATAGGTACGACACAGGAAAAATATGTAGGTACCTACCTATCGGAGATTTTGAGATGATGTGGTGAGAACGAATAAAGTGAGAAATGAGAGCATATTATATTAGAAGAAATATGAAAATAGTGCAAGTGACTGATAAGTTTACTGTCTTGGTATTGTCAGAGGAGGAAATGATACCTACGCATGTTGCTAAAAGATTTAAAAAATCAATTTCTTAATTTAAAATCTATAGATATAGGTAGACACCATCAAAAGATAAGAATAAGTCTTCAACGATATCCATATCCAATAGGTATTGAGATTTATGACCCTTTTTTTTATTCTTTGATAAAATTCGAAAATTCGAAGTCAAAAACAGCTGACAAACTGCATTCTGCACTAATTTCTTGACAACCATAGAAATAATAATACATTTTACAAAACTAACACCTTTTCAAAATTATAATGCACTCCTGAACTAGTTCGAACTCCATAGAAAATCATTATGTTTGGCAAATCTGCGCAAAATTCTATCACAATAGAAAACGCGCGCCAAAAACCAGAATTTCAAGTTCATTTACTTTTTTTAAAACCAGTTCGACCGCTGACCACGCGCCTTTTTTAATTCGCAATATTTTTTAAACTGGCAACCTTGGGTGCGTGTTTATTGTCCCGTGCCATATTGTCTGGAATGACCTGCACTGTTAACGAATTATTGAATTAGTTAATAATTACACGCGTTTGTCGTAAATTTTGCTGTAAATGGGTGAAAGACATAAATCATGTTTCAGTATTGTTGGTGGCCGCAACACTGGTGGTGGGCTTGTTGCTATTTTGTGCTTTTCAATTGCAATAGGTGGGTTGGTATGGACTTATCTGTAGTCCCAGTAAACGAAGAATTGGAAAAGAGGCCTTTGTCTCGCAGTAGCACAGGCTAATTACAATAAATAAAAATAAGTATAGTTCTCTTAAGTCGCAATAAATTTTAATTTTGTTTTTTCGTCTGAAGGAAGGAAATTTTGAAGGAATTGAAGGCAGATCATACTCAATACCTAACTGAGAGTAGCTAAGTATTTAGATACTTCTAAAAAATTAAACCCACTCATTATAGAAGCTTAGATATTTTAAATTTTAATTTAATACTTAATGTGGCTGAATAAAGTCACCATCAACATGGAATATTAAAACGACAACGCAATAACTAAAGAAAAATCTTGAAGGTTCCACAAAGCCAAGTTGTAATAGCTCCCAAACCTCTAATATTCCAAGTCGTACGGGCCATACCTACCTACCATAGACTATAAAATTCAAAAAGTATTACCCTAGTCTACGACCTTAGCTTATCTTAGTGGCTTACGGCCTAATACTCATTCGCGAAACTTGAAAATGAAATGCCTATTGCCCAATTTGGCGCCAAAACGGCGCGTCGCGTGCGAGAGCGCGCGCCGCCTCACACACGCTTGCCCCGCCCCCCACACGCCGGCCAATCGCACGGGACGAACACCCTCACGGGCCGCGCAACACGCATATTGATCTGCGGACACCGCTCGAACCGTTTACATTTCGACATATCACATGCTAAACACCGACAAACAATAACATATGGTCACTTGCCATGCGATATTCAACTCTATAAACAGACAATAAGGTCTAAAATCAAACACAGAAATTGATGTCACATAGGTTCTTTCACGGTTTCAGAGGGGTGTAATTTATAATGTGAGGACCTCAAGCGATAGTGGACTTTGTTTCTGAGCTCATAAGGTAACTAAGCCAAACAAAAACGATCAGTAAAAAGTAAACTATGAATTAAACACTAAAGTGACCGTATTGTACCTAATTGTAATACTTTACAAAAATTAACCGAATAATTTATTATTAATATGACCACAAATATGAGCATAAAAAAACCGCATTTTCACTTTCAGGAAAACATTTTTTTTTAAATCATAATGGTCTTGAGATTGTAGTTATTAACAAACAAATATGTAAAATGATTTAACAGAATGTTAGAACTCAATTCCAAGAATCCTGAAATTTTATTCATTTGGCCCAATGCCGCCACCTAGCGGCAAGAACTGACAACTGACATGACAATGCCATCAATTTAGTATATGCTACTGCACAACAGATGTCGCTATCCTCAAAATGCGTTTATACGTAGTGACTGCCAAATTTGAAATTCTGATTAGAAATAAGCATTATAACTATTAACGTATTTAATTCGAAGAGTTTTAAAGATTTTTTAAAACAACACAACTATTATAAATACATTATTTATTTATTACTTCATATATAAAATAAACATTTTCAGTAATATTTTAGTCTTCAACTTAATTTTTATAACATTTATATTTCAACCACGAATTGAATGGCTTTATGCCGATAAAGTATTATTCTAAGCGATCATCCTGAATTATTTAATAAAATAAGATAAATATTTCATTATTGTTTAAATAAATAAACCTTCTTACCAACCTTACGTAACAAAATAAAGCTCTCATTATTTCAGTTCCTTTCACTATCATACTACAATATTATGCAAATTACATTAGCACATCATAGATTTAGACATTATTAATATATTAGAAATACTTATAAAATGTTAGATAGTTCAAAAACACCCCTTTTCCCTTTAAAAATAAAATTCATAGACACCTGTGTAAAATGTCAAAAGCATAAATTCTTTGATTACAATTTATAGTCAATCATTAAAATATACCTAGAAATTTTACAACACAATACAAATTTTAAAATTAATTTATTTAGACTAGTCATGCTGAGATTGAAAGAGTTAATTCCATTTTAGTTAAACCCAGTTTCTGAAAAGAAAATTATCACAAAATAAGCTGATAATTGACAAACATAATGTGGCTTAGTTGGATGAATATTAAATCAATCACATCACTTGATTTGCGATTGAAGTCCAACCATAAATTAGGTCACAGGAATTTCGTGATTTTTAACCAACCCTCATCCTTCTTACAGCTGCCTAGCTGGTCACATTTGTGACTCTACCTGTCTCCAGGGTAACATCACATATTATTCAATTTTCCAAAATATAAGTGATCAAATTATAATAGCACTTCCAAAATTAGTTCAATTTTCATTATATTTTTTGACGTGACAACGTCTTAAATTAGGTTGCGGCTGGGAGTCACTTATGAAAAAGTGTAACGCTCGGTAACGTTACGATGAGTCACCGAACGAGAGAGAGGCCCGCCGAATGCCTTGCGTCTCTCTCCCACTCAACTATGATCGGTCTGCCGCGCGCGCAGCACTAGAGACGTTGTCACGTAAAATCTTCGCCCGTAAAACCGACTTTACAGGCAACCATTTTTTGTGTAATATCAACATCAAAAAAATTACAACGGCAGCATAGACAGAGTACTTATGAAATATTTTGAAAGTTCTCATTAATACATACGAATTTTCATGTTTATGTCATACAGATTTTCAAATGTCACATGACTAAAGTTAGGACTCTTCCCACTCTGTCACAAAATGTCACATTTAACCAACCCCTCCCCTTAACATGTGAAGTAATTTATGGATGGCCCCCAAATTGTGTGGTGTTGACAAATTTCTCAAACGAAAAGTCACTGCTGTCATTATACTTCCGCAGGTTTATCCATGTCTTTCACAGGCTCATTGAGAACTAAAGGTATGTCTCCACCAGCATTTTTCGGTACCCAACCAGCGGCATCCTCTTCTAGTTTCCGTTTTTCTTCTTTGACTCTTTCATACTCATCAATTTCTATTTGATACTTCGGTGTAGTTATTCCAAAGAAGCCAGCAAGGGACTCCCCAGCGTAATCAACTGCATTCAGCATTTTGTTGCCAGATTTCCAAGCATAGTGGGAGAACCAAGGGCCCCATGGTAGTGTTTTCTGAAAATATTATTAGACATTATTATTTATTTATTTAATTCTCTCATTGCCTTTCTATTGTGTCTCTAATTACATTATTTGAAAGGTTAAACTGCATGCACAATAGTGGTATGTAGGTGGACTTAACAAAAAATGCCACAAGGCATTCTCTACCAGTCAACCTTTGGGTTAAAAAGACAACAAACATGATATGACATATGCATTGAAATAGATAAAAGAAAATGATGTACTTATATATGTTAACAGTATATGTGATGTTGTTTTAGTTTTGCATATTTCCTTTTAGCAGTACACCATTGTACTTTCTAGAACATAGATTTATTGTTTATGTTTTCTTTGTTTACTTATCCTGTTGGTTTAAAATAAAGTAAACTTGATACCTATCTGTAAGTGGAATTTTATTTGTCTTGTACTTTTTGCAAACATGTTTTGTGATGGAAACAAATAAATTTTAGGTAATTTAAATTTACAAAGATGATAGTAAGAAGAGATAAAAGTTTCACTTATAATTACGAGTTTTAGGATTTCTAAATGCCATAATATCTTACATACATTACTTACAAATTTGTTCAGTAATAAACAAATATTTAAATTCTATTTTTAAGAATATGACCACAAATGCTTTATTCTATAAATCAACACCTTATCATTGTTGACCTTTTTCCTTTTTTGGAGTCTTACCTATGTAAGGCTCCGAAAATAAACTGTGAGTTAACAACCTTACCGTCATAGATATTAATAGAAAACAAATACCACCAAGGTCTCGCCTTGGATGAAGGTAATAAAACAAAGAAGGCATCGTGCATAGCTCACTGATCACTCACCGGGTCCACGTTATTAGTTTCTTGAGGTTCAGTAGCCAATTCAACAGCTTCCACCGCATCTATTTCTTCCTCAACACCATCAGAAAAATGCAGTACTCTCGCTGGTTTGTTGATAGTTACTTGAGTTTCAGTATTATTCTCCATTTTTAAATAAACAAATATTTATTTACAAAGTGAAATCGACACTGTTTATAAATGACACAAAACGCAAAAATGACGTCTCCAGTCTCCTCTTCGGGTTGTTGCTGACATTGACGTCCAACTGCAGAGTTGCCACTTAAATCGTAAAAAAACTAGAATAGCGAATTAATTTAATTTAAAATGATTCTTTTGAATATTCTTGGCTACGGAAGTCGGACGGAGTCCTCGACTGTAAAAAAGTTAATTTAATATAACTTTTTCTTATTTTTTGCAATCAGCTTGCAGTAGACACGGCACATGCGGCTGAGAAACAGTCGCATTAACGCTACTGACCGCATCACAATTTTATCTGCTCCTCATAAAACTTTTCTCTTCCATGACACACAGGCAAAACCAATTGACAATCATACCTTTCTGAATAGCGAATTGAAGACAAGGATATTTTTATTAACATTAAATTTTAATTTAACATGCTGCGAGCGAGCTTGCTACCTCCACTTTGTCACATAAACCTTTAAAAGGTTTCAGACAAGTGTTTTTGTTGTAACAAATGTAAGAAAAAAAATGTAATGAACAATAGAGCAGAAAAATTATTAAATATAGATTGCAGATTTTAAAATAGCAATAAAAATTTATGAACGAACGAACTTATGGCCCAAATCGGCTGCGACCCTGCAGCTGAGCATCTACAGTTTTGCTGATATCTCCTCGAGGCGCGCGTGGCGCCGTCGATGACTTGGGTTTGGTCCAGACGATTACCGGACGGTCGGATGGCAAGCTATCCAAAGTAATATATAATTAAAATAAGCGAAATAATATTCAAAAGTCGAAGTAGGTATTTCTTAAATGTTACCGTAGTGATGAAATCGTTTATGTTGCAGATGTCTCGGCTTGTAACTTTAAAGCCGGGTTCGCTGCGCCAATATTCTAACAAAACATGTTATTAAAAAAATGTTAGAAAAATATGTTCGTAAAACTACCAATCTGCTGCCCCAATTTATTTATTATTTATTTATTTATAACTTTATTGCACACCTTAGCATAATACAGGACAAACATTTACAAAAGATTATGTGTACAATAGGCGGTCTTAATGCGCAATTAGTTCGTGTTTTGTTTTATTTCAAAAATGAGTTCTGAAGAAGAGGATGTTGAAGCCCATTGGGCAATAGTGGACTTAATTCTTAGACGAAGAAATAGAAACATATTCCGTTATCGACCATAACTTAGATATACCAAGAGTTGAAAATTGATGACAGATTTTGTTTGGAAAATTTATTTCGTTGCTCGGAAAGCGATTTTGAAGAGCTTCTGTCATTAATTTTACCTGTTATACATGATAAATGATATTTATTTTTTTGTAAATAGGTTTAAAAAAAAATGCTTTCTTTATTCCAATCCAACACTGAACCGCGAAACGTATTTATCTGGCGAGCGCTAACATGAAATGAATGACCCCCCCCCTTCCCCGCAGGCGAACGCGTGGGATGCATTCAAGACGGTAAACATGTTGGCGTGTTTTTCCTAACAAAATTGTTAGACCACGCGATAACACAAAAACACGGCGCAGCGGACCCGGCTTAACTCATACTTGGGTAGTCAAAATCTTTGAAATTTTTAATGACCATCACATTAGTACCTAATTGTATTGATTGGTTTTAAAATAAATACACTTGATATTTTATCGGACGCACATGGCAACTCTGCCTGTCCTAACTAGCGTTCCAGTTTCAGTGAAATGCTTTTCTTTAATCCTGTGCGTAACTAGCCCCGCGTTCCAAATTCGTCAAAAGCGATTATATCGCGAATCCAACCGACGCGCAACGTCACAAATAGTAGTCAATTTCTAGTCCTTAAAAATTTTGTGACTATTACCGTGGCTGGCGTGAATAAGTTGACAAGTCTAAAATGGCAATTTGTCAGGACGGCCATTTTAGTGTTTTGACTTCTTCTGGTAAATCGAGGAATTACTTTAACGTGTGTGTTTTATGTGTACATAGGGTTATTTTAAGCCACCTTTCGAATGATGATAGTAAATTAACGAAATTCCTTATAGTTTAGCCAATAATAGACATATCAAATCGGTCACCAACGAGTTATCAACTTGTGCACCGAGTTGTCAATTTATTCACCACAGTTATCAACTTATTCACCTTTGAGTGGTACTAGAGGTAGGTATATAATTAGTATGTTAAAATAGTTATTTTAATGGCAAACACGTCATTGATATTAAATAGTAAAGAGATTACGAATATGAATATATGTTAATTTGCTGAATAACTACTTAAACATTAATGTACTAACTGAAAAATAATAAAATATTGAAATAGAGGGTTTGCTCTATTTCAATTTATTATTTTTTCAGTTTCAGGTCAATAAAACGTAAGTAAGTAATATAAAAGGTATAGAGAATTAAAAAAAAATATAATAATTATAATTTTTTCATTGCATTGGACATGAAATGAGCTTGAGTTAAAATTAAAATAAAAAAACACTGTAATTTAAATTTTATTGGGACCCAAGATCTTCTTTATCTGGGTTATCTTCGTCCAAATCCGGATCAGTACATGCAGAGATATTGCCGACAGCTTTTAAATTAATATAAAACTCTTTAAATGAGTCGTCTATCAAGTCAAAGTTCATTAAATCCTTTTTTCTCTGCGCTGATTGGCAAAACTTCCTTGGAGATTTGGCTCACCCTAAAGAAATCTATGATACTTTTGCCTCTTTTCTTGAAGTTAATTGACGTAAAAGGAAATTCGCGATCTAGACTTTTCTTGAAATTAATTTTTCCCACGTTGTTTTTATTAAATTGCGGCCATTTGATAGGTTGCCACAGAAATTTGTCCCCAGAATAATCAATTTTTTTAACAGCAAAGGGTCCTTTCTTAGATTTTAGCTCAACGAAATCCAAGAAATTATTTAGCGTCTATACTTTGCAAGTCCTAAGTAATTGCACCCAATCATTTAAGTGATTGATTTTCAAATGTGTACTCTTTTTAGTTTTTTCATTGATTGTATGGTCAGGATTCATGTCCATCATACGAAATACACAGTATCTCAAAACGAAAGTCTGTGACCAGTGAGTGTTGCCAGTGATGACATATGGCTCTGAGACGTGGTCGCTCACAATGAGCCTCATCAGAAGGCTTAAAGTCACCCTATCAGAAATGGAAAGGGCCTAGCGTGAAGTTTCCTTACGTGATCGCATCAGAAATTAAGATATCTGCAGGAAAACCAAGATTAATGACAAAGCCTAAAAAATCGCGCAGCTTAAGTGCAGTGGACAGATGATCGGTGGGAAGGGAAGGTGCTAGAGTGGAAACCACATATCGGAAGACATAGTGTTGGAAGGCCTCCTATAAGGTGTACCGTTGACCTAGTGGGGTCACATCTGGTTCCGGTGGATAGGTGACGCACAAGGCCGGTCGTTATGGTGACACTTGGGAGATGGATATGTCCAATAGTGCATCAGATCAGCTCCATGTCATATTAATTTTGCATTGTCATCTGATTTATACATGCATGCAAAGCTTCAGCTCAATCAGTACCCGGGAAGTGGATCGAATTAAATTTGCAAGATTTTGTTACAGACATACAAACATCGAGACAGGCGAAACTAAATAAAACCTTGTAAAAACACTTTTTTCTTTTAAATAGTTATGTTTAAGTTAGCGATTGATATTGTATTCATATAAGTTTATATTATTTATTACTAGTTTCTGCTATCACTCGGGAATAAAGAAGCTTTCTCCAGGTGAAAAAAAATGCAATCAGACCAGTATTCAAAGAGATTACGTCCTACAAACAAAAACATAAAAAAACGAACTTTACCTTTTTATTATATTAGTGTAGATTCAACTAGCTATGCCCGTGACTTTGTCCGTGTGACTGTCGAAAACTAAAATGCATCACTTAGTTATGAGAAAATCTTGAATATTTTTAAAAAAGGTGTAAAAGTTGACAACTAAGCAATATTACTAAGTATTTGATAACCGTCTTGTGGTGACAACTATACTTATTACATTTAGGCTACAAAACTTGTGTTGGGTGTAACTTGACATCTCAATATGTCAAGATTTACAAACATTTTCTTAGGACGTGCATAACTTGACAACTCACTTTGTCAATTTATAATGAGAAGCAACACAAAACTATTATGTGTATAAGTTGAATTATCAAATAATGAACATTATTTTGGTCACTGTGCTTAATTCATTAAACCCCAAGCGAACGCCGGCGTTCGCGCACCTATTGTCTTTCAATTGTGTCTGTCATTATCACGATTGACAAAAACACGTCAAAATGAGAGATGTCAACATAGAACCACAGTCGATTGCTTCAAAATTAAGATACATATGGACGTGTCAATTTTTTTCCTATAAATTCCTAGCGCGTAGAATCCATAGAGCCAATAAAAAAAAAACATGCATATCGACATGTCAATGTATTCACGCCAGCCACGGATTTAAATTTGGTCGGATTCGCGATATAATCGCTTCTGACCAAAGATTTTTTATTGCTTCTGACGTAATTCGGAATTAAGGGTAGAAGGAAAAACAAAATCTAGTTACGGGGCCCGAGAAGTTCCAATTTTTTTTTTACTTAACCAAACAATTTGTAATAAACGCGGTACAAATAATAATACTATGTAATTTTAATACTTAACGTTATTTAGACAAAAACTCATTCATAAATATTCCATTCTTCTCTTCAGTGCGTCAGTCAAGCATTCAAGTCATTAAAGTGTTATGAAAAGATTTGATTGTCTAATTTTGCTCGTCAACTAGAACGTGCGTCAAAAATATTCCAATTCTAGTAGAGGTCAGGTAATCAGGATAAATTGCAAACATAGATGAGAATAAATGTTGCGAACAAGATCCTTGTTTGGTTCATTGTCCGTAAATATAAATTAGAGAGTCTATGATTAGTAGAATATCATTGCACAAAGTACTTTTTTATTATACTGAAACAAACCACAGATAAGAGAAACGAATGGCCGTTCCCAGATTAGCCGTTAACGCGACCATTTATGTATCGATCACCGCGGGACCCCGCAATTTTGACGTTCACTGTTCACTCATCATTCCATGCTCTTTGGTAGTCACTAGTCACTGACATTCACTGATGATGGCGTTGATCGTTTGACGTGACGTTATACGGAACGCGGCGTAAACAAATAAATAATGTCCTTTTCCAATGAAACACAATGAAAAATTAACTAAACTTAGAAGGAATAAATAGTACGGCACAGGTTGAAAAAATCAGAAAATAAAATTGAGTCATGGAAGGCTTTTGCAGAGGTTGTCTCATAAAATATGACGAACCGATGGAGCTGCTACAATATACTGAGAAAAACAGAAGATTGTTTGTATACTCTACCGGGCTACAGGTAAGCTTCGCTTTTTATATTACAGACAGTTAACAAGAATATTGGCTCAGACGTAGGGTCAGTGGGTTGTCTTAGGGGCGGATTTACTAATATTCTACAACTATCCAACCTTCAAAGCCTTGAGCATAGGCGTAGAGTAGCCAGCCTTTCGGTGTTTTACAGGATGCATTTTGGAGAGTGCGCGCAGGAATTGCATGACTTGATTCCGCCATCGCAATTCTACCATCGGACAACCCGACGTACGGCGAATATTCACCCTTACGTTGTTGAAACCTCTACGGTCCGGACTAAGCGTTTCGCCTCGTCGTTTATACCGCGTACGTCGAAGGACTGGAACAGTCTGCCTGCTGCGGTCTTCCCGTCCGATTATAATTTGGGTGTCTTCAAGGCTAGAGTGAATAGGCTCTTAATAAACTAGTGCGCCTCACCATCAAAGGTTGCATCGCTACTTACCATCAGGTGGGATCGCAGTCAAGCACTAGTTTATCTGAATTAAAAAAAAAAAAAAAGAGCAGAGCTTGTGTTAGGAGTACTAGACAACTGATAATCAGACTTATATTTTTCTAAATAGATACATATAACAGATAAATTACACCCAGACACAGAACATGTTCATGCTCATCACACAAAAATTGGTCCAGGGGGGAATCAAACCCACGACTTGCAGCATAGCATTCAGGGCTACTGACCACTAGATCAACAGGCCAGTCAGATAACAGGATAGTAAATTACTGCTACATAGTAAGTAGCAGGTTTCTCCCCTTTGAAATAAATACACATAGAAATAAAGAAGAACATTTTATTTGTCAGAATAGATGCAAACTTAAGACTAACATATTTCGAACATTTTCCATGACAAAATATAGATAACAACATCTGATATGCGTGTGGTTGACTTAACAATGAGGAACTATCTTTGGGCAAGTTTGTAACATTTTAATTTGATTTTTCTAGAGATTTATGGCTCAAACTTCATTTCATGAAAATTAGTTTTTGAAATCCTAGTATATGTTAAAAACAATTTATAAATAAGGTAATTCAAGCTGGCTTTTATGCCATGGACAGCCTAAGGGTTTTTTTTTTTTTTTTTTTTCGATGGGAAAAATCATCTTATGACAACCCCCGCTTTTGGGCGGAGCGGGAGATAGTGTCAGACTCTTACTGACTAAAAAACCCATCCCGTTCCTTCAAGCCTTCATACCGGGGCTCGAGCGCCCTTTCGGATAACCCTGGCCCCAGTAGGCTTCGACCCGGCTGGGCCCCTGCTGTTGCTGACAACTCCTTGAGGCGCGCGGGAACAGCGCGCGCCGTCGACGACTTGAGCTTGGTCCGGACTGTTACCGGATGGCCGGACAGCGGGCTACCCATTGCCCGACAGCCTAAGGCTGAATATTAACATTGTTCGTTTGTGTGTGTGTAAAATATCATCTTCTGAAATACCGATCCAATGTCTTTTTAACCTGGATAAAGTGTATATTTATTTTAAGACTGGTACGAGCCAGGGGAAAAAGTATGTCATAATAAAATATTATAGCATAATGAGCATAACAGTTTTCTCACTGCTAGGACTTAAACCTTCTATCTAGGAGAGGAAAGAAAAATGAGATGTAATGTGCCCAATATAAAAGTAGACACTGACACTGACACTGACATCACCCGCATTGGGCTCATGTGAGTCCAATGCGGGTGATGTCAGATGTCACATGTCTTCAAATATTTGGTTCAAGGACATGCCGATTTCTTCACAATGTTTTCTTCACATGTTAAAATTGTAAATAATATAGTAAATTACTGTCAGTATCAGAAAATAGTAAAATAGCTGATAGTTTTTTCACTTTGCACCTGTCAAAATGAGACATAACAAGGTGCTGTATGTAATAAATAGTACAACAAAATCTTCCTTTCTTTCAGGTGAAAAGAAATGACACTTTCACATTCCAGTTATGTAAGGATTGTTTCCTGAACATGAAGCAAGCCTGCAAGTTCAAAAAGAACTGTCGCACATCAGACAAACGGTTTCGAAGCTATTTAGCTTTAAAAGATGTCGGGGATCCAGTGGACTTCTGCACATTCCTCAAGAATAGTGATGATACTTTAACATTTCGGTAACTATAATATTTTTAAACCATAATTATTTTTGTATCCTTTCGTCTCAGCAGTTAATTGTGTATTCTTGATAGTCGCTACAAAGAGTCAGAAACTTGTAGAAGTTTGGACACTACTCAAGCCAAGCTATTGTTAGTGTCCAGCTGAATCTAGATATCACGACCGAAACCGAAACTTCGATATAAGGTCATGTTTTTATATGGAAAAAAAATAGTCTTAATTAGTCATACTCTCTATATTTTAAATCGCATGTTATAAATTGTCTCTGATATTTGAGGAGCAAAACAAAATTGTACCAATCATGAGCATAAGCAACAAAGTTACCTTTATTACACGTAAAATAAGCAAACATATGTACGCATTATTCTTAAGTATATTAAATAAGTATGTTAATAACTATAATGAACTTCACACTGCAACACGAGACGTATCGAATTTAGTTTCTGATTCCGCCGTTGTAGTAGTCCGCCAGATGGCAGCTGAAACCGGAACTAAATTCGATACGTCTCGTGCTGCACTGTTTGTTTTTTTGCCGAAATGAGGGTTTTCTTTCCTAAAACGACTTTCATCAGGTCCAGGCACCTGCCAAAATGCTTATGTTAATGACAGTAGTTAATTTGACGTCAACGTCATGCCATATGTTTTCAAAAGTAGAAGAGCTCTCGGCTAAGGGCCCCAACTAGGGGTGTGAATTTTCTTGAAAACCCTCACTAGGCCGAAACCGAAACTAAAAGTTCGATCAGACACTAGGTATTGGATTACCCAGTGAAATACAGGGTTTTCATTAAATAAGTAGTTGTTTCCAACTTATTTACACTGGTAGCTGATCTTAACATGGTTGGAAAAAGCCTAGTAGATTGATTTTTTGTATCTTCAAATTTTTTGAAAAGCATTCTTAGAAACCGGCCTAAGAGGATCGTGGATAGATACAAGACAGCAAAAAATCAATATGGTTTCCGTACCGGTGCGTCAACTGTAATTCCAGTGCTTTATTTGAGATAATTGGTTGCTGAGAATTCCGATAAGTAAACCAAATATCTAGGAATTTTTCTAGATCTTTTGAAGGCATTTGACACAGTTTCTTTTCCCATATTTATCGTCAAATTAGGGCTACTTGGTATTCGAGGTATAGCACTGCAAATCTTCAAAGATTATCAGAACAACCATACCCAAAGAACTGAAATCGATGATTACTTCAATGATAAAAAAACACTGTCCTACAGAGTGCCTCAAGGTAGCATTTTGGGTCCTATTTTGTATCAAATATACTATGCAAAATGTTCCTTCTCAACTCGAAGATCTTTGGATATGCTGATGACACCGTGGTTATAGTAGACATGTCAGCATGAGATATTGTTAAATGCAGCGAAGAATTCACAGTACGTGAAGTAGTAAAATACCTCAACCTGCTTACTCTCAACTGTAACAAGACCTCATACATTCCATTCGCCATCTGTCAATAAAAAAAACCGAATAAAGATCATAACGATAAAGATGTTTCAAAATTAAAATTATTTAATTCGGCACATGGTTAGAACTGTATTTTTCTAATAAGAATTTAATTGGTTATTTTTCAGTCTTCCAATGACAAGTGGGAATAGCACACCAGCAACCCAAAAATGTAGAGATGATGACAATGGTAATGTGTGCATTCATTTATTAAAATTGTTACCAGACATTTCTACTATTTTAAGTAAACCTGCAACATCCTTTTCTTATTATTTGTGAACAAATTACTGTAAACTTTTGAGGAGAACCGAGGAGAAGGTAACAACAGAGCCAGAAGAATCTCTAGATCTTAAGTGGCAGTATATTGCTCGCACATACATTTGAATTTGAACCATAAATAGGAAAGATAATGTTTAGTTACTTCTTTATACCCACCATTATCATCATTCTTGTTCTTGTCCGAAATTATTAGGGTTCTGTGCAACATTTTTTGTTCTTTCATACTTTATTCTAACAGTTAATTTCAAAGTTAACTGGTTCTAACACAAGAACCTTTGACATTTTTCAGAATCAACATGCACAAGTATCCGTAACTTCATGACAGACATACTACAAGGTGAAGAGATGCCCGACACAGAAGCACGGATCATCAAAGAGGTTATAGAAGAAGAAGCGGACGTACTGGATGACTCGCTTGACTCCCATTGGCTACAGGATGATATGTCAATTGATACGGACTTTAGATTGGATTTCAGGTATGGTCAGACTCAAGAATAGGTCACAAAGATGGAGAATTACTGTAATTATACATTCTTAGGCTGTATGATTTATAATAAATTGATAAGGATCGTTTAATTATTTAAAACTAAGAAAGTACTGACATATTAAAAAATAATCAATTTATTTTGTACATATTTTGTATATATCAAAAATTATTTCAGGCTTAATTATGCTAATATTTTTGTTTTACTCCAGTTTCAGTCAATTTTCCACGCCACGTAGTGTAAACGATGATCACTGTTATACACCTAAACAAAAAGAGGACCAATTAACCTTCGATACCATAAACACCGAAAAACAAACGAAAATTCTAAAAGACTTCACAAATGCTTTCAAATCTGATGAAAATATTGAAGAGCTTTGCATTTTTGTTGGTGGTACTGAAAAAACGGAAAGTTTTAAAAATCTCAAAGAATTAAGTCCATTTGGTGTAGATGAAATTGATGGTATGGACACATCAGATAGTAAAACTGTTGAAATTAATGAACATTTGAAAGAGTTACGTGATTTTAGTATTGAAGACATTAACACTTTCCATAAAACGGATACCAATAATAAATTAAAGGAATTATGCAATTTTGACAAAGATGAGATTGATGGTAAAAGTGAGAAGGCTGCCAAAACTAATAGCAGTTTGAAAGAGTTGATAACTAATCTTGATTCAGTAGAAACTGAAGAAATGGCAAAATCAGACAGTAAAAAGACTAAAAGCAATCAGTTACTAAAAGAGTTAGTAGGCAATTTTTCCAAAAGTGCAATAGATGCATTTGGAAAACCAGACGATAGTGATCCTAAAAGAGATCGAAATCTTAAAGAGTTGTGTAATTTTAGCCTTGAAAGTTTAAGTGCTGCTGAGAAAGCAGAAAAAGTTAAAAATTTCAAAGAAATATGTGATATTAGTTTAGATAGCTTTGAAGATACGGTTAAATCGGGGAGCAATACTTTCAACATTAGTCAAAATGTAAAAGAACTTCGCGATTTAAGTTTAACCGATTTTGACGCTGTAACGAATTCAGAAATTAATAAAATAAAAAATCATCGAGACATACAGGAAATATGTGATTTTGGTATGGATGATATTGAAAAATCAGAAAATAATTTAGATTTACCATCACTCTCTGATGTCTTAGAAAGTAACAATACGGATATACCAGACTTTGACATACCACAATCTGTAATTGGTTCCATGCAGTCTAATAATGATGTCAGTAATAGCAGTATCAACATTGAAGCCTTCTTAAAAGGTAAACCAGAAAAAGACGGAATAGATACACCAGATTTTGACATACCAAAAGGTGTAATTGATTCAATACAGTCTAATAACGATATCAGTAATAGCAGTATTAACATTGAAGCCTTGTTAAAAGGTAAGCCGGAAAAAGACAGAATAGATACACCAGATTTTAACATACCAAAAGGTGTAATTGATTCCATACAGTCTAATAACGATATCAGTAATAGCAGTATTAACATTGAAGCCTTGTTAAAAGGTAAGCCGGAAAAAGACAGAATAGATACACCAGATTTTGACATACCAAAAGGTGTAATTGATTCCATACAGTCTAATAACGATATCAGTAATAGCAGTATTAACATTGAAGCCTTGTTAAAAGGTAAAACGGAAAAAGACAGAATAGATACACCAGATTTTGACATACCAAAAGGTGTAATTGATTCTATACAGTCTAATAATGATGCTAGTAATGGGAGTATTAATATCGAAGCCTTGTTGAAAGGTAAACCAGAAAAAGACAGAATAGATACACCAGATTTTGATATACCAAAAGGTGTTATTGATTCCATACAGCCTCACAATGATGTTAGTAATAGCAGTAACAATATTGAAAGTTTTTTAAAAGGTGTAGCAGAAAGGGATAGAATAGACACACCAGATTTTGACATACCTAAAAGTGTCATTGGATCCATACAGTCTAATAATGATGCTAGTAATGGCAGTATTAATATCGAAGCCTTGTTAAAAGGTAAACTAGATAAAGACAGAATAGATACACCAGATTTTGAAATACCAAAAGGTGTGATTCATTCCATACAGTCTAATAATGATATTAGTAATAGCAGTAACAATATTGAAAGTTTTTTAAAAGGTGTAGCAGAAAGGGATAGAATAGACACACCAGATTTTGACATACCCAAAAGTGTAATTGGATCCATACAGTCTAATAATGATATTAGCAATAGCAGTATCAATATTGAAGCTTTGTTAAAAGACAAACCATGTTCAATAGATAAAAATTTAGAGAAGGCTCTGAAGAATACTGATAGTAAAGAATTTTCTTTGGAGGATTTACTTATTTCACCACCAGGTAAATATAATAAATTGAATTTTACATAATGTTATACTGCATTTATTTGTACAGTGCTCAATTTAAAAATTATGTATATTTATATGATCACTATGTAAATATACAAATATTTCCAAGAAAAAAATAGAACCTGTAAAAAAAAAAGTAATAAATAATCCTTAATTTTCAACCGAAGGTTCGGTTTCAGTTTCGACATGTATTGCAAAAAAAAAAACTATCGTCTGGAGTTTCGGCCAAAAAGAAGTCGTATATAGACGGAACTATAGAAACCAGCTTATTTAAGGTGAAGGAACCTAAAAATGGACTCTTTCGTTTATTTACTATTTTGTCAAAGTTCAATAAGCTAAGTTTTTTAAAGGCAAATTCGGTAACGATTTCAGCCAAAAATGATGTATCGTTCTGGCACTGTATTGTGAGTGTAATAGTTGTCTTTTCTTCATTTCAGTGTTCGCAGCCACATCAGCAGCTTCTACACCAACCATAACAAACATATTATTTGGCGAAAACCTTGACACAACTGATACTAAAATGGGACAAGCTCTCGAATCATATCACGATGTGCAAGGAGATATCGAAATATTTGAAGAGTTCTTCCAAAATGACACAAAAGAATTTGACTCAGAAGATATTAAAAGAGAGAATGGAGAACATAAAGCAGGAGATTGGAAGACACGTATTGCTGTTAATGATTTTGAAGTTGCTAATAAAGAGAATGAATCGGAAAATGTTGAAATGGAAATATCCATTGACGATAGAGATAAAGTTAGTAAAACTGTCAAAAAAATTAAAACAGAACCGTTGGTACACATTTCGCAAGATGATGAAAATGACAAATTTAATATAAAATATCTGTACTGCAAATTGTGTAATATAAGGTACGATAGTAGCAGAGCATTCAGCGTACATTGCACAAAAATACATAACATCAAAATAGTAAAACCAAGGAAACCGAACATAAAAAAAAATAAAGATGATATAAGAAAAATAAAGACTGAAGATACTATAAATATTTATGATGCTACTGATAAATTTGATTTAGAAAAGTCATTCTGTATATTATGTAACAAAAAGTACGAGTCTAATAGAGCATTATGCATACATTTCACGAAAACTCACCGTATTAAAATCGAGAAACCGAAATGTGTTAAAGTAAACAAAAATCATAATTTACTATGTAATAATTGTGGAAAGAAAAGCAGGGATCAGTCAAATTTCGCTAAACATGTTAGAAAATGTGGGGTAAGTTGAAATTTGATTTTCTATTTCGTGTCGCTTGCGCCGGTATGACAGTATTTTATATTTTTTTACGACGTCAATGGTGGAATCGTAGAGGTTGCTGTATGTTTTGGGGCACAGAGGGCAAGAGAGAAGGTGCAGTATAGTTTGCAATTCAGCTTTACAGGCACACTGCTTTTTTTAGGTAGGAAAATCATCCAATGACATCCCCTGCTCATGGGCGAAGTGGGAGATAGTGTCAGACTTTTACTGGCTAAAACCCAACTCTTGTTCCTTCGTTGCCTTTCGTACCGGGGCCGAATCTTTCGTTCAGAAACATCATGCACACCCTGCTGCCGTTCCGTAAAAGTACCCCAATTTGCAATGTTAGAGTTTAACCTTCCTACTTAGGTTCTAAGAGAAACAAAGAAAAATGAAAAAAAAAAATGATTATTATTATTATTATTATTTAAGAGAGTTCAGGGATTTATTAAAAATTATACTGTTAATCTTTAAGTAATGGAGACTCTTAAGACACAAAGCTTCCTTTTATGACGTAGGCGATCACTAAGACGAGGTTTTTGGAAATTCAATCTTAAAAGGGGGAATTTCGTTTGTACTTGAAAGTATAAATAACTTGAAACTTGGTATAAACTCTCATTAAAGACTCAGAATTGGCTATTCAAAACTACCCACAAAATAAAGTTTGTGGTGTGAAAGTTTTTATGAAAACATTCTCGCTAACGACCTTACAGCCACTAGACGTCTTATAACAGGCGACGCAAGTCTGCCAACACATATGACCTATCAGAACGTAGTAACCCGCTCTCCCGTACCAATCAGAACGCAGTACCCCGCTCTTCCGTACCAGTCGGAACGCAGTACCCCGCTCTTCCGTACCAGTCGGAACGCAGTACCCCGCTCTCCCGTACCAGTCAGAACGCAGTACCCCGTTCTCCCGCACATATCAGAACGCAGTACCCCGCTCTCCCGTACCAGTCAGAACGCAGTACCCCGTTCTCCCGCACATATCAGAACGCAGTACCCCGCTCTCCCGTACCAGTCAGAACGCAGTACCCCGTTCTCCCGCACATATCAGAACGCAGTACCCCGCTCTCCCATACCAGTCAGAACGCAGTACCCCGTTCTCCCGCACATATCAGAACGCAGTACCCCGCTCTCCCGTACCAGTCAGAACGCAGTACCCCGTTCTCCCGCACATATCAGAACGCAGTACCCCGCTCTCCCGTACCAGTCAGAACGCAGTACCCCGCTCTCCCGCACATATCAGAACGCAGTACCCCGCTCTCCCGTACCAGTCAGAACGCAGTACCCCGCTCTCCCGCACATATCAGAACGCAGTACCCCGCTCTCCCGTACATATCAGAACGCAGTACCCCGCTCTCCCGTACCAGTCAGAACGCAGTACTCCGTTCTCCCGTACATATCAGAACGCAGTACTCCGCTCACCGTACCTCGGCTAGTTGAAAGAATTGTTTTGGTGCGCTAGTTCAAGCATGAGGCGTCTACTGGCTGTAAGGTCGTAAAAAAAAGTCGTTGATTCTCGCGAACGAAGTCATTGGCAAAGTGCAAGTTATATTAGTTAGACGCTATTCATTCTTATCACATACCCTTTCTTGCTCCCACCGTCTTTGTCACTGCTTCATACTTAGTGCAGACATAATATGTAGTTAAAGAATGTCGGAACAAACTGCGAATCCATAATAATTGATTTGAACTTGTTGACTTTCTTGTTCTAGTATACTAAAGCGATAGACATACGGGTACATATTTGTATGTCCCCACTGGCAATGAATGGCATTTATTCCTATTTGTCAACAGTGGTGACAAATCAATTGGTAAAATTGGGAGTGGACAATACAAAAACATCACAAGAAATTAGTTGGCACTGCGAAGCTTATGATATGAGCTTATGATGATGCCCTATTTCGAACTATTACCAACATCCGATATGGTCTAGTGGCTAGGATACCTGGCTCTCACCCAGGAGGCTCGGGTTCGATTCCCGGTATCGGAAATCACTTTTTGCTTTTTCTACGATTGTATTGTAAATTATTTTACTTAGGGCCGATTTTTCAATCGCCAGATATCTTTTATCTGAAGAATATGACTTTTTGACAGCTTTTGTATAGTTTTGTAAAGAAAATAATATGTCAAACCGCCATATTTATTCCTTAGATAGAAGTTAACTGTTGATTGAAAAATCGGCCCAAATGTTTTTTTTTTGCAGCAAAAGGCAATGGTTTACGAATGCGATCGTTGTCAGCTAGAATTCAAGACGCAAAGTCATTTAGAGAAGCATCAGACTTGCCACACGCAGATGAAGAAAAAGAAAGAAACCGGAAAGGTACTCATTATGTATTATAACATTTCGTTACATAAGTTTTTTTCTTATTATTATTATTGGTTTTTATTTTTATAAATTATTTACTTAGGCCGCTACTCCACTAGCGTTTTACTAGAGTTGGCGCTTTTCCACAAAGCATTATATTAGTGTAGATTCTTCGATAAAATTTTCCACATTGTTTTTTTTTTTATATACTTATTAAAAAAAAATTGCCCCACACTATGAATAATCTCTGTATCATGGGAGCGTTCACGAACATGACGAAAACTGACATACACTAGACACCCAAGCCATACAATTATTTATTCTGTGCGGGAGTTGAACTCGCGACACGCAGCGCAGCAGCTAATCGCTCGACAGGCATTAAAAAAATACAAATATTTGTTTGCGTGGGAAGCGAACTCGCGAGCCAATCGCTCAACCGTGCCACCAATTCTTTATATTTGTTCCAGGAATTTGTATGCACAATTTGTGGCAAGATTTTGCATAAACATTATAACTACTTACTACATATGAGGAGACATACTAAAGACTACAGCGCCAAGTGTGAGCATTGTGACAAGAGATTCTATAGGGAAATAGATTTGAAAACTCATTTGAGGCAAGTACTGACGATTTATTTTTTACTGCGTGTTAGGCGATAATCACACTGCCACGCATCACGCTGCATGTTGAGTGTCAACGTAACTACACGCGAACTTGCAGGTGTGCAAATCTGCATCATCATGCGGGTTTTTTAGAATAGAATAGAATAGCATTTATTCCGCGCAAGCAACACAATACACAACAACATAAAATAATAATAAAAAAAAGTACAGACATACAATACAGTTGCAGTGACTGTGCCTTTTACGCACTCACGCGCGTAGTTGCGTTTTGTAGATTCACGCAGGCTCTGACTCATTTCATCCAAAATCATGTACGGCACTAAGAGACTCAGTGTGCCATAACTCTCGTGACGCACCCACGCGTGTGAGCGCATGTTTCTCCGCTTGTAGGCACGTGATCTGTATGAACGCGCGTGGATGCATTTTCTGTGTGTTGGACTGTGCGTGTCTTCTATACAAAGGAAGATACTTAAAAACAAAATTATAACACGCTTTCACGCGCTACGCTGCGCGGTGGGTGGCAATGTGACAATAGCCTTAGACCTGTACCCCTAGCCAAGTTGATAAACTGCAATCGTTAACGCTATTAGAACATTTCAAATGTTCGGGAATTACATCATCTCAATGCTCAAACACGTGGTCAGAACAAAAGAAACGGGGGGCGTGGCCAACTCGAGGCGTTCGACGCAAACAAAACGGTTGTAACTTGGCTAGGGGGGCTGATCTATGGTAACAAATGGACGTGGTCTACTATTTTTGATAGGTTCGCGTTTGACCACTATCTCACCTGATGGTAACCAGTCGGGTTCGGTGGGTTGACTGGTTATGTAGCCTGGTAGGTGATAGATAACCGCAAGACGGGCGGTTAATTATCAGTTGAGCTCCAGACTGCCATGGACTCACCAAAACGAGCTGTTCGTTATATTTACTTGACAGAAGAATTAAGAAAAGAAGGCCTAAAAGCTCTCTGTTTCTGTACCTCCCGCCGGCCTCTGCGGCACGGATTTAAGAGCACTACTGCGGGCGGTAACCAACCGCGTCACGTGCGGGCGCAACCCGGCGAGGCTGCGTGACCGTGACGTGCGTGAAGTTAGCCGCCGGTGCAGCAGGAGCCGCAAACAACCGTGCATACCGCAGGCGTAAATCGCGTCGTCATCTGCATTCTATAGAAGCTGCAGACCCACAAAACCGCTTCGTGACCTTAGACTTTACTAACTAAACCCCTAATTTGCCCTTTGGGTTATAGCCCCACAGTACCTTATTCAAACGTTTTCTCGACGCGATTATTCCTGACCTGATCTTCAAGTGTGATACACAGAATACAGCAATATGTTTTTATGTTTTTTTTTTTCAGGATGCACACTGGTGACACTCCATTTTCGTGTAAATTTTGCCCTAAGATGTTTACTCGTAAAGATGTTTTATTAAGACATATTCTTATTCATATTGGTAAGTAATGTATTTTATTCACTAATTATTTATACATATACAATTGCCGTCACGGATCTTGAGCGCTGGCTTCAAGTTGCGCAGAAGTCAAATATTCGGTCTCTTTAGTGGTACGAAGTGAGACTCGGGGGCGGGGAGTGTCAGTGATAGGCTCGCCAATGTATGGAATGCGCAAAGCGATCCCCACTCTGACGCCGAGCGCTCATGATCCGTTTCGGCAATTATACGAGGCTCAAACTTGGGGCGTCATGACGTATTAACCTTTCAATCGTTGAAATTATAGACACAATAGAAAGACAATAGGTGCGCGAATGCGCAGTTCGCTTGGGGTTTAATGAATTAAAATGTCAAGCGTGCGAGTGAGAAAGAGGAATGGAGCTATACACCCTTTATAGCTTTAACAGTTCAGTCTAGGTCGTCAAATGGATCGCGTTAAGAGCTCGTGGTTGAGCGCCAGTTCATCTTACTAGATAAGATCAGTTCCAAAAAGTTTCGGTTTTTCAATATTAATGCGCGATTGGTTTTGATTTCAGATGAAAGACTGTACCAATGCGACTTTTGTAATAAGAATTTTATTAAAAAATTTGATTTAATAAAACACATTCAAAATGAATCATGTAGGAAGGTAAATAAAAGTAAAAAGAAACGGAAAACTGACAAGAAAGAAATGGATATTGATATACCAGAGGAACATGAAGAAAAAGAAACAGTAAACGTTGTAAATGAAGTAACAATCATGTATGCAAAAGGCAGTGATGCTGCGATCAAAAGACAGTTACCTTTCTTAGAAACTGAAAGGAGCAATTAGGGAGTACAATAAATAATAAAACGATGAGTATCTAAACTTTTTTTTTTCTTTACCTACTTCTAACACAGAGAGAGAGAGAGAGAGAGAGAGTAACCAGATGTGTAGGCACATAACCTTTCAATTGTGATAATTACAGACACAATTGAAAGACAATAGGTGCGCGAACGCCGGCGTTCGCTTGGGGTTTAATGAAATAAACTATATATTAAATTTTTATCGCGTTGCGAGGGCACTTTAATCAGGGTTTTGTTATATAATTTACTAGCTTTTGCCCGTAGCTTCGCGTACGTAAAATATAGCCTATGTCACTCAGGAATAAGGGCCTGTCCGCACAGCGATATTTCACCGCGCGGATTTATTTCCGCACCGCACCGCGTCAAATTTGCAAGAAATCACAGAATTTTTTATCGCGCGTTTCTTTATCGTCTGTGCGGACACTTTCATATGATTCAATGTGTTACAGAATAACGAAAAAAAAAAACCGCGCGGTGAAATATCGCTGTGCGGATAGGCCCTTAGGCAGATTTCTATCGATAAAAAAAAATTTCGCAATCGGACCAGGTACTTCCAGAGATTACTACTATGTACCTCTTTTTATTATTAGTGTAGACTGTAGATAGGCTCGCATTTCACCACTATTTCACGTGATGGTAAACGATGGTGTGGTCAAACACCACACAATACAGTGGTTGCGACAATCGCTGTCTCGTTTTCGAACTTATGGAAGAAAAAAGCCATCATTAGCATCAGTGAAGGCTGACTCGGTAGAAGTTGCAGTAGCTCTGTGTAGACTCCGTTATCATATTTAAACAAATACTAACTTCTACCAGCCACATCGCCCTCGTAAAATTAGAAAATCATCCCAACATAAATGATTCGGTTGGATTTTTTTTTATATATATTCATAGGTTCGTGCTTGACAGCTATCTCACTTGATGGAAAGCGATAATGCGTTCGACGATGGAACGCGCTTACCTAAAGAAACCTATTAACTCTTGACTTTAAGATTTCCGGGTTGTAGCCATCAGGAAACATAGACTTCGGCAAGGAATTCCACTTTTTAGCTGTAGGTACGCACAAGGATATCGATAGGGCACTCTTAGCTTTCGAGAGAAACCCCGACGTTGTACAAGAACAACTACTTTGTATTTTTTTTTTCTTAATACCTACGTGTAACTTCCGTTTTGAAATGTTTTGGAAGTTTGTATTAACAAGAGTCCTTCAACAACCCAAGGACTCTTTGTTCTGCTCCTGTTACTTTTGGAGTTCTTTTTTCGAGGGGTTGCTCAATACTTCGTGCTTCTCACTCAATTTTCAATTATTGAGTACTTATGAAAATTAATAAAACGTCTTTCCTCTCGATTAGTATTGCTTTCATCTGCGTAACCTACTGAATACAGACTGCTAGCACATTGAGTTGAGTAGGTTCCACAGTAGTGACAGCGCCCCACCGTGTGGTGGAAAATCATTAAATAACTTTTCCCACTTTGGATGAAGCGAGAGGAAATGTCAAACTTTTACCGACTAAAACCCACTTGTTCCTTCAGTTGCCCTTTGGGTTCCAGGGCCACGATAATTCATTAGTATAATACCGCAACCCACCCATCCACCCACCATCTGTGATCTGAGCATATTTCGTTAGACGCATGCCACTCATGGATGGAACTGCAAATACCTAAAGTTCGCATACTTAGAGGTCAAATATACAAGCGGCATGTTACCACAAGCAGATATAACTGCGATGGTGGCCTTCGAAATTCCAACAAATGAAGATCAGCGGCAGCCGTCGTGTGTCAAGTCACTATGTCGACGCGCTGGCTTCAAGATGCGCAGAAGTCAAATATTCTGTCTCTGCGACGTGAGACGCGGGAGCGGGGAGTGTCAGTGGCTCGCCGCGCCATCGTGTCATAGACGTCACTCGTGATTCGTTCCCTGCGCTTGCTGCATGTATCTAACAACGACGACGATTGGCTCGCCAATGTATGGAATGCGCAAAGCGATCACCACTCGGATGTCGAGCGGTCAAGATCCGCGTCGATAACTATGTGTAGGTATGAGGTTTTAGGGTTACCTTATGTGGATTGTTTTTTTTTTTTTTTTTAGTAATTTTAACGTATTAGTAGTCTATCAGTTTGTTTCGGTGTTTCTTCTCTGGGTAGTCAGCTAGGAAACACGGGCTCATCTAGAAACTACTATATAATATCACTTTTCGCAATAATTGGAAGGCGTAGGAAATTAAACCACAAAATCTCAACAACACCTGATTATATTCAAGTAGGATTGTGCTACATAAAAAAAAAAATACAAAATACCAACTGACTTATCCTGTAGCATGATCAGTATAAGTTTTGTATGTGATTCAATTGTAAGAGGAATTAAATGCAGTCAATTGTAAGCCAATTGTTAAATAAAGAACAACTCAACTCTTAAAGCTAGCATACCCTAATTTAGAACTATTTACTTACACGTCTCGTAAGTTTCTATAACTAGTATCATATAAAAATGTATATAACTAGAACAACATACATAGTTATTTAAGAACATTCATACAGGATTTTGGACCCATTAGCACGAAGGAAGTGAATAAATAATTAATTCTATTTTATTTTTTTTAAATCATCTGTCATTCAGTGCAAATGGGATCCAGCACTAAATAGACTTTTCGTTTATGTTTAACCAGTGCCAGATATAATCGTAGTGACGTCAAAATCTCAAAAACATTAACTTAGCATGACGGACTGTATTGTTTTGTCTGTTCTGGGATACATGAAAACATTGAAAAGATTGTCACAGATAGTCAGAAAATCTGACAATAAGTCTTGACAAAGAGACACACAAACTACGATTTCATCCGTTAATCTGTCATGTAGTCGTGACCGTGGCGCGTTAGACACGATTTTGCCCTATTCTATCTTCTGGTTAAGGGCCGACGTTGCGTTAAGAGGGCGCCCGCGCGGTCCCATTCAAAAGTGGTCCGGGGCGGCCGCGCGGGTATCTGTTGCGGGGAGCCAGCTCCTCGCGCCCGCGCTCCGGCGATTGCCTCCGTTCGACGGAGTAACACGCACGGACTTATTTAGTCAACATCTCTATGTGATACGACTCCTACGCACAGAGGAAAATGTCTTTAGATACTAAGTTCTCCATCGACACGAGTGTCACACTGTTAAAATTGAACTAGCGACACTGCGTACGGACTTTGCGGACGTGATGGGTACCCGTCGCGGGCGCCCGCTAAACGCAGCGACGGCCCTAACACATTACTATAATATAGATTATTGTAGATTTACGTTAAGGCTATTTTTTTTTAGCAATTATCCGTAGGTTATTTATTCGGTGTCTACAAGTATCCTTTGTTTTACTTTTGCAAGCCAGTCCGTCAAACACCTCACATGTCACAATAACATTAACTTACATAATTTCTGTATACAATTTCAAATCATACTCTTTTGGATTTAATTCCTTACAGCTAAATCTTTAGGCGTCTAAAGTTTAGTGCCAACATCACAGACACATTCTATATAAATTAAAACTATTTACGTGATCTGACTACATTATTTAATGATTGTCACAATGTTAGCAGTGAGTAATTAAAAGTGGAGTAATGAAGAGATAGCAAACCATGAAAGAAACTATAAGGAAACAAAAAAAAAAAGTAAGAAAAAAAATACCTGTCATTATTTTGTCTATGTTACTAGAATCTCAGATGACACAGGTTTACTACCCCTTTTTAATACACAAATTAAGTTCCATGTGAAATAATTTGGTAAAATATTCATCTAATCAACTGACAGAAGAATCAGAATTCAAAACTTCAACTAATTATATTCATAAAACGAAAATAATAACAACAAACCATTATGTAAACACATAATGTGCATGAAACTCATTAAAATAATAGGACAAAATAAACAATTATTATTATTCACATGAACACAATACTGCCTCAGCTGCCTTAACATTATTTATTATTTGGTTTATCTAGTGTTATTTATTAATAGTATTATTATGAATGATGTCAAGAACTAAATGTGAACATCCATTCGACCTTTATAAATATCGATATTGTCTTACATTTTAACCAGTATCTTAGGGCCCTCGCCACAGTGACTTCTTGTAGCGATACAGTCGCGATGCTGTAACCCGTTGGCATTTTGCCTGTAGCGCTTGCAAATGCGACTAACGCGCGTTAGTATCAATGCTGTCGCGTGCTTACAAAACAGCATCGCTACAAAAAGTCGTGGGCGAAGGCCCTTAGTGTCTACTCCAGACGAATAACAATTTCTGGGGCCACATCTGAACAGATCAATAATATTTTACAGGTTCGTATTGCTTAATGCCCTGTTTGGCCTTTTAGTTTCGTAACTAAACTGCTTTAAAGAAAAAATTTAAGGCGCAAAATGGCTTGCTGAATCTCACGTAGCCCAAACAAATGTTGAGTGTTACCAGCCTAAAAAAATAAGTCATTCGGCTCGTCTAAACGACAGTATTGATTCCAATGTGTTCTTAGCTTAATCATTCAGTTGTCACTTCACAAACAGCTTTCAGCACCTTGGTTTTAGTCAGTCATCAAGTTCTACACTTCACTATAAACTTGAACTAAGATTTCTGACCCTTCGGCCTGTGGGATAACACTATGCAGTTGTCGGCAAGCTGGTTGCGCATGGAACTGTTCTCTTTGCGCACCTCCGATAGTTCTTGGTTGAGTCTTAATATTTCTAGCACGAGTTTCTCGTTTTCAACTTCCAGTTTTTCTAATCTGAAATGAGATAATTGTTTAATTTTGAGAGGCAATTACACATAAATATGATTTTTATATACTTATCTAATGTCTGTACACCACGGTGTTGTGGAACTCAATTGTGTATGGTTCGAATACTGGAATCTGACCCTATCACAATTTGAAAAAGGCAAAACAAATAATAATGATATACTTCATTTTCCCACAACACGACGCGCAAGGCTGTCAAATTGTTCAACATGTCCTACGTCATGAAAATGCATCGTCAAATGGGTGGCGAATTGCGGAACACAAAGCAACGTTGCAGAGTTACAAAGGTTGTTGGGGGACATTTTATCCTCTAATGTGGATGTTATGATATATTAGTGGAAAAAATGTCCTCCCCCGGAAGAAAGAAAGAGGACAGTTTCTTTCTTCTTCTTTTCTTCGGACTTTTTTTTTTTATTAGCACCTTAAGATAAACTAGTATATGCCTGTACTAGTATGTGACTTTGCCCGCATTAAAGTAAAAAAATATCCCAAAGAAAAATTTATCTGGAATCAAAAGTATTTTATGTCCTATTCCAGGATTTGTTGTACTTGTGAGTGAAGTCTCGTCTAAATCCAATTAGACGTGAAGATATAGGAAACAGATGATATGCGGATAAAGCTGTCTATTTATAGTTCCAGTGATTATAGATGGTGATTATTTATATCTGATATCTTATTCATCAAACAGTATCAACGTTTATAAAACAGGAAACTGCGAATATTGCGATGTCATTGTTATCTATCACACAACATGCGATAGATAAGACCGGAAGATAATACACTGAATCACGGTGTTGTAAAATAACATTGTATAATAATTTACTACTTAATATAAAACAAAACCGCTTTTCCTGAGCCTGGTTATGCGCTAACTCATAAACGAAGCTACGGGTTTTGTTGCGGTTTTCACTTACAGAACGAAGAATTTTTGGTTTAATTTACAAATTAAACCAAAAATAACAAAGATATAGCCCATTAAAGTTGCACGCCGTGCTGCATTGTTTCGTACGGGTGACGTCACAAGTAAATTTAATGGGCTATATCTTTGTTATTTTTTGTTGAATAAAAAAAAATAAAAAATACGTATCTAATATTTTTTTTATAATTTAAAATACGGACTAAATAAAATGTAATTATTTTTACCCTGGACACTACCCTATTGACATTTAAAGGTATATACGACGTGAATGTCTATAACATAATTTCAGTCTTTACCAACCTCTTATGTTTCTCCGTGAGATCAGTAATATGGTCGCAGGCCTTAGCTAATATTCCCCCTTTGCTCGCCGAGTCAGGTAGTCCAGAATTGGGCACAAGATTAGCCAACTTGGAGATCCAACTGTTAATTTTATCTCGGCGACGTCTTTCTACTTCGTTGTGGGTCGCTCGTCTTTTGTCATCGCGCTGGAAGAAAACATTACAACGATTGAGAGGTTGTTGACCTAGAAATGTTAAGTGGGGCTTGTCAATTGCTTATTATAGGTGGTACCATAATGTAGGTGAAATCTGACTTGAGTAGAGGCATTAACAAATTGGATACTTGTGTTGTATTTTTGTACCATTATTTTATACATCATCAGCCTTTTAATGTTCCCACTGCTGGGAATCAGGCCTCCTCTCTAGGAAGGGAAATGGGCTGTAACCCACCAGGCGGGCCCAGTGCGGGTTGGTGAATTTTACATGTCTTCGAAGTTTTGGTTCTAGAACATGCCGGTTTCCTCACGATGTTTTCCTTCACCGTTTTGAGAGCAGTGGTGATGAAATAAATTACACAAAGTAATGCGCCTAGCTGGGTTTGAACCCGCGATCTACATTTCGTAAGTCGGGGCCATTCGGCAACCACTGCTCTCTAATAAAAGAATCTATAAGAAATAGATTCAAGTATGTGTTGGTATGAGGAACGATTAGGGGCAAGGTGGTAATGTCTCGCTGTCTCTTTTGTTCATATTTAACCTAATGGCGGTGACGTCACATTTCAATGTCTGCACCTTTATTGTGTGATTTGACTGTTTCCCTTCTACCAATAACTTAATATTGAACGGAATTGAAAAAAATATTTTTGGTCGCGATTTTGGATAGTTACTTTTTGATACTGGTATGTGTTATTTAGTGGTAAGTATTAACTAATGAATATGTTTAATTAGGAAGTTGACTCATTATTTTATTATTTGTATCATAAAGTAAATCTATATGACAATTCTTTTTGGACTCTAATGGTTTGCCGAATAATGATAATTGATCAAATAATGAGTACAAATAATAAAATAATGAGTCAACTTCCTAATTAAACATGTTCATTAGTATGTCCATATGAAAAAAAATATAGACATGTATAAAAGTTAACTAACATACATATAGTATGTTGTGTACTTTCGAGTAACTTATTATTTTACTTCTTTCATTTATTTGTACAGGCTTGCAGTAATAGTATACTAATTTGTCAAAGTTACTTTTAATTTTTAGAAAACTTGAATTCCTATTAAGCCATAACTTTACTTTTCAAATAACAAACCTTTTTTGCAGTGACTGCTTTTGCCGCCATGGGATCTCTGCGAGCATTTTTCTTTGGTGTTGTTGTAGTACCAAATACTTCCACAGGATTGCTTATCACGTAATATTCTGCATCTGTAAAGATTTGTTATTATTAAAGACAGATGGATTCTGTCTATGTTCTGGAAGAAAATAGTAAATAAAAAAGTGTATGGTAGTTAACAAGAGGACGGAGTCGAATGAGCAGAAAATGTTTCACAAACCCCATTGATGCGACAAGGGCAGGAATATGGGGCTGTTCAAGTATTACGTAAGCAGATTTTTTGCAAATTTTAACTCCCCCCTCCCTTGTAAGCCCTCCTTTGGAACATCAACAACATTCTCTTAAAAAACTAAAAAAAACATATACTGCTAACGTAATTATCATCTAGACCCCCCCAGTCCCCCATGTCATCAAAAATAAGCAACACAAAAACCCCCCACCCCACCCCCTGTAGTACCTACGTAACACTTGAATGGCCCCTATGAAGAATAAATAGGCACATTGATTCAGATTGGTCTGCACCTTTATTGTGGCTTAGACTGCAAATTAAGCTGATCTGTAAATGTTTGTAACACTGATAATACTATAAGCACTAATGTAATAAAGTAATAAGTGTTATGTTGTTATAAATTATTCTGCATTACTAGGCTTGTGGTCAAAAACAAGAGTTATCTCTTATAAAGTTAAAGTTATGCATATATTTGCTTGCTTGCTTAGAGAATGAGAGAGAGTAGCAAGAGTTGTATCTCTCTCTATGTTTTCATCACCATGCTTGGCTACCTTTTTTGCCCCTCGTTATGTGGCCTGAAAATTTAGTTTATTGTTTGGTTTTCAATTATTAGGATTATTTTATAAGTTAGAACTTACCATGAGATGGTGAATGAGCTATGTTAATCCCAGCTTCTTCTCCCGTCATAGTAATTAATTTATATTTCACTGCACCAGCTGCAAAAAGACCAGATTATATAATTTGGGAACTCCTTAAATCCTCAATCACTTAGAGACACCTTGGACTGTATGTTATGCATATCAAAATAATTTTAATGACATTGAATGGGTTCTGCTTATGTTCTTTATAGCAGTTCCCTTTGCCAAATAATTATAATTATTATTTGATTAATCCACAAGCTGGCTAGTAATATTTCGTATTCACATTAAATTGGCATTGTGCGCTTTTGTTAAAATAAATACAATTTTTTGTCCTTTTTTATTATGAACAAATTTCTTAATAATAGATTACAAACCTATTACGAAAAAAATTCTTAATAATAGATTACAAGCCTAAAAGACTAATATTCAATTTAACTCTAAGTTATTTTATGCAATTATATTATAAGCAAATAAAAAAAATATTAAAAATTCATTTTGAATAATCTTTCAAAACCTACATTTGTTTGAACATATATCTATGACAGAAGATGACTTTATAGTATTTGTAATAAACAATACTTCAAAATTGACACAGAATTTGGTATTATCATTTTTATTCTTTATTTTAATGGCATAGATTTGCTGGTTATATATCTGATGTGGTTCTTCTTGTAATTTAGTTGTCTACTTGCAGATGCCATATTGTCTGCCTCTGGTGCCATGTCCACTAGGTGCCATGGATTGTCCCTTGGGTTTTTGGGCTTTAAACATGGACTTGCAGACACCAGCCCAACATACAATACAATAGTCCCCTGTGTGGCAAAACTGAACACCAATAAATAGTTTTTTTTTTTAATACCTTTAATAAATTTAGGGACTCTTGGTCACAGTAGGACCCTACGCACCCTAATACAAGTAAAGTTTAGTTTTACTTGTATAACCGTCACCTTATCAACTATTAGGGCAATAGATAGATAGAACTTAAGAGCATAACTATTGATAAAAGAAGATGAACATAAGCTTCTATTCTCTTGACTAAATAGTCACATGGTTTTAAAGACATACTGTACAAATACCAGCACGGATCTTGAGTGCTGACATGAACTTGAAATCGCACAGACTTGAATGAGAAGTGAAGTATTGGGTCTCTTTAGTGGTATGAAGTGAGACGCGGGAGCTGGGAGTACATCTTTGTAGTTACAGTGATTGGATCGACGATGTGTACGATGAGCAAATTGATCCTCACTCTTTCGCCGAGCGCTCAAGATTCGTGCCAGTATTTACACTAGTTTTCGCTAGCAGCTGTATCCACATGGAAGATGATTACGGGGACAAAACTTCTTGTCTTAAATATATACTAGGGTCGGTAAATATGTGACAAATTTTATATTAATTCATTATTAAACCCCAAGCGAACGTCGGCGTTCGCACTTTCACTGTTGTTTTATTGTGTCTTTATTATACGGTATTTGAAAGGTCAATCCACTAAAGGTTATTAACCTTTTGAATGTCTTATGTTACACAGTTCGACATAAGCAATTGTCTTTCTATTGTGTCTCTAATTACGGCATTCAAAGTTACCTATCTAGTTGGCACAAGCGCTACTGCTGAGTGTGGTGTGGGGTCCTGGGTTTAATTACCAAGTTGGCCAAAGCGTTATGAGTTTTCAATAAAAATTACACTGTAGCGGTTCTGAGTTTCGAAAGTTGGTGGTGTGATATCACTGTGCCTTGGACAGTACAAGCCATTGGTACTGTGGCTGATTTCTCCCTGGTTGTGTGACATTATTGTCCTATCAGACGACGAGAACAAAGCAAGAAAGGTCACACTATATTATCCGCATACTTGGCACGTCTGACAAGTATTGGCTCCATGATCCGAACTAGGTTGGGAAGGTAAATTCAGTGTAATTATTTTACTTGATGTGTTGAGTATGGAATTAACAGTGCGTAAGCACCCAAATTATTTTACCTTACAACTCAATATGAGTGGTTGCTTATTAGTGATATCTGTATAGTCTGTTATTATGTTGGAAACACTCAAGTAGATTACATACCTATGGCCCCTACCTGTTCAATATTACTGATAACATTTGAGTGTTTGTAAACACAGATATTTATATAAATTTAAAAAGAACACAACTCACAGATATCTTTGAAGCTGTATGATGTAGAATTCTCGTTAGTATCCAAATAAGGCTGTGGCACAATGGATCTTCCCTCGCTACTTCCTGAAAAGTGATCATAATTTAATTTAACCTTAATTGAATAACACTCATGACACTACTTAATGCACACAGATAATTAAATTGAAACTTCTTACAGCGAATTAGGGCTAATTCAGTGCTATGGTAAACAATAGGTTGCTATCATTGATATTATGTAGCACAAATTAAAATAAAATAAAAAATATACGTTGATAATACGTACCAAACGATCCGTCATCTACCATGCCCAAATATTCACTATCTGCACTGTAAACAAATGCAATAAATTAGAATACAACACTCGAAAATAAAATCTAATTCGAGAGAATACTCCGTCGACTGCCAAGTTGCAAAACTATAAGCAGTGACCTTCGGTGCCTTAAATCCTCATTATATAATGCACTATACAAGTATCACCAAATTCAACAACATATTACCTGTTATCAAGTGAATTTTCATGCATGTCATCAACGTCAATTTCCACTTTGGCCATTGCGCGTAATTATTTTTGAATTTCCACAATTTGATCACGGGAACAAAATAAAAGGGTCATGTGATGAGACCATAAACAAAGCAAACTTTGAAAGTTGCCAGTCACTTTTTGCACAAATAATAAAAACTAAATTAATTTTGTTTGTGGTTTATAGAGTTTATAATTTTATTTTTATTGAAAATGGTGTGAAATTATTTGAAAATACAATATTGAATTTTACAAAACATATCCTCAAAACCTACTAAATAAAATTGTATGTTTTTACACGACATGTCATCATCACTCGTGTCATTAAGTTACTGCCATCTTTTGAGGATATGAGTTATTACTTTATTTGTCATTAGCAGCGCCATCTAGTGTTGTATAGACGCAATGAAAAAGTGAATTTCTAGTTTCGTGACTTTTTCATAGTTGAAAAACAGGAGGGAGAGTTAGTTGTTCATAATGACATTTTTGCTCAGTTTTACGAGGGTGTAACGGAAGTAAACCACTTTATTTTTTTGTTATTGTTTTTGGCTTGGATACCAAGGGCTTAGTATGTTACAAAGTACTCTGCGCTCAGGCAGTCTTCGTCGATCGCGCGCTTGCGGCTTATCTATTGTCTTACTATTGTGTCTCTAATAGACAGTATCTGAAAAGTTAAGCTATGTCTTAGTATGAATACGGGTGCCACACATTCTAATGTTTTTGTAATATTTGGCAACAAATGTATCGAGTAAGCCTTCTCGAAAGGGCGCTCGAGCCCCGGTATGAAGCAGCGAAAAGCCTTCTCGGGCTCTCGGCAAACTTCGCTAAGGTAGCCAAAATAACTATAAAATTCTTATTGATTCCACATGGTATTCAGTATCTACCAAAAATTCAATGAACCACTTTCTTCGAGAAAATCATAGACAATTAATTAAAAAAAAACCGGCCAAGAGCGTGTCGGGTCACGCTCAGTGTAGGGTTCCGTAGTTTCCCGTCCGTCACAATAAGTGTACCCACTAAGGAGTTTAAAAAAATGCTTGCATATACGATTATACTACAAACTTAGTCCAGAGATTATTTTGTACAACCTTTTTTGTACAAAAACTGTTCTTTCCATCAAGTTCAAAATAATTTTCCTAGAAAGTCCTTATAAAGTTCTACTTTTCAGAATTTTTTAATATGTTCTAAACTTATGGTTCAAAAGTTAGAGGGGGGGGGGGACATTGTTTTTTACTTTTGGAGCGATTATTTCCGAAATTATTGACATTATCTAAAAATGATTTCAGTAAACCCCTATTCATTTTTAAATACCTATCTAACAATATATCACACGTTAGGGTTGAAATTAAAAAAAAAGTCACTTCCCATTTTACATATAGGGGGGGCTATCCTAATAAAACATTTTATCCAATTTTTATTTTACCACTTTGTCGGCGTGATTAATATACATATTGGTACCAAATGTTAGCTTTCTAGTGCTAACGGTCACAGAGATTAAGCGAGGACGGATAGACAGACGGACAGACAGACAGGGCGAAAATATAAGGGTTCCTAGTTGACTCCGGAACCCTAAAAATAATACAAGACTTATAACTATAATACCTACGCACCACGCAGCGTAGCGCGTGAAAACGCTCCTACGCACGTAGGTACTTGCGGGAGTGCAGATCAGTACCTCTACCATGAGTTTAAAGCAATAGTATTTACAGCGCCTCTAGCGGACACTTACGGAACCAAAATCTGCTATGCAAAATATTTGCATAGTCGGTATCGAGTATCGACAAATACTATTGTTTTAAACTCATGGTAGAGGTACTGCATCTTCATGCGGGTTTTTTACGCACACGCGCGTAGGTGCGTCTTGTAAATTCACGCAGGCACGTACCTACTCATTTCATACAAAATCACGCATGGTACTACGAGACTCAGTGAGGAACATCATGCGTGTCGCCTCGAGCGTGAGTGCGTGTTTCTCCGCATGTAGGTGCGTGATCTGCATGAACGCGCGTGGATGCAGTTTCAGTGTGTTGGACTGTGCGTGTTTTCTGTACAAACGGAGATACTTACAAACAACGTTAAGACACGCATTCACGCACTACGCTGCGGGGTGCGTGGCAGTGTGAGGACCGCCTTACTCTATTTTTTTCTTGAATGAATTACCTACACACAAGGAATAATAAGAATTACCTACCTATCTACCTAAAATATAATCAAAGATGGTCGCTCTAAAGGTCCACAAAGTGGCTTTTGTACTAAATCGCCCGAAGGTGCAAGCTCAAGCGAAGTCCCGTCTGTCTTTGACAAGCTTTGCGACTCCCCCGGGGCTTTGCGAACACGGAAACCAACACAGCTCCTAAAGTCCTAACCAGTTTTGTCGAGTGATTTATTATTCATGCCCAGTTCTGTATGATTGATGTAGACGTATGTTTTTTTAGGCCTATTCTGTCGAAAATATTCTACCTACTTTATTTTCATAATTCCTAATAAAAAGTATTATAAATGGAAAGTCTTTATCGGAAGATATTTGGATGTAAATCAACGGCACTTTATAGCTGCCCGATGAAATTTGGTACATACACGGATACCCCTCGCCTTTTTTTTAGGCGGGTAACCATCAAATAAACTTCTCCCGTTCTTAGTGGAGCGAGAGGACGTGTCAGTCAGTGTCAGACTTTTACTGAATTAAACCCATTTGTGTTCCTTCAGTTGCGCTTTGAATTCCAGGGCCGCGGTAACTCTTTCGAACCTGCACCCCTGGTGGATGTCACATGTATTAGATTTTTTTTCACTAGGTTTCCTCACGAAGTTTTCCTCTACTATTTTGAGAGCAAATAACTAATATTAAGTTGAGCGCCTGCCTTGGTTTAAAACCACGACCCACAATTCCTAAGATAGTAAAAAAAAATACCGCACAAAAAAATATTTTTGATGTATTTATCGTAATATACTCGTACATTCTTGTGTACGTGTGTTTGTTACTTAACTCCTCCTAAACGGCTGGACTGATTTGGATGAAATTTTGTGTATATATTTCAGTTAGTCCCTAGATCGTTTTGAAAATACAATTGGACTCGCTAGGTGGCGTTGCAATCGGGTTCCAGATTTCGGGTAGGACAACGTCTGCCGGGACCACTATATATATAGATATACCTACTCGGTTCAAAGTAACCTTAGACATTTATGAAAACCTACGCTGGTGGCATGACAAATGGCGGCTGCAGTAAAGCTTTTAATTCGATCTATAAGGATGGCATTAAAGGCAAAAAATAGTACGAAATAGAAGTTAAAATCAGTTGAACAGACAGTTAAAAAAGGTTTCTTTAAATGTTTAATCTTAACGCGAATAGGGTATAGTCACTTAGAAAAGCAACAACCAAAGTAAGAGCCGTGAAAATGCATGAAACTGACTACACTAACACAAGTTGATAATAATGTAGGTAGGTACTCTAATTCATTAAACCCCAAGCGAACGCCGGCGTTCGCGCACCTATTGTCTTTCAATTGTGTCTGTAATTATCACAATTGAAAGGCTAAGCGAGCGCAGTAGCTCCAAACGTAATTAACATTTTCACTGTAAGCGCTAAATAGCCCCTCGTAAAATTTGGCTGCTGCTGCACTGAACTATATGTTCGTTAATAGATACGAATAGGTACCAAGTAGTAGGTAGTGAACTCACTCAAGCTAGAACTATATTAGACCGACGCACATGTGTAACATGCCAGTGCCCCAAGTTTGCTATTACAATAGTGTCAGAATGGTCTATCATTGATTTCATAATTGTTGATTTTGAGTAAGCTTGGTAATCTATTAATATAATGGCGTCATTATGACTTTCCAATGATCAACCACTGACACTCCATTGAAAAAAGTGGGATAGAATGGTAATCTCGTACATATTTACAGATTAATATCTGACGTATACGGTAATATGCTAAAATTTTGACAGTTCCTTTGATCAGTGACCTACCATTAAAACGTCATTGTGCAGTCGTTGCTTATAATAAGCTCGATATTGTGATTTTACCGCAACTCTATTACGAGACCGATCAATGATAGATCATTATGAATTAGCAGATTAGGAACTTTTAACAAAATGACAATGGGATCGTGTTGGAATGACGAATTTATGAAAATAGCAGACTTGGGCCCCTGATTTGTACATAGAACGAAGTCGCGTGGCGTGGATCAAGTGTAGTGAGCATGCACATTGGTGTAAGTTATTTTTTTTTTTCTTGCGCACTCGGCCTGCGTGATGATCACTCCTTGTGAGAAAGCTTGAGTCCCAGCTGTGAGAGCATTAAAGCTGATTATGCTTATGCGTGTGTAAAATCACTAAAAGTAGGCAGTGATTCGATTACTTACGATAAACCTTCCCGTGATAGAAATCTGTACTTTTATCTACCTTCGTAATTACGTACTCACCTGTTAGATATGTCACCCTGTGAGATAAGAGACGTGAGTGGGTCAGTGGGAAAATATAGATAATAAAATAATTGAAAATACAAAAATGAGATCGAAGGAGAGCAACGTCGTCGTTGAATTTCTAATTTCCATGCATAGCTTGAAGTCGTGCTACGCATAACGCGATACTACGTAAGCTACGGCGTAGCACGCAATATGCTACGGCCTACGGTTGCGTGATTTATTTATTACTAACTTTTAGCAGTGGCTGCGCCCGCGGCAATATAGAAAAATAGCCTATTTTACTCAGCAATAACGTATCATTCTACTGGAGGAAGAATTTTGAAATCTTGGTCCAGTAGTTCCTGGGCTTATTTTTATTCATTATAAACAAAAATACAAACCTATTCTCTTCATAATATTATTTTAAATATAAAGTATAGATATAGTTTTTTGGTACACTAATAGAATTAGGTACATACAAAACTTTTTATAGAAAACCACAACATTATTTTTTTATTGTCTCAGATAAAAATGATAAGTATAAATAATAATAATTATTATTATTACTTTATTTCAAGTTTGCACTCATAGAATGGTTAGTAACAATATTAACTTAAAACTATGTTACTAGCTATTAAAACTCAAAAATAAATTAAATTAATTACAATATGTTAAAATGTCCCTTAATAAAATGTCATTGATCAAAATAAATTAAAATAGTATAAACAACAATTTAAATGTCATGGAGTGATAATAAAATAAACATGTCACTAAATTAAATGTCATTAAAATAAAATGGTAAATCAGAACATAATTCATAAAAAAATAAACAAACTAAAAATATTATATAATAGAAATCCTAATGATGTCTAAGAAAATTTGTAAAAAACATACTTTAATAGCATGCAGACTGGCCGAATATGACATTTTTAAGCGGTTCCTGTAGTCGACGGCAGTAGTCACACAAATATCAATACATATTTAAAGTTCACCAAAAATAAAAGGCTGGTTTTGACATTTGTATTTTGACTAGCTAGCGGCTTGTCCGGTGTGGTGTAGGTACTACCACTATAAATAGCTACTACTACACCAGACCCCTAATTATTATTTTATTGTTTCTTTCAGTTTCCGTTCCAAGTTACATTTGAGGGTTTTTTTTAAATGTCAAAACGGGTATTTTATTTTTTAACTAGCTGTGCCCGCGACTTCGTTCGCGTGGACTACAGGATTTTGAATTTATTCTTTCTAAAATAAAAGTAGACTATGTTACTCCTTATTACACCAGCTACCTGCCAAAAAAGTCTAGTCAAAATCGGTCCAGCCATTTCAGAGATTAGCCCGGACAAACAGACAGATAGACAGACAAATATTGTAAAAAAAATATTATTTTGGTGTATGTACCGTATAAATATTGATAAAAATGCATGTAGTAAAAAGCAGTTATTTCAATAATATAAACAGACACTCCAATTGTATTTATATGTATAGATGTATACATAGATAGATGTATAGATGAGTTTAGTTGAATTATACATTTTGTTTACCCTTGTATATAAGTCACTGCGGGGTGCCAGACTGTCAACTGAAAATCAGTGCTGGGTGGGCGTCTGACGCCCAGCAAATGCTGAGGTGGCCACCCTTTCGGTGCGGGCACGCTCGACGCATTCTGTACTTTCGTTCTCTTTACTTTGTGTATGTAACCTGTGTACTTTGTCTGTCTCGAATAAAAGTTTTTATATTCTCTTAACTTCCAAACTTTCTAAAGAAAACTGAAAAGTTACATTAATGCGTACTGATTTTAAGTTTCAATCAGAATTGCTGTGTTTTCTATGACAATGCTCGAAGTTTTTGATTTATAATGATACAAGTTTTATTTTTATTGTAATAACATAGTTAAGTTTTCTACTGGACTTTTGGTCACTGTTAATTACAAAAATACATAATGCGGGGAGCATTATGTATTTTTGTAAGTTGGACACCAATGTTTTGGATTTGTAATTAATAGCAATACTTAGTACATTTTGATACAAGTGGAAAAAGTTTTTCATTATGACTGAGGCGGCATTGTTGTGGAACTGAGAGCTGCGGTGACTTCCACGTGTACTAAATGAAGTTTTTCGATACAGTTACGAAGAGTCGTGGAGGTTGACGCGCAACTCGTGGGGGTTGAAGCGCGCCAGTAAGCCTAATTAATGATAATTGCAATAAAATTGTAGTGTTGGTGAGCACGGGCACTTTTCTGCACTTGTGCGAAAAACAGTCCTAAAAGTAGTGGGATAAGAGCAGGTTTTCGAGAAGTGTAAGTATTGAAGAGTATTTGAATTGTGAAGTCATCAGTTTTGTAGACCATCTAACATAAGTGTCCTCTAGAAAATATTGTGTCCGGATTTTCTCTTCATGCACACCAGAATGCAGAAGCGAATTGAAACGATTCCTATATTTTGACGTCTCGTCGTACTGCCAAAGCGAAGAAATTTTGGCAAAATCGAAGAACTTAGACATGAATAAAATTGTAGAACTGAATTCTGATTAAACTATTTTCGTTCACAGTTCATTTTCGTAAATTAATTGATGTTTAAAAATTTCTTTCCTCGATTTCACAGTAAATCATGATGCCATAACATGGCGGGCGATCCTATTCTCATTTGGAACGCATTGTACCAGGGCCTCAAGTCTGCTATTACAATAGTGTCAGAATGGTCTATCATTGATTTCATAATTGTTGATTTTGACATGTTTTGGTAATCTACTAATATAATGGCGTCATTATGACTTTCCGATGGCCAACCACTGACAATCCATTGAAAGAAGTTGCATAGAATGGGAATCTCGTACCTAATGACCAATTATTATGTGACGTATACGGTAATCTGCAAACATTTTGACAGTTCCTTTGATCAGTGACCTGCCACTACGACGTCATTGCGCAGTTAGTGCTTTTAATAAGCTCAGTATTCTCATTCTACCACAATTCTATTACAAGACCATTGACCGATCAATGATCGATCATTATAGATTTGCAGATTACAAACTTTTAGCAAAATGACAATGGGATCGTGACGGAATTACGAATTTATAAAAATAGCTGACTTAGGCCCCTGGAGTCCACCCTACCAGCTACGTACAAAGCCATACTAAACGATATGTGCTCTAAAATCATATACAACATTAGTTTTAGTCTATTATGTAAAACCCGAAACACGTGCCAAGTATTTTTATGTAAAAAATCTCATAACTAAATACAAAATTTTATAACTGTACCATGAAAAATCACTAAGTTATAAGCTTTATGGCAGCAAAAATACATAGTCACCGGGCCATCCAGGCGACTGAGGGGTTGTTTTGCTCTTGCATCCAGCTGTTTTCTGGCGGCAAATGCCCGCTATGACCTGCCTTGACGTTTGTTGTACTTAGCGTCAGTGATGTCCAACTCGTGACCTTTTTAAATATTTTTGGGAAAAAATATAACATGTAAAAGCTATTGGAATCCTTTCAGTTACTGATTCTGAACAAACTTTATTCAGGTTTCACATAAAGTAAAAAAACTGGGCAAGTCCAAGTCGGACTTGTGCACTGAGGGTTCCGTGCAAAACTACAATTCCCGAATGGAGCCTCGAAGATTTTTCCGAATTTCGATTTTTTTTTGTGACGTAGGTAATAACAAAGCTACTGTTTTCAGATTTATTCCTATACCTGTGCGATAAAACCTTGCTTTGTGCCAAATTTAAGGATTTTGGGTCAACGGGAAGTACCCTATGAATTTCGATCTTTGAGAGTATCGAAATACACGTTTTTTTTGCGACTTATACGGCCGTATCTTTTTTATTCGTTGACCTAGAAGTTTGATTTTTTCCCAGGACCACAGACTTGAATATATGGTTTTAATTTCAACTCGATACCTCGACGCGTTCTCGAGATAAAGAGTCTTGACAGACAGACGGACGGACGGACGGACAGCAAAGTGATCCTATAAGGGTTCCGTGTTTTCCTTTTGAGGTACTGAACCCTAAAAATAATGTTGTATAGCCTCTATATTGCTTCGGAATGTATCGATAAAAACATCCCTCACTGACAGATTTGTCGATGGTTCGACACTCAATACGGTTGATCGTTGGACGCGGCAGATAGCGTTGAACGAAGCGAGCGAGATGAAAGGCAGGTCTTATCGACACCATGCAATGTCACAATTTAGCCTTCTTTTATGTACCCTGCTTAATATGTATGGAGGGTTCTGAATTTGTGTGTTTATAGGGGTTTTATGTAATGTAAGGCAATTTACGCTCATAATGGTTCTAAATATCTCATTAGCAGGAAGATAAATGGAGGTAATTTTGGCCAAACATACCACTCGAAAAATATGTGGTTGTTATATTAGCAATGTCTTTTAACCCTATAATATGTGTCACAGTCAATACACTACTCTTAATCATCTAACATCAGATTTAACTGGCTTATTATCTCTTACTAGCTTTTGCCCTCAGTTTCACCCGCTCGTACATAAAATATTATAGCTTAGGTCACTCAGGAATAAAGCAGCTTTCTATTGTTAAAAAAATTTTAGCAATCAGACCAGTACTTCCAGAGATTACCTCCTACAAACTTTACCTCTTTATTGTATTATTATTATTGTATAACTAGTTTTTGCCCACGGCTTCGCTCACGTAAGTGGGGGGTTAGAAAGAGACAAAAAGTAGCCTATGTCACTCTCTATCGCTTTAACTATCTCCACTTTAAAAATCAATTCGTTGCTCCGTTTTGCCACGAAAGACGGACAAACAGACACACACATACACTTTCCCATTTAAAATATTAGTATGGATATAGTGTAGAAGTGTATTTGTACGGAACCCTAAAAACTACAGGAAAGGAAAAATACCAGGTGCGTCATAACGGACAATCTCATACATTTTCAGTAAGATTTTCCTGCATACCCATCTCACGGTGGTCGATGGGGTAGCATTTACAACTTTGTGAAAAGCCTTAGGGGGCTCTGAAAGGTGTTAGGGGGTATTTTCTGGCCTGTTTAATATCCCCAACCCTTGTATTGGGGGAATACGAACACCCTGTACTGTTACGTACTTATCTTGTTTTCCTTGTATTGGATATTGTTTTGTTTGTGCTTAATTTTGTTGGGTATTGTTTGAAAATAAGTAGCAAGTGTTTGGACAAACCCTTTTACATGGAATAAATTGTTGTACACCGGTACCCTATTCAAATCAAATATCTTTATTTGTTTACACATGTTAAATTTCGGTCTCTGGCCCCGGGCGCTGGGACTGGGTGGGCGATTCTCAGCTACCGTAGGCGTTCTGGGGCCAGGGTTATCCGAAAGGGCGCTCGAGCCCCGGTATGAAGGCTTGTTGAAACGGGATGGGTTTTTTAGTCAGTAAGAGTCTGACACTATCTCCCGCTCCGCCCAAGAGCGGGGGTTGTCATAGGATGATTTTTCCAATAGGAAAAAAAAGCTACCGTAGGTGTTGGTTTGCAGACGACGAACAATGAGTCGATGTCGCATTGTGTTCTATGCCCGTATCACAGAGATAAAATTAAAATGGCTCACTTAAGGCCTATGCTTTCCTTTGTAGTTGTCGGAAAAAGTTGCCACTTCTTTTACCGGACTTTTTTAAAATTATCTTGTTAATAAATCGGTTAATAACAGTCATAACAATTGCAAAAAAGCTACATTATGCAATACTTCGGTCGCTCGAATGTACGAAAGGATGCAGTTTCGTGATAGGCCCCATATACGCAGCTGACGACATCATACAGGGCCGCTCTATCCTAAAATAATGATAAATCCTGTGTGAGAAAGGGACAGGGCTATACGACCTGTTTAGCTCTGGCTCTCTTATGGTCTCATGGTAGGAAAAAGTTTAAGAGAATTCGACACGAACAGAAGAAGAACCGACGCCATTCAACGACACCTGGATTTCGCTCTTCGCTGTATCAATGGCCTCCAATATCCGTTTTCTAATTATCTCATTCAGTAATGCGATACCAAATCGTTAATTATTGTATGCTAATTAATATTGTTATTAGTTACAATAATTAACGTCCGTTCGAGTAGGTATCTATTCGACAGATACTATCTACCTATAAAATATCGATTATATCTATTAGATTAGTTAACTGTTTCAACCGCTAATGAGTTCAATAGTTTAGTAATGAGAAATACTTCGAATACACAAGCACATGAATTACGAACATTGTTTTGGGATTACGAAGATAGGTGTACCTTCACTAGTTTCTGCCTGTGACTCCGCTCGAGTTAAAGTAGGTTTGTCCAATGGTTTGTCCGAAAATTTTTGAAGCCCCGTTTCAACTCCTCAGGGGGTAAATTGGGGGGGGGGGGTAAATTTTGGAAAATCCTCTCTTAGTGCGAATTATACTGTAATTATCTATTATGCGAAGTCTAAAAATATTAATTGTAGCTTCAAAATAAATACTTGTGATATTTTATTTCAAAACCGTTCAATGTGAGTGACAGATACAAATGTAAACTCTTAGTTTTAATTGAATTAATTAAAAGTTTTAAAAGCATTTAGCTTTATAACTTGATTTATGTGTAAATCTAATGATGTTTAGGCGTTTTCCACTTAAATAAAGCAATGCAATTAGTGAGTTTAAATAAAAAGTTTTTGAGTTTCATATGTTCTTACATTACAACCTTACTTTAAATAGTTACATAGTTAGATCTACTTTTGTACTCTCCTAGAGAGGAGGCCTAAGTCCCAGCAGTGGGAACATTAAAAGGGCTGATGATGATGATTAAGACCTTGTAGTAACTATCCATCTTTTTGCCTAATTATGTAGCAATTGAAAAATAACAATACTTTGATTGCAGTACATTAATATGTAGATTGCAATTATAATTAGTGTTTTGACTGTTTATAACATCTTCATACATATGACATATTTGTTGCTCCGTTATCTTAAAATGCAGGAAGTTAATTTATAATATAAAATAATACAAAGAAACTCCTTAAGACAATAGAGAACACGTTGCCAATCGATCAAACTTGATGGGCACAAGCACTCGTGATCAGAGTGATACTTGCCAGCTGCCGTAACTTGTACAAGTATTGATGGATTGATCGCGTCCCTAATCCACTCTCGATCTCCTTGCCAAGTTCTGTTTCAGACGTTTATTGAGTAATTATAACAGATAGCTGTAATTAACATTACAAGTAACTACATTGTAGGGACATTAGGTTATACTTAATGCGTGTGTGTGTAGGCATGCATCGTAAAGATACGTAGATGGATGTAGAGGTAATGTGCGGACTGGTAAGTTAACATTATCAACTCTTTTGATAAATCTCACAGAATTTTATTAGGCTGGATTTGAGATCTAACGTCGATCGACGGCTCGCGGACAGCGAGCAGTGTGTAGCTCGCCGTCCGACTGTACAGTAACCATCCGGACTGAGCTCAAGTCGTCGACGATGGCTCAAATAGTAGTCAGCAACCATAGGAGCCCAGCAGGGTCGAAGCCTACTGGATCCAAGGCTGGTGCAAAAGAGGAACCCGGGGCAATGGAACAATGGCAAAGAAGGAACAGTAATGGGTTTTTAATCAGTAAAAGTCTGACACTATGATGATTTTCCAATCTAAAAAAAAGTCGGTCAACAAAAAGTTCAGTTGCATCAAATAATCGAAACCACATCAGCCAGTAAATCCTCGGGTTAACGAAATACGAGTTACGCCAATAAAATGTTAAAATGTCATCAAAAATAAAAAGATTATTAACCGCTAAAATAATCATGCTTCTTCAGAAAATTTTGACATTTTAGTTGGCTTTTTCATCAAGTCGCTTATGTGATTTGCGCGAGTCCGTGCAAGTTGGCACCTTCCGATTTCACCTACTTTTTGGCTTGGGGCAAAATGTAACGTAGCTCTTGGTGCAATCGTGTCAAAAGTGAATAGGCAAGACTGTTCGTCTCAAAACTGTGAAGGAAAACATCGTGAAGAAACGCTGACGGAAAATGTCCTAGAACCAAAAAATTCGAAGACATGCGACATTCGCCAACCCGCATTGGACCCGCGTGGTGGATTACGGCCCATTCCTTCTCCTAGAGAGGAGGCCTGAGTCCCAACAGTGAGAACATTAAAAGGCTGATTATGCTATAAGCGTGCTCTCGTCGAACATAATTATCGTCGCTTTCCATCTTATAAAATATTGTCTGGAAACCTGTCTGCAAAAACTCAACTCAAAATCCGTATTATAACTTCTATCAGATTCAACTACGCTATCAACTACAAATAGCTACTTGAAACCAGATAATGTGCTAAGTAATAACATGTAAACATTATTCCAATTTTGACTGGCTTGTTGGTGTAGCGGTTAGTGGCCCTGACTGCTATGCCGGAGGAGGGTTCGATTCCCACCCAGGAAAAATGTTTGTGTGATGAGCACGATCATTTGTTCTTTGTGTACCTAGGTGTAATTTATCTATTATATGTGTATATCCAGAAGGAGATGGCGTGACGATTTGGACTCCTGCCTTAAGGGTTGGCCAGAAGTGGCTAAGGATGGAAGGATAAGGAAGCAGATAAGAGTGGAATAACGGAAGGGAGGCCTTTGCCCTGCAGTGGGACCCAACGAGCTCATAATAATAATAAATAATAATGTATGTGTTTAGAAATATATAAGTATGTTTATTGGTTGTCTAGTATTCATAACACAAGCTCTGCTTAGCTTGGAACTAGACAGCGCTATGTGATTGTTGTGGAATATTATTCCAATGATTACAAGATTGCCCATAATTACAAGTTAAAATATCAGAAATTCCACAGTTTACGAAGTATCTATAATCCACAAGGCGCTTGGGTTGGTATCCATCGTGATTGGAAATAAGATAACGTACAAAAGGAAGCCGTGGTCCATTCTCTCGATATAATCTCCGAAGAAATGATCCAATGGTTTATTCATAGCCCGTCACAAAGCCAAGAAAAGAAAATCGTCAGGTTTCACGTACCTACCTACCTAGTAGGAAGCCGTTTTATCAAATAACTTTCTAAATTCAAACAGTAAAGCTAGAACTTACATTAGACCGACGCAATTGTAGACCACGCCTGATGTTTACTAAGAATTATGTCGCGTGGCGTCGCGTGGCGTGGATCTAATGTAGCAATGTGAAAAAATGATAGCAATGTGGATTATTTCATCGCGGGCCTTGAGCGTGGAGATTGAATCCAGAAATTCCGTAACGAAAATAACCTAACACCCTCCACTCATTTGTTTTTTGAGTGTGGCAGAATTGGTAAAGATAGAGTGCGTCTACTGAAAGCGTATCCTGGAGTTTTTTTTTTTTAATTTAATTGGCAACATTGTTTTGCCAAAAAAAATCACGTCAAAGTCTATGGTTGCAATTGTCAGTTTAAGAAACTGATATTTATTTTTCAAGAATAATTGCTTAATTGTGGGAAAAACAATAAACAGTAACGTGCAAAAACTGCTAAAAACTATATTTAATAAGTTCAAACGAAAACAAGAAGAGAAACAAGGTGTTTTCAATGAAAACCAACATTGCGATGGTCATACGTTGACAACTCGTAACCCACATTTTTTCGCAAAATGAGTTAAGCACATCAAAATTTTTTAAATTAAGCGCCGAATCTTCCTATTGATAACTCGTAATAAACAAAAAATGTCACTCGAACAATTTGTTCTACAGTTGACAACCCACAAAGAAAAAGTATCAACCTGAGCTCACTAGTGTGCGAGTTACAAGGTGTCAACGCAAAATGCAGTTCGCAATAACAGAATAAGTTTAAGCTACCATACTATAAAAATATCGGAACAGAAATAAAAATATCATCAGCTGAGGAAAAACAATTAAATAAGAGGCAGATGAAGGAAAATGCATCTTGTATGTTCTGTGAAAATATGTCATTATTATAGGAGCAAGCTTTTCCGAAGTCAACTCTGATACTCAGACAAGGTCAGGCATCAGTTTTTGCTAGATGCATATTAGATTAGCTTTATGATATGATTTCCAATTCTGATGGCGAATTTGTAACAAAACCTATCATTATTTAGAGTGACGGTTGTGCACCTATCAAAATAGAATGCAGTGGTGGCCGAGTGGTAACGGCCCCGACTTACGAGTTGTAGATTGCGGGCTCGAACCCAGCCAGGCGCATTACTTTGTGTAATTTATTTCATCATCACTTCTCTCAAAATGGTGAAGGAAAACATCGTGAGGAAACCGGCATGTCCCAGAACCAAATTATTCGAAAACATGTGACATTCACCAACACGCACTGGGCCCGCGTGGTGGATTACGGCCCATCCCCTCTCTTAGAGAGGAGGCTTGAGTCCCAACAGTGGGAACATTAAAAAGGCTGGTGATGATGATTAGTAGCTAAATGCTCTAGCCAACTTTGCTGCTGTGAATAATGTGGTTATTTACCACTGAGCATAAGCAGATGAAAGTGGATAGCATCATGCTGCCATCGAACGTGGCATAAAAAAATATGACGCTATTTATGTTCCATCTATCACCAATATGCAGACATAACTTGGATATCACGATAAGAGCCATACGACAAATTTTAACAAAATCCAAAAGTGATGCGTCATAAAAGTATCAGGCTTGAAAAGAAAAAAGGAGATCCTGTTGTCACAGATCTTGAAAGTTTTGTTGTACAAACCAGATACCAACAAAACTATTCTTTGTTGCCAAACAGGCCAAGAAATCTTGGTTCTTCTGCGGATATCTTCATTTCCGATGTAATCACGCAAGGAAACTTCAAGCATAATCCTTTCCATTGCCCTATGATTGATTTTAAACCTACTGATGAGGCACATTGTCACTGGCAACACACACATACACAGTCATAGACTTTCATCTTGAGACACTGGTATATTGGACAAGAAGATACCGCGCAGTTTCCCAAAAACTGCCCAGCCGCGTCGGATTAGACGATTGTTCTCTTTCTAGAAGTTAGACCTACCTAACTGAACAGTCTGTCTCAGGTAAACGTAGTCCAAAACTTCGAGTGTAGTCTCCGATCTTGATAGGAGTGGGTGCTACATGGATGTTTACCATGACTATGGTTTGTCCATGTTCATTTTATATCCCACTCTTTCGAAAGCTCTACTGAGGTCACCGGCATTATACTGAGCTCCTCCGTAGGCCTTCCACAACCGATGACCTGGTGAGGGTTGCAGAAATCCGAGGGATGCGAGACGCACATGATTGGCCGTTATTGCGACATTTGGGGGAGGCTTATGTCCGAGAGTGAACGACGACGATTTGGTTGAAATAATGATGATGATGAGGCCAAGAAATATTAATTTTCCGGTAACAACCTACGAGCAACATTTTAAGAACTCGCATAAACTTTATAAAATTTTAATGCAAACTCCTAAAACTGTAATACCTACTGATTATTACTCTTATTTACGATAATTAGTCGCAAATTTAATTGTTTCAATTTAATAAAATAGTGTTTATTTAAATTGACACCTCGCAAGTGTACGTTGACTGCTCGTAACTCGTCAGAAGTGAGGATTTTTTAATATTTTTTCCTCGCAACTATTTGTATATTGAATAATTAATAAAAAATCTATGTGGGTATTTCATTTTTTTAAATTATACCAATAGATAACTTGATTTTCTACCAACTACTTTTTTATTTCATTTTTTTTTAATTTACTTTCGAAATTATACAGTTTTTTCCCTCTCCTGTAAAATTCTATATATTACAGTTACGTGCTGTCAACCTAGGACCATCGATTGTTTACATACGATTTTTGATTTTTAAGTTAGTTTGACGTTATAATCTTGATCCTTGTCGACTTATACTATTAGATAGTTATATTAAGGATGTAATGGTATTTCTTTTTCTTATATTTTTAGATAATCTGACATATTGCGAATTTCATAATGGACAAAAACATCGAACAACGAAGGTTTTTGGTAAATCGACTTAATCAAAAACACATGCTAGTGAGTGGTAGAATGCGTTCAAAAGCAGTTGAGATGTAATGAAAGATTTGCCTCACTCTGTCTGGTAGTGCATGAAAGTCTGCAACTGAAGTTAAAATCGCGAAAATCCTAGTTCAAGTTTGAGAGACATGCTGCTGCAGCAGCTGCTGAATTTTTTTTGTCTCACGAGTCGATCCGTATCATTTGAAACAATCACTGGAGTATAAAACATGTTCCCACTTGACTAATCCCAAAAGATCTGATTTTTCTCTATGCTAAAACGAATCGATTCCAACCCAACAATCTTGAAACATTAATAGTGTTGGCGAGACGTGATGAAGTTGAAATCATGTTGACTATTTTATTTGACTATCACGGTGTGGTGCACTTGGTATTCTTGCCAGAACGCCAAATGGAAAATAAAGAAAATTATTTAAATATTATATAGCGACTTTTGAGAGATCAGATAAAATAAAATAATTTGGAATACTATCTAACATTTTGTGTGTTATTGATATTTACCATACACCCACCAAATAATTAAGTCTACACACATGTTTTTGACTAGGATTTAAGTTCTTGTACAACTATTCTAAAATTGTCTTAAATACAAAAAATACTCTAGTATCAAAACTTTTTTCTCCTACTATTTCAATAATACCACATTCAAAATTTTTGGTTGTATCCTCCTTTTCTCAGGTCACGCTTTCATTAGACGGACTCTAGACCCTTAATTTCGTCACTCTTTGCTAAGTTCAAATAGCAGACTTAGAAACTTGTCCGATACAGAAGCAAAGCGACCTGAGTTCGAATCCACAGTTCCGCAAATCTTTTTGCATTTTTTAATCAAGTTTTTGGCCAATTGTTTAACTTTGGGGTACTGTGTTTGCTTTTGACTATTTGCTATGTCACTGAAAAGAACTCGTATACTTCTAATGGCAATTCCAAGATGGATACTAACCCTATTCTCAAGTCAGGTTCACGCCAGAAATCGGCCTCGTAAGCGTTCTTTTGACCACGAACTGACTGTAACCTTATCAGACACCAAGAAAACCCTTGAAACTTTTAAATTACAACAGAACAGGTACAGGAAAGTATTAATGGGATCCAGAAACAAAACAGCGAAATCGAATAATCTATAAAATTAATGGAAAAGCATTATGAGGAAATGAAAGATAAACTTATTTTCATGGAAACTGAGAGAAGTACACAGTTAGCCTACATACAAACACTTGAGCTGAAAGTGGAAAGCCTTGAGAGGTCTCAAAAGCAAACCAGCATTGAGATTAGGAATATTCCTGTCCAAAAAAGGGAAACAAAGGAGGATTTACTGAAGATTGTGTCAAGGGTAGGACTGCCAACCAAAGTAGCTGTTAATGAAGCTCACATTAGAGATGTCTTTCGCTTAAATGCTGACAAAGGTGGAAGTAGACCAATCATAGTGGACTTTTCATCAGTAGTATTAAAAGAACGGACTTTAACTTCCGTAAAAAAACATAATCAGGCAAATAAAAGCAACAAATTAAATACATCTCATTTTGAACTCGACGGTCGCCCTCAACCAATATATCTCACTGAATGTCTTACCCAAAAGGCAAGAAGACTGTTTTATCTGGCTAGGGTGTTTGGTAAGCAGAATAGCTACCAGTTTTGCTGGACTACTCTTGGGAAGATTTTCCTCCGCCAGAAAGTGGGCGCCGCATCGCATCGTATAGATACTGACAGTGATTTGGACAAACAGCGACACTAAATTAATTAAAATTGTATAAATTATAATAAATAGGGAGGAGGTCGCTGTCGGCTGTGTCACAGTTCATACTAGTACAGTCGACAACTTTATCTCTTATGCAGTTTACCATTCAATGTAATCTGTGAAAACTTTATATTAAGAGAAATATGTAAAATTGAAAGTGTTGATCAAATAAATTATTAAGTGTAACTTCAATTAATAACAAAGAAAAAAAAACAAAGGAAAAAAATACTGCATAAATAAAATAAATAAATAATTATAATTGCATAAGTTGATAAAAATGCTATGCAATAGCTTTACCGCGGCACTCCCCGAGTGCCACACGTCTTTTTTTTTCTCAATAGATTCTTTTTGTACGCGTTTCAAGTACCTACCTACATACTATTTTTCAGTTTTTTTTTTATTCATACTAACTGTCCCAAACGATTTTACCTGCGTCTCTTTGGTTAGCTTCGTTCTTGCAGCTTCTATCAGTTGACACTTAGAAAAGTATACCATCATGTTGTTTACTTAACCCCTCGTCCCCACACATCGCAATGTCTTGAATGGCTAATACCTAACGCCTTGATCACACGTACCGAGTAAAAGGGCGAGACAGTAAAATGTTGCTCGGCCGAGACAGTGGTGTAAGCGAGTTGTAAAGATAAAAGGTAGGCTGAGCTCTCGACGCTGTGTTTACACGTATCGAGTACTCGGCCGAGAGTACTGTCTCGCCCGTTTACTCGGTACGTGTGATCAAGGCATTAGAGTTTGGCCTATCCGCTAAAGCCACGAGATTTTTTTTAAGATTAACCGTGGCCCCTGGAACGCAAAGGGCAACTGAGGGACACATACATACATGGGTTTTAATTAGTAAAAGTCTCAATCGTAGGTACTCTCACTCCACCCTATAGCGGAAGAAGCCTTTGAATGATTTTCTATCTCAAGGAAAGATTTTCGATCTATTTCGTAATTCCATTATTTTTCCGAGAAAAATCTAATTCTCAATACTCGTTTTTTACTGTCCTCGCAGTTATTTACAAAACAAGATAAAAGGGAAGTTGTTTTCGAGTTGAAATGACATATTAATCGAGAAATGTCGAATTGTCCAACTTGTCGATCCTGAAATTCGGCCGGCGACGAGTATTACAATTCAATTCAATTCAAATTGACTTCCTGTACAATTTGTTGTGAGCAAAACAAATGCTTTCTATAGCTTCTAGATGTTACATACTGTGTACTTTTAAGTTTTTTTTTTTTTTAAATGGATATAAACTAGTGCTGGACTGCGATCCCACCTGATGGTAAGCAGTGATGCAATGTCTAATGGTGAGGCGCACTAGTTTATTAAGAGCCTATTCACTCTAGAGTGAAGGCTAGCCTTCAACACCCACATTATAATCGTACGGGAAGACCGCAGCAGGCATACTGTTTCAGTCCTTCGACGTGGTATAAACGGCGAGGCGGCTTAGTCCGGACCCTAGAAATTTCAACAATGACGAGTGGCATTCTTAAATGTGGAAATTAATCAAAAATTGCTTCCGCTCTGAGTGGCAGTGAGAGGGAGAATCAGTCTTTACTGACTTAAACTCACCTGTGTTCCTTTAGTAGCCCCTTTCGAAAAATCTCGCAGCCCACTTCTAAGTTGTACGGTTATAATTATAGAGCATACGAATCTTTGCCTTTTCAGATGGTCTAACAAAAGGAGTATATAAACACTAGTTTCGGGCTAGCCTTTAGTTTCAAAAAAGGAAATTTTAACGTGACTCTGCTCAAGTTGGAAACCTAGGGTTTTTTCTTAATACTAGAAAAGAGCAACCCGGGAAACTTAAATGTACATTGTGCTCTGTAATGTTGTGAGTAGGTGCTTTATACATATTTTATCTTCGGAATGAGATCCCATAACATATTTATGAATGTGATGCATCGCGACAAAACCATACGGCGTTACGTGGAATGAATACCTTATGTATTGAACGTAAAGAATGTAATAGAGATCGCACACAGACACTAAAGGCATTTCCCATTTGTGCAGGCACAAAAATATTCAGCGGCCAAAAATGTTCTGTATAAACGCGTTTGGAGAGAAGTAACGCTGTGTGCCACCGTAGGCGCGGGCTTGCGGACAGTGAGCAATGGGTAGCGCTTTCCGGCCGTCCAGTAACTGTCCGGACCAAGCCCAAGTCGTCGACGGCGCGCACTGTTCCCGCGCGCCTCAAGGAGTTGTCAGCAACAGCAGGGACCCAGCCGGGTCGAAGCCTATTGGGGCCAGGGTTATCCGAAAGGGAGCTCGAGCCCCGGTATGAAGGCTAGAAGGAACGGGGTGGGTCTTTTAGTCAGTAAGAGTCTGACACTATCTCCCGCTCCGCCCAAGAGCGGGGGTTATCATTTGATGATTTTTTCCCACCATAAAAAAAAGAAGTAACGATGTGTCTTACGTAGGAAACCAAGAAAAACCATTTTATTTGCAGGAAATGATGAAATCTTAGGACTAACTTACCAATTATAAAAATTGCATGGGGAAAATATGCACCACATTCGCACAAAATGGCCGAAGGCTCAGCATAATGCAACCACACGAATGTTGCGACGAGTTCACAGCGCTAGTTTTCGGCGTGACGGTGTCGATACAAAGACGTAGGGCTTACGTTTGCGCCTACGTCGTAGGCGATTGCACGCGATGAAGATCACGAAATGATGTGGCGTGATTGGGAAAAAGAATTGGTACTCAATTGAAGTAGCTTATGTGATCAGTCGCACGTGTGTGTGGTGCGGCGATGAGTGAAGCGAAGTGGTCGCTTACTCGCGAAGTGAAGCAGTCGGAGCTGGTTTGATATTTTCGCGCGGACTCTTGCGGTGCTGTCTACAGGGCTATTTGTAAAACCCTAACCACTTTGCAGGACTGTATTATTAACATCATAAACAACAACTTTTGTTCTATGGCTTTTTACAAAACGTAATTGATTTACCAAAAGAAAACCATCAAAAATTTCGTTGTTCTACCTAACACATTTCAACTCTATATTTTGCTATACCTACCTACGTCTGTGTGACGCAAGCGCATCAGGCACCTCTGCTGCTCGATCCCCGCTCCCCTCCACTATTGTACTATCGCTAGCTTTGCATAGACTTCGTAATATTTAGATGGTCCAATTTATTTTTGTGTGCAAAGCTGATGAACTAAAATCTGATAGATCATTTTTTTAAAGTCATAGAACAAATGTTGTTGTTTAGGATGTTAGTAACATAGTCTTGAGAGGTTCCTATTGTTTTACAAATAATCCTGTATGTGTCCACTGTGAGGCGTCGTTAGCGTGAAACGTCACGGTGCCTGACAGCGGCACGTCGACGCGTCGTCGCGCTGTGTGACATGAAATATTTATACGGTGTCGAGACAAGTCAAGTGTATGCACGGCAGGGATGTTACAGTCTGCTTAAAAAGTCAAACGACTTGAGTAATTATTAGGGTTAAATTAAATGTAATGTAGTCAAAGCTGGTTCAATAATCGAGATTGATTAAGAGATCTTGATCATTGTTTACTAATAGAAGAACCTTACAAAATGTATCGAATATAAGTATTTTTTATTAAATCATTCGAATTTCCCAAGTCAGCTGACTTTTTAGATAGACTATAATGAGCTTCGTAAACAAAAACATTGGATATCTACACCAATATATTAAAGAGGTGCAGTTTGTTTTTTTTTGTTTGTAGGAGGTCTAGAAGTACTGGTACGATTGCTAAAATTTTTTCACCGGTGGAAAACTGCTTTATTCCTGAGTGACATAGGCTATATTTCATGTACGCGGGCGAAGGTGCGGGCAAAAGCTAGTTCGAAATAAAAACAAATATCCATAACCGAAACTGACATAAAACTTTCAGATAGTTTCGGTTACGATAGGATTTTGTTTGTTTTTCTTGGCCAAACAAATAAAAACAAATCTTGCTATTTGTATTTTACTTCTAAAATTATAATATCCGTAATCAAAACTATCTGAAACTAGCGGATAAAAAGAAATAATTTCATAGTTGTAATAGTATCCGAAACCGGTATAATATTATTCCTATATCCATATCACAGATTCGTAATTTCATACCCATAACATCCCTGATGTATGTCGTACCACGACAGTGGTACCATGTCGTCAAAAATTTCGTGATTAGTCTTCAATGAAAGGGTTTTGCGACGTTGCCTTAGCGTGTACCTAATTACACGCCGCGGTAACGTACTGTATCATCCGGTAAATAAACATCAAAGGCTCTAACGTACAATCAGTAAAAGAACTGTTTTCCTTTCCAAACTTGGACATCATCAAAAAGACATAAAAGTCCCCACCAAAGTTAACCGAAGTTGTCTTGTCAAAACAAATTACGTGACCTAGCAGTCGACCCATCAATTATGCCCTTGCCCGACTTCAATTAAGTTGCTATTCGGCAACCTCTCGGCAAACATTCGCCATTTCGTCGGCGATCGTCGGCGTCGCTCGTAAATCCCGCTTCGTTTGCCAAGTATCGCCACTAGCTCGCTCATTAGGCTGCCCTTAGATATTTAATGGTATGTCAACTTTCGCAATATTGGAGGCTGCAAAGGCTTTTGGCTAATTAATGAAGACAAGTTGTAATCGTTCGACCAAGACAGAGCTCTCATTCATCAATGCCAATTTTATTTTAATATTATTTTTTTATCGTCCATTAGTTGCGGCCGATGAAAGAGCAATATCGATTTGATTGTAGGATGTATATTGCTGTTGTCCTTGGCCATTCTGTAAAGGCTATAAATTCAGGCATTCATTCGCCCTGCCCTTTCAGAGGGTGGAATGAAATGCTCTTTCAGAAAAGTTTTAGTGGTTCAATATTTCTGTTGTGATTGCAAGAGAAAGAAAACAAAGGGGGAAAGATAAGTTTGAGTTCATAACAATTGGGATCGACGAGGGTCGAGAAATATCTTTGTTTATATAACTAAAGGCCAAAAAGCTTTTGAGCGTTTGGTTAGATGTTTGGACATTTTAACATCAGAGTAAAATAGAAGCGAGTCCAAAAAGCTTTGATCCACTCACCTACTTTTAAAAAAAGAACAGCGGAAAAGTAAAAAAAAAATTACTGATAGCCTGTATTTAATTAACTTTGGCCCGCTTTTGTTATCAAATGTTTCAACATTTTTATAACGACATAAATTATGGACACGGGAAAAATAAATTTTAAAAATATTCCCTTGATTTTTCCACAAGATTAGGCAAAACGTTTTGTAGGCCGGGGTGACTGGCAGATTCATCCCAGTTAATGAATTTGGGTTCCGCAGTGACATAGCCGTTTCGCAAATGAGTTCGGCCTAGGACTGAATTGAAGTGGATTTTCGCTGGCTTGACTACAGCTCAATCAAGTTACGTCGTTAAGAGTTTTTATAAAGATAAAAGATAAATCTTTAAGAGATTAAATACTGAGTGAGATTGTTAATTACAAGGACCAGTAGCGAAAGTTGATTAGATTCGATTGGCAGAATTGGCTACTGGGTCCAAATGAGTAACAAAAAAGAAATCTATAAAAAGGCAATTTTGTTCAAAAGTAAACAATTTAAATTTGTATACACATACTGAAACAACAAAACCACTCATACTTTTACTGTTGATGTTTTGTTTTATTATGTCAATAAATTGATTGTAAACGAGCGTTTCTCGCCATTAAAATATAAAGTTTGGCGAGTTAAAAATATGTTAAAAATAAAAATTGAATATTATCCACGGAAGGATTTTTTTAAGGGGAAATCATCCGATGACATCTCCCGCCCTTGGGCTGAGTGGGAGGGCGTGTCAGATTTTTACTGACTAAAACCCTAAAAAAAAGAAGGAATAGGAGTTTACTCCTTCTTTGCCTTCGTTCCAGGGGCCCCAGGATACACATTTGCACAACTCATGGATTCATGGAAGGTTTAAGATAGCCTTTTTGGTTACCGTAGGCACGGTCTTGCAGATGGCGAACTATGGGTAGCTCGTCATCCGGCCAGTGAGGACTAAGCCCGAGTAGACGGTTTCACTACAGAATCACGCGGGCCTCAAAGACATGTCGGAAAAATTGAAGGGTGAATGCTTGCTAGGGCCATGGGAACGTTTGAAAGAGTAACCGTGGTCCTAGAACGCAAAGAGCTGAAGGACACAGATGGATTTTAGTCCGTAAAAGTCTGACACGCTCTCTTGCTCCACCCTAAAACAGGATGATTTCCCACCTCAAAAAAAACCCTTTTTGTATGTACTGCATTCTTGTTTCTTTTCCTATTGGAACAAAGCCTCTTCTGCTGTCTCTTCATAGTAGAAAATAAAGGCATTTTGTGCGTCTGTCTGTTTATCCGCAAAGCCTTCCTAAACTGTGCTACGGATTTCGATACGATTTTCACTAATAGAAACAATTTTAGAATTCAACAGTGTGCCTTTTATTTATATAATTTAACAGACATTTAATTTTGTATTTAATTATTTATTCATTTATGTACACACAAACACTTAAAATTTTTAAAATGAAAAGAAATATATATAAAAGAGCACAAAGGTACTGCTTATTTCAAATGAAATTTCTTCCAGCAGATCTGCGACAGGAGAGTTCGATGAGAAATGTAGACACTGTGTATAAAAAGTAGTTAGAAAATTAAAAATATACATATTTATTTATATTTGTATTTTATTATTAGATGCTACTAAGCATAAAACGGTATCAAAACGTGAGAAGAAAATAATTTGTCTAATTAATAGACACCCAAACGACTGTCAATAATACGATCTACCACAACTTCATTTGTACAATAGAACTCCATTAACTACTTACTAACACCTCAATGGACACTGAATTGTGGCTGGCCAATATTACCCAGTAATTATAAACATAACCAGTATAACTACTGTTAATGGGCAGGCACTGGCTTCGTAGTTGCGAAAGACGGACATCAAAACCAACCATGTTTCTCAAACAACAAACTATAATAGGGTACAGTTGGGGCCCAGTAATACAAAGGGGTACAAAGTGACCCTTCACTGGGGAACAGAATGACCTTTTACTGGGGTACAAAATGACCCTTTACTGTGGTACAAAGTGGACCTTTACTCGGGCTTAACGACCCTTCTGAAATTATTTCGTTACACAGCCACGGGTATGTATAAAAGGGTGATTTGCTGAAACAACTAAGGGTTTAACAATGACCCCAATTTAATTTGTGCATGTTTTAGTATTAGAGTTAGTTTATTTCGGGTATATGTTCGGTCTTTATGGGTTTAGTTACTTAGCTAGTAATACTAAGGGCCGTAATCTGTGAGTCCTATAAATCTTTTAGTAGCCAGACGTATATGTATATAGTCTAGCCATTTTAGGCATTTTAAACCCCAATCTGCGGACAAATTTCTAGTGAGCTGAATTTCCTCTATTGGCCTCCTAGCTCCTAGCTAGCTAGGTCGGGAGATATTTGATAAAAAGTTATTTTCGTGACCTTTTTATAACTTTTTTGCCAATGCCAATGCACGATATCTAAGTAATTTTTTTACATTTTTAATTACAACGCCGTAATAAAGGTATATAAAAAAAGGTTACTAGAATTTGTTCCGCAGATAAAACCTTAAATGACTGGACTATGTAGTTTAAATTATAATCTAGTAAAAAATACGGTATGCTTCTGAAAATTTATTAGAAATTCAAACTCATTTTTTGAGTTTGAGCGTACTTACAGTAACGAGGTGAAATCTTCAATACTTTGTAGTATAATATTTAAAGTAAAAAATAAATTTGGATATTCCTCAAGAAAGAGGTCCTTAAAAATACCTTTAGAATGTAATCAAAACTTTCAATTTCATCCAGGGAAAATAACAGCTATAAAAATAGAATGAAAGGTAGGATTTTCGTTAAACAAGTTTAATACTTTCACGGATCCGAGTACTCATCGAGTTTTTTGAGATATCAGCAAACAGCTAGTCGACTCTTCACGTGACCAGAGGGTTTTTGAAGGTGGAAAATTATCCAATGACTTCTCTCGCACTAAGGTGGACCCAGAAGGCATGTCACATTTTTCTGACTAAAATCCACCTGTATGCTTCAGTTACCTTTGCGTTCCATGATCTCGGTATACCTACCAGTAATTTTCCGCAGTCCTAGTAGGCATCAGCCCTGCTGGGTCACTACGGTTTTGCTGACATCTCTTTTAGGCACTGTGGAATGCATCGCTCCGTCGACGACTCAACTTCGATTCTTACCACTTACTAGACGGCGAGTCTAGTACCGAAGTGAAAAGTGGGAAGTGGTAGTACCGTAAAATGGGGTGAATAGAAACTCAGGGGTAAATAGAAACCAAACTTTGGTTTTGTTTTTCACTTTGATACCATATTATCAGCTTGTAACAAAGCATCGGCTTTTTAAAATATCAATTCATTAATAAATTGTTAGAGTTAAATGCTACAAATAATATTCAAATATCGCCAAAATACTCATTGAAGTTTTGTTTCTATTCACCCCCATTTTACCGTTATTGCTCGTCGTTTCCACGCCTGCGGTGACCAGAGGGTTAGGTTAGGTTAGGTAAGTTAAAGATATTTATTGGATTAGCTGTTCATAAGAACGTATGTTTAATTTAAGTACCTACATTTTATATATTTTGTATATTTACAACATAAGTTTTATCTTAGTGATCAACTTTTAATCAGTGATTGCATCTGCATGGGAGGCAAAAAGTCCCATGGGTCTGTATGTAATGCATCATTTACCATCTAGGCCATAGTTTATTTGTGGGCCAAGTTTGATCCGAATTGCTTCAGCCCTTGAGGTTGAACTGCCCCCCTAGCCAAGTTACAACAATTTCGCTTGTGTCGAACGCTTCGAGTTGGCCGCGTCGCCGAATCTTTTGTTCTGACCACGTGACTGAGCGTTAAGATGACGTCATTCCCGTACATTTGAAGCTTTCTACTAGCGTTAACTATTGCAGATTAGCGATTTAGCTAGGGGTTCTGGTATCATCAAAACATATCTATAGAAACATAGGAAGTAAGATTTGTAACAAAATATACAAAAAATTCGTCTACCGTACAAGTAAAATGACTTTAATGAATATTTATGCATGTTTTATCGCATTCATTTCCCTTTCAAAGGCTGTAACTTCTTGTTATACTGGCACGCAATCGGATGCGGCTTTACCAAAAGAAAATTTACATAGAAAAGACTTAAACCAATGTAGTATTAAAATGACATTGGGGACTGAAAAGATCTATTTGAATTAATTATGTAGTCTTACATAGGTACATTTCATTTATCATCTCAGCTGATAATCTTTACATACACTTACAGGAAAGCACCCAATAACTTTTTCTGCTCTAGGGCGGAGTGGGAGGGCGTGTCAGACTTTTACTGACTAAAACCAACTCCTGTGTTCCTTTTTTGCCTTGCGTTTAAGGACCCTGGGCTTCCCCTTCAGAAGCGAACCCATGCCTCCAGCATGCTTCGGCCCTGCAGGGCCCCTACGTTTTGCTGACATCTCTTTGAGTTGTGCGTGAAACACTACATGCCGTCTGTGACTCGGGCTAGTTCCAGACTGTTGGACGGCGAGCCACCCATTACTCGTTGTCCGCCAGTCTGCGCCTACGGTGGCTGGAAATCGAGATCGGGATCACGGCGGCTGGGGCGTGAGGGCTGTTGCCTTGCGCGTGCGTGTGCCTTCTTTGCTAGCATTACTGCTTTCTACCTGCCACTTCTCTTCGCTTCAGACCATGGCCTGTACCAAGTCCCGACGCGAGAGATCGTTGCCGCCGATTACCCGAGAACTTGCGGTGCTCTGCCTAAGTGGGGCACACTTCTACATTATGCTCCACCGTGTCCTACGGGCGGTGGAGCATAATGTAGAAGTGTGACAGTGAATGACAGTGGTGATATCCGGGCGATTCTCCCACACTGATCCGGTGCAGGAACCTCCCAAACTGGCCATGTGCGGTAAGAACATGCGTTATACAGAAGGTGAGAACACCGTAAGTTCTTTCCTGCCACGTCTCAAAGAGGGGACTTACCGTCTAATGAAGGCGTGCCTAGCACTGGGTTGTGACAGTCGCTGTCGCCATACTACCATGAGGTCTGGCCGGAATTCTGTCTGCCATGTCGCGACTAGTTGTGGAGACTACTGTAACCTAGAACTCAATTGATGTAAATAACCTTAGCTCAATCCGAAAAAGAAATCGTCGAGTATTTTTCGAACGAGGATGAAATCGCTAAAGAAACTGAGTGGATTAAGGTGGACCGATGACCTGCTGAAGATTGCGGGAAACCGATGAATGCGGGACGAACAAGAACGTTCGTTGTGGCGACGCTTGGGGGAGGCCTATGTCCAACAGTGGACGTGTATCGGCTGAAATGATGATGATGATGATAATTAACCTTTAGATACCCCTTATCAGTAAAGACTAATTTGGACTAGTTTTCTTTTTATTTAACCATTCCAATACCTGCTTTCTTCACAAACGGTTACAACAGAATCACAGAAAATGAATATAAATTGAATAAAATAATTTTATTCCGCCGATGTTCATATAAACAAAAGAACGACTGAACTGACACATGACTTTGTTTCCAGACTTTACCTGTTGTAAAATGCAACATATTATGTAACACAATGAAACATGTACCAAATTTTGTGTTCAGCGAAATTGTAGCTGATGGTAATTTCGGAGAACCGTGAACTGTACATGTTGCTTTATTATTATTCGTTTATTCATTAGACATACCTACATATGAATTATATCTTTAAATATTTAAATAAAAAATAAAAAAAAACATTTAAAAATATAAAATTTAGTGTCCCACCGGAATCGGGAACAGGGTCAAGCTACCGATGGTCAGGGCTCCAGAGAAAGGAACCTCCTGACTATACAAGCCGTGTCCAGAAGTACCGCTTTCTGAATCAAGCCCTCGATCCAGTTGCCTAACGAGAGCCTCCTAAGGTGTTGGTCGAGGTTCTTGGCTGTTAAGCCATTGGCTGAAACGACTATCGGTACAATAATTGCTGAATCCACTTCCCACATGTCGACAACCTCGCGAACCAAGTCACTTAATTTGCTTATCTTTCTCGGCTTTCACGAGGTTCTCGTCGTCGTTATTATTATTATTCTCTTTATTCATTTTTTTTTACATATAAAATTACATTTTTAAATATTTTTTAACGAAATTATACAAAAGAAAAAAAAAAAACATTTAAAAATATAAAAATATAGTGATCCACCGGTGTCGGGAGCAGGGTCCAAGCTACCGGTGGTTAGGGCTGCAGAGACAGGAACCTCCTCACAATGCGAGCCGCATTATTATTATTATTATTGATAGGATCGAGCTAGACTACTAACTATATATCTATATCCAGGATCTATATGACTACTATCTCACTTGATGGTAAGCAGTGATGCAATCGTTGATGGTGACTCACTCTTGCCTTGATGACACCTAAATTATAAGTATGTATTATGTGTGTGTCTGTATGAAAACGAAGTATTCAATAAGTTCCTACAAAGCCTTCCTTCCTACGTAAAAAAACCTAAGTAATACGTTTAGAATATAATAAAACAAGATATATTATTTTTAGCTCCATCTCCCTTGACATTCCTGTAATGTTATGTCACTAGTCACATGACGAGGGTACGTCTGTTTAGTACATATGTATTATTTCTATTTCTACACAATTTCAAATGTTACCATATATAAATAAGTGGATTTTTTCCTTGTTATTGTCAAGAGCTGAATTTGTTTTATCGACGTGTGTTTTTGTGGGTTCTCCTATTTTTGTTATGTGTACATAATATGTTATGTACATTGTTAGCTTGTTATGATTATATTGGATATACACGTCGAATACTGAACAAAGGTTTTGACACAGATTGGATATCGGATTTTAACGCTACATTGTTGGTTTATCCAGCGGTTTCGTCCGCGTGATAGTTGAAATTTACCCCAAGCGAACATGCTTCCCGGATATAAAATGTATATCATGAGATGGTCTACCCGTGCGCCAAGTTTCATTAACATCTGTTCAGCCGTTCGAGCGTGAAGTAGTAACAAACGTACACACACTCGCTAACTTTCGCCTTCAGTGGATAGTAAGTAGATTTGTAAGTGGCTTCGCCCGCTATGACGTATATATTATAAACTATTTCAACAGAAAATGGCCTCCATTCGTTTAGCTCTAGATTCCTTTTTGTTGTCTATAGTTATCGTAAATAACCTGATAGATCACACTATATATTATAAAGGCAAAAATAACCTGATAGTTTACACTATATTTATGTATGTGTTTGTTACTTCTTAACGTTCGAACGGCTCTACGGATTTTGATGAAACTAGGCACTCGTGTAGAACATGTCCTAAAATAACACAGAATACTTTATATCCCGAGAATATGTTCCCTTGGACCAAGTTTCTACTTTTACGAGAGCAAAGTTGCAAGCATATCTATAAAAATAAAAGCACTCACCTTTAGCAAAATTTACGATAAAATCATGACCTATTCAAGCAAATAATAATGTTTATAGTTATTTATCTAGGCTGACCTTATTCTGACCCAGATAATGCATAGTGAAACCGCAGTACTACGTAGCTAGCGCCCGTTCAGATGGATGCGGCTACTTTTCCGCCTCATTTGTTATGTAGCGTAACTTTATTTACATAATAATAAAGCAGAAGAGAGATAATAAGAGCGCAACTTGTGTGTTTTTTATACAAAGTTTGATAAGTTTATCTTTTAACGTTATATAGTATGTGTTTGTTGTAGCTGCATAGATGTACACTCGCGTATGTTCCTTTTTTGTGGTTTTGACTTCAGGCGGTTTGTGTATTTAGTTAGTTTTAAGGCCCAAACGCCCGAAAAGTGTCATAAAACAGTGACTTTCTGAAGCCTACTCCACGGTAACGGCTAGGTTTGAAAAAAATATATGTTTATTAAAGATTCATGAACAACATTTGATTTTTTCGTGCTATTAATAATTTTGTCTAAAAAAAATATTTATCAATTTCGCAACTTTTCGTAACTTTTCCCTACTCCTTCGAAACGGCTTGGACCTTTACAAACATTTTTACACATAAAAATTGGTGGTGAAATATTCTTCAAAGTGAACATTACATATGTAAATCAATCAATATTTCGCAAAGAAAATGGATACTGCCACCTAGGCGAGTGCGAGAGTTGCGTTCACATAGTTTCGGTCAGATGGTTCAAGGGACTATAAGCCTTAAGTAAAAAAAAAAAAAAAAGCCTTAAGTATAAAAAGTGTTTATATTTTAAAGTTGGCAAAAAATAAAAGGTCCGATTTGACATAAATTTGTATTTTGACCACCTAGCGGCTTGTCTGGTGTAGTGTAGTTACTACTAAATACCTAAAACAGCTACTACTATATCGGACCCCTAATTACTATTTTATTGTTTTTTTTTTTCAGTTTTGTTCCAAGTTATGTTCTACGGTTTTTCTCGAATGTCAAAACGGGTCTTTTATTTTTTAACGAGTTTATAGTCTCTTTGAGTTCCATTAGTTTAAGAGAGGATATGTCGCAGGGAAATGAGGATATCAGGGATTTCGCGAAATTCCTAGGGATTTCACTAAATCCCGGTAGATGTCGAATATTCTTGTTTATTAGGTACGTCTTCTTATTAAAAGTATCTAGTGATATGACAAAACACTCACTTATCGTCAGTGATATGTCGTTTCACTAAACTAAATCTAGTACAATATCAGAAACGCGGTTATTGCCGAATAAAAAACGAGCCATGCATTTCTCTCGTTCGCTCTATACTCACACGAGCACTAGTGTCTAGTGTGTAGAAACACTGAAAAGTACAAAATAACTTTAAGTTCGGAAAGTAAAGTTATTTTGTACTTTTCAGTGTTTCTTAAAATTGAAGTAGATTTAATTATTTTTTGTTAAAAGTTTTTTATTTTTAGTATATGCTAAACCTGAAACACCTGTCTAGTATTTATATGTACAAAATTTCAAAACTATTATGAAAAATCGCAAAGTTATAAGCCCGTTATTGTAGTAGGTAGATGTATTCTGTGAACCGTATTAAGATTTTCACACAAAAATAGAAAAAAAGCAATAAATTTTGGGGGTCCCCATACTTGGAACTGAAACTCAAAAATTTTTTTTCGTCAAACCCATACGTGTGGGGTATCTATAGATAGATCTTCAAAAATGATATTGATCCCAAGGTTGTCTGGAAGACATCGCTTTCAGCGATAAGACCGCCGCTGTGCACATAGGTTTAAGTTTCTGTGAAATTGTTACTATTTTGGTGTACAATAAAGTTTATTCTATTCTATTCTATTATCATTTTTTTCTAAACTGAATAGTTTGCGCGAGAGACACTTCCAAAGTGATAAAATGTGTGTCCCCCCCCCTCTAACTTCTAAAATAAGAGAATGATAAAACTAAAAAAAATATATGATGTACACTATTATAAAAACTGCTAACGAAAATTGGTTTGAACGAAATCTAGGAAGTAGTTTTTTTTTAATGCGTCATAAATCGAAAAAAATACAGTATTATTAAAACATCGATCAAAGTTACAACACATTACAAGAACTTTTATAATATGTTACTTGCTGCTACGGAACCCTTTATGGGCGAGTCCGACTCGCACTTGGCCGGTTTTTTAAATATTTTTGGGAATAAATTTGGTGTAAAAATTATTGGAATTGATTCAGTTACTGTTTCGGAAAAAACTATATTCAGGTTCCGCATATACTGAAAAAATAATTGTATATTGGATATACTTACAGGAAAGTCTATCATGGGAATTAATACAAGTAATTGTAATATTAAATAAGTGGCCCAGAGTCGGAAGCAATGGAAAAAATGGAGGGAGGCATTTGACCAGCCGTGGGACAGTACAGATTACTCATAATATACTATCTTCATTTAAGCCAAAAGATGTCCACCGCTGGGAAAAAAGAAAGAAAGAAAAGAAAAAAAGAAAGAGTCGAAGCCTACTGGGGCCAGGGTTATCTGAAAAGGAAGCTTGGCCCCGGTACGAAAGGCAAGAAGGAACGGGGTGGGTTTTTCAATCAGTAAGAGTCTGACACTATCTACCGCTCCGCCCAAGGGTATCCCCCGGATACCATTTGGATGATTTTTACCCACCAAAAAAAAAAGTGGCGCCACAATGAACAGGTCTCGTTTAAATTTTTGCGTACGGAACCCTAAAGAGTACTTACACAGACTTTGTATTTATCCGCAATAGCGTTAAGTCTAGTACCTAGTAACAATTGAAACGACTGACGGCGGCTGATAATGCAATAAAAGTGCTTTGAGTTCTTATCGTTTTTATGGCTTTGTTTTGCCAATGAAATTAATGTTCGAAAATTAGTAACAGCATGTTCAAGACAGTTAGAGTTAACTTTTGTAACAGACTAGATTCTACTAGCTGATTTACCTTTGTGAAAGTATAAAATAATTCCAACCTCACACTGCCTTAGTTTCCTTTTGGAGGTAGGCGGAACAGAGAGTAAAGTCCCGCAAACCTCCGTTGAAAAGGGAGGATCCTCCGACCAGAAATGTGTTATAGTCTGGTGGGCGACTGCCCGATAGATGATTTCGGGCTGTCGTATATGTTCAAATCGCGCGGAGAACTTTGATTGCGCGATACAGGATTTCGTATTTTCTTCGTAGTTCTTATGTGGCGCCATAGATGTCGCTACATCACTCCCCTCCGGAGATCGGAGATCGATGGTTCTTGATGCGTGCCAGGCCAGCGTAGGTTGGTTCCAGTGGGTCGGAACTGATGCCGCATAGTTCTCGGTGAGTCGGAACTGTCTGCGGTGATGCCCCAGTGAGTCGGGGTGTTGGTATCCCAGTGAGTCGGGATGATGCCCCAGTGAGTCGGGGTGATGATGTCCCAGTGAGTCGGGACAATGCTGCAGGCTCCAGTGAGTCGGAGCGGTGCTTGTGCGACGTAGGGCTTGACTGTTGGCGTCGACCAGGAGAGGTTCTTCATGGCTCTTCATGTGGCTGGCCGAAGGTGCGGTGTGCCAAGCCAAGGTCGCTGATGAGGCTGAAGGTGATGACCAGGTAGGCATGCTGGTGGTCAGGATACCCTCTATAGCCGTGGGTGCTGGCTGTATGGCTCGCTGCTCGAAAGCTTGAGGAACTGATGATGACGTCACGAAGTAGTAGCTGCACGAAGGCTGCGCTGACGTTCTTTGTCGAGGGTCACCAGTTTGGAGGTATGCGGAACAGAGAGTAAAGTCCCACACACCTCCGTTGAAAAGGGAGGATCCTCCGACCAGACAGGTGTTATAGTCTGGTGGGCGACTGCCCGATAGATGATTTCGGGCTGTCGTATATGTTCAAATCGCGCGGAGAACTTTGATTGCGCGATACAGGATTTCGTATTTTCTTCTTAGTTCTTATGTGGCGCCATAGATGTCGCTACATCCTATTATGAAAAGTATCTATTATTTACTATTATTAGTAGGTATTATATTATTTATTACACTTTTGTTGTACAACCGAATTCCATTCACCATTAAATGCCGCAATCCAACACAAACGAGAACGCAAAGCGATGCAGCGCAATTGACGAACCGCACGTGGGTGCGTCGGTCGACATCTACAGGCAGACACTGATATTATATTATAAAGGTAAGTATGTTTTTTTTTTGTTTGAGTAGAGATAATCCTAGTAATCTCTGAAAGTAATGGTCCGATTGCAATTTTTTTTTCACCGATAGAAATTATTTGCAAATGCTTTATTCCTGAATGACGTAGGCTATATTTTATGTAAGCCGCAGACAAAAACTAGTGTTTAAAACAAAAAATGGTGGCTGAAACTGCGACTTTGCACACACTATGTAAGATACAGCCGCCGCATCGTGTTGAAATTGCGTGAACCGCCATCGGATCGCTTCGCTGGATTCATGATGAATATATATTCGAACCTCGGCTGCAGGCTGTAGATGCAGGCAGTACATGCGGCGGCTGACACAAAGCAAGCTGCGGCTGCACGACTTCTATGTAGCAGTATGGATTATTGTGAAAACTTTCCGAACGCGCTTGTAGCTGCTCGTGCAGCCGCCGCATGTGCAGCCTGCAGCGGAGGTTTGAATAGCACCTTTACACTCATGTTTTTATCAATTTCTGATAACGAAAACTAAAACATTTTATTCTACTTATGAAGCTAATATAATATTCTTTTATCAAATACCAACATTGCTAACAAATTGGTAGATAGGATTAAGCTCAAGGATTAAGTTATTGGTTCCGCCTGACCTTGGTACGAAATATGAGGAGAAAATAGAAAATTCTCGAACACGAGAGCAATAAAAATTGTTTTACGTCGAGTTGGTGAAAACATATTTGTTGCTGGGAAGATAAGGTGTCATGACTCGTGAAAGGGCTCTTATTTTAGATCGCTTTTTCATGGAAAGGGGTCATAATATTCCGGGTCATAATAATCTGGGGTCATAATAACCTCTGCAGTAACAATGTTTTTGAATCATACGATTCTCTCGTATGATTCAAAAACACTGCTACTTAGTTTATGAATTAAGATTAACTAAGTGTTATGTTATAGACTAACGTTATAGCTCTTTAGGTAAGAGGAAATATTTATGTTTGTAATGAATAAGTTCAAAAATTCTACTTTGTCATCGAGTGACAGACATAGGCATTTATTTTCTGCTATCACGCAGACAAAGCCGCTAGTATAAGCTAGTATTTCAGAAAATTGGTTAGTTGGTTAATCTATGAAACCTATTAATACTGTTTGGTATGTTCTTGATTCAAAATGTTCAACGGCTTTGAATTTGATATATGACAATTCAAATTAAAACTAAGCACACGTTTAACGAGTTTGATAAATAAGGCTGAAAGTTTATAAAAATTATGTTCAAATGACATCCTACTCTCGAGGCCTTCTTTAGGTGGGAAAATCATCCAATGACATCTCCCGCTCTTGGGCGGAGCGGGAGGTCATGTCAGACTTTTACTGACCAAAACCCACTCCTGTTTCTTCTTTGTCTTCGTTTCAGGACCCGGGGTTCACTTTCACATAACCCATGATCCTACTCTCAAGTCCTGGATTATTCTTTTATTTACTATGGCTATAATTTCGGCTTGATCACTGGTAGCGGCGACTGGTCGCGCCGCCATGGTGTCACGGTGAAATATAAACCTTATATGAGTATACAGTTTATATGAACTTATAATTCCAAGCCAATAACACTTACCGAAAGATAATAAATAACAATTACGCCTAACACTTACAGTACACGTTACAATACCTATTAGGTAACTGTAATAACATCGGCTCATTTATATACATCACGTCACACTATAAAGACGAAGGTTAGCGAGTGTATGTGTATGTTTGTTAATTCCTTACGCAGAAACGGGTGGATTGTATTGGATGAAACTTAAAACACGGCTGACTATATCCTCGAATAGCATATAGAATTTTTTATTCCGGTAGACGATTATCCCAACGGAAGATCCATGGGATAATTGTCTACCTTTACGCGGGCGAAACTGCTGGCAAAAGCTAGTCATATTATAAAGGCGAAATTTTGTTTGTACCTATGTGTGTGTACGTATGTTTGTAATGAAATGACCTCCTTGGAAATGACATTTCATTTTTATAATTTTTAAGCTGTGAATACGGGATGACGTATGATTCAATGGCAGATGATGTTTAGATTATTTTGTGCATTTAATTGATAAAAAAAAAACTTGTAGAGAGATAAATAAAGGGATATAATTGAGGAGGCGATATTAGTGAACTTTAAATGTCGTTTCTTTGTTTTCAGGAGAGATAAAAGAGCGTGTTGAATAAAATAAAACTTTGTTTTCAGAGAAACAATTTGGTTTATTTCGAAAATCCTCAATAATATACCTTATATGTTTATTATTCTTCCACGTTAATTAGCTAAATGGATTTGAATGAAATTTGACACACGGGTAAAACATGTCCTGGCAGAGATATCATCATCATCATTTCAGTCGAAAGACGTCCACTGCCAGACATAGGCCTCCCCCAAGTGTCGCCATAGTGACCCGTCCTGTGCGTCTCGCATCCATCGGATTCTCACGACCTTCACCATAATAAAGAATAGATATAAGATTACTTTTTATCCCAAGAGTGTGTCCCAGAGAAGAAATTTGCGCGCACTGACTACACTTTTCTCTCTGCTCAACTCTCCCACGCCTCCATCCTATCTCATAACTCACTTTCAATTTTTTTGTTCTTCACACGCAAGGAATCTGCGTTCTTCAAACAATCTCCTTCTTCTCTGTCCTTCTCATACTTCTGATTTTGTTAATTCTTCCTTCTATATACAGTCCATCCTTCTGTGGAATGCGCTTCCTCTCGATATCAGGGCGGCCGAAAGTCGGTATGCATTTAAGCGGAAGTTGCGGAATCATTTTCTACACCAATAGCAGAATCGTCTCAAAACTTCTGTCCTTACTTTATATAAATATATATATGTAGTATATATATTATATTAAATATATATGAATGTGTATTTTATCTATAATTATGTATAATTTTTACTCTTGTTTTAATACCAAAATTTTCTTTTTGTGCGCATACCATATTGTCTCTACACCACCCTAGGTTGACTGGTAGAGAAGAGAGCCTAAGGCATTAAGTCCGCCTATGTACTTTGTGTTGCATGAAGAATAAATGAATAAATATGTTCTCTAGGCGATGCCTCTGGCAGAAACTAGTATCATAAAACCATAAACGGAACATGCCACAATAATCAGCTCACAGACGAGATGACGTCACTACTGTGAACATAGGCATGAATTATTCAGAGTACCATCTTACGTTCCCAGTAAATGTTTTAATGTTGCCAGCCGAAATGGTTTTCAGGGTTATAAAAGGCGAATGGATGTTTCATTGTCGTAGCTGATTTTTGCTGGCGTCTGTGGTTTTGATGGTAAAGTAAATGTCAGGGCTTGATGTTGGGGTAATTATGTCAATTTGTTTACGAATAAACGTCGTGTTTCTTTTTTGCTTCAACTTCATTTCAGCCGAAAGATGTCCACTGCTGAGCATACATCTCGGACCAAGTGTTGCCACGACGAACGATCCTGTGCATCTCGCATTCATCGAATTCTCTTAACCCTGCTTGTATTGTTTATTCTTAAAATGCTTATAAATCTACAAGCCGAGTGCTTGTGAGCTTTCTCATCGACAAAAATTTCCATACGAGTATAAAATGTGTGTCCTATAAAATCTTTGTTAGAATAAATATAATTGGAAAAGATCTCGCTACACCACTATCTCACCTAATGGTAAGCAAGTAATAATGTGGCCGGCGGTGGATCACGCTTGCCTAGAAATAATTTATTCACTTAAAAATTCCATTCCAAAACGTTATACGTATGAAATTACTTACTGCTGCTTTGGCTTCACCCACGTGAGAATAGGAAATTATCGCAAAGGAATATCCTTTTTCCCGGGATAAAAAGTATCCAGTGCGCTATTCCAGGTCATGGTTGAGGCACTGCAGTGTCTGCCAGGAAATAAATGAATTTAAGATTCTAATTGAGTAAAAAAAAATTACAAAAAAAAGGTATGAACTAAACGAACTTTAATGTCAAAGAAGAATCCTCAACGAAGACTTCGAGCCAATCTTCCATTCCTTTAAAACCAAATAACTGGCTGGTCATAAATTAAAGTAGATTACGCAAAATCCTCCCGGATATTCAGAAAGAAAGAAAGAAAAAATAAAACAAGCTGGTAAAGATTACACGGGGGAACGTGAAAAATTCGTGAACATCTATCAAGAATACAAGTTTTACCCGATTTATTCCCGCCTCACCTTACCTATAAGATATTTATCATTGAGCTCCCAACAAAAGGCGGGAAACAGCGACCATTTTGTGCGAAGAATTTTTTGGTATATCTTATATCTAAAACGAATTACGTTGGTGATGCTGAGGCTGAATCATATCTGTGCTTGAATAAATTCGGTTCGACAAGAGTTTTACGATTGGATAGACATTTCATGAAATATCACCGTCACAGATACTCATGCTTTATGGATTACGGTTCTTGCAGCCCTTGGGACTTGTAGCAAGTTTGTTACAAGGATTTTGACTAATGCTTTTGAGATGTTTCATGATCAGTATGATGTTTGGAGTACTAAAGTGAATAATATGATTATCAGCGCTGTGGACTCGATACTCATTATGTGTGGTGCTACGGCAATATGCTGAGCGTTCGGCGGTTGTTTCGCATGGATGTGACGTTCATTTTCTTTGTATATAATTGTGAATAAGAAATACGTTGATTTTCTTTCTTTTCTTTCCATATTATTGTTACAAGTTATGTACTTGTGGATCCTGTGTTATAAGGGACTTTTTTCGTTTTTACCGATAATCACTTGTTCCTTCGAGAAATAATTTAAATATCATGTATTTGCGCTTTTTTTTGTTTCTTTATTTTCGTATATCATAGGACTCTGGGGTCCTGGACCTTTGGAGCCTCATAAGAGAGACCGAAGCCAACTCGCAGAGGAACGTGGTACCAATCGACGATTGGACTCTGCGCTATTTCGAGGGTTCGATTCTCACTGATTAAGTATTTGTATGGCCTACAGATAGTTGTTTCGGGTTTGGGTGCCTTGTGTATGAGAGTAAACATGTTTGTGAACGTTTCTGCGATATAGGAGAAAATTGAAAAAAAAATCGAGATTTCTACCTATTGCTAAACATTAAATTAACTCGTATATTTTTATTAAGTGTGCGGTGTATGATTAAAAGTTCTCTAAATCCTGGCTTTGACACTTTATAATAGGCTGCGTGACACCTGTCACGGTACGATAGCCATTTCGTTTTAAATTTCCCAGGGGACCTGTGTAGGGAAATTAGTTACTTCGTTTACAAAACATTGTTCCAAACTAAAATTAATAATTTGTAAGCTGTGAACAGTGTATCAGAACCTGCCGGATATGTATATAAAAAAAAAAACAGGTCAAGTCCGAGTTGGACTCGCGCGCTGAGGGTTCCATACAAACTTACTTATGTTAAGAGTTCAATTCCTGATTGGAGTCTCGAAGTTTTTCCAAATCGCAAAATACGAAACCCTAAAAACGATTTTATCTTTTATAAGTATTTTTTAAAATGCAGATTAGGCCAGACCAGTGTTGGGCACTAGTTGTCTGGCAGTCATAGTGCCTATTTTGGTGCACCCGTGAAGCACACAGTTATATATTTTCTTCTTGTTTTTGTTCCGTGTTTACATAACTATTATTTGTGTGCATTGTGTTGAGCCAAATAAATTCATTTTCTTTCTTTCTTTCAGTACGGAACTGCCCTTTATCTATAGAATCCTTCAATAATAGGCTACCCTAATTGTCTTGTCTGATACTTGATCCAGAAAAACAATAAAATAGTTTACTGAACTGTGACTACCACAGAACAGATGACAGAGGTTAGAATGGCCTTGTGGGCACGGCAGGCGTGCTGCAAAGTAGGCCAATGCTCATAGTTCAACTACCAATAGCAAATTTGCGATCTAAGTGTGCGTGGTCTGTTAGTTGCGTAATGCGCGTTCGTATTGGTTTTTTGTCTGTAGTGGAATTAAAGGGTGTGAGAAAAGCGGCGGCACTCATTGCAGTACAAATCAGAAAGTATTTTCTTTCTAATCTCTTTAATCTTTTTGTGGTGACTACCAACCATTACCACAAACTTTTACAATTCTTTTTCTATTCCCTCAATTTTTAACACCCATAAACACGTTTTCATCATACTTCACGAACAAAGAACTCAAATAAAGAGCAATCGTGTTTCAACAAAAAGTATTACGAACCCCTGCCGTGTTTCATTTCACACTGAGGTTCCAAGTAAGCGCAACATCGCATGTTTTCTTTTCATTTACGTAGAAACTTTACCTTGTCGAGCGCCGCTCGCCTCTAAACGAAATGATGCGAGATACAGATGGGCCATCACGGGCATCTGCCTTATTAGAATGGAATCTGGTGTATCTCGGGTTTATATCTAGATGCTATGCGGGTGCGAGATGTGGGTTTCAAAGTCTTTGTGTTTTATTAGTTAGGATTGTGTGGAACTTGATGAAGTGTGTTTTGTTGTGTTGCTATGTTGTTGTGAAATCTTGAACATAATCTATATTTATAATATATATTTATATTAATATTGTATATTTTTTAGACGGTAAAATTGTAATTAGAATTATAAATACTTTTCTACTAGACCTAGTTGAATTATTATTATAAAGAGGTAAAGTTTGGTTTTACGTTTTGTTTTCGTAAGTAATCTCCGAAAGTACTGTAGCCCGATTCACGTAATGAAAACCGTAACGATATCGTAGCGATTTAGTCGTTTAGAACATTTCCGTATTCACATCCATCAATCGAGTTTGGATGACACTGATTTTAAAGTCGAAATTTATTTATTTAAACTTCATGTACAATAATGATACATAGGCGGACTTAATGCCACAAGGCATTCTCTACCAGATTAAAAAAAAAACCTGTATTACATTATCCTGGTAGAATTACTTATTAATGTAACTGGAAATAAATCAATAGATCGTGAATACCGCTTTTGGATAGGATTTCGATCGAACGACTATAAAACTTCAACGATATTTGGCTTGTTTGATTTTACGTGAATCAGGCTACTGGTCTGATTGCTAAAATTTTTCATCGATAGAATGCTGCTTTATTCCTGAGTGACATAGGTTATATTTTATGTCCCGCGTACATAAAATATAGCCGTAGCCGCAGGAAAAAGCTAGTTATTAATATTCTATAGAGGTAAAGTTTGTTTATTTGTTTGTAGGAGGTAATCTCTGAAAGTTCTTATCCGAGTGCAAAATTTTTTTCACAAATAGAAAGCTGTTTTATTCCTGAAAGACATAGGCTATATTTTATGTACGTGGGCGAAGCTGCGGGCAAAAGCTAGTGAAATAATAGTTCTTGAACCTTAGAACTAGCAACAGTTGCTCAGGTAAATCATTGTAAATTAGCAATTTATCTTCATGTATCGTTACTTTAAGCAATAACCATTTAAAGTTACTCGAATAACGTTAATAAATTAAGTTTAGTTTCGTATTTTTCAAGATTATAGTTTCATAAATCTTGTTTAGCCTTTAAATTCATTTGGTATGAAGCCTTTCAAATAATTTCATTATGGGAACCGATATGTTAATATTCGGATAAAATATTAGAATATATTTAGTAAGAATATATCTAGTTTATAATTAGTACAAATTTTAGTTTCTAATAAGCCTGTAAAAAGGCTTATTAGAAAAGGTCTTATTATTATTTAAGCAAAGTTTCAATAAACAATACTCATGAACAGCTTTATTAGCATTTCTATCTAAAAATGTCATTCAATTTATGGAAATATTTTACAGGCTATTGATTTGAACGAAAAATAATGGAAAACACTACGTGTATTTTCTAGCAGCAATTCTTATGAATAATTGATTCAATTGGGTGTAATTTGTCTATAATATGTATGTATTTAGAAATATATAAGTATGTCTATCAGTCGTCTAGTACTCATAACACAAGCTCTGCTTAGCTTGAACTATACAGAGTTGTGTGATAGTTGTGGAATATATATATATATAAAATTGAATTTACACTTTTTTTTTTACTTTAGACTACATAAATATGATCAGTAACGGGTAAAGATAACAAGAGCCCAATTCTTTTTCGTACTAATTAGAAAAATAGTGGTGTAGTGCCCAAAAGTGCTTAGAATAATTACCAAACATTATGAAAATAACCAGCTGAATATACGGGAAGATTGGGGAAAAATATCAACGTAACACGGTGGTTATGGGGACTTTATACCCTCATAAATAATAATAATAGATACACACGTTCCTCGATTTAAAAAAGGTACGCTGTATTGTGTGAAAGGGTGAAAATGGGGTATCTATTGCCTATAAATCTATGATAAACGAGTAACGAATATTGATCGTGTTAATGTCTAGCAAGTAAGAAAAATATCACAAGGGAACATAATCTTCTATTTACTCTTTGTTTAAAACAGCATATGCTGAGATGGGAGCCTTTTTGACCTCACATAGATTTTTTTTTCCTTTTTTTGTTTTAAGTTATATTAGTATTTTTTGCTATATAATAGTAATTTTTTTTGTCCTATGCGAGTCACAAATAAATGTTTTTCTTGTACTCCCCGGATAAAAACTATGACCAATAGATATACCCAGGTCAGAGTCTACCCTTGTATCAAACACCCTATTGAGTTATTTGAGCGGTAAGAAGTACAAACATATAAACAAGTGCCTTTACAATATTAATGTGATCTTTTGTAACCAACCATTATTGGGTTATTGCAGACTTGCGTGTTAGACAGATATATTGATTGAATATAGTTCCTTTATTTGACAGGAAAATTGTAGTACAACTCTCTTTATGTACCTAATTAGTAGGTATTCTTATCTCAAGCTTGGTGTAACTGCTACTGTTATTTAAGGAATTTCTCTGCTTTTATCCTATCGTTGATAATAATTACGTACGGCGAGTATTCACCCTTACGCTTTTGAAACTTCTACGGTTCGGACTAAACGTTTCGCCTCGTCGTTTATACCACGTGCATTGAAGGATCGGAATAATTTGCCCATTGCGGTCTTCCCGTCCGGTTATCTTCTTCTTCTTAACGTGTCGATGGCAAAATTTATTAAATTCCATGCCTGGCCCAATATTCGGCAATGCCGTCCACTGATGCTGTCATTAGATCCCTACCTGAACAGGTTACAGGGCACGTTATGCAGGATGCAAGGTGGAACATGGTCTGTGGAGAGACGCCGCACAAACACGTCGAAACCGAACTACGATGGCAAACTTAGACTCGTCCGATTATAATTTGGGTATCTGCAAGGCTAGAGTGAATAGGCTCTTAATAAACTAGTGCGTCATATCAAGTGGGATCGCTATCAAGCACTAGATTATATCAATTTAAAAAAAAAGTAAAATGAAGCTAAACATATCTTTGACTGTTCGCTGAAAGTTCAGCTGTTTTAAGCATCCATAATAAATGTTCACTGTTACTTCAGATATGCCCATGATATCACCAGTAATCTAAACCTTCAGATATAAACATGGTTACATATCTCCTCACGCAATTTCAACAGCGAAGTAATGCCATAACTCCGACACAAACACAGTGCAGAAGGACTCGGCACTAAAACGAGATTTTTGGCTCTTGAAATACATTGTCTGCTAGTAAACAATTGTGAAATTGCCTGTGGAAAAGTGCCAAAACATCCTTGTAGTTATCACACAAATGTTATAAAGGCGAAGGTTTGTATGTGTGTGTCTGTGTGTATGTTCATTGCTTCTTTACGTTTCTTCTTCTTCTTCCCGTGTCGATCTGACTCAAATTTTGTCCGACCAATATTTAGCCACCTGGACAGCTCTGTCGTTAGCCCCACATAAGTCGTAGAAAGTGCAGGTAGTATTGCACGCTGGGCAGAAATGGAGGTGACAAAAACATATTTGAAACCAAGATATTTAGCTTATATCCAGGTAGGATTAACCTTTCAATCGTGGAAATTACAGACACAATAGAAGGAATAGGTGCAAAACAATAGATGCGCGAACGCCGGTGTTCGCTTGGTGTTTAATGAATTAATACATGGTAAAGTAAAGATGGAAAGTACTAATTCTATGCGGGTGGATTTCATTGACTTTGGCGCCTGTTAGTAGGTATTTTATAACATTTACTGTTTGATGATTATTTTTAAATAATATATCGATTTATTTCCAGCTATATGTGCTGAAATGTAAAACCCTGAAAATACTTTATATTACTGGTGACATCACATCTTTAGATTTATAGTATAAGTAAGCAACTTTTACTTGATTTTGATGTGACATATTGTGAGCGTCCTCCACTTTGTCACGTAAACCTTTGAAAGGTTACAGACAAGTGTTTTGGTTGTAATGAGTGTAAACTATAAATGTATTAAACAACAAAAAAATGAAAAAATTAACATTGCAAAATATATATACAGACAATTTAGCAAAAACCTTAATTAACTTACACACATACAGATCTACAATGTAATTAACAGTTCCTGACTAACCAAGCACACAAATAGAAATACATATGGAGTCGAAAAATTCATCCGCATCGCTACCGACTGGTAGCCCCATAAAACTGGCAGCATTAAATTGCCACGTTGTATGGTAATGCATATCCTTTGCCAACGATTTGACTATCCATGACTTTAACGAGATCTACATACAATAAATGAGCCCACAATTTGAGAGTTTCAACAACAAACGACTTAAACTCTTAATAAACTAGTGCGTCTCACCATCAGAGATTGCATCACTGCTTACTGTCACGTGGGATCGCAGTCAAGCACTAGTTTTTATCAATAAAAAAAAAAAAAACCAAAACAGGTAAAAAAAAGAAGCATGAAGCTTTTCATCAAATTGAAGGTCCCATGTCACTATGAGTTCCGCAGTATATATCATGGTGATACGAAGTGAACATAAATAACTTACTTTTAACACAACACACTCTGTCATCATTATGTCTCACGTCCAAAAACATTCTCGCGCTGTGTGACGTGAAACATTTTTATTCAACATCCACTTAGTTATTGAGATGGAACTGTTCTGCATTTTAATGTTAATAACACTAAATAATAATAAATTTCATATGGAGATTGAAAGCAGTGGTGTCCGAGTGGTAATGGGTCCTACTTTCGAGTACGGTCGCGGGTTCAAACCCTGCCAGGCGCATTACTTTGTGTAATTTATTTCACTACCACTGCTTTCAAAACAGAGAAGGAAACCGGCATGTCCTAGACTCAAAAATTCGAAGACATGTGACATTCAACAACCCGCACTGCGCCCGCGTGGTGGTTACGGCCCATTCCCTCTTCAAGAGAGGAGGCCTGAGTCCCAGCACTGGGAACATTAAAAAGGCTGATGATAGATATTGATATGGGCAGTACCGTAAATAGGCTTGGGCGAATTGGGCCCACGCCCACGGCCTCGTACTCAAGGGGCCTCGCACAAGCAAGGGCTCTGTAAGAACTAGGCTATTTTTACTGTATTATATATTTTTTACTATATTATATATTATTACTATTTTTCCTATATTATATTTATATCTACTACTATTTTTTTTATAATTGATGGGCTCGTGTTTGACTACTATTTTACCTGACGGTAAACGACGGTGTGGCCTAAAACTGGATTGCGACAGTCGTTGTTTCGTTTTCAAATGTATGAAAGAAAAAAGCCTCGCCGATGTACCCTCGTCCACGTCCACTCATAGTCCACGCTATTGGATAATGGGTACTGCCGTATCACAAATACCTTTTAAATTAACATAACTACATTAAATTATTTTGTTAGTGAATATGATTTAAATCTGTGTTTGTGATACTTCACTTTTTAGTATATTGTCTTGGTGCTTTTCTGTCGTATTTGTCCACGGAAGCGACGGGCCATCACGCCCAGTGGTCAAGAGTCTTCTTTCATAACAAGGTGCAGAAAATAGTTAATAAATCCAATCGCTCCAAATATTAGGCAATATACAGTGTGTATGCGATTGTGTCGTATAGGTCTGACGCATAGGTCTGGTTGTTCTGGAGACAAATGGGGGAGGCCTACATCCAGCGGTAGATGTTCTTCTGCTGAAATGATAATTATGATACAGGATGTAACGGAAGTTAGAATCAGTCCCGAGGCCTCAAAGCGATATCGAGCAAGATTGACGGGGCCTATGTTAGGGTTACGGAAAGTAATAATATTTTTAATTACTGCTTTTTTTCAGTAGAATAACTTTGTTCAAGGGAATTTCCGATTAAAGCTTTCATCAAATAATTGACAAGTTAAGGATTTTTTTTTTTTGGGAATAGACAACGACTTCCTTGAAGAAAGTGGTTATTTTCCATGGGCTGAAGCAGTATAACCGAAATATATATAATATGACCGAAATATATATAATAATAGAGACTGCAAAACATTATCTTACAACATAAGATAATTTTATTAACAAACCATAACATAAAAAAAATATTGAAAAAAATACAAATGTTCCAAGCTTGGAAATAATCTCAATTTTCCACTACCATAGCTCTCCGCCTTCAAATTTTGTATTAAAACAATTAAAAAAAAAAAAAAACTATTTCCACTAAGAAATAAAATAAAACTTCTGCACAATAATATCCAAACAACATCATAAAACAATGCAAAAGCAAGAAAAGCCGTAACATTTTAATCCAGATAACTGTCCACCCACAAGAACAATACACCCACGCTAAAGCCTTGTGTACATCAGCGGGGCATCCAATAACGTCTCAATTCAGGGGTACAGACTCACCGGCGCCACATGTCCTTGGCCGTTTGGCGCCGCTGTGGCGCGACAACTGGCGCTTCAGAGACGAGGCTTAGCTGAGCTAGTGTATACTCAGCTTTGTTGAAAAAAAAGGTTTGTGAATTGTTAAGGAGATGACAGGGATTTGATGTGTATAGGGATTTGAAGTGTGTCAATTACCCGATTAAAAGAAAATGTAAAAGGAAGAGTATTCAGAAGAGTAAGAAATTTTGCTTAGCATAATGCTGACTGGCTGTTTACAATACCTATGTTAGTTGGGACTTCAAGTTTTTTATTTCGTTGTACTTACAAAATGTATTGCCACATACAAACATGCATTACCAATTACTGGCTAATTCAGGATCATAACATCTAATGATTGAATGAGTTTGAAATATCGTTTCAATCGTGGAAATTACAGACACAATAAAAAAGACAATAGGTGCGCGAACGCCGGCGTTCGCTTGGGGTTTAATGAAATATTGCATCGATAATAATGATAGGGATCACTACACAAGATTTTTAGCTTGTACCTATACATTATACTCATACTAGACTAATAACTAATGAAATAATCGTACAAGTAGTTGCTCTTTAAGACTCCCATAGATTGAAACAAAATCATGATAGGTACAAGTTTGGAAAGCACAGTCGTTTATTGCTGTAAGATACACAAAAGAGGCTTGAAAAAAAAAACTTGGTTTATGAGCGTCATTATTATTAAGCAGAAAATGTGTCAGAGATATATTTCATCAGTAATCGTCATGTTGTTTATCATAGTAAGTTTCCCGGGGTGCAGACTCGATGGCGCCATGTGCCCTTGGCCGGTTGGCGCCGCTGTGGCGCGACGGTCGACACTACGGGAGGCTGCCGTCTTATGATACTGAAAGTGAGCAGGTTTTATCGATTTGTTAGTTTGGCAATGTTTGGCTGAAAACTGTTCTTAGAATAACATAATTGAATTTTATTTTACGTGGAATTTGGAGAGTCAGGTTTCTGTACACATAATAATAATATTCTAATACTCCTCGATACGGCACGCTTCGTGAGGAGGTTAATTCCTCTAGAGCCATAACCACCGGTAACTTGGACCCTACTCTCGACACCAGGTTGGACTACTATTTTTTATAGTTTTAAATGTGTTTTACATATACATTTGTTAAAAAAATATATGTGTAATAAAGAAAAAATATTCCAGTAATAATATTCTTTGTATTAGTATTTTAATTAAACTTTAATGGAATCAGCTACTAAAAACATTCCAGCGGCTAAACGAAAAACCAACGAAACTGAAAGCAAAAAATTCAAATGGTATTTTTTAAGCTGGTTACAGAAAATCCCTGGTGTTGGTTATCAGCAAAGTTTAACGCCCTTAAGTTTTTCGGCGACACGCAACCTTTGGTGACATGTAATTAGTGTCACATTGTATTATTAAATAATGGTAATAAATCAAAACTATGTTTCCTGATAGCTACAACCAGGTCTTTGAGTCAAGAGTGAATAGTTCTAGGCAAGCGTGCTTTATCACCGACCACATCACGGCTTGCCATCAATTGAGATAGTGGTTAAACGCGGGCTTATAAATTTAATAGTTGGGTTAGAAGCAATTAATAATTTAATGCGTATTCTTGGTTCATAGACAATCTGTGTTATCTTATATAGCCAAAGTTACCAACGTGTTTACGTGTTTGTGCGTGATAATTGTAATTTACGTTCGCGGAAGCCTTGTGAGGCCGAGGGAAGTGAGCTAATTTTAGATACAGGTAAACATTGACGTACGTAAACGTGATTGATGTTATAAATACATAGGCAATGTATGTATAGGTTAAAATAGAAATAGCGTTTATTATATACTACTCAAAGATTTTTTACGTTTTTGTATTTATCTCGATAACTTGCGAAGAGGATCGAATTCAAGTTGGTTGAAAAATATTTGATCAGCGTAAATAGTGTTTATAGCTACTCAAAGTCTTTTACGGTTTTGTATTTATTTCGATAATTTGAGAAGAAGGTCTAATTCGAAGTTGAAAAATATAATATTTTGTCTCATTAGACCTATACAACCTGTTACCAAGCGATGATGATCTTAAAACAAAAAACAACGTAAAAAGGTATGGAAGAAAATTGTACGTATAGTCTGTCTAATAAGTCAACCGACTTGAGAATTTTGTATAATATTTAATCATTTAAAAAATACTTATATTCGATACTTTTCATAAGGTTCTTCTGTTAGTAAACAATGATTTCTATCTCTTAATCGACCTTGATTATTGAACCCATGTTGACTACATCAGATTTCATTAAATCCTAATAATTACCCAAGTCGTTTAACTTATTAGACAGACTCTAGAAGACCTATAATTAAAAAAAAGATTAACAGTAGATCCTCTTAAAAAATAAAATACCCTTTAACAATGCCTTTCCGAGAAAATTCTTTGCATAGTCCGTAATTAGACTTTTAGCAGGTACACTATAGATCTTCAAGCAAATTCCTGAGCTGGTAATAAAAGTTAAAATTAAAATGTTCAAATGGATTCCAGACCCCGTCAGTTTACACGGGGCTGTTAAGAAAAAGTAATTTCCCTCGATAGCTGAGCTCAAATGACTAGGGAAGCATAAAAACGTTGTATTAGGGACTTTTCGCAGTTTATTTGCAGATTAAATTAACAATACATGGGGTGTGTTGTGTGTTTTACGTAACGTAGCTACGTAGCTGTTCGTAGCAAACCGTAGTAAGGTGCTACGCCGTAGCGGTGTGCGTAGACCGCATTGTATCAGTCGCATCAGAAATAACTGTATTTACGTACTAGTAAGAAAAGCTGACTTAATTCCTCGGCCATTTTCTACCGGTCGACCTTAGGGCCGATTCACACCGGGATGGCAGCGGCTGTGGCCATACGAAGAGGAAAATGGACCACTAATATGACGCGTATGACTGCTAGATGCTCTAGGCGGTGCGTGCAGGCTCGCGGCGCCAAAGGCGGTCGCGCGTACTTTTTGAACCTTTTAAACGATACGGTCTTTTAAATATGTAGATAATGTTTAAAATTACTTTTTTTTTTTTACTGGATATTTGCTTACCGCGTCGCTGCCGGCTGCCACTACTGCTTTCGGTTTGAATCGGCCCTTAGGATGATTAAAAAACAGCATACAGTAGGTGCAGATGTTAATAATTTCTTTTACTATTGTATGTATATATAACTTGACTATGATATTTTACACTTAATTATTCTCTAATATCACGTCAAGCGTTTATTTTAGGGTTTTTTTTAAAAGTGAAAGCTTGCTGTTCATATTTACCAAATGTTCAATACATTAAATAAACAGCCTCACTAAATCTTCAATTTAGCTAAAACATTTGAAGAAAAAAATCTTTCCCATTAATAATTTATATTACCATAACTACTATGTTAAATGATTCTACAAAAACATATTGTTATTAACTAAATAAAATTATATACCTTTGTCTATTACATCGTAATATGATCACGACTACTACCTCTAATTCCCGTCAGTACTTTGTTAAACCGGCTCGCAGTAAGCCACACCGGCGGGTGATGTAGGTTATCTTTTGTGCGGCGTGTAGAACAAGGGAACTCATCACGCATATTGTTCACGTACCATACGTACAGCCGAACTAGTTATTTGGTATACAGCGTAAAAGAGTGGAAAAAAACATTGTATCGATTCAGGATGCTGATCGGAGGGAAATCTCATCCAGAGAATATTTTGTGTGGGTGATGAGTGGGTAAACTTTAGGTATTGAATTCACAAAGAGCCGAGACAGTTTCTAGACACTGCTGTTCACAAGAACTTCAAAGATCAATAGAGTTCTTGCAATCTTGATCACTTCTTTTATGACCAGACTCAGTGCGAACGCAATGCCAGACTCTTTGAAAAAGTATACGCCACACAGCGCTTCGTCTTGTTGTCAAGCTAGCTCTCGTACTATTGTCATCATCATTATGATAGTTTCCGACGTCCACTGTTGGACATAGGCCACCTCTAAAAGTCACTACAACAAACAGTCCTTTGCAACTTGCTTTCATCAATGACTGACGTCACCGACATATACATATTTACTAACGATTAGCTTCACCCTATTGCACCATGCTATTGTAATAACTACTACATCTAATTCGTTTTAGTACTTCGTTGAACCAGTTCGCAATAAGCCACACCGGTGAGTAATGTAGGCTATCTATTTTATGGCGTGTAAAACGTGGGAACTCATCACGAATATTGTTTGCATACCGTACGTATAATCGGAAAAGCTATTAGGTATCCACGCAAAGTACATATATTTTATGAAATCGGACGCATTCTGATCTCAGTCTTAATCTGGTAAAAAACACGTCTGATTTTCATATAATTATTTTTAATAAAAAATTTGACAATGACTGTTACTGAAATGAAATTATAAATTTGTTGGAAATAAAATAAATCACCAGCATATAAACCTTTGCATTGGTCGATGACATACAAATATATATTTAAAAAAATTCTAGTACATTACCAAAATCCATTTACATTGATTAACTTAACTGATTGTTTTAAAGTTGTTTGAGAAGTTTAATTTAGCAGTCCGTACTCGAAATGGTTTATTCGACTGTACACAACAACGATACGCCAAACTATCATTTCCAGTTTAAGCAGACCTTTTTTTTCGTAGGCTTTCCTCACAATTGGGGATCCGTTTATACTAGTTTGTTTTAGGTTGATGTGTAGCCGTATGTACCCAGTGGCGGATGCGACGTTGCGCTTTTTATGAAGGCATGGCTTTTTGTTTGCTGGCTTTGTCTGGTTGGCGTTGTCAGGATTTAAAAGGATTATGTTTAATTTTTAGGTGTTTTTCACCGAATTTAAGTAGGAATTGGTAATGTTATAATGGCGTTTTGAATGGCGTATATTTAGGAACGCCTTTTCTGAAAAACCAACAATGTCAACTTTAGACAATTCTGGCGCGTTGAGATTTCACGTCAGCAACAATTAAGAAGAAATTTTCATATAAACGTTTGACTCCTTTTGGGGATGAATTTTCCAAATTCCTTTCTTAGCGCTTAGTTTTGCTTTATGAGAAATTCTTGTGTATGCTTTTATGCAAAACGGCTAAGGTTTAGTTTTGTCTTACGTCTCGGATTAAAGAATTTTTTGCTCAGGTAAATTTGCAGCACAGGAATGAAGTACACAAATTGCCGGGAAAAATAGGAGCTTTTGTATAGTTTAGCTCGTATTTACCAAGCTATTGAAACAATTTTTTTATCAACATGACCAACAGTGTTGAGAGACGCACGTCTTGTCGTCAGGGTCTTGCCTTTATATTTAACTTTAATATAGTATATATATTATATTCTAGAGGACTAAGCGTTTCGCCTCGTTGTTTATACCGCATACACTGAAGGACTGGAACAATTTACCTTGCCGTCTTTTGTCCGATTATAGTTTGAATTGAATAGGCTTTTAATAAACTAGTGCGCTTCATCATCAACGATTGTATCACTGGTTATCATCACGTGGAATAGGACTCAAGCGTTAGTTTATGTCACTAAAAAAATCATGCGTGCGGCTATGCTGTAATGCGTGGAATATGCACGTGGGACGCGTTTTTTTTTTGCATTATGAAATTTTTCGCGAAGCAAACCAGCATGCAAAGTCAAAGTCAAAACATTTATTTCAAATAGATCATTTGCAACGTGCAACGCTTTGGAACGTGCAATTTAGCTTCACTTTTCTTACACTGACCGACATTTGACTATTCAAAAGTGCCTGCAAATGGTCTATTTGAAATAAATGTTTTGATGCGTGATGAAATCCGCACGATATTAAAAACACCCTAAGTAATATCATAAACAACAATGTAAACTATGATATGCAGATGACAGGATCTTACCTTTAAACTCTTTACATAATTCCTAAGACGCGTGTTTAGATTATAATATTTTAAAGGATTACTACCTGTCAACCGCTTTACAGTCTGTACCCCGCACCCGCATTGTTGTAGCGTATCTTACGTAGACAGCTCTTTCTCCACATTGTCTTATGTTATCTCGGGTTTTCTCCTCATAGTATAAATGAATATTTTAATACTTATATACAACTAAAGTTGGCGCGGGAGCTAACGCTCATGGTGCCTAAAATATTTTTATAATATTAGTTGTCTTTATGTATAAAAACAAGTTAAACCGAGATATTCGTAAAATATATTTTTACGCTTTTACCCGCGTACATAAAATATAGCCTATGTCATTCAGGAATAAAGCAGCTTTCTGTGAAAAAAAAATTGCAATCGGTACTTTCAGAGAGTACCTCCAACAAACAAAAAATCAAACTTTGCCTCTTTATAATATTAGAGTAGATGATATAAAAGAGTGACAAAGGAGTTTCTTGCATATTCTTCTCTATAGAGAATAGTTGCCGTAAAAAATTATTTAGTTCGTCTTTTAGATTATTCAAAAATAAGGGACACGTATTTTTTTTTGTAAATTAAGCCAAAAATGACAAAGATATAGCCCATTAAAGTTACGTGTAACGTCACGCCGCGCTACATTTTTTCGCACGGGGTGACGTCACGCGTAACCTTTGTTACTTTTTCTTTGATCGAAAAAATAAAAAATTTGTGTCCAATATTTTTTTATAATCTAAAATACAGCCTAAATAAAATGTAATTATTTTGACCCTGGAAACTACCCTATTATGCTTTGGAATGTGCAATAAGCATATTTTTTCTGACTGACTTCTTGGCAATATTCATAAGTGATTAGATTTAAACAATTGGATTTCTTTAGATATTATTAGCGTTTCGCCTCAGCTTCGCTTGGATGTTACATATATTTGAAATTCGAATTTTCTGTATTAAAATATGCATTTATTATAATTATACACTTCAACCTTTCGCTTGCATCATTTTGTGTTTTGGTGATTATCGCATGAACAATAGTTTGTTCAGGAGTTTTTGAGTTTATCACGATCAGGTAAACAGACGCGGTGGACCACTTTGTTTTGTAACATGTAAATTTAATGAAGGATTAGTTTAGTTTAAAATAATGATATTTATAGGAAATAAATAATAAAGAAAATCTGTGTACCTAGAGGTAAGTGGTACATTTAATCCTTTGTATATTTTATGCCCAAAGTTGTTGCGTGAGGTATCACGCAATAATAAGCTGAACATAAATTACTGTTTCGTGTTTTGGCTCGCATTAAACACATTATTTCAATGTTTTTATTGTAAGACGTAATAAGGTATATTTTCGAAACTGAAAATTCTTATCCCCAATTTCTGAATTTGAATTTGAAGTAGGGTAGTTGTCAAACTCATACCATTTATTACCTCTCGAACACCGACGCTCGCTGGCTACTTTCATCAAAATTCTACTTTTTAATGTGCCAAGTAAATTATTCCGCCACAATCCGCTCTTGCGTGTACATCATGCATCTACGAATACGCAGAATAATAATAATATTCCACAACTATCACACAACGACGCCTAGTGCCAAGCTAAGCAGAGCTTGTGTTATGGGTACTAGACAACTGATAAACATACTTATATATTTCTAAATACATACATATTATAGATAAATTACGCCCAGACACAGAACAAATGATCATGCTTATCGCATAAACATTTGTCCTGGGTGGGAATCGAACTCACGACCTGCGGTATAGCAGTCAGGGCCACTAACCACTAGACCAAAAGGCGAGTTTAAACAGAATAGTCGTATTATACGTGCCAGTAGAGACTTTAATAATATAATGACCAGCAGTCTATGAATGTTAATCAAGCTAAGCAGTGTGATTAAGTTTCATAGACAACTAGTGTGACGTCAACCAGAAGGAGCATAAGCCTCAGAGGGCGTAGGCAAGTTGATAATCTACTATCGTAGTAGAAAACTTCAAATATATGGGAATGACGTCATCTTAACGCTCAGTCGTGTGGTCAGGACTCAGGACAAAGGAATTGGTGTCATTACTGACCCAGGGCGATCGACTAAAGAGAATCGAAACGAAACAGCCGTAACTTAGCTAGGGCTGCAGGTTTTTTTACGTAACTCATTTGTTTCACTATTCTCTTCTATTGTTATATTCTTGCTCATTTTAATGTAAACTAAACAGTTTTAGTTAACTATTTGCTTAACCTTTGCATTTGACTTTGTATAAGTAACCGTAACCGTTTTAACGTTTTAATGTGTTAACACAAGGTGCTAAATACAGTTTATGCTCACATTTCAATTTCAGACCTGTAATTATACGTGAGGACTTTTATTAAGCTTACTGATGTCTATGTTTTTTTTTTTAATTTGTATTTTTTTAAAGTTGTAGGTCCTCCTTGCCGTAATAAATAAATTAATAGAAGAAAGTTTAAGTACGGTCTTAACTACTAAATTCTACATTAAAAAATAAGCGCTATTGCTTTAAATCAAATGTGTTTTTTGAGCTTGGCAACATTATTCGCTATTACATTACGTGGTTTCATAAACTATTTAAAAATAGGTTGCACACTGCGCCAAGAGGTCATAACATTATCCAGGCGCAGTATTCCACTTCCTAGATTCTAGATCAAGGTTACCTTTCTCCAGCCCCTGGGACTTGTTTTGACCACATTCCAATATTGTTAAAAATACAACTGGAACACAACCTTGCGCCCATTTTCTCAAAAAGAGGTTTATGTCAACTATTTTGTGGGAACTACTATTTTTATTTAAATCGTATCAAATGGTGGGCCATGCTTCTTTGGTTGGCTATGACCTGGCAAGATAGAGGGTGACGTAATCCTACGCTCCTATGATGGGGTAGTTTTATTTGCAGTAATCTAGTAACAAAATGAACCTTATTATTTTGTAATAAGAGTGAAATTGATAGATTTTCATAAGTTTGTTTGTCGAAACGGAGTTCAGACTATGGGACGCCTAAACAGCGCCCGTATGTCGCTTTTCGGGATGACTCAATTGTGGGAGAAGGATAGCAACATTCATATACATACTAAACAGAAAGGGAGAGTAAACATTTTCTCTAGATGTTTTTGTGTTGATGTATCCAAACAAATAAACAACTTAGTTTTATTGATTTATTGTTAAAATTAATTAATTTTGTCAGGGGACTTTACAATTGTTGTACTTACAGAGTAGGGTAATAAAAGTTAACCCAACTTTTCTGTCGACAAATGTGCTTAAGGAAATATATAATTTAAACTTACGGAGGTTATGATGTCATATAATGTTTCCTGTAAGTACAATAGGTAGCTATCTGTTATGTGTGTGCTTCATTAGCGAATTTTCAATGAATGCGTTGAAACTAATTGCGATTTGTGATACAAAATGAACATACATAGATGTTAAAGTTGATTTATTTTATGTGTTTGTAGTAACCAGTCTATGGATGTACTGATCCAATTACGCGAAAAAAAATTTATTCTTTACTATTTTCATTCATTATAATTATTGTCTATATCATCATCACCATCGCCTACAGCCGAACTTAACCGAACTTACTCTAGCCTCTCTAGGGCCGATGTCTGCGGGTTGCGGACAGCGAGTAGTAGGTAGCTCACCGTTCGATAAGAAACCAACCAAATAGGCGGCGCGTGATGTTTCACGTGTGTTTCAAAGAACTGTCAGGAAAATCATCGGGATTCGTCAGGACCGATGTTTGTCAGAGCTATTGTTTAAAAGACCTCGGAACCGTAAGCCTTGGAATGCAAAAGGTGACTGAAGGAACAAAGGTGGCTTTTAATAAATAAAATTCTGATAAACCGTTTTGCTCCAGCCAGAGCAGGATGAGCCATTTGATGATTTCGCACTGAAAAAACAAGCTCTGCTATAAATGATAAATTATAAATGATCTTTATTTTGCAAGTAGGTTTTATAAAAACACTTTTACACGTCAATTTTTTTTTTCGTCAAGTTATACTAGATGAGGCCGGTGTTTCCTAGCTGACTACCCTGATAAGAAACACCGAAACAAACTCAGGGGTCAAAGTCTCTTTTAAAGTTCATACAGCAAAACATGTAATGGTCAAATTGTGCTTGGATTTAACATTACTTGTTTGCTTGGATTTTTCATTACTCTGTTGTTTTCGTGTTGTCTGTTCATAAATCGCTGAATAAACAACCAGACATAGAACCGATTCAAATGGGCCGGGAACCATGACTCAGATACTCCAAAAACACATTGTAAGTAATTTATAGGCATATTAAACTTGAATGTCGAAAATTACTTTTGCAGTGTTAACAAAATGTTCCCATTAATGTCCACAAGGCTGTCCCGAGGGTTTGCAAACCCTGATACTGAGTTCACAACGGCAAAGAGGGTTTCTGTGTTGGTGACGGTTTACGAATCTCTCGGGCATCCCATATGCCTGAAGCGAGATGCTTATAAGATATTCTCAGAGTTTCGCTTAGGAATAAGTTATTTTAGGATTTCCAAAGATTTGATGTTGAACGATGATGTTACGCAATATTACTTTTCTCGGAATACAAGCTTATTAGATTCTGTGAGGGCTGTAGCTTTGGCATATGGCGTAGACACTCTCTGATATCTATGAACACAATAGGGTAGTTTCCAGGGTCAAAATAATTACATTTTATTTAGTCCGTATTTTAGATTATAAAAAAATATTGGACACGTATTTTTTCTTTTTTCGATTAAACAAAAAATAACAAAGATATAGCCCATTAAAGTTACGTGTGACGTCACCCCGTGCGAAAAAATGCACCACGGCGTGACGTTACACGTAACTTTAATGGGCTATATATCTTTGTCATTTTTGGTTTAATTTACATATAAAAAAATACGTATCCCTTATTTTTGAATAATCTAAAAGTCGGACTAATTACATTTTTTACGGCAACTAGCCTATTCGAGGCACAATATTTTAGTACTTTATACGTATACATATTTTTTTAAATGATATAAACTAGTGCTTGACTGCGATCTCACCTGATGGTAAGCGGTTATACAATCGTTGATGGTGAGGCGCACTAGTTTATTAAGAGCCTGTATAATACTCTAGCCTTGAAGACACCCAAATTATAATCGGACGGATTGACCGCAACCGGCAAATTTTTCTAATCCTTCGATGCACGAGGTATAAACGACGAGGCGAAATGCTTAGTTCGGACCATAGAGGTTACAAAAACGTAAGTGTGGGAATTCGCGCTGCGTAATATTATCAACGATGGGATACAAGCAGAGAGATTCCATAAATTAAAATAGCAGTTCCGGTTGTCCGAGAGTAAAAATGAGATAGCGGAATCAAGTCATGCAATTCCTGCGCACACTTTCCAAAATGCATCCTGTATGTCTGTCCAAAAGGCGGGCTACCCTGCGCCCGTGCTCAAGGCTTTATATATGCACTGGGCTATATGCATATAGGCACTTCTGTTCCGTCATCTATTCAAATTATTATAGCAATGACAGGCTGACACCTGAAGCTGAAGAAGTAATTTGCTGAGGTTTCACTTAATAATTCGGTATTGTTAATTTAACACTTAATATTCTGTTATTTATCATCTATACTGTATATAGGGTCACTGGTAATTAGTGTACGATACTTAAACACGTGATTGTGCTCATGATAACCAACAACTTTTACTACGGTAACCAACCTGAAATAGCAAAAAAAAAACATCTGTTCAGTACATTTATGTTTGCCTAATGTACTGAACAGCTGATATTTTTTTCGCGATTTCGGCTTTGCCCCATAATAAAAATTGTTTGAAAAGCCTATATATATATAAAAAAAGAAAATGACTGACATATCAACGGACAGCTGAATGAAACTACTGGGACTAAAAGAGTGGAATTTTGCCTAAGGTTATCTTTTACGACGTAAGCAGGAAGTGAGAGAGGATTTTTAAAAATCACCCCCTAAAAGGGGATAAAACGGGGTCCAAAAAAAGTATGGAGAAATCCACTTTCACGCGGGCGAAGCCACCGACAGAAGCTAGTCGTCCCTAAATAAGTTAAAGTAAAATATTGTCTGACTAACTTTTTTCATCATCTTTGCTTTCGTGTCAAATCCCTCAAGAACCTTGAATTTATTCGAGATATAAAGCAATCTAAAGCTCTCGGATGCCAAAAGTAGTTGTCTGTCATTTGAGTAATGTTTGTAATAGGATAAGCAAAGCCAGAGAGCAGTGGTGGCCGAGTGGTAATGGCCCTGACTTACAAGTTGTAGGTCGCGGGTTCGAACCCAGCCAGGCGCATTACTTTGTGTGGTTTATTTCATCACCACTGCTCTCAAAACGGTGAAAGAAAACATCGTGAAGAAACCGGCATGTACTAGAAACAAAAATTCGAAGACATTCACCAGCCCGCACTAGGGTCGCGTGGTGGATTACGGCCCATTCCCTCACCTAGAGAGGAGGCCTGAGTCCCAGCAGTGGGAACATTAAAAAAGCTGATGATGATGATGATGATGAAGCAAAGCCAGATAATTATTACTTACCTTAAAAATATATAAACAAACAATTTAGACTCTTTATAATATGAGCATAGCGTAAACATAATCAACCTTAGGTATAATGTTCCCGCTGCTGAGAATCCAAATATGTTCCTACTAGAGGCTTTCTCTCTTTAAGAATTGGGTCGTAACCGACCTCGTGTGCCCAGTACTAGGTTGGTGAATGTCACATACTTTACCTTTGTATCTTTTGTTCAATCTAGTATTACTCACGATGATTTTCTTCATCGTTTTGAGACGGGTGTTTTAAAACAAAACACAAAATAAAATACCTGGGTTGTATACAACTTATGACTTATAAGTCAGCCATTACTACTGGGACACCTACTCAACTACTCCAGTGGGGGATGTTACTACTAGGTAACTATTGCTTCTATTGGAACTTTTACCCCTTGGCTTCCACCCTGTTAACTTGGGAAATCATCCAATGGGTTCTTCCGTTCTTAGGAGGAGCGAGAGGGTGTGTCAGACTTTTACTGACTAAAACAGCACCTATAATCTTTCTTTACCTTTGCGTTCCAGGACCAGGGGAAGTCCACCCATGCTGGGCCAACCCCCGCTCTTGGGCGGAGCGTGAGATAGTGTCAGACTCTTACTGAATAAAAAACCTACCCCGTTCCTTCAAGCCTTCATACCGAGGATCGAGTTCCCTTTCGGATAACCCTGGCCCCAGTAGGCTTCGACCCGGCTGGGAGCCTGCTGTTGCTGACAACTCCTTGAGGCGCGCGGGAACAGTGCGCGCCGAACCTACCATGTTTGGTGAGGATATGCGTCATTCGGAAGGAAAGGAGCGAGAGGGTGTGTCAGACTTTTATTGACTAAAACAGCACCTACATTCTTTCTTTGCCTTTGCGTTTCAGGACCAGGGGAATTCCACCCATGCTGGGCCTTCACTGCTCCAGTTGGGGCCTTATACTTACTGAGACACTACTGCTCTACTTGCAATATTATTTTGGATATATTTGAATTCCAATAATTCAATTTAAACCAAATATCCCTTTACCTGTTACAAAATAGTTGTTACAAATGTTGTAACATAGTTTTTTTTCATTTCACCATATGGTAAACAATATTTTTATGCCCAGCAAGGCAACGCATAGTGAGTCGATACTTTATAATTAACACTATGTACTTTATTATAGAGTGAGTCGATATTTTATAATTAACACCATGTACTTTATTATATGTATATATTTTACTGAGAAATTTTTATTGTGCTTTTGTGTACGATATTTGACTGGTCTACACTGTTCTTACATAATATCTATCAATATTGTAAAACAACCACTTTTTTAAAAGAGTAACCACGGAGTTTCTTACCATAGGAAACGACCAATTTGGAACCGTGCACTAGCTTCTGACGTTTTATAAGTGCCCATGTAGGCCTGTGTGAAATAAAATATTTTTGATTTGATTTGATTTGATTGATGTACTGTATCTACAAACATTATACCTATGTGTCACAAATAAACTTATTTGACTTTGACTTTGAAAATTAAGCGAACAATTTTTTTTGAAATCTTTCCAGATGGCAGATTAAATGACGACAGACATATTTTACATTAAACTGGCTGAGTCAGTCCCTTTCAAGATAAAAAACGGGTTACGAAGGTCCTTCCCGGAAGGCTGAATAATAGAAAGATAAATTTAATTAACTTTATTTAGTTTTCTCACAATTTTCCTTATTTTCATTGTAAAGCAATTAATAAAGACTTCTGGTCCCTTTTTTGAAACGAAGGTTTACTAAATAGTAGTTTATTTCTTCTTAACTATTAAGAAGAAATAAAGACCAATTTATTATTTAGTAATATGTATTTTGATAATGGTAATAGAAAGAAGTATAAGGAAGGGAATCTCTCAATCAATTTTATTATTTTATGTTGTTATAATGTATTTTATTGCCTGCGTCGAATAAATGCTATTCTATTCTGTTCAAATCAACGACAATAGATAGCACGGTTACGTTACATTAGACCAACACACACGTGTAACACGCCTGGCTCCCTAGCCTAGTTACAACCGTATCGTGTCGAATTCCGTTCTCCAATCGTTAACGCTTCGGTGTCAGCAATTGTAGAAAACGATAAGTGTCTAGCCATGTTGACGCACCTGCGTCGGCCGCTCGTTCTACAATGTAGCGTTTGTTTATCAAAAGATGTAGCGTTAAACGTTGTAGAAATTTATTCTATAATTTTGAACGATGTGAACTTGGTTACGAATATTCTATTCGTTTGTTTCCGACCACGCGACTTTACGTTGAGATGACGTCATTCCCATACGTTTCATCACTTTTCGACAGCGTTAGCGATTGCAGAATAACAACTTGGCTAAGCGTGCTGGATCGGAGTTTGCGTTGGAAGCCGCGTCCTAGAGTGACCATCGCAGGTTTGCGCTGCGTAGAGTAAAAAAACTGGAACTCACTAATTTATCTGTACTTAAACTAGAACGAATATCGATAAAATAATAAAATCACTCGTTATAAAATGACCAGATTGTTAGTATCTACAGCACAAAGATAAATATAATCTACCAGGAGCCCAGCTTATAACACAAGTGTACTTCGGCTCCCGACATGACTGTGCAGGGCGCGCCACACATTAATGTAATATTCATGGGTGTGACATGGTGTTTGCGCACCGCTTTGATACCGCGTAATCTTGCCTAACTAGGTGAATTAAACATTCATGTTATATACAGGTTGTAGGTAAACATTGTTCATAGACTTGGTGAATTTCAAAGGAATTTAATGTGTATTTCTATTTGTGTGATGAGCATATTCATTTGTTATGTGTCTGGTATATGATATGTATGTATTTAGAAATATATAAGTATGTTTATCAGTTGTCCAGTACCCATAACACAGGCTTTGCTTAGGTTGGGACTAGACGGCGTTGTGTGATAGTTATGGAATATTATTATTATTATTATTTAAATATGTGTAGGTAGTTAGAGCTGTTTGAAGTCCTATCTATATGTTTTTCACATCTAATCCGAACCTCGTCGATCATTAAAATGTCGCAAATATGTACGTTGTTGAATGGATGGTTGATAGAGCTAAAAGGTTTTGAAGTCGCGACCATTAGTATTAAAAGCCTAATATTTACAAGTTGAAGATCGGGCTAAGGTCTTGTATCGTTTGCAATAACTATTAATAAAATATTAGAAAAGACAAAAAATTAAAAAAGACGTTCACTGCGTACCTCGTCTAGTATAAACTGACGAAAAAAACGTAATAGTTTTTAAACAGGAACCTATATTTGCAAAATAATTATCATATAATCAAGTAGACAATGTCTTTCGGCTGATCATGATGGAATTATTACTTAACTAGCTGTCCGCCCGCGACTTCGTCCGCGTGTACTTCGGTTATCGCACTCTAAACGTGGTTTCCTGTAGAAATAAGAGGTTTTTCCGAGATAAAAAGTAGCCTATGTTCTTTTTCATGTCAAAGGCTATAAATTTCATCCAAATCCGTTCAGCTGTTTTTGCTTGATTAAGTAACAAACATCCAAACATCTACACTTTCACATTTATAATATTAGTTTAGTTAGGATATAATGGTTTTTACTTCGATGCGATGGAACTGAGATGTATCCATTTCAAAATCTCATTAAAATTCAAATTGCTAATCTAACAATGACAAAAGGAACATAATACTTTGAGAAAAAAAAAATTATTATGAGCCCGTTATGTCCTCCCACTGCAGGGTAAAGGCCTCCCTTCTGTTATTCCACTCTTTTCTGTCCTTAGCCACTTCAAAAATGATTTTAAACAAAAACAGAATTTAATTTGAACTCACTTTAATCCACAACTCAATTAAAACTAACTATCAAATAACTCTCTAAACACTTGTTTATGAGAGTCAGACCTTTCAGAGAACTCATCACTTTAATCTTACTATTCTAACTTAATCCTAACTTTAGAAACTGAACAAAACTTGCATATAAATAACTTCTAAGTACATTTACATTCTACATTTTTCAAAGAAAAGTACATTATATTAAGATTAAAACACCGTACCACAGTACAAAAGAAGTGGTCCTATTGTTATGAAAGAAAATGTAAAATTAATTCTGTATTATTTTGCAGTGCAGAGGCACAAAATAGGTAGGTACAGAAGTCAATCTTATGTATGTACTTCACCTTTTATACCTACGCTAGGCGATCGTGCTAGGGTCAGCGCGTTGCGCCGAACTGTACGAGTGCGACCGGTCGATTGAGCTGATATATCGTGTCCGTGAGCGGTGTATATGTGTGCGTTGCTCGAGCGCGCTTTGTATGTAGATAGACTTCTGTACCTATCTATTTTGTGGCAGAGGTCCCAAAGCGGTGACCTTTTTTTTTTCTTTTTTTTGCATTGTTACAGCCGTCATTTGTGAAGCATTTTTTGTATGTCAACTGGTTTTATTTCGCACGATGAAATAACGATCGTTTTTATTTAGCGTGTAATTCTACAGGGTGACTTTCGGTGTGAAAGTACTTTTTAGTGGAAAATCAGCCAATGACTTCTCCCACGCTAGGCGGTGGAGGAGGGTATGTCAGACTATTACTGACTAAAACCCACTTTTATGTTCCTTCTTTGCTCGCGTTTCAGGAGAGGGGTTTCCCCTTCAGAGGTGAACCCATGGCCCCAGTAGGCTTCGACCCTGCTGCGCGCCGACGATTTAGCTGACTTGACTTTGAAGCGCGCATGGATACTATGCACCGTTGACGACTTGAGCGGACGGAAGACGCGAATATTAGTCTTCTCACACGTTAAAAATGTAAAGCAATATTTTATACTTAGATTTAAAGAAGAATTATTACAGTTCACTTAAAATGAGATACAAATAGCTTATACTCGTAAATATTGTAATATTCTGTGTGTTGGTGACGTCATAGGTATATTAGAAAATATCGTTATTTGTAAAATGATCCTTGTGGACAAAAATCTGTTACATCCTCCAACTACAAGGATTAAAGGTCAAATACGTGACAACAATCACGCATTACAGTTATTATATACCAAAATGGCGCAGGAAAGGAAACTAAGGCTTGGCCGAGGGTCGGAAGTATTGTCAATACAAATTGTACAGAGATTCGGTACGTGATCTCTTACGAAACGTTCAACTGTTACGGTCAGGAAGATAGTATCGAAAACGATACATTATGTGATCTTGGTCGAGCGGAATGGGTGTGAATTTTGTAATAGAAGGTGCAGATAAGTGTTGATTTTTGAGTTAGATTTGCATATTGCGGTCAGGAAGATAGTATCGAAAACGATACATTATGTGATCTTGGTCGAGCGGAATGGGTGTGAATTTTGTAATAGAAGGTGCAGATAAGTGTTGATTTTTGAGTTAGATTCGCATATTGCGGTCAGGAAGATAGTATCGAAAACAATACATTATGTGATCTTGGTCGAGCGGAATGGGCGTGAATTTTATAATAGAAGGTGCAGATAAGTGTTAATTTTTGGGTTAGATTCGCATATTGCGGTCAGGAAGATAGTATCGAAAACGATACATTATGTGATCTTGGTCAAGCGAAATGGGTGTGAATTTTGGAATAGAAGGTGCAGATAAGTGTTGATTTTTGAGTTAGATTCGCATATTGCGGTCAGGAAGATAGTATCGAAAACGATACATTATGTGATCTTGGTCAAGCGAAATGGGTGTGAATTTTGTAATAGAAGGTGCAGATAAGTGTTGATTTTTGAGTTAGATTCGCATATTGCGGTCAGGAAGATAGTATCGAAAACGATACATTATGTGATCTTGGTCAAGCGAAATGGGTGTGAATTTTGTAATATGTAGAAGGTGCAGATATGTGTTGATTTTTGAGTTAGATTCGCGTATTAATTAGGTTATTTTTATATAGCCATTTTTTTATGTGATTCTGAGATCACTGTATACTCGCACACTCATGTAATACATTCTATTTCAAATTATTTTTTATTACGTATTATCGTTTTTATTCTGCTTTTTGGTAAAAAAATTACTAGTCTAATTGTCCTCATAATAGGTATGTATTATTATTGTAACATCATGGGACTTTTGCACATAAAAAAAATTGAGAAGTCAATCAATTTTTAAAAAAGAGTAATCATGGTGTTTCTTGCTGGTTCTTCTCCATAGAAAACGACAAATTGGAATCGTGCACTAACTTCTGAAGTTCTGTAAGTTCCCATATAGGTGTACCGTAAGTGAAATAAAAACTTTTTGAATTGGGCTCAGTAAAAGTAGCAGTTAATTGGAGCGTCAATGGCGTTCATTAATTCCTCAAAAATTCAGATGTTTGGGCACTTGAGACACTGCAGCATGTTGGCTATATCCTAAACTGGGGCACTACAATCGCAAATAGTATCTTTAACCATCATTATCATCATTTCAGTCGAAAAATGTCCACTGTTGAACATATGTCTCCCCCAAGTGTCGCTACAATGAACGGTCCTTATCCATCGGATTCCCGCAACCCTTACCAGGTCATCAGTCCACCTTGTAGGAGGCCTTCCAATGCTATGTCTTCCGGTACGTGGTCACCATTCCAGAACTTTCTGGCCCCAACGGCCATCTGTTCTGCGAGCAATGTGCCCAGCCCATTGCCAAATAAGTTTGGCGATTCTTCGTGCTTCGTAGGTAACCTTGGTTCGTCTGCGGATATAATAATTGAGAATATTGAATTGTTGTTTTTTTTTATTGATTGTAGAGGTATAATAATTGTAAAAAAAAATCTAAAATACAAATAAAGCCTCATTCTTGATTCGATCAAAACCATCGACTTGAAAATAAAAAGAACAACTGAGAAAAGTTTGGCTTCATTAGTTGATCAAGATGTGGTCACAATCAGAAAGATTTCCTGTCTCAGGTAGCAATTCTTGTAATAATATTGAACTTTCAAGTTTCACTGGCAAGTTCAATACGAACAAGACATTGCACGTGATCAAATTACCGTGGAAACTTTAAAAGTATGGACACAGGCCGACAAACTTGAAAGTTCAGCCTTCTAGCTCTTTAGAACTTCAACTACCCAAGTGACCCGTACGGTCGTGTGGTTCAAAGTTTATAACTAATAGGTCGGGGCTTCTTTGAAAGGCACGGATGACGGTCGCTTCCTAGCAAGAGGAACTTCATGAATATGTGATCAAGGGCAAAGTTATGGAAGGTAAAAATCTTAGTTTGTTTCTGATAGTACCTACTTACTGATCAGTTGACGATCTTTGCCTGATAGAAAGTTACGCTATCATTAAATGGATAATGTGCGTTTTGTTTTCAATGAAATTGATTATGATGATGATTATGGAGATTAAAAACAACACGGAAGGTACAAAGACACTTCCGCCTGACCACCGCTAAGTTAATTTTTACTTGCATTCGAATTGAAAATTTCGAAGAGGCATTTGCCCAGCGCAGCGGTGGGACATAGTGTGTAGTAAGTGAATAAAGGTTTAGATTATTGTTATTCCAAATTCAAATGTTAAGCCTGGACCTGGCAAAAAAAGCTACAGACTAATAGCTCATAATAATAAATAAGTACTCGTATTATATGCATTTGAAAAAAGTGTATAGTCATTGCGATTCTAGAACGATTAGAGCAACTGAAGGAACACGGTTCTCAATAAAACCTGACACTCCTCGCATTTGATGATTTCCCACCCAAAAAATAAAATCCATTTGAGCTCAACGTAAACTTTTAACCTCTTACTCACGATAAAAAGAGTTTGTAAAACATATTTTACATCATAAACTCTAACCTTTTACAAGCTAACTAACTTGTAGATAAACGTTAACTTAAAGGCAAAAGTTATCTGAACTTACCCGAAGTAATGAACAACCTTTCTTCGGCCAAAGTCAAGTACAAAGTACCGGGCTCATCTAATAATAATATGTCCTTAACAGTACAGTCAACAAAAGAGTTGAGTATGCGGGCAAGAAATAGCCAAGAATAACTCCTACAATAACTTAAATAGAAAGTTGTGGGCCGTTTTGTGAAAGGTTTTGTAAGACTTTTGACCTTAGAAAACGGCAGGTTTTAGGGTCACCGCACAATATATATAGGCATATTTTCATCTTTAATTCTTTATTGTACACAAGGACATAACATGACGGCGGCGGAGACCTCTCGTGCCGGGCCTTGGTTGAGGCCATGGTCCGGAGCGAGGAGGAGTGGCAGGCGGTCGCCAACTTCTGCGAAGCAGTAATGCTCGCAAAGGAGGAGGCCGAACGCATCAGGCAACGGCGTTATCGCCGCCGCCGTCGCCGGGATTCTGATCCCGATTTCTGGCCAACGTAGACGCGGGCTTGTGGACAGTGAGCAATGGGTAGCTCACTGTCCGGTCGTCCGGTGACTGTCCGGACCAAGCCCAAGTCGTCGACGGCGCGCACTGTTCCCGCGCGCCTCAAGGAGTTGTCAGCAACAGCAGGGGCCCAGCCGGGTCGAAGCCTACTGGGGCCAGGGTTATCCGAAAGGGCGCTCGAGCCCCGGTATGAAGGCTAGAAGGAACGGGGTGGGTCTTTTAGTCAGTAAGAGTCTGACACTATCTCCCGCTCCGCCCAAGGGCGGGGGATGTCAATGCATGATTTTTTCCCACCATAAAAAAAAAAAAAAAAAAACAGACACAGACAGTTCACGTACAAAGGCGAGTTTAACTCAGCAATGAGTTTTCTTCCAGCAAACCTTTGAGTTACAGAAAGGGTACCTTTGGGTTACATTTTATATGGATTCGCCGTAAACGATTGACGCCGGTGGAGCATGTAGCGGCTTCAAAACGCTGCTGCTCGCTTCTTGTGGCCCAAACCGACCACTAAATGCTGACACAAAACGCCGTCACACGCCACTCGCGCATTTATACCTTCTTCGCCAGAGTCCATTTTGATATGGGTTCAATAAAGTAGAAGCCATCGGCATCAGCCATAAGTGGCTGTAGCTACTTCTAGCTTCTCGTGTCGGCTTTTGTTGCTGTGGTAAGTGTTCCATGTGTAGTGACACTTATCCTAATAATTAGTAGATGAAATTTGATTACTTTTATATCCAAATAACATCATTGCTCTACTCAATAAATTTTTACTCATAGTTTAAAAAAGGGGAATAAAAAGACGAGCAATTCCAAACGCTGAATTAATAACATTTACTATAAAAAATGTAATTTGTTTGTCTGTTATATTATTAAAAAAAGGAGCACGTATTTTTTATTTGTAAATTAAACTAAAAATTACAAAGATATTAAAGTTACGTGAACGTCACGTCGCCGTGCTGCATTTTTTCGCACGGGGTGACGTCACACGCAACTTTACTGCGTATATGTGTGTGTTATAGTGAAATCAGAGCATTTTTTGACCTGGCTCTCCCTCTATTTGTAGTTATGTTTATTGAGGATACATTCAGGCTTTAAAAGTTCTGTTCTGAGTTCTGAGTATACATGTAGATGGATGGAGAGGGAGAGGAAGGCCGAAGAAAAGATGGATGGATTGTGAGAGGAGTGATATGAAAAAAAAAGGGAGTTAGTGATATTTTGACGGATGACAGGACAGAATGGAAGAAAAAAACATTTTGCGCCGACCCCAAGTAATATGGGTTAAGGGCAGGAAGAAGAAGATTCAGGTTTTAAAAGTTACTTGTGTACCAATCTCTACACCTAACTGTACAAGGGACACAGGCGCTGTTAACATTTAATTAAACTTGTTGACCTATGTGTACAACTTACTATACGGCTTTCGACGTCTCGGCTACAAAACTGGATAAACTGTGCCGAGATTAATCTTATAGTTTGTATAACGGCTATGTGTTGTGACAGTTTATTAACATGGGCCATGGCGATAACCATGTTAGACAAATATGTCATTAGAGAGTACGGCAGTGCCCCCACCAAGGCAAGCAAAACAGTGACACGGCCTTAACGTTCTTTTCTTGAAACAGTACAGGCCTTTTTTGATCCCCTTTAACTTCATTGTGAATAAAACTAAACGCTTGAATTTCGAATGTATATCACCAGTGATACTACTCGTTCCAAACGAGAATAAAACCGATTCCTATGTTTTGACGTGTCCTCAAATCGAAGAAATGGCAAAATTGAAGAACTTGGAACGAGTGAAATTGGAGAACTGGATTCTGATTAAACTTTATTCGTTCACAGTTCATAAATAAATTTTTCGTAAATAATTAATGTTTAAAAATTTCTTTCCTCTATTTGACAGTAAATCGTGACGTCACAACACGTCATCCTATTCTCATTTGGAACGCATTGTACGTATTATATTGAATTAGATTGTTTAGTCCGATTACCAAGTTTAAATTAACCGGCTTGGTATTACATTGATTTCAAAACTTTTTACGGTAGAAGAACTGAGTTGCGTGCCTTGGGTTTTTTACAAGTTATGTTTTCGAAGGCACATATTGTACTAGTTGCAGCCAACGGCTTCGCTTGCGCGAGAGTAGAAAATTGTTCATATGTATCGATCTAGCGGGGCCACATAAACTTGATCGAAAAAACTAGTGGCAATGCTTTGTTTGTTCTCTATGTATCTCACGAATTTACTAATAAGATCCAATGTAGATCAAATAATTTGACAGAAATTTTAATAGTCTCAACCATCCAGTAGGACCCATGTTGTATTACGCTCAAAATACATAAAAATACTACTGATTATACCTTTTGTCAATGTGCATCTTGAATCGTGTATTAACTCAAAAGAAATTTTTTGGATAGAATACTCTAATAATTTGCTGTACACCGTAGACTACCCGCTTTTTGTTTCATGTTCTTATAGTCCTTTCTAAGATTGTCTGGTAGATATCGCTGTTAGCGATAAGACCGCCATTGTACCCATACATTTAAGTTAGTGTATAAGTTTACTATTTTGGTGTACAATAAAGTTTATTCTATTCTATCCATGAGCCATATTTAATTTTTTTATATTAGTATAGAGCCTAATATCGAAAAAGAAGAAGTTGAAGCAGTTGGATACATCAGATATTTCTGTAATACAGATAATACAGTGTAACTTTGTTTCGAGTTCGGGTGGGGCAATAAAATGTAATGTTTTGTTGGTGCTAAGATTGTTAACCAGATGCCATATTTTGCGTGGTTTATGGGCGCAGTTTTTAAAAGTTTTGTATGTTTGATAAGTGTTGTTATTTCCTAGTAGCATCTTGAATATTTTCTTTGACTTTCTTTAATGCTTTAAAAATCTTTATTTTGCGTTGGCAGTCGTGCAGTAGGCCTTGCGGACGACGAGCAATGTATAGTTTGCCGTCCAGCCGTCCGGTAAGAGCCTGAGTCCACGCGCGCTCCAAAGAGATGCCAACAAAAGCGTAGGGCTGATACCGACAGTGGCGTAGCTACTAAGGGGCTAGGTTGGGTAGTGTCCTGGGGTCATCAAGCTCGAGGGGCCCCCAAAATCTGATCAACAAACCGCTTTTTGAATGAACGAAAAATTTTACAAAAAACATTTCTGTTGATAGTAATAGTGAATCAGATAATGTGACCACTGCAGTATTGGTTAAAAAGCCTAATGATGAAGATTCAGTAATTAAGCTCTGAAAGATATCGTTGGCGATCATATTAATGATGACCACGTCTCCATATCATTGGGTGTGCATGTTAATGATAAATCTTCTTTTAACTTAGGATTAATGTAAGATAAAGTCGCCTAAAGAATTAAGGGGCCCCAGTTTGTTTTTGCCCCCGGGCCCTTGGTCATCTAGCTACGCCACTGGATACCGACGGTAATTTCCGAAAGGGATACCGTGGTCCTGGACCGCAGCGGACATCTGAAAAACGCAGGTACGCAGTAGAAGTCTGTCACGCCCTCCCACTTCACCCTAGAGCGGAAGAAGACTAAATGGTTTACAATCTCAAAACAAAATCTCTTTATCTCAGTGAATAATTATTTTTTATGAAGTCGAGGTTTTAATGCGGGTACTAAATATTTGTTTTTTTTTCTACTACCTACTTACTCATATTTTTGCCTCGTTTCATTTCTATTCACAGAATCGATAATAATATTTATTCGAGAGCTGTTCATTGAAATTACTCAGTTCGTAAGCCAGTTATTTTATCCATTTACCGTGATCACGAACGAGGCAAAGGGCTTCGAATGTCGGGAAAATTAAATTTAAATATTCAACGAGGAAATATAATCCGTTAAATATTTCACAGTTGAAGAGGTAGAGTTTGTTTTACAAAAAATACTGCTTTTATTTGTTTATATATAGGTAGTAAAAATGAGATCAAAACAAGCTTTTTAATCTTTTTTCGTGATGGATTTTTTCGGCATTTTCCTCAATTGATCTAAATGTGAGTGATGTAAGGTATGGTCAGAAGGTAGATATTATAATTTTGTAGATGTTGTTATGATGATGTAACAAAAAACCGATACCTACATAGCTTATTCTGTGTATTTAATTCATTAAACCCCAAGCAAACGCCGGCGTTGGCGCACCTATTGTATTTCTGTTGTGTTTGTAATTTCCACGATTGAAAGGTTTAAACATTTTATCGCACTAGGAATTATCTACTTGTGTATTATGAATACGTTCACTTACACAAGATCACCAAGCCTGAAACCTATCTTTAGGTCACATATAGAATCCGTGACAACTAGTAGCCAATCGCTCAACAGCTCCGTCAACGCTTTCATATGGCTCACACACAAAACTGCGATGTGAGATGTTTACGACACCGCATCGCAAAAACCTACGTTGCGAATTGTTGCGATGCAATTTTGTTCGACAAAGCATCTGTTATCGGGGACCATACAATGTGCGATGCGAATCAATTCGCAAGTTTTTACGATGCATCGTGTGAGCTCGCAGACTTTTACGATGCGATGTCGCATCGCTGAAAACTGCAATGCGACATCGCATTCTAAAAAAAGCCTGTGCCTTTAATTCATAATAGTTTCCTATCCGATAACCATGTAAAATCCTAATATTGCAGAAACAAACAAAAACTTACTACATATTTTCGCTTGAAAAGACGAAGAAGTTGTAGACAGTTCCTATGAATCATTAGGACAACATCCGGCCTTTGATATTCATAAAACTCGTTTCAAACTTCATTTTATATTATAAGTATAATCAAAGGAGGAAAACTTCTTAATACGGTTTTTGCATTAGTCACGTTTGTACCAAGTTTTAAAAGTACCTAAGTTTTAAAGTGTAATAAACTCAAGGACCCGAAGAGATGACATTAGTAGAGATACAAACGCTTGCTGCAAATCCAATGCTTGCTCGCTATCACATGAAGCCAGCCTATTTTTTACAAACCCGTAGATGTACTGCTAAATTCTGCCAATTACCTATTCAATATCTACTTGAATATAGGTTAGTCGTGGAGATGACGATGTTTACTTTTAATTAAACTTTATAATTGAAATTTTCATGTGTGATGTCAAATAGACTGTAATGTTTGCGTTATCAATATTATACAGTCCTAAACAAAATCAAACAGAAGGTTATTAGAGCGTAAGGGTTTAATGTCATGATACTGAGAATGCAAAATATATATTATGTCGGTGAAGATGGAAACCATTCTGACTACGAGACAAAGCGTTATGTGGCGTGTCTGAACACGCTTTTATAGAATCTGGCATGACATTTGCAGTGTGTCCGGCTATAAAGGTAGAAGTACACTGCGCACATGAGTGCCTTGCACGGGCATCTGGGCGCGTCGGTCTCCATACATTTTATATGGAAACTAAACTTGTAGAGCTACACTAGATCCACGCCACGCGACGTCGTTCTACGTACAAATCAGGCATGTTACACGTGTGCGTTGGTCCAATGTAGTTCTAGCTTAAAAGAAGTGATCAAGACCCCAAGAGCTCACTCGGTCTTTAGACTTCACGAATAACATTACCTAGGTACCTACTCTCGGCTCGTATCTAAAGCCTACGTCATAATAAATCAGTTGCATGATCTGGAATAGTTAATTTATTACTCGTTACCCACTCATCACACACAAAATAATATCGATCGGCGTTCTGAATCGACATACACAACATTCGTTTTATTATATGCGAAAGTCGAAACACGTGTCTAGTATTTTTAATGTAAAGAATCTATGTACAAAATTTCATAACTGTATCATGAAAAAGCACAAAGTTATAAGCTTGTTATGCCAGCTAAAATCCATGGTTACCGGGCCACCCAGGGTACTGAGGGGTTGTTCTGCATCAGCACTCAGTTGTTAGCTGAGCCTTCTTATGCCCGCTATGATCTGCCGTGACCTGTGTGTTGTACTTTGTGTCAGTGGTATCTAACATGGTGTATAATCCATTCAGTTACTGATTCTGAACAAACTATCGCATAATGTTTGTATATAAAACATATCTGCTGAAATAATGTTATTTCGAGAACCATTTCCAACTACACGATTTTTTTCCAAATTCCTAAACAAATCTACAATATTTATCTCAATATCTCACAATTCAAACCTAAAGTTCTCAACAACTTTCTCGTAACTGCCATCTCGATAAGCGACAAGCTATCTCTCAAATATATAGTCGAGCTATAGCTATATAGTCGAGCAAATCGGTACGATTATTCGATCAAATGGTGCCCCAGTTTAGCATCGCTTCGGGCAGTCCCCCGAGTGATTTCTAGAATTTCTGCATTCCTAGTACAATATTCTGCTGGGATTTAAGTATCTGTATTTTGTACAAGTAAATTTGTTTGAACGATTGCAAAATTCATGGGTAAATGAATACAATGTAAATGCGACTTGCTTCCGCATGAACGCATTTTATGTAGCATTTGTTTGAGTAGGTTTTGTTTCCGTTTATAATTTTGGGGTTTAGGCGCTTCGTAAACGGAGAAACTTTTAGTTTTGGTTGCCGACACCGAACACTTTTTGATCGTCATGAGTATATGTTAAGTGGAAGTAATTGAACACAAGAAATGTTTACGTATGCGCACTAATGCGCAGGGAGTGGATGACGGCAGCGCTGTAGCCGTGCTGTGACGGCTGATTTGAAGGCGCAAGTCTCGTCACGTTCACGTTTAACAACAGGTATAATCTCTTAGGAAACTATTTTCAAGGCATGCAGGACTGATCCAAAGGGTGTGATATCTGATATCACTGTGCCATATCGTCGATAGTGCCTAGTGTTCCACGCGCGACACAAAGAGATGTCAGCAAAACCTTAAGGGGCCCATCAAGACCGATGCCCAAGGAGCAAGGGATGCAAGGGCTACGAGGAATTACTGAAAGGGAAGCCGTGGTCCTAGATGCAAAAAAAATCTTTTTTCTATTACTGATAGGTTTGCGTTTGACCACTATCTCACCTGGTGGTAAACGATGATGTGGTCGACGATGGAGCACGCTTGTCTAGAAGTAACCTATTCACTCTTGACTTAAAGGCCCCTACGTTGTAGCTGTCAGAAAACAGACCCCGGCAAGGAATTCCACTCCTTCCACTCTTTGTACGTTTGGGTGAAATGTCCACCATGTACCGATAGCGCAACGCCAAATACATTAATTTTCTTTCTTTCTTTCTAGTCAGTTAAAATCTGACACTCCCTCTCCTATCAGAGTGCGATCAGTTATTTGATAATTATCCACCTGAAAAAAAAGGGTAAAAGTATTTAATTAAAAAAAAAGTTGTAGCAATTATTCTCGATCCGTCCCGTCTCTTTTCATTAAAACATTACGTCAAATAAAACGGTGTTTACAAAGACCCCACCTCCACGTAATCCGTGCTTCAGCCTCCTTGTTGTAATCCTTACACGTGTCCAATCACAGATTATCGGCACACGTATATCGATTCTCTCAGATCTTCTTCACGAGTATGACAACGAGATTTGAATACCAAGTGAACCATTTTAATCGATACAGCTTTATGAACGAAATGAGTTAGGCGTGTTTGCTTTTAGGAATGCAGAATGAGGAAGACTGGTAGATTTTTTTCTGAAATGTAAAAAAGGTACAACTTGTGCGGCCGGGCTGATAAGGGTGATGTATGGAAGTTCGTGTGCGATCGGAAGCTGTGTGATATATACCTAGAACATAATATATTTGATAGCAAAAGTTCAAAAGATATGGGTCTTGTAGATAGATTCGTAGGTATATTAGTATACATAACAATGGTGGGCTTTTTGCATAAATGGATTGAAATTACAAAGAGCTCTGCAGGATAGACAAAATTTTCTTGCGGAATTTCTCCTGTCCTGTTAAATATCTCTTGGAGTTAATACTTGAATCGAGATGTACATTGGCACAAGTTACGATGGAGTAATCATCTATTCTGAGAGTAATAGGATGAATAAGGTGATTTATTGTATTTTTTATTAAAATAGTTGATTTACTTTGGATCTTGTTAATATATTCAATACTATTATATATTAGGTATTGTATACAATGAACAAACAAAGCATAGCCACTAAATTTTTCAGTCTAGCTCTAGTGGTCCCGGTAGATCGATCCACATGAGGCACTAATGCATTCTCGGCTGAGCTCTGGTCACGTTCGTGCATAAATCAAAGTTGATTGCTACAAAAGTGCTAGGGTTAAAACCAAAAACCATAACTACACCGTCATATGTTTCATACGCCAACATTTTACATATTAATATTGGTGAGAAATGATAGCGATTGTTTAAGGTGTAATAACCCACTGTTTAAGATACCTCGAAAATATTATGTTTAAACTAATATAGTCGGCCTTTAATGTTCCCACTGCTGGGACACTCAGGCCTCCTCTCTAGGAGAGGGAATGGGCCGGAATCCCCCACGCGAGCCCAGTACGGGTTGATGAATGTCGCATGCTATTTTTTATATTTCTATGGTCGCATGTCTTCGAATTTTTGTTTCTAGGACATGCCGGTTTCTTCACGATGTTTTCCTTCACCGTTTTGAGAGCAGCAGCGATGTAATAAATTACACAAAGTAATGCGCCTGGCTAGGTTTGAACTCGCGACCTACAACTCGTAAGTCGGGGACGTTACCACTCGGCCACCACTGCTCTCTACAGATTTATTATATGTACTATGCATTTCAAATGAGAATAGGATCGCTCGCCATGTTGTGAAGTCACGATTTACTGTCAAATCGAGGAAAGAAAATTTTAAACATTAATTAATTTACGAAAAATTTAATTTATTTATGAACTGTGAACGATAAAATTTTAATCAGAATCCAGTTCTTCAATTTTACTTATCTTTAAGTTGAAGAACTTTTGCCAAAATTTCTTCAATTTGACAGTACGGCGAAACGTCAAAACAGGAATCGGGCCTATTCTCATTTGGAACGCGTGGTATAATATATACATATTAAATATCCATATCGAAATGAATTGATTGTTAACCGCAGTTTGGTTTGTATATGGTTTTAAATTGATATCCCATGCATGCTGTTGATATCGATGAACAAACAAATCGACGGTTGAGTGTTTGTTTGTTCGGGAAACGATATGTTTCGTTACAAAAAGACTGTGCGGTTTTTATTGGTGAATAAAATTGAGTTGTGTTTTTAATTGATAGGCACTTGTTTTGATTATTACCGTTTATTATGTTTGACTTTGATCCTTTTCAATCATCAGATATTAAGTAATTAATTTCAGGAATAAATTTTAATGGTGGATTGACAGCTTTTATATAAAAAATTTGTCAACGCTCATAGTTTTTTTTTAAGTAGGTATAGTTGAAAAATGCGGCTACTGAAAATCAGTTTTTAATAAAATTGGGGTTAGTTAAAGATTGCTCTTTTTATTTGTCTTTATTTTTATCGTTTTGCACGCACTGGAAGATGCAGCGTTGGTATGCCTCCCAAAAGGTGGACCGATAACTTGGTGAGGGTTATGGGAATACGATAGTTGCGAGACGCACAGGACCAGTCGTTGTGGCGACGCTAGGGGGAGGCCAACGTCAAGCAATGGACATGTTTCTGCTGAAACAATAATGTTGAATGAGTTAAAAAACATGTACATTGTATTTGCGTCCGACGTAATTACAATGTACATGTTTTTATTATTAAATTAAATTGGTTTCCAAACCAATGTAACGAATTATATATTTTTGTAAGGCTTTTTACATTTACCATTTATTTTAATATTCTAAATTATTACTATTACTTACACTTAATGTAAATTATAAGGTGGTCTATTATTTTAGCGAGGCAACATTTATTCTGTAAGTAATTATTTGCTTAGTCATAGGCAAAATAGGCATAGTGTAGATCTAGTCAGCATGACTGTTGGCATATATGGAATAAAAGATGAAAGGGGCAAGCTACGCCTACACGTCGCGACAATCAGGCGCCAGAACCTTCCCTCAAACAGACCGCTATCTGTCATCCTATAAGGACATGTCTACGTTGGTAAAGCTGCTGATTTCTCTGATTTGAGCACTCAAAAGACGGAATTTACTGATCGATCTTAAGGCACTTGCGGCTCTTACAGTTACCTATTTAGATCTATGAGAATGTGCGGACTTGCTGACGGTGTGTAACAGGTACCTCGCCATCCAACAAGTGCTAAAGGTCATAGCACACTTAAACGACTCTGCTCCAACACCGCTCCCACCCAACACCGCCCTAAACTAAGACGACTGCTCGCGGTCCACGCGGCGACAGCTAGCAGGCACCCAGTAGTCCACGCGGTCACAGCTAGCAGACCGCCAGCTGTCCACCTGCCGACCGCTCTCGCTTTTGTGTAGATACAGACCGACTGAGCGGCGGCGGCGCGGCGACTGCTAGCGGTGAGCGCGCGGACACCGCGCCGACCGCTCTTCTACAACGTGCGGCCAGCGAGGCGTCAACTACCGAGCAGTCTGACGGTGGAAAGCGAGCTGTCTGCTTATTTATGATGCCGATGTAAAATATATCTAAAGAGCAATTTTTAAAACCTATATTTGAATGATATTCTTTTTGGCGGGTGTAAGCAGAGTCGTGTAAGTGTGCTATGACCTTATATCTGTGTCACCGTCCCCTTAGGTTCCAAGAAAGAGTTATTTATTTATTTATTTATTTATTTAAACTTCATGTACAGTAGTGGTACATAGGCGGACTTAATGCAACAAGGCATTCTCTCCCAGTCAACCTTTGGGTTAAAAAGAGATCACTGTGGTAGGTTTACACAATAAACAAATAACAAATTATGAAAACGGAAAAAAAAACATAATAAGTTATTTATATATAATATATAATAAAATACATAAATATGCATAATATGATATAGTTGTGTGTAAAATAGTCGGGGCTGGTTAGGGCCAATGCCTGCCAGAGCTGCAGGATCGTACAAAAGAGTTAGGTAGGTACTACGGGCCTAGAACGCGAAAGGCGACTGAAGAAACACTGGATTTTAGTGAGTAAAAGTTTGATACTGCCTCTCGCTCTACCGAGAGTGGGAGTACTTATTGGATGATTTTTCACCCTCAAAGTTAGTTATTTATTTATTGATTTAGGAGGAACGTACCAATACGACTTAGATATTACGACCAGAGGCCCTACCACGAGCTCTTAACGCGATTCAATGGATGACTTGAACTGATGAAGCTGCTTAAGGTGTATAGTTCCGTCACTCTTGGTCACTCGCACGCCTGTCATTTCAACTCGTCATGGTAAGGCCCCAGTTCTTATAGAAATTGTTCTAATGCGTTGTTGTAGATATTGGTCTAACGCGAGCCTATCTAATACCTGTTTACAATTTAATGTTAGATAGATAAAAAAAAACAATGCTGTGGTTAACTACATATCGTTTTTTTAATCAATTTACGAGTATTCTTTAGTTGCGTATTTGTTTCTGGCAAGAAACATACACTAGTTCGAGTGAAATGTAATCGCGGACCGGAATAGCTCGGTTAGTTATAACTACTAACAATATAAATGTAAATTCAAGCTTTTAACTCGACTACTATTTCAGTACTCCACTCGCCCAAACTGAATAACGCTCTGGAGGCTATTCATGCTTCCGTCTGCTTCGGGCTTCCGTCAGACTAAAGCAACAACACAAATTCAAAAACAAGCTAGTTCGAATTTCGAACTGCGTCCATTCGAGTTTGAATTTCGAACTGTGTCGATTCGGATTCACCATTCTAATTTAAACAAAATGATGATGTGATGATGTAGGAATAGTTACTTAATATAGGGTTTTGGGAAAATTTATTTTAAATGAACTTCAGTAACTGTTATAATGAGCACATTGAGTAGGTCTGAGAATCAGCCAACATCTATTTTTCATACCACTTATAGCAACAAAATATATACATAATAAACTAAAATTAAAATATTTAAGTATGCTTAACCTAACTATACACACTAAGGGCTACTTCCTACTAAAATATGGCGTCATAAAACTCCTCCGCATCGCTGTCGACTGGAAGTGTGCCCAAGAGGCTGGCGGCATTGCCACGTTGAATGGCAATGCTTAATCTCTGACCGAGATAAAAACCAGCCCTTGGGTCACGCGAAGTGTCAACTAAACGTTTTGACAGCTCTTTAAACAATATATGAGCACTCGGACCCCACGGCCCAAGAGTTTCAACCCCAAACGGCTCAAAAATATAACTGCCGACAAGGTTGTTATATTTCCGCCGCTTGAGGTTCTCCGCAGCCGCAGCGGCAGCACCAGCACAGCACGATGAACTAGGAAGATGGGATGGCGCAAGAGTGTCGACACAGGTAGCGTCCCACACTAAAGGTCTACCCAACTTCCATGGAAATAAAGACATACCGTCCGGTCTCTTACCATCGTCGCGTGCCAGGCCATGAGGTTCCAAAACAGCCGGAACGCCGACGGTGACAAGGGCTCGTCGGATAATGTCGTTAATATTCGCGTGCCGCGCTATGCGTCCCGCACTTCGACTGCATGACAGGCCGTGGTGGCCGAGGCTGTTGACAGCTTCGCCACAGTGACAGCGATGAGGAGAACAACAAGGAGCGCCAAGGCGTAGGGCAACAGCTAGGCGGAAAGTAGTATCGTCGAACAAGGTGCCAATATTCGACGACGGCAGTGCGTGAAGCCAAAGACCTGACTCCCAATTTCCCACAGCCAGCAGGCGCGCCCGCTCCGCAGTCGTAGCAGATGTTAGAATTAGGTTTTCCTGAACTACTCTGCAGAGCGGCTAAAAATAAAAGTAGATCCTTAAAAATAATTATTTTATACTAGCGGCCCCTCCCGGCTTCGCACGGGCAATAAATATAGCTTATGTTACTCAGGGTGAATGTAGCTTTCCAATGGTGAAAGAATTTTTGAAATCGGCACAGTAGTTTTTGAGTTTATGAATTATAAACATACACACAAAAATACAAATTTTCCCACATTACAATATTAGTGTAGATTATTTGGAGTAGTTATGTATCTCAAAAGCTTACACAACCGAGATCGCTCCTGTTTCATTGATTCCACAAATTGTCCAATATACGAGTATGATGTGGAATCAATATTTTTTCTTTTTTTTTTTACAAAAAACCTACTTCAATTAAAAAAAAAAAACAAAAAAGTGCAAGAGAACTTTAATTTCAGAAGTCGGTGTTTCTATAATACTTTTGTCTCTTCATTATATTTTTTTTATGCAGACAGAACAGACTGTGGGATATTCCCATTAATGTATACGTACCAACATTGAGATACTAGTGCTGCTATGACAATGTAAACGCCTCCTTACATCTGACTATAGTGTTACGATGAGGTCATTCAAGTTCCTACAGCCTTCTTAGTAAAAATGTGTCACACAGATGTTAAACAACTGTTGTCTGTCTGTGCAGATACTAGACAGAAACAATAATTAAACAGTACGTACACTGTTTGGTTTACAGGTTACGACAACTACTTATGGAAGTAACACAATATTTTTTACTCATTTCAACCATTTTTCTTGAAGCACAAATCCTAATAATTTTTATTTTATTTTCTTTATTTATCATTTAATAAAAGAATACAGGAATATTTATGTTAAATAGCAATGAAAAACCAACAAAGTTTAAACTTGTTCTATCATGATTCTATCGCAATATAGAAACTATAGATAATGTTTTTTTTTAATATAAATGATAGAAAGAATCTATACCTATTCTTTCATAACAGGGAATATCGATTTTCAAGGCATTTAGTTGAAACTTACTTAGAGCTTATTTAGAGAGACTTATTTACTGAGAGCTTACTTATAGTTTTTCAATTTTCTCGTACCTTCTTTACTATATAAAAAACCAGCAGAGGTTGTTCTTGGGAAAACTTTTCCAGTTACGAACTGAAACTCTACCTGCAGCAAATGTCCATGCTACTAAAGAACAGAACGTAAATAAACGAACTGTAATTTTTCTAAGAGTGAAGGTGCAACTACACTACGCACACGTGTACTACACACGCCGATCTGTAGCCCGATTCACGTAATGAAAACCGTAACGATATCGTAGCGATTTAGTCGTTTAGACCATTTCCGTATTCACATCCATCAATCGAGTTTGAACAACACCGATTTTAAAGTCGTTTGATATTCGTCCATTAAAAAAAAATCTGTATTACATTATCCTAGTAGAATACTTATTAATGTAACTGAAAATAAGTCGATGGATTGTGAATACCGCTTTTGTATAGGACTTCCATCGTACGACTATAAAACTTCAACGATATTTGTCTTGTTTGATTTTACGTAAATCAGGCTACTGGGCGCGTCGGTCTCCATACATTTTATATGGAAACTAAACTTGTAGAGCTACACTAGATCCACGCCACGCGATGTCGTTCTACGTACAAATCAGACGTGTTACAGGTTGCGTCGATCTAATGTAGTTCTAGCTTTACCGCTGCTATAGAATGCAAATGGCAACTGAAGGACCTTAACTTATCTTTTGATTTTGTAGTATTGTTCGAAAGAGTTTTTTTTAATTATTATTCATAGGCTTGCATTTGACCACCATCTCATCCGATGGTAAGCGATGATGTGGTCGACGATGGAGCACGCTGGCCTAGAAGTAAGTAAGTTACCGTAGTCCTGAAATGCAAAGAGCAACTGAAGGACACACAGATGAGTTTTACTCAGTAAATGTCTGACATCTCTCCCTCCCTCTCACTCCACGCTAGAGCGCGACAAGTCATTTCATAATATCCGAAACCAGAAAAATAAACTGATTTTTGAACGCATTAATAAAGCATTATGATTTTCAATAGTTTAAGCTCTAATAAAAAACAAACTACTAGAATTAAGGAATTATGTTAATAATTCCTTAATTTTTTATCAAAATCAAGTTTGATTTCAATTTTATTACAAATTGAAGATTAATCACGCTTTGTAAAAGTCGTTTCTTGAAGTAAAATTCTTTGTTTCAATTCCTTTTTCTAGTCAATTGACGGTTAGAGTTAGGTCTGACAACTTTACTAGGAATAATGATCGGTAAGATTGTACATGTGAATTCAAGGAGATATATCTTAGGCCTTACATTGAACATTGATTCACCTATACTACCATTTCTGACGTAGAAATCTAAATAAATTGAGTTTATGCAAATTTTACTTTACAAGAATTGTACTAAAGTTATTTTTTTTTTTGTAATATTAGGTTTATTTCCTTCAAACTCGGCGACACAACTCTAAAGCTAATCGAGGATAGACTTACTAACTGCAACTTATGGCTCGTAGCAATTTAGGGAAATGGACAAGAAAGTTAAAAGAAGCATTCGGACAGATTTACGCCGCTACAAGATTAGTGCAATTGATTTGATAGATTAAGCTCGTGATATCAATAGATCTTTTAAAATTGCCAAAGAAGGTATGCAGAAAGGACGATCATCCATTAACAAAATCAAAGACAATTCAGGAGTCACAGATTACGGAAAAGATCAAGTCCTAAATATTTGCACCAACTTCTACAAACAACTGTATTCTCTGGGTAGAAATGCCGCTTCAAACCCCTTTCAGAATATCACATTTTCCCTCTCGCAAACCACAAATGTGTCTCCAATCACAGGCTACGAGGTACATGGTGCACTGCGCAGTATAAAATATTGTAAAAGTCCTGGTGAAGATGGTATCTCTACAGAAGCCAGAAGTCAGAATAGGTGTATAAGTGTTATTTCCTAAAATCACTAACCTATGGAATTCCATACTGTATGCTGATACAGTCCCCAGAACATTGTGCCATTCCCTGATAATTCTTTTGCCCCAAAAGGGTGATAAAAAAGACGAATAACTATCTTTCTACTAGTCTTGTCTCGCATTTATAAAAGCCGTTTGTGACAGTTATCGAAAGCCGCAACTCACAACAATTAGACTCCCACCAACCAAGAACAAGCTGGATTCAGACTAGGTCTGTCTACCACTGACCATTTGCACACCTTAAACCAAAAATGCATGGTCATAAAACTCACTTCACCGTAGTCATGGGGGACTTTAACGCGAAACTGGGCAGACGAGACGGTGACGAGCTGCGAGTGGGGCAATTTGGATTTGGACGTCGGAACCACCGGGGACACCTACTGGCCAGCTTTATGGAGAAGGAGGGCCTCTACATGATGAACTCCTTCTTCAAAAAGCGTGAGCATAGAAGGTGGACCTGGCAAGGTCCCGACGGTGCAACTAGAAATGAGATTGACTTCATCCTGTCGACGAAGAAGCAAATATTCAATGATGTCTCTGTGATCAATGCGGTGAAAACTGGGAGCGATCACCGCATGGTAAGAGGCACATTGAATATCAACATCAAGCTTGAAAGGTCTCGACTGGTGAAGTCTACGCTCCGTCCAGCACAGATCCAGATCCAAAACTCCGAGTGCTTTCAGCTGGAACTCCACAACCGTTTCGAGTGCCTAGGGAGCTCCGTGGACGAATATAATGATGGGTTTGTGGAAACTGTCCACACGGTCGGGTCAAAATTTTTCAAGACTCACCGTTCAAATAGGAAAAAAAGGCTCTCGGATCCGACTCTCGAGCTCATGAGGGAGAGGCGTGAGATGATTCTGCAGTCTTCAGACGATGCGTACAGATACCGGCAACTCAATAGACAGATATCAAAATCTCTGAAACGCGACTTTCGTCGCTTTAATACCGAGAAGATTAAAGAGGCGATTGAGCAGAACAAGGGCTCTAAAGTTTTCTCACGAGATTTGTCTATTGGACAAAGCCAGCTAACAAAACTGAAGACCGACGATGGCAGAGTCATTTCCGCCAAATCGGAGCTTTTGGGAGAGATCGAGGCCTTTTATGGACAGTTATACACGTCTATCACTAAACCCGCTGCAAATCTAGCAAACGACCCAAGAGCTAGATTGACTCGACACTATACCGAAGATATCCCGGACGTCAGCCTGTATGAGATTAGTATGGCACTGAAGCAGCTGAAAAACAACAAGGCGTCGGGTGAGGACGGAATTACGGCCGAACTCCTGAAGGCGGGTGGAAAACCGGTCCTAAAGGCCCTTCAGAAGCTATTTAATTCCGTCATACTCGAGGGAAAAACGCCACAGGCATGGAGCAGAGGCGTGGTGGTACTTTTCTTTAAGAAGGGCGATAATGCCCTGCTTAAGAATTACAGGCCCATCTCGCTTCTGAGCCATGTCTACAAGCTGTTTTCCAGAGTCATCACGAACCGTCTCGCGCGCAGGTTCGACGACTTCCAGCCTCCTGAACAAGCCGGATTCCGAAAAGGCTTTAGTACCGTGGACCACATACATACGCTGCGTCAGATTATACAGAAGACTGAAGAGTATAATCAGCCTCTTTGCTTAGCGTTTGTGGACTACGAGAAAGCCTTTGATTCGATCGAGACGTGGGCTGTACTGCAGTCTCTCCAACGGTGCCAGATTGATTATCGGTACATCGAAGTGCTGAAGTTTTTGTACAAAAACGCCACCATGTCAGTCCGACTTCAAGACCAGACTTCGAAACCTATCCTCTTGCAGCGAGGTGTGAGACAGGGAGACGTCATTTCTCCGAAACTGTTCACGGCCGCAATGGAGGATGTCTTCAAGGTTCTGGAATGGAGAGGACTAGGCATTAATGTGAATGGCGAGTACATCACTCACCTTCGGTTTGCCGACGACATAATAGTCATGGCTGAGACTACGGAGGAACTCAGTACAATGCTCGGTGACCTCAGTAGAGCTTCCGAAAGAGTGGGACTTAAGATGAACATGGACAAAACCAAAGTTATGGTTAACATCCATGTAGCGCCCACTCCTATTAAGATCGGAGACTGTACACTCGAAGTTGTGGATGATTACGTTTACCTGGGACAGACGGTCCAGTTGGGTAGGTCTAACTTCGAGAAAGAGGTCAATCGTCGAATCCGACTCGGCTGGGCGGCGTTCGGGAAGCTGCGCGGTGTCTTCTCGTCCAATATACCACAGTGTCTCAAGACGAAAGTCTATGACCAGTGCGTGTTGCCAGTGATGACTTATGGCTCCGAAACGTGGTCACTTACAATGGGCCTCATAAGAAGACTCAAAGTCACCCAAAGGGCGATGGAAAGGGCTATGCTTGGAGTTTCCTTGCGTGATCACATCAGAAATGAAGATATCCGCAGGAGAACCAAGGTAACCGACGTAGCTCGAAGAATCGCCAAACTTAAGTGGCAATGGGCGGGACACATTGCACGCAGAACGGATGGTCGATGGGGACGAAAGGTTCTGGAGTGGCGACCACGTACCGGAAGACGCAGCGTTGGACGGCCTCCAACAAGGTGGACCGATGACCTGGTCAGGGTCGCGGGAACCCGATGGATGCGTGACGCACAGGACCGGTCGTTGTGGCGACGCTTGGGGGAGGCCTATGTCCAACAGTGGACGTCTTTCGGCTGATATGATGATGATGATGAAACCAAATTATTGAAAAGTGTAATGAATTTAATATACCCTTGGATCTGGCGTTTGTCGACTATGCAAAAGCTTTCGATAGTACCAACCATGATGCACTCTTCAACGCTTTGACCAAACAGAACATAGAGCCCACCTATATTATATACTAAAGACCATCTACACTCACAGTACAGCTTCAATTAAAATTAATATTGTAGGACCATCCTTTCCAGTTGGGAACGGAGTCAAGCAAAGAGACCCATTATCCACAAAACTCTTTACTGCCACCTTGGAGGAAGTATTTAGATCCCTAGCACAGAACTGCCCCCCTAGCCAAGTTAGAACCGTTTCGTGTCGAATTCCGTTCTCCAATCGGTAACACTTCGGTGTCAGCAGTTATAGAAAACGATAAGTTGGTAGCCATGTTGACGCGCCTGAGTCGGCCGCTCGTTCTACAATGTAGCGTTTATATAACAAAAGATGTGGCGTTGAACATTGTAGAAATTCATTCTATAATTTTAAACGAAATTGGCTATGAATTTTCTATTCGTTTGTTCTGACCACGTGACTTAACGTTGAGTTGATGTCATTCCCATACATCCATATTAGTTTCGACTAGCGTTCACTATTGCAGATTATCAACTTGGCTAAGGGTGCCGGTCAGACAAATGGTTAGTCATCGGTGACAAGAGGCTTTCAAACCCACGGTTCGCCGATGACATCGTACTTTTCTCTTCTTTGGCAGCGGACTTGGGTAACATGCTCGCAGATTTGAATAAGCCTCGAGATTGAGCTTCGGATGAACATGTCAAAGACTAAACTCATGACCAACAGCATAAAAAGGAGACTGTACATTGAGGGTGAGGAGATTGCATGTGTCCAGGATTATGTGTATCTTGGCGAAATAGTTTCCTTTCGGGCACGACAAGATAAAGAAGTTGCTCAACGCACTGAGAGTGCCTGGAGGAGCTTTTGGTCAATGAAAGATCTTCTCAAAGGAGATCTCCCTCTGTGTCTGAAACGAAAAATTGTGGACATGTGCATTCTCCCTATAAGGAGCGCAAACCTGATCCTTGACACTTCAGCAGAGGTCCAGGCTCGAGGTTTGTCAGCGAGCCATGGAGTGCAGTATCCTGGGTGTTCGAATTTCCGACCGCGTAAGAAACACGGAGCTGCGCGCCAAAACTAAGAATAAAGATGTCACCCGAAAAGCTGCTACTCTAAAGTGGCATTGGGCCGGACATGTTTGCTGCTGCTGTGGGCTAAAAGAGCCACTGATTGGGTCCCATTAAACGCAAGGCGACATCGCGGCAGACCAGACGAAGGTGGAGAGATGAGCTTGATAAGAACCGGTGGGACTGGCCCGCAATGACCGAAGACAGACGTGTGTGGAAAAGGGAGAAAGAGGCCTTCGAGCAGCAATGGGGCGTAAATGGGCTAACTAACTAACTAGGTTTATTCGTAATAACAGAATATTAATTATATTATTATGTGAAAAATTCTTGTTGGATTTTCAGTCATTCTAATTGATGAGCAGTGGTGGCCCAGTGGTAATGGCTTCGACTTACGAGTTGTAGGTCGTGGGTTCAAACCCTGCCAGGCGCATTACTTTGTGTAGTTTATTTCATCACCACTGCTCTCAAAACACTGCAGGAAAACATCGTGAAGAAACTGGCATGTCCTAGAACCGAAAATTCAAAGACATGTGACATTCACCAACCCGCACTGGGCCCGCGTGGTGGATTACGACCCACTCCCTCTCTTAGAGAGGAGGCCTGAGTCCCAGCAGTGGGAACATTCAAAAGGCTGATGATGTTGATGATTTAAAAAATTCAATAAACAATCATGTTAAGAAAAATGTTATGTCAAAAATATGAGTTGACTGAGTATGACTAATAAGTATATTAGAATATTAATTTATTAATAAGTGAAATTGCTTACCTATGAATAAATTGCTTCTTTTTGAAGTTTGTAAAAATTCCTGAATTAAATTGACATGTTTACTTTGCAATGATGATAAAAATCTCACAGAACATGACCGGGATATAAAGTAAAAAAGATTGCACATGAGAACTGAAGTAAGTAGCTATATTGTAAATACGTTATTACGTAAAAGCTACACGAGCTTTGAACGCCAACCCTTGTTCAAAAGGCGAACGTTTGCAGGATTTATATGTGACTGTGAGCGTATACCTTAATTTTTATTATTTTGTAAGTGAAGTCGTGTAGTTGTTGTGGGATTTGCGATAGATAATTTAGAGTACAATAGAATAGAATTGAATAAACTTTATTGTACACCAAAAAATAACACAACTTATAAATAAATTCAAACATACAAAATAGAAAAAACAGAAACAGAGGAGGCCTGAGTCCCAGCAGTGGGAACATTAAAAAGGCTGATGATGATAAATAAACTTAGATCTATGGGTAAAATGGTGGTCGTAACGCTGATAGCGATATCTGCCAGACAACCTTAGGATGGATCGAAAGGATTAAAATAATACAGGGGGTAGTCTAAGCTGTCAGTGGATAGTAAGTTTGTTATTAGATGTCTTTTTTTTAGGTGGGAAATCATCTAATGACTCCCGTTTCAGGGCGGAGCGCGAGGGCGTGCAGACTTTTACTGACTGAAACTCATACGTTCCTTCTAGCCTTCATACCGGGGTTCGAGCTCCCTTTCAGATAACCCTGGCCCCAGTTAAAATGTATGATCTGATATTTTAACAGTTGTTCCGGGTCTGAATGTCTTGTGTATGTAAGATATTATGCTTGGGAACGTTCAATTCAATTCTTCGAACTGAAACTAACAGTATCAGATTATTTCTAATCACTTATCTATTTTTAGAGCAGCTTTCAGCCCTTCGTGTGGGACGAAACCTACATATTTCAGTAAAATACTTCAGCAGTCAAAACTGAAGAACGAATTGAAATAATTTTAATAAAGAGATTTATTAACATGCAGTGTTTGGCGGTGGTATGCGGTCAGCAAGCGCGCTCGGCGGCACATCAAAGGCGCGCTCGCTTTGATCTCGCCGCGGCTCACCGCCTTCGATATTGTGTTCACGTACGTACTCTCCGTCACTGGTACACGTGAATAGGGTTGTATACTTTATCGGAGCTCCGCATCCGCCTCCGCAAATACTCATCCTAAAAATGGTATAAGAACATGCCTTGCAGATTTCCATTATGACAGTCGTCGGTGCAATAACACGTTACGTTTCGCTAGCAAAGCAATAGTAATCTAGTAACTTAGTAATTTAAGTTAGCATGATTTGCACATTATAATTCATCATTCATAAAATGGACATTACAACGAGCAGTTGTTGTTCAATGGTGAACATCCTACGTAAACGCGCAAAACGTTTTGGGAACACATTGATATTGCGTAGGTACAGTTGAGGAGTGGAATTCCCTGGTGGAGTTTGCGTTGTCTCCTAGGTTGTATACTGTATCAGGACTACGCCTCCGCTTCCACAAATACACACTATGGATAAGGGAACTTAAGTGGAAGCGAAGTTGTTCGCAGAACAGATGGTTGATGAGGCCGAAAGCTTCTGGAGTGGCGACCACGTACCTGAAGGTGCAACATTGGTAAAGCCTCTCGTCACAAGGTGGACTGATAAAATGGTGTGTTCGCCATTACATAATTTGAGCCAAAAGATGTTCACTGTACTACAACAAACGGCCTTGTGCGTCATTGGTCCATTTTGTGGGAGACCTTCCAACGCTGCATTTTCCAGTGTGCGGTCGCTACTCCAGAGCCTTTGAGCCCCATCGGACATCTGTTTTACGAGCAAAACAAGTATGAATGAAAATATTATCTGGTACAATCATTCTTTTTTTTTCGCCTTCACCTCTGCTAGGACGATCCGCCTCCGCTAAATGACCTCTGCAACATCCCCACACATGACCTATCGATTTGTTTGTAAAACGCGGCGGTACCTGTTAACAGCTGAGTGATTTTTCATTGATAAGTTCATATTAACTTGTTTTTAAAATAGATTTTCGTTGAGATCAAAATCTTTGACAGCCGTTCCAGGTGATCAGAAAACCGAAAATTATCAACAGTCTTGGTTTTTAGTCAGTAAGAGTCTGACACTATCTCCCGCTCCGCCCAAGGGCGGGGGATGACATTTGGATGATTATTACCCACCAAAAACAAAACAGTCTTGCCAAGGAGTATAATTTTACCCTTTGTCAATGCTGTTATCAGTTCATGTTAAGGTTAAATGTTATAGAGCGACTGTCTATTTAAACTGCACAAACCAGTGCACTTTAAATAGACAGTCGCTCTATTAAAAAAAAAATTTGTAAATTCACTTACACTGGGTAAGTAAATTTAATTTTTTTTCCCCCGAAACACCTATAAAATAAAATTTTTGTTTCATGCCAGTTGCAACTCGTAACACGCAGCGTAGCAGTCAGACGCTTTACCACTGCGCCAAACGTGCTGTAAATTAACTTATCTACCTATAGCTTCTTTTATGGTGGGAAAAAATCATCTAATGACATCCTCCACTCTAGGACGAAGCGGGAGATAGAGTCAGATTCTTACTGACTAAATCTTGCTCACTGTCCGCAAGCCCGCGCCTACGGTGGCCTGAAATCGGGATCAGAATCCCGGCGGCGGCGGCGGCGGTGAGAACGCCGTTGCCTGATGTGTTCGGCGTCCTCCTTTGCGAGCATTACTGCTTCGCAGAAGTCAGCGCCCGCCTGCCACTTTTCTACGCTCTGGACCATGACCTCAACCAAGCGCCGGAGCGAGTCTCCGCCGCCGATCGCCCCCACGAGGGCACGGCGATGCTCCGCCCAAGCAGGGCACACCTCGACTGTGTGCTCCACCGTGTCCTCCGGGCATTCCGCACAGTGGCGACTTCCGGGGGTCACTTCCACACGAATTCGGTGTAGGAAACTCCCGAACGAACCATGTCCGGTGAGGACCTGCGTCATACGGAAGGTAAGGACGCCGTGAGGTCTTTCCAGCCACGCCTCAAAGAGGGAGGGGGGACTTACCATGTACCTATAGCTCTTAGTCGGTTATTAGCCGTAAATTAAGCTGCATCTAAAAGTAGAACTACACTGTTCACACGTGTGATACACCCACATCGATCCGAGCGCTCCATACATTTTATATGGAAACTAGACTTGTAGAGCTACACTTGATCCACATTACGTGACACGCGACGTTGTTCTATGTACAAATTAGGCGCGTTATAGGTACGTGTGCGTGTCGGTCTAATGTAGTTCTAACTTTAATTAATCTTAAATCAACTATTTAAGTCTCCAAAAATAGAGTTGCATAGCGCCGCATCACGAGAGAAACTCTGTCGAATGACTCGACTGAGACATGATCTTACACCCACTGTCAAGAGTGCATATCTAAGAAAAAGAAATTTTAAATAAATCGTGAACTAAACCGACGCACATGTGGACCATGCCTGATTTGTACAATTACCGGCACGGATCTTGAGCGCTCGGCATCAGAGTAGGGATCGCTTTGCGCTTTCCATAAATTGGCGAGCCAATCTTCGTCGTTGTTAGACACATGCAGCAAGTGCAAGAAACGAATCACGAGTGACGTCTATGACACGATGGCGCGGCGAGCCAATCACTGACACTCCCCGCCCTCGCGTCTCATTTCGCACCACTGAAGAGACCGAATATTTGACTTTTGTGCTACTTGAAACTAGCGCTCAAGATCAGTGCTGGTAATTGTACCTAGCGGCACATTGCGTGGCGTGGATCTATATAGTCTGTCTAATAAGTTAAACGACTTGGGTAATTATTAGGATTTAATGAAATTTGATTTATTCAACATCGGTTCAATAATCAAGGTTGATTAAGAGATAGAGATCATTGTTTACTAACAGAAATACCTTATGAAAAGTATCGAATATAAGTATTTTTTAAATGATTAAATATTATACAAAATTCCCAAGTCGGTTGACTTATTAGACAGACTATACAAGCTCTACAAGTCTAGTTGCCATATAAAATGTATGGAGACCGACGCGCACAGATCCGTAGGTGGCGTGGTGTGGGCAATGTAGTTCTAGCCTAAAGGTCAAAGTCAAATAATAATACTGTTGTAGATTAGTTAACGGGTAGGCAGGTACGTGGTTGGGAGACCTTCAAAAGGTACCGGACGTCCTGGACCCAGTCTGACCGCAACTTGGGACTAATGGCTCACTTAAACGAGGTTCTCGGGCCGACTTCGACAAAAAAGGAATAAGGAATAAGGATGTTTGTAAGGGCATTCGGTCTGATCAGATAAGGTTTTTCCTGATTTCTTCTGATTCTTGCGAAACGAATTTTCAAACAAGTAAAGGTGTTTATAATTATCTCTTTTCGTCCGCCATTTTTAGAGTTCCGTACCTAAAGGGTTAAACGGGACCCTATTACTAAGGCCCCGCTGTCCGTCCGTTGGTCACCAGGCTGTATCTCGATGAACCGCGATAATCAAACAGTTGAAATTTGGACAGATGATGTATTTCTTTGTCGTTATAACAACAATTTAAACTAAAAAAACAGAATAAAATAAATATTTAAAGGACCCATACAGCAGACATGATTTTTTTGTCGTTTTTATTGATATTGACGGAATCCTTCGTCGAGTCCGACTCGCACTTGGCCAGTTTTATATTACCTGCCTCAAATTTAAAGCGTGTGAAACCGTGTGCGCAAGCTAGTATTTGTAAGAAAATAGCTATAATAAAAACAACGAAAACACCGTTTGAGACAGTATCTTCTAAATATTATTTTCACCTTTCATCGTAAGCGACCCGGCTTACCCAGCTTACGTAGTTATATCTATAGTCCAAATCTTTCACGAATACGACCCAATAACGTGTACACAACGTGCCATAGGGTCTCGACTATGAATAGAACGCCGGATCATTTCCCGTGAGGGTTGAACCGAGGATTATATCGGCAGGACGGGCAATAGTGTACCACTGCGTCAGATTAACTTCATACGGAAGTTTACCCTTGGTATAGAGCATAGCATACAAGACTTGAATAACGAGTAGGAACCTTTTTTTTTTTGGTAGGTATCTTAGAATCCCTCCTATACTGGGTGGGTTACCTTTTTTTAAATTGTTATAAACTAGTGCTTGACTGCGATCCCACCTGATGGTAAGCAGTGATACAATCGTTGATGGTGAGGCGCACTAGCGGGCTTGTGGACGGCGAGCAGTGGGTAGCTCGCTGTACGACCGTCTAATACCGGTCCGGACCTAGCCCAAGTCGTCGACAGCGCGCACTGTTCCCGGGCGCCGCAAGGAGCTATCAGCAGCAGCAGGGTTCCAGTCGGGTCGAAGCCTATTGTGGCCAGGGGTTATCCGAAAGAGAAGCTCGGTCCCGGTATGAAAGGCAGGAAGGAACAGGAGTGGGTTTTTAGTCAGTAAAAGTCTGACCCTATCTCCCGCTCCATCCAAGCGGGGGATGTCATTAGATAATTTTCCCACGACGAAAAAAAGGCACACTAGTTTATTAAGGGCATATTCACTTTAGACATTTCTATGTATTACAAATACGTATCTCTGTTACATGTTATTGTCACTACTATTATGTGACATCAATATAAAAAAATAAAAAACATAAAAAGTATAGCTTGAATTGATAAAAATATGGTAACATTTTCACTTCAATTGGAACGAAAATAAAGTATATTTTATTCACGCTTTACCTCTCTACCGGCTTGCTTGGGGATTTCCCGCCTGTCCACAGTTGAATTGACTTGAAGAGCAACTGAAAATCCAACGAAGAGAAGACAAACAAGAATTTAAAGCTATATAACGTTTAGCACTGTCATATTACTGTCCTTATTAATCGAGGTTGAAGCAACAATTTTGTTTTATCCTACAAAAGTACCTAATTTAATTATGTACTCCTGAATCACATTTATCAAAACAAGCTAGCCAACAAATGCATGAATTTGCCATTGTTGATGGTAGGAGGCACTGTTTTATTAGGAGCCGATTCACTTTGCATTATGATCCCACCTGTAGTAATTAGTGACGCATTTGCTGATGGTAGAACGTTCCCAAGTATAATAACTTACATGCACAAGACATTCAGACCCGGAACAACTGTTAAAATATCAGATCATACAAATATTTACTGGGGCCAGGGTTATCCGAAAGGGAGCTCGAGCCCCGGTATGAAGGCACATGGTGGGTTCTTAGTTAATAAGAGTCTGACACTATCTCCCGCTCCGCCCAAGAGCGGGGGTTGTCATTGGATGATTTTTCCCACCAAAAAACGCTGCTTTATTAAGAGCCGATTCACTCTGAATTATGATCCCACCTGTAGTAACTAGTGACGCATTTGTTGATGGTCAGGCGCACTAGTTTATTAAGAGCCCTCAAGCCTTGAAGACACCTAAATCATTATATTCGGTTGACCTTTCCGTATTTAAAATCAAGAAAGAATAATCAAAAATCTTAGTAAACACTCATTACCAACGGTAGCTTTGAGTTTGTCTAAGCCCTCTAATATTTTTATTAGTAAAATCCTCTTCTCGTTTCATTTGACCCTTCGAGTAAAGTCCCAATTTTCGAGATCCGATTTAAGTAATCTCCTATTTGCCTCAGAAACTGGAGCCTTCTTGAGATTAAGCTGTAACAAATGATTTATTAGGGGTTATCCAAGCAAAGATTATTTGAAGAGAAAAACATAGGGAAAGTCACAAATTAGTTCCATTCGAGTAAAACTCAATACATGTCGCAAAAACTATATCTACTATTACTGCAACTTTTGATCTCATTAAATCTCATCTCAACTCGTTAAGGTTTTTTCTCAAAATCGGTGCATGCGGACATTCCCTGCTCTTTGTCTGTGCTCTTCATTTAATTTTGTTTTCAATTGATTCCAACTGTCACTAGACACAGACTGAGAATACTATGGAGACTACACAGAACTGCTATGAATAGATGCAAATATTTTATTCTCTTTTCATTGTTGTATCTGCAATCAGCATTAGCTATAAGGAGATGCAAATATGGACCATATTTTTTTTTATCTATGTATGCTTCTCAATTTCTATGTCATCTTACCTTATAGAATACATAGAGATATCAGCAAAAGCGCAGGGGTCCCGCAGGGCCGATGCCTACTAGGGCCATGGTAAGATTTTTGAAAAGGTAATCCGTGCTCCTAGAACACAAAGAGTAACTGAAGGAACATAGCTGTGGTTTTAGTCAGTAAAAGTCTGACATGTCCTCCCACGCCACCCTAAAACGGGAGAAATCATTACATGTTATCCCATCTCAAAAAAAAACTTTACAGGATACCTATAATCGTTCGTATTTACGGTGCACATTAGAGATCACCATTTTATAATCTCAATTTATTGTAAGCACTTCTATTTCAAAACAATAAATAACAACAACTGGATAAAGTCCCCAATAAGATGATCCAAAGGAGTTTTAAGGTAGCATAAGATACAGAAGAGCCGCTTGCGATGGTATGGGCATGTAATGCGCAAAAATGAAGACCACATGACTTGACGCGTCTTCTAGCTATAGAAGAGGACAAAATAGGAAGAGGTCGGCCACCGACTACCTGAAGGCGACCCATCCAGAATGACCTAACGCCAGAAATCACGCATAATCGCCTAGAATGGCAAAAAATATCAGGAGGGCTAACTCCCAAATAGGAAACAAGCCAGAGGATTGATTGACTTCTGTTCCAAAACAATTGAACCATCACTTCAAGCAAAACTTAAGAGAGATGAAGAATACACCAACAAAAAAATATATGTTACAAGAAAACTTCAGTAGGTGCGTAGTAAGTATTCACGCGAAAACATAATAAGTATCAAAAATCTGGCACAAAAAGGAAAATGTCATCGTCCCGAAAATGTGTTGGTGTTACTCGGGGCTAGGGTTGTTGCCAGGTCTTGAAACCGAAAAGCCGGACAGACTAACATGACTTTTTAATAACAATATAAAATCTTTTTAAATTCTAATTCTAACCTCGGACAGAGGATAAGCATTGCCATACAGAGCGTGGCAATGCCGCCAGTCTTTTGGGCACATTGCCAGACAGCAATGCGGAAGAGTTTTTTGACGACATATTTTAGTTAGTTGTAATTGATATTGTTAGTTGTAATTAGCGTAGGGTTTTATTATTATTATTTTTAATTTACTGTAATTTAGTTGTTTATAAGTAGTAATATTACTACTTATACAATTACTAGAAAAAATAATAATGAAAAAACAATAAAATTAAGTGATAGTGATTTGTGCTAGCGAGACAAAATAAGGCAGAACTCAAATGACAATTCGAAACAAAACGGTATTTATAAAGCCTAACAAAAGCCGGACGGGCTGGACTCCGCCTAAAAAGCCTGATCGTGTCCGGTTTTTTCCGGACGCTTGACAACACTACTCGGGGCTAATGTCCGTTATTGTGGCAAGCTCATTACCAGCCGCGGACGGCCGGGACAAGGGCAAGCCGTTATAAATTTATTAAGTGTCAACGTGCTCATTTTTCCTTTGGCCTCTATATGAAATATGTATTAAAGTTTTATCTTTACGGTTTCATTATTTTTCGTTACTTTTAAACTGGAATTGTTTTGATTCTGTATTTTTGTAGGAAAATAAATAGGTCTTGATATATTTTTCTTTAATCGACTATACATGTGGTGTTCACTAAAATCACTAGTTAGGGGTTTAGGTTTATAGTAAATGAAACAAAAAAATTGTCAGTAAGTAGGCAAACGCAAGGAGTGACGTGTAGTCGATGCATCGGTGGGATTCCAACTGGCACGACATCTATTAAAATCTAAAGGCTGTGTGTTTTAAAAGTAAATCACCAAATCAATTAAGATAATCTAATTAGTTGTCAGAGAAGGCTGGATTACGAAGTGTGATAGGTTTGACTTCGCTAGCGCTTTTCATTCTCTACGCAAATTAGCTGATTGTCGAACTCGGTAGCAATGTTGGTTTTTCTATTGACGATCTGTGTGTCAATAGAAAACTGTCGACACAAAGACTGTTAATAAAAAAACCAACATTGGTGCTACTGACAATCACATGATTTACTAATAAGTTATGCAGACGATATGGAAATTGGAAATTACAATCACTCCGCGTATGATGGTTTTTATAGCTCTAATACCTGTCAATAACGAGACCAAATTCATGTAAATGCGATAAGAAATGAAATTACATCTCAGTCTAAGGCAGGGCTCATAACGGCGAACGTTTAGGTATGTAAATTCAATGAATACGTTGGCAGCTTCATTTGACTACCATCCTTGTTAACTCGCTTATCTTTTGCATGAGTTTCTTAGACCTCATACTAGTCGTGACCTACATGAAAGAAATTGTGGCCTAGATAGGTAGGTAGGTACTCATAATAATTCTGTCAGAGATACAGTTGCTATCACGTATCTTGAGCGCTCGACGTCAGAATGGGGATCGCTTTGCGCATTCCATACAATGGAGAGCATTGGCAAAAACATGCAACAACGCAGGGAACGAATTAGGAGTGACGTCTATGACGCGACAGCACGGCGAGCCAATCACTGACACTCCCCGCCCCCGCGTCCTCACTTCGCACCACTAAAGAGACCAAATATGATGGCAACTGTACCAATGATTGAAAAGTCAAAAAAGTGTTACATGATTGATGAAAAAAAACAATGCTAGTTTTTGTCTTCGTGATATTTCCATAGTGCACAAAAATATCACAATGACAACGGCGAACATTTTTTTGTTTTAGTTTTTTATAATTGGCTCGTCCTTGACCACTATCTCACCTTAGGGTAAGCGATAATGTGGTCAATGATGGAGTACGCTTTTGGACACACTTTGGACTTCAAATAAATTTTCACTTTGCTTGGACCACAAAACCATAATTTTATTACAATGAAAAAGTTGAGATAATTTTGCCACACACCTAGCCGAAAGATTGTATTTATATACAATTACCGGCACGGATCTTGAGCGCTGGCTTCAAGTTGCGTAAGAGTCAAATATTCTGTCTCTTTAATGGTGCAAAGTGAGACGCGGGGGCGGGGAGTGTCAGTGATTGGCTCGCCGCGCCATCGTGTCTTAGACGTTACTCGTGATTCGTTCCCTGCGTTGCTGCATGTATCTAACAACGACGACGATTGGCTCAGCAATGTATGGAATGCGCAAAGCGATCCCCACTCTGACGCCGAGCGCTCAAGATCCGTTCCGGTAATTGTAAATGTGTCACTCCTTCACGTTCCAACTTTTCGACACACGGATGGACCATGGAATAGGACATAATAATATGATATTTTTCTCCCAGTAGTGTGTTCTCCCGAGATATTTTTGTTCGCTTTCCTATAATTATTATTATTACTAGTCTGTTTTGTCCCACTACCGGGCAAAGGCCTTCCTCATTCCTTCCAAGAATTACTATTTTTCACTTCTTTTTTCCAATTCTCAAAAAAGACATCCAGGTCATCTCATCATCTCCTTCGTTGTCTAGTGCGGTCCCGTGTCTTTGTGTCTGGGCACCAATCTGTATTTTACGGCAGAATCCAGTTATTCGTAAATGTTTATATTTGTTTTTTCTATCTGACAGATTCTTAAAATCTTAAAGGCCAGGTCTAAGTTAAAGTATCGACATTAAATGTCAAGAAATCAAATACATGAAAGAAAATAAATATTTCTAAATGTCACTAGTTAAAAGATTACTTCGAGTTGAATTTAATAAGCTAGCGAAACTTTGATAACGTGATGGTCATCGATATTTAATGACGTTTTAATAACGAGATGAGAGAGGGGGAAATAGTACATTGTTACACAAGGGGTGAAAGTAACTCATTTCGTCCCGAGAAGGAGTTGGCGGCCGAGCGAAGCGAGGTCGCTAATTCGAGGGGTTAAATGGGTTACTTTCACCCCGAAGTAAATACTGTGCTTTTCATTACGAATACGAGGAAACTAAAAATAAAATAAAAAGTTTGTGAAACCTGAGTCGTCGTACCTATGATTTTAAGTAGGTAGGTATCTTTCTTCTGCTTTAGGCGGTAAAAGGTATTCCACTACTGCTTTAGCCTCTTCTCTTATGAAATTAGGCGTTAAATCACTATTTTAATTTGATAAACATAACGTGTTAATACAAATCTCTGTTGTGCGGAAATGTAAACAAAACTTGAAAAAAAACAACGACTGATTGCCACTTTCCCGCCATTTTGTTTCTTTTTTCTGCGTCCTGCCAGCTATTCAGCCTCATTAATGAAAAATTAGAAATTAATTGTAATCTTTTAAAAATAAAGTATTTTAAAGAAATAGTTGAACATATAAATAGCTTAAAATATATTATTAAAATGAATACTTGTTTTTAAGTTATTTCAATTTTATATCAAGCTGTGATTGACTGGCTGTATGGAAAATTGGAACATGAAGATAGAATTAGTTTTTTTTTAATAATTTGATAGCTGTCAGTTGTAAAGTAAAACTCCCTAGGGATGAAAAGTATCACTTTCAGCCCGCTCCTCAGGCAGGTTAAGACCTACTTTCAGAGTATGAATAATGAAAAAAATATTTTCATTTATGTTTTTTAATGATTTCATAACTTTTAAACCAAAGTCCAAGATTTATATAAGTGGCAACATTAAAAGTCTGATTCACTCAAAAGCCATGAAGTCACGCCAGCAAAAAAACTAAGCCGTTAATATTTATTAACGTAAAAAATCTAGTCAATTTGTTTTCAATCTGGTAAGGATATTAGTTTCATTTGATAAAACTTAAAAAATTATTCTGTTGGTATACATCATAGATACACACACGTACATAATATGTAGACACTTAATAATTTCATCAACAATTTTTCATTTTCCCCAAAGTTGCCTCCACATTTATTTTGTTACGCATCCGTGTCTGGGTCACGGAAGTTCACTGACTGTGACAGACAGTTAGACACACGACTGATTCTAGAAGGGTTCCGTTTTTCATTCGAAAGTACGGAACTCTAAAAATTAACAAATGAAACCCCAATTTAATATTAAAATCTGCATTGTGTTGATGTTGGAAATTATGAGTTTATGATAATTTCGTTACGTGGTTGTTAATACCCATCATGATGTTTGCATTTTTTTTTTTCATTTTGTTCACGAGAATACTACTACTACATTCAAGTTTTGGAAAAACAACCTCTATAGCATGGAAAACAAATTGCAAATTTCATTACCACTCAGACTTTTTTAAGGCTTTTTTAAATGCAAATTGGCACTCAAAAGTTGGCTTAAAATTCGCGATGATAAAGTCGATACTTGAGTTGATGGCGATGAATTCAAATGATCTCGAATCATGCTAATATTAAAAAGGAAAAAGTTTGTATGTATGTCTGTGACTTCTTAAAGCTCAAATAAAAGAAATTAAAGAAGCCATTAGTAGAATCTAGTTATTTTATAAAGTGGGTACATAAATAGTTTGTTTACCTAGTACTTACTAGTACGTACTTACCTACCGTAAGCGCAGACTTGCGGACGGCGAGCTACCCCTGGCTCGCCGTCCGGACCGAGATCAAGTCGTTAACGGTGCGTAGTGTTCCACGCCCGCCTCAAGGAGATGTCAGCAAACCGTAGAAACCCAGCAGGGTCAAAGCCTACTGGGGCCATAAAACCCAGCCCAGGAATGAAAGGCATTGAAGGAACTAGGAGTGGGTTTTAGTCAATAAAAGTCCGATACGCCCTCTTGCCCTGTCCAAGGGCGGGAGACGTCACTGGATGATTTCCAACCTAAAAAATTGTAGGTACTGACCTATTTTGAGCGAGTGAGTTTACTATCATAACTCCATTTATGTTAAACAAACGGGACAAAGGACAAACTCATTTAACTTAAACAATTGACCCGCTTGAAACAGCTGTACCGCTGGAATTTAGACGACTGCACGTATTATGCCGTGTATTATGCTAACTAATGTGTCGTCGTTTGAAAAATTGACATGATTTTTTTTGTAATAATTAATTTATTTGTTGATAATTATTTATTGCATTGATTAAACACAAATAATGTGAGGAACATTTCGAACTTACCATGTCTTTCTTTTTGTGGTGTGAAAAAATCATCCAATGACAACCCCCGCTCTTGGGCGGAGCGGGAGATAGTGTCAGACTCTTACTGACTAAAAGACCCACCCTGTTCCTTCTAGCCTTCGTAACGGGGCTCGAGCGCCCTTTCGGATAACCCTGGCCCCAGTAGGCTTCGACCCGGCTGGGTCTCTGCTGTGGCTGACAACTCCTTGAGGCGCGCGGGAACAGTGCGCGCCGACCCTACCATGTTTGGTGAGGATATGCGTCATTCGGAAGGTGAGAAGGTCTTTCTAAGTACTTCTTAAAGACGTCGATACCGCCATAATTATAGCGTGCCCAGAGTAACACATAGGTACTCCTTGGCTGCTGCTGACCGTTTTAAGATTTTGCAGTTTGTGACGCGTAATGAAATAAAGATTTACAAATGACATAAGCAATTGTCTTTCTATTGTGTCTCTAATTACGGCATTCAAAGAGTTAATATTAAGTTGGTCACCCATGTAGAGACCGATCTCGGCTAGCGTTGCTTAACTTACGACATCGACTCGAGCGGCTGATATTATTGTAAAACTATTCACAATACCTATACCCATATCAAGCTTTGTTAATATTAATATCTATGCTGCCCGTGCTCTACTAAGCCAAAAAGCGGTATCTCAAATATTTTCAAATATTCGTTTTTAATGGAATTTAATTTAGTCTTGGACATAGAATTGGACTTTTGTGATACCTACTTTTTGTCAACATACCATTAGTTGGTGAAACCACAGACAGAAGCTTTCATTTAATGTGCACCACAAAGATCAAAGACAAGCTTCTTCTTCTTTCAGTAGCCTGATTCACGTAAGATCAAACAAGCCAAATATCGTTGAAGTTTTATAGTCGTTCGACGAAGTCCTATCCGAAATCGGTATTCACGTGTTTCTTAATCGGGATTGGATAGAACGACAACTCAATTGGCTCGAAACTAAGCGATCTATCAACGACTTATTTCCAGTTACAATAATAAGTATTCTGCCATTCGACTCTTCGACCAAACGACTTTAAAATCGGTGTCGTTCGAACTCGATTGATGGATGTGTAAACGACTAAATCGCTACGATATCGTTACGGTTTTGATTACGTGAATCGGGCTACTGCTCTTATTCCATATTACTTGGGGTCTTCCCTTTTCTTTCATATCACTCCTCACACAACCCATCCATCTTTTCTTTGGCCCTCCCTGGCATCTCTTGGCATCCCTTTCCCTCTCCATCTGTCTACATGTTAGTATACTCAGAACTCTTTTAGTAACAAATGTATCATCCCTCCTCTTCATGTGAAATGCATGTTACCATTAACCATACCGCGACAAACGATTTTCTTTCAACATTTCAGTCCCTGGTGCCATTTTCAAACTTTTTCTAACGGCGGCAAGCGTTCTTTACAAATAATTTTTTCTCGAAATTCATTTTCATTTAGTTACCACTATTTGAGCACTTAGCAGGACAGAATAGTGGCCAACGCTCTGATTTCAGTTCAGAATATATTTACCGGACCGTTAACCCATAATCGTATGTATCAGCGCGACAGTGTGAATTGAGCCTTATGGGGCTGGGGACATGAATGGCACGTCTATCGGTCAGTCGAGCGGCACAAATATTTAACAAGATTAATTCCTAATGAAATTTGTTGACCCGTCAATTTCCATTATTTGCATCTTGTGTAAAACCGTCTACTAAGTCAAAATTTATAGCAGAAGGTTTAGGGCAGTCGCCCTCGGCATCTTATTGTAGCGATGCTGTCGCGCGTCCTCATCGGTACAGCCGCGATGCTGTAGCGCGTTCTTATCGATACAATCGCGATGCTGTAGCACGTTCTCTTCGATACAGCCGCGATGCTGTAGCGCGTTCTCATCGGTACAGCCGCGATGCTGTAGCGCGTTCTTATCGATACAGTCGCGATGCTGTAGCGCGTTCTCATCGATCCAGTCGCGGTGCTGTAGCGCGTTCTCTTCGATACAGTCGCGATGCTGTAGCGCGTTCTCATCGATAGAGCCACGATGCTGTAGCGCGTTCTCATCGATACAGTCGCGATGTTGTAGCGCGTTCTCATCGATACAGTCGCGATGCTGTAGCGCGTTCTCATCGATCCAGTCGCGATGCTGTAGCGCGTTCTCATCGATACAGTCGCGATGCTGTAGCGCGTTCTCATCGATACAGTCGCGATGCTATAGCGCGTTCTCTTCGATACAGCCGCGATGCTGTAGCGCGTTCTCATCGATACAGTCGCGATGCTGTAGCGCGTTGGCATTCTTTCTATAGTGCTTGCAAATGCGACTAACGCGCGATAGTAGCGAAACTGTCGCGCGCTTACGATAGGTACGCGCGACAGCATCGCGACAAAAAGATTTTGTGGGCGAGGGCCCTTAAAGTCACCTAAAGGGCATTAGAAAGGGTTATGCTCGGAGTTTCATTATGTGATCGCATCAGAAATGAAGATATCTGCAGAAGAACCAAGGTTACTGACATAGTCCGAAGAATCGCCGAACTTAAATCGCAGTGGGCAGGGCTCATTGCTCGCAGAACAGTTGGTCGATGGGGAGTGGCGCATCGGAACACGCAGCTTTGGAAGATCTCCTACAAGGTCCGATGACCTGATGAGGGTTTTTTTTAAATCTTTATTAAGGAGCTTTGTCACAATTTTGACCATGTCGCTCCAGCATAGCCTTGTGTTTTGATTTATTTCAGATGATTGTAATAAATTTTGTATAAAACTTTTGCCTCGTCTGACGTAGGCCTAGCCAAGATGTTTTTGTAAATACCGTTATTTTACAAGTGCTATACATATTTCTTCTGAGACGCTCGCCTCGCCCTGATGAGGATTGCGGGAATCCAAAGGATGCGAGACGCACAGGACCGTTCGTTGTGGCGAAATAGGGGGGGGGGGGGGGGGATCTATGTCTAACTGTGGACATATTTCTGCTGAAATAATGAATGATGATAAAATTAATATAGATATTGGAAACCTAAACTATTGGATAACTGAGATATTGTTTTCAATCTACACTAATATAATAAATATGTAAAGTTTGTTTTTTTGTTTGTAGGAGGTAATCACTAGAAGTACTAGTCCGATTGCTAAAATTTTTTCACCGATAGAAAGCTGCTTTATTCCTGAGTGACAAAGACTATAATTTATTTATGTACGCAGGCGAAGCTGCGGGCAAAAGCTAGTTAAACATTAAAAACAAAAACGGAAAATTAAAGGAAATAGTATGTTACTAAAAAGGTTATGAGTATATGTAGACTAAGTTAAAAATTGTATACGTTCGATTTAGCCAACCTAAATTACGAAGGATTCAACCTCTGTACCCCTATGAAAGGAAAAGTAGATTATGGAAGTTTGTTTGTATGTTAATATATTAATCATATAATCTAATATAATATATAATCATCAATAGGATGAGCACAATGCTTGTAGAATAACAAGAACTGTATAGAAAACCCGTTCGGGAACTTTCCATAGTGCGAGAACCGATGTTACCGCAACTATTTCCAACATCTTCCAAGCTACCCTTTTATCCAGTTTTGTCATCCCAAAATAGGATTGCCATTCTTGATAATCAACCGCGGAGCATAACAGTTCCTCCATCGCAAACAATTATAGTCAATGCCTATGATCTTCAGAAATCAATAACATTCACGACGACATTATTTTTTTAACGGTTTCATTTTGTGATCTATGTTGATCGTATATTACGCCAGTGCCACACCCTCTGAAAGGAACTGCCTTGGTGCTAAAGTTGGTCGTTGTTAATACCGCGTACGTTGAAAGATAGGAACAATTTGACTGCTGCAGTCTGCCTATCCGACAATAAGTGCCTTCAAAGCTTGAGAGCACTTAATAAACTAGCGCGATTCACCATCAACGATTGTATCACTGCTCATGATCAGGAGGGATCGAAGTCAAGAACTGCAGGCCTATCCAAGTTACTACCGTTTCGTTTCGAATCTCTCTACAGCCGGTACAACGCTTGCGATTTCTTTGTTCTGAGCACGTGCCTTTATGTTGAGATGTTGTCATTCCCTTAAAGAAATTTTCCACTAGCGTTAACGATTGTAGATTATCTACTTAGTTAAGCCCTCTGTTTTATAGCACTTCAAAAAAAAATCACCTCTGTACTTTCTTACTCTATGGAATTTCCTACCTTCAACCTTCCTTCAACGATTTTTATTACCCAGAATACTTCAGATTGTAAGAAACTTTAAGCCAGAATCCGTTAAATTAAAATTTCATGACCGAACACAAAGAGGGTTATTTTTATAAGCAACAGTTTCAGATGATGTAGGTTTTTTATGACCCAACTTTCGTACTTTGGAATTTACTGTAATATTATGCTTTGAGGACCGTAAAACAGAAACTTTTGGAAGATTTCTGACGGGAATTACGGAAAAGGGGCGAAAATGACTTCCCTGACAAGTTAACCTCGGTAAATAAATAAAAAGTCTTAAAATAAATGTTACGTTACCCGTTCTTAGTTCAGGCTTGCAGGCAATGGGACCGTCTGGTAACCGGCCAGACCCGACCGTCAACGACGCGTGGTGTTCCACGGGCGCTTCTAAAAGATGTTAGCAAAACCGTTGGGGCCTAGAAGGGCCGATGCCTATTATGGCTACGGGAATTTTATGAAAAGGAAACCTTTGGTACGCAGATCTGAGCGCGTCTGTCTCCATACATTTTGTATGGCAACTAGATTTGCAGAGCTACATTAGATCCACGCCACGCGGCGCCACGCTACGCGCCGCTACTTACAAATCAAGTGTGGTCCACGTGTGCGACGACCTTGTGTAATTCTCGCTTAACAGTCGACACTAATAGTTGCAGAGAGTACTCCAGCCGCCACTGCTCCACGTCATACTGCAAACAGTTCCTAGCTTTCAATATAAGGGTTTAAGTTGGTTTTGGAGACCCTCTCTCCTGGACACGAGTTGCCGTGGCCAATCTGGAAGACTCTAAACAGACTCCGCACACAAGTTGGGTGCAGCAAAAACAATCTCCACAGATGGGGGTTCCTAGACGGTCTGCGGAGAGGTGCCGCACAAACACTGAAGGACGGTTCCGACCTTCAGTGTTTGTGCGGCACCTCTCCGCAGACCATATCCCACCTGCCATCCTGCATGACGTGCTCTGTTCCCTGTTCATGTAGAGATCTAATGGTTGCATCAGTGGACGGCATTGCCGTGGCCAAATACTGAACCAAGCAAGGAAATTAATTAGTTTTGCTATGAACACGTAAGGCAGAAGAATATAAGGGTGAGTGATAGCTAGTCAATCTTATTTCACAGAACGACTTCTTTCGGTTATCAAAATTTAATTTATCGTTGATTTTAAGTTTCTCTAATATTTTTACTATTTTGATGTAAGTACAATAAAGAATAATCAATTCTTCTATTCTATTGTAGTCCTTTAATAGAAAATACCACAATTCTAACTTATTTATCTGAAATTTCTTCTTTGTAGCATAATAGGTACGGATCAGATGCGACTCCCTCAAGAACGAGATGAGATTGGTCCGCCATTTTATTCCCAATTGAACAGAACGCTATTGTAATCTAAAGTTTAGTTCAAATTTATACAATTTGGGACCAAGTTATGTTGTTACAACTTCCCGGTTTTGTGTGAAATGCTAAAACAAAAGCTTAACTGTAAGTGCTGATTTGATTGACTAAAGTTTGTAATATTTAAATCTAAGTTATTATTGTAATTGAAGATCTTGTAGACACATTCAATGTTTTTTAGAGGTGGAATCATCATAATATTGTAATATCTTTTTAACATTAATCATGGGGATTCTTACCGGTTCTTCTCTATAGCTTAAATGGACTTTAAATGGTCCTATAGTCTTTTGATTTACATGAAATAGGATCTACAGGTAGGTATAGATTTTTTGGTATTTCAAGACTTTTTTGCTAACTGTATTTTTTAGATGTAGTTCAATATACCATAATCATCATCCGCCATTTTAATGTTCCCACTGCTGGGACTCAGGCCTTCTCTCTAGGAGAGGGAATGGGCCGTAATCCGCCACGCGGGCCCAGTCCGGGTTGGTGAATCATGAATGTCACATGTCTTCGAAGTTTTTGGTTCTAGGATATACAGTATTATACATTATTACAGTTCGAGTATTTTTCGAGTTCACAGTTAAAGTGTGCAATAAAGTTATATAATAATAATAATTATACATATAAGGTATATTACTGAGGATTTTCGAAATAAACCAAATTGTTTCTCTGAAAACAAAGTTTTATTTTATTCAACACGCTTTTACATTATAACAATTATCGTTTAACTAATCTTACACTTTTATCTCACCTGAAAACAAAGAAACGACATTTAAAGTTCACTAATATCGCCTTCTCAATTATATCCCTTTATTTATCTCTCTACAAGTTTTTTTTATATCAATTAAATGCACAAAAATGTTGGGCTGTGAAAAAGACGGATGAAAAAAGATTGCATGTAGCAGAGATGAGAATGTAAAGATGGATGTGTGGTGTGACGAGAATGGATAAAGTGAGAAATGAGTATATTAGAGGAAGTTTGAAAGTGGCGCCAGTGACTGAAAGGTTGAAAGGAAATCGTTTGTCTTGGTATGGTCATGTAAAGAGGAGAGATGAAAAGCATGTTGCTAAAAGAGTTATGAATTTACATGTGGATGGATGGAGAGGTAGAGGGAGACCAAAGAAAAGATGGATGGATTGTGTGAGAAGTGATATGAAAGAAAAGGGAGTTAGTGATAGCGTGACGAGTGACAGGACAAAATGGAAGAAACAAACATGTTGCGCCGACCCCAAATAAAATGGGACAAGGGCAGGAAGAAGAAGAAGAAGAATTAAATGCACAAAAATAATCTAAACATCATCTGCCATTGAATCATACGTCACCCCGTATCCACAGCTTAAAAATAAAAAAAATGAAATGTCTTTTCCAAGGAGGTCATTTCATTACATAAATTATAAATATTAATAAAATTCTGGCAGAAAAAGCAATATTTTTCCAATCCAAGCAACAATGTTTACCTGAATAAAGGTCAGAACTCATCCGATGAACATTTTTATAAAAAATTCTAAATATTTTCTTTTGAAAAACAAACACGTACAAAATATTCACTGAAGAGAAAATAATCTACCATCTGTAAAGAATCATCCAAATCAATAGTTTTACGTTTATATTTATGTTTTCCCTTATAATCCCTGTTCAAGACGTTATCTGAATGACTGATCAAGATTCAATTCAATGCTCAAAGAGTAGAACAATATTTCCGACCATTTCCAAAACACTTTGTCACGAGAATGTCTTCAATGTCTAAAATAGAAATGTAGTATTTTGTCATGGCCAATTCTATGAATTAACGAGACATACCAACAACCTAATTACCCTTTTTAGGGTTCCGTAGTCAACTAGGAACCCTTATAGTTTCGCCATGTCTGTCTGTCTGTCTGTCCGTCTGTCTGTCCGTCCTCGCTTAATCTCTGTGACCGTTAGCACTAGAAAGCTGAAATTTGGTACCAATATGTATATCAATCACGCCGACAAAGTGGTAAAATACAAATTGGAAAAAATGTTTTATTAGGGTAGCCCCCCTATAAGTAAAGTGGGATATGTTTTTTTTTTAATGTCAGCCCTAACGTGTGATATATTGTTGGATAGGCATTTAAAAATGAATAGGGGTTTACTAAAATCATTTTTTGATAATGTCAATAATTTCGGAAATAATCACTCCAAAAGTAAAAAAACAATGTGTATCCCCCCTCTAACTTTTGAACCATAAGTTTAGAAAATATGAAAAAAATCTGAAAAGTAGAACTTTATAAGGACTTTCTAGGAAAATTATTTTGAACTTGATGGAAGAACAGTTTTTGTACAAAAAAGACAAAAAGGTTCTACAAAATAATTTCTGGACTAAGTTTGTGGTATAATCGTATATGCAAGCATTTTTTTAAACTTATAAGTGGGTACACTTATTGTGACGGACGGGAAACTACGGAACCCTACACTGCGCGTGGCCTGACACGCTCTTGGCCGGTTTTTTTTTTTTTTCAAGTAATAATCCTTATCGAATTTCGATCATAGTGACCAATACAATAGAGATTAACCAAGTACGCAGGTGATATTATAGCGCATAAGTGTGTACACACAGGTCCACTTCCTGTTCCTTTTCTGTCACAGTTCGATGGTACGTCAAACTGGAAAGTAATCAGGTTCAGGACCAACGACTTTTTCGTAGCGGCCGATTTGTACGCGAACACCGGGTAAATCTGTATGAGTTTTACGAACCACACGCATTGTGTTCCGCGTAGAAACCGGCCGCAAACTGTTGTAAAGCTTGTGTGTGTGGTAGACCCATAATGTTCGAATTTGACAGAACGATGTCATGTAGCTAGTTTTTTTTTTTTTGGTGGGTAAAAAACATCCAAATGACATCCCCCGCCCTTGGGGAGCGGGAGACTCTTATTGACTAAAAATCCCACCCCGTTCCTTCTTGCCTTTCATACCGGAGCTGACCTTTCAGAGCTAACCCTGGCCCCAGTAGGCTTCGACCCAGCTGGGCCCTTGCTGTTGCTGACAACTTCTAGAGGCGCGCGGGAACAGTGCGCGCAGTCCGCAAGCCTGCGCTTACGCTGTCCGGAAATCGGGATCAGAATACCGGCGGCGGCTGGTGCGCTGTGAGCGCCGCCGTTGCCTGATGCGATCGGCGTCCTCCATTGCTAGCATTACTGCATCGCAGATTGAGGCGACCGCCTGCCACTCCTGTTCGCTCCGGGCTATGGCCTGTAACAAGGCCCGGCGTGAGAGATCGCCCCCACGAGAGCACGGTGGTCATGTAACTAGTTCAAAATAAATGCTGCAATTGGTTGACTTCGGTAAACACAAGGAAATCGCAGTGCTACGCCGTAGCCACGCCGTAGCAAAGAAACTGTGTATAGGTACCTACTACGATACTTCAGAGCGATAATATTGCTTGCCTGCCTATTGTCTACAAATCCGTAGCTTCTTAAACACATATTCGTCATTATACGCTCGGTGTACGCCTGCATGAAACTTACATACAAAACCACCATATCTTCAATCAAGTAGCCTTTTACAAAAGATTTCTCCATAGAACCTACTTTACCCTTTTTTTACATTATGAATATCGTAAAAACCTTTCATGTTAATGTAATAAAAATATCAAGTTGTTACAAGGTTATGTTAATATTTGCACATTGTATAAAGGCTTTTCAACTTGAAGGTCACATTATCGTCATTGTTTATATAGCTCCAAACTTTTAAGGAATTCTTACGGTAATTTATAATTTATTACTGTGTCGGATTAATGGATCGACATTGTTTACGGTTGCTAATTAATTAAAATTAAAAATGTACGATGTTATCTTTGGCTCTAACGGCTTTATAATAAAGAGGGTATATACACTTTCTTTAAATCCGTTAAGCCCTTATAAACTGTTAGCTTCTTCTTTGTCCTCTTCTGTTTTCATTAAGTATTTGAAGTAGGATTTCCTCACTAATCGGCGCCAGGAATTGTATCCTGGTAAGTCGGCTCTGGCAAATGGGCTATTTTGAGGTCTCTTTCGATTTTAAATCACCAGGTCAATTGTGGGCGACTCCTCTCTTTTTTTTTAAGAGCTTAGCCTTCGTATAAATTGAATTTTTTTTCAAAGAACTTAGTCCCAGAATAGATTTTCTGTCCTATTCTTTTTTTTTTTTTTTTTTTTTATGGTGGGAAAAATCATGCATTGACATCCCCCGCCCTTGGGCGGAGCGGGAGATAGTGTCAGACTCTTACTGACTAAAAGACCCACCCCGTTCCTTCTAGCCTTCTGTAGATAACCCTGGCCCCAGTAGGCTTCGACCCGGCTGGGTCCCTGCTGTTGCTGACAACTCCTTGAGGCGCGCGGGAACAGTGCGCGCCGTCGACGACTTGGGCTTGGTCCGGACAGTTACCGGACGGCCGGACAGCGAGCTACCCATTGCTCACTGTCCGCAAGCCCGCGTCTACGTTGGCCGGAAATCGGGATCAGAATCCCGGCGACGGCGGCGGCGGCGATAACGCCGTTGCCTGATGCGTTCGGCCTCCTCCTTTGCAAGCATTACTGCTTCGCAGAAGTCGGCGACCGCCTGCCACTCCTCCTCGCTCCGGACCATGGCCTCAACCAAGGCCCGGCGCGAGAGGTCTCCGCCGCCGATCGCCCCCACGAGGGCACGGCGATGCTCCGCCCAAGCAGGGCACACCTCGACTGTGTGCTCCACCGTGTCCTCCGGGCGTTCCGCACAGTGGCGACACCCGGGTTCTGTCCTATTCTAAGACATAGTCTACCTGTGTATCATGCTTGATTCAAATCAATGTGAAGAGGCAATCCGTAAACAGACTTATCTACATAATCAAGAATGACCTAGAGAGAAAATATAAGTGACACAATATATGTACAGGGAAATTGAAAAAATACCCGAAACCTCTTAATCCTGCCTTCATATCATGACCCTGAACAACATTTGTTCTACGACTTTGACCTCAACTAAACAACGTAGCCAAAAACAATTTGTTTTCATTTATTTGTCGTCTGTAAAATTTACGTATACTACGCGCGCGCGCGTACATACCCATTTTGATAGCGGGCGCCCGCGCCGCGCGCATGTTAAATTGGACCGTGTCGACTTGTGTTTAACAAGGTAGGTACCGTACCTACAGCTGATTTGCTCAATTATTGGCGATTATTAAGTGCAAGCAAACAAAATCGAGTAAAATATTAAATGTAGGCAACATACAAGTAGTACATTGACCCCTGAATATTTTATCGCATTGTTCTTTGCTAATAAGTATGTACCTACATAACAAAGCGTCATTCTTCAATATCAACAGATGGATGAAGTACCTACATTACTTAAAACAGTTGTTTTGATGGACTACTTAGTCTTGTTGATAAGTGTGTCTCCTGCCAGGGTTGCGGAATATGTCCGAAAGGGTTACCGTGGCCCTGGAACGCAAAGGGCATACGAAGGAACACGGGTGGGTTTTAGTCAGTAAGAGTCTGACCCTCCCCTCCGCTCCGCCCAGAGCGGAAGAAGTCATTTGATGATTTCCCATCCAATAAAAAAAAATGTGTCTCATCTATGATAGGTAAGTGCAGTGCCATTTACTCTGAATGGCCGTTTTAGCGAAAATAAGTCCCTACACGACTAAGTTCTGCCTCATTGGTGTTGTGGTCGCAAGCGCGGCTACTAAGCGCGAGGTCCTGCCGTCATCGATCTTGAACATCTGGGCGGAGTCAAAGCGGAGGCCTTGCGCGACAAAACAAAACATTGTGTTACGCGGCGCGTCATTGTGCACCAGAACCATTATTATGATCATAAATTATTATTTTAATAGAAGGGTACAGTGAGCGGAAGTGCACGCCAAGGATTTTATTGCTGTGAACAAGCGGTACAGGCCATACCTATATCTGGTGGAAGGTACCTAACCCAATGAGATTTTTAATTAAAAAACAATAAGTTCACTTATTTAACAAAAAAAAAAAAACTGTAAATAAAACTTCAAACAGCTGATTCGCAAAAGTTCACGTTTGAGGTCAACTAGCTTTATACCTACGAGAGCACTCGACAAAATCGAAACAGCTCGCAGTGCCATAAGCTGATTTTAAAAGATTTTTGTCAGTTCGGTTTTTATGTTTATCGCAAAACGATGTGGACCACATTTTTCTATGATGTGGACTGTGTCTGTTAGTCGTAAATTCGAATTGATAAGTTATCAGAATAACAATATTTTCTCTGAGTGTCTTGTCTGTGTGTATGTATTTGATGTTCTGAATTGAAATGAAAAATCGTATTGTGAACGTGTTTACAATGCTGCGTGAGGAGTGTGTCCAGGACCCCACTTTTTTGCCTCGTGTCCACTCTGAAACTCTGCGCCGTGCTCAGGATCTAGCGAGCTGGTGGCGACCAATTTAGTTAGAAATGAGCGAGCTTAGGGTAAGTTCAATAATTCATACCTACCTACATTACGATCGATCGAATGTCGAACATCCGGAATTATTATTTAGGAATGAGATTTTGTTCGTGTTTTTTCTTATCGTTATTACATCATTCATCTGTGTTATTGATTAATTAAATTTCTTCTTCACGCACTGTATGGGTTGGCGGACGACCGCGGTCACTGGACCTAGGTCGAAATTGACCGTGATCACGTAGACGCTGTGTTGCAGATAGCATTGTTTCATAATATGGTCTACGTGAGTTAGGGAAACGTATTGCGTATTCACGGCAGGCCAACGACACGTTCGTTATCATCGCACCTTGCAAGCATCCGCACCATCTCCGTGTACTCAATGTTGGTATAATGGTAAGACATGATACTTAATATGTATGTACTTAATTTATTATACGCGCGAATTTCGATAGCGGTATACGCGCACGCGTGTTCTTACGAGTAAGGCACTCATGCGACTGTCACCCCGCGACCCCGCGCTGTGCGCCCGCTCGCTTCCTTTTGATCTAGCCGCGCCGGCCGGGCGGCGGCCTTTCGTCGGTCACCGCATAAATGATATAAGCAAAATTTAGACTATGTTTATTTTTTTTGTATGGAAAAAAAATGCTTCGAAATTTGAAAAGTCGTAGAACAAATGTTGTTCAGGGTCATGATATGAAGGCAGGATTAAGAGGTTTCGGGTATTTTTTCAATTTCCCTGTATAACTAATTGAGACATGTTAAAAATGCAAAATAATGTTTTATTAATTTGTGGTCATTTTTAATGTTGTAGGATGTTTAAATAATGTTTAATAATTTTAAATGACATAATTTTATTATACTACCTAATATTTGTATACCAACCATTGGTGGAACATGTAGAAATTATGTACTGTATTCAACATCGTCAATACCATGTTTCTGGCAAATAAAGTTATTTGACTTTAATATTACAATATTACAACCGTCTGTATAGCAAACCCATCCTCTACATATGTACCTACTTCAAACACTTTGGCTGTTCACACAAAAAAAAAAACAAAAGAAGTACGAAATTCATTTCCCACCTCTCAGTTCTATTTCTACTAAGAAAAGAACGGATACCTACTCAGCGAAAAGGTGAAAGGATCATTAGCTTCTCGTATATCACTTGTGAGGGTGACAATTGAGGCGGGACTGAAATCCCGGAATCTCGGGATTGCGGGAATGCGGTCCCTGACCCGGACCGAATGGAAAAGTAATTAGGTCCTACATGAAACTTTGTGGTTACTGCTGAGGTGTGCAGGTAAGATTCAGACATCGTATATTCTGGCTAGTTGAATTTAAGTGTACCTACTGGTCGATTTAAATTGTTTGTAGAGAAAAGTGGAAAATAATGTTAAGACCGCCCAACTCCTTTTTAAAAGAACATTTAGTCTTGCAGTTTTTCGTCAATTTATTTATTTAAACTTCATGAACAGTAGTGGTACATAGGCGGACTTAATGCAACAAGGCATTGTCTACCAGTCAACCTTTGGGTTAAAAAGATGATTATGACGTCATTATACGTCATGCATATGACGTCACTGACTACAACAGTAATTCCCTTAGCCAAACTAAACTTGTTACAATGTTTGTAGGCATTGTACGGTTAATGTTACCACCACCTCTATGTTGCAATGGAGTATACCTTCCCATAACCAATGGCTTTTATGACACCCTCGCCAATGCAAAAACCTTTTATGGAAAGCTTTAAAGGGTAGAAAACAAACAATTCCATAGAAACATGGCACCATTTCGTGACATACCATAAATAACTCTCATAAATAATTCCATGAGGAAAAGGGCTGATTAATGATAAAAATAAAAACCATCGTAAACTTATATTGGCTTGTTTCGGCATTGGCAAAAGTCTCTCTAATGGAAAAGTACAAAATAAATTGAGTAAATATTTATCTACATATGTATATTAGAGAGTCATGGCAGATTCTCGAACAAAATTTTCCTGGCATATTTTTTTAGCGTCTAGTGATGAAAAATAATACAAAAGTATATAGATTAACCAAACAATTTTTTCTCAGATATTATTACTAATAGACTCCGTGTATTGAAGATTCCAGTTTAAAGTTTATGAGATTACTTATATTATGTCAATAAAACCTAACCTACGTAGGTACCTCCTTATGAATTGAACGAACGACAAGATATCATGTCAAATGTTGATTTGATTTTATATATCCTACTCAAGGATTTTATATATCCTAGGACTAGATTGACTACGACAACCTCAAAAACGTCCCCGAAAAGGAAAGTTAGAAAGAGTCCCGTTATCTCGTTCTATTAGTGCGTCCATGACGTTAGCTACATACCACGGGACAATTTTCCTCTAAAGTAGTAAAAGATATTTTGCATATATATGATATGCAAGTTCAAAAACAATTAATTAATATTGTTATTATATTCTTTATTGTACCTACACCACATCAACAAAAGAAATACAGGACAAACATTATTCAAAATAAGTGTACAATGGGCGGTCTTATCGCGCGCTCAAATGGGCGATCTCTTACAGACAACCTTTGGATGGACTGAAAAAGAGGAGAAAGATTTAGGGCTGTCAGTGTACAACATCAGAAATAATACAAATACATACTATATTACAAAAAATATACTAATAAATATCAAATATGTAATTAAGGCAGGAGAAGACAAAATCAAACTGAAAGGCTCCTTCACCATTTTTTTAAACGTTAGCGTTTGAGCACGTCTCACTTCAATAGGTACCTAACGCATTCCACAAACGAGCAGCTTGGACAGTAAACGTAAGGTAACGTAAGTAAGTATTTCGTTGGTATAGGTATTGTAACAGTCGTTAATTTTATCGCTTACTATATTTATATTCATTACTAATCTATAATCATTATCATTCACTAAACACTAATTTAACAAATAGTAATATAGCCATAGTTTAAATCGACTCATGAATCGATTAATTTCCGAACGTTGCACTTGCAACACTGTCTCGGTCCGCCATTCGAATTCGAATCCCGAAACCCGTCGAGTACATTTTGTGCAGAGCGAGTAAAAATAAAAATACTTTGTGAAAGTTTGTGTTTCTTTCAAGAACCCCATTCTTCTGAGCGTTTTCAGCTCAGAAGTGGGATTACAGCAAAAATATATTGTTTTTGCTACGCCCACAAGTCGACATCTAAGATAATGGAACGAGGTAGCCCGAACGAGATGCGGTGTCGAAGTCGTAGACTTCGAACACCCGTACCACCTGGGAGTCCCATACTACCAACAATGGGAGTCGAACGTGATGCAGGAAACAGCGGAGGTATGCGACGAAGCCGGAGCCGCGTGAGGCACGAACGTCGAAGTCGGGATCGAAGCCGAAGCCGGAGCCGTCACCGCATCCAGAGCATCCAACGCAGCCACCACGGTAACCGTGAGCTAGTACGTCAGGATCTAAATATGAACCGCAACTCACTCGAGAATAGACCCAGTCGTAGACGAGAAATAGGTGGTGGATATGAACAACGCAGTCGCAGTCGCAGTACACCTAGAAGCAGTCGCCATAGCCGTAGTCATTCTCGTAGAGAAACTTATCGACGTAGTCACAGTGGTACTCGTAAACGGAACGATGAGAATGATGAATTGCGTGAGAGGCTATGTCTGCTAGAGCAAGAGTTGATAAGACAACGTGGCCGCAACTTGAAATCGCACGATGTCGCTGATTGCCATCGACGGCATGTTTCTCGGTCTAGGATGATTCGCAGCCCCCTCGGAAGTGACACTAGGATCCCAGGCTCCCCACGGCCAATGGGTGTGGAGCCCGCTAAGTTCTTTGAAGAATTTGTTAATATTTTTAAGGGCAGGGATCGTGAATCGTTTCCTGTACTAAATAATGTTCTTCCTGGTTTTGACCCGCTTTCTCGAGAACAGACCATCGAGATGTGGATTAGTAAAGTAGATGAATGCGCGGAAATATATAATTGGACTGACCGGCAAACGGTTCACTATGCCCTGCCCAAACTAGTAGGACACGCTAAGACCTGGTACCAGGGCTTACCATCTATTAGGCATTCGTGGGAAGAGTGGAAGAATCTATTGAGAGAATCTTTTCCGTCTACCGAGAACTATGCTGAACTTCTGACTGAAATGCTTAATAGAAGGGCGCGCCCTGGTGACTCCTTAGAATTATACTATTTTTCCAAGATTAACTTATTAAATAGATGTAAAATATTTGGTAAGCAGGCCGTAGATTGCCTAATATTTGGAATTGAGGACAAAGGCATTCGGTTAAGTGCTCAAGCTGGAAAATTTAATAAACCCGAGGAAGCTTTAGAATTCTTTAAGACGGTTAAATCTCACCCTAGGGAGTACAATGAGGGTACAATGAGAGAGGGGACCAGTAAGGATAGGCGCTTTTAAGGTTCTACTTCAACCTTGACTAGCTCTGTGCCTTCTAAAATCGTTGATAAAACCCTTAGAAATCGACCGAAAGGGAATGCAGTTTGCTTCAATTGTAAGGAAACTGGTCATATGAGCTACCAGTGTCGTAAACCAATAACCAAATGCTCTGAGTGTAATTTTCTAGGGCACCACTCAAATGCTTGCCCTAAAAGGAACTCCAATAACAGTAACGTCACTAAACCGAAAAATGTTCTTGAAGTGTCCATAAGTGATGATAGCAATGACAAGTATAGAGTAGGCATTAAAATAAATGGCGTAGTTATTGCCTGTCAAATTGATCTAGGTAGCCAAGCTACTCTTGTCCGTAAGACCGATGCTCATAAAATTGGCCTTCAGTGGGACACAGTGCAGGGCCCATTGCTAAGAGGATTAGGCAGTATTCCCTACGTACCCATAGGTAAAACTTTTGTTACAATTGAGATTCAGGATGTAAGAGAAGAACAGGTAGAGGTCTTGATAGTTGATGATTCACTTATAAATATTCCAGTGCTCCTTGGGCACAGTTTTACGGAACGACCTAATTTAAGAATAATAAAGACTGCTACTGATTTACGAATCGAAAAGGTTGAAGTAAGTGGTGAAGCTAGACTTCTGCTTGTTACAGTTGATGAATTTGAATTAGATATAGGAGGACTTAGAGCAGTGACAGTCGGAGCCAAAACGAATTATAGTGGTAGCATTTATGTTGGAGGCTCGATAAGGGGTAAACCCGACAGGGAATACTATTTATTGCCTGGTGAATATCAGATGACCAATGGAGTGTGCCGCGTTCTAGTACAGAGCTTAAGTTCTCAAAAAATTCATTTTAACAAGGATGCGTTGGTTTCTCGAGCTAGGACGACCTTATTTCAGAATCGAGTTTTAGATGTGCTACAGATAAATACAGATTTGGTTAATGAAACTAATGGTAACCCCATTAAAATGGGAGAGGGACTTACTGTTAGTGAAAAGGATAAATGTCGGGCTTTATTATCCAAGTACAAGGGTTGCTTTTCGACAGGTTTACATGATTTAGGTTATACATCTGTGGCTGAAATGGAAATTCATTTGACTGACTCAACACCAGTCGTATACAGGCCTTACCGACTTTCGCATTCGGAACGTGCTTATGTCCAAGGTTTGGTGGCGGAAATGGTAGAACATGGTATAGTACGTGAATCTAGCTCGCCTTATGCGAGTCCGATTGTCCTCGTCCAAAAGAAATCGGGTGAGAAGCGTTTGGGTGTGGATTACCGCGCCCTTAATCGACGCACAAAAAGAGACCATTACCCGCTTCCGCGAATAGAAGATTTACTTGACCAGCTTTCAGGACAGTCACTTTTCACAACGCTTGACCTCGCATCTGGTTATCATCAGATCGCCATTGCTGAAGCGTCTAAAGACAAGACGGCATTTGTCACGCCCGAGGGGCAATACGAATACAATCGTATGCCCTTTGGACTGGCAAATGCACCCGCCGTTTTTCAACGGGTAATTCATAAAATCCTCAATAAAACTAAGGTACCATTCGTGATCATTTATATGGATGACATTTTAATTCCATCTAGAACATTCGATGAGGGCTTACAACGCCTCGAACAAGTCCTTGGCTTATTGTTGGACGCAGGATTAACACTAAAAATGGAGAAATGCAATTTCTTCCAAGAGAAAATAGTCTTCTTAGGTTTTGAGATTGATAAACTTGGTATCAGACCTGGAGAACAAAAGACCCAAGCTGTATCCCAATTCCCTGTGCCACGCAACCAAAGTGATGTTAGGAGATTTCTTGGCCTGGCTGGATTTTTCCGTAGATTTGTCAAGGACTTTGCTCTATTAGCGAGACCCCTGACAAACCTGCTAAGAAAGGATACCGCTTGGCTTTGGGCAGAGTCACAGCAAAACGCATTTAATTCCTTGAAGAGGCTGCTAGTAGAAAGACCTATCTTAGCACTATATGATCATAGGGCCGAAACTCAATTACATACAGATGCGAGCAAGTTCGGCTTGGGAGGCATTTTGATGCAAAAGACCGGAAATAATGCATGGCAACCCGTCTCTTATTATAGCCGTCAAACTAGCCATGACGAACAAAAACTCCACTCCTTCGAGTTAGAGACGCTCGCAGTCATAAACGCATTAAATAAATTCCGCACTTACTTATTGGGTATAAAATTTACCATCGTGTCTGACTGCAATGCATTACGGTCGACATTTACCAAACGAGACCTTATACCTCGGATATCGCGGTGGTGGATCCAATTCCTCGAATACGACTGCAGTATAGAATATCGTCCAGGTGAGAAAATGGCTCATGTGGACGCCTTAAGTAGAGGCGCAACCGTAGACCAACAAGAAACAATACACGTGCTCGATATTCTAAACGTCAGTGTCGATGATTGGATTTCAACAGTTCAATCCGCCGATGAAGAAGTTAAGCGAATCAAAGAAATCGTACAGGATCCTGAAACCGCCAAAATTGCAGCTATCCATAAAGAGTATCAGGTCAAAAATGGTCGCGTTTATAGGGTAATCGAAGACGGGGCATTAAGATGGCTTGTCCCGAGAGGTGTGCGCTGGCAGGTTCTCAAAACCAACCATGATGACGTAGGTCATTTTGGTTTTGAGAAGACTTTGCAAAGGGTCAGGTCCATATTCTGGTTCCCAAAGATGCGGAAATTTATTAAAAAGTATGTGTCGGCGTGCTTGGCGTGTGCGCACCATAAGGTTCCATCTGGTGCTAAAGAGGGTATGTTACATCCGATTCCAAAAGTGGATGTCCCACTACATACCATACACGCTGATCACCTCGGACCATTTCCACGCAGCAAGAATGGTAACATGTATATTTTAGTAATTGTGGACTCCTTCACAAAATATGTCTATTTATCTGCAGTCCGTAGTACAAAATCAAAGGCAAGCATTAAAGTTTTTAAAACGTATTTTTGTTTATTTGGATCTCCATCGCGGCTGATTACTGATAGAGGTACCAGTTTTACCAGCAAAAGATTTAAAACGTTTGTTCAGTCCGTTGGAGTGAAACATATACTCAACTCAGTCGCGACTCCACGTGCTAACGGACAGGTCGAACGATATAATCGCACGATTTTAGCCTCTTTGGGAAGTATGACTCATGGGAAAAGCAGTGACATTTGGGACACCTTCCTCCCCGATGTCCAATTAGGCATAAATACTTCGATACATGATGTCACAAAAAGATCACCTACTGAATTGCTATTTGGGCGAAAATTAGGCAACCCATCGCAAGGTATTTTGAATAATGTCTCTGAAGAGATTTTAAACAGTGAGACTAACGAATCCTTAGAGCGAATTAGGGCAGACGCTAGTGATCGCATTAAAGAAAACCAAAACAAAAACAAGGATCGATTTGACAGGCATCGAAGATCATCTAACAAATATAAAGAGGGAGACCTAGTCAGGGTAGTAAGAGCTATTGTTTCCAGTTCAGGGAAGTCAAAGAAGCTAGAATCCAAATGTCAAGGGCCGTATCGAATCAAAAAGATTTTACCCAATGACAGGTTTCTTATAGTAGATACACCGCTTACACGGAAGGGAAAAGCATACGAGAATGTGGTAGCGATTGATAAAATTTACCCCTGGATGAGTTTCGATGCACCGTCATGTTCTTCTAGTGATGAAAGTATCTAGTAATAATAGATTAATACTGTTAAGATTTATTAATCTGTGAATGAATAACTGACTGTGAATTATAATAATGATACTTATTTACATGAGATATTAGCTATAAAGAAACATGAGCGCTTCACACCTTGTACAGAGCTTCGGTTGGTTTAAACCAAGCATGAGTGCATTTCGAAAAGGATAACACTGCTTACCTTAATTGAGAGCTTTGGCAGATTCGAGCCTAGCATGAGAATGATTATGTGATCAGTGAGGGTGTTTCATAGCACAGAGCTTTGTTAGATACGAGCTGAATATGAGTGATATGTCCTTGATGGTCATAGAACAGAGTTCAAGCAGAATCTATCCACGCATGAGTGATATGATATAACACGCAGCCAAGGCAAATTGATGGTGAAAGACGTGAAGTAACCTTCTTTTGCTTAGCTATATCTAAGTATAACAGTAGAATTAAGTAGATTTATTTCTCTCAGCTAAAATTTATGGTTGTTATTAAATGATTATGACCTTAAACGGAGGGACCCGTTTATGTGACGGATGGCCGACTGTAACAGTCTTTATCGCTTACTATATTTATATTCATTACTAATCTATAATCATTATCATTCACTAAACACTAATTTATCAAATAGTAATATAGCCATAGTTTAAATCGACTCATGAATCGATTAATTTCCGAACGTTGCACTTGCAACACTGTCTCGGTCCGCCATTCGAATTCGAATCCCGAAACCCGTCGAGTACATTTTGTGCAGAGCGAGTAAAAATAAAAATACTTTGTGAAAGTTTGTGTTTCTTTCAAGAACCCCATTCTTCTGAGCGTTTTCAGTATATCATGGGGCTTTGTTTCATCGCAATCAGTTGACTAGGTATATCAAAAGATACACTACATACATTGACTGTTAGGCGGTATGAAGTTCACATACATTTTTAGGTTTAGATAAGGATTGTAAACAAATTTTAAGAGCGTCATTTCATAAAAATAGTTTTTCTTTCTTTCGATATTTTCTAACTAGCTGCTGCCAGCGGTTTCACCTGCGTATTAATAGAATATTATCCCAAAGAATACATCGAAATCCGTCCAGTCGTTCGAGCATTAAAAAGTAACAAACCTTTATGATATTGATGACAAGCTTTTACCCGCGGTGTCGAACATAAAATATATGCCTATGCCATCTAGGAATAAAGCAGCTTTCTATCGGTGAAAAAAGTTTATCAATCGGACCAGTACTTCCAGAGATTCCCTCCCACAACTTACTTTACCTCTTAGACAGATATTTAGGTTGATAATTAAGTCGCAACCGAACTGCTTATACCAGTATCAAAATCAAATAACAATAAACGAAGACTCTCTCTCCTTGAGAGAGGAGGCCTGAGTCCCAGCAGTGGGAACATTTTAAGGCTGATTATGCTATGCTATATGTTAAAGGTATATCGACTCCAAAAAGTGAGGTATTCTTAGTGTAAAAGCTTTTATCTATCCTATCAATCGTCATGGATTTCTAGTAATTGAAGTTGACAGGCTCAGCCAGGCTCGTATTTGTAAAAATAACTCCAACCGGATTTGAACAGAAAGCGTGGGTTGTGTACTAACAGTTACTCAAATAAGTATCTAATCAAAGGCAACGGAAAATTCATAGGGCATTGACTTTAAAATTTAGTAGGTACCTACTATATTTTTGTTGAATTATAAAAAAAAACTTTTTTCTACACTATGAATAACTCTTGGGTCACAAATATGTGAAATTGTAAACAGATTCAGACTCAAAATGGATCTGTAGGTGGAACCGGCCATACACACATCTATTTGTTTCGTGTGGGAATCAAACCCACGACACGCAGCGCAGCAGCCAATTGCTCAACTACAGCACCAACCATGCCGTCAAAAACTAATAAACTTTGAATAACTTCTTTCGGTTTCGGAAGAACGACGTCGCGTGGCGTGGATCAAGTGTAGCTCTACAAAGCTAGTTTCCATAGATATATGATTTTTTATATTTCTATGCTAGTTTCCATATAAAATGTATGGAGACCGATGCGCCCAGATCGGCGTGTGTGGCGCACGTGTGCGCAGTGTAGTTTATCTTAAAGCTAGAAATACATTAGACCGTACACGTGTAACACGCCTGATTTGTACCTACGTAGAACGACGTCGCGTAAAAAAATGTATGGAGATCGACGCGTGTGTCGTGACACACGTGTAGTTCTACCTTAAGGATAAGAAGAGCCACAGGGCTGCCAATATATTATTAGGCATCACTGAATTGATTAAAGACGCTGAAATGCATGACGTGTACAGATTTGAAAACCGCCACAGACATTTCACCCTGTGGTTTTCAACTTTATCGCAATTTGATGAACCGTCGAAGAGTTTGTTGAACTTTCACTAGTCGAATCAAAATGGTACTCGGAGTTTAATGGATTTCCTATACCCCCTGTGGCTAGCAACAAGCAAGTTAAATTATGCTTTTAACCCCTGACCAAAAAAGACGGGGGTTATAAGTTTGATGTGTATCATCGTGTGTATTTTGAGATTGTTGAAAAGAGTTTTTCCGCCTAAGAACAAAGAGAGCAACTGAAGATACACGGGTGGTTTTTAGTCCGTATGTCTAACACCGTCTCGTTCCATCCAGAATGATGGAAGTTAATGATTTCTTATCTAAAAAAAAAGATATAATACGATTACCTTTACCTTACTCTTCAGAAATACAGAAGGTAGGTACGAGTATATAATGAAAAATTAAAACCCTAAATACACCATACAATCAATTTTAAAAAACGAACGTGTAAATATAACAGGATCTTTAAGTCAAGAGTATAATAGGCAAGCGTGCTCCATCGTCGATTCGAGATCATTAGGTAGTAAATAAAATACAAATCAGACTAATAAATAACATTTTATAATTATAAACTGGAAATCAGTTAGTAACTAGGTACTTCATCAAAACTGATTTGTGAGTGTGTATGTCTTTACTCCTTCATGCTCTAACGGCTGAACGAATTTTGATGAAACTTGGTACGCGAGTAGATCATGTCCTGGTACAGCACAAAGGATACTGTTTATTTCTGGAATATGTTGGGATAATTTTCTATTAAAACACGGGCGACACCCCTCTTGCAGCAGCCAATGAATTGGGCCCTCTCAGACAAAGAGGCCACGCGTGTGCGAGGGCTCTTTAAAACGACGGGGGTTTTGTTTTATAATTTATAGGTTTGACTTGACTACTATTTCTCCCAATGGTAACTACCATTGGGAGAAATTAAGATAAAAAAAAGATAAATTAGGATTGGGCTTAGTTAAGCGACGATGTAGTCGAATACTGGGTTGCAACAGTCACTGTCTCGTTTTCGAAATTATAAAAGAAAAAGGCCTCGCTGATGCACCTTCATCATCATCATCATCATCATTTTAGCCGACTGACGTCCACTGTTGGACCTAGGCTTCCCCCAAGTGTGAACAATGAACGGTCGGGTACGTCTCGCATCCATCGGATTCCCGCAACCCTTACCAGGTCATCGGTCTACCTTGTAGGAGGCCTTCCAACGCTAACTCTTCCGGTAGGTACGTGAACAGTCGATGCGCCTTCGCCCACGTCTTAATTGTCCACGCTACGCCACTGAATATAAGCACAACACTAGTGTTGTACGTAGGTAGATTCATAACTAAAGCAATTACTTAATGGATAACTAAAATGCCAGTTAATGCGCCATGGTGATGGTAAACCAATAAAATGTTCGCAAAGCTCATTAATTAAGGAATTAAATGTTGCTCGGATAGTACCAGCGTTTCGATTAATTAATCGTATTGTTAGGAGTTTACTGGACAATTGCATTTACTGCTTCAATACTGGGATTGGATTTTTAATTTGGACAGAAGCTTTCTAGAGTTTTAGTGAGATCTTGAAGGTTCAATCCAATTTTGGTAAGGCTTTCTAACTGATTTAGTTTCTTTCAAACACAATTACTTATCTGAATTGAGCGTAAGCTGGACATGGGTATTGTTCTTGTTTTTAAATTATGAGGCACAGACGTGGCCTAACATTCCAAAGTCCAAAATGCTATTTCCATATTCCTATTCAAAAATGCCTATTCATTAATGCTATTTATATATTCCTGATTCACGTAATGAAAAACCGTAACGATTTAGTCGTTTAGACCATTTCCGTATTCACATCCATCAATCGAGTTTGAACGATACCGATTTTAAAGTCCTTTGAAATTCGTCGATAAAAAAAAAAACTATATTACATTATCTTGGTGTAATACTTATTAATGTAACTGGAAATAAGTCGATAGATCGTGAATACCGCTTTTGGATAGGACTTCGATCGAACGACTATAAAACTTCAACGATATTTGGCTTGTTTGATTTTACGTGAATCAGGCTACTGATCGTTGACGTTGCTCAGAAGGCTATCCAGCTTAAGCGGGAGTTGTCCATACATGTCTGCTGTATGCCAATGGAGCGATGGGTCCCTCAAACACAAAATTGGTACCCTAAAATCGCACGATGTGCTCGTGGTAGACTTCGGAGGAGATGGCGGAACAGGCTTGAGCTGAGAGATTTTGAAACCTTTACCCAGCAGGCAATAAGGCTTTATTCAGGTTAGATATCTACAGGTAATAATTATAATAATCCCTGAATAGATAATGTTTTGTAAAACATTTAAAGCAATATCACTATCATAACAACCAAAAGACATCCACTGGGCAAAAGCTTTGCCCAAGAGGTGCCGCATAAACCCTTTATTCGCTACTCACATCCAATGGACTACCGCAACCATCACCATGAAGTGGTGATCATCTGTCTAACCTAATGTTACCTTCAACTTGCTGCGAGGTAATTAAACTGAAGTAAAAAACGGAAATAAATCAAAAAAGTCTACATAGCGATTTTGCATTTCAATAAAAGTTTGCTAAACCCAAAGAAAATACTAGCTAATAAATCATGTAAGCCGTCTCATTTTTAAACATTCTCTGATAATCAATCATACCAAATTGCAGGTCTATAAAAGATTCGATACTTTATAAAAATAAACAAAATAATAAACCTTTCGATAAAATCGACACCAAACATTCGATCGCTACCCGAGTCCCGATACCGAAGGGAATTTCATGAAATACGGAATTTTAATTTATTTCATGTCGGCCGAGATTAAAGGGAAAATGAATCGGCCAGTAATTGTCATGCAAATTGGTAGTCTACACAGAGCACCTAGATTCTTTAGTGGCCCCGCATATTATTATTTCCTAGCTTCAATCTACGTTAAAAATGCCTTATTATCTTAAGGAGGTACTGACTAGAGGACACGGTGGAATTCTGCGCATGCCCTATTGGAGGTAATCGGCGGTGGTGACCTCTCGCGTCCGCCCCAGTTCAGGCCATGGTCCGGAGCGAGAGAGAATGGGAAGCCGTCACCTCCTTTTGCAATATTGCGAGCGAAGAAGATGGCTGCAACCATACCATGGGGGAGCGGATATCCTCACTCGCACCAGGAGTCGCAAGGCAAATCGCAGACACCGTAGGCATGAGCTAGCACTCTAGCCCTAGCGGTCAATAGAGAAATGTGTAACTCGCCTTCTCCAAAAATATAAAGCAAAAGGTAATTTATTATAGGTAAGTGTGGTTGGTAGGCATCCTCTACAGGCGTAGAAGATGCTGTCTGGTGATTCTGTGCTCTATGGCAGTCAACGTTGTGAACGCTTCGCAGTAGACGGCAGACGGCAGTCTGTCAGTGTCCTGTGTTGTAATCGAGTTTGTGACTTTGTAATCTGTCGCTACTTACCTCATAACTTTTAAAAGAAGATGGTTTAAGCTTTAAGGTCTGCTCATAGGATGGCTTGGGATCAAGAGGACCGTGCCCAGCCCAGTATGATCTAGCACTCTCCTCTAGATGTTGGGCTGCCGTCCCGAAAATTTATGATGGACGCCAAAGCGAAAACTAGCGCTGCCTACGTTATTTATTGTTTTAAACATCATCATTAGTATAATGCTGAAGTAGGTGCTTTTTGGTCTCGTACGAATTTTAGATCAATTGTTTTTTGTCTGTTGTTTCTTTTATTATTATTTTTTGAGTGTGGGTGAGATAAAAATAATCGTTCTTCCTATCTTTATAAAATAGACTCTGATAATTTCCCAAAAAATAATAATAATCTAACTACCTACGCCAACGTGACTTTAAAATGACTGGCCCAAATTCACTAGACACAAATATAATCGCAAATTAATGTGACATATTATACAGGTTACGTTATTGTCAAACGTGGGATAGTTGCTGTGATTTATTGAATCAATTTGCAAAAGCCAATGAGAAATTACATGATTTATAGATCAGATACTTTACCTATTCAACGTTATTTTTTTTTTACATTTAAACTAGTGCTTGACTGCGATCCCACCTGATGGTAAACTTAGTAGAGATTCAATTTTTGATAGTGAGACGTACTAGTTTATTAAGATCCTATTAACTATAGCCTTGAAGACACCCCATACAACCATTTTCGGTCGCAAAATTCTCAAATAGTCACAGATTAGCAAGACAAGGTAACAATGTCGTAACTGTTACTAAACTTAATAACGATGCGGATTTTGGTTACAGCGTGTAGGAACGATATCAACACTTTGTACTGAAAAATGTTACAGTAAATAAGTGTTGTATCTGTGTCAACAAGTTACGACAATTTTTTTCTTAAATTATTTACGACACATTGTGTTTACTTTGAATTCCTGTGTAAATATTAAAGTTAAATTGTCGACACAATGTCGAAACTAAACTACAGTATTTTTTGGAGTTACACAAGTGTAGTAACAGTTACGATACTGTAGTGTTGGATTTGACCAAACAGAAAACAACCGGGGTTCTCAAAGTGTGCTATTGTATTTAATAAAATTATTGATATTTTAAAAATTCAAATTCAAAAGTTTTTTATTTCACTGCCTACATGGGCACTTATAAAACATCAAAAGCTAGTGCGCGGTTCCAAATTGGTCGTTTCCTATGGAGAAGAACCGGCAAGAAACTCCATGGTTACTCTTTTAAAAAAAGTGGTTGTTCTTACGATATTTTCATATTACCGTATTAATGGATATTATGTAAGAACAGTGTAAACCGGTCTATGTTGTATTCAAAAGCACAATAAAAATAATCGTTTTAAAAAAGTGAGTCAAATATGAAGTAATCTAAGAATTCGTGGAGTCTACAGTGTTTTTCCATTTACATTATAAAAAGAGGCTATATAAAAAAAGCTAGAATTTTTTAAAATAATTACAACTGTCAATAAATGAGATGTTAACAAAATAACTACCCATACAACCATTTTCGGTCGCAAAATTCTCAAATAGTCACAGATTAGCAAGACAAGGTAACAATGTCGTAACTGTTACTAAACTTAATAACGATGCGGATTTTGGTTACAGCGTGTAGGAACGATATCAACACTTTGTACTGAAAAATGTTACAGTAAATAAGTGTTGTATCTGTGTCAACAAGTTACGACAATTTTTTTCTTAAATTATTTACGACACATTGTGTTTACTTTGAATTCCTGTGTAAATATTAAAGTTAAATTGTCGACACAATGTCGAAACTAAACTACAGTATTTTTTGGAGTTACACAAGTGTAGTAACAGTTACGATACTGTAGTGTTGGATTTGACCAAACAGAAAACAACCGGGGTTCTCAAAGTGTGCTATTGTATTTAATAAAATTATTGATATTTTCAAAATTCAAATTCAAAAGTTTTTTATTTCACTGCCTACATGGGCACTTATAAAACATCAAAAGCTAGTGCGCGGTTCCAAATTGGTCGTTTCCCATGGAGAAGAACCGGCAAGAAACTCCATGGTTACTCTTTTAAAAAAAGTGGTTGTTCTTACGATATTTTCATATTACCGTATTAATGGATATTATTTAAGAACAGTGTAAACCGGTCTATATTGTATTCAAAAGCACAATAAAAATAATCGTTTTAAAAAAGTGAGTCAAATATGAAGTAATCTAAGAATTCGTGGAGTCTACAGTGTTTTTCCATTTACATTATAAAAAGAGGCTATATAAAAAAAGCTAGAATTTTTTAAAATAATTACAACTGTCAATAAATGAGATGTTAACAAAATAACTACCTAACGAGTTTAAGGTGGTTGGAGTCAGATAATATAAAAATTTTGCAAAAACAATGCGTTAGAAAAAAAAAAATAGGTTACAAAAAAGATGGAGCAGTTAATAGATACATTTACACAATATTAAGAGTTACCAGGGGGCCACAAATGCAGAGGCAGTCATTGCCAAACAAGCGTGTCTTCGACATAGTCTGTAACCTTGTAATATGCTTTTTTGGTTAAGACACGCTTAATATGTGTTTTGAACTTTCCTTCGCTGAGTTCAGTCACCGCTTTTGGTAGCTTGTTATAAAAGCGTAAGCCATTTACTAAAAATGACTTATTGGTCTTGACTAATCTACATTGGAGTAATATAGTTTCGTGTTTACAACGAGTATTTATGTTATGAAAATCGCTTCTAATTTTGAAAAGTTCTAGGTTTTACGGACATACAAAACACTTTCTAAGATATAAAGAGAAGGCAGTGACAATATTTCGATTTCTTTGAATTTATTTCTGAGGGACTTGCGAGTACCCATTTTATAAATAGCCCTGATTGCTCTCTTTTGCAATATGAAAATTGAGTCTACATCAGCTGCAGATCCCCACAATAAAATGCCATAAGACATAAAACTGTGGAAACAGGCATAGTAAACTAATCTAGCTGTGGCGACATCTGTCAACTGCCTTATTTTTCTTCATTCGGTAATGAAAACTTTATACATTTAGTTTTATTTGCATTTAGTAAGAGATTAATAGCTGCGAACCATTTCGAAAGAACAGCCAGACTTTCGTTGACACGCAAGACATCCGTATCTTTTCTATCCACTTTAGAAATAAGAGAAGTGTCATCAGATAGAATTATATCTGATAAATTAGCCATCATGTAAGGAAGGTCATTAATATAAACTACTAGAAAAAGGAAAGGGCCAAGAATTGAACCCTGAGGCACGCCTATCCTTATTAAAGACCCCGACGACGTCACCCCATTTATGGATACTTTTTGCTACCTGTAGGATAAATTGAAAAAAACAAGATCAGCAGCTCGTCTACGAATTCCTTAATGATGTAATTTACAGATCAGAGTATAGTAGAGTCAACACAGTAAAATGCTTTTGAGAGGTCACAGAATATGCTAATATCATCCTGGGACTTCTTCCAGGATTCTAAAATGTGACTGATAAGTTTCAGTCCTGCATCCGTCGTTGACATTCCTTTCGTGTAGCCAAACTGATGACTATGCAAAATCCTATTCTAATTAAAGTGGGATAACATCTGGTCGAACATGTTTTTTTTCATAGATTTTACTCAATGCTGGAAGCACAAATATTGCTCTATAATTATAGCAGAGCTCTAATTAGAGGGATCAGTCTTACTACCTGATTTATTTACTTATTTTTTAACTATGAGTCATAAGCAACCAAAGCACCAAAGCAAGTTTTATTGAAAAAATATTATAATATACAGGATTATTTGAGAAACACTCGTAGGACCATATTTCCCACGTCATAAGCTACGATTTTTGAAAGTTTATTTTAAGTGCACTAGGCCAGTATAGGTATGTTCCTACGACCCATCCTTCAGGCACGGCAGTTACTTCCTCACTAGTTAAATTTTTTGATAAAACTAACTTTACAGCATGTTGAGAACCACTGCAAACATAAAATAATAAAACTCCATTTTGTTAAAACAGTCACACTGTAACGTAACTTAACATATTGCCGAAACATGTAAACACAGTTACGAAACATTGTGTTGGGTTTCATCTTTCAAGTAGATACAAAATTATCCACATCATTTTACACAATCTAAATTATTGTTATAGTATTCTAGAGTATATTTTGGTTAAATTTATATAGGCCGTATCAATAAAATCTTCTGCAATGCTTGGAAATACGATACTTTGTAATTTTTTAATTGAAAACAACCACATTAACAAAAAATATTTTAAGTATTTTATTAAATCAGAAGGGCGCATCGGTTAATTTATTATAGTGACATCAAACTACACGATACATTTAATTTCGCAGAGGATTTTCGATCGACTATGATGCATTTATCACAGAAATACGTAAATAAATACTTTCATTTTTTTCTGATGGCGGCAAGGATTTATGTCTATGATGACATTCACAAAAACGAACGAATTACAATAAAAATTGACAAGTATAGAATGAACGCAACGAAAAAATGAATGATTGAATGTACGATGCAAGTAAGGGCATAAAAGTCGCGACCAGTCGCGACGTGTCGACACGGCGACGTCACAATGTGACTGAAAGTTACTGTTATTCTGTTACGATTATTCCCCACTTTTCGAAACGGTGTCGACTCACAAGTCGACACGGCGACGTTACGCTACGGAACAATGTTACAAATAAATTCCGTTACGACACAATAAATGTCGACTTAAGTCGTAACCGCTACTTCATATGGCTGTATGGGTACCTAACGAGTTTAAGGTGGTTGGAGTCAGATAATATAAAAATATTGCAAAAACAATGTGTTAGAAAAAAAAAATAGGTTACAAAAAAGATGGAGCAGTTAATAGATACATTTACACAATATTATGAGTTACCAGGGGGCCACAAATGCAAAGGCAGTCATTGCCAAACAAGCGTGTCTTCGACATAGTCTGTAACCTTGTAATATGCTTTTTTGGTTAAGACACGCTTAATATGTGTTTTGAACTTTCCTTCGCTGAGTTCAGTCACCGCTTTTGGTAGCTTGTTATAAAAGCGTAAGCCATTTACTAAAAATGACTTATTGGTCTTGACTAATCTACATTGGAGTAATATAATTTCGTGTTTACAACGAGTATTTATGTTATGAAAATCGCTTCTAATTTTGAAAAGTTCTAGGTTTTTACGGACATACAAAACACTTTCTAAGATATAAAGAGAAGGCAGTGACAATATTTCGATTTCTTTGAATTTATTTCTGAGGGACTTGCGAGTACCCATTTTATAAATAGCCCTGATTGCTCTCTTTTGCAATATGAAAATTGAGTCTACATCAGCTGCAGATCTCCACAATAAAATGCCATAAGACATAAAACTGTGGAAACAGGCATAGTAAATTAATCTAGCTGTGGCGACATCTGTCAACTGCCTTATTTTTCTTCATTCGGTAATGAAAACTTTATACATTTAGTTTTATTTGCATTTAGTAAGAGATTAATAGCTGCGAACCATTTCGAAAGAACAGCCAGACTTTCGTTGACACGCAAGACATCCGTATCTTTTCTATCCACTTTAGAAATAAGAGAAGTGTCATCAGATAGAATTATATCTGATAAATTATTCATCATGTAAGGAAGGTCATTAATATAAACTACTAGAAAAAGGAAAGGGCCAAGAATTGAACCCTGAGGCACGCCTATCCTTATTAAAGACCCCGACGACGTCACCCCATTTATGGATACTTTTTGCTACCTGTAGGATAAATTGAAAAAAAAACAAGATCAGCAGCTCGTCCACGAATTCCTTAATGATGTAATTTACAGATCAGAGTATAGTAGAGTCAACACAGTAAAATGCTTTTGAGAGGTCACAGAATATGCTAATATCATCCTGGGACTTCTTCCAGGATTCTAAAATGTGACTGATAAGTTTCAGTCCTGCATCCGTCGTTGACATTCCTTTCGTGTAGCCAAACTGATGACTATGCAAAATCCTATTCTAATTAAAGTGGGATAACATCTGGTCGAGCATGTTTTTTTTCATAGATTTTACTCAATGCTGGAAGCACAAATATTGCTCTATAATTATAGCAGAGCTCTAATTAGAGGGATCAGTCTTACTACCTGATTTATTTACTTATTTTTAACTATGAGTCATAAGCAACCAAAGCACCAAAGCAAGTTTTATTGAAAAAATATTATAATATACAGGATTATTTGAGAAACACTCGTAGGACCATATTTCCCACGTCATAAGCTACGATTTTTGAAAGTTTATTTTAAGTGCACGAGGCCAGTATAGGTATGTTCCTACGACCTATCCTTCAGGCACGGCAGTTACTTCCTCACTAGTTAAATTTTTTGATAAAACTAACTTTACAGCATGTTGAGAACCACTGCAAACATAAAATAATAAAACTCCATTTTGTTAAAACAGTCACACTGTAACGTAACTTAACATATTGCCGAAACATGTAAACACAGTTACGAAACATTGTGTTGGGTTTCATCTTTCAAGTAGATACAAAATTATCCACATCATTTTACACAATCTAAATTATTGTTATAGTATTCTAGAATATATTTTGGTTAAATTTATATAGGCCGTATCAATAAAATCTTCTGCAATGCTTGGAAATACGATACTTTGTAATTTTTTAATTGAAAACAACCACATTAACAAAAAATATTTTAAGTATTTTATTAAATCAGAAGGGCGCATCGGTTAATTTATTATAGTGACATCAAACTACACGATACATTTAATTTCGCAGATGATTTTCGATCGACTATGATGCATTTATCACAGAAATACGTAAATAAATACTTTCATTTTTTTCTGATGGCGGCGAAGATTTATGTCTATGATGACATTCACAAAAACGAACGAATTACAATAAAAATTGACAAGTATAGAATGAACGCAACGAAAAAATGAATGATTGAATGTACGATGCAAGTGAGGGCATAAAAGTCGCGACCAGTCGCGACGTGTCGACACGGCGACGTCACAATGTGACTGAAAGTTACTGTTATTCTGTTACGATTATTCCCCACTTTTCGAAACGGTGTCGACTCACAAGTCGACACGGCGACGTTACGCTACGGAACAATGTTACAAATAAATTCCGTTACGACACAATAAATGTCGACTTAAGTCGTAACCGCTACTTCATATGGCTGTATGGGACCTACTTACATTATAATCGGACGGGAAGACTACAGCATCCGATTTTGTCAACGTTAGGTAGGTATACCTACATATGTATCTATATAATAACGTACGAAAATTCAGCAAAGAATTGATTATATTTTATCCGTCAATAAAGCGGTTGAGGCCAAAAACACACCTAATTATAAATATTTTATTGACTATAATAACCCCAATAAAACTTTTTCGAGGTAAATAGGTAGGTAGTTTAACTACCTATCATCAAACTAATATTATAAAGGCGAAAGTTTTTGTGTACGTCTGTTAATTCGTTACGCTCGAATAGCTGAAAGAATTTCCGAATGGATAGACGGTACTTTTCAGGCCCTAAGTACCTATACCTAATCCGTCTTTTAGATGGGAAATCATCCAATGACATCTCCCTCCCGTTCGTGTCAGACTTACTGACTAAAACCCACTCCTGTTCCTTCGTTGCCCCGGGGTTCACTTTCACACCACCCATGGCACCAGTAGACTTCGACCCTACTGGGTCCACGGTTACCGGAGGGTCGGACGGCGAGCAATGGATAGCTCAAGCTTCTGGCGCTCGCCTGAACTCCTCTCGCTCTGAGTGGAACCAGATGGAGGGGGCTTTTAATATTGACTAAAAGCCACCTGTGTTCCTTCAGTTTACCTTTGCGTTCCAGAACTCTTTCGAACAATCTAAACCCTAAAAATATTTTTCCTAAATCAACCCGCCAATTCATGACTGGCATAAAAGCGGTAATTTTTAAGCTATTGCATAGCTTCTATCGCGGGCCTTGAGCGTGGAGACCGAATCCAGAAATTCCGTAACGAAAATAACCTAACACCCCCCACTCATTTGTTTTCTTATCGGTCACCACGCTCAAAAAGTGTAACTTCAATTAATATCAAATAAAAAAAAACATAGGAAAAAAAATACTGCATAAATAAATAATTATAATTGCATAAGTTGATAAAAAATGCTATGCAATAGCTTTACCGCGGCAGTCCTCGAGTGCCACACGTCTTTTTCATATATTTGGTACGAACGCATTCCATTGAAAAAGGCGTGAAAGTGTTCACGAATCAAAACATGAAGACTTAATTTAAGGAGGGTGAAAAAGACGTTTCCCTGCCGAAGTTAGGAAAAGGCTGATTGAATTTCAAAATACGTAGATTGTGACGTCATCCATTGATTGGTAGTATGTTGTTGAACGCCGTGCCTTTAAACGAATCATCGTTACAGCTCTCCTTTTTCTTTGCTTCGGTTGTACAGTTTGATTTTGTCAACCCAATAAATAATCCTTAGAATACAAAATCTATTTGCAATTTATTTCTTGTCTAATACGTAGGGAAAATCTCCGAAAAAGCTCATTCAAAATGATGAAAACAAAAATACCTACATTGATTTTCATCACATATTTATGCATAGGTACCTATACACAGCATTGGTCGGTAAAAACCTTATCGGTAAAAACGTTACTTTTAAATCGACAACTGCTTTATTTTTATTAGGTACAGTCTCGCAAACGTGGGATTGTCTTCGGGATTCCCTAATGACATACAATTGCCGGCATAGATCTTGAGCGCTGACTTCTAGTTGCGCAGAAGTCAAATATTCGGTCTCTTTAGTGGTGCGAAGTAAGACGCGGGGGCGGGGAGTGTCAGTGAATGGCTCGCCGCATAGACGTCACTCCTCATTCGGTCCTGCGTTGCTGCATGTATCTAACAACGAAGACGACTGGCTCGCCAATGTATGGAATGCGCAATGTGATCTCCACTCTGACGCCGAGCGCTCAAGATCCGTTCCGGTAATTGTACATATGTCTGCATATGGTGATTTTTTCCTACTTAGTTGTATGTGGTTCATCCGTGTACAACTGTTTGGATATTAAGGTTCAATAATTAATAGAGTTACTTTAAACTCTTTTTACATTCAGTTTTCTTATTTCATAATATAGGTAGTATATCTAATACCTACATGTCATATCTGCCAGCCAACATCAAATAGGTAGGTACATTATTATATCTAATGAATGAATCACACTAATAAGCATCCGATAACATTTGACCTTGATGTAGCCATGACATGTTAAGATGGGAATATTTTGTTACCCCTCGAGCGCCTATCACTGTGTATCCCAAAACGCCTTGAAGGATAAATAATATCTACGCGGACGCGTTAACTGTGCGTACGCGAACGTTCGCTTGGGCACGGTAATATATCATAATTACCGTGGGTTGGGTGTAGGCTGTCTGTTTTGATATAATACTTACTTAGAGAAATTCCAGAGGAACGGACCTAATAAAAAGGCTCTGTTTTACATTACTGGACACAGGTACACCCGGAAGACACAGTGGAGCATACGTTAGAGGTGTGGCCCGCTGTGTCCTCGTGGGGGCGATCGGCGGCAACGACCACTCTGGGCCCTGGTACAGGCCATGGTCCGGAGCGAGGAGGAGAGGCAGGCGGTCGCTTCCTTCTGCGAAGCAGTAGAGCTAGCGAAGGGGGCGGCCGCCCACCCGCTCCACGCTCCGGACCATAGGCCCGTACCAGATATGTATGTGTTCTTGAAATATGATGAAAGAGACTGGTCTCCACGACACAGGGAATCCTAGTGTGGAGACCAGTGAAGTATTTAATGTAAAAGTGTATATTTTCTTGAACAATAAACCATTATTATTATATCCCACCTAAAAAAAACTGGACACAGGTGAAATCATAATTTGAGTTCGCTCTCATTGTCTTTTTAATTACGGCATTTGAAAGGTTATGGGAGTGATAGGGCTTCAAATAAAATGCTAATATGTATAGTTTCTAGTGTCACGCTATCAGCCACAAGCTACAAAAATTTATTGATACCTACTGAACCTTATCTGCTAGAGGCGGACGGGATGGCCTCCCGTCCGCCATGCCAAAGCAAGTAGACTCAGTCACCCAGTTATCATAGTGTGCCGTGGCGGCGACTCGTATCTGACGAATTCATTAGTGTATTAAATATTTTCGGCACCAAAACATCCATAGAAGACGAAAATAAATATTTTGGTAAGTAGATAGATAATATAGGATATTGTTTATTTTACTATAGATAGAGGCATTTCCTTTATACTTTTGTTTGTCTCGTGTAGGTACATTCTTTTGATTTTGTTTATTTCGTTCGTTTCTCGTTAGCATTGAAAGATGTGTGACGTCTCCTGTGCATCTTATCGTCGTTGTTTGTGTTCCAAATTAATTCATGTGTAATGTATAATCTACCTATGACGTTTTGTAGATGACGTAGCCTATCACAAATTATGTACAGTACGTTTCACTTATGAACTTCCTTCTTTCACTTATGAATATCATGAGCATAGTTTTCGGACGTAATGCAATGTTTGTACTTAAGTCAATGAAAGAAATTTGAATTTCGCTTCCAATTTTGGCGCATTCTTCTTTATCACCACATAATAATTAAAATACCACTCTTACTTAACTTTTCACATATATGTAGCTATACCATATCTGCTAGTGACTTCGCCAGAGTGGCATTAGTAAGTAGGTACCTACCTATTTTCCTTCATTACGGCCTGCTCACAACTTCGGTCTTATGCCAGCTATACACGGTCAAACCTGTCGTCCAATCGGTATGACGACATCATACCGATTGGAAGACAGGTTTGACCGTGTATGGCTGGCATTAGCGGCGAGTGGCGCGGCGAGCGGTGTGACATCTGTGGGCTGCCAAGGCGCTATGAGCGGCGTCACGTGGCGTGCTTCAAACATTTCATGCTTTTGATCTTAAAGCTCGCCGAGCTACCGCTCATAGCGGCAAGGAGCCGTTATAATAATATAATCAAATTCAGTCCATCCACCTTCACTTCCAACTTTTACAAATATCAGATAGAAGTAGGATACCTACTGAGTATTCCATGGTCTATCATCAAAGTTCTTCATCAGATCTTCACCAAATTTAAATGGAATTAGGTACTTTGTACATAAATTCTGCAAAAAAAAGTCGGCACAATCGGTTTACATTTAGCGAAGATATGATTAAAACATAATGTCCTGTAGGCCTACAATTTCAGCTCAAGGTCATCTCATTCAATAGATGACGCAGTAGTGAAGCCGAACTGTATAGCTAGAATAATCAACATATTTTTACAAACGATTACGTGGGTAGGTACCATCTTACTGGAGTTGTCAGAAACAATAGGGGCCCAGCTGGGTCGAAGCCTACTGACGCCAGGATCTAGAAGGGAGACTCGGCATATGAAAGGCAAGAAGGAAGAACGGGGTGGGTTTTTTAGTCAGTAAGAATCTGATACTATCTCCCGCTCCGCCCAAGGGCGGGGATGTCATTTGGATGATTTTTACCCACCAAAAAAAACCTACTTACTAAAATATCTTTGTCTTTTCAGATTATGAGTTCAGACGAAGATTCGGAATACGACTAGGGGGCGTTTGTAGTCGTCAGATCAGATGTAAACGACAAAGAACGATACGATTGTATACCAAGCACCTGGCTTGTATTTGATGAAGAGTCTGACCGTGGTTACCAGACCACCGTTACTTTTCAATTTCCCTCAACGTCACAATTAGGCAAAGGAATAAAATTTAAGAAAAATCAACGCCCGAATAAAAACTGGCCCGATTATATCGGTAAAATGCTGTTGGACACAGGTAAGTTCAGATATATTAACCCTTTACACTACAAAGGACCTTATCTACTCCAAAACTCATACTTTTAGTAATGAGCAAGTACTATAAAAAGTTTTGCGAACATGCAGTTTTTCATGATTTTTAGTCACCCTACTACACTGACAATAAAGCTAAACGTTGGACGCCGTTTCATAGAACGTGTCGCCACAATAATTTAGTAGATCGTGAAGTAGCCAAATTACATTACAGCGACGTTTTTCAACAAAATTTTGTGAAGGCTTTAAATAAAATGTAAACAGTGAAAACATTTTCTCATTGAATAAAATGCTATATCGTATCGTTTTCTTTTCAACAAAAAAAATTTTGCTTATTTTATAGATTCTCAAGCAGAAGCATTTCGATTGATCAACAAAGAAAAAGAACGAGTTAAAAAACTAAGACTAGAGATGGGAGATTCGAGTTCAAGTTCGAGTGACATTAGTAAATCAGGTAAATAAAATGATTTTAATGGCGTAACCAGGGGCCTTAGGTAGAAGCAAGAAAGAGAGATAAACCTATAAAGTTACACAATACACTTATAATAGCTCCATTCCTTAACAGTCTAGTTAGTGGTAGGGTTTCAGGTTATAGGAGTGGCTATAACATACCTACATTACATTATACAAAATACTTGTTACTGGGATATGCTTTGATACTGGGATATGGAATAAAGTAGGTAGATATGCGAAAATTTAATGAAAAATTTGAAAATTGGTACGAATATAGCCAGCAAACCAGTAAAGATTTAGTAAATGTTGCTATCCATAGAAAATTGCGAAGTAATAATATACCTACCTACCTAATTATGAAAAAAATATCTGGATATTGTTGTAAAACAGATAAGCTATATCTATAAGACAATATTTCTTATTAAGTACAAAGTTTGTATTTGCATATTTAACTTTCCCGCAAACAAAGGCTGATTTTTTATAGCATAAGCATGCGCATAATCAGCCTTTTAATAGTGATAAATGATAAATGATCTTTATTTTGCAAGTAGGTTTTATAAAAACACTTTTACACGTCAATTTTTTTTTTTCTTCAAATAATGCTAGATGAGGCCGTCTGCTGGGACTCAGGCCTCTTCTCTAGGATAGGGTATTTACCGAAAACTACCACGCGGGCCCAGTGCGGGTTGATCTTTTATAAATTTATTTAATTAATGTCACTGACACATAACAATGTCATGTCTTTCTTTAGAATCAGAAGAAGAGCATCCACCTCCACAAATTGGAACAAAAAGGAAAAAATCTGAGCATAATTACAAAAATATTCAAGCTAAATCGAAAAAAGTTACTGACGTAGAGGATAAAAAAGAAGTACCTAACTGAAAAAATCTACCTCACAAAGGAACTTTATTTTCACTGCAATAACATACAATACGAATTTAGTACCTTCATCATCTTTCTCTACCTAAAAGCAAAGTTATCATCAGCAATAAATCAAGACTAAGATGATTTTACACTAGATATCAATGAACTCTAAAATATTCTAGCCAGGATTATTGAATTTATGCCAAACACATATGTCTAGTCTCTGAAAAAGGTCAAGTGAATACAAAATTGAATGGGAAAGGCATATTAGACCTAGTTGTTCCGATGAAGGTATAAGAATGCGTTCATTTACTGGACGATCACCTACACGACTGCGAAAATCTTCCATTAAGACCAAGCCTGGTCTTAGAAGAAAGAAAAATCTTGATTAAATGATTAACTTAAGAAAACCGACGGCAAACAGTATCATTTCCTCTGATATTGCTACAGCGGACCTTTTTGGTGCAGCCATAGGGGTGCGATTCGTATAATCTCATTTTTTTATTTAGTGATGTAAGTAGTAGTGCTTGATTGCGAATTTGCGATTATTTGCGATCCCACTTGAAATAACGTACGATAAAACGGCACTCCAACAATATCTCAGTCTTAGAAGTTGTAGATTGAATGCATATTATAGTTATATTTAGACCACTCTGTACATTTAATTTTAATCACGTACCTACTTAACCAATGTTTGTACTTATGATCTTCGTGTTTTATATAAATATAATAAATAATTATATTTTATAAGTATTTCCATGTAAATTAGAATCCGTAAATACTAGAATGTATAGAATTAAATGTTTGTATTTCTACCAACTTATATGTGTAATTTTTTGACATTTTAGTTTGGGTTACACAACAATAATTAGGTGCCTATAATGCCTATATGGGTAACGAATTAAGTAAGTGGCGATATTAGCCAATAAAATTGTGTCGGATATACCTACCTAAAACCGAAACATAAGAGGGCCAAGAATTGAACCTTGAGGCAACCCCAACCCAAGGATGTCGCCCTGTTTGCAATTATTATTTGCTACCAGGTTTGATAAATGGTAAGGAACAAGATCAGCAATTCGTCCACGAAATCCTTAATGGTGTTATTTAATAAGCAGTGATACTAAAACAAATGAATGGATTATTAGCTTGAGTGGACTTATTTAAATTTATGTAAGCGCTTGGTCGCTTACAATGGGCCTAATCAGAAGGTTTAAAATCCCCAAAGTGCAATGGAAAGGGCTGTGCTCGGACTTTCCTTGCTCGATTGAATCAGGAATAAAGATATCCGCAGGAAAACCAAGGTCACCGACATAGCCTGATGAATTGCCAAACTTAAGTGGCAGTGGGCTGGGCACATTGCTTGGAGAACAGATAGTCAAGAGGCTGAAAGATTCTGGAGTGCCAACCTCGCACCGGGACACGCAGCATTAGTAGGCCTCCAACAAGGTGGACCTGTCGAGAGTCGCGGGAATGCGATGGATGCGAGACGCACAGGACTGTTCGTTGTGGCGACACTTGGAAGAGGCCTATGTCCAACTCGGATGTAATGATGATGATTCGTGTGAACTAAAAATTGTTCAGCTGGAAGATAACACATACTTGTGTATGTGTTATCTTTCAGCTGAACAATTTTAGCCTATTTTGTAATAGGCTCGCGTTTGACCACCATCATTTAGACTAGACTGAACTTTAAGATGGATGCGGGACGCACAAGAACGTTCGTTGTGGCGACGCTTGGGGGACGCCTATGTCCAACAGTGGACGTGTATCGGCTGAAATAGTGATGATGAACTTTAAGATGGCATAATTATTTATTATGAACATCTGCACACTGCACACGCAATTCTTTACTTGCATTGCACACAGTCATAATGGTTCTCAAAATCGAAGTATTTATTTTAAATAAACCATTTATGGGCACTTCTAATAAGATAAGACAAGGGCAGAAAGAAGAAGAAGAAGAAGAGGGCATTTCTAAATATTGACAAGAAGTAGGGCAGCTAGAAAAATAAGACAAATAGCACATTCCATTTTCCAAAGCTTAGATCTCTATCAAGGAACTCCATGGATCATTTGAAGCATATTATATACTAATTTAAAAAGTCCTAGTTACATATTTTTTGTAATATAGGTACCTACTATGTGAGTGATAGAAATTAAAATAAGCCACTGGTAGTTAAGAGTTGACTAGTCTCAACTGACGGTTCGTTCACGAACATGACGCGTGTATCAGCATCAATATTTCAGCTCAATAAATTTGAAAATATGGCGGTAGTTTGTGTGTATAGGTACACACGCCACCATCAGCGAGACATTTGAGTGAGTATGTATGAATATCTCACAACTGCTAACTCAAAATTCCTTTCACCAGTACAAATTTACATTATTCCTGAGTCAATAATGTAAGAATCTTCAAAATTGGTTAAGTAGATTCAAAGATACATACTTTCTACAAACTAACTTTTAAATCTTTACCTTTTAATAATATTAGATGAAGATTATAAGCCAAGCACACCATAAGCAGACTGTTACTACTGCCGGGACTCAAGCTTCTTCTCTATGAAATTGAATAGGCCTTAATCTACCAAGCGAGCTCAGTTTGGGTTAGATTCAACACAACCTTTTTAGTTGGAATATATTTTGCATAGCCTTTGCATTGTTTCTCATACTGATTTATGTTTTGATTATGCTACTATGTTTTATATTATATTACTAGCTGACTCGGCCACGCGTTGCTGTGGAGCAATAAATTAAAATTGTGACTATAATTTGAGATTTAAACTATCCTATCTCTCAAGTTGGATCGAACTGCACATGGTGTGCGAATTTTATTATAATCGGTTAAGTGGTTTAGGAGTCCATTGAGGACAAACATTGTGATGAGATTTATATATATTAAGATTTTAACTACAAAAGTATTGAATGATGATTACAATCAGAATTTAAGTGTATTATATAGACGTTTTTTTTTTTTTGGTAGAAAATGTTAAGTTTCCCTAAAGAAAACTAAATATTATTATTTTTACAAATTATAATTTAATTTAATGCGCTTATTACTTAGTAAGTTAGCTCATTATTTTAAATGAATTGTTTTATGCATGTGGTTTTTAATAAAAAGTATATATCTAGTTTCAAAAAATGTATTATACTACTATATTCAACGCTAATAATTGTTGGTGAACCTGATACAATTAATAAATATCAGAAAATAATAGGTGCCAATGCATCTTTCTGAAATTTTACAGTCAACATGAATTAAATAATCTTCTAGATCTCCTACATTAAAGCAGCTATACACGCTACGGGATACCGGACAAGTTTACCTGTACAGTTGAGTTTTGCAGGTAAATCGGAAAGTATATATTGCACAACTGAGCAGGTTTCCACACAAGCTTACAAAATAGGTATAAATGTGCAGACAAAACTTTTAGTTACACCTTAACATATATGTACCTTTACATAAAGCCTCCTCACATAAGTTACAACTGATGTTGAAACTATCCATGATGAAAGTTTTGATTCGTTCATCATCTTGATAGTGCTGATTAATCTCTATTAGCTCCTGTTTAGGCATGGTGTTTTATCATCTTTACTTTATTTCATCTCACTTCTTCACTAATTTATTGTTCACATTGGTGTTTTAATTATTTGAGACTTTGGAGGGCTTTTCTCAGTTTAAGCTCCATATCTTAATTATATAATATTCCACAACTATCACACAACACCGTCTAGTCCCAAGCTAAGCAGAGCTTGTTTTGGGTACTAGACAACTGATAAACATACTTATATATTTCTAAATACATACATATTATAGATAAATTACACCCAGACACAGAACAAATGATCGTGCTCATCACACAAACATTTGTCCTGGGTGGGAATCGAGCCCACAACCTCCGGCATAGCAGTTAGGGTCACTAACCACTACACCAAGAGGCCTGTCAATCTTGAATAGCCTCACAGGTTATCACAGGCATAATTTAAAGATTAAATACTGAAAATAGAAATTAAAGAATGTCAAGAACTAAATGGTTATGTAGACAAAATTAACAAATAATAGAAATGAAAAGGAACAATAGGAACATTTCCTTTAAGAAGGTATTTAGTGGAGAATTTAGGTAGGCTGCTGAATGAATTTGAAAAGTTATTGAGCTTTGAAACTTTTGATTACCTTAACATAATAGTTTTCTTAAAAGGGAAGATGCCATTGCCAAGATTATAAAATAATCTAGTCCAGTCTAGTTCATTTGTAATCTTTTAAACTAGGTGGGTGTCTACCTACACCAAAATAAAATTTAGTTTAAATTATCAAATTAATGTTTCTACGATGTAAACAATGAGATTTACACTCAACAAAGTCTCAGAATCACCAAAAATTTTATGACAAAATGTAGCGATTGTATGTTACTGAGCAAGTGTGCTAATATAAAACAAAACTATGCAATCAACACATATTTACCAAACTCATTTAGTTCCGCAGTTAAGTAGTTCGAACATCAGCTGATGATTTCAGGTTAGGTACCGGTGACATTAGCAAATACCAAAATAATGTTCTACTTAATGTTTGATAGATGAACAATAATTATCCTTTGCGTTTATGCAGTTCTTATTCATATAATTACACCTTAAATTCACTTAATTAGCTACTAATGATTAATTAAATCTAATTTCAAATTATGGAAGTAACAATTATTGTGACTTAGGCACTCAGTGTTGCCAACTCTTTTTTATGGCTTGGATTGGTAGACAGACACTACACTTGATTTTGATGTTTATCTATACACCTATACATATTATAAATAAAATTGGAGTGTCTGTTTGTAATATTGAAATAACTGCTTTTTACTACATGCATGTGAATATAATATATAATATACGGTACATACTAACACCAAAATAACATTTTTTTGTCTGTCTGTCTGTTTTTCCCGGCTAATCTCTGAAATGACTGGACCGATTTTGAAAAAATTAATTTAAAATCCTGTAGTCCACGCGAACGAAGTCGCGGGCACAGCTAGTATGACGTATGTTTGCGCGCACGTTCACTCTACTCGGGTCAATAAATGTTTGATTCATCTCGTCCGTTACACAACTGTGTCCTTACCACAAGCTCTTATGGCGATCCATTTGACAATCTACTGTATTTCTAGGATCGAGCTACATAGGGTGTAGGATAGCTCCATCCCTCTTTTTCACTCCTGACATTTTAACACGTCATGATATGGCACTTTTCCCCTCAGCGACGCCCAAGTCGAAATCAGTGTTAATTTTATTTTGTAGGTACCTTTAAACAGAACTATCGTGCTTATTTATAATACACATACTTGAGAATTTTGTATAATATTTAATCATTTAAAAAATACTTATATTCAATACTTTTTTTAGGGCTCTTCTATTAATAAACAATGATCATGATCTCTTAATCAACGTTGATTATTGAACCAGTGTTGACTACATCAGATCTCATTTTACCCCAATAATTAACCATGTCGTTTGACTTTCTATACAGACTCTATATTTGAACACTATTCTTGCAAGCATGATTGGTTTTATGTGCATTGTAAAGTAGTAACTAAGTTCAATAAAGTGGAATGTCCTATTACAGCAAATGCTAGGTATTTCTTTGACTTAATAATACATAAGTTGGTACTTACCCCAAGTACCTACCTACTTAACCCCAAAACTAAAAACAAAATATCTAACCTAAAAATGTTGAGTTCTACACAACATGGCCATGCTTAGGTAATGGGTCCGTACCTAACTGAGTCAAATCCTAAGGCGAACATTATACTGTAGGTAATTCCTATCAATTTTGCCACAGTCAAAGTTTTGATTGACGAAAAACCAACCGTATAATGCGATGATTGAGATCGGTTTTTAGTACTGATTGACGAAAACCATCATTCAAGATTGATGGAATTGATTGAGGCTTGCATGACCGAATATTGGTCGCCTTAGTAAGGAATAATTATTGTGTTTTATGTAGGTACCTACCTACTGTACCTATTAGAAATTTAAATTAGCTTTAGCATACAAGTATTGATTACACTTTTAGATAAATCATCTGGTTAATGGTTAACCCACAAATAGTACAACCACAATTTTATAAATAGGTCTTCTGCAAAAAGTTGAGTGTTAAATAAAAAATACCTACTAGGTATCTAAAATTTAAAGCGTGTTTTAGAATTCAGATTCATAATAAAATATTATGATCTACGAATATACAGATACATGACACCTTGGTAAATTGCTAATACAAAACAAACGGTTATTCCCCCGTTGAAACGAAAAAAAAAATAACACGCAAGCGCTCCCCCCTACCGTTGGTTGCCGAGGAGTCGGGAGAGAGACTCCGAGTCAGTCAGTTATCGGCCGGCGAGAGCCGTTGTGACGCTACGTCTGTATCGAATTTATTATCGCACTCAAAAATTAAATCAACATTATCTTACAAAATATCATAGTTTTTGAAAAGGAAACACAATAATTGTTGTGAGTAAGGTGAGATATTGTTTACTTGTCTATTTATAAACATATGATAGCGTTTTAGGTTATAAATTTCACGCTGACATTGTTTGCTCACGAGAAAATAAAATCGTCAGCCATTACGACGCTCGGCGTGTACGACTGCAAGCATTCTATTCTTTATTATTTATATGATATATTATATTCAATGGTTTTGTATATTTTGGTAGCGATCGATGTTTTCTTAATAATGTACCTATTTAAGTAATTGTTGGTTTTTATGTTGTCTTCTTAAATTAATCTTATTCTCTCATTGTCAGATGTTTATTTATATCTACCTACCTACTTATTATGTTTTTACTTTATAGGTAGGTATTCGGCGATCGGTCGCCGTACAAACATTTTGTTTGAAATTCGTTTAACTACTATAAATTTTTGGTCAAGTACGAATCGTTCTAAAAATTTATAAGGTATATATATTTTTTAAATGTCTATTAAGTCGTATTCTTTTAAAAAATAATGTAATTGTATTATTTATAGTATAAGATAGCGATAGTTGGTCAAAATTTGATAGAAAAAATCCAAAATTATTAAAAATTTTGGGATGAAATTTATAATTTTCTACTGATGGGCATAATGAAAAAAAAAAACAGAAATTTTGCTATTTTTTTTCTCTTCAATTGTCATTTCAGTGTATCACATGAAACAAAACTGGACAGTAGAGATTGATTAAATTTAATAATACTTTTGCCTGAGACAGAAGGTATCAGAAATACATATATGAGACATTCGAAGAACCATTAGCTAGGTACATTTTTTTGATGAAATCGTTATCTTTTTATAAGTAGGTACCTGTGTTATTTCCTGTCTAGGTAAATGTTTGTTTGTATACAGGCTGGTATTTTTAAATATGACAGTATTACAAAGCTATTTTCTCATGAAAACTACTTTTCCAAAGTAATTGTTTTGGTCAAGTGCGAGCCGTCCTCATAATACTTGTATGTGACAATTACATGTGCATAAATATGTTATTTTTTTTTAAATTGTGGTTGATTTAGATTCGTTTCAAAGATTATTTAATTGTATCGTTTAAATAGCATAAATAAAATAACACAGGATGATAAAATTAAAAAAATATATATAACATTTCAAAACTATATTTTGTTAAATTTCATGTTTTTTTTAAAAAAAATAACCAAAAGTTTTTTTTTTATTTAGAACAATGAACTTATACCGGGCGATATTTTAAACTTGTCAGTATTAGATAATGCAGTATTTTTTTTTCTATGTAAACGACTTTACGGAAATTATTTATCTAGTCAAGTGCGAGTTCAAAAAAGTGCGAAAAGAAAAAATAAGTATCAGATAATTTTTATGTTAAAAGTAAATGAATAATTAGGGCATTGTTTAAAATGGTTAATGTACGTAAATGTAATGTAATGTGTATTTGGTATAAATTACCAAGACATCGTATAAAAACCCACGGCAGGATCAGGCAAAGTATAGAATGAAGGACGTATATTATCTACATCTTTTATTAAAATGTACGAGGTTCAGAGGCCCTGTCAAGTGTCAATTGCTACGAAGTGTTTTGATTTCGATAGCGCTGGCGTATCGAAAGATCGCAATCGATTCTTTTTAGTAATTGCATATCATTTAATCGATAAAAATCATTGCTTGTAGATTATTAAGTTTTCGTTGACGAACAAAAATTAAATATACTTTCTGAATGATTTGCATTCAGAAAGTATTTGCTGTAAAGCTTGATTTGTTGATGAAAATTTATACCAAAGTCGCTAAATTTATTCCTGTAGTATTTGAGAAATTTCCTCAGTGTAATGGACATATTGGACCGTACTGTATCAAGTTTGAGTCCTTAAATGTCATTTTAAAGCGGTTGGAAATGCGCAAAAGACTTATTACTAATTTGTAGGACGTCGTCTATGTATATAGATGACACTTTTATTCCATTAATCTTACTTCGATTTTTGTCTATAAAGACAAATAACATATCAAACTTATTTAGAGGTGAATGGAGCGTTCGGTTCTATAATGAAATACAACTATGTCTAGACAGAACGCTAGCATCTACTCATGTGAATTAAATTAGGTTGACGTCATGCTGTAGTTTTTTCTGACGTTTATTTATAGCCATATGTATTATTAATACTATGGCACTATCGGAATATAGGTAGATACATTTAGCCAAAACCTGCCAAAATTTGTAGAAGTGGCTCAAATAATCATTGAAAAAGGTCTGGACTTATAATTAAATTTAAAGATAGATTTTTTTAAATAGTTATATAGTCACTATACTTGAGCATTATACTCCCAATAATGCTCAAGTATAGTGACTATACCATTGTTACAGTTATTCATTATCAGAATAATTTGATCTTTTCGAACGTCTAATTCATTATATAGACTAATTTTGCAGACGTATAATTTTTTTTGTTATTCATCTAAATTTATTTTATCACCTTCAAAGAATGCCCCTTCAGAAACAATACACTTACGCCAACGAATAATCCTATCATCAAAACATTTTTTAAATGCTGTTTCCGAAATTGAGTTTAGTTCTCGCCGCGAATTCTCCTTTATGTCTTCTACAGATTGAAAACGGGTGCCATGAAGTGGTAATTTGAGTTTAGGAAAAAGATAGAAGTCGGCTGGAGCCTTATCTTGCGAATATGGTGGCTGCTCGATGGTATTTGTTGAGTGTTTGGTCAAAAATTCGTTCACAATGATGGCGTTGTGCGAAGGCGCATTATCGTGGTGCAATATCCAAGAATTTTCTTTCAACAATTACCCTTTTTCGTCGAATTTGCTCTCTTAAAAGCCGCATAACGCTGAAATAATATTCTTTATTTACCGAGTGCACAACACCGCGATAGTCAAATAAAACAGTCAACATGACTTTGACTTTTGATCGACTTTGGCGTGCTTTTTTCGGTTTTGGTTCAGTTGGAAGGCGCCACTCCGAAGCTTGTTGACTTGCATGCATGTCAAACTCGTAAACGTCTCGTCGCCAGTAACAATGCGTTTCATGAATGTTGGGTCGGAATTGACTCGTTCTAGCATGTCCTCAGCGACACTCATGCGATTGAGTTTTTGGAGAAAATTCAGGTATTTTGGGACTAGCCGAGCGGCAACATGTTTCATACCCAAATGATTAGTTAAAATGGTACGTATCGACTCGTAAGATACAGAAAGTTCGGCGGTAATCTCTCTCAAACTTGAATGAGGATTTTCAGTCACTATTTCCTTCACTTTTGCGATGTTATCTTCAGTTGCAGAGGTTGATGGCCCACCAGAGCGAGGCAAATCTTCCATCACATCTTAACCGCTTTTAAATGCTTTGTACCACTCTTAGGCACGTGTTTTTGATAAAGTCGATTCACCGTAAGCCTTCTGTATCATTTTCAGTGACTCCGAACACGAAATTCCATTGGCGATGCTATAACTAAAAACAGCACTGTATTTAATTTATATAACAGATGCAACTCAAACTCCGCGCCAAAGTGGGAAACAGTTGTGCCAATCTAGCAACAACAAAAAAATCTAAAATTTGAATTTGGAACCATAAACAAATCATTCATTCTCGATACTTTTTTGACTGAATGTAAATAATAATTTAATAGTTGATTTCTATTCGTCTTTGAGATTGCATGATTTTATACAATTCTATAAATACGTACTGTAATTAATTTATATCTCTGCTTTTTGGGCTTGAAAGAATAACAAATAACATACACGAAAATGTATATACAAATTTTCCCCTCTAAGTATCCCGCTAAAAAAGCCGCTTCTAGCTTCTTTTTGTGGCGGCGTTTTTTTTGTGGACCATGTGCGGCGGTGCCGCCACAAAAAAAAAATAGAAGCCGCTTCTAGCTTCTCCGGCCACAAGCTGTCGCGCGCTGCAGCTTATATGTGGCCGCTTCTAGCTTATTTTTGTGGCGGCTTTTTTTTGTGACCCGTGTGTGGGGACATTAAAACATACACTATGATAAGCAAATACTGCATTTGCCGTCTCAAGATATATATGACGCAACAGTGACCCGGTCAAATGTATCGCATATTGTGCTCGTCAGAACGATCTACATATTTTTATTTGCATTGAGTCAATCACGTGCAAACCACTGGCTAAGAATATCGTGTTGTTTTACAGATAATGAGTCAACAAGAATTTGGGGCTTATCTTGTAGTCAAAGTACTAAGTAAAAATTGGAATGATCTTGAAAAATACATATGCGTACCAAAGACTTGGGTAAAAGTGAAGGATAATGAAATTAATAATATCGTGGTATTTGGATATCCCTTATTAGAGGATAGATTAGACACAAGGTTAAGAGTCAAAGAGTACCAGGCAGTGGATACGAAATGGCCTACAATTTTCGGTGAAGTGGTTTTTCACACAGGTATGTTTTTTTTTTATAAATTCAGTCATCATCATCATCATCAGAGATCGGAATAGGTAGGGCTGTTTTATTTACTTGCCATAGGTTAGAATAATATGGATATTCCCCAAGTCCCAGTTTTTGGTTTTAAAGTAGTAAAATTATAAATTGTTCAGAATTGAATTCTAGTGGCGCAGAAAGAGACAAAAACCGGTGCGCCACTCTAGCGCCAGAAACACCCCGCTATTGTTTTCTTTTGTTCAACGACGACGATTGGCTCGCCAATGTATGCAATGCGCAAAGCGATTACCACTCTGACGCCGAGCGCTCAAGATCCGTGCCGATATCTGTACGCGTCTCAAGTCTCAACAAAGTGGCAACGTCGCGCGCTTGGCAAAAAGTTTTATAGCGTGCTGTTGACGTAAAATTTACAACATCTCATATCATGCGCTTATTGCCTTCCATAATTTTTTTTATACATATTGACAAAAAGAATGAAATTCAATTAAATCCCGTAGTATCAGCCGAAATATCTATATTAACATCAATGTTTGCGATCATTGAACCTAATTAGCCCTACCTATTCCAATTACGGATCATTATCATCATTTCAGCTGAAAGACGTCCACAGTTGGACATAGGCCTCCCCCAAGTGTCGCCACAATGAACAGTCTTGTGCGCCTCGCATTCATACTCATTTCAGCCGTTAGACGTCCACTGTTGACTGGCCTGTTGGTCTAGTGGTTAGTGACCCTGACTGCTATGCCGGAGGTCTTTTCAAGTTCATTCAGCAGCCTACCTAAATTCTCCACTATTTACCTTCTTACAGGAAATGTTCCTATTGTTCCTCTTCATTTCTATTATTTGTTTAGTTTGTCTACATAACCATTTAGTTCTTGACATTCCCTAATTTCTATTTTAGTATTTAATCTTTAAATTATGCCTGTGATATCCCGTAAGGCTATTCAAGATTGACAGGCCTGTTGGTGTAGTGGTTAGTGACCTTGACTACTATGCCGGAGGTCGTGGGTTCGATTTCCACCCAGGACAAATGTTTGTGTGATGAGCATAATCATTTGTTCTGTGCCTTGGTGTAATTTATCTATAATAAGTATGAATTTAGAAATATATAAGTATGTTTATCAGTTGTCTAGTACCTGACAGTTGTCTAGTAGTGACAAGCTCTGCTTAGCTTGGGACTAGACGGCGTTGTGTGATAGTTGTGGAATATTATATTATATTATTAATAAAAAAACATCACACACTGTTGGACATAGGGCTACCCTAAGTGTCGCCACAATGAACGGTCCTCGCATCCATCGGATTCCCGCAACCCTTACCAGGTCATCGGTCCACCTTGTGGGAAGCTTCCAACGCTACATCTTTCGGTACGTGGTCGCCATACCAGAACCTTTCGACCCCAACGGCGATCTGTTCTGCGAACAATGTGACCTGCCCATTGCCTCTTATGTTTGGCGATTCTTCGTGCTATGTCTGTAACTTATGTTCTTCTGTGGATATCCTCATTCCTGATTCGATCACGCAAGAAAACTCCGAGTATAGCCCTTTCCATTGCCCTCTGGGTGACTAAGTCTTCTGATGAGGCCTATTGTAAGCGACCACGTTTCGGAGCCATATGTCATCACTGGTCATTGACCTTCGTCTTGAGACACTGTGGTATATTGCACGACAAGATACCGCGCAGCTTCCTGAACGCTGCCTGGATTCGACTGTTGATCTCTTTCTCGAAGTAAAACCTACCCAACTGGACTGCCTGTCCCAAGTAAACGTACTCGTCCATAACTTCAAGTGTAGAGTCTCCGATCTTGATAGGAGTAGGTGCTACATAGCTGTTTACCATGACTTTGGTTTTGTCCATGTTCAAATTCAGTAACGATATGTTTATTTTTTGGTTTTAATGGTCTAAAACCAATTTCGCATTAATATCTTTCTAATGGTTTCATTATTTGGTTGGTTACTTTACAGCCAGTATCTAACACCTTAGGTTGATAGGGTTTTCATGACCATCTCAATTTTTAGAATTTTTTTATGGGTTTTTTTAAATCTTTTTTACATAAAGAAGAACGGTCACGTCCCATATAAAAAAAACCCAGACCCGACAGAAAAGTGACATATCTCAGTTTTTTTGTTATTATTTATATAATCATATTATATAGTTTTTATATTCGAAATCAATGGCTAACACCAAAATATTGCCTTATGTTTTTGTTCAGGGTTTACACTAAAAAAATACAAAATGCCTACTTATCTACACAATTCGTAATGTATGTAACTAAATGACGATAAATAGTTATGGGATGTATCCAGGAGACCTGGAGATACAGCTGTATTATATAATTTTTGAACTCCGAGTACAACATTCAACTTAGGATTTTTTTTTTAAGTTGGTTTAAAATCATCTAACGACATCTCTCGCCCTTGGGTGGAGCGAGAGGGCGTGTCAGACTCTTACTGACTAAAAAATTCCACCCCGTTCCTTTTTGCCTCTGGTACTGGGGTCAACGAATTAGTGGAATAATCCGATCTGAATCATCGAATATGACGATTTTAATTAATCCTAAGTTGAGGGCCAATCCAGAAGGGCATGCTCTGACCCCAGTACCAGAGGCAAAAAGGAACGGGGTGGAATTTTTTAGTCAGTAAGAGTCTGACACGCCCTCTCGCTCCACCCAAGGGCGAGAGATGTCATTAGATGATTTTAAACCACCTTAAAAAAAAATCCTAAGTTGAATGTTGTACTCGGAGTTCAAAAATTATATAATACAGCTGTATCTCCAGGTCTCCTGGATACATCCCATAACTATTTATCGTCATTTAGTTACATACATTACGAATTGTGTAGATAAGTACGCATTTTGTATTTTTTTAGTGTAAACCCTGAACAAAAACATAAGGCAATATTTTGGTGTTAGCCATTGATTTCGAATATAAAAACTATATAATATGATTATATAAATATTAACAAAAAAACTGAGATATGTCACTTTTCTGTCGGGTCTGGGTTTTTTTTGCCTGTTCTTCTTTATCTTTGGAATAGGTAACGATGTCGCATCATTTCGTGATAAAATTATCATCAGCTGATTAATATTGTTGTGGGAAGTGCATTTTTTGGGAATTAGCCAGCCAGAATAATTTACTAAACTTAAAATATTTTATTTTTAGATTCCCAAGAAGACGCGTTTCGATTTCTTGAAACGGAAACGGAGTATAAAAATAATATTCATGGTCAGTCGAAGGACACAAGTAAACAAGGTAACATTAATATTAGTATTTTTTATCATTTTATTAATTAATTAAGGTATAGTAAAAATCTAGCTGAGGGTCAACTGGACCCATTCGACATTGACCCGCGGGTCAACTTGACCACATAATTCAATTTCTGTTTTTTTGCAAGCGATACAGTCAAAGACCCTTAACTGTAATGACTGGCAATCAATTTGCAAAGCACTTTGCAATTGCAATGTGATTTAAATCCTTTTTCTTCAACTTGCAATGTCTTGAGACCAACCATCAATCTGTTATTCACACTATTATTTATTTTTACCTATCAGTTTATTTTTTAGATGACCAAGAAGAAAAATTAGCAACATCGAGCACATTAACAACAAAAACAAATGACCAATCAAAGAAAAAACGTGGTCGCCCTCGTAAACGGAAATCATCCGATCAGGAAACCATATCTCTAAGTAAATCAAATGGAAACGAATTGGAAAAAAGGATAGAATCTGAAATATTAGAAGCACAAGAACTTATTCGTAAGTATGCCAGTGATAACGAAGGAGTTGCTTTTGCCTCAACGCCAGAGAGTTCACATAATGTTGAAATAGCGGACACGAGTGAAATACTTCAAAATGCAACAGATACTGACATAGATTTAGAAGAAATACCTGTGAATAACAAAAAAGCCAAAAAAATAATGCCTAGACGAAAATCCAGTCGTCGAACAAAAAATCTTTCAGACTCATATTTGGAACTTTCGGACGAAGATTGTGATAAATCAGATGATTTAAATTATGTTCCAAAAACTATACATCCAGAGCCTCCAAAACCATCAAGACAATCTGTTCCAGCTCAAGATCAAGCGATAAACATGAACCTGATGAATGATGATGTCTATACCGAGTGTTATAATTTCTATACTGAGTTCAATGAATCGTACCAGAAAAGTATGTCAATTCTAGATAATGCTGAAAATTACTTACAAAATTTAATTTCTAAACATAGTGAAAATATTGCAGCAAAAGCAAAATCGCCATCATCTTCACCTACATATCAGCAATTCGATGTAGTAAGTCCTACTATGTTTTCCCATCCACAACCACTGTTAGAAGAAAGGTCTAATATCAGTGTAGAAGACACTAAATGGACATTAAGGTACCCTGAGCCAGGACCAGAAACCATAGAGCTTATGCCAAATACAGGTGTATATGTTTCTGAAAAAGGCCTAAATGAGTGCAAGTCAGTAAGCAATGAAACCACCACTTTTACAAGAGCTTTGCTACAAGAAGTTTTTACAGATGAAGCTTTAAAAAATTGCTCATTCACTGGATACTCACGAAAAAAGACAGCAAAGAAATTTGGCCTTGATCAAAAGGCAAGGGAAACCTTTGTTGATTACATTCTTAAATATTCTTTGAAAATGGGCTGGGAAAAAGCAGATACAGAAAATATCATGATGTGCATAAGAAACAGACTACAGACATTAGGTCGAAGTGGATAAGTTACAAAAACATCACCTGACTAGTCGTTTATCGAAACACGATGTTGTGCACACATTTTGAGATATTTTTATAATATTGAATGATATTTAATTAGACTTCATGCAGGTAAGTAAAAAGGCCGAATTAATGCATTGATCCTTCTCTAGCAGTTAACCAAGGATGGTTAAGAGAAAAAAAAACATATTGCATTCGAATATCCATGATGTCGCGCTGCACATTGAGGCACCACGAGGCGCAACGTGGCCCATTGGAGCTTCCCCGGTAAATGGTTTGCGGCTATCTATACCGAGGAAGCTCGTGTTACGCCCCTTGACTTTACAATGCGATGCGTCTCAAGGCGTACCTAATCACTGGCCTCTTTGAGAATCGTTGCGTCATGCATTTCTCGTCTGTGCGCTGACCCTAACTGGATGCAGTTGAAGACCATTTTTTTACCATTTAAACTAATAAAATATATAATAAGAAAAAGTTTTAACACTAAGTACAGTACGTTGATTTGAGGTCGATTCTTTAATTTATTTTTATTAGTTAATTTAGTTCGAGAATTTTATTCAATATTATGTTAGAAATATTTTGAAATTTATTTGTGAAATAGAAATTAATTTTAAAAGTGAGAAATTTCAATTTCGTATCTTTTAAGGATGAAACAAAAGAGGTTTTCCGCCTTGAGAAATACTAAAGTATAGTTATATTGACACCCTGAAGACCTTGTTGGGGTTGCTTGGATTTTGTAAACATTTTATTAAACGGACTACAATCTTATCTTTATTGAATCGTCTTTTATTTATACTTCCTTTTGTGTATTACTTACCTTTTGATCCTTTGTTTTGCAATGCATTGTAATGCACATGCCTACCTCTTCCTAAAAAAAATGTAAATTAAATAAATGGATGTATTTGTTTATGATAGTACGAAAAATCGTACCCGATCTTTTATTATTATTTTTTCTTATTATACAATGGACAGATAGTATTAGTCAGTAAAACGACTTAAAAATTTTAAACGAATTAAAAAATCTGTTATATACAAATAATAGTTTTAATAAGATTCTATTAGTAGACAATGATTATCTTTTTACAACCTAGATTGTTCAACCAGTGTTGACTTTATCAGATTTCAAAAATTTGATTAGATTACGTAAGTCGTTTGACTTTTCTAGGCAGACTTATAGCACTTTACACATTGTTTGGCCATAATATTACAAGCTTTTATAAGAAGGGGTTTAAAACTGAAGTTAATAACTTTAGGCTTACCTATATCTTAAATGTGCGTTTAACGCGCTTAAATTATTTAGCTACATTAGCTAAAGAATTTAAGCGCGTTATCTATAGCCAGAATGGTTTTTGTTTGTTTTAATGACGTTCAACCACTTCTAATCTAATTTTATTTCATGATTTTTTTTCTGATGCTATGGATGACGGCAGCCAAGTCCATGTGGTCTACACTGATTTTAGCAAAGCATTTGATAGGGTTGACCACTATACTTTGGTATAGAAACTAGACTTTATAGACTTTCATTATTTCTTGAGGTGGTTTTCTTTTCATATTCATAACTAGTCGCAAGCCGTGGTGATCAATAATAATTATATGTCCAGGTTGGATTTCGGTGCCTAGAAAAGTGCCTCAAGGTTAGTTTCTCGGACCCATCTTAATTGTGTTGTTCTTGTTCTAAACGACATCGATTTGTGCCTGCAATCATCCAAATTATTATGCTTCGCTGACGTTAAGAAAATATTTACCATGGTCTCATCAAGATTAACTTAAACTGATTGAATTTCTACCATTTTAAGTTCTTATTTTCAAGTTCAGGTGTGGCAGTATTGTATATATGTTAGCATGTACTTTTTTCCTTGGTTGTTAATTTTTGCAATGTATTTGTAAAGCAGTATGCCTTTTTATTTTGTAAAAATCCGTCAAACTGTAAAATATTAATAATAATTGGTATCTCAAAAATGTGCATCCGTATTTAACATTATGCCTCAATGTTTGAAGGATTTTTTTGCATTTATTTTCAAGTGCATAGTTCTTGGTTTAATTTTTATTAAACTGTACACTTGTGAAGACTGGAACTCTATATGCACGTGTAAGTATGTGAACGATATTAAAGTATTTAACAAGGCAACAACCGAAGTCACTCGACCTACAGCGTTCTAGGATTTTATAAGCTTTTATTTAGTTTCACCTGTCCCGATGTTTGTATGTCATCAAATCTTGCAAATTAAATTTAACCCACTTCCCGGTTACCGATTGGGCTGAAATTTTGCATGCATATGTAAATCAGATGACAATGCAAAATCATTATGACGTACAGCTGATCTGATGATGCAACTGGAAGGTGGCTATAGGAACTTGGTAGTTAAACGACACAACCCCATCGAGTTTGGGCTCGTATGATTTGTCTTGATGAGCATTAATTAATATTCCTATAAAACCTTGCTATGAAAAAAATATTTTCATCAAAATGTTGTTAAGTTTAAACTTACCCTTTTTTTCAAATCGCGTAATCGAAGTGATTTTGTAAAAGTTCTGGGGAAAAAAAATATATATTGTGGTGTTTATATATGTGTATTTTTATAAATTAAAGTGTAATGGATATTTTTAAACAATGGTAGGATTTTGTTTTAATTGATATAAACTAGTGGTTGACAGCGATCCCACCTGATGGTAACTCTAACAACTTTTCTACAATAAACTGGAAAAATCTCGCTTGTCGCAAGATTTATAATATACAAGGTGTATGTGTATACTATGTAAATGTACTACTTGTTCACGCTCAAACATCTGATCGGATTTGGATGAAATTCAGAAGTCGGGAATGGATAAAATAGTGCGCTTATGCACACACTTTTGGTAGCAGAATAAAGTTGTACCTATGTACCTACTTAGGTACATGATAACATTACACCAAAAGTTAGTTGGCTAGTTTAGTTTTGCTTCATGGTAAGTTAGTTGTATAGCCCACTGTGCAACAGAAAAGTTTTGGCTTTATTTTCATTATACATGAAGTTTGTTTTGTTTTTAAAGCAGAGATTTAAATAAAGTTTCTGAACGGCACTTCTTCTTAAAGCATTTTATATACGCGATTATTGTAACTGTTCTGGATAACAATAAAACATAAATAAATTAAAATAAAATCATGATTATGTTTCAAACAAAAAAGTTTCGAGTTTAAACAAACTCATAACTTTTTTTTTATAATGGATAGGCTCGCATTTGACCACCATCTCACCTGATGGTAAGCGATGATGCCTAGAAGCAATCTATTCACTCTTGACTTAAAGACCCCTAGGTTACAGCTATCAGGCAACACAGACTCCGGCAGGGAATTCCATTCCTTAGCTGTACGTATAATGAATGTACTCCCAAAACGCTTTGTACGTATAGGTGGGATGTCCACCATGTACCGGTTGCGCAATGCCGTACGTCTTGTAGTCCGATGATGGAACGGACTTGGCGGAATTAAATTGTGTAACTTTATTGTACACTACCCGAAGTGTAAACGATAGAAAACAGACAGGCTAGCAACTCGGCGTCGATGCTCAAGACTTTGGAGTTTTGACTTCACAAAAGCATCATTGCCTATGATCTTCTTGGCACGCTTTTCAATGGACTCTAGAGCATCCAGGTGGTATTTGGCTGACCCATCCCAAAGATGAGAGCAGTACTCGATACACGATCGAACTTGCGCTTAATAGAGGTTGAGCAGCTGTTCCGGCGTGAAATACCGTCTCACCTTTGCTAAGATCTCCAATTTTTTGGCAGCTAGTTGGGCTTTTGCATCGATGTAGGAGCCGAAATTGAGAGTAGACGACAGCGTTACCCCAAGAAGTTCAAGGTGGTCGGTAATTGGCACAGTTACACCCCGGAAAAATAGAGCCGGGAGGAATTGGCTCAGTTTAGCAGAGAAAAGACACGCCTAGGTTTTCGTCGCATTAAACTTGATCAGATTGGCATCGCCCCATTCTGAGACTGCCTCTAAGGACGAGTTCAAGCGTTCAACCATAGCCTCTCGGAACGACTGGATCTGTGACCCACTAGCTCGTGCGTTAGACACATATCTCTCAGCAACAGTGCTGTTGTCTGCATATCCAAAGGTTCCGGGTTTAAGTAGGTCATTTATGTGCAGCAAAAACAGTGTTGCCGAGAGTACCGACCCTGAAAAGAAATGTAAAGAGCCATAGAACGCAGTTTCAATGGTATGCTCGGCAGATGTGAAATGAAACATCTATGTATGTTAGCAATTGAGCGTGAGCACATAAGGAAGTCGAGAGCGGTGGCGTAGTCAGGGCATCATGGCATCATGGGTTTTACTGTCAAGGATGTGTTAATAAAAGCTTCTAAATCCTGTGATACAAACAAAAGTACTAAAGAAATATTAGTTCCGTTATCTCTCACAGTGGCTTTGGCGGGATATCACTCAAATTGGCTCGAGGTGTTTTTATTTTGCTGCATCAACATAGTCTCAGGAATTCGTTGTGTGACGTAGTCATTTCGACGAAATATTATCACGACAGTAGACTGAATAGAACTATTGATAACTTTACATGCCTGTTGGTGTAGTGCTTAGTGACCCTGCCTGCTATGTCGGAGGTTGTGGGTTCGATTCCCACGCAGGACAAATGTTTGTGTGATGAGCACGATCATTTGTTCTGTGTCTGGGTGTAATTTATCTATTATATGTATGTATTTAGAAACATTTAAGGATGTTTATCAGTTGTCTAGTACCCATAACACAAGCTCTGCTTAGCTTGGGACTAGACGGCGTTGTGTGATAGTTGTGGAATATATATATATTATATGTTTGTTTTTTGAATAAAAACCTTTTTTTTGTTGGACCCGAGATAGGGGATCCTATCTCGGGTACACCAAAAAATACCAAGTTGGAGGATGTGGATACATCTTATCATCAAGTAAACTTCTAGTTTTAGGTGATGAACAACATCAGCTCGACTAATCAGTAACTATCCCATCGTGCATACTTAGATGAATTGAGCTGTCATTCTACCTAATGATTGGGTTGGACGATTCAAATCACCGGAGTATTGTAGCGACTCTTTTTTCTTCATTGAAGTAACTGATAAACTGATTTAGAATTGAGACTACTGTAGTCTGGCGACCATAATTATCATAGTTATTTGAATCCGGGTAGGTCTGCTAGAGGAGGACGATGTGCACTTGACCTCCTAAGCAAAGCAACTATCTAATCCATTCGTCTGTTTCGACAACGGATCTCAACGGATTTGGTCCGTAGTACCAAATTCGAGCGAATGTTAATACTTTAAAGATTTATTTTTTTCAGTTAGTTCAGTATTGCGTGATATTGTGTCAAAATAGGTGTTTATATAATGTTTCGGGTTTTAGTACATAGAACTTCTCGTCATGCTTACTTAATAAATAGGTAGGTACTTTTTAATTAGGTAAATTGATAACAAGGTAAATAAAAACCGATTCCAGCACGCTTGATTTGATTGAAATATAAATTTCCCTTCTGATATTTGAAAAGGAAGTATTTGATTTTATTACCATTCTCGTATTTCCAATTTGGCGAAGTATAGGTACCTACAACACCTGTCAAGGGCATCTTGTGCCGATCGTTTGTATTGTGTTGTGACCTTGTTCGTTAAAAGCACAGATATTTTGGGAAAATAATAATGTTTTACTTTAACTTATTGAATTTCCTTTTTTTTGGTCATATTTGTCAACGTGGAGATGACACCATCCAGCGTCCGATCTAGAGGGGGGGGGGGGAGGAGGCCGTTCATTTGCCCGAAGAGACAAAAAAACCGGTCAAGTGCGAGTCGGACTTGCCCATGGAGGGTTCCGTAGCAGCAAGTTTGATCGATGTTTTAATAATAGTGTATTTTTTTAGATTTAGAACTTATTAAAAAAAAAACTACTTACTAGATCTCGTTCAAACCAATTTTCGTTGGTAGTTTATATGGTAATGTGCATCATATATTTTTTTTAGTTTTATCATTCTCTTATTTTAGAAGTTACAGGGGGGGGGACACACATTTTACCACTTTGGAAGTGTCTCTCGCGTAAATTATTCAAGTTTGAAAAAAATGATGTTAGAAACCTCAATATCATTTTTGAAGACCTATCCATAGATACTCCACAAGTATGGGTTTAATGAAAAAAAAAAAATTGAGTTTCAGTTCTAAGTATGGGGACCCCCAAAATGTATTGTTTTTTTTCTATTTTTGTGTAAAAATCTTAAAGCGGTTCACAGAATACATCTACTTACTAAGTTTCAACAGTAGTAGTGTAGTGTAGAAGTCTCTTAGAGTTTCGGAAAAAAGTGGCTGTAACATACGGACGGACAGACAGACAGACAGACATGACGAATCTATAAGGGTTCCGTTTTTTGCCATTTGGCTACGGAACCCTAAAAATGAGGTGCGGCAAATGACTTATTTTTATCTTTCAACCTGGCGATCCACATCCAAGTTGGCAGGTTGAGAATTTATGTGCCACCTTCCAACCTACTTCAGGTTAGATAGTGAAGATATTAACCTAAGACTTATGTGGTTTAGTGTATGTAAAGGGCGGCGAAAATTATCTTTGCCTGAAGTGGCTTAATATCTAGATCGAGCCCTGACTCCATCGAATGCCTTGTCATGCAATGAAAGGTGGATGGAACAAGGCCGTGTGGCAGATCACCGTTGCGATGGACTGACCAAGTAAAAACGGCTGTTGGCGGCCCATTGAGAGAGCGCGCCCGGATGACTGCCAGGAGACAAAAGTGGCGAGACCTCGTGCAGCGTACCCGGACGGCTTCCGGACCTTCGTGGTAACCACGACCACTCAGGAAAGAGTGAAACGACCAAGAAGAAGAAGAGAATGTTATAAAAAAGTCTTTATTTCCTTCGTTGTGTCTCTATTCCCGTCTCGAATTTAGGAAGAAATTAAATTTATTTAGCATGAAACAAGGTATTCAAACATGCGTTAGGAATAAACGAAGAAAGGAAAAAAAGTATGGATGTGTCAATGACCTTGTCCTGTGATGTACCCGATGCTATACAGTCCAACAAGTAATTTCGTTATAAAAACTAGGCAAGTGCGAGTCGGACTCGCACACTGAGTGCTCTGTACAAAAACTATGAAAACAGTTCAATTTCCGACTTGAGTTACGAAAATTTTACCGAATCACATTTTTTTTTTGTGACGTAGATAGGTAACCACAAAACAGTTTTTAGTTTTTTTTTCCTATACTTTTGCTATATAACAATGCTTCAAGATAGACAGGATTCTAGGTCAACGAGAAGTACCCCATGAATTTTGATTCCCTTGATAGCATCATTTTTTTCGTTAACTCGGAAGTTTGAATCAAGGGAAGGATCTTCTGAGTATATGTTTTTTTTTTAATTTCAACTCAATACCTCTACGGGTTCTCGATATAAATGGTCTTGACAGACAGACGGACGGACGGACAACAAAATGATCCTATAAGGGTTCCGTTTTTACTTTTGAGATACGCAATCCTAAAAATAGATTAAAAAAAGAATACTTTTTTACTTGTAGATGTTCTTATAAATCTATGCTTGTATGATTTCAGCTACCCCAGCTGCAGATGTACTGGCACCGTCGTTGATCTGCTCGGCCGTGTTTATTCTTTTACGACCTGGTACTGCTTCACTAGGCTATAATAATATTTTGTTGATATCATTTGATACCTCTTGAGAAGCCTTTTCCAACTAGGTATATGCGCAGACCTATGTCTTTGGATATAATTTTACAAGACCGCAACTTACGACCACGGTAACACCCCATAGTTCTACAAATTACTTGTGTTCATTTGGTTTCAGGGTAAAAAAATAAAATGCAGAAGTATTTGTAACACAGTTTATTGAAAATAATAAACTTCTTTGGTTTACCCATTAATTTACAATCAAAAATATTTAATTTTTAGCGTTATTAACTAAACAGTACCCAATGTTACAATAAAACGTTGTTTAGCACAACAGTAAAAGCATTTTATTTAATCTATGGTGTATTATTTAATTATATCTACATACATACTTTGGTATTTTATACAGCCATTTACGAGTATTTTGTGTGAATTGAAATACGGGGTCTGGGTTGTCGTACGGAAACACACAGTCCATAGTAAGTTTGATACAATTTCCATATACCTATAGCGCTGTTCCTACAAAGTTTTCAACATGGCGATCGTAGAGAAACCACAAGCGTAACTTATACAAAATTCAATTCTGCGGAGCGTGCCCCCGTAGTACCGCTCCAAGTTAGGGCCTGTACACACCACGTTTTCTAAAAGCGTCGTTAACGCGCGTTTTATAAAGGTGCGTCTATGGCACGCTTTTAACCTAAGGCTACGTCTGACTGACGTGCTTATCATGTCTGTTTCGCTACAAACGCGCGTCATCGGCGAGTTTATAAAACATGGTGTGCATATGCCTTAAGTCCTTCAATTCACTTAATTCTCCATTTTTAAATGAAAATATTGTATTCTAAAACTAACACGACTTTGTTGGCACTTTATATAATTTATCAATTTGTTCCATAACCTTAGATTCTATTTTATTTACAAGCGTTCATAAAGCAGCAAAAAAAAAAAAATCTTAAAAAATATTTTAGTAATTTTTAGGAATAACTATAAAAGTTTACTGCGAATTTTATAAATCCATAGAAAGATTTATATATTTTTTTAATGCATTTACCTACATATGTTATGTTATTAATTATCCATTCAATAATATTTTTGGACGGGTAGGTACACATGAGAACAATAATATAAATTTAGAAAGTAAATATCGTTTTTTACAAGTAATTTATTCAATGTAACGAATGTTGAACGACAGAATATCTGTTGACATCTTTATCGTTTTATATAAATAAGAGTTAAACAATGTATGTGAAATATAATTAAAGAATTGATATCGTAATTGATATCGATACAATCTTACAGAAACAAATTTTAATTTTCAATAATTATGTAGGTAAGTATTTTAATATACAAACATATATTTTAATAATAATTATATAGCATAAGTAATTTTATTGTACTTAATACCTAACATATAGGTAATATTCCACTTTGGTATAAATAATAAATATTCATATAAGTACATACATAATATCTGATAATCACGAATAAAATGACTTTATAAAAATGAATAAAAACATTCAATACTGAGTAGATACCTTAATTGGTTCCATGGATAAGCCATATTAATTGAATCGAGTGCCCTAGTAAGCTACTTATTTTAATATCACTTTGGCGATTGCCTACTATTTAGATTATTTATACAATATTGCAACTTGTTAGGACTCAGACAGAAATACAGGGAAAAGGACGACTAAGTTATATGTACATGTTACTCAGTAACAATTCACTTCAATTTGCGCCATCAACGAAAACATATAATATGTGACATCATTAATATTAACAGAGCTCAGAAACAAAATTCAAATAGGGTACGTAAGTACAACAATGAAACTGATCTTTTCAGAAGGAATATTTGAACAAGCCTTCAAAGGGATTAATCCGTGTTCGAGCAATCTGACAGTCAACAACAAATTGAAGTTATTATTCTTTAGGTGTATTTTCAACGTAAACAAAATCTTAAAGTCTATAGGCGCTATGAAAATATTTATTTCAACGGAAATTGTTCTGAATCATTAGAAGAAAAAGGTTACTGGCATTTTTAAATTCTTTTCATAGAAGAGATAAAGTTTTGTTTTTAGGTATAAATCAGTGAAACACCGCAGCGTGTCACCAACATCTAGAAAATCAATTCAACATCAAGAGAATCAAGGTGACCGACATTGCCTGAAGAATCGCTAAATCGACTTAAATGGCAGCCGGCAGATTACAATGCTTGCAAAACCAATTGTCAATATGGCCGGTAGACACTGGAATGGCGACAACGAATTAGAAGAAAGGCTTCGCACAAGGTGGCCTGATGACCTGGTGATACTCGCGGGAATTCGCTGTATGCGAGAAACACAACACCGGTTATTGTAGTGTAACTTGTAGGAAGCCTATGTCCAGTAGAGGTAAAATGAATGGAAAAAGAAGACATTTTTAATTTCAAGCAACAACTGATATCTACCGGGACAACTACCGTTGATTAGTTGGACAGAAATTAGTTTAAGCTAAATTTTATTTTATGGTCATCATATATCGATGCCCATAAGGTCTGTGAAATTTCGCCAATTCATTAATTTAATCCTATTCCTAAAAATTATATCATTTCCATTTTCGAGTGTGTTTGGCGCTAATTGGTGCACCTACATTCTGATACAAAAAGATATTGCTTACAATATTTTCTATCTAAATGGTGCGTTAAGCTTACGCCTTGCGTAGGTACAATACTTTTTACAATACATACAATAATTGCAATATATTTAATTTCCAATACAAATATCATATTCACATTAAACTATAACAATGATATAAGGCACTGCCTTATACCTACATTGTACTTAATATAACAATAAATCTTAACATTAAAGTTACTTGACATTTTTGCCAAAAATTCGTAGTAACTTCAGCTTTCGTGTTATATTTATTAAACTAGAATACAGTCGTGTTATTTTGTGCTTACATTGAAGTAAATCTATACATAAAGAGAAACTGACTGACTGACATATCAAAGCACAGCGGAAGCTGCTGGCACTAGGAGCATGAAAATTTGCACAAGAGTTCTTTTTAACACGTGGATGAGCACTAATAAAGGAATTTTCCAAAATTCTGCTCCCAAGGTTCAAAATTTGTATGGAAAAATCTATTTTCACGCTGGTGAAGCCATTGGTAGAAGCTAGTGATGTTAGAAAACCGATGTTCGTTAACCCTTTTGAGAGGTTTCAGATGAAATAGAAAACATTTATTATTCAAAGCACGTGTTATTTGGAAGCCATCTCGACGCTGATAAATGTTCCAGAGTTCTATGTGATGTAAATGTTGAAACAGAAATACGTTACGTACATTTGTGATAAAAAGCTCCAATCAAATAACCAATTAATATATAGACCAAGAGAATACAGTTTCAATTAATTCACTCGCCTATCTAAGCATTGGTTTTAATTGAAATTTATAGAGTAAAATACAGTATTTGAACAACGAGAGGGACCAGTCACAATTTGTATCTTACGATTATTAATGAATATAAGCCAAATATAGTATACAGCTTACGTACTTTATTTTTATCAAAATGGTGTTCTTTATCAATAAAAGTTAAGTTAACAAAGAGACTTCTGCAGAATAGTACTTGATTTGGTACAAGAACATGAAATTCCGCCGTCAATTCCGTTTATAATTATTTCTTTAACTACATTTGCGCAAGCTCATTCGTCATTTTAATACTAAAATTTCGAAGCGTATAAACACGTTAGTACAAACACTATCCCTATTAACTGCTTTATCTATTTCACACAATACGGTAGTCTCTCAATTCAAGTACCTAATAACATTTTATTGCACCATATAAAGTCAGTAATTGCACGGGCTTTATAGAAGCGCTATAGAGGCGTCTCGTCACCGGATTCGCTGTACGGCAACCTAACTACCTTAGTTCCTGCTAACACGCCGACACCCTCCAGACACGACCTTCTATTCGTGAGCACATCTCGCAAAAATGCCCGTCTGGAACCAGCCAAATTAGTCCCCGTAATAGACCTCGTTAATTTCCTCAGCGCAGGCATTTTTAGTGCCTCTTCGTAAGAAGGCGGCTCATCAGTAGGCGTAGTTTGTGCGCGACCACCGAACGGATCTCTTGAACAAGTTGGTGATAATTCTCTCGAGAAATATAATGTGGCCTCTCCGTTCTCACTAACTTGAGGTTCTGGCATCTGTTCGTAGCTCGTCTGAGAACTGCTTGCTCTAAATTCTTCTAATATCTGTCTAGCGCTCCTGGCAGTTGTTAGAACTCCTGCCCAAGAGCGTCTATTTTGCAGCTTCGCCTCATTAGACCTGGCACTTGTAGAAATATTATGAGTAGAATGAGTAGAGGCTATGGTCACTTTTGGTCTTCGTGCAGGCTCGTCAAATGAAGCTGCCTTAGCAGTCCGAAGTGGAGATGATCTAGCTTCTGGTTCCATATTTATTACAACACCAGCTTCTGCATGATCAGTATTGTTATCTGATGCTGGCTCTTCTCTAAGGGCTGCATCGATTCGCATAGCTTCAGAGTAAGAAGGTACTAAGGCACAGTTTCCACGTATTGCAGCAAACAATTCGAGACTGTCGACAGTGGAAGCATGTGAGAGGGGTAAGGTGCGGGATGGACGGGGAGCTGAGCACAGTACAGCACTTTGCTCATCAGCGAGTGCCCACGCGTAGTTATTGGCAGTAACCGGTGGCAACGTGTCTGACATGTGCGTATCTATATCTAACTGTCTACTGGGGTCTAACTCGTAGTTTGTGCCAAATATTTTCGTAATCTGTAACACAATAACGGGAAATCAAATAAACATTTGGGTTGAACCAGGGGCTCGAGGCAATTTTAGTTAACATGTTTGTATATCTAATAATCCAGTTGTATCAAATAATGAGATCAAAGCTTATTGTGTTCTCGAAATGGGTTTATTGTTTACGGTATGTAAGCTGAAAAACATTGGGGGAGTATTTCGTTTTCTATAATATGCAATATATTTTTAATTGGAATTTTGTGCGTCAAATAAGAGGACAAAATTTTTGTGTAACCAAATGTAAATCTCAAACAGTTAATTGTACAATATTTATAATTATTGTTTTTAAAGCATTAGACACATAAACCAACTCACCGTATAATGCACATAAGCCGTATTACACTCTATTACTATTCGAAGAGGCCAAGAGAGGAGAAGACACGAAAGAGTCCAGAACAGAAGCTGAGACGAATACCACGGGCAACGATCTGCATCCCTGTAATATAAATGACTTAAATCCTCACTTACTGTTGGAGTTCAATATAAATATTAATAAGAGAAAACCTCCTGACATTTACCTATAAGCTACCATGTATTCTTTGAAGGAACTGACTCCGATAAGGTCTAGGCCTTCGCGCATTTCCATGAAGTCGTCAAACCTTTCGTGCTCCGCGAAGAATCTTGATCTTTGGTCTTCGAATTCTGGAAATAAAGGCACGTTAAAAGGCAAAAGAAACTATTTCGATTTAAATAGATAAAAAGGATGAGACCGTGGGAAACTGCAGGGGAGGGGTAGTCGAGGGAGGAAAAGAAGGGAGGGGTGATTTGTTTTTCTTAGGGTGATTTGCACCATTTAACTATAACGATAACAAAGCCGTTAACAGTTGTCAAATCGTCAAGCCCAGTCACTAATTTCTTTTAAAAATCTAGTGAAAAACCATTTCCTCTCTCTCTAATACTATACTGATTCTACGTATTTTAATTTCTCCCACCAACCCTACTTTACTCTTTTTTTCTATCCTTTTTACTAATTAAATTGTGTAACTTATTATAATATGTATGTATATATGTATTTATAATTGAGTATTGTTTTATATAGTTAGCAGTACACCACAGACTACCCCGTGTATTATTTTTAGCTCTTATCCATCCTAAGGTTGTCTGGAAGATATCGCTTTCAGCGATAAGACCGCCATAATTGTACCCACAAACTGAAGTTTTTGTATAAGCTGTATTACTTTTTGGTGTACAATAAAGTCTATTCTATTCTATTCTATTCTATTCTATTCTATTCTATCGTCGAATTGACCAGTAGGCGGCCGTTTCACGACTGGTTATAGTTTGGTTATCATTATAGTTAAATGGTGCAACTCACCCTTAGTTCAATTTGAGTGTTGTTATAATAACAGTAGTTGTCTTGTTTTAAATTATTTCTATAACAGTAACATATAGTCAAAGTCGAAAATAGAAAAAAGAAATTGAATTCGTTCAAAATTAAGTAAGTTAGAAACCTTATAAATCTGGTGGAAACGTAAACTGTTGAGTTTCAGAAAAAGGGTGATAAACTAATATGTGACGTCATCACATTCTGAAAAATTAATCTAAGTAATTTGACTTATAGACAACTATTGGTCACTAAAAATATTCTGTAGTGATTGTTACCTACTTTTGTTTTATTTGCTGTCATCGCCAACTTCTAGTGCTTACTGTATTCTTAATGATTGATTACTTTTTTTATTTTCTTGATTGTCTTTGACTTTTATTAAAACAATAAATTTAAATCAATTGTAATATTATATTCTTTGAATTCTTATCCATTCCTTACAATATTTAAATGTACATATTTGTGTTATGTTTGGCAGCTTACCACTAGCAGCTTCAATATTGGCAAAAGCGAATCCTTTACTGAAGCGAACTTTAGTGATGGGGGTTTTGGAGTCCAGCACCAGATTCCTGGACGCATCCCGCTGTCCACAGCATGCGTGAGCGAAGGACGTACTTGCGCTATGAGTGTTCACCCTCTCGTAGTAAACCTGATGGAAAATAATGACAGAATGATAAAACATGAACAAATTATTTTTATTAAGTACACTAGCTTACGTTTTATGCACTACGCTAGCTTACCGAAATCCCGAGATTAAAATAAAAAAATACTATGTGCTATTTCAGGATGGTCTTACTCGTGTTATACATTCAAATCCGTTTAACCGGTGTAAAGGAGTAAACAAACATACACACACACAAACAAACTTTCGCCTTTTTTAGTGTGATATGAAGTGATAAAGTTTGAGATGTGTGATGTTTCCATCAGGTGAGATAGTGGTCAAACGCAAGCCTAATTATAATAAAAAAATGTCCTCAAGAAAGATCTGTATCACATATTGCGACACAGTTGTATTTTAGACGTTATGGGTCTAGATGCGTGATAATAAGTTCAAAGTGTGTGATAGAAAGACATAAAAAAATAATAACTTAAGCGTTCAATATAGTTATATGAAAAGGTTTGTGGAAAGGGTAGCTAATTATTATGAAAGCATTGACATTTCATTGTTTAATGTTTCTATATTTATAGAATTGTTTTCCGATACGGTTTTGTATACTGTAAACTATTAGTTTATCCAGTTCAATTCTACTAAAGAATACGTAATTATTATTTTCCAATTTACACTTCCAGCCGGTATGATGGGTCCTTCTCTATTACTGCAGTGCATTTCTGTTACTCTCTCCCACACTCCCTAAATGACAACCTCTCTCTGGATGCTTTATTTGAAAATTTGAATATTCCAAACTGGATCCTACCCTCTCGTTTGATCACTCTTTATACTTTGGTAAAATCAATGATATGAAAGAAAACTCATGTTTGATTCAAGCTCGCCTATGTTATCCAAATTACTATAGATTGTTATATTGTACAAAAAGAAATTAAAATATAACCAAACTAACATCATATCAAGTGTTCACGCCAGCATCTACGCCATTGTTCAGAAATTGCATGTTCGCTGCCCATCGCAGGTAGAAGTACATGCATGACATCAATATGCAGGGCGCTTTCGATCCACGCTCAGAGGTACTACCCGACCAAACAAAATTACTGTGTGTCTAACCCAGTTCAGCGGTGAAAGCGCCAGATGGGTTTTTGACATGTTAGAAGGCAACTAAAGTGGCTTTGTAAGGCGATGGATTTATTAAATATAACCCTTGGGGAAAACACTTGAGTATAAATCAGACAAGATTGAGAATACAGAAAACTAGCGTTCGATGTTTAAAGCTCAATAAAAGCGGAGTTAATCGATTCGATATAGACACGCTCGGCGTATTCGTTTTGTTCGTATTTGCATGTCTATGTCTGAATAATGGTTTCCGCACTTAGTTCTATGCGGGCCATTTTACGTGGGCCATGGCGGCGTCGTATTTGCATTTCTTTGTTAATCTTTAATTTTCTGTTACATTTGATTGTCACTGTTGTGTTTTTAATACTTTATTTCTTGGAGTGCTGTTAGCATTGTATCATCAGGGTTTTTTTGAGTTGGTATTTCGTCCACTCTCAGGGTGAAGCGAGAGAGCATATCGACAGGACACATTAAAACCCAACTATGTGTTTCAGTTGCCCTTTGAGTTTTAAGGCCACGGCCACACTTTCGAAGGTTCCTGTAGCTTTAGCGTCCAACAGTAGCGGTAGTACAGTTGATGTTTAATCATGAACCTTGGACTTTCAATAAAAGAACACCCTTCTTTTCATTCAGTGTGACTTAAAATATCTAGATGCTTCTTCTTCACCACAATCCTTTACACTAAATGCAGGATCCCTATTTGAGGCAATAGTAGTAATCAATTCTTTTGAACCAATTGAAGCTTGTTTCATTTATACTCCAGTAGCAAGCTGTCACCGGTACCCATATACCACTGTCCAATGTCGTACATTCATTGTGTTGACATATTGGACGTTACGACGGTTCTATTAACTGCGGCTATTGGATCTGATTTCTTCACCATTTTGTTTTGTTCGGAGCTAAAAGTATTTTGAGATAGTTTGAGCACCTTTGTGAAATGTGCTTTGTGGACGATTGACTTTTATCAATTATTGGTTTTATGGGCAATTCGGGTGGTCGTAACTTGAGATTTAAAGGTCTATTTATCTATCTATTTGGCGTAGGAGGTGATCGATCATTGTTACAAGTTATGTGCTTAATAAATACCTTTTTTATTTCATAGTCCAGCTTACTCAAGTCTAGTAGTTACTTTTTTAATTCTAGTTTTTGCCAGTGGCTTCGCTCGCGTACATAAAATATAGCCTATGTCACTCAGGAATAAAGAAGCTTTTTATCGGTGAAAAACAAACTCTACCTCTTTATTATATTAGTGTAGATTTACAAACAGAGGAAGATTAGAAAATTAAATGTAAAATATGTCACATGTTACGTGACGTTCAATACGTATGGGCACGTATGCCCAAACGGATTCGAAAGCTAGTGCACAGCCTCAATTGGTCGCTTCCTTTTATTATTATATTATTATTATTTGGAGAAGAACTTACAGATAATAAACTCCACAGTTACTCTTTGAACAAATGTTTGGTGTTTTACAATACCTATTTCGTTACATTGTTAATAGGTATGAGAAGACACTGTAAACTAATAAACATATTAGGTATATAATATAATAATAATACATAATAAAAACATGTGGTGGAATGGAAGAGAATCAATGAGTTTACGGAATCTACAGTAGATAACATCAACATCATAAAAAAGAAGCGATCTTAAAAACAAAAATAAACCTATTAGTAAATGACTGGTTAGCATGTGTTTGCAATATACGCCTCACCATCAACGTTTTCATCACTGCTTACCTTCAGGGCCTCAAGTCTGCTATTACAATAGTGTCAGAATGGTCTATCATTGATTTCATAATTGTTGATTTTGACAAGTTTTGGTAATCTACTAATTTAATGGCGTCATTATGACTTTCAGATGGTCAACCACTGACACTCCATTGAAAGAAATGGCATAGAATGGTAATCTCGTACAAAATGACCAATGAATATCTGATGTATGCGGTAATCTGCAAAAATTTTGACAGTTCCTTTCATCAATTCAAATTCAACGCAATTAGTGCTTTTAATATGCTCGATATTGTCATTCTACCACAGACTATTGACCGATCAATGATCGGTCGTTATAAATTAGCAGATTACACACTTTTAGCAAAATGACAATGGGATCGTGTTGGAATGACGAATTTATAAAAATAGCAGACTTAGGCCTGATGTTGTCACTAGTTTTAAAAGAAAAAAAAAGAAACCACCGTTTTTCCATCAAACGATAAGGATGACGACACGATATCGTGGGGTTGGTGGTGTCATATACGATGTAGACATTACCAGCACGAAATAGTGTCGATCACTACACGATAACATGCAAAAACGGCTAATAAAGTGTGTCCCGATTGTATGGTAAATATTATTTTAGTGACTTAAAAACTGATAACCCTTATTACAGAAATTGGAACTTCGCGCGTTCAAGCAAGAGTGCACCCTAATACTTCAGTATGTATGTTGTATTGTATGTTCTGTAAACTAAACTATCCAAATAGTAAAAACTTTGGTAAAGCTTTGTTATAGAGACTGATTAACTGCACTAACATGAAATCATTGAATTTTATCGCACCCGTAGGATACATGGGGTCGTCTTCAATTCTAACCAGATAAAACAGAAGACCAATATTTTTCTATGAATCGAATGCCTGCAACCCAGTAATTGGGTAACACGATACTTTTGTAAGAATGGGGTCTTTCTTAGTTTTTGACTATCCGTAACGACTGCCATAGATACACAAAGAACAGCAGGAACCATAGGCTTAGTAACCTTTGGAGGCACGGAGATTTCTCGCCACCTTATGAAATATCTTTAACTGTGCATTATTTTTAATTTTCTCTAAAAATAATAATTGTTCACCAAAATTTTAATGAACGTTTTACAATTTTAATTGGGATTTTAGTTGGCAAGGACTTGGATAGGTTAGATTAGAAGGGGATGGCGGGATCTGTGTTTGTTCGCTTCGCTCGCTCTAAGACCCCACCTTCCCTTTTGTGGTACTTTTTTAAACCACTCAAAAAGACATATTTTAGTGCACAATTAGTACTTTTGGTGGAACAGAGGCACATTTTGTAGGAATAAACTGAGGAACAGATAAATACTACCCTTATTATTTCAGCCATTAGCTTCTCCTTCTACGTAATATACATAAATGTATGAAATACTTACCTGAGTGGTGGTATAGGCATCTCCGTTCCTGTATCGCGTGACTTGCCGCTTGCGTCTCACGTAATGGTAGCATATTGCTTTCCACCTGCAAACACGATCACATTTAATATTTAGAATACATTACGTAGTCACACGTCGTTCACACAATCAATAACTCTGAGCGAAGACGTGTATTGTCTTTGTTTGATGAGAATGTGTAATTTGCTTTTTTAAAAATGTTATAGGATTCGTTCATATCGACTTTGAAAGGCAAAAATTACTAAGCGACATTAATTAAACAAATTAAACAATAAAATAAACTTAAATAATTAAAATTAATATATAATACACTAAATGCCTAGCTAAATATGACGTCATAAAACTCCTCCGCATCGCTGTCGACTGGAAGTGTGCCCAAAAGGCTGGCGGCATTGCCACGTTGTATGGCAATGCTTATTCTCTGACCGAGGTAGAAGCCAGCTCTTGGGTTGCCACGCGAAGCGTCAGCGACATTGATAGAGAGATTTAAAGTTCCAATTTTTTGAAAAATAATTGTTAAAAAAGACGAAATAGTTGGATTTAGATACATCATGGTAATAGTAAATACTTTAAAACACTCTCTTGTAAAGTTTTCTCAAAGTCGCTTAGTAATTTTTGCCTTTCAAGCGTCGTCATGTCTTAGGGTTCTCAGTGCGGCAGTGTATTTTAAATAGGGTAGAAACTTTTGACTGGTATTCATTTTATTTAAGTTTTTATATAAGATACTTTATTTAAGTACACCTGACCTGATATTGTGAACGTGACAAATATTTACAAAAATCAGTGTACAATTAAAAAGAGATTGCCCTGTGAAATAAGACCACCTGGTCTTATCGCACAGGGCAATCTCATACTGACAACCCAATATGTATGTATGTATACACTTGAGTTTTTTAATTAGATATAATCTATTCGCTTGTATGTATCTATGTAAACATAAGACGTATAAATTCACATAAAATGAGAGATAAAAAATTCTATATACCAAGTCAGAGAGCCTGTTTATCATAGTCTCAAATTGCAGATGGATTAGGTAAGTACTCAAGTAAATTGATCGACAAGGTTATTTTACACGAACCTTTGCGCCTCCATAATAACACTTGTGAGATATATTAACGCATTACCGAGATAAATATATAAGTAGCTACCTACGTCTTCAAAGGAATTTGATTTTTAAGTTAGAACTACATTAGACCGACACACACGTGATTTGTTCGTAGAACGACATCGAGTGGTGTCGCTTGGCGTTGATCAAGTATGGGCTCTACAAGTCTAGTTTCCATATAAAATGTATGGAGACCGACGCGCCCAGATAGATGTGTAGTGAGCGCAGTGTAGTTCTACTTTTAAAATTGAAATCTTTATTGTACCTAATCCATTATTTAGCTACATTTTAAACAAGAGGAGAAAGAGCGCTTAAATAATTGGCTTACTAAGATAGAACTACATTGGGCACACGTGGACCAATTACGCCGATCTGTGTGCGTCTCCCTATATTTTATATTAGTTGCCATATAAAATATATGGAGAACGACGCGCCTTGTAGAGCTACATTAGATCTACGCCACGCGTAGGGCTTTCAATACCGGTATTACGGGATCCCGTAATACCGTGATCACGGATATATTTTGGAATTTTTTCAATTACGGTATTGACTCTTCAATACCGTGATTACGGTATTGCAATCCTTAATATAAATTATTGCGTTTTGTTGTAATAAATAGCAAGAAGTTGTATTATTAATCTAAATTACAATGAAATATTATTCTAACACTTGTATTAAGCGCCAACTCTCATCTCCAGCTCTCCAGCCCGCACCTCGCCTAGACCTGTTTCTGAGTTGAGCGAGCCTAAAGGGCGTATCACACGACAGTCTGACCCCTGTTACACTATGCGATACTTTTTTCTTACAATTTGCAGTATTTACACTTTTGTAAATTGTAAATATTATTGTGAATGTATTGTATTGTTTTCTTTTCTTTTATTTTCACATGATGTCTGGTAGTTTTGAGTATTTGATGCAGTCTACCTAAATGTTTTTACTTTCTTTGGCATTGTTCGTAAAGTCGTTGAGCTCCTTAGTAGTCCTGAGTTGAGCTACTCGCATACTGACAAATGACTGGACAGGTCTACTTAGAACTGTGTGGCTCTTTCTACAAAAGACCATCTCAGGCTCAATCTGCATGGTTCTCATAATAATATGATTTGACCACTACATGTTTTGCTGTATGGACTTTAAAAGAGACTTTGACCCCTGAGTTTGTTTCGGTGTTTCTTCTCAGGGTAGTCAGCTAGGAAACACCAGCATCATCAAGTTTTAATTATCGAGAAAAAAAAATTGACGTGTATAAGTGTTTTTGTAAAACCTACTTGCAAAATAAAGATCATTTATCAGAACCATAGACTAAAACGGTCTGAATAACGCATAGTGTAATAGGCTCTTTACGACGTTATTGTTTTGTTAGTCAGTATTGCAAAAGTACCCGAGTAACATGTGCATGTGAACTTGGTCATTGTGTATTTTTGATAAGTTTGTGATCTTCACGAGCAACATGGTACACCTATAGTTTGTCTCAATTCTCAAAGGATCTTGCAATCGTATTTTTTTTTTTTTTTGTAAAAATCGTTGACGGGTCATGAATTCACAACAGATAGAAGCATCTAATTTTGTGTCATTTTCCACTTTGATTAATGTCTTTTTTACTTTAACGAATCACGTTATCCCTTAGATCTACAATTAAATAGTAAAAATTTAATATTTCAGCGGTTTGAATGTGGCTTTGTTTTCTAACTTCAATTATTATTAATTTTGCCTAATTAGGACTTATTAACTACTTTCATGTACAAAGTAACAATTCAAAATTATATATTTAATTCGTAGTTTGGTACAATAAATACATATGAAATATTCTTATATTAATAAGAAAGGCACGAGTCAGGACGCTTGCTGACTTTTAACGGCAGTATAAGCACGTATCAAATGTATCAGTCAGTAAACAATGGGTACGGCAGCGCTATGCTTACTTGAACCTTATTAAAACTGCGTTTTAACCTTATTAGAATTGTCGTAAACAAGTTACAACGTCAAATAAGCCTAAACCTTACGCAGCTTGATGGTTTTAAGCTGCTATATTTTCTAATCGCTAGTTTCCGATGGCAGTGCATACGTTCGATACGTATCGAACGTATGCACTAAAGCGTCAAGTAAGCCTAAACCTTAGGCCGATCTTTGGTTTTAACCTACCTTATTTGCTAATAGCCGGTAAACAATAGGTACGGCAGCGCCATGCTTACTAGAACCTTATTAGAACGGTTAAGAGAGAATAAAGACTGATTCAAAAACAAATATACGTATATAAATGGTTTTATTAATGTCCTAATTACAGTTCTTATGAGAAGGTATTACAGTCAAGCACAAAAAAATAAAAAAAAAATAAAAAAAAACTTGAGTTCAATACCGTGATCACGTGATCACGGTATTGAATATTCTAATACCGGTATTGAAAAAATCCGGTATTTGAAAGCCCTAGCCACGCGACGCGACTCGTATAAATCAGGAGTGACGAACGTGTGCGTCGGTCTGAAATAAATCCCGCTAGTATTAAAATTTTTCATAAACATAAGCATTTTCAGTAAAATTTAGGTAAAATTCTAGGTCAAGGCGCCCTACATTCAAAGTAAGAGTAACAAATGAAACAGAAGAAGATATCCATATTAATGAGCTCATTCAGGAGAGTGCTGTGTTTTTTCCTGTTTTTTCGTTAAGCAGTACTGCTGTATTCATGTTGTGTATGTGAAAAAGGGATTGACAGAATACCTACTAACGCCACGTACGGATTTTGGGTCAAGTATTTGACACTTGTTTTTGTTAGTTTTTCAAAGGACCATAAAGCCTAAATTTTTTGAATAATTAGCTTTTTTAATACCGTGCGTGTGGTTGGTACAACGTATAATAGTGTTACAGGCCCTTTATATTCGAAAAACCTGAATAACAAATTCAGCTCAGCCAATAAAACGTCTTCCGTGAACTGTGACATTCTTGGATTGATATACGAAGAGTCGTTATCGATGAAATGTCTACAGAATCAATCAGATACGCAACGGTTGATTGAACAACGGGGATTGCTAAGCTTTAGTTTGAATCTTTGGAATTGTTTTATGTTTTACGAAGATTGTTTATTTCATTCGTAATTTCGCTCGTAAACCTAGTGACAAACTATATTTAGGTCGCTGGTAAAGTCTAGGGCAAATACCAAAGGTAGAATAGGAGTCAAACCATGTCTGGTAAATGATTTTTATTTTATAAACAGGCTTTAAAAAAATTGTTTTACACATAAAATATTTCGTAATTTTAAACTAGATGAGGCCGGCGTTTCTTTGGGGATTATTATTATTATTATATATTCTTTATTGTACACCATATATACAAAAATTACAGGACAAACATTATAAAAATTAAGTGTACAATGGGCGGTTTTTCTGAGAAGAAACGAGAAGAGGTCTTGGCAGACCAAATGGTCTGCCTTTCTCAGGAATTGGCAACAAGTGGCCGGAAACAATGGAACGAATAAAGGAAGAATTTCCAGGAAATGGAACAGCATGAGCTAAATCTAATTTATTAATAACAACGCTCTATCGTGAATGTCTAGGGGTTTGCAAACAAGAGTGAATAGGTTACTTTTAGGCTCCATCGTCAGCCATAACATCGCATACCATCAGGTGAGATAGTGGCCAAACGTGAGCCTGTCAATAATAAAAAAATAGTGTCTTTATCATATCAGGAACTAGCTCTTGCCAGCGGGTTCACTCGCATGACATGAGTCCATGTCACTTAGTGTTAAAGTAGAATTCTGCTAGTGAAAGAATTTCTCAAATCGTCCAAGTGGTTTTAGAGATTATTCATTACAACACCGAACAAAAATACAAATCTTTGCTCTTTTTAATAAGTACAGAGGTTAGATAATAATGATTGACATTCGCGCATACGGTCTAGTTATTAGTCAGAGATTTAGGACGACCCAATAACAGGCTTAAGTAGATTATATCTACCTTTATTCAAACAGTCTACGAGTAAATTTTGGGTATACAGGGTGTAATGGATATATTTAGGTACGCTAACTTTAAGAGCTTGCTCAGTTGACGGAATTGAACAAACTTCCATAAGTAATTATTTTTTTAGGAAATTAAAAAAAAATTTGCTTCTCCGTACAAAATTATAAACTTGATTGGACAGTCGTCACAGACAGTGACCAGACAATCATCACAAAATTTCGGCCTCTCCATAAAGAGGCCGAAATTTTTAATTCGAAAAAAAAAACTTGTTGCAGGTTGTTCAGTTTCGTCTGCTGAACAAGCCCTTAAAGTTTGGGGAAACTTGTCTCTAACACCCTGTATGAAAACCGTTATTTATATCCCAAGCGGGGGTGTCGACGTGGGTCGTATAACATTTGATTAAAAGGGTAACGATTACCCGGTACGAGAACAAACAGTTACTGTACTAAAGTTTTTGACGAGCTGTCGTAAAGGTAATGGTGTGTTTTATGACATAACGGGTGACTGGATTGGGACTAAGACCGATTTTTTTAAAGCGGGAGACAATTTGATCAGGATATTCGGTTTTGCCATGTCAGTAAAGTCGTAAGGCCTTAAACTGTTAAGTTATCTGCATTGGCCGATGGCCGCTTAGTTCTCGGACCGCAAAGGGTAACTGAAAGAAAATACATAGATTTTGGTCAGTAGTAGTCTGAAATGCCCTCTCGCCCTACGCTAGAGCGGGAGAGCCACTGGATGATTTCTCACCTCCAAGGGTGAAAGTCGAAAAGTGCTCCACAGTAATGACCAGGATAAAACTTGTCTTATCGTGTCCTAATCTACATTATGGTCAACCCGTGTCCAATTTAAGCTATAAGGCTTCACAGATTAACAAATAAAAATAGGTACTTTTTATGGTGGGTAAAATCATCCAATGACATCCCCCGCTCTTCGGCGGAGCGGGAGATAGTGTCAGACTCTTCCTGACTAAAACCCTACCCCGTTCCTGCCTTCATACCGGGGCTCGAGTTCCCTTTCGGATAACCCTGGCCCCAGTAGGCTTTGACCCGGCTGGGTCTCTGCTGTTGCTGACAACTCCTTGAAGCGCGCGGGAACAGTGCGCGCCGTCGGCAACTTGGGCTTGGTCCGGACAGTTATCAGACGGCCGGACAGCGAGTTACCCATTGCTCACTGTCCGCAAGCCCGCGCCTATGGTGGCCGGAAATCATCAAATAATAATAGGTACTTAAACATTTATCATATTATTGGGAACCAGCCACAGTTTCAAATGGGTGTTATAAATCTTTGAAGTTCTCGACTTATAATAATATCTTATGCAATATGCATGTATTATAATATAAACCTAAACCTTTCTAATGAATTTCTCCGTCTATAAGTAAAACCGCATGAAAATTTGTTAAGTAAGTAGTTTTGGTTTTGGCACGCTGAGGGACTTTGTTTTATAATAAGTAGGAAAGTAGAAATATGGTGCTTAAAAACGACAGCCTATATATAGGGTGACTGGTAATTAGTGTACGATACTTAAACACGTGATTGTGCTCATGATACCAACAACTTTTACTATGGGAACCAACCTGAAATCGCGAACCTGTTCTACTGTAAATATACTTATTTATGTTTGCCTAATGTACTGAACAGCTGATATTTTTTCGCGATTTCGGCTTTGCTCCCATAATAAAAATTGTTTGTAATCATGAGCACAATCACGTGTTTAAGTATCGTACACTAATTGCCAGTCACCCTATATATTGTGTAAGTAAGTATTCCTACTCAGAAAGATTACTCTATCTCAAATGAACCCTAGCCCATTCATTAAGGCAGAGATTGATTCAAAACTAGTTTTATCCTTACACTTAACATCAAAAATACCAACCAATGAATTCAGCCCGAGCGAAATATGCAGATCATGTAGATTTGGAGCTTGATGTAGTGAAAATGGTTCTACCGGCTATGGAGTGCTATGGACATGGAGAATGGAGTGAGCAATACTTCGACAAAATTGACTACTCTGTGAAAAGGACCAGGCGAATGTGTGACCTGATTTTTTTCATCTTTATTTTTTAAGGATTTTTATCTCATAGAACATGTCAGCCCCATCGTAAACAAACCTAAGTTTACTGTAACAACATAATACAGCGAAGTACAATGTTTTTTTTTTTATCAAAGTTTAGCTCTGCCCACACATTTCCATATATTTAACCTGGTATAGTGACCAAAGTAGGTAATACTGTAAACCAACGTTTTACAAGTTTAGGAAAATCACAGTTTTCAGGGCAGGACAATCCCGCTATTGTTCGAAATAGTAACCGTGACCCTGAGACCGTGAGAAAGCAAAAGGGCAATCGGAGAAACACTGGTAAGTTTTACTCAATAAAGTCTAAGTCAATTAATTTGATGATTTCCTGAACTTAAAAAAGCCCGTAATTTGACTTAATGAGAATCCTATAAATACAGAAGTACTGACTGCACAATGATTTTAAATATCTCTCTATTTTTTTCTGCCCGTAATTTCTTTATTCCTGGATAGAAAAAGCTCAGTCTATTATCTATGCCTATGTGCAGTGCTACACAATTTTTGCTGTTTTTGTTTTGTGTCCGCTAATGTAAACGATCTGCATTCCTATTCCTTCAAATAAAATGTTTCGAAGTAGCATAATTGCTTTTTTTCTGTTGGACTGAATACTGATTTAGGCGATTCTGCGTTGCTCGTGTATTTTGTATTCTGAACTGAAGTGTAGGTCATCATGATTATCATCATTTCAGCTATAAGACGTCTACTATTTTTTTTTTGATTATTACGGTTTTATTTACACTTATAAACAACTTAATAACTATAATAACAGTAAATTACAAAATAAATAAATAATAAAACCCTACGCTAAAATACACTATCTAAAATATGGCGTCAAAAAACAGCAGCCGAAGTGCGGGTCGCATAGCGCGACACGCGAATATCAACGACATAATCAGACGCGCTCTTGTCACCGCCGGCGTTCCAGCCGTATTGGAACCCCATGGCCTGGCACGCGACGATGGCAAGAGACCGGACGGCATGTCGTTATTTCCTTGGAAGATGGGAAGGCCGGTATGGGACGCTACTTGTGTCGATACTCTTGCGCCTTCACATCTTCCTAGCTCGTCGTGTCGTGCTGGTGCTGCCGCTGCGGCTGCGGAGAACCTCAAGCGGCGGAAATATAACAACCTTGTTGGAAGTTATATTTTCGAACCGTTTGGGGTTAAAACTCTTGGATTGTGGGGTCCGAGTGCTCACAGTTTGTTTAAAGATCTGTCGAAACGTCTAGTTGACACTTCACGTGACCCCAAAGGCTGGCTTTTACCTTGGACAGAGGATAAGCATTGCCATACAACGTGGCAATGCCGCCAGTCTTTTGGGCACATTACCAGTCGACAACAATGTGGAAGAGTTTTTTGACGCCATATTTTAGATAGTGTATTTTAGCGTAGCGTCTACTATTGGACATAGGCCTCCCCCAAATGTCATCTTCGCTAGCATATAGTGAATGTGTGCCCAGCTTGGGTGGAGCACCGCTGTGTCCTCGTGGAGCCAATCAACGGCAGCGGCCTTTCGCGACGACCTCTGGTGCAGGCTATGATCCGGAGCGAAGAGGAATGGGAAGCGACCGCCTCCTTCTGCAAAGCAGTAATACTAGCAAAGGAAGAGGCCGCACGCGTGAGGAAACAAAGTTCCTTACGCCGCAACCGCTGAGATTCGCCGACTACCAGCCACGGAAAACGCGGGCTTACGGACGTCGAGCAATGGGTAGCCCGCAGTCCACCCGTCCGGTAATTAACTAGACCGAGCTCCATTAAGAAATGTCAGCAAAATGTAGGCGCCCAGCTGGGCTGATTCATGCTAGCTAGGATCGCGGGGAATTTCTGAAAAGAAAACCCATACTCCTAGAACAGTAAAGACAACTGAAGGACACAGGTGTGGTTTTAGTCAGTAAAAGAGTGACATGCCTCCCGCTCCGCTCAGAGCGGGTGAAGTCATTGGATGATTTCCACACTTAAAAATAAACCACAATAAAAGGTCCTGTGCGTTGCGCAACCATTGGATTCCTGCAACTCTCACCAGGTCATTGGTTTACATTGTGGGAGGCCTATCAATACTACTTCTTCCAGTACACGGTCGGCACTCACTAATCTTTCAGTCCCATTGGCCACCTATTCTGCGACCAATGTGGTGCCCACTGCCACTTAAGGGTTATAGTTCCTTGTGTTTTACTGGAGTTTAAATTACAATTTTCTTCTTCCTGCCCTTATCCCATATACCGCGACCCGAAGCGGTCGGCGCAACACGTTTTTTTCTTCCATTCTGTCCTCTCACCCGTCAAACTATTATCACTAACTCCCTTTTTTTTCATATCACTCCTCACAGAATCCATCCTTCTTTTCTTTGGTCTTCCTCTCCCTCTCCATCCATGACGGAGTTTAAATTACAATCTGGTATTAATAATTTAAACATTGGGTAGGAATAACAAAAGTGCACTACTTCCACAAGCTGTTAATGCGATTGATTTGACGACCTAAACTGAACTGCCAAAGGGATGGGGCTATGTATGGTGTACGAGTACTCGTTTAACTCCATCCCTCTTTCTCGTTCGCACGACTGGCATTTTAACACGTCATGCGTCAATGTAAGCACAAAATAGATAGGTACAGACAAAAGTCAATCCACATACAAAGCGCGCTCGAGCAACGCACACATAGACACCGCTCACGGACACGATATCTCGGGAGCGTGTCGGACCACTTGTCGAACAGTTCCGGCTCAAACGCTCATTAGTGTGTGTCCACCGAGCGTAGGTATAAAAAGTGAAGTACATACATGAGATTGTCTTCTGTACGTATCTATTTTGTGTTGTAAGTCCCAAGGTCTGTTACACGGGTTTTTGTTGTGTAACCTTCAACAGTATAGAAAATAATACAGAGAACATCAAATTTATTCGCGACTAACCGATGTGTAAAATTTCTAATTAGAGAAATAAATTGCTTCGGGACACGTGCCACTTTGATAGACGTGATATCACGTTGAATAAAAACACGTCAAATAAGGGCCTGATTACACCGAGTCGCAAGGCTACGGTGCGCGACGGCACTCTCACAGCATGCGACGCGACGACATTCTCACGGCACGTGACGCGACGCGACTGCACTCTCACGGCACGCGATGTGACGCAACTGCCACAAAATAGATAGGTACAAAAGTCCACTTCATGTATGTACTTCACTTTTTGTACCTACGCTAAGCGTTCGCACACACGTCAGCGCATTGTTTCCAACTGTACGAGTACGACCGGGAGATCGAGCCGAGATATCGTGTCCATGAGCAGTGTCTATGTGTGCGTTGCTCGAACGCGCTTTGTATGTAGATAGTCTTCTGTACCTATCTATTTTCTGCAACTGCACTCTCACGGCACGCGACACAACGCGATGGTACTATCACGGATCGCAACGTGGCGCGACGGAACTCTCACGAAGCGACGCGCTGGGTCGTTCTCACGGCACGGCATCGTGAAAAACACTCTGACGTGTCGAGAGAATGCCTTTTGCTTTATTGTAAATTTATGTAGAAAATATAATTCCTTGTTTTAACAAGTGCACAGTTAAGTAGGAAAAGAAAATAGGAAATGTAAATAAAACTTTATTAATAATTCTGTACAATTTGTCTTCAAAATTTGAATTTACATTCGTAATTTGAAGGTGTACACAATGTTGTATAATTTGGTTTAGTTAATATTCTGCTTGAGGTAGGAGTTTACTCGGATAATTTACTTAAGGTAGAGTATACTTTGTAGAAACATGAAATGTACAACGAATAAAGGAACTTTGTTGCTAACTAAATTATGTAGGCGTGCAAGGTGCCGCATTGGATCGGTAGGTAATGCCTTTAATAAAGATTTTGAAGATTATAGGAACGTCGTAACTTACGAGTAAACACAACAGAGTGCCTAGTGCGACTGTTTGTTCGGTGCTCCTGTTGGCCCGCTCCAAGCTCTTAACTATGATCTTAACTAACCAGAGAGCTAAAGACGGTAAACGTTTTGATAGTGCTAATGAAAAAAAATACAACCGACTTCAGTGTAAAAAAGTGCAAAATAACTTTAAATTTGGAAATCGGTGTTTCTATAATATGAGTATTTATGTTTCGTGTTGTTGAATTCGGTTGTATACCTATTTTTTTTTTTTTTTGTAAAAAGTTTGTTATTTTATACTTTTTAGTGGTGGTCCTACTTTAATCCTATGAGGAGTTCCGTTCCATATCTTCGAAGGTCATGATCAGATCATAACAATAAAATCACTGCAATTCCATTGCCAATACCAATTCGAAATGGCACTATGAAATTGAAATCAGAACTGCGCAACTTGGCAATAAATTCGAAAAAATATAGCGCTCGGCAATATTGGTATTTGGCAGAATATGCGCCAGAAAATTGCCATCTTTTCTAAAAGTATCTCTGGTATGTTACATGACACAGCTTAATAAGATTTCGAATTGTGAACGGTGGGAAACGAAAATGCATTGGGCCTTACGGCACGGCGTATCACGTTTGAAGTGTTTTTTTTGCTTTGTAAATGAAATAGGGATTAAAGCGGACCTGAAATCTATGAAAAAACTTTGTATATGGTCCCCTTGGTATGAGCAGATGTTAATTCGAATGTTATTCAATTTTATCGCTTTTAATTATGATTAAGTTTTACCGTTATTCGAAATATGGGGATTTGAACTAATTTACAAAAAGAAAAGATTGAATGTTAGAATTTTTGATCTAGGCGTCATAAAAGTATAATTATTTCTAGCACGGGGCAAAGTTTTTATAAAAAAATAATATGATGTACCTACCTATTTAACTTATTATTAAATATGCTAGCTAGTATATAATAACTGTTTAGCTTATTACCATAAACACTGTACGTAAGTAATTCAAAAATTTAATCAGAGAAGCGAAATTAATATGCCAAAGTAGAACCTTCTATTTTATGTGCAGTACGTGTTTTATTTACTTAGTAATTTATTAGCAATTCGGGGAATAGAGAAAACTTTGCTGCTAAAGATTCACATTTTGTAACATTTCACGTAAATTCTAAGAATAAACAAATCGAGGATTTTTTGCCAGGAATAGGCTAGTTGCCGTAAAAAATGTAATTAGTCCGTCTTTCAGATTATTCAAAGATTTGTTTGTAATTTAAACCAAAAATGACAAAGATATAGCCCATTAAAGTTACGTATAACGTCACGCCGTGCTGCATTTTTTCACACAAGGTGGCGTCACACGTAACTTTATTGGGCTATATCGTGGCTATCCCTTGTTTTGTTTTTTGTTAAATCGAAAAAAGAAAAAGTACGTGTCTAAAATACGGACTAAATAAAATGTAATTATTTTGACCCTGGAAATTACCCTATTACTCGTATTCATATACGAATGAAGTAGCTGGTTTAACAAATCGCAAATCGATTCATATCGGATGATATGATGTAAAATTAATGTAGTTTTGCATTTCCAGTGTATTCATAACTGGACAAAACGTGATATTATTAAAACAGGGACGAGTGACTTTGTAATCTCCTAGATACGTTATGCTCATACAAACAATGTTACATATTTATTTTCGTTTTTTATTTATTTAATTTTTACGTAGGGATAAGAATATCTAAAAAGACTTAGAACAGATCTCTGTACAGCAGAGGGATAAAAAAAACTTATAAAAAATAAAGTTAAATAAAACTCCTCCCAAACTCGAGGTGTAGCGTTCCTCATAGATTAGATCCTGGCGCTGTCTACGGTCACGTCTATCCTCCTCACCAGCTGGATCCTGGCTGGGGTGTGGTAGCATTTTACGAGGTACGCCAGGTACAGAAGTAATACGAACGCAATTCCTATCATCCACTCCATAAATTCGCTAGGACTATCTACTGTCAAAATTAAAAAAGACACCTACCAAACTCGAGGCGTAGCGTTCCTCATGGCATGGACCCTGGCGCTGACTGCTGCCACATCCACCCTCCTCGCCAGCTGGATCCTGGCTGTGCTGTGGTAGCATTCCACCAGGTACACCAGGTACAGCAGCAGCACGAACGCGATGGGGATGTAGGCGTAACCCACGTCGCAGGGTGACTCGCGAACGGTCCGCTTGATGGGGTGCCTGACGGACACGAAACTGATTTAGTGGTTAGTTCTGCTGTAGAATTCATTTAAAGTAGATACAATTTAAGGCTTAAAAATAACTTAGGGATAATTAGTGTTGCGGGAATGTTCCAAAGAGTTACTGTAGCTATTAAATACAGAGGGGGGTTTTAGTCAGTAAATTTCTGGCTAGTCGTCTCGTTTATTTATTTATTTATAATAATAAGGAACACCAACGGCAAATTAACAAGTTCATTATACAGGTAGGTAATTTTATAGACATCAAATTCTGTGTAAATATGTCAATGCTTTGCGTCAAATGCGTCCACAGCTTATTTGACAATATATTATATAAATTATTATTTTATAAACTGAACTAAAATTGGATTTAATTTTGATAAGATTCGATAAGACCCACCTAGAGTGAGAGAAATTCTTTGTTGATATATCCCAATACATTTTTGATTCAGCCTACCTCAATCACATTACCAGTTACTAATGGTAACTTCTTATTTATAGACATTAACTAAGGATTTTTTCAAGTGTTATTACGACTAAGTCGAGACGATTAAAGGTTCCTATAAAAGAAAAGAAAGAATAAAAAATATGGCTGGAGTCATACGTTTACGTTCTATTGAATTTTGCGCCGATATTATTGTATTGTTTATGCAGTTCGTAATCTCTATGAAATAAAATGTTATGTCGTAAAATGTACTGCTCCGCTGTTTTTATTTCTGATTTTAGGGTTGACTCCAATAAATTTATTTACAGGAAGTAAATTTTAAAATTTTCACAATTATAATGTAGACGATAAATACATATTAAAGTACTTTGATACTCTGAATAAATTATTATTTCCAATGGCAACAATCCCGTTTGTTTGAAGTGACAACTGAAATGCGTTCGAAATTTAAAACGTCAATTTAACGGTTGCATTTGTATTTGTTACTGTCGTAATTCATTGATAGCGCGGGTCGAAAGCAATTTGGGACGGAATGGGCTAAGCAAATAAATGTTTCATTATTTTATTTTATTGATTCATAAAAACTGGTATGAAAGGAAGGTTACACTATATACACCGACTTGTTATTCTCTGGTGACTCAAATGTACTGCTAGAAAAAAAGAAAGAAGAAAAAATAGCTATTTTATTTGACATACACACTACACACTCGTAGATACACCATATATGGTAACAATATGTAGACACTAGTGATTATACAAAAAAAGAGGCAAGGTATAATTAGAATTCTGTTGTAAGTATCTACTAAACCTGTTTTTTTTTTAATGAATTCAGAGGAGAAAATGAACTAATTGAATTTAACTGAGATTAGCGTTCAGTCGTATTATTACTGGGTGCAGCGATTACAAAACTTTCGTGAGACAGACTTTACGTTTTATAAAAAGGTTATTTTTTTATGACAATGAATTTTTGTCAGTATTGCCATACAAAAACTCCTAGATATTAGTTTTGTTTAACGGACATTTATCTAACAATCCATAAATCAGCCTTTACAGCCTGGTCACGACTTCGGTCTTAGCGGCCAGCGGGGCGGCATTGGCAAGCAGGCGCGAAGTGCTATGAGCGGCGACTCATGGCGTGCTTCAAACATTTTCATACTTTTGATTTTACCGCTCACAGCCCCGTGCTTAGTTACCGCTCACAGCGAAGATCGTGACCGAGCTATTAGTGAAACAAAATAGGACTTTTAATTACAGATAGAAATCCTAATACTTACTTGCTAAAATCGATGAGGTCTCTATCAATTTCTGCGGTGTTGCACCAGGCTACTGAGCCAAGGCAGCCGGCGATCATCAGTGTTAGCATGAAGCACTTCCAGTTGCCTTCCCGTCTGAGCACCCCGCCCAGGCTCTGCTGCCGGGGCCGCTGTGGACAAAATAGAAAATTTATTTATTTATAGATATATAACATACGAGTACTTTATTGTACATCAAGAAAACAAACAGTTATGACAATTTGAGATTGGCGGCCTTATTGCATTCTGCAATCCCTTTCAGGCAACCTATTTTAGAATGGACAGAGGTTGCCTGGACACAAAATGAGATTGCATGTAACTGTAGTCACACACACTATTAAAAATGAAATATAATTACAAGGACAAATCTTTCGAAAGTATTTTTTATTGGTAGTGATTGCGCGGTATAATAACACTAATAGGTAAAAAAAATTACAGACGAGTAATGAATTAATACCGTTAGTTATACAAGTAAATATAACTCTCCTTTAGGCATAGTCGTTGTTGGGTAAAAAAGAGGTCTCTCTATGTTTTTGAACTAAAATAAGTGGCGTCACTGCCGGGACTCAGGCTTCTTCTTTATAAGAGGGCCATAATCCAGCATGCGTGACTGACCGGACTTCGCGACTGGTTTGTTGTTCTAGTGGTCAGGGGCCCAAACTGCTATGACTGAGGTCAGCAAACCTAGGGGCCCAATAGGGATAAAGCTTGCTGGGTCCTGGAAGAAAAACCCGGGGTAGTAAAACGCAAGGCAAAGCGGGAACTAGGAATAGGAGTGAGTTTTAGTTAGTAAAAGTCTGACACGCCCTCTTGCTCTGCCCTAGAGTGGGAGAAGTCATTGGATTTCCCACAAAAAATGCACTAGCCGAATTTGAAATCGTTAGAAATCTTTCGCCGGAACCGCGTAAATACTTTATTTAAAAGATAAGAAGCTGGGAAGAAGAAGAAGTGGTTAGGTTAGGCTTCTGATGCTGCTCCCAATATAATTATTCAGAAAATATAGAATGTAATCATAATCAAAATAAGTAAAACAAGTCTTATTATATGCACCGACAATACACAAGTACTTACGATTTAAACGGAGTTCGAAAACTATTTAATAGCGTACAAAAGTTATAGAAATCGCGTCTAAAGTTCCATGAAAACTAAATCGAGAGTAAGCATTAACGAGTCACAAAGCCACAATCCTCGGATCCTAACACTGTTAATATTATGTCATCTATATAGGTACTCAATGTGGCATATTATAATTTAGGTGTCTACAAAGCCTAATCGCTCTATGAATAGGCCCTTAATAAGCTAGTGTGCCTCACTATCAATGATTGCATCACTGCTTATCGTCAGGTGGGATCGCAGTCAATCACTAGTTTATATTATCATTTTTTAAAAATGTGTCTTTGTTTTTATGCTTACAAGCTCTAACTGCATAATTACGCAGGCTGAACGAATTTTAATTATTTTTGGTTTCCAGGACACGAGTAGACCATGACATGGAATAAGACTCAGGATACTTTTTATCCCAGGAATATGTTCCTTTAGGAGAATTTTTGATTTTTACGCGGGCAGAGCGAGTATATAAATTACAAATTAATCACAACGGACTTCCATGTTTAATGTTTTATTTTAAGGAAAACTAGAAACCTATAATATTGTAGATATGATTTTGTTCTACTGGGGAGGAAATCACCAATCAACCAATCGTCTATTATTTGTAATTAGTTATAGATGTTTGTTTGGATGGATGGAGAGGGAAAGGAAGGCCGACTAAAAGATGGATGGATTGTGTGAGGAGTGATATGAAAGAAAAGGGAGTTAGTGGTAGTTTGACAGGTGACAGGACAGAATGGAAGAAGAAAACGTGTTGCGCCGACCCAAAGCAATATGGGATAAGGGCAGGAAGAAGAAGTAGATGTTTGTTTAAGCTAAGGTAAACGAAATGAGGAAAAAAAAACACCTGTGTTGATATGTAAGATGAAGAAATAAATCAAAATTTTATTTATCACAAGAACCCTAAATTGCTTTCAAACCATTTTCAAACATACATACATCGTGTTCAAGAAATAACTTCTGAGAAATCTTTTCCTTTTCGATATACCTACGAGTATAAATCAGCGTGACATTTAGAAAATCTGTTTCTGACAAGAGGTCATTACTCTAGCTTTTAAAAACAAAATTATCTCATAAATCAAGTTTCTAAAAGGCCTTCAAAAGGTTATAATAAATATATTATCTTTGAGATTTTTGCTGTAACTGTATTAGATGAGACATAACGTCACGAAGGTCGCGGATTGTTTGCACAAACCGATGAATATGTTGGGACAACCCTAGAAACCCTATTGCGAAGAATCACCCTTTATTTACATTGACCTAATAACTTTGCTCCGGGATCCCCGAGGGTCGTGCTCAAATATATTTTTTTGGGAAAATAAAAGAGTTTTTGCTCAAAACAGTTTTACTTTCAAAAGCTGTGAGAAATATAAAGAACTATCGAAACTTTTGTATGGACGTCGTACCCAATGTGAATCAAGTTATGCCTTATGCCATTTGAAAGGTCATAGTAATAGGTTCATTTAATTGTACAACACAATAACAGTTAAATAAGTGCAGCGAAGAACCATGGTATACCCGCCATATCATCAGTGTAGCGTTGACGTTTTCATTTCACATTCCATATTTCAATCTGACTTTACCCCCCAAGATATTTCAGATTACGTCCGCTCTTGATAAAGTTCATTTTTTGTCTTTATAAGGACCAAAATCTAAGTTAGGAACATGAAAAAAAAAACACATCGTTAAACATTGTTTGCGACTAAAACTAAAAGGAAACAAAGTAGTAGCTTCTCTAATAACTCACTTATAACCAAACGGCTTCAAACAATCGTTAATTATTCCGATCAATTAAACACAACTACCTAATACACACAATTACAGGTAGAATCATTAATTAAACCCGTTGAGTTACAGGCCTGACCTGTAAGCGTGGCTTAACAATAAGCCAGGCCACAGCGTCGTCAATCAGAACCAATTGTTTGGATAGACTGCGAATCCCTCGCATTGATTGGATCACTCGAATGGCTGCTAAACAGCTTTATTGCTTGCTCATGCCTCGATGACAACGGACTTGGCTGCGCAGCCAACATTCCAACTCGACATCGCGCCAGCAATTGTTTTCGCGAATCGCATACGGTAGTGTGTCGGCCAAGTTTGCAGAGCAAAAGAGTCCGGTCGTGTGATTATATTACACGAACACATTTCGGACAACTTTCGACCCCACCATAAATTTGAATCTATTTGACACAGATGCTTACTTTGATATTTAATAAGACTTTTTGCTTATCAAATCACAAATGTGTTTAAAAACATTTATTCTCTAAAAGACTACAGTCACTTACATGAGAAACATAATACAAACAGTACTTTTTAACAGTATTTTCGTCGTTTATTTATATATTAATTTTTTTTGTATTAGTAGGTACTTCTATAATGCATTCAATAGTAGTTTAGCACTTTCAATAAAAACCATTATAATATTAAAAAATCACTGTATTTAACACTCAATCAATAACTGATCATCAACTTCAAGGCTTAAAAAAGTTTCAACAACTTCGAGATTATTTAAAATGTGTGTACAGGAAGGTTATTGGAAGTATACGTATAAAGATATAATATAAGAAAAAATCGTTACATTTTGAGCAACCAATTTTCTTATTAAAGTAACTGAGGAACATTGTTCCTGAGAGACCATTTTATGGAACTTAGAAAGAATTTGTGTTATAGAGTTAGTTCTCACTTCTTTTTATAGGCGATGCCGTAATATAAATCTTGGCATCCTTTTACATTTATGTTTTTGGTGGGATGATATCGTTCGGCTAAACGTTTGTGTTGCCAAGTATTTCATATTGCATTTCTTTTTGCCTGGCGATAATTTTTCGGTTTTATATTGAAAGCGTGCGTTGAATATTAAAAAGGTCGGGGTAAATGTTTTCAGTAATTTTTTCACACACACATTTACTTTCGTTTCCATACTTTTTTTTTTGTTTTCATTTAGTTAATTAACAGGCTTTAATGAATGAATACATTTGAAGGTTGATTGAGTGAATGGATAAAATACAGTTCAGCTTCCATTTTTGTCGTGTTGTTCCTGAACTTTACAAATAAAAATAAATAGTTTTTGAACCAGTTTTTGTTACACATGCTGTAACGCTAATATTATAAAGGTGAAACTTTATGTGTATGGATTAAAAAAAAAGTCAAAATGTTATTTCACATAGGTCTACATAGGCACTTATAAAATGTCAGAAGCTAGTGCACGTTTCCAAATTGGTCGTTTCCTATGGATATAGATGAGCGTACCTATAAGCTGGTTTCTAATGGCTTCGCCCAAATGGAAGTAGAAAACTGTCCCAAGACAACACACACTCGAGGTAAAATGTACCCGTGCGTAGTTTTATCCAAATTTGTTCAGTCTTTCGAGCGTGAATAAGTAACACAATATAAAAATATACACTCAAACTTTAGTTTTTTAGGGTTTAGGGGTTTTTCGTACCTCGAAAGGAAAAACGGATCCTTTATAGGATCACTTTGTTGTCCGTCCGTCTGTCTGTCAAGACTCTTTATCTCGAGACCGCGTGGAGGAATCGAGTTGAAATTAAAAACATACACTCAGGTCTGTGGACTCATGATGATGTAAAAAAAAGCAAAATTGTAAGTTAACGAGAAAAAAAATACCTTGATTTATGTGGCAAAAAATGTACATTTCGACACTCTCGAAGAAAACTAAATTCATAGAGTAATTCCTGTTGACACATAATCCTGCAATTTGGCATAAAGCAAGGTTTTTTTTTTAATCTTATAAATTTAGGGACTTTTAGTCACAGTACGACGGTGCCAGCCCCATCGTAGCAAAGCAAGGTCAAGAACATATTGGAATAAATCTGAAAACTGTGTTGTTTAGTCACATTTTTTTTTGCGTTTCGGATAAATCTTCCGGAATGAACATAGGTGAACCCTCAGTGCGCTAGTCCGACCACCATTTGATCAGTTTTTTTTTATAATTATGTGACAAGTCCATACTGTCGCTTACGTACGACTATATTTGATCATACTTACCTGAAACGAAGAATCTATTTCTGGTATGATACGCAATAACTAAACCATGTTTGTGTTACAGTATCAGACTGTCAGTTATGGCAAACGAATGTTTAGTTTACTCACTAATGATGTTATTCCATTCACTGTTATTGACATGCGTACACACTCTATTTTGACGGATGCAAAGAGAAAAACGTTATTTGCAGATTTGCTGTTATCTGATAATTGCAGCAGGTAAATTATTACAACATGACAAGAAAATAATTAAAGGTATCATTTAAAATGAAGATATCCGCAGGAGAACTAAGGTTGCCGACATAGCACGAAGAATTGCCAAATTTAAGTAGTAATGAGCATGGCACATTGCTCGCAGTACGAATGGCCGTATGGGCCGAAAGGTTCCAGCAGGGACCCAGCCGGGTCGAAGCCTACTGGGGCCAGGGTTATCCGAAAGGGCGCTCGAGCGAGTATGAAGGCTAGAAGGAACGGGGTGGGTCTTTTAGTCAGTAAGAGTCTGACACTATCTCCCGCTCCGCCCAAGGGCGGGGGATGTCAATGCATGATTTTTCCCACCATAAAAAAAAGGGCCGAAAGGTTGAAGAAGGTGGAAGGCCTCCTACAAGGTGGACCGATGACCTGGTGAAGGTTTAGGGAAACCAATGGATGCAAGACGTTCATTGTGGCACCACAGGAACGTTCGTTGTGGCGACGCTTGGGGGAGGCTTATGTCCAACAGTACACGTATATCGGCTAAAATGATGATGATTATGATCATTTATTTCAATTTATTGCGCCTAGGTGTTGTAGACTTTTATGTTTATTCATCATCATTTTAATCGCAAGTATTTCGCTGGTGGACCTCCCCAAGTGTCGCTATGACGACCATCTTGCGTCTATCGGATTCCCGCGACCCTCACCAGGTCATCATCAGTCCACCTTAAAAATTGTAAACTTGCCAATTATTAGAAAATCATAATATTGCAGATAAGTTTTTTACTTTACACCTGTCTGATATTTGAAGAGATATTTTTATTTAATTATAACTTTGAGGAAATTAATACTTAAAGGTAGGGTTTTGACAACGTTTTATTTCTCATTCTCAATAACGTACGTACTTTTGTAAATTACGTTACGAAGATTACACAGGTCATTAATATTATTAATCTTCATTGTTTCTCCCCAATTAATCATCCAGACAATATCATCCAATCAAGTTCTATATTTTAGTTTCAGCTAATTAGGTAGTCTTGTTACGTTCTCTTGTAAATACTATATTATATATACTTTTATTCCATCGACCGATGACCCGGGAATCCGATGGGTGCGAGACGCACAGGACCGTTCAATATGGCGACACTTGGGGAGGCCTATATCCAGTAGTGGACGTCTATCGGCTGAAATGATGATGATGGTGATATACTATTATTATTCTTAGGCTCGCGTTTGATCACTATCATAATTGACGATAAGCGATGGTGTAGTCAACGCTGAAACACGCTTGCCTTGAAGCAACCTATTCACTCTTGACTTATAGAATCCTAGGTTGGAGTTATTAGGAAATACAGATAATCTTAGACAATTTTATAATCATTTTAAGTCATGAGTGATTAGGTTACTTCTAGGCAAGCGTGCTTTATCGTCGACCACATTATCACTTACCATCAGGTGAGATGGTAGTCAAACGCAAGCCTATAAATATATATTTTTTTTAATTGTGTTCTGAGGTTTGTTATCTTTTTTCGCATGTAGGTATACCGTCACGCTAACAGTCAGTTTTATTCCATTCTTTTCTTTATACTCAACATCTTGCATAACCGTAAATTACAAAGTAACTAGTAAACGTATTTAATATACTCGTCATAGTACCCTAAAATCCGATGACTAGCCCAAATTGATGTCAGTATTCCAAAGTAATTGGGTTGCGGTGGTTAGATTCCAGTCGCCCACAAGAAATTCTGACTTCAGATGAGAGGCAAATATAATACATTAATAGGTGACTCTGCAAGTATGGTTTGTTCTTGCAATCTACCTTCTTCGGGTTTTTAGGTACAGTACCCGTAGCCAAGTTACTAATCAAATGTCACCACTCAAGAACCTTTCGAACGTTGCATAGAAATCTATTATCTACATTAATTGATGTCCATGCAACGTCCTAATCTATACCTAAGCCAAACCGTCCTCTGCATCAAAAGCTATACACAATTATGACTGGCTGAAACCACCATTATGTGTGGTAGGTAGTCACACGGCGCCATTGCTTACAAGCTTCCAATACTCTCTGAATAAGCTTTGTGGCTCGACCAACATCAAAGCAGTTGCTATCAAGATTTGAAACCGAAATTGAATTGATTTTCGGTAACAGGAAAATACAAACACGTCATTGCAGGGAAATAACATGAGAGTTTTAGGATTTTATTTATTTATTTAATATTTTATACATAATAGAAACACACACACATAATAGAAAACCTCATAAATAACAGAACAAAGGTACTGCTTATTTATAATTTCGTTCAAAATAAATTGTGATAATGATATTATGAGGACATGGTTCCCGTAAGTTTCCAAAGTTCAGTTCTATCATTTTTAACCAACGCAGAAGAAGAGAAATCAGCAGAGCTTCGATTCAAGAGTCACTCAAGACTTTATCGTCTCTATTTGAAAAGGCACCCATGCATTGCAGTTATGTCAGCGGAATGTGGAATTTTTACCTCACTAAAACCTCTTTGGTGATCACCATCGGCACATAATTAGGTTAGGTTAGGTTAGGTTAGTTTTATATTAGGTTACAACTTGTTTGACATTACGAGCATGGCAGTTGAGAGTTCGTCATGCTCACTCAAATGTCTCGCTGATGGTGGCACGTGTTATTGGGTTATTCGGTTCCCTTCAAAATGGTTGAGCTGAGTGGGGCTGATACACGTGTCATGCCCGTGAACGGGTGCTGTTGGTTGTGACTGGTCATCTCTTAGCTGCCAGTGGCTTAATTCAGTTTCTATTTTTTATTAGCTTTTTTTTTTAAATTACATATTATTATTACTTAACTACATTGTGCTCACATATTACTCGTAGAAGCGACAAGAAGTATGTAACCATGGTCTAATATGATTTAAAAAGAGTGTCCATGGAATTTATTGCACGTTCTTCTCCATAGAGATCTACGCTTTGGAACGTGCAATTTAGCTTCACATTTCTTGGACTGACCGACATTTGACTATTCAAAAGTGCGGCCTGCTAATGGCCTATTTGAAATAAATGTTTTTGATTTGATTTGATAAAAGAGGCCCCGTCTCAAAAAAAGACAACTCCGGAACGCCTTCTGTGCAACGCCTGTTAGGATACACCCCTGTTGATACCATAAAAGGTTAGAGACCACATATGGGTATCACGTATTGTTCTCTCTTGAACGAACTCTGCAATCACTCAATGGGCGAACAAAGTCCACTCTGAGCTCCCGTGGTTCCAAAGCTACCGACCTTATATATTGCAGGTGTAATTTCAGCGTGTTAAGCTTCGACACAGTTGCATCCCTGAAGCTATCTTCTCCGAGTAGGGTAATCCTCTCACGGTCTTCAGGCCTCTGGGGCGTAAGCTACAAAAATATATTGCAAAAATATATTTTTCCTTTGAATTGTATACGAAAGTGGTTTCCGGCCAGTCTGTTGTCAGGTCATTGTTATCTTTAAGTGCCAGTGTTACCTTGCAATAATGGTAACCATTTTAGAAGGATAATCTTAGTGTAATATAGAAAATCGTCAGTGTATCTATCAATTATAATAAATATAAATGTAATTAATTTTAATTCTTATTGTTGAACTTATAACAGCCCCATATCATGTTCTGACAATTACTGTCTATTCTAAGTTGGCTGGAAGAGATCGCGGAATGCGATAAGGCCGCCCATTGTACGTGTTTTAGATATCAGTTTTTCTTTGTTAAGTTTGTATGTAACTACAATAAAGTAGGTATATAATAAATAAAAGTTTGCAAGTAGGCCTCCTAACCTATATGGAAGTATGTCATATTCCCTGCTGGAGTATGTGTTTCCTGACAGTTACAATCAGGAAGTTTATAAGTCAAGAGTGAATAGGTTTCTATAAGCAAGTCATTGAAAACAATAAAATAAAAGTCTCTATTGCATTGTTGCTTAAAGCCATCCTTTTTGGCCGCGAGTATTTATAGATCACTTACCTTTATATGTCCTATTGGGTTACGAAATTTTAATACATTATGCAGAGGGTAAGTCCCTCAGGATCTCTCATAGATGTTTGGGATTGAACTCGTTAAAAAAATACCTACTCTTCAGACCACTCGGCTATTCCACTTCGTTATTTTCCCGTTGAAAAACGTCATAATTTTAATTGGGGTAAAAGTTTCGGTGAACTCTAAATTATAATTTTGCTGTAACTTTTTTAAAGGGCTCTTTTTTAAATAACGGCGGCATCTGTATCTCAATGTTTAATTAAACCCTCGTCACTGAGGAATAACGACTTTTTACAGGATGTAGATTTTAATCTAATCATGTTTGAACTGGTAATTAGGTACGTTTTATATTAAAACTGTTCTCTTCGTAGTTCAACAGTTCTTGAATAAAAGCGGATATTAAAAAAAAAAACGGCAAGTACTGAAGAGTAGGGAAAAGTTACGAAAAGTTGCGAAATTTCTATTTTTTTTTTGACAAAATTATTAATTGCACGAAAAAATCAAATATTGATATTACTGTTCATGAATCTATAATAAACATTTATTTTTTCAAACCAATTGACCTAGCCGTTACGGAGGAGTAGGCCTCAGAAAATCACTGTTTATGGCACTTTTCGGGCGCTTAGCCCTTAACACTGTGTGTTTTAATAGTTCTGTTAGACGACATAATGCTAATGTAGCGCTGCAGCGAAGTTTTGTTTTAACTTTTCAGTATTTTGACAAATAATTTCCATGAACGGGCTTGTCTATCACTACAATATTTGTCGATGGTAGGCCTGGTATAATTGTGATTCGATTTTAAAGGTCAACCGTGAATAACAAATAAGCATTTATTTATTTTCTCTGACAAGTAATAACATTTGTACAGATTCGTCTTCAGATATAGGTAATAAATATCACGTTTATTGAATATGTATACCCTTTATACAAAATCAATAACGCTATAAAGAAATCTTACAACAGTAGGACTTTTGTAAGTTCTACTTGTGTTACGTAAGGTAAATGCTTGAGTCATGTATGGATTTACATAAATACATTTATTAAAATCATTACCATAATTGTCTAACTTAGAGAAAAGCTAAAATGTGCCATTTCAATCAAAAACTTGACGTTTTATCTTTAATTTTTGTTACTGTCCGGTACCGAAAACCTTTCGAAAATTTAAATATCGTAAGCTGGTCTAGAAGGAAAAACTTTGGCCCATTATACATATTTGAATTTGGAATTTGAGATTATTTTATACTTTTCTTTTATGCGCTGCGCTAATGTAGACATTTTTAGTTTTCAGTTAGCGACACCGAACAATTTTTGATCGTCATGAGTATGACGTGTCCCCCCGCATACGGGCCATAAAAAAAGCCGCTTCAAGCTTCTTTTTAAGGCCTCATTTACAGAGACGCGGGGCGTCTCGCGTCGCGTGTGGCGTGGCGTCTCGCGGCGCGTCGAACGGTTTTTTCTGTTTACGATGGGGCGGCGCGTGAAGCGGCACGCATCATCGCACGCGTAAACACAAACTTATATAGAAGATTCCGCCTCGGACATAGCTTCATCGAGAATTGCCGCTGCGTGCGCCGCCGCGATAAACGCCGCGTGGGACGCGTCGGTGCCATCCGCGGGCTCGGCCGCAAAAAACGCCCTAATTCAAACAAACGCGTCTAAAATCGCTTCTCCGTAAACGCACTCATACAACGCCATATATTTGAATTCAGTGCAGGCCGCGCCGCTCAACGCAACGCACGACGCCCCGCGTCTCCGTAAATGAGGCCTAAGACGGCCTTTTTTGTGGCGAGCGTCAGCTTTTTTTTGTGGCCGCTTCTAGCTTTTTTTGTGGCCCGTGTACTATGTGTTACGTGGAAGAAACTGAACACAAAAATGTTTTTATGTATGCGCAAAAAGTGGATAATTTAATACTGGTTCTATAAAAATCAAATATTCATCGGTAGCTTGTATCTGACACAAGACACACGTTTACGCACTGCCTTAGATAAAACATACCTTAGACAAACAACCCTAGGAAGTACTCCTATATATCCGTAGGTATTTTGAGTGCATTCACAAACATGTAAACTCACATACACACGACACCCAGACCCGAAACATCTATCTGTAGGCCATACAAATATTTGCTCCGTGCGGAAGTTGTACCCGCGATACGTATCACAGTGGCCAATCATTAAACCACTGCGCCAACCGTATCGACAAACTGAAATAATAGGAGTTGCCAGCAACAGCAGGGGCCCAGCCGGGTCGAAGCCTACTGGGGCCAGGGTTATCCGAAAGGGAACTCGACCCCCGGTATCTTCATACCGGGGCTCGAGTTCCCTTTCGGATAACCCTGGTCCCTTCGGCTAGAAGGAACGGGGTGGGCTTTTAGTCAGTAAGAGTCTGACACTATCTCCTGCTCCGCCCAAGAGCGGGGGTTGTCATTGGATGATTTTTCTCACCATAAAAATAAAAACTGAAATAACAAAATGCTAAGGTCTGACAGGATCATTCATTGTGGTGGCACTTGGAGGAGGCCTATCTCCAGCAGTGGACGTCTATCGGCTGAAATGATGATGATGATAAAATCAATAATACATATATATATATATATATATATATATTATACAATGCATGGACTATGAATATATATACCGAGTTGAATAGAGTTAATATTTCGGGGCCGAACAAAATGCTTCGATCGACGCGTAGGGAATTGAAAATGTAACGTGAAACTGAAATTGATAGAACGTCGTGCAATATTTTCGCTGAAAGGAAATAAAAGTGGCTTTTGTTCAAAGCGTTTTTTAAATAAATTGGTTTTGTAGAAAGGTACGAAAAGGTTACTGATAGTATTTATTTACTGTGAAAATTTAACAGGATATATGTGAGAAACGTTCCTGGGTATAAACGATAATATTGAGGGTACAATGCGTTTCAAGTAAGAATAGTAAAGTCAAAGATGCTGGCAGAAACAGATACCACATTACAAAATAATTACTTTATTATCTACTAGCTGTGCCCGCGACTTCGTTCGCTTGGACTACAGGATATTGAATTTATTTTTTCTAAAATAAAAGTAGCGGTTACTCCTTATTACACCAGCTACCTGCCAAAAAAAGTCTCGTCAAAATCGGTCCAGCCATTTCAGAGACTAGCTATTGCCAGCAGTTTCTCTTCCGGGGCCACGTGTTTCATGTGTGTTTTTCTGGTAAAAGGTACCTTTTAAGGCTCATCGATAATATTGTACAATACGTTACAAATAAGAATATGATCGCCCGCAATGTTGTGACGTCACGATTTACTGTCAAATCGAGGAAAGAAATTTTTAAACATTATTTAATTTACGAAAAAAATAATTTATTAATTATGAACTGTGAACGAAAAAAGTTGAATCAAAATCCAATTCTTCAATTTTACTCATCTCTAAATTCTTCAAATCTGCCAAAATTTCTTCGATTTGACAGTACGATGAGACGTCAAAACATAGGAATAGGTCCTATTCAAATTTGGAACGCGTAGTACGGATTTCTATTGATAAAGGTATGAATATCGTAGTCAGATTATTTACTTCAGAGATTTGCAATTCGAATGAAACATATTGAGATACTGAAATAATTATGTAGTGGTGGCCAACTTACAAATACATAAAACGTACATTCAAACCACAGAACAGATTAAATAGGTTAGAATGACCTTGTGGGCGGGGCAGGCGTGCCACATAGTAGGGCAATGCTCATAGTTCAACTACCAATAGGAAACTTGTGTTCTAAGCGTGCGTAGTCTGATAAATGCGTAATGCGCGCTCGAATTGGTTTATTGTCTACAGTGGAGTTAAAGGGTGTGAGACAAGCGGCGACATTCGTTGTAGTACAAATTTGAAAGTATTTCTTTTCTAATCTCTTTTAATTATTCTGTGGTTCAGACCTAGGCAGGCCTTAGTTTATGTAATTTATTTCTTTATGAAATGCTTTTGATGCATTGATGATCCACTGCCTTAAAACAATGAAGGAAAACAACGTGAGGAAACCGGTACGTCCTACTAGATAAAAAAAAATCGAAGACATGATAGATTTCGGCCCATGACCTCTTGTAAAAAAGAGGCTTAAGTCCCAGCATTATAAGGTTGATTATAATAGGCATAGACACAGGTTGATATCTCTGTTTATAACATTTCACTATCCCACTAAACCTATCCTACTAATACTATCCAAACAACAATCTGCGATAAGTATATCCTACAGATTAGAAGCAGTTTAGACAGAAATTAATTTCCATCAAGCGTAATACGGAAACACCTCAAAGGCTTGTGGTTGTTACTCACACGGTACAAATGCGACTACCTCTCTACTCAAACGCTCGTTCCGGTATTGACGATAATACGGATTTCGGATAATACTGCCGTTTCACAAACTTTGACGATTCTGTTACGTGTAAATAGGTGGAGTTGTGAAGTGTTGTTTTTGAGTTTAAACGTTACGTAAGGTTTAGTATTTTTCAAGCAGATACGAGTTCTGCATCTGTTCTTTTTCTGAAGAGAATGACTTGTAACGTACATTTTTTTTTATGGTGGGAAAAATCATGCATTGACATCCCCCAGCCTTGGGCGGAGCGGGAGATAGTGTCAGACTCTTACTGACTAAAAGACCCACCCTGTTCCTTCTAGCCTTCGTATCGGGGCTCGAGTGTAACCTTATATCAAAAAAGTACGTTTCATTACCGGCTATTAAGACACCCTATTAATTTAAGTTCCTACTGTAATTTTATTATTGGTGTGTACAATAAAGAGCATACTTTTATCTATCTATCTTCTGTCCTATTCCAGAACATGGTCTACTCTTGCATCAAGCTTCATCCAAATATGCTAAGCCATTTCTGTATAAAGGAATATGTGTCATTTGCTTCTATATATTACTAGCTACCAGCGTCTTCGTCCGCGTGAAAGTAGAGACATATCTCAAGGGTACATGCTGCGAGATAAAACGGCGTATGGCGATACGCCACCGGTACATGGTGGATATCCCAACCATACGCCCAAAACATTTTCGAAAAATTTTCATTGTACGTACAGCTAAGGAGTGAAATTCCCTGCCGGAGTCTCTGTTTCCTGATGGCTATAATCCGGGAATCTTTAAGTTAAGAGTGAATAGATTACTTATAAGTAAGCGCTCTCCGTCGTCGATCGCATCGTCGCTTACCATCAGGTGAGATAGCGGTCAAGCGCAAACCTATCAACAATAAAAAAGTATCCCATGTAGGTAGGTACTATTCTAAGATATGGTCTACCTGTGTACTAAAATTCATTCAAATCCTTTCTGTAAACATACAAACTAACAAACTTACTACAACCAATAGATGTCCTGTAATATCGATCTCTTTGTTACTATTTAATTGTACGAAATGTAGATACTATCCGAAATAAAGATATATTATTATATCCATGTGCAAATATTCAGTAGGTACTTGTTCAACAGAAACGTTTAAAACAATGACCTTTCATGTAAAGACGGTAATGTAACGTAAACCTTGAATAACAGTGCGACACTATTCACTCAGCGTGAGCTCTTGTTCACGTAGACAAATGTTGTTGTTCACGTTAATTTATTCTAGTGAGGATAAGGAAACAAATTACTGCAGACGTAGAGCACTTTGAGCTTGAAAGCATGTCTCCATTTCATTTGGGTTTTTATCATTCTCTTACACGTAGATATCCTAATGGAATAGTTTCAGTGCTTATTTTTTTATTTAAAAAAGTAGTATTTCAATAAACAAAGTGTTTGTTTTCGCACTCCTTCAAACGGTTTGACTGATTTTAAAGTCATTTAATGATTTCCCATCTCTAACAAAATACAATTGTGTACAGACTTTCACCTTTACAGCACCAGAGTAATAGGTTTGTGTTTGACTACTGTCCTATCTGATTATAGATAAAAAGACACCTATAATTTTTATTGTACCTATACCATAAAAATTAAAGCTATGATAAGTAACGATGTGGTCGACGATGACCACGCTTGTCTAGAAGCAATCTTTTCACCCTCGATTGTGATATTGGCTTTCCCCAATTCTCACTAAATTCAAGATTCCCTTTTAATCCATGAACTATTGCTAGCGGCTCCGCCCGCGAGAAATTGGACAATTGTTCCAAGGAAACATATTTCCGACAAAAAAGTATTATGCATATGTGGTATAACAGAACATAATCTATCTGTGTGCCAAATATGATCCGATCAGCTGTTCGAGCGTGAAGAAGTAACAAACATACGAACTCACAAAATCTTTTTTTTTTTTTGCTAAATTTTGTACGTTGAACACATATTTATGTATTATTTACCACACATAAACATATATAATTTGTTATTTATTTACCGTACACCTAATCACTAATAACTGAGTACTAAAAAATAAACCAATCTTCAACCGCACACTCGAAATAAGGTTCAGTTGAAAACCAGCGTCAGGCAACTACCATGTAGTTGTCTGGCATAATTGCTGAACTGGACCTATTTGGCGCCGCCGTGAGACACACATTGTTAATTGTCTCTTTTTATATTTTGTGTATCTACGAGTGTGTATGCCTAATAAAACAGTTTTTTTCTTTCTTTCTTTCAAACACCCAGTGTGATTAAAATATAGTTAATCTGTGCTGAACATTCCGATACGAAATTATTCGTAGGTGAATAAAAGATTAAATTCCACGAATCTATTTATTGTTTGCGAAGCCTCCACGTGCAGTGACAAACACAAAGCGAGGCTATTCAAACAGACTGACATCACAACACATTGGAAGGTTCCTGGAATTTTCACAATTTCGCTTGCAAAATGAATTGTTTCCAACGTTTTAATTTAGCCTCTAGCTTTATGTTTTGTTCTAAGCTGAATTTTTGACAGATAAATGGACATTCTTGGAACATCCTATCAATCTGCCTTGTCTATTCTCGAGTTTTTATTAGGTGAGATCTAATGACATTTCCTACTCTTGGGCAAGGTGGGAGAGCGTATCAGACTTGTACGGACTAAAACCCACTCCGGTTCTTTCTATGCTTTCGTTCAAGGGCCCCAGGGTACACTTTCACTCAACCCATGGTCTCATTCTCAAGTAAGTTAGGGTTGGCTTCCAATCTCACCAGACTGAATTGAATTTTTGACAGATAAATGGATATTCTTCAATCTCATGATAAATATCATACATGCTTGAGAATAGACAAGGCAGATTGCCTTATCTATTCTCAAGCAAGTTGGGCTCGGCTTCTAGTCTAACCAGATGTAATGTAGCTATGGTTTTGTTTGGATTGATGTTTTGTAGACTGTTGTTTAAGTTATAAAAGCGAGCGTATCTCGCCATCAAACTGTAAAGTTTGGCGAGGAAATTATATGTATATTTAAACAACGAAAACTGTTTATGAATTAAATAATATAAAAAAAAATGCAGCTGTATAACCAGATCACATGAAGTGATCTCACCTTCACAGCCCAGTAATTAGGGAAACTTTTACTAAAACTGGTGTTCGATTTCGTAACTTCTGAATACAGTAGCGACTGTAAAAGATCTAAATTTTATTATGACTGCCGGGACCAATAGTTTAACGTGCTGTACAAAGGACGGAGGAATCTCAGTATATTAAGATCATCTCCATCCGCATGATGTCCTCGGCAAGTGTTGTTTAACCTTGAACATGGATCTCTGTAGTTGTTATTATTTAGCCACGAGCTCCGTTGTTGCAATATCTACGCGTTTCGCCTCGTCGTTTATAGTAAAAACAACGAAGGACTGAAACAATTGGCCTGCTGCGGTCTGCCCATCCGATTATAATTTAGGTGTCTTCAAGGCTAGAATGAATAAGTTTTTATAAACTAATGCGCCTCACCATCACTGCTTACCATCAGGTGGGATCGCAGTCAAGCACTAGTTTACATTACTTAAAAATAATATCCCTTTAACTTGCGATTTTCTTTTAATGATATCGCTTTTAGTTAATAAGTATATTAATTTACTAGCTTTTGCCCGCAGCTTCGCCCGTGTACATAAAATATAGTTTGTTTGTTTGTTACGTCTTCATGCCTAAATGGCAAAATCGATTTTGATGAATTTTGGTACAGAGATAGTTGGGACTCTGGACGGACATAGGCTATATAAAAAAAAAAAACAAGTGAGATAAGGGGTAGAAAGAGGCGGGAGAAGCCGCGGGTAAAAGCTAGTGAATTCATAAATTCCCAAGCGAACTCCGGCGCTTCGCGCTGCTATCGTCTTACTATTATGTCTATTTCTGACGGTATTTGAAAGGTTAAGGCCAAAATTACAACACAAATTACTAACAGTATTTAGTACTAAACTAATTTAAAACGTATTTCTGTCTCTACCATCTTCAAACAATTACAAGACCGAAATAGAACAACGATTTGTTTTGCGCTAATTACCTTAGCAACTAGTAGAGCAAATCTAAATTGTAAATAGACAATGCTTGTTTGTAAGCGAATATCTAGAAGTATTGCTCCAATTACAAACAATGTTTTACCAGTAGATAGGTACATAGACCCCGAATCCAGCCTGTATAGGTATAGCCTTGCGGACGACCAGCAATGGGTAGCCGGCCGGCTATCCGGTAACCGTCCAGATCGAGCCCCAGCAAGAAGCAATCCTCACGCCCCAGCCACCGCAGAAGACGCTCTGGGCGTCTGGAGTCGCAGGGCAAATACCGGCCAACGAAGAGGCAGGGTTGCGGACGACGAGCAATAGCTCACCGTCCGATCCGAGTGCTCAAGCCCGGGTCGACGGTGTGTTCTGCGTTGTGGTCACACACACTCACACAAAAAACTTACTTTGCATGTGATCTTCTTGGGTATCACAGTAATATCCCGAAAAAACGAAGTATTCTTGAGGAATTCCTTCGGTCCTATGGCTTGTATGAGAGAAGTCGCAGGTAAAGGTAGTATGACATAAACACGAAGGTAGACGGCCCGTTACATGCATTATTGTGGAAATAATTTGTGCTCAGTTAAGAGTACGTTACGCTTGTGACAGCGGTCGCGGTGAAGCGCACAGGTTTTGTCTAACCAACTAATTAATGGCGGTAGACTGACACATTTAAATTATGTTTACAATTTACCGTTCAATCTCTTCACAGGACTGGTTGTTATGGCGACACTTGGGGAGGAGTATGTCTAATAATGGATGTCTTTCGGCTGAAATGATGATAATGATGACGAATGTAATAAATAGACAAGTGGCAATCAGAAAAAGCAAAAGAATTATGATATGAGATTAAAATAAGTAACATTTTGTTCAAGAGACGATATGATGTGGCTTATGTGTAGGTACTAGCTTTTACCCGAGGCTTCGCCCGCATACATAAAATATAGCATATGTCACTCAGGAATAAAGTAGCTTTCAAACGGTGAAAAAATTATCGCAATCGGACTAATACTTCCAGAGATTACCTTGTACAAAATAAAAACAAAAAACAAACTTTACCTTTTTAGGGTTCCGTAGTCAACTAGGAACCCTTATAGTTTCGCCATGTCTGTCTGTCTGTCTGTCCGTCCTCGCCTAATCTCTGTGACTGTTAGTACTAGAAAGCTGAAATTTGGTACCAATATGTATATCAATCACGCCGACAAAGTGGTAAAATAAAAATTGGAAAAAAATCTTTTATTAGTGTAGCCCCCCTATATGTAAAGGGGGAAGTGATTTTTTTTTTAATTTCAACCCTAACATGTGATATATCGTTGGATAGGTATTTAAAAATGAATAGGGGTTTACTAAAATCATTTTTTGATAATGTCAATAATTTCGGAAATAATCGCTCCAAAAGTAAAAAACAATGTGTCCCCCCCCCCTCTAACTTTTGAACCATAAGTTTAGAAAATATGAAAAAAATCTGAAAAGTAGAACTTTATAAGGACTTTCAAGGAAAATTATTTTGAACTTGATAGAAAGAACAGTTTTTGTACAAAAAAGACAAAAGGGTTCTACAAAATAATTTCTGGACTGTTTGTAGTATAATCGTGTATGCAAGCATTTTTTTAAACTCATAAGTGGGTACACTTATTGTGACGGTTGGGAAACTACGGAACCCTACACTGAGCGTGGCCCGACACGCTCTTGGCCGGTTTTTTTATTATATTAGTGTAGATTATATCTATCTAAAAGTATCAGCTGTTGTTACATAGAACTATTTTTTTAAGGGTGCATTTAGAAAATTGGCAACGTCGATAGCTGTCAAATATTTGCGTATGCTCTTTTAATTCAGTTACCAATATCCATTAGTTAATCACTATAAACTAACATACTCGTATTGTACGAAAGTGTTGATTTTAAATTACTTTATTAATTTATATATGGAAAACACTTACCTACTTTACCATTTATTTTTACGTGGGAATCGCCAAATGACTACTCCCACTTTGCAGTAGTGTGAGGGAAATGCCAGACTTTTACTTACGAAAACCCTGTGTTCCTTCAGTTGTCATTTACGGTTCATAGGCACGGTAATTCTCTCAAACAATCACGCAGTCGTTACCACTTGCTTGCCTAAAAACTTTTAAGGTGGTCAAAAAATAAAAGGGAAAGGGTAAGAAGGGGTGGGGTATATTCTTATAATAATTATTTTTTGGTTTCTTTTTCCTTTCACTTTTACACACGGTGTCTACTTCTCTTTTTTCCAATTCTCCTTTCGCGGGTATGCCGGAAGAGATTTCGTTAGAAATAAGCATCACCTATGTACCTATATTTCTGCTTCTGTCTTCTTTTCTTATATAAATTAAGTGTGTACATTAATTGTTAAATAAATAAATAAAAGGCTGGTTTTGACATTTATATTTTGACTACATAGTGGCTTGTCCGGTGTAGTGTAGTTACTACTGAAATAGCTACTACACCGGACTCTTCTTTCTCTTTAATGTTTCTTCCAGTTTCCTTCCAAGTTACATTCTAGGGTCTTTTTCAAATGCCAAAACGGGCCCTTTAATTTTTAACAAGTTTAAAATTCTTTTGGAGAGCAGTAGTGGCCGAGTAGTAACGATCCCGACTTACTAGTTGTAGGTCTCGGTTTCAAACACAGCCAGGTGCATATCTTTGTGTAATTTATTTCATCACCACTGCTCTTAAAATGGTGAAGGAAAACATTGTGAGGAAATCGGCATGCCCTAGAACCAAAAATTCGAAGACATTTATTCATTTATTTATTTAATTATTTATTTATTTATTTATTTATTTATTTATTTATTTATTTATTTATTTATTTATTTATTTATTTATTTATTTATTAAATTTAATTATTTGTCAAATTTAGTCAAAACTTTGACATGTTACATTCATCAAGCCGCAATGTGCCCGCGTGGTGGATTAAAGCCGATTCCCTCTCCTAGAGGCCTGAGTCCCAACAGTGGAAACATTAGGGATATGGCCGTCTATGCTAAATGCTTCTACTATGTAAGTTAGTCTTTATAAATATTTTGTCTATTACCTCTTCAACTAATCTAAATATAACTAGTGTGACAGAACAAGCTCGCCTCCGCATCGATCGTCTGTCATTACGGCCTCCTATAGTCCTATATTTAGTATAGCAGGTTTATGGGCTGACACGAATGGGAGACGCAACTGACAGCAGCAATTAGTACACTACTTCTGGCGACAACTATCGATATTAGTACCGAACTCACAAATAAATTTTGTGAGCCCGTGGTGTGGAGTGTGTGGTGGCAGACGGACGGCTGATCGTAAAAAAAATTGCTAAATTTTTAGCAACATGTTGGATTCAAATAGAAAAGAAACGCTTGTGACTAAAATAGGAACGCATGTTTATGAACCTATCCACGATACAGGAGTAATTTTTTATAATAGTCATATTATGTACTTAGTGTTATTTTGTATTTAAGTACTCTTTAGCCTGAAGCGTATGTTCACCCTAGTTCAGGTAAATAAGTAACTGTGTTCTATTTAATATTTTATTGGTAGAGAGATTTTATTAGAAATACTTAGATTTTTTTTTCGACGTGATTATGGAAACGATGGACCTTTGAAAATATAAATTCTGCAGATTCACACACTATGTGTGTGGGAAGGTAATAAACTAGTACGCCTTACCATCAACGATTGCGTCACTGCTTAACATCAGGTTTTGTCTGTCTGTCTGTTTGTCCAGGCTAATCTCTGAAATGGCTGGACCGATTTTGACGGGACTTTGTTTGGCAGGTAGCTGATGTAATAAGAAGTAACATAGGCTACTTTTATTTTAGAAAAAATCAATTCAAAATCCTGTAGTCCACGCGGACGAAGTCGCGGGCACAGCTAGTCCCTTATAAGACAATAAGTATTAGCTACCTACTTTAAGTAGAATAGGTCGAAAGAGGGTTGGGTAGTATTACACTAATCTTACGACTTCAGAGTTCCAAAAGTAGCTCGAAGATTATCTAATGTCGTACTCAGGAGCTAAGGGGTTTCCAAAAGCATTATTGTTATATTTATGTTGATAAGTAAGCCTCTTCAAAGTTGGAATGTATGGGTATTCGTGTGTAACTGTGTTCTACTGCTTGAGTTATATTTGGCTTCAATGTATTATATAATGTCTCTGAAGTTCTAATACCACTTAAGTTTAAATTCGTAGAGCACATAACTGTTTAGTAGGACGTAAAAAAAAAACTGGCTTTTGCCCTTTTTCTATTCTATCATCATTCTCATTTCAACCGAAAAACGTCCACGGTTAGACATATGCCTCCACCAAGTGTTGCCACACTATGGGATTACCGCAACCTTCACCAGGCCATCGGTGCTCAGTAGGGGCCCAGCTGGGTCGAAGCCTACCGGGGCCAGGGTTAGTTTCGAAAGACAACTCAACCCCCGGTATGAAGGCTTTAAGGAACGGGTTGGGTTTTTAGTCAGTAAGAGTCTGACACTATCTCTCGCTCCGCCCTTGAGCGGGGGTTATCATTGATGATTTTCCCACTATAAAGAAAGTCCATCGGTGCTATTCAATAATTATCTTTATCTATTTTTTCATTTTTTCTTGTCAACGTTCCGTAATTTGTTTTGTGTATCCGTGGCATGATAGCGGGCCCTGCATTATTTATTGTTAACAAATATTGCATCAGTATTGGAATACGCGTCTTTTTGGCTTCGCACAGACTTTTATTGAGAATTTTTATTGTCCTTAATTTACGTTTTAAAAAATTGTATGAGTCATAAAGACTTAAACAATTTTTCTTTCTTTCTTTCTTTCTTTCTTTGGAAACACAACTAAGCTTCTACTATAGTTTTTCTACAGACATTAAAAAATATACAAATCTTCTATACCTAACTTTCAATCTTCAATTCAATCAAAACGTAAACCTATAATTCAACGCTTTACATTTTACACACTTTAGTATTATTTCCTGCACACACCATGCTATTTCAACGCAAATATGAATAGTGTAGCGAAAACTGAGGTCGTGGGTTCAATTCCCGTATGACTACAATACCTACATTTGTCACTGTATGCCGCTGAGACTCAGATTGTATGCCGAAAGCTGACGGGAAACTGACAGTTGGTAGTGCACGAGTGAGCTAACACGGCGAATAGTGTGGAAATAAATGATTCGTCAACCAACCAAATGCTAGGATAGTTGAAGAATATTTTGATTTTTTGAGGAGGGATCATAAAGAACATATGGTAGCTAGTTTTATATATCTGTGGTAGCTGCTATAAAAAGGTATTCAATAATACTGTGACATCGAAAGGAGATCGCATGAGTTGCTTTTTTTATATAACCAACGAACTGGCTTGTAAAATATAATTTGAAGGATTATGCTGTTCTAGAATAGGTTTGAAAGTTAGTAGAAAGAAAAGAATGTCTGTCGTTTCTTCAGTGCTGAAGTGATTTTTGTAAGAAAAGCATGAATTCGTTTAAATAAGTAAAAAAATATAAGAGTGCGCCACCCGAAGTGTTTGATTTCATAGAAGAATCCCTATACGAGCCTAGCGACGAGCTGAGCTGCGTTACAATACCGTTATCAATACTTTGATTCCCGGTTCCTAGTTTAGACTATGGTTTGGAGCGTGGGGGATAGTATGCAGTCACTTCCTTCTACGGTTACGAAACAGTAATGCTAACGAAGGAGGCGGCCGCAAGAGTGAAAAACCGTACATCCACACGCCCAAACCACAATGACAGGAGACACCCTGAGCGTCAGGAATGACAGAGCAATCCCTAGCAATCGTAGGCACAGGCTCGCAGATAAGGAGCAAAGAGTAACTCGCCGTCTTTCTCGTCCTATAAGGACCGAGGCCGAGTCGTCGGCGGCGCGTGGTTATACGCGCCTTAAAGAGATTCGCCATTGCGGTCATTTCTGCCTGATCACTTAAAAATTTTTTCGCCCTGTAGTGCAGTGCCAAACAAAACACTTTAAAGTTTTCGTTTCGAGTGCAAGCAAAAATAAACTTAGCGGTGGTTAAGCGGAAGTGTCCTTAATTATACGTACTCAACAATACCGTTATCACTTTGTTTAAGACTGATCTATTTATTAGAAAATTTAGCGATTATTGCACAGTTCACTTTTCGCTTCTACTACTCAAGTGTCCTTAAAGCTCGAGTGATTAATTACTTGTTCGCAAAACTTTTTAATCTTTTACGTATTGCCAAAAGTGTGAGATTTGGAGTAAGGCAAGTTATGATCGATATTAAGTTCAGATCATATGAAGTTGTTGATTTATAAAAAAACAGGTCACTTTGAGCTGTCATAGCTTTGAACTGTCATAACTTCGCATCGACTTGAAATTATGTATAAGTCCAAATACATTTTTACATCCAAGGTATTTACCCTTCAGGTACACACTCAAAAGCTCGTCGCCTGACCGTCCGGTAATCGTCCAGACCGAGCCCTAGTCATCAAAGGCGCGTAGTGTTCCACGCAAGCCTCAAGGAGATGTTAGCATTTATACCGTAGGGGCCCAGTAGGGTCCAATCCTATTGGGGCCATGGGTTATGCGAAAGGGAATCCTGCTGCCCTGCAATAAAGGCAAAGAAGGAATAGGAGTGGGTTTTAGTCGCCCCACCCAAGGTTGGGAGATATCATTAGATGATTTCCCAATGTAAAATAAAAGGTACATATTCAAACTTAGGTATTAAAATATAGGCAAAAAGCTCAGCTCATACGTTACAAACTGTAATTAACTTAGTTACCTAAACTACTTTACAAAAAATAAAATTCATCCAGCCGTACTCCCAACCCGTTTATTTTGGAGGCCGGTTACAAAATTCCGTTAATTACTTTATCGCACGAAATACAATTTTATTTTGTAAAATTTTTTTTTTATATTTTCTGTCTGGATTAGGATTTTTATTATAATATCTAATAATTTTTTTTGTTGTTAGGCAGCTAAGGCCCATACAGTTACTTATTAATTTGAATTAATATTAGATATTCATGATAGTATATTTTTCAACAATTCATTTCGACATCACGACATATTTTTTTTATGCTTCAAACTTAAAAAAATAATCGCAATCGGACCAGTACTTTCAGAGTTTACTTCCTACAAACAAAAATATGAAGAAAAACAACCTCTTAATAATATTTTATAATATTAACGTAGAAAAAACATATTTAGTGCAACTATAAAAGCAGACAGACTAATCTTAGGTAAGCCAGTATAGGGCTGCGAAACTGTTCGAAATAGTTACCGGGACGCACAATGGTCCACCAAGAACTAAATGGGGAAATTACATCACAAAGATAAGAAAGAGTTACCGCGGCCCTGAAAGTGAACTCAATGAATACGGATGAGTTAAACTCTAAATACTCCATCTCTCTCTAAAAAACTACCTATTATAAGTCAATCTAAGGGTGTTATTAATATCGGGACGTATGCATAACCCCCGCAAGTATTTATTGTAATACGTGGAATACGCACGTGAGATGAATTTTTGTGCATTTTAAAACATTCTGCATGCGGAGCAATCCCGCATGCGTGATGAAATCCGCACGATATTAAAAACACCCTAAGTGGGTTTTCAATTTGGGCATTTCAAAGTCTCACCTCGAAATTAGTTATGCATGGAATTTGAAAATAGATTAGAATAGATATAATTTTATAATACTCTTAATTATATTCAGTTATTAAATTTATATAAAATCCCGAGAAAGTTAATAAATTCGAAGACATGTATATTGGCCCCACGTGGTAGTTACTCCTAGAAAGGAGGTCAGTACGAATATTATAACAATCTATCGAATCGAATTTTTACTAATATTTATAGCTAATAGACCTCTTTGACCCACACAGCAATGAACAATGTCTGGTTCCTATGGGCGTGTCATTAGTCAGGAAAGCGAAGTTTTGAGATAAAGGTACAATATCCAATTTCCTGCAAGGCTGTTATGATGCAAATCAAACGCCAAGCTCAGAACGAATGGTTTTATTTACAATATATAAGCAAGGTCATGAAACCGCAGACGGTAGTTAGTTGTGTTACTGCTTCAAAGGTTTACTTCAACGCCTTTGCATCTAAAGGATGAGCTTGAATACAAACATAAACCCTTAGATAAACAAGATATGTACCTCAAACTGAAAAGAGTTTTCTTCAAAGGGGATAAGATATTTTTCCTGTCGATGCATAGTCTAAAACCGTTGGAGTATTATGTGTTTTTCGAATAAATATAGCGGAAACCTCTTTCCTCTTATCATCTAAAATTATTTTGTTATCTTTAGCAAGATCGATTGCTTAGGTGCATGCTTGATTTTCGTTGAATATTTCGAGAAAAGCTCTTGTCGTATACAGACTTAATGTAATATTGTAATAAAATTTACAGATTATAAAGTTTTTTTTTTGCTTCATAATGATTTCTACTGTATGTGTGAGGTACGAATAAACATTTTTGCTTTCTTACTTTATTCTACTTTTCGATTTGAGATCAACGTTTAATTCATTAAAACCCAAGCGAAAGCCGCGCATCTATTGTCTTACTATTGTGTCTCAAAGAAGAACGGTCACGTCCCATATAAAAAAAACCCAGACCCGACAGAAAAGTGACATATCTCAGTTTTTTTGTTATTATTTATATAATCATATTATATAGTTTTTATATTCGAAATCAATGGCTAACACCAAAATATTGCCTTATGTTTTTGTTCAGGGTTTACACTAAAAAAATACAAAATGCCTAGTTATCTACACAATTCGTAATGTATGTAACTAAATGACGATAAATAGTTATGGGATGTATCCAGGAGACCCTGGAGATACAGCTGTATTATATAATTTTTGAACTCCGAGTACAACATTCAACTTAGGTTTTTTTTTTAAGGTGGTTTAAAATCATCTAATGACATCTCTCGCCCTTGGGTGGAGCGAGAGGGCGTGTCAGACTCTTACTGACTAAAAAATTCCACCCCGTTCCGATTTGCCTCTGGTACTGGAGTCAGAGCATGCCCTTCTGGATTCGCCCTCAACTTATGATTAATTAAAATCGTCATTGTTGTTTCCATGAAAGAGTGAGATAGCATGATTGGTTTCCGTCACCAAAAACCAGCTGAGCCGTAGTGGGTATGCACACAGTACGTGACCGTTTTTATACACACAAATAACTTCCTATACGAACATTATTATTATTTTTTTAATACATCCCATAACTACTTACTTTTCTACGTCATTTAGTTACATATATTTACGAATTGTGTAGATACGTAGGCATTTTGTACTTTTTTAGTGTAAAGCCTGAACAAAAACATAAGGCAATATTTTGGTGATAGCCATTGATTTCGAATATAAAAACTATATAATATGATTATATAAATAATAACAAAAAAACTGATGTATGTTACTTTTCTGTCGGGTCTGGGTTTTTTTTGCCTGTTCTTCTTTACGGTATCTATAATGTTAATGTTGTTTGATATCAATTTGTTTGTGAATTCATTCTGTTTTAAATACATTTTAAGACTTCAAGAAAATTGTAAACCAGAAACGTCCTTTTTCAGTCAACATGGATCGCAAAACGAGTAAGTTTAAATCAACAATTTATTTTGGGTGACGAATAAATTGATCCCCAAAGACACTAGATTCGACAGATCCTGAATATTTTGGTAGGGTTTTTTTTTTTTTTTTTTTTTTCGATGGGAAAAATCATGCATTGACATCCCCCGCCCTTGGGCGGAGCGGGAGATAGTGTCAGACTCTTACTGACTAAAAAACCCATCCCGTTCCTTCTAGCCTTCGTACCGGGGCTCGAGCGCCCTTTCGGATAACCCTGGCCCCAGTAGGCTTCGACCCGGCTGGGCCCCTGCTGTTGCTGACAACTCCTTGAGGCGCGCGGGAACAGTGCGCGCCGTCGACGACTTGGGCTTGGTCCGGACGGTTACCGGACGGCCGGACAGCGAGCTACCCATTGCTCACTGTCCGCAAGCCCGCGCCTACGGTGGCTGGAAATCGGGATCGGAATCCCGGCGGCGGCGGCGAGAGCGCCGTTGTCTGATGCGGTCGGCCACCTCCTTAGCGAGCATTACTGCTTCGCAGAAGTCGGCGACCGCCTGCCACTCTTCCTCGCTCCGGACCATGGCCTCGACCAGGGCCCGGCGCGAGAGGTCTCCGCCGCCGATCACCCCCACGAGGGCACGGCGATACTCCGCCCAAGCAGGGCACACCGCGATTGTGTGCTCCACCGTGTCCTCCGGGCGTTCCGCACAGTGGCGACACCCGGGCGTCACTTCCGCTTTAATTCGGAACAGGAACCTCCCGAACTTGCCATTTCCGGTGAGGACCTGTGTCATACGGAAGGTAAGGACGCCGTGAGGTCTTTCCAGCCACGCCTCAAAGAGGGGACTTATCGCCATAATTGTGGCGTGCCCATGACGGGGTTGCGATAGTCGCTGACGCCATTCCACCATGAGATCCCGCCGGAGCTCTGTCCGCCATGCCGCGACCTGTCGCGGCAGAGGACTTTCACCCCGGCGTTGCATCTCCACGCGCATGTCGTGCATGTGTGCAAGGACTGTTGCCTCCAGATCCCACGGTGGTAGGCCAGCCAGAAGGCTCGCCGCTTCGCGGGAAATCGTGCGGTATCCCCGCACCATCCGAATTGCCATGACCCTCTGGCAGGCGTTCAGTATGGCCGCCGGTTGCTTTTTCAGCGACGGCGCCCACACCGGCGCCCCGTAGAGGGCCATGGACCGAACGATCCCCGCGTAGAGCCTCCGGCAGGAGGCGTCTGGACCCCCAAGGTTGGGCAGGAGCCGCTTGAGCGCAGCCCCAGTCCGGTTGAGTTTGGGAGCCAGACGTCGGAAATGCTCCACGAAATTCCACCGGCTGTCGAGGACGAGTCCCAGGTACTTCATCGTCGACCCGACACCGATGTGAACTCCTCCTACCGTTAGTTGGGAACTCAATGGCGGCGCGTTCCGAGACCGGCGACCGTGGAAACACATGGCCTCGGATTTGTGAAGCGCCACCTCGAGTCCCAACTCCTGGATCCTACCAACGACTATCGCAACCCCGCGTGTCGCTAAAGCGACCGCCGCCCGGTATGACTCTCCCTGCGCTAGAACCAGCGTGTCGTCTGCGTAGCATACCACGCTGACCCCGTCAGGGAGGTCGCCCCGCAACACGTAATCGTAACCAATGTTCCACAAGGGTGGCCCTAGTACCGACCCCTGCGGAACACCGCACGACATCTCCCGACGTTTCCAGTCTCCCTGGTGACCGGGGTAGACAATATACCTGTCCGACAGGTAGGCTTCGACTACTCGACAGAGGTATTCGGGCACCCGGTGATACCGGAGTGCCCTCCGGATCGTACTCCAGGGCAGGGAATTGAAAGCGTTGGCAATGTCCAAGGACACTGCCACGACACACCTACCCCGGGACACCGCATCCCCCGTCGTGAGGGCTCGCACGCGCATGATGGCGTCCACCGTCGAGCGCATTCTGCGAAATCCGAACTGTCCGTCCGAAAGGTCCGGCCCCACCCGTGAAAGGCGCGCGACGAGGCGGCTCGCAATCACTCTTTCAAAGAGCTTGCCCACCTCGTCGAGCAGCACAATGGGCCGGTACGCGGACGGAGAGTCCGCAGGGCGCCCTGGCTTCGCGATGAGGACCAGTTTCCCCGTCTTCCAGCGAAGTGGGAACTGGCCCCTCTCCAAGCATGCGCTGAAGAGCCCTCTCAGTCGAGGCCCGAGAGCCTCCATGGCCAGGACCCAGGCTTTCCCAGGCAAGCCATCGGGTCCTGGGGCGGCGTTCTTGGCACTCAGCCTTTGCACCGCCACTCTCATCTCTACCTCGGTCACCTCTGGAGCATTATCGTCGTCGTCGCTATTGCGGTCCGCGTCAGACACCACTGGCGGAGGCGGAGCCATGGGCGGGGGGGAGTGTTCCCCTCGCACAGGGAACAGAGCGCTTACCACACCCTCCACGAGTTGGGGCCGGAGACTCTGGGTCAGCGGGGGAGCCCAGGGGCGCAGTTTTTCCCGTACCAATTTGTACGGGCGCCCCCACGGGTCCGCATTCAGAGACCCCAGCCACACGTTGCGGGCCTCAAGTTTGGCCCGCTTAATCTCCGCTCGGAGGGTGTGTTTTGCCTCTCTGTAACCTTCGTACAGCTCCGCCTCTCTGGCCTCCGCATCCGGCGGGCGGATGCGGCGCCTGCAGTATCTAGTGTACCGGCGTCGCGCGTGATTGCACGTGTTGCGCAGTGCAGCGATTTCCGGCGACCACCAGTACACCTGGCGCTTAGCACGTCCTGGACGGACTCGGGGCATTGCCGCATCGCAAATTTGCGACATGGCCTCCCGGAACCACTCCGCCTCGACGTCGATGTCGACAGGCCTGTCCGGTGCTTGCACCCAGGCCTGTACCGTCGCGGCTTCCAGGAGGAGCTCCCGGTCCATCTGCTTAAGCGCCCACCGCGGACCGCAAGGGCTCTGTCGGACTGTCGCGGCCGAGGTTTCGGCGGAGACGTCCAACCGGATGTACCGGTGGTCGGAGTACGTCTCCACCTCCTCCATAACGCGCCAGTCGACGACACGCGGCGACAGAACGGGGCTGGCGAACGAAAGGTCCACTACTGATTCACCCCGCCTCCGCACCAACGTGGGGACAGAACCCCGGTTCAGGACGACCAGGCCCAGCTCCAAGGCCCAGTCCTCCACCATCCGACCCCGTGTGTTCGTGCGCCGGGAACCCCAAGCCGTATTCCAGGCGTTGAAGTCCCCGCAAACGACCACGGGGAGGGTACCAAACCCAGCGACGACGGCACTTAGCTCCATAAGGGAGACATGGAGTTCGTCGAGAGATCTGGTCGGGGACAAGTAGACGCCTACCACTGCAATGTCCCCGACCCGTGCTGCCACGCAACCCCGTCCCCTCGCAACAGCCTCGAGGGGCGGGGTACCGGCGGCGGCCGACGAAATTAGCGTCACCGAGCCGTCCAGGTCCTGAGCCCAGCGGGGATGGACGTAGTACGGCTCGGAGACGACGGCGACATTTATCGACCACTGCGCCACGCTCTGGAGCAACAGATCCTGAGCGGGGGCGCAGTGGTTGATGTTCGCCTGGAGGAGACGTAATGGTGTCGTTATTGACATTCCATTACAGTCTCCTCCTGAGCCCCCTGTGAGGGCACCACCGCGGCGGAAGCGGCGGCGACAGCGGCGGCAGCCAAGGTGGTGGCTGCGGCGGTGAGGACGTCAGGGTGGATGGGCCTGACCTTGCCCTTGGCCTTGGCGGGGGGGTCGCAGGACCTACCCCCAGCCCGGTGGTCGGCCGGCTTACCTGCAGCCGCACATGCGTAGCAGTGCGGCTTTGCACGGCATTCTGCGGCCTTATGCCCGGGCTGTCCGCACTGGTGGCAGCGGTCACTGCGGTCCTCTGCGGCGCAATAGGCCCCCACGTGGTGCCCCACGTGACAGCGGTAGCACCGCAGAGGTCTGGGCTCCAGCATCTTTACCTGGGCCGAAACCCAGCCCAATATTTTGGTAGGGTTATCTTCAGGGACTTACCCGGGACAACCTCCCAACAAACATATTAGCGTTAAGACAAGCTTTATTAGACATGTATTTCGGTTCTACTTAGATATTTAAGAGGTAGCGTATTTCTTATAAGAGAGTTATAGAGTGTAATAACACCTTTGTACCCTCGATTTTGGCACAAAATTTTGCAGGCTAAGCCTGTATGAATCCCTATATAGTGGTTCTACAAAGCCTTTAGTTGAAGTGTGTAAGAGGTGTTACAAGAACGTCAATTTTAGTTTGAAACTTTATAGCGCCTTTAGAATGGAGTTAAGTTGAAACCTAGAGTTATATAACATATCTATAGTGGTGTTAGTTAGAACTAAGACCGGTACGTTGATACCTTATAAGTCATTTGAAAAGTTTTCTGTGTCAAAATCAGATAAAAGCTTTAAAGTAAAAAGAATTCTATTAATTGTCTAAATGAGTGCTTCGTTTATCTGCCGACATTGCAATATTCTCATCACAAAATGTAATTAGTATTGTGGATTTAAAGTATTTTTGAAGTGTTAAGTTAATTATTAGTGCGCTTGCCAGTTTACTGTGATAGTGTATCGTGTTTCTCATCTCAATTTTAACGCGCCCTCAAAAAATTATGAATTAGAGGAATAAAAGGATAACATTTGAAAATGCAAATAACCTAAAATAGTTTTAAACGTCATTTTCAAGTGTTGTTCGGTTTTATTAGTGATTATATACATAAAACTAAGTAAAATAATTAGAAAAATGTAAATATATCGTTATTAGAAAGTGATTTTGTACCAATAAATTTTTAGGTTATGTTTACAGAAAGTAATCAAAATGGCGATTTCTTCTTAAAGTTACAGTCTTCCCTTAAATCAATTATGACACTTGATGAACTACAACGCCGGTGGTAAAGAGTATTATACGGTCTTGGGTTGATATAAGAGAGGAATTATACACTTATCGAAGACATTTACCTGCTGTGGAGACTAAAATACTGATTTTAGCTTTATTTATACATGTTTGGATTAGGGTTCCTTACAAAGTAATGAAACCCCTAATCTTCAAGTCACCCCAGGCGCAAAGTAACCTGCTGGTACCTAGGTACTTAAACTTAAATCACAGATACCGTTTTAACTTAAATTGTTATTTTCAAGTTTTTTTTCTGCACTATGCTTTGGCTATAGTGTTATTTTCTTTTACAAAAATAAACATAGCAAAAATAACTCAATATAAAATTTTAATTATTAATTTTAGTTATTTTTTGTTTTCACGAATGGCGCCTTCTAAACTTCAGCCAGCCGGTAATATTGGGTCGTCTCGCGGATCGTACAAAACCACTATAACTATTCAACCTATGATTGCCTTTAGTATAACAGGCGTAAACTGTATATAAGGGTTATACAACGCATGTAGAGTTTGGTGTTACTACACTCTTAATTAACTCCCTTGCAGAACCGCTAACGTTACTGAAGTTGAAATAAAGTCTTATGATCTAAAAGCAACTCCGTTATAGCAGATTTGTAGCAATAAGAGTTAAAGAGAGTTAATGAAGATCTTTCAACAGGTTTTAACGTTGTAAGCAGAAACAAGCTTTAACGTCTTAAGTATATACGCAGCCACTGATACTACACTAACTACTAAGGAAATTGTGATTCGTTATTTACAGTTGTAATGCAACTTGAAGAGCTGAACTTATTTAATAAGTGTACTGAACCACCTTTAGTGATAACTGAATCCATTATAAATCAATAGTAGTACCTTAAACATTAAAATAGCCTGCAACCAACGCATAATTGTTTGTTGGGCTAGAATATTAAAAGCAGAATATTTGTTACTCTGATAATGGCATACCTACCTAATAAAGTGTGTGAATGTAATCTGATATTTTTAATATTTCAAGTCTATGTCTTTTTTTAATTACTGGGAAACGAAAGAGGTTCTAAAGTCGATTTGTATTTTTTTATGCACAATTAGATAGGTTCATTTCTTTTTAATTACTGGCAGAGATTATTAATAATTTTAATATAAACTTTACAGAATGAATAGGTACTCTAGTAGTAGGTACGTACCTACATTCTCTACCTGAATGTCTTTGGTAAAGGAATATTATGTTTTCTTCCGACATACCTATATTCTTTTGGTAAATAACAGTGTTCATAGCTACACAGATTTTTTTGGCACTAATATTATAAAGGCGAAAGTTTGTAAATGTGTATGTTTCTTACTTCTTCGACAAAACTTAGTATGCGGATAGATCATATTCTGAAATAGCACATAATATACGTTTTATCCAGGGAGTATATTCTCTAGGAATAATTTTCAGCAGGCGATTTCGCTGGCAACAGATAGTGTGCAATAACTTCAATCTAAGTTTACTTAGGAGACACGTTTTGTTGACGTTACCGACACCGAACACGTTTTAATCGACATGAGTATGCGTTAAGTGGAAGCAGCTGGACACAAAAAATATTTACGTATGCGCTGAGAGTTGACGATTTTATACTGGTTCAATAGAAATTATTCATCGGTAGCTTGTTTCTGACACAAAACACAAAAGTGTCCACGTTTGCGCCCTTCCTAAGGCACTGCGCAAATGGTGACTTTTTTGTTCCGGTTACCGACACCGAACATTTTTTGATAGTCATGAGTATGTGTTAAGTGGAAGCAACTGGACACAAAAAATATTTACGTATGCGCTGGGTGTTGACGATTTCATACTGGTTCTATAGACATCAAATATTCATCGCAAGCCTGTATTTGACACAAGACACAAAAGTGTCCACGTTTGTGCCCTGCCTCAGGCTAAATCCAATAAACTGTAGCACAATCTAGGGCTCATTGACGTAGTAAAGTTAAAACGATGACGTCATTCGCTAGTTTGCGTGTGCTCTACGTAAGCCACAGTTTTGATTACGTTAGATGTATTTTACATTAAATAAATGGAATGATGTTGTATCGGATTGTTATTTATTAATACCCGCCGGAAATGAGGGGCGGGTGTTACATAGTTCGAACATCGACGTCATAACACTTGCAGACAAAGAATCGCCAAGCTGCAGCAAGTGGCAGTGGACAGGGCACATTGCTCGCAGAACAGATGGTCGATGGGGACGAAAGGTTCTGGAGTGGCAACCACGTACTTGGAAGGTCTCTCACATGGTGGAGCGATGATCTGGTTAGGGTCGCGGGAATCCTATGGATGGAAGACACACGGGACTAGTCATTGTGGCGACACTTGGGGAAGGCCTATGTCCAACAGTGGACGTCTTTCTGCTGAAACGATGATGATGAGACTTGCAATATTCTCAGTAACAGATAAGAAACAGCTTTTTATAGTTTATGTTTCAGTATGGCATGGCATTAAAACCGGCGTGTTCGTTCAACTCGCGTGCGCTTTTCAATCAGTCCAGTAAATTCGGAGCAAATTGGTTGTGACAGACAGACTGACACGTGAGTGATCCTATAAGGGTTCCGTTCATTCAATCGGACTTCGGGATCTTAAAAAGTAGGTCTGTGTCCTTCTCTAAGGTCCAATCTATCTTGGCATAGGACAGATACAGTTATTTTCACAGTTTCACGCGAAAATTATTTCAAGGAAATATACTACCGAGATAAAAGTATCCTATGTCCCATTTACGAACATGATCTACCAGTGTGTACCAAATCTTATGTATTCAGAATTCGGAAGTTAAGACGTGAACAATTAACTGACAGAGAGTGTTATTTAGTATTTATAATATTACTAATTGTTTCCAGCGGCTCCGCATAGTGAAAGTAAAAATTATCCCAAGGGAACATAACAATTCCCATGTTAAAAAGTATCCTATGAGCTATTTCAGGACATGTCTACCTGTGTGCCAAAAGTTCATCCGATCAGTCGTTTTTTTATTTATTTTTTATGGTGGGAAAAATCATCCAATGACAACCCCTACTCTTGGGCGAAGCGGGACATAGTGTCAGACTCTTATTAACTAAAAGCCCACCCCGTTCCTTCGTTACTTTCGTACCGTCAGCCGTTCGAGTTTGAAGAAGTAACAAACATACACTCACAAAGTTTTGCCCTTATAATCATTATCATCATTTCAGCCGAAAGACGACCACTGTTGTTCACAGGTTTCCTCCAAGCGTCGCCATAATGACCGGTTCTTTGCGTCTCGCATCCATCGATACCTTTATAATATCTATCTATACATATAATAAATCTGTAGAAAAGTCTTAGTGTACCACGAAAACGTACGAAATCGATGTAGATAACTTACATACATTAAAATTGTGTGCAGCTTGATATATTACTAAGACTTTGTTTCATAGCAATCGGTTAACTATAACGAAAGATATTATGAATTTAATATATTCCAGAAGTAAAATATCACACCACACGCAAGTTAGGCGGTACCAAGATCGCCGGGTTAGCTAGTTAAATAATGTATTATTTAGAGTGGGATTACGAATTTCGCATTTATAATAATTATTATAAAAAGGTACGGACTTCGCCTTTGAACCTGATACTTGTATTAAGTAGGGATGGGTACCTAATATGTCCATATTCCACTAACTAATCCATTACTGATATTACTAGTATGTTTACTTTACTGTTTTTATGAGTTACTTTGTAGTTAAGTGCCTTTACCATTTACAGTTCTTCAGGGAAAAGCTTTGACGGTAATTCAGTACACGAGTAACATCTTAACCGTGTTTATTCTTTTGCAGGATATTGAGTAAATATACCTGTACATATTGGGGTAGGAAATAAATATTCTCTTCCAACAATATAAGGAATGACATCAATAAAAGGAAATATACGGTTACATAACGGTAGATATGAGTGACTGAAAGAAAAACATACAATGTGTGTCGCCACACCCAAGTTTTATAGAATGGTGATAGAAAGATTTATTTATTTTATTTATTACGTTGTGTTTCTAACTCTCGTTTGTAGAATAATCGAAAAACGGAAACCAGTCGGAGAGCAGAGCAGTCTACAGTAAAATTAAAGCTCTGCCCTCTTAGCCAAGTTACAACCGTTTCGCTTGCGTCGAACGCTTCGAGTTGACTTTGCCGCCAATTCTTTTGTTCTGACCACATAACTGAGCGTTGAGATGACGTCATTCCCGTACATTTGAAGCTTTCTACTAGCGTTAACTATTGTAGATTTTCAACTTGGCTAGGGGTACTAATTCTGAAATTAGTATAACTTGTAAGTACTATCGGAATCTGTTGCGTCAAATATCTAATCTCACTTGACGAATTTAAAAAAAATATCTATCTCGTAACGTTTTTAAGTACGTCTAACTCAAAGCATTAAAACAGAATATGTATTAATTAACACAGAGTACTTATTAAATCTACACTAATATAATAAAGGGATAAAGTTTGTTTTTTTGTTTGTAGGAGGTAATCTCTGAAAGTACTGATCTGATTGCTAAAATTTTTTCATCGACAGAAAGCTGCTTTATTCCTGAGTGATACAGGCTATATTTTATGTACGCGGGCGAAGCCGCGGGCAAAAGCTAGTCAGAAATAAAAACGGAAGTAGGTATATATTTTTTTTTTGTGGATATCATCTGATTACTTTTCCCACTCTAGCATGGAGTGACAGGGTGTGTCAGACTTTTACTGACTAAAACCCACCTGGTTGCCCTTTTCGTTCCAGGGCCGCGGTAACTCTATCAATCATTGTTGCTCTACACTTGCTTCCCCTTACTTTAACGAAAAAATACTTGTGATAGTTATGCGTCGTCCCTCCTACAAGATAGACCTACAAGATGGACAAAGAATCGCCAAAATTAAGTGGCAATGGGTAAGGCACATTGCTCACAGAATAGAATATGGTCAATGGGATCGAAAAGTTCTGGAGTGGTGCGCACCGGAAGACGCACCGTTGAAAGACAAGGTAGACCGATGACCTGGTGAGAGTCGCGGGAATACGATGGATACGAGAAGCACACGACCGTTCGTTGTGGCGACACTTAGGGGAGGCCTATGGCTGAAATCATAATAATAATGAGATATGCATAGGCTATTACAAAACCCATATTCACTGGCATCCAAAGATCACTATGGAACTCATAAATCGATTTGAGGAAGCAGAATGCGAGGCATTTTAATGAGAGAGAATTTAAAACAAAGCTTTTAAAAAGTAGCTAAAGCGTATTCATATTTAATTAGGGATCAAGTTTGTGTTGTTCATTATCTTCAAGACTAAACTGGAAAGGCGTTAATTATTTTCACAATGGACTAAATAACTCTCCGGTAATGAAGGAAATTTAAAACTGGAGCGTCGGTTTGCGAATTTTGGATGCTATTGTATTTTGTTCGTCTAGCGTTACCTGTATACATAAACTTTGTCATCATCATCACCAGCCTTTTTAATGTTCCCACTGTTGGGACTCAAGCCTCCTCTCTAGGAGAGGGAATGGGCCGTAATCCACCACGCGGGCCCAGTGTTGGTGAATGTCACACGTCTTCGAATTTTTGGTTCTAGGAGATGCCGGTTTCCTCTCGATATTTTCCTTCACCGTTTGGGGAGCAGTGGTGATGTAATAAATTACAAAAAGTAATGCGCCTGGCTGGGTTCGAACCCGCGGCCTACAAGTCGTAAGTCGGGGCCGTTACCACTCAGCCACCACTGCTCAACATACTTAAAATATGAATTTAATATTACAAAGGCGAAAGTTTGTATATGTGTGTATATTTATTACATCTTTATGCTTAAACAGCTGAACGGATTTGAATGAAATTTGGTACACGGGTAGAGAACGTCCTGGAATAGTTCTTATAGAATATGATCCCTTGGAACAATTTTACACTTTCACTCGGATGAAGCCGCTAACAGTATCTAGTTTTTTTATATAGTTTTTTGTATTTTTAGTTGTCAGCAACAGCAGGGGCCCAGATGGGTCGAAGCCAGAGTTAGTTTCGACAGCTCGAGCCCCGGTATAAAGGCTTGAAGAAACAGGGTAGGTTTTTAGTCAGTAAGAATCTGATATTATCTCCCGCTCCGCCCAAGAGTGGGGTTTGTCATTGATGAAAAATATATATATTCTTTTGATGCGCTAATAATTTGAAATTTTGCGTCACTTGTTCCTGTAAAATCTAATGCCTAAATGGCTGAATACCGGTCCAGACAAAGAATTTAGTTCAGAAAATAAACCATTCTCTCCATCGATACTCTAAGAATAGGAAGAAGAAGAAAGTGATGTTAGTTAACAGAGGTACTTGCATAAGTATAGTAAGGTACGGTGTATATTCATATTTGTACCTAACTGCTAAATGTAAAAAGTTATCAAAACAACTTACACAAAATGGATAAAGATGAAAAAGTAATATAACTACAGTTAAAACAAACTCAAACCTGTTATGGCAATACAATACGACAAAAGGCTATCGCGATATGAAAACATATCGTAAATATCTGTAGACGAACTGAAAACTCGTTTCAAAGGAACAAGTTTTACGCGTTGAGAATTTGGTTCCGATCCAATTACAGCATTTTTTATTACCTCGGAAGTTGCAAGGCAATTTTCGGTCATCGTAGGCGCGGGTTTGCGGACGATATGGACCAAGCCCAAGTCAATGTTGGAATATAACAAAACAAATCCATCCTGCTTCAACACTAGGGTCTTTCTCTTTCTAAGCAATAAATATTATATATACTTGACTAAAATCCCTAGTATGGTTATAGTTACTGTATTCCACTAGCCTTGCTTAAGAACACACGTCACACGTAACATTACCGAAACACGCCTTCTAATATAAAGAAAAGGATCATCATCAGCATTATCATTTCAGCCAATACGCGTCCACTGTTGGACATAGGCTTCCCCCAAGCGTCGCCACATCGAACATTCCTGTGGATCCATCGGTTTCCCGCTACCTTCACCAGGAAAAGGAAAAGGATAGTAAACAGTTATTCTAGAAATCCTTAAAACGATGTTTCTCTTTGGTGTCCTATTAATCCCAACAAACGGCACGTTGTATTCAACGCATGCCTTAAAGAGTTACCAGTGTATTTGACGGGGCCCGCCAGAGCTTGTGTCTGCCAGGTCTACAAGATTGTTTGGAAGAGTTACCATGGCACAGGAAAACATAGGGCATCTAAAGGAATACATAGGTTTTAGTCAGCAAAAGTCTGACACTCCATTTTGCTCCATTCAGAGCAAGAAGAGGTGACCTTGGTGACTCACCTTAGAAGCTCTGCTGGCCTTAATAGCAATACCTTTATAATAAGCATCTAGATACTTCAGCTAAACTCTTTCAGTAAGCTTTCTTCAACTGAAACGTTTCTATAAATTGAATAGAACTTACCCAGACTTAAAGACCATAAAGAGGCTAATACTATTAACGATAACGTTATAGTCGATAGTACAAAATTCTGTGGAAGATAACAGGAATTTATTATAATCGAATGAGCAAAAGCATCTACCTGGCAAGTGATAAAATCTTACTACTATCATAAAACCCATTTGACAAATGATAACGATATTATCTTCTGAAGACAGGGCGTTCCATGACGTCTTAAAACATCATCAATCTGGTGTGAGAAAAGGATAGTGCTATACGGCTTCTATAGCTCCATCTCTCTCTGTCATACTAGAATTATGATGATTGTAAGATGACATGGTAGGGCCCTTGATCGTTATTACTCTCTGTGTAAGCTCGAGATATAATAGACAGTTTCTGAAATGATGAATAGGATGTAATGAGTCGAGGCGAGTAGGGAACGTTAGGGGATGTTGAATAAAGTCGTAAGATTCAAGGTCTTGGCTGATTTCTTATAAATATTTAGTATGTTTTATGAACAGGACGCTGCCGCTGGACTAAACTGAAGGTTTAGTCCAGCGGTTTAGTTATTTATATTTCAGCAATTTAGTTATTATTTACCGGTTTTATTTTTATTTTGTCCGTTTTGAACCACTGCTTGGCAAAAGCCTTCTACCATTCCTTCCAATTATCGCAATTTTCCGTTTCTTTTTTCCAGTGGTTAATGAAGACATCCAGATCTGAAGTATTCAGATGCCTAAGGTCGGACGCGTAGCTTCATAAAAGCGTGTACATCATTATACTTTTGGTGTACGCCTGCTCACAGCTTACATAGTACAAAACTATGAAACTGTTGACGAAGTGGCGGCGTCAGCGTCGTGCCGTCGTGTCGTTGCCACTTCGTATACGCGTATATAAGCTACGCGTCCATGGACAGTAGGCCTAATTAACGTATTTTGTCATAGAAAAAGTCAGAGACTGCTTACACACGTACAGACTGATATTAGGGTAGGACAGGAACTATAGATCTTGACTAGCTAGGATTCTTGAAGACTGCTTTTGATAGGTATCTCATAGAAATGTAAACTAATTCAATAACTCGTATATTTTAATATTAATAAGGACTTAAAGACTCCTAGGTTGTAATGGAAAACACAGACTCCGGAAAGTAATTGTGTGTGTGACATTTTAGTATATATTTGCCGCGTTTTGGTTTACAAATGGGAAATTTCCCGCCGGACTCTGTTTTTTGTTTTAGCCATAACCTGAGAATTATTATGTGAAGATTGATTATGTAGATTGCCTCTGGGTAAGCGTGCTTCAATGTCAATCCTATCATCGCTTACCATCAGGTGAAATGGTGGACACTTACAAAATCTACCAAAGCTGTGTCAAAACATTTCCGAGAACAAGAAATCATAAATGAATAATAACAACAACCTCTAGAAGAGCAAAACAATTCCATTTTATAATTATTAAATTAAACTTTGCAAGACAAACTGCCTTTGACAAGTGATTAGCCTAAACACAAGTCGAAGAACTTAAGAAAATTAAATACCGTTTTGTTTTGTGTTCGGGTCGTCATTACCGGTTTGAAATTAATAGAGAATGGGCCGGAAACGCCTTTGTTTTCTCAGGGCAGAAAGTTTCTGAATTTATCTGTTGATGAACTATGGGATGAGTCGGATTGTTGTATTAAAATGGATATTGAGGTTTTAGGAAGAGTTTGGCTCGAGCGGTCGACCCGAGATACATTTCCATACGACCGCTGAAAAGATGTTTTTACACATCTTTCTCTAGATAAAGACACAAATTAGAAACCAAAACATAAAGGGTATTGTCCACCATTCGAATAAAAATTTACAACCAACAGTGCCAACAGTGGACATATACATATATTCAGACCACTTCAATTCATAATCCATGAAATAATAAACGAAATGAGTTAAATGAGTTTTAGTTTTTACATTATTTTATGATTAGATTTAAAATGGCGGAATTTGTAAAAGAAATCATTTTAACATTAGAACAGAGTCTAAAAACATTATCCAAGTGACTTCAGTATTAGGTTATTTATTCATCAACAAGTATCATTCATCGTCAATATCTGTAGTATTTTATTTACATATTTTTATTTTTGTTATTTAAGTATTTTTACAAATCAAATATTTCTTACTTGCCGTAGATAAATCCATTCGTATCTCACACATCGGATTTCAGTAACTTCTAAAGAATATCGTCTCGCTGGTAATATTTAAAGCAAAATAAACACAGTGTTGGCTCCCGCTGGTCGAAATATGGTACATAGGGTCAGTGTCCATTTGTTGGATGCAGTGATTAAAAAAAGGAGAAACAGAATCCGAGATAAAGCGGCCGAGGTCATTGTCGTATAGAGCAGTTTCAGAAACCATAGGCATGCTGGGGTCGTCAACAAAAGCCGAGTGCCGAGTTCATTATAAAAGCGAATAGTTAAAATAGTCACTAGTCACAAACTGAAATATCGCAATTATATTCCGCCTGAAGGACTTTGTATCAATAGTCAAAAGATTATTTAAAAAAACCACTTCAAAATGGTTTCAGGAACCACGGAAACACTGAATTAATGAATATACTTACTTATTGTTTAATATTATTCTTCCGCACTGTCGTGATATTATTTTAATAATTATTTCTAATAATTAATATGAATAAAAATCTTACCCGCGATATTGTCAAGCTTCGGCCTTATCTTGGCCAAACCCTTTGCATTAACTTGTCCAGTAAAGACTTCTGAAAATCTGCTATTTTCTTTAAACTTTGGCCCTTCATAATATAACAAGAATTTTAAAAAGTAAATAAAATACATTCATAAAAACCTTGCGCATTTAAACGAGATTTTGAATGACGAAAAATTTTAACCCTCAATCTACGAGTTGTGGGTTTTACCGTTACCACTGGGTTACCACTCACACACATATCATTATACTAAAATAACTTATGAAATCAAACAAATCACCATCCACTTACCATCGTCACTGAACGAGTATGCTATGTAGAATAACTATAAACCTATTAAGTTTTATACTTGAAGACTTGAACTAGTTTAGTTTAATCACAATTTTCTATCAAAATATTAAATTAACTTAGCTAATATTACCAGAGCCCGTTTTCCAGAATAAGCATATCCAACTCATAAAATTCAATCCCTAACTAGTCACCACTTGTTTCAACTTGTCACGCTCAAAGCGTTGCTTATATTCTAGCTAGCGTGTTTGCTGGACACACTGCGTGAAACAGTTTCAAACAAATTAGCACAAGCTTTTACTCACGACTGCGTATGCATGGATTGCGGAAATACTGGACTGCAGATTTTCCAACACACCATTTTCTCTTAGTTACTCTTTGTCGAGGATTTTTTTTCTAATAGTACGTTTGCTTTTAGTTTGATTACTTGAAAATAGATTTGTAAGATTATTTTTTTTAAGTTCAATGTTAAATTATTATGTACTATGAAAACGACTTTTTAAAAGTTAAAGTTATGCTACAAAGAGTGGATAGGTATTTGTCGATATCCGTGGATATTTGTGTAGACACTTGAATGAATAATGTCAAGAATATGGAAAAATGAATGAAGTAATGAAATTTTATAGCGTAATATTTACATGATACTCTATTATTTCTCCGCTCTTTTGTATTAAAGCTTTCAACATTAAGCGCAAGTAACTACTTAAATAATAATCATGACACAACAGTTTGTGTGAAGGTTTCACTCAAATTGTCGTGTCACGTTAATTTAAATCACTAATCTACCCGACCATTATAGTTGGAACATCCGAGAACCCTTAATGAATGTGGTCGCCACGGGCTCAAGCTTGTCACGTAATTGCATTACACGCCTTCTAGCTAGCGTGTTTGCCGGACATGCTTCGAGTGAAACACGTTTATGCGAATTAATGTTGAAAAGGGTACCTATCGAGAATGTATAAAGGAATATTCTAGTGAGCGTGAAGTCAGAGTTCTTTGCTGAAGTATGCTTTGACCGTTTCATTGCAGGAAAATACGAACGGTTTGTTAAATATGGAAATAAAAGTAATGGAAATACAGGATCACAATTTGACGTGCATTTTATGTTGTGATTGTATACCTATATGTATCTGTGGAGCTGAATTATTTAACCTGGATGTTGTTACTAAAATTACTCTATTAGATATTTTATCTCAATAAGTCTATCATTAATTTAATATATGGACTCGATTTTAAATATTTCTAGAACCTAACTTTATTTAGAGTGCTGTGGACGGCAAGTAGCGTTCATCATCATTTCATCAGACCCAAGTGTCAAGTGTGGCCTCCCCCAAGTGTCGCTACAATGAGCGGTCCTGTGCGTCTCCCATCCATCGTATTCTCGTAATCCTTACCAGATCATCAGTCCACCTTGTAGGAGGCCTTCCAACGCTACGTCTTCCAGAACCTTTAGGCCCTGACGGCCATTTGTTCTGCGAGCAATGTGCCTGAAATTGACGGCAAGCAGCGTTTACTACTGCAAAAATCTTAATTCTACGGCCACTGACCTGCCTACCTATAAGAGATAAACTAAAGCCTTAGCTACCTATATCTCTGAACTAGCTTTTGCCCACGGTTTCACTCACGTACATAAAATATAACCTATGCCACTTAGGAATAAAACAACATTCTATCGGTGAAAAAAAATTTTGCAATCGGACCAGTACTTTCAGAGATTACCTCCTACAAACAAAAAAATAACAAAATTCACCTCTTCATAATATACGTGTCGATAAATATGTATTCGTAACAGAATAATCTACACCAATATTATAAAGCTAAAGAACATATTACATATAAGCATAACAGATAAATACATCACAATATTTTTAAGACTAAACAACATTTAGTGCAACTAAGTAGCCCTAGATCCCACACTAGGATACCCTGTGTCGTGGAATCTAGTTTTTGTTCGACGTTCGTGACATATTATAATATTGCCGTGTTAAAAGTATGCTAGTGGGTAGTTCTCAATGATTGATAAGTTAGGTAAAGTATTAAGTTATACAATAGAACACTATGGCTCGGGTAAAACAGCGGGAGATAGCTATAGTTTCATAATAAAACATTTTACTCAAAAACATATATTTTAACTTTTTATCTAATAAAAAAAATACATTCATCGATCTGTAAAAAAATCTAAGTATAAAAAACAATCTCACAATTACAATTAAACAAAGCACATGAGTTCGAGCATAAAAAAACATACATTTTATCATGAAAATCAGAATCAGATTCAATATAAATATTATTTTGCCTCCGGCAATTGGCTTCCAACGCCTGGCACACGTGATAATTACGCCAATTAACTCAATTTAATGCTCTGGAGAAGGGATTCGATACTCTGGAATTACCGTTTACAATATCATATTTTCATTACGTAAGTAGGTATATTAATGTCGACATGATAGGTAAACGAAACTCTGAATTTATACCGTGTATAAAGAGCGACTAAATCGAGGTACAGTTTCATACAACCGCTCTTACGTGATTATGATGTTATTATACATTTTTCTCTTGACATTTTGGATACACAGCTATCTTGTGGATATTATCTAGGCTTCTATAGAAATCAAAACATAAAGTGCTATATAATCTAGTAAATACCTCTGAAAATTTGCTATTTTACGTGAACTTTGGCCCTACATAATGTAATCATATATTAGATATTTAAAAAAGTTTATCCATAGAAGCGTTGTAAACTTGTTAAACGAGATTCTAAACGACGACAATTTTTCTGAAAACTTAAGGGTTTAAAAAAACATTCACACACTATTTTTTTTGAAATATTCGAGTAAATCACGGTAAATAGAGTAAATGCCGAATGCCAACAGAGTTTTTAGGCGTTATTTCTCTTTTTTCGCATTGCCTCTTCATCAAACATCGCGTTGGATTGCGTTAGATGAAGTAACTAGGTTTTAAACTATGCTCAACGTTGACGATAGGCGAGTAGAAAAGGGCCCTCCTAAACCGTTTCTGTGTTTTGAGTAGGTATTTGAGTGATATTACACAGTTTTGTAACTAAACAAAAATAGAAATATGATTGGAATATTGCGGGAGTTACAGTGGCCCTGGAGGATAAAGAGAACACAAGGTGGGTTTTAATCTGAAAAAATATGCCATCCAGATCAAAAGAAATCATTTGATGACGTCCAACAAACAAAAAATGTTAAGAACACAGCTAAATTAATTTTCCACGGATTTTTTAAAACTAATAACTTTGATTCTGGAACGCAAAGGACCACTGAAGAAAATAGCCCACCTGTATCCTGCAAAAATCTGACATGCCCAGAAGATTAAGAGAGAAAATTATTTTTTAAATAATCATCCGAAATACGTCCACTGTTGGACATAGGCCTACCCGAGCGTCGCCACAACGCCGATTCCTAAACGTCTTGTGAAATTCATCTTTTAGAAATGAATTTCACAAAATGGTAAACCAGGAACTTTATAAATGAAGCCTTGTAAGATCCGATTACATGAATTCTTTAACTGACAGAACATTATTTCTTGTTTGTAGTCATGCCATTTTACCCACGATGTTTTAAAAACTTTTTCAATATTAAAGCCTATATTTCATGAAGAGTTAGCCAGGAGTGCAAGGAAAGTGGTCACTCAGTGTAGGGTCCAACTAGAATTAAATTAGAGTGACGCACACGTGGACCATGCCTGATTTGTACGAAGAACGACGTCGCGTGGCGTGGATCTAGTGAAGCTCTACAAGTCTAGTATCCATATAAAATGTATGGAGACTGACGCGCTCAGATCGGCATACGGGGCACATATGTGCGCAATGTATTTATACCTTCCCACCTTCTGAAGCGTACGTTGTGGATTCAAAACAAAGCAGGCACTTTCTGTAATTTATTTCATTACTATTGTTCTCAGAATGTGAAAGAAAACATTGTAAAGAAACAGGTATGTGTTTAAATAAAAAATGTGAAGTTATGTGACATCCACCAACCCGTACTAGACCTGTGTGGCGGATTATGGGCCATTCCCTCTTATGGACAGGAAGCCGGAGTCCCAGCTGTGGGAACATTAAAGGTATTACTATTAAGCAGATGAACACCTATCGCACAAGCAACTTCCGCTTGTTAAACATAAGTCCCATGTAACAGAGATAGGGTCTACTGGCACCAACCGGTCCCAAGTTCAGATTCCGGGCTGCTACTGAGTACCTAATCTCAAATCGAAAAACCCAATAACACTGTTTCGTCTGACCCTGGAATTAAACCAAGTACTTCATGCTCAGCTGTAACGCTTGTGATCACTGGACAAACGAAGCAGTCAGTTCATCAGTATTCCGAGTACAAGTTCAAGTTCAGTAACTTGGAGCTCATTATGGAAAAGTTTATAAGTCCATGGCCCACCCTGACTTCTCGGCGGATTAGCGACCGACGAAGCCACTAACTTTAATTAGACGGACGTCTTAGACATCTGCTTTCATAATTTGCAAGGCAAATACTGCTGCCGTATTCAGCTCGGCTGTCATATTGCTTTTGGTAATAGAGCATTCATAATCATATAAAGATTTATGCTTAGGAGTATGTGTTGTATAGCTCCATAACCATGCCACTACAGTGATGACGGCCGGTTCGGCATCACGGCCTGTCTTGCTGCAGGAGCACAGGCCGCATGACACGCCAACGTTAATGATATTGTTCTTTGTGTGACCTGCGTATCTGCGGTAAAACCTAGCAGCTTGGTACCTGCAGAATATGGTCTCTAGCGTAGGTTGCATCCTGTGTCGACACACTTGAGTCATCCTATGTTCCAAATACGGCGTGTTGTTAGCGCTGCCGTTGTGGCTAGTGAGGCCCGGTAAAAATACTGCACCATTATTCGTAATTACAGGTCAACTGTCATAGTCCATTAAGGACCAAGCCTGAGTCAAGCGTGGTCCAGTGGATGTCTTTGGACTGTAATGATGATGAACATCAAAACACCTCGTACCTACTAATTTACAAGTATCAGATTAATCACTGAAAAACTTACAACAATTTCAGTTAGTATTCAGCGCGTATTCGCAAAATACGCGCCTTGGTCGTGGAGTTGCGGAAAACAACCCGTTGTACTTACTATAGTATACTATAGTATACTATACTATATTATACTATACTATACTATAATATACTATACTATAGTATACTATACTATACTATACTATAATATACTATACTATAGTATACTATACTATACTATACTATACTAGTATTCAATTTCTCTGCCTACGTTGATTATTCCGACTCTCGAATATTGACTATTCCGAGTAATTAACTTGGTCGAAAGTGTTGCCAATATTGATCGTTAGTGGCTATTAGCTAATGGCCTCGATAGTTTGTCTCAAAACCATTCTCTTAACGATAACACTAGTACAACTTGATATTTTAGTATAACTAACTCTTGATAATTGAACTTCAATTCAACTGCTTGTTTGTTTATTTACCTACTCTTTGGTAGTAAGGTCTAAACGCTTTCGAACAAAGCTTTAGTACCTTAGTGGCTTTGTGAACTTAAATCATGGATAAACAGTTCTAGGTTTAGTTAACCTAGATAATAAGGACTTGATAAAAAAAAAAATTCATCATTATAATAAGAGGGTCAATTGATGCGAATGTTGCGCTTTTTTCTCCTCACTCGCACTCACCGGAAAAAATCTTTTAGTTAAATAATACTGAAATCAGCACTTCACCAGGTCTGTCCATGGAGACCGTTCAAATATTACGTAAGAAGATTTTTTTGCAAATATTAACCCCACTCCTTCCTAGTCAGCAAATGTAAGGTGATTATCACACTGCCACGCATCACGCTGCATGTTGCGTGTCCTCGCACCTACGCGCGTACTTGCAGGATTACAGACGTCCACTGTTGGATATAGGCACCCCCAAGCGTCGCCACAACGACCGGTCCTGTGCGTCACGCATCCATCGGATTCCCGCGACCCTGACCAGGTCGTCGGTCCACCTTGTTGGAGGATCTGCATCATCGTTCAGAATTTTACGCACTCACCCGCGTAGGTGCGTTTTATAAATTCACGCAGGCTCTGACTCATTTAATACAAATTCACACACGGCACAACAAGACTCAGTGTGCCATACCTTGCGTGTCGCCCCGCACCCACGCGCATGTGTGCATGTTTCTACGCATGTAGGCGCGTGATCAATCCTATCAATTGATGTTACGTTATGTCTGTTAGCTAGGTTTAAGATTGCGCCTTTTTTCGCGTAAATAAACTGTTTTTCTTTCTTTTTTTTTCTTTGTTTCTTTAATCTGCATGAACGCGCGTGATTGTATTTTGGGTGTGCTGGACTGTGCCTGTTTTTTATACAAACGGAGATACTTACAAGCAACGTTTAAGACGTTTTCACGCGCGTGTGCTGCGTGGTGCGTGGCAGTAGTTATGATAATCGCCTAAGCAAATCCCTCAACCTTACATAAAAATTGGTATCACACATGCATGTTTCAATGTGTTCTGGTTATTTCATTTAATGAAATAACTTTAAAAGTCAAAACAACTTATAAAGATTTGGATTAATATAATTCAAGTTAACAGTCCTCAGGCCGTGACAAATGAATCCATGACTTTAAGTCTTCAATGACATTAAACGTTTTCAGCTCACTGATGTGCGCGCCTGATCAATTTAGCAATAGGACCAGTACTTTCAGAGATTACTTACCCTCTAAAAACAAAAAAAAACATAAAAACAAACTACCTGTTTATTATATAAGTGTAGATAAAAAAATATATATGTATATAAAATAAGAATCTATGTAGGTATCTACGTGATGTCTGCCACTCAATGATATTTCAAGCCTGAACTCTGAAATAAAAATAAAAATAGCCACTCATTTTTAAGAGTATTTTTTATGATGAGCACGTTCGCCTTGTCATTTGATTGCGTACATTTTTATAGCGTTCACGACAACACGCTTCAAGGGAGTCAAATTTTAATATCATGATATTGAAATTTGTGTGTGATCACGCAAACTGATTTTACTTTCGGAGAATTTATGGAATAGTTTCTTAATATTATAAAATCATAATACTGTGAGTTGTGTTTGTTTACAGTTTTATATAACAATGAAACTGTATATTCGTCATCATCATTTCAGCCGATATACGTCCACTATTGGACATAAGCCTCCAACCTGTAAATTAATGGTAGCCTCGTTAGGCTCAGCGGCCTAATTTAAGGCCAAAAATATTTAGACGATCCGGCTCAAGATACTTTTTAAAATCATAAAAATACAGCCCAGGGACCTAAAATTATGACATTATTTTTGGTTTAAACAATCCCAAAAAAATTACCGTAAACATATTACGAGTATTTTAATATATTTTTTGCATGAAATAGTTAACTTTAGGTATAGAAAATACTGCTTAAAAGAATTTAGCCAAAAGCAATACATTGGTACATTTTTTTGACTACACTAAAGTTATGGGCCTTAACGTCCATGGTCGTTATGCATATCGACTTAAATTTAGATTGGACCTTACGAGGGTAGATAATATATTTGTTAGAACTTTTCGCTCTCAATCTGTATGATCCCTAAATCCTGAATTAAACTTTTTAAATTAGATCTCCGGAAGACTAGGATGTATTAGGTAGTAATATCAGATTATTTGATGTGATTGAGCGGAATAAAGGTCTCTGCGAGAGATCTGTGTTTGGGGCAAAGCCTTAAAGTTGAATAAATCGAAGCTTTAACAGTTTTATACAATAACTATTTTAACTCGCAGCGAACCAAGTTGTTCAGGTCTAGACTTGAACTTAAATAATAAACAGTGGATTGTAAAACTGACAAAACGTATAGTTATAAATCCAATGAAATGTTAGGTATAGAGAAGAATTTACAAGTGGCGCGTGTATCTTCAGTCGTTCTCGCTAGTAAAGTGGTAGGCCCCATGACTCGCGCGCCGTCGCCCGCGATGCTGCCCAACGAGTGACGAAGATAGGGATGACCCAAGAGATACATTGATCTGACACAATACCGAAGGCATCATGATCGTCAGCCTGTAAGGGGATTAGGATGGCTCTCAAGCACATCACAGCGTTTTTTTTTTTTTTTTTTCGGTGGGAAAATTCATCTTATGACAACCCCCGCTCTTGGGCGGAGCGGGAGGTAGTGTCAGACTCTTACTGACTAAAAAACCCATCCCGTTCCTTCAAGCCTTCATACCGGGGCTCGAGCGCCCTTTCGCCCCTTAGGCTTCGACCCGGCTGGGCCCCTGCTGTTGCTGACAACTCCTTGAGGCGCGCGGGAACAGCGCGCGCCGTCGACGACTTGGGCTTGGTTCGGACAGTTACCGGACGGCCGGACAGCGAGCTACCCATTGCTCACTGTCCGCAAGCCCGCGCCTACGGTGGCTGGAAATCGGGATCGGAATCCCGGCGGCGGACCATGGCCTCGACCAAGGCCCGGCGCGAGAGGTCTCCGCCGCCGATGACCCCCACGAGGGCACGGCGATGCTCCGCCCAAGCAGGGCACACTGCGATTGTGTGCTCCACCGTGTCCTCCGGGCGTTCCGCACAGTGGCGGCACCCGGGCGTCACTTCCGCCTTGATTCGGAACAGGAACCTCCCGAACTTGCCATTTCCGGTGAGGACCTGTGTCATGCGGAAGGTAAGGACGCCGTGAGGTCTTTCCAGCCACGCCTCAAAGAGGGGACTTATCGCCATAATTGTGGCGTGCCCATGACGGGGTTGCGATAGTCGCTGACGCCATTCCACCATGAGATCCCGCCGGAGCTCTATCCGCAAGCACAACACAGCGTCGAGTCACGATAAAATTACGATTGGTCGATGGGGCTAAAAGGTTCTGCAGTGATGACTACGTACTGGAAGACGCAGTGTTGAACGCCTCCCATATAGTGTAACGAAGACGAGTGAGGACCGCGGGAATCCGCACAGGACCAGTCATTGTAGCAACATCACAATTAGTCAGCCATTTTTTCATAGATCTGTTAAGAGCCGGTTGTAGCCACTAAGTATTTTGTATGAACTCTGCCCGGGTCTAAGTCGATTTCACGGCCCCATAACGGCGGATTTATTTAAAAAACGATAACTAACTATTCAAGATTTTTATTTTTGCGAGTCTTTTTTTTTAAATAAACTTTATTAATATTTGTCACTTTCAAATATTTCCGCAACGTAATCGCATAGATATAGACGTTTGAAATCTGGATGAAAAAAATAGAATGAATTTAGGGCCCGATTCGAGATTTTTTATCGAAGCAACCAATTTATATCATGTTTTGATTTTTACACGGGCTGTTGGTCATATTAGTCAATTTTAATAAAATAATTTTTCATGGTGTTCTCTTTTATATTTGTGGATTTCTAGAGGTTTAGAAAAGTTCAAATGAGTAAAACCTACCCTTAAATGCGTTCCTGCCTTGCGCTATGTTAGGTTTTTTTTGGGTAAAAAATACACATTAAATTACTTTTCGAAAAATTCGAAGTCATGTGACATTCACCAACCCGCACTTGGCCCGCGTGGTGGATTACGGCCCATTCCCTCTCCTAGAGAGGAGACCTGAGTCCCAGCAGTGGGAACATTAAAAAGGCTGATGATGATGATGAAATACCTTTCTAGTTATTTAGTGTAGGTACAGATTTAATAGTCTACACACACGTTACACACACACACACGTTATTTAAATCAGCATTTATGAAACTGATACTAGTTGACGCTAAAGCCACGGGCGGCCTGAAATTAATTTTCTAGTTTCAAACCACAACAATATGTAATACAATATGTCTGCCATGAAACAATTTATTTTTTTACTATTGATGGATTCAATCTTTCAACCGTTGCTAGGTCTCATTTAATTGAAACGTTCTCTAGAGTTTTTCACTCCCAATATAATATTTTTTTTATTAGAAATTGTAGCAATATTTTAAATTATTTTCGAAGTAATGAAGACAGGAAAGGTTATTGCCATTTCAAGTTTTCAATAAAGTATTGAAGTTAACGTAATTTATATTGAAGTTAGATAATTTGCCAAGTCTATTATCAACATAATCATCATTTCAGCCGAAAGACGTCCACTATTGGACATAGGCCTCCCCCAAGCGTCGCCACAACGACCGGTCCTGTGCGTCTCGCATTCATCGGATTCCCGCGACCCTCACCAGGTCATCGCTCCACCCAGGGTTATCCGAAAGGGAGCTCGAGCCGGGCTCGGGTGGGTTTTTATTCAGTAAGTCAGTAAGAGTCTGACGCTATCTCCCGCTCCGCCCAAGGTCATCGCTCCACCCTGTGGTTTTTGAACTAGCTAATCCAGCAAATGGTCTACTAGTGTACCAAATTTCATAAAAATCCGTTCAGCCGTTCGAGTATGAAGAATTTTAAAGTAGAAATAACAAAAATTCACACTCACGAAACTTCATTTGTTAGAGACCAACGTATTTCCCAAGGTATGAAAACAAAATTACATTTACAGTAAATACAAACACTGAAATGGATGACCAGCGACACAGATTTCACTATGTTTAAATGTATTCCACCTGCGTGTGGCATTTGCATCCTGTGATAACATTTCACATAATCCATATTGCATTACATTATCCTGGCATACACACTCGTGTGTGTGAAATAAAACGAGGGTGATATGAACGTGAATTTAAAATGTTTATTTAGCGTTCCAATGTGATTCTATAGTTAGGTATGAGTCTTTTTATTACAAACTAGCTTTTGCCTGCGGCTTCGTCCGCGTAAATAAAATATAGCCTATGTCATTTAGGAGTAAAGCTTTCTATCAGTGTAAAATTTTTTGCAATCGGACCAGTACTTTCAGAGATGGCAACCTACAAAAAAAACAACTTTACCACTTTATTAAATGAGTGTAGATGTAAACAGACCAAATTAACTTTATTACAAAATGGCTATAAGTTATGACGAGGAAGTTTATTAAAGTTTGTGAAAATTTTAACGTTTACGAGAATTTATTTGATCAATTCTTGGGTAAAAACAGGTTGGTATTTTTAATATTCCTAATTGTTCTAAATTAAGGTAATTTTTTAAGGAGGCGTGTCAGACTTTTATTGACAAAAATCACGCCTTTGTTCCTTTTTCCCTTTTTTTTAACCTTGCGTTCCATGACCCCCGTGTTTCCTTTTCAAAGTCAACCCATTGCCATAGTAGGCTTCGACCCTGCTGAGCCTCTACGATTTTGCCGACATCTCTTGGAGGCGCGCGTAACGTCTCGTTCCACATTAAAGCGGAAGAAGTCATTGAATGATTACCAATCTCAAAAAAAAGTGCTATGGTAAACCAGCCGTACGTGTCCCCGTCGGTAATGTGCCCCACTTGCAAAATTAAGACATGCATTTATAATTTGGTGCTAATTTGAGCCGATACTAACTAACCAGTAGTTAGTTTGATGACGATGTAAACTATAAAACACAAGTTCAACTAGTGTTGTAAAGTATATGAAATAAATTTTAAATGCGTGTCTTAGATTTGAAAGTGGGGCTCGTTATCGACTGGGTAACGTATTTTTGGTTTACCCTAGAGGCACGCACACAGTATATATATATATATATAGAACACACTAGTGCAAAACTCTATCTTGATGGAATAACGTCTTTGCTTCTACGTTGTCTTGTGTAAATTAAATCGTATTTATCATCATCATCATCATCAGCCTTTTAGGGTTCCGTAGTCAACTAGGAACCCTTATAGTGGTAAAATAAAAATTGGAAAAAATTGTTTTATTAGGGTAGCCCCCCTATATGTAAAGTGGGAAGTGATTTTTTTTTTCATTTCAACCCTAACGTGTGATATCTCGTTGGATAGGTATTTAAAAAATGAATAGAGGTTTACTAAAATAATTATTTCATAATGTCAATAATTTCGGAAATAATCGCTCCAAAAGTAAAAAACAATGTGTCCCCCCCCTCTAACTTTTGAACCATAAGTTTAGAAAATATGAAAAAATCTGAAAAATAGAACTTTATAAGGACTTTATAGGAAAATCATTTTGAACTTGATGGAAAGAACAGTTTTTGAACAAAAAAGACAAAAAGGTTCTACAAAATAATTTCTGGACTAAGTTTGTAGTATAATCGTATGCAAGCATTTTTTAAACTCATACACACTTATTGTGATGGACGGGAAACTACGGAACTCTACACTGAGCGTGGCCCGACACGCACTTGGCCAGTTTTTTTTTAATGTTCCCACTGCTGGGACTCAGTGGGCCACGCGAGCCCAGTGCGGGTTGTTGAATATAATATGTCTTCGAATTTTTGATTCTAGGACATGCCGGTTTCCTCACGACGTTTTCCTTCACCGTTTTGAGAGCTGTGGTGATAAAATTTAATAAATTACTTACACAAAGTAATGTGCCTGGCTGGGTTCGAACCCGCGTCCTACAACTCGTAAGTCGGGGCCATTACCACTCGGCCACCACTGATCGTATTTATGGGTATAACATTTTTTTTATTATTTGCTTTGAAGATTTTATACCAAAAAAAAAAGAATGCATCATGAAGAATGTTCATCATGCTTGAATAACTTTACGAATTGAGTTAAATAACATTCTTTATTTTTTTTGAGGCTTCCGAGACATTCGCGGTGCTACAAAGCGGCGATCTTTCTTATTAAAATATTTTTACAGACATTACCCGCAGAGGGATTTCATTAAACCTTACTATCTGCATTTTAATAAAAAAATAAACTCCCTTTTAATTTGTATGTACACTTATACACATATTTTAATATAATAAAGAGGTAAAGTTTATTTTTTTTGTTTGTACGAGGTAATCTCTGGAAGTACTTACCTACTAGTCCGATTGCTAAAATTTTTCTACCGATAGAAAGCTGCTTTATTCCTGAGTGACATAGGCTATTTTATAGGTAGGTGTCGAGGTGAAATAAAATACTACAAAGGCTGGGTTTTTTTAATTGTGGGCAAAGTCATTTAATGCAACCCCCGCTCTTGGGCGGAGCGGGAGATAGTGTCAGCCTCTAACTGACTAAAAGTCCACCCCGTTCCTTCGTTGCCTTCGTATCGGGGCTTGAGCTATCTTTCGAATTAACCCTGGCCCCAGTAGGCTTCGACCCAACTAGGCCCCTGCTGTTGCTGACAGCTCCTTGAGGCGCGCGGGAAAAGTGCGCGCCGTCGATAACTTGGAGTCGGTCCGGACAATTACCGGACGGTCGGACAGCGAGCTACCCATTGCTCAAGCCTGCGCCTACGGTGGCTGGAAATCGGGATCAGAAACCCGGCGGCGGCTGGGGCGCTGTGAGCGGTCGGCCTCCTCCTTCGCTAGCGTTATTGCTTCGCAATAGTCGGCGACTGCCTGCCACTCCTCCTCGCTCCGGACCATGGCCTGTACCAAGGAACGGTGCAAGAGATTGCCGCCGCCGTCAAAGGCTGGGTTCGAACTTCGAACCCGCGGCCTCCATTCATACGTCAGGGCTGTTTCCGCTAGGTGGCCAGTACTCCCCTAATTTTTATATAATTTATTTAAAACACATTCCAGTATTCGAGGCACGCACACGGCTGTTGACCTCACTAGTAAAAAGCCATATCTTGATAGATCTACATCTACGTTGTCTTGTGTGAATTACATCGTATTTACAGTGTTAGTTTATCAATATGCGAACCGTGTAATGAAGTTAGGTTGGCAGGCCCTGGAGAAAACGGCGTCAATTTCAGTTGCCAACATACTAAAACAAGTTTAAGGGTCTATGTAATATTAATATGTTGTTAGGTTATTCGTTTTAGGTGTGAATTTTAGTAGATATTGAATTTTATATTACTTCGTATTTTTTGCTTTGATGTTTATTATTTTCCTTTGAATAATAAAGCTTCATTCTATATTTTAGATTGACGATAGTAATTCTACGAATATACGTATAAACAAGTTTTTAATGAAAATATGTTTTTTATAACAAGCTTTTATAGCACGGTATAATACCTATTTACTGCTCGTAAATACGAATTATTCGAGCCCAAATTCGATGGGGTTGTGTCGTTTAACTACCAAGCTCCTATAACCACCTTCCGGTTCAATCATCAGATCAGCTCCATGTCATAATAATTTTGCATTGTCGTCTGATTTATACATGCATGTATCATTTCAGCTCAATCGGTAACCGGGAAGTGGGTCAAATTTAATTTGCAAGATTTGATGAAAGACAAACATCGGTACAGGTGAAACTAAATAAAAGCTTGTAATAAAATGAAAAATTGAACCGTTTTTTTTTTCACCTGTTTGCTGGCCTAAAATGCGCCAGCTTTTATCCGTGAATTTCCACAATAATTCGCATACTTTAATTGGACATCCCAGTTTCAAAGTAACCATACACGAGACCTTTACAAAGGGTAAGTAAGGGAACACTACGGGTTCTAGTCAGTAAATGTCTAACACTTCCTTTCACTCCACCCAAAGCAAGAGACTTTTTTTAATGATTTTTCAAGTAACTAAAAAACTGGGCAAATGCGAGTCGGACAAGCGCACTGAAGGTTCCATACAAACTTATAAATAGTTCAACTCCCAAATGAAGTCTCGAAGATTTTTCCGAATTGCAAAGCTTTTTTTTGTGACGTAACAACAAACTCACTGTTTTCAGATTTATTCCTTTACCTGTGACCTTGCTCTATGCCAAATTGTAGGAATTTGGATTCCCTTGAGAATGTAGAAATATACGTTTTTTGCGACATAAACGGCCATATCTTTTTTTTCGTTAACTTAGAAGTTTAACTTTTATATAGCTTGAAGGGACCGCAGACCTGTGTGGTTCTAATTTCAACTCAATACCTCCACGCGTTCCTGAGATGAAGTGTCTTGGCAGGCAGACAGACAACAAAGTGATCCTATATGGTTTCCATTTTTTTTTCCTTTTGAGGTACGGAACCCTAAAAAACGTAACAAACAGTGTTTTTGAGTTAAAAATTAACCCGTACGCTTCCTTATAGGTAGATAAAAAAAAACAGGGTCTGTCAAATCTCGTAAAATTCAGAGCATTTCTCTGAGGAATCTGAATGAAAAGTTGAGAGTGGGGATCACTCCTTCTCCAAAATAGTTTTAACACGAGACTTTGTTTAACTTACGTAAGTTATGCAGGAAGTGATAGGAAAGTTCGTAAAGTTATTGCTGTTTATTTCGTGGAATGTTAAGAACTTATTACCGACTTATTACCGACCAGGGACCTTTGCGCACGAGAACGTAGAACATGTAATAGGTAAAGTGGAAAATATATATAGGTGCTCTTTTTTACCCGACTACGGCAATACCAAAGGAGGGTTATGATTTTGACAGGTTATGTATGTATGTATGTGAGTATGTTCATCTGTGGGATCATAGCTCCTAATCTACTTATAGGAACTCGACATATGAGGTTTCGTTAGAATCGTCTTAATTGTCTGCTGAACATAGGCTACGTGACGTGTCACAATGAACACATACGTGACGTGTCACAAAACTTAATATAGCGCCATCTAGCGGACCAAACGTAATGTGTTAAAAAATAAAATGGAGATAAGTACTTATGCCGTCTTTGGTATCATTTGAAAGGGCTTGAGTTGTACATTTCAAAAATATTGCTCAGATTTAATAAGAAATTAGCTTTCCTTATTGTTGACAAATAAAATTGTCATCGACGCATTACATTTGTAGCATATTATCGGTATTGGTAACGACACCTCTTTTATATATTCCGTAGTACACACAAACACGCAAGTAACACAATCAAGATTTACCAAAATAAGTGTTTTTTATTTTCACCTGAAAAAAACTTAATCATTTTGAATTAAATATTAGATCATCATCATCTTCCTGCCCTAGTCCCGTTTTATTTGGGGTCGGCGCAACACGTTTTTTTCTTCCATTCTGTCCTGTTATATATTAAATATTAGATACCTATGCAAAAACAAAATGGTAACATTGATTCAATAACCGATTCTGAATATATATTATACTACTTCCAGGATGTGCGTCTATTATGTGATGTGTTTGTATCCCCGGAATATGTTACCTTGAGATAATTTTCTTCTTTCACGCAGGCGTACCCACTAGCAGAAGCTAGTATTATTATAAGCACAAAAACTGGCTCTCAATCCTTTGTGAATGAATGAACTTTGAGACCGACATTACTCAATGTTAAACACAGACCAAAAAGTTTAGGCCGTAGGAAGACTAACGGCTTTAACTTTTATAGTCCTGTGGTTGGATGGACCCACGTTTTTAGAAGGCAATTTTAATCAGTTTTTGATAACCGTTCAACCTGACCCTTTTTTATTGGGAAATCTTCAAATAACCCCTCCCGTTCTGGACGGAGCGGGGAGTGCCAGACTTTTAAATACTAAAATCCACCTTTTAAAAGTTACAACAAGTGAATTTTAGTCAGCAAGTCTTCTAGTCCGGTAACTGCCCAAAAGTTGATTTCGAACTGCTGTATTATGTTTTAATCGCACCGAGACATCTGATATCGAGATGCAAGAAAAATATCGCTACAATACAACCATATTATTCCTCATTCTGTCATTCAAAGTTGCACCATACATACTTTGCGTTGTATTACATTAATGGTTTTGTTGTACGTACTTTCACTTCTTTTTTGCCGCACTCAACATTCACTTCCACCATCCGTTTCCCGTAATTAGTTCCAAGGGTCAAGGTCCCTCCCCATCCATCTGACATTACCTCGTGTCCTCATTAGCATTGAGCATTAGTAATACCGCAATTTGTTACTGCGACCCTCGACCTCGCTTGAAAAGCTCATGAATAAGAACTTCGGAACAGCTCGTAATTAGTCGGCTATCTTCGGATTCCAGCCTTAAGTGACTTTGGAGTGTTGTAATTTTGATAAATTGTGACTTATTTGTTTTGTGTCTAAATAGCGACGAACTGTGAGATTGCCTTATTTTCAAATAAAGGCTAGGACTGTTTTCATATAGCCGCCATTATCAAAATTAGTAGTTTTAAAAAAAGGTAAATATGTCAGTAATATATTTTTTTATTAATTTTATAAAAAAATCACCAGGAAGTATCTACTTCTGTATCGTAGGTACGTTCACAAACATTCAAAATCACATATACAAGACACCTAGAACCGAAACAACTTCTTGTGAGCCATAAAAAAAAATCCATGCAGGAATCGAGACAGTCCACGAGACTAGATGTTGTTCGCACAGCTGCCGACAGAAGAAAGAGCGCCGCACCTCTGCCATCAGCACTTTTATCTGTTCGGTTCGTGCAAACGTCAGCCCGAATTCTGTCAAAGTTACATGTGTCACTTGTCACTTAGCTCGTTCGTTCGTTCTCAAGCTTCCTTATATAACATTTTTATTTATGTAAATAAAAAAGGAAAGGGTTTTTTGAGCCAATTCTACTATTTGTGTAGAAAATAATTCTGAAACTGAATTCAGAAAGGATAGGTGCAGCTGCATAGTGTATCTTAATTATAATCCTTCTGCTGCATAGTATATCTTAATTGTAATCCTTAGGTTCTTGTTCAAAGCTCTAATACATCATGAAAACGAAGCTCCACATTCCTGTCTTGTACCATTAATTATGAACATCTATTCTTCATACTGTTACACGGTTTCAGTTTAAATTATTCTCTCAGTCTTATATGTAAGCTCTAATAACTTGTATCCTGTGTATAAACCTTGTATTTGAATGCGGTAGTTAAGCGCCGTACTTGCAGATTGTGGGAAAATTAGCTTTAATGACGGAATTCTGGTGAGAAGGGAGGCCGGTACATTCATCAACGTTTAGGGGTGCTACACGCTGTGAGTTTGAGGAATTTATGATAACTCTTTAGAGAACGTTTTCACCGAATTATAGAGCAGGTTCCCCGAGTAAGTTTCTTGAACCAAGTGTGACGCACTATAATATATTGATGGTATAAGTAATGTGGGGATATCTTTTTAAACACAATATCATACAGTTTCCTTTGCATAATATGTTACTAGTATGAAGATATTTATCCTCCTCACGCTATTAACAACTCGCTAGCGCTGTCTCATGAATGTGCTTGCTAGGAACTGTGTGGTATTCTGTTTAATAAAAATATCTACCTTTACTATATACCGTGGAACCTGATTGCAATACCCCAGCGTAGCGTAGCCCGAAAAAATTTTTGCAATTTGCAATTTAGATAAAAATATTTATTTACGGATATTGAGATGAAAATTGCAATAGTACTTACCTGCTACTTCTTAGGCTAAAGGCATGTTTGAGAGCAGCGGGAAGGTTTGAAAAAGTGACTACGCAAAAGGCAACTGAAGGACAAAGGCGGGTTTTAGTCAGTAAACGTCCAACACGCCCTTCCGTTTCACCCTAGAATGGGAGAATTCATTTGATTTAACAAGCAAAAAAGCAAACCACAGAATAAAGAGAAACACGTTTTTTAATTTTTGTTTTCTTCATATAGATTACTACTTTTGACCGCGTGGCTTCGCTCCCGCTCTTCCCTACTCCACTCTACTATACTACCTACTCTACCCTACTATACCCTACTCTACCCTACTCTACCCTACTCTACCCTACTCTACCCTACTCTACCCTACTTTACACTACTCTACCCTACTCTACCCCACTATACCCTGCTCTACCCTACCAAACTTCACATAAACTATCTACTAAATAGCCCGAACAAAGCCTAAACATTTGTTTTGGATATGTGAGCCCGTTCTTGAGTTATAAAATTACAACGAAAAGTGGCATTGTTTTTTATATAATATAGATACAAGCGAAATACAAGTCACTGATTAATCACGAAAACTTGAAACTATAATATCTACAAACTTAAAATTTGGCAGGTAGGTTCTTTATACGGTGTAGATATCCGGTAAGAACGGATTTTCTGATTACCCTCTGTGAAACGGGGGTCCAAAGTTTGTATGGAGAAACTGACTTTCACGCAGCCGAAGCCGTTGGCAGGAATTCGTTGTAACATATTTTCCACGTGTTTGTGATTTCAAGGAAAAAGATTAACAAGTATTACTTCGCCAGCACTGAAATTTATGGAAGCAGAAAAAAAAAACATGGTTTAATTTTCTACGCATGTCAAGGCTCATGTTTAAAAATAAAGAAAGGTTTTATAAAACTGGTAAAAACAAAACTGAATAAAAATACAACCGATGTGAATATATCTGGTTCGGAATGTTGGGTCAGAATTAAAGTGAGCTTCGTTTGATATGAGGTGGAACAGACAGTAGACACGTGTTCCGAAACACCGCGCCACACGATGATAAAAAAATATTCAACAATTTTACTTGAACGGTATTATCCGTTCAAGTAAAATTGTCAAATATTTTTTACCTATTTGAATATCGAACAAAAATGCAAAACTTTTTGGTTCAGAAATAAAGATTTTATATTTTGTATTTGTATGTGAAGAATCTAGTTATCACACAAATATATAAAGGCTTTGTATGTGTGGGTTCGTGTGTGTGTTAAATGACAATTAACTATTTTTCAAATACTTAGGTTTTAAAAACTTTCTCACACGCCAATTTTTTTGTCATTTTATATGTTATGGATATATAGATCAGACTGAAAAGATAGCAGACGGGTAGACTATGTTTTGAATTGAATATATGGTTCTTTCTACTTTCACGCGGGTGAAGACGCTAGCAGAAGCTGTTTGGCCTCATCGTATAAACCACGGACATTGAAGGACTGGAATAATTTGCCTATTGCGGTCTTCCCGTCCGATTAATAATTTGGGTGTATTCAAGGCTACAGTGAATAGGCTCTTAATAAATTAGTGCTATGAAGATTTCTAGTGCCATTGCCAAGGAGAGACAATTTCAGCTATTTTCGCAGTCCGCATTAGTAAAAGTTTGTGAAATTGTGTGCAGAAAATATATTTAAAACAAGCTTTTAATGAAAATCATTTTTTCATAGCAAGTTTTTATAGCTCGGTATACCTATATAATTAATACTCGTCAAGACAAATCATACGAGCCCAAACTAGATGAGGTTGTGTCGTTTAATTGCCAAGTTCCTATAGCCACCTTCCGGTTCCATCATCAGATCAGCTCTATGTCATCATAATATTGCATTGTCACGCATTTTACACATGTATACAAAATTTCAGCTCAATCGGTAACTGGGAAGTGGATCAAATTTAACTTGCAAGATTTGATGAAAGACAAACATCGGGACAGGTGAAACTAAATAAAAGCTTGTAAAAACACTACGATGGCAATACTTGTTCCTATTTTGGCCACAGACCAAAAAATCCAAAGAATCACAGCTGAAAGAAAGTTTTCCCTTTTCTGTTTTACATAAACCGCAAATAAAATTGTGTGCAACTTGCTTTTGTTTTTGATGAACTTTTGCCACCATCACTCAAATAGTTTATAAACCTTTTTTGCGAACAAAGGAGTCAGTTCCATAACAATAAGCGGTAGGTTGTACTTTACCTTGAACTGGTCCAAAATAAATATTCTTGGGGGGAAGCGACTTATTAGCAGCATGGCCGTTATAAACGAGGCCGATTTAGGGGGAAAGTTGGGGCTGTTCACACAGGTCACGTCTCCCCTGACCTGCGTCGATCGATATCTACTGAATAAATAAACTTACTTATGTTTGTTTGTTTGTAACCTTGTGTTCAGCTCTCTGAAAGACGGCGAATTGAATTTCCTCTAACAATCTACTTTTTATGATATTTTATCGAATTTGTTTCTGTGTGTTTTGTTTACTTCGGCATATGTATCAATTTGGCAACATTCTTCTGACTTTTGTGTGGATATACGAACCAAAAGAAATATTCTTAAGATTTATATATTTATAGGTATACACGCTAGGGTATATCTGACACGTTTGCCTGTACAGGTGAGTTGTACAGGTAAGGTACTGGAGCGTGTGTGTAGCACAACTGTGCAGGTTACGGCATCTATCCAAAGACATTTCTCATCGAATGAACGATACTCTCCCGCCGCTCCGCCTCCGTACAATTGCCGTCACGGATCTTGAGCGCTGGCTTCAAGTTGCGCAAAAGTCAAATATTCGGTCTCTTTAGTGGTGCGAAGTTAGACGCGGGGGCGGGGAGTGTCAATGATAGGCTCGCCAATGTATGGAATGCACAAAGCGATCCCCACTTTGACGCCGAGCGCTTAAGATCCGTTTCGGCAATTGAACTCATGAGTGCATAGAGCATTAAATAAATAAATACTTTGTTTGACCACAGGGCTGGTCCATTTTTTTATACAAAGAATGAGCATTGCCACTGGTTCTGAGTATTGCCGTGCCCAGTTGACAGAGATGTTGAGGAGTAATTCGACGCCAAAGTGTATTTTGTTGTGCGTAGGTAAACATTATGTTATATTAAACGTATTTATAATTAGGTTAGACGGAGTCTGTGTTTCCTGATGGCTAAATTAATTGGCCTGGGAATCTTTAAGTCAAGAGTGAATAGGTTACTTCATCGTAAGCGCGCTCCATCAGGTGAGATAGTGGTCAAGCGCAAATCTATCAACAATAAAAACAAAAATAAATATTCTTAGTTGGTATAATAGTGATATTTAAGTCATTTATGTATCAGATTAAATGTTTTGGATCCAATTTTTTTATTAGTTTCGTATGGTACGATTTGATTTAATAAGCCAAAAAAACACAGATTAAATTTCGAATAGGAAGTCGACTAAAATAAATAACATTTTATCTATATTCGTGACCTGATCCCCATATAAAGGGAAGCTGATATTAAATTTTACCTGCACAGGGACCCTTTCCCTTGCAAAGGTCAAAGGTCTGGCAACTTCAATTTGACTAGAACTTCAACTTTATGCCAAACTTGCTCCTTTTGGAAAGTAATGAAACAACAGAACTTTATGTAAACTGGCAAAGTCACGTGAATTGTGACCGTTATCTGTTGGATAGGCTACCTTCGCTTTATACGAGGTGACACCTTTTCTTAGACTTAGGCTTAAAATATATTCAAGGTACTCTACTTGAGTCGGAGTTGGTTACTCTACTTGAGTCGAGGTTGGAGTCGGTCCGGACAATTACCGGACGGTCGGACAGCGAGCTACCCATTGCTCAAGCCTGCGCCTACGGTGGCTGGAAATCGGGATCAGAAACCCGGCGGCGGCTGGGGCGCTGTGAGCGGTCGGCCTCCTCCTTCGCTAGCGTTATTGCTTCGCAATAGTCGGCGACTGCCTGCCACTCCTCCTCGCTCCGGACCATGGCCTGTACCAAGGAACGGTGCAAGAGATTGCCGCCGCCGTCAAAGGCTGGGTTCGAACTTCGAACCCGCGGCCTCCATTCATACGTCAGGGCTGTTTCCGCTAGGTGGCCAGTACTCCCCTAATTTTTATATAATTTATTTAAAACACATTCCAGTATTCGAGGCACGCACACGGCTGTTGACCTCACTAGTAAAAAGCCATATCTTGATAGATCTACATCTACGTTGTCTTGTGTGAATTACATCGTATTTACAGTGTTAGTTTATCAATATGCGAACCGTGTAATGAAGTTAGGTTGGCAGGCCCTGGAGAAAACGGCGTCAATTTCAGTTGCCAACATACTAAAACAAGTTTAAGGGTCTATGTAATATTAATATGTTGTTAGGTTATTCGTTTTAGGTGTGAATTTTAGTAGATATTGAATTTTATATTACTTCGTATTTTTTGCTTTGATGTTTATTATTTTCCTTTGAATAATAAAGCTTCATTCTATATTTTAGATTGACGATAGTAATTCTACGAATATACGTATAAACAAGTTTTTAATGAAAATATGTTTTTTATAACAAGCTTTTATAGCACGGTATAATACCTATTTACTGCTCGTAAATACGAATTATTCGAGCCCAAATTCGATGGGGTTGTGTCGTTTAACTACCAAGCTCCTATAACCACCTTCCGGTTCAATCATCAGATCAGCTCCATGTCATAATAATTTTGCATTGTCGTCTGATTTATACATGCATGTATCATTTCAGCTCAATCGGTAACCGGGAAGTGGGTCAAATTTAATTTGCAAGATTTGATGAAAGACAAACATCGGTACAGGTGAAACTAAATAAAAGCTTGTAATAAAATGAAAAATTGAACCGTTTTTTTTTTCACCTGTTTGCTGGCCTAAAATGCGCCAGCTTTTATCCGTGAATTTCCACAATAATTCGCATACTTTAATTGGACATCCCAGTTTCAAAGTAACCATACACGAGACCTTTACAAAGGGTAAGTAAGGGAACACTACGGGTTCTAGTCAGTAAATGTCTAACACTTCCTTTCACTCCACCCAAAGCAAGAGACTTTTTTTAATGATTTTTCAAGTAACTAAAAAACTGGGCAAATGCGAGTCGGACAAGCGCACTGAAGGTTCCATACAAACTTATAAATAGTTCAACTCCCAAATGAAGTCTCGAAGATTTTTCCGAATTGCAAAGCTTTTTTTTGTGACGTAACAACAAACTCACTGTTTTCAGATTTATTCCTTTACCTGTGACCTTGCTCTATGCCAAATTGTAGGAATTTGGATTCCCTTGAGAATGTAGAAATATACGTTTTTTGCGACATAAACGGCCATATCTTTTTTTTCGTTAACTTAGAAGTTTAACTTTTATATAGCTTGAAGGGACCGCAGACCTGTGTGGTTCTAATTTCAACTCAATACCTCCACGCGTTCCTGAGATGAAGTGTCTTGGCAGGCAGACAGACAACAAAGTGATCCTATATGGTTTCCATTTTTTTTTCCTTTTGAGGTACGGAACCCTAAAAAACGTAACAAACAGTGTTTTTGAGTTAAAAATTAACCCGTACGCTTCCTTATAGGTAGATAAAAAAAAACAGGGTCTGTCAAATCTCGTAAAATTCAGAGCATTTCTCTGAGGAATCTGAATGAAAAGTTGAGAGTGGGGATCACTCCTTCTCCAAAATAGTTTTAACACGAGACTTTGTTTAACTTACGTAAGTTATGCAGGAAGTGATAGGAAAGTTCGTAAAGTTATTGCTGTTTATTTCGTGGAATGTTAAGAACTTATTACCGACTTATTACCGACCAGGGACCTTTGCGCACGAGAACGTAGAACATGTAATAGGTAAAGTGGAAAATATATATAGGTGCTCTTTTTTACCCGACTACGGCAATACCAAAGGAGGGTTATGATTTTGACAGGTTATGTATGTATGTATGTGAGTATGTTCATCTGTGGGATCATAGCTCCTAATCTACTTATAGGAACTCGACATATGAGGTTTCGTTAGAATCGTCTTAATTGTCTGCTGAACATAGGCTACGTGACGTGTCACAATGAACACATACGTGACGTGTCACAAAACTTAATATAGCGCCATCTAGCGGACCAAACGTAATGTGTTAAAAAATAAAATGGAGATAAGTACTTATGCCGTCTTTGGTATCATTTGAAAGGGCTTGAGTTGTACATTTCAAAAATATTGCTCAGATTTAATAAGAAATTAGCTTTCCTTATTGTTGACAAATAAAATTGTCATCGACGCATTACATTTGTAGCATATTATCGGTATTGGTAACGACACCTCTTTTATATATTCCGTAGTACACACAAACACGCAAGTAACACAATCAAGATTTACCAAAATAAGTGTTTTTTATTTTCACCTGAAAAAAACTTAATCATTTTGAATTAAATATTAGATCATCATCATCTTCCTGCCCTAGTCCCGTTTTATTTGGGGTCGGCGCAACACGTTTTTTTCTTCCATTCTGTCCTGTTATATATTAAATATTAGATACCTATGCAAAAACAAAATGGTAACATTGATTCAATAACCGATTCTGAATATATATTATACTACTTCCAGGATGTGCGTCTATTATGTGATGTGTTTGTATCCCCGGAATATGTTACCTTGAGATAATTTTCTTCTTTCACGCAGGCGTACCCACTAGCAGAAGCTAGTATTATTATAAGCACAAAAACTGGCTCTCAATCCTTTGTGAATGAATGAACTTTGAGACCGACATTACTCAATGTTAAACACAGACCAAAAAGTTTAGGCCGTAGGAAGACTAACGGCTTTAACTTTTATAGTCCTGTGGTTGGATGGACCCACGTTTTTAGAAGGCAATTTTAATCAGTTTTTGATAACCGTTCAACCTGACCCTTTTTTATTGGGAAATCTTCAAATAACCCCTCCCGTTCTGGACGGAGCGGGGAGTGCCAGACTTTTAAATACTAAAATCCACCTTTTAAAAGTTACAACAAGTGAATTTTAGTCAGCAAGTCTTCTAGTCCGGTAACTGCCCAAAAGTTGATTTCGAACTGCTGTATTATGTTTTAATCGCACCGAGACATCTGATATCGAGATGCAAGAAAAATATCGCTACAATACAACCATATTATTCCTCATTCTGTCATTCAAAGTTGCACCATACATACTTTGCGTTGTATTACATTAATGGTTTTGTTGTACGTACTTTCACTTCTTTTTTGCCGCACTCAACATTCACTTCCACCATCCGTTTCCCGTAATTAGTTCCAAGGGTCAAGGTCCCTCCCCATCCATCTGACATTACCTCGTGTCCTCATTAGCATTGAGCATTAGTAATACCGCAATTTGTTACTGCGACCCTCGACCTCGCTTGAAAAGCTCATGAATAAGAACTTCGGAACAGCTCGTAATTAGTCGGCTATCTTCGGATTCCAGCCTTAAGTGACTTTGGAGTGTTGTAATTTTGATAAATTGTGACTTATTTGTTTTGTGTCTAAATAGCGACGAACTGTGAGATTGCCTTATTTTCAAATAAAGGCTAGGACTGTTTTCATATAGCCGCCATTATCAAAATTAGTAGTTTTAAAAAAAGGTAAATATGTCAGTAATATATTTTTTTATTAATTTTATAAAAAAATCACCAGGAAGTATCTACTTCTGTATCGTAGGTACGTTCACAAACATTCAAAATCACATATACAAGACACCTAGAACCGAAACAACTTCTTGTGAGCCATAAAAAAAAATCCATGCAGGAATCGAATCCGCGGTACCCGGCCATAAAATGAGAAAACAAGGGTACAAAAGTATACAATACTTGTACTAAATAAATAAAATAAAAATGCATATAATTATGTATATGTAGCACGAAGGATTGCCAAACTCAAGTGGCAATGGGCAGGGCGGGCACATTGCTCGCAGAACAGATGGCCGATGGGGCCGAAAGGTTCTAGAGTGGCGACCGCGTACCGGAAAACGCAGCGTAGAAAGGCCTCCTATAAGGTGGACTGACGACCTGGTGAAGGTAGCGGGAATCCGATGGAAGCGAGACGCACATGATCGTTCGTTGTGGCGACGCTTGGGGGAGGCCTATGTCCAACAGTAGACGTCTATCGGCTGAAATGATGATGATGATGTATATGTTGGCGCAGGATGCCGATCAACATTGTAGTTCAGTCCAAGGACTCTGTTTTGTGGGCGATGACTGGATAACGAGCAGTAAACAAACTAACCCAGATCACACAACTGATTTATTATAATAATAATAATATAATAATAATAATATTCCACAACTATCACACAGCGCCGTCTAGTCCCAAGCTAAGCAGAGCTTGTGTTATGGGTACTAGACAACTGATAAACATACTTATATATTTCTAAATACATGCATATTATAGATAAATTACACCCAGACACAGAACAAATGATCGTGCTCATCACACAAACATTTGTCCTGGGTGGGAATCGAACCCACGACCTCCGGCATAGCAGTCAGGGTCACTAACCACTAGACCAACAGGCCTGTCAGAAAGTATTATATAAATTATGATGCAAGGTTTAGGCATTCACTTAATACAACGAGCTGTGAGACAGTCCACGAGACTAGATGTTGTTCGCACAGCTGCCGACAGAAGAAAGAGCGCCGCACCTCTGCCATCAGCACTTTTATCTGTTCGGTTCGTGCAAACGTCAGCCCGAATTCTGTCAAAGTTACATGTGTCACTTGTCACTTAGCTCGTTCGTTCGTTCTCAAGCTTCCGTATATAACATTTTTATTTATGTAAATAAAAAAGGAAAGGGTTTTTTGAGCCAATTCTACTATTTGTGTAGAAAATAATTCTGAAACTGAATTCAGAAAGGATAGGTGCAGCTGCATAGTGTATCTTAATTATAATCCTTCTGCTGCATAGTATATCTTAATTGTAATCCTTAGGTTCTTGTTCAAAGCTCTAATACATCATGAAAACGAAGCTCCACATTCCTGTCTTGTACCATTAATTATGAACATCTATTCTTCATACTGTTACACGGTTTCAGTTTAAATTATTCTCTCAGTCTTATATGTAAGCTCTAATAACTTGTATCCTGTGTATAAACCTTGTATTTGAATGCGGTAGTTAAGCGCCGTACTTGCAGATTGTGGGAAAATTAGCTTTAATGACGGAATTCTGGTGAGAAGGGAGGCCGGTACATTCATCAACGTTTAGGGGTGCTACACGCTGTGAGTTTGAGGAATTTATGATAACTCTTTAGAGAACGTTTTCACCGAATTATAGAGCAGGTTCCCCGAGTAAGTTTCTTGAACCAAGTGTGACGCACTATAATATATTGATGGTATAAGTAATGTGGGGATATCTTTTTAAACACAATATCATACAGTTTCCTTTGCATAATATGTTACTAGTATGAAGATATTTATCCTCCTCACGCTATTAACAACTCGCTAGCGCTGTCTCATGAATGTGCTTGCTAGGAACTGTGTGGTATTCTGTTTAATAAAAATATCTACCTTTACTATATACCGTGGAACCTGATTGCAATACCCCAGCGTAGCGTAGCCCGAAAAAATTTTTGCAATTTGCAATTTAGATAAAAATATTTATTTACGGATATTGAGATGAAAATTGCAATAGTACTTACCTGCTACTTCTTAGGCTAAAGGCATGTTTGAGAGCAGCGGGAAGGTTTGAAAAAGTGACTACGCAAAAGGCAACTGAAGGACAAAGGCGGGTTTTAGTCAGTAAACGTCCAACACGCCCTTCCGTTTCACCCTAGAATGGGAGAATTCATTTGATTTAACAAGCAAAAAAGCAAACCACAGAATAAAGAGAAACACGTTTTTTAATTTTTGTTTTCTTCATATAGATTACTACTTTTGACCGCGTGGCTTCGCTCCCGCTCTTCCCTACTCCACTCTACTATACTACCTACTCTACCCTACTATACCCTACTCTACCCTACTCTACCCTACTCTACCCTACTCTACCCTACTCTACCCTACTTTACACTACTCTACCCTACTCTACCCCACTATACCCTGCTCTACCCTACCAAACTTCACATAAACTATCTACTAAATAGCCCGAACAAAGCCTAAACATTTGTTTTGGATATGTGAGCCCGTTCTTGAGTTATAAAATTACAACGAAAAGTGGCATTGTTTTTTATATAATATAGATACAAGCGAAATACAAGTCACTGATTAATCACGAAAACTTGAAACTATAATATCTACAAACTTAAAATTTGGCAGGTAGGTTCTTTATACGGTGTAGATATCCGGTAAGAACGGATTTTCTGATTACCCTCTGTGAAACGGGGGTCCAAAGTTTGTATGGAGAAACTGACTTTCACGCAGCCGAAGCCGTTGGCAGGAATTCGTTGTAACATATTTTCCACGTGTTTGTGATTTCAAGGAAAAAGATTAACAAGTATTACTTCGCCAGCACTGAAATTTATGGAAGCAGAAAAAAAAAACATGGTTTAATTTTCTACGCATGTCAAGGCTCATGTTTAAAAATAAAGAAAGGTTTTATAAAACTGGTAAAAACAAAACTGAATAAAAATACAACCGATGTGAATATATCTGGTTCGGAATGTTGGGTCAGAATTAAAGTGAGCTTCGTTTGATATGAGGTGGAACAGACAGTAGACACGTGTTCCGAAACACCGCGCCACACGATGATAAAAAAATATTCAACAATTTTACTTGAACGGTATTATCCGTTCAAGTAAAATTGTCAAATATTTTTTACCTATTTGAATATCGAACAAAAATGCAAAACTTTTTGGTTCAGAAATAAAGATTTTATATTTTGTATTTGTATGTGAAGAATCTAGTTATCACACAAATATATAAAGGCTTTGTATGTGTGGGTTCGTGTGTGTGTTAAATGACAATTAACTATTTTTCAAATACTTAGGTTTTAAAAACTTTCTCACACGCCAATTTTTTTGTCATTTTATATGTTATGGATATATAGATCAGACTGAAAAGATAGCAGACGGGTAGACTATGTTTTGAATTGAATATATGGTTCTTTCTACTTTCACGCGGGTGAAGACGCTAGCAGAAGCTGTTTGGCCTCATCGTATAAACCACGGACATTGAAGGACTGGAATAATTTGCCTATTGCGGTCTTCCCGTCCGATTAATAATTTGGGTGTATTCAAGGCTACAGTGAATAGGCTCTTAATAAATTAGTGCTATGAAGATTTCTAGTGCCATTGCCAAGGAGAGACAATTTCAGCTATTTTCGCAGTCCGCATTAGTAAAAGTTTGTGAAATTGTGTGCAGAAAATATATTTAAAACAAGCTTTTAATGAAAATCATTTTTTCATAGCAAGTTTTTATAGCTCGGTATACCTATATAATTAATACTCGTCAAGACAAATCATACGAGCCCAAACTAGATGAGGTTGTGTCGTTTAATTGCCAAGTTCCTATAGCCACCTTCCGGTTCCATCATCAGATCAGCTCTATGTCATCATAATATTGCATTGTCACGCATTTTACACATGTATACAAAATTTCAGCTCAATCGGTAACTGGGAAGTGGATCAAATTTAACTTGCAAGATTTGATGAAAGACAAACATCGGGACAGGTGAAACTAAATAAAAGCTTGTAAAAACACTACGATGGCAATACTTGTTCCTATTTTGGCCACAGACCAAAAAATCCAAAGAATCACAGCTGAAAGAAAGTTTTCCCTTTTCTGTTTTACATAAACCGCAAATAAAATTGTGTGCAACTTGCTTTTGTTTTTGATGAACTTTTGCCACCATCACTCAAATAGTTTATAAACCTTTTTTGCGAACAAAGGAGTCAGTTCCATAACAATAAGCGGTAGGTTGTACTTTACCTTGAACTGGTCCAAAATAAATATTCTTGGGGGGAAGCGACTTATTAGCAGCATGGCCGTTATAAACGAGGCCGATTTAGGGGGAAAGTTGGGGCTGTTCACACAGGTCACGTCTCCCCTGACCTGCGTCGATCGATATCTACTGAATAAATAAACTTACTTATGTTTGTTTGTTTGTAACCTTGTGTTCAGCTCTCTGAAAGACGGCGAATTGAATTTCCTCTAACAATCTACTTTTTATGATATTTTATCGAATTTGTTTCTGTGTGTTTTGTTTACTTCGGCATATGTATCAATTTGGCAACATTCTTCTGACTTTTGTGTGGATATACGAACCAAAAGAAATATTCTTAAGATTTATATATTTATAGGTATACACGCTAGGGTATATCTGACACGTTTGCCTGTACAGGTGAGTTGTACAGGTAAGGTACTGGAGCGTGTGTGTAGCACAACTGTGCAGGTTACGGCATCTATCCAAAGACATTTCTCATCGAATGAACGATACTCTCCCGCCGCTCCGCCTCCGTACAATTGCCGTCACGGATCTTGAGCGCTGGCTTCAAGTTGCGCAAAAGTCAAATATTCGGTCTCTTTAGTGGTGCGAAGTTAGACGCGGGGGCGGGGAGTGTCAATGATAGGCTCGCCAATGTATGGAATGCACAAAGCGATCCCCACTTTGACGCCGAGCGCTTAAGATCCGTTTCGGCAATTGAACTCATGAGTGCATAGAGCATTAAATAAATAAATACTTTGTTTGACCACAGGGCTGGTCCATTTTTTTATACAAAGAATGAGCATTGCCACTGGTTCTGAGTATTGCCGTGCCCAGTTGACAGAGATGTTGAGGAGTAATTCGACGCCAAAGTGTATTTTGTTGTGCGTAGGTAAACATTATGTTATATTAAACGTATTTATAATTAGGTTAGACGGAGTCTGTGTTTCCTGATGGCTAAATTAATTGGCCTGGGAATCTTTAAGTCAAGAGTGAATAGGTTACTTCATCGTAAGCGCGCTCCATCAGGTGAGATAGTGGTCAAGCGCAAATCTATCAACAATAAAAACAAAAATAAATATTCTTAGTTGGTATAATAGTGATATTTAAGTCATTTATGTATCAGATTAAATGTTTTGGATCCAATTTTTTTATTAGTTTCGTATGGTACGATTTGATTTAATAAGCCAAAAAAACACAGATTAAATTTCGAATAGGAAGTCGACTAAAATAAATAACATTTTATCTATATTCGTGACCTGATCCCCATATAAAGGGAAGCTGATATTAAATTTTACCTGCACAGGGACCCTTTCCCTTGCAAAGGTCAAAGGTCTGGCAACTTCAATTTGACTAGAACTTCAACTTTATGCCAAACTTGCTCCTTTTGGAAAGTAATGAAACAACAGAACTTTATGTAAACTGGCAAAGTCACGTGAATTGTGACCGTTATCTGTTGGATAGGCTACCTTCGCTTTATACGAGGTGACACCTTTTCTTAGACTTAGGCTTAAAATATATTCAAGGTACTCTACTTGAATACATTTTAGATCTATGTCCAAGAGAAGGTATTACTTGGTAATTATTTAGACCTTAGACATAGTCTAAGAGAAGGTGTTATCAAATATATCGCTCTAATCACACAAATATAGAAAGGAAAAGTTTTTAAGTGTATATGTTTGTTATTTCTTCAAGCTGGAAAGGCTGAACGTATTTCAATGAAACTTGGTACACGAGTAGACCATGTCTATAGGATATTTTTTATCCCAAGAGTAAGTTCTTATTGGATAATATTCTACTATCACGAAGATCAAGCCAATGGCAGTAGCTAGAGAGCTATAAAAACTGACATTATTACAGTTCATCAGTATTATTTGCTAGTAAATTCCTGAGTAGTTTAATGCAGAGATATTATGTGTGCTAGTCCAGAATATGGTCTACCCGTACACCAAGGTTTATCGAAATTCGTTTAGCCGTCCCAGCGAGAAGAAATAACTAACATATACACACACCAAAATATACTCACAATCTTTTGCCTTCATAATATTAGCGTGATGCCTAGGCTCCTTTAGCCCTTTACCTGAACCCGAACCAATGACGTGAGTAAAACCATTTATAACAATAAACATAAATATGTCTCACGAAAGTTATATATAAAACAGAGTACAACGACGTTGTCACGCAACGCGTTATTATCGGAAAGAATAATAACTCTTCTACATTGTACTTTTCTTAAGTAATACGTTTCTTCGTCATTGCGAACTACACAGTACACATGTGTCTTTTGCTATTCATTTTCAAGGAAAAAATGGTACAGCCGTATATGTCGCAAAATAATTATATTTTGACACTGTCAAGGGAATCAGGTACTTCCCGTTGACCCAGAATTCTGAAAGGCATAAAGCAAGGTCTCATAGCACAGATTCTGATGTAGAAATATGTAAATAGTTTTGTTGTTACGTCGTAAACATTTTTTTTTTGTGATTCGGAAAAATTTTCGAAACTCAATTTGGGAATTAACAATTTACATAGGTAAGTTTGTACGGAACCCTCAGCGCACGCGGACGACTTGCATATTCCCAGTTTTTTTATTGTTAACTCTTTGAATGCCGTAATTAGAGACACAATAGAAAGACAATTGCTTATGTCGAACTGTGTAACATAAGACATTCAAAAGGTTAATAGACTCGCGCTTGACCACTGTCTCACATGATAGAAAGCGAAGATGTGATGGACGATGAAGCACTGTTGCCTACAAGTAACCATTTTACTTTATAACTATCAGGAAACACAGACTTCAGATGGAAATTAATAATAATTTATTTATTGACAAATACACAAGTTTAAAGAAAATAAGAAATATACAATTGAGAAGAAGACAAACCGAGAACACATTAGAAGTAGCCGAGAGCCCCATAATTACACTCCTTAGCTGTAGGTGTGAAATATACATATATAAAAATAAATCCCTATTTCCTTGGTCACGCCATCACGCGTGAACGGCTGGACCGATTTCGCTAATTCTTTTTTTAACGAATATAACGTTATTATGAGGAGAAGCTTCCAGTGGAAAAAAAAATGAAAAGTAGGGTAGCGCAGGGTAGAGTAGAGTAGTGTAGGGTAGAGTAGGGTAGAGTTGGGTAGAGTAGAGTAGGGTAAAGTAAGCTATAGCAGGGTGGAGTAGGGAAGAGCAGGAGTGAAGCCACGCGGGCAAAAGCTAGTGGTGTTCATAAAAGTAAAACGTCGCCTCACATTAGGATTAGGATATATTAGGATACTTAGGTAAAGTATCGTGGGTGCGTTCACAAACAAGTAAACTCATATACTCAAGACACCCAGACCTGAAATAACTATCTGTAGGCCAAACAAATATTTGTATAGACCACGCAAAGGCCCCGACAGTATCGCAGTAGCTTTTGTATGTAATTTGCTATCACATTTAGGGGTAACAGGGTGTAAAATCAAGGTTCTCTGACTAGACTGTTGTATTTGTGCTAATCACGCGGAGAACTTTGACACCGTGATGCAGAATAGTTTCTGTGGCAATATACAACATTATTTTTAGTATACCGACACTAAGTACAACACAGATCACGGCAGGTCATAGCGAGCATTAGGAGCCAGCGCACAGCTGGATGCGGGAGAAAAACTACCCTTTAGTCGCCCGAATGGTCCGGTGACCTTATATTTTTGCGGACAACCATGTAACATGATTTTTCATGAAACAGTTATGTTTTGTGCATATATTCTTTACATAAAAATACTATACGTGCTTTCGGGTTTCGTGAAATATGTAGGTAATTTCGTGTGTTTGTTATCGAACTCCTTTGAAACTGCTAAACCGATTTTTATGTTTTTTTTTCTGTATATTTTATAGCTCTGAGAATAGGTCTTAGGCTATTTTCTGCCCTCAAATCCGGGACCAACAATCTTTAAATTTTTTTCACTATTTACACTGCGGCCCGACACGCATTTGGCCTGTTTTTTTCACCTGAATTTCAACTTCACCAGATATGAATTAAAGTGCTTCTTAGCGTTACTTCAAATATTTGACTAACTAATATAACATAATCATATATATATATTAACTTAATTAATACACAGTAACCCATGATCAAAGAGGCATCTTTGACCCCTCAGTATGTCAATTTTTTTTAGGTCGACGCTTCCAACTGGCTTGTTGAACACAAAATGCCAAGTTTCGTTGTGTACGATGTCATCAAGCTAACAATAGATTGTATGCCCACTGTCCATTGAAGCCATTAACCTTTGTTGCTCTTCAAACGTGGGCGTCAAACGGTTTCAGTCAATCGTGTTTGACAAAAATATTTGCTTTGGTATACACCACAATTTTTTAATTAGTACACATACTTTAGGGGCTTATTAGAAAAGCCCTTGTTATTTTATAAGTAAAATCTCAATAAATAATATTCATAAACAGCAAAGTTATTAGCGTTGGTTTATGTCCCAAAATATCACTCAATTTATGGAAATATTGTGCAGGCTATTGATTAATGAATGAATAAGTGATAATTATTAAGGAAAAACACTGTCCGCAGTATTTTCTACTAGCAAATGTTATGTTTGATTGATTCTATGGCGAATTTACCTTTTTGTGGTCAATTTTAGGATTTCAGTTTTTTCCACTTTTGACCACAAAAATATGTTCAATGACGGGTACAGATAGAGCCCCATTTTTTTGTGTACTAATTAAAAAGTAGGGGTGTATATACGGTTCTTTTCCTCTCAGTACTATGTAACTACCTTCATAAACAACAACTTTAGTTCTATGACTTTTAAAAAAATATCATGTTTTAGTTCATCAGATTTTCATAGAAAAATAAAAATATTTAAATTTAACGTTCTAAATATTACGAAGTCTACGCGAAGCAAGTGATTGTATGATAGCTGAGAGCAGCGGGGTGCTTGATGCACTTGCGTCGTGTCATACAGACGTAGGTAGGTATAGCAAAATACAGAGTTGAAATGTGTTAGATAGAACAACGTAATCTTGAAGGTTTGTCTTTGGAACTTTCCAAAGACAAAACATAATTTACTTGAATTATGTTTTATAAAAATTCATAGAACAAAAGTTGTTGTTTATGATGTTAGTAGCACAGTCCTGCTAGGTTGTTAATGTCTTACTAATAACCCTGTAGAGATCACTTAATAAGATTTTCAAGAGAAAGCTAAGTTTATAAAAATAGAAGTCAGTTTGAATTTGACCGAACAACAAGGTTGGAACAGACTTGGTAAAGTTTGTTTTTGGCCTTAATGATTGTGACGAAGTTTGTCGCTTTCTATCTACTTGTTGTACGAACTGTGGGTTACTAGGTTATTACTAATTGTATTTATTATCGACCGGTCAATACCAAGTCTTCCATTAAAATGAGGGATTAAAAAGCATCATCATCATCATCAGCCATTTTTAGTTCCGTAGACAACTAGGAACCCTTATAGTTTCGCCATGTCTGTCTGTCCGTCTGTCCGTCCTCGCTTAATCTCTGTGACTGTTAGCACTAAAAAGCTGAAATTTGGTACCAATATGTATATCAATCACGCCGACAAAGTGGTTAAATAAAAATTGGAAAAAAATGTTTTATTAGGGTAGCCCCCCTATATGTAAAGTGGGAAGTGTTTTTTTTTTTAAATTTCAACCTTAACATGTGATCTATTGTCGGATAGGTATTAAAAAATTAATAAGGGTTTACTAAAATCATTTTTTGATAATGGCAATAATTTCGGAAATAATCGCTCCAAAAGTAAAAAACAATGTGTGTGTCCCCTCTAACTTTTGAACCATAAGTTTAGAAAATATGAAAAAAATCTGTAAAGTAGAACTTTATAAAGACTTTCTAGGAAAATTATTTTGAACTTGATGGAAATAACAGTTTTTGTACAATAAAGACAAAAAGGTTCTACAAAATAATTTCTGGACTAAGTTAAGTATAATCGTATATGCAAGCATTTTTTTAAACTCATAAGTGGGTACACTAGTTGTGACGGACGGGAATTTACAAACTTAAAATTTGGCAGGTAGATTTATTATAGGGTGTAGACATCCGCTAAGAACGGATTTTATGAAACACCACCCCTAAGAGGGTAAAACAGTTGTCAGAAGTGTGTATGAAAGTCCAATGTTTCTAAAGTAATTTCTATAGATGGTGTGGAGATGTACTAAGAAATCAACCCCTTTTTGTGGTTAAAACAGGGGATGGTAGATTGTATGAAAGGCCTATCAAAGCGAAATGCCACTCACAGATTAATCATTAAATCTCAGAAAGTTTAACATCTACAAATTTAAAACTTGGTAGGTAGATTCCTTATGGGGTGTAAAAATTCACCAACTAAGGTGACCCCTATTTGGGTCCAAAGTTTCGATGGAGAAACTGACTTTCACGCGGGCGAAGCCGCTGGCAGAAGCTAGTAAAAGTAGTAGTAGTTTTTTTGGGGGTAGGTGCATAAAAAAGTATACACATACGTTCCTAATATTTGTATTATTTTATTACTTTTAAAAATATTTAAAATTAAAATTTATACATTTTAAGCATATTTATAATACAATAAATCACATATTGTGTGGGCAGTAGTATATAATTAGTATTCCTATGCCCTAAGACAAGTTGCATTTACTTGCCGGCGTAAACTGTCATTGGAATTTGACACAGTCATTAAAACACCTGAGTCTTAATTATGGCAACTTTGGCTGACATTGCGGAGACCCAGCGCATGGCTTTAATGTCATTAAGCCAGCGGATGGCAGATTTTGAAGCACACCTGAAAGCGTCACCACCTGGAGCGGACTTAAGCGGCCTCCAAAAAGATTTTGCTGCCTTTAAGGACCACGTTTGGAGTGTCTTCAGTGCCTTGCAGCTGCAGATTGCGGAGTTGAGCAGGAGTGTTGACGTAATAGAGATGCGTCACAGGAAAAAGTTTCTGTTACTGGGCGGCGTTCCTGAGGCTCCGGGTGAAAAGGTTCCTGAAGTTGTGGCAACCATTCTACAGACTAAGCTTGGCTTAGCGGATGTGTCACCCCCTTCGCTGACTGTATGCCACAGATTGGGTGCCGCTTCAGAGGGACACGCTAGACCCATCCTGCTTCGGTGCGCAGACTATGCAGTCAGAGACGTCATATGGAAAACCAAGACCAAACTGAAGGGATCCTCGTACGTTGTTTCTGAGTTCCTCACTCGACAGCGACAAACTGCTTTTTCAGCGGCTCGCAAGCTCTTCGGCGTGACAAACGTGTGGACCATGGACGGCAACATAAATATCAAACTTCCGGATGGTAAGCGACGCCGTGTCTTCCGTCTTGAGGAGGTCGTCGCGCTGGGAGCTGAGCATGGCAGACTGCTGGATCAGGAAAAATCTTCGGTATCCAACACCAAATCCAGTAACGAGTCGGCGCAGGCTTCCTCTCGCTCCAGACGAATTGTTAAGAAGAAATGATAAGATTCGGTATTTGTCTTCTTCTATGTTATTTTCTTATTATTTTGTGCGTGTTTCCTAATTATAGGGTACCTTCGTCTTGCATTAGTTTCTTGAAACCAGTTTAAAAATAGACACTTCACTAGGTTTATGTTTTTGTTCGTTATACCGACTGTTTTGTTGTTTGTGAACTGTCAATGTCAATGTCACTTGTGTTTTTTGTTTTTGCGTTCGGAAACACGCACTAGTGGTTCACTTTGTTGTGTTGATTTTTAATACTATATATTTTACTGATTAATGTGAACAGTCTGCCGGCAGGTTGTGCATTTGTTTATTCAACTTCATAAAAATTTAGTTTTAGTTTTTATCATATCTATCATATTTTATATTTCTATTTATTTTACTTTTTAATAATTATGTCTGACGACGACTCATTTTTTTCCTGCCATAGTTCTACGGCTTTTTCTTCTTTAGACGATTCTTTTTCTGTCAATTCTTTCCTAAGTGGCGAGTTCCAAAGATTTAATAATTGTTTCAATGTTTGTCATGTAAACGCACAGAGTATCCCTCAACATCACTCTGAGATGTTGGATTTATTTTGTGATGTTGCTTTGCATGCTATCCTAGTTTCAGAAAGTTGGCTCAAGCCCGAACTTCTATCTACGTTTTACAGCCTACCCGGCTTTGTCCTTATTCGTAATGATCGCACGGGAAGAAGAGCCGGGGGTGTTGCCATTTACTTACGCAGTGACATCCCTTACAAGATCCTTTCCTCTTCGCCGGCAATTGCAAGCGGCAGCCCTGAGTACTTAATCCTTGAAATTGATGTCAAAGGGGTTAAAGCTATTCTTGGAGTAGTATACTGCCCACCTACCATAGATTATTTCTCCAGTCTTGATAGTCTCTTAGATTCCGTCTCCTCAGAGTACAAACATCTCATAATCATGGGTGATTTTAACACCGATCTTGTGAAGGACAACACCAGATCACGCAAGCTGAGAGCAATCTTGGAGTCGTCGAGTCTATCACTCCTCTCACTTAATCCGACTCATCACAATCTCGACACAGACGATTCCTGGCTTGATCTCATGCTCGCGTCTTCTGTGAATCTGGTCGTTAACCATGGCCAGATTGCCGTCCCCGGGTTATCGAGACATGATTTAGTTTATCTGAGCTATAAAATTAAGCCACCAAAACAGCGGCCTGCCATTGTGTTTCTCCGGAATTTTGCGAGGTTAGACGGGGACAAGCTCAACAGTGATGCTAGTGCTGTTGATTGGGTCGATGTCGAAAAGGCAGCGACTGTGGATGAGAAGGTGGAAATTTTCAATAAAGTTTTACTGAAGCTCATTGATGCACATGCGCCACTGAAGGCCGTCCGTGTAAAACGCCCCCCGGCTCCATGGATTACTCCGGAAGTTCGGATGGCGATGAGACGGCGTGACAGGGCTTTTCGAAGACATAGAAGAGACCGCAGTGAGGAGAACTGGAACCTGTACAAGTTGGCTAGAAACCGCTGTAACCAGATGGTAAGAGCTTCAAAACGCCGATACATTTCAGAAAATGTCCTCAACTCTTCACCGGCTGATATTTGGAAGTTCCTCAAATCATTTGGCATAACTAAGTCCTCCTCTCATACTTTTCCCTCTAATATATCTTTGAATGATTTGAATCAACATTTCTCATCGTCGGCTATGCTTGCTATTCCTGTCAAAAATACTACAATTCTTGATATAACTTCCACGCCAATTTTACCTCATGATTCTTTTTCTTTTTCCCCAGTGACCGACTCGGAGATCCTCAAAATTTTCACTGCGATTAAGTCCAGGGCTGTCGGCTGTGATGGAGTCAGCAGAACCATGTTATCCCTCTTGATTACAAGTTTACTCCCCACTATCACACATATTTTCAATTTTTCCCTCCATACTGGGGTGTTTCCTACAAGCTGGCGTAAGGCTTTTATTATCCCTCTTCCAAAAATTTCCACTCCCACTTTATCAAATCACTTTAGACCAATTTCCATTCTTCCTTTCCTATCCAAAATCCTAGAAGCAGTTGTTCTTAAGCAGATTTCATCCTTTGTGTTTAAGAATAATCTGTTATCCCCATTTCAATCTGGTTTTCGACCTGGCCACAGTACAGCCACAGCCTTACTTAAAGTCACAGAAGACGTCAGGAATGGCCTGGAGAACTCGAGGTTAACGGTGTTAGTTTTAATAGATTTCTCTAACGCTTTTAATACCGTTGATCACGATATCCTTCTGGCTATCTTGTCTCAAATTGGGGTTTCTTCATTGGCACGGGATTGGTTCTCTTCTTATCTTCGTGATCGTCAGCAAGCGGTACGTGCTGATCAGAAATGTTCTGACTGGTGCGATCTGCAAACCGGCGTTCCACAAGGCGGTATACTCTCTCCTCTCTTATTTTCTTTATTTATAAACTCTATCACTGCTTTTCTCAAATGCTCTTTCCATCTGTATGCTGATGACCTACAGCTCTACGCTCAAACTGACATTGACAACCTTGACAACTGCATCTCTCTACTAAATGCTGACCTTCTGGCTATTGCTGATTGGTCGAGCAGATTTGGGGTTACTGTCAATGTCAGTAAATGCCAGGCTATCCTCATTGGTAGTCCTTACTTTTTACGGAGTTTGGACACTAGCCGACTACCGCAGCTTATTTTCGGCACTACAGTCATCCCTCTCTTACCTCACGTTAAAGATCTAGGTTTATATATTGACGATAGGTTAAGCTGGAATAAGCAGATTGCACAGGTTAGCCAGAGAGTCACCTTTACGCTGCGGTCTCTCTATAAATTCAAAAATTTCCTCCCGTCGAGCACTAAAACTACTTTGGTCCAGTCGCTTGTGTTACCTATAATTGATTATGCTGATGTTTGTTACTCTGATCTTTCCCAAGAACTTCTAAACAAATTGGATCGACTTCTCAATAACTGCATTCGTTTTATATTCGGGCTTCGTAAATATGACCACATTTCTTCCTTCCGTTCTCAGCTTAAATGGCTGCCTATCCGTCTCAGGAGATCCCTCAGATCCCTCTGCATGCTCTTCACCGTAATGAACGATCCTTGTGCTCCTGATTATTTAAAACAATATTTTAAAGTGTTGGGCAGTTCTCATAATCTTAACCTTCGTGCATCCAAAAACATGCTTCTTCAGATTCCTTCTCACCGTACTGGTTTTATGTCCAATTCTTACGCTGTTTCCACCATAAAACTCTGGAATTTACTTCCCCTAGACATCAAAAAAGCCGAAAGTAAATTTTCCTTCAAACGTAAAATTCGGAACTACTTCTTGAAGTCCTCTCAACCTTAGTTTGTTCTTCGTCAGAATTGTTATTAAGTTCTCTTTAAGATTTGATATTTTTTATATTATTTATTAGTTTATTATTTTAGCATATTTATGTATTTTATTATATATTATATATAAATAACTTATTTTGTTTTTTTTTTTCGTTTTCATAATTTGTTATTTGTTTATTGTGCAAACCTACCACAGTGATCTCTTTTTAACCCAAAGGTTGACTGGGAGAGAATGCCTTGTTGCATTAAGTCCGCCTATGTACCACTACTGTACATGAAGTTTAAATAAATAAATAAATAAATAAATAAAAACCTAAAGTTTAAAACAATACTACGAAACCCTTCGTATGCGCGTCAGACTCGCACATGGCTATTTTATTTATTTTTAGACTGTTATTTATTTCCCTAAAAATTATAAACATTCCAGTTTATTACTGTGTGGTTAACAAAATAACACGATTTAACCAGAGTCTCCAACTTCCAACCATCGATCCACCATCAGACATGCCAGATAATTCTATTTGTTTTCACTTAGACAAAAATCCAATTACGAACGAACATTGAACTCAAAGGAGGTACGAGTAAGTCGCGTCGTTCACTTGCGTGTGGGCAAATTGAATACTTCACTTAGAAAAGCTCATTTACGTTCTCTTCAAACATTAATAGAATAACTGGATTGGAATAAACATGTCTAGTTAGCTTTGAAGAAAGTTTGACTTTGAAGGTGGCTGAGTAACAGTGACGGATTAGTCATGTAGCAAAGGTAGCAAATGCTACAGGCTCCGCGCATACGGGGGCCCCGTGCGTTCGAGTATCCGGCATTTGAACGAAAAAAAATCTGGTCAAAGCATTGGAATTCAAAAACAGATTATTTCATTGAATATATTATAATTTGAGTGTCCTCAAGGCAAGAGCGAATAGGCTCATAAACTAATGCGCCTCACCATCAAAGATTGCATCACTGCTTACCACCAGATGGGATCACAGTCAAGCAAGTGTAGGGTTAATATAAATTAAAAAAAATATATGATAGTCAGTTTCTAAGATTTCCCTCGTTACCGTAATTTCCACGTATCTTACCCAATTTCAAAAACTGCTGGGTTATATAAGTGAGAATAAGAATAATAGTACTAAATAGGTCTACACAGGGGCCACTTGGTTGAATGTGCTACAGGTCCCGCGGTAGCTAAATCCGCCACTGCTGAGCGAGTGAACGTAGGTTGAAACGACCGCGTTGTGCCCCCATCTCGTTCTTCAGTGAACTTTATTTTCAACTGGTCTAGAAACTTAGGTAATGAGAGCGGCTGAATGTTCACTCGAAAGAGATAACTAGTTCTGTAAGTCATTTTCACGACTGACCTGGAATCTCACTTGATAATCTCCAGTTTTGTACAACTAGATATTTTTTAAATTCAATAAAAATTTGTTTAAATCGAAACAAGAGAAGTTCGGACGGCCTATGTATCGCACATTTTTGGAGTTGTTTCAAATGTTGGTGTTATTTAAAATATATATATATATATATATATATATATATATATAATACTAACGAACTAATGTTTAATGTGGTAATAAAAATAAACTTGTGTAAATTTAATTCTAAGTGCACAATTTGTGAAAAACATAAGTTGGAGTTTTGGCTATATCTAAAGTGGAAGGGAGTGATCAAAAGACAGTCAATTCTCAAAAAACACTGGTACTACATATTCATTTACTTTTACTATACATTTTGGTCTAATTATAACTACGAGTATGTCTGATGAAAGGTCAATTTTTTTATGAAATTTAACTATGACTTAAAAAAAATGTTGGTGAGCAGAAGCTGTTTTTAAAACATAACTTTTAAATATCATAGTTATCGAGTCTCTGAGTTTCTCTAATAGAAAAACTCCAAAAAATGGTTATTTAATGCAAATATTACATTCGAAAAGTCATAATACTCCGAAATATTAATAGAAGACACGATTTATACACAAAAGAAAAGCTACGCGAATAAAAATGTTATATTTCTTGCTTGTGCTTATATATTTATGTGATAAAAATAAAAGTCTGGTTGTATTTATAAACATTTTGTCAACAAAGATTTAATGAGGCAAATACAAGAGCCTTGTAAATGTAAAAAAAAAACACTTCTCGAATCGGCTCAAGACTGATAGAAAGCTTTCACAAAAAGACATTTTTAAGAAAATCCCAAGTACAAGGTCATGCCTAACTCAATTATTTCAAAAAAGGTTACAAATGGTACAATAAGACAGAATAACCAGGAAAATGGGAAGAGTGGGCTCTCACAATAAAAGGGCAAAGTTTGCCAGTGTGGAGAAGGTGCGTAAATTGCCCATAAATTCCCAGTCCCCTTTTCTAAAAAATCTGGTCAAGTGTGAAATTTAAGGCTCAAAGAGTTCCGTATAAACTTAAGCTTTATAATCGAAAAAAGTAATTATTTTGTGACGCGTCAACAAACTTAAGGTTTTCGTATTATTTCCTTTGGTTGTGCTACATGTGTCTTGCCAAATTTCACAATTCTGGGTCTACGGCAAGTCCTCTATGGGTTTTCATTCCTTTCCCGAGCGTAAACATTGTGCTCCATAAAGAAAGCATAAAATATTATCTTTAGAGTGCGTTGATTTAGAATTATGATTTTTTCTCTGCTTCAGAAGTGGCAGACTTAAATAATTGATACTAATTATAGCTTGCAGTCTTGACAGACGGACAACAAACTGATCCTATAAGAGTATCGTTTTTGCTGACTGAGGTACGGAACCCTAAAAAAAATATTTCTACGGTTCCATAAAAACTTTTTATAGATCTTATAATTTACAAGGTAGATCCGTTCGCCCGTGACAATGAGACAGATTTATTTGAACTGTGAAATATTTGGTTTAAAATCTTTTTGGAGATTTTACTTGGTGATGATGATGATAACATTTAGCCGATTTCGGCCACAGCGACCGCATTTTTTGACTCCTAATGGTGGTTGTGTGCTCAGATCTGCTGCTCGTTTATGCGCCCTCATGTGACTAGCGTATACAAACTTGGCTGAAAAACGCCGAGCACAAAGCGAACATGTCAGGACACACAATTTGGCTAAAAATTTTTACTTGGTATTGAAAGAACAAAGTTTGCAGTAGTTCAACCTTTCTTGTTCTGTACACACATCCTTTCAGTCTAAGTAAGTTGCGATTATCTCCAAAACTACTAAACAGATTTTAATGCAGTTTGCACTAATAGATAGACGGCCTTACCGTGACGTGTTAAAATGTTAAGCGTGCGAGTGAGGAAGAGGGATGAAGTTATACACCCTATATAGCTCCATACCTTTAACAGTTCAGTTTAGGTCGTTAAATGGATTGTGTTAAGAGCTCGTGGTAAGGCCTAGAGTGATTTATAAGGATGGCTTAGGCGTACTACCTAATGTCCATAAATTATGTTTTAAACAAAAACTGAGTAGGTATTTTAAAGATTCCTGGCACCTTTGCGAAGCGGGATGAGTCGTAAGTCTACACTATATAATATTATAAAGAGTGTTTCTGTTTGTAGAAGGTAATCTCTGAAAGTACTGTACCCCTAGCCAAGTTGATAATCTGCAACCGTTAACGCTCTTGAGGCGTTCGATGCAAGTGAAACGGTTGTAACTTGGCTACGGAGGCTGGTCTGATTGCAAAAATTTTTTCACCAATAGAAAACTGCTTTATTCTTGAGTGACATAGACGATGATTTAAGCCGCGAGCAAAAGCTATAAATAGCATTGCTAGTATTGTCACAACTTGTAGCTTCCAATAGAAGTCTGGATTTAATTTAAAGTCTTGTTTCAACAAAGATCAGAGTGTACTTAGCGAGCGTCGAAAATTCTCGCAGTGACGACCCCTTACGGCCCTTGAGAGGGAAGTTGTGTGTACTTGAGTGAAGGACTGACGCCGTGCCAAGTGCCAAGTGGCAACAATTGCTTTACATGTCACTTTTATTTTACTAATTCACGGTGTAGAAGCCTGTTTTCCAAAAACTTGGGAAATAAAGATCTAGAAAAGTAATTCGTTATTGCATACGTTTTTTTTTTATTTTTTTTTTCCAATAAAGTTTCCGACAAAATAGGCGTCAATGTTAGGCTGATTGAACCGTGGTCGTCCAAGAAGCCGTTGGTTTGAAATTGTGTGAGAAACGCAATAGAACTAGAAAAAGTCATATAAAGAAAGACAGGACTTTACTTAGGGTGAACTGCACCATTTAACTATAACGATAACCAAACCATAACCAGCCGTGAAACGGCCACCTATTGGTCAATTCGACGATTTGACAACTGTTAACGGCTTTGTTATCGTCATAGTTAAATGGTGCAACTCATCCTTATAAGTAGACGCTTGGGTTAAGATGATAATGATGATCAAAAACTTTTCCTAAATGTGCAGAAAACGTTATGCAAAAAAAGTAATGACACAAGTAATTAAACAAACAGTTTATTAGCAGTTTCCCTCGTGCCTGCTAGAGCTGCAAGAATGTCTGAAAGAGTTACCATGGCCCAAAAATGCAAAAAGTGACTAAAAAACCACATACAATACGTCTGACGTACCTTCTCACATTGGGAAAAGTTATTTGATGATTTACACCACAAAAAAGACGTTCATTGTAAACTTTAGTAAAGTTTCAATTTATTGAGAACTGTAGTCAACACTTATTCAATTATGATTAAACTAAACACACAAAAAAATTGAATTACTTTTGCTAACTAACCGCTTTCTTGGCTAGAAATTAATTGGAAAACCGTTTATAACATAACGGTTCTTCAGTAATAACTTTAAACTAAATTACTGGTTCTATATTAATTAATCAATACTCGTAGATTACTTTAGCACTGTTAGCTCTTTAACTTTACAAAATAAACTTGAAAGTCGGACTTTACTGATACTTAAAGTTAACAAAACTAATGAAAAGAATATCCAGCCTTGAGTTAATCCACGAGTTTATTAGATTTAGGATACCTGGGCTTTTAAGCGCACCTATACTCTATTCAAAATAACATTAGACATTTATGAAAACCTTTTATTTACTGTCCGTTCAACCGATTTTGAGTTTTATTACTTTGGTGGCATGACAAATGGCGGCTGCAGTAAATAATCTATACTAATATTATAAAGCGGAAGAGTTTGTTTGTTTGTTTGTTTGAACACGCTAATCTCTGGAACTACTGGTCCGATTTGAATGATTCTTTCAGTGTTAGGTAGTCCATTTATCGAGGAAGGCTATAGGCTATGTTTGTTTTTTTTTCAAAATTAGGGATCCGTAATAAAATTGCTATTTTGTAACACAAGGTGTAAAATCGAAAAACTATTTTTGCGTGCGCTGCAAAAACTATTGACAATAGAACAAAATGATGTACTACGGGTTTGTAGATCCCATTAAGACCTACAAAAAAGTCCGCGAGAACATATATCTAGCTATCATGGTTTAATCACAATAACCGATTTTGTGTTCAAAATAATTATTAAATCGTCTGAAGAAAAAAAAACTACGATAGATATGTATCGTAATATTAATCTTTATCAAAATTAAGCATTACGTTATCAATAGTATTTATGTAGAAGTAAAATACTTTTTGTTTCATCTCAATCGGATATTTCGTTTAAAAGTTATCACGTGTGTAAGATGTTAAGAGTTGGTATCTATTAATGAGTTATGGGCCATAGAGTTTTTTATCAACATAAAATCCTGTATCTAATAGTCTTTTTCGAAATATATTTGTTGATGATTGTAAGTATAAGATCTTTGAAGAGTATAATAAATACATTTAAATCGCGCATTCGCATTTATTTTTTTTTAATCGCGGTAATCTTGGGAAATATTGATCTGATATGAAAACTGTTTAAATATTCAATAGTCCATTTATTGAGGGACGCAATTATAGGCAATATTAATATTATATTAGAAACGAGAAAAACGCGGGTGAAACCGCGGGGCACAGCTAGTTTGTATTATAACCACTTAAACCAATCAAATCATTTTTTTTTTTCAAATAGACCATTTACAGGCACTTTTGAATAGTCAAATGCAGGCCTACCAAAAAAAAAGTGAAGCTAAATGGCACGTTCCAAAGCGTAGATCTCTATGGAGAAGAACGTGCAAGAAACTTCATAGACACTCTTTTAAATCATACTATGAGTTGCATACAATCTTGTTACTCATAATATCATATCGACGGTTGAAAGGCAAAATGATATAAGCGACATTAAGTAAACTTTACAAAAGTCACTCTTTTGTAAAGTTGTAAAGTTTACTCAATGTCGCCTAGATCATTTTGCCTTTCAACCGTCGATATAATCTCTTTAATATTTTTTGTTGCTTCTATTTTATGTGAGCACAATGTAGATAAGTAATAAAAGTTTTTTTTTTTTTTGCTTTTAATGCCATCCTTAAATCTGTTGAACAGACAGTAAAAAAGATTTCTTTAAATTTCTAATCTTAACGCAAATAGGGTAAGTCAGAGCGCAATAGTATCGAAACATGACGTCATTGAAACAATAAAATGATAGACGAATCGATAGAAATAAAGACAGTTGTATTCCTGGAAAGTTAGTTGCGTCACAGCTGCCTCCCCGCTAAAACACTAGGACGTGTAGGGACTGTGTACTTTGATTTTACTTCTTTCTGTAGGGTCTTACGTAAATGGTGACATTAAAAAAATACTGGCACGTGATTTGAATTAATTTGTAGTTTTATTGAAGACTAGCTGTGCCCGCGCCTTCGTTCGCGTGGATTACTTACAGGATTTTGGGTTTATTTTTTCTAAAATAAAATTAGCCTATGTTACTCCTTATTACATCCAAATTAAAAAAAAATGTTATATTGGTGTATGCACCGTATATATTCATATGCATGTAGTAAAAAGCAGTTTTTTTTTTTAATTGTTATAAACTAGTGCTTGACTGCGATCCCACCTAATGGTAAGCAGCGATGCAATCTTACAGTTTTTTCAATGTTACAAACAGACACTCCAATTTTATTTATGTGTATAGACTTACTTCTTCCAGCGTATAAGTGCAAAATTCTTCTAGTAAAGGTAGAAAATGATCCCTTACTCTAATGATAGTATTCTTGTGTTAGCGTGTCTAGGGGTATTTTTCAGGCCTATGTCCAATCATGCTTCATTTTTGTGTGTAGTTATCAGTATTCTGGCATTCATCATAGATTTTCTAATCATCTCCCACTCCCACTATTTACCTTATACCTATGCCTATGATCCTTGGTCCTGTTATAAGATACGTGTCCGTTAGCTAATTTTGTATTCCAGATTCGTACAAATTTGTTCAGCCATTTGAAAGTGCGCCCGTCTTCTTTCAGATGCCCTTTGCATTCCAGAACCGCTGCGATTCTTTCGCAAGCCACAAACTCGCATCCCACAATTAATTATTTTGTGCGTACATGCGTTCTAACACTGATTGATGATACGAATTCCTAACCTTTAACAAAAACTTTTTTCCTTACCATAATGTTAATTTGAAATTTTATTAAACACTAATGTCAATATATTAACAAAAAAAAAACATTTTTTTTAATTATTAGTTTTAATCATATTTCGCGTTAAATATATTTTTAACATCAAAGTTAATGGTTATTTTTTTAACTTTTGATTAAAGAAAAATCTTGTTATTTCTTCGGATTTACCAGTTCCAGATGTTATTAGAGTACACATTTTTTATTTATTTTACTTACTGAAAATAATATTAAAGTGCAAAATAACATTAGATTTTATATATTTATTTTACTGAAGCCAAATAAAAGGACCAACTTTTAACTATCTGTATATCTCAAACCAACCCGCATTATAAATTAAAGAAACTCCGTACTAAGACGTTTGGTGGGGTAGCGGGCGAGGTGGGTCATTTATAATAAAGTAGGTCACACGTACTAGTGGTGACCTTAGTGTATTCTTCAAGGGAAACCTTCGTGGTGTCAGACCAATGCTACCGGCCGCAGGTGCAAAACTTAGCTTTTCAGGGTTACACTTCATGAGGTAATAATGGTTATAGGTAGTTTTATTCTGAGAACAGTTAAAATGGCAGTTAGTTTTTGTTAGTCAAGTAGCTTTTGCTAGTGACTTTGTTCGCGTGTATGTTGAAAATTATCCTAAAACAGCATACTCTGTGTATAAAAAAGCATCTCATGTCCGAGTGAGTCTGCCAAGTTTTAACCTTTTCAGCGTGAAACATACAGACAAACATCTATACTAGCTTTCGCTTTTTAATGTTAGCGACTTCCCCCGCCTAAAAAAAGGTTTCCATACAAACATTGAACCCCCGGTTCACCATCTTAGGGGGTGTATTTTGGGTAATTCGTTTTTTTCTATCCATTATTATAAAAGAAATCTTAGTGTAAAATTTCAACTTTCCAAATCCAAGGGTTTGAACGTTAATGAGGCAGTGGGTAAGTCAGAGCTTTGCCTTTTATAGGCTCTCACTGACTATTATTTATTTATTATAATCTTTGTTGTATACCATATTAACATGTATTTTTGTTTGACAAACATTTAAAAGAATAAGTGCACAATGGGCGGTCTTATCGCACAGGGCGATCTCTTACAGACAACCTTTGGATGAACTGAAAGAAAGGAGATAAATTTAGGATTTTTAATGTACAAACATCACAAATAATACTAGTAACATACGTTAATACAAATACATACGTACAATACAAAAAAATACACATATACTCGTATATATATGAAAATATATGATCATATAGACATGAAAATTTGTGGCATTGGTATCTTGGCATTTATGTCCAATAATAAACTATTAAGGATCCCGCAGACGCAAAACAACCTATTTTAAAAAAAAATTAATATGGAATCAAATATTTTCTATGAAAAGTGAAAATTAAGAGCATAAAAATAAATTTGTTACAACTTAAAAACTTTTAAAAGTTTTTTACACAAAAAAAATCTGTTGAATCTAGAAATTAAGTGAGGGAGGTCTACGTCTCAAAATTGCACACAGTCTTTGTGAAAAACGTAACGTTTTTTTATAGCCGAACGTTAGATAAATGGTACTCTTTATAGAGGTTTTACCTGTTAACCTGTCTGACACCTTACCCACGTAGGTGCCATAACTTATCCTGAACGACACAAACAGGCGCTAATAAACGAGAGCTTATCCCTTCCGACGCACTTTTAAACCGCAGTCAGAAAATAATTCATCGCGAAAATTCGTAAAATTATTAAGGTTAGAATTTCGCTGTGGTAAGATCAGGCTTTTTAACTTTAATGGGGTCATTTAACAGTGTAAGTTCTAGTTTTATTGCCGGCCCGATTTGGGGTTCACCGAAAATTAGTTGAGGCCAAAAACGCATTGGCAGGCGTCTTATCGCGAGCCACGAGAAGTGGAGCAGGCCAACAATTACCAGTGCGTGTTCTCCTCAAGAATAATATCGTTGTTGTAGTTCTGGTTTTTGACTATTAGTCGAACGGCGGGAGGTCATAAAAATGACTCAAGTGGCGGGCAATTTAGATAAGGTTTGCGGGGGGAAGCCAGGCAAGCAAGCGGCTAGAGTCTATTTAAAACGTCAAACAATTTGCGTAATTATTAGAGCAAAATGAAATCTGATGTAGTCAACACTGGTTGAATAATCAAGGTTGATTAAGAGATCTTGATCGTTGTTTACTAATATATCGAATATACATATTTTTTAAATGATTTAATATTATTAAGGGACTTTTTAACAATAAAAAATTCAATACATTTTCGTTTAGCATAATCAGCATTTTAAGGGGCCGGCGACGGATGAATTTCCATACAAACGTAATACCACGCTCATTTGCAGTTGGAGCATATTTCCAACATATTATGATGATATTCGGTTATAGACAATATTTATCTAGGTTCCTACGCCGAGAATATTAGAAATATTGTTATTTTTAATACAGGAAAAGCCAAATGGCATGTTTTGCCATTTATGCTGTAAAATAGTGCGAAATACAATTCGCTTAAATTACTTTTCGTTTTTTTTTTTAAAAAGAAAGACGTAGGAACCTAGATAAATATTGTTTATAACCGAATATCATCATATTATGTTGGAAATATGTTCCAACTGAAAATGAGTGTGGTATTACGTTTGTATGGAAATTCATCCGTCGCCGGCCCCATAATGTTCTCACTGTTGGGACTCAGGCCTCCTCTCTAGGAGAGGGTATGGGCCAGAATCCCCCACGCGGGCCCAGTGCGTGTTGGTAGATGTCACATGTCTTCGAATTTTTGGTTCTAGGAAATGCCGGTTTCCTCACGATGTTTTACTTCACCGTAATGCGCTTTCCTGGGTTTGAAACCGCGACTTATAAATCGCAATTCGAAGCCGTGACCACTCGACCACCACTGCTCTCATTTTTGTTTTGAATATATCTATATTTTATATTTCGTTAAAAAATTCCCAATTCGTTTGACTTTTTAGACAGACTCTAACTATTATGATTACCAAAATACTACGAAACATAAATGGTATTACAGTTATATTTCATAGGCCTTGTGCATTGTCAGAAAAAAAGCAAATGTTAATAACAGAAGTCAAATATTGATTTTCAGTTAAAAGCCAATGGTATTACAGTTATATTTCATAGGCCTTGTGCATTGTCAGAAAAAAAGCAAATGTTAATAACAGAAGTCAAATATTGATTTTCAGTTAAAAGCCACTCATCCGTCTGTACGTAAAAGTACTAAAATTTCCAAGTCCTCCTGTCAAATTATTCTTATTTATTTCATGCAATTGAAATTCAAATTTCGTACATGAATACATTAATTTTCTTTGCTTCTGTTTCAGATATTTACTCGGTTCTCGAATAAACCCAGCCTGCTGGCAGCCAGTTCGAGTAATTCATTCGGGACAGGTGTCATGATGAATTTTAAAAGCTTCGGTTAAAAATACGTCGATTGAAAGCAATAACAAAAAAAAAAAATCTTTTTTACAGATGAACTGCGAAAAACATAGTTTCAAAATATAAAGGAACATTTTTTTACGGCCTGTAAATGTAAACATGCCTACAAAATGTAAATGTGTATTTTATCGTAACGAGATTTTTATGTTGCTACGCCGCTACGAAAAGTGCTACGAAATGGCTACGAGGCTACGCGGAGCATTTGCTTCATAGACTCGCTTTCTGTTTGATACGGAGCGTTTCTTGCTGCATTACATGCAAGCTAATGAGTAAATAATGTGTTATTAATGAATTATTTTTCACTAGTATTTAAGCTGACATAGGTAGCCAAACTAATCTGAGCCAGGCGTAATATTATGAAATTGTTTTTAATATTTGATTTATGTACAAGGATTTTAAGTTCAAAGTTGATGTTAGAAAATATTTTTAAGCATGACTCAGTATTCCTAAAAATACTTTTCTTACTTCTGAAATCATTACTAAGAGATTTCCTTTGTGGTTTCATCCAATAACTTCGAACAAGTTTTTAATCATATTTACTGTTATAACGTCAACTGGATCTAGATATTGGAAAAGAATAGAATAGAATAAACTTTATTGTACACCAAAAATGTGTTACTTTTTGGTAACAATAAAGTTTATTCAAAAACATAAATCAATAGTAGTTTTATCTCTGGCAGCGATATCTACCAGACAACCTTTAGAGGGATCGTAATCCGACACAACGGGGGAGTTCAAGCACAGGACCAACAGCTTTACGTGCATTCCAAGGTACGAATTTCACACCAGCGATTTTCAAACTACGGGCTGCAAATGAAAAACCCAATAACACTTTGCCTGATCCTGAAATCGACCCTAGAATCTCAGGTTCATCAGTCACGTTTTACTACAAAGCAGTCAAGCCAGTTTATATGCATGTGTTGTGTACAAATAAATATGATATAAAATCTACCATTTTATGGTGCCAAGTCATAAAAGAAGCGAACAGTGAGCAATGGGTAGCTCGCTATCCGGCCGTCCGGTAGCTGTCCGGACAAAGCCCAAGTCGTCGACGGCGCACTGTTCCCGCGCGCCTCAAGGAGTTGTCAGCAACAGCAGGGACCCAGCTGGGTCGAAGCCTACTGGGGCCAGGGTTATCCTTAAGGGAGCTCGAACTCCGGTATGAAGGCTAGAAGGAACGGGGTGGGTCTTTTAGTCAGTAAGACTCTGACACTATCTCCGGCTCCGCCCAAGAGCGAGGGATGTCAATGCATGATTTATTCCCACCATAAAAAAAGCTTATATGTGTTTTGTATAAATAAATATAATATAAAAATCTACCATTTTATGGTGCCAAGTCATAAAAGAACCAAAATTTGCAAACATTTTTCATTGAGCTAAAAATATCGGTAGGTTTTACAATCACCCTGTACCATTACCAACGTATAACATAATAACGTACAATATAATAACGCTTTCAGGATGCTGTTGCGGTTGCCGTGGCGTTGTAGTGCGTCGGGAATGTTTGCCGCGGCTCACACGGATGGCTTTCACGCCATCATGCGTAAGAAAGCGTTTTCCTTACTGCAACGTTTGCGCAACAGTCGTAACAGCATCCTGAAAATGATTGCTGATAGGCCGGATTGCCCCATCCAGAGACACTGGGTGGAATTAGCTATAGGTTACTAACAATACTAATATAGTATATAAGCACTTTCTGTTACTAATACACTAATAATTTATGGACTATTGGGTCTGAAATAAAGAAATTTTAATTTTTTTTTAATAACCAACTACCTATATAAAAGAGATAAATGACAAGCTTTACATAGAACCTTTTTAAGCCACTTGCTCGATACGTCACTCTCGCCAGAGCTTTATGGGAGCTCAGTCAATTGCTTATCGGGTAGGTACGTTTAGCCTGGCTGCACACGGGACACACGTGCTATCCACAAATGTCACTACCTGAAGCTAGAAGGGGCTGCAACAGTAGCCGACACAAGTGACAGCCACATGTGAACTGTGGTAGATACTTATGGTTGGTGATCGCTTTTTTTGACACATACTTGATAGTATTGAATTTCTAATATAAATAACTTTATGTCTATATTCATTATTACAGTTAACGTTAAAAAGGACCGCGTGCGTGCATTGCTTTGGATTTGAAATAATAATAATAATCTTTATTTGAAATTAAAAACACATTCAAAAATTTATTTATGCACGATGATAGCTGCAATAGTTTGAAACTGAGGCACAGCTATCAGCGCCCACCTCCAGAAATATAAGAATAGCAGTAATTCCATTTCTTATACAATGTTTCCTATAAAATGGTTAACAGAAGTGATGGAAGGGAGGGGTGGTGTGTATGAGCGTTTTGTATTGCCGTATATCGAGCAGCGACGATTTATAGCGGTGAGTTAATATAAAATATATGAAAACTAAAAGAAATAGATAGCTATTGGAGTTTGTGGTCGTGGCTGATGGCACGTCTGTGACCAGACTTAGAGCCGCACGGGAACGTAGACTACTCGGAAGTATCGAACGATTCTGGTATCTACATATTTTACATAAATTACAGATTAGTAGGATTTTCACATTCTTCACAAGTTCTATTAGTGTGAAAAAAGAGTAGGATTGTATTTTGTAACTTGAATACACATCAAAAGCAAAATGTATGATTTTTTCCGAGAAATCCTCACCCAGTCGGTTAGGGAGAGAGATCACATCTTTTTGAAAAATAGTTTTTATCACATACGAATTCTACTGTAACATCTTTTCATCGCCTTTAATGAACTGCTAAAGAATGTCCAAGGCAGTTCATCTACAAATATATATGCCTTGTATTGCATTAATCCTCACACATTATAAAATAAAGTCCCCCACCGCATCTGTCTGTGTTTCTGAACGCGATAAATTCAAAAACTACTTAACGGATCTTCATGCAATGTTCACAATAATAATATAATAATAATATCCCAAAACTATCACACAACGCCATCTAGTCTCAAGCTAAGCAGAGCTTGTGTTATGAGTACTAGACAACTGATAAACATACTTATATATTACTAAATACATACATATTATAGATAAATTACACCCAGACACAGAACAAAATATGATCATGCTCATCACATAAACATTTGTCCTGGGTGAGAATCGAACCCACGACCTCCGGCATAGCAGTTAAGGCCACTAACCACTATACCAACAGGCCAGTCAACAATGATTCATGATGAAGGTATAAATGTATAATAGAAGCATGTTATAGGAGGAAAAAACTGTGCATTTCAAAGAGATCTAATACCCCTGTAAAGCTGAGACGGATCGCTGGTTTTAAATAAGTTAATCTCAAAATTATGTGCGCACTACTGGCTGCTCATACTCAATTTAAATCCAGCGCTAGTACCGAAATACTAGATCGCATCGAAGTGTTCTCACTGATTATTTTATCCAGTGTTACTGGATTCTAGCAAAGGTTTGAAATACTTAACCAATATATGCAAATTAAGTCTGTGTGGTTTAACTAGCTACGGCTAGCGACTTCGCCAGCATGAATGCCAGAATTTTCCCAGAGGGAGAGAGAGAGAGAGAGAAAGAACTATCTAGCACCTGGCTAGGAAACAAATTTAGCAGATACTTGTATTATTTCAGACTATCAAAGTAACAAGTAAAATATTCATATATTTTTTTGTTTTATAAATCCAATTTAAACGTAAAAATAAATGGGCACTGGGTTGATAAATTGATCACTAAAACAAACAAACTTAAAATCAAGGATACCACACCGGCAGTGTTACACAAAGCCGACCTTAATCAAGTCCAATTTGCCAAAACTTTATACCCCGCCATGTTGACAGTTAATTTGTCCTTATTCTGGAAGCATCCTTATTCTTATCACGTTATATTCCTGAGCCGAAACCGGGACAATTGTCTGTTTATCTTAACGGCCGAAAGCCGTTTTCAAATAAATGTTCACGGTTTTCAGCGAGTGAACACTCGTCGTGAAATGGAAACCGCTCTTTATAGACCCTATATCTACCACCGAAGTACCTTGTAAGATGCGTTTACATTGGTAGTAGAAGTAAGTGTTGAGGGGGAAACTGAGTGTTTGTACCATTTTACAACCAGAGATGGAAAGCTTTGTTTATATTAGCAGTGAAATTTGATGAAACTCCTGCCTATTTCTGTAAGTACAGTGCGTTCCAAAATTAGAATAGGATCGATTGTCATGTTGTGACGTCACGATTTACTGTCAAATCGAGAAAAGAAATTTTTAAAGTTTAATTATTTTACGAAAAATTTAATTTAAATACGAACTGTGAACGAAAAAAGTTTAATCAGAATTCAGTTCTTCAATTTTACTCATCTCTGAGTTCTTCAATTTTGCCAATATTTCTTCGATTTGACAGTACGACGTGACGTCACAACATGGCAATCGATCCTATTCTCATTTGGAACGCATAGTACTATTTTTATTGATAAACTGAAAACCTAAAACCTTCGATAGCACAAGGGCACGATTATTAAAAGAAATCATATATTAATAAACTGTATGCCAAATTGCTTTAAAACTTTGAAAAAACGATGATTTATCTTGAAACATCATGTCTAAAATATAAATATTATGGAGAAAAAATACTTCATTTTATTTGCCACAGAATATTGCTAAAATCTACTACCTTTAACCTCTCGAATTCCGTAATTAGAGACACAATTAAAAAGCCTTTGTGTCTCGCATAGATCTGCGTGCCGGCATACAACGGGTTAAACAACTAAATGTAAAAACTAAAACTCATTACTAAAATATGGCATCAAACAAATTCTTTGCATCGCTGTCGACTGGAAGAGTGCCGAAAAGGCAAACGGTGATGTGGGTGATTATGAAACACGCATACCTAGTAGTGTAAGTAACCAATTCACTCTTGACTTAAAGAATTCTAAGCTGTAAGTAACTATAACGCAAAATTGCAATTGTGCTCTTACCAAAGGAGCGTTTCATATCGTGACGTTCGCAACCAGTACGGGCGATGTCCTTTTCGTACTCGCCTATTTACTGTCCCAACCCAAACGCGCCCTAACTAATGTAAACGGCGTCACGGAATTGTGGTTTTAACAAACAAATCTAGAAATATGAATATTGTAAATGTTTAGAATAACAACAAAGAGAAATGGCTTTATTATTCGAAACACGTTTTGTTTTGAAGTGCTCTAGGGAAGCAATTTCGAAGGATAGAAAAGTTGTTTGTTGTCTCACACTTTCATCTAACTTAAAGATAAGGTACAAAACTTAGATTGATTATTTCTTCGTCTAAAGCCTTTCATATTTTTGTACCGGTTACCGGTTTTTTTAAGGATTGCATAAACGAACACCCTATTAAATATTCGGGACGTTCTTTACCTCTTTTTATGTAAAATTATGGTTACCTTGTGCGGACCCGACAAAGAAAATATATGTATATTGCGAGCCCTTTTTAGATTCAGAAATTCATTTCTTGTTATTTTCTCGGTTTGGTGGTATAGATATAGTTAAAAGATATTTTAAGTTTGAGTGTACCTTTGCAATAAATTAAGGTAAACTAGGCGTACTTGCTCCAGTCGGTAACGTGATCCACTTGCAAAACTAAGACACGCGTTCAAAATTTGAGCCGATCTTGTTAGATTATAAGTATGACGGCGATGTAAACTATGTTACCTACAGTAATATTATAAAGAGAGATAATTTGTATTTTTATGTGTAAGTGTGTAATGAATAAACTCAAAAACTACTGTTCCGATTTCTAAAATTCTTTCATCATTGGAAAGCTACATTCACCCTGAGTAACATAGGCTCTATTTATTGTAATTTGAAATTCGTTTCGTATTTTTGCTAGTCGGACACATTACTGACTGAGCCACGCCTAGTTATGAATTTGTACAATTAAAATATCAATCCTCCTAGACTGGCATGAATGCAAAAACAAAAATCAGTTCGCCCTGCGTAGATGACGGTCATAATTTGTGTTGGCTTACTGCTCTACTTTACCACGCTGCGCTCCGCAAAAATATTGCATCAGATTTAATCACAGTTGCATTGAAAAGCGCAAGTTTTCTAATGACCATAACGTAGACAAACAGCAGTTGTGTGTGTGCGTTGCTTGTATCATAAAAGTTTCCTAGCCGGAGTTATGAACAGGTAAATATTGCACAGAAGGCCGGGCTAACAATACGAGCCTACGGCACACATTACCCCCGTACCACTGTACCCTCGTACCATTGTGCCCCCGGATTTATGTCCCCACTCACACGTAATGTGCACTTCCGACTACCCAAGTAATGAGTCTCAACTTTGAACTTGAAGCCGCATTTAACCAAGTTTAAATGCTTTCCGCTGTTTCACTGGCTTTTGTAAGATTAGACTGTTAAACTTGCCATTCTACCAACTTAATGGTACGTAGATTCATTTCATTAAATTCAATGTGTCAAAAAGTCGTAACTTTGTTGAGATATAGATATTTTTGGATCTTATAATCCAACTGTTTAGTCTATAATAATCCTTTAAATGGTTGCGTCAGATTGGTCTGACATTCTTTTTGTGTCCTATTTGCCAGGGTCGTGTAATTGCGACTGGGTACTCCATCTGGTTTAGCTCTTCAATCCCCTTAGTTGACAGACGAGCTGAAGAAATGGACTATTTGGTCGTGACTATGTAACCATGACGGAATAAACGCGAGAGTGTTTGTCAGATTTATAATTTAAAAAAAAATAAAGCTATCTAATAATAATAATAATAATAATTTTATATTTTTAAATGTTTTTTTTTATATTGAAATATTTAAAAATTTAATTTATATGTAATGTTTATGAATAAATTAAAATAATAATGATAACAATAGGCAGTTAGAAGGTGTTCAAGGCGGAGAAATTTTCTTTTTATTAAAACTTATAAATTAGACTTGGAAATTTTGTGCAATATTTAATCATTTAAAAAATACTTATATTCGATACTTTTCATAAGGTTCTTCTGTTAGTAAACGATCACGAAAAATGATCTCTATTTCTTCTGATCTGATCTACATCAGATTTAATTAAATCCTTCAAATTACCCAAGTCGTTTAACTTATTAGACAGACTCTAGTCTTGATTTTAAAAAGTCTCTGGTAAAAAAGACTGAATAGAACCAATTGGAGTTGACTGACTGACATAGACTGCTCGATTCGATGATTGTGGTAATCACACTCAATAAAAGGCGGATATCATGCTATGAATAAATGATGAGCATCGCGATATGCGATTGCATTGTGCGTATTACATAACCTAGTTTTACGGATATTTACACCTATATTTTTTATTGGAAGCTTCGTTTTATATACTTCGAGTAAGCCACCATAACCACGAAATAGACCCCTCAATGAATAGTAATAAAAATAAAAACAAGCTATGTATGTCTCATTTAATTTGAGTCGAGATCTTCTCGACTCAAATTATGATTTTACTACTAAGTAACTATATAAGAATTTACTTAGAATATTAAATGTATTACTGTGTTATGTTATGTTGAAAAATGTGATGTTTAGATTGTAGTTTGAATACTTAAAAAAAAAACAGTTATTACTCGTAAGTTAGAGCTTTAGAATCTTTCAGCTATTCCATAATGCATTCGTTCCATAATTTCACTTTTTAAAAAACTTTCACTGTTTTAGATTCATCTATAAAAAATATTCTACAAAGATTTTTGCACTCGTACATCAGATTACAACAAATTTTGTTTTTTACGTTCGTAGTACTTACTAGTGCTGTATTATCTTTTAAAATATCATAGAATAATAAGCTAAAAGACAAATATTTTTCCCTCTGCCTTCTATGAATCCCAAATATGTCTTTTTTGAATCAGTAATCCTCTATGAAAATTTAAAAGTAACTAGATAATTTTTCAGTTTAAATAATATTCTAAAATAACTGCATTGTAAATTCAACGGGAAAGTACTTTCAATTTATTTGAGTATCTCATCTCGCACTGCAGGCACTCGAAACTTTATGTAACAGCAGTCGCAGCTATTCTTGGAACGGTTCCAAAACTCAAGGATATCCCGTTACATAACTATATCTGATACTCACCAAATCCTCATCGTCATCGGAGAAAATATTGCTGCGCTCCTGGGCCGTCATGTCGCCGTCTTACAGAATACGATACAATATTCATCCATGGTTCACTCACACAACACTAGATGCATCACTGCTAAACACTGTAACTGCATCCAAAACTCCTTCAAAATAACTCCTCGGTAATACATGTTGGAACTTTATATTAGACACTAAATAAAAAATAAAAAAAATATTTTGAATTTTTCAGAATTCGATATTCAATTGTGTTCGCAAAATAAGTGAAACATCGACAGTTATGCGGGGGCGGCCGACGCACCCTCTCCGTGCGAGGGCTGGGCGCTTACTGCGGAGGAGGGCGGCAGAGAAAGCACTGCAGCGTCTCGTCACCATGGTAACGAGGAGGCTTCCACGCCACCGCAGCGGAGCATGCATTGTAGACAATCCCCCACGATGGGAAGTGAATCATAGCAATTTTATAGATTTCTGCAGTTTTCGCAGGTTTTGCAATCCGACCATATTTGTATTTACTTTGGAAGTAGTAAAGCCTTCCTTTTTCGTTTATCAAATTATATTTCACACATTTAAAGTATATACTCACTCAAAAAGTTACATACTGAAAAAGTAATTACTTTTCGCCCTTTAAATTAAATTCTCTACAATATGCTTTGGATTTAGTAAAAGCTTTTCATTGTCATTATTTATGACATAGGCTCACTCATACCGTAGAAAATTTTGTTGCAAAAATACAACTAAATCCTAATTTTTTTAGTGTCGGGTATAATGAAAATCTCTCCTATGATTCATTTACTTGAGGTCAGTTTAAATTTTAATTTAAACGTTTAGCATGTTCATTTATTATAATTATAAAATTTTTGTTAATTTATTATTGACATAATAAATTTAGATGTACCAAAATCGATAAAACAGGATCAACTGTTTTTTTTTTATGGTGGGAAAAATCATGTATTGACATCCCCCGCTCTTGGGCGGAGCGGGAGATAGTGCCAGACTCTTACTGACTAGGATTAACTGTCCTGGTGCAGAAGTGTGAGAAAACCCAATCCCAGATAATCGGAGCAAGGACGGACAAAGAAAAAGAGAACTTAACACTGACCTACAAAATGCAAAAAACTTAAGAAAGTTTGAGTTTCGTGGGTTACTCTGGCGCTTTCTCCTGAAAAGAATAATAATTTATTTCCACACGATGTGGAAATAAAAAAAGGCTAAACAAATTTTATCTTTACAAATCGATGGTGTATCATGTACCGGATCGACCCTCCACGGGATTAAAACGATCAAAATTTAACGATGTGTATATCTTCGTAAATGTATTCAATATCGTCGTTTGTTACACGTGATAAGTCAGTGCAGCCGTCGGTTCCATAACACATCTCGCCTACAGCTCAGGCGAATGCCGCCTGTTTCCACTTGTATCAAATAGTACTACATATTTCCGCAAAAACATAAACTGCTGAAAAGGATCATCATAACAACAGCTACTTCAGTCGCTCACCTAGGCTTTGCACATAGAATGTCGTAAATATCTAGTATTTATACGTATTGGTATTGCCTACAATCAATAGATCACCCTTAGCGTGCTCTATGAGCGGTTTGAAGGCTCTCCACAGCCACTATTACGCAACCGATACGAACTGATCATACTCGTAAATGTCGACGGTGAACTACGAAAATGGAATGAGTTAAGCTCGTGTTTTATTATGGTAGGTTTTGATTTTGTTGGTAGCTTTTTGATCGTTTATATTAAAGTAGATATTTTTTTTATTGTTGATTAAGTCGCGCTTGACCGCTATCTCACCTGATGAAAAGCGACGATACAAGTGGAATAAGATAGTTTATTATCGCCAGAATTAAAAATACATACCGTAGGTAGTCCTTAACGCAAACGGCAACTGAAAGACACAGGTGTGTTTTAGCCAGTAAAGGATTTAGCAGTTCAGATTTTTGCTGACACGCCCTCTTACTCCATCCTAAAGAAACAGAAGCCATTAAGGAATGTACAACTGAAATTATAGAAAATACCATAATTACGTCATATTCCAGGCAAAGATGCTTCTTATACAAATCCGTTCAACTGTTGAAGCGAAATCGATTTGCCATCTATGGTCAGATCAGAAATCTACTGCTGACAATATTTTAGCATATCCAGAGGGTAGCGCTCAACTCTATCAGCAGAAGAAGTACTAATAATAAACATAATAAAGTACTTATCTACAGAGGTTTCCTACTTTTTTGCGTGTAACAACTGTCACATTGACTTTTTATTTATGTTCTAGCTTCTAAAGTAGAAAATTATCCCAAAAGAACATAGATATTCGCGGAATAAAAATCACCCATATCTTCGAACAGGACCCTGTAAACCCTGGTGCCAAATATCCAAAATTATGCCGCTTAAATGTGAAGAAGTAATAAACGTTTATAATATTAGTGTAATATTTACAGTCATGGGCCTTTTTGTAACAATCCATTGAATCTTCATGTATCAAAATCGGTTCCGTAATTTAGTCGCTACGATGATTCCATTGCACAATTCATGATCTGTTTCCTTTTTGCCAACTGTATGTGAAAGTAATAAGGATGTTTGTGAAAGTTAAAACCCAGACACAAGTTCGCGGAGCAAAATAGTGAGAAACCGGCTGTATGTTTACTAAACATCCTGGGAAATTTTGACCCTGTCACTTCAAGTCTATTTTATTAATTCAACAAACACTTAATTATAATGAACGGACTAGAAGATGGAGATAGAAAAATCAACACAAGTTGCTTCCGTAGGGGCCTAGCAGGGTCGAAGCCTACTGGGGCCAAGAGTGTGCTTCTGAAAGGAAGGCTCTGGTATGAAAGGCAACTAGGGTGGATTTTTTTAGTCAGTAAAAGTCTGACACTAGCTCCTTCTCCGCCCAAAGGCGAAGGACGTAATGTGGATGAATATTACTCACCAAAAAAAAATCTTCACAAAAAATCGTTTCTTTAAAAAAAAAAAGACGGGTGGCACTCGGGGACTGCCGCGGTAAAGCTATTGCATAGCATTTTTTATCAACTTATGCAATTATAATTATTAGAGTATTTTTTTTTCTTTGATATAAATTGAAGTTACACTTTTTGAGCGTGGTGACCGATAAGAAAACAAATGAGTGGGGGGTGTTAGGTTATTTTCGTTACGGAATTTCTGGATTCGGTCTCCACACGCTCAAGGCCCGCGATAGAAGCTATGCAATAGCTTAAAAAATACAGTCATTTAGAAAGTTGAAACCCACTTAAAGCACACTTAAGTTTCTAAGAACACTGTCGAGTACCTATTGAATAACGTAACTTTTGTACAGAAGGAACTAAAAACGTTGTGCATGACAACTATGATATAAAGATCTTTGAGAGAACTTGGAAACAGTTTTCATTTCACTTCTGTCATAAACAAAGCCTTTATAGAGAACTTGGCATTTTTTTCTCATTTATTAAAATCTTTATGCACAAATAAAAGTTCTGTACAAAAGTGGTCTTAATACCTTAGGGGTGATGGTTGCGGGGGAAGCCGCTGTCACTAGCTAGTTGTCTACGTATAGGTACTGCTAAAACCATAACCTTTTTTTTTCAACTTTGCCTCAAATTGAAATCATCTAACGACATCTTCCGCCCTTGGTCGGAGCTCCCGATCGTGTCAGATTTTTACTGACGAAAACCCTGTTCTTTCTTTTTCTTCGTTTCAGGGCCCCAGGGTTCTCTTTCGCACAACTCATGGCCCCAGTAGGTTTTGACCCTGCTGGCTCCCTAATGTTTTGCTGACAACTCCTTGAGGCATGCGTGGATCGCTGCGCGCCTTCGACAACTTGGGCTCGATTCGGAAGGTTACGACCTCCGCAAGCCAGCGCCTATAGTTTTTTTTTATTGATATAAACTAGTGCTTGAATTCGATCCCACCGGATAGTAAGCAGTGATGCAATTGTTGATGGTGATGCGCACTATTTTGTTAAGAGCCTATCCACTCTACCCTTTAAGACACCTAAACTATAATCGGACGGGAAGACTGCAGCAGGCAAATTGTTAGGTCATCCATAGTCGGGTAAAATTCACACAGCTGATCACAACAGACGCGAAATAATACCGACTCTTTAGTTTCATAGCTCCACGAAGTTAATTAACCCTGCAGACTCTCAATAACAGATGAGCTGGGGGAAGAGCTCCAAATTTCGCAATTAGCTTGCAGCTCTCAGCTGAGGTGTTGTGTTAATTGGTGTTATTCATCGTCGGGTTATTGTGGCGTTGTTATTGTAGGGTTGACGTTTATAGGACAGTGTTGTTGTATTCCAGCCGTGGCAAGATCTGGTATTGTAGTTATACAATTTTAAGGTTTGAAAAAGTTCCTAGGTCTAGAGCAAGGAGAAATAGCAAGTGAGGCGTGAGGGAACAGACTTCCTCATGCCCCTGGCCCGGGATCCTGACCCCGATTCCTAATCACCGTAGGCGTGGGCTTGTTAACGTCGAGCAATGAGTAACTTACCGTCCGGACTAAACCCGAGTCGTCGACGGCGCGTAGTGTTTCACGCCCGCCTCAAAGAGATGTCAGCAAAACCTTAGGGCTCCAGCTGGGTTGAAGCCTACTTGGGCCATGAGTTGTGCGAAAGAGAACCCCGAGAAGAGAAGTTCGGGATTAAGAGAACAAATAAACGATAATTGTTTTTAAAAAGAACTGTATTGATCAAGAGTACAGATAAAATGTCAATTTTGATTCGTAACGTTACGAACAGTTGTAGGTTAATTTTTAAGACGCGATGTGTGTTGTATCGCTCCTTCATAGGTAAAGACCACAAAACAACAATAGACACTAAAACTATGAGGTTTAGTGCGTTTATGCTATGCCACAGATAGTAATATCTTAGAGTCTAGATTCATGCCCTGTTCATAATAAGCTTTATAATGTTCCCACTGCTGGAGCTCAGGCTTTCTCTCTGTGAGAAGAAATGGGCCGTAATGGCCGTGGTGGCACGGGGTCTAATGCGGGTCAGTGTCACATTTTAGAATTAGGCCAAGGACATGCCGATTTTCTTATGATGTTTTCCTTCACCGTTTGAGCAGGTAAAATAAATTACATAAAGTTAAGAGCCTGTCTAGTTTCAACCAACAACGTACGTTTCGTGGGACTGGACCTTCACTATTTTGACAATAAGACTCACCAACTGTCACTAGTAAGCCTAAACGTAGAACTACACTGCTCACACGTATGCACACACGCCGATATGGGTGATCTCCATACATATTATATGGAAACTATACTTGTAGAGCCTTACCTACCTGACCGACATTGCGTGGCGTGTACCTGATACACGCCACGCAATGTCGTTCTACGTACGAATGAGACGTGTTACACGTGTGCGTCAGTCTAATGTAGTTCTAGCTGAAATGTTAGATAGCCCTAAATACTGCAATACAACTCTATTCTTCTTCTTTTGGGAATATCTATTGCACCGGATACGTGTCGTAAAAAAATAAACTCGTACCATAGAAATCATATCGTGTAGTCACAGAAAACATTAGATGACACATTAGTGTTTGTAATAAACCGACGATATAATATAGAGAGGTGTAACATTAGTTCAAATTCAAAATATTTTATTTCATATAGGCCTACATGGGCACTTATAAAACGTCAGAAGCTAGTGCACGGTTCCAAATTGATCGTTTCCTATGGAGAAGAACCGGCAAGAAACTCCATGGTTACTCTTTAGAAAAAAAGTGTTTGCTGTTACAATATTTTATAATAGTGATTGTAATAAAACGATCTGCCACATATAATTTTTGACGTCATCATACCATCATACGAATATAATACAAGTACAGCCTCTAAACCAGGGAATTGGGGTTGCGAACGTTAATTGGCAATCAAACCAAAGTAATTCAATAAAGTGACCATGACGTGCAACCAGTTGCTTATTAACTGAAGTCTTTGTATGCTATCTAAAATGCTATTGTAAGAGATCAAGTGCATAACCAACGGCTTTAATTGCTTTTCAAGATACGGGGGTGTCACACCACCTACTTCCAACCATCGGGCGGCAGAAAAGTAATTCTTATTCAAAAAACCCATTAGCACTGTTTGCAAGACTCCAGAATCAAACTCAGAACCCCACACTTAACGAGGAGTACACGCGCACTAGACCAATGACACAGTTGATACCTACCTAAAGACTGAAAAAAAACTGGGCAAGTGCGAGTCGGACTCGCTCACTTAGGGTTCCGTACCGTACGGAGAAAAATATCGAAAAAAACGTGTTTGTGGTATGGGAGTCCCCCTTAAATATTTATTTTATTTTGTTTTTAGTATTTGTTGTTATAGCGGCAATAGAAATACATAATTTGTGAAAATTGTAACTGTCAAACTATAGTGGTTCTTGAGATACAGCCTGATGACAGATTAAAAAAAAAAAAAAACATACTTATACAATATCTTTCTAAATACATACCTACATATTATAGATAAACTACACCCAGACACAGAACAAATGATTATGCTCATCACACAAACATTTGTCCTGGGTGGGAATCGAACCCACGACCTCTGGCATAGCAGTCAGGGTCACTAACCACTAGACCAACAGGCCAGTCAAGCCAGGGTCCCGTTTTTACCCTTTGGGTACGGAACCCTAAAAAATTGAATAATTTAATTAAGAATATAAATGAGTTCTATTATATCTACCTCCTAACTGTAACCCAGCACCACAGATGTGCGTACCATTGCAATTAAAACAATTAGGCAAAAACTGTGCCCATTAAACAACGGATAATGAATTCAGAGGGCATGAATACAAACGGCTCGGTCGGTGACCGGCACTAATGGCATGGTGTCGTCTCACATTGCACTAATTTTAGCCCTCTTGGACGTTCAAACTTGATTACATAGCTTATCTTTTCTCACATAAACATGCCCTACGCATGGAGTACCTTCTTCTTTATATTTTCTTTTATTTTTTCTCTTTTTTCTTATATTTTAACTAGCTTTTGCCCGTGACTTTGCTCGCGTATATAAAATATAGCCTATGTCACTCAGGAACAAAGCAGCTTTCTATCGGAGAAAAAATTTTAGCAATTGGACCAGTACTTTCAGAGATTCTACAAACAAAAAAAAACTGGACAAGTGTGAGTCGGCCTCGCGCTCTAAGGGTTGCGGGCAAACTACAATTCCCGAATGGAGTCTCGAAGGTTATTCCGAATTGCATTTTTTTTTGGCCTAGATAACAACTCATTTACGGTTTTCAGAAATTTCTCTAAACAGGTATGCTACAAAACCTTGCTTTGTGCCAAATTTCAGGGTTCTGGATCAACGAGAAGTAACCTATGAATTTCGATCTTTGAGAGTATCAAAATATACGTTTTTTTTGCGACATAAACGGCCGTTACTTTTTAATTCGTTAACATAGACGTTTAATTTTTCACAGCTTGAAGGGACTACAGACTTGAGTATATGGTTTTAATTTCAACTGGATAGCTCCTCGCATTCACGAGATAAAGGGTCTTGAAAGACAGACAGACGGACGGACAACAAAGTGATCCTATAAGGGTTCTGTTTTTTCTTTTGAGGTACGGAACCCTTTTTTCTACACTTATACTATAGGATTTTGCTTCATACCTGTCAGGATTCTAAGTCAACGGGAGTAGGTACCTTATGAATTTTGATTCCAATATGATGAGAGTGTCAAAATATATATGTAACCTATACCTATTTTTTTCTTTAACTAAGAAGTTTGATTTTTTCACAGCTTCAATTGACCGTACCTTGAGTATATGATTTTAATTTCAACTCGATACTTCCACACGTTTCCGAGATAGGGAAAAAAGTCATCCTTTACGGGTTCCGTTTTTTATTTTGACGTACGGAACCCTATAAATCGCTAAATGAGATGTCCCTCAGTTCAGTGGTTATGTTGACAATACACGTTTGCTTTTGACTTTCTCTAACCGTCGGTACGGAAATAGTTGACAGTTATCAAACATCTTCAAATGACAGATGGAACCAACGACGGATTAATGTAATTTCCGAGACACAGAGGAGTTTTGGTTTGTGTTTGTTTGGTGAGTGCCATCTTCATCTTGAAGACAGCCCCTTGCGGATTTTATTAAGTACTTAGCGAAGAATATATTGGGATAATATAATAAACGTCTCGTCATTCGTATAAAAAAAATTGTACTCAACTGTTTATGTATTTGAAGTGAAAACTTCTCTAGGAGAAAACTTTTTAGGATTTTGTAAAATTAACCTAGGCAAGGCAGGGATACCGGTCTCGCCGGAGACATCCTCACTGCTATCAGGAGTCGCAGAATTACCACCGGCCACAGTAGGCACGGGTTTACGAACGGCAACCCAAGAGTAGCTCCTAGCTCGCCGTCCGCCCATCCGGTAAGGACCAAGTCCTTGTCAAAGGCGCGTTGTGTTGCTTCACGCTTCAAAGAAAAGCAGACAAAAATTGTAGTGACCAATTAAGGTCGACATCGGTCCGGGCTGTGGATTATTCGAAGGAGATACCGCAACCCGCATAATAAAGGATAACTGAGGGATCACTGTGAATTTAAGTCAGTAAAGGATAACTAAGGGATCACTGTGAATTTAAGTCAGTAAAGGATAACTGAGGGATCACTGTGAATTCAAGTCACTAAAGGATAACTGAGGGTTCACTGCAAATTTAAGTCAGTAAAAGATAACTGAGGGCTCACTGCAAATTTAAGTCAGTAAAAGATAACTGAGGGCTCACTGTAAATTTAAGTCAGTAAAGGATAACTGAGGGATCACTGTGAATTCAAGTCAGTAAAGGATAACTGAGAGCTCACTGTAAATTTAAGTCAGTAAAGGATAACTGAGGGCTCACTGTAAATTTAAGTCAGTAAAGGATAACTGAGGGCTCACTGTAAATTTAAGTCAGTAAAGGATAACTGAGGGCTCACTGTAAATTTAAGTCAGTAAAGGATAACTGAGGGGTCACTGTGAATTTAAGTTAGTAAAGGATAACTGAGGGCTCACTGTAAATTTAAGTCAGTAAAGGATAACTGAGGGCTCACTGTAAATTTAAGTCAGTAAAGGATAACTGAGGGCTCACTGTAAATTTAAGTCAGTAAAGGATAACTGAGGGCTCACTGTAAATTTAAGTCAGTAAAGGATAACTAAGGGCTCACTGTAAATTTAAGTCAGTAAAGGATAACTGAGGGCTCACTGTAAATTTAAGTCAGTAAAGGATAACTGAGGGCTCACTGTAAATTTAAGTCAGTAAAGGATAACTGAGGGCTCACTGTAAATTTAAGTCAGTAAAGGATAACTGAGGGATCACTGTGAATTTAAGTCAGTAAAAGTCTGACACTACCTCCCGCTCCACCCAGAATTTGTTTGATGATTTCCCATGAAAAAAAAGGGAGGGAGGTAGGTAGTTTTCACTTCGGTCATGTAAACTTAAGCACGCCGTTTTTTTATGTCGGTTTACGACCCTAAAACCAAGAAAATAAATTACATAAAATAGAAATAGACAAAAACCAACTTTATTCAGTTAATTCATTAGTGTTACGATCTGAACAAGTGTTCATGGCTCATGACCCAAGTCGCCATTTTCATTTGCGTGTAGACTGCCGCCGAGTCGTCGTAATGAGTGAAACGGCCGGAATTACGAGCTGCCCTTAATACGGTCAACTTATAATGATGATAATAAAGTCCAGAGGGTAGCTGTCTTCAATATCTGACGCATGCAAACCGAAAGGAGCATTGTATAGTAGTGTATGTGGCTAAGGACAGAAAAGAGTGGAATAATGGAAGGGAGGCCTTTGCGCTGCAGTGGGACACAACGGGCTCATAACAATAAATAATGTTAACGTTGACTAAATACCTATGTATAAAAATCTCGTATCATAGCGTTCGTTTTCGATTTGCTTCGAAACGGTTTGGCCGATTTGTGTGCAATTTTTGTGTTTTTATTTGGTACATTGAGATTGAGATTCAAAAGAAATACCTTTTTATCATTCTCAAAGCAGGGTTTTAATTTCCTAAATAGGTAATAAAAACTAAGTATGCAAACAACATTTACCTACGTTTTATTACCTGTATATTGCTGAAACAATGTTCCATGTTGTTAGTTCTACAACATTGTTGAAAATTTATCTCTCTGAACTCATAACTTTCTGAAACCGACAACAATGTAAAAAAATGTGGAATATATCGTGAGTACTGGAACGTACCAACCAACAAACTTGCAAATATTGTGAATACGGGAGTATTGACCCTAACGCCACTTTCACATTGTTTAGCCAACCAATATAAACACTTTTTTTTTAAGATTTAAACCAGTGCTCTATACTCATAAAGGGCTTATTACGCCATCCTGAATAACGCATCCGATATTCAGTGTCCGATTTAGGATAAGAAATTCAGTCACCGATGCTACTGATTTATACACGTCACGTCATTCACGTCACTGATTCAGGTCTCTGAATCAGATGCTAAGAACGAACGACTAATGACAGACGTGTTGAGTGAAAGGAAGTGTTACAAAACGGCCCCAATATTAACGATAACCAAAAAAAAACTGAGCAAGTGCGGGTCGGACTCGCGCACTGAGGGTTCCGTGCAAACTACAATTCCTGAATGGAGTTTCGAAGATTTTTCCGAATTGCATTTTTTTTGTGAAGTAGGTAATAACAAATTTAATGTTTTCAGATTTGTTTCTATACCTGTGCCATAAGACCTTGCTTTGTGCCAAATTTCAGGGTTCTGGGTCAACGGGAAGTACCCTATGAATTTCGATCTTTGAGAATATCAAAATATACGTTTTTTTTGTGACATAAACGGCTGTATCATTTTTATTCGTTTACTTAGAAGTTTGATTTTTTTCACTGCTTGAAGGGACCGCAGATTTGGGTATGTGGTTTTAATTTTAACTCGATACCTCGAGGCGTTCACAAGATAGTCTTTTAGAGGTATGCGGAACAGAGAGTAAAGTCCCGCAAACCTCCGTTGAAAAGGGAGGATCCTCCGACCAGACAGGTGTTATGGTCTGGTGGGCGACTGCCCGATAGATGATTTCGGGTTGTCGTATATGTTCAAATCGCGCGGAGAACTTTGATTGCGCGATACAGGATTTCGTACTTTCTTCGTAGTTCTTATGTGGCGTCATAGATGTCGCTACATCACTCCCCTCCGGAGATCGGAGATCGATGGTTCTTGATGCGTGCCAAGCCAGCGTAGGTTGGTTCCAGTGGGTCGGAACCGATGCCGCATAGTTCTCGGTGAGTCGGAACTGTCTGCGGTGATGCCCCAGTGAGTCGGGGTGTTGGTATCCCAGTGAGTCGGGATGATGCCCCAGTGAGTCGGGGTGATGATGTCCCAGTGAGTCGGGATGATGCCCCAGTGAGTCGGGACGATGCTGCAGGCTCCAGTGAGTCAGAGTAGTGCTGCTGGCTCCAGTGAGTCGGAGCGGTGCTTGTGCGACGTAGGGCTTGACTGTTGGCGTCGACCAGGAGAGGTTCTTCATGGCTCTTCATGTGACTGGCCGAAGGTGCGGTGTGCCAAGCCAAGGTCGCTGATGAGGCTGAAGGTGATGACCAAGTATGACCAGGTAGGCATGCTGGTGGTCAGGATACCCTCTATAGCCGTGGGTGCTAGCTGTATGGCTCGCTGCTCGAAAGCTTGAGGAAGTGATGATGACGTCACGAAGTAGTAGCTGCACGAAGGCTGCGCTGACGTTCTTTGTCGAGGGTCACCAGTTTGGAGGTAGGCGGAACAGAGAGTAAAGTCCCGCAAACCTCCGTTGAAAAGGGAGGATCCTCCGACCAGACAGGTGTTATGGTCTGGTGGGCGACTGCCCGATAGATGATTTCGGGTTGTCGTATATGTTCAAATCACGCGGAGAACTTTGATTGCGCGATACAGGATTTCGTACTTTCTTCGTAGTTCTTATGTGGCGTCATAGATGTCGCTACAGTCTTAACAAACAGACATACAGACAGACGGACGGACAACAAAGGGTTCCGTTTTTTCCTTTTGTGGTACGGAACCCTAAAAAATGTATTATAGTAGCCCCAGCGGCTGGTCCCCTAGAAATTAAAAAAAGAATATTTTTATTAAATAAAGGAAAAGAGAAAAAAAAAAGAAAAAGATTTTTATTTTTTTTTTATTTTTGGACTGCCCTGTTGGTCTAGTGGTCAGCGGCCATAAATGCTATGCTTGAGTTTTGTTCCAAAGACAAGGCATGTCTTTTTATATTACCAACATATTTTATTTTCGTTGCGTCTTTTGCTTTACGTACCTATGCATACAATCAAAATAAAACATGTGTTCGCAATGATAGGCACTACTTTAAAGAAGCTATAAATTTTAAAAAATTTGCTGCCAGAATATTGTAACTTGTAACATAATCATTTTCTTTTGACCCCAAACATTGTTGTATATACAGTTTCGTCTTACATTATAAATAAAACATCCGCTTCGAGTTAATCACAAAATAAGTAACATTTACAAATTTATCTAAGTTATGAAACTTAAACTCAATTCAAAGGATTAAGGCTTCGTCTGAAGGCAATTTCCCTGCCTCTAATTGCGTTACAGTCTTGACCTGGTTATGGCAAAACAAATTATATAATGATCGTCTACTCCGCTTGCTTACTTCCATCTGTTTTTAATTGCTTTATAAGAAAACTAGCTGCTGCCAGCAGCTTCGTCCGTGTACTTACATAAAATGTAATCTATGTCAATCAGAAATGAAGCAGCTTTCTATCGGTGATAAAATTTTAGCAATCGGACCTGTAATTTCAGAGATTACGTCCTACCAACAAAAAAAAAACAGTGATTTTAGAAATGCAATAATTATAAAAAAGACATAGCATAGTTCAGTAGCACCGCTTCAGGTTCTAGGCTAGCCAGATATAGTTCAATAGGTACATGACTTCTACTTATAAAAGTACTTAATTCGGTAACAGGATCCCTTGATCGCTGAGCCCTGATCCAGGCCATGGTCCAGAGCAAGGGGGAGTGGGCGACTGTCACCTCCTTCTGGAAAGCAGTAATTCTGGTGAAGGAAACGGCCGTACGCGTGAGGGAACGGATATCCTCACGCCCCAGCCGCCGAGACACCGACACCAAATTCCAGCCACCGTGGGCATTGACTTGCGGACGACGAGCAAGGCGTAGCTCGCTATTTGGAAGTCCGGTGACAGTGTGGGCCGAGCTTGTACGATAGTGCGTAGTGTTCCACGCCTGCCTCGAAGAGATGTCAGAAAAAGCGTAAGGCCCAGCACGGTCTAGGGCTAGTAGAAAGGTTGACGAAGCCTACTGGGGCCTGGATCGACTTTTGAAAAGGTTACCTATGGTCGTAGAACGCAAAGGCGACTGAAGGGACATAGGTTTTTTTTTAAATTATTATTATTATTGATAGGCTCGCGTTTGACCACCATCTCACCTGATGGTAAGCGATGATGTGGTCGACGATGAAACACGCTTGACTAGAAGTAACCAATTCACTCTTGACTTAACGACCCCTAAGTTGTAGCTATCAGGAAACACAGACTCTGGCAGGGAATTCCATTCCGCTAGGTCTGGTTTTAGTCAGTAACAGTCTGCAAGACGCTGTCCATTCTCCCAAGAGCGGAAGTCATTAGAAGATATTCCACCTTCTAAAAAAAATCACGATACACTTTATTTATTTATTCACAAGTCTAGAACAATAGCTTTTATGAATAAATAAAAATCAATGAAATGTAGGTTTCCGTAAGTAATGTTGTTTTTTTATGTTTTTTTTTTTTGATAGACCTCCTGAAATAACTTAAGATACTTTTTATCCTGAGAGTACGTTCCCTTGGGATAATTTTCTGATGCGTAATAACGCAGATGAAACCGCTAGCAGCAGATATCGTGTAATAATACGGTGTTAAGCTCATACATAGCAAAGAAATTTAGATTTTCGGTGTGTCGTGACATCAGTAGATTAACCCCGTGGGGGCATGGGCGTGTCCCCACGAGTCCTTAATAAAATCAGCCTCCTTTGTCAGCGATGAACGTAATAACACAGTTTTCTTGTGGTGTGTGAGTTGGCGCCACCTCGTCGCGCCCTTTCGGCGCCATCACTGCCATTAGACATTTTCTCTATCAAAACTATCTGGAATTGAATATTTTATCTTGATATTAATTTCTGATCTAAATTTGTTTGAGATAGGAATAGTCTGTTTATGAAAATTTTATAGTTGATATTAATACAAAAAAGTAAGCATGAATTGTTAAATTTTTGGCTAGCTGTGCTGCTAGATTAGGGTTGCCATTCGTCCCGATACGTCGGGACATTATTAACAGTTTTTTTTTTATGGTGGGAAAAATTCATTATTAACAGTGGTGGACCGTTATTAACAGTGGTGTTCCGACGTCCCCACAAGCTATAAAATGTCCCGATAAACAAGGTCGAGCGCAGACGTACAATTTTTTTTTTTAATTTTCGACGTAGACGAACAAAATCGCTTGGGAGCCGACACCGTGAAAGCTATTCTTCAATGTAAAATTAATTTTCACATGAATTGTGAAGAATTTTATAAATTCATAAAAGGTAACCGACAATACTGTCTCAAATAAAATTACCCAATAAATATACATAATACCGACGAACACAATAAATACTAAAAGAAAGAAATTATAATTGTCCCGACGAGGCCTCGGGGATTTATGGTAACCCTATGCTAGATAATATCTATGTACATAATTGTATTATTTTAAGAGACAGATCGAAGATAATAAAAACTGACCAAGTACGAGTTGGACTCGCGCACGAAGGGTCCCGTACCTACCGTCCTTAGGTAAATGCGGGAAAAAGTAGGGTTTGTTGTATGGCCCCCCTTAAATATGTTATTATTTTATTGTGTTTTTAGTATTTGTTGTTATAGCGGCAACAGAAATACATAATTTGTGAAAATTTCAACTGTCTAGCTACCGTGGTTCTTGAGTTACAACCAGGTGACAGACAGACAACGAAGTCTTAGTTATAGGGTCTCGTTTTTACCGATTGAGTACGGAACCCTAAAAACTGGCCAAGTACGAGCCAGACTCGCGTACGGAATGTAGATTAAAATCGAGTAAAACAATTACGTTTGCTGTATGGGAACCCTTTGCGTTCTAGCCTACGGTCACTCTTTCAAACGTTCCCGAAGCCGACCGTTTGATTATATTAAGAGAATAAATAAAAGACGACTAACAAAAGGTGACAGAAACTAAGGGTGAGTTGCACCATTTAACTATTACGATAACCAAACCATAACCGTGAGCCGTGAAACGGCCTCCTATTGGTCAATTCGACGATTACTTTTACGATAAAAAAGTTAAACGGTGCAACTCAACTAAGAGACCGTTCTTCTTCTACCTACCTCTTTTTTAATTTTATGAAGTTCTTATAGTCATTCCTAGGTGTTTTTGGTAGATATCGCTGTCAGCGATACGACGCTATTGTACCTATAGATTTAAGTTTCTCTAAAATTGATACTATTTTAATAAAAAATAAAGTTTATTCTATTATATTATATTCTATTCTCATGGCAAAAAGCGTGCCCGAGTGTTTTCTCAAAAAATATATGAAAAAACAGATATCAGACAAAAGTCATAATTTCAAACAAGGCTGACCTTTGCCATCATGACGCCATCTGACACGTAGCCAAGCATGGTGCATGCCATAGCGAGTATGACTCAGCACCCCAGTATCGACTAGCGGAGGTTGCCAAACGTCCAAGGTCACCCCATACGCTATGCAGACACTACGCCATTATTGGTGAAAGCTGAATAGCGGCCAATGTTAACCGAGCCATTTTTAGGGTTGCGTACCCAACGGGACCCTAAAAATGGTGTGGGATATTACTAAGCCTCTGCTGCTCATCTATTCATCTCTCTGTCAGCGATTGGTATCTCATAAACTGTAAGAGGTGCCTAGTTAGTTGATGATTATTTACATTATTTATAATCAAAATGTTTAGAGGTTATGTTATGTCATCATGTGTCTCAAGTGTATAGAAATGCAACTTAGACACTTAAGTAATTTTTGCATGTCATAAGGCAAAATGTATCGGGACCTTCCTTACATTAACAACATATCAATTACCTACATTATAAATGATTTCTATTTCTATTGAAATTTCTACAGAATGTGTATTTTTATTGCCGCTGAAAACGTTATTTTGTCGGCGATTTTTTGCTCGATTTTAATATTGTAGTAAGGAACCCTTCGTGTGCGAGTCCGACTCGCACTTGGCTTTTTTTACTATTAAAACTTCATGCCTCCTTTGCTTTTCGATATAACTATTGCAGCACGCCATCGGCAGATAAATCTTAGTTGTATAATTTGCATTTATTTCCTATAAAATGTTAAACAACACGTGCCGCTGCTGAAATGTTCCGCATTTTTAAATGAAAAGTGTGAAATTTTCTCCTTTGCTGCATATTTTGTGGCTTTGTCTGTAATGCGGTATTTCATGAAACGGAATTCCTTAAACTGGCTGTTCATAGCTATATCTACTAAATTATTATAATATCTATTGTTTTTAGGTGGGATATCATCTAATGACATCTCGCGCCCTTGTGCGGAGCGGAAAGGCGTATGACTTTTACTGAAGGAAACCCACTCATAGTTCCTTCGTTGCTTTGCTTTTAAGGGCCGGGTTTTTCTTTCAGAAGCGAACTCATGGCCCCAGTAGGCTTCGATCCTGCTAAGCCCCTACGGTTTGTTGACATCTGCGCGCAAGGATCACTACGCGCCGTTGACGACTTGGGCTCGGTCCGGACGGTTACCGGACACTCGAACGGCGAGCTATCCTTTACTAAAAGAAATGTCGTTCAACCAATATTGATATGAAATTTTACGTGATCAATGTCACATTCATATCTTGAAACTGGCCCGCTGGAACAGCACCTCTTTAAAATTCATTAAAACCAAACGAACTTGATACAGCAATAAAAACTGGTAAGCACCACTCAATAATCTCAAGGCCTAGTAGTAGTATTATCATCAGATTGATGGGTCAGTGGACGCACTGTGGAGCCAATTTGATCAATTTGTTCATACGACAGTGGCTAATGGCCGCAGGTTTAGAGCCACAAGATTGATCGACTAATTGAGAATGGGAAACTAATCGAGACGCCTCAGATAGAAGTAGTATATTTTGCAGAAACTCTACCACCATTATTGAATCTATAGCATAAGCATAATCAGCCTCTTAATGTTCCCACTGCTGGGACTCAGGCCTCTTCTTTCGGAGAGGGATAGGGCTGTAAAGCATTACTGCGCCCAGTGCGAGTTGGTGGATGTCACATATCTTCCAATTTTGTTTTTTTATTGCATCTAACAGAACAGAAATATTTAATATACGAGTACACTAGACGCACAGGTTAGACATACAACCTTTCTCTCTACGCGTGCTAGACACACAAGGGTCTGGAGGGTGTCAAACGACTTCCGGCCGTCATAGAATGTTCTACAGGTTACAGACCCGGAGAGTCTGTAGCTCAAAGTGACACGAGCTCTTCTCTAGAAAAATTGTGATTACATGTGTCTGTAAAACATGACAGGGTTCACATGAAAACATAGCGCAGCGCCTCCGCCAAAAGTAGATGCAGAACACCGTGAGATTGATGTCAGAAAGAATGTGACCAATCCCTGCGTCCACTTTGGGACAGAGAGCATCCCCGATGATACTATTACAACAAAACACTTCAAAACAAATAAAAGATATGAGTAGCTTAAAATGTTATATCCGAGGTTACAAAAATTCGCATCCAACTGAAAATTGCTAGGATTGTTCAAAACACACTAAGGACGTTACCTCAAAGGTGGCGTCAAAACGTGTGCATATTACGATGATTACCTTTCTCAATTTTTTGAATCATTATACTCGTATCTCAAAAATTGTGGCTCTTGAAAAAATAAATATTTAGACCTTTTTGTAGATAATTATCTGATCTACAAATTTTCTCTAGGCTAATTTTATTATAAAACTTACTGTATTGCTGAAAGTCGCGAAAAACTCGTTTTTGTGACCTTTGACCCCTAGTATTTTTTTCCAGGTGTCGGATCGATGAGGACTGAAAAGTCCTAAAATTAGAACTAAAATTTCATTTATGATAGTGTTTTGAACAATCCTACCAACTTTCAGTTGGATGCGAATTATTGTAACTTAACCCCTATTTTACAAGCTTTTATTTAGTTTCACCTGTCCCGATGTTTGTCTGTCATCAAAACTTGTATATTAAATTTGACCCACTTCCCGGTTACGGATTGAGCTGAAATTTTGCATGCATGTGTAAATCAGATGACCATGCAAAATTATTATGACAAGGAGCTGATCTTGTGATGGAACCTGAAGGTGGCTATAGGAACTTGGTAGTTAAAAGACACAACCCCATCGAGTTTGGGCTCGTATGAATTGTCTTGAAGAATATATATAGGTATACCGAGCTATAAAAGCTTGCTATGAAAAATGATTTTTCATTAAAAGCTTGTTGTGACTATGTATTTAATACATAGTCACAACAAGTGACTATGTATTTTTGCTGACATAAGCTTATAATAACTTTTTGAGTAATGAAATTATGTACATAAAAATACTAGACACATGTTTCGCGTTTCGCATAATTATTACTAAAATTCATGTTGTATTCAACGACTTAGCAAAAGCTTCTCACAAATCCATTAACACTGATTGATATCGACTGCTAAATTGAAGTGACCGTCTTAAGAACCATTTATCACTTCCGCAAATTGCAATCTACGTGAAGAGACTTTACAATCACGTTCATTCATCAGACAATCAATGCAACTCCAATTAATTTACCAGTAGTACTCACTAGTCGATGTGAAGGATTCATTTAGTCCCCGTTATCGGCTTTTGCACTATCACTCTAGTATTATAAAGCAAAAAATTTAATATGAATATAATATGTGTGTGTGTTACTCCCTCAAGCTCAAATGGCTGAGCCGATTTTAATGAAATTCGGTATCAAGCTAGATTTATTTTGTATTAACAGAGTGATATACAAAAACATTATTTTTTTTGCGATAGACTACTATGGTTATCCGGAAGGAAACTCGAGCCCCGGTATAAAGGCTAGAAGGAACGGGGTGGGTTTTTTAGTCAGTAAGAGTCTGACACTATCTCCCGCTCCGCCCAAGAACAGGGGTAGTTATAGGATGATTTTTCCCATCAAAAAAAAAAATCTTACCTAATGGTAAGCAATGATGTGGCTGACGTTGAACGATTGTCAAGAAGCAACTTATTCGCTCTTGACTTATTCTACAGCTTCGTATTTAATTACTCGCTGTTCCCGTTAGTTTCACCAGCGCCCTTGGTTTACTCCACTCCTGTAGTCCGGCGTGATGTCCTTCGTCGATAAATGGACTATCCAACGATGAACAATTTATCCAATTCGAACTAGTAGATCCTGAGATACTACAAAATCAAGATCACATTTTTTTGAAACATAAACTTTCTTATACATATTATTAGCTACACATTATATTATATTTTATTTCTAAATTTCATCGACAATAAACATAAATTGAGGCAAAAACCCTCATACTATTACTATAAATTACTAAATAGTCTGTTTATAACAACGATACCAAGAAAAAACCTCTTAAAAACACGTATCTAACACCCAAAAAATTCAAGAAAAAATATCATAATCAAGCAAACGATCAATTTATTTACCTCAATTACTCCTCAACCAGAAGAGCTCAACCGAGTGAACAAATCTAATGGACTGTAAAATGAAATCACTCACGTAGAAACATCTCCAAGCAGGCGCTGTATATAAGGTATTCAACACCTTATTTCTAAGTACGTAAACAATTTTATTTCCCAAAAATTCTGCAGGCAAGTACTATCTAACTGGTGATAAAATACCTAGTCACTTATCAACTGCGGAGTTGGCAATTTCCTTTCGTATCCGAAAAAGTACGTATCAATCAGACGAATAAAATTGAAAGTTAGTAACTGGCTTATTTTATAATAGCTACTTTTAATACTTTGGCGAATTCGATGGAAGGTATTCTGCCTCTAAAAAAAATTGAAAATACCGTTAGATTATGATCTGTCTTGCGAGATTGTAAACTATTGAAAGATTGTGATTAATTGTGAATCATAGCGTATTTATTACAATTAAACACATTATTTTTCGGTAGATTATAAACTATCATACGCAAATTGCAACTAAAGTACAGTTTCATTTTTCATTCCAGGGCCAAGGTAAATTTATTGGATGTAAAAATGGCAGACAGAGAAAACTTACGATATGAAATCAGAAAAATATGCTTTATATACATATAGGGCTATGTAGAAAAGGTAATCTTAAGTAACCAGCCATTTTTTCTTCCTTTATCTGTTACTCTAGAGTTGCCAGTTGTCAGTTTGCGCTTCCATGCGCCTACGCACTTGTTATGAGCAAAACAGCGAATGCATACAGTTACAACTTTTTAAGGTTCTGTATTGTCTGTATATCTAAATCCAGCTTGAAGTCTTGTGAGCTGATGCATGCAAATAATTGGTTGCTGAAAAAAACTGGTTTCGCACAAGGTTCCTTTTTATCACGTATTTAGAAACGATTTTCAAAATTCACGTCCTAAGGGAATGAAGCGGAGTCTAAAGTTGGTATGGAAAAGCCTACATTCACGCGAGCGAAGCCGCTGGTAGAAACTAGTTTTAGTCATGTTAGAGACTCAAAATGGATGTGATGTGTGGACATAAAACAGACAAAATTCAAAGAATAAACTTTATAAATCTATAATTAGATTATTTTGAAAAGGAACCACTGCACTGTTTACTCAATAAATATGTATGAAATAGACAAAAAATAGTTAGCCAATACAATATTTTGAAATACCATGCGCCTACATATTCAGTATGAGCAAAACTCACACGAATACCGCGTGCAGTCGGTCTGTTCTGTTAGGCAGTGTGTATTTCACTAGCTTATGCCCGCAGCTTCGCTTGACTCTATGTCATTTTTGTATCTCTGACAACATGTATCATAATTTCTTAAAGCTGTATCAAATAGTTAAGGCGTGTAAATATAACAAACCAGCTTTTGCCCGTGGCTTCGCCCGCGTCCAAAAAATATTTAAAGTTTGTAATTTTTGTTTTGTTCTTTTGTTTGTAGGATTTAATCTCTGAAAGTACTGGCTCGATTACTGAAATGTTTTCACCGATAGAAAGCTGCTTTATTCCTGGGACCCAAGTCTGCTATTTTTATAAATTCGTCATTCCAACACGGTCCCATTGTCAATTTACTAAAAGTTCGTAACCTGCTAATTCATAATGATCGATCATTGATCAGTCAATGGTCGTAATAGAATTGTGGTAAAATGACAATATCGAGCTTGTTAAAAGCACTGACTGCACAATGACGTTCTCTAACCATAGGACACTGATTAAAGGAGCTGTCTAAATTTTAGCAGACTACCGCATGCGTCAGACATTTATTTATCATTGTGTACAAGATTACCATTCAATGCCATTTCTTTCAATGGAGTGTCAGTGGTTGACCATTGGAAAGTCATAATGATCCCATTATTTTAGCAGATTACCAAAACTTGTCAAAATCAACAGTTATGAAATCAATGATAGAACATTCTGACACTATTGTAATAGCAGACTTGAGGCCCTGAGTGACATAGACTTTTTTTATGTACGCGAGTGAAACCGCAGACAAAAGCTAGTAAGTAATAAATAAGTTAGAAAAGTAGACTGACTAATACTAATTAACTAACATCTACTGACTAATAGATTTGAGATTATTTCCGACTTTCACTTGAACGAAACCACGGACAGAAGCTAGTCTAATAGTATTAAATGGCTACATAACAATCAATAATGTAAACGAGTAGGTCCTAATACTTTCAGTCAGCTGATCAATCAATGTCACCCGTTCTTTGGCATCGTCTGCCAATTTTCCTGTGGGGAATACTTACCTATTATAAATTATTCTTCCTTTAAGCTGACATAGTGATTAGATTACCCGTTTTTCCACTGTGTCAAATTGAAAAGTTGTTTGATAACCTTTTTTCAAATTAACCTAGTGCTTGACTGCGATCCCACCTGATGGTTAGCAGTGTTGCAATCGATTATGACGAATCGCACTAGTTTATTAAGAGTTTTATTCACTCCTGCCTTGAAGACACCTAAGTTATAATCGGATGCATTAAATAATAATATAACTACTTGGAATTTTAATCAAAGGAGAGGAACTCAGGTTTATTTTATAAATAAGGAACTTATTTTAGTTCGCGCGGTTAATCCGGTTTTCTTAGACTAAATCCTATAAATCTTGTTTTTAATTTAATTTAGACTTTCCTTACTAAAGCACCTATCTAAAGTAAATAAATTATCTCCAATTTTAGGAATGGTTTTGTTTTGCTCAGTATTAGACTCATTTTTATGACAAACGAAAAATATAAATTTACTAGATTTTGCCCGTGAGGCTTCGCTCACTTTTTATCCCGGTAGTATGTTCCCTTGGGATATTTTTTACTAACACGCGGACGATGCTGCTACATAAAAAAAACAAAAATATGTAAACCGATGCTAAAAAATTGAACCGAATGAGCCTAAAACTGAAAAACAAAACTACCAACCAAAACAACACAAAAAGGCAACTGTTGAACACAGAAGAACTCAAGCTCTGAAGATACACTTCAGTCATTATATGCCTTTATATGTTCGTGGGGAGACGCGTGAACAAGTGCACTCATCCACTAACACACTCGTCCGGGTTCCACAGTTCTTGTTACTCAAAGCCACTTGGCATTCAGCGAGATTTCAGACTAGTATCCCAATGTGTAAACTTTCGCGAGAAGTGGTTAATTTGTGGTTTTTAGAGACGTTATTAGGTTTTTTGAGAGTATATTGAGTGTGGTTACCGTGTGCACACACACATCTATACATATAATAAATCTGTAGAAGTTTTTAGTTGAGCGAGCATTACGCTAAATGTACGAAATCGATGTAGACAACTTTTATATTTAAAAATTGTGTGAAACTTGGTATATTACTTAGGCTTTGTTTTATCACAATCGGTTGAGTATATCGAAAGATATATGAATTTAATTCATTAAACCCCAAGCGAACGCCGTGCGCCAGCGTTCGCGCACCTATTGCCTTTATATTGTGTCTGTAATTTCCACGATTGAAAGGTTAAAGTGCTCAAGATGTAAAATATCACACCTTGACTGTTAGGTGGCACCAGGTGGCTCGAAGTTCTCCCGGTCAGCTAGTATACGTATATATATTAAACTAGCTTTTGCCAACGGCTTCGCTCGCTTGAAACTAGGTTTCTCCATATAAACTTTGGACCCCATTTTATCCCCTTAGGGGTAAAATTTCGAAAAACCTTTTTTAGTGCTAGCCTCCGTCGTAAATGGAAGATTTCACGATCTTAGTCCTAGTATTATGTGTCTTGTAGAACATTCTTATCAACCCTGCATATCCTGGCTACTTACGTTATCGTTTTTCGTTCACTGACTCTGCCGATGCCCCATGTAGATTCCACCTTAAACACCATCTCAATTTCTCTCCCCATAAAACCCATTTCTATTCCAACTCCTTCTCTTTTCATGCAGTACGACGCGGAACTCACTCCCAGCAAAAGTTTGTGACGCTAAAATCATTTCTGTATTCAAAAAGCTAGTCAAAGAACATTACCTCTCTACTATCTCGTAAAGTTATATATTTTATATGTATTATTATAATCTAAGTATGTTTTGTTTCTATTTATGTGTACAGTTATATACTATTATTGATATATTTATGATTTATATGTTTATTAAGTATACACACTGTGTCTACATTTCTTATCCTACTCTCCTGTCGCAGGTCTGCTGGAAGAAATTTCGTTAGAAATAAGCAGCTTTGTATTTGTGTGTACATAAATAAATACAAGTAAGACAAAAAGAAGTAAACAGAAAAATAAATACAAAGTATATGAATCTCTAAAGAATTTTCTTCCAGAATGTCTGTAATGTGTTTCTTTTTTTAGGATGAAATTTCGAATATTGTAGGCATTCGATACAAGAGCTCAGTAACACGTTTCTTTTTTTTTTTTTAATATAACTAATTTTTCAATTGTGATAATTACAGACACAATTGAAAGACAATAGGTGCGCGAACGCCGGCGTTCGCTTGGGGTTTAATGAATTAATAGAACGCTAAAAATAAGGAGAAATTAAGTAACTTACATTTGAATAAACATAAGGTATCACTTAGTTCATCATCACACTTAATGTGATCAGAAAGGCTAAAGCCTATAATCAGCCAAGTGAAATAACTCTTTTAGCAGCTTTGGTCACAGACAATCAATTATAAATTTAAGCTTATTTCACTTGGCTTTAAAGTTACAGAAGCTCTATTTGTTAAGTGTCATTCTCATTTGTTACAATGTCAAATAAATACGTTGGATGTGCTATTAATACACACCTTATTTCAAATGCACGCTACGCTGCGCTGATGCCCGACATCACACTCGCTGGTGTGACAAACGATTATGCGACAGTAGTTCGATACTACGGTAGTGCGACAAACATTTGTGTGACTACCACTTGTGAGAGTTGGAGACATCGTGGTGAAAAGACTAGTTAGCTAGACATTGCATCATCCCCCTTTTTTTTTTTTTTTTTATGGTGGGAAAAATCATGCATTGACATCCCCCGCCCTTGGGCGGAGTGGGAGATAGTGTCAGACTCTTACTGACTAAAAGACCCACCCCGTTCCTTCTAGCCTTCATACCGGGGCTCGAGCGCCCTTTCGGATAACCCTGGCCCCAGTAGGCTTCGACCCGGCTGGGTCCCTGCTGTTGCTGACAACTCCTTGAGGCGCGCGGGTGCATCTTCCCCCTGGACGCGAACTACAGTGGCCAATTTGGAAATCTCTAAACCGACTGCGAATCCAGGTTGGCCGCTGTAAAAACACGGTTCTAGTGTAGAGCCGCTACACAGGACATGAGTCACCTGCTATGCTGCCCATCCTTCATAACTACCTGCATTTTTCAGGATTTATACGAGGCCAACGATAGAGCTGTACAGGTTGCCATATATTGACCAAAAATAAGACTTGTGTGAGTACTGTAATTCAAGACAGTACGACAGTTCAATTAAGACAATATTACAGTAGTTTGAGAAATTATATTACAGTAGTTCGCGCATCCTTTTGTGGAGCTCACGTAGTATACTTTTATTTAACTTGCAAATAAAAACTTGTAAAAAAAAATATATGTACCTTTCCTATACCGTTGACAAGATATCACATATAAGAAAGACAATTGGTTACTTCACCATGTGATTTACAAAAGCCGAAGAAAATAAGAGCTAACTGCGAGCAAAAAAAAAGCACTTAGCGTTATTGTAATCTTTTTCTTATGACATGGCACTTTTTGTAAGTTGACTACTACGTGGATTTATTTATTTATTTTTACATACCTTCCCGACCAAAGGCCAATTAGGTACATTCTTTTTATACTATTGATATGCCAAAGAGTAATGTGTTGCCCAGTAACTGGGTGGTGGAGGTCTGATAGGCCATCGCCGCGTCGCTCTACGGCTCTATATAAAACACAGTGGTTCAGCAGCATCTGGTTAGGCTGGAAGCCAACTCCAAGTTAGTTGGGAAAAGATTAGTAGACTCTAGTAGTAATTATTACTCTTTCTTTCTTTCTTTTACCCTTTCTTTCTAGATAGGCTCGCCACTATCTCACCAAAGCGGTGATAAAACACGCCTGCTTGAAGTAACCTGTATTCACTAATTTAAAGATCCCAGGTTACAGTTAACAGAAAACACAGACTCTAGCAGAGAATGTTATTCCTTTGCTGTATACACACAATGTTTCCATATATTTTGTGTGTCTGAGTCGGATTTCCTCTATGTACCGGTCCAGCTCAGCGCCGTACATCTTGTGGTCCGTTTACGGAACGGGTTTGACAGTAATGCAATTCCTATACACACAGAAATGCAACCGCTAGAAAATGAAGCTTACTCGACCACGTTTGTATAATTCATCTACTCCGTTACTCATTTATGTATATGAATACTATAAAGTTGAAGAGTTTATTCGGTTGGTTCATCAATATATAGGTAAGTACTTTCCACTAGATTAGACGTATCGACTCAGGTGTAATGTAGACTCTACACCTTGAACATTACACTACGTTAAACGAAACGCGTAAGTGCCACGCATTTTTGGTAGCGAAAAAAGTATTCTCTAAAAGCTATCTTAGCGCTGCATGTTTTAATAGTTCTGTTAGACAACATAATACCAGTGTAGCGCTGCAGCGAACTTTTGTTTTAACTTTTCAATATTTTGACTAATATTTCCAGAAAAACACGGCTCTGCCTACCATTAAAATACTGCAAGACTGCGTGAAGGTCAACTGGTATCCATTAACGAAGAACCTTAAGAAGAAATAAAAAAAAAACTAAGTAGGTAGTGCTGAACTATTCGCGGCTCGTAAAGCATTTTACCTTTTACCTGGTTAAACAAGGTTGATTTAATGGCCAAATGACGTCATATATCTACGTAAAAGATTCTCCCTGCAAAAGGAACATATACGAGTATATGGTTTAGCTATTTATCTTTCTATTTTTTTTTTTTCTTACATTGCACCTACCACTTATTTTTGTCTGTATCAGGCAAATGTGACCGGTAGGAAATGAAATCGTTCACGAAGGCGAGGCGAGACGAGCATTGGAATTGGAGAAGATGGTATAGAGAAGGAATAAGACATGGGTGTATTGATGACGCCAAATTGGCAGTAACCTTAACTGGTCTGAAACTCCGACACATGTTCATACTTGCTGAAGTCAAAAATAAAGCAAATACACAAAGTCTGTAGTCGCTTAGAAGCTCCTCCATAGCATCTAGAAAACAGACATCAATGTATGAGCAGTAGAAGAAGAGGTAGAGCAAAAGTAACCTTCGAGTGAATCGGCAAGAATTTTCGGAGACGTGTAAAAACTGAAAAGAGTAAAAGTCCCTCTTAATTACATCAGCAGTATGAACATCTTAACCTTTCGAATGTCTTAAGTTACACAGTTCGACATAAGCAATTGTTTTTCTATTGTGTCTCTAATTACGGCATTCAATGAGTTAAGAGAAGTTGGTATCCATATGGACGCCAAGATTTTGGACTATAGAATCGAAAACGCAAAACTTGACTTAACCTCGTGAGAAGAATCGGCCGAAGCGGTTATTATTAAGGGCCAAGCGCCCGAAAAGTGCCATAAAACAGTGATTTTCTGAGGCCTACTCCTCCGTAACGGCTAGGTCAATTGGTTTGAAAAAAATATATGTTTATTATAGATTCATGAACAATAATATCAACATTTGATTTTTTCGTGCAATTAATACATTTGTCAAAAAAAAAATATTTAGCAATTTCGCAACTTTTCGCAACTTTTCGCAACTTTTCCCTACTCCTTCGAAACGGCTTGGACCTTTAGAAACATTTTGACACATAAAAATTGGTGGTTAAATATTCTTCAAAGTGAACATTGCATATGTAAATCAATCAATATCTCGCAGAGAAAATAGATTTAAAGCGCTTTCCGGGCGCTGCTGGCCGCAAATAAATGCACAGATTTGCGTACTGCCGCCTAGGCGAGTGCGAGAGTTGCGTTCACATAATTTCGGCCAGATGGTTCAAGGAACTATACGCCTTGAGGCAGAACTACACTGCGCACACGTGTGACACACACACATCGATCTGGGCGCGTCGATCTCCATACATTTTCTATACAACTAGACTTGTAGAGCTACACTTGATCCACGCTACGCGACGTCGTTCTACGTACAAATCAGGCGTGTTACACGTGTGCGTTGGTCTAATGTAGTTATAGTTTCACTCAACTACGAATTCCTCTAACATGTCAACCTCCTTTCATTAGATATTACAGGCTGTGTGTGACATTTCGCTGATATTTTTCCTGTTACCAACAAAAGAAATGAAGCTACTTTTCTAACTTAACACATAAATGAACAGACTACAAAAATCTCTAATAAGGATCCAGAATATTTATGTTTATTTGGATTCTAAGTAATAAATCAGACCTGTTTAACTTACAACTGACTTTCAGTTAATAATTTATGAGCTTTTGCACCGCAGTTTAGCCCGCGTAAAATATAACCTACGTCACTCAAGAATAAAGCAGTTTTTTATCGGTGATGAAGTTTTAGCAATTCAAACGCGCTGTAACCAGTACCTTCAGAGATTACCTCTTACAAACAAGAAAACAAAAAAATAACTTTACCTCTTTATAATATTAGTGTAGACTAGGTCCTGTCAGTGGCTTCGCCCGCGTGGAGGTAGAAAATCATAGGCGATATCATACAATTTTTTTTTTTAAATTAGTACAATACTATTTGAGCTTATACATTACAAACAAAAATACAAATGTTGTCTCTTAAATATATTATTATAGATAAGCTGTCCCTCGCAATTCCACCCACGTATTAGGTTATTGCCTTTCTCGATAAATGGGCTACCTATCCAACACTAAAAGAATTTTTCAATTTCCTGAGATTAGCGCGCTCAGCTCTTCAGCTTTATAATATTATAACTAGTTGTCCGCGCAGTTTCATCCACGTCTTTGATTAGGTACTACTTCGTTCCTTTTGGTTGTAGCGTGATTTTATATAGATATCGAGAAAGGCTTAGTGTTGTCGGGTTATTAGTAAAAAAAAAAATATTATTCAAGCTTGTTCTAAAGCAATCTACACTTACAATATTATAAAGAGGTTTGGTTTTTTTTTTTTTTTTGATTGTAGGAGTTAATCTCTGAAGGACTGGTCCGATTGCAATTTTTCACCGATAAGAAGCTGCTTTACTCCTGAGTGACATAGGCTATATTTTTTCGGTCTCGGAACGCGCCGCCATTGAGTTCCCAACTAACGGTAGGAGGAGTTCACATCGGTGTCGGGTCGACGATGAAATACCTGGGACTCGTCCTCGACAGCCGGTGGAATTTCGTGGAGCATTTCCGACGTCTGGCTCCCAAACTCAACCGGACTGGGGCTGCGCTCAAGCGGCTCCTGCCCAACCTTGGGGGTCCAGACGCCTCCTGCCGGAGGCTCTACGCGGGGATCGTTCGGTACATGGCCCTCTACGGGGCGCCGGTGTGGGCGCCGTCGCTGAAAAAGCAACCGGCGGCCATACTGAACGCCTGCCAGAGGGTCATGGCAATTCGGATGGTGCGGGGATACCGCACGATTTCCCGCGAAGCGGCGAGCCTTCTGGCTGGCCTACCACCGTGGGATCTGGAGGCAACAGTCCTTGCACACATGCACGACATGCGCGTGGAGATGCAACGCCGGGGTGAAAGTCCTCTGCCGCGACAGGTCGCGACATGGCGGACAGAGCTTCGGCGGGATCTCATGGTGGAATGGCGTCAGCGACTATCGCAACACCGTCATGGGCACGCCACAATTATGGCGATAAGTCCCCTCTTTGAGGCGTGGCTGGAAAGACCTCACGGCGTCCTTACCTTCCGCATGACACAGGTCCTCACCGGAAATGGCAAGTTCGGGAGGTTCCTGTTCCGAATTAAAGCGGAAGTGACGCCCGGGTGTCGCCACTGTGCGGAACGCCCGGAGGACACGGTGGAGCACACAATCGCGGTGTGCCCTGCTTGGGTGGAGCATCGCCGTGCCCTCGTGGGGGTGATCGGCGGCAGAGACCTCTCGCGCCGGGCCCTGGTCGAGGCCATGGTCCGGAGCGAGGAGGAGTGGCAGGCGGTCGCCGACTTCTGCGAAGCAGTAATGCTTGCTAAGGAGGAGGCCGACCGCATCAGACAACGGCGCTCTCGCCGCCGCCGCCGGGATTCCGATCGCGATTTCCAGCCACCGTAGGCGCGGGCTTGCGGACAGTGAGCAATGGGTAGCTCGCTGTCCGGCCGTCCGGTAACAGTCCGGACCAAGCCCAAGTCGTCGACGGCGCGCGCTGTTCCCGCGCGCCTCAAGGAGTTGTCAGCAACAGCAGGGGCCCAGCCGGGTCGAAGCCTACTGGGGCCAGGGTTATCCGAAAGGGCGCTCGAGCCCCGGTACGAAGGCTAGAAGGAACGGGATGGGTTTTTTAGTCAGTAAGAGTCTGACACTATCTCCCGCTCCGCCCAAGAGCGGGGGTTGTCATAAGATGATTTTTCACATCGAAAAAAAAAAAAAAAAAACATAGGCTTACTATAATAATATATTTATTTTGTGTACGCAGGTGAAGCAGCGAGCAAAAGCTATTAATATTATAAAGAGGTAATGTTTATTTTTTTGTTTGTATGAGATAATCTTTGGAATTTTGTTTTTTTTTTCAAATTGTACCAGTACGGTCCAATTGCAAATATTTTTTCACTAATAGAAATCTGTTTTATTCCTGAGTGACATAGGCTATATTTTACGTACGCGGGCGAAACCGCAGGCAAAAGCTAGTAAATAATAAAAAGAAAATGAAAATCGAAATTCTGGAATTGTTTTCATCAGTAAAATTTGAAACTGGATAATTGATGAAGCCAATATTATAATGTATGATTCTCAATTATTAAATAGCCAATTTTTTTTTACTACCTGTCAACATTGGCTCGAAATTGCTTCACGATTCCGCGACGAAACAAATATTTCCAGAATTTTATTTCCTGTTATTAAATTGCTTTTATATCTCACTTCGCAGTTATTGGACAAACGATTGATGATTTGGGGACTGGGCAGGTAATTATGTGACGATTTGACCTCCCTGGGGGACGGAGGGTGGTTGCTTAGGACTGGAGGATGGGCAGAAGGAAGGCTATAAATTCTCATATTTAGAAATGTCTAACTAGCTATATCATTTCGCAGGAAATGGGGCGTTGGAAGTCGTAAGCCGATTCTCAGCCACGCTAGATGCAGAATTGTAGATGATATACCTCCTTTTCGCTCCACGCAAAGCGAGAAAACACTTGGAAATATTTTTAATCCTTTTTTAGTATTTATATATAATATATAATATATTTTTTTGGATATTTTTGTACAATAGATCCTGACTGACCTGTGAAATGCAATTCAATTTCGCGAACTACTCTGATGCTTTCACCTTAAATATTATGTAGGTACACAATAATTAAAATGCCTACTTTGGTTTGCAACACAACACAGGCCATTATCTGATTGAAAAATCAAAAAAAGTTGAAAGAAAACTTAGTGAAAAAAGTATCTACATTTACCATCCACTTAATCAATGAATAGTCTTTCTTTCCCGACTGTGCTTCTTATTTTCGAATAGATTTTTTTTTTCCTCGAAATATTTGAGCCCAGTAGGTGCCCACGTTATAGGGGCGTTAGTGGCGTTTTTAAGGTCTTCCAAAGCGCAGATTTAAGGACACATTGGATACTCTAGTAAATTGGTCCATCGTCTAGTCAGGACCACAGTACTCGCACCATCCAATGATGTCTACCGCTATATAGTGGAGCGGGAGAGTGTGTCAGACTTTTACTGACTAAAACCATACCTATGTTCCTTCTTTGCCTTGCGTTCCAGGAATCTGGAGTTCCCTTTCGAACTACCCATGGCCCCAGTAGACTTTGGCCCTGGGTAGACTTTAGTCCTAGCACTGGGTGAGGGTTCTACGGTATGGCAAATCCAAACGGGTGTACTGATAAGCCAATCAATATCAATAGCATCTTTATAGCCAATAGGCCAAAAATAATTTATTTAATGACGTATATCGAGATGCTAAAGTTATTTATGATAACACTATCATGAGCTCCCATAGCGTTTACGATATTCCGAAGGCGTGGCAAGTAGTACTTAATAGATATTTATCTGTATTAATGAAAATACTCGAGGTATATTAATAGGATCATTTATCGCAATAACAATAATATAGCTTAATATAATAATATATTTATTTTGACATTGATGATTATTTTTATTTTACCATTTGCAATGTTTATTTTGAAGGTAAATTAGTGTTACATTTCCGTAAATATTTTTAACCCCTGACGGATAATAGACGGGTGTTTTATGTAGTTTAAAATAAACTTTGACACCCTGAGTTTGTTTCGGTGTTTCTTCTCAGGGTAGTCAACCAGGAAACCCTGACCTCATCTAGTTAAAATTGACGAGAAAATTGTAAAAGTGTTTTTTTGAAAATCTATTTGCAAAATAAATATCATTATCGTTCTTTAAGTGTCCCCGCAAAAAAGCCGCTTTAATTCATTAAACCCCAAGCGAACGCCGGCGTTCGCGCACCTATTGTCTTTCAATTGTGTCTGCAATTATCACAATTGAAAGGTTAAGCTTCTTTTTGTGCCGGCCTTTTTTTGCGGCGGCGTTTTTTTGTGGGGAGACATTTAGAGACCTTCCTCAAGACTCTTAGGCGCTGCGCAAACGGAGACACTTTCTGTTCCAGTTACCGACACCGAACATTTTTTGGTCTGAACTGGACAGAAAAAATGTTTACGTGTGCGCAGGCAGTGAACGATTTTTTTGGTTTCTATACAAATCAAATATTCATTGGTAGAGTTTGTCTAATAAGTTACGACTTGGGTAATTATTAGGATTTAATGAAATCTGATGTAGTCAACGCGGGTTTAATAATCAAGGTTAATTAAGAGATAGAGATCATTGTTTACTAGCAGAACAACCTTACAAAAAGTACCGAATATAAGTATTTTTTTTAATGATTAAATATTATACAAAATTCCCAAGTCGGTTGACTTATTAGACAGATTGTATGTGACACAAAACACAAAAGTGTCCACGTTTCCTCCCCGTCTTATGTAAACGATGCTAATTGAGGTTAAAAGATCATAATTATAAAATAAGACAGACAGAGCTACTTTCACATTTGTAATATTAGTATGGATTAATTCCGAGAAACTCATACCCATACTATTTATCGTCACTAGAATGGAAACAACTGTTTTAGAATAGTTCACTGACATTGTCTATGAACCAAATACATTTTCTAGCATTACTAAGCCAACATTTTTTTACTAATGAAAAGCGATGCATTGTTTATTGTTCGCATCGAAAGGACAATGACCGCCATTTCCATTCCAAAATGGAGCAGCTACTGTTATAGAGAGAGAGAGACAGAGAGATAAATATATATACGTATCTCTACGTAAATATGAGTAACTAGCTTCTGCCAGCGGATTCACCCGCGTAAAATTAGGACTCTCCATACAAACCTTGGAACCCCGTTTCATCCCCTCATCATCATCATCATTTCAGCCGATACACGTCCACTGTTGGACATAGGCCTCCCCCAAGCGTCGCCACATCGAACGTTCCTGTGCTTGTTCTGTGTGTGTTTCATCCCCTAAGAGGGTAATTTTTTGGAAATCCTCTCTAGGTGCTCTCTATGTCATAAAAGGAAAATGCCTTGTGCAAAATTTCATGATCATGGTCCCGGTGGTTTTAGCTGTGCATTTATATACAGTCAGTTTCTTCTTTTATATATACATGTTAAGGAGGGTCGATCCGGTACATGAAACACTATCGATTTGTAAAGATAAAATTAAAAAATTAAATATTCTTTTTTTTTAAAACAGGTACATACTTAATTTTTTATTTTTACCTTTTTTTAAAAAAAAGGTGATTTATTTTTTTAATTTTGACAGTGTTTCATGTACCTCCACGGGATTAAAACGATCAAAATTTAGCGGTGCATAGATAAATTTGTTGTCTCCCCGAAATCTTCTGGGAGTAGGAATGGCACTCTCACGACCTCGCTCGATAGCCTCTTCTCCTTAACTATCACGGTTCCATAGAATGAGGCCATTTCGCTCCAGTTTTCTGTCCCCGTCAGCAGCTCTCACTACCATTAGTAAATACGGGTCTCACCTAATTCTGCCAGAACCTGCTGCTCTGGTGCCCATGAAGAGCACGAGATTTACAGAATTTTCTATGAGCGAAAAAAACTGCGAATCGAATACGAATAAGGACATAAGCTCCCTTATTATATCCCACTACACACACACATCTTCTAGATGTCATAACGGTGACAGAACACACTGATTAGGCCACTTGGCTCGCGTTTACCTTATCTAGTAATGATAAGTACAGCCTTTCCACACTCACCTACATTACAGCAGGAAGTATCAACTACTATGCTATCAAGCAAGTTATCTATGCCCATACTATAAGTAGTAAGGCGATCACTAGAGGAATAAATGGTAGACATAATGCTCACATCTAAAGGCTCCTCAACACAGGCGCGATTCGACAATGCGACATCGATGTAGATTCTGTCTAATAAGTTAAACGACTTGGGTAATTATTAGGATTTAATGTAATCTGATTTAGTCAACACGGGTTCAATAATCAAGGTTGATTAAGAAATAGAGATCATTGTTTAGTAACAGAAGAACCTTATGAAAAGTATCGGATATAAGTATTCTTATATCATACAAAATTCCTAAGTCGGTTGACTTATTAGACAGACTATAATAACTATGTTTTTTTTTTGTATATTATCATCATCATCACAACTCCAAGTATCGCCATAATGACCAGTCCAGTGCGTCTCGCATTCATCGGATTCCCTCGACCCTCACCAGGTCACCGATCGACCTTGTAAGAGGCCTTCTAATGCTGCATTTTTCGGAACGATTGGTCTTCTATTTTACACATATCTATTCTCATTTACAGATGTAAAGCAATTGTTTTTTAAATCTATCAATTGCATTGTCGACGTTATGTAGCAAACGCGACGGCAAAACTTCATTACTATTCAGAGAAATAGATCTAGCTGATAGCAATTTTAGTGTGTAATCAAAGCATTATTAAAAGCCGAAAATTAAAATACTGGAATATTCGGCTCCTCTTGTAGTTAGTCCGAAACCGAACGTTTGATTATACACAAACAATTTCTATGTAAATGCGTCATCGCATTGTCGCAGCGCACCTGTCTGCGGCAGCCTTAAATTGGGCGCTATCCCGTCAAGTAGGCAAGGTGACCAGTTTAACCCGTTTCCCGTCGCCCACTCTTGCTTACCTATAACTTGAGCACACGACTTACAAGAAATGGTTACTTTTAATTAACTTTATGGACAGTGTAACAACTAGACTTAGACCTAAAGTGTTTGGGAGAGCAACATAAATAATGAGTGCTTTTATAAAATAGTCTTGGTTCTTTCTTTCTTAGAAGGGCTTAGTTTTCAATGTATGTGACTTTCACTCTTTTTTTGTGTAGAAAATAATCAAACGGCTCTTCCTCCTTTAGGAAGAGAGAGAAAGAGGGTTAAACTTTTAGGGTGAATTGCACCATTTAACTATAACGATAACAGAGCCGTTAACAGTTGTCAAATCGTCGAATTGACCAAAAGGCGGCCGTTTTACAGCTGGTTATGGTTTGGTTATCGTTATAGTTAAATAGTGCAACTCACCCTTACTGACTTAAACCCCCTTTGAGTTCTTTTAGTTACCCTTTGCGTGCCAAGACCCCAGTAGTCCATAAATAAACAGCAGAAGAATATTTTACACTGCCATATAGTCACGAATATGTAAACTTTTAGTATTCGTCAAATTCTGACATATCAAAAGTTCTTTATCATCATTCGCTTTTACATTGTATCTTCTATTCTAACGATATCGTTTTACGCACAACCGTTTCGTCGTTTCTTTTGTATTCCCCTTAACCTATAAGGGGAATATAAAAGGGACGGAAGGATTCATAGTTCCAAAAAAAGATATAAAAGTCATAGAACAAAAGGTGTTTTTAGGGTTCCGTAGCCAAATGGCAAAAAACGGAACCCTTATAGATTCGTCATGTCTGTCTGTCTGTCTGTCTGTCTGTCTGTCTGTCTGTCTGTCTGTCTGTCTGTCTGTCTGTCTGTCTGTCTGTCGGTCTGTCTGTCTGTCTGTCTGTCTGTCTGTCTGTCCGTCCGTATGTCACAGCCACTTTTTTCCAAAACTATAAGAGCTATACTGTTGAAACTTTGTAAGTAGATGTATTCTATGAACCGCATTAAGATTTTCACATAAAAATGGAAAAAAAGCAATAAGTTTTGGGGGTCCCCATACATAGAACTGAAACTCAAAATTTTTTTTTTCATCAAACCCTTGCGTGTGGGGTATCTATGGATAGGTCTTCAAAAATGATACTGAGGTTTCTAATATCATTTTTTTCTAAACTGAATAGTTTGCGCGAGAGACACTTCCAAAGTGGTAAAATGTGTGTCCCCCCCCCCTCTAACTTCTAAGATAAGAGAATGATAAAACTAAAAAAAATATATGATGTACATTACTATAAAAACTACCAACGAAAATTGGTTTGAACGAAATCTAGTAAGTAGTTTTTTTTTAATGCGTCATAAATCGAAAAAAATACACTATTATTAAAACATCGATCAAAGTTACAACACATTACAAGAGCTTTTATATTATGTTACTTGCTGCTACGGAACCCTTCATGGGCGAGTCCGACTCGCACTTGGCCGGTTTTTTTTAAGATATTTGTAACATAAACCTGAGAGGTTGCAAGTATTTTACGAAAAACCCTGTTTATCGTACCTACACAAAATATTCCTCAAACATTTTCCTCATTACAACTGATTTTCATAAAACTTTGCGGCCATGCTCATTGATACTCTAAAACTCATCTTTAAATTGGCAGGCAGTCGCCAACTTCTGCGAAGCAGTAATGCTCGCAAAGGAGCAGGGCGACCGCATCAGGCAACGGCATCCTCGCCGCCGCCGCCGGGATTCTGATCCCGATTTCCGGCCACCGTAGGCGCGGCCGTCTGGTAACTGTCCGGACCAAGCCCAAGTCGTCGACGGCGCGCACTGTTCCCGCGCGCCTCAAGGAGTTTGTCAGCAACAGCAGGGACCCTGCTGAGTTGAAGCCCCCGGCATGAAGGCTAGAAGGAACGGGGTGGGTCTTTTAGGCAGTAAGAATCTGACACTATCTCCCGCTCCGCCCAAGAGCGGAGGTTGTCATTAGATGATTTTTCCTACCTTAAAAAAAACCTCTAAATTGGTATACCTATCTAGTAATATTTGCTATGTCTTGCATGTTTCCAGTGTGCTATAAAATCTTCGTAAATATATACTTTTGGACTAATTGCTCTTACAAAAACCTGATAATTCCAATACATCTGTAGACATTCTACCAGGCTACCAGGTGTTATTAGAAGTTTACAATACACTTATTTGAAATATTGTATCTACAAAATTAAATTCATGAACGCAACACAGTAGTCAGATCTATGGTAGTCAGCCATCTAATGTGGTGCTTAGTCATTCATAGAACAGATTAGTTTTAAATTATGTTATATTGAGTCATAGAACATGGAGCATCGTCACAAGCAATTAAGAAGCGTAACGAAGAGACTAGCTTAACAATAGTGTAGCATAACCGTGAGAGACGAGAGCGGTACCATTATCTTCATGTCTATCGCTCAATCTACACGGTTTTCTTTCAGTCCGTCTACGGCAGACGGAAAAGATAAATCTTCTTTGTACTCCAAGTTCAAGAGATATACTAGAGAAAAGGATGTTATAATGCAGTACAATGAGCGGTGTTTATCGCGAACCGGGATCTGTGTCAGACAAACCTTAGGATGGACGGGTAAACAAGATAAGGGCAATTTACAGTTGAGTGTTGTAACAAACTTTTATGAGAGGCAGTAGATATATTCATTTGTGTTGAATTTAGTCAAATGGAATTGAGCTAGAACTACATTAGACCAACGCACACGTGTGCCAGCGTGGATCTAGGGTAGCTCTATAAGGCTAGTTTTCATATAAAATACTAGCTTTTGCCGGCGACTTTGCCCGCGTACATAAAATATAGCCTATGCCACTCAGGAATAAAGCAGCTTTTTTAATTGGAATTTTTTTGCAATCCGACCAGTGCTTTTAGAAATTACCTCCTACAAACAAAAAAAAAACTAACTTTACCTCTTTATTTTATTTGTGTACCCAGTTTAGCGTGGGCCACCTTTAGTTTTTATAGGCAGGCATCAACAATAGAGCCCCACCCGCACTATGTAGCCTGAGATAGTTTCTCCAGTCCAGACTCTTTGAACTATTCAGCAGCTCAAAGAGAACTAACTGCTACCTAGAAATTAATGTAACGAACTTGTAATACTTTTATTTTTCAGCAATTTTATTTTATGTTTGGTCTGTGTATTTTTTTTATGATTGGACCTTGTTTGGGTTTTCAAATCCAACACAGATCATTTTAACCTTCAAAAAAAAAATACACTTTTAAAATACTTTCAACAATCAATTCTTTTGAATTCAGTGAATTCTTTATAATTAATATACAGCTATTAAGTTATAAATTTTTAGGATTCTGTCGTTTTATTTAAAAAAACCGTGGTTCGCCAGGAACTCGTTGACCATAAAGACTTTTACCGTAAGTAGTTACGATTCATTCATTAAAATCGATAAAACCGTATTATCTAATATAACTTCATCAGGTATAACAAACAATGGACCTACCTATAGTCTTTTCAGACAATGGGAACATAAATTGCATTGTCAGCAGTGTGCATTGTCGCCACTCGTTTTAATGTTACCTGCTTGTACGCAATGACCCCTAACCATGACACTTTAACGTTCGTTCGTTTTTGTCTGAACCCCTTACATTGCTTGTCAATTAGGTAATTTACACGCCATAGGCACACACACTTGTATAAAGTAAAATAGGTACAAAGGTTTTTTTTTGAGGTAGGAAATCATCCAATGACTTCTCATACTCTAGGGTGGAGCTCCGAGGGCGTGTCAGACATTTACTTCCTAAAACACCTGTGTTCTTCAGTTGCTCTTTGCGTTCCAGCGGGCATCGGCCCTGCTGGGCCACTAAGGTTTGCTGACATTTCTTTGAGGAGCGTATGAAACACTACGCGTCGACAACTTGAGCTCGGTCCCGATGATTACCAGTCGGGAAGACGGTGAGCTACCCGTACCCACAGCTCGTCGTTTACAAGCCCGCGACTGCCGTGGCTGGGGTGTGATGTCCTTTCTCTCACGCGTGCAGCCGTACAAAAGTAGTGCTTATTTCTAAACAAATCTTCCAATTCCAAACATTGCGAAAGTAAACTTGAAAAAAAAATTACACTGTGTAAAGAAGTAGTAGCAACCAAAAAAAAAATATTTGGCTAAATAAAACAATTTACGAGACATGACATAAGTAATTAATTCTTCAACATGGCGGAACTTTATCAATTCACGTCTTGACCTTGTGCGGTGACGATTAATTCCCCGATCGGGACTGTCAGTAGGTTGCGTTGGACCGGCCTTGTCGCTATGACGTAACTAACCTGTATGCCTTCGAGTCTCCGAGCGACCGGCCCCGCGCGAGCGCATCTCGTTCGAAAATCGAATTTCTTTAGACACGCGAAACAAATCGATAGTAAATTAAATCGATACAATTAGTGTTAACAGCCAGTGATTACATGTAGCTCTAGTACTCTGTGATGCAACTGTGATAGTGACGTGATGATGATATAATTCAGTTGGAAGTACAAATTGGATTTTGTGAGAAATAGACAAGTTTGCGTGGGACGAAGTAAGTTTAACTTTTTTTGTTTAGCTTTTAATGGAAGCTGTGAATCTCTGAGTATGATTTTAGATAGACGACGCTTGTGTGAACTTGATAATAGTTTGGTACTTTAAATGTAACCGAAGCCTAGAACTAGTATCATTAGTAAACAACTAGTTAGTCAGTACTTGACTAATTAGTGACATTACTTAAGTAAACACACAAAAATAAAGGACGAATCTTAGGTATCGACTCAGGTAGCTTTAATTTTAAGTTTTTAGATCCTATAATACCCGTATTTTAGAAGTAATATTTTGTCCACGTTTTGTAGAAGATCCTGTTTGAAGATATTCATTTATGAGCACATTTGAAATAGAATTAATTAATTTAAGCTGTTAGCAGTTCGTTGCTCCCATGTTTTGGCTGTTGTCGAGACAAGTGGTACTTAAAATCAAATGATAATTTTATGATTACCTACTCGTAATATTGGCGCCATTTTACATGTGGATATTTGTCACTTTATTGAAATTGTCACCAAAAACAAATCTAATACCTAATCTTACGTCTTGAATAGGTACAGCTTTTGATTTTAACGTTATAGATACTTACTTGGCGAATTTTTCAGTGTGCGCTGATGCTCCAATTCGAAACATTCATTCAAAACCGAAAAACGTTTAAAAGAGTCTCGAGCCTGATTTTGATGAAGAATAAAACTGATAAATTGTTTTTTTTTTTTTTTTGAAAAATAAACATTCCTAACTAATATTACAATCCTTCCTAATAGGATATTCCATTTGATAGAGTCACTAATAAGTTTCTAACGACTCTATCAAATGGTATAATAATTCAATGCGTTATTTTTCTAAAATTTAAGAGTCTCCTTTGAGAGTTTTTCAGTAGTCCTCAATTTTTTGCCTTGGACCCTGGTGCCTATGTAGTTTATTTCATTCATTTTCTGCTTTATCAACATAAGTGTCTTTTGTGCCCCCCAGTATAGTCCAGCACACACCGCGGTATTAGAGCACCAAAATACTGTAAACTTCACACAAAAATCAAGCATGTGTTTAAGTTTCTGTGAAATTCTTATTAGTTTAGTGTGCAATAAAGTTTATTGTATCCTATTCATATCAGGGGTCATGCCCTTTCTGAATATACTCTAGGTACGCTATGTTTCTCAATGAATCAAAAATGGAAAGCTTCTTATTAAAAAAATCAGACAGTAATTGTATCATTTTTTGACAAATGTCGCATTGTCAGTTATTAAATAAGGCCTCCGTGTCACGGATCTTCTAATGACGTAAAAGTGGCCAAAATCATCTCGCTGAGTTCGATTAATTAGGCCCTATATGACGGCGCGCACTGTTCCCGCGCGCCTCAAGGAGTTGTCAGCAACAGCAGGGACCCAGCCGGGTCGAAGCCTACTGCGGCCAGGGTTATCCGAAAGGGCGCTCGAGCCCCGGTATGAAGGCTAGAAGGAACGGGGTTGGTCTTTTAGTCAGTAAGAGTCCGACACTATCTCCCGCTCCGCCCAAGAGCGGGGGATGCCATTGGGTGATTTTTTCCCACCATAAAAAAGGTTCTATATTATTAATACAGATTCTACCTAAGTCCCAGTATCTATTACCTATTTTTGTCTGGAGGGAGCGCATTCCCCGAGTAAAAAGCGGTATATTTATGTCCTTTTTTTGAGACATGGTCTATCTGTATGCCTTTCAATCAAATCCATTCAGCCATTGAGCGTGAAGGAGTAACAAACAAACATACACATATAAACCTTCGCCTTTAAAATACTCGTATTAGACCCTGACTTATGAGTTGTAGGTCACGAGTTCAAACCCAGTCAGGCGCATTACTTTGTGTTATTAATTTCATCACCATTGCTCTCAAAACGGTGAAGAAAAAAATAGTGAGGTAAAAGGCATGTCCTAAAATTAAATATCGAACAAATGTGACATTCGCCAACTATATACGGCCCATTCCCTCTCCTAGAGAGGAGGCCTGAGTCCCAGCAGTGGAAACATTAATAAGGCTGATTATGCTTTGCTTATGCTAATATGATAGATTTTATTATAAATTTTTGCTTGGTATATTTTTACACTTTATTAGCATAATGTTTTGGCATATTTCGTCTACCTGTTTTTTGTCATGGTGCTGACATTCAAACACCAGACATGATGATATCACTTTTATTATTCTCAACTTGAATAAAGTTCAATTTTACTTGAAATTAGTCATGGCATGAGATGCGGGGTATCAGGAAAATGTAGCTAGAAAAGTTTTGAGTATGAATCAATGCCTTTATAGTTATACCTATTTATTTTAATACTAGCGGCCAGTCTCGGCTTCGCACGGACAATAAATATAGCCTATGTTACTCAGGACGAATGTAGCTTACCATTGGTGAAAGAATTTTTGAAACCGGCACAGTAGTTTTTGAGTTTATTCATTACAAACATACATACAAAAATACAAATTTTCCTTCTTTATAATATTAGAGATTATAGCTCGACGAATCGCCAAACTTAAGTGGCAATAGTCGATGAAGCCGAAATGTTCTAAAGTGGTGAAGACCGGAAGACGCTGGCCTCTCACAAGGTGAACCGATGACCTGGTGAGGGTTGCAGAAATCTGGTGGATGCAAGATGCACAGCACCGCTCGTTGTGGCGACACTTGCAGCCGTTATAGGCCTCCTTTATGAACAACAGTGAACGTCTTTCGGCTGAAATGATGATGATGAATATTATAAAGCTGTAGAGAACTTTGTTTGTTTGAACGCGCTTAATCTCAGAAACTGCTGGTTCGAATTGAAAAACTCTTTTAGTGTTGGAGCCTATTTATCGAAGAAGGCTATAGGCTCTATAACATCACGCTACGACATATAGGAGTAGGAACCAAAGACGCGGAGGAAGCCGCGGGGGACAGTTAGTATTAATAAATAAGATGCTGCTAAGGCATAGACATAGCATGTCGAAGTTTTACAATAGTAACAATGGCAAAATACTGCTGAACCAATTTTGGTAGATTACTTTTGACTGGGTAGGATATATCTGCCGTATATCTAACGAGCTGTGGGCTCGTAAGACACAGGATTGGTGCCCGGACATAGCGGTCTAGGGCCACAGCAGACCACGAAGGAGCAACCAGGATGCTAATGCGATGTGAAGCGGGACAACTAGGATGTCTTCCTTAAAAATTGGAAAGAGAAAGCAAGAAACTGTGATTTTTGGAAATAATGAAGGGAGGCCTTTGCTCAGCAGTGGGACTATAAGGGTTAGCTATAATAATAATAATAATAAGTTTTCAGTACTGTTGTCAGTATTGTGCACCTCTGTAAGTGACAAATTCGCTATGCTTAAAACTTGCTGTGTCTTCTGTTAGTGTATGTCTTAGTAAGTAAGTCGTTGAGGTGTCTACTTAATAAATAAATAACTTTTTATCGTATCGACGTACCTTTGGGAGAATTTCACGCGGTTTGTAACGAATATACTCAAAAACGACTTAGCTAATTGTAAAACATTATTTCACCAATACAAAGCTACTTTATCACTAAGTGAATAAGGATATGGGTAATAGCAGCAGCTAGTATTTCTTTAAAAACAAACCATTTGAGCTGATAACAAGTACATACTCGTAATACCAAATTGCTGTCGATACTGTCGACTGGTAATGTGCCCAAAACTGGCAGAATGCGGCATTGCCACGCTGCATGGCAAAGCTTAACCTCTGTCCAAGAAGTCAGCCCTTAGGTCAAGCAAAGTGTCAACAAGACGTTTCGACAGATATTTAAACAATTTGTGAACACTCGAACTACATTTCTATTTACCTACTTAGAAATGAGTTGAAATAATTTAACGCCCACACTGAAAAGTGTCTCGATCTAAGTCGTAATATTGCAAACAAATGATCCAGAAATGTAATAATAACTGGCTGCCTATAAATATCGCACAAAATGGTTAGGTTACTGGAGCACAAGTTAGTGCCACAGAACAATTTTCTTGTGTTATTTTCTTTATCTAGTCTCTGTACTTATATCGAATCTTTTCTAAAGGGCATTGCGTAAAACTGTCCCTAAAAATGACCTTTGTTTCAAATCAGTTGGTAGGTACCAACAGATGTGAAAAAGGTGCCATTAGAAGCGTCTAAATGAATAGAGTTTTTTTTAATACTGTGACATAATTATCTCAAAAGTATAGGGTTTAGGTTTTATAAAACATTTTTATTTTAACCTAACCCTACCTTGCCCAAGTGTTTTAGACTTTAAATATACGTGTAAACTAGTACTGTTATACACTTTTAAATGCGGTTTGGCGAGCGCTGCACAAAAACATTTGACAAAGGGCACTGCGTGAAACTGTCCGCAAAAATCACACCTGTTATAAAATCTGTTTGTATTATATCAACGTATTTGAAACAGGTGTTATTCGAAACGTCTAGTTGAATAAAGTTTTTTTTTGTTTTTATTACGGCGGCAAACCTCCAAAGAATGGGATTTAGGTTTTACAAGATATTTTTATTTTAGAAAAATAATATGAATTGTATGGGTACATGAATAACGGAGACACATTGATTTTAAAGCGTCAGCACAAATACTTGAATAAAACGTAATAGATTATGTCAAAAATGAAAGATTAACACTTTTTTTTTATTAAATTAAAGTCTCTAAGTTTTAACAACCAAATCAGCTGTTCTGACGTTTGTGGATAGGACTGAACAAATTGACCTATAATTGTTGGAGGGACGGTGGCCATACAAAATCCTCATTTAAATATCTCATTTGTTGTCCTACTTGATTTTGTCTTCAGTTCAGTGTTGTAGTTGCGTATATAAGTAAGTTTGATCAATAACACACAACAACTTTTTTTCATGCATATTCCCGATACACTTTTAGTTTTCTAAATGTTACCAGCTCATTTTGTGCACAATAGGCCGGTTACACACGCTACTAAGTAACGTAATTGCACTATACGCCATGGATACACGGGGCACTAAACTTTGCAACACGAACATAATTACTTAGCTACTGGCAATACTATTGTGGACAGTAAAACGCACTTGATCGACGAAACCCGTCCTTACCACAACGATATAAAGGTGTATTTTTTACTATAGTTTCAGCATGACAATAGCAGTTATTCACTCACATTATGTATTTGGGTAGATGACCGCTATTAATACATGAATAATGAAAAAAATAGAGAAATCTTTTTCTAACTTCTCCCGTTCTGGCAGAACAGATGGCCGTTGGGGCTGAAATGTTCTGGATGGCGACCATGTACCGAAAGACGTAGCGTTGAAAGGCCTCCAACAAGGTGAGCCGATGACCTGGTAAAGGTTGCGCGAATCCGATGGATGCGGTACGCTCGGGACCGTTCATTGTGGCGACACTTGGGGGAGGCCTATGTCCAAAAGTGGACGTCTTTCGGCTGAAATGATGATGATAGTGATGAAGTTCTGGATGGAGCGAGAGAGAATGTAATTTTTTTACTTGTATAAAAAACAGATGTGTTCCTTCACTAGCCTTTTGCGTTTTAGGATCGCAGTAATTCCTTTAAACAATCCCGCAGCTGACTATATTACAATCCCGCAGGTGACTTTTCATTCTAAAAATATTTCGCTTATGAAAAACATTACATATTTGAAAACATCATTAATGAACGTGTTATGTTATCGATCGATCACTAATAAATGGGCCATGTGCTCATAATAAATGGCTCAAAATACTTAATTACTGTTTTTATGTACTTAGTGTACATAAATCCTTTATCCACTGATTATTTTCATGTCTTATTTCACGTAACTTTGAAAGTATAAAACTACGAATTTGGACGAAGAACTTGCATTTATGCCAAAAAAAACTGTAAACAGTAAACAATGCGACATAGCACCTTTATCCCCTCACTCTACACTTAAGGTGAGTTGCACAATTTAACTATAACAATAACCAAACTTATGGTTTGGTTATCGTTATAGTTAAATTGTACAGCCGTAAAACGGCCGCCTATTGGTCAATTCGACGATTTGACAACTGTTAACGGCGTTGTTATCGTTATAGTTAAATGGTGCAACTCACCCTTATTGATAACTCGTTGACGCAGCGAACTCTAAAGGACCGATTACACTGCGCTGAATATCGCGTGCGATATTCCGAGTCGTACTTTTTTTCATGAATAAAAACCGGTCAAGAGCGTGTCGAGCCACGCTCAGTGTAGGGTTCCGTAGTTTCCCGTCTGTCACAATAAGTGTACCCACTTATGAGTTTAAAAAAATGCTTGCATATACGATTATACTACAAACTTAGTCCAGAAATTATTTTGTAGAACCCTTTTGCCCTTTTTGTACAAAAATTGTTCTTTCCATCAAGTTCAAAATAATTTTCCTAGAAAGTCCTTATAAAGTTCCACTTTTCAGATTTTTTCATATTTCCTAAACTTACGGTTCAAAAGTTAGAGGGGGGGGAAACATTGTTTTTTAGTTTTGGAGCGATTATTTCCGAAATTATTGACATTATCAAAAAATGATTGTGGTAAACCCCTATTCATTTTTAAATACCTATCCAACAATATATCACACGTTAGGAATGAAATTAAAAAAAAAACACTTCCCACTTTACATATAGGGGGGCTACCCTAATAAAACATCTTTTTCGAATTTTTATTTTACCACTTTGTCGGCGTGATTGATATACATATTGGCAACAAATTTCAGCTTTCTAGTGCTAGCGGTCACAGAGATTAAGCGAGGACGGACAGACAGACATGACGAAACTATAAGGGTTCCTATTTGACTATGGAACCCTAAAAAGACAGTCTAACCCTTATTAAACCACGCGATACGTCGAACCATAGACTAGACTGTCTTTCTATGAATGAAAAATAGTACGATCGCACGCGATATTCAGCGCAGTGTAATAGGTTCTTAAACCACATACCAATCAATGAATGTACTTAGTCACATTTTACATGATGCTCGCACAACTAAAAACTTCAGATATATTAAATGTATAGATTTTTTACGTGTTTATCGGTTTCCTTTGAAAATATAAGAGTAAGGAAAAATCGAATCAATTTATATGAACATGCTTTTGATCGTACAGAGCTACCATTACCCTACATCTGTTGCACCTTGTTTTAAACATTATACAAAAACCTTCAGACGCCGCCGTGCACAAGTTGGTCTTGACCGGCTATGGCTGAAAATGGCTGGTTTTCTTTCTTTATCTGACCGTCAGGTGCATATTGTAATGCAAATTATGGCAACAGCTGCGCTTATACAATGTATTATATGTATATAGTTTACCCTTAGTGATGCACACTACATATTAATGTAGTGTGCATCACTAAGGGTAAACTCACACCAAGATGTGACATTGAGTACATTTTATAAGATACACACACACACATACATACACAGACAGACACGGACATACAGGGTTATTAAATTACCCACAAATACAAATTTTGTAAAACACCGGCAACCTCTCAAGGCTATGTTACTAACATCATAAACAAAAACTTTTGTTCTATGACTTTTGAAATTTTGTCATATTTTAGTTCATCAGATTTTCATTCAAAAATAAACATATTTAAATAGAACATCCTAAATATTAGTCTATGCGAAGTAGTGATGTGCCGTTGTCGGCAGTATGAATAATATTATTGCCGGCAACGGCACATCTGTATTAATGCGAAGCAAGCGAAAGTACAATAGCAGAGGGAGCGGAGTCGGGTGGCGGGGGTACTTGATGCGCTTGCATCATACAGACGTAGGCAGAAATAGCAAAATACAGAGTTGAAATGTGTTAGAACAACGAAATCTTGAAGGTTTTTTTTTGGTAAATTAATTACGTTGTGAAAAAAGTCATAGAACAAAAGTTGTTGTTTGTAATATTAGTAATAGGTACAGTCCAGCAATGTTGTTAGAGTTTTACAAATAACCCTATTTATGCCATTTTAATTACTACACGAAGAGGTGCACGCTTTAATTAGAAAATTCGGTTACCATATGCGGTACGACGCCAAACGCAGCGATGCTTGGCGCGTGCTGCACCACTGCACCTGTCAGTTGCAATTCGAATACGCCCCTTGGCTTAATGATTCGTGTCATCGTAAAGTATTTAACAGTAGCATGAAAAAATAAATTGGCTTCTTCAAACACCTTTGCATTGCGTCCCAGTGTAAATCAACCCTTTAACTTACGTGTCAGGAATAATCGCGCGTCGATCGCGTATTTGCACGATAGTATTCCTTTCTGTTAGGATGTTGCGTCTCGTAGTGATTCGGTGTGAGGTGACCCTTAAGTACCAAATGTAGATAAGTAGGAATGTATTATGAATTCTGCGGGCGTCATTGTCTCTGTAGTACGATTGTGAATAATTATTGTATGGCATTGATTTGTGGGCAAAAAGCCGACGCAGACAATTGTGGTTTGTTTTCCTGTAAGTAGGTATATTACAAACATATCTTATAATTATTATGCTCATTAGAAAGATTTTATATAATCATCATGCATAGCTCGACCGGCATGTCCTAGAACCAAAAATTCGAAGACATGTGACATTCACCAACCTGCACTGGGCCCGCGTGGTGGATTAAAGCCCCTTCCCTTTCCCAGAGAGGAGGCTTGAGTTCCAGCAGTGGGAACATTAAAAAGGCTGATGATGACGATGATGGTGATAGCTCGACTTTGCCCATTGTTGTGCATAAGTGTCTCTTTTCTTGTACCAATTCCCACGTTCTTTTGCGTTCCGTTCGTTTCTTGTAATTCAGTTAAAAATGGAGAATAAATACAAAAGAACTGAAAGTTTACGGCTACTGCTACGTTGGTTGAGAGCGAATGATGAAAAACCACTCATCCCTAAGTAGCCAGCTATAAATTATCAGACCTATATTTAAAGTGAGAAATGACTTCTACCGAACTGGAACAGAGCGAGATAATGTCTCAAACTTTTACTGACTAAAACTCACCTGTATTCTTCAGTTGCCTTTTGAGTTTCAGGACCATAGCAGCAGGGGCCCAGCTGGGTCAAAGCTACTGTGGCCAGGGTTAGTTTCGAAAGATAGCTCAGCCGCGGTTTGAAAGACAACAAAGAAACAGGGGTGGGTTTTTAGTCAGTAAAAGCCTGACACAATCTCCCACTTCGCGAGCGCGATGTCATTATATGATTTTCCCACTGGAAAAAAATCCCACTTCTTACTAAAATGCCAAGCGGGAAAGTCTGTATTGTGTTTGGATTTTAAGATATTTAAATGTTTGTTAATCAATTGCTCCTAAAAGGCTAAACAATTTTTAATGAAAATTATCGCAAGCATAAAAAATTATCGAGATTATTTCGTAGGCTATTTTTTTACCTTTGTGTATAGAACACTCCCGTTGGATAGTTTTCAAGTTTCACGCGGTCGCAGCCGCAGGTGTATAATTTTCCTCAATATCCAACGGTTAACCTCGCTTTGATGACTATCATTAAAACACCTAAGTACTAGTAGGTACCATCCAACTAATCCATGACCATACAATGTCGTAGGATACTCACTAAATGACCCTTCAGCAATTTGAATACAGGCAACAATTATTATAGGCCTTAAAGCACAGAGCTTAGAATCAACCTGATGGGCACTGTTCCTGTTGTCCGGAATTAGAGCCGAAGACAGAGGCGAAAGCAAAGGCACTACTACTACAAAAAAATGAACTACTGAAATTAATCAAAAACTCAGATAAGTATTATGTCATAAGTAATTTGTTAAACATAGGTACCAACATTAATATCGGTGTAGCAAGGTAATAAAGAAAGCGTGATGTTATACCAAATGTTTGTGAGTTTAGAAAAAATTTATACAAACTTCCTTATGAAAACAATACAATTGCCGATTCGAGTTTTTATTCCCTTGAGAAACACATTTTTTTTTTGCGTCATAAACTCTGAAATTTGATTTTTTTCACACCTTTTAGGGACTGCAGACTTGAGTATATGGTTTTAATTTCAATTTGATCGCGTACTAGCTTTTACCTCAACGCGTTCCCGAGATAAAGGGTCTTGCCAGATAAACAGACCGACAGACAACAAAGTGATTCTATAAGGGTTCCGTTTTTTCCTTTTGAGGTCCAAAACAGTTTGTTTTTCTGTATTTAGTATTAGTATGGAGTAATTCAGCAGTATCTTATGACTTCTCTAGTCGTTCTAAAGCCGACACTGTGCCCCAAACATATTATCAAAATGGCGCTGTCTTCTAACGCGGCTTAATTTTATGGCCCAAATGGCTTATTAGGCAAGTGTACTCATGAACTAAATTGATGTAAATAAGCCGAGAAGAATGTGTTGAGGATTTTTGGTCTTAGATAAACGTTAGAATCATTTGTTTGATGTTTAAAGCAATTTAGTTGTATCCTGGAGCCCCTTACTCCAGTTTGATGTAGGGACTGTGTAGAAACCTTAAGTAGAAACAGCTGAATGTTATAGAAACAACTTTATCATTAGATTGCGTTAACCTAGAAGTAGGTATATTATTTTTTACTGGTCCAAGGACCTGAGTGTTTTATACTGTACTGCCAGCGGCTTCGCCATCGAACATAAAATATAGTCTATGACACTCAGGAATAAAGCAACTTTCTATCGGTAAAAAAAAAACAATTATACAAACTAAAAAAAAACTTTACCTCTAGAGAATATTATTAGTGTAGATTAATTTCAGCTAATACCGCTACTTGTTCCTGAGAAATACGGTCTTGTCAGACTGACAACAATGAGTTAAGAGTTTTTTTTGCCGACTGCCGCACAGAACCATAAATACGAATATAAGATCCCAAAATACCAACAGCTTGAAACACAAGACACCGAATAAACTCAGAAAAGAAGTAAACAAGTCTTGACTTTTATAGCATTGAAAACTTAGAACGTCCAAAATGCTTAAACTCCGTTTATTTCTGGATCGACCTTTACAAAACTTTAAAGGCGAAGTTGATCTTTTATTTGAACCTTTGAGGCAGGAACAGAAATAAACTATAGTTTCTACAGAAATACAAGATCAAAGAGCTGGTTAGGAAGGGCTTTTGTCAACAGTTATAACGTTGACTTTAAAATTAAAGGCTATTAAAAAACCTTTGAGAAATAGCTCAAGGCCAGACTCAAAGAATGGAGGACCTAGTAAATGATAATTTATTTAATCAGAAAGCTGATAAGCATCTTATGAACAAGTAAAACTAATAATATTAGTTTTATAGTAAGCACGCACTGTCCGCTGTACTAATTTGATTTTTTTTTGTTTTATAAGTGCCCATGTAGGCCTATGTGAAATAAAAAACTTTTGACTTTTTGACTTTTGACGTTTTTGAACATAAGTGGACAAATGTGTCTATTAGCGTTTTATTCTATTAGCTTATCGGTATCTTGAATGCGCTCAAGATGCTACGGTGACTTCCATGCAACCGACTGATGAAAGATACGGTCTTTTTGCGCCAGATAGCTGCGAAGCCACCTGTGTGTTTTTAGCAAACATTGCTAATGGGCAATTTTGATACAAGTGAATTAGGGCCTGTGCGCGCTTGAGACAAGACTGTCGTAGACTTGTCTACATCACGGTAATACAATAATAAATAATACAAAAGAGTTTTGTTTTGTCGTAGACCAAACAGTCTTGTCGCAGAAAAGTCTGCCGTGTCGCAGACAAGTCTGTCTAAGACAGTCTTGTCTTATGTGTGCGCAGGACTACTCTATGTTTTCGAATCGACTACTAGTGGCAGTTGGTTTTTCAACGGTAGGTATCTTTATACACAACATGGTAGACAAACAATTAAACTACAACACATACAACGTCGCATTCGACGATCTCTTCCAGACAACCTTTTTAACCATTTTAAAGGTGGGAAATGATCCCAATTTCTCTCACTGTAGAGTGGAACAGGACGGCGTATTGAGTTTTACTGACTAAAACCACACCTGTGACCTTCAATTGCCCTTACGTTTAGTTGAACTGAACTGTTCAGGGACCTCAAGTTTAAATTGGAATGTACAATAATTTTCAGGATATAAAATAGTTATTTTCAATCTAGTGACAACAGATGTGAACGTGTGTGAATAATATAATAGATACACAGACATATACATACGCCACTATAATAGTAACATAAATCTCAAATAAATCTACACTAATATTTTAAAGATGTAAATATTTTTTTTGTTTTTAGGAGGTAATCTCTGAAAATACTGGTCCGATTGCTAAAATTGTTTTACCAATAGAAAGCTGTTTTATTCTTAAGTGACATAGGCTGTATTTTATGTACGCGGGTGAAACCGCGGGTAAAAGCTAGTACGCAATCAAAATAAATGGCGATTTATGCAGTAAAAGGTTGAATGTACCAGAATAAAATTTCGTGCTCCGTTAAGTTGCCCTATTTACTACTATTTAATACATAAAATTTAAATAAATAAAACAATTTTGGTTTTTCTTAGCCGATTGCGGGCCTTGATTTTCAACGTCGAATTCGTAGAACTTTTCTTTAAAATGTAAATTCAAATCTCACTCTAGTGGCTGATCTCACTTCAAGTGCGCTCTCTCGTTCTGAAATTGAAATTCTGTAAACATTTCGATTACTTTTAAAGTATCAGACCTACCATAAATATACAGTTAACATTTTGACCATAGAACGAAGGCTAAAAAATCAGTATTTGCAACAGCATCTTAGCTAAGCCTATTTCATACGAGGCAAGAGTCCTATACAAAATTTATTATAATCATTTAAAATAAATCAAAATACAAAATTTGGCTATGATAGAGTACCTATCATGGTCAATATCGTAATAAAACTCCTTAACCTGTCAATCGTGATAATGACAGACACAATTGAAAGACAATAGGTGCGCGAACGCCGGCGTTCGCTTGGGGTTTAATGAATTAATAAAGATTTAAAAAAAAAACGAAGGCTTAAGGGCCGACTACGTTTCGCGGTCGCTCGCGCGTGCATCCGTCGAGAGCAGTCGTGCCCCGCGCCCATATTGCTACGTAATAATAAATTAAAATTCTTCATCGACACGACTACACACACATTCACCTGCTTAACGCAGCGTTGACCCTTAAGTTATTTAAAAAAATATATGTTATACAATATCTAGGTTTGCTTTTATGGTGAAAAATCATCAAAAAACTCCTCACACTGCGGGTGGAGCGAGAGGGAGTGTTAGATATTAACAGACTAAGACCCACCTGAGTTCAGTTGCCCTTTGCGTTCCCGGGCCGTGGTAACTCTTATGAACAATCGATGTAGATAACTTTTATCATTAAAATTTTGTGTAAACTTCATTGTTGTTGTTGACAATATCGAAAGATATCTATAGGTTTATTGACTGTTAGGCGGTACGAAGTTCGCCAGGTCAGCTAGTCTATGTTAAGTTACTTCTTCTTCTTCTTCTTCCTGCCCTTATCCCATATTACTTGGGGTCGAGAACACGTTTTTTTCTTTCATTCTGTCCTGTCACCCGTAAAACTATCACTAACTCCCTTTTTTTTTCATATCAGTCCTCACAAAATCCATTCATCTTTTCTTTAGCCTTCCTCTCCCTTTCCGTACCTCTACTAGTATACTCAGAACTCTTTGTAATATGCGCTTCATCCCTCCGCTTCACATGACCATACAACCGATTTCCTTTCAACTTTTCTGCCTCTTGCACCACTTTCAAACTTCCTCTAATATACTCATTTCTCACTTTATCCATTCTCGTCACATCACACTTTCATCTCAACATTCTTATCTCCGCTACTACCAATCGTTTTTCATCCTTCATTTTCAAAGCTCAACATTCTGATCCATACAGTATGACAGGTCTTATGACGGACTTGTAAATTTTACCCTAAGTTACTATGTATTTGAATTCAAATATCGTCACGGCTATATTTTTCATCGTTCACAATGTCCATTGACCCAAATAGCAGACGGATGTATCCATGACCATTGAGCGCATGAGCTACACAAAGCTAGGTGTCCGAGTTACCCACAGATATTCTTATCGCATACAAAGCAGAGGAAGGCCACCTTTTATCTAGCTACTTAGCTACCTTTTATCTTTTACTTAGCTATCTTTTTATAGACTGCCGACCTTGGCCCGTTCACCCGGGTGCCCGGACCCTCTCCCTGCAACCTTTACAACGTTCAGCGAACCGTGACGTCGCTTCCTCAACGACCATTATCAACTAAACCGTCAATGTGCTCAGAACTGAAGTCGTTAAAGACCTAATTAGTTTGGTCGTGTAGGGCACCAAATAGATAGGTACAGAAGTCAATCTACATACAAAGCGCGTTCAAGCAACGCACACATAGACACCGCTCACGGACACGATATCTCGGAGCGCCTCGGCCCGCTTGTCGAACAGTTCTGGCTCAAACGCTCATTAGTGTGCGTCCATTGAGCGTAGGTATAAAAAGTGTAGTTCATACATGAGATTGTCTTCTGTATCTATCTATTTTGTGTGTAGGGAGACGATTAGGTGTGCTACCTAAGTACCTGAAATAGCACATCGTGTTTTGATAGCGAACGTTTCGGTTGTGTGTTGTGCATAGATAGTTTTGTTTTGGTTTCGTCTGTGAGTGGCGGGGTGAGGGAGCAGTGGATTACGAACTATGGACCTAGGTTAGTTCAAGACAATTGATATCGTATCCGTGGTGATTTAATTCAAAAAGAAAGCTGTGCCTTCAAAACATCGCATTGTGCCACTGTCGACACAAACGGTGCATACACTTCACCAGATTTTAGCACCTAAGCTCCGTAAGATATCTACACCGCTAAATTTTAATCCCGTGGAGGGTCGATCCGGTACATGAAACACTGTCTATTTGTAGGGTAGAGTAGGGTATAGTAGGGTGGAATAGGGAAGAGCGGGAGCGAAGCCGCGAGGGCAAAAGCTGGTCTATATACACCGCTAAATTTTAAACGTTTTAATCCTGTGGGGCGTCCGGTACATGAAACACTATCGATTTGTAAAGGTAAAATTAAAAAAATAATTTCCTTTTTTTCAAAACTCGTATTAATTTACGGATATACGAAATTCATTTCTTTAAGAAAACGTCAGGTGAGCGAGTTCAATGACCTATAGATAGTAGTCGGCGTTGCGTACAAACTACCTACACGTTACTTAACTCGCTCATTTGACGTTTTCTTAAAGAAATTAATTTCGTACATACGAGTTTTGAAAAAAGGTAATTAATTTTTAATTTTATCTGTACAAATCGATAGTGTTTCATGTACCAGATCGACCCTCCACGGGATTAAAACGATTTAAATTTAACGGTGTATACATATAATTATAAATCTTTAAAAGTTTGTAGTTACATCACATAAAATGTACGAAATCGAAGTAGATAACTTTAATACATTAAAATTGTGTGCAACTTGTTATAACAGTTAGGCTTTGTTTCATCGTAATCGGTTAGCTATATGGAAAGATATACTACATTCATTTAATGTCAGGCGGTACGAAGTTCACTGGGTCAGTTAATTTGGAATCTTTAAACCCAAAAAAAAATTGATGGTTTGATGTCTATCAGTGCCATACCGATAAAAAACAATTCACAAAATTACGAGGTTCATTGTAAACTGACGGATTCCGCAATAACTCCGGTGCTAATACATGTAACTTACAAACTAACGGCTTGGAAGGCGTCCCTTAGCAAAAGTTTAGCGCACAACGCACTTTTGGCGTCGAATATTTTATCAGTAGTTACCCACTGTCGTCTCTAGACGCGACCCTATAATTTCCCCTGTGACTGTCAGCCTCTGCTGTCAAATCGTAGTGAATTGATTGTCTATTGTTTATTTGGTCAACAAAACAGGAGCACTAACTAAATAATTATTATTCAAAATGATTATAAACCAAACTAATTCAGCAACATAATAACATCAGAAATGCAGATTTAATCGTCATCAAAAAATTTTAAACGAAAATAATTCATGTGACAATTTTTTTTATTTGGTAAACCATCAAAACTTCTCCTACTCTGCCTGGTTGGAGGGAAAGGGCGTGTCAGATTTCTACTGAATAAAACCTGTGTTCCTTCAGTTGTCACTTTTTTAAATCTGATATAAACTAAACGCTAGTTTATAAAGAGCCTATTCACTCTAGCCTTGAAGACACCAAAATTAGGTATAATCGGACGGGAAGACCGCAGCAGGCAAATAGTTCCAGTCCCTCGATGTACGATGACGAGGCGAAACGCGTAGTCCGGACCGTAGAAGAGATTTCAAGAACGTAAGGGTGGATACTCGCCGTACGTCGGTTTGTCCGATGGTAAAAATGAGATGGCGGAATCGTGCAATTCCTGCGAATATGCTTCAAGGGCCACAGTAACTCTTTCAAACAAACCCGCCCACTTACAGAGATCTGACGAGCTCTTTGGACAAGGAAGGCCATGGTAGACTTAGTTTCTTTTTTACAAGTTGTAAAATAAATTTGAGCAGATAAATGATCCTTATACTTAACACTATAATCTAAATAAATAAATTTTCAATCGTAATGTAAATTAATGTAATCTAACCGTCTTTTGGATTATTAGAATTGTTATGAGACGCACTCTAGCTATAAGGTATTTAAGTCTGACTGAGGGTTTATTTTAGTGGTGGTACCAAAACTAAAAAGTGAAATATAAAAAAAACAAAATACAAAAAAAAATTAAACCGATGTAAAATGTAAAAAAAAAAACACTAAAAAGTACAAAATAACTTTAATTTCGGAAATCGGTGTTAAATAACAGAGAAAAAACTATCTATTATAGATTAAAGTTATTTTGTACTTGTCAGTGTCGAAGTGTATTGACTTCAATACACTTCGACACTGACAAGTACATACATACACACGGTTTAATTATTTTTTTTTGCTTTTAATGCCATCCTTATGCCTACAAATAGAAGTTAAAATCGGTTTAACTAACAGTAAAATGGTTTCTTTAAATGTCTAATCTTAACGTGAATAGAGTATATGTCCATGTTGTTTCTGCATTGTCTGCCAAATAATTTTATTTTTCTATCTTTCTTTAATGTATTTTCTATACAAACTTTATCACTCCATTTTCACCTTAGGAATTTAATTATCTTGTGTTTGGTTGGTTCTTAGTTTCATTGGCTTGTTTCTGATTCACACAGCCCTATCTTTTACCCTTACTGGTGGCAGTTTGAGCAATATGATTAGACCTATTCTGAGTGACTACATTTCTTTGCCGTGTTACTTATGTCATCAGCAGATCTAATTAATTTATTTATTTGTTTAAACTTCATGTACAATAGTGGTACATAGGTGGACTTATTGCCACAAGGCATTCTCTACCAGTCAACCTTTGGGTTAAAAAAACAACACTGTGGTAAGTTTACACAATAATCAAATACATAACAAATAGTTCAAGTGTAAAAATATAAAATAAGTTATTTATAATAATAAAATACATATAAATGCTAAAATAATAAACTAATAAATACTATGAAAAATATCAAATCACTATGAGAACTTAATAACAATTCTGATCGAAGACCGAACTAAGTTTGAGAGGACTTCAAGTAGTAACTAATTCCAAATTTTACGTTTGAAGGATAATTTACTTTCAGCGTTTTCTAATGTAATGTAATTAAAATTTTCAAAACTACTGACTACTTACAGTGTTTTCTATGTGTACTTGTATAAAAGAGTTTTAGTTATGGCAGGAATGTTTTTATAAGTCTTTAATAAATCTGCGTTTTATGAATGTTTGTGGAGCATAAATCACATATTAATATCGATAAAAGTCACCATATACCACCATATAGGTAAAATTGCGCTTATGTGGGTTATGTTTACCTTAACCTACTTATACAAGATGAAACACAAAAAACAAACATTCTGAAAATAGTGTGTTCAGAATACTACTGAATCGGTTACAGATTTATAGCTATTTTTAAAATAGTTTTTTTTTTTATAATCAAGATTTATTTTAGAACTAGCTGACCCGGCGAACCGCCTAACAGTCAATTAATGTAGTACATCTTTCGAAATAAGCAACCAATTGCGATGAAACAAAGCCTAATTATTACATCAAGTTACACAAAATTTTATTGTATAAAAGTTATCAACATCGATTTCGTACATTTTACGTGATGAGTGCACAACTAAAAATTTTTACAGATTAAATGTAAAGAAAAAAAATAATTGAAAAATTCGTATGTATTAAATCTTAATTGATTATATTATTTGTGTGTGTAACAAATGTGCGCCTTACGGGTAAGCATTATACACGTGTGAAACCTGTAGGTATCTCAAGTATATATTTTTTATTTATCTTTTTCTTTTTCAGAAATACCGATGAGAAGATGACGAGAAAGTTTCTATTCTGTTTCCCCCTGAGGGTGGGGAATATTATATTCGGATTCATTGTAATTGTAAGTATTACTTATTCATATTTACATTTTTATGAAAGTATAGGTACTTCCTTTCATATTGTGAGGCATGAAACCATATTACTGAAAGCTTGGAAATAGTTTTTTGAAAGTCTTTTTTATAAATTCAATTTCATTAACTAAAGACTTCAAGAACTGTTTGAAGCTTTGAAGTTCTGTTTGCAGTTCATATTATTTATATTTTTTACTAATTTTAAACTTTCATCAAAAATGTAATTTTTAACAATTTTGTCAGTTTGTTTTCTTTACTTATGCATTTATTAATACACCTAAATGTTCCTCATGAATTACTCTATCTAGTGGTTAGACCACATGAAACTCTATTGAGTAAGTTTCGAATTTCTCGCGAACAGACAGACGCAGTAAGGGATTTCGTTTTATGTGTAAGGATGAAAAATGTGTTTTTTTAATAAATCTGGTAGGTACTACAAATACGGCATAAAAGATTTCTTAGTTCAACATCGCCTCATATAAACTTGTGTAATTATAAAAGCGCCTGGCGTCACGTCATAGCACTATAGTTTTGTGTTCAAGTTGACGCTTTGCGGCTTTGCCTTAATTATTCTGTCAGGCGTTAAAACAACGAAAGCGCTTGTAGTAATCTATTTGACTGTTCAATTAAATGGCTTAGATATTAACTAGCAAATTTTAATAGCAAAAACATGAAGTCAAGTACGTGAAAATCTTTTGTATTTAATAAATAACGGAGAGTACGTGCCTAAACTTAAAACATTGGTTTAAAAAAATGTACTTTTCTTTAAGTCTATTTAAAATACAGGAAACAAATAAAAAACAAGAAGAAACTCATCAATAGATCTATATTGCGATCAACGCAAAGCGTGGGCGCATACTTAGTTACTTATACTAATAACTTCCTTACCAGTACCCCCTGCTTTTCACCATACAGGTCCGAATCCCAACAAGGTTTGAGCCCCAACGGTTCTTACAGCTCAAGCCTACTGGGGCCATGGGTTGACTTCCGAAAGGGAAAACCGTGGTCCTGGATAGCAAGCCACAGAAGGAACATGCATTCACTGACTGGCCTATTGGTCTAGTGGTTAGTGGCCCTGACTGCTATGCCGGAAGTCGTAGGTTGATTCCCACCCAGGACAAATGTTTATGTGATGAGCACGATCATTTGCTCTGTGTCTGGGTGTAATGAAGGTATCTATAATATGTATGTATATCAGTTGTCTAGTACTCATAACAAAAGCACTGCTTAGCATGTTACTAGACGGCGTTGTGTGATGGTTGTGGAATAATATTATTATTATTCACTAAAAGTCTGACATGCCTCGCGCTCCATCCAAGGGAGAACTTATTATGATTTCCCATCAATAACAGTCACATTACTAAACACCCGTTCTTTTTGTTCCAGGTGATAGCAATAGCCACCGTAGCCTTCCACCTGTACCAGCTGGGTTTGAACGTGACCAACAACTACTACGACAAAGATGAGAAGTTCAGGAACTTCGAGAACTTGGAGAGCATATTTGGGTCCACGAAGGATTCGTTGGGGAGGATCATCGTGCTGACCTATTACTTAACGTATATTAGTATAGCAATGCTGTTGTTCCTATTTGCTATTTTATTCACTTGCGGTGCTTGTAAGGTAAGTTTAATTGTTTTTTAACCGAATTATAAAAAGATGGGTTTATTTGGTAGCCTAAGAAATTGAATTATCAATTATTATTTGTTTAAAAAAATCTGCCACCGGGACAGGAACTGCAGCGGCCAATCTGGAAATCTCTGAACCGACTGCGGACTCAGGTTGGCCGCTACAAAGATAATCTAGCCAAATGGGTTTCCTTGACCCATTGCAAATACAGTGCCAGTGTGGAGCTCCTTCACAGGATATGTGTCACCTCCTTTCCTGTTAGCACCCTCCTTGATTTAAACGAAGCCAACGACGGAGCTGTCCAAGTGGCTTAATATTGGTCGGACAAAATTTGAGTCAAATCGACACGAGAGGAAAAAGATTTGTTTTGCATAGGTTGTAAATAATAAACTTCATAGGCCGCATGCAGAATAAAAAAAATACAATATTAATCCTCCGAAAAGTAAACTCGAAACATTTGCTAGGTGTGTCAAAATTAATTATATCATGATGATCATGATGATAAATAAAATCCAATCCATTTGAGTATTCGAAACCCTAAAAAATTTACACGTCAAGACCAACTGACTTTCGTGAGACGGGTGTTGTCAAGACTTTTTCTTGTGTTCCGCACCTCAGCCAAGAGGCTAAGGAGTGGAATTCCTTGCCAGACTGGATTTTCTGATACTTAGCCACAATCTAGAAATCTTTAAGTCAAGAGTGAAGCTAATAGTTTGCGCATGCTTGTGCTTTTAGGCAAGCGTGCTTCACCATCGACTATATCACCGCTTACCATCATGTAAGATAATAATCCAACGAGAGCCAATCAAAAATAATAATAAGAAAGACAGAACAACTCTAGTAAGCTTCCATTCAACTTATTTTTTTGTTTCAAGACACGAATCGTGACTCGCTTTTATCCAAGGCACAGGCAACTGTCATACAGCCACTCACGTCAATCACGTCAGTCGAGACACGCACCAATACCTTACATAACTAGATTGCGGAAACAGAGAGACCCCAATAAACATCAACAAATTAAATAACACCAATTGAAATAAATTAAAAGATACGGAATTAGTTTTCACAGAAAATTTTCTGCTATTAAAGCTAACTAATACTTTCATTGGAGATTGCTGTTACGAAACAAGCCTAATCGATGAAGCAATTAGGTGTTATAGATTCTTTTGTAATTCGACTAGAAAGAAAAAAGAGAAATCAGTGAAATTATGTTACGGTCAGACACCTTTTTAGGGTTCCGTAGCCAAATGGCAAAAAACGGAACCCTTATAGATTCGTCATGTCTGTCTGTCTGTCTGTCTGTCTGTCTGTCTGTCTGTCTGTCCGTCCGTATGTCACAGCCACTTTTTTCCGAAACTATAAGAGCTATACTGTTGAAACTTTGTAAGTAGATGTATTCTGTGAACCGCATTAAGATTTTCACACAAAAATAGAAAAAAACCAATAAATTTTGGGGGTCCCCATACATAGAACTGAAACTCAAAAATTTTTTTTTTCATCAAACCCATGCGTGTGGGGTATCTATGGATAGGTCTTCAAAAATGATACTGAGGTTTCTAATATCATTATTTTCTAAACTGAATAGTTTGCGCGAGAGACACTTCCAAAGTGGTAAAATGTGTGTCCCCCCCCCTCTAACTTCTAAAATAAGAGAATGATAAATCTAAAAAAAATATATGATGTACATTACTATAAAAACTACCAACAAAAATTGGTTTGAACGAAATCCAGTAAGTAGTTTTTTTTTAATGCGTCATAAACCGAAAAAATACACTATTATTAAAACATCGATCAAAGTTACAACACATTACAAGAACTTTTATAATATGTTACTTGCTGCTACGGAACCCTTCATGGGCGAGTCCGACTCGCCCTTGGCCGGTTTTGGGTACCTACTATTATTGTTTGGCGCAATTTTTGTATTTATTAAATGATAAATGATATTTATTTTTGCAAATAGGTTTAAAAAACACATTTACACTTTTTTTTTCGTCAGTTTAAGCTAGATGAGGCCGGATGTTGATGAGTTATCCAATTTCTAAAAACAATGTTTTGTATTTTATACACCTGCTAGCTTTTGCCCGCACCTTCGCCCGCGTACTTAAAATATAGCCTATGTCACTCAAAAATAAAGAAGCTTCCTATCGGTGAAAAAAATTTAGCAATCGGACTGGTACTTCCAGAGATTACCTCCTACAAACAAAAAATCATAAAAACAAAAAAACCTAACTTACTTCTTTATAATGTTAGTGTTTATTGGCAATACATTTGCTTGTTGTTTCTCTTTTCAGGCGAACCACTGTCTGGTGTCGACGTTCTTCGGGTACAGCTTCTTCCACCTCTTCTTATCGATAATATTAATTGTGTGGGAAGCCCTGTCTCATGGATGGATACAACTTGGATTAATCGCCCTGTCCGATGGTAAGACCATGTTTAATAATTAACAGTGATACTGTTAATTTTTCAGACTTTGAAGGGTTTAAAAAAAGTCTCTCTTTACGCTTCCTCTATAAGAATAACAATGAAAAATATTCAAGTATAAATTAAGTAAAATTATAATTTACAATAATTACAATTGATAAAAATCTATTCTACGAGTAATTGTGATGCCTGCTTGATCTAGATCAATGAAAACCTGTGTGGCCATTAACTTACATCAAATATTTAAAAAAGAAAACAACAATAAATTAGAAGCTATATTAAAAAGAAGACAATACTTTTCTAGTTACGGTATGGCAATAACGCCATTGTTGTACACCATAAACTGTGGGATAATTTTAGAAATTCATGGGGAGAAAGAAAAATAAATAAATACAATACTTTGTTGACATAATTATAATTTGAACCGTTTATAAAGTCTCTGGACTCCCAAATTAGACAGGCCTGTATATCAGTGCCCTGTAAATTTTATTTTGGCTTAATTTAACCCATGTTGTTATGAACAAAATTTGTTTTAAAATATTTCTAAGTATATATTTGAAAACTCAATTAAGTAAATCGTTCAGTGTGTGCAATATTAGTGTGTCTATGTGCATGATTATGTGTGAAATATGAGTAGGTATTTGTATTATATAGTATATGTATATAAAATAAAAAGCTACTAGGCATAAATATAACTGACTGGCACAAGTAAAGCCTTCATTCTAAATCCAAAAAATCTATAACTGCATTTACTTCAGATTGAAGTGGGCTCAAAGTTCGGAACCGCTGCGTCCGCAGGGAAATAACAAGCCATTACTAACAGAGTCTGCTGTCATGAGCATAGAGAGGAAATGTTTTTTTTCACGCCATCAGTTGACATCCCTTTGTCAAGAGGTCGTCTACTTCGAACTAATGATTGGACAAAAGTTACCAGGCCATAAAATCATTAAAAAGTAACTACAACATGACGTATATTACTTACGTATATGTATTTATTCAATGCGAAAAGCACAGTTAATGTTTGTTCCTGACATAATTCATTCATTTTAGGGTTCCGTACCTCAAAATGAAAAAAAAACGTAACTCTTATAGAATCACTTTGTTGCCAGTCCGTCCGTCCGTATATATGTCTGTCTGTTAAGACCCTTTATCTCAAAAACGCGTGGAGATATCGAGTTGAAATTAAAACCATATACTCAAGTCTGCGGACTCTTGAAGCTCTAAAAAAACAAATTTGCAAGTTAACGAAAAAATAGGTACTTCGGTTTATGTGTCAAAAAACGTAAATTACGACATTCTCGGGTAAATCAAAATTCATAGGGTGTTTCCCATTGACCCAGGATTCTGAAATTTGGCGTAAAGCAAGGTCTTATAGTACAAGTATAGGAATCAATCTGAAAGCTACAAATGTGTTGTTACGTCACAATTTACTTTTTGCGATTCGGAACAATCTTCTGAGACTCCATTCCAGAACAAAACTATTTACACAGTTAAGTTTGTGCTGGACCCTCAGAGGGAGTTTCCGACTCGCACTTGCCCAGTTTTTCTTTTACAATACCTTACCTTCAATGCAGGGGGCATCTTCGGAGTTCTAATTTAAGATGCAATCAGTAAATTAAATAAAAAATAATTTCCTGTCCCATCCGATTTAAAAATTTTCAATAAACATGAAATGAATGAGCATTGTACGTTTATAACCCAGCTGGCTAGCTAGCTTTTTAGGGTATAACACAGCTTCTTTCCAAAACAGTGAAAAACTGAAGAACGCCTAACAAATTCGTAACAGAAATCAATAAGAAATTGTATCATATCGTAATATCTATGGATAGTTAGCTTCATTTCTTCCTTACGTCTTACCTACCGGATGCATCGCATACCATCGCATAAGCTAATTACTGAGTTTCCATCTGGTTTCTTATATCACAATAGAGTTTTGTGTGAAGGGTCATTTTAAACTAGATTCTATGTAGTTTTACGATGCAACTGGTTTACTAGCTCGGAGTTTTGAACTGTTGTTGGCGGAGAAATGTATAATATGTACCTACACTGTAGAATTTTAAAGCTCTATGACAGCATTTATTTGTATACAATTGAATGGTCGAAAATATAGAACAGACATTTATTTTGTGTTATCATATAATGCTCCATAACTGGGAAAACCTACCCTAACAAGACTTGGAAAGAAAGAATTCCTGTAAGGATCCAGGAAACCTTTTTCCGCCTTCGTACCAGTCTTGACGATACGCATATAAGTCGTCCTGCCACTTCTTTCTGAGATGGCCTAAGCGGCACCATCTGTCAGACTTTCGTCTAATGATAACAGTACATGTTGCTAATTTAACCCACCATTTCTCATCTGCAACCTGGCTGTCTTCTCACCCTAGTCAATTAATTATTCCTATTTTAGACAACAGCGTGGTATTTCGAACTCTGTTCTGAATTTATACGTCTAGAATGCTGCATTTTGTCGGTTTTTGGCAACCTCCAACGCCAGGTCTGAGCAGACATAAATTATCGAATGTCATTGTATCAGTATCTAAACCATTAAAAACGAACCATTGTTAATTATACGTTTCTTTTTTCCAGTGCTCCTGATAGTTTGTCTGTTCAGTGTCAAATATCTGATGGAAGCGATCCGGACAGGGAACATCTACAGTCGGCCGGGAGAAGTTTATTATAAATATTAAATTATATTACTGTTACACTTTAGTCCCCTTTGTCCAAGTCACAAAAAACTCAACTGGGTACCTAAGCTCTAAGAAAAATGCATAAATTTCTGTGGTTCTTATTTTCTTAGGGTTAGTCCACCTTGAGACGCGAAGCGACGCGACGCTGTGCAAAGAGCGATTTAAAATATATCTTTATTTACTGCACGAAAAGATACCCATTTAATTATGAGATTTCAGAATTCACTATAATACACAATAGCGCCACGCAGCGTTGCGCTGGGAGGCATCTCAATCTGAAATATGCATCTTTTCATGTAGTGAAATGATGATCATTTCAGCCAAAAAACATCAACGACTGATGGACATAGGCCTCTCCCAAGTGTCGCCATAACGACCGGTGTGTGTGCGTCTCGCAGCCATTAAATTCCCGCGACCCTAACCAGGTCAGCGTTCTACCTTGTAGCCTTCCAAAGCTGCGGCTTCCGGTACGTGGTCGCCACTTCAGAACCTTTCGTCCCCATCAACCTTCCGTTCTGCGAACAATATATGCCATTGCTTTCCCGTAGTAAATAAAGTAATAAATATATTTTGAGTCGCTCTTTGCTCTACGTCGCGCCGCGTCTCAGTGGGAACAGACCTTAGTCGGTCAGCCCATGCACAAATCTCAAGATTTTTATTCTTCGTCCTGTGGCTCAAAGATTCAATAAATTAAAATACAACCTTTGTTTTGGTTTACCCTACAGCTGAAAAAGAGTCTAATTATATTATAAGTGACTTTATTATAAGTCCAACCGAATATTAACATAAAAAAAAACAAATCTTTTCTATATAATATCGGAACACAAATGTATAAGGATGGTCCTTTTTAGGATTATTGGATTGGTCTTCAGACGCTCTATATAAAATACAGATATCCATATCTAGATGCGTCTGATTATGCTCAAAGCTGTCGAAGCCATGTTTATTTGAATCCTCATGAATGTCCTCCGCTCAAGGTTGAACGGAAGGATTTGTCAGACTCGTACTGACCACAACAACACCGGTGTACACTCGCACACCTGCCTCAGGAGCTCATCATCAGCCTTTTTAATGTTCCCACTGCTGGGACTCAGGCCTCCTCTCTAGGAGAGTGAATGGGCCATAATCCACCACGCGGGCTCAGTGCGGATTGGTGAATGGCACATGTCTTCGAATTTTTGGTTCTAGGATATGCCGGTTTCCTCACGATGTTTTCCTTCACCGTTTTGAGAGCAGTGGTGATGGAATAAATTACAAAAAGTAATACACTTGGCTAGGTTTGAACTTGTGACCTACAACTCGGTTACCACTGCTCCTGCGCATCGGGAGCTACGTGTGCGATATTTATTCCGCATCCACGGACTAGTGCTGGCTCATCGTCCACAGGCCTCGTCTCGTAGTCTCTTCTAAGAGACGAGACCCATAGTAAAGTTAGATGTTAATTCCGTCAAAGAGGCGCGCAACAGTACACGCTGCTAACTCAGGTCCTAATTGATGGAGCGACGTCTCCGAATCTGTCGTCCTTGGACCCTTTTAACCCCCTTCTGGAAGAAGAAAGCAGTGGCAGCTAACCTCAACATGCTTGTAGTTAGTGAAAGGGTAAACAGATAAGACTTGGTTCTATAGTAAATAAAAACTTAAAAAAAAATAATACAACCGACTTCAATGTTAAAAAAACACTGAAATAACTTTAATTTCGGAAGTCGGTGTTTATATAATAGTTTTGTCTCTTCGTTATTTTAACACCGACTTCCGAAATTAAAGTTATTTCATACTTTTCAGTGTTTTTTAACATTGAAGTCAGTTGTATTTTGTTTTTAATTTTTTTATTTTACACTTTTTAGTTATGGTACCACCACTAAAAAGTATTTCTCAGACAAATTTACCTTAAATACCTTTTAGCTAGAGAGTATCTCCTAAAGATTCTAATAATCCCAAACACGGTTAGATTACATTAATTTACCTCCTGGCTTTATCATCAGATCAGTCCGATACATCTCCTCCCCTTTTTCTTCAGCCAGTCATCGACTTCACGTATTAGTTCATAATTCGATCATAACAATATTTCTATGGGACCAACTTGGAAGCATAACCTTTCAATAAAAAAAGAATTATCAAAATCGGTCCACAATTGACCGAGATATCAGTGAACATACATGAAAAAAAAATCATACATTCAGCTGAACATAGAACCTCCTCCTTTTTGAAGTCGGTTAAAAATAAGCGAGTACAATGACTCCTTTTCAGGTTCCGGGTAATCAAAAACTAAGCTCGTTTAATATATTTTTTGTAAAACTCTTTAATATCGTAGGTATACAATTAAGATGTGTAAACATTTTTGATACTATCTTCATAAATATCTTTTAGCTATTCTAGGAATAAATCCAGTCCAAAATGTACGGATAGTACATAAGCTCAATTTATGGTCAAGTTTTATAGCAATATGCCCAAATGTAGTGTTTTAATACTTCATTAGTTATCCTCTAACTGTAAAATACCGTAAGCAAGTCGAAAGTAAAGCGACTTGATTGATGCTATACCTACCTGGAAACTATGTTTGTATCAATCTATGCCATCTTGCGTCGATGTAATCTAGACCATAATAAGAGGTTATCAAGGTAACCAGTTCTTAGTTACTCCGAATTACTGTTAATTTTAAGACCAGTGCAAAAGGTTGTGTTTATATCCATAAAATGTTTTACAAGATGCTGTCAGATTTGTTAGATATTAGCAATGTCCAATAAAAGTTGATATTAAATTCATAACATTGTTCAAGGATTTATATTTTATTTTGAAATTCCTAATTCCGTCTAATCTGCGAAATAAAACGATAGACAATATAAAGCAAATCTGAAGGCATTATTATTTTCATCTTTGAGTATTTAAGATAAAATAGGTAAGAGTAAGTAATAAGAAAGATGTTAATAATCCATTAGTCAAAAACACACTTAATTTATTAAAAAATAACACCACTCTAGTAATCACAACAAACTTACAAAATCTAACTGAGTTATGTTGTATGTAAAACGTTTTACAAAACAAGATTAAAAATAACGATCCCACTAACGCTCAAACATTCCAAATCAATCAATCACTCAAAATAAATTATTTAATAAATAGTCAATAAATAATATGTTACGTAACTTAGAGTCTATCGATATTTATATAATAATAAATTGTCTAATTGCGAATCTACTGGTGTTGAATTTATTTCTCTTCTCCTACGTTTCCCTAGCATCATGGGGACTACCATGGCCATCGTAGCAGGTACCATGCCCGCACCTACCGCAGCTAGTAACGTAGAGCTATCTGGTGACACATTTGTAACTATTTTTCTCTTAAGAAGCCTATTCTTATTTAGCACGGGCCTAAACTGAGTCATTGCAACATCCAAATCGTTCTTCTTATCCATATCTCTTTTAGCTTCTTCAACAGTTTGGAAACTCTTTTCGACTTCCAGCATACCCCCGTGTGATGTCGTCATGTTTGTGTGAGCTTTATCCACAGGTAGCACAGTTAACGCAACAGCTTGATGTGACGTCATTGTCGATACATCTGCACGATCGTCAGCAGTAGCCGCAGGATTCAAAGAACGTTGACGCTTCTTGTTCCGGTATCCTTTCGTAGTTGATAACAAAACCCACTGACCATCACCGTGTGGTGGCCTTGAAACACGATCATTTTCATACTCCGGACCACCAGCATACACCACCTGAGTAGGTCGTCTATATGGACGTTTCTGTGATGAACTTGAAGATTGATGAAGAGCTTCATACTCGTAAGGGAAATTAGGGGGTCGATGATCCGTCACTACAGAATCAGACATGCCGTAGTACATTGTATCGTCATCAGAATGATTTTCCTGATTGTCACAGTTTGGCTTGTGAGGACGTCTTCCGTCATCTGGGGCCCATGATGTTGGATAATTGGCTTGTTGCGGTTTAGCCCACGATGGCTTTGATGGTACTTCAGATTCATATTCCGAAGCCAAATGAAGTTTATTATTGATATAACCAGGTCGACTAGATAATGGCCTTTTCTGTGGCTTATAATTGTAATTACTCCCAGAATCTTGAGATGAAGAAAATCTATCATCATTATGAAACCTATCGTCATTATGGAACCTATCATCGTTATGAAACCTATCATCATTATGAAATCTATCGTCACTAGGATATCTATCATCACTAGGAAATCTGTCATCACTAGGAAATCTGTCATCACTAGGAAATCTATCGTCATTTGGAAATCGGTCATTAGTGGGAAATCGATTTTCATCTTCATTCCAGTAATTCGGTTTTTGTTTTTTAACATTGGGTTTCCATTTTGAAATCTTGCTCGTCGACCATGCAACCGGCTCTAATGTTACCCATCCGTCTTTATCATCATATGGATGTTTATGATGTTTTACTTTCAGACGATTCCAAGTCGTGTGAACTTTGCCATTCCCATCTTCTTCGTTAGCTTCACTGTTCATTAAAGTGAATCGATCAGCTTTTATCTTATCCTTTTTGAGCTTTGCAGCCAAAGCAGAAATAGCTTGTAAACGATCTTGAGGAAGGTCACCATAGTCCTTAAGTTTATCTGCAGTTAGTATGTAATCATCTAGCGCTTCCTCTTCCTCCCTATTAAAACCATTTTGACAAGAGGGGCCATAACATCTTGGGCGGTTTCCATCAAAGTCATGTACGATATGGGTCATAAGATTCTTAATTTCCGCGTCATCCTTATCCTTATTTTCATAAGTCATATCTCTCCATTTATCGTCTGGATTCGTGACATCGCGTGCATTTTCTATAATCGTAATCGGATCCTTTCCAGGCACATCAAGTTGGTACGATTTGATATTTTTTTCATATTTTTCTATTTGAGCCGAGTCATCAGAGTTTGCAAGCGCTAGGGCAAGAACGCAAAAAACAAATAGTTGCACTGTTATTTTCATTATGTTTATTTTCACTTTCGTCGTATCGCGTGTCGGCGCGCGGTCGAGGCGCGCTAGTACTGAGCGCCGGCGACCGCCGCAGCCCACTGATATAGTTTTGATTGTGGATGCACAGCAACCCTCCCTGCGCTCGCTAATGCAATGCTGATTCAGTTCGGTCACGACGAATGAGCGAGATAATTATGTGGCGATTGTCGTTTGCCGGCGACTATCTTAATTGAGTATCGCGACTCTCAGGGCCGTGACCCGAGCGCGGGTGAAACCGTTTTTCATTTTATGGGATATTTTCTCCACGGATAATAGGATAGTTTCGCGGTTCACACACGACTCGGTGAAATTATGATTCCAATCTCGACGCAAATCAACTACAAAGACATGCATGCCTAAGTTTCTAAGTACAATCTTGTAATCTCTTTGTTAGTACTTGAACAGTAGAATCGTTCATGTGTAACATACAATTAAGTATTAAAATAATGTCTGAAAATAATTATTGTTAATTGCTCTGCAGATAACAGTAATTATTTTCAGACATTTATTAATGATCAGCTTTTCGTTTGCTTTATTTTGCATGATTCAAATCAGAATATAATTAAATGCCATTTATCAACTTTTACAGACTTTCTACCAGAAACCACAACAACAAAGCAACAATAAAGAACTTAATAAGCTCATGACGCAACAATAGGAATACAGAAGCTGAGAGCAAAAAAGTCGACGATTTGAAAACATTCACTTATGCAATCGCAGAGATAGAGTCGTAACAAAAGCAGTATATTCAATGTCAGGAATCGATAACAGAGCGATGAGATCGATTGTTCCGAATTGAGTTTTTCAAAACTAAGCAGAGGATAAACTAAAACGTATGACTCTCTTAGTCTATTTCCTTTGTGTCGTGCTGGCTCTCTCCATAATAGCGAGCCCACTTATTATCCGTATCTAGATGCTGATCAACTTCGCTCTAATTGTACACTGCACTTTTACCGGCCGGTCTTTTCCTTAGTAACTCGCACGTGGCGCGATATGAAATATTGTTCGTCTTGTATTTTCTCTCTCAGAGATATTGTTGTTATTGTTGCTGCAATATAGGAGGCAATTTAGAACAAATTAAGAGCAATGTCCGGATGACTTTCCGTTTGTATTTTATTAAGTTTATCGAGAATACTTTTATTGTATTTTCTAATGATTATTGACTGAATAATGGAAGCATTTTTTTCTACAGTTTTTGCCTCTTCACCATTAAAAACTATGTCGTGACCAAACATTTTTGACTTGGGAAAAAAATATATGTAAAACAGAAAATTGCTTGGACCACTCAGCCATCATCATTACACTTTTGTGTTATTATGATGACGTTGGTATAAAACAACGTTCGCAAATTATCTCTCACGTTATTTTTGGTTCTAAACTTACATAACCACAATTTAATGTTCATAATACGGAGAAAGGAGATTATTCTGAAGAAATAAATAATAGGACAGTGGTTACTAGAAATTTCTTCGTACATGTCATACATTACGTTCGAGCGAAGATGCGTTCACGCGAGCGAAGACGTAATTACCCCTAATGGGTCAATGTACAATAATTATACCTTTATTACCCGTTCGCTCTTGGGAAATAAAGTCTTGAATAATGACGGAGTAATAAATTCATAATAAATTCCTTTAAAGAAAATGTTTTCTTCGATCATAAATATAAAACTATTTAGAATTAGACATATAAAATATTACATTAGGTTTTAGTTACTTTTCGCTTTATGATGTTAGGATAAATAGTACAAAAGGGAAGAAAAAGCATAGAGACATCAAATGGGATTTAGAAATCAAACTGTTGTCTGTTTGTGAGTTGTAGAAAGCATAAAGGAATTAGCTGGCGTTAAATGAGAATGGGAGAAGTCTCGCCAAGCATGACTGTGACAAGATACTGTCCTACACTACCTACCTCATACCAGTGCCATATATTGTAACATTATGAATAGTGCCATATTAACAACTGCAATCTAAAATGGCCTACCTATGGAGAAAGTCGTATTTGTACTACATAGAAGGATGACTTCAACACCGTTTTTATTTTAAAGCAATGCTAAGGTCACAAAAGAATTTGAATATGAATTTAAAGCACGATAAAAATACGTTGGCACCTAAACACTTTTTTTTTTTTTTTTTTTTTTTTCGATGGGAAAAATCATCTTATGACAACCCCCGCTCTTGGGCGGAGCGGGAGATAGTGTCAGACTCTTACTGACTAAAAAAACCCATCCCGTTCCTTCAAGCCTTCATACCGGGGCTCGAGCGCCCTTTCGGATAACCCTGGCCCCAGTAGGCTTCGACCCGGCTGGGTCCCTGCTGTTGCTGACAACTCCTTGAGGCGCGCGGGAACAGCGCGCGCCGTCGACGACTTGGGCTTGGTCCGGACAGTTACCGGACGGCCGGACAGCGAGCTACCCATTGCACACTGTCCGCAAGCCCGCGCCTACGGTGGCTGGAAATCGGGATCGGAATCCCGGCGGCGGCGAGAGCGCCGTTGCCTGATGCGGTCGGCCTCCTCCTTAGCGAGCATTACTGCTTCGCAGAAGTCGGCGACCGCCTGCCACTCCTCCTCGCTCCGGACCATGGCCTCGACCAAGGCCCGGCGCGAGAGGTCTCCGCCGCCGATCACCCCCACGAGGGCACGGCGATGCTCCACCCAAGCAGGGCACACCGCGATTGTGTGCTCCACCGTGTCCTCCGGGTGTTCCGCACAGTGGCGACACCCGGGCGTCACTTCCGCATTAATTCGGAACAGGAACCTCCCGAACTTGCCATTTCCGGTGAGGACCTGTGTCATGCGGAAGGTAAGGACGCCGTGGCACCTAAACACTTTGTTCTGATCAAAAGAAAGTGTGGTCGTCTTCGGCAAACGGCCATCGGATGAACATGGAGCGAGGTGAAGCGTGAAGCTCAGAACCGGTCGTGTTGAGTGACTACTGTGGACGCCCTCTGACCCACCTAGCTGACATAGGATCTTAGGTCAAGTCAAAATAATCTCCACATTTCTATGTTTCTTTAAAAATTTCTTTCAAATATTGTCAACACTGACAAATCTCGCGAGATAATAAACTTGCGTGTAATATGATAATTTCAAATACAATATATCCCATCACATTCAACATTCTTTAAAAAATACAACCCATAGTCACATTGTTGTTGTACGGGACAACAACACAAATAGGTAAATTATTTTCTTTTCTCTCAAGTAAGAGTATATAGGGTGACTGGTAATTAGTGACCGAAACTTATACATGTGATTGAACTCATGATTACAAACAACTTTCTCAAAGAAACTTTATTTTTAACTTATTAGTTTTAACACAATAACAAAACAGCTATTTGAAATAAGCGCGCACGCATGCTAGCGCTCGGCTGTTAGCCACGTAACGCCGTTGTCTCATGTTACCCTACCTTACCAACAATAGTGATAGTGGCTTAGTTTAAGTACCTACACATAAGTTCCGAGTGAGTAAAAAAAAAGTTTCTTTGGGAAAGCTGTCCGTAATCATAAGTACAATTAAGTGTATAATTATCGGTCACTAATTACCAGTCACTCTATATACGAGTATATAAAATTACCTATAAATTTACACTACAATCATTTATAAATAAGCCATCCTCTGCCTCTTTGAAAGACAAAAAACTAATTAATTATTGACCTTCATTCATTGACCCATTTCTATCACGACCTTTCTCAAGTTAGACATCAGATACAAGTCTTATAAACTATTGAATAGGGATAGCGTGTGATAACAAAACTTTCCCTTTCTTTTATCAATTACCTAATAAACTGATGGTTTTAGAATGAACAATGGAATCAAAAAATCCTAGCCACAAACACTTTGAAGCATTATTTATTTATAAGGTGACTGAGTGTACGATACTTAAACACGTGATTGTGCTCATGATAACCAACAACTTTTACTATGGTAAACAACCTGAAATAGCGACAAAAATTCAGCTGTTCAGTACATTTATGCTTGCCTAATGTACGTTACAGACAATTTTAATGTATAAAAGTTATCTACAACAATTTCGTACATTTTACGTGGTGCACGCACAACTAAGAACTTCTGCAGTTTTATTTCATGTATAGATATAAAAAAAAAACTACTCATACTTATACTCCAAAATTATAATCATCGTTTCAGCCGAAAACGTCTAGAGCTATAGGATATAGAAGACTGTCACCACCACCACTGACCAACCAACCAACTGTCACCATAGTGACTGGGTCTTGTGCATTTCGAAACTAATGGCGAAAAATAAAAGGCGCAATGCACAGAACTATAAAATGTCATAAAAAAATGATCTGTCGGGATTATGTCAAAGTAGTCGTGGAGCAACGTTCACAGCTCCTCACAATCACCCAACTTTTTTTTAGCAAGAGTATATTATCGTCTATAAAATCTGGCAATATAGTTAAAAAAAATAGGGTTGATTCCTAAAAATTTCCTTTAACTTGACAGCTTATCTACCTGATACATATTTCACCACTAAACTTGTTAACAAAGGAAAGAAAGCGTCAATGCAGCAAACTGTTTATGTTCCACAGATACCATTGTAATGTTCGCTTTCTTTAGCAAGTGCAGGGACACAACAGCGGGCTTTGGAATATTGTTGCCTTTTGTCAAAGAACGCAATGGCCAACGAAGATTGGTGTCTGGTAACGAATGAATCTGAAAGTCTTGTTTGTGTGTCAGGGAATACCGAAGTGTAAGATTAAAAAGCTGTAGTTCTGCAAAGCCTTGGTTGGATAGTGTCAAAAACTAAGTTCAAAGCTTGAGCTGCATTTGAGAGTTTCTAAATACTCTGTCGTTAACAGCAATAGCAGTATATATTAAAGTGGATTATTCATTGCGGATCGAACTGCTTGATTATTTCTCTTTGTTTATATATTTTTCATATTCTCACCATTTGCTTTATTCTGTATTTCTTTTTAACTAATTTGTGCTTTGTTTTTTTTTGCAATATTAGCACTATTATATATTATTCTTCCTATCTCTTGCATCCTTTATGTCTCTTTCTCTCTTCAATCCTTTGACAAAGTCTTTCTTAGTCTTAAATCGACACTCTGTTTGTGATGATGTTAGTTTCGAAATGTAGGAGACATTCTAACACATTATGAACAAACCGATGTGTCCTCAGCACAAGCAAACCGTTATTATTACGTGTAGTCGTTACTCCGAGTACAATTGCATCACGGTCGAAAGCGTAATTGCCGCGAAATGTTATAAAAGTGAGAAACAAAACACTTTCCACGACTTCGTGAACCATAATAGCATTTAATGGATGAATGGGCTAGAGCCGTCCGTGGAGTTGAAGATAATTTGAATTCCGGAAATGATTTGGATGAATCAAAATTAGTAATCATAGTAAACATGTATAAAATTACTTAATTACAAGTTATTATATATATTTTTTACAATACTTTCTTGAAGATTAACTAAAGAATGGATAAGTACAATATTTAGTTTAAAGTAAATTTCTGTATCCTCAAAATTTATTGATGTAGAATAGTTCTTTGTATACAGGTACATAAATGTGTTACCAACGTATTAGTCAAGTTATTATTTTAATTACAAATTTATTTCTAAATCATACGATGCTGCCGTAGCTATTCAATATATATATTGCATATTCTTAACTGAAGACACTCAAAGCAATTTTCGCATAAAAATCCAAAGCTACTTAAAACCTTATTCAAAAAGCATAACCGAAAAAAGACCAACAAAGATGACACTTTTACTTTATAATCCGTTAGATAACAATCGTGTAACTTTGAAGACTTAAGTAAAATTTAACTTGAACTTCTCCTGGGTTAGCTGCGTGACGGTCAAGGCTCGGTGCGGTTTCACTTTCTGATACTTTTCACCGCCCGCTCTCACAGCGACTGTGCCGTGATTTAAAATAATAATAAACGCATTATGGAGCCATGACAACTGCATCGACCATGAAATTAATGACTGTTGAACTTCGAAAGGGTTTAGGTTTGTGTACTTACGTTTGGCTTGTCGCTCTCTCTTTGATGTGCGCTGCTTTTCCTTTGATTATATCTTTCTTAGGCTTTACAAAGGTTAGGTTAGAGCTCATTAATCTTCATCTACAGAGCGTTCTACTTCATTAAGCTTATTGTACTATCATCACCATCAACTCAGCTTGACGCGGTACCTACACACGCTTACATTTCTGAACAAGGGCCTCTCTTGAGTTGACCCACAAAATTCAATCTTCCGTCTTCCACATTCAGTCTGTCTTTTTATTCATTCGTTATATTGTAACGCTCCTATGATCCACTGTTTATCAATCTGGCTTCGTAATTTTTTGCTATTAGGGGTAAGGGTGGGGACCCTGACTAGTCTAGGTTATCCCACTATCCCCTCGCAGACTGAACAAGCTTTTGGTGTTAATTTGGGTGTCTTCAAGGCTAGAGTGAATAGACTCTTAATAAACTAGTGCGCCTCACCATCAAAGATTGCATCGCTACTTACCATCAGGTGGGTTCGCAGTCAAGCACTAGTTTATGTCAATTTAAAAAAAAAAGCATAGAATAGTATCTCTTTGGTAACTCTATTTCTTCTTCTAATCTCTTTTCAGGGAGAAGAAATGGACCATAATCCATCATGCGGAACCAGTGTGGGTTGACAGATGTAACATGTCTTTGAATTATTGGTTCGGATGCGCCGGTTCCCTTCACTATATTTTCCTTCATCATTTTATGAGCAATGGAGCAATGGTGACGAACCTATGTCCAATTCTAAATATTTTGTGTCGATACGAGAAAAGAATTAAACTTAAATAAGTTCTCATTTATTGAAAAGAGGCCAACTATGTAGTTGCCTGACTAACCTAGTTGGGCCAAGATAGATAAAATATCTCTAGTTCGGATTAAGTTAGGTCGTGTTAAATCCTTTTGGGAATATTGCGGACTCTTCGCCTATCACGTTTACTTTTCTAACTTTTATCGATTTTTCTTCTTATTTCTGAAAAATAGTGGAATGAGAAGCTAGTTCCATATTTCCGTCATCATATTCGCCACTACTTTTTTTCCATGAGATATCATCAAACTTTTCAACTCTGGTTCAAGTTCCTTTGACATTTATGAAACGGCCTGTGGTATCTCTTTCGAATAATCCTGCAGCTCTAAAATTTGTAGCTACTTATCAATATCTTTCAAGAATACATTACCAGATTCTTTTGAGTGTATTCTTGAATAGAGTAGGTACTGTATTACTGAATAAATATATTGTTTGATTGTGCAAACAAACTCAGAACTAAATAGTTTTTTTTATTTTCAAACTTAATTATAAACGTGTGTGATCAGAGCATTTTTACTTACATAAATTATTATTATTTAAAAAGTAGCGCCATTTTCAAATTTGAATTAACGCCACCTATCGTCATAAACTGATTTCAATACGAAAAGTGATTCGCTGAATGAGTCATGAGAGCGCCATCTAAAATTATAGTACGTAGCTTGTAGGGAAGTGCATTGTTAAATAGTTCCTAGGCATATCACTAGATGTCACTATTGTATTTTTTATAAGTGGGCAGTTTCACCATTTCGACTATTTTCGTTCGTATGATTGTCTATTTTTTTGATATTTGTATTTTTAGATAATAACGTTTTAGAAAGAAACAAAAGCTTCGAATTAAAGCCCGTCGTTCGTGTGTCCGGAACGTGAATCCACGCAAGACACAATAACTTTTTAATTGTGTCTCTAATTAAGGCATACGAAAGGTTAATAATCTAAATCACGGTATAGTGGCTGGAGAGACGACACGGGCGTCCTGATCTTCAGCATGACGCAGGTCCTCGATAAGTTCGGGATGTACCCGCATCAGATTCAGGCAGAAGTAACGCCCGCATGTCGCCATTCTAGGGACAGCTTGGAGGATACGTTGGAGCATAGCATAGGTACGGTGGAGGTCAGTCAAATAGAAAGTTCAATGTAGGTAATGTCGGACAATGTACAAGTCCTACCAACAATCTTGAATCACTTGGCAGTTATAGCTGAACAGATTGGTCTCAGGCTTTGTTCTGCTCATTCCACTTACTATTTCATTGAAAACATGTCATCAATATAGTAAACCAAGCAGAAAATGTTACTTTCCTTGTCTTTACTAACTTGAATGTTGCATTGTAAGTATCAACTGTAGCATTTGTAGCGACAATATCTACTGGACTTTTTTTTCTAGTTTTATTTCTATTGTTGATTGTGTTGAATGCATTTTTAGGGTTACGTACCTGAAGAGTGCTTACTGGACACTGTTACTAAGGCTCTGCTGTCCGTCCGTACGTTCGTCTTTCAGCGGGCTGTATCGCATAAACCATAAGAAAATTTTCACAATATGTGTATTTCTATTGCCGCTACAACAATAAATAGGTAGGTAATAAAATAAAAAATTAAAGGAGTTTTCTCGTACAAGAAACGTTATTTCGTCGGTATTTTTGGTCGACTTTAATATTGTAGTACAGAACTCTTCAAGTGCAAATCCGTCTCGTACTTCGCGAAAAAAAAACGGTTTAATTAAATATGGAAATTTTAATGCATATTTATTTATGTGTAGTTGTTGGTTATATTTCTCGTTTTTTAAGCTGAGTCACAAGTATCTATTTTACAACTCATTTGAAGAAATTACATTTTTATTTAGATAGATGCACAGTTTTCGCACGTCCCTAATTGTTTAGAGTGATAAAATGATAATACTTCACTATTAAATATAGTACAAAAAAAAAACAGTTCCGGAACTCGTGTTTAATTTGAGATATATTCGTTTCAATCTATTCATACGTATATAATAAATCTGTAGAAGTTTTTAGTTGTGCGCGCATCACGTAAAATGCACGAAATTGATGTAGATAACTTTTTTAAATTAAAATAGTGTGTAACTTGATATATAACCTAGGCTTTTTTTCATCGCAATCGGTTGACTTTATCGAAAGATATCCTAAACATTTATTGACTGTTAGGTGGTACGAAGTTCGCCAAGTAATCTAGTGTTTTAAGTGTCTGCAACTACCCTAATCTCTGATAGTAATGTGCCAGTTTTATACCCTCTGAAGAGGTAATGGTAAGAGAGTCAAAGTCTCTCTCTCTCTCTCTCTCTCATACCAAAGCGTAGTAAATCAACTTTGGTAAAGAGGTCACAAGCAAAAACAACCATAAAATTTATAACCATTTGTATTTCTTACGGTGCCTGAACTCTATTATTTTCCTCATAAGCGATGTCAATAGCATCATAACATCGTCATGACATATTGTTATGTCACAATTACATCTGACGGCCCAAATGTCTGTCTTACGGAACAGAGCCAGTGAGGTAAACAAATGTTCCACTAAGTTTAACATGCTCGCCTACTTTGACACTATTGTAGGTTGTGCACTTTTGCTTTCTTGCTTAGTTATGAACGCTGCAGTTTCCGGAAGAGATAAGAGCAGGATAAATACTGTACCATAGATAGGCGAGTACCATAGATATTCGTGGCGAGTACCTATCTTTTTTATTTGTTCAAATTCAATAAAACCCGAGTGAACGCGGCGCATTCGTGCATATAGTGTCTTACTATTGAGTCTCAAATTGAAGATATCTGAAAGGTTAAATGGTTCACCAACGGTTGTACACGCTTTATACAGCAACATAACACTTAAATGACATTAAAGTTCAGCGCAGCGATCACTACAGCTGCATGAAACAATAAATTAGATAATTAAACTACCATAAGAATTAAATTAATAAAATCTTTTGAATGTCATTAAAAAAAAACTATAAACAAATTATAATTTCACAAAAGTTAATAAAAAAAAAGACGTGTGGCACTCGGGGACTGTCGCGGTAAAGCTATTGCATAGCATTTTTATCAACTTATGCAATTATAATTATTTATTTATTTTATTTATGCAGTATTTTTTTTGCTTTGCTTTTTTTCTTTGATATTAATTGAAGTTACACTTTCACACATTGAATTGAATTTTGGTTGATTGTTCACTCATTTGTTTTCTTATCGGTCACCACCCTCAAAAAACAAATGAGTGGGGAGTGTTAGGTTATTTTCGTTACGGAATTTCTGGATTCGGTCTCCACGCTCAAGGCCCGCGATAGAAGGTATGCAATAGCTTAAAAACTTTGTAGTAGTAGTACAGTATCTTTTTGTTAAGCACAAAACAACGAATGCATACTGATCAAAAGTCGCTGCGTTGGAAGGCCACAAGATAGACCATAAGCCTGATGAAGGCCATGAGAGTCCACTATGTGAAAGAAGTTCAATACCAGTCGATATGGTAATGCTAGGAGGAGACTTACTGCCCGGCAATGGACGTCTTTCGTCTAAATTATCACGATGATGCCTACTAACTGTAGGTCTGTAATAAATATAATATGTTGTTAGATTTAATGCGCGACAACCAAATCAACAAAATCTATGTACAAGAAATTTTCCACACTCCTAGGTCAGATTGATAATGGTTTAGGAATCCATAATCTTTGTATAATTTTTAACCTGATACGGAAATATTGGTCAAGTTTACTTATTATTTAAATATGACCTGATAGACGATGTCCTGTTTTAACTATGAATATGCGTGTATTAGGTTGCAATTTAATTTTTTTAAACATATGAACCTAAGTTAACAAAAGTAATCTCTCTAGTCGATCTCGGAGACACCGCTTAAAATCCGATCACGCTCATATTAGTGTCCAAGGTTCATCAATCCTAATTCAACGCCTCGGAGTACCGGGCTGGACCACACGGCACAAAGCTTAAGTACCCTTTCACTCTCTGAAATTTTTCCAATGAGCAAGAGAAGGTATCGACTGGATGTCGCAGAAAAACGACACTAAGTTACCAATGTGAACTTTAAGAGATTCGTAGAATGACTACAACGCCATGCACGGTCTAAAGGGTATACATATCTATGTTCACCCTTCCTAACACTGAATAACTATTTGGTACTATTACAGGAAAGTGCTTTTCATAAGTCTTTACCTAAATAGGTACACATTCACTACAAAAAAAAAACCGAAACGTAAAACGATTGACCCAAATAAGGTATCAAAAAATAATAACATCATAGAATAAACAAACCATTACTCCAAACGTTATATAAAATAAGTGAACATACACCTATCATTCGATATATTCGTAAAAAAATAGCATTTCGCCACTAAAGCCCAACAACAATAGGACCATTAGGAGATGTCATCGTGCGTGCAAACAAAAGAAGCCGGGAAGAGATAAAACTACGGAACACGAACTAAACCACTTCAAACTATCAGTCACCATCGTGGACACTACCTGCTCCCAGTCGCTTTGCAACCACCGAGCAAAATGGTTGCGATCTACTGTTTACTCACCCTCACCGCTGCCTTGGTCTCTGCGGAGCATACTGGAGCATACTCGTCACCCCAGTACGCGAAAAAGATGTATCCAAAAAAAAGTTACGACACAAACGCTTTGCTACCTCGTGAAAAGCCTCCGTTGATATTCAAAGATGTACAAGAAGAGCCAGAGTCCATCGCCAGATTCGACAATGGTAACGACACAGCTGCTTATGGGAGGTCTTCGTTCTTGGATGCGGCAGGCAGTTTCCTCAGTGGTACGGGGGGGCAAGTAGTGACGAGCATAGCAAGGGACTTCATCGCTCGGTCTACTGGCAGCAGTCAGGTTGGTTTTGACTGCGCTTCCCAGGTTCGTACTTATTGCACTTCCTCATAAAGTTGCACGCATTTCTTGCATGAATTACTCTGCCTTTTGTCTGGAACCTCTTAGTAGAATAGTTTAAGTGTGAGTCATAGGATAGTGTAAGGGATGACGTAATCAAAAATGCCAGGACCACTTCGGTGAAATTGTATTTTTCTAAAGACTTTCTTATCTTTTGTCGTTACTTTTACTTATAATCTAATCAAGATCAAGTAACTAGTGTTGAATGTGCATCAGGTTTCAATTTAAACCCTATTAATAACTGGATGGTTAAGCATATTTTGCTGACGTCCTAGTTCCGAAAGGGAGGCTCGGCCTCGGTATGAAAGGCAAGAAGGAATGGGGTGGGTATTTTAGTCAGTAAAAGTCTGACACTATCTCCCGCTCCGCCCAAGGGCGGGGGATGTCATTTGGATGATTTTTACCCACCAAAAAATAAAAAAGATCGTGGAAAAAAAATTGTCGAAAAGTGTCACAAGCGGTGTCATTTGTTGGGTAGGCATCGAACCTATGACCTCCGGAACTACAGTCGAGGTCACTAACCACTAGAAAAAAAGGCCACTCAACTATTAACTACCCACCTTTTAAGGTTAAGAATTCAATAAATAAGTTCTCCCATCCTGGATGGAAAACAGTACTGGCCCACAGGTAACAGCCCCGACTTTCGAGTTGTAGGTCACGGGGTCAAGCCCAGACAGGCGTATTATACTTTGTGTAATTTATTTCATTACCACTGCTCTTAAATCGGTGAAGTAAGACTAAGAAAGGCATATTCTAAAATCAAAAATTCGAAGACATGTGAAATCCACCAACCAGCACCGGGCCTGCGTGGTGGATGTCGGCTATTTCCTCTCCTAGAGAGAACGCTTAAGTCCCAGCAGTGGGAACATTATAAGGATAATTATGAGTCTAGGTGGAGCAAGGAGGAGTGCAGACTTACTGACCAAAACCCACCCGTGTTCCTTCAATTGCCCTTTGTATTCCAGGGCAGTAATGACTCCTTAGAACAATCTCGCAGTATTAAGGTAGAAATACACTGCGCACACGTGTGACACACGTGCCGATCTGGACGCTCCATACATTTTATATGGAAACTAGACTTGTAGAGCTACACTTGATCCACGCCACGCGACATCGTTTTACGTACAAATCAGGCGTGTTACACGTGTGTGTCGGTTTAATGGTATTCCAGCTTTAATCACCCACCGTTTTAATAGTTTCACTTCTCCCTTTTGCAGGTTCTAAGCCTAAACTTGACAAATTTAGTGATCCTGATCGTGCTGAAGGCGCTGATCTTAGCTGCGGGCTTCTTCGGCGCAGGCGCGTGGAAAGGCGGACATGGATACTACGGAAGAAGTCTCGATGGTAAGTGACACTTTCTTTTTAAGTACGTAACAGTCAGGCTTACAGATTAAACTTAGTTAAAAAGGGTTGTAAAAAAAACATTAAAAAATATATTTACTTAAATACAAGCTCTAAGATTTTAGTCAGGAAAACTCTGACGTGCCCTCTCGCTCCACCCTAGAGCGTGTAAAGTCAATGGATGATTCCACCTAAAAAAAGTCTGTGGGTCGTAGCGTCTTTATATAGTAGGTAAGTATATTATTTATGTATTTGTCATGAATCGGGTATACAGAAAGATTTTCTGGAATCCGTCTGATATCCCCAATAATTCGATGCGTTTAAGCAATCAAAATACTCATAATTCATAGTTACATCGCCACCGAATAACTGAATAAAATAAATCCTAACACCTTATTGCCTAATCAATAGCTAAAATAGAAAAGGACATAAAACAAACGTAAAACATTTTGTGCTAAGTGGTCCATTTTTAAATACAAGGTGTAAGGGACAGCCCTCCACAAACTTTTAAAAGGGCTTGCTCAGTAGACGAAACTGAACAACCTTCAACAAAAACTTTTTTCAAGAAACGAAAAAAAAATCGACATCGCCATACAAATTGTCCAATCAAGTTTATCATTTTGTATGGTGAGGATGACTTTTTTTCGTTTCCTGAAAAAAAAAATTGTGGAAGTTTGTTCAGTTTTGTCTACTGAGCAAGCCCTTAAAGTTTGTGGAGGGCTGTCCCTTACACCTTTTATAGAATGAAGTCATTTGATCACCAGCAATCACCTTTTAAAATATTCGCCTACAAGCTCAACACCAAATCCCACAAATACATGATGTAAAAAATCCTTTACCGGACACTAATCAGGAAATCAGGAACCAAACCACCGTCCATCTGCCGTCCACCTTTCAAGGGCACGAGACAAAAAGATTACCATGACCATAATCCAATAATACCGGACGATGGGTTTGCCGTGTCCGGCTCGTAATCCCATCGGCACGGGATTATGTCCATAGAGTCCCACCCGCCAAATGACCAGCAAATTGTATCAGCAAATGGACAATGCTGCTTGAAACTTTAGGTTTATATACTGTTAAGCTTATACCCAGTAAGTGTGTTCTGTTGTTATGGAATAAATTTAATTTTGTATTTAAAATAGGGTTTACTGTTCTATGAGCACTGTTAGTGTTGTAAGTAGAGAAGTGAGAATATTGGTGGGAATATTGTTAGCAATATTGCCACCAATATTCATGCTTCGGGCAATATTGCCACCAATATTTACACTTCACTGCAATATTGCCGGCAACGCCACATCTCTAGAAGTAAGTGATTTACTTGTGTATTACTAGACAGATGTACGTTGTTATTTCAATTGAATCATTGAATATCTTATTTGATAATCCATTTAAAAACGGGGACAGAGCTTAAAGATATGTCATTTTCGCCTCACGTACGTTACGTTAGTAGATACTCATAACTGCTTCGTTGGTCTGTAAGGGCGGTTGCTGAACTTGGGTTCCTGAGTTTGATTCTCGGGTTGGGCAAAAAGTGTAATTGGGTTTTTCCTTTAGTAGTTTTTGTAATTGGTATTTTAAATTGTAGCAGTCCGAAGTTTGGAAGGTAGTGATGTGACGCTTCTGTGGCTCGGAAAGCATGTAAAGTCCTTAGTCCTGTGCCTAATCTTTCTTCATGTGAGTAAAGGAACAGGGGGTACCTCTGCTTGCGCACGCACTTGTGCACTATAATATCTCCTGCGCACTTGAATAATCTTTGTTGAGATTTGCCACCGTGATCGATATTAGGTCGAAAGGATTATTATTATTACATATTCTTTAATGACATCCTTTATCTATGCTTTCATTTAAACACAAACCTGATCCAAAACAACAGTAAGCTGTATACTGTGAGCAACATAGACCTGCAGAATTGTCCGAAAGAGACACCGCGGCTCTGGTACGCCGATGGTCACTGAAGAAACACGTGTGGGTTTTAGTCAGTAAAAGTCTGACACTCTCTATCGTTTCACGCAGAATGATTCCTCTGTCTGTTTTTAAATTAATTTTTGGAAGATACTTCGTACATTTATGCAAAACAAATTACACTTTGACTCGCAACTATAAATTTTAAAACGAGACTTATTGTCAACTAGCTGACCCGGAAGGTTACCACCTAACAGTCAATGAATGTAGTATATCTTTCGATATAATCAACCGAAACATGAAGTTATACACAAGTTTAATGTATAAAAGTCATCTACATCGATTTCCTACATTTTACGTAATGCGCAGAACTAAAAACTTCTACGGATATAATTATAGGAGTATGTATTGATAAGCTACATCTAGTTCAACTTTGACTTACTTCTCTATATCTTGTTTGTTATTTTGTCATCTGTCTTTGTAACTGCGTGAAAGTATACAAAGCATATTTGTTAAATTCTGGACAGTTTTTCTTAAATATTCCTTCCTTACTTCGATCCTAAGCAGTACTGCTTTAGTCCAAAATAATCAACGATTTTTTTCTCCATAATGTATGTAGACAACAAAAACGCGACTTACATCAGTGAAGACGAGATCCTGTTGTACTTGAGCTACCTAGCCGGCCAGCAGAAGAAGGACTACGGTTGCCTGTATCTGCTGTCGTGTCAGAGGCCACAGCAAGCTGCACTGTATTCCTCGGGAGCTGAACTGCTGTTGCAAGGAGTGAAGATGTTACAAGGGTACGTATGATTGATACGATTGATATAAGGGTATCTATAGATTAGAGTAAAAAAAAATGTAAGAGGTATATTTACACTCGCTTATGGCAGATTAGATCAATGGTTCCCAACCTTTTTTTGATCTGGAACCACTTCGGATTTTTTGTTGTTAGCAGTGACTAGACTAATAAAGAAGAAAGTTTAAATTATGTTACTCTAGAAAAAAAGTGATATTATAATTCAAAACAATAGGGGGCATTGTCATTGAAAACACAATATTTCTATATAAAAACGTGAAATCAGATTGCGTTAATGTTGCTACATAGTTGGACAATCGTTGACGTTTTAATCTTTTCGTGATCACATTTATTCTTCTGTAATGTATCAAAAGGCGAACATTTAAAAAGAATAAAAATAAGCCTCTAAGATACTTGGCAATTGTGTAAAATTTATCGGTGAAAAATTATTTTCTCTGTTAGTAAAGCTTTCGTAATCAATGAAGATTATTTCTTACAAACAACCACACAATTTTAATTATTTTTATAGTATTACTTAAGATAACCAACATATTAATGTTTAAATAAACACTACCAGGAAGAGCACATATAACTGAATTGATCCAGATCTGCATATTTCTGTTAAATTACAGAGAAAGTGTAAATCTGGAACCCTATGCTGAAATATCAATGGGCATCAAGCAAGCAGCTGAATGGGGTGAAGGTGGCATGAACTGCGAGACCAGATACAAGTGTGGAGAATAAACGAAACAATGAAGAAGATAAGTCTAATGATTTGGTTAGGATTATGATTGAGAACAGAGTGACATTAGTTGTCAAGCTGTTACATATTGACACTGATGTTAAAATTTGACCAAACTAATATCAATGAGAAAATAAACTTTCCTGCCTTAAATAAGTAGATATGTATGAACGTAAGTTGTGATAAGCATGAATGTTAAAAACTTGGACCCAGTATTATTAAAATCTAGTAAACAAAAAATGTTTCCAAGTAAGTCATAGAAACTTATTAAAATATGTATTATGGTCATAATTATGAATAGTTTAAATGAAATTGAGTTCATTTTTATTTAGAGAAAATTTATTTTATTTCAAATAAGTATTTTGTAATATTAAACTTAATTTGTACATATACGCGGATGTATTCATTTAACATTTTAAAGTTCGTTCAATGATTATTTTGGAATTCCATTCCCATCGTTGTCCCACTATAAAATTAGCCCAAATCAGTCTAAGTCACACACTTTACCAAGTTATAGGTCCATAATTTCCTAACTACACTTCTTATAATATACCACTTAGGACCTGTTAATCCAAAGACACTAAACTCAATCGGCTAACATACCAAAGTAATGATGCTGCTTTTGAAAGCAGTTCATACGTGCCGATTGTGTCCAGTTTCATTGATGAAATTTATCCTAAGACTGCTTGTATACAACATAACAATTTACTGTTCATAATATATTTACCATCATGTCAATTATTTGAAAAAAGAACCACTGCAGTGGACAGGAAAAATCGTATAGTGCACAAGCAGCCTGGTATAAAAGATTAACCCCAATTGATAAACGTGAAGTGACAACCAGAATATTCCCACCTATTCCAGATATACTTACTATACACGTATAGTAAGTATATCTGGAATTTTAAATTTACGTTCGGTTAAAATTTTACTGCGCGTTCATCATTCAGTAGACAAAAAATGTATATCCTATCACAACTTTTTTATATTAAGGAGTGTTTGCAGCCAGTACTCTGGGAGTTCGTTCTGAGGGACTGTTTGCTCGAGCTGCCCGGTACTCTGCGTAGGAAACATAACCATCACCATCTTTGTCATCCGACTCCAGGGTACGATCCACCAGAGCTGAAATTGTTACAACATTGTTTATTTTTATGGGATAGAAACACCTAGATATCATTTTCAAAAAGTCTATTTAGATGTAGAAGCAAACTAGTTTATTGCAAGTGCTTTAGTGTAAAAAATTTAGTTATTATAGCTAGACCGTACTGTTAATGTTGAGACAGAATATCTAATCGTAATTTAAATACGTTCTAAATCAATACGGTGCTCTTCCATTAAATATTCGTGTTTGTTCTTAAGTTTTGTGTAATGCAAGTTGCATATTTCGTTGCTATATTGCTGTGACTTTGTTATTTTACATAACTTACCTATGTAAGCATCCAGATCATTTGCTTCTGGCTCAATGGATGAATCAGCATCGGGATCAGGAGCTTCATGCTCTATTGTGTGGTATACTGCCTGAAATACATTGGATTAATATTATTACACTACTTTACAAAAAAAAAATTTTCTTTTACCCAAAGATAATTAATACTGAATGTGGTTTTTACCTACCCGTTTATTACAAAAATATATGTCTTATATTTTTATCACGTCAAGTTTTTTTAAGACACCCTCATTAAGTTATTTCGCTAACTTGTTACTGGGGCTGAGATAATATTCGCTTTTGTTGTATTAATCTCATAATTAAACATTTTGATTTGAATGAAACAGTTTTAAAATGGCCTCAAGACAGTGTAAATTAGATCCAAATAACTTTTGCTATGTTTGTGGTCAAATTATTCTATCAAAAAACAAGAGATATATTACTGAAGCCGTAAAACGAGCCTATTTCCAATATTTCCAAATCTCGGTGACAAATCTTGATAAAAATTGGGTTCCTCGAGTGATATGTGAAAGTTGTAGAAGTATATTATTGAACTGGTCTGCAGGAAAAAAAAAAAAAACTTCCTGAGAACCTGGGAAACGTAAGCGATGAACATGGTGAACGTTTTCATCAAAATTTGAAGATTTATGAAGAGAGATACCAAGGCTTTTGGGATAAGAATATGTTAGGTAATTACTGCTGGTCTATATTAAGAGAAACTGATGCTAATCAGTATAAAAGAAGAAGTGGTTTGTGTCATTTTTTATTTTTTTATAAGTAACACATAAAAAATTCTTAAAAACAAATATAGTAAATATTTAAAAAACTTGACGTCCTATTCTTTTTCCACTTCAGTATCTAATTTAAGGTTTACTACTCTACCGATTCACATTAGTTTCATCTATGGGTAAAAAACCTTGTAAAGTAGTGTTATTAAAGCTTTACAGCTCAACAACTTGGATAAATGGTATTCTGTCATCATCCATTGCTTGAGGTCGATAAAATAAGTTTTCGAAACAAGGTTCAAGATCACTAAATTATTTTTCTCACCTTTAATAACTCTAAGCCGTCCAACATGGAATTTTTATCAAAGTCGTGAGCTGAGAAGTAGTGGAACTCCAATTCTTCAGGTGTCATCTTCGAAAGCGCCTCTGCCGTGAGGACATGAGTATCTTCTTCTATATGTCTGTAACATAGAAGTAAAATATGGACTGACCATCTTCTACACTAATATAATAAAGAGATAGTTTGTTTTTTTTTTTTTTGTTTGTAGGAGGTAATCTCTGGAAGTACTAGTCCGATTGCAAAATTTTTTTCACCGATAGAAAGCTGCTTTATTCCTGAGTGACATAGGCTATATTTTATATACGCAGGCGAAACTGCGGGCAAAAGCTTTTGCAAGCAGAAAATTGTAAAAGAGTGATAATTTATGCGATAGGTAGTAGCCGAAGAGTTCTTCAGAGATAGAGAATTTGTACAGGGACAGTTGCCTTATCTCTTTAACGGTATCAATTTTGTTAAGGTAGTGCTCAGATAATCTGTTAGAAGTCAAAAGTGATTTAGTTATTTCTAGGCAAAACACACTCCTCCATATAATTGCTTACCATCAGGTGAGACAGTGGTCAAATAAGAGCCTATCAGCAATGAGAAAAAGAATCATTGAATATCACGTTTGTTGTATGTTTGCTAACAATCTCACGTTCCACTCCGCAGACCAGAACGTCGTCCCTATTGTAATCATTTACTTCATCTAACGCAACAGTTGCGTCTTTCTACTCATAGTAAGCATTCACAGCAAGACAGTTGTCCTTGGGTTGGTAGTTAACTGGAATTTAACAATGGAGATGATTTCCGAATTTCGGAGTACCTTCATTTTTATCATGTCCACCTGTCTGTCTTTTCTTTACAAGGTCATAACTTTTGTCCCTTGCGAGTAAGTAGGTAATTATTTATTACGCAAAAAGATTAGCCTCTAAGTAACATCAGTGATGAACCTCCGAAAATAGAAGTGTCATGTCCTCTAATATTCTGAAGAACAGTATACTTTAAATGGATTGATAAAGATTTTTTTTTAATTTAGCAATCTCCAAACTCAGGTTCCTATATACGAATCGACCTTTTTTTTTAATTATACTTCTTGTTTTATTAGGTCCATATTTTTTGTTTATACTTAAAATTTTGTTAAAACCTATGCCGATTCATTCTAGCAATCAATGACTTCAACAACTATCAACAGAAAGAGAAAAATCCTTATCTTTAAAATTTATCATCTCAATAGTCAATCATCCCCTTTTTCTAGCCATATAACTGTATACTCAGTCCAGTCCACTTTACCCTTTCTTCTCGACTCTTATAGCCATCCCTACCAGACTTCCCTACATTTTCTTCGTTCCTCTACATCACATTATCAGTATTATCTTTCATACAGTCCATAGTATTATGGTCGTCGTTTCCTCAATAACCATCCTTATTCACATTCAAAACTTACTTGGCATCATGTAATAACTGTACATCTCCAGTAAGTGACTCCGAGCCCCTAGGCTTGTAGTGGTGGTGGCTCTGATCAACCGGGGTCTGTCCATGGGGGTGGTGCGGTCCCCGACGCATGCCGAACGCCAGCGCGTTCAGCATTAGTATTAGACATGCTGGAACCCAAATAAACAAATGGTCATCAATATATTACTGCCTCTAAAATCTACAAACATACACACTAATACATATATGCCTTAGGACTATCAAAAGAGCCAACTAGAAAGAATCGGATATGATTCATTCGCCAATTCGCTTGCCTGGAGGTTTTCTGTCGTTTACATTACGGGGAGTGTGCATCGGAATTGTTCAATTTGATTCCGTCACACCCGTTCCATCATCGGACCACTTAGAAGGTTTAGGGAATACTGTGGAGTGGATTTCCCGGATTTCCCTGCATGTCTGTGTTCTCTAATAAGTACAACTTATTTTTATATTAGTCTTTAAGCCATTGATTAGGTTATATCAAACGCAAGCGTACTTCATTGTCAACCACAATATCATCATCATCGTATGAAGGCTTGAAGGAACGGGATGGGTTTTTTAGTCAGTAAGAGTCTGACACTATCTCCCGCTCCGCCCAAGAGCGGGGGTTGTCATAAGATGATTTTTCCAAGCGAAAAAAAAAAAGTGGTCAAACGCGAGCCCATCAATAAATAGAAACCTACGATCAAAATTGCAACGAAACACCTAAATACTACGTGTAGTTTATTATGGATATTAGCCAAAGTACCGGTGTGTCTGCAACTATTTGAAAAAAAAACAATGTAGATTTAAGCAGTTTTAATATAAGCAAGAACATCTAACAACAGACCACTTTATAAGTGTGTCAAAACTCAAAAATCCTTCATTCATTGAAACGCTAACAACCGGCACGCGCCACAAATTTGTCGCATCGCCAACAAATAATATTATAACACTGACAAATACTACAACAATCACAGAACCAACAGTACTTAGTACCTGTCTTTAATTTGCACTGCATTGTACTTCGCAACATAAAGGGTGGCAGCTGGGCTCCCCCTAGGATTTCGGCCCCCATGCGGTCCACGAACATCCCGCAGGGACCCAATATTCACACCTCATTTCACAAGAGTCCTGCCCATTACATTTGTCATCGGCTAGTCAAAAGCACGTCAAATTGAATATTTGCTGCGATTTCTATGTTTAAAATTAGCTGTATTGTAATTTGCGTGTTTATTTAAAATTCAAATGGTGCTTTTTAATAGGCTAGATTTGAAAGTGGCAGTTGTGATTTCGAAAATATTTTTATTTTTGCTTGTAATTATTACATTTTGATATTAATATTATTATTGGCATTGCTAAAGGTAGAACATTAACTATACGATTATACTAACTTTGTGTTGCATAAAGTTAAATAATTAATTAATAAAAAATGTGCAAAATGGATTTAAATAATTACGATTTCTAGGAAATGGATTTTCATGTTGTACATACTCTGTCTGTTATTGATGATATTACGGCGGAACGGTTTTGGATGAGGTTTTGCACACGAGTAGACTGGAATGGAGAAAGGATGTTTTGTAATTTCGGGAGTAAGTATTAATTGTCTACGTTCACGCGGTCGAAGCCGCTGGCAGTAGCTAGCGTTCATACAAACAAACATTTCTTAAATTTCTCGCCTGCCTCAAATATGATTGTCTTTTCCTCTTACAAACATTTATTAAAACAAAAAGAGACAGGACCCTCACCCTTTATATAAAAAAATCTATTACAAAGAACTTTCAATGTATCGAATGCATAATTTATTTTGGCCCTCGATTTCTGAGCAGTTGGCATAGAGAAAGACGAGACTGGTCTTTAATCGGACCCCACTTTATTATAGAGCAGTATAAAGCCGTAATGGGGGACAAATTATGCACTCGCTGTGACAAGTGCGCTGTCCATATGTCGGGGTGTCCGTAGCAAGCGGCGCCGGGGACATACGGAGCTGTAGAATGGACAATACGAAAAAATTTTGAATTAAATATTTGAGTGAGTGAGAAAATAGTGAGTTTGAGTGAGAGAAAGAGATAAATAAAAACGAATTGAGAAAACTTGCATTATCGCCCAAATATTTCACAATTTGACGGGACAGTTAGTGAAATTGTTGAGTGATTGGTTACTGGGCTGATTGTCATGGGTTCGATTCTACGGGAATCAATTTATGAAATATTTATAGGTCCTACAGATAGGTATTTGTTCTGAATCTGGGTGTCTTGTGTATATGAGTTTGCATGTTTGTGAACAAACCCACGAGTAATTCGTAATGCGGTTCAAAGTTTTTTTTAAAAGAATGAAAGGAAAGAATCTGTTGGTTCTGAAAACATTCAGGATGACTCACTCAGAACTCAAATTATTTGAACTCTTTTATTTTTCGTAGAACCAGCGTGCTCACTGTTGGCACTCCTTTTCCAAATATGAACAGTTTATAGGCTTATAATTATCAATTCTAGGGATTTCTTCCGTTTTAAAACCTAGTACAGCATAGCTTAGCATAGGGCTGCTAATTCTTTGAAAAACTGTTGGTAGGAGAAGTCATTTGATAAATATCCCACATAAAAAGGTTCTCTTTCAAAGAGGCTGGCATATGAGCTCCTTTGAGAATTGCTCGAATAAATCATTTCTGCAACAAACAGACTTGAAAGTTTACTCCTAAAACACTCTTCTAACAAAATAATACTCGCCATCCAGCCTCCCAGTGTGTCACAGTTATGAACGAACTAGGGTCTCTTGGCCTCCATCCCGCCATATTATCGTCTGATAACACCCTAAGCCCATGCGATTACAATAGATCCATCGCCACGGGTCACAGACTCCTTTATTTTGCACTGAGCCTTGGTTACATTTTGGTTTTTAGACTACAATGCTCAATAATAGACTAATGAAGAGGGATTTGAGATAGGATCTTTAGAGAAACAGTAAGCTTATTAAAAGATTTAATTATTGATATACTGAAGTCGTGACTTGATCATCCACCAAAGGCCGTGGACTTGCAGACGATGAGCAATGGGTAGCTCACCGTCCGGCCATCCGGTTATCATCAGGACCGAGCCTGGGTCGTCGACAGTGTGTAGTACACCACGCGTGCTTCAAAGAGTTGTCAGCAAACCCGTGATGGCCCAGCAGGGTTAAGTCTACTAGGATCATCAAGGGTCGACTTCTGATAAGGTTACGCGTGCTACTAGAATGCAAAGGCAACGGAAGGAACATAGATGAGGTTTTAGTCAGTAAAAATCTGACACGCTCTCCTATTCCAACCTACAGAAGAAATAGTCATAGTTAACCAAATTAAAAAAAAAACACTTGATCATACATTAAAAAGCACCTACCGAAGTGATTTCTAAAGTTGCATTTTTCTTCAAAAAGAAAGCAAATCGTAAAGATATTAGGGTCTTAGAGAGTAGAATGAATGCGACAATTTATAGGTTATGAAATCTCAATGAAAACTCCAATCACACTTTTGAGATTGATTCTAAGAATTTATAGGTTACTTATATTATCTTCACACCAATACATTGAAATGTGATGCTCTAAATGAACGATAGAATAAAATATATCTTACCCTCTACTCTCATGTCTGTTGCATCACTCAGATTCTCACTTTTTTTTCCATTTAAAAACAAAATAACATCACACTTTTCTACTAACACGGCACCTGTCAAGGGCTGACATTAGAAATCAATTTAACAGCGCACGCGCAAGCTGTACACGCTAACTTACACTCTATTTTCCAAAACCTAAAGACTATTATTGCTTGTGCTGCGATCAGTTTTAGCGCAAGTCAACTTTCATCTCTAGGAGGGTTCAATAGTTTCAACACCCCCCGCTAGATGTCGCTGTGAGTAGTCAAAGAGATGAAATTGTAACTTGCTAGTATTTTCACTTATTGAAATAGCCGTAGATTGAAAATCACAGAATTTAATTGGATATCGGGGATTGGGTCAGTAAGGGAGTCTAGGCTAGGGGATACTAGGTATGGCCTGGAGCCAAAACTACTTTGCACTTCAGTTAATATTTTGAAACGAAGATTTTTAACTTTTAACTCACTTTTTTAATATGGTTTAGTGTACTTTTGAGTACAATATGGACCCGTCTACGCTGTTCATACATAACATCTATTAATACTGTAATATGGAAATATTGTAACAAAAAACACTCTTTAAAAAAAAAAAAAAGAGTAACCATGGAGTTTCTTGCCGGTTCTTCTCCATAGGAAACGACCAATTTGGAACCATGCACTAGCTTCTGACGTTTTATAAGTGCCCATGTAGGCCTATGTGAAATAAAAACTTTTGGATTGTGTTTTATTTTGACTTATTTTTAATGTTGAATTTTTAAATTCTTGTCTTCATAAATTCTGATGAGTTAGCTAGCTTGGTTGTTGATTGGCCTGTCAGCCTTGCCATCTTTTACTTACTCATTTCGTTTTTTTTTGTTTTATACTACTGCTTGACGGCGATCCCACCTGATGGTAAGCAGTGACTAGTTAGTGTAGTGTGTTAGTGTAACTAGTTTATTAAAAGCCTATTCACTCTAGCCTTGAAGACACCTATATTCTAATCAGACGGGAAGACAAATGTAGACTAATGTTCCAGTCCCAATCCTTCCAAGTTTTAACATAACTTCACTTATCATCATCATCATCATCATCATCATCAGTCTTGTTTTTTATTGTTCCCACTGCTGGGACTCAGGCCTCCTCTCTAAGAGAGGTAATGGGCCGTAATCCACCATGCGGGCCCAGTACGGGTTGGTGAATGTCACAAGTCTTCGAATTTTTGGTTCTAGGACATGCCGGTTTCCTCACGATGTTTCCTTTCACCGTTTTGAGAGCAGCTATAACTTCACTATCTTTTAGAATAGATACTTATATAAATTATTTCAATCAATATAGATAGATACAATACACACAGTCATTTCTTTAAAAACCACTGAAATACTGCAATTCTAGGGATAAAGTCCTATATTTTTGTCTTTTATTCTATCTCATCAGTGGGGTAACTATATCTTATGAAGCCCGTGGCAAATTCATTAGATGGGGCCCCCAATAAATCACGTTACGTTGTGATTTCATTTTAATATTTTTTTTATATATTTTGGGTTACTTCTTTTGAGCTCGCGGCCTCTGAGACCGGGGGCCCCGTCGGCCCTGAGGCCCCTGGCATTTTGCCAGCCTAGCCACCCTATAGATACGCCACTGTATCTCATCATCATCATATCAGTCAAAAGACGTCCACTATTGAACAAAAGCCGGGCTAAGCGTTGCCACAATGTTTGGTTCTGTAACTCACCAGTTGTGTGTGTGTGTGTGTGGCTGGTCATCCATCGGATTCCAACGACCGTAGGCTGGTCATAAATTGCCTTGTGGGATGCCTCCTAAATCTGCCTCCGGAGCGCGGTCACTACTGCGGAACCTTTCGGCACCATCAACCATCTGTTCTACGAGTAATATTCCCTGCCTGCCACTTAGGTTCAGCGATTCTTCGGGCTGTGTCAGTAAACTTGGTTCTCCTGTGGGTAACCTAATTCCTGATTCGTCCTATGACGTCTTGTGATTGTCACTGATACACTAAACTAAGCTATACGTGAGGAAGTTTTTTTTTCAGATGACAAATTGTCCAATGACGTTTCCCACTCTAGGGGGGGCGAAACGTCGTGTTAGACTTATACTGACAAAAACTGTGGTTTTGATTTATGTATAGACAGAGGCACACTTTGTTCTTTAGTTACCTTTTGCGTTCTAGAGTCTGTCTAAAAAGTCAAACGACTTGAGTAATTATTAGGGCAAAAAGAAATCTGATGTAGTCAACACTGTGTCAATAATCAAGGTTGATTAAGAGATTATGATCATTGTTTACGTATAGAAGAACCATGTGAAAAGTATCGAATATATAAGTATTTTTTTAAATAATCAAATATTATACAAAATTCGCAAGTCATTTGACTTTTTAGACAGACTTAATAGGTAACGGTTCTTCAAAATACAATGATGCACTTAGGTACATTTAATTATAAAATAATGAATTAATGGTTCCACGTTCCATGAAAAGCATGTAAAGAGCCTCTGCGAGTTGGCTAGGCCTCTCGTACGCCTTCCAAAGAACCATGATCCCAGGGTCTTGAGATAAATAAATGAATGAATATTATGATGGTATTGTTGTAGCGTTATAGATTGCATGTAGCGGAGATGAGAATGTTAAGATGGATGTGTGGTGTGACGAAAATGGATAGTGAGAAATGAGTATATTAGGGGAAGTTTGAAAGGTGCACCAGTGACTGAAAGGTTGAAAGGAAATCGTTTGTCTTGGTATGGTCATGTAAAGAGGAGAGATGAAAAGCATGTTGCTAAAAGAGTTATGAATTTACATGTGGATGGATGGAGAGGGAGTGGGAGGCCAAAGAAAAGATGGATGGATTGTGTGAGAAGTGATATGAAAGAAAAGGGAGTTAGTGATAGCGTGACGAGTGACAGGACAGAATGGAAAAAAAAAACGTGTTGCGCCGACCCCAAATAAGATGGGACAAGGGCAAGAAGAAGAAGAAGAAGAAGAAAATTATGATGTTACTAATACAGTCCTGCAAGGTTGTTAGTGTTTTACGAATAACCCTGTATACTAAGCAACTCATATGCTGGAGCATCGAACGAATGTAACCGAACTATGATGAGTTGTGTATCCCGGTACACAGCGCCAGACCCTTGATTTGAAACATCAAAGGTTGCAAAAAGATATTTAAATTACCGGTTGGTTTATATTATGTTTGAAATAAAAAACTGTTTACAAAAAAAAATAACCGACTTTCTATAATAGTTTTGCTTCTTCATTATTTAACACCGACTTCCGAAATTAAAGTTATTTTGATAGTTTTAGTGTTTTTTTTTTAGTAAGTCGGTTATTTTTTTTTTGGTAAAAGTTTTTTATTTCACACTTTTTAGTTGCAATACACTTACAGCCAGAGTACCTTTTTCACATGACAATTTCAACTAACTCAAATCCTGCTAGGATACATTGTTTGATTATGAAGTTCCCGTGTGTACCTTCCGGCTCCGTCATCATCATCAGATCAGTTCGATAGTACCTTATAGCCAAAGTGTATCTCATGACAATTGTAATAAGCCCAAACACGGTTAGGATACATTGATTAATTACGGAGTTCCGGTGCCTATCTTCCGGCTCCATCACCATCATCAGATCAGTTCGATAGTACTGTGACGACCACGAAGGTCACATATTAATTGAAGTAGAAACTTTGTTGTAATGGACCTTTTAAGGTTTATGGTGAATTAAGAAGGTAGATTTAAAAAAAAAAGAAATTGACATATGATTGTCAACAAGAAAAATATGGAATTAATTATATATAATAAAAAAATTCAAAGGCTTAAACGAATATAATTACTAAAATCAAAGCTCAAAGCCTTTCATTGGCGTCTCCCCACGTCACATATGGTGGAGGCGTCGGGTATCGATCCCGGTATCTCTCGCAAAGCATAATAAGTGAGAACAGCAGCTACGGCAGGCGAGCACAACGCCTGGAAATTGAAAAGCTGAGTGAATTTTTATATTATTTAATATTTTATAAAAGAAGAGATGATGTACTTCTCAGGCATAGACGAGGTCTGCCTCGAGGAATTTATCGACGATTTTAAGTTGACTGCCAGGTCTAACGAATGGCGAGAGAGTGATTACGCACTCATTTTGGGAGCATATCTTCATGGAGCAGCCCAACACTTTTATAGATATACTTATCATTACGACATGGATTTCGAAACGATATGCCAAGAATTAAGAAACGAATTCCCGTGCAGATGTTTTAGTTGTAAGCAGCGTCAGCACGTTACAGCAGTGCAGCCACTGGAATGCACATGTGTTGTAGAGGAGGAAACTGCAGATTTACTTGAAGAAGGCGGACCGTTAAATGTTTTGTATGAAGATGATAATGCAGGTTTATGTTCTAGCATGATGATGGACGGTCCACAAACAATTGTTGAGCAGACTGATGAGAATAATGAGCCGGATTATGACGATGTAAGCAGTGGAGTCGATGACGAGACGGGATTGGAGTGTACGGATGAAGATAACCTGGTTGTGTCCAATCCAATTATTATTTCATCAAATTTTATTTCAGAGAACCTAGAGATGTTTTCAATAGAATCTCAATGTGATCCGGATGTCGAATTCAATCAAAACCAAAACGACGATGATCACATTTTTGAAAATAAAAATTATAAAAGTGGACAAAGTGTTTTCCAGGGTAAAACAGAGGAGATGGCCCAGTTTATTGCTATAAAAGATGATATTCATTCTCCAGAAATATTAGACAAAGTTAATGGGTTCGATTTTATTAATTTAAGTAACAAATATTTTTATGATGCCCCATTTAGAACTAAAAAGTGCATGGCACGAAAGGGCATGGCAGGAAGAAAGTCCTCCCATCACTTTCATTGTAAAATAAATTCAAAAATAAAAACTAAACATTCTTATAATAAATTTAACAATAAGTCTTTTCTATTTAGATATAAATTTTGGAAGTTTTATAAAAATAAATTAAATTTTGTTGTTAGGAATTATAAAATTAGAAAACGATTAATTTTAAGAATTGTGTAAATATTTTGGCTTTTGTTTTTGTTATCATGTCACTGCATTATTTTTGTGAGATCAGCAGGGCATGAATAGTATTAATCATTTGTTTTTGTTTCATATTCATTTTCAATGAGGGACGCCGCCATCGAAAAAAGAAGAAAGAAGCAACTGTGCGTTAAATTATTTTCTCTTCATTAATATTTTTTATTATTATTATTCAAATTGGTGAATTTGAGCCAGTAAACTTGCAGTAAGTAATTTAATTATTTTTGGAAACTGTGGTCCTATTAATGAGGACAAATATCAATTAAGGCTGATACTGACTTTGCAGATAAGGCATAGCCTTCGCAAAGGGTGTCTAGTTGACACCATTGGGTTAGCTGATATAAAAAAAAACCACAGTTCAGTCAAAATGGACTGATTACATAAATATTCCATGATTTTTTTGTAAGAGTTTTGATACTGGCACATTTTCAATTTTTTAGCGATGATAGGAACTTGCACAGTTCTGTCTTTTTCTTCTCTGACACGATGAGCGTCCGATGAGGTTAAAGTCATAACCTTAAGAGTTGTAGTTTACTTTATGTTAGACTCTTTCTGAGTAGATGTCAGTTATGACAAGGGTGCAGCACCGTGGCTTTTTTTAAGGTTTTGCTGCGGTGGGGTTTAAGCATGACAACGTTGAATGATAAGCGCAAAGTTAACGCATAGTAAGTTAGTAAATAGATTTTGAATTTTGTTTATCGTTCGTCATGACTTAGGCTCGCTCCTAAAGAGACGACCACCACCATGTAAATTTATTTCCTTCATAGGTAGGGACATCTGTGTTAGGTATAGGCAGGTCATACCTAAACCTTAAAAGAATTTTTTTTTTTTTTGAATAGAAATGCTTTGCCATTATGAATTGGAAGTGCTTTGCCATCCTCAGCATTTCCATTCGTAAGGGCGTAGCTCATGTGACGACCACGAAGGTCACATATTAATTGAAGTAGAAACTTTGTTGTAATGGACCTTTTAAGGTTTATGGTGAATTAAGAAGGTAGATTTAAAAAAAAAGAAATTGACATATGATTGTCAACAAGAAAAATATGGAATTAATTATATATAATAAGAAAATTCAAAGGCTTAACCTTTCAATCGTGATAATGACAGACACAATTGAAAGACAATATGTGCGCGAACGCCGGCGTTCGCTTGGGGTTTAATGAATTAAACGAATATAATTACTAAAATCAAAGCTCAAAGCCTTTCATTGGCGTCTCCCCACGTCACAGTACCTTATAGCCAAAGTGCATCTCATGACAATTGTAATAAGCCCAAACACGGCTAGGATACGTAGATTAATTACGGAGTTTCGGTGCCTATCTTCCGGCTCCATCATCATCATCAGATCACATCGATGATACCATTTTCAACATACCTATTCAGAACTATTTATTTATTTGTAACTATGTTCATTGGGAGATCTGTGTATGTATGAACATCCGTTGACCATTTCTGACCTTCTTCACCAGTTCCACTTCATCAAATTTCATGTTTTGACTATAAATGCTTAAGTCTTTAATGAAAATACCAAAAGAACTGTATGATTGCCTATAATATTTGAGGAGTTCCCTCGATTTCACCAAGATTCCATCATCAGATCCCGACTTGGTGGCTATGGGACCATTTGGGAAGTATACCCTTTCCAACAAAAAAAAAAATTTCAAATCTGTTGGCAAGTGACGAAGTTATGCGCGAAAAAAAAAATACAAACATCCGAATTGAGAACCTCCTCCTTTTTTAGAAGTCGGTTAAAAACGAAATTTTAATACAACACTGAACGATGTGGTTTACCAAAAACAATGGTTGTACTATTATTCCTTCCTCCTTTTTTTGCAATGAAGATTGTAAGACAATATTAATATTGTATAAATTTTTTAGGGTTCCGTCAGCAAAAAAAACACTTATAGGATCACTTTGTGTTTCTCTCCATGTATCAAGATGCAATTCCCTGAGAATTGCATCTACACGCGTACAGGTGTTAAGCTGAAATTAATATCAAAGCCACATCTACACCCGTCTGACGCTGTTGACTTGGTTCGTGTACTTAATACCTTAAGAGGCCGATGACGGATGAATTTCCATACAAACGTAATACCACGCTCATTTGCAGTTGGAGCATATTTCCAACATATTATGATGATATTCGGTTATAGACAATTTTTATCTAGGTTCTTACGTCGATCAAAAAAGATCAAAGAACAAAAAAGATAAAAGATCAAAGACCCTGGACAAATCGAGAAAATATGGCTAGGGTTTTACGGCCATTATAGCACCTGATGCTTAAGACACAATATGGCACTTTCCGAAGACAATCGAGGTCTGAATCCAAACTGGTTACCATGCAGAGATATATTTTTACTCAACTGTGTCACACTGTATATTAAGCAAACCGTCAAACACGTTCGATATAACTGTACCCAAGGAAATATGGGCCTATAGTTGCTCTTATCAGGTTCTTATCAAGTTCCCAGTCCTATCTTTAGCTACGGGCACAACCACTTTTCATACTTTTGAAGAACTTTTCATAAAATCCGGTGGAAGATAAGAGTCGCTCACGCAATATGTGTTCGAATACTTACAATCCATCCTAAGGTTAGGTATTGATGTCTTATAGATATTGCTGTCAGCGATAAGACCGCCATTGTACCCATAGATTTAAGTTACTGTAAAAGCTTTGTTACTATGTTGATGTACAATAAATTTTATTCTATTCTAACTAGTAGAATATCGCTAATACTCTGTTTATATGTGGGCCACCATGAACCAGGTACTCAATCGATAAAGAATCATGACCCAGACAAGAGTCCAGGTCATGATTCTTTAACTTGGCCGTTACCATTAAAAGTATTGACTTTTAATAGTAAAAGTCAATACTTTTAATAGTATTGGCCACATCTTTGGGCGTAAACCTCTTCTACCCTACAATTCTTTTAGGCAATTTTTCATTGAACACTCCGCTCGGGGGACCTAACGGACTATACAAAAAAGACTTCAGCAATGTATTTCTAACCACTCACCCCTTCGATGCTCAGAACTTCAGAACGTGTAAAAAGCTTATTATTTTTTGATTAAACGATGTGATTTTATTGAAACAAATTGTTTAATTTTCACTCTAGATAGCAAGCTACATCTCCCTACATCGCGTACTTATACAAATCTATGTAACTACATATAAAACCCGCAACTCATCATGGTGTTTACAACCCTCTATCTTAGCCAACAACACACATACACCACACACCATAGCCACACACTTATCAACAACTGAAAACTCATCGCTACATCCTACATCGATAATAACCTTTGAAATTTCTATATACGACTCATTTTCTCTTAACTCCACTTTGAAATAGATCTTTATTCCTTTAAAGACAGGAACAGAATTTGCTGGCACAACAAGGCTTTTATTTCCGAACATAACGTCCTAAGTGCACATCCGACATTATGATCGAAATTTAATCTTAACGTGATTGAGGTTGGGTTGATTTTTGATTGGGATGGTCTTCGACACAGGCTTTTCAGTATGAAAATGTTTATGTTTATAGCGATCTGTCGTGGGAAGTTAAAAAGAGACGGGCGTATGTAAGCGTGTGAGGGATTGCATGATCAATACACGAACAGGCTGCGTGTCCTCGGTCCCGAAGGCTGCCTAATGGTCGTTTTCTTACATTTGCATGCTAATTGACTTCTCTCGCTGCGTTCCTTTTGTCTCAGCGTATGTGACGCAAATTGAGACGAATTAGCGTCTTCTTGGTTCGTAGATGAACAGTTTAGTGGAACGGGTAATAGTGACGGATCTTTAGAAAAATAGTTGTTCTGTATCTAATGAGTTTTTGAGGGCCTTTATTCTGAACCAAATGATTTAGAACTGTACTTGTCATTATTATCTAGTTTTAAGTCCGCCAAGCCCGTTCCATCATCGAACTACGTGACGTACAGAACCTTTACGGAACACATTTATTGAACGGAACGATATCCCCTGCCGTAGTATGTGTTCGAGATAGCTACTACCTAGGGGTATTTAATACAAGAGTGGTTACTTCCAGGCCAGCGTGCTCCATCGTCAACCACATCGTTGCTTACCATCAGGTAAGAACATGTCAATAATAAACAAAAATATTGTTTATTTTAAAGATCCTACAAAATGCCTCATTCTTCTTCCAATCCAAAATAGCTTTAGTATTTAAAGAAATTGAAATTCGATGTGTAATATCGATGAACAGCTATCAAATCAACTCATTTTTTCAAGGGCGATATCGCTCTAGGGATTCGATCGACACTGAATTCAAATGCTGGGGACACGACGCGTCACTAAAATAATTTTGTAAGCTGTAAACATGACTGCGTTCCTCGTATTCAACAAATATTAAAATGCAAGATTTTTTACATAAACGAGATTTTTATAAAAATAACAATCATTTTATTTCAGGTAAACAGTACCCATGTCATAAAATACCTTATAGACTAACATACATAACTATATTAAACTACGTTATATAACATGTAACATAATAACCGCACATGTTGAAAGTAGTATTTTCAGAATCGGATACTGAAACGACTTTAGGTATTTTTAAAGTAGTCATTTTGTATTGTAAAATAACCAATATTTATTTTAGGATAAAAATACTTATTTTAATCTTGATTCTTGATTTCATCGCTAGGATGTTTGTGCGCGAAATAACAATACCGTAGCACTGCCAATGTAGCGTGTTGATTCTCATATTATTTGCTTTCTTTTAAGAAAACTAATTTAAAAAAAAAAGATTACTTACCTAAGTGCGTTTAAGTAAAATTTCAATAAATTAATTAAATTATTATTCTAACCTTATTTCTTAATCGGGGTGTCTAAAAGTATGCATTATCCTAGTTACATATTTTATATGTTTATTACACTAAGGATTAAAACCGTTATTAATACGCGTTATTACGCCAATTAAAAATATCACTGCTTACATATTAGTTTCATAAGTAAAACACATCCCAAAATGAATCAGAAATCTCTGTGCTAGGAACAATAAAATTTCGGTTTTCTGTATCAAACGGAGATTTGCGGCGTAGGGCGGGTATGGGCGGCGTTGCTAGGCAACGGCCCCCCTCCCCGCCACCCTGGCGCCCCCTACCCGGATCACTTTTAAACTTTCATGTCGGAAAGTTTTTAAGGTTTGCTTGTGGCTCTCAGATTCGCCATCTTTTTGTTTTAAGCCTCTTTCAGAGGAAAACAACATGAATAAGCTACACGTGTCCATAAAATGTTCTTGAGTAAAATACTCGGAATGCCTGCCTAATTCACTTAAGCAGATATAAAGAAATTCTTTGACTCGTAAAATGTATATATAAATTTTACATAGGATTCGAACCAAGCGTCGTCTAATTGAATTAGAGAAGCGAAAGAAAAATGTTTTCTACATTGAGATGGATGATTTGATTTGTAAATATCGTATTATTTATTCTGAATAAGGTGAGTACATGCAAGTAGAAAAGCGCACCATTTCTATATAATAAAAAACAACTGCTAATATAAGCAGATTTTACAAACACATGAATAATTGTATGATATCAATCAAGCTACCAATACTGTTCCAAAAAAACCAGCAAGTGAGCAAGTGGAGTGACTCCCATATCAAGTAATCGTTTTTTTATTATTATTCATTGACTATCTATAATTTTATTTTATTTTTTATTTATGCTGTGTGATTCTCGTATCTACCGACAAATTCTTCTTTCTTTCTAAGTACTATTTGTTGTTAACATAACGTCTAATCACGCCTAATAAAACTATGTAATTATTTGCACTACGTCTCATAACGCCAGCAGCCATAGTATCAAAATTCCATTAGTTAATTATTTGCGCTACAACACTTGCAATTGAGAGCCACACAAAATCAAATTTTGGCGGCTTATTGTTGTCATCTACTTATCTACTACACACTCGCAAGTGCGTACGCGTATCAGAAAAAATTGTGTCATAATGTGCGTACCTCACGAGAGCTGCGCTGGGCCGAATAGAATAGAATAGAATAGAATAGAATAGAATAGAATAGAATAGAATAGAATAGAAGAGAATAGAATAGAATAGAATAGAATAGAATAGAATAGAATAGAATAGAATAGAATAGAATGGAATGGAATGGAATGGAATAAAATAAAACTTACACATAAATAAACGTAACGTACAAACGTGAACAAACGAACGTCGTGAAAGTGTTAAATGATTAATAATTTGTAACTCACGGCCATTAATTTGTTATAAAACACGTACACACTGATGTAAGCAACGACTAAAAATAGTAAAATAAATCTAGACGTCCGTATACCTATCCAATTAAATATATTTTCCTGTAAAGTGCTCGACATGCTTCAAAAAAAGGTGGAACATTTTTCTCGCTCATCTAATGGCGGAAAATGTCGAGACATTTACCTCGCCACTTACCTGTTATATGTGAAGATAATAATGCAGCTTAAACGGTTTTATAAAACTCTAGGTATGCAGTTTTTGTAGGAAAAATAGAGTCAGTAACTCATGTTTGTAAAAATAGGCAGTTTATAAATTCAAAGTTACTGATAATTATTGAATTAAATTTAACATTGTTCCTGCAAACCAATTGTCAAGTTACCACTTCATAAATTATATTAACATTACATGAAGAATTGCCAAACTTAAGTGCTGCCTACTGAGGCCAGGGTTATCCGAAAGGGAACTCGAGCCCCGGTATGAAGGCTAAAAGGAACGGGGTGGGCTTTTAGTCAGTAAGAGTCTGACACTATCTCCCGCTCCGCCCAAGAGTGGGGGTTGTCATTGGATAATTTTTCGCACCATAAAAAAAAAGTGGGCAGGAGACATTGCTTGCAGTACAGATGGTCTATGGAGCCGAAAGGTTCTGGATTGATGACTATGTACCGGAGGACGCAGCGTTGGAAGGCCTCCCACAAGGTAGACCAATGACCTGGTGTAGGTCGCGGGAGGAAACCAATGAATGCAAGACGTGCAGGACCGGTGGTTATGACGACACTTCGGGGAGGCTTATGTCCAACAGGGGACGTCTCTGGGCTGAAATGATAATGATAAACGTTACGTATAGGTAACCTTATTTCAGCATTGGCAAACGTACAAGATAAATAGGTAAATAAAACATACATTCAGCCGAACATAGAACCTCCTCCTTTTCAAAATCGGTTAAAAATAAACCCGACTTTTTTTATTCAAAATCCTGCTACGAACCTAACCTAAAAAAAGACTAAACTCATTAAAACTGAATGCCAGACAACCTAAAATCTGCGTTTAGAGAAAAAAATACCTTCAATTTAGATCACTCATGTGATTCTTTACATTCTGTAAAGTTTTTAAGTTGCGAGAGAGCTACGTACAAAATTGATGAGGGAACGTAACCACGCGAGCCGCGAAGCAGCCTGGGCTCGAAGGTGCTTTTAGCCAGTAATTGGTAAGCTTTTAAGACTGCCGCGCGTTCGTTTGATGTCGTCCGTGTACTGCCAACGACTAAAACGAATATGGAGCCGTTTTGCCGCGAAAAAATAACTACAAACAAAAAAAAATCTTGTCAGCCAGGTCGCCGTTTGAGTCTGCATAAAAACTCTTTACTCAAATTTGAGCTTGTATTTTTCGAGAAGCGATTTTGTTAACTCTTTAGGTTGTTTTTTTTTTCTAATTTTCACATAGGTATTTACAGCATCCTTCAATTTTTATTTACAATATAGGCAACGTTTCAATAGACTGCCTACATCAAATGTCAGTTAGAATGTATAAAGAGATAACATGAGAAAGTACCTTAAAATTAAACATTCTCAGATCCATATTTATTATTAGGAAATTACAAGAAACTTTTCTATGTGATCATACAGACCACTCACTACAAGAATCGAACGTCGGAGTAAACATTTCGTCGAATACGGATAAAACTGATTAGGATTTTTAGGTTCTTGTTTTACCATCAAATGTATAAAATTGTACAATAAATTCATCCAACACTGTATCTAATTTTGTATCACAAAGGCACACGCAACTAAAAAGTAACTACATTCAAAAAATGTATCAAAACAGACACAATGGCAACTACCCAAGCCACGTGGCTGCAATAAAAAAGTTAAGAGTTCTAGTTTCAAATTAACAGTGGGCGTAAACGAGCGCGCGTACCAAATTAGGCGGCAATTTTGACAGCGGGACAACTTAGAATTTTCCTGTCAAAATATTTTTGCAAACAATTGACTTGTTCACACTCAATATGATTGTTTACACCCACTTTTCAAATAACAAAACAAAACCACAATTAGCATAATAGTTAGTTGTTACTTTTTATTGTTAAAACACAATACATTGCATTGAATCATTGGTCCGCCTTTTTCACTGAACAGGCGCAATAAATGTTAAAAATAAATGCGATGGAAATAATTCATTACCCTAAGTGACCTGCCTAACAAATCTGGATCGTTAAATAAATTATTAATCAGTGAAAATGGTCCAAAAAGGATAAATTATAAAATTAGGTACCTCTCAAACGTTTCGTGGCGACCGAAAAGGGTATGCTTTCAAGAGCTTTACACACGATGTTTCTGTCTCATTTTACACTCCAGGTTGCAGGCAGGTGAAGGCACCCCTTTCAAGGGTCGACTACACTCAGTCGTTGGTAAATTCAGTCCCTTCGTAATAAAAGGGTCCCATATAAATGTATACCTACCAATATTTTGTGTTGATTTTGAAACATATTTTTCTAAAACCTTTTTCAATATGGTACATGAGCTAAAAATTTCAAAGTGAGAAGTTTGTTAGAAAATAAGAGAAATAATTAATAATTAAATGTTTCTAAATAAAAGCAATCTCCCTTACATAAAGCACAAGCATCAATAATTTGGTGAAGACAAATCGAAAAGTTAAAGGGTAAGGGGTACATTATAAAGTAAAATTGAAACGTTTCTTGAAACGACAGATAAATCGTGTGTCTACTTTAAATTGGTCTTTGAAGCTTCCCTTTCTCCCCCTGTCGTCGCCTGAGGTTTGGTAAGTGGAGAGGGGGTGAGAGTGTCTAGTGGAGTTGGTTCTAAAAATTTATGTATTCGGGCATGGTTAAACGGCGGGGTCCGCACCGTCACAGCCATTAAAAACTTATTAAACATCATCTCGAGCAATTACTCCTCCCTCCCAAGTTGAGCCACGCAGCTCCCCCATCTATTGCCCACCTAGTGTAAGCTTGAAGGATCTAGGACGTATTTTACGCGCGTGCTCTAACTTTATAAAAAGAATACGTGAGAACTTGTGAACTTGGTGATGGCTGCTATATTTAATTGACATGAAATTTACTCTCGTTGTAGTCAACTAAAATCTACTCAAAAATCAGTGTTTCTTGTGACAAGAAAATCTGAGCAGTTTTAGAAAATACTGATTTTTCATTAGGTGAAATTCGGTCATGATGGTTATATTAATCAGTCAATGACGTTTAGAACCCCATTTAATATGCGACATATATGTCGCAGTAAGATAGATAAAGCCGTAATATAGTTATATCCCTAGGGATATAATTATATACCGTAACATACGAAAGCGATTCATTACTATCTCACTAGGAATATAATTATAAAACCGTCGAAGTTTAATGATATACTTATATTACTAGATTAAGTTCAGTGTTATAAATTTATTAGGGTTTGTCTCAAAAAAGTCATATTGTATATAATATTGTATCATATTGTAGGCTTATTCAATCTCAAACATTTTTGAGAAATTTAAAAAGGCTGCCACTTTTTTGAGACAAGCCCATTACTTGATTAAGCTTAATGAAATAGAAATCTACAATATATAATTAAATAAAACAAAATTTTATTAGTTTTATCTTTATCAATAAATCAACTTTATGTATCCTGCAGTTAGTTACAATACTTTGTGACATTAACACGTATTAAAGTAATTATAATTAAAATGATCATATTTTTTTGGAATTTAAACATTAACAATACAATTAAAACTAATCAAACAATAAAAATCTTTTAAAGCCAAACAGTTTTGAGATATCTTTATTTCTTATCAACATGTTGAGATCTTGGTTTCTTTAAAAGTATTTTTTAATTTTTGTTCAGACACGAAGAGGAATCATGACATCTAGAATTAATCATTCAATCAATCAATCAAATCATTTATTTGCTAGAATATGGTACATAAGGTGTTACAGTAAATTTGTTTCAGCATATCCTGCCATAACATGGCGTGCAAATATATTCACAGTCAGTGTCGTCAATTAATCTAACTTGTACATTACAGGTTCTATTGACTTGTCTACTAGATATTCTTTAAGAGTATAATATTTTTTAAATAGTAACACATTGAAAAGTATTTTTTTAAACATTGTCAATGGTAGATCTTGTAAACTATTTGGTAAGTGATTGTAAATAATGATCGACATGCAGTATACATTTTTTTTAAACAATTTTACATAGCACTGAATGCTTCTTACAGGCACATCTTTTAGTAGAACACTATATTCGATTTTTTACAGAAACATTTTAAATAACCTTGGCCACCAAAGCGCGACAATTATTGGCATATTTCTTTCAGTGACAAGTTTTTATTTGGTATAGAATCATTCAAAGTAATATAAAGCGCGCCGCCTGCGCCGCACACTCCGAAAGCTATTTCACTAAACTTAATCTAGTAATATAAGTATATCACTAAACTTGGACCGTTTTATAACTATATTCCTAGTGAGATAGTAATGAATCGCTTTCGTATAACTATGTTACGGCTTTATCTATCTTACTGCGACATATACATTACAGGCATGTATGTCAAAACTTATATACTTAATTATGACTTAATTATTATTGTCACAAATTGTGACAATAATAATTGTGACATGCTTAATTAAAAGAATAAATTAAAGGTGACTAGGTTTATTTTTAAAAATAAAATGCATGAAAGAAAACCAAATTGTCAGATTGTCGCATGTCGATTTAATTAAATCCGCTATGAATTCAAACATTTTTAAATAAGATGCCTTAAACCTAATTTTCTACTACTCATGAAACCTGAAAACCAAATGCAATCTACAACGTTATTTTTAGTATATGTGAAACCTGAAACACATGTATAGTATTTTAATGTAAAGAATCTACATAAGTACAAAATTTCAAAACTGTATTATGAAAAATCACAAAGTTATAAGCCAGTTACCTGCACCTAGTTTGCGATATAAACACATTATGGTCACCGAGCCATCCGAGCGACTGAGGAGTTGTTTTGCTTCCTGACCTACCGTGACTTGTTTTTAAAAAATAAAAAGTATTTTATTCAGGCAAAGGCACCCATACAGCAAATACCTCCTCCTGCTTTCTGTTTTGTACTTAGTGTCGTTGGTATCCAACTGTGATCTTTTTTAAATATTTTTATGTCTAAAAATAATGGGATCGATCCTGAACAAACCATTATCAAGTTTTGTTTAAGCTAAAAATAATATTGTATAAATCTCACAAATATTTGATGGGCCATCCAGTTTGTGTGTCGCATCACCACCGTCTACAAAATTGTATATATGTAGCTGTGTACCCATTCGCCAGTCTCCCGTCGGCCACGACTGCGGAAGCCGCGGCTGCCTAACCCCCGGATGCAGACACGTCGCCGGCAACCAACCGGAATTTATTTCACTATATTTTCACTATTCCGACATAAAATATCGCGAGCCGAAGATTATTAGCGTTAAATTAACGGAAGAAATGATTTTGTGATGTTGGGTTTTCGTCTTTTATATTTTTTTTTGTTCTTTTTATTTTTAAGGAAAACATGTGGGAATATATGTAGATAAATGGTATAAAAGAAAGAAAAGAAAACATTTTATTTGGCACACACACACAGTGTAGAAACAACATGTAGAAACTTAATATTTAAAAAGAACACTAACATAGAGTCTCATGGCTGCCCAAATGCCAGATAAGTACGTGGTAGTTGCCTGATGCTGATTTTCAACACAACTTTACTACAGAGTGAGTACAGATGCAAATCAGTTGACATATATTAGTGTTAGGTGTAAGGTAAATATATATAGGTGTACTAGCCGTCCTGGCATACGCTGTCATACTCGAAGGCTATTCGTCAGAAAAAAAAATTGAGACCCCAATCGCCCCCTACCAGTTCCATCATATTTTCAAACCATCCTAGGACCCAAATACACACACAAAGTTTTACCAAAACCGGTCAAGCTATTTAGGAAGTTACTACTTGACAAACACACGGACAGAAGAATTATATACCCATAAAGAAGATGAGAAGTATTTACCTACTTAGACAGGAAACTTAGTTGGATATTATTGGGACCTTGTTTGTATACTATTATAAATACACAATATTAATTCTATCTCATAGGTCACAGTAACATCAGACACCATACATAAATACGATTAGACTGCAGGATCTCCATACTCTTGGGAAAACATTTGGATGCTCTGAAAACTCTTTAAGAAACGGAACACTGCTGCAACGCTGCTTTTCTTAAGTGGGATTGGGACGAGGTACTACGACAGAAAACTTCCACGAGTACTCGCAGGCTGTAGTTGCCTTGCGGATACGTCCGAAGCGAAAGCCAATCTGCGGGACGGTGCACCCTGGGCACTTAAGTCACTCAAGTCGTAGACGCAATGTTCCCACGCGCCTCAAGTTGTCGGCAGGCTGGAACTTCTCGAAGCCTACTGAGGCCAAAGTTCGAGTTCCAAAAGGAAGGCTCAGACCCGGTATGAAAGGCAACGAAGGAGCGGGTGGGTTTTTTAGTCAGAAAGTGTCTGACACTAGCTCGCTGTCCGACCGTCCGGTAACTGTCTGGACCGTGCCCAAATCGTTGACGGCGCGCACTGTTCCCGCACGCCTCAAGGAGTTGTCAATAATAGCAGGAGCCCAGCTGGGTCGAAGCCTACTAGAGCCAGGGTTAGCTCCGAAAGTTAGCTCAGCCCCGGTATGAAGGCACGAAGGAACGGGGTGGGTTTTTTAGTCTGTAAGAGTCTGTAAGAGTCTGACACTATCTTCCGTTTCGCCCAAGGGCGGGGAATGTGATTTGCATGATATTTACCCACTTAAAAAAAAATACTAAGTGGGGTTGGGACGGACATCTCTGCCACATGTCAGATAAGCTGTGGGTGGAAGGTGGAGAGATGAACATGACTCTTACTCTTACTCTTTTTCTTGTTACGTCAGTTCTGCTGTGATCCTATGAGGAGTTCTGTTCCATATCTTCGAAGTTCATGATCAGATCATAACAATATATCTATGGGGCCAACTTGGAAGCATAACCTTTAACCAAAAAATAATTTTCAAAATCGGTTCACAATTGACCGAGATATCGGTGAACATACATGAAAAAAAACATACATTCAGCCGAACCTAGACCATCCTCCTTTTCGAAGTCGGTTAAAAATTACAAAGTTATGAGCTTGTTATGTCAACAAAAATACATAGTCACCGGGCCATTCAACTGAGGGGTTGTTTTTTATTTACCTGACCTGTGTTGTACTTAGTACCATTGGTGTCCAACTTGTAAACTTTTTTTTGGGAAAAAATATAACATGGTGTAAAAACTATTGGAATCCATTTAGTTACTGATTCTGAAAAAACTATTTTCAGGTTTCGTACATAGGTACTAAAAATAATGTTATATAAATAAAGCTTAACTAATAAAGAACACATAGGGCACGTGTCACCAATGCAGAAAATAAAGCTATGCAATTCGACTGCATCCCCTCTGCTCTCACAATGAAGTATTTCTATTTGTAGCGTGTATAACATAGTATTATCACAAGAGCGGGGGCGGGCATGGGCGTACCCAACACATGGTCACAACAAATGTCGCACTTACACATCTCATCAATTTTCTTTTGTCATATTTTCTGACTGGACTGAAGATATCCACAGGAGAACTAAGGTTGCCCACATAGCATGAAGAATTGCCAAACTTAAGTGGCAGGGCACATTGCTTGCAGAACAGATGGCCGTTGGGGCCCAAAGGTTCTGGAGTGGCGACCGCGTACCGGAAGACGCAGCGTTGGAAGGCCTCCTAAAAGGTGGACCGCGACCTGCTGAAGGTTGTGGGAACCCGATGGATGCTAGACGCACAGGAGCGTTCGTTGTGGCGCCGCTTGAGGGAGGCCTGTGTCCAGCAGTGGACGTGTATCGGCTGAAATGATGATGATGATATATTCTAACTAGCTTCTGCCAGTGGCTTCGCCCACATGAAAGTAGATTTCTCCATACAAACTTTGGACCCCCGTTTCATCCCCTTAGGGGGTGAATTTTGGAAAATCCTCTCTTATTGCTCACCTTCGTCATAAGTGGAAAACTTGTGAAAAAATTCACGCTCCTATTCCCAGTTGTTTCGGCTGTGCGTTGATATGTCAGTCAGTCAGTTTCTCCTTTTTAACCGACTTCGAAAAGGAGGAGGTTCTATGTTCAGCTGACTGTATGTTTTATTTTTTATGTATGTTCACCGATATCTCCGATGACTGGCTGGATGCACTCAGATCTGCGGTCCCTTCAAACTGTGAAAAAATCAAACTTCTAAGTTAACGAATAAAAAAGATACGGCCGTTTATGTCGCAAAAAAACGTACATTTTGATACTCTCAAAGATCGAAATTCAAAGGGTACTTCCCGTTGACCCAGAATCTGTTACTGTTTTCCGATTTTTTCTTATACCCAAATTGTTGTCAAATTTCAGAATTTTGGGTATAAGAAAAAAACATATTGCAGTAAATTTGTTGTTACCGTCACAAAAAAAAAATTGCAATTCGGAAAAATCTTCGAGACTCCATTCAGGAATTGTAGTTTACACGGCGAGTCCGACTCGCACTTGCCCAGTTTTTTATATATATATATATAATAAAGTTTATGAATCTGTATTCATCATCCATAGCTAATCTTCGCCCACGGCTGAGCATTTTTTTAAAGTGGTTACGTGAACTGTGTTCTTCCACTACAAGAGTGCGTGTTAAAATTTTAATAACTAAAACCCACCTGTGTCCTTTAGTTGCTCTTTGCGTTCCAGGAGTAGTAACTCATTCGAAAATTCCCGCGGGCCGATCGAAATGGTTTTCTCTTTTGGGTGGAGAATCAGCGTGAGGTCGTGGCGACTACCGGACGGCCAGACGGTAAGCTACCAACACCTAAGGAAACTAGAAACTCGGGGTAGAGATCCCGGCGACTGGGACGTAAAGAAATCCGTTCCCTCACGAGTGTGGCCGCCTCCTTCGCTAGCATTACTACTTCGCAGAAGAAGGGGACCGCCTGCCATTCCTCCTTGCTCCGGACCACAGTCCGTACTAGGGCCCCGTAGTGAGGTGTAACTGCCACCTATCGCGCCCACGAGGTCACAGCGGTGCTCCCCCCAAACGGGGCACACCTCCACCTTATACTCATCATCATCCTGTCCTCCAGACGGTCTGCAAAATGGTGACACCCGGACGTTTCTTCCGCACAAATCCGGTGCAAGAACCTGCAAAACTTATGTTGTCTGGTGAGGACCCAGCCTCATGCCGTGACATCTTTCCAGCCACTCTTCAAAGACTATGTGTTCGCAAGTTTAGGTTACGTTACGTTGAAACCTTTCATATGTTTACCTACACAAATAAAATACGTCTTTGTTACATACTATAAAATTATTTTAGCAATCATTATTTATTTGCAACACATGGTGAGAATTTACCATTATTGGAGAAAAAGAGGAGTTATGGGACCCACACCTTACCCAGTTGTGGGAAATTACGGAAATGTCACATTTGGAAAGGAATCTGAAGGAGATTTTTTGAAGAAAATTTATACAAAGGAGTACGACCTGTGCTCGTCGTCAGAGACCCGGAATTGATTAAATATGTGTTAATTAAAGATTACGACTACTTCACCGACAGGTGAGAAAAGCCAGTTCAAGTCTTCAAGAAAGTTTATTTCTGATAAGAGGAGACCAACGCTGGCAAGTCATGAGATTAATTCTTTCGCCTATCTTTTCAAAGTCAAAGTCTTGCAAAAATGATTCCATTCGTACAAAAGACTGCGGATACTTACATAAACTTTCTGGATTTCTTGGTCAGCAAAAACACAGATTACAACACACAACACAGATTACAGATTGTTCAGATTGAACACGAAATACATGAATTAAAAATGAAATATTATGTGATACAAATAATTGGAAATCTATTTTTTGGTGTAAACCTGGACGCTTTTCATGACAACAATGAAAGTCAGCATGCTATGGATGCCGCGTTGGATCCACAACTGAAGTATTCACCTATACACACGATCTCATACATATGTCCTCCTATTGTGAACATGTTAACGCCTTTGATACGACGAGAATTTGATAGAAGAGTGTTTAGTGCATTCCGTCATTTTCTAAAGCCGTTGATTCACAAGCCAAGAGATAATGAAACTATAAGTCCCATATTTATAGAAACTTTAGTAGATTTGAAAGAAAGATAAAAAATAAGGAATGGGCGAATACTACCAGAGATAGACGATGAGGATGTCGTGCAACAAGTGATGACGCTAAGTTTAGCTTCTTACGAGTCAACTGCTACCCTTTTGGCGTTCATGATCCACGAGTTAGCACTCCATCAAGAGATTAAGACAAAATGTAGCAAAGAAGTGAGTAATGTATTTGAAAAGTATAACGGGGAGCTAACAGCCAAAGGTTTGTTCGAGATGAAATATTTAGAAATGACAATGGAAGAAACTATGAGGTTACACCCTTCATCATATTGCATCGACCGAAGATGTGTGGCCAAATACACATTTCCAGACAAAGATGTAACTATAGACAAAATAGTTTTCGTCTTTGTACCTACTCATGGGTTGCACCGGGACGCCAAGTACTTCACAAATCCCAATGTGTTTGATCCAGAACGATTTTCTCCTGAAAACAAGGTTAAGATTCAACCATACGTTTATTTGCCATTCGGAGATGGACCCAGGAAGTGTTTAGGTTTGTACGACAGCAATTTTTTATTGATATTATCCTGCTCTGAGCTTCTCTTTTCTTGTGAACACAATCAAATCTAAACCAGGTGCTACGAAAAAAAAATAAGTTAAATAACTCGACTACAAAAAAATTGGAAAAGTAGGAAACAAGAAAATATTCTAAGAGACAGCTGTGGTCATCGATATATATGTATCACTAGAATATAAGTCAATGGCTGTGGTAGACCACGGCTAGCTGCAGTAAATAATAAAACATTTTAGTATCTAGTTTTTTCAGTCCGAATCGAGGATTAGATTCGCCTTGTGCGATGTCATTATTGTCATTGGCAGATTAAAGAACTAACTTTTCGATCTAAAAAGCATACTCTTTATTTCTTTATTCTTTATTGTACACAAAAAAATTACAAACAAAAAAAACAGGACGGAGTATGCTTTTTAGATCTTTGTAATTTTTGATGTTTATGCCTAAATCTCTTATTCGTTTGCTGTCTAAACAAATTAATACCTTCATTTTTGTCCTGTTCTAGAGTGAGAGAGAAGAAGTGTCCGTCTTGTACTGAGTTAAATCCTTCCAAGTTCCTTCACAATCACATAGTGAGGAATTGATACTTGGTAGTTATATTACGGCGGATAGGTATCATTACCAGTAGCAGCCCATAGCCTAAACTTAAGTCGTTCTGATGGCAATAGGCTCCTCTCTATTGCACGGAACTCTCATAAACATAATTAGTGAAATGTATAATGTAGGAAGCATGAAGAAAAGATACTGATGTTATGCAATTTTACTAGCATAATAATAATAATAGCATAATCAATCAGCCCTTTAATTTTCCCGCTGGAACTCAGACATCCTCTCTTGGAGAGGAAATAGGCTGTAATCCACCACGCGGGCACTGAGCGGGTTGGTGAAGGTCACAAGTCCTCGAATTTTCGATTTTATCACATACCGGTTTCCTCACGATGTTTACCTTCACCGTTTTGAGAGCAGTGGCGATAAAATGAACTACACAAATTATTGCGCATGGCTGGGTTAAACCGCGACCTACAACTCGAAAATTGGGACCGTTACCACTCGGCCACCAATGCTCATGCAAATGCAATTTCACTATATATTAATTAGTTTTACTATTTTTGCTTACAGGTATAAGGAGTCTTTAAGTCGAAAACGAATAGGTTTCTTCTATTCAGGCTTGCTTAATCGTCGACCACATCATCGCTTACCATCAGGTGAGATAGTGGTTTTTTTTTTTTTTTTCGATGGGAAAAATCCTCTTATGACAACCCTCGCTCTTGGGCGGAGCGGGAGATAGTGTCAGACTCTTACTGACTAAAAAACCCATCCCGTTCCTTCAACCCTTCATACCGGGGCTCGAGCGCCCTTTCGGATAACCCTGGCCCCAGTAGGCTTCGACCCGGCTGGGTCCCTGCTGTTGCTGACAACTCCTTGAGGCGCGCGGGAACAGCGCGCGCCGTCGACGACTTGGGCTTGGTCCGGACAGTTACCGGACGGCCGGACAGCGAGCTACCCATTGCACACTGTCCGCAAGCCCGCGCCTACGGTGGCTGGAAATCGGGATCGGAATCCCGGCGGCGGCGAGAGCGCCATTGCCTGATGCGGTCGGCCTCCTCCTTAGCGAGCATTACTGCTTCGCAGAAGTCGGCGACCGCCTGCCACTCCTCCTCGCTCCGGACCATGGCCTCGACCAAGGCCCGGCGCGAGAGGTCTCCGCCGCCGATCACCCCCACGAGGGCACGGCGATTCTCCACCCAAGCAGGGCACACTGCGATTGTGTGCTCCACCGTGTCCTCCGGGTGTTCCGCACAGTGGCGACACCCAGGTGAGATAGTGGTTAAACGCTAGCCTATCATTAATAAAAAAAAAAAAAAAAGGACAGCTAAATTATTTCTAATCCAGTGTTTGGCTCCATTTTGCGAAAATATAAAGCAACGCCTTCTGCTAAGACAAAGGAATTCAGGTACGACCCATCGAAGTTAATTGCGTTGTCCGCTCTAGGAGATGTATGAGTTAATATAGAACCAAGGATTTAAAAATAGCATAATTTTAATTATTTTAATAATTTATTGTGAAATGTCTAAGTTACAATTTAAGTTAAAATTGTCTGAGTTTTGTAAGAATAAATGTGGCCTAAGTAATTTAGAAAACCTGTCTTTCTTTAGAAAGAAAGATGAAAAATATTTTATTTTGCACACCTATACCTACTTATTATAAATCATCCAATGACTTCTCCCGCCTCCTTCTCCCGCTGGGCGTGCCAGAATTTTACTGACTGAAACCCACTCCTATCTTTCTTCTTTGCCTTGCATCAGGGCCCCGGGTTTTCCTTTCAGAAGAGAACCCATGGGCCCAGTAGGCTTTGACCCTGCTGGGCCCCTACGGTTTTGTTGACATCTCCGGTTTTGTAGTTCCACGTGCACCTCAGCACGTGGCAAACAACGCGCCTTCGACGACTTGGACTCGGTCCGTTCGGTTACCGGACGGTAGCGACGAGTTATCCATTGCTCGCTGTCTGCAAGCCCGCACCTTAATAGTAGCGGCATCTATGAGATAAAATAGGAAAAGTATGTTTATAACACAACTTTAGTGATAGCTAACATCCGGCCCTGTGGCGCAATGGATAACGCGTCTGACTACGGATCAGAAGATTCCAGGTTCGAATCCTGGCAGGGTCGCATAACTCTTTTTGTTTTTCTGATTCTTTTTCTTGCTTTATTTCAAAATAAATCTTTAAAAACACACTTTTTTGGTTCCCCACTAGCTCTTACCCAGCGCCATTAACCACATATTATTTTACCAATAACGGTTATAAGGTACATTTTTAAAACGCACTCTGTGATAATTTAAAGGTGTGATTCCTAGTATGGCAAAAAAATCTCAAATGTAATATTCATGATTCACTTCAGTAAAACTGAAAATTATAATCAAGCATTTACTCGTACATTTAAAAAAGCACGCCGCCATCACGTCAAAGATTACCAACTTACATTAAAGACAAAAACCTTATTATAAGTACCTGCTGACAAGACCCTACTTTTCCTCCAAGTACCTACATACGCCAATGTTACCTACACGTGTTGCAGCTATATTGTACACTTGGCCATTTCATAACGTGCCCAGCCATAACGTTAAAACGTTCAACGTTTTCCAATTTGATCCGCATCATTTATTTATTTCATTTGTTTTAAATTGAATGTATAGTGGTACATAGGCGGACTCAATGCAAGAAAGCATTATTTGGCAATCAACCTTTTGGTTATACGACTACACTGTGGCAGCTAGAACAAAATAAAAAATATAAAGAACCGAAATTGTATACTGTAAAATAAAATATACCACTAGCTTTTGCCAGCGGCTTTGCCCGCGTCAAAAATGTTTCTCTATACAAACTTTGGACTCCCGTTTCATCCCCTTAGGGGTGAATTTAGGAAAATCCGGATTCTTAGCGGATGTCTACACCCTATAAGGAACCTACCTTTTTTATGGTGGGAAAAAAATCATGCATTGACATCCCCCGCCCTTGGGCGGAGCGGGAGATAGTGTCAGACTCTAACTGACTAAAAGACCCACCCCGTTCCTTCTAGCCTTCATACCGGGGCTCGAGCGCCCTTTCGGATAACCCTGGCCCCAGTAGGCTTCGACCCGGCTGGGTCCCTGCTGTTGCTGACAACTCCTTGAGGCGCGCAGAAACAGTGCGCGCCGTCGACGACTTGGGCTTGGTTCGGACATTTACCGGACGGCCGGACAGTGAGCTACCCATTGCTCACTGTCCGCAAGCCCGCGCCTACGTTGGCCGGAAATCGGGATCAGAATCCTGGCGGCCGTTGCCTGATGCGTTCGGCCTCCTCCTTTGCGAGCATTACTGCTTCGCAGAAGTCGGCGACCGCCTGCCACTCCTCCTCGCTCCGGACCATGGCCTCAACCAAGGCCCGGCGCCAGAGGTCTCCGCCGCCGATCACCCCCACAAGGGCACGGCGATGCTCCGTCCAGGCAGGGCACAGTGCCTCGACTGTGTGGAGCACACAGTGTCCTCCGGGCGTTCCGCACAGTGGCGACACCCGGGCGTCACTTCCGCATGAATCGAGTGCAGGAAACTCCCGAACGAACCATGTCCGGTGATTACCTGCGTCATGCGGAAGGTAAGAACGCCGTGAGGTCTTTCCAGCCACGCCTCAAAGAAAGGACTTACCGAGGAACCTACCTGCCTCATAACTAAATATTAAGTTTGTAAGACTTATAGTTTCTGAGATTTCATAATTAATCTGTAAGTGGTATTTCGCTTTTACAGGGCAAACCCCGTTTTACCCCCTTAGGATTGGAGTTTCTTAAAATCCGTTCTTAGCGGATATCAACACAACTATAAGGAACCTACCTGGCAAATTTTAAGTTTGTAGGTGTTTATAGTTTTTGACATTTCGTGAAAACTCACAACAAATAAAACGAACTGGAAACACTAGCCAGTTAGGGCATGATATGAGGTATGTGGGCGCGGAAAAAATCTTACTCGTTTGGATAGAATTTAACGCGCCGAACATGACCGATCACAGCGCGAGAACTCCCTAATGCAGTTTCGGTTCTGGTCGTAGTTTTAGTCTAAAACCGAAACTAAACCGAAACTGGGTTTTTTGCCGAAACTCGACCAAAACCGAAACCAAACTTTCGGTCGTGTCGGTCACTACCGGTCACTTCTCGAAAAGTTCAAATTAAAGATTTCGCAACGACACATACATACACGAAACTTAGCCGAAGCGCGAAGTCTTACTTCAAGGAGCGGGGAATCAATTAAAACTACTAATAAACTTCTAAGACGTTTCACTATTCCCCCTACTCGCTCCCCAAAAAGTTCTCTTTAGTGTACGATGAATTCTATTTTGCTTTGCCTTCCGCCAGTACTTAATTAGGGGCTCGAATTGTTTTGGATGCGAAGAAAATAGGTACCTTTTGTTTGGGATACTAGGGTTGAGTAGCCAGTTCTCAAACTGTTATCTCCGGACCACAGGTGGGCCGCATGATTTAAAATATGGTCCCCAAAAAATTAAAAATTTTAAACTTTCTAACCAAAAAGTAAAATTGATACAAATGGATTTTAAATTTTTATCAGAAGTGTCTGCTGTATCTGCTTACCATCAGGTGGTATCGCATTACTAGTGTATATCAATTGAAAAAAAAGTGTTTTCTATTTATGCTCGTCACTTCTGATTTTGAAAAGGTTTCGAATTTATATTATTAGTTTTTTTTTTTAATTAGCATGTTTAATTTCTAGTCTTTTAGTAACTCGTCGATCTGCTTAACAGGTGTTTTTATTTGTTGAAAACAAAAAATCCATAATGGTCCCAAGCTAAAAGTTTGGGAACCACTGCTACGAAGAAATGTGGTGTTTGTCCATAGAATAGTAGAGGAACGTATGAGTAGTTTGAGATACAAGACAGAAGTTGATCGAACCGTTAAAATTTAGTACCTCAAGGTTTAAATAACAAGCTATTGCAGATAACAAGGTAAGCTACGAATAACCTAACAAAATAATTAGGCAATCCAAAGATACAAGAGTTTTCTTTGATTTCATATAAAAATGGATATAATTATAGCGATACACATCATCATCATTATTATTTCAGCCGATACACGTCCACTGTTGGACATAGGCCTCCCCCAAGCGTCGCCACATCGAACGTTCCTGTGCGTCCAGCATCCATCGGTTTCCCGCTACCTTCACCAGGTCGTCGGTCCACCTTGTAGGAGGCCTTCCAACACAGCGTCTTCCGGTACGCGGTCGCCACTCCAAAATCTTTCGGCCCCAACGGCCATCTGTTCTACGAGCAATGTGTCCTGCCCATTGCCACTTAAGTTTGGCAATTCTTTGTGCTATATCGGCAACCTTAGTTTTCCTGCGGATATCTTCATTTTTTATTCGATCACGCAAGGAAACCCCTAGCATAGCCCTTTCCATTGCTAGCTGGGTGACTTTAAGCCTTCTGATGAGGCTCATTATAAGCGACCACGTTTCGGAGCCATATGTCATCACTGGCAACACGCACTGGTTAAAGACTTTCGTCTTGAGACACTGTGTAGCGATACACAGTACATTAAAAATACTAAGAAACAAATGAATAATTCATTACAAAATAAGAATTATGTATATTCCTTTAACATAAAATCCCAATAATATTCGCCTTATACTCGTACAAATCTTAAAAAAGGCCCTACGTGAAAGTGTCTACATATTGAACTACACCCCTACATAGTTTATTACGCTTAGCATACTCGTATAGTCACGGAAATATATAAACCTCAGTTTTTTCGGGAATCCACAGGACCGTTCGTTGTGGCGACTCTTGGGGGAGGCCTAGTTGCTGAAAAGACTTTGCTGCTCTAGACGCGCGATTTGAAAACGCGCGACAAAATTGTGATATCTGAACATAGCTTACTTGGGTAACGTCTGGCAAAATGGTGTCAGATTTTTATTTATTTAACTATTTTAATCTTCGTGCAACAGAAATGTACTTAATGGTTTAGGCATTCTCTGCCAGTCAACATAGGGTAGTGAAGAGACTATGTAGTGGGCGCATAAAAATAAAATTTTATTTTGAAAACAAGAGTAAAAAAGTATGGAAATAATTAAAATACTTTGCATGCATTTCTAGCATCACTTTCGTAATCTGTGGACAAACTACATTTCAAATCAATGTATATTGATAAGAAACGTACTCGCAATATCAACCCTCCAATACTATAACGAGATTATTACAAATGCGTAGGTACTATTGACACTACGTTTGCCTAGGGTTAAAATTTCTGGAACTGTAGTAGTAATTCCTGGTAAAAAGAACAGGATTGAATTGCAAGGAACCAAAAGGTAAACACAACATAAAATGAAAATCGTGCAAACTAGATTTTTCTTTAAAATTAGTATTTTTTTAGTATTATTTAAAATTAGAAGAATATTAGAAAACTCTGCTTCACGATTTCCATTATTTTATTAGTTTGCCTGACTTTTTCCATTCAATTTGAAGTTTACAACAATATGAACCTGAAACGTAGATACTATTATACAAATTGAACTAACAATAATAATAATTTATTTCTCTATAACGTTGCGTTGTACGGCCTCCAACAGTTGTAGTAGTAGGGTCGCGGGAATCTGATGGATGCGTGATGCACAGGACCGGTCGTTGTGGCGAAGCTTGGGGGAGGCCTATGTCCAACAGTGGACGTCTTTCGGCTGATATGATGACGATGGTGATTTCTCTATAATATTGTACAAAGCAATGAATTGAAGGTTAAATGCATAAGAAATAAAATTGTGCAACTGCGCCTGAGTAAGGCTGAGCCTGTATTTCAGTATGCTGTTCTCTTCCCAGAAAAGAAGTTAACAATATAACAGCATTTACGTCTTATGTTTAACACTTAACAAAATATTAATTTGCAATCAATAGTGTGCTGTGTATGTACACAACACACAACAAAATTACGACAACAAATTACAACTTAATTATTAATTAAGTGTAATTTTATCTCAATGTTTTAAGAAGTTCTTGAGTAGTTTGGTATCTACCTAATCACATGGAAGTAGTAAGTCTAATAGTTTGATTTTGCATTCTTGTTTATTGAATGTTTAACAAAAGCCCAGTTCAGAATAGCTCCTGCCGGGGCTACAGATTGTTCAAAGGAGTTACTCTGTAACCCTCACAAAGGGCCACTGAAGGAACAATATGAGTTGTAGTTAATAACAGACTTCCATTTCCTCTCGCTCCACCCAGAGCCGGAGAAGTTATTTGATGATTACCTATGTACAAAAAAAAGGTTTAAAATAGTATCACCTGCCTCAAAAAAAAATGTCCGCAAGATTGACGGGGCCAATTGGGACCGAAGCCTGCCAGCGCTTTTCTTTTTGTAGGTGGGAAAATCATCCAATGACATCCACCGCTCTCGGGCCGAGCGGAAGGTATTTTTACTGACTAAAACCCACTCCTTGCCTTCGTCTCAGAGTCCCGGATCTCTTTTTCACACAGCCTATGGGCCCAGTAAGCCTGCCAGGACTGAAGATTATTCGAAAGAGTGACGAGACCTCTCATAAAAGGCAACTGAATGAACGCTATGAGTTTCATTCAGTAAAAGTCTGACACACCCTCTCACACCATCCACACTAGGAGATGTCATTTGATGATTACCCAAAAAAAAAATTGAATACTTAGCCAAAACAAACCTGCGAGACATGTAAATTAAGGAAAGGAGAAAGAAAGAGTCAAGAACTCATTTAGAGTTAAAATTAATAACGGGAGGATCATATAAGAATATGAAGACCGAATCACAGGGGGCACAGCAGTGCCCCCACCAAGGCGACGGAAAAAGTGACACGGCCGTCCTTTTCTCGAAACAGTAAAGGCCATATTAATTTACTCTAATATATCTAAAGGTTAGGTCTCTAAAAGATTGTACATACGTGTTTTGACTATTTTTGTTACCTCTTCACGCTCAAACGGCTGAACGAATTTAGGTGAAATTTGGCACACAAATAGGTCATATCTTGATCCCGGCAGTAAGTATGTTTTCTTGGGATGATTTCCTGCTTTCACGCGGTCGAAGCCACCGGCAGATGCTACAGTAATATAATGCAGCATATTACTGTAGCATCTGTTGGCGGTATCACAAAATGTCAAAATTATTGTGTTATTAAATAATATTGATACTGGAAATTATTATAATTGATAGGCTCGCGCTTGACCACCATCTCACCTGTTTGTAAATGACGATGTGGTCGACGAATAAGCACACTTGCCTAGAAGACTGTACCTAGCTATCAGAAAACACAATATCAACTACTATAAAAAGCTAACTGCGAGCCGGACTCGTACATATTGCGTTCCGTAACACAATATTAATAAATATTGCTCCGCTTAAATATTGATTTTTTTTTTTTGTATTTGTTGTTGTTATAGTGGCAACAAAATTATAATGTCGACAAAAAGTTCCACTGTCTAACTAACACGGGTCCTGAGATAAAGCCTGGTGACAGACAGACGGACAGTGAAATCTTAGCAATAGGGTTCTATTTTTACCCATTGTGTACGGAACCTCAAAAATCTTTTCTATTCCAAACCAAATGTCACAGTAAGTATATTAGAATCCGCAGAATAATCTCTGGAATACCATCAATCATTTAGTGGTGAGGCCCTCAAAGTGATCTGAACTGAAATTGAATATCAATTAGATATCTTTCATCTAGTAATGAATCTCTCAAACTTGATAGCGGTAATGTATTCATAACCAATGTGGGGTGCTATGCAAAAGGGTTGTTTTTGAACACTTGTTTCATAGGAAGATATGGTGATATCATTGTGATTTTTTATTATTAGCCTTGTTGTTAGACTGGGTATTTTACTTTGTTTTTATGTTTCTTTATTATTGATAGACTCGCGTTTAACCACCATTTCACCTGATGGTAAGCAATGATGTGGTTGACGATGGAGCACGCTTGCCTAGAATTAACCTATTCACTCTTGACTTACAAGTTAGTTTATGAGAAATACTTATTGATTTACAGTTTTTAACCTCAGCGGTCAACTTTCGGTTTTAACTTCATAGTGACAGTTCACTATGAAGTTAAAACCGAAAGTTAAAAATATGTAAATTGAGGGTGTTTAGTTCAATGTTTTGTTTTATTAGGTAATAAAAAAAATCAGTGGGAATAGTTAAATAAAACACAACAAAATGCTTTTATTTTTATTTTATCCCATAATATGAGTCCAGCCATTGTTTCTAACAAATAGGACACCAAATAAAAAGAGTGCCACAAAAATATAGATGTAAATTAATTTCTTAATATCTGAAAATAATATTAAAAATTCATCCAACGCAAAACATAAAACTGCATTCTTATTCATTATTCTTGAAAGACGAAATATGCTGCAACAGATCAAAGAGACGCGCCATAAGTTACCAAGTTATGAAACTTGCAACTAATACATGATGCCGCCGAACCTACATACCTACATAATTGTGTTAAACATTTAACAAAGATTTGTCATGTCGTACGTAGCAACAGCCGGTACTGTACGGAGTATAGACAGACATACAGACACAATCACCGACACAAAGCACTCGCTACATTAAAAGCATCCACCCTTCTCTGTTTCACGTTTTACCTCAAGAACTTCCATACATGATTTTGCGTTTTGTGAAACAAAACATAGTGCAATGCATAAACTTTAAACGCAAGATCGGCGAGGAGCCGTGGGGACAATAAAACAAAGAAAAGCATATCTGGCCCGGAGCGGTGTGAAGCGAGGGGCGGCCGCGAACGGCGACCAATGAGCGCGCGCGCCCGGCCGCCCCATCGGCCCGCCCCGGCCGGCGCGCGCTCTCCGCCGCGGATGAATGAGACGCAGCATCCCTATAAAGATTTTACATCGATTATGGGGGTATGGGAGCAGGCCGTTTCTGTCTCGCCCGTGGGCGGCGACGTGAGTTCCTCTCGCGCAGTCGCGAACAATTAACGCGCGGGGCGGCGTGGTCGGTGCGGCGCGACGTGCGACGTCACTATAATGTGGTTAGTCAGTGAGCGTCGGGGCCGAGCCGACGGCGACGGCGACGGCACGGACCACGAGCAGCGCTCGGGAGAGCCGCGCTGGTCGCTGAGCCAGCGCGCCGGCCACAGCACGGTGGAGTTCAAGAGCGCGGCGTGCGCGGGGGCCGGCGAGCCGCCCGCGCCGCTCAGCGCGCTGCCCGACCCGCAGCAGTTCAACATCTTCCCGGCCTTCTTCAGCCGCCAGCTCAACTTCAGCGGCAGCGGCGGATGCGGCCAAGGTTCCAAAATCATGGAGGAGTTGCGACCTAACCTAGTCGGGGGTCTTTTGGGTGTGCCGGGGCTGTTGGACGAGCATCAACAGGATGCCAAGTTCCTGCCGACTGGTGGTGAGAGCAAGTACACGCCGGACAAAGGGCGCAAGTGCAGCAACGCGTCGTCGTCTTCCGCGGAGGAGTTCGGTGGGCTGTACGGCGGCGAGCATGCTGCCACGCCGCCTGCGCCGCCGCTTAGCCGCTCCTTACAGGATAACACAGGTATGTAACCTATCTTAGTTTGCGATTACTCCAATCATATAGTTAGTCAATAGCTTGAGAAATGTATGAAGAACAAAAAATTCAGACTGACGTCGACGGCTGAAATTGTTTTTCCGTGCGTTTTAAACTTAATCAACAGGCCAGTTTATAATTATCAACCTATATGTTTGGTATAATCGCTGCCTTGTTTTTACTTACTAGGTATCTTACATTTTCTATCTGATGTTAACTTTAAAATTAACAATTTTCATTTCAAATAGAAAAAGATTATTAATACATATAGAGAGACCAGATTTGCCCCAATATCAGTTTCTGCTGACCTTCGACTCTTATCTCCAAGATCCTATGTAACGTTATAGGCTGTAACATCTAACCTAAAACTAGTTTTTTTTTACTTAATTTCGGTATTTTTCAATTTTTATACAACAACCACTTCAAAACTTCCAAACCGTCATGTGTGTATGTTATTTTATAATGGCTTTTCTGGGAGACAACCGGTTGCACTTTTATTGGTTTGTTTGAAACAATTCACATCAGTTATGGAATTATGCACATTCTTTTATCTAAAACTAATTTTCAATTCAACTTGCATTTTGTTGCACAAGTTTTTTAATTGTTTGTTTGTATAAGAAAGTGAATTAAATAAGTAATGAATGTTGCCCACATTCGTTTGCCCGCTATTTCATTTTAGAGAGAAAGAAATAAGGAAAACTAAAAAAATAATTGACGTTTTGTATAAAAGATCAAAAGGGTTTAAAGGTGATAATTAAAACCCACCGGGTAAAGATTATTTAAACGCAACATGCAACAATTTATGTAACATAATCCTATACCAATTATGTATGTGTAGAGTCTGTCTAAAAAGTCAAACTTGGAAATTTTAATAGTTTTTATAATTTTAACCTCTAGAGCCCCAGCGGCACAAAAACGTGCCAGTAAACAAGTATTATCGTTGAGCCCCGCTGGCACAAATTTGTGCCACCAAACCCGCCGATTTAAAACTGTATTTGTAGTAAAGATAAGTCTTAAAATCGTTTCTGAACGAATGTTCTCGACGGCAGATAATATTTTACTGATTATTAATATTGGTTGACGTAAATAATGGCGGTCCTTGAGAGGTAATAGAAGTACCAAATTTTTGTTTGTTAACATTCCTGAGAGATAATAAATGACTTCAAATGTCTAGCGTATTCCGCTTTTAGTAAACAAATCTGATGAAGCGAAAGATTACAATTATTAACTTTGTTCGAACTACCCAAGTCGTTTGACTTTTTAGACTGACTATTCGAGGCGAATTTGTTTCGACGTATGTGGTTCATGTCACATTTTAACAATCTGTACCTGATGAGCTGACCGCTAATACATTTGTGTAAAAAAATAAGTCTATTAATACGACTCAAGGTAAAATAATAACTATGATGATATATATGTGGTTCATGAGTAGAAATGACATTCATTCTTTTAACTTATTTTTCATATACTTATAACCTCGTTGATCTCATTAGACAGTTTGTAACAGAGTTTCCAAAATCATGGAATCTTGGTTGAATTTGAGTTAAGCTCGCCTATATACATGAACTTTGCTATCCACTTATTTTTTGTTGTTATAGTGTACAATAAAGGATTAAAAAATTAAAGAGATAGGTTACCACATAAATGGCCATAATGGTAGGTCTGTCTATGGAAATGAAACACTTCCTTCCAGGAAGTCATAGACAATAAAAAAAAAGACAAAGCTATCATCAGCTAATCAAAACCAGTGGGTGGAATGGAACTGACAATTTCTATGGGCAGGGGTATTTTTATTTTCCATTAAACTCAGTCTTGGCTTCTAAGTGGAATATATCCTAAATTAATCTCTAAATAATTTAACAATTATAAAAATTAAAATTGAGTTAAAAAGTAAAACTCGATTTGTTAAACAAACTTACATTAGTACTTTATACAAACAATAATGAAACGTATTACAAAGATTTAGATTCAAGTATATATAGATAGTGGTCAAATAGACTAATTTGTACTTACTTGTTAAGCGAGGCTGTTAACTTTATGAAAGGAAAACTTACACAATCAAAATATTATCAAAATACTTCTGTTATTTATTCAAACTTTTTAAAAGGTATAAGGGACAGCCCTCCACAAACTTGAAGGGCTTGCTCAGTAGTCGAAACTAAACAACCTTCCACAATTTTTTTTTTTCAGGAAACGAAAAAAAAATCAGACTCACCATACAAAATGATAAACCTGATTGGACAATTTGTATGGCGAGGCTGATTTTTTTTTCGTTCCCTGAAAAAAAAAATTGTGGAAGGTTGTTCAGTTTCATCTACTGAGCAAGCCCTTAAAGTTTCTGGAGGGCTGTCCCTTAGAAAGAAGAAAAGAAAGAAAAAGTGTTTATTCGCGTCAAACATGACGCATACCATAACAAAATAAATAAATAACAATATCGACTAAAAGTTGCACGTAAGATATGCGTCACATCCGCGCAAAACGGCCAGCGCTCAGCAAAATGCTGGGGCTCATGAAAAACAGAGCCACAGCGCTGATTACACCTACACCTTGTATAGAGTAGTAGTATATCAGATAAACTTAATGATACAAGACATTCTCTACCATTCAAAAGACTAAACTGCCGTATAAGTATAAACTAGGTCTAGGTCGGTATAGGTGTGGCCAGCAGATTTTTATGGATCTATGCCACCCGAAATAAAGTTATTATTTTTATAAGCCTCAATAAATAAATGATATTTGAAATCGAAATTAGTAGTATAAACAAAATACTTATAGAACATATAACAAAATAAACAACTCATCCTGAAAGCGGTCTGTTTAGAATTAGCTTCTGTTATTTCAGTTATTTTTAAAATTGATAACTTTTTTGTCTTTAAATAATACCTGATTAGCAGAGATCGGAATCAGGTAGAGATATTCAAGTACCTGCATCGAAATGTTGATATTAATATGGATCTTCCAATTCCTAATGAAAAGTCAGAGAAAAACCTCAGAGATAGATAAGACAAATAAAACAAAAATAATTAATAACCATTCAGAGATAGATAAGACAAATAAAACAAAAATAATTAACATACAATTTTTATTAGTATTTTTCTTTGAAAAAGTTCTCTCTACGTCAACTTGGGTGAGGTTAACTAATTTATACCCTTCCTTCTTTTTGTCATTAATGCAAGATTTTTTTTTGCTATATTTCTGATAACGTCATAAAAAAATCTGCTCTATAAAAGTAATCTCGGTATTTGACGCATATAGTCTGTCTAAAAAGTTAACTTGGGAATTTTGTATAATACTCGTATTTAATCATTTAAAAATTACTTATATTCAGCACTTTTTATAAGGTTCTTCTGTTAGTAAACAATGATCATGATCTCATAATCAAAACCTTGATTATTGGACCAGTGTTGACTACATCAGATTTCATTAAATCCTAATAATTACCCAAGTCGTTTAACTTTCTAGACAGACTCTATCCACTTTATTCTTTCGCTGTATGGAATAAGTACATAAACAACTCTTTCTAATTCCGACCTCTGTTTATTTTTATTAATTAAGGAAAAAAAATCCCTTTTTGATTAACCTAGATTGCGTCACTAGAGTGGTTGTGTTATTATGTGTGCGTGAGATACCAATAACGATAGGCTAGGTACCAATGTAGTGCGTCGATTCCCATATTTATTTCAACAATTAGGATAATTTTCTTTCTCAAAAAAACACCACATAAGTAGTGTTTACTTATAGTAAGTTGCACCATTTAACTATTACGATAACCAAACCATAACCAGCCGTGAAACGGCCTCCTATTGGTCAATTCGACGATTTGACAGCTGTTAACGGCTTTGTTATCGTTATAGTTAAATGGTGCAACTCACCTTAAGTGTTGTTATTTAGTGCAATGTAATGCTTAAATTATGATTGTAACTTAATTTTCTAATTGGGGTGTTTAAGGGTGTGCATTATTTCAGTCACATGTTGTGTATGCTAAAATAATAAATACTATTCAAAGAGAATTTAAAATAAACATAATAATTATGACGATTATCAAAATAAGGTTGATTATGTTTAAAGCTATAGTCCGTCTAACGAAAGCGTGACCTGAGAAAAGGAGGTTAAAACCAAAAATTTTGAATGTGGTATTATTGAAATAGTAGGAGAAAAAAGTTTTGATACTTGAGTATTTTTTATATTTATAACAATTGTATAATAGTTGTATAGGAACTTAAATTTTAATCAAAAACGTGTGTAGACTTAAGCTATAACTACACTACACCGACGCACACGTGTGAGACGTCTCAGCCGTGTGCGGTAGGTGTGCACACTACACCGACGCAACGTGTGATGCGCATTACAACCTTTGATTTCATCGAAGGATTAAAAACAGATCAAGCTCGCTTTTTCATTTACTATCGAAGACACTTCCGCCTGACCATCGCGATCAGACGCGTGGATGGCAATCCACGCGTCTGTTCGCGGTGCCGCCGCGGTGATCGCCGCCCACCTTCCTCTAAATTTTCTGAAACCGACGTGTCGGCATCGCGGACGTAGCGTCGCATGGCGTGGCGTGGATCAAGTGTAGCTCTAACAGTCTATTTTCTATATGAAATGTATGGAGACCGAAGCTTCCAGATCGGCTTGTTTTAATACCAAAATTTTCTTTTTGTGTGCCTACCATATTTTCTCTTCACCACCCTAGGTTGACTGGTAGAGAATGCCTAAGGCATTAAGTCCGCCTATGTACTTTGTGTTGCATCAAAATTAAATAAATCGGCGTGTGAAGCACACGTGTGAGCAGTGTAGTGTACCTTTAATTATTGGTGGGTGAATGGTAAAGGTCAATAACACACAAAATATTAGTTATTATTCCAAATTATTTTATTTTATCTGTTCTCTCAAATGACGCTACATAATATTCAAATAATACTCTTTATTTACCATTTGGCCTTCTGGCAAGAATACCAAGTGTACAACACCGCAATAGTCAATATGATTTCAATTTCATCACGTCTCGCCAACACTAATAATGTGTTTCAAAATTGTTGGGTTGGAATCGATTCGTTTTAGCACAGAGAAAATTCAGATCTTTTGGAATTAGTCAAGTGGGAACATCTTTCATACTCCAGTGATTGTTTTAAATAACACGGATCGACTCGTGAGACACAGAAAGTTCAGCAGCCATCTCTCTCAAACTTGAACTAGGATTTCAGTCACTATTTCCTTCACTTTCGCGATTTTAACTTCAGTTGAAGACTTTGATGCACTACTAGACAGAGTGAGGCAAATCTTTCATTACATCCAACCGCGTTTGAACGCATTCTACCATCATTAGCATATGTTTTTGATTAAGTCGATTCACCAAAAGCCTTATTTGTTCAATGTTTTTGTCAAATATGAAATTCGCAATATGCCAGATTATCTAAAATATAAGAAAAAAAAAATCATTACATCATAAATATAACTATCTAATAATATTTGTCAACAAGGATCAAGATTATAACGTCATACTAACTTAAAAATACAAAAATCGTATGTAAACATTGTTGGTTTTCATTGAAAACACCTTCTTTCTCTTCTTGTTTTTGTTTGAACTTATTAACCATAGTGTGTAGCAGTTTTCGCACGTTACTGTTTATTGTTTTTCCCATAATTAAGCAATTATTCTTGAAAAATAAATATCTGTTTACAAAACTGACAATTGCGGTCATAGACTTTGACGTGATTGTTTTCGGCAAAACAATGTTGCCAATTTAATTAAAAAAAAAAACTCCAGGTTACGCTTTCAGTAGACGCACTTTAGAACTACATTAGACCGACGACGCACACACACACGTGGACGATGCCTGATTTAGACGACGTCGGGTTGTGTGGATCTAGTGAAGCTCTACCAGTCTAGTTTCCAAATGAAATGTATGAAGACCCACGTGGCTAACGTGTGCGCAGTGTAGTTCTACCTTAACTATTTGAGTTGAATGACTTATAAAATAAACCAGTCTTATCCGACTTATGAAATGTTTAACATCTAATTCAGCATTCCTGTTGCGATTGGCAGTCCGCGAGGTGACTGTGTACCACACATATTCATTTTGCATACTGCTGCATGCAATCGATGGTAATCTCTTTCATTCTGTCAATTCAAAAGAATTCATTGCGTGATTTACATTGTTGTGCAGACGTACCTACTTTTAAACATATGAAGCAATGGATCAGGAACTATATCCGGTTGCTATTCAAACTGAGATTAATCTATGTTACGCAGTTTATGTGCTGATCACCAATATGTGTTTGTGCTAATTTATGTAAGTAATTCCTTACCCACATTCACCATTTGCGCATGGAGATGCAACGTCGTCGTCGTTTTTTCACTGGGGCGAAACTCTTCTGCTGTGGCGAGTCGTGGCATGGTGGATAGAGTATTGATTGGATCTCATGACTATATAGTAACAGCGACCGTCGCAAGCCAGCACTGAGCGTGCCGTGCCATTATCATGGCGATAGTTGAAGATGGGTAGCTCTCCGTCCGGCTGTCCGGTAACCGTCCAGACCAATCCCGACTCTGATGTCAGATATTTATTATCTAATGCGGAAATGTATTTCCTAATTATATTAATGCAATACAGATAGCAAAGCATATTATGTTCCTTCACCAAGATTTTTATTAATTACAACATAAAAAAAAAAATAAGCCATGATTATTTTCTTCGTAAAAAAATCAGTCAATTCAGTTTCCAATAATGACAATTTTTTGCGGTACTTAGACTGAACATTAACTTGATTTGATAAAACATAGTAAGTTATTTTGCCGGTATATATCATGGTGACTTAAGTAGATACTTTTAAATAATTTTATAGAATAAAATAGAACAGAATAAACTTTATTGTACACCAAAAAGTAATACAGCTAACTGACTATTTTCTCAACGTTGTTCTTTGGTACACGAGTAGACCATGTGCTGCTTTAGGATACTTAGTTTTATACCTTCACTATGTTCCATTAGGAAAGTTTTCTACCTTCACGCGGGCGAAGATGATGGCAGAAGCTAGTTTCATAATCAGCCTTTACATTTTCCCACTGCTGGGTCTCATATAAATGTAAAGTGACCATGTAGGTAAATGTGATTGGGTTTGGCTTTAAACTGATGCAGCTAAATACCAGTAGGTACTATAAATGGAGTGACATCAGAACTGACTTCCACAACCCAGTAACTGAGTAACACAATACCCCTAGGCAAAACTGGAATATTTTAGCTATTATGGTATATTTAAAACATCGATATTCGCCGAAGCTAGAAGCGAGCACGTAGGTAGCCTCTGCGCGGGATATGTGCGTATAATTACAATTCCAATTAGAGTAATATTGCAAACAATCGGCCCGCGGGTGACGTCATGAATACGAAATGTCACTAACGACCGTCCCCTGCCCCCCCTCCCACCTCCTCACACCCCGCCCTCGCCCCCGCCGCGAGCGAAGCCTGAATTTTCAAGCGGCTCGGGTTGCCTGAATATACGCTCTGCACGTTAAATGTACGCTGAATAATAATTGTAACATTGACGAAAATGTGCGGCGGTAACACTGTATGGGAAATGATTACTCAAACTTTGTTTAGTTTAATAGATTGAAGCTAAATTATTTAGTTTTACATTTAGATCAGTTACCTACGTAGTTCGTTGGAATGTTGGGCTGATACTCGTTTGGATTTTTATTAAGGTTCGAGGGGTCCATCTTGACGGCGCGTGCTGTTCCCGCGCGCCTCAAGGAGTTGTCAGCAACAGCAGGGGCCCAGCCGGGTCGAAGCGTACTGGGGCCAGGGTTATCCGAAAGGGTGCTCGAGCCCGGTATTAAGGCTTGAACGAACGGGATAGGTTTTTTTGTCAGTAAGAGCCTGACACTATCTCCCGCTCCGCCCAAGAGCGGGGGTTGTCATAGGATGATTCTTCCCATCCAAAAAAAAGGGGTCCATCTTAAAATGTATTAGCGTCACTTTAAAAACCAACAAAACCCTTTACCCAAGACCGACTACTGTTAATGTACAGTTAGGTTGAAAGCATTTCAGCCCAGCCAACAGGTACTGTAGCAATAACATAAAGTTATTTAAAAAAAAATTAAAGCTAGCCTCTCTATCTCTAATATTAGTGTTTCAAAGTGATACTGCCGCTTCAGTTGCGAGTCATCATCGTCACTTCAATCAAAAGACGTGCTGGACATAGGCTTCTCCCAATTGTCAACGAAACGACTGGCCGTGAGCGTTTACATCCATCGGATTTCTGCGACCCGCACTACGTCATTGATCCACCTTGTAGAAGACTTTCCAATGCTGCGTCTTCCGATAGTCGCCACTTCAAATTTTTTCAGTTTCATTGACAGTCTGTTCTGCGAGCAATATACTCAGCCCACTGCCCCTTAAGTTAGGCAAATCTTCGGGCTATGGCGGTAACCAACCAATTGCAAGTAACTTTATATATTCAACGACAGTAACATATATCTATAAATATAACAGAGGCGACATCTACAGGTCTACTGGTCACGTAGGCAAGCACTAACAATAGTCATAGGAACGTGCTTCATCGCTTGGCTGCGAATACAAGCATCCGAAATTCGGTATCTGTTTGAAATACCACTGTAGCAGCGACCAAAGCATTTTCAATAAAAAAAACTTTTTATTTACTATAATAAACATATCTTTATACTATATTTGAACTCAGAATTAACTTTAATTATTTCCTTTTGGGACAACTCTATAACAAAGTTCAAATTCCGTTGAAATTTTTTAACGACTTTTTTATAGAAATGATCACTTAAAATATTCCACGCTAAAGTCAATGTTTGAGTTAGTGTCTTCGATAACATCGTCTTCCAGTAAATAGTCCATATACATTTTAGGACATAAAATAAGCTTTTTTTAATTTCTGGTCGTCGGCCCAGAGTTGACGTGACCCAAAACTTATCAAGTAAAAAATTGATTCAGGAAGGTGTAAGGTAGGTTGGGGGAAGATCGGCATTGGGGTAAGAACGTATGAATCAATATACCACTTATTTAGCTTTATTTTTAATGCCAGCCACATTGCTGGGCAAGGTGGAACATAATGACGCGGCACGCAATATGACTAGCATTAAAAATAAAGCTAAATAAGTGTTATAATTTATATTTATACGTTCTTACCCCAATGCCGATCTTACGCCAACGCACTATACTTGGATCATATATCAAAGTTCTATCTCTCAATTGTATACAACAAAGTCACTATCAGTCTCTGTCTGTCTCTACGCTTTCTTCTTCTAAGCCACACACCGGAATTTGATTCCGTTTTGCACTAGTAGAAAGAGCAATAAACGAGGAAGATTTGTAAACATAATTTTCAGCGGTGCAAAGCCTATAAAAGGAGAAATTGACATATCAACACACAGCCAAAACGATTGGAACAAGGATTATAATATTTTGCACAAGGTTTCCTTTTATGACATAGGCAAGCACCTAATAGGGGGGCGAAAAGGGAGTCCAAAGTTTGTATAGAGAAACTTACTTTCATGCAAGCGAAGTCGCTGGTAGAAGCTAGAGGGTAATGAAGACATTTCGATGTTTTGTCGTACAAACCACACGAAGCAGAGATGTCTCGGAAATTTCTTATAAAAAGAAATGATAAATAAGTGTAGAATATAGTATAGTAAAGATAGTGAAACAAAGAAAAGATAACTTTAAATTAAATTATGAAATACACTGCGCTGAAAATGATGATAGTGGTACAAAAAATGTTTGGAGCAATGTTTGTACTGGTATATCGTATGTCCAATATTAATGAATATTATCAAATATGATAAAACACATGAATGTACCACACACAGGAAACTTAGTACACACATGAAACTCAGCGATATACGGAAAACCAATCATATTGATGACGCTATTAGTTTCATAACAGTTAAATCTAACGTCCACAATAATGTAATGAAAAGCGAACTGCATATCTACTTACTGTTGATAATTACGAAACACATTAACGTTCATATTTAAATTAATATTGTAATGATTAAACAGAAACCCACGATCAAAATATAATCAGCGAAACAATCAAAATGCTGTACTTAAATTTTCTATTTCACATATTCAAGCGCAATATTTATGTTCATTTAAACGTATATATGTATAACTAGGTAATTAAAATTGTTACAATTATAAGTCAATGTACAAGACAGTCTCGTTACTACTACTTATTTCATTTTCAGGTCTAACTGGTTGTGCCTGATAATAAAATTTTCCTTTTGTGAGCTTGCTCACAACCGGTTTGAAAAGACCTTGAAATGGCTTCAACAGTGCAGCAATCTCCTCTTTGTTATAACTTTTAACTGTCGATAACTGAGGCGTTGATCCAGCATTTTTGGCAGTATTATCATTATTGTTAACAGTTTTACTGTAGTTAATATATTCAATATACTTTTTATGTTCATTTGCTTTGTTTTGTTGTTTTATCATGTTTATTCTTCTTAACTCGTCAAGCAGTTTAACTGCAGCAGGGAACTTCTGGGCTACTACTTGATCGTAATCATCCTCGGTTGAACTCTTAGCTGGTAATGCTTTATCTTTAACGGGCCACATGCCAGTGCCAAACCTACTGTTGATTTTATCAAGATTTAGATTATTTGGGTAGTCAGAAGGCAATCTTGACTTACTTACATCGTTATTTAGTAGGTTTGGAATATTTGGTAAACCTGAATAAATACGATCACCCGAAGGTAATTTTAAATCATACGGACTGTTAGAAGAGATTTTCGAATTATTAGGAACAACGGGTAGTAATCTTGAATAACTTCGATCTTCAGACGGTAATTTAAAATTATTAAGATGGTTAGAAGGTAATTTAAAACTACTGAGACGGTCAGAAGGTAATCTCGAATTATATGGACCGTTTGAAGGTAATTTCGAATTGTAAGGACCATCAGATGGTGATTCAGGATTATATGGACCTGATGGTAGTTCAGAGTTATATGGATAATTAGATGGTGAATCAAAGTTATATGGCCCTACTGGTGGTAGTTCAGAATTATACGGACCATTAGATGGTGAATCAAAGTTATATGGCCCTGCTGGTGGTAATTCAGAATTATATGGTCCGTTTGATGGTGATTCAAAATTATATGGACCTTCAGATGGTAACTCAGAATTATATGGTCCGTTTGATGGTGATTCAAAATTATATGGACCTTCAGATGGTAACTCAGAATTATATGGCCCGTTTGATGGTGATTCAAAATTATATGGACCTTCAGATGGTAGTTCAGAATTATATGGTCTGTCAGATGGTGTTTCAGAATTATATGGACTGTCAGATGATGATTCAGAATTATATGAGCCTTCAGATAGCGATTCAGAATTATATGGATCTTCAGATTGTGTTTCAGTATTGTATGGTCTGCCAGATGATGAATATTCATGTGGACTGTTAGTAGACTGGACGGAACTATAATCAGAAAACATCCTTGACTTTGACTTGCTTAGACTGTGAGAAAGTTTATCTAAATTATAGTGATCATTATGATTGGGAGACAGTATTTTGAACTTTCGTAGACTATAAGAAAGTTTATCTAAGTTGTAAAGATCGCCAGAGGGTGATCCTGAATTAGATGGACCGTTTATTGAAAATACTTTTGAATTATATGTGTCATCCGAAGGCAATTTTGAACTACTTACAGTGTCAACAGGTAATTCTGGATTAAATGGACTGTCAGAAGGTAGCTTTGAATTATAAGGGTCATCAGAAGGTAATTTTGAAATACTTGAATCAGCAGATGGTAATCTTGAATTAAAGGGACCGTCAGATGGTAATTTAAAATGACTTATACCATCAGTAGGTACCTCTGCATTTGATGGCCCGTCAGAAGATAACATTGAATGACATTTACCATCAGAAGGTGATTTTGAGTTACTTCGATCAACAAACGGTAATCTTGAATTATAAAAACCGTTAGACGGTAACTTTGAATTATATGTACCATCAGAAGGAAGTTTTGAAATACTTAGATCACCAGATGGTAATCTTGAATTATAGTGACCGTCTGAAGGTAATTTTAAATGACTTAGACCATTAGAAGGTAATTCTGCAGAAGGAAATTTTGAAATACTCATATCAACAGAGGGTAATTTTGAATTATATGGAACATTCGAAGGTAATTTTAAATGGCTTAGACCAACAGGCGTTTCTACATTAAATGAGCCTTCATTAGGTAATTTTAATTTATATTTGATACCAGAAGGAAATTTTGAATTACTTGAATCAACAGATAGTAATTTTGAGTTACATGGACCGTTCGAAGGTAATTTTAAATGGCTTAATCTATCAGAAAGTGAGTTTACGTTTAATGGGCATTCAGGGGGTAGCTTTAATTTATATGTATCACCTGAAGAAAATTTTAAAGGAAATTTTGATTTACTTGGTTCAACGGATGGTAATCTAGAATTATAGGGATCGTTTGAAGGTAATTTTAAATGACTAAAACCATCAGATGACAATTTTGAGTTAGATGGACCATCAGAAGGTAATTTCAAGTTACTTGAACCCACAGATTGTAATCTTGATTTACTGAGACCATCCGGAGGTAGTTTTATATTGTTTCGGTGGTCTAAACGTAATTTTGAATCATGTACACCGTTCGAAAGGTGATTTGAATTATATGGATTAACAGATGGTAATCTTGAATAACTAGGTGATAATTTAGAATTACTTGGGCGATCAGAATGTAATCTTGAAGTATGCAGATCGTTTGTAATTTGGCTCGAATTATAGATATTACAACGCAATTCTGAGTTTACTGGACCACCAGGTAATTTTGAATTATGTAGATCGACTGAAACAGAAGGTAAATTTGAATTATTTGGACCTTCAGAAGGTAACTTTGAATTATATGGACCATTAGAAGGTAATTTTGAATTATACGTACCAGAAAAAGGTAGCTTTGAATCATGTGTACCATCAGAAGGCAACTTAGATTTACTTGGAATAACAGATGGCATATTTGAATCACTTGGGTAATCAGAAGGTAATTTTGGAATACTTAGACGGTCATAAGGTAATTCTGATTTATATGGATCGTCAGGTGGTAATTTTGTATTACTTAGACGATCAGAGGGTAATTCCGAATTATATGGACCATCAGAAGGTTTTTCTAACTTATACGGATCGTTTGAAGGTGATTCAAATTTAAGACCGTCAGAAGGTAGTTTTGAATTATGAGAATCGTCGACAGGCAATTTAAATTTATTTGAATCTACTGACTGTTCTCCTGAATTATTATTTGGTTCAAATGTAGCATTATAGTTTGTTTTAGGTTTTATTAGACATTCGGGTTTTTTGGGGTCATTGCATTTCTTCGGACATTCCGGAGGTTCTTTTGAATCATTATCTTTCTTCGGGCATTCTGGAGGTGCTTTTGAATCTTTACATTTTTCGCCACTTTTAGATTTTGAATCTTTACATTTTTTGTCACTTTTAGGTTGTGGTTTTGGCCTATCAGGAGTTGTTTTAATGTTAACACTAGTTACTGCAAATATCGGACTAACAGGCGTGTAACCATGACCTTGATCTGTATCAAATTCCGTTAGTGGATAGCTCAAATCAGGACTATTGGTTATTACTGGACTATTTGGATCCAAGTCGATTGTTTTAAGTGTGTGACTGTGTTTTTGAAGTTCGGAAATCCATTCATCTTTCATAGTATCCTGTCGAGAACGGCTTCGGACTGGACTGAACATATTTCTGATGGGGTCTAACAGTCTGCCTTCGGTTATCGGTGCTGTGTGTCCTGATAAAATAAGATCATGTTGTTTAATAGTCGACCACAGAACTGTCTTTTTTAGGAACTTTCTTCTATCAGAATCGATAAGTATTTCCAGTAAAATTAGACTATGGGTCAGTTTACACCGAGCGTTAGTAAAAAAGTATTGAAATGTATATATTTTTCCGTAGAAAATAAGGTTCTAAATGATACCACTCTCTTAAAAAAGTACACAGTGTTGCATCGCATCGCATCTCAGGGTGAGCTGACCCTCAGGTTGAAATTATCTAACTGCCACATTTAATTTGACTTTGTCAATGTATGATTTGACTTTCAGAGACTAGCGACCAAGAGAAGTGGGACAGTGATTGTTTCTTCGCCACCATCTCCAGTCTAGTGGGAATATGCGTGCAAAAAATATTTGTTATCTACCCAGTTTATCAATAAAGTAATAGGATACTAATTGTAAAAACAATATCTAAATTAGTAGAGAAGTAAACGTTTTCTAAGGCGGCTGTTCAGGTGTCATAGATTATGACGTAAAAATCTATGTCAGACTTTTCTATCAGCAGCTTTAAATTTTCATTGCTTCATTGCTAATGAAATATTCTATATGAAATATAATAAAAAATCTTATAAGCTGTATCTTAAAATGATTAAATTTTGCAAATAAAAAAGTTGCAAGCATATTCCCTATTTGACAGTTTAGTAAAAAAGCTTAGTAAAAAGGTGAAGGTGGCTTTATCGGCACTGTTTTTATCATCATCTCACTAACCATTGCCAATGGGTACTCGTTACGTAGTAAATTATTAGGAAATTTTTATCATGTCAATTTCTAAATGTAAATAAATATTAGAAGACGCGACGTTGCTCCCATGGCTTTATCGCATAGAAGTAAAACAACACATTACGTTTGTCAGTCTGATTGCTAAAAATATTTACTGATAAATAAGGTGCACTATTCTTAAGCGTCATAAATTAATTTTGATCGTGAAAAACACGTGGTATAAAGCCATAGGAATGTAGTTGCGGGAAAACACTAGTGTACAAATACACACTGCATGTGCATGCATGCCTATGTCAAAGGAGAATGCCCATCAAATGCCTGAAATAAATAACAACCACTAATAGTCCTAAATCCTACTTAGGAATTCTAATTCTATTTAGAATAAAATTTGAATAACTAAACCATTATCAACTATGTTTAACTGGGGTAAAAATATAATAGTTATATTTAACTTGATATCGCATGTTATGTATGACTGAGTGACATAGTCGTAGGTATATATCATAAAATAATATGATACATTAATTGGATTTTGATATTATCTCTAAAGACGATACCAATTTTTGAACACCGACTTAGATTGGACCCGTCTAAATGACGAATGGTCCTTACTAAACGATTTGAATCAGATTTAGAAATAAATAATTAAAAATGGCTTCTACCAAGGTAGAAGCTAAAAACACTACCGTTTTGATAATTATTGAACGATTATACAACGATTTGAAACAGTATTAGCATTTGTTGATATTTTTCATTTCAGGCATTTTTTTTTGTTTAGATAGATAATGAGCATTCCCCTTTCAACATATCTAAGATTATAATTCATGGTATCACTTACCGATGAACACTAAAACTATGAACAGCTCATAAACTGACTTCATAGCTGTTTCAACAATGTTTTAATTCGTACTGAGGCACAAATGAACTAATAATAACGATATTTGTTTCACTAATTAACAAATCAATTAATATCAAAGCCTTCTTCTTGACTCGAACGTATTAAATGTAAATAATATACAAAAAACTTGGTGAAATATTCTTCGTATAAACTGCAAGTATGCTTCACCTGATTATTAACAGTTTTTAGTACAGAAAATATCAATAATATTTGTATATAAAGCTACTATTTACCTATTCACAAATACTATAGAAAAGTCGTTTATATTCATGACACAAGACATGATTGAGTCAAAATGACAGAAAAGTATTCATAATGAAGCCGTCAATATTTTCATGAAGAATTTATATTATTCTATATTTTAGGAAGAAGGTTTTATCGTTTATCATCATCAGCATCATCATCATTTCAGCTGAAAGACGTCCACTGTTTGACATAGGCCTCCCCCAAGTGTTGCCATTGCGACCGGTTATGTGCGTCTCGCATCCATCAAAATCCCGCGACCCTCAGCAGGTAGCAACCGATTTCCGGCCACCGTAGGCGCGGGCTTGGAGACAGTGAGCAATGGGTAGCTTGCTGTCCGGCCGTCCGGTAACTGTCCGGACCAAGCCCCAGTCGTCGACAGCGCGCACTGTTCCCGCGCGCCTCAAGTAGTTGTCAGCAACAGCAGGGACCCAGTCGGGTCAAAGACAGCTCGAGCCCAGGTTTGAAGGCTAGAAGGAACGGGGTGGGTCTTTTAGTCAGTAAGAGTCTGACACTATCTCCTGCTCCGCCCAAAAGCGGGAGTTGTCATTGGATGATTTTTTCTCCCCATAAAAAAAATGGCCGTCAGTCTATTTTGTGGGAAACCTTCCAACGTCTTCCGGTGTGTGGTCGCCATTCCAGAACCTTTCGTCCTCATTAGCCATCTGCTGCAACTGCAATGTGCCCTGCTCACTGCCACTTCAGTTCGAAGTACCTTGTTTTTTTTTTTGGCATTTTACATAAAGAGGTAAGGGAAGGACCCCTGATTGGGTTTTAGTCAATAAAAATCTGACACGCCCTCCCAAGAACGGAAGAATGGATAAATTCCCACCTAAAAAAAATCATCCTCATTATTGTACACCCCAAACTAGGGTAATAATCCAGAATATAACTTAATTGCTACCCAACATACCTACGTACACCGCGCTCATAAAATAACTCCACTCTTTCAATTCATTATAATTTACCAGAATATTGGTTAACAACGGTTGACCAATATCCGCGTCGCGTGGCGGTCGTGTGTGGACACACCTGTCCATAAGCTTATCATTATTCCCGTTTACGAGTAATGTCCTAAGTTTAGGACGGAAGTGGTCAGCTATTTAAAGGAATGCAGATGTTATAATGTATTGTTGAGAGACACGGCAGAAATTACATTCATGTTGAGGGTTTAATTCTTTTTTTTTATGGTAGAAACCAGTGCTTGACTGTGATCCCACGTGATGGTAAGCAGTGATGCAGTGGTTGATGGTGAATTAATATTATATAATATTCCAAAACTATCACACAACGCCGTCTAGTCCCAAGCTAAGCAGAGCTTGTGTTATGGGTACTAGACAACTGATAAACATACTTATATATTTCTAAATAAATACATATTATAGATAAATTACACCCAGACACAGGACAAATGATCATGCTTATCACACAAACATTTGTCCTCGGTGGGAATCGAACCCACGACCTCCGGCTTAGCAGTCAGGGCCACTAACAACTAGACCAACCGGCCTGTCAATTATTTTAATAGATGGTGAAGTAATTACAACCTCATTTTTAGTATATTATGCAAAATCTAAATATAGTTTGTTCAGAATATTATAAAGAGGTAAAGTTTCTTTTTTTTTTTGTAGGAGATAATTTCTGAAAGTACTAGTCCAATTGCTAAAATTTTCCCACTGATAGAAAGCTGCTTTATTCCAAACCTATGTATCACAGGTTATATTTTATGTGCGCGGGTAAAACCGCAGGCAAAAGCTAGTTTAATACCTATAATTTTCCAGCAATTAAATACTTGTGGAAGCGAAATATTAAGAACTAAAATGTGTACCTATAGATAAAATAATGGTGAAAACTATTTATTACTATCGATGATAAAATTGTATTTGGTGACTTAATCTAGATCATATTCCAACTGTTTAAGTACTACATTTTTCACTGGTACCTACTCTCAAAATTGTGATTTCTCTATAGATTACTCAACGGTTGCTGAAGGCTGACTGATTGATTGGTTGGTTACTGGAAGAAAACTCACTATCGAGTTAATCTCTCGCTTTTTTTTCATCAATTGTTTAATCAACTGTGTAGGTACTATGTTAGATTTTGGTGTATTATAAATAGTTAAGAATCTTATTAAAAATATAATCACCATATAAATTACCTACCGCGTAATTTATTTGCTTAATTCTTTTTGCACACAATAGTACAGAGGCGGACTTAAAGCCTTAAGGCATCACATTCAGGTTTATATTGTCAGCAAAATTACTAAATAACAAATAGAAGCTTATAAAATTCAAATAATTTTAGCGTTGCACTTTATCTTATTTAACCAGAAATATTTCTTTTGCACCAGTTCACAGACCACCTTTTAACACACAAAAAAAAACCACAACCAACACATACAAAAAAAAACCTAAACTGTAAATAAAAGTACTCATAATTCCCCTAAACTACGAACCAATATGCGCATAATAATCTTGTTGTACGAGCTCTCGACATAATGGAGTGTCGATCGTAAGCGCACGCGCACCCTCGGCATAAATCCGCTAAGCCCATTGTGATCGACACATCGACCCTTCGGAATCAGCTGGCACTCGAAAAAAGTTATTTAACGGGTTAGGAACGTTTCCGATTATTTTGACTGGTATTTGACGTGTTAACACATTGAGGCGTTTTGGTCTCGAGTTTGATAATAAATTCTTCAATTCGAATTGACATAGGGTATTGATAGTCCTAACTCCTAACTTTAGTCACCTCCTAATATTTGTATAGAGAGAAGATACAGTTATACAAATTAGTAAGTATCTATAGTCTATCCCCTAGCCAAGTTGCTAATCTGCAATAGTTAACACTTGTAAAAAGCTGCTTTATTCCTGGATGACTTATGCTATATTTTATGTATGCGAGCGAAGCCTCGATCAAAAGCTAGTTACTTATACTAGTAGTTTAAATATTGGTTATCTTTTTAATATTAATTAATCTATGTAAAAAAAGGAATGAGTAAATATATTGCTAAACTAAAAACAGTGAAGAGGCTCTTAATAAACTAATGCGCTTCACCAAGTTAGCTTGGACTCTTAACTACCATTTTTAAACTAAGACATACGTGTCTTATCTTGTCTTGTCGTTCGTTGTCAACTGAAGCACATTAGCGACTGGGGCTCGTACGGCTGGTTTACCCTATAGCAATTTATTCCTATTTCTAAGTCAAAAATTAAAAAGCAATCTGTAGGATTTGCGGCATTTGTGTCGATCACAAGTGCATCATTGTGCAGAACATATGGACGCTTGCGAGAACCCCGCGGCTCGCCCGAGGTGGTCGCCATGGGGCCCCCTTCACGAGAAATATAATTTTGAAGTGGAAATGGTATTTTTAATGAAAAAGATGTTTTTCTATTGTGATGTCTATCGTTAGAATGTTTGATGTTTGTTCATCAGATCATATGTTAGACATCTACTCTGCTATTATACATAAAAAAGAAAAAAAAAACTATTATAATAATCGTATATGTATATCAGTCTACCAACATCAAATTAATCTTTGTTCAAAACGTAAAGGTTTAATTTAATTTATTAAGCTTTTTAGGGCCCCAAACCTCAGTTACTCATACTTCTCCTTAATCTATATAATCATTGCTGGCAACTTGATATCCAGGAATCTCCACTCCAATATGAAATCTCTTCTTTCAAACCTCAAAACTGTGAAATGGACTATATTTTAAAAACGTTGCCTCCCACTAGGAATTGCTCTTGTACCGTGGATGTTTTTACAATCATATTTATAAACTCACATATACAAGATACACATACCCGGCAGTGCAGTGGAAACGTAAGCACAGTCAACACACCTTGGTTTGTGTACCAACTTAATTTTATTCTTAGATCTTTAGCTCTCTTCAACATTTTAACAATGGTACCATCAATGTGATGGATAGATTATTCTTCGAAAATCGCAGAAGCTAGTATACCATAAGTCAAAATAATCACATGTTAGTATTGTCCTTTGTTCTACTAACACACAGTGCAACAAGTTTCAACTAACCGTCCACAAGACATAACGCCTCAATTTACACCAAATCTATTATATGTGACACTTAGCCGTCACCCGACCCTGCCAACACTCCGGACGGCCACAGATGGCGCTTTCATGTCAATCGTCATAATTAGGGGATTACCACCCCCTAATGACATGTTACAGTGAGTCTCTCTTACGCCCCCGAACAAATGTTCAACAAATAAATACTGTTCGCTGACTTGTTGCAAGTCAGGCGCAATTTTTCGACTCTAATTGATACTACCCCTCGTGATTCGCCGAGACAAAATTGTTTGTTGAAATTGGAAGCTTTTGAAGCTATTTGATGAATATCGATGTGACTGACCATGTTGATCAATTCAATTTGCCGCACACTTGTTCCAATAGATTGACTCATAATTGACAGTTAATAACCAAAACTAGCTGAGACGATTCAATCACGTCACTCATAAAAAACCGCACAAAAACAGAACATTTCACCGAAAACGTCTAAAATATCAATTTTTAATTTCTATCTCTAATGGTTTAATCGCATCTCGGAAAAATGTCAGGTAAAAAGCGAAACCAATATATACGCCATCAAAGCCCCTAAAAACATGGAAGCGGGTAAAAAAAAATACAACCTTTTAAACGTTAAAAGGCCCCGTTTACCGCGGACGCAAACACTTAGCTCCATGTTAATTAGTAAGTAGCCAGGAACAGCGTCAAAGGGAATGCATGAATACTTCCAAACCGACCTCCAACGGTGCTTTTAAAATCTCCCCCACTTAATTCAGAAGCTCAGAGACACTGAAGGTAAAGTGATTATGTCGCCAATATGCAATTTTTTCACAAAAATGAACGTTATGTTTGAAGCATTCCTGCACAGAACGCCCATGTGGGAATACAATTAAGACGAGCTAAGGATCGCTATTTGGAATTCGTTATGAGGATTAACTACTTCATAATATGAACTTTTCATTTTCTCTGCATACTCTATATTTTTCCCAAAACTAGATAAGGTTTTTCGTAACGATGAAGTAATTAATATGTTCTTTGGAATTACCACGTACTCATACATACTGTCTACAGAGTCAGACCAATTAACCATAAATGTAACAGTGAATTTTTGCCAAAAGTCGTTTTCCAACTGAATATTTAAATTAAAAACAGTAGGTAGGTTAGATTTTTTTAAATTTTTAAAACACTAGGCCAGACAAACCCCTAAACTATGCAATGGTGTTTCTTTACAAAGTAATATGATTTCTCAGATCAAATTCTTAACTGTTTGATAGTCTCTATCATCATTACTCTCCATATCTTCATTAAGCAAACACCTAGGAACAGGGCCCAATAGGAAGCCTACTAGGGCTATGAATGTCCAAAACGTAGCGCTGAAATATAAAGGGAAGGAACACAGGCGGGTTTTAGTCAGTAAAACACTGACTAATGGTCTGTTCACGACTTCGATCTTAGCAGCGAGCGGCGCGGCGAGCGCTAACTGGACGCTGGGTGCTATGAGCGGCGTCTTGTGGCGTAAATTGCTTCAAACATTTTAATACTTTTGTTCGTACCGCTCGCAGCCACGCGCTTAGCAACCGCTCACAGTGGCAAGGTCGTGAACGGGCCGTAACACTCACTCACTCCACTCAAAGGGAGAGAAACCATTTGATGATTCAAAAAAAGAACACTATCCCTACACAAAAAGCTCCAGCAAAAATCCCACAGCACAGTATCACAGCAGTAGTCTAGCTCAAGCGTCTGCGGCGAACCTCTGGACGGGAATCATTAGGCTCTTAACAGCGTTAGTCAAACCAACGCAATTACAATTACGCGGGCCGCGCGATCTTGACCTACGGCAAGGGGTCGATGCGCTACGCCGGTATGCAAATAAGACCCGTTTCTTTAGATAGATAGGTTGATACTTCAGTAGTGGAGGTGACGTGATTCGGAATGGAGGTTGGGCAGTCTTTATGGTAATCTGAAAGGCTGAACTGTGAGCGATGAGGTTTTGTGTTTATTCGATAGATCAATATTATTGGATAGTTTAACTCTTTGGTTATCGATATTGATTTACCTAAAGTTATTTAAGAGCGCCCAACCAGAGAAACATTTATATGCAATCGCTGTTAGATACGTAATATACATCTATTGCGCCGTTATTATACATCTTTCTCTAACTATTTTGGCAAAAACTGATATTTTGTGGATATAATCTAGTATATTAGATCTATGTAGTTTTTATTGAAATCAAAACACTAATCCAGTAAAGACCTCTGGAAATCTGTTATATTGCGTGAAATTTGGTCCTTCATAATTTACTCATAAATTTAATATAAGTAAATAAAATATATATAAATCGAGATACAGAATGACGAAATATTTTTCCAAAACCTTTTAAGATCAAAAAAAGAACACATGGAAAAATGTGAAATAATCAAATGAGTGACGGACTTACCAAATACCAACTGACCGTTCAAGCTTTTTTCGTGTTGCTACTTTATCAAACATTACGTTGGATGAAACAACAACAACCTTTTAAATTATGCTCACATTGACGATAGACGGACCGGGAAGGGTCCTCTTAAATGGTCCCATTAATCTGCCTATCTTTTCCCACTATGTTGATGTCGCCTTCCAATCTAACTGAATGCAGCTAAGTTCCAAATATACAGAGTGGACATCCCAATCATACACGCAAACGTTTTTGGAACACATTCATTATGCTTTCAGCTAAACGGTGCAAACATAAAGAAACAGGTTACCGGTGCAGGCAAGTCCGTACAGGTCGGTACCGATCGGTGCAGGTATAATCCTCCCGTGTGTTCTTATGCGCTCATTTATAAAGAAACAGGTTCATACTTGTCGGTACCGAGTGCCCGTACCAAGTCATATAGGTTTAAACATTGGCCAGTGGAGTGTTTTACTCATACAGATTTACCTATTTCTTTATGTGGTTTTACCGGTACCTGTCTGTACCGAACCGTACCGACATATCGGGACAAAAAAAAACCTGTATCTTTATGTTTGCACCCATATAGTAGAATTTTCTGCCAGAGTCTATGTTTCCTGATAACTACAACCTTAGGTTCTCTAAGTCAAGAGTGAATAGATTTCATATTTCAAGGCAAACCTGCTCCTTCGTTGACAACATCGTCGCTTACCATCAGACGAGATACTCGTAATGTTCAACGGGAGCTTATCAATTTAAAAAAAATCTACAACGTATTAGAACTCCAGAACCCAGTAATTTGCTAACAATAATACCGCTTGGCCTATTTAAATAATAACTACCTTTTTAATTATCTATATAAGTAATGCAATAGGATCATAGCTATCATCATTTATTACAAAGTCACCAAAGGAGATAAGTAACCAGGGTCGTCAGATATACTTGTATTTTCCATGGAAACCGTTGGATAGATAGAAATAAATATCAATTTTATTAATGAGTTGTTAATTTACTTTAATTTAATATTATCTCATTCATAACCATCCATGGCTTTCAGTGAAAATTTCAACTATATCTGAGGACCATGGTTACTTATCTCCTTTATCGACTGTACTTAAGCCGAATATTATTATGGATTCTAATAGAGTTTTTCATTGCTAAACCCTGACTTGAAAGGAGTAAGTATCTACGTTAACGATTTCCTTAAAAGGGCAGATATCCTTGAAATAGCATTATCATTGCTGTTGGTTATTATAATTCACCGACTGTTCCAGTAACATATCTCTCATGTCTTGGTATGGTCATGTAAAGAGGAGGGATGAAGCGAATGTTACTAATAGAGTTATGAGTACACCATCCATCCTTCGGGACCAAATATTTAGTGCCACGGGTTTTTAATAAAATAAGCTAACTCAGAAATAACCACAAATTGAGTAAAGGTGTCATAAAGACTAGACTAAGGAATTTGTTACTCGAGAGCGGCGGCACTGCATCGGATGTTTTGGTTGGAGACTCATTGCCTACTACATAGGGAATGAGTTTCGAACTAAAATGACCCGCCAGGATTGCTACTGTCGAGAAATAACCTATGTATTCTAAAAAAATAAAAAAGGCAATTCTGTTAAAAAGTAAAATATATAACTAACTTAAATTTAAATTAATATAAATTAAGGATTAAGCATGTTATTTTGTACACATACTGAGACAACAGAACCACTCTTACTTTTACTGCTTATGTGTTGCTTTATGATGTCAATAAATTGATTGTAAACGAGCGTTTCTCGCCATCAAACTATAAAGTTTGGCGAGTTAAAAATATGTTAAACGAATGATAAAAGTTATGGGAGAAAAAAAAATCATGGATGAAGAGGGAGAGCGGGGCCAAAGCAATGATAGATGGGTTGAGTCCGGAAGTAATATGAAAGAAAAGGGAGTTAGAGATAGCGTAATGAATGACAGGACCAAATAGAAGAAATGAACATGTTGCGCCATCCCTAAGTAACATGGGACATGGACAGGAAGATGATGATTAACAAACTCAACTTTGAGTTAAGCTCGCCTATGTACATGAACTCGGATGTCCACATATTTTATTATTTATTATTGTTTTATAATAAAGAGTTAAAGATGATATTTCATCTCGCATATAAAGGCATACTCAGCAATGAGTGATTCCAGACTAATATGATGATAATAATGGTTACACATAACTGTAATTTTAATTCATATTCCTGTACTCTGCAATATTTTAAACTAAATTTTCTCCAACAGCGGAAGGCGCCTTCAAAAAATTAAAGCCGGAGCCTGGCGGAGGCAGCGGTGGAGTGTCTGGTGGTGCCTCAGCCCTGTCTCCAGCCTTAGGTCCTCAGCATGCAGGGCATACACCTACCACAGCGTCCTGTCCCACCCCTGCACGACGTCGACATAGGACCACTTTCACACAGGTATCTAATTGATCTTATAGAGAAACTAGAACTTATTAGTCAGTGATTTTAACCAAAAGAGGATCGTGATGACCAGTAACTAAGACCATTATTGATAATCAAATCAATCAATCAAAAATCTTTACATTTCACATAGGTCACTCTACATGGGCACTTACGTATAAGTCGTCAGAAGCTAGTGCATGGTTCCAAATTGGTTTCCTATGGAGAAAAACCTGCAAGAATCTTCACGGTTAGTCTAAAAAAAAAAATGTTGTTCTCACAAAATTTCCAAATTACAGTATTAGTAGACATTATGTAAGGACAGTTTATACCAGTCAATATTGTACTCAAAACTACAATCATAATATAAACAGTATAAAAAAAAATCATAAAAAAGATAATAATAATTTTATTGTATCGACAGTCAAATCAGCCAATGGTTTAACACCACAAGCCTCGCCCAACCACTCAAGAGGCTTTCGTTAGGCGACTATTTTTGTAAGATTGAAAATCTACTAATCGCGTCTCAGACTTTTACATACTAAAACCACACCTATGTTCCTTTAGTAGTCCTTCGCGTTCGAGGATCACAAGTAACCTTTTCAGAAATTGGCAAATAGCCCTAGTAGGTTTCAGCAGATATACGATTAAGGCGCGCATGGAATCGTACGCGCCGTTGACGACTCGAGCTCGGTCCGAAAAGTTACCGGACGTCTGGAAGGCGAGATACCCATTACTCCTCGTCCACAAGCCCACGCTTATTGTACTAACCACAGAACAGATGAAAGAGGTTACAATGGCCTTGTGGGTGGGGCAAGCATGACACAAAGTAGGGCGATGCTCATAGTTCAACAACCAATAGCAAACTTACGATCTAAGCGTGCGTGGTTTGTTAGTTGCGTAATGCGCGTTCGTATTGGTTTATTGCCTGTAGTGGAGTTAAAGGGTGGGAGACAAGCGGCGACACTCGTTGTAGCTAATCGGAAAGTATTTCCTTTCTAACCTCTTTTATCTTTTCTGTGGTGTTAACAATGTAGTAATGTTTTACGTGTTAATGGTGGCTAAGAGTGGACTGTACTAACTTAAAAAAAAAGCAAAATTTATTTGTAATTACAAAGAAAGGTCACAAAACCTTAGAAACCCAGCAGTTCCAAAGCCTACTGGGGCCATAGGTTGGCTTCCGGAGAGGAAACCCTTTTAAAATGCAAGGCAAAGAAGGAACATAGGTGTGGTTTTTGTCTGTAAAAGTCTGACACGCCCTCCCAGTCCACCCTAAAGCTGGAGAAGTCGTTAGAAAAAAAAACGTTGATCATCATCATCATCATCATTTCAGCCGATAGACGTCCACTGTTGGACATAGGCCTCCCCTCCCATTGTTGATCGAAGTTACTAAAAGAGTCAGTATCGCAGATTCTTAACAGGTTAATTATTCTAACTAAATTATTGTTGTTTTTATTGCGACAGGAACAATTAGCAGAATTAGAGGCGGCTTTCGCCAAATCACATTACCCGGACATTTACTGTAGAGAAGAGCTGGCCCGGACGACGAAACTCAACGAGGCGAGGATACAGGTCAGTTATTTACTGTTTGATATCATTTTGACAATTAACACAGATATTATATTCAACACATACGAGTACTAGGACCCTAGCCTACCTTACCTTTTGAAGCAATGCTGTAGCGCATTCGCATCGATACAATCGCGATGCAGTAGCGCGTTGCCATATTTTCTATAGAACTTGCAAATGCTACTAACGCGCGCTAGTAGCGGTGCTGTCGCGCGCTTACGAAACGCGCGGCGGCATCGCTACAATAATTAATTCACTGTGAGCGAGGAGCCTTATTTGTATTTTTATTTATTTCTAGTTGACCCGGCAAAAGTAATTTTTGCCTTAAAAATTATCTGCGAAAAAATAAGAGAGGATAGGAGGGTAAAAAAATAACCTACGACCTATTCTCCGACCTACCAAATATACACAAAAATTTCATAAAAATTGGTCCAGCCGTGCGGAGATGTTCGATAATAAACAGTGTGACACGATTTTTTTTATACATTAAAAGAAGTAGCTACTGCAAGCGGCTTCGCCCGTTTTAAAGTAGAAAATTATCCCAGAAAAAAGTATCCTATACAGGTTGTAAGGGACAGATCTCCGCAAACTTTAAGGACTTGCTCAGTAGACAAAACTGAACTACCTTCCACAAGATTTTTTTTTTCAGAAAACGAAAATAAACATTAGCCTCTCCAAAAAAAATATTTTTATTAGACAGTTCGTAAGGAGAGGATTTTTAGTTTCGCTTTAAAAAAATTGTGGAAGGTTGTTCAGCTTAGTCCACTGAGAAGCTCTTAAAGTTTGCGGAGACCAGTCCCTTACACCATGTATTTTTAGGTTCGTTTTCGGAACAAAAAAAATTTGTGGAAGGTTGTTCAGCTTAGTCCACTGAGAAGCTCTTAAAGTTTGCGGAGACCAGTCCCTTACACCATGTATTTTTAGGTTCGTTTTCGGAACAAAAAAAAATTTGTGGAAGGTTGTTCAGCTTAGTCCACTGAGAGGCTCTTAAAGTTTGCAGAGACCAGTCCCTTACACCATGTATACCTTCCAGGACATTGTCTACTTCTGTTCCAAATCCTTTTAGTCGTTTGAGCATGAAGAAGTAACAAACATATGTAGGTACACACTCACAATCTAACGCCTTTATATTTTTAATTTTAATCATCATCATCAGCCTTTTTAATGTTCCCACTGCTGGGACTCAGGCGAGAAGAGGGAATGTGCCGTAATCCACCACGCGGGCCCAGTGCGGGTTGGTGGATGTCAAATGTCTTTGAATTTTTGGTTCTAGGATATTCCGGTTTCCACACGATGTTTTCCTTCGCTGTTTTGAGAGCAGTGGTAATGAAATAAATTACACAAAGTAATGCGCCTGACAAGTTTTGCACCCGCGACCTACAAACTCGTAATTCGGAGCCATTACCACTCGGCCACCACTGCTCTCAATTTTATATATTTAATTTTATAATTTAATTTTATTATTTTTGTAATATTGACTCATATGAGTTTTCATCCATGCTTTTACAAACACCATTACCCTAGTAAATTAATGTAACACTACGATCTTCTGAACTGAATTTAATAAGTAAAGAAAATTATGCTAAAATTAACAGCTTATAAGCATTCCAAAACCCTTTCCATATGTAGAGCAAACGCTTTGCTTGATTGGTTATTAACTCAACCGACTTGATTTTATAGTCAAAATCAAAGTTGTTTATTTGCAATAAACGCGACACAAAAGATGATAATAATATTTTTAACGCAAAGACACATTTCGTTAAAAACTATAAACAATAAAAAAAAATTAACACATTTTTCTTATGTTCCAAAGTTTAGACACTAACAGACAAAGCAATCTTTTTTAATTATTTGCAAAAATAAGACTATTTCAGAAGCAATCAACTCCAAATAAAACATCTGAAATATAGGTATTAATTTTCCAAAGAAAACATCCACGTGGAATTTTGTATTCAGATGCATTATGTTAAATATTCACCACATTCACAATTGCATTAACGGACACAGGAATTTCGGCAAAAACGGACCACCCGCCGTGCGAATAAAAACGTACGTAAAATATAGCAGAACAGCACAATAGTATCACGCCAGTCGTTCTTGGATGGAATTGTCGAAATATCAATGATGCGCGAATACTCGGGTAATACAATTTGGAGCGTAGGCCCGAGGCGGATTGAATTAAAGTGGCATCTGTCGGCCTCGGCCGTATGAATACGAAATGCTTACAGTAACCCGCGAGAGATCTTTATCTCAGTTTTAAAATCGCTCAATCCCCCGGGACCCTATATTGATTTGTCCCTCGAGCACCTAATTTGTCGCTTTAGATGTTTTATTCAGAACATGACTTTTAGCATCCTCTATTAACGTCAGGGCTGTCTGTCTATCTATGAATTTTTCGTTTTACTCTCATTTTTTTACGAATGCTATTACCGCACCTTACGAAGATACTCTTCTTTTTACAAGTAATCCAATCATCACGTATTAACTCTCACACATATGAAATAGCTTTCAAGTGATATTTTATTCACTGACGCTCCATCAAGACGACAATTACTCTTTTCTTTCAAGCACAACGAATGTCGAAGCTTTTCTTCAAAATGAAAGGTTATGTACTAAACGACATTATTTCAAACTTTTACGTCGGTAGCGACGCTAAAAGCACGTGAAATGCGCGTAGGCGAGCGTGCGCCACACTTGTGAGTACATACGAGTGTGTATATACAGTCGCGAGCCGATACATGATGTATGTCTTGTACTGTATGCTCGTGCACGCGCGCTCCGTAGGAGGCTATTAACGTTTAGGCGACGCTACATAAGAATGTAAACGTTAAAGACGACGTCGCTCGAGCTCCCTCCTTCTAGAGGAAATTTCGATATAAAAATACAACGTCGCCGGGTGTGCGAGGGTCGCGGGCGGTGGGGGGCGGGGGCGGGTGGCCCCTGAGGCATTGCAATCCCATCAAATGGATCCGTAACGAAGTTAGCCGCTCATCCTCCCCGCGCGCCTCTCGACATTGTCTCTGCCCTCAAATGAATTCTACAATTGGAAATAAGAAAATGTTTTGTTGGATCCCCGTGCTTTTTCAGTTTAAAGGCGACCGTTTTCTTCGGATAACTCGGTCCTCTGCCGAGGCATTAGATAGCTATCTATAGACTGTTCGGCCCTGAACAAAGTCTCTTAGGTAAGGATCTTTACCAAGTTAACTCTATCTCTAAATTGTTTCTCTTTGATTGGGACTGTTCTGTTTGGAAATATTTGATGTTTTAGCTGTCTAATAATTTAGTAAAATCTATTAGTTTGGTTGGATAGGCATCGTTGTCGGGAAATAATTTAAACTTTTGAGACAATGTGAACCCTAAACAATGAATATTTGATCTTAGAAGAAGATCCGAGGGAATTGAATCGACCTTTCTATTGGTTTTTTTTTCTATTGGTCTAGCTATCCAAAGTACAGTTGCCATCACGGATCTTTAACGCTTGGCGTCAGAGTGGGGATCGCTTTACGCATTCCATGCATTGGCGAGCCAATCGTCTTCGTTGTTAGATACATGCAGCAACGCAGTGAACGAATGAGGAGTGACGTTTATGACGCGATGGCGCGGCCAGCCAATTACTGACACTCCCCGCCCCGCGTCGTACTTCGCTCCACTAAAGAGACCGAATATTTGACTTCAGCGCAAGTGTTCAAGATCCGTGATGGCAACTGTATCTTTAGTTTTTTTTTTAGTATGTTAACTTTGGACGCCTTTCGGCTGAAATGATGATGATGTGCAACACTGACTAAAAGATGTAATATTTATTAGGTATGGCAATTAACCATACCAATTTTTTTAATCAAATGTCATTTTCTTTTTATTAATACAATCAAATCCGACATTTCCACGACTGTCTGCCGGTCTATCTTTAAAAGTTTACCATTCATACTAATATTATTAATGTGAAAGTGTATCTGTTTTTTTTTTACGCTTTCCCAGCTAAACTACTGAACCTATTTGGCTGAAGTTTGGTTGCTGCTAGAACCTCAAAGAAAAACATAGACTATGTTTTATTTGACTTCGTAATTACCATTGAATTATATTCTAGCCCTTTCATGGAAACTATTTGTCAAAATACTGAAAACTTTAAACAAAAGTTCGCTGCAGCGCTACATTGGCATTATGTCATCTAACATAACTACTAAAACATGCAGCGCTGAGATAGCTTTTAGAGGATACTTGCGACCAAAATGTCTTAAGCGCCATAAGTTTTGTGGCACTTACGCGTTTCGTTCAACATAACGTAATGTTCAAGGTGTACAGTCTTGTACTGAGTTGACTAAAGTGAATGTGCGGCACGCCTAATCATAATAATAATATAACATATACCATATCTATATAACATATAAGTATATCACTAACCTTCGACGGTTTTATAACTATATTCCTAGTGAGATAGTAAAGAATCGCTTTCGTATAACTATGTTACGGTATATAATTATATCCCTAGGGATATAACTATATTACGGCTTTATCTATCTTACTGCGACATATATATATGATGGTAAATACCGACATTCACTCGGACGATGTTGCTGTCAGAAGCAGCCTAAGATCTTAGGTGTTCCGTAAAACTGTAGCTTGCATTCAATTTCTAACTAATATGTTATTGTAAAATAATCTAAATACACCGTGTCCCCGAACCCCGTCTTAATGGCCCGGTTCGGTTGGAAGCCGACCCGAAGCTAGTTGGGAAAAAGGCTAAGAAGATGATGATGTTAAAACTAATCACCATACTTGCGATTGTTACAAAAAGTACATATATATATACCTTAAATAATTAAAGAGTTTTGTTCCACGCACTTCTCAAAGAGAAGTCAGCAAACCATAGGTGCCCTGAAGAGCCGATGCCTGCAAAAGTTGCGGGAATTTTCTGAAATGGAATCCCGTACAACTGAAGGACACAGGTGTGGTTTTTGTGATTTTCTACCTTTAAAAAAATCTACAAAAGACTTTGGATATTACTGTCCTAATCGAATCGATTGATAAAATGCTACGTTTATTTAAACCGTTAGGAAATGGGTTCTTTCATTACAACGCGCAATGCAGGAAGTCGAGTAGCTTTGCGAAAAAACTAATATCCCATTTATGTTTCCTCCCCCATCCATAGCTATAAGAAGGGAACGGTTCCCAATCTGTGCGGATCATCCCTCCTAAACGGAAGCATAAATGTGCGCGCGTTTGTAGTAGTAGTAGTACCTTTCAATCGTGGTTAAAAATTATAATTTTCACAATTTGTTTTCTTAAAATATAGATTTTTTTATTTCTGTGTAGTCAACATACAAAGCAACATTAAATAAATGTTATGGCTATGAATGATATGGATCCATAATTAGTGCGATATAAAAACTACATACGTATATGTTGGAACGTGTTTCGTATAGGTAAGAGGTAAGAGTAAGAGGAAGATATTTGTAATTGTAACAAACTCGAGATATTTAAATCAAGAGTGAATAGATTACATCTAGGCAAGCGTGCTCTAGCGACCACACCGTCGCTTTCTAGCAGATGGGATAGTGGTAAAACGCGAACCTATTAACAGAAAAAAAATACATAATGTCTTTGCTGTTTTTGTACACCAATGTTTTATGTGATTCTTCTCAATGTGTTAGAACTGTGTGTAAAATACGAAGAAAAACACAAAGAAAAAGTAGAAAAAATCAAATGACACGATATTAAGTATTGAATACAAAGAGTTACAACCAACATTTCAAGAATAACTCTAAGACAGAATATGTCTCTATGAATAAAATAAAGCTTGTTATGAGTGAGGTTGTAACAAAACAAAACAAAAAATAAGTTTTTCATATGAAAATGAAAACAAATCACAGAAGACAACGTTGAGAACCACAGATACAAAATACCTACATAATGTATATTTTGGATAGGGTGGCTTCACTAACTGTTAGGTATAGGGTATATCGGTTTATTTATATGGAGAGTGCGTACGGAGGGCGCTCCGCCCTCCCGAGCTCGCGAGGAGGGAGGGAGAGGAGGCACTCCACCCTCTCCCTCTAATCAGCTCTAATCACCATATCAAACGACGCACGCTTTCATTCCCGTTGACAACACACAGATTAGGGGCTCGTGTGTTTTGGCCATTGTTTTAGCTTTATAAATCTATAAACTTGTATGTAGATACCACTGAAAACGTTGAAGATTTATCTAAGATTGTAAACTGGTTTTATTATATCAAACGGAGATGCTTGCTATTCGTATACCTTAACGATAGGTATACTTTACTACCATCGATTTGTTTGGTAACTAGTTCTTGGTTTGTTTATTATTTTGTCATCATTGTGTAAGAAGGTACCCACGAGTATTTGAGACTAAGAAACCTAACTAACAGACATAATTCTGTAAAAAATGGAATTGACAGCTAATCGGTTTAAACATAATAGAAAAAAGACTAATACTTTACGGTTTTCTCTGTAATCCTTGCTATTTACCTGAAACTTCAATAAAAGGTTTTAAAAAATAAACCATCCATTGGTCCAGTCACTCTGGAGTTTTGCGCTAAACAACAGATTTAACCAAATTGGTATGAAATATGATTATGTACAGTCCTTTTACTGCTTAGATGTTACAAATATGACCACTAAAATACAAACAAAATCCCTAATTTGGAGGTCACCGTCCATCCTGATCTTGGTCATATAAAAATGAATCCCTATTTCCCTTGGTCACGTCACCGCTCGTGAAACGTTGGACCAATTTCGCTATATCTTTTTTCGTTGTGCTTATTATTGTTTGGAGAAAGTGCTCATGAAAGAAAAAAAGTAAGATAGATGCCCAGAAAATTTTAAAATTTCAGAAATCTACGCAATATAAAATATAGCCGTCTATATTTTTGCGCGTTTGACAGTTCATAACTAAGACAGGACAACGCCTGTCGGGTCAGATGGAGATTAGTAAAGCCTTGTTTTAATTAATTTCAGAAGGAACTTTCATTTAAAGTCGCATTTAACTCTCTATCTACATCTACACTAATCTACATTCGTATTATAAAGAGGTAAAGTTTGTTTTTTTTTGGATTTTTGCGTTTGTAAGAGGTAATCACTGAAAGTACTTCAGAATAATCATAATCATTTTATTTGCTAATATGGGTAATTGCATAAAGTTATTGAAAACATAGCACAGTTCACCTTGAGGCAGGCAAATCCGGTTCGACTGTTAAAATTTTTTTCCATTAGAAAGCCGCTTTATTTCTGAGTGACAGGATATATTTTATGTACATTTCATTTATTCATTAATTTACACTGTCTGAATGTTTTACAAAAAAAGATTTTACAATAATAGACAAATAATTAATAATCGTTAAAAAAAATCCAATGAAACGTACGCGGGCAAAGCTATTGGAAAAGCTATTTATTTATTAATAAAATCTTTTTTATTATATTCTAATTTCTTCACCTTAATTAACTCTTTGAATGCCGTAATTAGAGACACAATAGAAAGACAATTGCTTATGTCGAACTGTGTAACTTAAGACATTCAAAAGGTTAAATATTAAACCTCTTCTTCTATCTTCTGCCAAACAGGTATGGTTTCAAAACCGTCGCGCCAAGTACCGCAAGCAAGAGAAGCAGCTACAGAAGGCCCTCGCACCGGCGGTGCTGCCCGGCTGCAACGGCATGATGAGGAACATCCAGGGTTACCGAGGGTACCAGCCGTACCCCCACCCGAACACCATCAACAGATACCCACAGGTAATAAAACAAATAGAAAAATGGAGACTTTATATTTAAGGTTTACCCTGTAACCCCGTATAGGGGCCCAGCAGGGCCGAAGCCTATTGTTGCCAAGGGATTGCTTCTGAAAGGAAAACTGACCCTGGTATGAAAGGCAACGAAGGAACAGGAGTGGGTTTTTAGTAAGTAAAAGCCTGACATACCCTTTTGCTCTGTCCAAGAGCAGGAGATGTCATCGGATGATTTTCCCACCAGATTTTTGCATCTTCCAGGTCAGTATCCTGATACCATAATGAATATATCATATTTTAATGAATATAGAACTGGTTCTATAATGATTGGTAAGGTCACGGTTTCATACTAATGCGTTTTGTTTTGTAAAAGAAATAATGACAACCTTTATTATTTACTTGGGTTTTACATACAAACGAAGTTCCCCTACCGTAGCTATATACCGCAGAGTTACTGAAGGAACACAGGTGAGATTTAGTTAGTAAAAGTCTGACACTCCCTCTCGTTCCACCCAGAGCGGTAGAAGTGTGAAAAAAACAAGTTAACATAACATTGTTGTCAACTAATCCTAATTTCTAATGACAAGAATTGACAGCAACAATTTCTCACGAAGGGTCTGATGAGGCCTTCAGACTCGGAATTTAGCATTTGCTAAATGACGAACATAATGACGAACTTAAAACACACACGAACAGGGTGTGTTCGTTTTCGCCACAATTTGGACGCCATTACTATGCGGCGCTAATCAGTCTCCGTGATTACGCCATAATGCGATTGAACGGCCAGCCCGGTTTACCGACGAAAATAATGCAAATACTGGCCACACGTGCCAATAATTCTGGCACTGTATAAATAAATGTATCGCCATGTAGATTCTGGGAATGATTTTATGATTGAGATTGTGTGAAATGGGTTAGTCTCTCAGTTAAATAGAAGTTGATCTGGAAGGCTAGGTACCCATTTTGAATTTGAGTGCTGCGATGATGGTTAGATTATCAAGCTATGCAAGCATATATTATAGATGTCTTGCGACAGCCCTGTCATGAGGATTACCTCTCTTTCATGTTATTTACCACCACCTTCACACGCATTACTACCTCCAATGCCTTCTCACTCCGTAGAGATACCATAAGCCTGCACTAAAGCCGATAGCAAAGAGGTCACCGCTGCCAATCACCTCCACTAGAGTACTTACTTTTAAAACTCTATTCATCAATGCATGTTGGGTTCAGCTTCTATTTACTCTAGTAAAGGAAGGAGGTATCTAAATAGAGTATCACAATATTCAGTTCCAGTAATAACTGTCAAAGTTCTACAAAGGACAACTGAGAGCAACAGCTCAACATACTTTCTGAGACAAGAATGAGTTTCGGTATGTAATAGATATTCACTCACTGATGTACCGAACAAAGCATTACTTAACCTCGAATGTTACCTCGTGTGCACGTTATTATATCTCCACGAGCTAACTTTCCGTTCAAAAATAAATAACAATAAGTTCAGACCTAACCATCCCCACCACCTCGCTGACCTAACGTAATTCTGTGCCGCTATTCCATTAACGCAAGTGTTAATCGGTATAAAACATAAAGCCACGGATTAATTTACGCGATTAACATAAAACAGGGCGGGAAAAATCATTATATTCGCAGCCGCGCGAAGCTGCGTGCCAGTAATGCGATGACGAGATTGCGAATACGTTTTATTATAATAGTTCGTCGGTTTTTGTTGAGTAATGTCGGTGAAATGTTAAAATGTTTGAGAAGTAAGTTCTTTGTGGGTTTCATTATTTTAAAGCCTTATTTTTTGGGTTTTCTGAAATAAACAGTTCTGTTCTACTGCTGCCTAACTCGGTTTAAAATTTAATTAGTTATCTACTCTTCTTCTAATTGCCGTCGACTAAGTAGTCACTCAAGAAATATGGCTACGAAAGACTTTAGTATCTCTGATTTCATCGACTATTTTTTACGTGGTAATCATCCTGCCCAATCTGCCCGAAAAATCGCCAAACTTAAGTGGCCGGGCATATTGCTCGCAGAACAGTTGGTCGATGATGACGAAAGGTTCAGGAGTGACGACAACGTAACGGAAGATACAGCGTTGGAAAGCCACTCACAGGGAGGACCGATGACCTCGTAAGGGTTGCGGGACACCGATGGATGCGTGAAGCATAGGACCGGTCATTACGGCGACATTTGGGGGAAGTCTCTGTCCGTCAGTGGACGTCTTTCAGCTGAAGTTATGGTGGTGAATCATCCTGCTGAGGCATGACATCCTCACGGTCTGAGTGGAGCAAGAGGGAGTGCCAGATTTTGCTGACTAAGACTTTTCTTTCATTTACCCGTTTTTAGTTCAGGGCCACAGCAATACATCCAAAAAATTCCGTAATTCGTGAACATCGTTTTCATGAAGTTTCAAAAACTAACCACTATGTGTGTCCCACAGCACCACGGCAGTTACGAAGAGTTGCAGAAGGACATATTCTCCTTATCACAGATGGGTGGAGGCTCCTACCCCATGCCTCAGGGCTTCTCCATGGGACATGGCGCCAACATGAGCGCTGTGGGCATGAGGCAGGATACTATGGGTGAGTTGAGAACTTGAGAAGTTAGACTTGTTACAAGCATTTTTTTCGAAAAAGTCTTTTTTCTTGTAAAGAAATTGTTTGTGACAGTAATTTTTATTATGTGTGATTCGTAAAACTCTTAATTGTCAAGTTTAAATGGCCATTTAACTGCAACTCTCTCTGGAGGAATAGTGTGTACAACAAACTTTAAAAGGTAGAGAAAAAGGTGAAGAAAAAATTAAAAGATTTGATTATTACGTAGACCTACGATGTGATCCAACTGTTTCTGTTCTGTCTGTTCAATAGGTATATATTTTTGTTTCTATCCACTTTTGATCAACTAATAGACAGACTTCTATGTTATTTTCTATACATTTTTTTCAAATTCATTTCATTTTGACTTGTTTCCAATTCTTTTTATTACAAATTGCTCTTCAAAGTTGATTTTTATGATCATCAGTTACTTGCACATTTCATGAGCAAAAGCCAGTAGAACTACAAAAACATCTAATAGAATAACAACTTCCTAAAAATTTAAAACATTTTTTATAAAACAAATTAGACTAAGAGCGAAACCAACTAAAATGTAAGTTTGTAGCGTAGAACAAAAAGCGGTAGACGACGTCGAGAGAGCGGCAGCTTTCATCAAGTTCCTATTAGACCCGTCAAGGCAATTATAAAGTTGGCTGGAGCGAAGATGATGCCTCGTTTTTATACAAATATCCTTGTAATAATGGGAAAACTTGCTCCTCAAGTCTTCGCCACACGGCCGCCGCCGACAGATGATCGCAAAGAAAAAGAACTTGATTACAATTTATTAATATCACCCGGTTGGCTTTCTTATTACTCTTTGTCGGGGTTTGTGATTACTGGCATACGGTTTTAATATTTTGGATGAGATATTGAAGGAATTTAATGTTTATTTAAAAAAAAATAACGTGTTTGTTTACAATTAGTGCCGACTTGTACGAGAATTAATGTTTATCTATGTGCTAGAACTACCTGACTCAACAAATGTTGTTCTGCCATGTAAATTATCAAAGTAAAAATGGGGGCAGGAAGATAAATAAATAACCCGGAATCTATCCTCAGATCTACCAAAAACACACCAAAAAAAAAATCGGTCCAGTCTTTTCGGAGGAGCTCGATAACAAACACTGTGACATGAGGATTTTATATATGTAAATTAGATTATTATACCTATATACCCAATTATTTAATACTAGCTGACCCGGCGAACAATCAATGATGTAGTATATCTTTCACTATAGTCAACCAATTGCAATAAAACAAAGCCTAAGTAATATATCAAGTTACACACAATTTTATTGTATAAAAGATATCTATATCGATTTCGTACATTTTCCGTGATGCGCGCACAACTAAAGACTTCTACAGATTTATTATATGTATAGATGTAGATTGTTTAAACGCGCTAACCTTCGGAACTACAAATTGATTGGATTTGGACGGATTGGAAAAAATCTTTTCTTTATGGGTCTACCAGATTCATGGCGAATAGTATAGGCTAGGCTAACATCACGCTACGAACGGAACTGGAACAGTAACTAGAGAAAACCGCGGGAGAAAAGGGTAAAACTGCGGGGGGGAGTTAGTAAATAATTCTCAATATTTTCACTGCATGTGTAATGAAACATCCATAAAATCTCTGGAATGTAGTGTCACGACTTTGTAGTAGTCACAACACCGCTCGAAATAGTAATACGTAGTATGGTACTGTGACGCAGCTCAGCTCGTCGGTAGGCTCGTATAGGGATACTTCTGAAATTAAACACTTCGGGTGCGAACTCTTATTTATTTTAACTTATTTCCACGAATACATGCTATTCTTACAAAAATCCTTTCAACTCTGAAAAAACAACAGACATTCTTCACAAAATATGTAAATCTATTACATATTTCCTTACTTTTTTACTTCATATTTCGACACACTAGATTGATCGGATAGATAGTCCTATATTATGCTCATCTGTTAATTAATGGCCTATTTCCTTTTTCATATTTTAACGAAAAAATAACTCGTTTAAAATAAACATAAATTATAGTTTAGCCTGTTAAACCATTTAAATGTCAAAAAGAAAAGACCTCTACATCTCGTGTCGTTCCTTACAAAATTGTTCGCTCTCTCATTATCTTTCTATTATATCTCTAATTACGATATTTGAAAGATTAATTTATTCGATGGAAAGATGATATATAAATACAAGTATAAAACTGACTCTCCAGATCACTTTTAAAAGACACAAGTACTGGACAATCAGTATCCTTCATTTTTCGCCTACAATCGCGGGTGTTGCTACACCTCACCTCCCGTATCGATTGCAACCACACTTATATATCTAATATACAATGACGTAGTGTAGGCCGTCCAACCCGCGGGTGTATAATTGATCACGTCTTCGACATGCGGCCGGAGATTGATCGCTCGCCTTGCTCAAGTCAAGACGCTGTATGTGACCTAATATATACTAATACCGAGACCAATAATTGGACTTCAGTAATTCAAACCCAGATACTATACAAATAAATATATGTTGCTGCTATAAAAATAAATGAAAATGTTTGTTTGTTAAGCCAACTACTTATAAATCTCCTCGCTATTTCAATATAAAAATTTTAATAGGTTTCTGTACTGAAAATCCATTTACTGCACTCCCATTTCAAAAATAGAAACGGAAAAAAGAAAACCCGAAGCGATAAACCGTGAAATACGAAGCGGCCGCGGGCGCAAAGATTCCTGCGTAGGAAAAAACGAGCAAGTAATCGAGGCGAGGCATCGTACCGTAGATATTCTAATAAGAAAATTTCCACTACATTTACTTTGGCGGGCGTCCTCGCGGCGTCTTGGCAAATATCTTATTTCCTGCGGCGAGATTGCATCTTGAGAAAACGCGAGGGTCGATTCGGTACCTCACTATTCGCTTCCCTGCCCTCCTCTACGTATATCTACTATATGTATGAATAGGTAAGGGTGCTACGCCGTAGTGGGACGCGCCGCTACGAGCTACGAACGTGCGCGCTACGAACTTGCTACGAACTCTCGTAGACTGCTAATATGTTCTTGGTACTAACAATGTCTAATGTCTTATTGAACGAAGTTAAATATTACTTGAGCTAGTGTTCTAACGTAGTGTTTTGTCTTATATTATTGGAGCTGTCTTACTTTAGCTGTTAAGTTTAGATGGAATGAACGATTTACTAAAATTTGCGTATTCTATCTCTAAAATTGACTATATATCAATTTAATATCTATTATTTAAACTCACTGCTGTTCCACTAAAGTTGATAGGATCCATATACTCTTAATACTATTAATAAAGTTGGTTAATGTTTTTATTTTACACTAAGTAGACGTTAAATTAACTTCCCAACGATCCAACTTTTTTTTTAATTGTAAGATTTTATACAAATACATTCCGTATTTCATAATCTTCTGCCGTAGTTCCATATGTATTTTATAATGCTAATCAATTCTTTCCAACAGGCATGAGCGCTGAAGACGAATGGTACAACAAGTCACTCTCCGCTCTCCGCATGAACTCCGGCCACCACGCGAACCTCGCGGCCGCGCCGATGCTGCAATACCAGACCTAATCGCTGCTGCACGGCGCCGATTACTCGCCGGCGCCGGCGCATGACTACGCACCGCCGTAGTCAGCGCGCAATGAATGCAGAACTCTGTGACTTGTGGAAACGTCGCATAACTTATATGGTTACAAGTGTACATTGACCGTTTTCGGGGCCGTATCAAAGTGTAAAGTGCAAGAAAGAAATGGCGCTATACGCTCTGTATAACTCCATCTCCTTCCAGCGGAAACGGCCATCTTAACTTCTGTGCGAAAAGGGATAGCGCTATACGGCCTGTATAAGTGTATAGCTTCACTTCTTTTATCCATACGGTCCCTGTTCTCTTTTCAGGATTAGTAGTCTACGTTTTTTGTTTCAAATGCTGGCGGATGCATTTGTACTAGCGAGTATGTACGAATTAGAGAATTTTCGGATTTGGTATAACGCCAAATGCCGACAATTCACGTCAGCTGTTATATTTTAAATATGTTGTAAAGTCAACGAACCTAATAAATATAGCATACAAGATGGCGAACTTTTTCAAATTTGTGACAATTTCTGGTCATTTCAGGGTTCCCAGGGTTCTCAGGTACCCAGTGATTTCAGTTCTTTGTGCAGGTATGAAAAAGTTCCTTCGCCTACACATTTTTATTATAACAATAATTGAATTGTTTTTAGATAGTAATTAGCACCAACAGAAATCATCATTAAATTTTCACATTCCCAAGACATGAAATTGTCATTATGGAAAGTGAAATATATGATGACAGACCTTTGAATTGTTCAGTTTTGTAAAAACCATTCATATAATCAAACTTGTGCTATTTTAGGCTTCTACATAAATTAAATGGTTTTTCATTTCCAGATATCTTTCTAATCGTGTTCTTAAAATACCAAAGTGATGCGTCAGTTTCCACGAAGAAAAATCATACTTTCTAATGTGATTTGGAGAACGTCACAAGTGCGCAAACTCAAAGTTCTATCGAATTACTTTCACGCGTGGATTCGTGTTTAGTCTATACATAGGTACAAATAGTGTTTTAATTTATGGGGGCCCGTATTAATAAATCACTAAGCTTATCGGACGAAAATTTTTTTTTTTTTTTGAGTTGTGATATCATCTTAATAACTTTTGCCGCGTCGGGTAGAGTGAGATAGAGTGTCAGGCTTTTAGTGACTAAAACGGTACGCTACCCATTGCTTACCATCAGTTGAAACCTGGCTTACCTACCTGAAAGAAAATGAATTGACCACTCAATTCTGATCTGTTTCTGTTTGAAAGAACATAATCCGAATTACATACCGATAGCATCTTTAAGTCCTCCAAAGTACAGGTACATGGATACTTGGAGCACTTAAACTTAAAGCCCATGTTCAGGAGCGCCGCCGCACTTACATCGGATAACCGGCGGGTCTTAAAACCCAATTTCTCTAAGTTGTATTTGTAGCGGTCTACCCGGATACACAACCAATTTAGTGCGTGAGCTACACGGATGTAAGCCCGCGTCTCAACGTAGTCGTAGTAGACAGCAGACGTAATCCAGAGATTCGACAAAACGACAATCAACACAGTGGTAGGCTTGGTTTACAATCCGCATGTCACCTCTAAATTGACCTCTGTTTACACGCTGGATTTCATCCGTGAGGTCCATGCTTTACTATCGCCTACACTCTAATAACATCAAAATGGCAATAGTTAAGGGGCCAGCGACGGATGAATTTCCATACAAACGTAATATCACGCTCATTTGCAGTTGGAGCATATTTCCAACATATTATGATGATATTCGGTTATAGACAATATTTATCTAGGTTCCTGCGTATTTCTTTAAAAAAAAAAATAACAAAAAGAAATTTAAGCGAATTGTATTTCGCACTTTTTTACAGCGTAAATGGGAAAACATGTCATTTGGCTTTTCCTGTATTAAAAATAACAATATTTCTAATATTCTCGACATAGGAACCTAGATAAATATTGTCTATAACCGAATATCATCATAATATGTTGGAAATATGCTCCAACTGCAAATGAGCGTGGTATTACGTTTGTATGGAAATTCATCCGTCGCCGGCCCCTTAAGTGAAATTGATAACAAAATGTTATTTAAGATGAAAGTGTCACGAATGTCATCGACTAGGAATCTAAGACATTTTCATCGGCGGCATATTATTGAAGTGAACATGGTGATTCATCAATACGGGTCTAGGGACGTTTGTTTCACAATATGCGTAAATTGTGTATGCTAGTCATTATTGTACAGACATTTTAAATCGAATAAGATAAGTAACGTATTTTACTTGATTGTTGTATTAATTGAGATAAATACACCTTTATATCTTTGATGGCTCTATTTTTAAACTAGATTTAAAATAGAATGTAATTTTGAAAACGCAAATAAAATTAATTTATAAATATATGTGCAGAAATTAATATCTACGTACAATAAAATTAGTTTGAAAAATACCTACAACTTCAGTTATTTTGCTTTTTTTCCAGTTTTAAAACTGGATAAAACATATTTTTTCTTGTAAACTTACGAAGTTACATGCATAATATAATTTAGTATATAATATGGTAATTGTGAGCGAGTGTTTGTAGCCAGAGGCACATAAACTTTTTCTGAATGATGAGAAAAGCATGTTGTCCTAGAATTACTTTATAACATAGAGCTGTCATAGAATAAAGTGTAAACTAACACTGCAATACAGCCTGTGTAAATATAAATTGTTTTGCATGATCATTTCTAAGGTTAACCGGGACGTTTTTATTTTTTATCGACAATCAAACAGTTAAAAAACTTGAGACAGAGGCGTATTTCATCCACTGTCTCGCAAATTAAAAAAAATATAAAATATTAATATCCAATGTGCAATCCTTTTTATCTATTTTACTAATAAGCTAAAAACAAAAGAGGATTGAAAAACTTAACCCTTTTACCGCCCGCGTCGGATAATTCCGACGAATGATGAGACGAATGCATCCTATTTGTCAGGTTAGACTGGGTACTTCATCTCGTATAGCTCTTCAATCCTTATAGGTGACAGAAGAGCCGATGAGATGGAGTTTTTGGTCGTGGATGTGCGACCCTGGCAGAATAAACGCACTGTTTGTCGGATATATCCGACTTAGGCGGATAAAATATTAACAATTTCAAACGTAATTACGATATATTATAAATTATTTTTCAACAACACAAACGATTGTCGACAGAAAAGAAGAACTGCCCAACAGCTCAACGATATCGTAATGTTAACTAGATATTGTTTAGTCAAATTTATAATAAGAGGCCATTTTAATTACATTTTTAACAGAGTATAAGAGCCCTTTCATACGGTCACGATGTCGCGGCGACACACACTACAATCCAAGAATGTTGAGCTACAGTCCAAGTTGCCGTAATCTGCCGTCGCATCGCACTTATACCGTCTGTGTGAAAAGGCTCTGCAGCCAAAGATTGCTAGTCAAACTAATACACATTTATCAAACAACCTTTGATCTCATAGTGAAGTAATTTTAGTAATAAAATAAAATGAAAATAATTATAATTGTTTCGGCTTTTGTACAAAAACAAAATCATATCAATTAAGACTGTTTCGCGATTTTCATTCACAGTCAGTGGCCATACTGTGCATTTTAATGTAAATATAATATGTAAGGAAACTTGTCTAATAATGAACATGTGTAAAATGAAATAAATTGTCTAAAATGTAATCGACTTGTTTAATTTAATATAATAAAGAAACATTCAGCCAAGTATGATAAAAAAACAAAGTGTGTGTTTAGGGCTACACAGCAGCAGTGCTACCACGAGTTACACGATCCATTTTACGGCCTAAACTGGACTGCTAAAGGGATGGAGCTATATAGGATGCATAGTTCCATCTCTTTTTCTCACTCGCACGACTGATATTTTGACATGTTATGGTAAGTCTCCAAAAACTTCATCAATGCCGAGTTAATATAAAATCGTAACCGTTCGGCCAAGATCGGCTTGAGTCGGCCGAGTTTACCCGAAGGAGCGTTACACACCCGAATGTGATGGCTCAGTCTCATTCAATACTCACCAAAAAATAAAGCGCTCACCGCGCTTAAAGAAGTTTTTTGCTGCAATAAACCATCTACTAACAAACAAAGAACACAATAAAGACTAAAGTATCAAAGCTTAGCACAATTTACATCATGTGATTTTGTGTCAATAAAAATAATACAAGGTAAGAAAAAAATACTTTTCCATCGTTTCACCATTCTCATGGTTGATAGTTCTTTATATCAAGTTCCTGTCTGTATCAAAAGCCTTTTCAAATAAGATGACATTTTTTTTAAAAACCTGCCATCTAAGGGTCTTTAGGTTTAGGAATTGCGAAGTGTGGGTTAGTCACTGCATTCTTCTCGAGGTAGCGCGACACATGCGCCATCACGATGCGTTCACCAGCGGCTTTCTTCCAGAATTTGGCCGCTTGGGTGCGAACTTGCTTACTTTGGCCACATTCCTTTAGACAAAAAAAAATTGAATCAACAACTTATTGCCTAAGAGCCATATTTCACCGGGACACCCTGGTAGCGCCACTGGTTGCGCCACCATGGTGTCCTAGTGAAATATAGCAAGACACCAAACAAGACACCAAACAGACACCAGAGCAAAGATTTTATGTATCCTATGGATAATCTAGATTGCCTACGCAGCAAACACACTCTATAGTGTTTTTTATTCTCATTGCCATTAAGTTCATATTGACAAGCAAACGGGGAAAAATGTACTGAAAAAGACAACGAGAAAGGGTCGGTGTGTCCCTTTCTTACCCCCATTTGAACTAGGGTAACCATGATTTTACTAAATTAATTGTTATTATTTTTGACACTGCAGCATGTGATATTAATTGATGGTGTATTTTTTTTATATCGACAGCAAAGTACCAATATCTCCAAACTGTCTGTGAATCCTGAAAACAAAAAAAAACACTTCGAATTTTACTAAGGCGATTATCACATTGCCACGTTCCACGCAGCGTAGCGCGTAAATGCGTGTACCTATTAACATTGCTTGTAAGTATCTCCATTTGTATAGAAAATAAGCACAGTCCAACATACCAAAAATGCATCCACGCGCGTTCATGCAGATCACACGCCTACATGAGGAGAAACATGCCGCCACGCGCGTGGGTGCGGGGCGGCACGCAAGGTATGGCACAATGAGTCTTGTAGTGTCATATGATTTGAATGAAATGAGTCAGAGCCTGCGTCAATTTACAAAATGCTCCTACGCGCGTGAGTACGTAAAAAAACCCGCACGATGATGCAGATCTGGATTTCCGCAAGTACGCGCGTTGGTGCGTTGACACGCAACATGCAGCATAATGCGCGGCAGTGGGATAATCGCCTGAAACACGCGGAAAACCCTTTTTAAATTCATAGTGGTAAATAATGATTTTCTTGAAAAAATATTTTTAGGAGGTATTGGTACCTCACGGTCGACAAATATAATATACTAGCATTTGCTCGCGGCTTCGCCCGTGCACATAAAATATAGCCTATGTCACTTAGGAATAAAGCAGCTTTCTATCGGTGAAAAACTTTTTGCGATCAGACCAGTACTTCCAGAGATTACCTAATATGGCTTGTTCGTCAACTCGCTTAAGCAATTCGCGCGAGTTCGCGCGAGTTGGGACCTTCCGATTTCACCTACTTTTTCTGTCCTCATCTCGCTTAAACGTATAAAATACAGTCAAATAATTGTTATTAATTGTAATTGTTATTACTATAAATAACTAGCTATTGCCCGCGGATTTTTTCACGCAGGCTATACCGGTTATCTACTTAGATTTCGGGATATTATGTTAAAGGTGAGGAATGAGTCGAGTAGGAAGTGGCCAAGGGTACACGATACCCAAATTATTTTAAAAACATTTTACGTTATTTTTGACTTTCTCATGTTACCTGCACCTGCATGGTCTTCACCTCACCAAGGCAAGTTCGGTCGGTTCCTGCATCGGATTCAGACGGAAGTAACGCTCGGGTATCACTATTGTGTGGACCACCCGGAGAACACGGTGGAGCACCCGAAGATATGGTAGAGTTGTGCCTCGCTCGGGCAGAGCACCGCTGTTTCCTCGTGGAGGCAATTTTTGGCAACAACCTTTCACGCAGGACCCTAGTTCAGACTATGGTCCGGAGCGAGGAGGAATGGCAGGTTGCCTCTTTCTGCGAAGCAGTAATGTTAGCGAAGAAGGAGGCCAAAGGACCATCGGCCGCCGAAATTCCGACCCCGACGACGGACCATGGTAGACGCGGGCTTGCGGACGTCGAGCAATGGGTAGTCCGCTATCCGGCCGTCCGGTAAGTAACCGAACCGAGCTCAGTCGTCAACAGCGCGTGATCGATGTGCTCCTCAAACAGATGACATCAAATCGTAGGAGTCCAGAAGGGCAACTGCAAGCTAGGACCCCGGCGAATTCCTGAAAAGGAAACCCGTAGTCCTAGAATGCAAAGGGCAACTGAAGGTCACAGGTTAATCATGAAATGGAACGCATCTTAGAAAGATTTTGTTCATCGTGTGGGCGCTCTTGACTTTTTTGACACATACATGACGTATCGATACTGCATATTCACTCACTTACGTGTATTTCTAAGTCTCATTAACTAATATTTGTACGTCAACTTTGGTTGCTTATTGCTGATAATGTTGTGATTTGTTGGTAATTAATAGGTAAATATGCAATATTATATTATTGTAATGTGGATTAATATCTGTCTCATTACCGATAAGTGTTTTATTTTAAAGTCAAGTCGAATAAGTAATCAAGCCGATATCCAAACGATTTTTGTTTTGCAGAAAAGGGCTATTCGTTCAATTTATAAATTAAGTCCCAGATACTCCCTCAGAGATAAATTTAAAAATATTAATATTCTGACTGTGCCATCTCAGTATCTCTATGAAAATATTTTGTATGTTCATAAAAATAAAAACATGTTTAAAAAATACAGTGACATTCACAACGTTAATACTAGGAACAAACACAAGTTAGTGGTTCCTGCCACCAGGCTCAAAAAAATAGGACGCTCATTTAGATGCCAAAGTATACATTTTTATAATAAGCTTCCCAGTCCTATTCAGGAACTTAGCATTAATAAATTTAAAATATTTGTTAAGCGAAAACTTTGCCAAAAGGCTTTTTATTCTGTAAAAGAGTATCTGGAGGATAAAACGGCTTGGGATTGACCTGCTCCAGTACCTACTCACTATAATTATTATCATTTGAATGTTTTTTTGTTTTAACTGCCTTTTTTTATGTTGACGATTGTTGTTGTTTTACAATTATGATATTGTATATATATAAATATTTATCTTATTATTATTTTTTTACAATTATGACATGTTTATTATTACTATTTGACTGATTTTTTTATATACTTTTTTTTTACAATTTGCAATATTTACACTTTTGTAAATTTTATTATTGTGAATGTGAGAACTATGTAGATTACTCTTTCCTTTTCTTTTATATTCACATGATGTCTGGCAGTTTTGAGTATTTGATGTGGCCTACCCAAATGTCCTTTCTTTGGCATTGTTCGTCAAGTCGTTGAGCTCCTTAGTAGTCCCGAGTTGAGCTACACGCATATTGACAAATGCTTGCACTGACTGGACAGGTCCACTTAGAACTGTGTGGTTCTTTCTTCAAAAGACCATCTCAGGCTCAATCTGCATGGTTCTCACATGATTTGACCATTACATGTTTTGCTGTATGGACTTTAAAAGAGACTTTGACCCCTGAGTTTGTTTCGGTGTTTCTTCTCAGGGTAGTCAGATAGGAAACACCGGCCTCATCTAGCATTATTTGACGACAAAAAAAAAATTGACGTGTAAAAGTGTTTTTATAAAACCTACTTGCAAAATTAAAAAAAAAAAAAAAAAAAAAAAAAAAAAAAAAAAAAAAAAAATACAATTTCTAATACATTTTTAGTGGGTACCTATGTCATAATTTTTTTTTTTAGTTGACTGTACATAAATACGTCAGATTTTCAAGTCTGAGCGAGTTGACGACAGAAAAAGTAGGTGAAATCGGAAGTTGCCAGCTCGCTTGGACTCGCGCGTATCGTTTAAGGCCCAAGCGCCCGAAAAGCGCCATAAAACAGTGATTTTCTGAAGTCGTATCCTCGCTAACGGCGTTTGAAAAAAGTTTGCTTGTAGGTCCGGCTGGTATTTTTTATTTATAGTTTTTTTTTTTTATGGAGATAATAAAAACAATGAAAATTAAAAGTAAAATTATTTATACATTTTTGAAAAAAAAATATCTATTTTTTTTTTTCAATTTAACGTAGTCAATTTTTCGAATATTAGATACCAGAATTTTGTGATAGATTCCATTCATCATGATATGCTCTCTATGCAAATTCTGGCATGCTGTTGCAGTTTTGTGTTGTTGAGAGCTGCAATTTAATCAGCTAGTGTTTATATAACAATAATAATAAATAATTTATTAGTTTGGTGGTTTTTTTTTTTTTTTTGTTTTCGATGGGAAAAATCATCTTATGACAACCCCCGCTCTTGGGCGGAGCGGGAGATAGTGTCAGACTCTTACTGACTAAAAAACCCATCCCGTTCCTTCAAGCCTTCATACCGGGGCTCGAGCGCCCTTTCGGATAACCCTGGCCCCAGTAGGCTTCGACCCGGCTGGGTCCCTGCTGTTGCTGACAACTCCTTGAGGCGCGCGGGAACAGCGCGCGCCGTCGACGACTTGGGCTTGGTCCGGACAGTTACCGGACGGCCGGACAGCGAGCTACCCATTGCACACTGTCCGCAAGCCCGCGCCTACGGTGGCTGGAAATCGGGATCGGAATCCCGGCGGCGGCGAGAGCGCCGTTGCCTGATGCGGTCGGCCTCCTCCTTAGCGAGCATTACTGCTTCGCAGAAGTCGGCGACCGCCTGCCACTCCTCCTCGCTCCGGACCATGGCCTCGACCAGGGCCCGGCGCGAGAGGTCTCCGCCGCCGATCACCCCCACGAGGGCACGGCGATGCTCCGCCCAAGCAGGGCACACCGCGATTGTGTGCTCCACCGTGTCCTCCGGGCGTTCCGCACAGTGGCGACACCCGGGCGTCACTTCCGCTTTAATTCGGAACAGGAACCTCCCGAACTTGCCATTTCCGGTGAGGACCTGTGTCATGCGGAAGGTAAGGACGCCGTGAGGTCTTTCCAGCCACGCCTCAAAGAGGGGACTTATCGCCAAAATTGTGGCGTGCCCAGCACTGGGTTGCGATAGTCTTTGACGCCATTTCACCATGAGATCCCGCCGGAGCTCTGTCCGCCATGCCGCGACCTGTCGCGGCAGAGGACTTTCACCCCGGCGTTGCATCTCCACGCGCATGTCGTGCATGTGTGCAAGGACTGTTGCCTCCAGATCCCACGGTGGTAGGCCAGCCAGAAGGCTTGCCGCTTCGCGGGAAATCGTGCGGTATCCCCGCACCATCCGAATTGCCATGACCCTCTGGCAGGCGTTTAGTATGGCCGCCGGTTGCTTTTTCAGCAACGGCGCCCACATCGGCGCCCCATAGAGGGCCATGGACCGAACGATCCCCGCGTAGAGCCTCCGGCAGGAAGCATCTGGACCCCCAAGGTTGGGCAGGAGCCGCTTGAGCGCAGCCCCAGTCCGGTTCAGTTTGGGAGCCAGACGTCGGAAATGCTCCACGAAATTCCACCGGCTGTCGAGGACGAGTCCCAGGTACTTCATCGTCGACCCGACACCGATGTGAACTCCTCCTACCGTTAGTTGGGAACTCATTGGCGGCGCGTTCCGAGAGCGGCGACCGTGAAAGCACATCGCCTCGGACTTGTGCAGCGCCACCTCGAGTCCCAACTCCTGGATCCTATCAACGACTATCGCAACCCCGCGTGTCGCTAGAGCGACCGCCGCCTGGTACGACTCTCCCTGCGCTAGAACCAGCGTGTCGTCTGCGTAGCAAACCACGCTGACCCCGTCAGGGAGGTCGCCCCGCAGCACGTAATCGTACCCGATGTTCCACAAGGGTGGCCCTAGTACCGACCCCTGCGGAACACCGCACGACATCTCCCGACGTTTCCAGTCTCCCTGGATTAGTTTGGTGGTGATCACTTGCTAAGCGATCTCCTGCTTGGTGAGCTCCTACATGTTTTCAATAGCGTTCATGTCTGGTGTATTGGTTGACTAGGGTAAAACATTAATGTTTTTTAGCCGAGTATGCAGTGACACCCTTGGTGTTGTATCACAATGCAGATTATGCAGATTCGGGCATAAAAATGGACTCTTCGTCAATAAGGAACCATTCTTCGAGATGTGGCAGCAGTCCAGTTTCTAGTACTCGCTTGTACTGGTCATGCCTCACGGTCCCTTTCACGATATGTAGACCTTGGCTTGAGATTAAAGACCACATCATAATACTAATTGGGAATTTAGCTGTCTTCTGTTCTCTTAACACCAGTTTTTATTCTCCAGAGCGTCGTCGGAAAGGAGCATTTTTTGAACGGACAAAAGGGCTTTTGTCAACCAAAACCTGAAACGTCGATTCATCGGAGAAACATGTCTGAAAAATTATATTATTTCATCAGATAATGGCAGTAGTTTATTAACAATGTACTTTACTATTTAAAGTCTTATTTTTAACCGACTTCAGTCTGAAACAGTCATATTTTGATGTTGTTTGGCCCTGTGCAATAGTCTCTTCTTATTCACCTCGGTGAGGCGTGGTTTTTTGGTAGGCCGATGACCTATCAACTTCTCTTTTGCTTACTCTCGAAGAATTGTCTTATTGAAAACTTCTAGGCTCTCGTAGTTTGTAATCGTGGTAAGGTCTTACCTGTCTAATATACATATTAGTTTTTGATTAGTTGTCTAAAATATAATGTATTAATAACATCTTGAACTTCTTTAGAACAAAATGGCTCGTAGTACGAACTAATCTATGGACACACTAGTAGAAAGGGATAGAGAGTGTTCTTGAGTCGCCACACCCAAGAATATTTTAAACTATCTGGATTGATTATATCAACCTCAAAAATGTACTGAAGAGTACGATACAAGAACGCTCTTTTTTAAATTCTTTTTTATTTTGTTTTGTAGACTATTCCATAATGTGGGATGTCGTTAGATAGGTCTTTTAAAAATACTGCGAGTGTGTGAAAACTAAGGGATCAATTTAGGGATCCTATTGTGAATTATAAATATAGTTTTTACCTAATGCTAGTTTTCAATTAAACCTTATTGAGTTAACACATGAAAACTAGTTTATTTATTTATTTCCAAACTGACAAGGTGTAATTTGTTAAGCTTAAAATAAAGAAAAAACAGGTTAAATAAAGTAACACTTATAGGTATTTCACCTAGTATGTTTCAGTACATTTGCTATTACTATCTTTGTCATGGACGGCTTAATATTCTCACTTTACTCAGATTTCTATAAACACACTTGTTTTTCCAATTTACAATGGACTTGGCAGAATAGTCGAAATCGGCTCGACTTGAATAAAGAATACACAAAAAAACACTAAAACGATCAAAATAACTTTAATTTCGGAAGTTGATGTTTCTGGTACCTATATTTTGTTATTTAACTGACTGAACTGACTTCCGAATTTAAAGTTATTTGATTGTTTTACAGTTATTGTAAAACAAACATAAGTAACTAATTGTTGTTATAGATAGTTTTTGTTAAAAAAATAACTGTTAGTTTGGTTTGATTCTACAGTTTTGTACCAACTTTATGGTTATATATTTTTGTTAATTTTTTTGTATATTTAAGTGGCTATTAAATTGAGACATATTCCCTATGCTATGGCTATTATATTGGTCTTGTTCATCAGTTCAACTCCATCAAATGATACTTTTTGACTGTAGTAGAATGTAGATGAGTATATTATAGACTATGAATATAGAGACTTCTTGATAAAAACACCATACTCCCTATAGATATACACACATATATAATCAGCCTTTTTAATGTTCCCACTGCTGGAACTCAGGCCTCCTCTCTAGGAGAGGGAAACGAGCGAAACGGCCCTTGCTTCTCAGAACGCGGACGCGTTCAGCGCGGACTGAGACTTGGAAGTGGTGGGTTTAATGAAAAAGTTATAAAGATTTTTTTAGAGTGGTTTTATTTCGGTCAAAAATCATAAAGTTATTTATGTAAGTTCAAAATAATTAGCTATAGGTGTAGAAGACTATATAAGCTGTGGTATTTTATGATTTTAAGTTAAATATGTGCACTGGATTTAGCTTACGCGACCTATTCAAACCCTTGTTTTGTAATTTTCTTGATTAGTGCGTCGGTAAAATTGTATTTAACTATATGAAAATTTTATACAAAACCATAATAATTTTTTTATGCCATCCTAGAGATGAATATGTATATTGTCTTTTATTACATGCCGTGTCATCCTCATAGTTATGATTCTTGGTGCATTATAATGGTACCCGAAAAACCGAGATAGTTGTCTAAAAGGGTCAAAACGTCCTTAATAACATCTTGAACTTCTTTAGAACAGAATGTCTCGTAGTACGAACTAGTCTATACACACTAGTAGAAAGGGATAAAGATTCTTGTATGGTACTTCTTTATTACATCTTTGAGGTTGTCGTAATCAATCCAGATTGTATTGTACAAGATTCTTGGTTCACTGTCACTGACGTTTGACAGTTGGTTAATTATGGTTTTCAAAGGTTAGATTTCCATCTTATCACATACTCTTTGGTGGGGGGCGTGACTGGCGGCCGGACTGGTGTCGGCACTGGTTGCGCCACCAAATTGGTTGCGCTACCAGTGGTGTCCCGGTGAGTAACGCTCTATAGAGCTCTATACATTTTGCTGGTGGCGCAACCAGTTGCGCTACCAGTGGTGTCCCGGTGAAATATGGCCCTTAATGCAACCTAAGTCTGCCTCAATACTTTTGTATGCATAAAGAATTAAATAAAAAGTTTTCAATGAACATCATTTTTTCATAACAAGTTTTTATAGCGCGGCTTAAACCTATACAATTAACACTCATGAAGACTATTCCAAAAAACTCAAACACGATAACGTTATCCGAGTTCCTATGGGCACCTCTCGGTCATCATTAAATCAACTCCATGTCATAATAATTTTGCATTGTCATCTGATTTACACATGCATGCAAAATTTCAGCTCAATCGGTAAACGGGAAGTGGCCAAGGACAGAACTATCCAGGTGACTAAACATTGGCTGGACCTGATTTGAGTCAGATCGATGCGAAAGAAGAAGAAGTCAATGTTCGATGGTTTTTTTACGTGAAGTCTAGACAAGAAGAACACGAAGTTGTAGCTCCCTCCCATGAAAACCTGAAAAGCTCTTAAAAGCTGGATGCTTCTGCGCGGAGTTCGGCTGGCTGTATTAGTAAGAACTCCTAAATACAACGAGACGAATGGTAGTCTCAGAGAGCAAAATAATAATGCATCTAATATGAGATCTAGTGCATTTCCAACTAATCCTAAGGGTGCATTCCCACGGAAGTGAAACTGGGTGGATTGGAGCGGAGCGGATGGTGAATTGGTCAATCACAGTGCTCGAAATCCCCACTACGCATCAGTGGAAACAGTGTAAGTGGAGCTAAGTGGAGTTGAGTGGACTTTCACATAAAATAAATGAACACGTGGCTCCGAGCTGACAGAACGTATTCGGGCGTAGAGCACTAAGCGAAAGGTACCTCAACTCCTCTCCATTGCACTCCGCATCAAAAATATGTGGAAAATATAGGAGTCAATTTTCACTGCTCTTCTTCACTTCGTCCAGTTCCCTTTCATTGGAAATACACACATACACATACAGAGCCTATTAAGCGGCCGTTGCTAGATACGGCACTGTTACCACTTTCCATACAAACCAAGCATTTCACCGTTCACTCACAGTATGACACAAATTACCTATAGGTTCTGAAGCCTTTGAAGAGTCCATAAGAAAAATAAAAAATCATCAAAACAGAAATCGATTCTTATATGGAGGGATGTGAAAATAAGAACTTAAAATAGCCACCTTCCGTGAGATAGGACACAAATAGAGACATTCTTTGTCTAAATAATAGAACAATGATAATAATGTGTATTTCTTATTGTGTTTTCTAAGTGTGATTTTACGTAGCTAATAAAAAAAAACATTTCTCACCGTTGGTATGTCAGTCTTCGCAACAGCGGCGTCGGACTGTAATAAACAATAATCATTAATAAAAAAAACAGTAATCTATATAATTTTATAAAAGCGAAATACTACTCAATGATTAATCACGAAATCTCAGAAACTGTAACACTTACAAACTTATTTGGCAGGTTGGTTCCTCATCATCATCATCATCAGCCTTTTAATGTTCCCACTGCTGGGACTCAGGCCACCTCTCTAGGAGAGGGAATGCGCCGTAATCCACCACGTGGGCCCAGTGCGAGTTGGTGAATTTCACATATCTTCGAATATGTTCCTTATAGGGCATACACTAAGAACGGATTTTCTGAAATTCACCCCCTAAAGGGTTGAAATGTCCAAAGTTTGTGTGGAAAAACAGACTTTCAAGCGGGTGTAGCCGCTGGCAGAAGCTAGTTTAGTATATTATCTTCTTTTACGCAAGCAACGTTATTCTCATTTAGGTGCAGAATCCATCGGGAACTGTCTACGAGGCTCATCACCTGTCTGGCTTGTTGTTTTAGGTGGAAAAATAATCCAATGACATCCCCCGCCCTTGGGCGTCTTCGACCCTGCTGGACCCCTACGGTTTGCTGACAACTCCTTAAGGCGCGCGTGGAACAATACACGCCGTCGACCTCTTAGGCTCAGTCCGGACGGTTATCAGACGGTCGGACGGCAAACTACCTATTGCTTGCCGTCCGCAAGCCCGCGCCTACGGTGGCTTTCCTTTTTCTACGAAGGATACGGAACTATCAACTCTTTTCCATATAGCGCAACAATAAAAAAGGCATACTTACAAAGGCCGCCTTCGCAACGAATTTATCAATCACAGAGCGGAACGTGCCTTGCCGACGAGGATCCTACAACAAAGAAATACAAAACATTACAAATAATATATTATTACAAATAATATTTTTTAATTAAACTTGAGTTTAATGAAGGAACCTACTGGAAGCACTTAATTAATTAAGTACCTACACAAAACAATGCGCCTAACTGCGACTTACATTCAGTCAAAAAAGTATCGGGAATGGATGATTTGTTTATGGTTCCAAATTCAAATTTTAGATTGTTGTGTTGTTGCTAGATTGGCACAACTATTTTTCCATTTTGGCATCAGCTTCAAAATAACAGAAAATCAGCAAACAGAAGAACAGACACTGCTACTTCTTGTGGTCGGAATTTTTTTTAATGAGCAATGGTGGTTTAATAATATACATGTTATTGGGCCACCATTAAACTAATTTCATAAGAAATTAAATATATTTGCAACCGAGCTTATCTTTGACTTCAATTTGAATTTTTATTTAATTTGGATTTGCTAGAATAGTTTAAAAAACATTTTATACAACACCGACTATCCAACCAAGAATACGCTGACGACAGATCACATTGTAGCGACATCTATGACAGCAAATAGGAACTAAAATTCAAAATCACATTACGGTATTAGTTTTCCGCGCGATTAGAAGCTTTTGTATGTGCAAAAGCCTGAAGTCAGCTGTTTGGCAGATGCCCGGACCAGATATAACAGCTGTCTGGTCGGACGATCCTCCTTTTAACGGAAATATGTGAAACTGTACATAATATATTCACCTTTAAACGGGTGACCCTGATAATACAACATAATTTTGCTGACCAAATATACCTTCTTCTTTCGTGTCGATCTGACTCGATCTTTGGTCCGACCAATATTTAACCACCTGAACCGCTGTCGTTGGCCTTGCATAAGTTGTGGAAGGTGCAGGTAGTTGTGCACGCTGAGCAGGAAATGAGGTGACGCAAAACCTGGGAAGGGACTCCACACTCACATTTGGCCGGATTATCTCTGCAGCAGCCAACCTAACCAAATATATAAAAAATACTATTCAATTATATACTTTCCATAAAGTAATACTTACGTTAAGGTAGCCACTGATGGATGCAACGGATGTATAAGAGTCTACTTGAGTCAATGTTGACTTCATTTCATTCAATTCCGCGTCAAACATGGCAAACTTTGATTTAACCAAATCTTTTACCTGAAATGAAATAAATTATTAACCAACCAGAAATCATTAGTAGAGAGTTCTACACAAATAAAAAGTACGCAGTTTGAATTTGAAGGATCAGAGACCCTGCCACGAGTTCTCAAGGCGTATAGGCCTTTGAACATTTGGCCGGAGTTAAATGCACACATACTTGTAGTACAGGTACCGGCACGAATCTTGAGCGCTCGGCATCAGAGTGGGGATCGTTTTGCGCATTCCATACATTGGCGAGCCAATCGTCGTCGTTGTTAGATACATACAGCAAGCGCAGGGAACGAATCAGGAGTGATGTCTATGACACGTAGGCGTGGCGAGCCAATAACTGACACTCCCCGCCCCCGCGCCTCACTCCGTACCACTAAAGAGACCGATTATTTGACTTCTGCGCAACTTGAAGCCAGCGCTCAAGGTCCGTGCCGGTATCTGTAGTAGCACTTAATTCCGGCCAGCTGGGCCCGGATAGAGCGCCGATTTTGACCTTATATGCTATGTACATTCTGAAGAACACTTAAACAACGATTCTTTTGGTTAAATAATGTTTCTAAATAACAAAGCCGTTTAAAAGGAGTAGGGAAAACAAGCGAAAAAATAAGTTATTAGTTCATAAAAAACCCGCACGATAATGCAGATCTTCACTCCCGCAAGTACGCGCGTAGGATCGTTTTCACGCATTACGCTGCGGGGTGCGTGGCAGTGATAACCGCCTAATGCAATCCATTTGACGATCTAAACTGAACTGTTAAAGGAATGGAGCTATATGGGGTAAGTATACAAGGTGTAAGGGACAGCTCTCCACAAACTTCAAGGGCTTGCTCAGTAGAAGAAACTGAACAACCACATGATTTGTTTTCAGGAAACGAAAAAAAAAATCCGCCTCACCATACAAAATTAAAAACTTGATTGGACAGTTTGTATGGAGAGACTGATTTTTTTTTTCGTTTCCTGAAAAAAATTTTTGTGGATGGTTGTTCAGTTTCGTTTACTGAGCAAGCCCTTAAAGTTTGTGGAGGGCTGTCCCTTACACCCTTTATAGCTAAATCTCTCTTTCACGCCGCACGCCTGACATTTGAACACGTCATGGTAAGGCCCCTGCTAAGCACAGTGCCTTCATTATTTTATGAGCCAACAAGGACAGAAAATACTCAGTAAGTACCTACTGCTCTTTGTGATTCTGAAAAAAAAATCACTACTCTAGTAAATGAACAAAAATTATATATTTAAGATTAGACAAAATAATCACCATCTATTACTACAAGAAGGATACCTAGGAACAAGAAAATATGTAGAAACAATTGACCTCAAAAGTACCCACTATTTTGCCACATAACTTCAAATTAAGCACATCAAAATTTATGCGCTCGTAACACCACCTACTAGCCAAACTAACAAACCTTTGGGGCAACTCTTCCAAAGCTTCGAATCACTCCCCTCTCACACAATTCAGAGTAGTGGTTTCATACATAGATGTATGGGGTACTTTTTAGTACACAGTTCTACATAAAAGATGGCGTTGATGATTAAAGCACTTCAATAGAGTGCGTCTACTGAAAGCGTAACCTGGAGTTTTTTTTTTTTTAAATTAAATTGGCAACATTGTTTTGCCGAAAAAAAACACGTCAAAGTCTATGGTTGCAATTGTCAGTTTTTGGAAACTGATATTTATTTTTCAAGAATAACTACTACTACACTACTACTATAGCTGCTGAACTTTTTGTGTCTCACGAGTCGATCCGTATCATTTGAAACAATCACTGGAGTATAAAACATGTTCCCACTTGATTAATACCAAAAGATCTGAATTCTTTCTTTAATTTCTTTCTCTATGCTAAACCTAATCGATTCCAACCCAACAATCTTGAAACACATTAATAGTGTTGGCGAGACTTGATGAAGTTGAAATCATGTTGACTATTTTATTTGACTATCACGGTGTTGTGCACTTGGTATTCTTGCCAGAACGCCAAATGGAAAATAAAGAATATTATTTAAATATTATATAGCGATATTTGAGAGATCAGATAAAATAAAATAATTTGGAATACTATCTAACATTTTGTGTATTATTGACATTTACCATACACGCACCAAATAATTAAGTCTACACACATGTTTTTGACTAGGATATATGTTCTTGTACAACTATTCTAAAATTGTCCTAAATACAAAAAATACTCTAGTATCAAAACTTTTTTCTCCTACTATTTCAATAATACCACATTCAAAATTTTTGGTTGTAACCTCCTTTTCTCAGGTCACGCTTTCATTAGACGGACTCTAACTGCTTTATCAGCATGACATTCAGTCAGTAGGTACCTATAGGACTCGTATTCAAAATTCGAGATAATTTTAATCCATTGACGCCTTCTCAAATATCGAATTATACGTTATGTGTTTCAAAAGCCGAAAAAAAAATTGTTACAACGGTATATGAACTTGGTTGTAAATTACAGACATTTTGTTCCATTTAATAATAAAATTATCTCAAATTCCTGTTTCAAATATAAAAAAACAAACACTAGGATGAACTACAAAACCAGTGCCGCGGTCGTAATTCCCGTTAGCACCATCCCTGTTTGGCTACGGAACAACTATGACTCTTCAATACGACCAGTGACAAATCCCCCTAAAAGTGAGGTCCGGGTGACCACGGCCGTATTGTAATAATGTAAAGAAGTATCTACTACCTACTGTGTAGAATACAAGTATTAATCTGTATAAATAATAAAACCTACAGTGCCAATGTTTTGTTCGTTGATGTCATCCACAAGATCTTTAAACGATTCTTGGTACAGAGCTGACATCCAAGGTTGCTTGAAGAATTTGTAGAAATCTTCTATTTCATTGTTCTGAAAATTATAGATGATTAATAAAGTTAAACTTAGAAATGAAAGAAAATTTTAAGTTTAAAAAAAAGGTAGATAGAAAGAGAGGTGAAGGCTAAATAAAAGAAAGGAATAATGAACTAGTGCGAGTTGATGGAAAGCAGTTTTATTTAAGTTAATAAATAAAACTGCTTTCCATCAAGTGGTATTGCAATCAAGCACTAGTTTATATCAATTTAGAAAAGGGAGTCCGTGACAATGTGATGGTTGAGTAGAAAGAATGAAAGAAAGAATTATTACATATTATATACTCATATTTAGCCAACCCTCATAAATACCGTGCGAACCAGGGGAAGGTCGCTAGTATCGTAACTTTGTTTGACCACTATCGCACCTGATGGAAAGCGACGATGTGGTCGACGATGCAGCGTGCTTGCCTAGTAGTAACGTTATTCGCTCTAGACAAAAAGGTTACGAAATACAGACTTCTGCAGGGAATTCCACTCCTTAGCTGTACGCACAATGAATGTGTTCCCAAAACATTTTTTATCTTTTCTAGGTACATTTTCATACAGCCGCTTTTACGTGATTATGATGTTATTACACATCTTTGTCTAGATATTTTGGATACACATCTATCTTATGGATACTTTCTAGGTTTCTATAGAAATGAAAACATAAAGTGTAAAGCTAATCTAGTAAAGACCTCTAAAATCTGCTTTTTTACGTGAACTTTGGCCTTCCATAATATAATCGTTTATAAAAAAATATAATAAGTACATCAATAGAAACCTTGCTTTAATCGAGATTCTAAATGACGACAATTTTTATGATATTTACTTGATAATTTTTACTTTTAAAGGTTTAAAAAAATATGTATTTCCTGGACCAACTTTTGTGAAATATTCGACTAAATGACGGAATTACCGAATGCCAATAGAGTTTTCAGTTCTCTCTTTTTTGCATTGCCTCTTCATCAAACTTCGCGTTGGATTGATCTTTGATTGATCGCGTTCACTCGATGTTGACGATAGTCGAGTGAAAAAGCGGGTCCTTTTCCACTCTCCTTAAAGATTTAAGATACTTACAAGTCTTGCATGATCTCCTACCTGATATCGTGTGTACAGCTTATTGAAGAATGCCTCATGCTTGCCATACAGCTGCTGGTATATTTCCGGAGAGAACCGTTTGTGGGAGAGGCAGACGACCGAGTCGATCACATGAAGCACGTTCAGATGGACACGGAAATAGTTGTCGTCCATGTCCGTTACCAAGCTATGACCCTGAAGGTGTAAAGGGTGGTTAGTTTCTTCTCATAGGGTGGGTATATTCGTTAATAACTCTTTTACTGTGTTTCAAATTCTGAAATGTCTATGAACTCACTCATACTATGTATAAGGTACATACTGAGTATGTTATTGCCATAATAAAAACGGCCCTGAAAAACATTTAAATACGTAAACAAGCTGAAACTATTAACAATCACCTTGGCTCTTCTTGATTTTTCAAATATCCTGCAAATTATTAAAGTAAGGCCCTGACTTTTGTAATTGTACAAGTTTTCTCAAATTAGATACTTTATTATTTGTTTTTATACCTTCTTACCCTAACATCGCAAATAAAAATCATTTTTGTAATCGATTTAAAATTAAGTAAGTTTAGAAACCTTTCAAATCTGATGGTACTGTCAAGTAACAGAAAAAGGACGCATAAAGTGAAATGTGACGTCACTGCCATCAGGTTAAGTGCGAATAAAAGAGATAGCAAGATGTTCCCACCGCTCCCACTCTTCCCCATTTTACTATTTGCAATGCTAGTTGCTGCTTCATTTAGTAACAAATATTGGTGCTGCTTTCAACCAAAGATCCCACTTTAGTGTTATTTGTCGTTTGTACTATAAAAATATATTTACACAAAAATAAATACAAAAAAATACCAAGTTGTATGCTTTATATTGTAATATACACATAATAAATTGTCGATACCTGTCGCGGCAAGCACTGTTGGACAGCCATAGGAATCTCTTTGCCAGGCTTCCTTATCTTCAAGTAGTATAAGGGTCCCGGTAATATCGCAAACTGGAGCATCGGAGAGTCAAATCTCATCACAGGTTGCCATCTATTAACCATTAATTATTTTTACCTTTATACAGGGTTACTTGTAAAACACTAATATCCTTGCATAACTGTATTATTAACATTATAAACTAACATCATTAACAGGTTCTATGACTTTTTACAAAACAACCAAACTCAAACCTCCAAACGACGCAAGCACTCTCACCACCCGATCCCCACTCCCTTTCGCTATTGTACTATCGCTTGCTTCGCATAGACTTCGTAATATTTAGAGCGTTCAATTTAAATTTTTATTTTTACTTTTGTATGAAATCTAATGTAGGTACTAAAATATTATAAAAGTCAACAAAAGTTTTTGTTTATGATGCTAGTACCATAATCCTAAGAGGTTGCCAGTGTTTTACAAATAACCCTGTTTAAAACGCTAAAATAAAAAAAAAAGCGAAAATAAAGAAATAAAGGCGAAAGTTTGTGAGTGTGTGTGTACTTCTTCAAGCTCAAACGGTTCAACGATATTTCGATGAAACTTGGTACGCGAGTAGACCATGTCCTGGAATAGCGCAAATAACATCCTTCATTTCGCACGCAATTTTTTTTTGCGTTCCGGTATCACAGTAACTCTTTCAAACGTTCTCGCTGCACGTAACACAATAACTACCTACCTACTTTGGCTAACTTCTTCTGTACATTGCGAAACTGGTGTCACTGTTATTTTTTGGCTAAGGACTACCTGAAATGACTGTAGATCTACAAATGACAGACGGGAACAACGTCTCAACGTGCTTTCTGAGATACAGAGGAAATTCGGTATGTTAACTCTTCTAACAAAGTATAAAAAAATTACCGTCGGCTGTTCGTGGCTGCTCCTGCAAGTCGTGAAAAACTACTCGTGTTAGAGCCGCCTCGAGCAAACCTGAAAAATTGCAAGATAAATAACTAATATACAATCGTATTTAGTTAGTAGAATTCATATTCTATTTCTAGCTTAATTTATTCCTACTCAAAAGCATGCTGTAACCTCCTATTACTGAAGATAAGGTTCACTAAAATACAAGTCTCTATTATATCGTATAATTTTGTGTGTACATTTATTTGTTGGAGGTTATTAATTAATTATGTTTATTGTTTAGCCTTCATTGTGCCCCATTGCTGAGCAAAAGCCTACCACTTCTCCTTTAACCCCTCGGTCCTATAACAGAAGATAAAGTTAACTAACATTCCCTCTTTATTATATCGTGTTGTTTTCTGTGTACATCCTTTGTTGCAGGTCCTTATTGTTTTTTTTAATTTTTACTCTTCATCGTATCCCATTTCTGAGCAAAGGGCTACCACTTCTCTTTCTACACCTTTCTGCCTTGCCATCTGGCAAGACAGAGGGGTGGAATCAAGCGCAATAATATGAATTAATAATTTTAAAAGTGTTTAATTACCCCAAGGTAGTAGAACTGTATCGAGGCAAGATATCATCCGGCGCGTCTTGGAATGCTGAGTCACCTATCATGAATGGATCCAATTTCTGCAGGAATAGTCTTCCTAGCTAAAATTGTAATAAACATTTTCCAAAGATCCGTCACGACATTATAATAAAAAATCTAATGAGTGGAAACCTAGTGGTGGTAGGTGGAATTTGGTTCAATACTCAAGTGATTTAAAATTAAATTAGGTATCAAATTTAATTTTCGTATTCTGATTTCATTTACTCTCACTAATTACGTGCACATAAAAGGGAAAACATCGGAAGGAAACCAACATGTTTACAATCATCAAAAGTGACATCCACCAACCCACATTGGATTGTGATCTCTTTCTTGATGAAGAGGACTGAGCCCCAGTAGTGGAAATATTTGTATAATATTTCAACTACTTATACTCGGTATTGTTATGTGACACACCTTTACCTTTTCGTCATCTTATTGTGTAATAGATCTTTATGAAGTTTCGTCAAAAAACCGACAATAGGCGGAGCACAGTCGAGTACGAACCAAAAAATCAAAGCGCGCTCGTTCGATGCTCGTTAAGTCGGTCCACACTACACGAATTTGTGCTCGACCCGTGATCCGCTCGTGCTCAGCTTCTCTAGCGTAAACCCACCTTTAAAAATAGAAAGGTTCAATGTACGAAGGTGTAAGATTGTTACCGCTTCTCCAATATCTTCAGAGCAATGATACCGATGCATAAAGCGGCCAGCGTACAAACGACGGGAATATCGCACACAAGTCCCAGCTCCAGAGATGCACGAGTCGTTTGTCTCGAATGTGGGGCCCACCACCAGCCCGCCGTCGTATACCAAACCACACTCGTTTATAGCTGTGGGGGGCAAAACAAACTGAATGATTAGTTATCAAGAATTTATGTCAAAATGATCGTTACAGCCAGATAGTCTAAACACCAGACTGCCGAAGGAGCATCATGTTGTCCAATAATTAGGTTGTGAAAGTCTGATAGGCAATATCTTGATGTAAAACACGGGAACTCAGCCGCATCAGGTTAGATTGGAAGCCGACCCTAAGCTATTTGGGAAATGGATAGGGAGATGATGACATGTCAAAATGGGTCAGCAATCAACACTCTAAAATCAACCATCAGGCAGTTGCCTGGACCAAATGCAACTCCCGTCTAGTCAGAGTATCCTCCCGTTTCGACGGAGGTTTGTAGGGCTTTCTGCATACCTCTAAACAGCTATAAGTACTTATCATAAACCTCCTCGAAGCGGCGGCTTCGAAAAAAAATACCTTTACTGTAAAAAATGAAAAGCAAATACCTTTAAACGCATGCAAGTTAATAGCTCGTAATCCGTAATAGAAAAGCGCGAAGCTTCTAAGCGAGATCGAGGTTAGGGGAGCCATGAAATCGATGGATTCCACCCGGTTGTCTATTTGATGCCATGCTGCTAGGTGACATTGTCGTAACACGCGGATGCCAAGCTTATCCAAGGTAGCTTGGACTCTTCTGTCAATCTGCAAACAAATAACATCCCTTTTTTAGGTTGGAAATCGGTTTCGATTATCACGATTCTCAGACCTTTTGTTTCGGTTCTGACGTCAGAACAAAGGAATTAGAGGCGCGGCCGACTCGCGGTGATGGACGAAAAAGAATCGTAACGAAACAGTAATGTTAACGATAATAATGTATACCTTATTATCCCATACTCACCACACAGAATCATACATACCAACTCATCATTAAAGCAGTTGATTCTAAGAGGAGCAGGCTCCTCGATAGAAGGGAACGGCTCGACGAAGACAATTTTCTCAGGAGTCAGGCCCAGTTCTAACAGCGCTGCTATACAGGCATACGCTTCAATATGGTCACCGTACACTATCACTTGATTCTGATCGCTTAGCACTAATGAGTCTCCTGTATAGAAATATATACAAGGTGTAAGGGACAGCCCTCCATAAACTTTAAGGGCTTGCTCATTTGTGGAACTGAACAACTAACATCATTTTTTTTTTCCGGAAACGAAAATAAAAATCAGCCTCTCCATACAAACTGTCCAATCAAGTTAATAATTTTGTATGGTGAGGCGGATTTCTTTTTCGTTTCCTGAAAAAAAAAATTATTTACCATTTATACTAATACTAATAAACACATCACATCACACTAATATTGGGAAGCACTAATAAGGCGGAAGTTTGCATGTGTGTATGTTTGTTACTCTTTTATGACCAATCGGCTGAATGGATTTGAATGTAACACAGAGGTAAATTTTGTCGTATTGTGTTCCCCTGGGATAATAATTTACTTTCACGTGGACGAAGCCACTAGCAGAAGCTAGTATAGAAATAAAAACGTAAGTATTGAAACAAGGTTATAATAATGTAAAGCTCTTTTTCGGTGACTCTATATTATATTTATTTTAATAAAAGTATATTAAATGTTATTAACACTAACGAATCTCGCAGATTTAGTCAAATTTTTACACATTAATTTTAAATCTATGAATGCCTGTAAGTGTTCAAAAGTTATAAACGGCCAAAGAACATTTCCTAAGAAGTCGTAGTTACAATTTTCTAGATTTAATTTAAAAAATGGCGTCGTAAAAGAATCCGATAAATGTAAAAAAAAAAAAATATTCATAACTTGTAGTATAATAAGTAAAGTTATCTGTTTACACTTTCGTTTAAAACTATTTTTTTTTTTTTCAAAGAATTAGACTGATATTATTTTACTAAGGATTTATCAATAAGAGTAATACTAACGAGATTCGCTGATCATGCGCATAAGTTTCCTCAAACATAAGTTAGCTTCGTACAGCGAGTTGATCAAGAATACATTTTCCGGGATCTCAGGAGACACTGGGACAGAATCCCATATATGCATAGGATTATCCAGCAACATTCTTTCGCATGGTTTGCCTTTCCTGAACAAAAGATAAACGACCATTGAGAGCTGAGGAATGCTAAGGATATAAAGTATCTGGATATAGGAATTAATAATATTTATACTGGTTTTAGATACGGTTAAAGTAGTAGTTCGTATTATCCGTTAGTTTCGGATAATTTCAGTTAAGAATATAAAAATTATAAAGTTAAAATACAAATACATTGTAAGTTTTTTTTTTTTTTTTTGATGTGGGAATTCACCCAATATCTCCATAACTTTTACTGACTTAAAATGTTTTTTTGCCAATAAGTAGTTGCCTAAGCAAACATCGTTCCTAGCGGACTCCGTCAATACATAAAAATCTGATGGGCTGTTTGTCACGTCAAAATGATCTTGTATATCTTATTACTAACTCTACAATTTTTCTATTATTTTTAGTAGGGTTATAGTTTTTTTTATTGTTTACTTAATGAATACTTACGCAACTTCTTTAACAAGTCCAAGAGATTCTTTTAAATAATCCGGATGTTGGAACTGTTGGCCGCAAGTCAACACGAGTTGGTCGTAGTACTTATAACCACCGCCTCTTAAATGTATGCATTTTTGCTTTCTGCAATCAAACTAACCGACATAACTACAAAACTTATGAAGAAAATGATAATCATGCATTAAGGTCTTGTTCTGTAGTCAAGATAAAAACGGAAAAAAAAGTTTTCGATGATTAATCTACATCTATTTTGCCACATAGGAACTAAATAAATTCCTGCATCACAGTATCAGTGTTTTCCGCGTGATTAAAACATACACAACAATTCGTTACCAACTATCGGGCAGTTAAATGGACCAGACACAACACCCGTGTCGTGGAGGATCCTCTCTATTCTCTGATAATCGGACGGATGCGGGAATCGAACCCCCAACTCTCAGTAGCGCAATAACCAATCGTTCAACCACTTCACCAACCGGTGCCGTCAAAAATAAATTACCTGTCAATCTTAATCATAACAGCAGTGATGATATCCAAATAGAAGTAGAAAGGTATGCTCTTCAGGTAGCGGTCGGTGTAGCGGCCGTCTTTTGGCACACATATGTCCGCTGCCTTGAGGCAGTCGGCCACATCTGGCACGCCATGCTCTGAGATGAGGGTCACGTTGCTGAACGTTAGGTACTGGGATGTTGGCCTGTGAGGAAGTGGAAGAATTACAAAGGTTTTGTCGAAGTTGAGATGGTGTAGATACATGTAAAATGGCGTCAAGTATCCTCTGGAGCATCAAGGTTTTTTGATTGTTCAAAAGAGTTACGACGGTCCTAGAAGGCAAAGGGCGATTGGAGGAACTTAACTGGGTTTTAGTCAATTGAATTCTGGCACTCCCTTTCGCATCACAAAGAGCGAGAGATATTTGATGATATTCCTGACTTAGCAAGAAAGAAAAGTTATCTTCCGGAACAAATACAAATTGTAAGTTATTTTTTTAAAGTAAGTAATCATTCAATGACTTCTCCTGGTCTTCGTGTCAGACGTTTACTGACTAAAACCACACCGGTGTCCTTCAGTTAATTTTTGCGTTTAGGACTAGGTTTCCTTGTCGGAAATTCCCAGCCGTCCTAGCGGGTAACGGCCCAGCTGTGCCCCTACTGTTACTGATATCTCTTTGAGGAGCGTTGGATCAGTGCGCGCTGTCCACGACTGGTCCGGTCGATTACCGGACTACTGCAAGACGAGCTACCTATTGCATGACGTCCGCAAGCTCACGTTTACCGTAGCTAGTAGTCGGGGTCAGGGTCTCGGTGACTGTTTACCATATCATGGAACTTTGTGATTTCACAAAGTTAATATTTTTCTCTTATTGTTTCTTCGTTATTAATTTTTGTCCGTCCAGTGCATTAATGAAGAGCTGTTTCATGCAAAGACATATTATGGGACAGCACATTGCAGAGAGAGTTAAACTCACCCCATTAGCAAAGTCTCAAGAAATGCGAGTCCAGTTCGACTGGCGCCCACAACCACGATACTGGTGTTGACATTTACTTTAGGCAGACTGGTCAGGGGACGCTCGCATACCCACAAGGCAAATGGACTGCCCCTGCGGAAACAAACGAAGAATAATATAAAGTTTACGTGCTTTATAAAGTATCTGATGCCAGGGACTTTGCCCGTGTGGAAATCAGTATAAGACGTATGAGAGACGTGGTGAGTTTCAAACATTTTTATACTTTTAATCTTACGCTCGCCACCCCACGCATAGCTACCGCTTGGCGGCAAAGACGTAAACGAGCCGTTAGTCAGTGTATCAACATTTCCGACAAACGTCCTGCTGTAACCACAGCTCCCAATACGAAGAAACACCACTAGTCATTACAAGTCGAACAGACCCCTACATTCACTCTTCACACACATGCGAAAATTTAAAAAAAAAATGAATATTAAAAAAAAAAATTAAAAAAAAAGAACTTACAAAGCTTGGTATACCTTTTCCAGCTCAACGTTAGCACTAATATTTGGTAATGAAATCCGTGGATGAACTGGATTCATGTGACTAGCCAGTGACATCAAATTACGAGCTGGACACTAAAAAGGTAGGTAATAAAATAAAAATAAAACAAAAAATAAATATCGGTCTTAAACAACGTGTAACATTAAATGCGCCAAACCTCGGACACTAATAGTAGTTTATGTGACTAGGGGATAAAGCAGTGTCTTTAAGTCGCGGGCGGCATGTTGAATTCCGAACGAAACGAAGGTTGTTGATTTTAATCCCGAAAGACAGTGAGTGTTTTATAAAATTAACTCCCGAGCATTGCGAGGGAGTTAATAAAGAAACCTGAGTGAAGTGAGAAATTCAAGCCGCCCAAGACAGAGACAGCTTTATCCCCGTGTTGCATACTCTACTTTTTACACCATCTGTGAGATAATTAAAAGACAATTTGGTCGACCAAATCATATATCAGAGAAATATAAGTATTATATTTACAAGTTCATCAAAAAAACAAAATTCACTACTCCAAGATTCTATAGTTTCAATTTTCTATAATGCTCCCGTGTCGTCAGTACGCACGTTTTATTCTATTTTCATTTTTTTTTGTTAGTGGCCAGTTTGAATCATAGTGATTACATACTCTTTGGTTTGAATTTCGAGTCAACTTGTTCGATGCGCCTACATTTTAATTCACAATGTTGACGATTCTTGATGCTCCAAATTCAAATTTCATTATTCCCTAGGGATCGGCCATACTGCATTATCTCCCTAGGCATATAATGACTTGCTTTAAGTAAGGTTTGTATGACGTGTAAAACGACATTATCGAGCAGGTGGTGTAAAAATGATTTTTTTATACCACCTGCTCGATAATATCGTTTGTATTGTAACGACACTTGGGGGAGGCCTATGTTCAACAGTGGACGTATATCGGCTAACTGACGATGCCTCTGGCGAAAAGTACCTCCTATAACATCTGTCACCCATTATAAACGTAACCCAAAATAACTAATTAAACATACCGAGTCTCCTTTAGCGAAGAGCTTACAGATCCAGAAGAGAGTGGTATATCTTGATAGTCGTAGTAGCTCCCTCAAATACCATCGAGCATGAGGCTCAAATGCAGGAGAAAGTACACCGGCTAATATCTATAATAAAAAAATTAATCTTTAAACAAAGAATTTACAATGTTTCTAATGCGGAGTCAACCTGTACTAAGGATCATTATCATGTAAATTATCATGGTGGATCATACCATGATAATGTACATTGTTGATCGAAGATAATAATGGGAGTAGGAGTAGTGTTACTTTTAAAATTGTGTCATTTCCCGCAAATTACTTGTTTTTCTCTTTATTTTTCTTTCCTGTTTTATTCTTTCTTTCTTTCTTTATGAAACCAAAACGTCATCTAATAAAAAACAGTAATAAATCAGTTGTATAAGACTACGTTCAGCTGTTTAAGGTGAAAGCTATGGGCCCAAGTGTGGCCATATTCTAGCTAGATGGCGTTGAGCTTACTTCTTTTTAAGTTTATTTTTTTTAATTGTACAACATTATAGTTAGAAGGACTTTATTAGACTTAGTCAAATTATTGCCTCAAAATTCACACAATATTCTGACTGCACAAAAAGATAGTGCTTCTTTTGAGATATTTTGCAATCTAGCATGCCCTCGACAATTGCTAAATCCCTGTCATAGTATAGATAAATCCAGCTCCTAGATGTCAATCATATCAAGTTCTAAAACTTGTTATATCTGCGGTAGAAAACTATAAATCAGTCAATCTTGTAGGAATAATTTAGATCACAATAGATGCTTTAAATACCATAAGACACTTACCATTGCATCGGTGCCTGCTCGACGTGCTTCCGGTTCCAAGTCGTAATGTGTTCGTATAGACGATTCGTTGTCTAATGGGCTAAAACCAATCATTATTATAAACTATGTGGTAAATGGTGTGTGTTGTCGCAAACAATGGATTTCATTAGAGGCCTTAAGGGCCGGCTACGGATGAATTTCCATACAAACGTAATACCACGCTCATTTGCAGTTGGAGAATATTTCCAATATATTATGAAGATATTCGGTTATAGACAATATTTATCTAGATTCCTACGTCATTATTTAAAAAAAAAAAAACAAAAAGAAATTTCAGCGAATTGTATTTCGCACTTTTTTACAGCGTAAATGGCAAAACATGCCATTTGGCTTTTCCTGTATTAAAAATCAGTATTTCTAATATTCTCGACGTAGAAACCTAGATAAATATTGTCTATAACCGAATATCATCATAATATGTTGGAAATATGCTCCAACTGCAAAATGAGCGTGGTAGTACGTTTGTATGGAAATTCATCCGTCGCCGGCACCTTAAAGTCACCCAAAGGAAAAGGGCTATGCTCAGAGTTTCCGCAGCAGAACTATTAAGTTTATCAACATAGCACAAAGATTTACCAAATCGTGGCACATTGCTCGTAGAACGTATAGTCGATGAGGACAAAAGGTTCTGGAGTGACAACCGCACACCCAAAGTCGTTTTTAGCTTTGGAAGGCTACCCACAAGTTGGACCTCTGACCTAGTGAGAGTCACAGGAATGCAATGGATGCGAGACGCACAGGACTGGTTGTTGTGGCGACACTTGGGAGAGGCCTACGTCCGTCCAGTAGACGTCTTTTGACTAAAATGATGATGATGTGTAGTGGGTATTACATGGGGCCTGTCACATGCCCCTACTCTTTGGAACGTGCAATTTAGCTTCACTTTTCTTGGACTGACCGACATTTGACTATTCAAAAGTGCCTGTAAATGGTCTATTTGAAATAAATGCTTTGATTTGATTTGATTTGATTTGATTTGCCTTTAAAGGAACCCTAGACCCCTGCAGGATCCAAATGATAAAATATTTGAAACAGAAGTAGTTGTTCTTGTGTTTTATCATTCAACCGGTATGGTGCCAGCGATACCCAGGCTCAAGACACAGACCCCTATGGGGCGCAGAAATGACCCAACCAAAGACAAATTTTGTATCATTCGTTACATCAGAGGAGGTTACTGTTTCCCTATTCCCTCTCATTCCGTACCATGGACTGAATCAGGGCTGAACGCCCAGGTGTCTGGAGCACTATTTCAGACACTGGCATCGGGCGTATAAAAGGCTAATAACTGCACTATTCTAGACACAACACATTTCAGCTTTGTCCCTCGGATGGATATCCAAAGACCGCAGTGTCCATTTACTATCAAGAAGGTCATAGTCAGGACACTGAAAACAGGCTCCAAGATGGTAGACTACTGGAGTATCATGGCCACTTACCCCAGAACAACGACGCCAATAGGCTGGTTCTCGCTAAGAAGCGTGAAAGACTGCAGGGTGCATGACGTCAGCGTAGACTGGAACAGATCTATAAGCTTGTCGATGCGTGGTGCGTTCTCCAACACCTCCTTCAGAGAAGTTAGGTCGCAGGCTTCACCTGGACGAACTGACATTGCCCTAAAAATTGAAGACAGTTGTCGTCGCTGAGGACTACTTCAGATCAGGCTTTTTTTATGGTGGGAAAATTTTCTAATGACAACCCCCGCTGTTGGGCGGAGCGGGAGATAGTGTCAGACTCTTACTGACTAAAAACCCACCCCGTTCCTTCAAGCCTTCACGCCAGGGCTCGCGCTATCTTTCGAAACTAACCGTGGACTTCAGATCAGGCTCGAGTATAAGGGCGTGTTTAAACAATTCGTACGTACTCAAACCTGAACGCCGAACGGCGGTCGCGTGGAGGACCTGAGGCCGCCCGTGGATGGCTTTGTGCATTTTGTGAATAGGCATTGTGGTTTCTCAGCGGCGGCATTGTCGCGCATTTATATAAAGAATAAAATGTTATGGTGTAGTACCTGCGCGGCTAATACGCGATAATAATTACCGGTCTATTTATCAAATCGATAAAAAAAAATTAATCACAACTGTGATTCTTTAAACGTTTTTTATGGAATCATCTATCTCAATTTCTTTGACTGTACAAAAGTGATTTAGTATAGAAGTAGTTGCCTGCCCAAAATTATTATACGCTGACTGATTTGAGATATGTACTCGTATCTACTCAATGGCGCAACCGTGAGACACATATTGTGTCAGTCTTTTTTCTGTGTTAAAATTTTTTTTTCTATCTTTTTTTTCCTTAAATAAAGTTGAGATTTTTTTATTGGTTATTTATAAATGATATCATAGTGTTTACCCTCGAATTGAATTAACATGAGCCACGTACAACGACTCATTCATAAACTTCATATTGCATCCGTATGGAGTCACCAACTGAAAATATAAGGAATCATTTCAGATATTATATTGAATATAAAACTAAGTAGAAATATCAGAATATGTAGAGCAGCAGAAAAATGAAAGTGATACAAACGAGTGCGTGGCTGCGATCTAACCGGATGGTAAGCTAACTAGTGCGATTCCCCATCGCTTACTCATCAAACCTTCACATGAAAACACTTTTCAAATCAGCCTGATTGTCACCATTCTGCCATTAACGTGAATGCAATATCACTACATAATCCGCTTTACAATGTTCCCACTGTTGGGACACAGGCCCAATTCCAAACCTCTCTGTCTAGGTCTATCTCTGGCCAAGTTTGCCCCGCGAACATAATCAGATCGTCACACCACCTTCGCCACGGTCGACCTCCTTCAAACGTCCAGTGAGTGCCAATCCCCGCCCATCTGTCCAGGTATAATAGAGCAACGCGACTTGGGTTGGATCCCATGACATGGAAAGTTAAGTCGAGGTAGTTACTACTGGGCCACAACCGCTACTTTTTACTATCGTAAACCTCAAAACAATTTATACACACCGTGAAATGCTCTAATAAGGGAAAAGCAGGCTGATTTGTAGGAAGGCTGACGACACAATAGTCTCTGTCGGGATACATCTCGAATGCCACTTCCAGCATATCAAAGCCATACCTGAAAACATGCCAATATGTCAGAATGACAGTGTCCCACAAAGTGAGTCTGCGTGCCGCTCCGCCGATCACTCCAGTGTGCATCTTCCGCCTGCATCACACTACAAGGGTGGAAGACATCGTGCAAAACGTGCGCCATAAGACGAAGTTCGCACTGAGGGTACAACTGCTGGAGTCGCACCGTAACGTCAATTTCAAGACGTTCATAGTGCGAGTCCCGAACAGTTTTCTGCTTCTTATGTTGAAGGCAGACTTTTAGCAGCAGGGCGTGGTGTTCCGTCGCTTACGCGGACAGGTGCCACAGAACAGCACAAAGTGAATTAGTGCAGTGGAAGTGTTTACTAACATAGTCATAAGTCTTATTTACTAACAATAGACTGTATTTTTACTTATATTTTAGTATGGTTCCTATGTATCTATGGGCTTAGATACCTGAAAATCAAAATGAGTTATTATTTACTACTCACTGGTGTACCGTAGTGAATAGTTGGTGCACTTCGGCCTAGCCATAGCCGTGGCAGTATCTTTATGGATGTCACAAAGTTAATAGTCAGACAGAAGAAAAATGTAGGTCTATCTATTAACTGGTAACTGTTAGTTATTGAAGAGAATGAGAAAATCGCGGACATACTAACATACATATGTACACACAGAACCACCGCGTAATACAGGATGCAGAATCGCCACCAAACGCAGAATACAGAACTGCCGCCGAAGAATACAGAACCGCCATTATTGGTTAAAATTTTTCCGTGTTCCTATTTAGCGAATCTACTAACTTTTTGACACGATTTATTAAAAAAACCGGCCAAGTGCAAGTCGGACTCGCCCATGAAGGGTTCCGTAGCAGCAAGTAACATAATATAAAAGTTCTTGTAATGTGTTGTAACTTTGATCGATGTTTTAATAATAGTGTATTTTTTTCGATTTATGACGCATTAAAAAAAAACTACTTACTAGATTTTGTTCAAACCAATTTTCGTTGGTAGTTTTTATAGTAATGTACATCATATATTTTTTTTAGTTTTATCATTCTCTTATTTTAGAAGTTAGAGGGGGGTACGACACATTTACCACTTTGGAAGGGTCTCTCGCGCAAACTATTCAGTTTAGAAAAAAATGATATTAGAAACCTCAGTATTATTTTTGAAGACCTATCCATAGATACCCCACAAGCATGGGTCTGATGAAAAAAAAATTTTTGAATTTCAGTTTTATGTATGGGGACTAGTGTTGCCAGGTCTGTTTGGATAAAAATCGGGACAGATGGCAAAACAAATCGGGATTTAGGGTTTTAGATCGGGACAAATATATTTCTTTTGAATAATGACTTTTTAAATGGGAAATCATCCAATGACTTTTTCCCCTCTGGGGTGGAACGAGAGGGCGTGTGAAATTTTTACTGATTAAAACCCAGACTTCTTCAGTCGTTCTTTGAGTTTCAGGGTTTTTGATTTATCGGGACATTTAGCGTCCCGATCGTATGCAAATCGGGACGTGTCCCCAGACCCCTAAAAATCGGGACATCCCGCGCAAATCGGGACGCCTGGCAACACTAATGGGGACCCCCAAAATTTATTGCTTTTTTTCTATTTTTGTGTGAAAATCTTATTGCGGTTCACAGAATACATCTACTTACAAAGTTTCAACAGTATAGCTCTTATAGTTTCGGAAAAAGTGGCTGTGACATACGGACGGACAGACAGATAGACAGACATGACGAATCTATAAGGGTTCCGTTTTTTGCCATTTGGCTACGGAACCCTAAAAAAAGTAGGAGTTTTTTAAATTTTACAATATCAGGTCTTACCTCTCGTCGTAATTAGGATGAATAGCGAACAGCTGGAGAAGAAAGGCATTCGGCGTTCCTGAATATCGAACAGGTTCTGGCATCTCGAAAACTGTGGTGCCGCTGGGGGCTGTGAACACGTATTATTATGGGTACATTTTTCACGACTAGCTGCGTCTCCACTAGCACCCTAGCAAAGTATAGGCCAAGGTACGGTCAGTGGCTCGTCTTAGGGGTGGATTTTTAGGAGTTGGAGTATACCCTTAGGGGCACTATGAGCAGCAAATAAAATAAAAAAAAAAAATTCGCTAAGAAACATTTTTGGGACTTGGAAATTTTTTCACTATAGCGCCTCTATTATTATTATTATTTCGAAGATAAGGAGCTATGCCTCACCCATAGTGTAGGGGACGTAGTCACTGCGACCTAAAAGATCTATTGTGACTCGCCACCTTGTTAGAGTAACTCTTTTAGCCCGGAGGCTTCCAAGAAATTTAGAATACTCCTAGCTTTTAGTTTTAATCTCCTCCGGGCGAAGGCTGCTCACCGATCATACCAGTATATTATGGTCTGTAGTTTGAAATACAAAACTTTTCCACGGGGAGTTTTTGGCAGATTTAATTATTTGCAAATTGATTCCTATAGTCCGTCTAATGAAAGCGTGACCTGAGAAAAGGAGGTTACGACCAAAAATGTTGAATGTGGTATTATTGAAATAGTAGGAGAAAAAGTTTTGATACTAGAGTATTCTTTGTATTTATAACAATTGTATAATAGTTAATCCTAGGCAAAAACATGTGTGTAGACTTAATTATTTGGTGGGTGTATGGTAAAAGTCAATAACACACAAAATGTTGGTAATTATCCCAAATTATTTTAATTTATCTGATCTCTCAAATGTCGCTATATGGCGTGGCTGGTAAGACTTTACGGCGTTCTTATCTTACCTTCCGCATGACGCAGGTCCTCACCGGACATGGTTCGTTCGGGAGGTACCTACACCGGATTCATGCGGAAGTGACGCCTGGGTGTCGCCACTGTGCGGAATGCCCGGTGGACACGGTGGAGCACACAGTCGAGGTGTGCTCCGCTTGGGCGGATCATCGCCGTGCCCTCGTGGGCGCGATCGGCGGCGAAGACCTCTCGCTCCGAGCATCAGGCAACGGCGTTATCGCCGCCGCCGCCAGCGCCGGGATACTGATCCCGATTTCCGGCCACCGTAGGCACGGGCTTGCGGACAGTGAGCAATGGGTAGCTCACTGTCCGGCCGTCCGGTAACTGTCCGGACCAAGTCCAAGTCGTCAACGGCGCGCACTGTTCCCGCGTGCCTCAAGGAGTTGTCAGCAACAGCAGGGGCCCAGCCGGGTCGAAGCCTACTGGGGTCAGGGTTTTCCGAAAGGTCGCTCGAGCCCCGGTATGAAGGCTTGAAGGAACGGGATGGGTTTTTTAGGCAGTAAGAGTCTGATACTATCTCCCGCTCCGCCTAAGAGCGGGGGTTGTCATAGGATGATTTTTCAAATCGGAAAAAAAATGGCGCTATATAATATTCAAATAATATTCTTTATTTACCATTTGGCCTTCTGGCAAGAATACCAAGTGCACAACACCGCGATAGTCAAATAAAATGGTCAACATGATTTCAACTTCATCACGTCTCGCCAACACTAATGTGTTTCAAGGTTTTTGGGTTGGAATCGATTCGTTTTAGCATAGAGAAAATTCAGATCTTTTGGAATTAGTCAAGTGGGAACATGTTTTATACTCCAATGATTGTTTCAAATGATACGCATCGACTCGTGAGACACAAAAAGTTCAACAGCTCTCAAACTTGAACTAGGATTTCAGTCACTATTTCCTTCACTTTCGCAATTTTAACTTCAGTTGAAGATTTTGATGCTCTATCAGACAAAGTGAGGCAAATCTTTCATTACATCTCAACTGCTTTTGAACGCATTCTACCACTCACTAGCATGTGTTTTTGATTAAGTCGATTCACCAAAAGCCTTCTTTGTTTGATGTTTTTGTCCATTATGAAATTCGCAATATATCAGATTATCTAAAAATATAAGAAAAACAAATTATCATTATATCATAAATATAACTATCTAATAATATTAGTCGACAAGGATCAAGATTATAACGTCATATTAACTTAAAAATTCTGAAATCGTATGTAAATATTGTTGGTTTTCATTGAAAACACCTTCTTTCTCTTCTTGTTTTTGTTTGAACTTGTTAACCATAGTGTGTAGCAGTTTTCGCACGTTACTGTTTATTGTTTTTCCCATAATTAAGCAATTATTCTTGAAAAATAAATATCTGTTTACACAACTGACAATTGCGATCATAGACTTTGACGTGATTTTTTTTGGCAAAACAATGTTGCCAATTTAATTTAAAAAAAAAAACTCCAGGTTACGCTTTCAGTAGACGTACTCTAGTGGATATTGTGATGTGATGTAAAATTGATGCAGTTTTGTATCTCAAGTGTCTGCGCAAATGGATAATATGTGGAATCATTGAAACAGGCGCGATCTCAGTAAAATGGAGCAGAGAATTTTATTGTAGTTTTAACTACCTCAGCGAAGTTTGCCGAGAAGGTTGACTTGATACCTTTGCTGGCAAATGCTACAAAGACATTAGAATAAGTACATCCATATTCTGATGATGAGCAAATGAATTATTCTTACCTACGAAAATATGGCTTACAGGACTTAGTATCCAAGCCAAAAATATGAACAAAAAAAAGCTTTTCTACAATGTCTGTCACCGATTCATGACTGACCTCGATCGAATACGCTCGGTTACGCTCGGCTAGGACACGGCGGCGTCGCGACGCCGTAGTTGTCGTCAACGTAGCGCGTTGCATGGTTTACTACGACACGTCGTAGTATTCCATGCTACGCGCTACGATCGAATTTTTTAGCGATATGAAAGATAAAGCGGTGAAATAACTTTCCCAATGCCAAAAGAAAAGTTACTATACTTACGTCCTCTTTTAGTTTTTTCTGTTTTTCGGTCCTGTGTAAAACTGGAATCGGGAACTCCTTTTGTTCCGTCTATTATTTTAAGAAAGCTGTCGGCAGGCCTGTAAAAATATTAAAAAAGTAAATGCATAAAATTAGAGATACTTAAAAAAAGAACTATTATAATATTTGCTATCGTTGATTTTGCCACAATTTTGAGCTGGGAAGTCATCAAATTACAAAGTTTTACTGAAAAAACCCTACGTATGTTTTTTTTTTTTGTGGGCAAAAATCATCTAATGACATCTCCGCCCTTGGGCGGAGCGGGAGTTACGGTCAGACTTTTACTAACTAAAAAACCCATCCCGTTCCTTCTAGCCTTCATACCGGGGCTCGAGCGCCCTTTCGGATAACCCTGGCCCCAGTAGGCTTCGACCCGGCTGGGTCCCTGCTGTTGCTGACAACTCCTTGAGGCGCGCAGGAACAGTGTGCGCTGTCGAAGACTTAGGCTTGGTCCGGACAGTTACCGGACGGCCGGAGAGCGAGCTACCCATTGCTCACTGTCGCATAATACATTTATGTTACAATGTGGACCGATGATCTAGTCAGGGTCGCGGAATTCGATAGATGCGAGACGCACAGAACTGTTCATTGTGGCGAAACTTGGGGGAGACCTATGTATGTCCAACAGTGAACGTCTTGCGGATGAAATGGTGATGATTATGATGATGACATTTGCATTGAAACATTCGAGACGGTCGAGTAAATAAAATTACATCTTACCCAGAACCTAAAGCATCGTAAATGACCATCTCTGGAACCCTCAAAAGATCGGTATCGATATTAACAATATCAAACTCGAATTCATCTTCGTCTTCATCTTCGAAAAGATCCAGAATAACTTGTTGATTCTCAATCATTGATTCACTCATGACTAGCTGCAACGACGTAATTAAGAATAAATATATATGGTTGCATATTATAAAATCAAAACTTTCCTGAGCAAATTTCAAAAGAACAACGTACAAATCAACAAAGTTTAAAATAACGATGTCATTTGATTAAAAGTTCAGCTGACCAAAGTCTGGAATATCAATGTTTAAATTATTTATTAAACTATTGACCAAATCGTTCAAAAGTCGAAATGGATTACTGGATAAATTATTAATTATCAAATGGATTAACTGAAAAAGGTAAAAAACTCGAATGGACGAAACAACTTGGACGTAGCGTTCGCCGGCCGCTGCCGCGGCACCGCTCGCTTCGCTCGCACAGCTCACGCGCGGTTGGTCACAGTTCTAACCTAATCTATGTATGTATGTATGTATGATATGTTACAACGGGCTGTTTTCTGCAAATCCACGACCAAAGCGCGTATTTTGAGTACCCTACACCTAACACTAATATAACTGAGTAAATATAAACCAATTTTAAACCTTAGACTCGAAATAAGGTTCAGTTGAAAACCAGCGTCAGGCAACTACCATGTAGTTGTCTGGCTTTTTGCTGAACTGTACCCCTAGCCAAGTTGCTAATCTGCAATAGTTAACGCTTGTAGAAAGCTTCAAATGTACGGGAATGACGTCGTCTTAACACTTAGTCACGTGGTCAGAACAAAAGAATTGGCGGCAACGTCAACTCGAAGGGTTCGGCGCAAGCGAAACGGTTATAACTTGGCTAGGGGGGCTGGACCTATTTGGCGCCGCCGTGAGAAACATTTTTAGTTGTTTATTTTTTTTATGTAATCATCTTGTTACTACATTGTGTGTATCTACGAGTGTGTATGCCAAATAAAATGGTTTTCTTTCTTCTTTCTTTCTTCCATATACAAAAGAGAAAATACCGACCAGAAGTAGTAACATGGTTGATAAGGCCTAAACGTTCTGGAGTTGTGACCGCGTACCGGAAGACGCAGCATTGGAAAGCTTTCTGGGTAATCTCAAAAATACAATAGATGTAAGACTAACAGGAACGGTCGTTGTGACGACACTTGAAGGAGGTCTATGTCCAACCGTAGACGTCTATCGAAATGATGATAATGAAGTAATGCCTTATCCTAATATGGTGTAGACAAATTATGATAATATACAGAGGGCCAGACTTTATGACGGCTGTGAAGTAAGGCTACACGCTGTGTAACCGCGCAATGGATTTCTTTCCAAGTTTAATATAAACTTCGATTTATATTAAACCTGAAATATAGCCCTACAAGAATGCTTCTTTTTTCCATATGATTTGCCACTCGCCTTGCCATTCGCCTCGCCATGCGCCACTCGCGCAAATGTGTCATGTAATATTATGTAATAATCCGATTTAAGATGCGCGAGTATATTGTGCAAAGGTAGGCCCAATAGATTCAGCTTCACTTTCTGTTAACGCTTGCTTTTACTAGCCTTGTATTTTTTCATATGAGGATTCTTAACTACAAAACTACTTACATACATACGAAACTAAGAGTATAGTTCGTTTCACATAAGAAGGTCCTTTGCTGTAATATTGGCAATACTGAAAAAACAGTGTTGCTATATTTTTAGCAATGAAATTACTTAATATTAGGGAGATTAACTGATATATCATTACTCTTAACAATTTTCTTCTAATTTTCTTTTTTTGTTCTTTTGGAAACTGTAAAAACTATTTTTGAATAAAGTATAGGACGCTGGGCTCCATTTCGATTGACCTGCAATTCTTTCAAATACCGAAACGCCACGCCACAGTATCGTACCTCTCCATTGACAACTTCCTTTTAGACCTGCTTTTTTATAATAAAATCCCATTCCCCCTCATAATTCTCTAAAAACATTTTCCAACTACCTAATTAAGATCAATTTCCTTTCACATTTCGTACAACAATTTTGCTCTTAGATTAAATACCTATAGATATAGCCACCGCGTGGCCACACATGAGACAGCACTATAGCACTAAAATGAGGTTAGTACGTAAACTTTTCCATAAATATGACCACAGAAATACACTTAAAACTTAACTATAGGAGTCTATTTGTCATACTTACACTAAAAGTATTACATTAATTGTCAAAATTATTCTAAAGACATAAAAATTTACTCGAGTTGACCTCAAAGTGACAGTGATAGGCCTTTGTTTGGCTCACTTTTCAAAGTGAGACAAGCAAAAAAGCGGCACGCCGAATGAGACTGAGAATGTTTTGTCTCAATTTTCTTACTTATTTCGGATATTTGCTTCTCACTTTCGCACTTCCATAGAGTCGCATGGCTATATCTAGAGGTATATAATCTAAGATTTTGCTAGAGTAGGCATCTGTTTTCTTTTTTTATTGTCTTTTTTCGACAGACAGGGAAGCCAACATTACGGCGAAGAAACTTCATAATTATGTGAAACGCACTGTAACGTAGATTTAAAAAAAAAAGAAACAAAAGAATGTCTCTATAGGTTAGGTCCACAGAGTACATCATCACTACATAGTATAAAACAAAGTCGCTTTCTCTGTCCCTATGTCCCTTTGTATGCTTAAATCTTTGAAACTACGCAACGGATTTTGATGTGGTTTTTTTTAATAGATAGAGTGATTCAAGAGGAAGGTTTATATGTATAATAACATCCATTAAATAGTGGAGAAGTACCGTTATTTTTGAGGTTTCTAATGTGTTGTCGTAAATAATTACATTTTTTCCGCTTACATTGCAAACGCAGGCTGAACCCTACGAGTTTTATCAAAATAATGTACTAAGTATTGTACACATTGAAAAGGTCTACAGAAAAGTCCGTGATGGTATATGTCTATCTCTTATGGATAACCCACAATAACTTTTTTTGTCATTTACTTTTTACGACAAATAATGGCTAATTTTCGAAGCGATTTTAACCAATACAGCATTAATCCTTAACCAATTAAATACCTTGAATACATTGTTCATTTAATATAGATATATATGGCCCTTTACACCGTATGATTTAAGTGAATATTTTCGAAGATATTACAGATTTAAAAATTGCGGGACCTAGCGTTTGCGGCGGTACCGGCCGGCCGCCCGATGCGGCAAGAGCGTGCCTCTTCATAGTATAGGGAAAGGGGAATTGTTTTATTCCAAATTTAACGCGTGCGGGCCACGGGCAGTAATGAATAAATCAAAACTACTGAATCGATTTTAATCACATAGGTTATATATTTTATACCCGTGCGAAGCCGGAGCGGGCCGCTATGTTTTTATATACAACGTTCACAGTTTTTCTGTAGTGTATTTAGTATCAGCATTGCACCCGTGCGAAGCCGGGGCGGGTCGCTAGTTTTTATATATAGAAAAGGTTAGGTCACTCACCCCTTCCATGATAGATGGCATCATTCCAACACTTTTGAAATTGCGACTGTCGTCATCCTCGAATACCCATGTAACCTGTGTGTAATATTATAATAATATTTAGTTACGTACATATTATAACAAAATTATCACACAAATACACTAGCATCCATATATATTTTAAGTACGGGTTATATTTATATGTTAAGTATATTTTATTTACCATCATCTGTGCGTCACTGCGAGTGCCAGCTGAAAACTGAAAATCAGCGCTGGGTGTTTGACGCCCAGCAATTGCCGAGTTGGTGACACATTTCGGTTCGGGCACATTCAACACAACTGTATTGTATTTCTGTACGTACTCTCTTTTTTTTATTATTATTTTATGTTGTGGTAAGTATATTGTGTTGCCTAATGCTATTCTATTCAATAGCAAAATTTAAATATTTCATGTCCACTACAAAGGGCATAATAATCCATTTCGAGAAACTACCTGCATGCACTTAGCTACTAATTTTTTCAAATCTCTTTCTGCTGCGAAGAAAAAAAAAGTAGCTTTCCAACCTAACACTTCCGTAATCTAATATTTAATTCATTTTGATATAAGTGGAGAATTACTTTCATAGGTAAGGTTGTAAGGAAGAACCCTCTGTCAGACCTTAGTATATGGTATGGTATGGTTCAACTCAATACCTCCACACATTCTCGAGGTAAAAAAGGGTCTTGACAGACAGACCGACGAACGGACTAGAAAGTGATCCTATATAGAGTGACGTACGGAACCCTAAAAATTTAACGATGTCACACTTTGTTCCTTACTTACCCTAGATCTGGTGGAGTCCTTATAAACGCCCTTACTATCGTTTCTATCTGATTTCTTATCTGGTTTCACACAAGGCTCCTCTTGCGTCATACTTTTATGGAAAGAAATTATTTCAATCAGTAAATAACTAGCAAATGAAAAAAATATATAAAATAATTTACACGTGTAAACTATTTTATATATAATAATAAATAATATTCATAATATTTTTCTGACGGTGATTTTGACGATATCGATATAAGAGCAATTCCTTGTGTAGTCATTAGGAATTGCTCTTATAGTACAAGATCCGGTAGAGGAAATATCTTTCCTCATCTGTTATTCGATTAACATTATATGCTAAATAATGTGTTTAAGATATTGCGAATAGGTTGCGGCAATAAAACTTGTTATTACATTTTTGACATCAATTACCCTGATTTGTTATTTGTGAAAGTTGAACATCAGCTGAAAGAATGTGCGCCAAGGAACGGAAAAAATATAGATTGCCTACTTTTTTAGTGCAACTATAAGGGTTGGGGGAGGCCTATGTCCAACAGTGGACGTCTTTCGGCTGATATCATGATGATGATGATGATGATGATGATGGTGATGTACGTGGATTCACACCATTTTTGGTAAGGCAACCTAATATACCTTACCAAAAATGGTATAGACTTTAAGATGTAAAATTTTCTGCGTGTGTATTGAGTCTGACAGAGAAGCGATGCATCTTTCATTTGATAGACAAAGATACATTGAATTCATTTTAAATGTATAAACATGTATAACAATTTTTTTTTTTCCCTTCACCAATAACGATTGCATCACTGCTTACCATCAGCTAGGATCGAAGTCAAGCACTATAGGTAGTATCGATTAATTACAAAAAACCTATACCGACCTCTGGTTATAAGGTTCTATATAGCTTAAAACTAAAAGACTTCATTATGACTCTTACCTGCAATTAGAATCAACTTTAGGCACGCACTTTGGAGCCTTGTTCACATGCTTAAGACCGCCGAACGGCATCAACACGTACGCTTCCTCCAAAGCTTCGTAGTTGATGTTTGTACCGAGACACATCACTCCAACTGCTAATTCCTTATGCTACAAAAAGTCATTTAGTTTTAAAATAGATTACGAAGAACTTGGAGATGATGTTTCATAGGTAGCGACATCTATGGCGCCACATATGAACGACGAAATCCTGCATAGCACAATTAACCTATGCTCAAACCGAGAACTCTTCTCCACACGTTTGAGCATAGTTATACAATAGCCCGAAATCATTTATCCGACAATTGCTTAAACTAGACAAAAGTATCTGTCGGTCGGAGGATCCTCCCTTTTCAACGGAAGTTTCTGGAATTTGACACTCCAAACTGGTGACCCCGACGTTTATATTTCTCCGGTACCCACGACTTCATCCGCATTAATCTAATAAAACAGCACAATGCTGTTTGGTACTAAATTTCAATAAGTTAACGAACGCTAATTCTTGTTCTAAAAGGCCTGTAAATTAGTTCAGCCGTTTCAGAGACTTACGTACTTACGTTCAACACGCTTCACTACTTCACCTATGATACTTTCCTGCCATGTACCATAAAACATTTTTGATAGAAGACCTTAATCTATACAAGGTGCCCATTGTATGTGTTTTAGATATAAGTTTTTCTTTGTTACAATATGTTTCTTTATTTAACTACAATAAAGTATATAATAAACCTACGTCTACACTAATGTTATAAAGAGGGAAAATTTGTATTTTTATGTGTATGTTTGTAATTAATTAAAGACTACTGTGGTGATTTAAAAAAATCTTTGACTATTGAAAAGCGACATTCATCCTGAGAAACATCTATCTATATATATTATATAAAAATCAATGCCACTTTTCTTTGTGATTTTATAACTCAAAAAAACCGGCCAAGAGCATGTCAGGCCACGCTCAGTGTAGGGTTCCGTAGTTTCCCATCCATCACAATAAGTGTACCCACTTATGAGGTTAAAAAAATGCTTGCATATACACTTATATAAACTTAGTCCAGAAATGATTTTGTAGAACCCTTTTGTCTTTTTTGTACAAAAACTGTTCTTTCCATCAAGTTCAAAATAATTTTCCTAGAAAGTCCTTATAAAGTTCTACTTTTCAGATTTTTTTCATATTTTCTAAACTTATGGTTCAAAAGTTAGAGGGGGGGACACATTGTTTTTTACTTTTGGAGCGATTATTACCGAAATTATTGACATTATCAAAAAATGATTTTAGTAAACCCCTATTCATTTTTAAATACCTATCCAACGATATATCACACGTTAGGGTTGAAATTAAAAAAAAAAATCACCTCCCATTTTACATATAGGGGGGCTACCCTAATAAAACATTTTTTTCCAATTTTTATTTTACCACTTTGTCGGCGTGATTGATATACATATTGGTGCCAAATTTCAGCTTTCTAGTGCTAACGGTCACAGAGATTAAGCGAAGACGGACAGACAGACGGACAGACAGACAGACATGGCGAAACTATAAGGGTTCCTAGTTGACTACGGAACCCTAAAAATGGGCTCACCTATCCAAACCAAATGTTTAGGCTTTGTTCAGACTGTTTTGTAAATGGTTTATGTGAAGTTTGGTAGGATAGAGTAGGGTAGAGTAGGGTAGTGTAGAGTAGAGTAGGGTAGAGTAGGGTAGAGTAGTGTAGAGTAGTGTAGAGTAGGATAGAGTAGGGTTTTTTTTTTTTTTTTTTTTTTTTCGATGGGAAAAATCATGCATTGACATCCCCCGCCCTTGGGCGGAGCGGGAGATAGTGTCAGACTCTTACTGACTAAAAAACCCATCCCGTTCCTTCTAGCCTTCGTACCGGGGCTCGAGCGCCCTTTCGGATAACCCTGGCCCCAGTAGGCTTCGACCCGGCTGGGCCCCTGCTAGGATAGAGTAGGGTAGAGTACGGTAGGGTAGAGTAGGGTATAGTAGGGTAGCGAAGAATAGAGTAGGGTATAGTAGGGTAGCGTAGGGAAGAGCGGGAGTGAAGCCGCGCGGAAAAAAGCTTGTAGGTTATATTTATTGCCCGTGTGAAACCGGGACAGGCCGCTAGTAAATAAATAAACAAGGTGTAAGGGACAAGTCTTCGCAAACTTTGAGGGCTTGCACAGTGGACGAAACTGAACAGTCTTCCAAGAGACTTTTTACCGAAAAAAGGTTGGCCGGAAAAAAAAAACGGAAGATGTGGTAGTTTGTTCAGTTTTGTCTGCTAAGCAAGCCCACTTTTGCAGAGTCCTGTCCCTTACACCTTGTATAGTGGAGTACCAATGGGTGAATTATCAAACTTAAAAAAGTACAAGGATGATGTATGTCATGTACAAATTCACCTCACAAACGAGCAGCACAGTTTCCGACCCCGGGTGCCTGGCTATCATCTCACTGATGTAAAATTCTCCGTACAGCTCTCGCAGGCGCTCCGAATGCTGCTCAAGAATCGGCACTAAATCATCGTTGTCTTCTTCGCTACATGACATGTAAAGAAATAATTTTATACGTCTTATTAAGACATGTGCTGATGGAGGTACGTGATTGAAGTATCCAGAGAACAGCGCCAAAGCCAAAGCTCTAAATCGGCAGAGGCTGACAGACAGGGAAGGAAACCTTCTAGAGAAGGTAAAAGGGTCGTGTCACAATTTTGCTCCATTTGTCTTTTCCTCTTATCATATGCCCTGCCTTTAAACAATCTATAAAATCTAACTTACCTAATATTTTTTACATTAACATATGTACGTAAGTACATGCAGCTTATGTTCTGTATGTAGACGAGACACTAAACTTACACAGCTCTTCTAATCCTGAGTCGCGGACAGACCTCCGAGCGGTCGGCAACACATAACACCGGCATCCTGTCTGCCGCCAAGCCGCGCTCCGAGACCGTTACCCGCCTGAATGACGCCTCTGAACGATTGTGGCCAGGAATCAAGGCTACAAACATTTCAACAAACATTTTTTTGATTATTTTGAACGACTACTTAATCATGCCTGCATAGCAAGCTTAACCAGTCTTAGTTATCCTCCTACACAGGTTTCCTCTCCGTGAGACAGAATGGGGGGTTATACGGCCCACTTTTTTCTTTTCTCCGATGTACCTAAGTATTATTTTTCAATACTCGAAATCCCTCCCTTTTCCCACCGCTTTCAGGCACACAATAGACTGTTTTCCGCACTAGTGCACAAAAGTGCGCGTGCTCTCCCTCGCCATAATTTTATTACATTAATTGTAACAGGTTGGGTGCGTGTCGACGATCACGAGTCGTCGGTCAACCCCCGTTTATTCATTTCTTCATAAGTGTATTGGAAAAAGTCGTTTGATTCACGTGCTTCCTCGGTTCCATAACAGACTCGACTACGGCTCGTGTGATCGTGTGGATTCCTCCTTAGTCGCAATTATAAACTTTCGGCACTTGTATCAAAATGTACTAATACCGTTGTGTGAATAGGAGTGATGGAATAGAATTTACTAAGGATTCTGAACATAGCGACCACATCTGGAGGCAATGGACGTTTACACATTAGACGAAAACAATCTCGAATGATACGATATCAGCGGACTGGTTGACACCGTGTCACGGTCATCGACGCACAAACGAACGCCATGATTGTATCCTGTAAGTACCTACATGATTCTGGACTCCACTTATTGTTTACTAAAAAAGTATTTTGATTAAGAGATCTTGATCATTGTTTAATAAAAAAGTATTGAATATCTATAAGTATTTTTAAATTGTCAAGTCGTTTGACTTTTTATACACAGACAGACTATACTTGTAAACAGTAGGTTAGCATTCAGACCCCTAGCCAAGTTACAATCGTCACATGATCAGAACAAAGGAATTGGAGGCGTGGTCAACTCGAGCCATCGATGAAAGAGAATCGAAACGAAACGGTCGTAACTTGACTAGGCCTGCTGAACTCATAATTACAAATGGTAACGATACTTACTTTGTATTTGGACCACAGTTTTAATCATAGCAATATGGTAGATATAGGCATCATGCATGAAGATGGTTTTGAGCATGTTGTCGACTAGCTCGCGGCCGAAGTTTGGGTTCCAGCACAACAAGTGTATAAACAGGGTGTTCCGGGCATTCATATCGTTTTCCCTGAAAAATTTTAGGATAAACCAACTGCTATAGATAGATGTAAAAAGACGCTCTTTGATTAAAAACTGTTTCATCAGTTGTTGTGATTGGAATTACTTATATCCATGGGCAAAGACAAAAAATTTTCAAAAGGCATAAAGTGAGTTCTATATTTTTATCGCCCATAATCAGAGTTTTTTTTGTTGTTGGTAAAATCATCCAATGACGTCTCCCGCGCTTGGGCGGAGCAGAAAGAAGTGTCAGACTTTTACTGACTAAAAACTCACTCCTGTTCCTTCGTTGCCTTTCATACCAGGACCGAGTCTTCCTTTCAGAAGCAGACCCTTGGACTCAGTAGGCTTCGACCTTGCTGGGCCCCTACGGTTTGCTGACATTTCCTCTAGGCGCGCGTGGAATAAGTAGATTTTATGTCCGATCATACGGAAAGTACCTACGTTCTAAGAGGGACAAGTTTAGCTAGATACAGTAGGCATAACGAATCTTGAGCGCTCGGCGTCAGAGTAGGGATCGCTTTGCGCATATCATACATTGGCGAGCCAATCGTCTTCGTTGTTAGATACATGCAGCAACGCAGGGAAAAAATGAGGAGTGACGTCTATGACGCGATGGAGCGGCGAGCCAATCACTGAAACTCCCCGCCCGCGTCTCACTTCGCACCACTAAAGAGACCGAATATTTGACTTCTGCGCAACCGCTCAAAATCCGTTATGGCAACTGTAATAGATTCTCAGTAAGTAGGTAAATGAAATACATACTTATACTTTGTCCAGATATACTCTTCCCAAGCACATGGGTGCACTGACGGCAGTTTCGGATAATCCCTAGCCGCCAGAAATCCAACAATTTCTTTGCGAGCGTCTAGCTGGCATATACTTAATACACTATTCTCACTGGAAAAACAAATAAACTAAACTTGATACTTCCCATAAAACGGCTCTTACATGATTATGACGTTATTACACATCTAACTCTGGATATTTTGGAAAATCAGATACCTATCTTGTGGTTATTATCTGTTTCTATTGAAATCAAATATAAATTTATGTAAAACTAAACTGCTAATAGAACTAGATAGATTCCACTCCACCAGAATAGGCTAGTTGCCGTAATAAAAGTAATTAGTCCGTCTTTTAGATTATCTATAAATAAGGGACACGTTTTTTTTTATTTGTTAATTAAACCAAAAATGACAATGATATAGCCCATTAAAGTTACGTGTAACGTCACGCGCCGTGCTACTTTTAATGGGCTTTATCTTTGTTATTTTTTGTTTAATCGAAAAAAGACAAAATACATGTCCAAAATTTTTTTTTACAATCTAAGATACGGACTAAATAAAATGTAGTTATTTTGAACCTGGAAACTACCCTATTGGCAAGATGCCCGGGCGCGCGAAATATGGAAGGAGTGGAGGGAGGCCGTTACCCAGGAGTGGGACAGAACAGGCTAACCCTCGCCGCAGTCAGATAAAAGTAACGGTAAACTTACATGAGCTGAGTAATATCGTAGGTGCAGGTGACCCTAAAAGTCTTAGATATAGAATCGCACAATAACTCCAGCACATGTGGAGCATCTGCTACATTAGCCATTCGCACAGAGCCCAAAGAACATGGGTATATTTTAACCCTCTTTTCGTGTTCCATTTGAAAAATTGTATTTTATTTACTAAAACTTGTTAAAACTACACTGAAACCCTCAAGATTTCACGAAATTTCAACTTCTGACAGTTGACATTTGAAGAAGAGAAATAATAAATAATTATATAAAATCTTTGGTAGAACAACATTAAGCCCACGTGGGCCACGCCGTAAGCCGATCTAGGCCCGTCGATCTCCATACATTTTATATGATAACTTGTAGAGCTAAATTAGACCCACGCCACGCGACGCGGTTTTTTTATTTATTTATACTTCATGCACATAAAAGTACAGAGGCGGACTTAATGCCTTAGGCATTTTCTTCCAGTCAACCTTTGGGTGGTGCAGAGAAAGACAGTGTTAGGTGCAATAAAAGAAAGAGATAAGGTGATAAGGTGCGGTTCTACGTACAACTCGTACGTGCAGTTGCCATCACGAATCTTGAACACTTGCGCAGAAGTCAAATATTCGGTCTCTTTAGTGGTGCGAAGTGCAACGCGGAGGCGGGGTTGTCAGTGCTTGGCTGGCCACGCCATCGCGTCATAGACGTCACTCCTCATTCGTTCACTGAGTTTGCTGCATTTAAGTGCTCGCAACCCCACAGTGGTGACAGCTGTGACGTGGAAGAGGCCAGGGCGTCTTGCATCCATTGTTTGGGCCGCCATTTTGCCATCTATGGTAACTGCCCCGAGCAAGGGAGACAAAAATCAATTAAAATATTAATGTCGCAGGAAAACCTTTCCTATGAAGAGGCTTCACGATCCCTTCCTAATGTCAAAAAACTTTATTCCGAAGTTACTCAAAATTTTCCAACCCAATCTTCTTTCTCCTCCTCCTCTTCCCAACCTATTAGCCTTACTCCTACTACCTCGTATAAAAAAACTGTGTTTTCTTCCCCTAAGCCTAGAGCTCCTCTAGGTAAGTCTTTTGACAAAGCTGCCCACAGAAGCATCGTTGCTGAGGATCGTTCAGCCTTTCCCAATGGCTTCTCTCTTCAGTCTCAAAATTATTCATCCCCAAAGTCCCCTCAAGAGGATAGCCTTTTAGAATTACTTCTATCGCTTATTATTAGTCTAGTTTCCCGTAATAACTCCTCTGTACCGCCCCACGTTGCCCAAAAACTTTCCCTGCTTATTTCTAATATAAATAATGGATCTAGTCTCCACTCTTCAGTGGAATAGTCAAAGCATTCGGCCGAAGAAGCCTGAACTTTTATTTTTAATTAATAAATTTCACCCCTCAGTCATTGCCGTTTCGGAGACTTGGTTGGTGCCTGGTTCTCACTTTCGGGTCTCAGGTTACTCCTGTCTTCGGAGTGACAGGGCTGACGGGTATGCAGGTAGTGCCCTTCTTGTTAGGCGCTCCCTTCCTTTCTCTCTAATATCTCTTCCCCCTATTTCTCCAGACATTAATATTGTTACGCCACTAAACGTGAACACGCCATATCTCCGAGAAAATAACGAGTGGCACGTAATAATTAAAACGCATTGCTGTTCGAAAGGTCTAGAGTAGTTTTGCTTAGACAGACTTGGAAAAATCTCGAAACATCCACAAGGTACCTACCTACCAAGGTACATGTAGTAATAGGTATCATCTAAACCGTAAGGGAATTTGTACTCTCCGACGTTAACAATAGAGTCGAAATTCGCATGAACGTGACTTTTATTATTACGAGAAATAAAAATGATTTATGACTTCGAGAAGCGATTCAATTGTTCTGGAATTCTGGATAGATCCGGGGACGTCGGTATCTAGAATTTTCTTGGCTCCGCATATAAATACGGGCCCCCGGCCGGAAGCGAGTCAGTTGTGATTTCGACTGCGATCAAGAGCGAACTACCCTAGTACTCGAAGTGATTTTTATCAACGACTTAGGCGATAGTGTAACGGTACTCTAGTGTTAATTGCGATTCGGATTATTGTTGACTGGACTAATTTGTTATTGTTTGTGGTAAATAAAGTTCTCTCGTCAGTAAATCGGCATTTGATTACCCACGTACGTAACAACTGGTGTCAGAAGTGAAATGCCACTAACACCGAGAGACGACGAACAGCGACCACGAACAAGAAGGCAAATGGAGATGGATGCTGCGCGTCATCGTATGGAGGAGGAAGATCAGGCTGGTATGGTAGCAACAGAAGCTGCTGAGGCGCCAACAGGACCATTCTCGGAATTGAACCTCGCTGCGGTGTTGGCCGCCATGCAAGCTAGTATGGAAGCTGCTCGCCGCGAACAAGAGGCCAACCAGCGTAAGCTTCAGGACCTAATCGCAGCGAACCAGGAAGAAGCTCGCCGCGAACAGGAGACCAACCAGCGCAAGCTCCAGGACCTCATCGCGGCTAATCAAGAAGCTGCTCGCCGCGAACAGGAGGCTAAGCAGAACCTAATCCTCGATAAGATCGATCACGGTCTCGTTACGTTGGGCGAGAAGGTAAAGAATCTCACCGTAGAGGTCAAGGAGGTTTCTGCCCGAGCTGATAGCCTCGAAACAAGCCTGCTGGACATCAACAAAAAAATTATCAAGCTCGAAGCACGCGAACCCGTTGCTGTCGGCTCATCATCGCACACTCCCTGTGCATCTGCCGCAAAATTTGATGTGCCGCGTTTTGATGGCACGTCTTCCTGGACGGCATTTAAGTACCAATTCGAGACATTGGTCGAAACAAACCGCTGGGATGATAAGCAGTCTTTTGCGGCATTAACTTTGGCTCTACGAGGGGACGCCCTGCTAGTCCTAGAGAACCTCCCTGCGGACGGCAGGACATTGGAGCGTCTCATGGAGGGACTGGACACTCGTTATGGAGACAAACACCTCGAGCACGTTTTCCGCGCGCAGTTACGCGAGAGAACGCAGAGGTCGAACGAGAGCCTCCAGCAGTGGGGAGTCGAGGTTGAACGGCTGGTCCGGCGTGCATACATGTCGATGGCACCAGAGTTGGTGGAAGTGAATCTGGTGCAAGCATTCATCGACGGTCTACGGGATACTGAAGTCAGGGCTACGGTGCGACTTGGACACCACCAAACTCTAAAGAGTGCGATGGCTCACGCTTTGGAAGTGGAAGCCGTACGACAAGATTCACGCACGCACAGAGTTCGGGAAGTGGTGGCCTCGCCGTCAGTGCAACCACGTCAACGAGAAGCGGTAGCTGCTTCTTCGGCAAAGTCCCGCTATATTCCGACGTGTTACGGGTGTGGAGAAAAAGGGCACATTCGTACCGATTGCCCTAAGAGGAAGAGGGGGAGTGTGGACTCCGGAACTCAAGTGAACGAGGAGTCGTTAAACTAAATGTCGCCAGGGCCGCGGGGCGGGTGCTGGCTGGTCAACTGAAGGCCCCAACCATCACCATCAATCAAGTTCACAACGGAAATAGTTTGATCATCGAAGGGACGCTGAATCATCGGGCTTGCAATTTTACCATTGACACGGGGGCGTCACGGACTGTTATAAGACCTGAGTTGCTGAAACGCACCATCTTGTGGCAAAGGGAGTCTCCATCCTGCCGACTTCAGACAGCAACCGGCCAGCCAGTCTCCGTCCTCGGTGATACAGAAATTGAGATCAAAATCGGTGATCAAGTGTATATCCATCCTGCGTTAATTGCGAATATTACCGACGATTGCATACTGGGTCTCGACTTCTTGCGGAATAACCGATGTATTTTAGATATCGACAGGGGAGTATTGAAATTCCCAGATCAAGAAGTCTTCCTGCGAGGAATTAACTCATGCAACCTCTACTGTTTAAAGAATACTACACTGGCTCCGAGAACAGAAACCTTAGTCGAAGTAAAGTTTCCCAAGAAAATCAGACAAACAAGATGTGTTTTGGTAGAGGATACTGGCCGGCACCCGGAGATCATCACCGCGAGGACATTAGTTATGACGACAGGGAAATCCAAGGTCAGGATTGTGAACCTTGGGAGAGAAGAGGTCCAACTGAAGAAAAACAGTGTTGTTGGGAGATGTGAAGAAGTTCAGTATCTCCGTCAAATCAATAAATCTCCAGCAAAGCAAGACACGAACAAAGTCGAAACTGATCACATCCAGCAACTTCTGGAAAATTCTAAGAGCAACTTATCGACTTCGGAACTACAGCAAGCAAGGGAATTTCTGCTACGGTTTCGAGATATCTTTGCAACGGGAAAAGACTGCGGGAGAACAGGTCTCGTCAAGCATGAGATAGATACAGGTGATGCGAGACCAATTAAACAGAGACCGCGCCGCATACCCTGGGCTAAGGAATCTGAGGTAGCAGAAATGGTAAAGGACATGGCTGATAATGGAATAATTGAGCCTTCTACGAGTCCATGGTCTTCTCCAGTCGTTCTGGTGAAGAAGAAGGACGGCAGCACCAGATTCTGTGTGGACTACAGAATGCTAAATAATGTGACGAAGAAGGACAGTTATCCCTTACCAAGGATAGACGATACGCTGGATATGCTCAGTGGCATGAAGTGGTTTTCGACCATTGATTTGAAAAGTGGCTACTGGCAAGTGGAAATCAGCGAGAAAGATAAAGAAAAGACAGCGTTCAGTACGGGTATTGGCAGCGGCCTGTGGCAATTTAACGTCATGCCTTTTGGGTTATGCAACGCCCCAGCGACGTTTGAACGCCTCATGGAGAGAGTCATGGTGGGCCTTCTTGGTGACGTCTGTCTGGTATATTTGGATGACGTCATTATAATGGGTCCCACTTTTAAGGAAAACCTGAGGAATATGGAGAAAGTGTTCACCAGGATACAAGGGGCTAATCTAAAACTAAGCCCAAAGAAGTGCGCCCTGTTCAAGAAGGAGGTCAGCTACCTAGGACATGTTATTTCCGCTGACGGGGTGAGAACCGACCCTGAGAAGATAAAGGCAGTCCAACAGTGGCCGGTTCCAAAGAACAAAACTGAAGTACGTGCATTTCTAGGGTTGTGCACATACTACAGGCGGTTTGTCAAGAATTTTTCGGACATTGCAAAACCTCTACATCAGCTGACCGAGGATAAACGAGATTTTATTTGGGACAAGAACTGTGAGTCAGCATTCGACGAGCTAAAGCAACGGCTATGTGAAGCGCCTATACTGGGGTATCCGAGCAGAGACGGAAGATTTGTCGTTGATACCGATGCCAGCAACACGGGAATTGGTGGAGTGTTGTCACAAGTGCAGGGCGACAGACAGGTCGTAATCGCTTACTTCAGTAAGGCACTTTCAAAGCCAGAAAGAAACTACTGCGTGACTCGACGAGAACTGCTGGCTGTGGTAAAAACCTTGCAGCATTTCCACAAGTACCTCATAGGAAGACAATTTACGTTGAGGACGGATCACGCGGCATTGAAATGGCTTCTACAATTTAAAAACCCTGAGGGCCAAGTTGCAAGATGGCTCGAGCAGCTGCAGGAGTTTAACTTTGTGACGGAACATCGTAGCGGAAAAGGGCACAACAATGCTGACGCCCTGTCGCGACGTCCATGTAATGATGACTGCAGACACTGCCAGCAGAATGAAGCCCGAGAACGCGTTAATTTAATTAGGGCTGAAGGCAACTTCAAGAAGTCCCAGGAAGAAGATGACGATATTCGACCTATACTGGACTGGAAGCGCAGCGGAACTAGGCCCCAGTGGAGTGAAGTATCGTCACACAGTCCCGTAACTAAGAGCTACTGGGCACAGTGGGACAGTTTAGTCCTAGAAAATGATGTGCTTTGTAGGAAATGGGAATCGAACGATAGCAAGGAGGTGACCACACAAGTGATAGTGCCACGGTGTGAAGTAGTCCCCCTGCTACAGGAAATACACGATGGTGCTTCTGGAGGACACCTGGGCATCAAGAAAACTCTACTGAAAGTGAGACAGCGGTATTACTGGCTCAATTGTAGAGATGACGTAGAGCAATGGTGTCGGAAATGTACAGCGTGCGCATCTGTGAAAGGACCACAGACTAGGAGCAGGGGCAGGCTTCAGCTGTACAATGTGGGAGCCCCATGGGAACGCATCGCTATCGACGTCGCTGGACCTTTTCCAGTTACAAATGACGGAAACAAGTACATAGTGGTGATCCAGGATTATTTCACAAAGTGGCCCGAAGTCTTCGCCATACCCAATCAGGAAGCGGCGACAGTGGCGAAGAAGGTGGTCGAAGAAGTAGTGTGTCGGTATGGCGCACCTTTAGAAATCCATTCCGATCAAGGCCGTAACTTCGAATCTGCGCTGTTCCAGGAAATGTGTACTCTTCTGGGAATTTATAAGACACGCACAACACCAGCGCACCCTCAGTCGGACGGAATGGTGGAAAGGTTTAACCAAACCCTGGAGAATCACCTGGCTAAGGTTGTCGACGACCATCAGAAGGACTGGGACCGGTATATTCCACTATTTCTGATGTCTTACCGATCGGCAGTGCATGATAGCACGGGACATACCCCAGCAAGAGTGAATTTCGGCAGGGAGATGAGACTCCCGGTCGATGCGATAACTGGCGTGCCACCTGACAAGACTAAGCCAGTTACAGATTACGTAAGTGACCTTCAAGATCAATTGGACGAAGTGCATAAACGAGTTCGTGAGAATAGCATGAACACCAGCGTAAAAATGAAAACTAGATACGACCGTAATGCCAATGCCAAGGGATTTGAGGAAGGTACACTGGTCTGGCTCCACAACCCGCTTCGACGGAAAGGGAAGTCGCCGAAACTCCAAGCTCGATGGGAGGGACCTTACACCGTGTTAAAAAGGATTAATGACGTGACCTACCGCATCAAGAAAGGGCTAAGAGGGAAACCCAAGGTTGTTCATGTGGATAGATTGGCGCCGTATCACGGATCTAATAATGCTCGGGACGAGCATGACTAAGAGGGGGGCACTGTTACGCCACTAAACGTGAACACGCCATATCTCCGAGAAAATAACGAGTGGCACGTAATAATTAAAACGCATTGCTGTTCGAAAGGTCTAGAGTAGTTTTGCTTAGACAGACTTGGAAAAATCTCGAAACATCCACAAGGTACCTACCTACCAAGGTACATGTAGTAATAGGTATCATCTAAACCGTAAGGGAATTTGTACTCTCCGACGTTAACAATAGAGTCGAAATTCGCATGAACGTGACTTTTATTATTACGAGAAATAAAAATGATTTATGACTTCGAGAAGCGATTCAATTGTTCTGGAATTCTGGATAGATCCGGGGACGTCGGTATCTAGAATTTTCTTGGCTCCGCATATAAATACGGGCCCCCGGCCGGAAGCGAGTCAGTTGTGATTTCGACTGCGATCAAGAGCGAACTACCCTAGTACTCGAAGTGATTTTTATCAACGACTTAGGCGATAGTGTAACGGTACTCTAGTGTTAATTGCGATTCGGATTATTGTTGACTGGACTAATTTGTTATTGTTTGTGGTAAATAAAGTTCTCTCGTCAGTAAATCGGCATTTGATTACCCACGTACGTAACAATATCGTTGCTGTTAGGGCCTTTAATATAACTTTCCTCTCTGCATACATTCCTCATCCTCATTCTAGATTAATTCCAGACCTTTTATGTATATTTGCTTCAGTTCCCTCCCCAATAATTTTTATGGGTGATTTAAATGCTCACCATCGCTCATGGGGTTCGAGCCATGATGATTACTTTGGTCGTGCCCTCCTTGAAATTTTTGATGAAGTGGATCTGTGTGTTATTAACAATGGTTCCCCCACGAGGAGAGTTCGCCCTACTCAAAACCCTAGTTCAGCTGTGGATATTACAGCCTGCTCTGCTTCTCTTGCTTCCATTCTTTCCTGGAATATTTTGCCTAATTCTTATGGTAGTGATCATTTTCCTATTATTATATCTATCTCCGATAGAGTAGTACCAATGCGTAATTTTAACCCCTCCCTTAAATATAGATTAAATGATGCAAGATGGTCTTCTTATTCTGATTCTCTTGAAATTAAGTTAGTCTCTCTTCCCCCTCCTGACAGTAACAATCTCGTTGATTGTTATTCTAAATTTGTAGACGCCATTATTTGTAGTGCTGATGATAATTTTCCTCTTAAAAAACCCTTTAAGTTCAAAGTTTCAACTCCTTGGTGGGATTCAGAATGCACTTCTGCTGTCAAGGAAAGAAAAATAGCAGAGGATAATTATTCTAATTCAATGACCCTTCATAATTTTTTGGTTTATCAAAGAAAAGCAGCCATTGCTAAAAGACTTCTTTCTAAAAAGAAAAAAGAAGGTTGGCTTCGCTACTGTCAGAGCTTATCTCCCTGTTCCCCTTCTTCGTTAATCTGGAAGCAAATCAGGAGATACAGAGGATCTTGTAATTCTGTTGACATTTCAGCTAACGATCCCTCTTCTTGGCTTGATTCTTTCTCTGATAAACTGGCTCCCCCTTCAGTTCCTAGTTTGGACTCTTTTCCCTCTCCTCCGGGTTTACTTACTTCCGAAAATGATTTTGATGCCCCATTCTCTTTTTCTGAACTTCAAACGGCACTTGACGGTCTTGTTGATTCCTCTCCTGGAGCAGATGGGATCCCGTACTCATTTTTAAAAAACGCCTCAAGAAGTACAAAACATTATTACTTAGATCTCGTCAACAACTTTTTTGAGTCCGGTTTGGTTCCTCAACCATGGAAACACCAAATAATAATTCCGGTCATTAAACCTGGAAAAAACCCGTCAGACCCTAATAGCTACAGGCCTATTGCTTTGTCGTCTACTCTGTGCAAGGTTGCAGAGCATATGATGAAGCATAGACTTGAGTGGTTGGTGGAAAATAGGAATTTGTTGCCCGCATCCCAGTTTGGATTCCGTAAAGGTATGAGCACAATGGATAGTCTTAGTGTATTAATTTCTGACATTCGTATTTCTTTGATAAGTAAGCAGTTTTTAGTAGGAGTTTTTTTAGATATTGCGTCAGCTTACGATAATGTTTTACTTCCGGTGCTAAAGGATAAACTTGAGCATCAGTTGAAAGTTCCTAAAAAATTGGTCCGTTTTATTTGTAATCTATTGATGGAGAGAACCATCTCCATTAAAAATCAAAACTCCTCTCTTCCCATTAAGACTATCTGGAAAGGCTTACCACAAGGTTCAGTTTTAAGTCCTCTCTTATTCAGCCTTTATACTTATGATTTACATTTTTCCACTGATTCATTTTGTCAAATATTGCAGTATGCTGATGATTTAGCTTTATACTGTTGTGGAAAATCGTTAGATGAGGCTACTAACCGTCTTAATTCCGCCCTTGGATATTTATCTGATTGGCTTTTAAAACACGGTTTGTCCTTATCAGCCTCTAAGAGCTCTGTAGTTGTGTTTACAAAAAAAAAGATTGTTCCTCCTGTTGATCTTAAAGTTAACGGTGAAAATATCTCTCAGGTGGACAATGTTAAATTTTTAGGAGTTTGGTTAGATTCAAAATTAACAGGTATTGCCCACACAGACTTTGTTTCTCAAAAATGCGAAAGAAACGTTAATGTTCTTCGCTCTCTTTCAGGTGTTTGGTGGGGTGCTCACCCTTATACTCAAAAACTGATCTACAATGCAATAGTTCGTAGTCATTTTGATTATGGTATGTTCCTATTAGATCCTTGTAATAAATCTGGCCTTCAAAAACTTGATAAAATCCAATCAAAGTGTTTACGAATTATTCTCGGGGCGATGAAGTCGTCCCCAATTAATGCCATGCAAGTTGAGTGTGTTGAGCCTCCTCTTTCGATTCGTAGACAATTTCTAGCAAATAGATTTATTTTTAAACTTGTACAAAATTCTGAACATTCTTGGTAAGCTGGACCATTTATTATCCATCTTTGACTCCTGTAGTCGTCGTTCGAATATTGAACTTCCTTGTCTTCTTCGTGCCTACCTTCAATTCACTCGTCTTTCTAGCCCACTTTTTCAAAACCCCATCTTATATCTATACTCGGTGCCTTATAATGCTCTGGTATTTCAACCGGAGATCGTTTTGGACTTTGGAATTAACAAAAATACCTTAGAACCTCATACGATGTTTGTCCAAAAAGTTTCTTCTAATTATAATAACTGGACTACAATATTCACTGATGCTTCCAAAGTCTCCGATGACAGCCCTGTAGGAGTTGCTGTTTGGATTCCTCATACAAAAATTATTCTAAATTTTAAGTGCCCTTCTATTACATCTGTTTTTACAGGTGAATCAATTGCCATTTTTGAAGCTATTTCATTTGTTAAATCTCATCAGTTAAATAACTCCATAATCTTTTCTGACTCAAAAAGTTGTCTTCAAGCCATTTTATCTAATCCTTTTAGATCTAAGTCAAGATTCCCTATAATTCTAAAAATTAGAGATTTGCTATTTCAATGTCATGAACTTGGAATTAATGTTGTCATAGCTTGGATTCCTGGTCATGTCGGTATTCCTGGTAATGAGTCAGCTGATTCATGCGCCAAAAATGCAGTCCTCTCTGGCTCTCTTGCCCATTCTGAAATTTATTCCCATGATATTTGTTCTACTCTTCCTATAACCATGTTTAAATCTTGGTCTAAGGCATGGCAAATCTCTAAGTCCATAAAGGGTAAATTTTATGGAGATATACAACCCGAGATACCCCACAAACCTTGGTTCTTCAAATATCAATTGGAAAAAAAAACCACTACCTCAACTATCTGTCGTATACGTTTAAATCATTGTTGCTCTCCTCATTTCTTGGCCAAACTTAGAATTAAGAATAACTCTCTTTGTGAATGCGGTTTGGATGAAGGAAACGTGGACCATTTATTTTTCTCCTGTCCTAAATTGCGCTTCTCTCTTCATGAAATCATTCCTCCTCATATTCCGCGCCCAACCTCGGTCAAATGTCTTCTACCTTTTGTGTTTACACGTTTTATATTTAAACTATGCAAATTCATTGAAATTAATAAAATTAAGTTGTAACTTTTATAACCTTTTTATATATTTTTATTTTCTCTCTGTCACGTACTGGTCATAATCTGTGGTCATAGGACTTGTCACTTGTACTACTCTCTCTAATCTGTGGTCACTTGTCAGTCTGTATCTGCGAAGAAATTCTTTTATTTTCTACTTTCATTAATTCATTAATAAGAAAGATATAATTTTTTACTATTAATTCACGCTAAATACTCTCCAACGTTTGATGGTTTATTAACAGCCCACACGTGTTATTGGCAAAATTGTGGTGTCTCTTCCACAAAGGCCATTAATTAAAAGTTGAAGTTGAGTTTGCTGCATGTATCTAACAACGAAGACGATTGGCTCGCCAATGTATTGAATGCGCAAAGCGATCCCCACTCTGACGCTCTGACCTTTAAAAAAAACCATGTTTGAGCTCTTTGGGATGATGATAAAAGCTTATTATGAAAAAATGTTTTTGATTGGAATTTATTTTTTAAGATCTTATTTAGGAATAAGATCCTCAAAGCAAATCCGCAGCTCAAAGGTTAAGGCATCTAACTAGGGCTGCCCGAGACTGGCGTAGGATTATGAACCAAGCCACCTTGTCTTGAAAGGTGTTTACGGTGCTTCGACACGACGCTTTATGGATGATTATTAAGCGGAAGTTCTATTCTTCTAGCAAGACTAATATCTGTGATTTTGTACAATAGTCAAAATAAACGCCGTATAGCGCCAGGCTACAGGTTATCTCTGACACGCTATTTTGAACTCTATTTATTTAAGAGATTTGTTTCATTTTCAATTAAAATTGCCGAAATATTTAGCAACTTCGTCTGTGTTGATCCTAATAGGCTGGATTTAAGCGCAGTTTTTCCAAGACAAGGTTGTGCAAGTATGTTGTAAAACTTTGTGAGTTGGAAACAACGTAATTATAATTTGGTAGATGCAATGGATTCATGAAAATGAAAAGCACACATTCATACATACTTATAGTTATTTATTATTCTTAAAATGAAAACTCCCTTAACTTCGGTAATAGCTACTAAATAATTTGTGGAGACCACTGTCAAGTGATGGGACAAAACAATAAACTTTGAGCATTACTTAATTAATAAAAACACAATGTCAATTGATTTAAGTTCTTAATATACAGAAAACAATAATCCTAACAAAAATAATTTAAATTCAGTAACAATCTCCCTATTAGCCCTAATTAGCATCAATAAATAAGATGACTTCATTTTGTGGATCTCTTTGGAGTGATTAAGGTTTTACGCCGTTCGTAAATATGCTAAAGATTTGAAACTAAATCTATAGTAAAACCAGTTCTTGTCTGACCACAAATTAGTTACAAATTATATTTATATCGAGGAACTTATATTTACAGGCGTTATTTAAAAACCCATTTCCCAAAAAAATAAAATTATTACAGATTATTCTGTAGGTATTCCGTTAATTAAATATGCTAAACAGCAATTAGAAATAATTATTGAATTAAAAAAAAATATTGCTTATTGCTTACGTCAATGTTAGGCGGACGTTAAATTTAACAAATGAAAAAGTGGAACCAAATCTCATCTTGTTGTATGAAACATAATTTTACTACCGAGTGCACCGAAGTATATTAGCAAATAATACTACATAAATATGTACAGCCAAGTTTAGTCACACTGAATAAGAAAACTGATATTTCGGTAACGATTTATCTTCGGCATCGTAGCAACCGGGCGAATAACTCATCTCATTTGTGATGTACATATTTTTTAAACTATTTAGTAAATTATGCTAAAAACGACGCGGTAGTCCATTACGCTAAATAATACCTACAATAAAGTAAAAAATTAAAGTTAATACCATCATTAAAAAACGTCAAATAATCACACCAAACTGTTCTAATCATCGGGAGGTCTTTACTAGTACAAAAATATCATCAATATTCTCTATATCGCTCTATTTAAATGTATGGAAAATTATCTTTAATTAAATTTTATAACATAGCTATTCTACGTGTGCATAAGCAATCTTGTATTATTCGATATATTGCTTTTATTGAACTAAGCAGTATCTATGGCTTTATAATGGAACATTATACTTTCGCAACTATAAATGCCACCTTAATTTACCTATTATATGAGTATCCATAGTAGAAATTTGTGTACCCCAACATTCTTCGATTTTTACCTATAAAACTAAAGCTGGACATAATTCAAGATTGATAGTATCCTTATCAATAAAATAATAAGTCTTACTTGAAAATATCTAGCTACTATTATCTCTTATAATCATTTACATAAAAAACTATTACAATACCACAGAATTATTCTGTCATTAGACGTGGATTTATCTCTTGTGGTAAGTCATATTATAAACATGCGAGTACATGAGACAAACTTATTACATAAGGCAAGTGATTAATATGTTATTTCTATAATAAATCTATTACACTCGAGAAATCTGAAGAAATATTGGACAAAGCACAACCACTCATCATAGAGCACAGCTCTTGTACATCAGTCATCAAGAAACCAGAGACAGGAACACACTTATGATTATATTTTTACACAAGCTTCCTAAACTGGAAACTAATCTATTAGCATACATTATAAAATTATTTACAAGTCCAATGCTTCCCTAAAGCGTATACAAACATTTCTGTCCCTATTCCATCAAATTTCAAACATTTATAATCAATCAGACATTGTGATTAGTACGTCTAATTGATAATAACGATCGGCACCATTAAAAATACGTCACATGTTGTGCAAGCCAATTGGAGTTATAGAACTGAATACTAAAAACGGCTTTTTATTTTACAGCATGTGATAAATACTATTTTGTTTTTGCTAATCGAGTTTTTAATTTAAACGAGTTCTTTTACTGCTGCCTTAGTGTGATAAATGGGATAAATAAGCGACAGTGAGTCCCGCCACGCTGTAATATCATATGGAATGGGGTGTGATACCCGAATGTCTGGTGGGGTCATAAGTAGCACTAGTGTGGCTAGGGACGCGGAGTTCTCGCGCATCACTTGGCGGGCTTGTGCTTGGGCGGTGTCGTGGGGGGCCCACCTGCCTCCGCCGACGCGCCGATAGCTACACCTTCGCTGTCTACCTCCGTCTTCAACAAAAAAAAAAAAAAGGAGTGTCAGTTGTGGAAAACATTCTATAAATAATCAAGACCGCAAACAGCACTTTTGGGCCGCTGCGATACGCGGGTAACGGTCGCGGGCAACCGCGCCCCGCTCCCGCACTCCGCTACCCACCTCCGTGCAACGGAAGCCCACGTGGGGACACACGCGGACTAATAAACACTAGTACGCACGCAATGTCTTTTGATACTGAAAGGGTAATTCTGGAAGCGCAGTATCGCCCTGCCATATGGAACCAGGCGAATGAGTTATATGAAGATCGAGATGTAGTCCCATCGCGAACGCACGTTCGCGACGGGACCCCGTTGCAGTCCCACGGAAACCGCGCGTGGACACACGACGGGTGCACGTCGCGGGCGCCCGCGTTGTCCCTCAGGACATTCTTAAAAAAGGCTTCAAATGTTTCTTTTGTCTTGTATAAAATATGAAGGATCAATTTAGTTGTGTATGTACATAAACATTATTTCTTCCAGAACATTTCTTACTATCCCAATGCTGGGTAAAGGCTTCCCCAAATCCTTCCAGACATTCTTCTCTTCTGAAAAATTAAGGTCTGTTGTACTCACTTTTTCGTCTTTATTTATGGATTGGGGAGAGTCTGTTCCATTGTTAACATTGTCACCAGTTTCTGCTGATTCCGTGCTTGTGGTACCTGCAATTTGAACTTTTAATTGACTTCGAATTCCAAGTTTCCTCTTATTTGAATGACATTTTTTAGTGTCCGACCGAAACTGGTTTTTCAACCGAAATCGAAACTAGTGATGCAAGAGACTCAGTCGTTTAAGTCTTTTAAAACGAGACTAGACTTATTTTTGACGACTTAAACGACTCAGGACTAAATTAGTCTTTTAACCCTCAAGTCTTGGAGTCTTATGGCTTAAACTAAACACTAATTTGAGTCGCAGTCCTTTAACCTCATAACAAAAAAGCTAAGTCGTAACGTAAAAAGGTTAATACAACTAAAAGCCTTAAAGGACTAAAAGGACTCACGCCTTAAACGACTCGGGAGTCGGGAGTCTTGTAATGAAACTAGAGAAACGTAACTATTTAGGAGCTTACTATTTTCGCGATCTTCAAGAAAATATTTGTGTTTGTAATATAGTGGTTACAGAATACGAATAAATTCTGTGCACAGTATTATTTATGATGAGTAATTTATGACAAAACGCAAGTTCACTTATTTCACTGTATTTACTGCTTAGTTTAATATTGTGTTGTTAAAAAAAACGACGAAAGATTTTCAGGATGTTGAAGTAAACAAAATTACTAATAGAAATAGGTAGGTATTTTGGTATTATTGACATCGAATTAAGTGTGATTATGTATGTACTTATTTCATTGTTTTAATTTAAGCATTATTTATTACCCACCCAATCAGATTTTAAACAGCTTGAGCTGTATTGAATATGAAGCACGACTCACTAAAACATCATGAAGCGCGAGTACTTTTATAAACGACTCGAGTCGTTTAAGCCTTTTAGTCCTTTAGTTAAAAGACTTCAGGGTTTCAAATCTTATTAATAAAGACTGGAAACTCTAGTCTTCTTTCCAGACTAGAGTCGCTTAAAATGAAGTCGAGTCCTTTTTAAAGGCCTTAAACGACTGAGTCTCTTGCATCACTAATCGAAACCGAATTTCGGCAACAGTTACGTTACTATAATAATGTTATTATAATCAGTCGGTCCTTATTTTTTTTTATGCATTTAAACTTTAGGTATTTTTATTCGTTGACTATCATGAATTTTACTGCACTGGATCTTAGTTTGGGAGTAGGTAAAATGAATTGCAAACACAAGCCAGTCATGACGTGATGATTAGGCACATGGACACAGCGTCTTTGTTGCTTACTCGCTTGGAAGGAATTTAACGAGCTGAACATGACCGATCACAGCGCGAGAACTCCCGAGTGCAGTTTCAATAGTAGTTTCGGCAGGCTTGCTACTGAAACCGAAACTCGTTTTTTGCCGAAACTCGACCGAAACCGAACATTCGGTCGGACACATTTTTTAATAACAATTCATAAACTCTAGTAATCATACGCACCAGCTTGTATATGATGGGCGTTTCCACGTTCAGCCTCATGTTCGCGCACCATAGCATCCAAGTTGTATCGTCGCCGGTACGAAATGAAGAACGAACGTACGTGTGCCTCTGTTTTCGTGCCCAGCGTCTCGGCAATCGCTTGGAAGTCCCTACCTGTGTTTCATAGAACAAACTTACTTAACAATTCTTTTGTTACAAAGAAAAGTAGGAAAAATTTATTTTCGTGTTAAGGAAAAATGGATTAAAATGATAAACGGTCGTCGGTCGAAATGATAAAGATGGGTACGGACCAGAAATGGGTCGACTGCATTACGTCACAATTTTTAAGGAAAAACGTCTGTAATTTCCTTAAACATTGTGACGTAAGTTTGCGGGAATCCCTTACCATATTTCCTAACGGCCGTCACTGCCATGAGAAGTTCGTCGTTAGTCCAGCGCGAGTTGATCTTGGCGGGCGGCTCACCGGGCCTAAGCTCTTCCACACCCGAGTCACCCACCTTGCGCTTCATCGCACTTAATTGCTGTTTGTTTTGTTGCACCTGTTTAAAAAAAAAATATACCCACTATACTCAAACTATCATATATCTACTACTTTCACTTCAGATAAACACAATTTTAGAACTAAGTAATTCAGAACATAGGATATAAAGTGCATATCTGGATTATCCAAGAAACTACATAGTAGGACTTGGGATTTGGACGCACAGCAACATTTGAAGCGCAGTACGTAACTTTGGGGGTTTAATGGTTTTTAAATTAATGAAACTTGAAAAAAAAAATGTTGATCAACTAATCTATGTGTGCAGAATACATTTTCCCACAATACTACCTAATACAGTATTGTAGTATAATTAGCATGAAATACTACTAAAATTATTGACTATTTAATTAATAAAGTTAGTTAAATTTTTATCACATTCTCACATTACATCACACAAACGCTTAGTCACATCCATGCTCTATCTGGACTTATGACTAAAACCAATTATATTTAGAAGAGTACTGAGTGTCGACGTAAGGGTGAGAATGTGTCTCGCAACGACACTACATAGCGACATCGTAGCGGGTTGCATCTTACTTGTCTCTTTAGAGATATAACTTCTCTGTCCATAGCTTTGAGCATGGCTTCGCCATGATTGATAAGCCCAGGCTGCGGGGGGTCGCCTGGCTGAGGCCCGGTAGCCATGGCGACGAGATCGTCGTGATTGATGTAAATGCCACGCGGCAGCCGGTGCTTGTACCGCTGCTGTTTGGAACCCGGCCCGCGTCTTCCGGACGGTCCGCACAGCGGTCTCATCGTCCCCGTGCGTCTGTTACATCACCGCCAATATTCAAACAACCATCCCTATTATATATTTAATTAAACCACACTCGGAAAATTATTGAGCTGCATTGTGTAACATGCAAGTGATTGTAACGAGCGGATAATCTAATAAAACTGTAGTATGAATAGTATCGTTACCGACCTGGCGTGCACGAGGCATGCCTGACACAACTTCTGCGAGTTGTGCGCCGTGATCTGGTTGCACAGAATGCCGCACACAGTGCACCACTTGCCCGCGCTCTCGCCGCCGCCCTCGCCCTAAACCCCAATTAACAGTTTACATTCCTGCACATTACTACTACCACCAGCTACACGAGACTCATGTGCTCTCGTGTAAGGACAGACAAAGACGTACACAATGACTTCTCACACACTTCTTTTAAAACCCATTAGAATATTAAATGATATTCTGCACACATTAGATTTATTAAACAAGTAGTCCTTCATTGTTCGGGGCTATTAAAGGAAGCATGCGGGAATATCATAGGAAAGTGGAAGGAGAGGAAGGCAGGCTACATGTTAAAAAATTAGTACAATGCGGGAACACAGTGGGTACAGTTATAGCACTAATATTGATGGATGATAGTTTTGAGGTCCATCAACATTCACAACACAACAATTACATTTGATGCGTCATTCAACAGCAGACACTTATTTTAACATACATTCTCCTTTTTTCAGTAATGCATATTGTCATATTCTGTACCAAAATACATATATTGCAAGAAAAGAAGAATAAAAAAAAAAATCATTTGCATACATTGTACATATAATATTATTATGTGCTACAGCTCAATAGTTTAGAAGTGTACTTGATAAAGAATGTGTAAAACATAATAATATTATCTGTTGTATACTTGTGTTTTATCTGTGTAGATTTTTGATGTATCATGAATACATAGAGTATTATAAATGAATAAATGAATGTTGCATATGAGAGTGATAGCAATCATAGTTTGTAAATAAAAATGCAGAGCGGACAAAATTAAAATGAACAAGCATTATCAGAATACATAAAGCATTAAAACATAATTTTAAATTATGATAATTAGAATAATGACAATTGAATACAATATGTAACAGTTATTTGAAGCAACCATATAAAAACATACTTATTGATTGACTCCAACTACTCAAATAACTGCTGTTTAATATATAGACTAGTACACAAGCTCATGTTGCCACAATCAAAACTTGCATGATAACAAAGTAATGCTATGATGTGCAATGCTATGACATGGCATGACTAAAACAGACATTTTATGGAAATAGATTTTGAAACAGGGAACCATTTGTCAAGTAGAAGATATCAACATCAAATAATGGATGACAAACACCAATTGAATAGACATATAATGTGAGAGGATGGAAGAAGACACTGAACATCAAGTTTCCATGGTGACAGCAAAGTTATACTCATTGTGGGGAAGCAAAGCACCCACCTGGGCGCCCTGCTGGCCGGCGGCGCGTTGTGGAGCCCCGCCTGCCGCGAGGGACTTCCCTCCTCGGACAATACCACGGTGGAAAGTCCACTTCTGTCACATTGAACACAAGTCCATAACTCAGAATAATATGTACCCATCAAGAACCCAAAATGTTGCTATACAATGAATATTCCTACTTATAATAATAATGAATTACTTGTTTCGAACAACATTACACTCATTATGAAATGTTCACATGCAGAGAAAATAATTTGCTAAAAGGCAAATTATTTACTCTGTATGTATCATTTATGGAATCAAGAAAGTAATTTGTCACAGGTACAAAATGAAACCATATTTATCTGTAGTCCTGTGAAAGTTAATTTCTGCCACTCTGCGATTTTATTTACTAAAGAATTTGCCACTTAGAAGTTGTACACAATAAATAATTTGGACAATCCAGATATACTATCATGTTATAGTTTAAAATTGTGGAGAATATGATACAGTTGACATTGTTTCTGTAATTAGGTACATTGGTAATACAATGACATTGCACACAATAAAAAAGGAGCAAATTATATTTGATTCAACTTTACAAGCCATGAAATGTAACAAACAAGTAGATCATACCTTTTCATCATTATCTGACTCTTTGTCAGAGCCCCCAGGTTCAGAGCCAGCACCTGCTTCTCGTTTGCCTGTTCCTGAGCCGGTAGCATTGCGACCTTCACTGACAACATCCATTAGTGAAGTGCGTGCCCTTGTTTTCTTCCATGAATAATAGTACTTAACTAAAGATGCAATTGATTTGTCTGGCAACTAAAGAAAAAATAACGGTTTTAGAAATGTTAACTATTAACAATCATAAGATTACATCATTTATATTCGAAAGGCCTACCATTTGTCGTATTCTGTGAAAGCTTTTGCCATGAAACTGAAAAGCTTGTTCAAAGAGCACCTTATCTTCAACAGTCCACTCATCTGGAAATGGAGTGAAGTTTGCGAGGTCCATTGAAGCCCTGTTGAGGTCATGTTTGTGCCAGAATAACATCCCCAGTGCCTGTTCACCATTATATCCATATTTTTCCTTTGCTGTGGTGATATATTCATCCACTAAAAATTTACAAAAATATTAAAACATTGCAAATAAATAACATGAGGATTTCAAAAACCAGTTTTTACTTACATTTGATATCAGATATGTCACAAGTGGGTGACCAAACCAACAAAGCTCTATCAGAAATAAGTTCAGGTCTGCGTTGGTCTACTGGTTCCAGTTCGGGGCACACAGCCTGATAATCTCTGCCCACTCTGATTTTTTCAGCTGCAAACGGTATTACTGCTTGGTGTCGTGTTAAATTATTGTAGATGAGATGAACGCAGCAGGAAGGCGATGATGGTAAGCATAAAAAATAAAGCACGAATGTCAGATGATGATGATTAATGTCTCCACCGCAAGAACGTATTGCACAAGCAGATTTACATTAAGGATTAATGTTCACGTTGAGATTACAATTGAGTAAGTACATAACATAGGTGCGTATTGCACAAAACGTAAGTTACCAATGAACATGCTAAAAGCTTCTCGATTTCCCGAAAAACTGTAATCCAAAGCAACAACAAGCGATACGAAATTTGAAATATCTCGTACCATTCTCGTCTTCAGAACTGGAATCTGGACTTCCATGGCCATTGGGGCTTGGCCCCCTTGACCGCTTCCCGTTTCGAACATCATTACTTCTTTCGGCCAAAACCATGATTTTACACTTATTACCACAGATTTCACTTAATTAACACACTATTTAGAAAAACATTTACAGGGTATTATTGCTGAGTTAAAGAAAATAAAAGAATTAAAGAGCTTCGCACTTAAATTCAAACGTGATTCAAACCACCGCATCAATAATTTGACAAACCAGACACGGAACGTAATGGTTCATTTAATGGCGTCTGTACTTTGCTGAGCATTCACTTTATTTTAACATACCGAAAAAGTTATATGCACCATTTTAAATTAGTTAACTTTTCTAATTCATTTATTATATTTTTTATATATAAAAAATAATCAATTACAAGACTAAATCGAAATTATTATTCCTATAAAGACCTTTTGAATATTTTTTACACTAGTAAGTTTTTATATACAGACTCCTGGGAATGAAACAAGACATCTTTCGTAAATTAATTAGTTTTAAGATCAATTATCCTCGTCCATATAATTGTTACAGTTTCATTTTTAATTAATTAAATGCTAGTACGTCTTAATTGCTAATTTTTATTATCACAAATATTATTTTTCAAGTAAAACACCTCATATGAAGTTGGAGTCAAATATGATTAAACTGTTTATATTTTTGAAATAAGAGATGGCGCTATCCAACATCTGTTGTCCCACAATTGGACTGCTGGGACACAGTTGACCCATAGTTGAGAGCTTACTTGAGAGCGGTAAAATTACCACTTTTTAAATTAAATGAATATGGTTATGGCTTTACTACTCGCCAGTTAACTAATTACAGTGTCTGTAGATGACAGGCTGCGGCTATTATTTTTTATTAGGTAAGAATCACCAAGCATGCAAGAAAAATTAATGTACCTATCATTTATATTTCATGAGCGAAACCTGACTAAAGTTGTTATATTAAAAGGACAATCTGAATGTTTTGGTTCTTTTATGAATATATTGAAAATAGGTACTTTTAGTTAATCCTGATAAACTCCTTCTTCAGGTAAAGATAAAATAATACAACAAATAATAGTAAACAAGGTACAATTACCGGAACGGATATTGAGCGCTCGGCATCAGAGTGGGGATCGCTTTGCGCATTCCATACATTCGCGAGCCAATCGTCTTCGTTGTTAGATACATGCAGCAACGCAGGGAACGAATCAGGATTGACGTTTAGGACACTTCCCGCCCCCGCTTCTCACTTCGCACCACTAAACAGGCCGAATATTTGAACTTGAAGCCAGCGCTCAAGATCCGTGCCGGTAATTGTATTAATGTGTGTAAGCTAGAAAAACTTAAAAATAAATACCTGTTTTACCTACTTGCAAATCCGGTAAAAACTAATTTATCTACTATGTAGTGCATTGCAGAAGAATGATCTTTCAGCAAATCAGCACAAAAGTGTGTATAAACATATACTACGCGTTCCAAATGAGAATAGGACCAATTCCTATGTTTTGACGTCTTGTCGAACTGTCAAATCGAAGAAATTTTGGCAAAATTGTAGAACTTGGAGATGAGTAAAATTGAAGAACTGGATTCTGATTATCGTAAATTAATTAATGTTTCAAAATTTCTATCCTCGATTCGACAGTAAATCGTGACGTCACAACATGGTGGGCGATCCTATTCTCATTTGGAACGCATTGTACGTACTAACAAAAGGTACTGGGACTTCCCCGGTGCTATGAAGCTGCATTGCTTCATTCGATTTGTGGTGGACGAACGCATTTTTATTAGTGATTTAAATAAGATCATGCGCAAAAAAAAAAGTTGTCGCATAAGTCGCATTACGGTAAACTACAACTACTTGTTGAATCTCGCCATTTATTTATATAGATTGAATTCTTAATATTATCAGGCAGACAATCGAAAATTTACTTCCATTTTTAGGGTTCCGTAGTCAACTAGGAACCCTTATAGTTTCGCCATGTCTGTCTGTCTGTCCGTCTGTCTGTCCGTCCTCGCTTAATCTCTGTGACCGTTAGCACTAGAAAGCTGAAATTGGTACCAATATGTATATCAATCACGCCGACAAAGTAGTAAAATAAAAATTGGAAAAAAATGGTTTATTAGGGTAGCCCCCCTATATGTAAAGTGGGAACTGTTTTTTTTTTTAATTTCAACCCTAGCGTGTGATATATCGTTGGATAGGTATTTAAAAATGAATAGGGGTTTACTCAAATCATTTTTTGATAATGTCAATAATTTCGGAAATAAACGCTCCAAAAGTAAAAAACAATGTGTCCCCCCCCCCTCTAACTTTTGAACCATAAGTTTAGAAAATATGAAAAAAATCTGAAAAGTAGAACTTTATAAGGACTTTCTAGGAAAATTATTTTGAACTTGATGGAAAGAACAGTTTTTGTACAAAAAAGACAACAGGGTTCTACAAAATAATTTCTGGACTAAGTTTATATAAGTGTATATGCAAGCATTTTTTTAACCTCATATAAGTGGGTACACTTATTGTGATGGATGGGAAACTACGGAACCCTACACTGAGCGTGGCCCGACATGCTCTTGGCCAGTTTTTTGTATTATTCTTCATTAGAAATCTTTGTAATATTGTCTGTAGTTTTGACGATCTAAGAAATATACATATTATATGTAATTGTAGATTTTTGAAATAGTCATGCGAAAAGAAAATCACAAAATTGCGTTGCTATTCTAACTACTTGACTATTTTTACTACTAAAATTATTACACTATCCTTTCAACAAATAGATACAAAAATAAGAACAAAACAGATCCAATGTAAGAAAAAGAGAACACATTGCATTGAAAATGAAAAGTCATGTCACACATTATGGTTACGACAGATTTCAGAACGAAACGCAGTTTGACAGATTGCTGCTGCCGAGGTTTTTGGGAACATTTTAATTTTGCTTTACTTTCAAGAATGTTATCAAAATAGATAACGATTATGTTGCGTTGTAATTCCTTCACGAACAGGTGGTGAAGTCGCGTCAGAGATAATAGGAAGAAGTACAGTCTAACGAGGCGTCGAGAGAAATGCCACTGTCGTGATCAGGACCGCGTTTTGTTCTTTATTTTGCCAAAAAGGGCGCACAATTATTGTGAACGTTATGTAATGTGTATTGTAGTGTTATCGTGAGTGCTTATAATATTGTGGGGAAGATGAGGACGGTGGCATTGATCAGCGGCGGTAAGGACAGCTGCTACAACATGATGCAGTGTGTCGGCGCCGGGCACACGATCGTCGCGCTGGCCAACCTCCAACCTATACATAAAGGTTAATTTGGACCCGTTAACAGATTTAGATGCGTATATTTACTATGCCAAACACTTAACGACTGTTGTTGTACTTCTACCACTCCGAAAAAAGCCATTAAATAAAAATAAAAATTGCATGAATGAAAAGTTCCTAATTTTGAAACATATGTCTTAAAATAAAAACATCAAAAGTTATTTTAAGCCTACCTGTGATTTGGCATCAATTGTTTTTGTTATTTTACCTGTGTAGTGTGTAGGGCTATCAAATTGGAGTGATGCAGATTTAATTATTTAATGCTTTGTAATTGACCATGACACAAGAATTGCTGAATTTTAATGGCTTAATTATAAGTAGCATATTTTTCACTTTAAAAAGTAATTTTATCAATTCAGAACTTAAATTTTAGATGAGATGGACAGCTACATGTACCAAACAGTGGGTCATCAAGGTATAGATCTGTATGCTGAGGCTATGGGTCTGCCGCTATACAGGGAAGCAATAACTGGCAATGCTGTCAACCAGGGCAAGAATTACCACCCCACAGACAATGATGAGGTTGAGGATTTGTACAGACTCCTTGCTAAAGTTAAGGTAAGTTAAGACCTCATTTTATAATTATAAAAAGAAAACTGTTACTGATATAATTTAATAATAATAAAAAAACTCCAACACAAATAAAAACACATATGGTCAGCTAAGTAAGTACATGATGGAAACATGTACAGAATAGATCTATACATACATACAAAGTTACATAAACAACAGTCATGCAACATATTTTAAATTACCACTTTAAATGAATACAAAACCAGTCCATTCAATGATTGTAATAGCCAATTGTGAATAATGTATTAGACAAGTGCCTTGTTACAACTTCATGGCACTACATTATGTTGCAACTGACTTTAAAAATAATGATTTTAGATCAACCTGTGTATACATGTTTAATGTAGTACAGTCAAACAAGGTGAATAGGAACAAAAGTTCAATTGTTCAAGAACAATTTTTCCCCGCATTTAAGCATTCCTATTTATAATTGTAATAAAAATTTATGCTTTGATAGAAATCAATAATACAAATACATACCAAAGTGAAAATCCTAATCAAAGTTCTGTTTTTATTCATCTATTGTTGTTAATTTTATGTAGACTAAACTATTCATTTTTAGATTTTAGTATGGTCCCCATATTCCTTTCAAACCTCTCTACATTGTGTAATCTCATGAGGGCTCCAATAATGATTTGCTAAAAAAACTGACCTGGCTAAAATATATTATGACATACACTCTTTTAGTTTGGGTGGTTAACTAAATGTAAACAATTTTAACATGTCTTTTATTTTATCTAAAAAGTTCTAGAAATTACAATTAGTTATTTATTTAAATCGCTGTTACGTAATTAACTAAATTTAAATAATCTTTGTATGTCTTTTATACAATATATTTTAAATAAAAAGACATAAGTATCAAGGTTGTTTACGTTTAGTTAACTACCTAAACAGATAAAGGACAGAATTTATACTAACTGGAGTAACTGGTAAACCACAGATTTTACCAGCATTGATTAATCCTCATTAATTTGTGGTTAAATGTAAAAATCACTCTAATATTAGGTTTGACATATCTTTTTATTTCTCATAAAAAAAAAATCATTAAATGCGAAGCGGACACCAGCATTCACTCTCACATTGTCTTTCTTTATATTGTCTCTAATTATGGTATTCGAAAGGTCAACATTATAAAGGTGAAAGTTTGTGAGTGTGTGTGTACTGTGTATATTTGTTACTTCTTCACCCTTGATTGGCTGTACAGAGTGAAATCTGTCACAGGGGCATGTCCTACTCCCCTTTCTCCTTCGAAACCTCTCTACTTACTCTCTTAACTCTCTGCACTTAGGATACTTTGTCCTGGGACTATGGTTCCTCGGGATAATTCTCTATTTTCACGCAGCCAAAGCCGTTGGCAGCTAGTTTATAATATTGCCATGAAAATGTGTTTACTAAAGTTCCTGGAACATAAAAATAATGTATGTTTATCAACAGTTCATAAAGGTTATGTAATAAATAGATAATGGAACTTTCATAATGCAGTATGAAACTGCTTATCAATCATTCTCAGAGTGAAAGTCAATATTACTGCCTATTGCAAAAATGTGTTAAAATATTTTGTTCTGTAAATGGAACATCAATGATTTATTGTCCCACTAATGCTGTGGCTATATTTTTTCGTGAATAATCGGGCTATTTGATCAGACGCCGCTACCAACAAAATGTATACAGCTCTATAGAGAGTTACTCACCTGGTGTCCGTTTGGTAGCACAACCAAATTGGTGGTGCGACCAGCTCGGACGTGTGGCGACTATGGTGTCTAGTTTGGTAGCTTAGGCCTATATTTCACCGGAACAACATGGCGGCGCCATAAATATAGCCCTTCGTGTCATGTGATCGCGAAATTGTCATCCTATTCGAATATGCCTGAGTATACGCGATGATGCATCACAATTCTACCGTATTTCTATGCGGCTTTGTAAGTGTCAAGTATTCGTGTTTGCCCAAATACTACGCGCATAGATTTATAAGAACCAGATTGAGTGTACCGTACAAAACGCAACGTTCAAATTGAATGCATTTTGTAATGCGCGTGTGCGTGCGGACCGCCCACCGCAAGTGTATTATTATCGTTTCTGCGTTTGTGTGCGTGACTTTTCTAATACCAGCGCAAAATGATTACCCCAAAATATGGGAAAATTCGGGTAGTTTTCTTATTCATATTGACATAGGTAATTATGTAGTTATAATATATGTGTACAAAATGAAACCCGCCTTTTACATACATACCGAGTGCCTATTATGATAGTTTTTGGAGATTGTTATAATTTTATTTTATAACATGGTTCTCGTAAACACGTGTGAATGAACAAAAAACTTTTAATTTCATACTAACATTATAAAGAAGAAAGTTTGTGAGTGGTGTGTGTGCGTGTGTCTGTGTATGTTTGTTTTAATAGTATAACACAATTTGTGGTGGATTAACCTCCGTTAGGAGGCGGTGACGGTAGCAGTCAGTACCCTTCGGCTACCGAGCCCTCGGGACAGTTCAACCCGATTGGCGTATGTTGCTTTTCGCGCTGGTCTCGTACACCACCACGCACCCCTGAATGCGTATGTCTACTTTTTTATAAAACTATAACTTTACACATAAAAAACTTTATAAAACAAAAATGGTAAGTCTCAACTAAAAATAAAGTTGTGGTGAGTATTTGATACAAAACAAAAAAACATCAGTTTACAATTAAATACGTAATTGAGATCGTGATTATTATGAACTTCAACAACTATGCTATCTTAAATCTATTGTTCCTAATATACTATATTAGACTCAAAAACACTAATCAGCTACATAAAACATACACCAATAACGTAGATAAAATATCTTTCACAATAGTTAACAAACAAATTTACATTTTCGCTAAAATAAATTCGCAATTTCTTATTAATTCTTATCGGAATCTTATTAGTTACTTATCCTATTTTGAACCTTCTGAATAATAAAACTATTTAACAAATGTTTCATTTAATTTGTTTTCACCTATTGTGACAACCCTACCAAAATAGGTAACAATATTACACGTTCTTAGTAAGCTTTCCCTCTGTACGGTTTATCTACTCATGTGGCCGGGACTTCGATTGAAACACGAAAATCGGTTACTGCACATCGACCGTCATGATCGTTCAACTTATTTGCCGCGTACTGTACGTACTGCTTTGAGAGTTATCACTACACGAACATACGTACGTTAACGTAACAAACATACCTGAAATATTGTTTTGCTCCAAATCCGTTTGTTGACTCAATAATATCACAGTATTTTAAGAGATGGTAAAAGTATTTCATACCCTTGGCAACCATGGATACCATTTCTTTTTTTTTTGTTAATAATAATGTTAACTTCGTAACATTTTACAATATTAAAATATCGCAGCATAAAAAAGGGGTAAAAATATTTCATACTGTAACTTGGCAATACTCAAATATTATGGAGTCGTTTTGTTTTTATTTAGTTTTCGTAATATTTTCAAAGAAATACGTTGAAATTCATCATAAAATTGCAAACTTACCTGTGAAAAGTAATGTCAGTATCCATGTCTTTTTTTGGAGTGTAGTTTTTACAGGATTTTACCGCACAAACAGTCATTTTTTTAATATATTTAACAGCGTAAAAACGTAGACGCGCTTTGAACGTCTGTCGCGTAATGGCGGCCTGTGGGCGGGGCTAACGAACGAATACACTATTTTGGTTTCTTTGAATTCGAAGCATTTAGACAGCGCGTACTAGGCATCTGGATGTTCTTATAAATCTATGACTACGCGATTCACCGTATCTCGAAAGTGTAGCCACATCATACATATAGTATTCATATGCCATCATTTTTTTTTGAGTCATTTTATTATAGTCAAATCATGGGACCTGTTTTGAAACAGTTCTCTGATGATGCACGATACATGATACGCTTGCCTAGGGTAAAGAACAAAGGCATAACAACAGACAAGTGATTCATTAAGCTTGTCAAGAAAATATCTGACTTTGAACGAGGTTCCATTGACATTGTACTGTAAATATGTGCTATTATAATATTTATAAGCTGCAGAGAATTATGTTCACAGAGTAATCTCAATGTACATAGTATCTGCAAAGATAAATACTTGTCTGCTATATAAAAGTAGGTTTAACTACTTTTTTTTTCTTTTTCAATGTGGGAAATCGTTAAATAAAAGTCATTTGATAATTCGAAGCTCACTCTAGGTTAGAGCGAGCCGATGTGTCAGATTTTTATTAACTAAAACCCGCTTGTGACCTTCAGTTGCCCTATGTGTTCCAGGACCACGGTAACTCTTTAAAAAAATCTCGTGACCCTGGCAAATACGGCCGTTTTACTGACATCTCTTTGAGGCACTCGACTCGTAGAACACTACGCGCGGTCGATGAATGGGCTCGATCCTTACCGGACGGCGAGCTATGCATTGTTTATCGTCCGCAAGCCTACGGTGACTGTGAATCAATCTGCGACTTCCAATCCCCGAGAAGTCTCTTGTGGCGGCGGTTGGCGCGTGAGGATGTCCGTTCCGTCTCAGTTACGGTCATCTCCTTCGCAGGCATTACTGCTTTGCAGAAAGACCTTTTCCCATTCCTGCCGCCCCTAGCTCCAAACATGTCCTTAACCAGAGCCGGGCGCGAAAATTCAAGACATAGCGGTGTATAGTGCACAGTCGCTGTCTCCATACTGCAGGTGTAACTTTTAAATCGAAGAATAATGTAAATGTTACGACATTTACGCTTTAAATTTTTAAGATTTTCTTTTATTAGCAAACAAGACATACTACATATTATTCAAAAGTTTAATATTTTACTTTTTTTGTTAATTTACGTGACAGAGTAGACAAAAGTTTAGTCACAACTATGCTCCTACTCCTATCCCGTTCTCTGTGCCTCAAAACATGCAAAGTAACCTGATGACAAAGTAGAAGTGGCTTTTTTTAGGTGTGAAATCTTCTAATGACTTCTCCCGCTCTAGAGCAGAGCAGGAGGACGTGTCAGACTTTTACTGACTAAACTCACTTACATGTTCCTTTTTTGCCTCGCGTTCTAGGATCCCGGGTTTTCATAGTGGAAGTGACAAAGTTTTAGTCCATAATATGATGTTTGAATAATGAATTACTAATATGAAGAAATAGATATTATGACAGTGTTTTAGTTAATCAAAGACATATCTATCAGCACTTAGTCCATAATATATATCATTGTACGTGGGTCATAGCGGCCTTCGATCCAACCAGCCTCCAGAAATATCTGTGACGCCCGTGCATTCAAAGAGTTCGTGCGCGACGTTTATTCGTCTCTATCTGGTAATTGTCCTCCATGGTTTCTATATATGTCCTGCACAAGGGACCATCTATTACGCCCTTTGTGTGGAGTGTTTACTTAGTGAGTAATGCAGTTAGGGAGATGGTTCCCACTACCAGGCGTCGATTGCCTGTATCCAGTCGCATAAGGCTTCTGAGTTAGATTTTTGTATAGATAGTACATAAGTTTATTATTGTTTCAGAATGATTTAGATATAGAGGCGGTCGCCGTTGGTGCCATATTATCAGATTACCAAAGAATAAGGGTTGAAAATGTGTAAGTATTTCTAATTTATTGTTTTAGACGCATAAACTACACTTGTACTAATCATTACATGAATGAATGAAGTTTTAAAATAAATGTGCCTATTATTTTAAAAGAGGAAGGAAAATTTTAATATTTAAATCTCTAAATGCCGATTCAATTACATTCTTGCCAATGCAAACATGATGAATGGAAAATCCTATCATTTCATATTTGTATGTATAGCAAATATTATGTGGACTTTGGATGACAACATTGTTGATTGCTTACAAGGTAATATAGTATTGCCATCATGATAAATAAAATCGTTTATTGGTAGTTTTATTTTCTACACTATGAATCAAACGACTAATTATTTTGACCAGAACTGCACTTTTAATATCTTGCAATATTTTCTATATTAAATTAAACTAATAATAATCTGATTCACATTTTGTTTACACTACTGGATTTGCTCATCAACATTTTTCCAGGCGTAAGATTGTTTTGAGATTCTAATTAGACTATCATAAAAGTTACACATAGATATAACTTGTAAATATTCATTTAGTTGCTACATATTGCAATAAATTTGTTTTGTTTGTCATTCGACCTAGCTTTAAATAGTTTTATATTTGTGTCAGCACTAAAACTAATGAGCATTCAGTAGGATCTGCGTGTGCGCATACTTTATTTTAATAGGTTTTTAAGTGTTTTACCCTCGATTTATTATTATATGATTGCACTTTGGTTAGCACGTGAAGAATTGAATACTATAGCTTAATGTGTGTGAGCATTTTGTATGATGATATTGACTGATAAAAATATGGTACATTAAATATTTGTGTATAGCGCAACACTATGTAGTCTTTTTGTGTAGTGTACTAATATGGGTTAAGGCGATATTTTTCCACTTCATCGAGTAACCCAAGTCGACGCAACTAAATATATCTAGTTAATAGAATTTTGTGCTTATAAATGAAGTTTCTTTGTCATTGCTCAGTGGATAGTAGACGCAAAGTATTACCAACCTATTCATATTTTTTTGTTTTCTTTTTTCTAAATAACTGTATAAATGGGATCTTGGGCTGGCGAACCTTAATACAGGTTACTGTGTAACCTAGCTAGGACGCCAGGACACCTTTCTTGTACTTTTTAAATTGGTCATCTTTTTGTAAATTGATTAGACTTTACCTTATTTTGTGAAATAAACATATTATTATTTTTTCTGTTCTACATGGAAAAAAAAAAAATTACTTATCGAAACTCCACAATTAAACTAAAATTCTATATTAAAACTTACTTAATATAGATAATTAACTTTTTGAATAAATTAAATACCCCTGATGTCTGACTTACGCATTTGAGTTGATTATTTCTCATATACTTCTACTTTAGCCTGAAAACCTGTCTTTGGTATTTAAATAGAGTGTAAGATGCTCTCAATTAAAAATATCGAATTCAGAACACCTTGTGTCATAAATGATAAAGTTCAAATTGCCTTACAACCCACTTTCAGGGTTTTTTTTTTATATAATTGGCCGTTAACAAATGGCGGTACATTCATAACAATTTAAATCAATCGATTTAAATTGTCTTGAATTATGTATTTAAGTACAATATATAATTTCAAATACATAAATTAATAGCAGTGTTTGATGAAGTAGTCACCTGAAATTAAAAATACATATGTAAATAATTGTTTTTTTTTTGTTGTGTTATCATGTAAGATCTTATTACACAGCTAAACGAGTCTGCCTTTCTTACAGATGTCACCGTTTAGGTCTAGTCTCTCTTGCGTACTTGTGGAGGCGGAACCAAAAAGAACTGTTGCAGGAGATGATAGCAAGCGGCGTCGAAGCTATCATTATAAAGGTCAGTAAAGTGATTTGATTACTCACCTCATATAGACATTAACAAACTCTATTATTACTTTGTATAAATATCATGTTTTGGTTTACAATAAAAAATTAAAGAAAGATACTCAGGACTCAAATCCGTGGGGAAGCCGGACATATTATGCTCAGACTGGCAAAACGGGGAGGAGTAAAATTTAGGGACCTGGAAACAATGGTACTTTATTTATTTTTCTCGGAAACTAATTGATGCTAGAAAAATATTTCTTAGACAGATCGATAGAGACGTTTTGGCTGTTACCTTAGCATATAAAATACAAAAGGCAAAGCATATATAATAAAGGTACTGCTTATTTCATTTGAAATAAGCAGTACCTTTGTACTATTTTATCTGTATTTGTCCATTTCATTTGTAAGTGTTTGTGTGTACATAAATGAATAAATAAATAAATAAATAAAATAATAAAAATGGAAGCTGTATGTCGGATAAAGGCACTTAAGCTTATTATGTTTAATGCTCCAGGATTACCCGCGAAATTCATTTTTACGTACATTTGAACTGAAATGGAACTGCAACAGCTCAGTATCGGCAGTAAAGCAAAAAATAAAATGTTTTCGGTGTCTGTATTTATTTAAATGACATATACTTATTTACAGAACCATACTCATTAAAACCATTAACATACCACACCAACGCCATACTCTCTAGAGTTAGGTTTTACCTTGTCTCTAAGTTGAGAGTTCTAATGCTGGTTTTAATGAGCATAGTTTTGAAAATACTAATGGCTACCGCAAACAAATATGTATCTATAATTTATCCGATACAGAGTTGCAAATTGCAAAAACTTTCGACAGTTTGAACTTCGGGCTTCACTGGAACATTCATCTTGAAGACGATTGTAGTCATCCTCATCATCATTTCAGCCCAACCGAAGTTCACTCTTGAGCATAGGCCTCCCTTAAGGGGATGCATCTCGACATACATTTTCACAGTTTTTCATACAACCGCTCTTACGCGTTTGACGATTATGACGTTAATACACATTTTTCAGTAGATATTTTGGAAACACAGTAACTTGTGGATATTATCTAGGCTTCTGTAGAAATCAATTTATAAATTTGTGTAAAACTAATCCAGTTAGATCTCTGAGAATCTGCTATTTTGCATGAATTTTGACGCTTCATAATTTACTCAAAAATTTAAAAAGTCAAAAAAGTACAAACACAAGCCTAGAAAATTTTATCAAGTTTCTAAATAATGACATAGTTTTTCAAAAACTTTTAAGTGTTTAAAAAAAACACGTAATTCTTCGAACATGTTTTATAAAATATTCGAGTAAATGACGGAATTACCGAATGCTAACACAGTTTTCTGGCGTTATCTCTCTTTTTTCGCATTGCCTTTTCGTCAAACATCGCGTTGGATTGCGTTAGATGAAGTAACATGCTTTTTTAAACCATGCTCAATGTTGACGATAGGCGAGTGGAAAGGCAGCCTCTTCAAATTAGCCGAAAGAGCCTCGCGACGTCAGCGCAGCTATAGCGCTGCTGTTGCCGCGCTGCTTTTTTATTCCATATGTGTCCCCCTAACAACCGGTCCTGTGCGTCTCGCATCCATCGGTACCCCTACCATGAGTTTAAAGCAATAGTATTTGTCGTTACTCGATACCGACTACGTAAATAGGTGTCAGTAATTGACTCGCTGCGCCATGGCGTAATAGACGTCACTCCTGATTCGTTCGCTGTGTTGCTGCATGTATCTAACAACGACGACGATTGGCTCGCCAATGTATGGAATGCGTAAAGCGTACCCACTCTAACGCCGAGCGCTCAAGATCCGTCTTGGCAATTGTACATCCTTTTAACATTTCCGTTTAGGTCGTCATATGGATCGCGTCAAGAGCTTGTAGTAATGCTTCAGGATTTTTTTTTTTGTACAGAGTAATCTCAAAATCTACTGGACCGATATTGAAAATCCTTCACCAGTAGAATGTTACTTTATCACTGGCTGACAGGCATATATTTCCTACTTTAATACGGGTAAAACTTCTGGCAGAAAGTAGTTACAAGACTATGGCTTAAGAGGTTTCAGACTAAAAGCTAAGCTGAGATAGTCAAATCTTAGTTGAGGCTTAGTATACATATAATTTCGCTACAGCACATGAACATGCATGATGGAGCTGTGCTACTTGTGTGCTGACCGCTAACTGTGTATGTTAACATCCGAAAGTAAATTGTGCCCGCGGCTTCATTCGCGTAGAGTTTAAAAAGAAAAAAGAAGAAAAAAAGTTTATTATTTTTTTAGTTAATACTAATAAGACAGTATAGTCAGATAGTAACAATAATATAAAGATAAACTTTGATAAACTTTTTAGGTTTTTCTTGCAGGGTTTATTAATTTAACTAGTTTAAGTCATTAAAAAAATAACGCATATTATAATTATTTGTATAGTCATTGGGCGTAGCCGCGTGTTTATACACTGTTCTTTATTTAGCCATATAAATATTAATAGAAGTATTGTTTACAATAAAAATTGCTCAAAAATAACTTCCTTACAGAAGCAGTCATTCGTCAATGGTAGTTTTATTCAATTTATTTGACGTCTATCATTCAGTGTCACTTATTTTAACATGTTGAAGATACGATTGAAACTCATCAACGAGCATCTACTTCTCTGTCTAAATTGGATTTATATTAAGTGCCAATTAATGACATATTTAGTATCTTCCTTCAGTTTCTTTGATCATACTGTTTTTTTAGGGTTCCGTAACGAAAGGGTAAAAAACGGGACCCTATTGCTATCTCTCTGCTCTCCGTCTGTCTGTCACCAGACTGTATCTCATGTATCGTGAGAAATTTTTAACAGATGGATGCATTTCTATTGCCACTAAAAACAATAAAATCTACACTAATATAATAAAGAGGTAAAGTTTGTTTTTTTTTTTTTTTTTGTAGGAGGTAATCTCCGGAAGTACTGGTCCGATTGCTAAAAACTTTCACCGATAGAAAGCTGCTTTATTCTTGAGTGACATAGGCTTTATTTTATGTACGCGGGCGAAGCTGCGGGCAGAAGCTAGTTAATAAATATTTAAGTGGGGCTCTCTATACAACAAACGTGTTTTTTGCCGTTTATTGTTACGGGCGGTACGGAACCGTCCGTGCGCGAGTCCGACTTGCACTTGGTTATATTTATCGTTACTATTTTTGTCCTGGTATTTATAGCTACACGCATTCATAAGCGTCTATTTTGGTTATCACTGGTCCAGTACACTTTCACGTGTGTACGATACTTAATAAGTAGTTCTGCTGCATTCTGGTAGCCAGTCCGATTAATTTTAATAGCTTTACTTCTTTATCCTTACATAATATATTACTTATTGGGTCTTTAACTTTTATGAAATGTTGTATCAATCTGCACACTTTGAACTGTGATATCATCATATCTTCTGATCTACTTAGAATTATTATAAGTTCTAATGACATAATAGTACATTATGCTGTATGTGTGTAATGTTTGTGATTAGAGTCGAGGCGGTATTTAGACCCGAGCCGTGGTGAGGGTCTTAAGAGATCCCAGAACAGTAATCATTAATTACTCACGTGTATTTTACAACGTTTTTCAATATGTACACTTGTGAAGAAAATAACAGTAAATCTACAACTAGTAACTTTTTTGTGACAGGCCATGTCACAAAAAAAGTAAAAAAAAAGAAGTAAAAATCTGTTTTCATATGCGCGCGCATAATTTTTTTATTTACCCTTAGGGGAAGGCTAAGGTTGATCATACTGCCTATTCTTACGTTTATGTTTTTTGCGTGAAAAGATTTTACTATAATGTCTTTCGTAGTGACAATGGAATACGCATGTAACATTTTCTAATGATTTTGTAGTATTTAATTTTATTTAATTAATACAGCCACTGAATTACACTCGAATAAATCAAGCCATAAGCAAGTAATGCTCTTAAAGTCCATGTGAACGTAGTTACAGGTTAATAATAATAACCTGTTCCCGATGGCGGTGGGCTACTATTTTTTATATTTGTAAATGTGTTTTTTTTTGCTTTGTCAAAAATGTAAATTGTATGTGTACTTATATAATGAATAAAGGAAGTAATAATATTAATAAAATGATTGCTTGACAGGTGGCAGCACTAGGTCTAGACCCGCGGGTACACCTAGGCCTGTCCCTCCGCGACATCCAACCACATCTTCTAGTCATGCAGGACAAGTACGGGCTCAACGTGTGCGGCGAGGGCGGCGAGTACGAGACCTTCACGCTAGACTGTCCCTTGTTTAAGAAGAAATTAGTTATGTGAGTATACAAATGTCATAATGTACAGTAGTAGTACGATACTGGTTGCTAAATCTCTTTTTACCCGACTGCAAGAAGGGACATTTCAGCAACAGTCGGGACCCATTAAAATAATCTAGACTAAAATCATTCTATCTAATGTGGGTCCTGACTGTTGCTGAACTGTGGACTGAACTTGTTTATTTTCAGTTTTTATTTAAGGGTATTTTTATTTTTTAAATTATTATTTTTTTGCATATCATCTTCGTTATTTTAATTGAAACACATCCACCGCTGGAAATTAGCCTCTTCAAAGCCACATTACATCAACCAGCTAAGATAGCCTTGTATTTATTTGAAACTTCATACGCTCCATTCTAGAGCGGGAGAAGTCACAAGACTCTAAGAACTACTGTGTATCCGCGTAATAAGCCACGCCTCTAAACACACTATATGATGTAACTATATTCAACAGAAATCAATCTTTTTTATACCCATGAAATAAGTTATCTATCTCTCTCACAGATACAGATTTGTCATAATAAACCATATCTGTGGACCTTATTTGATTAGCTTAGGCCGGCCGTTATCAATAAATAGACTGGAGACTCTTATCGATCACGTCACATGCGGGTGACAAATGTACTTTCCATAGATCTCGGTAGCGTCTAGAGACGGCATAGCTTAATCAGCCTTTTTAATATTCCCACTGGAACTCAGGCCTCCTCTCTAGGAGAGGGAATTTTGGCCCAGTGCGGGTTGGTGAATGTCACGTCTTCGTATCTTCGGTTCTAGGACATGCCGGTTTTCTCACCATATTTTCCTTCGCCGTTTTGAGAGCAGTGGTGATGAAATAAACTACACAAAGTAATGCGCCTAGCTAGTTTTGAACCCGAGACCTACAACTCTTAAGTCGGAGCCGTTACCACTCGGCCACTATTTGTAAAATTGATGCTACCGACAGTCGGTCGTACAACTTCTGTAACGGACACAGTCAAATTGATTTGAAAGCTTTCTAAAGAATCGACGACAACGCAAAGGGATTCTTGAAATGTCTCTTGACACTAACACTCAGGGTATCCGGTCTACAATTATTACAGATTTCCAAACATAGTAAGGTAATATGTTGTTCCACAAGGAACTGTGGAAGCGCGGTTATTGTTTCTGGTATATATTTATGAACTGCCAAAATCAACAGACTAACACACGTTACTATTCGCAGACGATATAACTATTTATCTTAATATATATAAATCTCGTGTCACAATGTTTGTCCTCAATGGACTCCTAAACCACTTAACCGATTATAATAAAATTCGCACACCATGTGCAGTTCGATCCAACTTGAGAGATAGGATAGTTTAAATCTCAAATTATAGTCACAATTTTAATTTATTGCTAATTATTTGTCTGTTATTATTTGACAGTCACAATTATCTGTTAACTCCAAATGATTCTAACAGATGTCGATACCTTTCGACTGGGTTGAGTAAGTAATCAATAGATGGCGCTGCTATGTTTAGCCACAGCAACGCGTGGCCGGATCAGCTAGTTTTTACTAAAGATAATACCTTCATATGCCCTTGCGGTTATAAATGACTGGTTAAATTGAAATAATCTACAAAGAAATAAATACAATTAAAAATAAGGTTATGAGATACTGGATATCTTAATAATAATAAAAAAATGTATATAAACAGATAAGATAAAATATAACAATAATACTATTGATGAATATCGAATTTTTAGGGTTCAATATGTGTATGGAATGTTAGTAAGAAAATTGATATTTAGGTACTTCAGAAAGTATTATGTATGCCGCCTCTAGCAGCAGCCGCTGATTGTTTAACACTCTGTGGTTGCGCTTGTACAAATAAGACAATTGTCACTAAGAAGCTATAATCGTGGTCACTGACTTTAGATAAGAACAATTAGCCAAAATAAGCATTATGTGTATTAAATAAGCATGTTTTACAAGATTATAAGCAAATATTTTATTTCACATAGGCCTACATGGGCATTTATCTTCTACTTCTTTCTGTCCTTATCCCATGTTACTTGGGGTCGGTACAACACGTTTTTTTTATCCCATTCTGCCCTGAAGTGCCCATCTATATATATAAAAATGAATCCCTATTTCCTTGGTCACGCCATCACGCGTGAACCGCTGGACTGATTTCGCTAATTCTTTTTTTGTTATGTTCTTATGGAAAAAAAAAATAGGGTAGTATAGGGTATAGTAGAGTAGGGTAGTGTAGGGTAAAGTAGGGTATAGTAGGGTGGAGTAGGGAAGAACGCGAGCGAAGCCGCGCAGGCAAAAGTTAGTCACTTATAAAACGTCAAAAGCTAGTGCACGGTTCCAACTAGTCGTTTTCTATGGAGGATAACTGACAAGAAGCTCCCACCACGGTTAAATTCCTTTTTTGATGATTGATTTTAACTACCTATATTTCCAAATTATAATGTTTATAAAGTACTGTTATAAAACACCTTCCTCAATTAGCAATACTAATTATGTTTTTTTAATAATATTTGTTTGTGATGCAAATAGTAAACATTATTTTTCCTTTACATTTATCTGGTTGTTCAACCACGACTTTGCATATCATTTACTCACAAAGAACTTACGTTTCGTTAATCAATTATTGAGTTGTATTAATATGTAGGCGTGGGCTTGCGGACGGCGTACGGGTAGGTCTGTAGCACTGTCCAGACTGAGCCCGAGTCGTCGACGGCGCGTTGTATTGCACGCGCGCCTCAAAGAGTTGTCCACTTGTCAGAAAACCATAGGGGCACAGCAGGGCCGAAGCCTACCACCGTAGGCGCGGGCTTGCGGACAGTGAGCAATGGGTAGCTCGCTGTCCGACCAAGCCCAATTCGTCGACGGCGCGGACTGTTCCCGCGCCCCTTAAGGAGTTGTCAGCAAAAGTAGGGACCCAGCCGGGTCGAAGCCTACTGGGGCCAGGGTTATTCGAAAAGGAAATCGAGCCCCGGTATGAAGGCTAGAAGGAACAGGGTGGGTCTTTTAGTCAGTAAGAGCACACACCATCTCCTGCTCCGCCCAAGAGCGAGGGCTGTCATTGGATGATATTTCCCACTGTAAAAAAAAGGGCCGAAGCCTATGGATCCTGCGTTCAATTTTGAGTTTTGAGTTAACTCTAATGACGTCATAGGGTGATGTATTCTACCCTGGCATTTTTTAACGCGAACGAGTTCAACTGTCAATGTTAAGCATAGGGCCGCTTACTCCAACCTACCCTGCTCAGAGTTAGAGTTAGTTGGGTTAACTCTACGGTAGCTACTCGAGTTATAAAAGAACGACCCTGGGTTACAACTCTACATTACTCGGGTTATTTTTGAACGCAGGGCTGGGTAGATAGTTATATAGGAGTGGGTAACAGTCAGTAGAATTCTGACATGAGCTCAGTCATTGGAAGAATTCTCACCTAAATAAAAGAAGTATAAACATACTTAAGCCTTTTTTTACTCTTACAGAGATGAAAAAGAACTGGTGATGCACACGGATGACCCCGTCGCTCCGGTCGGATATCTAAACTTAAAACTACATTTAGCGCCAAAAGAGAACTTCGATGAAGCAATCAAACTACCTCCCACTGTTAAAAACCCGTTAGATTTTGTAAACGATTTAAGCGATTCGGTGTTTAGCGATATAAGCGATATTGAACTGAGTGAGACGGAGTTAGAGTCTATTGAGAAGCTAGAGAAGGAGGAGAAGAAGAAACAAAATGAACTGAATCCTTTGCTCACATATTCTGGTGATAAGGTTACTAATGTAGAGGTGGAATTAGAGAACGATGAAGAGAGTATAGAGGTGCCAGCAGGGTATACTTACGAGCAGGCTCACAGCAAGCATGAGAGCCTGCCGATCTTGGACCATAGGAGTATATACGGGAACAAACATGGATGGTACTTCATCGGGGGCATCGTTGGTGAAGGCGTCGATACGAGGCTAGCTACGGAGAACGCTATGAAAAAACTCATTAGTAGGTAAACTTGTGCACGAACTTTATTTTATGTAGATTTATTTTTGTTGTTTTATTCAAATTCATTTTTAATCTTCTGACCGCCACAGTCGTGTACAAAGTAAAATGTGTCCGGCACGCCACGGTCACGACTACGTGACAGACTAAAACGCTAATAAATCTTTGAAAGTATTTTTTTCTCTTTTGCATTTATTAAAGGATGATATTGTCTAGCTACGGGACAAGGGCAGGAAGAAGAAGAAGAAGATTGTCTAGTTACGTTGACACCGGCGCCGAGAGCACGATTTTGCTTTTTAGACGTGGCGGTCAACAGTTCAATATTGAGCTACTATTACATCTCAAAACCAACTGAAACATTAGATAGCTTACAAGTTTGGCTCTGCATGCCTTTTAAATATATATTTATACTTACTTTGAAACTGTCTCTGTAACTAAAGCTGACAAGAGGTCCTACCATCAGCTCTTAACGCGATACGTTTGAAGACGATGGAGCTATACAAGGTATAAGGCACAGAACTGATGAACGAGGTTAGAATGGCCTTGTGGGCGGGGCAGGCGTGCCACAAAGTAGGGCAATGGTCATAGTTCAACTACCAATAGCAAACTTGCGATCTTAGTGTGCGTGGTCTGTTAGTAGCGTAATGCGCGTTCGTGTTGGTTTATTACCTGTAGTGGAGTTAAAGGGTGTGAGACAAGCGGCGACATTCGTTGTAGTACAAAATCGTAAAGTATTTCCTTTTTAACCTCTTTCATCTTTTTTGTGGTATAAGGGATAGGTTTTCTGAAAAAAATCTTGTGGACGGTTGTTCAGTTTCGTTTACTGAGCAAGGCCTTATAGTCCAAACAGACGGACCGCATTTCAACTGCCATCCAACTGCAAATTGCAGTTTAAGCGCAGTTTGAATGCAGTTGACACGACTGCAATAGAACTGCAAACCAAACTTGCGGTCCGATTGCAGTCGTGTGAACTGCACACCGACTGCATCCGAACTGCACCTTGCGCGGGAGGGCGGAACGTGCGGGCGGGTGGGTATGATGCAGTCACACGACTGCAAACCAAACGTGCGGTCCGATTGCAGTTTCATTATCATATTCAAACTGCGATTTGCAGTTGGATTGCAGTTGAAATGCGGTCCGTCTGTTTAGACCCTTAAAGTTTTCGGAGACCTGTCCCTTACCCCCTGTATAGGGTGTATAGCTCTATCCCTCTTTCTCGCTCGTAACACATTTTAACACGTCATGGTAAGGACACAGGTCATAAAATTATCCTATTTATCAAAGAACACAAGAAATGTACTTAGATTTTCTTAAGAGAAGAGTCCAGAAACACTCCTTACGATTTTCAATATTTCTTAAAAAACACCGCACTGTATTACACAAAAAATGAAGAACCTAAATAGATGTGCCAACAGTTTCACCGCAAGATATTTGCAAAGCTATGGTAAATTTCGACAAAAAAAAATAATTGTTCATATCTCTCAAAAACAGCTAAATCAATTCAACATTATTCATATTATCAATTCAACATTATTCATATATCAATTTTAAACATTATTTTTTTAATTTATCTTTTTTAGTAAAATTATATATATATATAATATAGGTTTACAAATATCTTCATTGAAACTGTTGGCACATATTTTTATTTTTTTTATTGATAGGCTCGCGTTTGACCACCATCTCACCTGATGGTAAGCGATGATGTGGTCGACGATGGAGCACGCTTGTCTAGAAGAAACCTATTCACTCTCGACTTAAAGACTCCTAAGTTGTAGTTGCTCTATCAGGAAACACATCTATTTAGGTTCTTCCTTTTTTGTGTAATTCAGTACGGTGTATTTTTAGAACCTTTTGAAAACTGTAAGTGCATTTTTGGCGTTTCTTAGGACTCTCCTCTTAACACCAAACTTTTTAATTTCATAAAGATTTCTTATAATTTATCCCGTCCCACATTTCAGGCTTACTGGATTCCGAGTCACTACGTCTAAACGACGTGTGCTCAGTGAACATCTATATGAGGGACATGCAACAGTACGCCGCGTTGAACGAAGTTTACATCAAAACGTTTAACTTCCCCAATCCACCGACGCGTGTGTGCGTGCAATGCCCGTTGCCTAGCGATGTTGGACTCATATTTGATGCTGTAAGTAATATTCGACTTTATTTTGTGTACCCGCCCGATTATAATTACGGTGTCGTCAAGGCTAGAGTAATTCTTAATAAATTAGTGCGTCACCATCAAAAATTGCATCACTGCTTACCATCAGGGAGGATCACACTTATAATGTAAGTAGAAGTATGTTATTAGGATTAAATTATGTGTGAAATTCTATACTGAACTTCAAATAATGATGATTAAGAGCATAGATTTTGGTGCTTTATGTGAAATGCAACCTTATTAGGTAGGTCATATTGTGTATATTTCAATGTTGAACAAGTAAACCACGTGTGCGTTCAATGCCCGCTGCCTGATAATATACGGTTATTATAATGACCCTGCAATTGAAGTTCAACCTTATTGGTTATGCATAATAGGTAAAATCCAATGCCGAATAACTGACGTATGATTGCGTGCAGTGACCGCTGCCTGATGATTTTGGTGTAATGTTAGGCATAACATTACCCTTATGGTGTAGATAATAGCGGTCACAATGCAATGTAGAACTGCACGCGCCTCATGCCATTAGTGATAACATTGTGTGAACAAGGGATTAATGCGTTAGTAAATGATAATAGCCGATGACGTGCATGATGAACAACAAGGCGTTTTGTTTTAACAAAACCGTGTTGCAATTTTTCTTGCAAAGGGTAGAAAAGAAGCACGGCATAGCAAATATACATGATTTTTGCTGGTTTTATTTGTTGTTTATAATATATAAGATTTATTATTTAATCAGTTACAATAAATACACAAAAATTAAATACTAACTGTGTAAACAATATCAAAATTAGTTGATAGACATACGAGATATGATAATTATAAACAATTATATCTGTGTCTCTTGCTTAAGACGCCGTTCTCAATGACGGCCGTATGAGCGATAAACTTTGACGTCATAAATCATATCCGACTTCTCTTTCTTATTAACAGATTTAGAGAGCTTTATAACTTCGTTGTTGGAGTTTCTTGCTGGTTCTTCTCCATAGGAAACGACCAATTTCGAACCGTGCACTTGCTTCTGACGTTTTATAAGTTCCCATGCAGGCCTATGTGAAATAAAAAACTTTTGATTTGATTTGTTGATGAAGATATTTAAAAAAAGTTATTTCATATTTGTTTACTATAGTCTAACTAAAGAAGCTAAAACTAAATTAATTTAGCAAATAAATAAATTGCAATCATATTCCTATTGTAATCATATATTATGTAAGATTTTATCTTAAATCACTATGCAATGCAATAAAACTGTGCAAATTGTACCTACCACAACCCAATCTCTCTCAGATAAAACAATTTCGCACATTATTCAACTACCTTGAAAAATAATCTTGATACTTGATAAAAAATGCCACGATTATGTAATAGGTGCATGCTGATATAAACACAATCAGATAGTTATTAACTATTTCATGATAACAATGAGTGTGATTTGATACTTGCCTGATAAGAAGGGTTCGTTGGGGTTCAAGTTCAAGGGAATGCATTAGTTAGACTTTTTTACCAACTTGGTTGTTGTTTCATAAGTTTTTGATAAATCTTAATTATGTCGTGTGCGTGTGTATCTATGCACTAACTGCTGACGTATACTGGTGCGCATTCTGGTATGAACGGGTGGCGCCTTCAGTATAGTGCGTCGATTCCCATTACATTTGCCAACAATTAAGTGCATTTAAGTAAAATTTCAGTGATTGATGATTATAACTTTATTCTCTAATTTGGTTGTATGAATAACGCTTCATTATTGACAGCTGTCTAAATTACAGTGGTTCAAACATAGTAACTTCATATTGGATCATCCTTTAGATCAAAGGTTGTCAAAGCGGAGGCGTGCAGATTCGCAAAAGGGGGCGTGGTTACTAGAGGGGCGCAGATTTTTTCCTATTTGGAAAGAGGGCGCGTTATAATTAAGGAAGAAAACCCCTGCTTTAGACCAGTGCTAACTATCCATCTCTCCCCAGGTCGCCCACAAGTCAACGTTCCACAATACACACGACTGCGAGGGTATTATCACGAAGGAGCGCATCACTATGCACGTGCAGGGCATATCGCATTGGGCACCCGCTAATATTGGACCTTATAGTCAAGCTGTTAAGGTAACTAAAATTTCTGATTTCTGCTGCGCACGCGCCTGTAAATCGCACCGACGTCGTCCAAACCCAGTCCCGTGCCCCTCGCTGCCTGTTTGCGCTCAACGCTCTCACATGAACACGAATCTTGACTGTTATCTGTTCATGGAAGAATTGAATATGTCTGGAGTTCTATGAGATGAGTTTTTGAAAATCTCCATTACCTAATGCGATTGGCAGATAGCCGTTTTTCATAAAGTAAAAAAAAAAATGTATTATGTAAAAGGTATCCTGACTCATTTACTGAGTTGTTAACGCCATAAACATAAAAATTTTGCACAGAGGTTTATTTTATCATTTATACAAAGAATAAGAAATGATTTTCCTAAATTCACCCCCTAAAGGAATGAAAAGGTGGTCTAAAGTGATGATGATGATGATATTTGCACTCAGGTGGGTGAAGTAATGGGCACATGCGGTCAGATCGCCCTGGTGCCCGGCACACTCCGATTGGCGGGCGGCGGGCCGCGCACACAGAGCGCGCTGTCGCTCAGGCATCTTACTCGAGTGCTGCGGGCGCTGCATCCCAGGGCACATATACGTAGCGTTGTACAGGTGAGTGTCATACAAAGGTGAGAAGTAAAGCTAGAACTACATTAGACCGACGCACACGTGGGCGACGTCTCAGACGTGTGCGGTGGGTGTGCACACTACACCGATGCCACGCGTACGGAGGGACCTACTTATAATACACACAAAATTTCATCCAAATCGGTCAAGCCGTTTTGGAAGAATTAGGTGACATACACACTTACAGATGAAATATACTTAAAAAGACTAGCAGTCCCGATAGATGTCGTCCTGTCCGAAGACTCTTGCCAATTAAAAAAATGAACCTGATAGCAGCGCCACCTATCAGGTTCAATTGTATTTTCAAATTACGCAGGGACACACTCAATTACTCGTTATGCACACAAAGTTTCATCCAAATCGGTCAAGTCGTTTAGGAAGAATTTGGTGACAAACACACGTCCAGAAGAATTATGTATATGTACATACATATGTTTAAAGACATGATGCATCATTCATTTTTAGGGGCCCTGTTACAACACATTATATGGACAATAGAAATAAGAAGACAGTTTTTTTTTTGTAAACTGATTGAATATAACCCTATTCTTATTTGAGTTGCATTGCATAGGCACATAATAGATAGGTTCAGAAGACAATCTAGTATCTACATACAAAGTGTGCTCGCTCGAGCAACGCACATACATATACATAACACCGCTCACGGACACGATATCTCGCTCGGCTCAATCGCCCGGTCGCACTCATCTCACGCATCTCGCTGCCCCTAGCCACAAAATAGATAGGTATTTTGTGCCCTACCGCGATCGCTAGCGTAGGTAGGTATAAAAACTAAAGTACATCATGAGATTGACTTCTGTATCATAAGTATCTATTTTGTGGTATAAGTAGGTAGGTACCATCGAAGACACTTCCGCCTGCTTCCGCCTGACCACCGTTAAGTTCATTTTTGCTTGCACTCGAAACAAAAACTTCAAAGGGTTTGGTTTCGCGCCGCGCCGCAGGAGTCAATGACCGCGATGGTACCTACTTACTTGGCTTTTTTATATCTTGTGATATTTGTGAAAATAAATAAAAAATCTAATAACTATAGATGGTACTTCTTGACTTGTTCGTTGTTCGATAAATTCGAATGTTAAACTCACTCCAGTTCATTCTTTGCTTTCGTACCATGGCTTCGACCCTGCTGGGCCCCTACGATTTGCTGACATCTTGAGACGCGCATAGAACATTACGCGCCGTCTACGACTTGGGCTCGGTCCGGTTATTGGACGGCCAGACATCGAGCTACCTATTGCTCGCCGTCCGCAAGCTCGCGCCTAACGGTAACTGGAAATCGGGGTCGGGATCCCGGCGGCTGGGCCGTGCGGGCCGTTACCTCGTGCGTGCAGCCGCTTCCTTAGCTAGCATTACTGCTTGGCAGAAGGAGGCTACTACCTGCTATTCCTCCTCGCTCCGGACTATGGCCTGTACCAGCCCGGCGCAAGAGGTCATGGCCACCGATCACATGGCATACTTCGTACCGTGTCCTTCGGGCGATCTAAGTAGTGGTGACACCCGGGCGTTTCTTTCGCACGAATCCGGTGCAACAACCTTCCGAACTTACTACGTACGGTGAGGACCTGCGTCATGCGGAAGGTGAGGACGCCGTGAGGTCTTTCCAGCCACTCCGCAAATACCCCTTTTTGAGGAGTGGCTGGAATTAGTTCAATAAATTTTATCAGTAATTTTTTTTATTTACAATAATGATATACCGCCCATTGTACGTGTTTTAGATATAAGTTTTTCTTTGTTATGTTTTGTATGTACAATAAAGTATATAATAAATAAATAATAAATAAATGATAACCGCAGATGATACTCGGGCTGTCGTCACACGCAGGGCCCCAATTTCTGGGACGGTTGGATCGGCGTCGCGTGGGATGGCGTGGCGTCGCGTCGCGTGGGTCAAGTGTAGTTCTAAAAGCCTAGTTTCCATATAAAATGTATGGGGACCGACGCTCCCAGATCGGCGTGTGTAGCCCACGTGTGAGCAGTGTATTTCTGCCGCCGACGTAGCGTCGCGTGGCGTGGCGTGGGTCAAGTGTAGCTCTAACAGTCTATTTTCCATATAAAATGTATGGAGACCGACGCTCCCAGATCGGCGTGTGTAGCCCACGTGTGAGCAGTGTAGTTCTACCTTAATAAGCACAACCGGGCGTAGTTAAACCAGTATTTTACATGGAACGCTTGCTGGTCTCCACAACACTACAACTGGGTAACACGCAGTGCCGTAACCAAAGCATTGCAAGCAGTGCCCAGGCACAGGGCGCAGTCCCTGGAGGGTCGCAAAAAATTCATTTCTAGTCCTTTTTGTTTGTATTATAGTATTTTCTAAAAGCGCAATTATAGCAGTTAGCACCGGGCGTATAAAAGGCTAATTACGGCTCTGTTAACACGATATCTTTTGGCTGGATTAACTGCTTGTAAGACTTGACCTTTTGAGTGTAATTAACGATTAATGGAATATAAACTTTATTGTACAGCAAAATAGTAACCAAACTTTTACACACAAAGACAGCCGCAACAACAGCTTAACTTGTTTTTTACCGCACAGTTGTCTTTCTGACAAGATTGCAAGATGGTTGAAATTCTTTTAGCCTTGCTTAGGACACAATACGTCTCACGTAACGTACCGAAGCACACCTTCCAGTATATAAAGAAAAAGATAACAAACAGTTATTATTGAAATCCTTAAAACGGTGTTTCCTTTAGTGTCCACCCATTAACTCTAACAGTATTTTTACCACTGGATCCAGACCTGTCAAGCCGCGTTTCAGTGCACGTGCAAAACTGTTGAAGTGGGCCTACGCTAGAGGAGCCGAGCAGAGCTCAAATTCGTATAGTGTCGCTTGTACTCGGCTCCTTTGGAGTCGGGGCCTAGACTAAAGATGGTAGGTGGAAGGGCTCGCGCGCGTTTCAATTGTCGCTTTCTCACAATGTCTCTTTCACAAAATGTCGATTGAATTGACCCACCTATCTATTACTTACTTTATTACATCGTCCTATTTATTTTTTAAGATGATAACTGTGTCCCTCAGAGTGTCTGTTACGTGACGCACGGCAGCGCAGTGAGCGAGGCTCGACGGCAGCTGGAGCGGCGCACCGCGGGCGCCATCGTGCAGTACGCCGTGGTGGAGGCTCTGCCGCGCAACGCGCAGGTGGAGTGGCACGCCTGGGCGCACACTGACAACAACCGCTTCGAGTGTGAGTGTACTGACCAGCTATGTAGCTCGGCGGCAGCTGGAGCGGCGCACCGCGGGCGCCATCGTGCAGTACGCCGTGGTGGAGGCTCTGCCGCGCAACGCGCAGGTGGAGTGGCACGCCTGGGCGCACACTGACAACAACCGCTTCGAGTGTGAGTGTACTGACCAGCTATGTAGCTCGGCGGCAGCTGGAGCGGCGCACCGCGGGCGCCATCGTGCAGTACGCCGTGGTGGAGGCTCTGCCGCGCAACGCGCAGGTGGAGTGGCACGCCTGGGCGCACACTGACAACAACCGCTTCGAGTGTGAGTGTACTGACCAGCTATGTAGCTCGGCGGCAGCTGGAGCGGCGCACCGCGGGCGCCATCGTGCAGTACGCCGTGGTGGAGGCTCTGCCGCGCAACGCGCAGGTGGAGTGGCACGCCTGGGCGCACACTGACAACAACCGCTTCGAGTGTGAGTGTACTGACCAGCTATGTAGCTCGGCGGCAGCTGGAGCGGCGCACTGCGGGCGCCATCGTGCAGTACGCCGTGGTGGAGGCTCTGCCGTGCAATATGAGTGGACTGACCTACAGCTACAGTTTTGCAGCTCAATTATCCTATAAACGGGCCCGACTGCATTACAAATGTCTAATTGACATTGATACCCTGACTAGCTGTGACAAGGACAGGGGAGGGGCGTGAAATAAATCATGAAAATTGTGTCATAATCTATGGATGGCCCCTAAGGGCTGTATCACACCGTAAATGCAGCGGCCAGCTGGGCTAGAACTACTGACAAGAAGCGCGCAGCCACTCGCGACACCGCGGTTGGCCGAGCGATCTTTTCATGCTTTTCAAGCGATACTGAGCTGTTAAGTATGTTGATAAAGTTTAAAATTATTTCACACTGAAAGTGCTCGACAAGCCGCTGCCATTCCGATGTTTCTCAGCCCTAAGCGGATTGCTCAGTAGTTTGGCAGGTTTGACGTAGTTATATCAACTGCGTTCAAGTTTTGCAGTTAGCGTTCAACCATCTGTATAATATCTATTGAGAGCTTAACTTCATGTACAAACTCAACTTTTGACAGTTTGTCCTGTGTAACAATAACAATATTTTAAAAGATATTAACGGCCAATGCTACTGTGTAGACTGTGTTGCCAGTGATGACACGGCTCTGAAACGTGGTCGCTCACATTGGGCCTCATCAGAAGACTTAAAGTCACCCAAAGGGTTACTAGAAAGAGCTATGTTTGGAGATTCTTTGCGTGATCGAATCAGGAATGAAGATAATCGCATGAGAACCAAAGTTACCGACATAGTCCGAAGAATCGCTAAACTTAAATGGCAGTGGACAGGGCACGTTGCTCGCAGAACAGTTGGTAACGTTGGCAGGACTCGTTACCATCAGTTCTGCGAGATCGATGACCTGATGAGGATGCGAGTCGTACCAGACCGGTCGTTGTGGCGGTGATGATAATGAAAAGACATAACTGCTATAAATTGCATAATTTCATTTTCAGACGAGGAGACTGGATGCAACATTGGTGACTACAAAGTAGCCATCACGAGAAGGTGGAACTACGAAAATACTGTTGCTGCCTTTGTGTGTTATGTTGCTACAGGTAGGAAATTTTTTGATTACCTATTTTATTATAAGCATTTGTAATTCATAAACTTTTTGTGCACATGCTGACTGTGGATGTCTACTCTGATATCTTTCTTTTTTAAACTTATGGATACTTTTTTGAAAACTGCATCAAAACTGATCATAAAATGAAATAGTAATTAGCATTTCAAATGGTTGTATGAAGAGTGAGCGAGCGGTCGTGACATCTCGCTCTCTTTTCTACGGGCTTAGTCTTATGGCGGTGACGTCACATTGTAGTTTGTAATACCTTTCTGATTCTTGACAGTTTCCCCTTCCATCAGATTTAAAAGGTACTTTATCACCCAGCTACTTACTTAATTTTATTAGATCTGTTTTTTTTTGCGATTTTGGTACTTACCCAATTGCATAGCCCTACACGACAACTATACCTTCCTCGGCAGGGTCATCGCCATCAACTTGCCAGCTATCATTCCCGAGCGAGGAGGTGTGCACGACGCACCGCATGCGCGCCGCCGCTATGTCGCAGCAGCAGATCGAGGAGGTGCTGGAGTACGCGCTGCGCAAGCTCACGCAGGAGCGGGACATGGACGCGCGGCATGCCGTCAAGATGAGGATACTCTATCAGGTATGGGATTATTTGTACATGCGTTCGCAAAATATAAGTTAGGACGTGTTTTTTTTTTATGTTTGACCATTATCTCGCCTGATGGTAAGCGATGATATATTTGATAGTGTCATAAAGTACTATTACAATGTGTCACTGTTCTGTTTATTTTCCATTGAAAGTTATCTAAATGACCTAAATGTATGTAACTCTATAGAGAGTTGCTCAACTGGTGTCCAATTGGTTACGCAACCAATTTGGCGGCGCGACCGGCTCGGACGCATGCACAGAATGTTACTGGTGGCGCCGCTACGATGGTCGCTCCACCACTAATTACTATAGAGCTGTATGGTATCACATTGACTCAGACGCTAATCCAGCCGCCTGTGACGGGGCCCACTAGGTCCATTTTGATACTGTCTCAGTGTGGTGTGGCGACTCTACCTTAGGGCTATATTTCACCGGGACACCGTGGCGGTGCAACCAGTCGCGCCACCGTGTTATCCGTAAACTACCAAATTAGACACTACACCTACCAGAGTCGCCACACCACACTGAGACAGTATCAAAATGTACCCCAAATTGGTTGCACAATCAAACCCAAATGGTCACCAGGTGAGTAACTCTCTACAGAGTCGTATACATTTTCTTGGCGATTAGTTGCGCCGCCATGGCGTTCCGGTGAAATATAGCCCTAAGACGATCTTTTCGTTCACATTCATAAACTCATTAAAATGTTAGAATAACGATTTTACACAGGGTTATTTGTAAAACACTAACGACCTTACAGGACTCTATTAGTGACATCAAAAACAACAACAATTTTTTTTATGATTTTTTACAAATATAATTAAAAAAAACTTCCAAGATTACGTTGTTCTATCTAACACATTTCAACTCTGTATTTTGCTATAACTACCTACGTCTGTATGACGCGACGCAAGCGCATCAAGCACCCCCGCCGCCCGATCCCGCTATTGTACTATCGCTTGTTTCGCATAGATATTGTAATATTTAGAACGATCAAATTTAAACATTTTAAGTTTTGGAATGAAAATCCGATGAACTAAAATATGATACATTTTTAAAAGTCATAGAACAAAAGTTGTTGTTTATGATGTTAGTAACATAGTCCTGAGAGGTTGCCAGTGTTTAATAAATAACCCTGAATATCACATTTTTTGCCCTTTTTATTTACCCCAACCACCCCTTCACATAACCTATAGGTAACGCCGTTTTAAAACAATGTTCCAGGTGTGGAGCGCCCCATCGATGTCAATAATAACGGAGGCGGTGTCCGCGGTGCGGCAGCGTACGGGCGTGAGCGCGGCCGTGACCGCCGTGCCGGTGCTGGCGCTGCACAACGCCTTCACCTTCCTCTCCATCAGCGGCCTGAGGCTCGACGAGTGACGTGTATGTGCTCAGGTCAATGTTGCCATCACTCAAATTGAACCTGATATTCGTGTTTTGTTTGAAGTTTTTGCGATTACAGGAGTTCAATGAAGCCTCGTTTGAGCCTAAGTCTGCTAAGACTGAGACGAATCCCACGCGGGACGCGACTCTCAGTGCATCGTTTGATCTAATAATCGGGAACTTCATTCAAGAGGATCATTCGCGTCAGTTACATGATTCGACACGAGGGAATTTCGAGGCATGCGCGTTTTTTGCGTCGGTTTGAACAAGGCTTTAAGTCATTATTGGTAATAAAAAAAATATCAAAGAGTTCCTATTTTCGCACACAAAAATGTCGCTAAACAGGCTTTTTAACCACAGATCATGCTCATGCTGCAAATGAAATATTGTATAGAACACTGTTCTGTATTAAATCCTACTTAAAAAGGAAACATTGAGTGTGTTTTAATTATCTTTATATTAATGTGTTGCGTTTTTGGTTGTCCACAGGTTTCATCGAAATATAAGGATACAGATGCTTTATTGCCAGTTTATAAAATATATTTGCTGAATATTTTCAGTGTTTATAAAATTTTGTTAATTATGCTACCGAGTTTACCATACTGTAAGTCAAATTATATATACATTATTTTTTATTGCACATTTGTCTTTTATTTTCCTTTTTGTTCTTCGTGCATTGCAATAAAAAAAAAAACAAAAGTTCAAATTAAAATTTATTTTATCTTTTTTTTACAAAATTGACCGAACAGTGCGAGATTTCTATAACGTTTACACTTGCATTAAGTAGACATAAAGTTATCATTATTCTCTTACAAGTAAGTCTTACAAATTCACCTGTGTCGATAAAGCAATGCGAATTACGGCGTGAGCCACACCGGGATCAGTTGTGTATATTGTATAAAAGGTTTATATCATGATTTCGGGGACATAAATTTTATCTTAAAAGTCATCACTAATAAGTAAATTATGATTAATATTAACCAAAGCATAATTAAAAACTAAAACATTGATACATTAGTGTCAGTATTCAATGATGTTACTAAGGTCACCTGCACTTACACAATATAATTCTAATACAAGATATAATACACAACATTATGGGGATAATTGCACACAGCAGTGGTTAAGAGACGATAGCGCGCAGAGATTATATCGTAAGTACAGCAAATGCATACACTTGTTGAATAGAATGTTACGTATACCGAAAACGAATACCTGTGGCTGCCTACACGAATGTTCAACCTAACATTTCCGGATTCGCCCTGGAAATAAATACCACCCAATTCAGCTATATTTAATACTATCTTTGTAACTCCACAGTTATAAATAAATAATTTCCTCATAATGAAAAATAAACATACTATACTCTGAGTTAAATAATTTATTTGATCTTTCTATAAAACTATATTTATTCATTGGGTTCATATTGCGTTCCAGAACGAGTGCAAGTAATAGTACATAAGGTAGCTATGTGTTTTGTACTTTGAAATTAAGTAAGGAAAACAATCAGTTGTCACTTGAAAGAAGAGCTGCTGAATTTCATTCGTACATAATTAAACTACAGAAACGATAAAAATCTTATAAAATAATCTAAATAGTGTAATTAATCAACAACTTTCATAAAGTGCGTATTAGGGGGAAACATTTCTTAAATCATACCCAATCGATTCATAAATAAAATTCATATCAGGCAACAGAATCTATCATAACGATCCTGATGAATTCAATAACTCCCGTTCATGTAACAATCCTCCACGAATATTATCTGGGACATAAGATTGTATACAGCTGTATCCATGTAAAAGTACAACTAAAATAAATACCTTATTAAGCAAAATTAACGATAATCTAAAAATTATACTATATCAAAAATAAACAAAATGCGCGCTGTCTTCAATACCGTGAGGATCAATTCGTAAACAGCGGTGTCAAAAAAAAAAAACACAATTTAGAAACAAAAATAAAAAAATGCATTAAAAGGCAGATTTCTATTGTATGCATTTATTATTATTTTGTATTCCTGAGAACTAATTAATTCGTAAATGACAAAAGATACCATGTCCGTTTACAGTTCTAATATAGAGTCACACACAGAAACGAACATGATTGACACAATGAAACCACCATTCTCTCGTAAAGTATAACAACAGCACAACTACACGATCTCACGTAATCTAATCACTTTCAACATAACCAATTGTGGACGAATACACAATACAATACATGATTTATTTTGTCTTGCAGATACTTTTAATCAAATCTATGATATTAAAAATAGTATGATTGCCCAGCTACCCATATAGTGAAGTTAGTATTAAATTACTGTACAGTTTACATGTTAAGAGTCCTGCGATCTACAGCTATCTATCTAACCACTTTTATGATCTTTATCTTCTGTTAAATCAAACCGTCTATCTCCCACTAGGGATATAATAATATACATAATATTTCGACAAGCCGGCTCCTCCGGGATCGTAATCGCAAACATTCAGCGTACAGAAAACAAAACGCAGCGATAACACAAAGAGACAATACACCTAGTATCTCCTCACTATCCGACAACTTAAACGTACGTAGCCTACCGGTTAATCGTTATATTAATCAGATTTATGTAACAGTTTACCTTACAACCGTAGTACCGAAGCGAATAAGAGTTACATATGAACTAAGAACAGCTACATAATATATTACAAAGTTTGTTTTTACACAGTCCACTGTTTCACTAGGCGACAATGTTCAGGCATCGGGCGCGGCGTCGAGCGGGTCGCTGGTGTCGGCGGCGTCGGCACCCGCCTCCGACGCGTCGCTGTCGCGCTCCACCTCCACCAGCAGCGGCGCCGCCTCGTCGTGCTCGGGCTCGTCGGGCCCCTCGCCGTGCTCGGGCTCGTCGGGCCCCTCGTCGGGCCCCTCGCCGCGCAGCGCCGCCTCGCGCTGGCGGCTCTCCATGTACTGGCGGTGCGCGTACTTGTTGAAGCGCCGCTTGGCCATGAACAGCGTGGCGATGGTGCGCGGCGCGAGACGCACGGCCGCCGCGCGCGACGTGATGCCGCCGCGCCGGCACTCCGCGCAAGTGTAGTCCAGCACGTTCAGGCTCGACACCGTTTGTCTAACGCAATCTGTCACGGAATTGGGATTTATGTCAAAATTAAATCGCGGCTTCGCCGTTATACCGGAGATCCCGTGTTTCTTATACCATACTAACAAAGAATTTTTACTTTGATATTTGCAAACACCAACAGAGGTTCCCAATATGCATCGCAGTACCTCATTCAGTTGTAAACAAACAACTAAGAAAAAAAAACTTCAGTATTCTAGTTAATAATAATAATATGATGGACAATATTATCAAGACTTGAAAATCACGGCGCTGTATGGTCACACGGAAACTCCGGGGCTGCCTGACTGCCCAAGTTTTATTGTTTATAGTTGGTCACACCACACACAGAAGGCTGCAGAACGTGACGGAAACTTCTCCACAGGAAATGCCATTTATTATTTATTTGAAAACACCATTTTATTGTTACGGATAATCAACCTTTGGTGGTGTAAGCAACCTTTCATATTATATTAATGAAAACACAATAAAACTGGATAGTCAGCATAACATGGCGGTAATAAATATACTTGTTAACATGTACTTTAGTACTTTTAATACATACCTAAGCCATAATTATTTGTCCCTTTCATCCCCATGCCGGTGGCTCGTAGTTGAGCCGTTTACCTACACCTAGTACACGACAATGCATTGCACACACAATTCGGCAAGTTTCGATAACCTTTCGTGTTTTGCGACCCATTATATTTTCAGCTATGTTCTAATTTAGGCAGATCATTGCTTACTGTGTATTATACATCATGCTTTCACCTATACGTTGTCATCTAAACACATCTAACAAAAACAAAAGCTCCCTATCGGTATATATTTCGTAAGTTTATGATTGGACGGCGAACCGTGTTGTTACGTATATATCAGGATATATTGTACAAGTTGTTCTGTAGGCAATCATACAGGTAGCACAAATATTGGATTGTTATAGGATATAGCGATATAGATGGAAAAATAAGCATAAATATACATACTATAAGGCTACGTAATGTCTATGGAACCGGAGCTATGTATCATGACCATAATGAAGGACTGAGTGAAGCTTTGTGAGAATAACATATCACGTAACTACTACAGAACATGCACAGCGCATTCACAAATAGTAGTAACATGCGCTAGTATAAAAAAAAAACGGTTTTCGGACAATGAACATAGATATTGTATCCTCACTTTCAGAAAACCGCATCGGGTTAGACATGACCATTCATAGGGAGTAAATATCGAAAAAATAATTAACCCACCCGCATAAGGAAATGGGGTGAAACTTAAAACAAATTTTCAAAAAAGGTTTATAGGATTATTTTCGCTCTAAGGGCTCGATTTGGATTTGAACGAAGCTCAACTGTAGTATAGTATTACATACACGGTGTTCTTTCGAAATTATGGCTTTACGAAACCGTGATTATAATTGAGTGGTTCTAACAGTATATTTACGATTGAACTTCGTTTGGACTCAGGACAGGCTCAAAGAACGAGAATAACCTATAACATGCATGGCATACAAATCATGTCTAACCAGTAGAGCGGGGCGGGCAAGCGTATGCGTCTACACGTTCGGTGGTTATGACGTACCTTGATGCAGTTGCCTATCGCAGAGCTTACATATGACGAGCTGCATGGTCCCCTTCGGGCCGATGAAGGAGCGCTCGCAGAGCGGGCAGTAGCGACCGATGCGATACGCCCTACGCACGCACACACACATACGGACCGTACGCGCACAAGCACCGGAACACAGAAACACGCCATTAGTATTAAACACCGAAACCCCGCGCCGAGTGGACGGTCTCGCTTCATTCGTACGTTTGTTGCTTGTCCTCGTTACTACTTGGTTTTATGTGCAGGAATTTACGCTTAGTGTGCATTGCTTCGAGGATTTCGTTGATATTAGATGACGCGATACCTCTGAGTTTGTCACATTTTTTTTTGCACTATTATAAAACGTATGTTTATGCAACAGCAATGCCAAAAAAAACCATAATAGAGAGTAAATTCCCAAATATTAGCAAAATAACAAGTTAACTGGCTAGAAAACATAAATTTAACAGCCTGTATGTAGAACGACTAGCTACAAGTGAATATAATAAAAGTGTATCTTGTCCGAAGACGAGCAACAAACATAAAGTCGAGTTAGTGAACGCCGGGGAGTGATGGTACTACGCCCTTGTTAGTTAACAGTATGGATGTGAGTTAGTCGCAGCCGACTGCAGGATGACTGATGAGATGTCGACACCCATTGTCATTGATGATACAAGGCTAATTGACGCAGTACAACCATCAAAACAACAATATACAGAAATACAAAAAAGTTAACAGCTACCTAAGTGTATTGCATCAATTATGGAACAAATGAGAGTATTAAAATAATCAAAAAAAGGAGGAACAGTAAAGTTGGCAGTTTTCTCAATAAGACAAGCCCAGAATTTTGTACCACTGTCAGTCTCGTTTGCATATAAAGCAAGTTTGTATATGGACAGCGCTAGAGAAAGTGATTCCCTCATACCAATTGGCGGTGCTTCAAATATATAGTCCACTTTGCTGTTCTTTCTGTGAAGACTGTTTGCTCGCAAATTATTAGACTTTAATACTATGAAAATACAAAGTTAAAGAAATTATTAATATATTATAACAATCAACAAACATTCTTCAAATATGCATAAATAATAAACTTATGTCTATGGGAATGGCATGCAACTTATATGGTACTGGGATGTGCTGAGTAAGAACGCTGCGTTGGGGCAAAAGTAAACATTCTGCGGGGGCCAAAATGCTACGATACCAGAGACAAAGCGGATGTCGACAGAGTGAAGGCGAACGTCGAGACGACACTATGACCGGCACGTGTTAGTCCACATCAAACACGCATGAAATGACGTGAGAACACATCAACTACCAAGACCAATTAATACGTAAACATATACACATAAACTCATTTAATGAAGTTTGTATGAAACTTTGTACTTTGTATCTGCATCCCTCGATATATACTCTTCCTTTGCGAAAGTTCAGGTTTTGTTGGGGCCCCTCTTGGCATTACTTGAAAAATAATATATTAAATTATTTTTTTAATTTGTTTTTTTTTTTTTAACAAAAAGTAAGCCTAATTAAAAGTCTGATCTATAGTCGAAGTATTAGAAAACATTAGACAATTTCTCCAACCTTAACATAATTAATAAAGAATCATACAGCGGTCATCCATTTCATGAATTCAACGACACAACTAACAACTAAAATCGCTTCGATTTCATGGTATGTCGAAAGATTAATGGCGATACTACAACATGATATTTCTACTGTAGAATGTTTTCTGGGTGATAAATAATAAAATAATATATGTTGTAAACTAATTTACGAGGATTCATAAAGTTTGAAGTCAAGTTAAATCTTTATGATAGGTTGGTGTTTATGGTACTGATAAAGCGTTTTATATAAAATTAATAGGATAGTTATGTACACATTTATGATTCTATAATAATATACTACTGCATAAAATATGTAAATTCCTACTAGTTTAACACTTTGTTTAGTCTTTCATCAACAAAGTTGATTACTTGCTACATCTTTGAGGTAGTTATTACAATCTTAATGTTTGAAGTAAAATAAGGTCTCGATCGTACTGACTGAAGTTGGTTTATGCGACGTATTCAATAAAGTATATTCAGCTTTTTTAATGTTCTCACTGCTGGGACTCAGGTTTCCTCTTTATTAGAGGAAATGGGCCGTAAGCGTATGGGTTGGTGAATGTCACATGTCTTCGAATTTTTTTGTTCTAGAAAATGCCGGTTTGCTCACGATGTTTTCCTTTACCGTTTTGAGAGCAGTAAAGGGTTTTCAATAAAACCTCAATTTTATTTATTTGGTTAAATGGGGTTAGCACTGAATTAAAAAATTGCAGTTAACAAGCTATGTTACTGTTTGTATGCTTTTTGGTTCACTTTTTTGTCAATAAAGAATATCTTTAGTAGCGTTTAGTGTTTTATCATCTTTCACGACCCTTTCTTATTCATCTAAGAGGTAACAGAGTCAACAATCAGTACAGATCGTCCTCAGAAAAGGACAAACATGTGTAATCGGAGCACATCAAGCTAACCTCCTTAGACATCTTTTATTTATCAGTGAGCGAGTCGCAGCTGAGGTAGTTAAATCCTTGTATATAGTGATAGTCGACGTTATACAGTAATGTAGTGTGTGGTGAGTACTGACCTGGCGCAGGGAGTGCACAGCGAGTGCGAGTACACCTTGTGTCCGCCCGGGCCGCGGCGCGTCTGGTGGTGCCAGCTGGGGGCGGGCGCGCCGGGCCCGGCCGCCCCGGGGCCGCCCGCCCCGCCCGCGCTCGCGCCCGCCCCGCCCTCCCCGCTCGGGGAGCGCGACCCGCACGACTTGCATATTGCACACTCCACGCAGTGCCATCGACCTGCAACAAGGGAAGTACTTATTGATTTATATCCACATTCAAGTTTTTGCCTTAACTTATAGAAATACAATTTATTTACACTGAAAAAAAGCACAAACAAGAACGACAAATAATAACTTTTTTTATTTAAAATACTACTTAATCCTTCACTGAGGAAAAGCTCGCAGATAAACTTTCATTAAAAATGTAGTTATTATGATAATATCATCTTTCAATCCAACAAACTGATATATTTAATCATAATATTTCACCTGAAACCACTATCTACAAGGCTTCTCTAGTAGTAAGACACTTAGACATCAATACTTACCCTACTAAGCTTCGGTATCTCAATATTGTTGCATCATTGCAATTTTGTTTATATATTATGTCTTTACACCTATATGTTCACCGCTAAACCGAACATAAACGAATTTAACTTGGAACATAGTCAAAGACATGGAAAAGGGCTTGATTTACATGAGTAACATACCAAGCCGACGAAGTCACGGATAGAAGTTACGATATCAACAATTCGTCTTTATGACACAGCGAAAAAAATCCAAATCATTTTTGTTTCTGTTTTATGCAGTGTCAGACCTATCCCACTACACTTTGGCGTTGGTTTGTAAACAAACACATTACGCTACCCAAACACGTGATACAATCAGTTAGATAACCGTTATCACACTTAAAAATAATGATAAGTTCCATTCATTGTTAATACGGCGCATTTGCGTATCTTTTTGTAAAATGTAACCCAGTAACAATGTAACCAGGTTAACAAAACGGCATTCTTTATAGAAATACTCTATGAATGTCGTTTTGTAGTAGGCTAAGGTCAGGGTGCGTTTCTTCTGACGCGAAACTGGGTGGAGTGGAGCGAACCATGAATTTGCCAATATGTGCGTCCACACAGAGCGAACAGCCTCGCGAGGCATTTGGTGCGCTATGCAGCTCGGTTAGTGTGGACGTGCCTCAGTCGAGGCAAGCACGCGCTGCCACGGCCGAGCGAGCGGGCGCCCAAGCCATCCAATGTGGTTTTTGTTTTGCTCAAAGGCGCCTCCAGAGCGTCCAGAGGGCGCAGTCTGGATGCTCGCGTATTTTACGAATATACCGTATTATACCGGGGCTGCCGCGCTCTCGCGGGGATAGTTCCTCGCACGTCAAATGTCTCGCGAGGCAGCTCGCTCTGTGTGGCCACGCCTAATCACAGTGCTCAAAATCATCACTTTGCATCAGCGGAAAAAGTATCAGTGGTGCTGAGCAGACTTTCAAATAAAACAAAGAAACAGGCGGCCTCAAAACAGAAAGAACTTCAATGGGAACACTTGCCACTTTTTACTCCTTGGCAGTTGCACCTGAAAAATAAATTATGATGACATACCGCTGGGCACAGTGTCCAGTCCGACGCAGTAGATGTGGAAGCCTCGGTCGCACAGGTCGCAGAAGAGCATCTTGTCGTCGTCGGCCGGCTGGCGACAGGAGCAGCACGTCTTGCACTCGGCACACTGCCACGCGTACTCGCGGCACTTGCGTATCGTGTCCGCGCTCAGTTCCAGGCATGAGGGGTGTACTGGCAATATACATAATATCATATTAGGACACCGTTTTCAATTGAAAAGCTCAAGTATATGTGGTTGTTCACATAATTAGTCTGGCTCCATTTTTGTTTGCTCGACTTTTTCTTTGGAAGCAATGTACCTATTCTCAAACCATATCAGACACTAGGTATACAATATACGTTAGCCCCAAGTAGTGTTGCGAGGCGTCCCGACGACGGCGCGGGATGTCCCGATTTTTAAGGGTCTGGGGACGCGTCCCAATTTACACCTCATCGGGACTCTAAATGTCCCGATAAATCCAAATCCCTGAAACTCAAATGGCGACTGAAGAAGTTTTGGTTTTACTCAGTAAAAATTTCACAAGCCCTCTCATTTCCCCCACTCCAGAAGGGTAGAAGTCAATTAATGATTTCCCATCTAAAAAATATTTATTAAAAAAAAAAAAAATTTGTCTCGCTCTAAAACACTAAATCCCGATTTGTTTTACCATCTGTCCTATTTTTATCCAAACAGACCTGGCAATACTAGCCCCAAGCGAAAGCTTCTTTCGACTTGCAAAGACGCGTCTGCTAGAGGCTAGTTTGTCCATCAGTTCCAATGCATATTTGTATTGTAGGTGAACTCTATGTATCAATCAGATCGAAGATTTTTTTTTAGTCACCCGAAAATTAAAATGGTATAAACTTTTATGTATATAAAAATCATCACAAACACTTTAGAAAAGGTATCCTTGCAACATTTGCGCCGTATTGTACCATGAGTTAAAAGAGTATGACTAGTTTGAATAAATCAAAACATCAGAACTGTCACACTAGTAGATATACTCACGCTTAGCGTTGCAGTGCGCGCACGTCAGGAACCGCTCGTGCGTGTACTTGCGGTTGGCTTCGAGGCGCATCTTGCACACGCGGCACAGATCCACCTCTTCACTCACGCGCGGTTCCTCCTTGCTACTGCTAGCTACCTCCGTCTGACTGCTGCGCTTCGTCTTTGTCAGCTTCTTGCGCTACAATGTACATGGTTTTAAGATTAAAATGATGAAATAATACAAAGACGCCCCTGGAGGAGACTTAAATGGCTGCGCGAAGTAGTCTCACTGTTCCGGGGATAACGTGGGCTGCTTCACCAGCGACAAAGTACCCTTTGAAAGTACCTAAGTTGTCTTTGGCGCTTATGTTAGACATGTTATGATGAGGGATAACAGACCATTGCCCAAAATCCTTAACAGATTTTAGGCAATGGTCCATTGTTCCTCTTATTTATTACTTATATTATCATTCTATTAGGGCGCTTGTACGCGCTAAGAAATTTCATCGGGTTTGCGGCAGCTAAGACCATGAGATATGATCATGTACGCAATAAATAATAACAATTTTGTAGTATCTAGGCATGAGAATTGACCGTGGCACCCCCTATCTACTTTGCAACTCTATCGCACCATAGCAACTTCACACATCGTATCTGGCACAGACAAGATTTTTTCTTGGGCACCGTTGAAGCAGTGTACATGGTTGATGTGTAGAAACGACACGAATTCTTGAACAGGTATGGAGAGAAGCCATGGAAGATAAGTACAAATTTTTAATTTCTAATAAAGTTTGGAGCCTTGTGGATCTACTAAAAGATCAAATGCAAATGGATATTTCATAAAAAACGAAGCTTCGATGGAAGCCTCCTGAAATACAAGGCACGGCTGGTTTCCAAAGACACTTTTTAAAGTGTACGTAGCGGCTTTAGACAGGCCTATGTCCAGCGAAGCACACACTCGAGAGCGATGTTGGCACGTACCTTAGCAGCGTGATGCGTGGGCACGTCGGAGTCGTCGGAGGACGAGAGGCGGTCGGCCCAGTCGGGCTCGGACTCCGAGCTCCACTCCTCCGACGGGGGAGCCGGCGGCGCCGCCAGCACTGTGTTCAGTGGGAAGTACCTACGAAATAGACATGAGTTTTTACGTATTGATTTTTGCCTTTTGCTGGTGGTCAACCGTTGATTTGCTACATATTATGATTCAAACAAAATTTATTAATTTAGCTAGATATTTTTTTATGTAGCTCCTTGTTGGAGAAATGCTTAATACATGGGGCTCTAGGTTTTATTATGCGATGAATAGTCTATTTTAGTCTAATAAGAGTTAAGATATCCCAATATACATTATTTGCAAGCTTGACCTGTGATCATACATAGAGTCATAAAGGAAGTTACATAAACGCACTGAACGACTGTAGTGAGGTGGCGCACGTGAGTGTATCGTACTGTGAAAGACTGAAAGCTAATGATTAGCCTGGTACTATACTTTAGATCTAGTCAAGCAATAAACCATAACCTCGGCTGACCTTCGAGATGGCATATAAAAACATTAAAAAGAGAATAGCGTACCTGAGCTGGTCGGGCGTGTAGGTCCGATAGGAGTGCTGGTACTGGCCGGGCAGCAAGGCGTGCGGGTAGAAGCCGGCGGGCGGGCGCAGGTGCGGGCGCGGCGGCGGCAGCGCGGGCGGGCGCGCGCGCTGCACGGTGAGCGACTGCAGGTCCGCGCACGCGCCGCGCCGCAGCAGGTTGGTGCGCGCGTTCCACTCGCTCGCCGACGCTATCGCCGCCGCTGCCATGTCCTGGGACAATCACCCGTAGCCGTTCATTATGTGTACAACTTTAACAATCTACTTCACAGAAATAGCAGCCACAGTGCTTCGCATTCCAAAGGAAACCAACCAGATATGTTATTTGCGATAGTGGAAATGAAACCTTATATTCGAGACAGTACCAACAAAATGTACGCAACAAACACTAGATTTGATAGTTATTATTAAAATCAAATTAGATTTGTCATTTTAGAATTAGATATTTCCTTGGGTTTAATTTGGTACAACAAATGACATCTATAATATAAAAATGAACCGCAAAATGTGTTGGTAAACGCATAACTCAACAACGCCTGGACCGATTTCGCTAATTTTTTTTTGTGTTCGTTATTATGAGGAGAACGTTCTTATGGAAAAAAAAATGAAAATTAGGGTAGAGTAGGGTAGTGTAAGGTAGAGGAGGGTAGGGTAGATTAGGGTAGGATAGAGTAGGGTATAGTAGAGTAGAGTAGGGTATAGTAGGCTGAAGTAGGGAAGAGCGGGAGCGAAGCCGCGCGGGCAAAAGCTAGTTAAAAATAATTTTACTTTTGAAAATAACATTAAAACTGTATATAAATATAACTCAAGCAACAATAATCAATATAAATTTTAGTATGAAGAAGAGTGGGGATATGGTGGAAACATTTCGCTATCTCTTTTCTACGTGCGTAACCTAATAGCAATGACGCCACAATTTAGTTCGTGCATCGTTTTTCTGTTATTTAATTTCAAAAGGATTTGAGAAATTCTTTCTCTTGGCTATTATGTATTAGATTACTTTTTGATCAATTTAAAAAATTCAGTCAACTACTCTATTAAGTTATGAGCTTGAATTTCCAGAGTTTTGAATGTTGGAGTGAGAAGTCACGCAATTTAAAAAGGTGGCAACAACATAACACAATGATTCTAATATTTTCACCAACCCTTATCTTCCTACACAATTGTATGATGCAAACCTACCTGTCTAGTCTTCTCAGGGTCAATTTTCGGTAGTTCAGGTTTATGTTCCACCGTTTTCTCCGCCTTCATCTCCACCTTGACTATCCTCTCTTCAGGTTTAACGTCTTCCGGCTGTTCCTCCTCAGCTTGAAGCTGTCTCTGCCGCTGGTGCGACCGATACTCTTCGTATTTGTGAGGGTAGTCTGACAACATGATGTCTAGGACATCACTAGCATCTACAGCGGTGATACCTGTTGGGGAAAAAGTTATTAGATGTGGAGTAAAATACTGAATTAGGGTTGAATTATATAAATAACCTATTCACTCTTGACTAAAAAGAATCCGAGGTTGTAGCTATCAGGAAACACACCTACGCATCATGAATGTGTTGGCACCTGTTCTTACTAATCTATATATATAAAAGAAAGTCGTGTTAATTACACCACTCATAACTCAAGAACGGCAAAACAGATTTGGGTGAAAATTGGTAGGGAGGTAGCTTAGAGCCAGGAGACGGACATAAGATGGTAGAGTAGGGTAGAGTAGGGTAGAGTAGAGTAGGGTAGGGTAGAGTAGGGTAGAGTAGGGTAGAGTAGAGTAGGGTATAGTAGGGTAGAGTAGGGTAGAGTAGGGTATAGTAGGCTGAAGTAGGGAAGAGCGAGAGCGAAGCCACGCGGGCAAAAGCTGGTATTATATATGTGAAAGTAACTCAGTTCGTCTCAAGGTGTGTCCAGACCTGGCGAATGCCGCGCATGCACTTCGCGCAAGGCTCGTTCGTCAGCCCGTGCGCCGCGCGCGCTTCGTACGCGAGTAGAAGAGCCGTGTGCGAACTTGTTCTTTTTTTGTGTTTGTAACCATTGTGCTGTCCCAATGAATACTATATAAATAGAATAGAAATACTGATAGTATTTCTATTCTATTATATTCAGTATTCAGCAGCAAATGTACCGAGTCAACCTTCTCGACAAGCATCGCTGAGGTATCAATGTTCTCAACTTAATTCTACAATACCAATTTTAAGTCACAGTACTCAATTTGCCAATAATTATAATTACAGACACTGAACTTCACTCAAAAATACATCCTATTGGACTTTACAAAACAAGCAATAAACTCAAAAAGTACTCAACGAATATTTATGTAGTTTTCACAGAGAGTGTGATTCATGAAGAAGGTTTAGATGTAATAAAATACGTGCGTGTTATAGTGAAAACAAAAAACGAGAATTCCAATGTTTTATAGCACCCGTTTGGAGCAGTAGTGTTATAAATGTAGGTAACTTACCAAGATCGCACAAAGCTTCAGTAACGAGACCTTTACTGAGAACGTAGTCTCGTTCCTCGCCGGTGATTGTTCGCCTCTTCAGTTCCGCGTATCGCCGCTTGAAGCTCTTCACTCCTAGGAACATCGCTACTTGCTCCTGTATCATCATCACCTGGAACAATTTATTATTTATTATACTTTTTTTTTAAAGTAGCCAGATTTCCCTGTAGGTTTGAGCAGAGATGTGCTTGTCTATACTATGCAGTCATGCATGTACACCAAAGAGTTACCATGGCCCTAGAACACAGGTGGATCTTAGTCAATAGTCTGGCCAGCTCCACCATAGTGGGAAAACCGTTTGAGCCTCAAAAAATATATATTTTGTTAGTAGCATTAATATTGTACCTTATGTTCAACATCAGCCCTATCAGGAGGTGGCCATGTATATTCCTTTACATCCGCTGCAGTCCACACCTTGTTACTGTAAATAAGAACATTAAACACACATTACATTACTGTCTTTTTTATACACATAAAAATATATAGAAGAAAATGCAGTGAAATTATTATTGAAAATGCTGCTTGAAGCTAAGCAGTGATAAGTTAAAGTTTGATTTTGAAAACACCATCGAACTCTCTCACCTGTCAAATAAATCGGCGAATTTCGATTTCTTCAATTTATTGCTCTCATTTGTTGAACTTTTCACAGAACTTTGGGAATCCTCGTCGAGTAAATGTGAAGGTCTAAAAATATAAAGAGTTTTATTAGAAACTACTTAGTGCCCGCGACTTCGTTCGCGTGGAGTACAGGATTTTGAATTTATTTTTTCTAAAATAACAGTAGCCTATTTTACTCCTTATTACATCAGCTACCTGCCAAAAAGCCTCGTCAAAATCGATCCAGCCATTTAGGAGATTAGCCCGGACAAACAGACAGACAGGCCGACAAAAACTGTAAAAAATGTTATTTTGGTGTATGTACCGTATAAATATGCATATATCACATAGTAAAAAAAGCAGTTATTTCAATATTACAACACTCCAATTTTATTTATATGTATAGATTTCCTTACACTAATAACTTAGAACAAAGACACACAGTCAAGGGACTGAATGGGTAGACATAGATCAATCTGAAGCCTAAAAAAGTGTGATAGCTGATACCTTAATTTTTTTTTAAATTCATTTTAGAGTCCCCATTTAGAGGACGAAATAGTTGAGGCTACGGACGTAATACCATGTCGTGGAATTTAGAAAAGCCATTATCTAGTAGTGAATCATGGTGAAGTGAACCCCATATACTGAAAGCTTGTTGTGTTTCATTCAAACGACATAATCGTACTTACTTCGCGGGTGTGGCGTTGTCATCCATCATACACGTCTCTTCCTCGAAGAGCTGCACTGTCGTGGTCGCAGGCCCACACACGCGCCCGTAGATACCCATTGTTTCCTGAAAAACGACAAACAAGTTTACACTATGATTTTTAAAGTCTATAAGTCTCATAAACATCTTTGAACTTTTAAGCAACTGATCAGAAAATTAGGGATCTGTGAAACAGGTGCATTATTTAAGAAAGCATCAAATGATATGTTATCTTTATTTTTCGACGTGTACAATCGCCTAGCGTAGGTATAAAAAGTGAAGTACATACATGACATTGACTTCTGTGCCTATCTATTTTGTGACTGTAATCAGCTAGGATATAGTTTACCTTCATGTACATGGCGCCGCGCCCCCCTCCCCGGCCCCGCCCACGCCCGCGCGGCGTGCGACCCCGCCCCCCGCGTGCGCCCCTTCCTCCACGCCCCTTCCCCGACCCGCCAGCTTCCGGCGTCTTCCCCAACTCCTCTACCTTCGAACTCTCAAGCATAACCTTCACGTCTGGAGTTTCACCAGTCGAAAAATTCCCAGAGGAATTCCGTCTTCTACTCGATAATGGCGTTACGCAGACGTTTGGCATCTTGTCGAGAGCCTCCGTCATGCGAGGAAGCTTGATTCTCGAGCTGGTGGGGTCTATGTCGACGGTGGCCGGCCGGTCGCCGTCGGGCTCGTCGGCAGTTTCGATCACCACGATCGTCTCGAGCTCTGTGGGTGGCGTAACTTCAGCGCGGCGCCCGCCGCGCCCTCTACCTCGCCCACGTGGTTTCTGCAGTATCGCCGGCCTGTCCCTGAAAATATTTTGTGAAAACGTTATTCAACAGTAATAATTTGAGAGAAAAACAGACAGAAAACCATGGTAAGAAAAATTATATTCACCTCATTAGACGAAGCGACCGCTGCGGCCGCTCCTCAAGGGCGGGAACAGGTAATGTGACGACAGGTTTAGCACCTTCCGACACCGGTAATTTCCGTGGTCGTCCACGTTTCTTGGGTTGCGGTGTTAACTCCACTGGTTTAGGAATTTCGACGATTTCTGGAGGTTCTTCAGGCTTCACATCTAGAGGATCCTGAGAGACCTCTTCTGGAGTTGTGCCAAAATCACGGTAGTCAGAGTTTTCGTTTATTATCATCTCCTGTAGATCTGGATGCGAGTTTTCTGCAGGAGCAATTTCAACTGCATCTGAGTTACTCCCTGAGGCATTTAAATCTATTTCTGTAGCCACAGTCTGAGCTTTCTCTGAACAATTTGTATTATTATGCAATGTTTGCATTTGTTTTGCTTGTAAATTAGACAAAATATTGTGTAATTTTGAATTGCCATTTTTTGAACAGTTTTCATTGTTTAGCAGTGCATGATTGGCAGTTCTAACTCCTTGTTTTATGTCTAAATTACTTTTTGTAGGTGATGGTGGAGAAGGTTTAGAAACCGGTGTAATAGTTAAGGATTTATTAGATAGAAGTTGCCCTAATTTTAACCTTTTTGTTTGTAACAAAGATACGTCTGATTCTTTATTTTGAGGAGGGCTAGTTTCTGTGGTTGAGGGTCTCTTACCCATATTTCGCCGAGCAATAGGGGTCTTTTCGGTGTTTTCAACTATCCTTGAGCTTCGTAACCGTTTTCCTGCAGATAAATTTAATGATGTATCCACAGGCTGCTTTCTTCTGCTATTTACATATTTTTTCGGACTTTGCTTATCATTAATAATATCTTGAGTATTCTCTGTTACATTTTGTTGTGTATCAGGCCTCTTAACATCTTCAGTAATTATTTTAGCTGAGGGACCATGGTCAGTCTTATTTATTTTTAATATTATTCTTGGAGAATCTTGACCAGAGCTTTGATTTGTTATTTTATCAGATATGGTGATTTCTAATGGTTTAGTTAAGCTCTCATTCGCTTTATCACTATGGTCCTGTATTGTATGTAAGCCTGAATCCAATGACTTATTTGAATCATTAATTTTATCAGGAGTTGAACTTCTTTTCTCATTTTTCTCTTGTTTTCCAATATTAGTTTTATCTGTACTTGTATTTCCTGACTCAAGCAAGTTATCACTATTTACAATACTTTTATTATCATTTTTCTCAGTTGGCAAAGCATAATTTACTATTGGAGACACTTCAAGACTCTTATCTAAACTATTTTTTGTATTTTCTAAAAGTTTTTTCAGTAAGGTACAGTTTTGTACTGAAGAAAACTTCTGTCTTCCAAGTGCTTGCATCATACTGGACTCTGAAATTGCATCAGTAGTTCCATAGTTGATATTCTTGTGTTCTTGGCTAAGGGGATTTGCTTTAACATCATTGGGTTCCTTCTGTGCTCTGGTCTCCAGAAATAGAGATCCTGTAACTAAACTATCACTTTCTGGGGCTGTCTCTGACTGCGTATGCTTTTCTTTCTCCGACAAGGTTGGTGTGTTAATTACTGATATTTTTTCATCACTTTCTTTACCCTTTTCAATTGACTCAGGTATGCAGTTTTGTTTGGGTCTTTCTTCAGGAGAATGTTCCTTGACTGGAGATGGTAAATCATTGACTGTTCCACTACTCTTTTTAAGATTCTTGTTGTCCAAGCACAGCTCTGATTTAATTTCTAATGCATTAGCTACCTTCTTTTTTGGCGACAAAGATAATCTTTCATCACTAATATTGTTACAAGCATGTTCATGATTGTAATTCTCTGTCACGGTTTTCATATTAATTTTCATAACCAAAGGAGGATTCTTGGTTAATGTCTTTTCACCAGAGTCATCCTTAGGTTTTGATAGTTCAGCTTCTTCAGGTCTCATAACAGGTTTAATGTTCAATTTAGTTACAACAGGTATTATCGGGCTGTGGGCATCAATCTTTAAATGTTCCTTTTTAGGGGACTGGGGTGAGATATTTTCTCCTGGTTTCACTAATGGTTTAATATTTAATTTAGTTATAACAGGAATGCTTTGTTCACTTGATGAAACTGCCTTAGATGATTCATCCAAACTATCAGGTTTTATGATAGGTTTAATATTAAGTTTTGTAACCACAGGTATGTGATCTCCATTATCATCACTAGAGTTTCCAGTCTCTGATGATTGATTTTCTGAATCTTTTAATGTTTCTTCATCTTGGGGTTTAATTATAGGCTTAATATTAATTTTAGTAACAACAGGTATACTATTTTCATCAATGTCAGCATTCAATTCATCACAGTCTTTTTTCTCTGAAGAATTCTCCTCAGGGTTCTTTATTGGTTTAATATTTAATTTAGTTATTTTAGGTACATCTTCTACACTAGAATCTACATCATTATCTTTAGGCTTTATTACGGGTTTTATATTTAATTTTGAAACTACAGGAACTTTATTATCAAAGTCCTCGGAGGACTCTCCACTGTCTGTAGGTTTCAAAATAGGTTTGATGTTCAATTTTGTTACTACAGGGATATTTTCTGGGCTCTCACACATTGCTGAAGACCTTGTTACAGGTTTAATTGTAATTTTAGGCACATGCTGACTTTCTTTGACTTCAGGCGACAAAGAAAATGTTTCAGTGGATATCTTAATCTTAGGGATTTCACTTTCTTTATTTGGTGATTCTGGGGGCTTCAATGGTTTAATAGTCAGCTTTGGACTCAGTGGCTGTCCTTCAGATTTTGATACAGTTTTAATAGTTAGTTTTGGAATTTTCTCAGGTTGTGTGTCAGAAGATACTTCAGATTGGCTTATTACCAACTTCAATTTAGTTTCTTGTTCATCTTTTTCGTCCTGTTGAAAACCTTTTATTGTAACCTTTGGAACGTTCTTTTCAGTATAAAATTTACCTTCACTTTCAGTGCCAGGCTTTCCTAGTTTTATTGTAACTTTTGGAACCACATCTGAAGGCCCATGATCCGAAGTGGATGCTTGGTCTGAAGTACTGGTTTCATCGTTTTCAGAATATTCTGACTCTGAAATTTCACTACTGCTGGATTTTCTATGAATGTCATTTATTTTCTCTGGTGGTTTAGGAATTGGTTTGATATTTAATTTTGTTATACAAGGTAACTGATCTTTAGCATTTGATCTAGCATCCTCATCTACAGCATGTTGTGACCTAAGTGATTTTTCATTAATATTATCTGGTGGTTTAAGAATGGGTTTTATGTTTATTTTAGTCACACTTGGTATATGTTGAATTTTGTCAGAGTTATCATCTGTATCTTGTTCTGCAGGTGGTCTAATAGGTTTTATTGTTACTTTTGGTACAGGTGACTTCAATTCATCTGGTTGTTTTAGTTTGATGGTTAATTTTGGGACCTGTTTAATTACCTCAGATTCTTCATGAACACCACTATGTTTGCTGATGGCAGATTGACTGCTGTGTTCTGTCTCTAATTTAGATTCTGGCAAACTTGACATGGATAAGTTAAGCTTAAAAGGTGGAACCTTCTTTTGATCTTCTTGCACCTCTTTACTTCTTTTTTCTGGTTCAGAATTCACAGAGGTTGACACAATTGATGCACTTACACTTATACTTTCTTGTAAGGGGACTTCATTTTGAGCACATTCAGGATCTTTTGTGCCCTTGTATTCATTTTTGTCAATGTCACTGACAATACCATGTTCTATATCATTTTCTTTGATGACAGCTTCAGACTCAACTGAACTTGGTATAGGCATACTACTTATTTCCTGTACAGTATTACTAGAATTGGCGTGAGTATTGACATTGGCATCAGCTTCTAGTTCTGATGAGTTTGGCGGGCTTAAACTGGGCTGTATGGGTAGAATTTGATTACTATCATCATGCTGGTCCACCTCCTCATGTTTTGGTGGCTCACAATGTTCTATACTGGGTTGGGAATGTTCTTCAAGGCATACTGCTTGTTCAGGAGATTTAACTGGCTTCTCAAGCACACAGTTACTGACAGATATACATGGATCATTGCTTTCTTGAGATTGTGAGATACTAATAGTATTTGAAGATTCATTATGAGGCTCAGGCAAGGGTAATGAGTGGTTATCAGATGAAGTTGACTGACACTGATCTTTATCTGATTGGATGGCTGATTGATTAATAGAAGACTCTCTATTACTGGTACCAGCAATAACTTTTTGTCTAATAAGCTTAATTTTTTTAGGAGGACTCACAGATGTTTCTGCTTTGCAGAAATTAATTTCACTTACATTTCTAATCTCTTCTGGTTTTACATTACCATGTATTGTGGGCACAGCATCAGACGAACTTGTCACATCCTTGGTGATATTTTCAGTACTTGTCTGTTCAGTAGCAGGTATATTAACAATTTGAGAATCAACGGTTGAGGACACTGTAGAGTCAGGACGTCGGTCACTCGGTGCTGGCCGTATGAGCCGCCGTCTGAGTGGAGACCGCACCTGTGGTTCCATGAGCACTGCTCTACCTTCACTAACACTACTATCACTAGACGTTGATTCTGCACTTTCTACAGTCACATTGTCTCTGCTATCACTGGATGACACACACTTCACTGTTCGTTCCTGTGTTTCACACTCACTAACGTCTGAAATGTTTTGCACAGTCTTTTCTTCACTGCTGGAAGGAATATTAGGTGGAGGGCAACTAGCAGGTGCCTCAGGTACCACATTTGACACAGCGCTTTCTCCTGGTTGTGAAGACACGGCAGGTTCATTATCTTCAGGCAAAGTTGAACTTTCTGGTAATGAATCAACACAGCCAGCTGGTGCAACATGTGCCTCCGGTAACACATCTGACACAGCACTATGCTCTGGTTGTGTAGACACTGCCGGACCATCAGGTTCAGGCATAGAAGAGCTTTCTGGTAATGATGGAGCCTCAGATACCACATTTGACCCAACACAACTCTCAGATTGAGTAAACACTGCAGGCTCATCACTTTCAGGCAAAGATGAACTTTCTGGTATTGATGTTTCACAGCTCTCAGATGCCTTATTTGACACGGCAACACCTTCCTCTTGCATAGACATTGTAGGCTCATCACTCTCAGGCAAAGATGAACTTTCTGGTATTGATGTTTCACAGCTCTCAGATGCCTTATTTGAGACAGCACCACCTTCCTCTTGCATAGACATTGTGGGCTCATCACTCTCAGGCAAAGATGAACTTTCTGGTATTGATGTTTCACAGCTCTCAGATGCCCTATTTGACAAAGCACTACCTTCCTCTTGCATAGACATTGTAGGCTCATCACTCTCAAGCAAAGATGAACTTTCTGGTATTGACATTTCACAGCTCTCAGATGCCCTATTTGACAAAGCACTACCTTCCTCTTGCACAGACATTGTAGGCTCATCACTCTCAGGCAAAGATGAACTTTCTGGTAATGATGATACACCACTAGCAGGTTCCACATTTGACACATCATCACTATTTTCAGGTATTGTTGAAACTGCAGCTTCTTTACCCTCAGGTAAAGAGGAACTTTCGTGTATTGATGTCTCACAACTTACAGATGCCTCAGTTTCCTTATTAGACACAGTACTATATTCCACTTGTGTAGACACTGCAGGTTCTTCACACTGAGGTAAAGGTGAAATTTCTGGTACTGAATCAATACAGCTAACGGACACCTCAGGAACCACATTAGACTCAGTAATGTTTTCAGTTTGTGTTGACACCGCAGAATCATAACTCTCAGGCAGCAATGAACTTTCTGGTGATGAATCTACACTGTCTGGTTTTAAAACGTCATGTAATGTATCACTGAGACACGATGTTTCGGGTTGTGTATCAATGTTAGCTTGAAGCGATACTTCACTTTCGGCACTGTCGACCGATGCTACGACGGGCAAGGGAGAGTTGTTGTCGTGACTCTTAGATGATTCCTGTGTGATATTCGAGTGTTCACTAGTGAGTTCGAGCTCGTCAAAACGTATGTCAACAGATTCTTCAGCTAGCGGTATTCGCTTCGGTGCGCCCGGACCGTCGACGATTTCATCTATCATATCCAAAATCGCCTCGGTGCTTGTGTTGACGTCCTGCGCCGACGGCGACGGGACGCTGTCGCCGTCGAAGTTGTCCTCCGACATCGCGGGAGTTTGGCACGACAACCGCGCTTCGGATTGCTCCTGCTGGAAACTACTAGTTGCATTGACTTCCTCGGCCACTCCGACGTCCTTTTCCCGCGCCGATGCACGGCGGGAAGCGTTCGTCGCTGTGCCCGCATCATCTTCTGAACTCTCCATTATCTACTGTTTTGCGACGCTGACATATCTGAAATATAAAACGCTCGCTGGGTGATATTTACGTTACGAACGGATAACCTGGCGACGTGCGAGATTGACAAGCCACAGCACAGAGCCACAGGCACCATTCTAATTCACCATAACGCTACAAAATTTCGTTCACGGGGTCCACAGCGTTAATTATATACCTACACATGTACTTTAATTTCATATTCACGACGTTTAGATGTTATCCGAGTACGCGCGAGGTCTTGGAAAGTATTCAACAGCGTAAACCGGCAAACAAAAAGCTTGTATACGCCATTTTTAAAACCAAAGACATGGCAGGTTGGGACGTACGGGCCAATAAAAAATATCCTATACGGACAATTCGGCCATTGTCGTGTTGGTAAACTGCATGAAGCCCATAGATCGCTCCACTTGAGCTTTTAGCTTGTAAAAGAGTAATAAATATGTCTTTCGACATGTGTTAAAACGAGTCAGACAATAATTTTCTTTAGCTCCAGGGGAATTATTTATGGTGGCAACAATGTCATACATCTTTCTATTTTTTATTGAATGTTGAGCAACGCGATATGCGCGTCATGTTGTGATGTGATAAGTTATTTTAATGTTAATTTATTGTTTATTATTGGACGTGTCAATCAATACTTAACATTTTTTAATAATTAAAACAATAAATTGAACAAACAAACAGGTTTGTAAGGTATATTTCATTCAACTTCAAACAGAAATTATTGCAAAATAAAATTAGGAACAAGATAGTCTAGTCGAGTAGTATCTAGTCGAGTTAGAATCGATTTTTGTACAGCACGAGTGTCAATATTGCAACTCTATAGAGAACGGGTTGTGCGTAGTGTTGGGATTTTATCCGATTAAATACTCAAAATGAATAAATATTCAATAAATACTCGATTAAAAACGAGTATTTATTCATTTTGAGTATTTAATCGGATAAAATCCCAACACTAGTTGTGAAGGGATGTGCTCGGTGCTCGTTGTGCTCTACGATAGAGTCAAAACTTCTATTTACTTTGTACAGATATTCTATTTTGAACAGCATTGGATGTTGTAAAGGCCAGCCAGCTCAATCTGCATTATTATAATACATTTACAAAGTACTCTGTGCCAACCCGTTCCATGACTTCCATTGAAATACAAATCTTAAATATGGTAAATCTTCTGACTTGTGTTGAGATTTTATCCGATTAAATACTCAAAATGATTAAATACTCAATAAATACTCGTTTTTTTGTTTGGATAAATACTCGATTAACAACGAGTAGTTATTGAGTATTTATTCATTTTGAGTATTTAATCGGATAACATCCCAACTCTACTTCCGACTAAATGAGTGTTGAGTCTGGTTTGGGCAACTGTCAGGTGCAGGTGGTTGTTGACAAGCGGTTTTGTAACAGACCCCGCGTTCCGAATTGCGTCAAAAGCGATGATATCGCGAATCCGAATAGTACTCAATAGTCCTTAGAATTTGTGACCATTAAATTTGGTCGGATTCGCGATATAATTGCTTTTGACGTAATTCGGAACTATGGGAGTATTATGTTGCGGTGAATGCGCGGATTTACTTTGTGTGGGACGTCAGGTCCAAGTTGATCAGTTCGTATGTTGCAGCATAGATGCCGCTAAATCACTCTCCTCTGGAAATCAGAGAATAATGTTGCAGGCAGGGCCAAGCCGGCCCAAGGCAGCACCTGTGTGCGTAACCTATGGAGCGCCTGTTTTTTGTTGTCGTTATACGTTATGGATAATATTTATATTTTTTGTCAATCTGACATCACGGATCAGATTTTTGTATTCTGATACTGCAATATCGTAGCAGTAAATATTTTTGTCTTAATTGGATATAGCTGCAGGTAAAACTATTAGAAAAAAATAAAACGCATAGTTATAGAGACGGCAATTTTTATTACATTTTAATTAATTCTATTGCATAAAAACGAATATTTAAAAAAATGTGCTTTTTGTTTTTAACGAAACATTTTTCAGTTTATTACATAAAACGGGGGCCTTTTTATTTGCAAAATCGACCTTTCTGTAATTGGTAAAATTCATAGTAATAACAATTTTTTTTTTGTGGGTAGTTGCAAGACAGTGTGACACAACAAAAATTATGCTCCAATTTTAAAAATTAAATTTATTTATTACTTAACGGCTTTTTTATGGTGGGAAAAATCATCCAATGACAACCCCCGCTCTTGGGCGGAGCGGGAGATAGTATCAGACTCTTACTGACTAAAAGCTCACCCCGTTCCTTTTAGCCTTCATACTGGGACTCGAGTTCCCTTTCCTTGCTGTTGCTAATAATTCCTTGAGGCAAGAGGGAACAGTGCACGCCGTCGACGACTTGGGCTTGGTCCGGACAGTTAACAGAAAGCCGGACAGCGAGCTAACCATTGCTCATTGTCCGCAAGCCCACGCCTACGGTGGCCGGAAATCTGAATCGGAATCCCGGCAGCGGCGGCAAGAACGCCGTTGCCTGATGCGGTCGGCCTCCTCCTTTGCGAGCATTACTGCTTTGCAGAAGTCGGTGACCGCCTGCCACTCTCCCTCGCTCTGGACCATGGCCTCAACCAAGGCCCAGCGCGAGAGGACTCATCCTGGCGATCGCCCCCACGAGGGCACGGTGTCTCTTCCGTTCGAATCCGGAACAGGTACCTCCCGAACGTGCCATGTCCGGTGAGGACCTGCGTCACGCGGAAGGTAAGGACGCCGTGAGGTCTTTCCAGTCACGTCTCAAAGAGGGGACTTACCGCCATAATTGTGGCGTGCCCAGCATTGGGTTGCGATAATCGGTGACGCCATTTCACCATGAGATTCCGCCGGAGCTCCGTCCGCCATGCCATGAGGTGATATGGGCTGGTGCTGGAAAGTGCCACCTAGCAGCTTTGGACTTGGTGGAAAAGCACGCGAAGAGGCTGATTGGTGATTCAGATTTGGTTAAGTCAGATTCGGATTTGGTGATTCAAGGCCTTGAGCACAATCGAAGAGTAGCCAGCATTTCCGTGTCTTACAGGTTGCATTTTGGAGAGTGTGCGCAGGTATTGCATGACTTGATTCAACCATCGGACAAACCGACTTACGGCGAGTATCCACCCTTACGTTGTTGAAACCTCTACGGTCCGGGTTAAGCGTTTTGCCTCGTCATTTATACTGCGTACATCGAATCACTGGAACAATTTGCCTGCTGCGGTCTTCCCGTCCGATTATAATTTAGGTGTCTTCAAGGCTAGAGTTAATAGGCTCTTAATAAACTAGTGCGCCTCACCATCAACGATTGCATCACTGCTTACCATCAAATGGGATCGCTCGCAGTCAAGCACTAGTTTATATTAATTACAAAAAATGAACTTACATGATTAGAAATTGATTTTGTAAATAAAACGAATCGAAACCTTCTAAATACGCAAGCTTCTCTTTGATAGAAGTTTTTATATTTTTTTATACAAAAAACTATCAGTCCCAAGCTCGTTAAACCGAAAATACTCCATTACTTGATCGTCCCAATATAGCCTACATGTACGAAGACTCGCGGAAACGTCAAAAAACACAAGACGCCTAAATACTCGTGGATCTAGTATTCGGAATAAGTATTTCGGTATACTACAAACTATAGGGCATAGTACACTACTCGATATTCAGACAGTTTTAGTCGATCGATAGCGCGTCTTTTCGCGTTTTATAAAAAGGGTCAAACTGTTACACTCTGAGTGAAAAATAAGACGGGTCTAAATATCGTGTACTGAATAACATGTAGTGTAATAGGCCCTTAACTTATAACCGTGATTCGTGAAATAAAGTGCTATAATTGTTTGCAACTGTACAATATAGGTATTTGATGGGTACAATGCGTATTTGATATATAAATCATGCCACCTAGCGTTTCGCTCACGAGATTACTCTATTAGTTACTATGATTTTTATTTTATAAACTAACATATTACGGGACATTAGATAAGTCAAACTTAATAAACACTTTATTAGAAGTTTTATTTCGAGTCAATTAAATTATATAAATACGTTTTAAGTACACAAATTAAATTATTTGTTTATGACAATCATATTATTTTGTTAATTGTCTGTATATCTAGTTGTATACTTTTCAGTGATTTTGCAAGGATTATTGTTATATAAATTGTATACAGCTTTGTTTTTGAGCACTGAGTAGAGTTCGTGTTTTCGATGGAGTGGCCAATAAAAAAATGTTTTTTTTTTTTATACGCTTTTAACAAATTCAGCGGCTTGTCATCATTGACTTTATTGACATTTCCCTAAAAAATAGAATAGATAGAATAAAAAATGTGCGTGAATTGATTGAGTGCCGACTAAATTATTGGTTTCCAACGTTAGTTAAAATTATATTGTGTAGACGATTTAAGAAGTATTACACTATGACTACAATCAGACCATTTACGTGTGAAGATATGTTAAAATTTAACAATGTGTAAGTGTAAATTACAAATCGTTTTTCTTTTAATTGTTTGAACCTATTTAGAATAAAACCATATCCTAGACTAAATTAATGCCAATGTCCTGGATGTTATTAACCAATTGATTGTAAATTCTTAATAGGAACTTGGACCCCCTGACTGAGACTTATGGGTTATCATTCTATACTCAGTATTTGGCTCATTGGCCTGAATATTTCCAAGTTGTTGAGGCCCCAAGCGGAGAAATAATGGGATACAGTAAGTGTTATTGTCACATTAACCATTAGTTAAGAAATATTTGATGTATGACATGATACTAACTTAATATTTTATACTTTTAGTTATGGGAAAAGCCGAGGGTCATGGTGAGAACTGGCATGGTCATGTAACAGCCTTGACTGTTGGTCCTGAATATAGAAGACTGGGTCTTGCTGCAACTCTAATGAATATCTTGGAAGATGTGTCTGAGAAGTAACTTCCTTTATGCCACAGTAATGACAACATAATCTGCTCACCAGATTTCTTCTTTCATGTAACTTTTGTATTTTTTTTTTTTCAGGAAGAAAGCTTATTTTGTTGATCTCTTTGTAAGAGTCAGTAACAAGGTTGCAATTAATATGTACAGAAATTTGGGCTATATAGTATACAGGACTGTATTAGAATATTATTCTGGAGACCCAGATGAAGATGCTTATGGTTTGTACTTGTTATACTAGTGTGGATAAAACAAAAATGTGGGCAAATATTTTACTAATTGTATATTGTTTTTCTTTGCAGATATGAGAAAGGCTTGTTCAAGAGATGTAAATAAAAAGTCAGTTATACCAGTTATACATCCTGTTCGACCAGAAGATGTAGATTAATATCAATAAATCACTCATATGAATATTTCATTTTATTTTGAAACTTATATTAGTTATCATCCTCATCTTCATTACTTTTCTGAGGGGGTGTTCCATCTTCTTCTTGATCATTATCATCTTCATTTGTTGCAGTCTCTGTAGGTTGTGTAACTTCTTTTTGTTTGCGCCAATTTTTAGCAGCAGCAAGCAATTTAAGATTAGGTCTGACCATTTCATCTTCTGGGAATATGTAGTCAAACACTTCCTCCCAACCCTCTTCGACTCCACTTTCACTGATGATCTTTTGTCTCTTTTTAACTCTTCTTGGCATTTTAGCCATAACCTTATTAAGCTTTTCTTCTTCACCAATTTCTGTTTCGAAATCTTTCCATGCTTCTAAAAGAAGCACTCTTGCCTCCTTTTCCCCAGCACTTCGAAGGCTATCATTAGCACGCTCATACACACGCCTAGCTAGTTCCACATTTATGTTATCAGCGTTTTCAGCATTGAGTTCAAATTTGGCATAAGAAAGCCATACTTTCACATGGACTGTTCTTTCTAACAATCTTTCGTAAAGTTGTCTAGCTTTCTCAGTTTCTCCCTGTTGAACTTCAAAGTCTATATAGCTTTTCCATAACAACTCTGGCATATCTAGTCTTGGCTGTCCTACTGCTATTTCATAAATTGCTCTGGCCCTGTCAATATCACCTAGTAATGTCTCTAATTCTGCAAACTTTATCCAGGTTATGCAGTTTTCTGGTCCATATTCCAAAAACTTTTGGTATAAAATTCTACATCTATCAAATTCTCTTAATTGAATTTCCAAATCAATATAACCTCTATACAATTTGTCCCGAGGGCATATGCCTAGAGCCATGCCCAAAGTTTTTCTTGCTTGCTTTAGATCTTTACATCTGACTTCGAATTGGGCATACATCAACCAGATTTTGGAGAATGTAAATATTTTGTGTGGTATTAGTTCTAAACATGTTCTGTAAACTTGTCTTGTTCTCTCAGCATCCTCAGCTTCTAACTCTTCATACAATGCATAATTAATCCACAAATAGATATAGCGTCGCCAGAATTGCTTGTCTTTGGAAGGAGGTACATTTGCTATAGCTCTTTCATATGTGTCCCTGATGTCATCAACATTCCCTTCATTTTCAACAAGCCTTATATAATCAAACCATGCATCATAGTTGGTAGGATTCTCTATCACTTCTTGCTCATACATATATTTCCTCTTGTTAACAATAACATCTTCAATGCCAGATCTGTCACCATATTTCTTCTCATGTATTGTGTATGCTTTATATAATTCCTTGTTTCTATCTTTTGGAATATGATCCAAAGCATATTTATAAATAACTCTTGCTCTATCATGTTCTTTTTGATTTTCTTCAAACTTGGCAAAAGCAATGAACAATCTTTCATCAAGTTCTTCATCACCAAAGAACTCTACAGCTCTTTCAAAGACTTTTCTTGACCCATTTATAAAGCCATGATTTTCCTCAAACTTTGCATATTTGATCCAGTTCTTAACATCAGGGTGAACCATGACAAACCTTTCATAAATCTGACGAGCCCTATCTAGTTCTTTGTATCTGAGTTCAAAGTTGATGTATGTTTGCCATGCTTGTTCATCTGGTTGCCATTCCATCCAGCGTTCAAAAACCTAGAAAAAACAAATATTAGTTCTCATACACTATTTAGACTTTCATGTAGTGTCCAACTAAAGTCTTGGTGTTAGGTAGTTTCAGCTAAGAAACCTAGTCTTTGTAATCATCATATCAGCCGAAAGACGTCCACTGTTGGACATAGGCCTCCCCCAAGCGTCGCCACAACGACCGGTCCTGTGCGTCACGATGGGGACGAAAGGTTCTGGAGTGGCGACCACGTACCGGAAGACGCAGCGTTGGACGGCCTCCAACAAGGTGGACCGATGACCTGGTCAGGGTCGCGGGAACCCGATGGATGCGTGACGCACAGTCTTTGTAATAGTTTCAGTGAAAAACTCCTTGTCTTGCAGTTTGAATTACTTCCAAAGAGGCTGAGAATTTGGTAAAACAAACTAGAATTCTTATGCTGACAGCTTTGTTTAGATAACAAAATTATTATTGTTTGATTGATTGATACATTACTATATAGTAGTTTTAATCCTAGGTCGCTCAGGAGCCCAGAGACAAGTATTGTATTGCCTTTTTTTGTAGGCTTTTTCCATATTTTATTGTGGGACTTTCATTTTGAAATCACTTTTTTGATAGAAACTTGTACTTATATTTACTTAATGAAACTGCATTAAAAAAATTAAATAATTTTTGACAAATTACTTTTAAAAAAATTAAATAATTTTTGACAAATTACTTTTAAAAAACGGTAATTTTTCAATGGTGTGAGTAATTTAAGGGTCTGTTCACAATGACATGCTACACCAAGGTGTGTTGCAACCCAAAATATAACTTTACTAGCTGTGCCCCGCGGTTTCACCCGCGTTTTTCTCGTTTCCGTGAAAATACCGAGATAAAATATTGCCTATAATTGCCTCCCTCAATAAATGGACTATTGAATATTGAAACAGTTTTCATATCAGATCAGTATTTCGCAAAATTACCGCATTCATATTGTATTTATGATACTCTTCAAAGATCTTATACTTACAATCATCAACAAATATATTTCGAAAAAGATTATTACAGGATTTTATGTTGATAAAAAACTCTATGGCCCATAACTCATTAATAGGTACCAACTCTTAACATCTTACACACGTGATAACATTTAAACGAAATATCCGATTGACATGAAACAAAAAGTATTTTACTTCTACATAAGTACTCTTGATAACATAATGCTTAATTTCGATAAAGATTAATATTATGATACATATTTAACGCAGTTTTTTTTATTCAGACGATTTAATAATTATTTTGAACACAGAATCGGTTATTGTGATTAAGCCATGATAGCTAGATATATGTTCTCGCGGACTTTTTTGTAGGTCTTAATGGGATCTACAAACCCGTAGTACATCATTTTGTTCCATTGTCAATAGTTTTTGCAGCGCACGCAAAAATAGGTTTTCGATTTTACACCTTGTGTTACAAAATAGCAATTTTATTACGGATCCCTAATTTTGAAACAAAAAAAACATAGCCTATATAGCCTTTCTCGATAAATGGACTACCCAACACTGAAAGAATCATTCAAATCGGACCAGTAGTTCCAGAGATTAGCGCGTTCAAACAAACAAACAAACAAACTTTTCAGCTTTATAATATTATTAGTATAGATTTACAACTACGCGACAAGATACACAGGCAGCGTAGTGTTTTGGTCTGAAATGACTTAGTATAATTAATTTAGAATTTTTGGCAGTTTTTAGAATTTCAACTATGGAATTTTTGGTTATTTCAGCTGAAAATCATGTATTGGATTGGATGACTAAACTTTTAGGCATTCCACTTAGTCGAAACATACCTGTCTAGCACCTGCAACATTCTCCAACATCTCTTCCATATAGGTATATTTGTACCAGAACTGTGATACTCTCGGTAGTATGGTTACAGCTCGATCCCACAAGTTACGAGCATGATTGACTTGTCTGTTCCTCATCTCCATTTCTGTATATTTCAACCTAGAAATAGACATAAGCACTCCATAATGACTGGTTTACAAATGAATGAACAGCACCTTAACCATTTGAATACCATAATTAGAGATACAATAGAAAAACAATGAGAGAGCAAACGCCAGTGTTTGACAACCTATTGACCGTTTTATGAATTAGAATAAACACGATAAGAACAGATTTATTACTGTTAGAGAAAATTAGTGGAATAAGAACTTACCACAGGGTAACATTTCTGTGGTCCACATCCAGAGCTCGCTCATAAATAGATCTTGCTCTCTGGACTTGCTTTTGTGATTCTTCCCATTGGGCATATTTGAGCCAGTTTCCAATAACCTGAAAATAAGTTTTGCTTAGGATTTGAAATACCTCTATCTGATTCAATACACCTTTTTTTTCAATAATTGGTGCAGCTATACAAAGACATGTTTTTATTCATTATCATTTGAATGATGGTATACTAAAATTCTTAAGTATTTCTGATTTTATTTGTATATCAAAACCATAAACAAATTAAGGAACTAGTTACTTACAAGTCTGTTCTTACGGATATTGTCTTCGAATGCTTTTCTCTTACGATGCTGATAGTCCCTTAGCTCTTCTGGGTCGGAGATCTTCTGCTTCGGTGGTGGCGGTAAAATCTCCAAGTCTCTCTCTTTAGCTTCTCTGAGAAGCTGCTCAGCAGTAATTTGTATCTCTGCTGGTGCTTTATTTTTAACCTGAAAGTAAATAATTTACAAATAAATTGGGTTAAAGTTAGCAGCAATATAACACCGTTTGTGACTTGTAATTTGCAGTTTACCTTTGCCACTTTGGGCATTTTTGTAGTTTTGCCATCCATGATTTTTGTAAGTAAATTTTTAATTTATTTTCTGTAATGATAGAATCAAATTTAGATGGTCAATTTGTAAGATTAGTAAATATGAAACAACACACCACACGACAAGTTGGGTGTAAATATAGCATAGACAACATTTGACATTGACAGACAAGCAAAAGCGGTGTGACCAGAGACGATTTTTTTGAAATTACAGGGGGCAAAGACAAAATAAGCATAGTTTACACAGTAGCAAAGTCAAAGCAACTTCAGCTTCAGTCCGTTCATCCAAGTTGGAGAGCAACCCAAGCAGCTACTTGATTACAACCAGAAAAAGCATCACTGGTACGAGGTAGAGGGTAGTAGTTAATTAGGCACAGGCTCTCTATATATTTATTGTACTCTGCGGCCACACGGCTCACACCCTTATAATCGTACTCTGTGTCCAATTCGCATTTACACATTCGCGCGAGTGGCGAGTTGAATAGCGAGGCGAATATAAGCTAGGCAAGCACTCATGTGTAAACAATTTGTATGTACTTCGGGGTTTTATGATAATGTGGAAAAGAATGCCTTCTCTGTCACAAAATCCCGTGGCCGCAACTTTAAATACGTTCAAATCCGAAATAATAGTATAACTCACAGCCTCAAGTAGAGTACTACTCTAAAGATCTGTGGCATAGTACAGTCTGTCAAGAAAGTCATGAAAAGAATGTTTTGGGAACTACTGTTTTTGCTAATACTGGCAACACTGAATAATTGTTAAGCTGAGTACCTGAACTGTCACGTCGTATCTGTGTGGTTGATTTTTTATAACATTTCGGTGCTATTTCGAGTTTTTTTAATCGTGTAAGCGTTAAGATACAAAAAATGAATCGAAATGTTTATAAGAGCGGTGCGAGACAAATTATATTTAAAGTTTTTCAAGGGTGTATGGCCGAAATTCAAGGTGGGAGTGCTGGGACGAACAAAGACGATGTTTATGGTCGAACAGCAAAGTTAACCGGTACGTAAATATATTCTAAAGTTTAACACACTAACGGAAATATAATGTTTTAACAATCTTCTGTTTTTAAGTACAATTTATCTATCTTTAACATTGTATAAGTCTTGCTAAGGTTATGAAATTTACCTACGATTTATTATACTACTACTTAACGGTTTTGATATTTTGGTGTTTTTTATTTAGGTATGATAAATGTATTTGTATATTTAACATAATTATCTTTATTGACTTCAGGTGTTTCCGAAAGTACAGTTCGGCGCATTGTGGACGCATGAAGAATGGAGATAAATTTTCAACGCTTGGAAAACACAGGAAAGGCCGACCTACGAAACAAACTACGAGTCAGATGTTGGCCGGTTTCATTTTGAAGAAGTTTCAGGCAACATTTCTGGAGTCTAATACCTCGACTCTGATTATTTGGATTCGGATTAATAAAGATTTATTTCATAAACTTTTTATTTTTGCAATGAGCTCATACCTATCGATACTCAGCGCCATGCTGACGGCAGTGCAGAGAGGCAAAACATCGTGATTTGCACTTTGTTACACAGCTACACAGTTTACACAGCTACACAGTTTACACAGCTGAAAGGACGAAAACAAGGGGTGATCAAACCAGACATTCTTATGAATATAAAACCAGATATTCAGAAGAATGTCTGTTTTGATAAAGTCTTATGTTTAGGTACGTAGGATAAACATATAATTATCCTAATAAGCAAATAGAGAAGTATGGTTTCGTCGCAATGTTTATAAAACAAAATTCAGACTGGTAGAGAATGCCTAAGGCATTAACTCCGCCTTTGTACTTTTGTGTTGGATGAAGTTTTAATAAATAAATGAGAACTACTATAACTATTATGTATCAGTTAAAATTAAACGTCACTTGAATGAAAATTTGTTCTAATAAAAATGTTGTTCGCCACTACGACAGTGTTAGTACTTTTATTTATAGGGAGCCACTACCAATGAAAGTCAAAACTCGTTTGCAAGCATGTATTAAATAGATAGACGAGTGTCAGATAGATCGGTAAAATAATGTACCTACACGGCAGTAAAGGGACCGTAAATCGGTAATTATTATTTTATAAATAAAAGTATCAATATCTTTTAGTCGAAATTTATTGGGATACCATGTTTAATGATGGTGGCGCCCTCCCTTCTTTTCATGACTTTCTTGACAGACTGTAGAGTTAAATGTAGGCTTAGCTCAATAACAGAACTTCCGAGTTCCGTGGTCAGGGTCCCTTACTTTTGACAGACAAATGTCAACTTCAAAAATCAAATTGAAAAAAAAAAAATATATATATAATATAACCTCAATCACCTTTGTTTATTTTAATTGAATGTTGATGATAAATATATTTTTGAGTGGAATAACATAAGAACTGTCAGAACTCATAAATATCTTGCAGTTTACAGTATGTTTTATTCGTTAACTCGTATTATTTCTCCACGTAGTTCAAGTAAGTATCCGTTGCTGAGCTCTGAGCGTGTTTGACTTTAAATTTTGGTTTTACATAATATTAAGTATTTAGCAGAAAAGTAGCACATATAAATTGTTTTAATCTTAATTTACAGTTGCAAGAGTTGCTACACGAGTTTTTAGTCATAATGTTTCTTACACTAAGGAAAAACATCTTGATGAGCAAATAGACTACATAAAGTCAATAATAGGAAACAATGCAGAAGACTGGACTGTTGTAAAGAATGATGTTCTATCCAAGCAAGGCAATGTAAACCAAAAGAATATTGATGCTATCATGTTAAAGTTTATGGTAGGCTTCAAGAACCATAAAGCTGCATTATCATTTGCGGAGCATGTTATAAATTCTGGAGAAGAACTATCTCTAGGCACAATTAACGCCTTGCTATATCTCTATTATGAAATCGGAAAGTCTGATACATTATCAAAAGAGCAAACAAAGTTTATTTTAGATGTTCATAAAAGTTTACATGATAAATACAAATTTCTGGAGTACAGTACATGTGAACGACTATTACATGCACTTTGTGTTATAAATGAGTGGGAAAAGGCATTGAAAGTTTTGGATGAAATACATTTAAGCGCTGTTCCTACACATTCAGCCTACAGTACCCTGATAGGCACATTCTTCAAATTGAATAAAAAGAAAAAGGCTTTAGAACTGATTCAAGAAAGCATCAGAAACAAGAGGCCTCTTTTAGAAAATGCTTACGAAGCGTGGTTGGATTATATCCTAAGAAAATATAAAGACAAGAAAGTTATAGCAAAACATTTAGATGAAGTTTTTACATTTGTAGCTCAAAATTGTGCTATTATTCCTTTGGATACTGCTAATAAATTAAAAGAAATTTATAGCTCTATGGACTGGGATGCCCAGTTTGCTCGAATAAGGAAAGTGGAGTAAGTGTCATCAGTTATGATCATGATTATAGATAAAAGATTATGAATACACTAGTGACTCACCCCAGCTTTGCTTTGGGTATTATATGAGTTTCTCAGCTTTCACTCACTATAATATGCATGTCTTAAACATCTAAACCTTCCTCTTGTATCACTCTGTGTATTGCTGAAAGCCATATGAAAATCAGTTCAGTACTTTTTAAGTTTAACACTAACAAACATACAATTGTGGTGACAGGTGGCGGTGGTAGGACATTTTTTTGTATGAATATTACTAAAAAAAACTCTCACCATTTGGTTTTGGATAGGGCTAGCTGAAATAAGTAAGTGAAAAGAAGTTTTTACTTGCAAATATCTTCTCGTCATTCTTATATTTGTCCGAGTTTTTTTTTTTTTCATATTTATTTATTTTATTGATTTTAAGAAAACTTGCAGCTACAGCACGCAGCTTGCAGCTTATATCACAACAAATCTAAGAAGTACCGTTTGATGTTTCACACTATTCTATAAAAATAGCTTGTATGGGCGTAACTCGCACTATTTTTATTACCTTTTCTGTAAAACCATTGAATTATGAAGCTATTCGAATATGCAGTTTTAGGTAATTTTATTTCATTGCATTTCTGAAAAGAAAAGCATGTAACGCACAATCTTGTAAAACGTAAAATTTTGATTGGATACTTGTAGCGCTATCTCCATCAACTCGCGACGGCGCGGCAAAACAAGCTGAAAAAAATATAAAAATAAGAGAAACAAGTGTTTCCAATAGAGGTGGGCAAAATGTATCGTTTTTGCGATTGGATCATTTGAATCTCGATCACTGAAATGATCCGAATCACTGATATGTTTCATTTGGCTCATTTGGATCATTGGCTCAAAGGATACAAAATACAGAATGTTACGTATACTTACGTCACATTATTATTATGTTAGATTATAAATATATATATAAATATATAAGTCTCTTAGCTCTAACTTTATGAATAAAAAGGAAGAAAGTAAGTCAATAATCACTACGCAAACAAACTAAAATGTTTTCGAAAATTTGCGCGGACGAACGAACATAAACAATCTGCCGGCCTCGTGCCGCATCAACGTAATACAATAAGTTGTTAGTGAAAACATTATTATCTTAAGCAAAAAACGACCGTATAGTATTTGATACGTAAGCGCCTTAGTGGTCATTTTTACGTGCATGGATAACGGCAACGAAAATCTGTGATACAGGTCGCGCGATGAATCAAGATCGCTCGGCAAAAGTGGAAGGGGCATGCGCAGTATTCAATTCTACGGTCTATTTGGCGACGTACGGGCGGGTGTGCGCCGTCGGCGACACGTCATTGGTAGATAGAGTCGCTCTTCAATTCCCGCGTTGCGTTCTCGCCTCTCATTGGATACTGTTGTACTTGGGTACTGTTCCGTACAGCTTGTCTTATCGTAATAGTAATACGTAGTCGTAACAAAAAATGGTTAAAAATAAAGTTTTAAAACGGCTAGCCAGAAAAATGGTTTACGACGTGAATTATTACGTTAAAGAAAGAAACTAACGAAATTTTTTTTTAAATTTTATGTTGTATTTTAAAAAATTTAATGTTTTGAATTTACCTACTTACAAGACAAATTACAAGCAAAAACTAGGGTTATTATAAGTTATGTTACTAAGGTTCAAACATACGAAATTAAAAATAAAATCCTAACATACTAAGAACTTCTGTGCGCAATTGTACACATGCGCCGATTGCCCCCACTACTTTCACCGAGTGATCTTGATTCACCGCGCGACCTGTAGCATGAGTGATGCACATCTCGATTGGTATCTCTTTCTGACTTGTATAGATTGTAATTATGTTGCCCGTTCACTCACGACTCGCGAGTCAAAATAAGTAACTCAGTGTGTCCGTTTCTCTCTCTCGCTCGCTCACTGCTCAGTCGCCTCGCGAGCGACGCGTCTCTCGGAGTGTACGAGCAAAGTAATGTTTCAGATCCAAATGACGCGTTTGAAATGTTTTTACTGAACTCAAAAGATTGGTTCACTGCAATGATCCGGATCAGTGAGTCGGTTCCGTAAAGAGTTACACACGCCTAGTTTCCAATAAACCAATACTTTTAAATATTTGAATAAAACATATATAAGCACATTAAAATTGCATAATAACAAAGGCCTAATTTGTTTTTTTGTGCCTTCTGAAAAGTGACGTATTTCACAGTTACGAGGCTACTCTAAGCCATCAATATAAAATTTTTAACCAATAAATTAAAATGTACCACTTGTACAACTCTCAAACGGTACTTCATAGATTTGCCGGGCTTTACTAGCAATTTATGATTTTCTGATTACAAAACATCTGCCTAATACGAGTTCAATGACCTGTACGTAGTTTGTACGTAACGCCGACTACTATCTATAGGTCATTGAACTCGCTCAGCTGACGTTTTCTTAAAGAAATTAATTTTGTACATGCGTGAATTAATACGAGTTTTGAAAAAAAGGTACTTTATTTTTAATTTTATCTTTACAAATCGATAGTGTTTCTAGTACCGGATCGACTCTCCACGGGATTAAAACGATTAAAATTTAGCGATGTATAGCTGTCTTTACTGGCCTCTTTCAAAAGTCCAATGTGTATAAGGTTTTTTATTTTTATTTTTTCAGTGGTCAGTGCTCATGCTGTTCGGACAAATTAGACTGTTTATCATTAACAGATGAAGAATTCTCTTTACTACAGCAAAATGTGAAGGAAAAACTAATTGTAGGTTCAGATTTGTTTTTAAAAACATCTCCTGAAGAACTAAAGAGGTTCTCGGATTTCGTAGAAAAAACTGCACCTTATGATATTGTTTTAGATGGGCTCAACATAGCCTATACTGTGGGTCCAGGGAATAATATGGAGAAAGTTAAACTATTGAATACTGTTGTTGATCACTTTCTAAGACAAAAGAAGAAGATCCTGCTCTTAGGCAGGCAACACATGATGAACTGGAACAAGAGAATGATGCAGCAAATAATGAATAACACAAGCTTTTTTTTGACTGATAATTTGTGAGTAGATATTTTGTGCTTATTTAAGGGGTATCCTCCACTGCAGAGGGACTTTAATAAAATAGCCATTCAATAAGGTAACAGTTATTCTCTCGGATTCTTGCAAATAACTCTATACGACGTGTAAATGTGAACATTGCGAGAATTAGGATTAGACACTGACAATACTGACATGGGAAAAAGTCGTGAATTTATGTATTACCATCGTAGGCGTGGGCTTGCTAACGACGAGCACTGGGTAGGTCACCGTCCGGCCGTCCGGCAACCGTCCGGATAGAGCCCGAGTCGTCGCCGGTCTGTAGTATTCCACTCGCACCTCAAAGACATGGCTGCAAAATAGCATGGTCCAGCTGGCCCAGCAGCCCAGACTCGGCGCGGCAGGGCCGCTGCCCGCTATGACCACGGGGAATGTCTTCCCAGCTTCAACCGTTTGATCGTGAAGGACTAACAAATATACACGCTTTTCCCATTATAATATTAGTGTTATATGTGTAAATTACATTTATTTTGCAAATAGGTTTTTAAAAACGCTTTTACACGTAAATTTTTCGTCATGAAGCCGTAAATTACTATATATGTAAACACTATTGTTACTCTGCAGATCTCAGGATGATCCATACTTCATAACAGCAGCAATACTAAGCGGTCCACAAACCGACATAGTATCCAAAGACTTGTTGAGAGGTCACAAGTTTCTCTTGAAGGAGGAAAGTCTAAGGCAACTGTTCAGAAGGTGGCAGTGGCAGCATCAGTGGATGGTCTTCCCTAGTAGATATAGAAATCAAAGGGCACCTCTACAGGTAGGGACAGAAGTAATAAATTGTGTTTCTGTCAACATAATACATTATTTTATTGTCATTTTGTTTTTCAAATAATATAAACTAGTGCTTGACCGCGATACCACCTGATGGCAAGCAGTGATGTAATTGTTGATGGTGAGCCGTACTAGTCTTTAGGAATAACTTGTATTTGATTGGTTAACAAAACAAAATAATGTAGTAGGATAATTAAACGATGGTAACTCCATGCAAAAATGAAATGGGGTACTTAGCCATATATATTTTTTTTATAGTTATTTTTATAACAATGTGTTATCTTATCGGGAAGGTTGAGTCGATACATTTGCTGCCAAATAATCTAAAACTTTAGAATATGTTACATTCGTATTCTGATGGAACTCAAAATAACCCAGTGACTGTGATAACTAAATACTTTCCAAACTTGACTGGCTAAATGCACAAAACGTGCGAAAACTGAACAAAAAAAAATTGTTAAATAAAATTTATTTCTTATTATTATGTATCTTCTTAATGGGTTAATGCCTTTTTGCTTTCAGCCACCGTTAAAGTTTACGCCCTGTGCACAAAAGAGCAATACCACATGGCACCTTCCCTTCGAGAGAGAGATGTTGACAACATCAGCACAAGTAAATGATGGGACACCAGATCTTTTCAGCTGGCTCTGTTTAAGACAAAAATGATAAATAAATAATATTTTTTAAAACATGTTTATTTATTTATTTATTTAAACTTCATGTACAGTAGTGGTACATAGGCGGACTTAATGCAACAAGGCATTCTCTCCCAGTCAACCTTTGGGTTAAAAAGAGATCACTGTGGTAGGTTTGCACAATAAACAAATAACAAATTATGAAAACGAAAAAAACCAACAAAATAAGTTATTTATATATAATATATAATAAAATACATAAATATGCTAAAATAATAAACTAATAAATAATATAAAAAATATCAAATCTTAAAGAGAACTTAATAACAATTCTGACGAAGAACAAACTAAGGTTGAGAAGACTTCAAGTAGTAGTTCCGAATTTTACGTTTGAAGGAAAATTTACTTTCGGCTTTTTTGATGTCTAGGGGAAGTAAATTCCAGAGTTTTATGGTGGAAACAGCGTAAGAATTGGACATAAAACCAGTACGGTGAGAAGGAATCTGAAGAAGCATGTTTTTGGATGCACGAAGGTTAAGATTATGAGAACTGCCCAACACTTTAAAATATTGTTTTAAATAATCAGGAGCACAAGGATCGTTCATTACGGTGAAGAGCATGCAGAGGGATCTGAGGGATCTCCTGAGACGGATAGGCAGCCATTTAAGCTGAGAACGGAAGGAAGAAATGTGGTCATATTTACGAAGCCCGAATATAAAACGAATGCAGTTATTGACATGTTCTATTTTTAACTGACTTCGAAAAGGAGGAGGTTCTATGTTCGGCTGAATGTATGTTTTTTTTTCTTTGACTTGTCCTAAACTATAAATAGAATAGAATAAACTTTACTGTACACCAAAATAGTAACAAAAACTAAACTCTTACTCAAACTTAATTCTATGGGTACCAACAAGATATTTTATGTCTTACAATGTGGAAGATATTTTGAAATACAGCTTCTTTGTTATGGGACACTGATGCAGATAGAAAGGCTTTATAAAGATGTTATATCCACAGGCATTAAAGATTTTTGACTAATATACACTGCTAAATTTTGATCGTTTTAATCCCGTGGAGGGTCGATCCGGTACATGAAACACTATCGATTTGTAAAGATAAAATTAAAAAAATAAAGTACCTCTTTTTCAAAACTCGTATTAATTTACGCATGTACCTGTAGTTATTAGTCGGCGTTACGTACAAAGTACCTACAGGTCATTGAACTCGCTCAGCTGACTTTTTCTTAAAGAACTTAATTTCGTACATGCGTAAATTAATACGAGTTTTGAAAAAGAGGTACTTTATTTTTAAAGGGAAACGCAGCATTCTGAGTGTTAATAAATTATAATAAGATCAGATTGAATACGGAAGGCTGAATAATAACAAAGAAAGGCGGATATAATAGGCTTGGATAAAAAGGTTAAAGGTGGTCCTGGTTCAAGTGGGTTTGGGCGGGTAACGTCCGACACATGCTCACTGACTGCTAGGCAAGAGTCTCCACGCAATGGGTTTCTGGAGACGACTTGGAAGAGGTTGCTCAATTGTGAGGCAGCAGAATAAAGTAAAAAAGAAACTTTCCGGAAATAGAAACGACAGACTGCCAAAAAAAATCTGTTTAAGGCTGCTCGCCCACGTCCGATATATAATCGGTGACCGATTTCTTGTAGGAGAAAAATAGAACACACTGATAGCAATAGTGCAACGCACACGTCTTACAAAAAGTCGGTCAGAAACCAGAACAATGTTACTACGCTGTCCGCCCACGTCAGACTTTTTGAAGGACAGATAATCGGGCCGATTTTGTATATTTGTAACATTGTTCTGTTTTCTGACCGACTTTTTGTAGGAAGTGTGCGTTGCACTATTGCTATCAGTGTTTTATTTTTCTCCTACAAAAAATCGGTCACCGATTATCGGACGTGGGCGTGCAGCCTTACGCTGCCCAATCGATCAAAAAGGTTTTCTTCAGTTTTAATAAAATTAAGGCTGGAAAGTTTGCCGTTACTGTCATAATCTATTTTCTCACGTCAAATTATTCATTTAGGTCAAAAGTTTGTATGAAGTACCGATGTAGTGATTTTTTGAGATTTTCCCTTTAAATTTACAGTGCTACATTTGATTTAAGTAATCATGCCTCGTTCAAAAAAAAAATTGAGCCGGAGAGACAGTAAGGAGAGTGTGAAGGAAAAGCAAAAGAAGGAATTAGAAGCAAAAAAGAGCGCGATCGAACAGGCATTGAAGAATGAAGAAAGAGAAAAAAAGAAGAAGGAAGAAGGTCCTAACCTAACATGGAGTATCTAGGGTTATTTTACAGGGAGAGCTTGGCCTCACCCATGCCTTCGCACAAAAGTCGTCCAATAAAGTCTTTCGAATTGGTAGCGCAACATCCTGTGGAGGGCGCTAGACCATATTGGGTGTGCACGGCCTTCTCGGCCGTATCCGCTTATTTTATCGCTATTTTTTATAGAAAACCATTTGGATACCTATCATTGTAAATATTCATTACTGAGTAGAATATCTACGCCTAGTCCAGCAGGGGTTTGTACTTGTATCAGTTCAAGGCTAGGTCTGAAATTCAAAACAAAGCAAAACTGTGAAAGATTAATATTAAACAGCAAACTTGAAAAGTAATTTCTTTCATCAGTACTTAAGTAGGTATTATACCACAGTTTGACGCATGTGAGGTTTCGGCGTTGTAAGCGACGAGGTGGTTACCTTCCCGACACTTTTTTTTCGAGCGGGATCGGCTCCCATACGTTCTCGCTTAGTGGTTCTCTTCTGGACCATCGAGCTCTCACAGAAGTAGGCCAATTCTTCCAGTGGTAGTGAGGGCTATACTGACAGACTGATCAGGCGACTTAGATCCGACGCTCAGAGGTCCACCCAGGCTGATCTTCTAGCAGGTGGCCAGGTGTTATGGAGCATATGCATACTTATACTTAGATACCTACCTATTTTGCACATAATATACGGTTTTTCTCTCTTCAACTTGCATCCACACTCACGGTGATGGATATAGGGTCTTCTCCTTCATTGCTTATCACTCGGTCTTGGTCCGCATTCTACGGTTTTCGATAGCCTAGATCTTTACAAACTTAATCTACGTATTTTGTGTTGCCAATCAATTTCTTCCTTTACCAATTTTACGTAAACATTTAAGAGCGCGCCCGAAGTCGGATGCCGCTGCGTAAACGACGGAACTTGGAGCGAGTGGAGATGTTAGCTCGGCCCAACTCGCGCCGCCTTCGAGATCTTTGGAACGAGAAATGCAGTGTTCTGCCGCGCGAGAGGAGAGATAAGATCAAGAGTGCCTTAGAGGAGGATTACTTTCTGAGCCCTGAGTATGATTTACTTTACTATCTTATTAGAAAAGTTAATATTAAATTATATGGTCTTTCTCTCGTGATGCTATCAGACTAGTAGACTAGTGGGTTCAAGCTGGTCTTGTATTCTGTGTAGATACTTATAGAAACCAGTGAAACTCCGTAAAACTACTACGTTAGGCCCGCGTAAAGATTTACCATTTACCACTGACTTGCGGCCTACTGGAGCTAGGTAGGTAGAGAGGTAGGTATTATAGTGCTGTTGTAAAAATCATTATTTTAGGGCCTGGCAACTGGTGAAAAGGCGCGGCGTCGGACCGCCACTTTACCGCGTCGTGTAGATGGGTGCTGAGAAATGATGACCATACGCATGGCATGGTGCCGCCCACGTGACGCCTTATACCAAAGTATCGTGCTGAACAGAATCTGCGTCAAAAAATATTCGCCATCAGTTTTCAACCACAGAGTTTTGTATCGTACCGTACCAACTCTTCAGTATCGTAACCATCGTAAACCGGGGTAACGTGCAGTAGTCAGGCACCGTGCCGTGGTAATGTGGTCAGGCCCTTAAACCGGTTACTTGAAACATTACAATCGAAATGACAACAAAGCCATTTTACGTAAGTTCTTTTTACAAAATGGCCAACGCGTTATGGTAATGATCATTGTAAATGATCATTCATGCGAGACTTGTGATGAAACATGCATTGACATCAAATACCAATATTTGAATTTTGTGCCTTCTTTGACTGCAATGTGCACAAGCTTCAGATGCTATACCAATAAACTATAAAAGTGCCGTCTCTAGCAATTGCCGCTGAGGTCTCACGGCGCTGTGGTATTTTCGCAACTTCCCACCAGAACGTCCATCGGTCCTAATTAGCCGCGTAGTTTGCTCCATAGAAACACAAAATGTTCTGTGCACTAGGTACTCTCAGAAATTTTGTAGAAAGAGACAAGTGACTTCTATATCCCGCCTATATCTGTCTCCTTTGTATGTCGTGTTGACGAAGGTGGCACAGCAACCTGGTGAATAGGCGCAATCGTCACGATCGCTTTATGTCGTATAGACTTTTTGGTCCGTATTCACTTCATACCTGCGTAGGGAAAGTTCAGTTCATGCCCTGTTTTTAGGGTTGTGTACCTCAGAAGAAAAAAACGGAACCCTTATAGGATCACTTTGTTGTCCGTCCGTCCGTCCGTCTGTCTGTCAAGTCCTTTATCTCGAGAACGCGTGGAGGTATAGAGTTAAATTAAAACCATATACTCAGGTCTGCAGTCCCTACAAAAGCTGTAAAAAAAATCAAACTTCTATGTTAACGAATAAAGAAGATGCGGCCGTTTATGTCGCAAAAAAACGTACGTTTTGATACCTACTCTCAAAGATCGAAATTCATAGGGTACTTCCGTGAGTCCGACTCGTACTTGCCTAGTTTTTTTTAATTATTATTGATAGCCTTGCGCTTGATCTGTATGATTGCGCCGTGTACCTACTGAGTCTGACCATACGAGTATTCGCTAAAAGTATTAGTTACAGAAAAAAATAAAATAACAGGCTGCTATGGTTAGGTACTCGTGTGGCAGTGTCTGTGTGAGTTTCCAGTTTTTACTTAGTGTTCTTTTACAGGCAAACGGAGCAGTACTTCCTAGCTTTGAAGGGACCTGAGAGAACTATTTATACTGGGCCGACTGGGTTGCTCTCCAAGCGTAAGGAATTGAATGACAATAGTAAGGAGCTGCGCCAGAGACAAGCCTGGCTTGTCAACTTTAGTGCTCAGGTTTGGTTTTATGATTACATGAACTGCCTTGTTGCCGTAGCTGTGGCCCTTCAGGGCATAGGCATTCTCTGTTTGAGGAAGTGGAAGTGGGCTAGGCTGTGCTGCACCAAGCAGGCTGGGTGAAAAATGTTAGATTCACATATTGAAAATATCGGCTTGCTGCTTTTTGTATAATGTTTTTTTTTCCGCTTTGAGAACAGTGTTGAAATATAAGTTTCAAAGTACATTGCCTGTTCCAGTTCAAATTCACGCCTTTAGAGCCTAGGCCAACAATGCCCCATTTGATTATTATATTACTCGTATCATGTGAAGTCGCCGTAGGTATCAAAATCGTGTTCTGATTCTTTTAGGATGTTGGTAAGATATAATAATATTATTTAATTTATTTAATAACAGACAACATAGATACCTAGTCCACTACAATGATAAGGTGCCTCATTAAGGAACTCATCATATTTTCAGCAATTACTTTCAAGAGGCTGTTTCTACTGCCACGCAATCTGGCGAGAAGAGACATAATCATTTTATATTTTTGTATTTTGCTGGTAAGCTTTCGACTTTGACTTTAGCCAACATCTCCGAAGCGCTGCAATAACATGGCAGCCGCTTCAGCGTCTTGAAAGTGCTGGACTCGCAGAGTTTCGGTGTTCCGTTTAGTATAGCTTACCTATAGGACCTTTAAGTACCTACATGGATGAGCAGTAAGTACCTATGTTTTAAAGAGCGCGTGTTTAACCGCTACTGTGGCGAACCTACGATGGGCCAATATGTTTTCTCGTACCGCCAATGTCCGTACCGTCCTTTAACGCATCGCCATCATCCGTAGGGTTGTCAGCAATTAAATTTCCAAGTCAGTAAAACTGCTGTAGGTAGCATCTAGTATGTAGCCTAAGCATTGTTGATTTCAATAAATGATGATGGAAGCTTTACCAGTTTGTAAGACCAAGTTTCGATGTAGGTATCTGTGCTTACCGCGTTTTGGTTGGTTAACCTCGAAAAATTCGGAAATCTTTAAATTTTTTGCCTAGGCAAAAGTCTACCTGCCATTAGCATTTCAAGTAAGTCTTGAGACATGAACTATCAAAATGGTCAACTTTTCTCAAAAAGTTCGAATGTGTCGTTTTAGTCGTCGGATCAAGAAGACGAATTCGATGACATTTCACTAGATACAAACAGAGAGAAGTCTTTGGAGCCCCAAGAAGAGTCTTCTGACAAACCTGGACCTTCCAATAGAAAACGACCGACTCGCTAAGTCCGTAAAAGTAAGCCTCATATTACTTACTTGGTAGGTACGTTGTGTGTTTCTTTCTATCGCAGGCACTTTACGTCCACCGACCAAAGTAATTGTTATTCGTTATTATACTTATAATCGCATTATGTGCATATTTCTATTTTATTCTTTACAAACTCCTGCTATTCGTCTGACTGAATTTGAATTTTTTGTATTTCGGTCGGGACCTACCTACTCGTATCTACGCTACGCTTGTAAGTAGGTACCTACCAATTTTTTTTCAGTCGAAGTATGACCTGTATACTGGTTAACTTTTTCCGCAAGGTGCACAGTTTAGAAGTAAATCTGAAAAATGTCCGAATGTTTCGAGATTATCCGAGCACTACGCTGTTAACATAGGTCTTTCGAAGCTGTATACTGTAGTTCTCCGTGTAAGCTGTCCTTGATGTTCATTTCTGAGGTGATTTGGTGCAGTACTCTCCTTTGTCAGACTCGGAGTATTTTCGTGACAGTCTTCGTGCGTCGAAGGTCTTGTCTTTGTCGGTGAGCGCGACTTGTTGGGCCGTGTTGGTGGGAGACTTGAGCCCGCACCTCAGGGAGGGCCTGAGGCTCAGGCCCTCCTCCGTATATGCTGGTGAAGAACCGCCAATACTTGGTTTACACCATTAGTTGATATCTTTATCTGTGCAATGTTTCAAAAATCATTTGGAACTTGCGATATTTAACAATACTACGCGTTCCAAATGAGAATAGGACCGATACCTATGTTTTGTCTACCTAACGTACCTATGGTACGTCTCGTCGTACTGTCAAATCGAAGTAATTTTGGCAAAATTGAAATACTTAGAGATGAGTAAAATTGAAGAACTGGATTCTGATTAAACTTTTTTCGTTCACAGTTCATAAATAAATTAAATTTTTCGTAAATTAATTAATGTTTAAAAATATCTTTCCTCGATTTGACAGTAAATTGTGACGTCACAACATGGCGGGCGATCGTATTCTCATTTGTAACGCATTGTACTTGCGTACCTTTATGATTAAATAGATAATTAAGTGTATCAAGTTCTGAAAGGTTACGAAGAGTACCTAATTAATTAACAAATTTCGCGGAGTGTAATATAAGACTTACTATAAAAATTGAAGAAGTCCCTCGGTTTGCCAAAGATTCCATCATCAGCTCCTGACCATAGAACCATCTGAGATACATATACCATTAAAAAAATCGAATAAGTCCAGGCGTTTTCGAGTAATTGGCAAAAACACAAATTATGAGAGTCTGAATAGATAACCAGTTCTTTTTTGGTGTCTGTTAAAAAGGGGCCAGCGTAAGTAGTCATAACTCTGCTTTTGTAATAATTCGCATCATAAGGCTATTATTTTGTCCAGGTGGCGATGTGTTTATGTGATTACATATCTAAAGGACAGAAGGAGATCCTGATTTCCAACCGTCTGAGAAGCATCGCTGACGTTGTCCTTGAGAGAGTTGCTGATATTCTGGGTCAGTATTTACGACTTTATTACCATTTCATTTACATAATGCTCATAATGCTTAATGCTATTTAGCGAGAAGAGGCCCATGTGAGTGTTTGTAGACAACATTATTAGTTTATAATATTCTTAATCCTACATATCATCATCATCATCATAGTCGAAAGACGTCCACTGTTGGAGATAGACCCCAAGTGTCGCCGCAATGAACGATCCTGTGCGTCTCGGGTTACCGCCATTCTCACCGGGTCCGATGACCCGGTAAGAATCGAGAAGGTGGATGGATATCCACCTTGTGAGAGGCCTTACTTTGCCTTACCAGCAGATGCAGCGTTGGACGCTGCGTCTGCTGGTAACTGGTCGCCACTTTAGTTATGACATATGGCTCTGGAACTTGATCTCTTGCAATGGCTTCTCATCAGAAGGCTTAAAGTCATCTAAAGAACAATGGAAAGGGCTATGTTCGGAGTTTCCTCTGCATGATGTCAGAGAAATGAAGATACCGAAAGAGAACCAAGATTACCGACATAGCCCGAAAATTGCCAAACTGTAGTAACAGTGGGCGGGGCACAGGCCACATTGCTTGCAGATCAGATGGTTGATGGGGCCGAGACGTTCTGGAGTGGCGACCGCGTACTGGAATCTTACATGTAAAACAAACAATTGTATCTGTTAATGATTTAAATAATTCTTAATAAATAGGTTTCGTTCTGTCCTTTTTCCAGGTGAGCCAAAACCTACCCGCACGAACCCGGGCCGCCTCGCTAGGTTCATGGTGGCTATATCTGACCGCATTGCGGTCTGGATCGAGAACTCTGTCTACCGAGCTGATGCCCATGATGTCGTCGGCAGTACAATATATAATGAGCTTGACGAACATATTCGTCTTGACGCTGAAAAACCACTCGATTGCTGATTACATAAGATTCAAATTACAGCGAGGGGGTGAGTGACTCTTTAGATTTTTTGACAGTAAAAGCAAAACAAATGAATTATCTTCTAAGGATACTGAGTTGTCGTCAATATAGAAGAGATTTTTTTTTCAATAGAATTTAAGGGCCAAGCGCCCGAAAAGTGCCATAAAATAGTGATTTTCTGGGGCCTACTCCTCCGTAACGGCTAGGTCAATTGGTTTGAAAAAAATATATGTTTATTATAGATTCACGAACAATAATATCAACATTTGATTTTTTCGTGCAATTAAAACTTTTGTCAAAAAAAAAATATTTAGCAATTTCGCAACTTTTCCCTACTCCTTCGAAACGGCTTGGTTAAATATTTTTCAAAGTGAATTGCATATGTAAATCAATCAATATTTCGCAGAGAAAATGGGTTTAAAGCGCTTTCCGGGCACTGCTGGCCGCAAATAAATGCACAGATTTGCGTACTGCCGCCTAGGCGAGTGCGAGAGTTGCGTTCACATAATTTCGGCCAGATGGTTCAAGGAACTATACGCCTTAAGTGACTAAGAGTCTATTTCAGATAATTTCATAGGGAAGTAGAGGCTATTCGGGCATTATGAAACTGGCCCTTATTCATGAATGTTCGTGATCTCTACAGCTACTTAGCAGTCATTAAAATTAATTTTATGGATAAACAACATTCTATACCTAGTAGAAATATAATGATGCCTATATAATGGAATTTTATGACATTACAATGCATAAATCGTTTTAAAATGAGCTGATGTAATCGTTTTACATTTCAATGAATGTATGATATAGAGGGAATCGGAACATAATGAAAGTTATGTACGAGTTGAATTGTATGATTTATTCCTTCTAACAAACTATCTATTATTACAAGCTTTTATTTAGTTCACCTGTCTCGATGTTTGTCTGTCATCAAATCTTGCAAATTAAATTGGACCCACTTCCCGGTTACCAATTGGACTGAAATTTTGCATGCATGTGTAAATCAGACGACAATGCCAAATCATTATGACGTAGAGCTGATCTGATGATGCAACTGAAAGGTGGCTAAAGGAACTTGGTAGTTAAACGACACAACCCCATCGAGTTTGGGCTCGTATGATTCGTCTTGACGAGCATTAATTGTATAGGTTACTATTGTTAACGTTTGATTCATCATTCATGTAGTACGTTAATCATTTTATTAAAGTTAATGATAATAACATCGTCATCATCATTTCACCCGATAGGTATTAGTTATTTTATATGAATTATGTACCTATACCAAGCCATCCGGTAACTTTCTGGACCGAGCCCGAGTCGTCGACGGCGCATAATGTTCCACGCGCAACTCAAAGAGGTGTCAGCAAAACCGTATGGGCCCAGTTGGACCGAATCCTACTGGGGCCATGGGTCGACTTAATTTATTTCTTTTATTTATCATGTGCCAGTTCTAGAATCTCTAAAGAGGTACAGATGAAAAAGGCTCTGTAATGACTATTATTATGCATATTATTATTCCTTTCCCGGTTCCAATCCATCTCCCGCGGGAATAGCAAACAGTTGACAACCTAATGAATACCTATGTAGAACTCATAGGATATAGATTTGAAATCAAAATACCATTTCTTTCAAATGGTACCTATCGACTCTATGGTACAAAGTTTTAGTTTTGATCGCTAATGCCTTGATCACACGTACCGAGTAAAAGGGGCGAGCAATAAAATATTGCTCGCCCCTTTTACTCGGTACGTGTGTGTCTCGGCCTAGCAATAAAATATTGCTAGGCCGAGACAGTCGAGCGAATTGTTGACATAAGCGCTCGGCCGAGCACTCGGTGCTGTGTTTACACGCATGAGAGCACTGTCTCGCCCGTTTACTCGGTACGTGTGATCAAGGCATAAGACTTCTTTTCTTAAGAACTAAATGACCATGTCATTGTGGCTTCGGACTTTTTACCATTAGATCTTTTTTATAGGTGGGAAAATCATCTAATGACATTCCCCGCTCTTGGGCGGAGCGGGAGATAGTGTCAGACTTTTACTGACTAAAATCCCACTCCTGTTCCGTCTTTGCCATTGTACCAGGGCCCCGGGGATCTCTTTCAAATCACCCATAACCCCAGTAGGCTTCGACCCTGCTGGGGCCCCCTACGGTTACTGATGAGTCCTTGCGACTTACCATTAAACCTGCATCATAAGGTACAAAACAATTTCAATAAGGGTGCATTTTCATAAGATTTACGAACAAAGTGCTGCGCTCCAAAACATGTTTTTTTTTCCTTTACTTCCAATTGGACCTTATCACGTTAGTTCGTTATTTTTTTCCAATTCTCAAGGAAGACTTCCAGGTCGCCCCGTCAGCTCCTTCGTAGTCTGCTGCGGCCTCGTATTCTTCTGTCTGGCCAATAAGTCCTGTGTTTTACGGGACCGCAGCTTGTCAAGCTTGTAGCTTTTAGGGCCACACTAACGATTTGCGTTTTGAGCTAGTATTTTAAATATATAATTATTTCTGTATAAAAAAAGGTTTTTTGCAAGCTTTGCAGGTACTACCCTATCGGGTAGCATATCAAAGAAAAAGAAAACCACAAGCCCTCTTATACATGATTTATTAAGTATTGTTGCTATAACATAAATTAATAAAGAATGTATAATTGAAACGCGTTTATAAAGGTATGAAGGCATAACCAGCCTTTAATGCACACAGCGATGACAAAATTATGAGAATCGCCCACATTTTGATCTAGTTATGTATAATTAATATACGTAACCTTTAAAGCTAGTATTTACATCGACGTTTATGCTTTTAATATACACTTTTATGTGCTTTGCATACTTGAAAATAAAGAGGTTAGAACGTTATGTACTGTTATGAAGTTATGGTATGCATATAATGACATGTACCTATGTAGTACCTACTGATTGAATGATTTAACGGGACAGTGCACTCTAGGAAATGTACCAGTACTATCTAGTAATATCTAGATATTATAACTTTACACGTTAAAAACATGTTTCGTTTAGATAAGGTTGTATAAAGCCATAATTGACTTTCTGTAATGAAGTACTTAGTCATAGAGATGTATCTTTTGAAAGAAAAGAACTGATTGAGGCTGCATAGCTAATTGTGTATCTTAAAAACTTTGTTTAATTTTCTGTGGAGCCTATGTATTTCCAGTAGCCGATAAGATTCAAACTCAGGGCCTGTTCGTCTTACGCGTAGTCCTACGAGATCTGAATTACCAAGCGACGCAGCACGAAAGGACGAACAATTGATAGATATTCTATTCTGGTGGCTTACGCATGTGGGTGCGCCGATGAGTGAAGCGAAGCGATCGCATGTTGTTGGTTTGATATTTTCACGTGAAGTCTTGCAATGCGGTGACTTGTTTTATATAAATAGTGGCTAAAGCGGTAACTTCGCACGCACGTAGGAAAAGCCAACGCATCGCGTTGGATTCGTGTGAACCGCGTCGGATTGCTTCGCAACTCAAATCGCGTTGACTCACTTACTCCGCGCTAGAGATGTCAGCAAAACGGTCGGGGCTCATATAGGGCCGATGCCTACCAGGGCTGCGGGATCGTTCGAAACAGTTACCGTGGCCCTATTACGCGAAAGGCAACTGAAGGAACAGCCTAGAGCGCGACTGGTGATTTCATAATTTCCCACTAAATAAAGGACCTGGCCGTCCAACATCTTCGTAAATCACGGTAGATCTGAGCCAAATAAAATCCAGTAGGTATTTCAAGTTTTAACTTAACCCTAGAATCCATTGATATTCGATGATTAATATATTTAATATAAATAAGCCAGTCATAAAAGTCGTGCACAATTATGTACTTAGCAACTGCAACCGTTGTCATCAACACCTAGGTGGAGCAAGTTATCAAATTCCATTCTTTGATAAATATGCAGTAGCCACTTTTATCTATTTACAAAGCTTGACGACAAAGCTGCTTTGCTTGGTGACCTTCGAGGGCCCTTATATAATGCGTCTGCTTTCCGTAGGACGATATAGTTCACATTGAGGAGGCTCAGCAGCAGTTCTACCCAATCTAACAAAATGAAATACTTCGTAAGTCTTTCTTGAATTAATTTGTTTATTGTCGATAGGGTTACCAGATGAAAAAATCAAAAGTCCGGAAAAGACGCCTGATTTCTATTGCGATTTTAAATAGTTTGAGAATAGTATCTCAAAAGTAACAATTTAAAAAAAGTCGCAATATTATGTATATATGGTAACCCTAATTGTGGATATCTTCTAGAAAAGTAATGAAGATTTTTACATTGGTCCACGAAAGCAATGCTTTTTGTTTATTACACAAGGAGATTTTCTAAAATAATTTATGAAGCGAAGGTACTGATATCGAACCTGAAAACTAAATTCTCTTTATTTAAATCAAACTTGTTGATGGCGGCCTAGTCAGGGTTGCAAGAATCCGATGGATGCGAAGGGCACAGGACCCGTCGTTATGGCGACAGGGAAGGCATATGTCCAGCAGTTGACGCCGCAGCCGACGTCTTTCGGCTGAAATTATGATCATGATTGAAACTTTGGAGGAATCGGAAACATTTATTTCAAATTAAAGACGCTTTTGAATTCTCAAAATGTCGGTCAGTCAAAAAAAAAAAAAGTGAACTGACAGACAAATAGTGGCTGGAGATAGAATTGATTCTACATCCATTACCAGAACTTTGGACAATATCCTGGAAGTAGCGAAGTATTAGGCCAATAAAATTTAGGAGGAGTATCAATTACAGTTGAGCCTTATCAGCTAGTAGTTGCATACGACTATCTTCAAGACATTTTTATCTTAACGTAATCTTATTTCCAGCTTGTATTCCTCGTCGTGTGCGTGGCCCTGGCCGCCGCCTCTCCCCAGTTCATTGCCGCCTGGCCGGGTTATGCCGGAGTCGCTCCTGTCTCCAGGGTATGTATTACATTCATCTCTTTAAGATGTCATTAGAGAATTAAATGCACGATGCAGTGCTAATTTAGAATTACTGATGACTGTCCTGCAATCATATTTTTCGCTCATTTTTCAAAGAATGTAATGGAATAAGCAAAAGCGAATGATGACGATGCGATGTCCATGTTTGTACTTTTTTTAGGAACAGTGTGTTATGTACTTATAGCTTGAGTGTTGAGGGAAAAGGATAATTTATGTTCTTGTTAGAACATGCTTATCCTATATCATAAGAATAATCCTGGGTCGTCAGGCAGAAGCTGCTTGATTTCTTCGACTGATTTGGATTGAACCTTGCCGTAGCAATGATAACTTTTTTTTTAATTGATATAAACTAGTGCTTGATCTCATCTGATGGCAAGCATTGATGCAATCTCTGATGGAGAGGCGCACAAGTTTATGAAACTAGTCACTCTTGAAGACACTCAAATTATAATCGGACAGAAGACCACAGCAGGCAGATTGTTCAAGTCCTTCAACGTACGAGGCAAAACGCTTAGTCCGGATCGTAGAGGTTTCAACAACGTATGGGTGGATACTCGTCGTACGTCGGGTTGTCCGTTGGTTGAATTGAGATGGCGGAATCGGGTCATGCAATTCCTGTACACACTCACCAAAATGCATCCTGTAAAACACCAGAAGGCTGGCTACCCTACGCCTGATTGATTATAACCTCCGTTTCTTTCTCCACAGACCGTAGTTGCAGGTCCTACTGTCGTCAACGAAGCCGCCCCCCGTTACTTCGCTCCTGGCTGGCCTACATTCTTCTAGAACCCGTGAACACCATGACTCTCCCTCCCAACAACCCTTAGCAACTTGCACTTTGTCCTTCGGTCCCAGAGCATAAATTGTATTTTGTACATATCCATCTGTAACTTCTGTAACTATATAAAATAAATTAAAAATACGAGTATGGTCTATTATTTGTTGTTTTTGTAGTGCACAAGAAAACATATCGACTAATCCTAGAAATAATATATGACATGACAAAATGGAAATTCCATAAAGGCCTGCTCAGACGACGGACTTTTCTCCACGGCGGAGAAAAAACTACGCTCCGAGAATAAAAAGTCCACTGCGGATTTACCGCGAACACGGTGCGTGTGCGATCATTTGTCATGCATACGTACGTCACTAAAGTTTACGAGTCACACGAGTTCTTTTTTTCGGGGATTCTCCCGTTTTTTGTCCGGTCCGCTCTTTGCATGTCCTCGGTTATTCCCCCGAATAACCGAGGACATGTACCTCTTTGTACGCCGTACTTTTAATACCTCGTTTGCGTTACTCGATGCAGTTGTAAGCGGTCTAAAAAGCGCACAAAAACGTCCGCGGATAAAAATCCGTCGTTTGCGCAGGTCTTAACAGTCCAAGTTTTTAGGATCGTTCTTCAAACAACGCTAAATTATTTACTTGAGTGAGATATTAGCTGTAGATTAGGTTTGTACGTAACGTTTTACAGGAAATACTATGAAAAAGGTTGACTGGAAGATAATGCCTAAGGTATTAAGTCCAGACAGAGACAGAGGCCTGTACCCATGTGCATAAAGTGTAAATAAATAAATATGACATGATATGTGTACCTATCGTTTTTTTGACGTGACAACGTCTTAAATTAGGTTGCGGCTGGGAGTCACTTATGAAAAAGTGTAACGCTCGGTAACGTTACGATGAGTCACCGAACGAGAGAGAGGCCCGCCGAATGCCTTGCGTCTCTCTCCCACTCAACTATTTTCATTCAATTCCTTGTTCCTATTGTGCAATTTAATTATATTCATATCAATAAATATTCTACCGAGAAAAAGACGTTGTCACGTAAAATCTTCGCCCGTAAAACCGACTTTACAGGCAACCATTTTTTTGGTGACAAATCATCCAAGTAATTTCTCCCACTTTTTTTTTGGTGGGGAAAATCATACAATGACAACCCCCACTCTTGGGCGGAGCGGGAAATATTGTCAGACTTACTGACTAAAAAACCCACCCTGTTCCTTCTAGCCTTCATACCGGGGCTCGAGCTCCCTTTCGGTTAACCCCGGCCCCAGTAGGCTTCGACCAGGCTGGGCCCCTGCTGTTGCTGACAACTCCTTGAGGAGCGCGGTAACAGTGCGCGCCGTCGACGACTTGGGCTTAGTTCGGACGTTTACAGCCGGACAGCGAGCTACCCATTACTCACTGTCCGCAAGCTCTCGCCTGCGGTGGCTGGAAATCGGGATCGGAATCCCGGCAGCGGCGAGAGCGCCTTTGCCTGATGCGGTCTGCCTCCTCCTTTGCGAGCATTACTGCTTCGCAGAAGTCGGCGAACGCCTGCCACTCCTCCTCGCTCGCCTCAACCAAGGCCTGGCGCGAGAGGTCTCCAATTAATTTCTCCCACTCGCGCTCTAGTACCGTAGAGATCGAGTACATATTTTTATACCAGGAGCAAACTCCGTTGGAATAATTTCGGCCTTTCATGTTTCCGAAACTACTGATAAAAGCTAATAGGTACGTAATAATACCTACTTGCCATAGGTATATTATGCAAAACTAGTTTCAGCCAACGGCTCCACCTGTGTGAAAGTAGGTTTTCCCTTACAAACCCTTGGACCTCGGGACATATCCTCAGGAGGTTAATTTTAGCGCATGCCTATACGTCATAATAACTCTCTGTGCGCAATCTGTTCAGTGGTTTAAGCTGTGTGTTGATAGATTAGTCATTCAGTGTTAACTAGTTGTCTCGGCAAAGTTGTTCTGCCATATAAACAATTATTGAAAAAAACTGGGCAAGTGCGAGTCGGACTCGCGCACTGAGGGTTCCGTGCAAACTACAATTCCCGAATCCGAATCCCGATGATTTTTCTGAATTGCAAAAAACTTTTTTTTTTGGACGCAAGTAACAACAAATTTACTGTTTTCAGAGTTTTTTCCTATACCTGTGCTATAACACCTTGCTTTGTGCCAAATTTCAGGATTCTGGGTCAACGGGAAGTACCTACCCTATGAATTTCGATCTTTGAGAGTATCAAATATATGTTTTTTTGGGACATAAACGGCCGTATCTTTTAATTTGTTAATTTGGAAATATGATTTTTTCACAGCTTGGAGGGACCGCAGACTTGAGTATATGGTTTTAATTTCAACTCGATACCTCTACGCGTTTTTGAGATAAAGGGTCTTGATAGACAGGCAGACAGACAGACAGACGGACGGACAACAAAGTGATCCTATAAGGGTTCCGTTTTTTCCTTTTGAGGTACGGAACCCGAAAACATGGAGGGTGGGGCTAGAGAAGAGAGAGAGAGAGAGAGAGAGAGGGAGGAAAAATTGATACGACCTATTCTCAGACCTGCCATATAAATACACGAAAAAGAAAAATCAGTCAAACCGTTTTGAAGGAGTTCGATAATAAACACTGTGACAAGAAGTTATATATTTCGTGATTAGATTTAGATATAGATAACTTAAACTATTTACGCATCAATGATAACTAGGACTGATGTTAGACATGCTAATTAACAACGTAACTTCTAAGAAGCAATGGACTATGTCTATAAATCAGCACGAGTGCTAGTATGCAAATGTATTGAATGACTAAATTATAAGGGAAGCCCGTATTGTTGCCTTATGTTGTTATACTAATAGGCCTAGCTTGATGTATATGCCTTTGTTGAAGGAAAACACGTTGTCTGGCAATAGTTGATTTAAGAAAGGCTAAATGAAAGGGCTTGAGTTTTATTTTTATTAAGTGTTTTGTCCTACACTAGAAATTACTTCTGTATGGATGGTATCATAATCATGTAAACAGCAATTATCTGAGGGCCATACAAATATTTGTTTAATAGTGGACACCTAGCCAAGTTACAATCGTTTCTCTTGCGTCGAACGCCTCGAGTTGGTCACGCCCTCGATTCTTTTGTTCTGACCATGTGGCCGAGCGTTGAGATGACGTCATTCTCGTACATTTGAAGTTTTCTACTAGCGTTAACGACGGTAGATTATCAAGTTTATCAACTTGGCTAGGGATATAGGAATCGGATCCGCGATAGGCAGCGAAGCAGCCATCAGTTCAACTACTGCACCAACGTTACCAACAAATTAAAGGATTAGGTCCACATAATATCCATCTAAGAACTTCTCCCGCTTTAAGTAGAGCGAGAGGGAGTGTGAAAATTTTAATGACTAAAACCCCACCTGTTTTCCTTTAGTTGCCTTCAGTTGGTGTTCCAGGGCCACGGTAACTCTTTCGAACAATTCCGCAGTTCATCCATTCCTGCCTGATGCGGTATTGTGGTAATTATCATCCCTGAAGACCGTCCTTTAGATCGCCTGCATTTCGTTAGGGGCCTGTTACCATCAACAGGTTATGGATCTAGACTCCTAGCTCCTACAAAGAAATTCAGCATTGCTAGCAAGCCAGTTTTTGGCATAATTGGCCAGGTATACTCTTTAGCAGAAAAAAAAGTACATTCCTTTACTTAATGATGTAGTGCATGTCAACAAGGAGTCTTGGAGCCGTGGAGCTGCAACATGGCCCTGTGACCATATATGCAAGTTACAAGAAGAAAAGAGATGGGATTAAGTATGAATTTCATTGGGTAGGTAAGTTGTGAATGGATGAGCTGCTCGCGTGCGTAGGATTTACTTGAATTCTGACCACCCTACACGTGTCCCCTGGGTAGTGCTAAACGAACAGTAAACGCGTTGGTAGGCCATAGCATCGGTTGTCGGCTTTAAAGTTACCACCCACCAGACAAAGCCAGGCCGCCAAGCGATCCGTCGTGTTACGGCGTGGTGTCTGGTGAAGCCGTACGGTGGAATTTGGGTCTGAGCAGTTGTGTTGCGATGTATACCGGGTATGATGCACCAGCTGTTGTTGCATCGGACGTTTGATCGTGGAGGGTAGCGGGATCAGAAGCACTGTGTACTAGAGCGCCTCACCATCAACGATTGCATCACTGCTTACCATCAGGTGGGATCGCAGTCAAGTACTAGTATAAAACAGATAAAAAAGAAATATTTTCTTTAACGACAAAAGAGCAAAGTTATCCCGAGAAGAAAAAATAAACCCAAAAAAATACAACCGACTTCAATATACTTAGGTAAATGTAGCTGTTTAAAATAACTTTAATTTTGGAAGTCGGTGTTTCTATAAAATGTTTTTGTCTCTTCGTTATTAACACCGACGACGTCCGAAATTAATATAAAGTTAATTTGCAAATTTATCACCAAAATCATAGCCAACAATGTTGAGGTCGGCTTCCTGTTCTATCTGGCCTTGATTTTCTTTACAATCTGATATTTTTATTTAGTTTATTATAGTTTATATATTAGTTTTCCCGATCACTAAATGTTTTAAAGGCACTCATTTGTGCCCAGTGACTCGTGAAATAAAATAAATAACTGGGGTACGAAAACTAGGCCATATGAATGAGATGTTCACAGAGGTTTCAAAGAATCACCCAAAAAAACAAAAAGATGATAGGTACATAAATAAAGGCGACTTTACCCCATTTGCGTTGGAACTTGTGCCGGCCGTAGAGCCGGTTGTGGTTACTGAGTTTTTTTTATGAACCCCTCCCAGGTCTATGTCGATTTCGTGGCCTCGTAACAGCGCGCAGCGGTTTTATTATTATATAAAAAAAAACAATATCAATACAAGATTTTTATTTTTTCTGAGGCCCTTTTAAAAAGCAAGCTTTATTTTTTGTAACTTTCAAATATTTTCATGACGTAAGTAATCTCGTAGGCATACACGTTTGAAATCGTAAGTAGGGGTCAGATTCGCGATATCTAACTAATTTATTACATCATATTTTGATTTTTGCCCGGTCATATAGTCAATTTTAATAAAATATTTTTTATGGAAGTTCAAAATGAGTAGAACCTGGCCTTAACGGCATGCTTAACAGGATCTCACCATAATAGTAAACATCAGATATCATAATTTAGGTACAAGAAAGCTGAGACTATCTATATGTATACTGAACAATGCCTCATTTTGAACCACTTCACTTTTCCGCATAAACACTCTACTTTAGAGCGCTCTCTAAAGTAGAGTGTTTATGCGGAAAAGTGTATTTCAGTACGCTTACTGAAATAAAATAACTCATCAAGCTTTCGATTTAAATGACCTTAATAGGCATACATATTTTCTATTCATTGCTATTGCCACAGTCAAAACTAATTTTACAGAAAGAAGAATTGGTCAGAAGTACTTTTGACCAGTTTGAACTAGGTGCCTTAAAATTACTAGTTGACATTTACTTACTTAAAAACTTTGTTAGGTTTGTTATTTTAGGTATTTGTACATTTTTTATTATTATTATTTATTCGCACTATCTCACCTAAATGAACACGAATACAAGTAAACAAGACAGAACAGGGTAACTAAAACAGTTCGTAATAATAAAAAAAAAAAACTAGCTTCTGCCAGCAGCTTCGCTCGCATATAAGTAGGTTTTTCTACACAAAAGGACCTCGTTTCATACCCTTGGAGGGTGAATTTTGCAAAATCTCTCTTAGTACTTGCATACGTCAAAAAAGGAAGCCTTGTGCAATATTTCATGTTCCTAGTCCCAATTATTTTTGGCTGTGCGTTGATATGTTAGTCAATCGGTTTCTCCTTTTATTTATATAGATTAAATTATTAATTATTATTAAATTAATCAAATTATCATTATTTTAGTAATAAATAGCTGATAGCTACAACCCGGGAATCTTTAAGTCGAGAGTGAATAGGTTTCTTCTAGGTAAGCGCGTTCCATCGTCGACCGCATCGTCGCTTTCCATCAGGTGAGATAGCAGACAAGCGCGAACCTATCAACAATAAAAAAAAAATGTATTTTAACTTAATAAGAGTTTTGACGGAAGTCAGACAAAACGAGATTTGTCCAATCAACAGTATTGACTGCAACACTATGATGATAAGGCAATATCTATCTATCTAAATAAAGTCAAGTAGATTACAAAGTAGTCTTAATAAATTATTGTTATGCGCACCATATCTAGTGGTGGAGCGAATAATTAAGTTCTGTAGCATTTTTTCCTGACAACTGGTATTTTCATTAAGGCCTTTGCTCCCATTTTGTGCCATAAAACAGTAACTTTCTGAAGCCTACACCTCGAAAAGAAAAACATTTATGTTTATTTGTACAACATTATCACACAATTATGCAAAAAAAGCTTGTAATTATTTCGTTGGTTTTCCCTACTCCTTTCAAACGGCTTTGATGTTTAGAAAAAAAAAAAACTGTTTAAGTGTTCTTCAGAATGTACATAGTTGATGTAAATCTTTCAATATTTCGCAAAGAAAATGGTTTTAAAAGTCAGCGGGGCTCTATAGATGCGAGCACAGGCGGCAGTACGAGTATGAGTGCATTTAACACCGGCCAGATGCTCAAGAGTCTATACGCCTTAAATATTCAGTCAAGTCTAACCTTAGCAGGGTCTAGGCTCTGTTGGGCTGCCTGTGTCTATTGCTGGCGACCTTCAAGGGCCCTATATATGCGTCTGCCTTCCGTGAGACGGTATAGTTTGCACTGAGAAGGCTCTACAGCAGTTCTAGTGAGATCTACATACACTACCATCAAAATGAAATACTTCGTAAGTATTTATTATGAAATTACTTTTCAAAAACGATTTGATATTGCTGTGCGATTTTTTTTAAATCATTTATATGAAAAAGTCCTTTTATCCAAAATAGAAAATAGAAAGAATTTTCAAAATCAAATCAATATGTTAGAAATTTTTCATAACCGGTGAAAGGGAAAAAATGCACATACTTACTGAAATGTGACGTCATCAGCATTGGGTTAAATAAAAAAGAGATAGCGAGATATTCCTACCTCGAACTCCTTCTCGGGACGAAATATGTTACCTTCACCCCTAGGGTAACAATGTACTATTAATGCTGTTTTCAGAAAAAGATTTACGTTTATAGTTGGGTATTTGTTGTTTAGTATATAATACTGTGGAAAGATATTTAGGTTTTTAATCTATTTATCATATACTTTTACTTATAGAAAGTTAATACACTATCACTAATTGCAATATTTCCAGCTGGTTTTCCTCGTGGTCTGCGTGGCGTTGGCCGCCGCTGCGCCCCAGTTCTTTGCCTGGCCAGGATACACCGGCTTCGCTCCCGCAGCTAGGGTAAGCAAATATACTCTGTAATGGTGTAAAAAATAGGGTCCGGTTTTTGAATCGGAATTTTGAGATAGAAACGTGTCAAAAGAGAGGAAATTCAAACTAAAATAGAATTTGAAATCTTCAAATTCGGAATTCAGAAATCAGAGGATAGAGTATTATTACCAAACAGGTATCACGCACTCATACATAAATGTGCACTTCACCATCAACGAGTACATCACTGTTTACCATTAATAAAAAAAAATATAGCTATATTTCTCCGAAGGGATGAGTGGATGGTGGTCCTATAGTTTGTAAGCACTCAAGCAAAACATACAGGACCTACTCCTGTATATTTTGCTACACCTAGGTACCTTACAGTGGGGTGGTATAAGATTCTGTTTTCCTATTCCTAGTGTGGACTTGAAAAATTAGTAATCTCCTTCTTCTTCTTCCTGCCCTTATCCCATATTACTTGGGGTCGGCGCAACATGTTTTTTTCTTCCATTCTGTCCTGTCACTCGTCAAACTATCGCTGACTTCCTTTTCTTTCATATCACTCCTCTCCATCTCCATCTCTCCATCCACCTACATACTAGGAAAATGAGTAATAAGAACCTTAAAATAAGTTAACTGAAAACAGAGACAGCAAGACGTTACGTTTTTATATGGTCCCTGATTATACTGAAATGTGTTATCAATATCTAATGAGCTGTTAATATTAATCCATTTCTCCTACAGACCCTGGTTGCCGGTCCTACCGTGGTGAACGGCTTCGGCGCTCGCTACATCACCCCCGGCTACGTGGGCCCAGCTTTCGTCTAAGTTCAGCTCCGTCATCCTTCCCTGCAGCTGATTATATCCGCAATTTCTATTGGTTTTAATTTTGTACCATCTTGTAAATACTGATCTGTGTAAATAAATTGAAAGTATTATGTAAATACTATTACGTTGTTTCTGTTGTCTCGCGTTTTCTAGGTTAAGTTTTGGTTCTTTGGGGAGGAAAGACGTAGACGGGTGGGTTTGGCTAATAAGAATGATTCTTGTATATAATACACATCATCGCACCTTTGGTAGAACAATGGTATCTACCTAATTTGTTACAAAATTTTATGTTTGATTATGTTTGTTCCAAATATTATTTAGCCCATAGATGCTTTCCCACTGTTGGACAAAGGCCTCCCCTTACTTCCTCCAGATTCCAAATTGATTTAAAAAAATATTTTTTTGGTAAAAATACTATACATAATAATTAAAACTTTTTTTTTATCTACTAAATACTAAGTAAAAGGTTCTTACGGAAAGAAAAATTGAGAAAGTTGCACAGAAAACTGAAAAACTTCATAAAGTAGTAGTTTTCTGTTGATTTTAACTTGCGCGCGTTTGACAGTTCTTAGATAAGTCAGGAAAATGTCTAAAGGGTCAGATAGTAAAGATTTTTATTAAAAAAAACATAATGACCAGTAAGGTACAAAAGTATGTTACAAGCCGAGTAACAAGTATTCAAAGTGCATTACCAAATGACCCGTTTCCCGTTATCTAAACAGAGCATTAAATTAATGCCAATCACCAAAATAATACTTAAACCAGATCCACATTTAATCGCAGTCACCAACACAGATGGCCGGTTCTGAATCGAATGTACACGGACAACTTATTGTATAATAAGTTGCTCTGGCGATATTGTCTTGTTAAATGGTTTCATTTAATAAGCTATTAAGTCCAAAGTAATCGGAGTAGCCAGTCTGCAGCCTCAATTGAAAATTAATTTGTATAACAAGCTAAAAATTAGTGCATTTAACACGTCAGTAAGTTATGGTCTTCTTTCTAAGTTAATTCTAAGTAAGGAAACTTTGTCCAATTTCCAACTATTACAGAGCTTTAGAAATAAATACTATCCTCCTCCTTGCGAAATGTGCTCAAGAAAATTTGGTAGTTGATTCATATTTTTAATATTTATGTTATTTATCTCAGAAAGATGTCTTAAATTTGCTCAATATCAAGTAAGTTACAATTCTTATAAATCTGGTGGAAGAGGAAGCTGGCAAGTAATAGAATAAAGATGAACTATACCTATGTACAAACTTACTGAAGTATGACATCTTTGCTATTTTACGTGGGTACAATAGAGATAGTAAGATAATCCTATCACGCCCTCACTATTTGAAATTTTATTAGCTAACCAATTTTGATAACATTTTCAGAAAAACATTTCTTTGAAGTGTTATTTGTTGTTTGAAATGATAAATTCTATCGGGGCCTACAAGTTGAGTTCATCGACAAATTGACAAAAAAATCTGCCGAAGCTCACGGAAGGCACCTTCATCAGCATGTGAACATCGAGGCAATCCAGTTTCTTGGCCACATGAATATATATCTATAGGAAAGGCTAAAAATAATAAAACCGTTCGAGTTAGTTTTTAGTGATAGTGAATGTAGCATAAATGTTACCTAGTAATATAAGAACGAAGTATTATTAGCTTTAACAGACCCAAAAGGAAAAGTGCTATTGATTTTTTTTTGCTCATTGGCCCAATATCAGAGGGTGACAATAAGTGTGGCCTTTAATATAACTTGTACTGGTTCTCCAAGGCGTTGTTTGGAGCTACCGACTATGTATGTTAGTTAAGAATCTATGTACAAAAAATAACTGTCTCATGAAAAATCACAAAGTTCTAAGCTTGTTATGTCAGCAAAAATACATAGTCACCGGGCCATCCAGGCGACTGAGGGTTTGTTTTGCGCTTGCACCCAGCTGTTTCCTGGGCTCTGATACCCTGCTATGCTAAGCTATGACCTGTGTTGTATTTGGTATCGGTGCAATGGTATCCAACTTGTGACCTTTATAAATATTTTTGGGAAAAATATAACATGGAGTAAAAACTATTGAAATTTGGAAGCCTATGAAGATTGGAAGCATCTGAGAATGTATTACTGTTACTCATTCTGAAAAAAACTATATTGGGCTTCACAAATACTAAATATAATGTTATATATATGAAACACCGTCAGAGAGACGAGGGCAAAGTTGAATAAACTCATAATGACAATCAATATTATTTATAGCAAAAGATGTGAAAGTTACATTTTATGGTAGAAATTGTCTCATGGCATGACGTCAGCGATGAATAAAATTACCATAGTTTAAGATACGAGAGCATTCAAAGAATTTTAATGTTACAAATGTTGTTATATAAATGATGTCATTTTAGTAGATTTGGAAGTTTATCTGCTTTGCAAAACTAATATTGTTTCTAGGCAGACTTTATTATTATTGTCGTAGGTCATCTGTGTCGTATGTGTTCTAAACTTTAGAATTAATTTTATTACCTATTCATACAAATATTATCTATACATCTTGTTTTGCTTAACCTTTCGAAAACCGTAATTAAAGTTAGAAAGACAAATTACAATAGAAAGACAATGTTGTCATCAGTCCTTCCGGTAGTTATCCAGCTCATCTCTCCACCTTCGCCTTAATCTGCCGCGATGTCGCCTTGCGCTTAATGGGACCCAATCAGTGAATTTTTTTAGCAAACAGCTCATCCGACATGCTGTAAACATGTCCAGCCCAATCCCACTTTAGAGTAGCAGCTTTTCGGATACTATCTTTTATCATAGTTTTGGCGCGCAGCATTATGTTCCTTTTCGTGATGTATACATATAATTAAATATTATTTTATGTCGCTTTGGGATTCATTGTCTAAAGGAACCATATGTTTGCCATATGGTGACACTTATAAATCCATGAGACAGCTGGAAATTCCTGTAAATATATATTTAACAAAATAATTGTATCCCGACACTTGCACACCAGTCCTCGCAAAATGAAGTCCTGGTTAAAATATTTTGCGTTGCTGTTCAGCCTTAACTTTATTGGTAAGCTGATATATATATATATATAAGCTTTTATTTAGTTTCACCTGTCCCGACGTTTGTCTTTCATCAAATCTTGCAAGTTAAATTTGATACACTTCTCGGTTACCGATTGAGCTGAAATTTTGCATACATGTGTAAAGTGCACGTGCGTGACAATGCAATATTATGATGACATAGAGCTGATCTGATGATGATAAATGATAAATGATAAATGATCTTTATTTTGCAAGTAGGTTTTATAAAAACACTTTTACACGTCAATTTTTTTTTTTTGTCGTCAAATAATGCTAGATGAGGCCGGTGTTTCCTAGCTGACTACCCTGAGAAGAAACACCGAAACAAACTCAGGGGTCAAAGTCTCTTTTAAAGTCCATACAGCAAAACATGTAATGGTCAAATCATATGAGAACCATGCAGATTGAGCCTGAGATGGTCTTTTGAAGAAAGAACCACACAGTTTTAAGTGGACCTGTCCAGTCAGTGCAAGCATTTGTCAATATGCGTGTAGCTCAACTCAGGACTACTAAGGAGCTCAACGACTTGACGAACAATGCCAAAGAAAGGACATTTGGGTAGGCCACATCAAATACTCAAAACTGCCAGACGTCATGTGAATATAAAAGAAAACGAAAGAGTAATCCACATAGTTCTCACATTCACAATAATAAAATTTACAAAAGTGTAAATATTGCAAATTGTAAAAAAAAGTATATAAAAAAAAAAATGGTTGCCTGTAAAGTCGGTTTTACGGGCGAAGATTTTACGTGACAACGTCTTTTTCTCGGTAGAATATTTATTGATATGAATATAATTAAATTGCACAATAGGAACTCTCTAGTGCTGCGCGCGCGGCAGACCGATCATAGTTGAGTGGGAGAGAGACGCAAGGCATTCGGCGGGCCTCTCTCTCGTTCGGTGACTCATCGTAACGTTACCGAGCGTTACACTTTTTCATAAGTGACTCCCAGCCGCAACCTAATTTAAGACGTTGTCACGTCAAAAATGGTTGCCTGTAAAGTCGGTTTTACGGGCGAAGATTTTACGTGACAACGTCTTTTTCTCGGTAGAATATTTATTGATATGAATATAATTAAATTGCACAATAGGAACAAGGAATTGAATGAAAATAAGAATTGCACAAATTTTGCATCAAATTTGATCATAGTTGAGTGGGAGAGAGACGCAAGGCATTCGGCGGGCCTCTCTCTCGTTCGGTGACTCATCGTAACGTTACCGAGCGTTACACTTTTTCATAAGTGACTCCCAGCCGCAACCTAATTTAAGACGTTGTCACGTCAAAATCAGTCAAATAGTAAAAATAAACATGTCATAATTATAAAAAAAATAATAATAAGATATATATTTATATATATACAATATCATAATTGTAAAACAACAACAATCGTCAATAAAAAAGGCAGTTAAAACAAAAAAAAAAACATTCAAATGATAATAATTATAGTGAGTAGGTACTGGAGCAGGTCAATCCCAAGCCGTTTTATCCTCGAGATACTCTTTTACAGAATAAAAAGCCTTTTGGCAAAGTTTTCGCTTTACAAATATTTTGAATTTATTAATGCTAAGTTCCTGAATAGGACTGGGAAGCTTATTATAAAAATGTATACTTTGGCATCTAAATGAGCGTCCTATTTTTTTGAGCCTGGTGGCAGGAACCACTAACTTGTGTTTGTTCCTAGTATTAACGTTGTGAATGTCACTGTATTTTTTAAACATGTTTTTATTTTTATGAACATACAAAATATTTTCATAGATATACTGAGATGGCACAGTCAAAATATTAATATTTTTAAATTTATCTCTGAGGGAGTATCTGGGACTTAATTTATAAATTGAACGAATAGCCCTTTTCTGCAAAACAAAGAATGATGAAGCCGGAAGGTGGCTACAGTAGCTCGGTAGTTAAACGACACAACCCCATCGAGTTTGGGCTCGTACGATTCATCTTGACGATTATTAAATTATATAGGTGTAAGAGCTTGCTATAAAAAAATATTTTCATTAAAAACTTGTTTGTTGAGTGATTTTAAGAAGTCTATTTCCAGTTGCCTGAAAATACTTCTTGCCTTTAAAACGCACGGTTTATTATTTTCATATTGAGCTGTAAAGAATTTAATTCATTACACCCCAAGCGAACGCCACCAAGCGTTTTCTCTCTCATTGTCTTTCTATTGTGTCTCTAATTACGGCATTCAAAAGGTTAAAAGAGACTGACCACTGAGTTTGTTTGGATGTTTCGTCTCAGTGTAGACAGCTAGCTAGCTAGCTAGTTTAATAATAATAAATACTTTATTTCAGACCATGTTGTCCAATTTGTTAGTAACAATGTTCTTATAAACTAGTGTTAGTAATACTTAAAACCACCCACAACAAAACATGTACAAAAAACAACGATCACTACTGCGCCACTCCATGACAAATGGCGGAACAATGACCGATGTAGGCATAATCCAGCCGATTAGGGATCATGCTAAGGATGCTGTTGGCGCTGCCACGCATTCTACGCACCAGGGATGCGCATCTTTTACGCATTGTAGCATAAAAGCAGTTCACGCCATGTTCAGCAAACATCCCTGATGCACTACAGAATCGCCTAAATATAATTTATCATTAGCAGAAAGAGTGTCCCAAAAGCCCCTAAATCAAATAGTTTGAAAATTATCCTTACATCTACTGTATTCTTTGTTTGACTTTGCTAAATTATTTTTTTCTATTTCAGAAGGAGCATTCAGATGTAACTACAAATACAGTTCAAAAACCCAAGCATGGTTCAAATTCTTTAGTGTGCCCGCGAATTTTATCGATGCTCGGCTGCGGTGTTCATTGGAAGGTACTTACCATGTAATATTGTTATTATGATTAAGCGTTTCGCCTCGTCATTTATACCGCGTACATCGAAGGGTTGGAACAGTTTGCCTGCTGCGGTTTTCCCGTCTGATTATAATTAGGTCTCTGTAAGGCTAGAGTGAATAGGCTCTTAATAAACTAGTGCGCCTCACCATCAACGATTGCATCACTGCTTACCATCGGGCGGGATCGCAGTCAAGTACTAGTTTATAAAAGATAAAAAAAATAAATGATACCTGTCGGTTTCCAACGGTTGCATTTCAGAGAGTGTGCGTCAGAATTGCATAGCCTAACTCCGCCTAACCCGTTCCATCATCGGACCACCAGGCCTACGGCGATGTGCCATCGGTACATGGTGGACATCCCACCTATACGCACGAAACGTTTTGAGAACACCTTCATTGTGCGTACAGCTAAGGAGTGGGACTCCTTCCGGAGTCTGTGTTTCTGCAACTCGGGCATCTTTAAGTAAATAGTGAAGTTACGTCTAGGTAAGCACGCACCATCGTCGACCGCTTCGTCGCTTTCGTTCAGGTGATATAGCGGTCAAGCGCAAACTTATTAACAATAAAAAAAAAGTTACGATAATATAATAATACCAGGTTGTTACTGTTCTACTGCAGGGCAGTGGCCTTCTCACACTTATAGAAAAGGTACGAGCGTTACTCGCTATGCTTGCTTGATCATGACGGGTTGGCAATTACAGACACGAATGTTTTTCTTCGCCTATCTCTGTGATAGCCAAGATTAACATACAAAGAACATATTACTAGGACGCAAAACTTCCGGGTCAAAAGTATGATAGTTGTTCCGTGATCCTCGCCGTCCGCAAGCCCACGCCTGCGGTGGCCGGAATTGGGATTTAACTGAATTTTATTTCAATTAAAGGTCTATACAATGCAGTTTGACTGACTGTATCTACTTTTAATCCTTGAATTTCTTTTAGTATTAGTTGAAGCAATGGTATCCATTCGGAATAAACAATAAATATGGGCTCAGTGGTGTTAGATTACTGGTATTTAAACGGAATAAATCGACCTTTCGGTCTCATCGACTATACGCTGGAGTCAATTGAAAGGCGAGCCAAGAGAATCATCGGCAATGATGCACTCGTAGAGTCGAAGCTCCAAAGCCTTGAGCATCGCTGCCGAGTTGCTAGTCTGTCGGTTTTCTATCGTTTACATTTCGGGGATTGTGCATTGGAATTGCACAATCTAATTCCAAGTCCGTTCCATCATCGGACCACACGTCTTACGGCGTTGCGCCACCGGTACATGGTGGACATCCCACCCATACGAACAAAGCGTTTTGGGATCACATTTATTGTGCGTACAGCCAAGGAGTGGAATTCCCTGCCGGAGTCTGTGTTTCCTGATAACCACAACTTAGGAGTCTTTAATTCAAAAGTAAATAGGTTACTTTTAGGCAGGCGTGCTCCATCGTCGACCACATCATCTCTTACCATCAGGTGAGATGGTAATCAATAATAATAATAAAAAAAGACTATTCATTCTGCGAGCAATGTGTCCTCTTGCGTCCAGTCTTAGTTCAGGTTATGGTACTTACGGAGTGAGAGGGAATGTGAGGCGGTCATATCTTACTACGATGCAGTAAGTAATGAGATGGTCGAAACTGTGAGACTGAGACAAGCCTCTCGTCCTGTCCCCCGCCGGAGACGGCTCCGACGTTGGGAGTCGCAGGATGACTACCGGCTACTGTAAGCGCGGGTTTGCGGACAGCGAGCTATGGGTAGCTCGCCATTCGGCCGTCCGGTAAGGATCAAGCCAGAGCTTATGGCGCGTTGTAGGAACATGAACAGATGTGAGCAAAATAGATGGTGAAAAAATGTGGTGTGTTATGGAGCCGAGGGCTGCAGTCACAAAGCATGTGTATCAAACGACTTTTTTCAATACACTTACGAAGAAATGAATAAATGGGGGTTGAACGGCAACTCGTGGGGTTTGACGCGCGCCCAGTGTAATAAGATAAATTTAATAAAATCATTGCGGGGGAGAGCACGCGCACTTTGTTGCACTAGTGCGGAAAACAGTCAAGATCTTAACAGTGTTTGCAGGTGTGATGTTTATTTTACATTATTTTGTCATCAGGTGCTGTCCTAGCTTCGCCAACCACACCAGAAATACTAGCTGAGATGAGAAACATTATAAATCGCACCAATCCTGAATATGAAATATTAACTGGTATTCATGCCACTTTTTCTCAAGGTGATTATACTACAATTGAAGGTTGGTGACCTACATTGTATATAGAATAACCTAAGAATGAAATAATCAGAGAAAATGTATAGAAAAGAAAGAAAGAAAAAACGTTTATTATACGTAACGTTTATTTTACGTGTATAGCATTTCTATACATTATCTCTGACTGTTTCATTTTTCTGATAAATGACTTCGTATATTCTGAGACAAACTGCGCCCAGGTGTTAACTCCATTTCCGAAAAAAAAAATATTTTGCGTTTATTGAAATAGAAGGATTTGATCCCGAGCGTGAGGTGAAACGTTTTTAATTTTTTTTGTGGATATTTTTATCAGCTTCAGTTAAAATAATTCAATTTATTACATTGTTTGATATCATTACAAGTCCAGCTGTTCAAATAGAGGCTGTAACATCATCATCACAGACAGTCGTCCACTGTTGGACATAGGCCTCCCCCAAGCGTCCCCACAACGACCGGTCCGCCGGACCGCATCCACCGCATTCCTGCGACTCTCACCAGTTCGTCGGTCCACCTTGTGGGAGGCCTTCCAACGCTGCGTCTTCCGGTGCGCGGTTGCCAGTCTAGAATCATTCGGTTCCATGGACCATCCGTTCTACGAGCTATGTGCCCTGCCTACTGCCACTTTAGTTGGCGATTCTTCGGGCTATATCAACGATCTTGATTCTCCAGCGAATATTTTCATTTCTGATGCGATCGCGAAGCTGATACAGTTCTACAAATTACAGGTACGCCGCTTTCGGAAATTTCGGTAACTTGGGCTAATAATGAACCAGATAATAAGGGCAATAACGAAAGATGTATCACTTTGAATGGTAATGGAGACCTTGCCGATCGCCGCTGCGAAGACACTCGCCCTTACATCTGTTACCACGCCGAGAGCTTTCTAGCAGAAAGTCAGTGCAGCTTCGATCCAGGTAAATCACACCCCGAGCTTGCGAACGGTGAGCAATGTGTAGCGACATCTATGGCGCCACATAAGAACCACGAAGAAAGTACGAAATCCTGCATCGCGCAATCAAAGTTCTCCGCGCGATTTGAACATATACGACAGTCCGAAATCATCTATCGGGCAGTCGCCCGGGCAGTCGCCCACCAGACTATAACACCTGTCTGGTCGGAGGATCCTCCCTTTTCAATGGAGGCATGTGGAACTTAACTGTCTGTTCCGCATACCTCCAAACTGGTGACCTTCGACAAAGAACGTCAGCGCAGCCTTCGTGCAGCTACTACTTCGTGACGTCATCATCACTTCCTCAAGCTTTCGAGCAGCGAGCCATACAGCCAGCACCCACGGCTATAGAGGGTATCCTGACCACCAGCATGCCTACCTGGTCATACCTTCAGCCTCATCAGCGACCTTGGCTTGGCACACCGCACTTTCGGCCAGTCACATGAAGAGCCATGAAGAAACTCTCCTGGTCGACGCCAACAGTCAAGCCCTACGTCGCACAAGCACCGCTCCGACTCACTGGAGCCAGCAGCACTACTCCGACTCACTGGAGCCTGCAGCATCGTCCCGACTCACTGGGACAGCACCACCCCGACTCACTGGGGCATCATCCCGACTCACTGGGATACCAACACCCCGACTCACTGGGGCATCATCCCGACTCACTGGGATACCAACACCCCGACTCACTGGGGCATCACCGCAGACAGTTCCGACTCACCGAGAACTATGCGGCATCGGTTCCGACCCACTGGAACCAACCTACGCTGGCCTGGCGCGCATCAAGAACCATCGATCTCCGATCTCCGGAGGGGAGTGATGTAGCGACATCTATGGCGCCACATAAGAACCACGAAGAAAGTACGAAATCCTGCATCGCGCAATCAAAGTTCTCCGCGCGATTTGAACATATACGACAGTCCGAAATCATCTATCGGGCAGTCGCCCGGGCAGTCGCCCACCAGACTATAACACCTGTCTGGTCGGAGGATCCTCCCTTTTCAAAGGAGGTTTGCGGGACTTTACTCTCTGTTCCGCTAACCCCCAAAGGTAGCTCGCCGTCCGACCGTCTGGTAACCGTCCTGAACATGACCAAGACGTCGACGGCGCGTATTGTTCCACGTGCGCCTCGAAGAGTTGTCAGCAAACCGTAGGGGCCTACTGGGGCCAAGGGTCTGCTTCTGAAAGGGCCAGGCCACACGGTGCGGTGCGGCTCCGGCGCGGCGCCTGAGCGACGAATCGGCGGGCCGTACGAGCGGGGTGGCGTCACTCGTGTGCCCGCTGATTCGTCAATCAGGCGCCGCGCCGGAGCCGCACCGCACCGTGTGGCCTGGCCCAAAGGCTGGATCGGCCCCGGTACGAAAGGCAAAAACAGGAGTGGGATTTTAGTAAGTAGAAGTCAGACCTTGATGACCTAGATTGAGTTGGCAATCGGTCTAAACAATCTAATTTAATAACGTAATACGGATTACTTGTGATATAAATAGGTACCATTGCCAAGTCCATCTAGGTCATCAAGGTCGCTTACCTACGGACTAAATTGAATGAAATTTTTTAAATATGTTTATACAATGCCTGCTTGGTTACTGAAAATTCAGGTTTCTATTTTTATACACAACTAAGTTATAAGGGATCGAAAATGGCCTGAACTGTTTCGAGAAAAGAATGTTATGGCCGTGCCATTTTGCTTGCCCTAGTCCGCACTGCCGTGCCTCCTAATACGTACATAACACTTTTTCAGAATACCACTTGGATAAAAGGACTAATAAATGCTACAAGTTTCATCCCGTACCAAGGAATTTCTCTCGAGCGTTCATGGCATGTGCAGCTGAAGGTGCCCACCTGGCCATCATAAACAGTGACGTCGAAGCCACGGTGTTGAAGGAACTCTTCGCTAAATATCCAGAGAATTCGCTGCTGGGAGTTTTCCGGAAAGATTTCGCTTTTATTGGTTTCCATGATTGGGGCGAGAATTGGGATTGGAGGACTATTCACGGTATGTTATTAATAATGTATCTGCTTAACAAGTAAGGTAGGCGCCAGATAACCGTGGAATAAAGATCATCGACTCTCCTACATTTATTGACATTCTTAATTTCAAAAACGGAATAAAGTCAAAAGAAAAAAAAAACGTGAACAAATAAATGTGTTCGCAGAAAACGTTTTTCGAACACATTTATTGAGCGTACAGCCAAGGAGTAGAATTCCCTGCCGGAATCTGTGTTTCCTGATAGCTACAACTTAGGAGTCTTTAAGTCGAGAATGAATAGGTTTCTTCTAGGCAAGCGTACTTCATCGTCGACCACATCATCGCTTACCATCAGGTGAGATGGTGGTCAAACGCAAGCCTATTATTTATTTATTTATTTAACCTTTATGCAACAAAAGATACAAAGGCGGACTTAATGCCTTAGGCATTCTCTACCAGTCAACCTAGGGTAGTGCAGAGACAAAATGGCAGGAGCATAAAAAATAAAGAAAATATTATTTAAAACAATTATAGAATTATATATAAAGCTAAAACCAAACATACATATAAAAAAGCATATTTAATAAAATATATAGCTATACATACATACAAATATATACTATATATATATATATACACAAAGAAAAGGAGTTTTGCCTATTATTAATAATAAAAAAAAGACATAAAGCTGTCTTGAATAGACATAAAGTAGTTAATTGTGTGATTTTCGGGCCTACTCAGAGATATTAGGAAAAGGTCAATGTACTTTATTTCACGGTTATCTGGCGTCTTCTATAGTTACTATACATATGGCAATTACATGATAGGTGCCATAATTTCATTAACTCTGAATGCCGTAATTTGAGACACAATAGAAAGACAATTGCTTATGTCGAACTGTGTAACATAAGACATTCAAAAGGTTAAAGTACATTGATCTTTTCCTAATATCAGTGAGGTAACCGAAAGACAAACAATCAACTGTTTTTCATTACAAGGAAACGAGCTCTACATATGACAATTCTTTCACAGTTATATGACTCTATGAATATTCGGGGTTGGAAGTTTGTATGAAAGTCCTATTTTCAAGCAAGCATAGCCGCTGGCAGAAGATAGTCTTAAGGTGGATACAGACTTTGCGAGGCATGCGCTGCGAACGGAACACAGCGAATGTCTATGCTTGAAGTTTGCCTGTTGAAAACAATAAATGTACCAACATATACTCGGATCGAGCCATGCCTCGCAAAGTCTGTATCCGCCTTTATATAATGCTTATTTACGTTTCTCTTATCAGGACAAACGCTGACAGAGGCAGGATACAACAAATTTTTCCCGGGAGAGCCAATCAATGCGCCGCCCGGTGAGTCCTGCGGGTCCATCGCCCGTTCAGGTCTACTAAACGACCTGTGGTGTGACAGACCTGTCACATTCATCTGCGAGAAGAGTCCAGGCTTTCCTTCCGTTTGTCAGGCACCTGTTTATGGGCAGAATAATTAGATGTTTGTAATAACTATGTAACAAAATAATTTTGAATAAAAATGTCTTCTAAATGATTCCCGATGTATGTTTATTTATTGGTGTCAATTGGGTCCGATTTGCAAAGGAGGATATTATTTTACCACCTAAGTTTACCACAATAAATATTTGTACCACTTTCAAAAAACAAATAAGACTTCTTGTTTTAATTTCACAACATTAATCAAAGTAACCAAATGGTATGAACAATATTAGTTAGTTTTATTTTTAAAAGACCGAAACATAATATCAGTAGACTTGTGCGCATATTGCAATTCAAACGATGCCAAAATACTGCCACAGTAATTAAAACTCAACAATCCTCGTCAACTGAAGTTTGTATGTTTATTTATTGCTTCCAACTGAGTCCAATTTGCTTTTAAGAATACTTGTACCAATACTAATACTTGTACCACTTCCAAACCACAAATAAACAAAATGAATACCCATTTACCTATATGCGTTTGCAAAAATATGAAGCGTGTCGGCACGCTCATGGTAGCATGACGAATAAGAAATCAATTTCACTAAATAAACTGTCGTACAAGATCAAAATAAAATCAAGTCGCAACTCCTAAACGAAAGGGTAAAAAAATACTTTAATAAGCTTTTTTTTAAGGTTTACGTAATTAAGGTACTCTTTATTACACGTGTTACATAATACAGATACATTATGAGATTCGCTAATTAATAAGATACAAAAAAAAAACATAATTTCGCGGTAATTATACAGTTAGTTACACATTCTGTGATCACTTTTCTAAAACAAATACTGTAACGCTCAGTGATTGGCTGCCAAGCTACAAGTCCGCGTTCGATTGCTCTTAAACGAAAGGGTATAAAAATTGTGAATGTGTGAATCGTGAATGGTAAAAAAAGCTTATGTTTAATAAGCTTTTTTTACCATTCACATAATGAAGGTACTCTTTATTATACGTGTTACATAATACAATGTAATTTGGTATAAAATGATGTAAATCTCACTCACGGTCGTAACCGAGTCGCCGATTTAGAGAGATAGTAAAAGTGGTCAGACTTGGAAAAAAAGACAAGTGTAACTGGCTGGCTGCGGCCGACATAACTGGCGCTCTCATTATGAAGCACATCGGCGACCAGATATTTTATTAAGGCTCTGGCTTCCGAGCAGTGACATAAATCAGGGATTTTCTGAAGCCTACTCCTCGGTAACGGCTGGGTTAATAGGTTTGAAAAATAAATACAGATATTATGATGATTATTATGGATTCATGTACAACAGAATGGAAGACCCCAAGCAATATGGGATAAGAGCAGGAAGAAAAAGAAGATAGATTAATTTACAACATTATTAACATGGTTTTTCTGTATGACTAATATTTTTGTAAAAAAATAAAAATTAGCGACACAATGTTTTTTCACTTGTTTTCCCTACTCCTTTTAAACGACATTGATCTTTACAAATATGTTTACACAAAAAATAGCTGGTTAAGTGTTCTTCAGAATGTACATAGCATATATAAATCAATCAATATTTCGCAAAGAAAATGGTTTTAAAGGGACTCTAGGCGGGTGCAGGCGGCGATTCGAGTATTATATGTGTGCATTTAACTCCGGCCAGATGTTCAAGAGACTATACGCCTTAAGTAAGAGACATTATGAGATTTGCTAATTAATAATATTCATGAAATTTTCATTTCGCGATAATTATACAGTCAGCTACACGTTCTTTTGATCACTGTTCTAAAACAAATAATTTAACGCACCGTGGTTGAACGCTGCCAAGCTGCGAGTCCGGAGTCGGGAAGATGTATGGCCTACATATAGATGTTTTGGGTCTGGGTGTCATGTGAGTTTATATATGAACATACCACCGAAAGAAGAGTTGTTCCTAGAAAGAGGCAAGAATTAAAAACTATTTTTTTTGCCTGGTGTCGAGTACCTTACAATTAAATCTACTTAGTCAATTCACTATTTACTGAAAAATTTCAGACAAGACGCTATAATGCCTGTTTTTTTTTTGTTTCTGTAGATAATCGATACTAATGTAATAATTAGGTAAAGTTTGTTTTCTTGTTTGTAGGCGTTTTTTCACTTATAGACATATAGCTGCTTTATTCCTGAGTGACAGGCTATATTTTATGTACGCGGGCGACACCGCGAGCAAAAGCTAGTCTTCTATAAGTATAAACAAAAAAAAAAATGGCTAAATGTTGATAAGTATAAAACTTGAGAATCATCATTATCATCATTTCAGCCGATACACGTCCACTGTTGGACATAGGGCTTCCCCAAGCGTCACCACATCGAACGTTCCTGTGTGTCCCGCATCCATCGGTTTCCCGCTACCATCACCATATCATCGGTCCACTTTAGGCCTTCCAACGCTGCGTCTTCCGGTACGCGGTCGCCACTCCAAAACCTTTCGGCCCCAACGGCCATCTGTTCCGAGAGCAATGTGCCCTGCCCATTGCCACTTAAGTTTGGCAATTCTTTGTGCTATGTCGGTAACTTTAAGTTTCCTGCGGATATCTTCTAACTTGAGAATGACTGGGCCAATTTGCGTGTTTTTTTTTTTAACTGTTTTTTTAAGTCTTATGAAAGTTCCAATGAAAAGCAAATTAAAAAGCGTAAAAATCTAATTTTTTTAGTAAATTCAAACTGTATTTATCTGTCAATACCTTTTTATTTAGTAACGTCATATCCAATTATCCATCTACTCATTAACAAAAGTGTAAAATGGAGGTCCATAATTGGCCCCAATCTCTTGATTACGAAGCAACTGAGAGATTCTTAAAAGTGACCGCATTGGAAACAAGACATTACGTCTCACATCAACACCATATAAATGTATAGCTTTAATAAATTACACACTATACTTACTCACACTTTCACATCCTACTTTATTAAGCTATTGCATAGCTTCTATCGCGGGCCTTGAGCGTGGAGACCGAATCCAGAAATTCCGTAACGAAAATAACTTAACACCCCCCACTCATTTGTTTTTTGAGCGTGGCGACCGATAAGAAAACAGATGAGTGAACAATCAATCAAAATTCAATTAAATGTGTGAAAGTGCAACTTCAATTAATATCAAAGAAAAAAAAAAACAAAGGAAAAAAAATACTGCATAAATAAAATAAATAAATAATTCTATTTGCATAAGTTGATAAAAAATGCTATGCAATAGCTTTACCGCGGCAGTCCCCGAGTGCCACACGACTTTTTTTTAGTTCTGTTTATATATTTTCCATAAAATAAAAATTATCTCTCTTTGTAAATATTTATACTGTAACAAACCTGGGTAGTTTGGAGGCCTGTAACATAGGTTGTTCTAGTACAGGCTCCTGTCTCCACATCATCAATTGGTAGGTTCTACTGTAAGAATACATTGTATTTGTGCATTATGTGGTGGAGAAAAATAAACGGTTGTATTAACATTTCCTTTTATTCATTATCATTAACATGGCTTCTACCTCGGTCAGAGAATAAGCATTGCCAAACAACGTGGCAATGCCGCAGCCTCTTGGGCACACTTCCAGTCGACAGCGATGCGGAGGAGTTTTATGACGTCATATTTAGCGAGGCGTTTAGTGTATATATTATTTTTAATTATTTAAGTGTATTTTATTGTTTAATTTGTTTTATTATTGTTAACTAATTGAAGTATTTTTTAAATAAAATTGATAACTTACAAAAAAAAATAACACGTAAGTTAGGTATATTTTTAAATGATTTAATATTGCATTAAAAAAAAAAAAATTAAACATTTAAGAATATTAACTAGTTTATAATGAAAATATTTTGTTCATGACAAGTTTTATAGCGCAGTATACCTGTATAATTAATACTCGTCAAGACAAATCATACGAGCCCAAACTCGATGGGGTTGTGTCGTTTAACTATCGAGTTCCTACGGTCACCTTCCGACTCCATCATCAGATCAGCTTCATGTCATAATAATTTTGTATTTTCATCTGATTTATATATGCATGCCAAATTTCAGCTCAATCGGTAACCCGGAAACGAATCAAATTTAATTTGCAAGATTTGATTACAGACATAATTATTACAAACATCGGGACAGGTGAAACTAAATAAAAGCTTGAAAAAAAAAACGGTATCCGACCGCACCGGTATCGGTAACATGGTCCAAGCTTCAGAGAAAAGAACCTTCTAACTATACGAGTCGTGTCCTAGAGTACCACTTTCTGAATCAAGCCCTATTATTAGGTAGGTACTATTAATACCTAATTTGACTTCTAAACAGCACGCTTAGCCAAGTTGTTATTCTGCAATCGTTAACGCTGTCGAAAAGTGATGAAACGTATGGGAATGACGTCATCTCAACGTAAAGTCTCGTGGTCAGATCAAACGAGTAGACAATTCGTAGCCAAGTTCACATCGTTCAAATCGTTTCTACAATATTTATCGGTACTTCCTTTATTATACAAACACTACATTGTAGAACGAGCGGCCGACTCAAGCGCATCAACATGGCTACCAACTTTTCGTTTTCTACAATTGCTGTCACCGAGGCGTTACCGATTAGAGAACGGAATTCGATTGTAACTTGGCTAGGGGGCCAGTTGTCAAAATGGAATTTGAGCGCTCGGCGTCAGAGTGCGGATCGCTTTGCGCATTCCATACATTGGCAAGCCAATCGTCTTCGTTGTTAGATACATGCAGCAACGCAGGGAACGAATTAAAAGTGACGTCTATGACACGATAGCGCGGCGAGCCCATCACTGACACTTCCCGCCCCCGAGTCTCACTTCGACACACCACTAAAGAGACCGAATATTTGACTTCTGCGCAACCTGTACGATATGATGTTTATCTATGCCAGAACGACGTCTGTCGGGTCAGCTAGTATACGTTATACTTTTGGTTTTAAGCACGAAGCAGTGATTATTTATCAAAAGACACAACAAATGTTCTAAATACACGACAGGTTCCGGAACAAAGGAACAAAGAGAATGTAGTACCTTGATAATAGGTACAATAATGCACGTTACACTAGTTCCTTAGTCCCACGTATCCAGTTACATCATAATGAGAGGATTCAGCTCGTTCTGCTTAGAAAGGCTTTCGAAAGGCACGCTTCGATGTAACCTCTTATATAAAATTTATCACGGTAGTGATATGTCAATGTTTCCGTTGTCTTTAGTATATAATTGGGACGATTAGCTATTGTTTTAATATATAAGATGACTCATTATGAGCGGCCAAGCCGAGATACATTTCCGTATAACCGTTCTTACGTGATTATAATGTTTTTACACAACTTTCTTCAGATATTTCGGAAACACAGACATCTTGTAGAATATTCACAAGTTATTATCTAGGTTTATATTGAAATCAAAAAGTAATTTGTGTAAAATTAATCTAGTAAAGACCATTGAAATTCTATGAATTTTAGCCGTTCATATTAAATTATATTTAAATCTTAAACATTTATTCGAGATTTTGAACGAAGAAACTTTTTTCCAAACACTTTTAAAGTTAAAAAATAATCACGTATTTTCTGGATAAAGTTTGGTAAAATATTCTGGAATGGTAATGATAATTACCGAATACTGACAGAGTTAGGCGTTACCTATCTCTCTTTTTTTGTGTTGTCTCTTTATCAAACATTGCGTTGAATGAAACAGAAAATTTTTAAACCACTTTCACGTTGACGATAGACGAGTGGGGAAGGGCCCTCTTAAAAGGTTTTCATGGGTCTACAGCTGCCATCACGGATATTGAGCGGTTGCGCAGAAGTCAAATATTCGGTCTCTTTAGGTGCGAAGTAAGTATCAGTGATTGGCTCGCCGCGCCTTCGCGTCATAGACGTCACTCCTAATTCGTTCCTTGCGTTGCTGCATGTATCTAACAACGAAGACGATTGGCTAGCCAATGTATGGATTGCGCAAAGCGATCCCCACTCTGACGCCGAGCGGTCAAGATCCGTTTTGGCAACTGTACATTGTATTCATAAGACATCGATCATAGGCGGCACCGACCTCTCGCGTCCGGTCCAGGCTTGCTATTTTTTAAGACAAAACTGAAACTGAAACACTCTTAGAGAATAACACTGCTTGTTCAGTCTATGGACCAGAGAGGAAATTGGACTATTAATATCTTGATCGCTGGGCAAGTCTTTACGCAGTGGCGTCGTCGAGAATAATAGGTACTCAGCTCAAAAAAAAAGAGATGAGGATATGATTTAGACTCTTACAACGAAGACTGGTTCGGGACGACTAATATCTGTAAGGAGTTGATACTTTTGCGCTCAGCAGTGGAGCAGCAACAGTCAGAAAACTCTTTCAGAAATCATAAACTTTATTTCAAATAGACCATCAACAAGTAGGTACTTTTGAATTGTTAAAATGTCGGTCAGTCAAAAAAAATGAAGCTACGTTGCACTTTCCAAAGCGTAGATTGCAAGAAACTCCATGGACACTCTTTTAAATCATAATATGAGTTACAAAAATCTTGGTTACATATTTTTTATTGCTTTTATTATGTGAGCGCAATGTAAATAAATAATGAAAATTAAATAGTAAGTAATTAATTATATTTATGTATCTACGAGTATCATCATAATTATATAATGTTTGGACTTGCTTTAGCACCTGTTATGGAAGATAATTCATTAACATTTTAAAATAAGTGTAACCATTTGGTACTTACGGCTTTTCGACTCCGGTGTAAAAAACTACAGTAATATATACTTTCACTCTCAAATTCACAATCTTAATGAGATTCAACAACATTTATAATTCCACCAAGAAAACAAATATTATTTTATACGAAATACATATCTAGCTATTACTGCCAGATTAAGAAAAATCTTGTTCTGGTTTTGTTTCTTCATTTTTTAATGACAACTTCTATAATTTAGTATTTAGTAGTTTTAAGTACGTAAGTACCTAAGTAAGTCTACTTTTTTAAAAAAAAAAAAAATGTTTATTATTTTTTAGTTTTAATTCTCAGCTAAATAGAAATAGTGAGCCAGTTCTCTGGTATGGTACATTATTCCCCCTGTGCCCCCTGTGCGATAAGACCGCCCATTGTGCAATTATTCTTTTAAATGTTTGTCCTGTATTTTTGTTTATTTGCTGTATAATAAAGATTATAATAAATAAATAAATTATTTTTTTGTGGTGGGAAATCATTAAATGAGCTCAGTAGCCCCATGCCTGTTAGAGCTTTGGGAATGTTTTTAAGGCGTATAGTCCCTTGAACCATCTGACCGAAATTATGTGAACTCAACTCTCGCACTCGCCTAGGCGGCAGTTCGCAAATCTGTGCATTTATTTGCGGCCAGCAGCGCCCGGAAAGCGCTTTAAATCCATTTTCTCTGCGAAATATTGATTGATTTACATATGCAATGTTCACTTTGAAGAATATTTAACCACCAATTTTTCACTCAATTATGTGTAAAAATCTTTATAAAGGTCCAAGCCGTTTCGAAGGAGTAGGAAAAAGTTGCGAAAATGCTAAATATTTTTTTTTGACAAAAGTATTAATTGCACGAAAAAAATCAAATGTTGATATTATTGTTCATGAATTTATAATAAACATATATTTTTTTCAAACCAATTGACCTAGCCGTTGCGGAGGAGTAGGCCTCAGAAAATCACTGTTTTATGGCACTTTTCGGGCGCTTGGCCCTTAAGAGTTACCACGGTAATTTTTTTGACCTGATGCCAAAGAACCTTACACACTAAATCTTTATGCGTTGATTTTTGCATCCACCCAGAAAGAAAGAAAAACAGTTTATTTACGCGGAAAAAGACGCAATCTTAAAACTAGCTAACAACATCAATCTATAGGAAAGATATGCGTCACGTCCGCGCAAAACGGCCGAACGCTCAACATAAAGCTGCGGCCTCTCGCATAATGCGAGTGCCCGTACCGGCCCACGCTGAAAACCAGCGCTCTGCCAACAGCGCTGGTTTTCAGCGTGGGCCGGTCGCTGTGTCGACAAAGACGCCTGAACGATGCAGTGAAATAAAAGTTGGAATAAAAAAAATTATTACCAAAGTAAAAATTAAACCGACTTCGATGTTAAAAAACGCTGAAAAGTATAAAATAACTTTAATTTCGGAAGTCGGTGTTTCTCTAAGATAGTTTTGTCTCTTCGTTACTTAACACCGACTTCCTAAATTAAAGTTATTTTATACTTTTCAGTGTTTTTAACCGACTTCGAAAAGGAGGTTCTATGTTCGGCTGAATGAATGTTTTATTTTTCTTATGTATGTTCACCGATATCTCGGTCAATTGTGGACTGATTTTGAAAATTCTTTTTTTGATTGAATGGTTATGCTTCTAAGTTGGTCCCATAGAAATATTTTTATGATCTGATCATGAACTTCGAAGATATGGAACAGAATTCCTCATAGAATCACAGCAGAACTGTGGTTACAAGTAAAGTGCTTTGTTTATACGTGTAGTCGATGACTGACTGTCAGAAAAGGGGGGGGGGATGTATTCAACTGATCTGATCAGATGATGAAGCCAGAAGGAAAAAAAAAATGTAATCTAACCGTGTTTGGGATTATTAGAATCGTTATGAGATGCACTGTGGCGATAAGTTATTTAAGTTTGACTGAGGGGTACTTTTTAGTGGTGGTACCATAACTAAAAATATAACCGACTTCTACAACGTAATTCCCAAACACAAGGTTAAATTACGATTAATTTACCTTTCGGTACCATCATCAGATCAGCTCCATATGTTAATAATTTTGCATTGTCATCTGATTTACACATGCATGCAAAATTTCAGCTCAATCGGTAACCGGGAGGTGGGTCAAATTTAATTTGCAAGATTTCATTACAGACAAACATCGGGACAGGTGAAGCTAAATAAAAGCTTGTAAAAAAACAAAAATCAATACAAAATTTTGCGCTTATAAAATTAGTAGGATTAGTGTGTATCGAGTATTTCAACACAAAGGCCAGACAGTGTCAAACCAGCTTTCTGATATGTATGCGCTTTATTCATCATTTAAATTGGAGATTAAAAAAAAACACTATACCGCAGCGCTACCAAAATAAACACTACGCAAATATAGTGTTCTTATGAAAACACTGCCAAGCAATGCCGCGACCGACCTTGACCGATGACCTCATGTTTAACTAAACCGCAGCGGTTTTTTTTTTGTGAGGAGGAAATCAATTGAAGTCTTTTGACTCATAGAATACCGTAATTAGAGACACAATAATATAATATATTCCACAACTATCACACAGCGCTGTCTAGTCCCAAACTAAGCAGAGATTATGTTATGGGTACTAGACAACTGATAAACATACTTATATATTTCTAAATATATACACATACACCCAGACACATAACAAATGATCATGCTCATTATATAAACATTTGTCCTGGGTGGGAATCGAACCCACGACCTGCAGTATAGCAGTCAGAGCCACTAACCACTAGACCAACAGGCCAGTCTAAACTAGAATAATAGAAAGACAATTGCTTATGTCGAACTGTGTAACTTAAGACATTCACAAGGTTAAGGTAGAACTACACTGCTCACACGTGTGCCATACACACCGATATGGGCGCGTCTGTCTCCATACATTTTACATGGAAACTAGGCTTTTAGAGCTACACTTGATCCACGCCACACGACGTCGTTCTTACATGTGAGGAGTTCTAGCTTTAATGATTAAAACCTTGGCCTTGGTGTTTTATAACTGAAATTTTGCCAAAATGGTGCAAAATATGCTTGTCGTATTTAATACAAATTGCCTACAATTTATTTTATAACTAGACGTAAAAAATTTACAAGTTCACGTTCGTTCAAAACAGTTTGTATATCAATAAACCATTATCGAAACGTGCCCTAGTTTTAGTTTTTGTTATTTGGTTTTCCGTGCACCAAAAACTTCTGTAGCCTTCTTCTTGGGGCGATTTTCTGTAAATTCTTCTTTACGGAGACGCTAGGCGTCGCGCGCCGCGTGGCGAGGCGTCTCGCGGCGCGGCGGGTCTCCGTAAACAAGCACCGAAACTAGTATGCGCATGAAATAACCATAAAAAAAGGTGTTTTGGAAGTATGCGGAAAAGAGTGTAAAGTGCTTCAAACTTCCTTTGAGAAGGGAGGATCCTCCGACCAGATGGGAGTTATGCCTCGTTTGGGCAACAGCCCGACAGACGATTTCGGTATGGATTTGGATTTGTCTCAAATGGATTTTGTAGTTCATAATGTGGCACCATTGATGTCGATAAGAATACTGATTACTATTTGATTTATTGATTTTGATAAGAATTATAGATATATAAAGTGCAATAACAACGAGAAATCCTATATCAAGAATATAAATAAATAAAAAACGACAAATAAAAATCGTACAGTTTTTTATTATTTTGTAATTTTTCCAAAACAATTTTATTGAATGATCAAACATGATAACAAGGGCCTAAGTCTGTTATTTTTATTAATTCGTCATTTCAACACGATCCCATTGTCATTTTGCTAAAAGTTTGTAATCTGCTAATTCATAATGATCGATCATTAATCGGTCAATGCTTTTGTAATAGAATAGTGGTAGAATGACAATATCGAGCTTATGAAAACTACGCACTAATTGCGCAATGACGTCGTAATGGTAGGTTATTGATCAAAGGAACTGTCAAAATTTTTGCAGATTACTGCATACGTCATATATTCATTTGTCATTATCATAGTCATTATGTACGAGATTACCATTCTATGCCATTTCTTTCAATGGAGTGTCAGTGGTTGACCATCGGAAAGTCATAATGACGCCATTAGTAGATTACCAAAACTTGTCAAAATCAACAATTATGAAATCAATGATAGACCATTTTGACACTATTGTGTATTATTGTGTACTATTGTGTAATAGCAGACTTGGGGCCCTGGACCAAATCCGGCCATGTACTTTCTTCAGTACTTTCCCACAGCTGGGCAAAAGCCACCCTCAACTTCTTCCAGGTATTTTTTTCTCGAACGGTGAATCAGTCCTTGCAGTATCTAGATTTTTTCGTCATCTTTTTTCTAGTCCGCTGCGGCGGCAACATTCATCCGGAATCAACCATTCTCTAGCACCCATCTTGTTGAGTCTCTTACCCAGCGGTCAATCTAGATTGCTTATTACAGGCATAAATGCTGTTAGAACTGCCAAAGCTCTGTAGCGCGTTGGGAATGTTCGAAGAGTTTGGCACAGATGGTTTCCACGCCATCATGCGTAAGACAGCGCCCTCCTTACTACGGCGCCTCCATGGTAGTGAGAACAGCATTTTGAAGATGATTGCTACCATAGCGGACTCTCCCTTGCAGAGACATTGAATTGCGACAGTCCTATATAAGATAAATAAATACTAAAAAATTGGTTGCCTGTAAAGTCGGTATACGGGCGAAAGTTTTACGTGACAACGACTTTTTATGTCTGTCTCTCTCGCTTTTAGGCGGGCTAACCATGCCCGAGTGGAAGGGACGCGTGCCTCTCACTCGCTCTCATTGTGAGCGCATAACGTGAGCGGAGCGTAACGCAGTTTCTTGAAGTGTCACCCGGCAAACCAATTTATAAGACGTTGTCACGTCAAAACTTACAATAATAACCTAATTATTTAAGCACTATTGTTACTAACATACAAAAACTATCAATCTAATCTGAAAATAAACTTATTATTCTAATAAATCCAGGCTGGGAATCAAAAATTCCGAAACCACAATAACACTGACTTGTATGTCAAATTGAATTATCAAATTGTACTTCACCTTTAATCACACTAATACACCTGACTCATCGCCTATCTGTGTACCATAGATAAATTTAGCAAGTGACGCGGCGGGTCAAGGTTGTTCACAGTTTTTAGATTCACTGGTTACTCATAGTCTAGTAATCGCAATGTTTGTTGTTCGAAACAATGGTGGACGGTGTTTGAGCAGCCTAGATTAGGAACATCTTTTAGCGAATATGATAAAGTAGTGACCTGCCCTTTGCACGGGTGCAAAAGTGCCAATTATACATTGCTCATTTATTTGTGAAAATAGCATTAAGTCTCTGGCTTAGGAAGAGTTAGAAAAAGAGTGAGTAAATAAACAGACGTGGAAAGGAAATGTTATACTATGTAGAGATTAAACACGAAACTGCGACCTCCTAGATAATAGATACATACTAGTACTCATAATAATGGTGAATATGGATCTCCTAAGTGTTTAAGTATCTATTACGTCATACCCGAATGCGTCAGATTATCAGATGTTATGCAATCGCAACAAACGATGACGTGTTTTGCTGCGATAAGTTATCAAAACAATCCAAGATATCGAGTTTACCTAAAATAAATTTGTCGAGTACTTAGATTCGCCTCTGGTTCAGAAAACACCGATATCATCGTTTTGTAGCTTCACATATACAGGTCGGTGAATCAGTCGACAGCTTTGTTGTAGCGCTGCGAAGTCGACAAACTGTATTGATCGCATGAAGTGGGCATGCTATCAGATTCTGTTGAATCCGTAAAACCTACTGGCCACTATAAAAATTGACTTTTCTAATCAATATTGTGCTTCATTTAAGCTAAGTCTGTCTAGAAATTTTTGGAGCATACGATTTTCAGACAGACATTCATCCAAATAAATTGGATAAATCCATGCCAACCGGTGTGGGCAACCTCTTCTCGTTTATTTATGTAACAATTACCAAGGTGTTAAATCTATTACCCTGGACGGTGGATCACTTGGCTCGCGGGTCGATGAAGAACGCAGTAAACTGCGCGTCATGGTGTGAACTGCAGGACACATTTGATCATCGACATTTCGAACGCACATTGCGGTCCATGGAGACACATCCAGGACCACTCCTGTCTGAGGGCTGGCTGTATAAACTACAAATTCTACATTGCACTTCTTAACGTGCACGAACGTCTCCTCTGGTAACACAATGTGAGATGACCGTGCGCACTGAAGTGCAAATGACGGTTCTATAACGCGGACGTCAATAGCGTCCTCGTTTCAGTCCGTTTAAAAATAAAACGAGTACGTACAATAAAAGACATAGTCATACGATTGGGACGAAGTCAAAAGCGGTGTGCGTGCAGAGCGGGCTCCGATGCGTATCGTCGTCCACACGACGGCGAGGACACGCCCGTGTCCGCTTAGCACACATATACGGAGACTCTTTGGTCGGTTACAATGACAAACCTGAGGGCGGAGTACACCATACTGCTTTTGTTTTGCTTCCTTTGCGGTGGTTCATAAATGAACCGCAGGACGTCCAGTGCGGCTGCATGAAAGTCTTATTGTATGTAACAAAGTAAGAAGGCTCGAATTGTGAGTCTACTTCGAATGTATATCGTTGGCCTCAGATCAGGGAGGATCACCCGCCGAATTTAAGCATATTAGTAAGCGGAGGAAAATAAACTAACTAGGATTTCCTTAGTAGCGGCGAGCGAACAGGAAAAAGCCCAGCACTGAATCCCACCGTCGTTTAGTCGGCGGGAGATGTGGTGTTCGGGAGGTTCCACTTTCTTGTCGCAATCACTCTTGTCCAAGTTCATCTAGAACGGGGCCGTTTTCCCATAGAGGGTGCCAGGCCC